>CM061561.1:75042861-77912861 GCA_030864225.1 Capsicum baccatum var. pendulum | reverse complement strand
GTGGAGTACGAAGGAAATGGCGTACTTTGCATAGGTTGTGGTAGGGTAGGACACACCCTTAAAGGCTGCAATTTAACACCACCACCTCAAGATCCGCCTATCGCAAGCTCATCAACCATCATTACAACCTATGGGGACAAATCAGAAGACATGTGGACCCTGGTATGCTTCCCCAAAAGGAAAATGCAGATCACCAGAACTTCCGATCAGGTACCACATACTAGATCTCGGGCAGGTAAATACCCTCAACATGTTACCCCTTCCTTTAATACCTCTAAGAGAATAGCTATGCCCTATCAGATATCGAATAGATCTGAAGATTCCCCTTTGGTGAATCATGGATCTAAACTGGAAAACATTGTTGGTTCTATTGAGGGGGAAGGTCACCCCAGAGCATATAGACCCAATTCTCATGCCTAAGGGACTACTTTAGTAGACTATAAAATAGCTCAGATTGACAAAAAAATTAGAGTCAATACTTTCGGTAAAACCATTCCTGAGGTCAGGAATGTTCAGCTCAACACTATAGACAACAAGACCCTTAAGGTCATGTCTATTAATTCTTCTGCTACCCCTGGAGGATCAACTCATTTAATGGAGGATCATAACTCCTCTAAAAGGGGAGCTAAAGAAACCCCAACCGTCCAGGACATGACCATTGAGGTCATATCTCTTAACTCCCCCTTACTAACCAACACCTCCCTTCTAAAAATGGAAAGGTTCTCCTTAACAACCATCAGATGCATAACCACCAAAATACCACTGGAAAAAGCTGAGAACCAGACACCACCAAATGCCTTCCCCTATCCAATGACCCTCATCTTGTTGATGACTCCTCCTCCTCTATAGGACTACTTACCAACATATTGGTTGGAACTACTCCTACAAGACTTCCCACTGACTCTACATACTTGAATTAAGGATCAACCGGTGATTCTAACATAGCAAGACTCTTACTGCCTAGCCCATGAAGTAAAAGAAGCAATAGATCACTCAGTCAACTTATTAGGCAACCAATTATGGATGCAAACCCTCCTTCAGGCCCAAACATCTATGAATTTAGTACACCTGCTTACCTAGGACCAGAAATCCCTTCTCTCTCAAATGTTTTAGGCTCTGCCCTTCTTCCTAACTCAAACTACCAATTCAACACTAGTGGGTCCTTTCTTCATACCATAGAACCCTATGGGCCCCCTAATGAGCCAACAATTTCCCTAAATACTAGAAGTATGGGCAAAAAACTAAGAAGAGGAAGGAAGCTCAAACTTTATTAGTTTGAGACAATGCAATTAGGATCTAGAAGAAATCCTGCAAAACATTGGAGATCTTACCCCAGTGACCTTTCTTCTAATAGAATATTTAAGAATGAGTTCAAAAAGCCATCAAGAGAAGCTATTATTGTGCTTTGTCCAAAAACACAAATGACCATCTCTCTGAACCTGAAGACAATGATGGACCAGAACCCATCAAGGATAACACTAAGGACATTAAAAGTTCCCAACCCCTCCCAAGACAAGGTGAAAGGGAACACTGTCATCTTCATACCCCTAATTCCAATGCACCCAATGATAAAATTCATCATCTGGAATGTTAGGGAAGCCCATAGTGCAAGATTAAGAAGGAAGTGTACCTCCATGGTAAATATCCATAGTTTTTCCATATTGGCTCTACTTTAGACAAAAATGGTTGAGAGCAAGGGTATTACCTCTGATCTTTGCTTTGATGATCAAATCCAATCCTCTACTATTTGTAGGGTTGGAGTAATAGTTATCATGTGGAAGAAAAATCCCTAAAACTTGAGGACATCTCCATCACTCAACAGTTTATCCACACTAGAGTTAAGGTATTTCACTCCTCTCACTCTTAGTTCTTTACTGCTATTTATGCTATCACTAATTTTCCAACTAGAACTTCATTATGGGATAGCATTATTAAACTGGACCAGAACCACAGTAATGCTTGGTTCTTAGGGGGTGATGTTTTGGATTTTGATGGAACATTTTTTATATTTTTCTTGGGATAATTGTATGTTTTCAAGCAACCAAGGTTCCATTTAATGCTTGATTTTACTATATCAGGGTAAGGCACTGAATGAAGGAAAAGACTAAAAAAATAGTTAAAATACACTTTTGACTTTCAAAATGGTGGATTGTTAACTTTGCAATGGACCACCAACTCAACCATCAAGCTCAATAGAACTCAGACTTTCATAAGACATAGTGATGGTCCAGGTGGTGGACCGTCAGTTTTGCAACGAACAACCACTAGGACTGTCATAACTAAATAGTAATAGGCATCCTCAAATACTCAACGATGGTTAATATGGTGGACCATCTAAATTATGATGGATCACCACTTTGACCGTCAAAACTACCAAAAACCTAACTCCTAAGGATCAACATTGACGGTCATAATAGTGGACTGTCAACCTTGCAACAGAAAACCACTTTGGCAGTCAGTCTTATCCATAATATTACCCACTAGTATCAGCAGCGACGGTCCAATTAGTGGACCGTCAGACTTGCGATGGACCACAACTTTAGCCATAACTTTTGATGCAAATTTTTATTATTTGAATTTTAAATTCTTTTTACCTGGGGAACATATAAACACCCAGTTTTAGGCTTTAATATGGATGATCTTTTTATCTTTTATCCATATCTTAACTTTGACTAGGGTTTCCAAGACTTGAAACATATTGCTACATAGTTTTTCTTTTAGATTCAATTCTAGAATTAGGGGATCAAGATCTAATTATTATAGTTTCGATTAAAGATTGAGGAGAAACAATTATGATCTTTTTAAGTAAATTTTGAATTGATTCATGAATAACACAATGTCTTTTTCTCTTTCAATGGTGAAAATGAGTGGCTAAGGTTCCATCACTAATGTTATGGGAGCCTCGATATGAATAGCTGAATTGGGGTTATGAATCTAGTAAGATCCCATGTTCAGCTGATGTTGCATAAACCCTGCGTTATTTTAATGACTTTTCTTGGTTGTAAACTTGAAAAGTGAGCCCAAGAACATCATTTGTTCGAATAGAAAAGTCTTTGTTGGGAAAAGGAAGGGTTTACACAAATCTAAAGATTTTAATCTTTAGATAAAGGGTTAATGCCTTAACAAGATCAATCCATGTGAGAATATAATTGAATAAATAGTTTGTTCCTTATGTTTGAAAGAATTAAGGGATAAATTACTCATTTTGGGTTAAGAAACTAATGGGTAAATCATAGAGTTCAATTTATATTGCTATTGAAATTGTTCATTGGGAATCCACAATAGTTCCCAACCCTATCTACTTAATCATCTTGGTGACCGTAGCCCTAGTTTGATTACTCTTACTGAATTACTATTTTCAATACAATAGATATTTGGATTACTCTGTGTGACAAAAAATTAAATACAATTGATCAATCAAAACCCCTTCTCTATTTTTGGGTCTTTGATCAACAGTCTAATAACAACCACAATACTTAGTGAACACAGTATTTCCTGTGGGATTAGACTCCCAACCCAATTGGGTTCTATATTGAACAGCAGTAATTGTGATTTTGGTAAGTAACTTTTGAATTGATTCATGAATAACATAATGTTTTCTTCTCTTTCTATGGTGGAAATATGTGGCTAATCTTCCATCACTAGGGTTATGGGAGCCTTGATGTGAATAGATAAATTAGGGTTGTGAATCTAGTAGGATCCTATGTTCAACTAATGTTGCATAAATCCTACTTTATTTTAATGACATTTATTGGTTGCAAACTTGAAAAGTAAACCCAAGAACATCACTTGTTTGAATAGAAAAGTGTTTGTTGGGGAAAGAAAGGGTTTACACAAATCTAAAGACTTTAATCTTTAGATAGAGGGTAGATGCCTAAACTGGATCAATCCATGTGAGAATGTAATTGAATAAATATTTTGTTCCTTACGTTTGAAAGAATTAAGGGATAAATTACTCTTTTTGGGTTTAGAAACTAATAGGTAAATCATAGAGTTCAATTTCTATTACAATTGAAATTATTCATGGGGAATCCACAATAGTTCACAACCCTAGCTGCTTAAGCATCTTGGTGACCATAACTCTAGTTTTACTATTCTTATTGAATTACTATTTGCAATACAATCGATATTTGAAAGAGCAGATCTCTATAAGGAGAAGATGAAAAATTACCATATTGAAGGATTGAGCTGCGAGATTTTTAGAAAGGTGATTTGGTACTTCTATTCAGCTCCAGATTGAAGTTGTTCCCAGGTAAGTTGAAATCAAAATGGTCTAGCCCTTTTAGAGTGAATCAAGTCTACTCATCTGGAGTAGTTGAACTCAAAAATGAAGAGGGAAGTGTTTTCAAAGTAAACAGGAAGAGGGTGAAGCTATACATGGGCCCTATAGACTTAATAAAGTGTATAGTAACCATTTATCTAGATGAAGTCTAAGTAATCAAGATAGACAAGTTATGACGCGACAATAAATCAGGCACTAGTGGGAAGCAACTCACAGTGTGTTGTTGTAAAGAATTTGTTAAATTAAGTTTGTTGTTATTAGTGCATTTTTAATGTGTTTGTAAATTGTGCAGGATTAAAAATACAGAAAAAAAAAAAGAAACGGTACAGTTGAAAATAGGGTAAAAATCTGAGCTACTGGAACAAAAGTGACGGCTGATTCGATGAACCTCCAGTCTCATAAATGTTCACCATCTGCACCAGCGTAAATGGGCAAAAAAATTCATTCACTGGATCATGTTGACAGTTAAAGTGGTGGACCATCCCAAAGTTGGTGGACCATCAAATCGACCATCAAAATCAAACTGGATGGCCTGGTTTCTGGTAAGGTATGGCGTTGACTTTGGTGGACCATCAAAAATATGGTGGCCCATCCTATTAACCAAAGAAAAGTAGAAGAATTGCTGAAGTTCTAGCAAGATTCAACGGCCAACTTGGTGGAACATCAAGCATCTGATGGACCGTAGGTACTGCCATCGTTGTAACCCTAATGGTGGGTCGGGTCGCGTTGAATTTGAAGCCTTATTAAATAATCCGTACTTGACCCAAAAGAGTTTAAAGAGATAGAATAAAGTGGATATATACATTGTAACCTCTTTAAACTCCTCAACTGATCAACTCCCTTTGGATTCAAAGTATCTGAAGGTTGTTACCCTCTCTAGGACTCTCCATCTCCTTAATTCTCTCTTATTTAAACAATCCCACTCTTTTTGTTTTCTTCATCACAATTAGTTAAAATCAAAATAAAATAATTTTAAGTCACTCTTATTTTTTGAAAGTTGCTAGCAAGTAAGAAGAAGATTCTGTAGAATCAAGGTAAGAGCATAACACTTTTCTTCTCCCTTTGAATTGAAAAACTATGAAGTGATTGAGTGTTTTGTTGATAAAATCCCATCTTGTTGTCTCCTTGTGCTCTAGACTATGGATGTTTTGAGTTCGGAATTTTAATGTATAATGTCGGGTGAAGTCTGAGTAACCCACACTGATTAAAAGGAGAAAAATAGTGCTTGAATGTGAATTTGTTGTCATTACTATAGCTAAAAAATTTATATGGTATACAAATTATGTGGCAAAATGCTGAAATAGACGTTGAATCTAGGGAAGGAACCTCAACGGCCAACTTGGTGAACTGTCACCTATGCAATGAATCACCATTCCAGCCATCGCAAGAGCCTTTGACATGTCACCTACTGGATAAGACGCAATGGGATACTTGGTGGACCATCACACTTTTGATGGACCACCATTCCGACCGTAGCAGGGCTATAAAAATTCCAGGACACTGGATAAGGCTCGACGGCCAAATTGGTGGACCATCCTATCACTGGTGAACCACTATTTTGACTGTCAAGTTATGAAATTCACTGATTTGACAAATTTATTTTGTGCACTAATTTCTTACTTCTTTTTTAAGTGTTATGGTTCCCAAACTACCATTAAACAGAGGAGGAAGATCTCAAAGGGGTGGCGGCGAACCCATATCCGAGTACAACTCTAGACAAGGTAGAAGGGAAATTACCCTACTCTCCCAGTCTGAAGAGGAGAGTGAGTATAGTACTAGCAGTACCAGTTTGAGCCCAAACGAGGCCACCATTACTGGCACTCAACCTGAACCTGCTAATGTTGAAACTGAGGATACCAATGTAGAAGGGCAAACTAAAGCAGATAATATAGAAACTGAACCTGAGGATGCTAACTTTGTCAGAAACAAAGGATCCTCAAGTTTGAGAGGTGATAAGATGGAAGATAGAAGGAGCACACGAGAAGTTATATGATGGGTTGACACCTACCGCGAGAGGGATCAAAAGGTTATTTGAATAAGAGCATCAAATTATGACAAAAGATTTAGATGAATATCCTGAGTTGGAATGTCGAATCAACGAGTATGAACTAGCATGGATGAGCTAGCCACCAGGAGTGTATCAACCAAATTGGGTAAGAAAATTCTTTTAAAATTATGTCGTATAGGTAGGAAAGGATTTCCCAAAGCGGACATCAATTACAAACTTGCCAAATAGAGAGTCTGTACCTATCCGTGGAGTCACTGTTGATATTTCAGCCAGAACAATCAATAGAATATTGTTTGGGCTAGAGTACGAGGCCCCACTTGTTCTGTCTGATCTTGAGTATAGATTGAGAAATGCATCCTCTCAAAGGCCTTGGGTGGCCTCATTCTTGACTGAGGATGGTAACCCCTCTTGGTTAACAAACTCACGAAAGCGTATTGCAAAATATTTCCTTAGCTTCAAGGCTAAATTCTGGTGGGTTGTTTTTCTCTTAAGGTTAATGCCAATAAAAGGCGATGGAACCTTGGATAAACATAGCGTCGTGTTAGTGGCAAGCTTGATCTCAGGGCTTCAAATTGACTTTGGCTAGATAATTATAGATGAAATGTTCGTGAGGGCACACAAAATCACTAGTTCATTATCGTTCCCGTGTTTAATCATGGCTTTATGCAGACAGGCCGGTGTGCCCCTCATTCATGAAGTAGACAATGAAATGTAGGCTATACACAAATAGGACCTTGAGAAGTGAAAAGATGATTTAAAGTTTGAGATACGTGTCACCAAGCCTCTAGCTTCCCAGAATCAATTTGCACCAGCTCTTGATGCTATAAAGATTTCCATGAGTATGCCTTTGCCTATTACTACCTATGTGCCACCTGAGTACATACCACAAGGCACATCTGTAGCGTCTGGTTTTGCACAATCTATGGGTGGAGCAGATTTTGCCGAGTATAGGTTCACACGAGAAAACTTTGCTAAGTCAGTGAAGACGCAAAAGAGTTTTCAGAGATAACTAGATAAGTGGGTTGCAGACTTCAAGCCTTTTGTTGATAAAATCATAGTTTTAACCCTCTATCCATTCTAAACCATTCAATCTAGTATGGACATCATGGAGCACTATATCAACAAAACGCTAGATGCACTGTCCCTCTCTAATCTTGCCAAGCTCATGGTGGAATTCAAGCAGGCAAAGGATGATATAGCAAAGCTAAAGAGAAGGCAGTCACAACAATCTATGTTTGACCCAGCTTTTGTGGTGAGAGACGATGATGAAGGTATAGTGAATCTTATGGGGAGGCCCATGAAAGACAAGGATAAGCAATAGATGGATGAAAAAGCTACAAAGAAAGAAGAAAAGAGGAGAAAGAGAGCAGCAATGACACCAGAGAAACAAGAACAACATGATCTAAAGAGAGCTTAAGAGAAATCAAAGAAAGATGAAGAAAAGAGAAAGAAGATAGCAGAATATGAAGTAGAAGGAGTATCTATTAGTGCTGCCCCATAAAGGGGGCAAAGTTTAGCATTAGTTCGAGAGATGATTCCCCCAGTCTAAGAGGGGGAGGCTTTGAGTGTCCCTATAACCATAGGGGCCAACATTGCACCAGGTGAGGATACAGGAGCCTCACCACACTTCACAGATTCCTCCAATGATTGAGAGGCAATACAAATATACCCATTCCTTTGTACATCATATATATGCTTTGAGGATAATGCATGTGATTTTATGTGGGGGTGGGGTACTTGTACCATACTATCTAGAAGAAGTGGCATGTCTACGTTTAATTTCAAATTTGCATTTTTTTTCTTGTTTTTAAGTCTTGTTATGTTGCTAAAGTTGGTCCATGAAATAAAAGTGTTATTTGTGTTAGTATCTTGTTGTGAATATGGGTGATGAATGATATTGGAATCTAACTATGATTTCTTCCATTTAATTGTTTACTTTTGTCCCCTAGTATATGTGATTAACTGTTAGTGAATCTTTAATTGGCATTATTCTGTAAATACATATGATATGTGATACAAATCTTAAGAACAAGCAGAATGAGTATGACTCAGTTGCCAATGTGTGTGTGAGTAGTTGTATTAGTTCTTACATAGTATAGTACCTAGAACTTGCCTGGTTCAATTGATATTGTTCTGTAGTTGATGGGAAAGTGATGGAAAGCCACCCTTTAGTCCATTTAGCCAAAATAGTTGACCCCACCAAAAATAAGTTTTCATTTTTGAACCCTTCTTTGAGCCTTTGTTAATTTTTTTCATCACCAAACATTTTAAGATAATTCTCTTTCAGCTGTTGACTCCTAGCTCTGGCCCTGGCCTAATAATGGGCAATGTGTACCTAAACTTAGGCAAAACACCTAAGTTGAGAGTAGATATTGTAGGACTGTTAACTGTTCAATGAAAAGTTAGTCTACAATTTTGAATTAAGAGCATTTAGCCCTGGTCTAGTTAACACAATGTGCACTTTGACTAATGGCATCAGCCTAAGCTGAGGGTGGCTGAAGCTCATAAAAAAAGAAAAAAAGGGCCTATTGTGGTAAAGAATGAATGAATGAGAAAAGGGTAAGTGAGATAGTAAAGCAATGGCTTTGGTAAGAAGAATTTATAGGCAAAGAGAGTTAAAACGTAGTACTTAGTCACTTTTGCCCAAAATTCCCACCTAACCTAGCTTGATACCTCCGTACTAGCCTAGAAAAGACTTACTTTATCTTGGAACTTAGCTACAAGGGGGCATTGGATAATAAGGGTAAGTTTTAATGGATGCATATGCTATGTTTACAACTTTCTTGATGAGTGAGAGGGTTGTGATTTGTATCCATAAAAGATATTGAGTGGTGGATTTCCTTGACTATAAGAGCAACTTGAGTCATACTTAACTTTGCTGATCTCTGTAGATACGTATATCCATGTTGGGTAGATGATTCTATTTGAAATGATGGCAGTTATATACTCTAACATGTTAAACCATATGATTTGGGTGACAAGTGAATGGTTGTGTGAGAATTTGTTTAGTGGTAAATTCGCCTCATTGTATTGTTAATCTTTGTAGTTTGCTGTTGAGTTACTTGAGGACAAGCAATGATCTTAAGTTGAGGGTGTTGATGTTTCGGTTTTTGATGAAATATTTTTTATCTTTTTCTTGGGGAAATTACATGTTTTCAAGCAACAAAGGTTGCATTTAATACTTCATTTTAGTGTTTCAAGGTAAGAAGCTGACTAAGGGAAAAGACTCAGAAAAATTGCCGAAATACACTTTCGACAGTCAAAATTGTAGACCAACAACTTTGCGAGAGACCACCAACCCAACTGTCAAGTCTAAACAGAACTCAAACTTTCAGAAGACACAGTGACGGTCCAGGTGGTGGACCGTCAGTTTTGCGACGAACAACTACTAGGATCATCACAACTAAATAGCAACAGGCATCCTAAAATTCTCAGCGACGGTTAATATGGTGGACCATCGAAATTGCGACGGATCACTACTTTGACCATCTAAACTACCTAGAACCTGACTCCCAAGGATCGTCAGCTACGGTCCAAATGGAGGGCCATCAACCTTGATATGGACAACCACTTTGGCCATCAGTCTTATCAAGAATTCTACCCTCCAGTATCAGCAGCGACGGTCAAAGTAGTGGACCGTCAGACTTGCGATGGACCACAACTTTAGCCGTCACTTTTGATATGGATTTTCGGTATTTGAATTTTAAATTCTTTTTACCTGGATAACATATAAATACCTAATTTTAGGCTTTATTGTGCATGATCTTTTTATATTTTTATCCATCTCTTATCTTTAATTAGGGTTTCCAAGACTTGAAACATATTGCAACATAGTTTTTCTTTAAGATTCAATTCTAGAATTGGGGGATCAAGATCTGATTATTATAGTTTCTATTGAAGATTAAGGAGCAACAATTGTGATTTTTGTAAGTAAACTTTTATTTGATTCATGAATAACACAATGTCTTCTTCTCTTTCTATGGAAGAAATGTGTGGCTAAGCTTCTTTAACTGGGGTTATAGGAGCCTTGATGTGAATAGCTAAATTGTGGTTGTGAATATAGTAGGATCCCATGTTCAACTGATGTTGCATAAACGTTGCTTCATTTTAATGACATTTCTTGAATGCAAACTTGAAAAGTGAGCCCAAGAACACTACTTGTTTGAATAAAAAATTGTTTATTGTGAAAAGGAAGGGTTTACACAAATCTAACGACTTTAATCTTTAGATAGAGGGTGGATGCCTTAACTTGATCAATCCATGTGAGAATGTAATTGAATAAATAGTTTGTTCCTTAAGTTTGTAAGAATAAAGGGATAAATTACTCATTTTGGATTGAGAAACTAATGGGTAAATCATAGAGTCCAATTTATCTTTCAATTGAAATTGTTCATTGGGAATGCACAATAGTTCACAACCCTAGCTGCTTAAGAATCTTGGTGACCATAGGTCTAGTTTGACTACTCTTATTGAATTACTATTTGCAATACAATCGATATTTCGATTACTATCTGTGAAAAGCAATTAAATACAATTGATCAATCAAAACCTCTTATCTATTTTGGAGACTTTGATCAACAGTCTAATAACAACCATAATACTTAGTTAACACAGTATTCCTTCTGGCATTCGACATCCAACCCTGTTTGGTTCTATATTTGACAGCGACAGCTTACACTTTCTAATAAGAGTTGTAATTTGAGCATATCAGGGGGTGACTTCAATGAAGTCTTCCAGGCCAGTAAGAAGTATGGGGTTAACAAGATAAACACCCACAGATCCAACCTCTTTTGGAATTGTCTTAACCTTTGTGTTTTAGTATACCTAGGTTTTAAAGGTAGCAGATACACTTGGACTAAAAAAAGATACAAACCGAGGGGGTCTCTTACCCTTGAAAGACTAGACAGATGCCTGGCTAATAACCTCTGGATCACTAGGTACCATGATGCTTCCATCACTCACCTTTCTAGGAACCACTCAAACGACTATCCAATGATTGTAAATCTATCCAATCTCAACCAATGCCAGTCCAATAGACCATTTAGAATAGAGCCTATGTGGATCAGACACCCCAATTTTGTAAATGTGGTCGACCAGTCTTTTCACCCTCCTACTTCCATCCTGCAAGCTATCAGCAATCTCCAATAAAACTCTACTATTTGGAATAAAGAATCTTTTGGGAACATCTTTAAAAAAATAAAAAAAATTAGTACAGTGCATTCCTGCAAAAACTGGAAAGTGATCTTACCTCTAAGTATGACACATTGTTCAAATTTGAAGAGGAATTTTGGCAAACCAAATCTAGAATTAACTGGCTTCAGCAAGGTGACTCGAATACCAATTTCTTTCATGCCTCTACACTCAATAGAAGAAGGAGGGACAAAATCCTCAGTGTAAAGGATGAGGCAGGGAACTGGATTGACAACCCTACTGACATAGCAAACCATATCACTTAATTCTTATCCTCACTCTACACTACCAACCATATAGCCTCAACAAACATAAACCAACACACTTATCACTCCTCTGCTACCTACAACTCTCTCACTCCTTTTACCACGAAACTTCCAAGACTAGCACTATGGACCCCTCTGTAAACACTATTTTTCTGTGCTTAATCCCCAAGTGTCCAAATATTTTCTTAGTCAAAAACTACAGACCCATTGGCTTGTGTTATACCCTTTATAAATTCATCATAAAAATTTGTCTTAAGAATGAAACCCCTTCTTCATAAGATCATTGGTCCCAGTCAGGCAAGATTCTTTGAAAACATGAAAGTATCTGATCATGCCATGATTGTTCAAGAATTCATAACTCACTTCAAAAGGATAAAAGGAAAGCAAGGTAGTATGATCCTAAAAATTGATCCTGAAAAAGCTTTTGACAGACCGAAATGGTCCTTTATCAGGGGTACACTCCAGTTCTTTGCTTTTCGTCAACCTCTCATCTCCCTTATCATGTCCTATGTCTCCAACACTACCATTTCCATCCTCATAAATGGTTCTAAGTCCTAATATTTAAAGCTTACAAGAGACATCAAACAAGGAGAACCTCTCTCTCAATACCTCTTCATTCTCTGCATAGAGAAACTATCAAGAACCATTGACTCAAAGATTTCTAATAAGGAGTGACAACCCATAAGCATCTCCCATCATGGTCCCTTCATTTTACATCAATTTTTTGCAATGTCTTAACCCTTCTCTCAAGATCCAACCCTCTGGATTGCCTAGCCATAAATCATGCCCTTAATAATTTCTATGCTAAATCGGGCCAAGAAGTCAACCAAGCCAAGTCAAAGATAATATTCTCCTCAAACTTCAAGGACGTAACCATCTTCTCCTGCACTACCATTCTTAAGATCAAGCCTAGTGACACCTTTGGTAAATACTTGGTCTTCTCCATATTTCATGCTTGACCCTAAAATTCTAATTTTCAATACATTATTGTCAATATGCAGAATAGAATGAGTGCGTGGAAAACTAACTTACTCTCCATGGCTGGTAGGCTCATCCTAACCACGTACACCCTTGCCTTAATCCCCTCTCATGTTATGCAATTCATTAAACTTCCTGACAAAATTACTAAAACCATCAACCAAACTCAAAGAAACTTTGTCTGGGAAAGTACAATTGATAAGAAGAAGATTTATCTAGTCAGTTGGGAGAGGATCTTCAAACCTAAAGCTAAGGGGGGGTCGAACCTCAAAAAAGGTAAGGTAAAAAATGAGGCTGCCTATGCTAGCCTAGCATGAAGACTATACCATAACACCCAATCTCTTTAGGAAAAAATCCTCTACAACAAGTACTGTAGACAACACCAAAGAGTTTTAAACCAAAAAATTTGCTCTAGAACTTGGAAATAGATAAAACAGGGATGGTTAACCTGCATGGAAAACCATAGATGGACTATCCATAGAGGGAACAGGGTCAGATGATTCTTAGATAAGTGGATCCCCAACTATAAACTATTAGGGTCTGCATTTGAGGCCCTATAAACAAGCGTGAAGACAAGCTCACTGTTAACACAATTCACAACCATGAAAATTCGAACATTACCAACATATCCTTTACTCTTCCCCATGAAGTGCAAAACATTATCACCAATACTTACATCCCCCTCCACACTATGCAAGAGGAAAAATTCATCTAGGACAGTTCCCTAGATGGTAGGTTCACCATGAAAAATGTTTGCAACACCCATCAATCCAAAAATATATGTGCTTTATCTGAACCTAATAAAGATTATCTTTTGATTTGGAAACTTAGAACCCTAAATAGGATTAAAACCTTCCTGTGGCTCCTCAACCACAATCGACTTCCAACTGAAAGCTACCTCAGTTACCTGGGGATAAAGGTGTCATCTCACTATCACTACTGCACAAACCTAGAAGAAAACATTTCTCACATATTCTTTCAGTGCCCTAAATCTAAAGCATTCTGGGATGGAATTGCTTTTAAAAGCATCTCCATTGACTCTTTTAAATCTAACTCCCTCAATAGACGTAACTGGGTTAAAACATGAAAGGCCCTTGAGAACAAACCTTTCAATAACTGGTATTCAGGGGACACCATCCTTCCTTTTTGCATGTGGAACATCTAGCTAACCAAAAATGATAACTTGTTCAACCAAAGAGACGACAACATCGCTATTGAACAAACCTTAGCTCATTCCAATGAATATTCCCTTACCATTGTGGATCCAACCTACTCCTTAAAGCCCACCTCCACCATTTACCTTAAATGGGAACCCACTAATTAGGGATCTTGTAAACTTAACATGGATGCAAGTGTTAAGAAATAACCAGGATAGGGTAGAGTAGGGGGTATGTTTAGAGATTATAGGGGAATCTGTATCCTAAGCTTCATAAGATACCTTCCCCATGTTGATTCGCAACAAGCGAAACTCTTAGCAATACATGAAGGCATTAGGATAGCGCACTCCAAAAATTTAACCCCCTTAGAGGTCAATTAAAATTCTAAAATTGCTTTGGAAATGATATGCACTAATCACCTTGGCTACTGCAATGTTATTTCGGAATGCATGTTCTTGATGTAGGGATTTAGCAACACAACAATGAAGCACTCATGCAGGAAACAAAACATAGTCGTTGATGTATTAGCCAGATCTAGAGGAGGGGACATAACTTTTGATCATGTGCAAATTTTGACAGTTCCACCTTCGTTTGTGGAAGAACTATTGGAAGAAGTCAAGTTAGGGACTGCCTTTTCTAGAAAGGTTGCACAAAATTATGTAACGGATATTAACTTAGCTACTTACCAACATGATTTAGGGGACCCTACAATCCGTCTTGTAATAACTTTGTTTAACTACTAATGTTATGACCCCTTCTAAAAAAAAAGAAATACTTGGGAATCCCCCAACTAAGCCTAATAATGATGTACTTGCGAGATATATGGGAATTGTTGACACCCAATTTTGACTGCTCGATACTCCTTTTTGGCTGTTATTTTATCAAAATTATTAATTTTGAATGTTAATATTTTTTATACATTATTCTTATATTATATAAAAATTAACGTGTCACACTCATGGTTTGGATATACACAATTATTTTATCAAGTAATTTTATATTTTATATAGTTTAAAATAATATTTCATATAATTTTGTTAATATTTGTTAAATCATTTTTGCAAATATGAACACTCATAATTTATAAACGCATTATTTTTTAATTATTATTATTATTATTGTTATTATTATTTTTCACTATAAAATATAATGTTTTCTTTATAATTTAGTATTATTTTCTTTCACGTACTAATTTAGTAATTACCTATTTTATATATTATAATTATTATTTTTATTATTATTATTATTATTGTTTTGAAAAAATTTTATTTGGTCCTAAACAAGTTCAAAATTAAAAATTTTAAATTCAAATTTATTCAAATCTTTCCATATCCATATAATCACCCAAAATATTTTCATTAGATGGAACAATATGTTTTCTCCAAATATTACTCTATCAACTTAATTTTTTTCCTTTTCGGGACTCCTTCAATGTCATTCATTCTTACATATTACATCTTGGGAAAGGAGAACAAATAGAGACACACACACAGAGGAGGGCACAGAACTCTCTCACATCATTCATTATGAGGCAATTTTATACACAATATTACTAGATTGTGACCTTAAAATACCTATGAAGAACTCAGCCACAGGAAGCCATGAGACCGGACATAATCTCCATTAACATGGCCCCCAAACAATTTCCACCCATGAACTTCCCAAAGTCCAAAAATTTCTCCACCATCTCCACCATGACAGATCCGTAACCATCACCTGAAGCTTCATTCGCTTCACCATAAATATGCCATCATAACACAACTATAGAAACTCGATAGTTAAACCTCATCCTGCTACTTATACCATCCTTGTTCCTGTTACGGATCACTTGTAACTGAATCGTAGTTGTGGTTTGTCTTTTAGGTATTTTCTGATGAAGTTTGATCTCGACTTTGCTCGGGTTCATCACTTATGGTTCCGATAGGGTTCAGATGAAAGATACAAAGCTATCTTCTCACTGCGTATTCCAAAAAATCAAATAAAAGGTCCAATCATTTAAAAAAATTTCTTCACCTTGAAGTAGTTTATATTTTCATGCATTTGTTCTATTTTATAACATTTTCAATTTTAATTTAAATTGGATATATACGTGATTGTTTTATACATGTAGTTTTTCTTGTTTTTTTTTTTAACTAATGAAATGATATATGGCTTTATGGGTAATATTAGTTATTGTGTCTAAACTAATCACTGTAATGTTTGTTATTTTACTCATTAAAGGTATATTGTTTCTCTTTATTTATTTTTGCTACTCAAGAGTGTTTTAGGTATTTTTTTTCACATCAATTTTCTTAACCTTCTGTTGCGTCCAATCTTTTCTCATTGATGATTTATTATTCGCAAAGATTTTTTGCCAAACCTACATGCTAAATGATGTCAAGTTTACTTTTTTACATTTTGTTGCATTGTTATGTTTTAAATTTTTTGGGTAATGAGTTTAAAATTGGTTGTTTGAATATCCAGAAATTAATTAAGTTTGAACATTTTAAAAGTTTAGTTCATTACTTATTCTTAATCATTAAAGGAGAGATTCTTAATTTGTCAATTGCACGAAGGTGTTTCCCGTATCTCATTACTATGCCAAAATCATATTTTAATTTATTTCACTAAATTTGTTGGTTTTTATATTGAAAGAACTATTTTATTTAATTGGGTTTTTACATGACAACCTGCTAAACTTGAACATGGATGGGTATTAAAATTGCAATGCAAATATTGATTTGTTGGGTATTAGCTCACTTATGTTTGGATTAATTTAGGAAAAAAATTTTAGAAATATCAACTACAGAGCCTTAATTGCAACTTTTATAACAATAATTTCATAATTATGAAAAATAGTAAATTGTATTTTGTATTTAAGTAAACCGTTGCTATACAAATACATATACAACAAGATTTACTTCCCTTGTTTTACTCAAATTAGTTGAGTTAAATAAGGTATAATTATCCCTTCTAATTAAATTCTCATAAATTAATCTTATTTATAATATTAGATTCCTTTTCCAAATCGAACTCCAATATGAAGATTATTATTTTCATGATCTTCAAAATTTCAAAATGTCATTCTCTTATATCTCTAACAATTTTTTCTTGTTAGTTTTTGTATTTTTCAACCTTTTTTTTATTTTAATTTTTTTTCTTTTCTATTTTTTTCTTTCCACTATATTTTCTCTCATCTGCTTCTCTTTTTTATTTTCCTTTTTCATTTTTTTTTTATTTTTCGTTTTCTTGTTTTTCCTATTCTCATATTTTGTTGTTTTCTTCTTCTTCTTTTTTTTAAATTTTTTTCTCTTTTATTTTTACACTTCTCTTTCAAGTTTCTATTTCTCTTTCTTTTTTTTTCTTTTTTCACTTTTTTTAAAAATAAATTGTTTTTAGGTTTTGGTTTTATTTTTTTTCTATTTTTTTCTTTTTTTTACTCTCATATCTTTATCTTTTATTTTTAAAAGATAAATATCTATATCATTTATACATATTCAAAATTTATACAAAATAAATAGACATACAGATCTACATATGTATTTATGGTAAAAAACATACATATATATCCGCATATGTATTTATAAAAATACATATCTGACTCACATGTGTATATAAACATGTAGGACACAAAATATCTATAACGAAAATGAAAATTATATACTTATACATATAGGTAATAAAAAATAAATGAATCATATCTTAAATAGTAAAAGAAAATAAATAAGTACATATGTTGCTATCTAAAATGGCATAGTATGTATAGTTCAAAGACAAATCCAACACCGTATAAAATACATATAGCTCTGCATATGAATTTACATAATACATACCTGGTCCATATGTATATTCTTATTTTATATGAGTCACCTTTGTATTTCGCAAACACATATGAAGATATATAGTATAGTTATATTTTTTTATTGTTTAATATGAATATGATATGTATTTTGTAAATGCATATGTTTGTTCTGTACTGTAAGTACATATTCAGATCTATATGGCTATGTATTTTGTATGTTTTTTTAATATGAGTATGTGATATACATATTTGTCTTTTCAAAATAAAAGTTAGAGATAGAAGAGTAGAAAAAAAATATAAAAAGAAAAAAAATGAAAAAAAAAGAGAAGTGAAAATAGAAAGAAAAGAAAGAAAGAGAAATAGAAGTGTAAAAATAAGAGAAAAAAAAAGAAACAAAACAAAATAGAAAAAGTTAGAAGAAAATGAAAATAGAAAAAGAAAAAAAAGATATGAGAAAGAGAAAAAAAGAAAACGAAAAAAGAAAAAAAAAGAGAAATAGAAGAGAGAAAATAAAGTAGAAAGAAAAAAAATGAAAAAAAGAAATCAAAATAAAAAATAAAATGAAAAAAAAACTAACAAGAAAAAAAAGGTAGAGATATAAGTGACTCAAACACAGTAATGAAGTTTTATTTTAAAATCTAGAAGATCATGGAGATAATTATCTTCAAATATGAAAAAAGGAAAAAAAATGAAAAAGGAACAAAAAAGAAGAGAAATAGAAGAGAGAAAATAAAATTAAAATAAAAAAATGAAAAAAAAATAATGTGTTAAGAAAATAAGATGAAAAAAGAGGTAAATGATATGGCTATATTTGGAGGAGGTGAAATAGTGAGTGAAAATAGAAAAATATAAATTAGTGATAGTAAAACATGCACTAACCTAGTTAATGAGTAAAATAATGCTACTCTTGCTATAAATTATAATTTAACAAAAGTGTTGCTATCTATTGTAATTATAGTTTTAAGTATGCTACTTTCTGTATTTTTTCTATTTTAATTTGGAGGAAAAGGAATGCCCACCTAATTGTATTTGAATTGCAAGTTTCTTGACATTTTAAAAGATGTGTTGATTCTTTAATTAGCCGAAGTTTCATACAACTATTATGTTTTTGTTGAGATCCATTTCACGCATGTACTCATGGAATTTCTATACAAAGAATGTGGAGTATTAATGAATTGAGTTATTCTTGTCTGTTTACTTAGATCAAGAAATTTTTTTGTTTTATATCTTATTTTTATTTGAATAGTTAAGCACTATGAACAAAAGTACTCTCACCCACTTTGAATATCTTATTTTTACATATACATCACAATGGAATAATATGGATTGAAGTTTAACCATGCAAGTGGAGAAGTCAACACAAGTTCAAAAGGATAGTCTCCTCCAAGAAGGGATCAGCTACGTTTTTGGGAAATGATGACAAAAAACACAGGCAAAAACTAACTTCTCATAGAAAACGCGGATAGTTTTATCAAAATATAAAGCACCTCATTACTTTCTTTTTTTCTTATTTCCTATGTCACTATGTTAAACATCTCAAGGACTTGACAACTTTTACTACTATAACACGCTTTTATACAATTTATATATTATGCTTACACATTTTTGCTTCACATAACTTCTAAATGCAAAAAATATTTTTATTTTTTTCTTTCGTCTTGTCTTAAGGGTTTAAGAAAGTCGATCATAAAAATTAAAGCAAAGAGAGTAACATCGCATTGGGCCCGTTTGAGCCTTGTCATGCCATGATTTCACTCGCATTCTATCTTATCCTTTTTACTTTATGTATGTATTATTGAATTACTTATTTACTTTTATCAATTCCTTTCATTCATTCGACACCAAAATTGAGGTGGCACATATATTACTAACAAGTTTTGCATCATTTGTAGTTTCTCCTTATTCTGACGTAAGTTCTTTTTTTTTATTTCATTTTTTATTTTATTAATTAATCAATGTCTAGATGGACCAAAACATCCATCATAATCCAAGAAAAAATAGTAAGAAATGTACTGGCCCAACAGACTGACCCGGTCCAAAAATAAAAATATAAAAAAGGGGAGTAGGGTTTCTAAATTGAGCTTATACATCAGCTCCTCTTCAGACTGCATATTAACCATGTTTCCCTTCATTAATGACTGATTCACTCATCTCCAACTATGGATTTGCAACTCTGTACCTTGGATACATCAAATCAAAGCTTTTCCAGTTTGCATGAGTGAGTGTTTCTTCTCTTTCCTCCATTAGCTCCTTGTTTCATCGTTTAGCTTACATATATCTTTGTTACACTAAAAATACATAGTTAAAATATCCATCTTCTAGATGCTATCAGTGTTTTTTGGTGCAAACATAGTGGGTCTAGTCCTCTGAGCCTTGTCACTAGCTTCAAGTATGAAACTTACCCTTTTTTGCTTTTCCTTGTATATTTCTGTCCTTCTTTGTAATAATTTTGAGCTGTAGATATAGATGGGATGGAGATTCTAGGATGCTCAAACCCGTTGATATTTGAAGAAGCTCAAGTACCTCAGCTGCTGATTAAAATAAATTTGACCAATTGACCCCAAATCTAATGAGAAACTTTTTTGTTGGCTGGTATAAATGGGCTACTTAGCATTTCACTCTTTTTGTGCCTCTTCTCCTGTTGTAAATTTTGCTCGTGTAAATTGTTGTTTTTCTTCAGTCCCTTAGCCCTTTGTTAGAAATAGCCACACATATAGACATTGTTGCTTCACTGTTTAATATCTTTCTACCTTGACTTGGCAACTGAATGAATGAAGTGAATATGAAATTACCTTACTGAATTACTAAATTAGCTAAATAGTCAGCCAACTAATTGCCCTCTCTGAATATATGTTGTATAATTACCTGGTTACCTTTCAATGCTTTCTATTTCTAATCAACAATATCCATTAGTTTCTATAGAGTTACCTATTCTGAGTTAAGAAATTCTGCATTGCTAAGGAATCTGTTTAAATGATAACCTTGTGTTGACCTTATTGCCTTAAATGATTTGCTGCATGTAAAATTGTTTTTTCTTATGCTTCCATATTATTTGTGTCCCCTATAATTGATCCTTTTTCATGGGCTAAACAATAAGCCCATGAACTTCTTCCTGGATTAACTTTGGATGCCCCATCTATATTGTACTTGTACCATCCCTGCTCTAGCATCTCCTAAAATACTAACTTACATCTGATAGTTGACCTCAATTAACTAACTATTGTAGAATACCCAGCCATGTTGTAGAAAATTAGAGTCTTGGTTTCCTAACCTGAAGTATCATTCTCAAATGCCTAGTGACATTATAAAGTAATCTCTGACTTGTCACCACTTTGCCTTCATACTTCATTGTATTTCTTCTCCTCTACAATTCCCATAAAATAATTGCTGGTATTGCTCTGAGGTACATCTTCTCTCTCTGCTTCACTTCAACTTTCCATATTGCATGAATTATTTCTCTTAAGCTTAGTCCATGAATATTGATTCATGCAAAAGAAGAAAAATAGGACCAAATCCTGTTCGCAGCCTCTGATCTCAGTAGCACATATTCTATGGTCTCTTGTGCTGGGTTCTAACAGCACCAGCATTTGGAAAGACCTTGCCTTCCCCATCTCCTAATTGTATCATCCACAATAATTCTTATTTTCCATATTCTCCACATGAAAAATATCATTTTAAAAGGTAAACCTGTAATCCATAATTGTCTATAAAATTCATAAGGTTCTTCTCTGTATTTTGCATATTCTCATGCAGTTTTCCCAATAAAGCATCCTCTTTGATCCACACTCCATATTTCCTTATCCAGTGTGGTCTAGTGATGAACTGGTATTACATTTTGTACTACATAATTCACTATCTCCTCAGGTAACACCTATTCACTCAACATTCCATCTTTGTTTTATCATTAAATCCTTTACACTTTGCAAGTTAGAGTCCCATTCATTACTATTTTGAAAGATGGAATAAAAATCCCCCAAATCACTCCAATTGTCAAATCAAAGATGAGTATTTCCTCCTCTAATCTTCCAAAAAATAAGATGGTTAAAGTTGTCACTAACCTATAACATTTTTTTCTACACTTGAGAGCCTCCTTCCATTTTCTACCAGACTTCCTTAGGATGGATCTTCTTGTAATACTTATTAAGCATAAACTCACTATATACAATATTTTTTGTTCTAAAGTTCCAACATATCTTACAAAATAGAGCTGTTGAAACATCTTCCAATCTTTTGAAACCTAGTCCTCATTCTGTCTCAGGTAAACACATTCTCCTCCATGAAACCCAATGACTACCTGTTCCCCCTACTATACTACTCCAAAAAAATTTAGCAAAGATTTATGTATAGTACTTAGAATATTTTGAGAGGGGTTCATAACAGATAACAATGTATGGGAATGCTTTGAAGCACATGTTTTATTAATACAACCCCACCTCCAACTGACAGTAATTTTCCTTTCCATGATTGGAATTTGTTGGTAATTCTATTCATGAGTTATTGATAGAACACCTTAATATTCCTTAAATATAAAATTGGAGCACCCAAATATGTAAGTGAAAATTCCTATCTCAAAACACCTGTTGCTACCTCTGCTACCACTACTGTTCATATGAACCACTGTTATGAAAATATAGGGCACTCTTCTCCTTATTAATTTTCTGACCAGAAATCCTTTCATATTTCTCCATTGTTGCGGTGACCTATTGTGAAGTTTTTACTTTTGCCTTACAAAATATGATCATATCATCTGCAAATGCTAGATGATTAAGCTTTGAACTTCCTCTAGGCATACCAAAAGATTTGAAGTCTTTTCTAACTAATAGTTGTTTCAAGCTCCTTGATAACACTTTTGCTGCAATGATAAACAGTATAGGAGACAATGGGTCCCCTTACTCAAGGCCCCTAGATTACTTAAATAAAACCTCTAGGCTGCCCATTAAGAAGGATAGAATGCCAGTTATTAGCCAGCAATATGAATACCATATCAATTGTTTGTTCATAAAAACCTTTGCTCCTCAATACTTTAGATAAAAAAAAGCCATTCAACCCTATTATAGGCCTTCATTATGTCCAACTTCATCACCGTATTGGGTGGTTTCCCTTTTTTCCTGATTTCTAAAACTAATTCTTGTACAAGTAGAATGTTTTCAGCTATACTTCTACCTTGCACAAATTCATCTTGTTCCTTTGAAACTATCTCAAGGAACACCTTCTTTAATCTTTCTTGAAGAATTCTAGAAAATACCTTATTCAAAAAATTTCTAAATGAAATAGGTCTAAGGTCAGGAAATGTGTTTACTACTAACTTCTTTAGTAAAAGTGCCAAATTAGTGTGTTTAATAAACCTTGGTAGATCTTTTCCACAAAAGAAAGCATTTACCATTTGGTATATATCCTCTACTATTATAATCCAAACATCCTGGAAAAAGGCACCTGTCATGCCATCATTTCTTACAACACTATCTATATTCAGTCCCAATACTACTTCATGCACGTCTTCTATTGTAGGAAATATCTTCAATTTTGCATTTTGAATTTTTGTTATGATTTGTGGAAGAATCTCCAACATTGAGAAATCCTTATCATCCTCCTGTTATGGATCTATCGTTGGTAATAAGAATCTGCAGCTTCAGTAATCTCATCCTAATTTTCTAACCATTCTCTTTCTTCATTCTAAATTCTCTGAATTCTTAGCCTGCACCTTTTACCTTTTATTATTGTGCAGAAAAATTTAGTATTCCTTTCTCTATCTTTGAACTACTAAAATCCTGATTTTTATTTCTAGAAATCATCCCCCCTTCTTAATTGCAATGCCAATTCTGCATTTGCTTATGCTAGCTTAGGTTTATTACAACCTGATGGGTCTATTTAAAATTATTGCTCCCTCACTTTTATAACCTCTTCCAAAGTTGCAATCACTTGGAAAATATTTTCAAAAGTTTGTTTGCTCCACTTAGTCAGTGTTGTTTTAGTATTCTTGAGCATTTTTTGGAACTTTAAAAAAGGACTTCCTTCAAAATCAGTGCTCCAACTTTGTCTAATGACTTCCATACATGACTTATTTTTCAACCAGAAATTTAAAAACCTAAATGGTTTAATCAAGTTCTAACCTGAAATTCTACATTAAAGAACCAATGGAGCATGATCTGAACCACTCTTCCCAAATGTTTTACTTCCATATCATTAAATATATCCTGCATTCAATCATTCACCAATACTTTATCCAATCTCTTAATGATATAATCCTCATCTATTATGCCATTCCAAAATGAAAATCTGTTGCACTTAACAGAGACTTTCTCTAAGTTACAAGTACTAATACAGTGGATTAAATTATTAGGCTCTTCCATAGTGACTGGTAAGCCCCCAGCTTCTCTTCTGCATTTCTGACAACATTTAAATCTCCTTCTACCATCCATGGTGTTTTTATTAAACTAGACAGTTCTCCCAAAGACTCCAATAATTCAAATCTCTCACTTTGAGAGCATTTTGCATACACTAAAGTTACAAAGACAGCTGAATCTGCAAACTAACTTTCCACTTTGATAGTAAGCATCTGCGCTTCATGTCTAATAATACTATAGTTCATGCATGCATCGATGAATGCCCAGATTTTACCTAATATGTTAACCACTACATGCTGTATTCCTAACTTACCCTTGTACTTTTTTATCTGCTGACCATCCTAAAAAGGTTTCATTAATCTAATAAAACCAAAATCATATCTTCTATGCATTATGATGATCCTTGTGAATGCTTTCTATGTATTCACTGATCTAATATTTCAAATTAAAGCATTCATTATGAGAATGTTTTGATGCCTTGACTTCTTGTTTATATTAAACTTTCTACCACCATGTTTTTTTTCTTTTGTTTCCTGCTATGCTTTGCATTGATTGATTGAGTTTTCTTAGGAGATAAATCTCCTTTAGCTGCTATCTATTAAATGTTATCTCCTAAATATTCATTATTTTCATTCACCATCTTCATTATGCTTCCTGCATCCATTGCCAGAGGTTTCACTCCTTCTATAATCTTCTCCTTCCTTTCCTCATTATTATTAGGATTTGACATTAACTTCTTGCTTGTTACCTGCTGCTCTTCTTAAGTCCCACCATCTTTTTTTGTAAACTCTGCATGTTATGTATTTATGATTGCTCAACTGTCACCTTTCCTTGTTTCTCTATTTTTATGCCGAGACTATCTACCTTTGTTTGCTATTTTGACTTTTCTTCTACTTTTTCTCTTATACCTTACCAAAAGTCTGATTGACCCAATCTTTTGTACTTTGTTTCTGCTACTAAAGAACTGATTCTTCTTGTGTCCCATTTTGTTCTTGATTTATGGCCTCAAAAGTATTTGAAGTCTCCATAACCTTGCCATTTTACTCCACAACTCCTAAAATATGTCCATACTTGTCCTTCTTGTATTTGTTTCTTCTCAATTGCCATTGATTAATATTAATTTATCCATCTTTTTTATATTGGTCCGACTGCACTTTTTCTACCTTTTTTACCATCCTTTCCCTTTTCATTTTGTCTTTGTGTCTTCTCATATAATTCTGGGTGAAGACTCCAATAATTTATTTTATTATGTCCCTGTAGACAACATTCCTTACAATATTGTGGCTTATAATCATACTATATGTTAATTTACTTTGATTTAGTCTCCCCATTAACTTTATTTTCTTCCCTAATTTTCACTCTTCGAGGGAGTTTAGGTACAAGATCCACTTCAATTATAACTCTAGCAAAACTAGGTCTTGTATGATTTTGTGTAGCCATATCCACCATCAATGGTTTCCCTACTACTAAAGCTATTAAAAAAATTAGCATCTTTAGAAAAAAAATTTAGTGGGAAATCTGGCATTAATATCCATACAATTTTTATTGTGGTTTATACATCAGGCTCAAAACACAAATCCTACTTCAAAGTTCCCATTTACTAATACAAATCATTGTTCTTGATATTCAAAGCAACTGTTGATAATAATCTAACATAATCCTCTAACTGATTTAATCTTATCAAAATTTGATGTGAGTCAAGAACTCCTATATTGCATTTCCCTTTAACCCCATATTGTGTCGGTATTTTCTTGCGTAGTGCTTGTACATATGGTTTTTCATACGATAACTTACCTATTATTGCATATTATAAATTCTCTTGTATGATTAAGTTCTTAATCTCTGAAGATTTCCACGTAACTGTAGGTTCCCCATGCATCATAACAATAACTTTTGTAGGAACCTTAATGTTTTCATGCACATATCTTTTGGGTTTCAGTAAATCTGTATACTTGGGAACTATGGGATTAACTTTCTCTTTTCCATCACCACACTACTTAGTCATTTGATCTGGTGGGTCATTGCCACCGGAGTTTGTAGTTATAATTGTCAAAAAAGATTGAAATTTTGATAGGTTTTTCAGTTGTCGTTATTAGGATTTCATTTTAGTGTGGGTTCACTTAGGGTCACTTGTGGCCTTAAGCACCGTGTTATGATTTCTGACGTAAGTACAATTTATATCTTATCATCCTCCAATTTTGTCCTCACTCTAAAAAGCAAAGGAGCTCGATAGAGTCCATAATCCAAAGAGGATGAAGATTACAAGAACTATGGTATTTTTATTTAGTATTTATTTATCGAAAAAGGTTAGTCCCATATCTGTTGTATTTTTTTCTTTGTAGGATATGTACACCAGCTGATAGTTTTATTTATTATTTTCACTTTTGTATTTTTTTATTCTGTGTAGGATATATACACTAGTTGAAATTTTTATCTATTATTTTTATCACTTAGGTATTATTAAGTTAATAAAAATAATCGACCTATGTTTACCACTTAAAATTCTCATGTAATACATGAATTCATCCGGGAATCACATTTGTGGACCTCGAAAGGTGCTTAACATCTTTCTTTTGAGGTAATTTAAATCCTTGTCCAAATTTATGATAAAATAAGACTAAATAACAAAATAGGTTCATAGTTATCCTAAAATGGCGCCCTAATGCACCATAATTCATTAGGTGGCAACTCTTCACATCTTTAAGCTAATCTCAAAAAGAGTTGTCACATTGAATCTCGCTTTTCATAAGAAAAATGAGGTATGAAAGAATGGTGACTCTGTTGGGGATCGTAGATTTTAACAATTAAAAATTTGTTTTTATGTGGGATTCTCTCTATTTGTATAAATTTTATTTTGATATTTGTATTATATTAGTTGCTTTTAACATCATGATTTATTTTCTACAAGTTAACCTTTTTTCCTATCCCTTTATGTGTTTTTATATATGTTCCTTCATGTTTATCTCCTTTCCTGTGATATTTGACTATATGTTATGTTATTTGGTTGAATAAGTTATTGTATTTTTGCTATGTGCTATGTATTGCTGCTTTTCATAAGCTGGCATTTCTCTCATACTGTCCTCCACCTGGAACCTCCTTTATTTTCTTTTTACGAATGGTTGTGTGGTTGCACAAACGTTCTTTCCTAAAACATCCTTTGGAAAATGCCCTGTGGATCGATCGGTTAGCGATGAGTCGATAGATACAAGTTTTCCCACTCTTGAGTCGTCCACTCAAGGGAACCATGTCATAAACCCACTATTGTCCTTTAGATTGTGGCTACATATTTCTCTTATTAAATAATAAGCATTCCATTCAACATATGATGCCTTGACATCCTTGATGCGTTGAATATTAATCTCATTCAAAGTCCAAAGGGGTTCACGACCCAAAAGGATGCACAATTATTTGCTATGTGTTGCATTTCTATGTATATATTATCTATCTCATTGTTTTTCTATTGTCTTAGTCACTTCTTACTTATAGTGTCCATCACTTTAGAGCTCTTTACACTTAAAATTCTTATCATGTTAAGGCCCTACAATACACTCTTACGGCCTATTCAAAATCCCCCAATTCATCCCTACTTGCTATTCAACTTCTATATCTCTAAAAATTCTAAACTACGTCTGAACTGATTCTTGTTCTAACTAGATACGTAGGCAGTCCGTTATAAGGATGTGGTCTACCTCTTTCTTTTTCCTTTATGGTCTACGTCTCCATTTCTTCTACCCTTCCATAATTTCATAAGGGTGAAACTTAAAAGATTTATTTTCAGGATTATTCAAACAACTTTTCACAATCTTTCAAACTATATATTTCAAAATTTTTAAATCTTCAATTTCTCCCATTTATTCAAAACTATTCCTTCAAACATTCTATATGCATCTTCTAAATATCTTATCATTATTTTATTTGTTCACTCAATCAGCTTTAAATAGAAACTTAATACCATTGTCATGCTTAGATCCAATTTTATATCTTTTGATATCAATTCTCTTCTCAAGCTTAAGTTCTAACCCACCCATTCGTCCTAAAGTCCTCTTTGACGAGATGACTCATTGCCATACTATCTGTTTTTATGTTATGTAAACTGACCCTTGTTTTGAAAAATATACTATTTTATTTAAAGGTTGTCAAGAATTTGAACATCAAACTCAATTAAAGATCTGCAATATGACAAATATGCTCAATATCAAAAAATATTCTATTTCTTTTTTCTTTCGCAAAGCAAAACATTGTTTGGACTGAATCTTTTTATTCTCACATTATTCACGCACCCTCTCAACAATTTCCTTCAACATGCACCACTCTTGAAAAATGGGAGATGCCGTCAGTCTCCATTTATTTGTCTTATGGCTAATAATATTTTCTATCTTATCTACCTTCATACTCTTGAACTATGTTTGACCTGACTTTCATATGGATACGTAAGCAACTCATTTTTGTTACGGTCTTAATCTAATAAAAAAATTCTTTCCCCTCTTTATCCAACTCAAAAACTCTTCTCAAATTTCTACACCTTATATAGGCCTGACACTTGAGCGTATAAAGGTAGATTCCAATTGAGTTCAAATGTTCAAATGTAAGACAACCATTTCTTTTGAACTAATATTTTCTTTGAGTGAATCGGAATATAAGATTCAAAAATCAAAAAGTGGGGTAGAATTTTTGAGGTTTTGAGGAAACCTCAAAAATTTCACAAGGAAGCATTATATCGATTTGCAAAGTGTAACACCCCGCTCCTTTGGGCTAGAATTTAAACCATTTTTCGTACGTGCATCGACTCGGATCTAATGATTCCTTTTTAATATATTTTTTATGATAAATTCTATAGCGTGGGAATACCTTTGGATATGAATTAAGGTGATAAATAACTCCTAACTCAAAAACGAGTTGAGAATATTTCTATCAATTATTTTTTATTAAATATTTCAGCTTGTGTCAACTTTCAATAATCATTACTCCTAGTATATAATGAATTACATGTTTTAAAATATACCAAATGAAAGATCGTTGATTCCTCTTTCCAACGCGATTTGTTTCACATTAATCAGATATCAGAATAGAAAGTTATGCTCATTTTACTTCGGAGTGTCTGACTGCCAAAGAGTGACGACGAAGTTGATGACTTGTCAAGTAGGTGATGACTAAGTTGATGAGCCGTCAACTAAGTGATGACCCATTAGCCCTAGCCGTCAGCCTAGGGAAGTAAGGGGTAAACTCCATCCTAAAAGTGACGACCTAGGTGACGAGCCCTAACCTGAGTGATGAGCCGTCAACCTTGGTCGTCAACTGAAGAATTTCTATGACTTCTTTGGTTTCTATAGGGGTATTTTGGTCTTTTACTCACCCTAAAATTTGGCCCACAGATATAAGTCATATCCTAAGCGTTATAATCTATATTCTATCATTTTTTAACATCTCAAATCCTCTCCACTCTCAAGAACAAGAGAAAATTAGGGTTTTTCTCCAAGGCAATAATTCAAGCCTTTCAATCCAAAATTCTCAAAAACTAAATCAAGATTCGGGTTCTACTCTTTAAATTAAGTAATCTAAGGTATGTGGGGTTTTCCTAAACTACATGGTCATGTTGAAATCATTGTAGTAAGTTCCAACAAGTATGAAATCATATACTCTTGAAGGTTTTGAGAACAATTTAAAGGTTATGCATTATGAATCCTTTTTAACAATATAATATTTTAGTCTTGAGTCATTCCCTTAAAGATTGATTTTTTATCATATATATATGATATATATGTATGCATTAGAATTTTAAAATTATGAACAACGGGCATGAAGAATGAATTTCCCTCTCTCGTTATGTTATTTCTTGATTTACAAGTTAAAGGTTATTCAATTGCATTTCTTAAAGCATAAACCAAGGGCATACTAACTTATATGAACTTTATGTTGATTGTGAATTAAAGAGAGGGATAACTTCTTGTTTATAAATGCTAATGGTGATAATCAAAGGAATTGCATGATTGTTTGAGAAATTGACCATCATTTGTTGAACTGTTGAAAAAGAGAATCTTTACGTGGCTTGACATATGTTTTGAAAACATGAATCCTATTGAACTATTTGAATAACTTGGTGGTCTAAACATTGTTTGAATGATAAAGATGTAATATGATAATGTATGACATAGAGATATGACTTGAAGTATTGGTATGACGTTACCAAACAAATGAATGTCATAGCAGATTCATAACAGAGAAAAATATAGATTGTTCCTACATTTTGTATTCAAAAATATGCATGTCTAGAAAAGGTTAAAAATGGGCTTAAAGAGAGTTAGATGGTTACCCAAAGAAAGTACTAGTTGAAAGACTCAATGCTATAAATTGTGATTTATCGATAATAGGTTATGGTACCATGCTGTGTGGTCTTGTGTACCTTGATTTATCTCATACCAATTTGGGACTATAGTTAGGAGCCATTCTTTAAGTTCTTTTTCACTACCATGACATGTTGATTTGATTGGTGATCATGGCACCATACTGTGTGGTCATGCATGTCTCTCCTTATTGATATACAATTCTTATGACAAACTAGAATTGGAGGCTTGGCCATCGAGTCAAGGGCGAATTCCATATAGCCTATGGAATTAAAGATGGTAGGGTACATCATCTTGCTCAGAAGTAACATAAAGAGTGGTTCATGATTTCAAAGAAATATTTCAAAGTCATTTAAAGTATGCCCATGTGTTTTTCATATATGGTATGAAAACTATTTTATGAATTGCTCTGACTTATATTCTATAAGAGTACATTATTTTGGACTGCTCTATGTACTGTATTGACCCCTATATTTCAAGATATAAGGTTCAGTCTCGGGGTCCCGCTAGGCAGTAGATCAATTTGGTCAGAAGTTGCAGTTGGTGAGCTTCCTTATTTCAGAAATCCTACTTTAGAACATTGTTATTTTATTTTGGTTTATGGTCCGAATAGGGGCGTTGTCCCAGTTTTAGATAGATATTGGTTTTGTAATTGTTAGATATCTCATAGACTGGTGTTAAATATTGTTGAATATTTTATAGATTTCATAATCATATTGTCAGTTTAAATAAGATGACCATGTTTCCATATTGTTATGTTTTTCTACATTTCTTTATATGTATATGAATTATGCATATGATTGTCGATTATAAGGGCTCTTGGGACTTCATAGTTCGGGATGCTCTTCACAGCCAGGGCCTCATCTCGAGTTGTGAAAAACTTGGTATTAGAGAACGGTTCATGGTCCTAAGATGTCTGTAAAATTGTGTTGGGTAGAGTCCTTTTATGGGTGTGTAGCGTGCCACACTTATAATCAGGAGGCTATAAGGCATTTAGGAATGCCTTTTTTTTCATGATTTAGTTCATGTTGTAGAGTCTAACTGTCCTTTAATTAATGAATTCTTGTATTTCAGAAATTTATCATGGCTCCCCTTAGATCCAACTAACAAAATGCCAAAGATGAATATGTCTGCCCTACCCTTGGGATCCGGACTCATAATAGGGCTTGTACTCTAAAATTTGGTGCTACTCTAGGAGTTTCTCTTGTTCAGACTATTCTACCTCAGGCTCCTCGATCTAGAGTTAACCATATTTAGAACACCCAGAGAGAGGTATCTAATGCTTAGTTTCAATAGTCTTTGGATATGATGGATCAGTTGGTGGCTTCTCAGGCCTTTCGATCTGAAGACGTAGGATCTGTGTCTTATTCATCGAAGATTACTTGAGTTGGTCAATTCATGAGACTGAGCCCACCCATGTTTACGGGTATAAAGGTAGAGGAGGACCCATAAGGGTTTGTTGATGAATTAGAGAAAATATTTTGGCATATGCATAGAAATAAAGTTGAAAGGGTTAAATTAGAAGCTTATTGGTTGAAGGATATGGCAATTAGTGGTATAACGAATGGAAGGATTAAAATGGTAGTGAAACTGAGCCTTCTATCTGGGGTGAGTTTGTGGAAGCTTTTCTGGATCATTTTTTTCCTCAAGAATTGAGGGAAGTTAAGGCTAAAGAATTTAGAAACTTGAAGTAGGGGATAATAAGTGTGAAAGAGTATGCTTTGAAGTTTTATTACCTATCCCATTATGCTCTAGATTTACTGGGTAACATAAGAGCTCATATGAGAAAGTTTGTATTCGGCCTCTTAGTTAATATGGTGTTGGAATGCAAAGGGGAAAAATTTTGAATACAAAAATAGATTTCTCCAGGTTGTCCATTTATATGTAGTAGGTAGAAGATCAAAAGAAGAGGCTGGCGGAGTAAGGGGAAAAGAAAGGGAAACTAAGAGAGCTAGGTCCACAGATTAGAATAATAGTCAGCACCAAAGTGTTAATTAGGGAGATAGGTGGTCTAAAAAGAAGTTTTCGTGCAATGCTCAATCGTCAGCAAGTGCACCTAGGGCCAGGCCTTTAGGTGAATAGCGGTTCCAGTTAGTAGATAGGCTTTGAGCACACGACACCTAGTCCCAAGAGAGTGTAACTTAGCTTTTTAGGTCACACCCTTGCTGTAGTAATTATAGGAGTAATCATCTGGGGAAGTGTTATTTTGAGATTTGGACGTGTTATTCCTGCAGCCAAGTGGGATATATTCAGAGGAACTATCCTCAGTTGGATAAAATATAGGGGGAGTCCTAAGATGCGTCCATAGCTCCTCCTCTTAAGGGTACAACTACAGCTACCGGTAGTGGTCGCAATTGGTTTTATGTTTTATCTAACTACCAAGATACTAAAACCTCACCAAATATTGTAATGGGAATGTTATATATTTTCGTATATGATATGTTTGTATGGCATGCTTCATATCATTGGTGTTGTTAGGAAATAAGATCTGAAGTGTAGTGGTTGAAATAGTAGCTTAAGATTATTAATGCGTGTCTTGTGGAAAGAAATTAGTGGTCATGATGCAATATTTAAATAACCTAGGTTTACAACTTGCAGAATAATGAGTGGATAATTATGATATATATATATATATATACATGAGACTAGTATTATAGCAATGAATGTTGGTTGAGTCGTTAAGTTGATAAGAGCATGGGTAAAAGAGAATAAGTTAAAACTCCAGGTTGCATTTTATTGGATAAAGTTTTATGTGCATAAGTTTTTTTGTACCTAGTTTTTGTTCTTGTTATTTGTAGTATGGTGAAGTCTAAGGAGTTATTGTCTGATGTTCTTTATAGCTGAATTGAGGAAATATAAGTAGATGGTATGTTCCTTTGGGATAGATTTACAAATTTTATTATGTTACAGGCTATTTGATTAGTGGTTAAATGTTATAATATTAAGTAGTGGAGAGTGGATTTTTATATAATAAAGAGTAAGGATGGGTATGCTCATGAGACTATGAGTTGTAATGCCTGTGGAGTGTAGCTAAAAAAGAAGAGTTTAGCATTTATATATTTAATGACACCCAATTGTGTTGAGAGTTGTGGATATTGATTTGATGAGGGGATATGTCTGCAAGTCTAGGATTCTGACTTTTACCTAAGGAGAGATGGTAAATTAAAGTAGTTCCTGAATTTTTTCCCCACCATGATGCTTATGCTTAGGTCCCTCAATGACCTTTAATATGTTAGTGGGATGGTGGTGATGTTTTAGGTAGAGAAGTAGAAGTTGTTAAAGGTGAGAATATTATATGTGAATTATTGAGCTAAGTTTATAGGAGAAAGAGGAAGAAGGAGATGACCTTTCGTTACATGAAATAGTTAGGAAGGAAATCTATGGTGAAAGTCTGTGTGGGTGAATAAAATTATTGGTCTTAGTTGGAGATCCTTGAAGTAAGGTGTAGTAATGATAGGCTTAAATTTTGTGATTGATGAAAACACAAGAAAATGTGCCATGTGATTAGTATTCCTTGAATTAGGACTTGGGTTGTTGGATTATAGTGATGAAGTGAGGTGATTTCTTAGTGTGATGTAGAGTACAGGATCCCTTAGTTTAAGTTAGCACCTTTTTCCTCTACATTGGCTTCTACATAAAAGTATTATATAGCGATACATAAATTCTTATGGTTAGATATGTTGTGGGATAATTGTAAGTTAGAAAATATAAAGTATGTTGATTAATATTGGGGCATAGAGTATAGTGTCTCTAAGTTTAAAGTCCATTCATTGTATCTTGTAAGGTGGAGAATGCTTCCAAATCCTATCTCTTGTGAAATCTTATTTCATGATTAGTAATGATGTAAATCAGGCCTATGATGACCAAATAAACTCGTGCCTTATGTTTTGATGATAATGATTCATAGAAATCATGTGCAAGGTCATCCCTATGTAAATTTTTTACCTCATGCTTTATGCTTACACAATTCACTACAGGTGGTCATGAAGTTCTTTTGATGCCTTTGCATATTTTGTTGAGGAAAAATATTCAATGCAAGTTTACTCTCTTTATTCCATACTTTTAGAGTTTCAACAAATCCATACCCATCATTCGGTGATGAATGATCCCAAGAGGAAGATAATGTAATACCCCACTCCTTCAGGCTAGAATTTAAACCGTCGCTCATACGCGTATAGACCTGGATCAAATGATTCCTTGTTAATATATGTGTGAATATAAATTATATAGCATGGTAATACCTTTTGATATGAATTGAGGTCACAAATATCTCCTAACTCAAAGACGAGTTGAGAACATTTATACCAATTAAGTTTTATTAAACATTTTAGCTTGAGTCAACTTTAAAAAACCATTACTCCTAGTATATAATGGGTTACGTGTCATACCATATACCAAAAGAAAGATCTTTGAGTCCCTCTTTCCAGTGCAACTGGTTTTACCTTAATCTGATATTATAATAGAAAGTTATGCTCATTTTACTTCGGATAGTCTGACTGCAAAAATATGACCATGAGATATTCGGAATAGAAAGAACCTCGCGCCTATGGTATTGTGCTGTGTCTCCTTTTGGTGGTCTCACTTGGGTGGCGTGAGAAATTCTTGTACTTTAGTCCCTTAGTGGTCTTTCTTCGATTTGGATGGTAAGGGCTATGGAGGTGTAGAGATATTTTTTAAACAAAAAGAGGTATAAGTACTTAAGTAGGGGAGATTCTGGGTTAACTACTAGAGCTAAGGTTTGGGAGGGTGAGGTAAGGTTATTGTCATGAGAAATGGTTAGAAGAGGAGTAGAGGGTGAAAAATTCTTGTAAAAGATGATAGAGGTTGATAAACCTTTGGAAGGATAGATCATAACTATAGGTACAAAAGAGGTAGGCTTGAATGTTGTGACTGGTAGATGTACCAATTATTGTGCTGGGTACTTAAGAAGCTTACTGAGGTATGATGGTTGGCTTCAGTAGTAGGAGCGAAATAGTGTTTTGGGTGGATATAAGGAGTAGAGTGTGGTGGCCTAAGTCAACTCCTTTTAGCTTTGGATAGGATTGGACATGGAAGTAGTGTATGTTAGACTCAGGCTCTCGTGGTGATCTATCTCTGGTGAATTGTATGTTGAATTGGACTTGTCCTCTGGCATGGGTTCCATTCATTCGGTATTCTATATGGTTGCGTTGAGGTAAGGTGTGGGCGGTCCTTTTTTGGTTGTTTTCTTTGAGTGGTATCAGTATCTCACACCCTTTACTCTTTAATGTGGTCCTGGTAAGGATCTTGGGTTAGCAAGTTTACCGATTGGAAAAAAAAAGGTATGGCTTTAGTGAAGGTTCTATGGTGGAACCAAAAATCCAAGGAGGCTATTTGGGGTGCAAAGAGGACATAGAGTCCAAATATCCATGTTGGTTCTTCATTTTGGAAACTCGTTAGTAAGGTATGTGTTCTTCATCATAATTTGGTTAAATGAAGGGTGGATTTTCTTATATCTTTGTTTCCTAACTTAGTTAAAGGTTGGAATAGAGGTGTTGGGGGTGTAAATCATGCTTGGGATATGTGGTTATCTTCTCATCTTGTGTTATGTCTTTCTCTCCTAATTTGGTTGGAGGGAAGTTTGATTTGTGTTAGTGTGTCAACTCATGCTTTTTCTTGACTTTACCTATCATTCGAGGACGAATGATCCTAAGTGGGTGAGAATGACCCTTAGAAAATTTCCTATGTTTGAGATTCTAGGTAGGGTACGATTTGGGAATACCTCTCATATTTTATTGTACGACTAGTACCCACTTTCTAGTATGATGATTAGTCTAGATTGACAATATTCTATCCAAGGTATGGTTTGGCCTCTGGTTGTATGTTAGGGTATCTGTCGTATGTTTCCTAGTCTTATGATGTTTTGAAGAGGATCTTAATGATTCTGACGCAGGTAGGACTATAAGGGTACTTTTCCTACCTTAAGGTACGACTTAGACTAGCATGATAATATATTGGACAGTTTGGGGATCCATGGTGAGGCCTAAGGTACGAGTTAGGGTACCACTAGTACCCTAGGGTACGATTCATGTGGGGTGGTCAGATACAATTGCTTAGTTTAGGGCAGAACTCAGAACAGCTCCACAGAATCAGGACTATTAGATATAGTTGCTCAGTTAACAGTAATACAGTATCAGTAAACTCAGATATTAGAAAATCAATAATTCAGAAATCAGTATCTAGTGTTATCACGACCCCAGTTATAGTTTACGTATTCATGCATGTACTCTCATTCAGTTATACTTATGTTATCCAGTGAGTATTGTTCATGCATATTAACCCATACATCTTAGCCTACCTCACTTAGCATACTATGATGTATTATATCATAGGTTCAGATGCACATGCTTCCAATCATACTTAGCAACTCGATCCATCAGCAGCATACTAGTGGTGAGTCCTCATTTTTTTAGGATAGATTTATTATTCCAGTATTTGAGTACTAAGTTTATTTTAGTAGTCGGAGTTAGTTGGGGACTTGTCCCATCAAATCTTTGTTCAGACAGTAGAGGCATTTTAGACTAGAGTATTTTAGATAGATGTATCAGTATTCAATTTTAAGTACTCAGTATATATTTACAGTTTTGAACCTTATGGTAAGTTTTTGCCTAAATTTTGCATAATACAGTATTATTATTCAGTTATTACATCATGTACTAGTGATGGGTTAGCTTGTAGTCCCTCAGGATTATGATCATCGTGTAGCATCCGGTGTACAGACTCAGGGCGTTACAAACTTAGTATCAAAGCCTAAGGTTCAACAGATTCCTAGGAAGTTAAAAACCATATCTAGTAGAGTCTTGGGCATGGGTGTGTAGCGTGCCATACTTATGGACATGAGGCTATTAGATGTTTTAGGAAAAGTTTCTCTTTTTTTAGTATTCATGTCATGCGAGTGAGCATGATCTCAAGTTAAATTCTCAGTCTAATCTGTTCTCTCCTTTTCATTTACAGAACATGCATCCTAAAAAGACTAATGAAAGGAGAATCGGAAATCAGTCAACACCTCATCCCGTCCAGCTAGATCCCCTGGACGAACATGTCTCCCACGCTAAATTCAGAGTATTTTTCAATACCTTAGCTCATTTTTTGGCAGCCCAGAATGAACGTCCTACTACCATGCTGGCCAACCCAATGGCCAATATTTTTGTAGCCAAGATTAGGGACTTCACCCGAATGAACCTTTCATTTTTTACCAGGTCAAAGACAGATGAGGACCCACATGAATACCTTGATCAGGTGCGAAAGGTTACAAATATTATGGGGGTCACAAATAGTGAGATTGTCGAGTTAGCTATATATTAGTTTTAGGATATGGCTCACTCATGGTTCAAATAGTGGAAATCAACGAGGGTCGCAGATCTAGGGCCCAATGGGAGAAGTTTGCAATTGTTTTTATAGATAGGTTCTTTCCGCTAGAGTTGAGAGAAGTGACAGTTTCGAAATTTATAAATTTGAAGCAGGGAAACATGATGGTACAATAGTATTCTCTCAAGTTTACTCAATTATCCAAATATGCTCCTCATGTGGTAGCAGATAACAGATCTAAGATGAGTAAGTTTGTGTTTGGCGTATCTAGTAGTGTGGTCAAGGAGTGCAGGATCGTAATATTGATTAAGAAGATGTACATATCTCGGATCATAGTCCATGCTTAGTAGATAGAGGAGGTAAGAATAGGAAGAAGGAGAGGGAGAATAAGAAAGCGACAACAGGTAGTTTCAACTTTGCTAAGGCTAAGTCAGAGGGTTGGAATCATTCTCAGTTCCTCTAGAAATCCTTAGTTCCTCTAGAAATCCTTAGTTCCAGCTTTGTCCTTAGCCAGTGCTCCCATGCCAAAATTTAGAAATGACATTAGAGATAGAGCGCCAGTCCTTAAACCCCATGTTAGTGATAGTAGTGCCCGAACAAATCCTCTCTGCCAAAAGTGTAGCAGAAACTATCAGGGTATCTACAGAGCTGGTAGTGACGTATGTTTCGAATATGGTATGCTAGGCCATAGACTCAGATAGTGTCCTCAGGTGGGTTTGCAGAGTAAGCATAATTGTCCCTCAACTCAGTCCGGTATCTCGAATCAAGTGCCGCTTCTAGTGCCACCAATGGGCAATGCCCAAATAAACTGTATGCACTTCAGTCCCAACAGGATCAGGAAAGTTCTCCTAATGTGGTCACTAGTACGTTACAAGTTCATCATTTTCATGTTTATACTTTGCTAGATCCCGGAGTTGTTTTGTCTTTGTTAACTCCTTATTTAGCAGTTGACTTCCGAATCAGTCCCAAAATTCTACTAGAGTCCTTCTCAGTCTCTACCCCAGTGAGTAAATTTATCATAGCTCGATGGGTATACAGGAACTGTCCAGTTAGGGTATTTCCAAAAGTCACCTCAGCAAACTTAGTTGAATTAGAGATGACCAATTTTTATATCATTCTCGACATGGATTGGATTTATTGCCGCTATGCCTCAGTTGACTACAGAAACAAAATTGTCTAGTTTCAATTTCTGAGCCCTTCCTAGAGTGGAGGGGTAGTACTTCAGCACTTAGTGTTCAGCTTATTTCCTACCTTGGGAAAAAAAAAATGATATCTAAGGGATATGTCTTCCATGTCATCCGAGTCCAAGACTCTAGATCAGAAACCCCTACTCTTAAGTCAGTATCAGTAGTATGTGAATTATTAGATGTGTTTCCTAAAGATCTTCCCAGAGTTCCTCCTGAAAGGAAAATTGACTTCGGAATATACCTTCTTCCAGATACTCAGCCCATATCTATTTCACTATACAAAATAATTCCAGAAGAACTCAGAGAATTAAAGGAATAGCTTAATGATCTCCTAGATAAGGGATTCATCAGAGCCAGTATGTCCCCATGGGGTGCACCAGTTTTATTTATGCGTAACAAAGAAGGTTCCCTCAAAATATGTATAGGCTACCGTCAGCTAAATAAATTTATGGTCAAGAACAAGTATCCACTTCTTATAATCGATGGATTGTTTGACCAACTTCACGGTGCCATTTACTTATCTAAGATAGACCATAGATCAGGCTATCATCAGTTCAAATTCAAAGAATATGACATTCCAAAGACATCTTTCAAAACTCAGTATGGTCACTTGGAATTCTTAGTCATGTCCTTTGTTCTTACCAATGCCCCAACAGCTTTCATGGACTTGATTAACCTTGTGTTCAAGTAGTACTTGGACATATTCGTTATAGTTTTCATAAATGACATCCTTGTCTACTCCCGCAGTGAGCGTGGTCATGTAAACTATCTCAAAATAGTATTACAAACTCTCAAAAACCACCATCTATTTTCCAAATTCAGTAAGTGCAAATTTTGGCTGAGGTCAGTAGTTTTCCTCGTCCATATCATTTTTGGTGATGGCATTACAATTGATCGCCAAAAGATCAAATCAATGAGAAACTGGTCCAGACCCATCTCTCCATCAAATATTAGGAGTTTCTTGGGCTTGGATGGAAATTACCAATGGTTTATTGAGGGATTTTTGTCTATTGCATCCCCTATGTCCAAATTGACTCAGATGTAGGTCAAATTTCAGTGGTCAGATTCTTGTGAGACGAGTTTTTAGGAGTTAAAGACTCAACCCACCAGAGCTCCAATTTTGACCCTACCAGATGGTTCAGATAGCTTTATCATGTATTGAGATGCTTCCAGGGTTGGTTAGGGGTATGTTTTGATGTATAGAGGTAAGGTCATAACCTATACCTCTAAATAGCTCAAACCCCTAATAACACTCAACTTACACATCTATTTAGTTCAAGGCGGTCATCATTAATATATTTACCCAACTTTGGAGTCGGGGTCGAATCCATAGGGAATAATATCAGTGGCGATTAAACTAGTTTTAAATTAAAGCTACAAGTTAGATTCATACAATTGGCATGAAAGGACAAAATAGGGGTTTTTAATGATTGAACAAAAGTTATAAACACTTCAATTCGCCTTAGAACTCAAATCTTAAACTACAATATTTCAAATCAATGATATAGAGAAACTAGGGTTGTGATCACTATGATTAATAATCCTCCATTGAATAATAGTTGTAGTATTGGATTCTCGTGACTTATGGGAACACCAAATTATCAGTTTCGATAGTCCATCTTAGTGTTTCTCAACCTACCTAGAAGTTGACCTCTTTAATTCTCTCAAACTTAGGAAAGCATTCTATTTATACTGATTTAATCTCGAGTTGATTAATCTTGATACGGTATTAATCATTAGATGAGAACTTTACCTTCCCAAATCCTTGTGGATAATTCTCTACCATTAGTTTATTTCTCAGTTCGACCAAATAAACATAAGGTGGGATCTATTGTTTGCAACCAATCACTCAAACCCTAACCAACTATTAAATCAATGGAGGAATAATCATAGATCCCACAACCCTAGTTGTGGGTTTTAGTTCAACATGAAAGAGAAAGCAATAACAATAACTGAATTCATAATTCAAAGTGATTAAACTTACAAAAGATGTAGTCAAAAATTGATTCTCGTCCCAAATTCAAGAACAATATCCCACAACTAAATCAAAGAATTGATAATTGAATTCTAAGTTAAGAGACCAAAATGAGGTAAAATGGCCTTCGAAATAAGTTCCAGCCATTTCAAGATGTCCAAAATGATGGGGCCCTTCAATGAACCCTAAAAACTGCTATTTATACCCATAACTTAAGAAAAAATTGAAATAAAAAATTCAGAATTTTGAGTTTAGGTGACGACATATGCGATAACTTATCACAAATCTGATAAGTTATCAGACATGTCGTTAGACTTTACTTTAATGTGATGACATATCTGATAACTTATCAGATCTGTGATAAGTTATCACATATGTCATCAGATATGCTTCTAATTTCTTATCTTCTGTCTTAGTGTGACGACCTGTGTGATGACTTATCATAAGTCTGATAACTTATCAGACTGGTCATCAGTAGTTCTTCCTATTTCTCATCCTCTACTTTAGGGTGATGACATGGGTGATAGCTTATCAGAAATATGATAACTTATTAGACATGTATCTAGCTGATATCTTCAAAATTCAATTATTTTCACCAAAAATCATCCTTCTTGGCATAGCTTTCATATATTTCTATGCATCTTGACTTTTCTATAAAATTAAAGAGAAAATAATCAAAAGCAATAAAAGTTTCTTAAGACTTTGCAATTATTCTCAGTTAAAAGCCTCAAATGTATTAGCATCTTCTCACATATCGACACCCTCAACTTAAAACAATTTCTTGTCGTCAAGTAACTAAAACACGATACTACGATGCTTAACCAAGAGACAAATAAGATACCTATGACAGTTGATCATCAATTTTAGTTCAAAACATATTTACCATCTCCATGGTCAATTATCTCAAACTCAACTGTGTATATTACTAAAAGGCAACAATGAAACACAAAGGAATCAATCTATGGCATCAACTTAGCAACAACAATCATGTATGTATCAATATTACACTACCCAAACAAGTTAGCAACTAGCATCATAACCAGTGTGCCCTTACAACAAAGAAGTCCCTCCTCAATCATACAAGAAATAACATAAGTAATCTTGTGGACAATCAATACACACTCACTCTCAAAAAGAAGTTCCAGTCAATGTATGCCAAATACCATAAGCTTGCCCTTATTTTCATTACCAAGGTTTTCAGACTGGTAAGCTAGATCAATATAGGTCTTTTTCTTCAGCTTGTAATGTAGGCTAAGGGATGGTATGATACTCGATGATATTTAAGGTGAATAAGCCTCATTGGCACTACACTAACTTTTGGGCTCTCACTTAATTAACTCTACCTAATTCTCTCCCTTTTTGATCAAACATACTCCGGATGGGTGCGGTCTTTTTGACAATTATTTCTTCTTTTTCACAACTTTTCTTTTCTTATTCTTTTTCCACCACACCCTGCTTTTTATTTTTTTCTTTTATTCTACCTTTCTTCATACTCATTTTACATCACACATCCCTATGGTAGCCACCCTAAACTTAGGCTATTTACCAAAGTGAAAGTGCACAATATCCAAGGAGGACCAGGGCCAAAAAATGTTCATTGTGATACAAATGGGAAGATGATAGGTATAATTAAAAGAATAGGCATTCCGACTCAAAATTAGGATCAAGGAATATTATTCACATATGGAAGGTCATTTAGGATAAAAGTGGACTAATATGAACAACGGTCTATGATCCTTTCTTAACCGCTATCCTACAACCAAGGTAGTATCTCACACACACATGGAACAAAGGTACATCACAAGCTTACTACCCATTCGGTTTATGCAATTGTTAGCAGTGATTATTATGCCCCTAGTACTAATGCCGTTAAAAGATTCACAGTAGTCACATATAGATACACATCACACAGTTACCAGACAGACAATTGGAGAGGTATTTATCATTCCAAGAAACATCAACAAAAATATATCAACTCCCTAGATTCTTATTTTCCCCCAATTAACCACAACAAATCACAAAACAAACCTAATACGCCTAAACATACCGAATCTACTAGGAACAAGACCCCAGGGAAAAGAGGCACGACAACAAAAACCCTAGGAGGACATCAACATCCACAAGTAGCCCCAACCTCAACTTAAAATCATGCAATATCCCCAATGCATCAAACCAAAGTAAGGGAGTTAGAAACATACCCACGGCACCATGGGTGCGAAGATCTGATGCAAATCATATAATACGAATACAAACTAAAAAATACCTTGGGTTGCCTTTCAAGAAGAGCCTAATTTAGTGTCACGGCATGACCCAACTTAGCTTTTTCCTCTACCTGAAGGATATGAATTTCACCCCAACTTAGAGTCCACCTTCTTGCCTTGATCATAGGGGGTGGTACAAAAATTAAGAAGTCGAGTAATGGATTAAGCATGGTAAACCACTCGGCATTAAAGTGAGGTGTGTTTTTATGTTGCTTATCAAGTGTAAAATAAAGAATATAGAATTTTTGTTCCTCATCTTCTCACTCTTCCACCATTTTATATGACTCCACAGACAAGATATTATCTTAACATAATGTGGAAAAATGCTTTGAGTGAGGCCCAACTAATTCTACTTTAAAATTTACACTATCTACTATACACTCACTTTTATTCACTTTCTCAATATCAGTCTCAAGATTAAGATGACAACCGAGTGGTTGCGATTTTTGAGTTTTCTCCTCAAATTGGCTAATGTCCCCCTCATATTCTTCTTGGTTTAGCCCCTGTAAACATGGTGGGAGTGATAACTCTTTTAGCTCTGCCAAGAGCTGTTCTTGATTCTTTAAGATTTATTTCATCAATTTGTTTGCTTGAATCGTGACAACACACATATCTTTAGTATGATCACTTTGAACACAAGCCAAACACCAAGTTACAGTAAGTAGGACAGTATCCACGTCATATTGTGAAGGTCCCATCCATGCACTTCCAGGTAAATCTAGATAGCAAGCCTTAAAATATGGTCCCCCACAATAATAACAAGAATCATCATCACTCAAAAAACCATCTATCTAGGCTGACATCTCAAGAAAGGTGTGAGAAAAAAGAAAATAAAAAAAATAAACTAAACAAATATTTAGAAGTTTGAATTCAAGAAAGTAAACTAAAATTTCAAACCAACTTAATACGGCAAATTGTTCCCTGATAACGGTGCCATTTTTGAAATGCTCAACTTACACGTTAATTTAGTGCAAGGCGGTCATCGTTAATATATTTATCCAACTTTTGGAGTCAAGGTCGAATCCACAAGGAATAATGTGAGTGGAAATTAAACTAATTTGAAACTATAACTACAAGTTGAATTCAAACAGATGATACAAAAAGATAAAATAGGGGTTTTGGAGATTAGCAAATAATTATTGGTCACTTTAGTTTTAGTGTTTGTAATCAAGAGTTTATGGAAAACAAAATTATGTTCACTATAGGTTTTGGTACTTGATAGATGATAATAGTGATTCAAGATTCTTGCGATAGGTAGGAACAACAGATTGCCTTTATCGAAGTTATGCCTAAATGTCTCTGGATGACTTACTTAAGCATTTAATTACCTAATCCTCTCAGACTTAGGGAATTTATATTCACTGACCAGACTTCACCTAGGTTAATTAACCTTTTTACAACGTCAGTTATTAAATGGAAGGTTGGTAGGTTCCAAGTCCCTGTCAATAATTCACTTCCTACTATAGGTGATTTCTTATCTTAAGCAAATCAAAGCAGGTGATATCTATTGTTTGCAACCAATAGACAATAATTAAAACCTCGGAATTATCAAGTAGTCCTATTACCTTTAGAATCTTGAATACTTAGTAACTTACCAAGACCTAACCCATAGTTTCCATAATTTGGGTTAAAGGTATTTAGCCACTCATAATATAATAATCAATACAACAAGTTGAATTCATAATTTAAAAGATAAACTTACAGCAAGATGAATAGTAATGAGTGTTTCTCAAATTAGATAAAAGTAGAAGTCCCAAAATATTGATGATAATCTCTTCAAAGTTAATTGTAAACTTGTATCAAAAACTAGAGAGAAAACACGTGAAGTTTAAGTCCAGAATGTCGAGTAACAACTGATATGTTCTGCCTCCCGATTTGTTCAGCCTCCTTTTATAATTAGAAAACCCTAACATATGCTTTAAATAATTTATCCTAATTATGGAAACAAAATCACAGAGTTCAATAATTTCTCGAACAAGTGACGATATTTTATGATGCCTTATCAGAAGTTTGACGAATTATCAGAGATGTTGTCAACTCCTCTTTGCTTTTGACATTCCCTACCATAGGCTTACGATGAAGCGTGATGGCTTGTTAGATCTTTGACGACTATCACAGATGTCATCAATGATTTACTTTAGCTCTCATGTTCTGCCTTAGGCTAACAGTGAACTTGATGGCTTATCACAACTTTGACGGCTTATCACATATCATTATCACTTTTTCCAGTTGAATCCTATTCTCTTTTTAAGGAAAAAAAAGCCGTTAACCTATCAGAGTACTGACGACTTATCAAGAATGTCGTCATCCACACTTGTCTTCTATTTTCTTCAAATTTCAACTTTTTTACTTCCATCATTGTTGGTTCTCTTGCCTCTTGACTTTCATTGTAAATTCAAAGATAAAATAATCAAAAATGACAAAAGTTGCTTAAGACTTTGCAATTATTTTCAGTAAAAAGAATCAAATGTGTTAGCATCTACTCATACATCAACCCCACGAAAAGAACTATCCTACTCATGATCTTGAGTTAGCAGCAGTAGTATTTGCCTTAAATATTTAGAGGCACTACTTGTACAGTGTGCATGTCGATATGTTCACTGACCATAAGAGCCTATAGTATGTGTTCTCTTAGAAAGACCTAAACCTCCGTCAGAGAAGGTGGTTGGAGTTGTTGAAAGACTATGACATGAATGTTCTGTATTATCTGGGCAAAGCTAATGTAGTGGCTGATGCCTTTAGTAGGATATCTATGGGTAGTATTTCTCACATGGATGATGGTAGGAAGAAGTTAGCTTAAGAAGTTCATCAGCTTTCTAGCTAGGTGTCCTCTTAGTTGATTCAGCAGAAGGTAATGTATTGGTGTAGAGTAGTTTAGAATTACCTTTAGTTTTCAAGGTAATGGAAAAGCAGGATAGAGATCCCAGCCTAATTAAGTTGAAAAAATTAGTCAGAGATTAAAAGCTAGAGGTTTTCTCCCAAGGAGTAGATGGTGTATTGTGTTGTCAGGGTTGGCTATATGTCCTAGTGTAGATGACTTAAGACAACAGATTCTTGTAGAAGTACTTGGTGTGTGTTACTCTATTTATCCAGGGTACACTAAGATGTAACGTGATTTGTGGGAGATCTATTGGTGGAGTGGGATGAAGAAAGACATTGTAGAGTTTGTGGCTAAGTGCTCAATACATCAGCAAGTTAAGATTGAGCATCAGAAGCCAAGTATGTCCACGCAATAGTTAGGTATTCCCACCTAGAAATGGGATAAAGTAAATATGGACTTCGTGATGGGTTTCCTCATATTCGTCATCAGTACGATTCATTTTGGGTCATTGTAGATAGGATGACCAAATCAGCTCATTTCCTACCAGTCCATACCTCTTCTTCATCCAAGGACTATATTAAGCTCAATGTCAGAGAGTTGGTAAGATTACACAGAGTTTTGTTATCTATTATCTTAAATAGAGGTATGCAATTCACCTCTCATTTCTGGAAGGCATTCCAAAAGGGTCTTGGTACCCAAGTCCACCTTAGTATAACTTTTTACTCTCAGACATATGGTCAAGTAGAAAGGACCATTCAAACTTTAGAAGATATGCTGTAAGCATGTGAGATAGACTTTAAAGGTAGTTGGGATGACCATTTGCCTTTGATTGAGTTCATATATAACAAAAGCTATCATTCCAGTATTCAGATGGATCCATTTGAGGTGCTCTATGGGAGGAGATGCAGATCTGCTAATAGTTGGTTTGAAGTGGGTGAGGCTGTAGTGGTAGGGCCTGACTTGGTATTTGATACCTTAGTAAAAGTTTAGTTGATTAGGGAAAGGCTTAAGATAGCTCAATGCTAACAGAAATCATATGCAGATGTGCGCAGAAAAGATCTCGAGTTCGAGATTGGTGATTTGAGTATTTAAAAATCTCTCCTAGGAAATAAGTGAAGAGTTTTCGAAAGAAGGGGAAGCTAAGTCCCCGATATGTTGGTCCTTACCAAATTCTCAGCTATTTTGGAAAGCCATCTTACAAGCTTGAGTTGCCTTTAGATTTAGCTTCATTCCAGCCAGTATTCCAAGTATCCGTCCTAAAGAAATTCGTAGGTGACCCAGCAATTGTAGTCCCTGTAGGGAGTATCTACGTTTAGAATAGCCTCTCAGTCAAAATCCTTGATTACTAGATTCATACACTAAGTAACAAAGAGTTCCCTCTAGTAAACTTCTTTGGTTGAATCAGTTCGTTGAGGGAGAAACATGGAAAGCAAAAACAGATACACAGACCAATTTTCCTCACCTTTTCTCTTCAAAATTAGACCCAGCCCAAGGTAATAGTTTTCCCTTGAACTTATTCAGTTGCATGTTTATATTTTCTTTATAAAGTTGGTACAAGTTACCATTGCATATTCAGTTGTGACTTCATGCATCAGATAAGTGTGTTCGGCATGAGAAACTCAGATTATTAGCAATTCCAGTCATGAATTCATGAATCATGTTCATCTATGTACTCATGCATCAGATATTTATGTTCAATATGAAATTTCAGTATATTAGTAGTTTCCCAGTGAATAAGTTTTGTCAGTATTCCCAGCTTAGTCAGTCTCATTTAAGGATGAATGTTGCCAAAGGGGAGATATTGTAAGACCCTGCAAATTTGTAATCTTAATTTAGTCATGTAAAAGCTAGTAAGTGGTCCCGGACTTAGAAAAAAAATTCAGCTAATGTTCATACTTAGAGTTATTTTAGCCTTCATAAGTTGGTGATCCTTTTTCACGACCCTTATGAGCTTTAAATATCAATTTTTAGGATAATTCATGATAAGGAATGTCAATAGGTGTTTTTGGACAAGTTTTGCATTGTCAGAATTCATGTGAAACATATTTGAAAGCACAAACCAATGAATCAACGCGATCTCGATATGCCGCAACGCCCTTCGTGTCGATGAGTATTTTTCCCCAGCTCCTAATGCTAATTCCTGTGAACTGATGTAGACTCTAGTGGCGTGTTGGCTATCCCATTGATGTCAATGATGCGGCACGTCGATCTGCATGTCTCTGAATTAGTTTTCAGTCATTAAAATAACCACGTCCTCAGGGGTAATTGGGTCTTTTCCCACTTTATGTCATCCCTCAAAACGTGAAATTAAGCCCATTTAGAGTCAAAATCCATTCAACTTTCTCAAAACTTCTCAAGAATCAAATCCTAGGATCTCTAATTCATGAGTCATCCTTCAAGAACACTTCATCATCTTTGCAAATTTGAGTACCAAGGAATGTGAAGTGTTCATCCAAGGATTTCCTTCCACCCTTAGAGTTCAAGAAACTCTTTCTAAATACAAGTTAATTGATTTCATAGATTTTATGTTGGATATTAGATATATTAAGGATTATGATGTTACTGGTAATCTAATTCCATGATTTGTCCCAATTTTTATGCAAACTAGTTTAATTGTGAATTGAATTTTGTGAATGACAAGTTAAACTCTTAAATTACAAGTTGAAAATAGAATCCATGATATTACTACTTGTTTATTGATATGTGAAATACCCATGCTCCCTAACTGTTTGTTAAAATACTTATGTGATTAGACTAGTCCATGCATAACATATAATTATGTGATATTAATCATACACAAGCTCGTGTATAACAAATGTTTGACCAAAGATGTCTAAGTGAATGTATTATTAGCAAGATAGTACCATGATACTACAAAAGTCATACACTGATTTACTTTTCATGCTATCAAGTCTTGGGGGTATTTAATACCCAATAATTTAGCTGCTTACCTAGAATAGGTGTCGGTTATAAAATAATCTCAGTTATTTCACAATCAGTAGTACTCTTAGTCAGTTACAGAACTCAGGAAAAACTCAGTAGACTCAATATGAGTCCATTCGAGTTTAGTATCCAATTTAGACCTCAATAAATTCAGTCAGTTAATAGAATTTAGTAGTATTTCATCAGTCAACGAAACACAGTGAACTTAGTTCAGTTCAGTTAGATAAAATAATCAGTAATAGTTTAGTCAAGCCTAGTATGGACTAAGAATCAGTTCAGTGTCTATTCGGTTAGGAGTAGGATTCAGCATCGTGCAAACCTAGGGATGGGGGGATTCTTGTCAAAAAGGATTTGACCTTAGTAGCAATCCCTACATTACAGAACTACATAAGCAGCGTAGGTTGAGATATTTTCCTGCTAGACAAGGGTTGATACATCGCATACGAGTATCCCTACCAGCGAGGGTTGATGAAAGAGCTTTCTATCAGAGAGGGTTCACTCACAGTTGTCTTTACCCGGGGCACGATACTGACACCCTTCCAATTGGGGTTATAGGTTGGACCCCAATCTATTCTAAAAGGGGCATGTCGGTTAGATAATTACCTCCTACAATCTCAATTTTAGTCTTTAGAATAGAACTCAGTTCAATTCTATAGAAATTAGGTCTATCAGGTACAGTCACTCAGTTCAGTACGACACTCAAAATAGTTCCACAAAATCAAGATTATCAAAATATAATTTCTCAATTAACAGTAATACAGTATCAGTAAACTCAGATATCAGAAAATCAGTAATTCAGAACTCAGTATCCAGTGTTATCACTACCTCAATTACAGTTTATGTATTTATGCATGTACTCTTATTTAGTTATACTCATGTTAGTCAGTCAGTATTGTTCATGAATATCAACCCATGCATCTAAGACTACCTCACTTAGCATACCAATACATTCAAATTACTGATGCATACCTTTTTTTTGTGCTATGATGTCTTATATCATAGGTTCAGATGCACGATCTCCCGATCATACTTCGTAGCTTGATCCATCAGCAGTAGACTAGCGGTAAGTCCTCATTGTTCAAGGATAGATTATTATTCTAGTATTTTAGTACTTAGTTTATTTCATTAGTCGAAGTAAGTTGGGGACTTATCCCATCAAATCCTTTTTTAGATAGTAGAGGCTTTTTATACTAGAGAATTTTAGACAAATATATTAGTATTTAGTTTTTAGTACTCAGTATTTATTTATAGTTTTGAACGTTATGGCAAGTTTCTACCTAATTTCTATATAATACGGTATTATTAATCAGTCGTTGCAGTAGGCACCAGTCATGGGTTAGCTTGTGGTCCCTTGGGATTACGAGCACCATATAGCATCTGGGGTACAGACTCGTGGCATTATAGTGTGATGGAATTTTTGGGATTATAAAGTAAAGACAAACATGTAGTGTATAAATTGAGGTTTTACAGTTTAGCCTTGAGGTAGGCTTCTGTCTTCTTTTCTCCATAGATGATGTGTGATATATGTTGTGTGTGGATATTGATGTTAGGATTGATTATGAGTAGTCCCTGATTGTTGATGTTTTGAGTACAAATGAGGGCTTGGGACCCATAAAATGGCATATTTATACCCCTTTAGAATCCTATTATTTTCCCTCTCATGTTTAGATTAATTGTAGTGTGGTTATAATGTAAACCTATGTTTGGGATATGGTTTTAGCATTTGTAGCATGATTTTTATGTTTGACCTTATTGGGATAGTGTGGTAGTCTTGAAACCATAAGATGGGTAGAGCTGACTTGAGTACCTTTGTTTCTAGTGAAAGTTGCTATCTTAGGCTTGAATGTGTGTTATTTTCCATCTAGAAGTTGGATTAGATACCTTAGCCTAGTTTGGGGAATGGTGTGCCTAATTATGGAAATTAAGAATTAGAACTGGTATTGTTTGACCCACTTAGTCCAAAACTTTTGTTAATCCTTGTGGACTTAGTTGCAGATGTTAGACACAGATAAGGCTAGTAAACCTTAGAATAAGGTTACTTTATAACTTGGTAACTTGTATTGATGTTTCTGGATTATGGCTTTTGAGTTATAGTAATCATACTTATTGTGGAAGTGATATTGGTAATTTAGAGATGATATTCCTCTTAAATATGTTATGCGGCCTAAAGAGATGCTATTTACTTTTAGACTTGATGATTAGCCTATAGAGATGCTATTTTCTCTTAGACTTAATGATTTGGCCTATAGAGATGCTAATTCCTCTTAGAATTGATGATTGGCCTATAGAGATGCTATTTTCTCTTAAACTTGATGATTGGCATAGAGATCCTATTTCCTCTTTAGACTTTACAATTGGCCAATAGAGATGCTATTTTCACTTAGACTTGATGATTGACCTATAGAGATGCTATTTAGTCTTAGATTTTATGATTGTCGTGTAGAGTTACTATTTCTTTTTGTCATGATTTATAGACCTATAAGACTAGGTTTCTTTTTGATAACTTAATTATCCTAGAGAGGTGATATTCCTCATAGTCATAATGTTTGACCTTTTGATATAAAATATCCTATAGATGATTACATGTCTATCTATATTATGCCTTCTAGATGTGAGATGCCTTTTGTGTGAGGGAATGATTACATGCTTATTGATATTATGCCTCCTATATATGAGATGTCTCATATTTGTGCGATGGGTACAGATATTCTACAACTTATAAATTTGATTATCGATATGAGTTCAAAATATGTATATAGGCTTAAGGCCATGATTATGATATTGCAATTATTCTAGATATGTCATTGGGCCAAGAGTTGTGTCATGGAAATGATTGGATATCCGAGAAGTGATTGTAATTTTAAAGGATATGATTATAGTTTATGAATTCATATATATGTTTGTACAGACATCTCTCTGATATGGGAAGAAGAAAGATGTGGTATATTACTTACAACTTTATTAATTGAATACTAGTGATGGCATGCACAGATTTGGTATATCCATGATTATTATATCGGTAAATTATGTGATTCTAGATGAAGTATGATCTTATGATTGTTCTTACTAATTAACAATTATGCTATGAGGTAGCTAGTTGTCCATTAACTGACTATAACACTTGGTGGTTAGTTAATATAAGTATTAGTTAATGAATCTTTCTTAGTATAAATTTATGGTAGATAGGGATAGTTAATGAATGACTTATGGTAAGGTCGGGTCTAGCATAAGTGAAAATTAGTTGATATTGATCACTAATTTTATGACATTAATTAGTCAATAGTCGAGGAGTTGTGTATTAATGAGGCTAGATAATTAGAGATGTTGGTAATAAGAGGTGACTAGTTAATAACATCAATATTTTCTAAATGCTTAGTAAATAAATAGTTAATCAAGGTTAATGGTAAATGATATTTAGTTAATGAATGGTGTCAGTTAATAAAAGATAGGTGTAAAGTAGTAATGTGTTGTCTAATAGTGATTAACGGGTATAGGATGACTAGTTAATAATGATGAATAGTGGATAAATGGTGATTCAGTCTAGTGATAAGCTTTGAATAGATGTTAGATGTTGACTATTTAGTAAATAGTGGTTAGTTGTTATCCCATGAATATGGATAATGTTTAAGCTAATAACCAGAAGTCGTGTGACGATGAGTGAACTATTGGTTTCTTTATAATAAGCATTGGTTAACTAATAATAAGTAGTTGGAAAATTTGGCTAGATAGATATTCTATGGTGATATGACTATGTTTAGGAGTATTTTTAATGTATATTATTCGATAATGATTATTGTGATGATATTGATACTCGGTAAGGACGGAGGATATTATTATGATAATATTGATACCTAGAAAGGTTGGAAGAAACTATTATGATGATATTGATATCCAACAAGGATGGAGGATATTATTATTATGATATTAATACCCGACAAGGCCAGAGGATACTATTATGATAATATTGATACCGGATAAAGCCAGAGGATACTATTATGATGATTTTGTTACCCAGCAAGGACGGAGGATACTATTATGATAATATTGATACCCGAAAAAGCTAGAGAATACTATTGTGATACAGTTGATACCCGACAAGGTTTAAGGATACTATTGCAATGATGTTGATACCCGGTAGGGCCAGCAAATATATTGATGATGTTTTAATGCCCAGCAAGGTTAGAGGGTGATGGCACTGATAATGGTCCTGGTAAATGATAGTATGAAGAGTTATAATATTTATTTTGTACTTTGCATTTATTCCTGCATACGCATTACCTATCACCAATATGCACCTATATTTGTCTGTCGGTATGGGATGGTTTTATAGATATCAGTAAAGAATATGCCTTTTGTTGTTGTTTACTGATTGAACCTTCTGAGTCTAGGGTGGTAGAGGTATGCATAGGCTCGGCTAGGTATTTGGTTGTCCAGAGTAGCCATTATTTATGATGTTATTGATATTGCTATTATTATTATTATGATCATTATTATGGCTAGCTTATGACAGATTGGTCATTAATTTTGTATCGAGATTGAGGTATGTCTTCGTCCTCTTCTATCTTATGGTCGCATTACCATGTATAATTATTCATGTGTAGTCATATGGATTAGAAACCCTGAGTATGATAGTATTTATATCCTGATAGTATTACAATGAGGTCTTAGAATGAAGATATAATGATACAGGTTATGCTTTGAGATGACTACTTATTTATATGTATATCTATCTACCTATCTATCTATATATATATATCTAGAAATATGAAGCTATGGTACTACCATATATCCCTCCTTTCGTTATTCATATTGTATAGTCATTTATTCATATTGTATATTACTATATATCTTTCTTTTGCCCTTTATTCATATGTAGGCCTGGGATATAGTATAGTGTTTTCATAGATTAAATGCAACTGGAATAGGATAGTTCACCTAAATACTTCCTTAGTCTTGTTATGTTAGACTTTTAGACATGAATAGGATAGTTGTCCCTTATTTTTCTCATTGACTTGTTATATAATTTCTAGACTTTTGGGTGTAGATTTTATTTTGCTTATATGTTGTGTATATTTTCTTTATCTTTGGAGCTCAGTTGGAAAAATACCTACTGAGTACCATTTATTTGGTACACATACTACACTTCTACAGCCTATAGATCATAGTACGAATTATCGCCATTGATGTACGCATCATGTGGAGCAGTCCTGGTTTAGATATTTAGAGTGAGCTCCTAACATATGGAGTATTACTTATCTCTCTCCTATGTATTAGACTAGTCTCTAAGTTGTATTTTAAGATAAGTTGTATCAGTGTATTTCTCCTTGAGATATCACTTTTGTACTCTTATTATATTTAGAAGTTCTTGTACCGATAGCACTAAGTTTTGGAATTCTTTTATGTAATAATCTTTATTTCATCTATTCCACATTCTTTTCCTTATATTATTGAGTAGTTTGTTACTAGACATTATTGGCTATGGGTTGGCTTGCCTACTGGTGGGTTATGGTAGGAGCCATCATGACCTGAGAAGTTGGGTCATGACAATATATATATATATACATATATAAACACACACATATATAAGATATATATGTTTATGTCTATATATAAGATATACAAGGCCAACAATATCATATAAGACCCTGACTCATGTCGCAAAAAGAAAATAATGTCTCAAAATACAATTAAAAATAGTATCTTTCCTACTGATGGTTATAGTAGAAGCCATCATGGACTACAGGTTAGCTTGCTTACTGGTGGGTTATGGTAGGAGCCATCGTGACCTGAGAAGTTAGTTCATAAAAATGTATATAAATATATTTATATTTATAAGTATACAAGGTCACCAATATCATATATGACCCCCACTCATGTTGCACAGAGTAAATACTGTCTTAAAACACCATTAACAACACCATTACATTTGTAGATCTTGGTAGATGTATATAGAGGTTGTACGATGCCCTCATGCATCATTATCTTTATCATTATCATCATCATCATTAGTATCTCCGTTCCATTCCATATATTTTGCTTATTGTTTGATTATATTTTTGTTTATGACCTGATATCTGTACATTTATTCTATTTTCTTATACATGTATTTGGAGTATATAATAGAACTATTAGTGGAGATAGTGTTGGCTACCATTTGGTACATTTTCTGATTGTAGGTGATGTGCCCATAGTTTGTGCAAGTATGCTTTATTTTCTACTTTACTCAGTCATCCTATAATACCTAATGAGTATAAGTGGACCATACACATCCCTACTGTTCATTTGTGGTGTAGATCCAAGTATGAATATACCACACAGATAGCTGATTCAGGAAGCATTTGGAGGCTATTTGAGGTAGCGGTTGATCTATGCATCCAGAGTTGACCACTATCTTTTCTTATCTATACTATGTCCTATTGTATTTAGAGGTAAAGTTTGTTCCCTTTTTGATGTCCTATGTATAATTGATTTTAAGTTGTATTAGTTGGTTCATACACTATAACACCAGGTTTTGGGATTTTGATTAGTATCCTTGATTATATTTTTGTTCTCACTATACATGTGTGGTTCAACTCCGTTCAAGGATTTTTTCCTTGGGTTTTGGAATTGATTTCTCACTTCATATTAGTTTGAGTGATAGGCTTACTTGTCAAAATTTATTGCGACAAGTGCCATCCTAACCCTTGGTTTTTAGTTCATGACAAATTGGTATCAGAGCAACCAAGTTCATTAATCTCAATAGTATAAGAAAGGGGTATCTAATAGAGTCTCGTGGATTGGTACATAGATTTTCATATCTATCTTTGAGAGGCTATAAGATGTCTTTAGGAAACTTCTTTCATTTTGTTCCTTATCGTGCGGATTTTTCCAAGCTTCTGTTCTAAGTCATATTACACTTTTTCTGCATAGATGGTAAGAACTAGATCTAGTAAGGCTAAAGATGTGAATCCATTATTTAAGGAGAGAAACCTATCTTGAGAGTGAGTTATGAGTCATGGACAGGCTCAACATGGAGAACGAGCATAAGGATATTCCCCTTCCAGATATAGCACTAAGGGTCTCTCCCTTGAGTCTCGAGATAAGCATATTGGAGATATGATTCCTACCTCAATCCTTTAGAGTTCTTCTACCTTGGTCGTGGAGGGGTTATTGGTTTAGATGTTGACTCATTCGATAGGTGCTACGTCGTGTTTGCTTGGTGTTCGTCCAGCTTTAAGTGTTGTTCCTTTTTCTTTGCCGGTTTATAAGTAAGGAATTTTGAGGTAAGGAGTTTAGCCTTCTTCTATGTTACCTCCCCTGGTGGGATCTTATCCAACTGACTCGTTATGCCTCCTACTCTTCATCAAGCTGCGACTTAGATAGTAGTATATGGGGCATATTTTCAGAGTATAGTTAATCAGGCAAGGATGAATAGGTCTATTCCTCAAGCGTCTCAGGGAGGCTCTAAGGGGGTGTTCAATTGAGGCTGTTTCAGGGGTTACTATGTGTGTCGTGAGATTGGCCTTGTGCCAAAAATTCTCCCTGCTGTATTTTTAAAGCTACTCCTATATCGATGATGAAAGGTATAGGTTCTACTATGTAAAGATATGCGAGAGAAAGAGCTAGGGGTTCTTATAGTGGTGGTCGTTAAGTTACTCAGCCCAATGGTAGACATGGATAGTGATATGTTATACCCACTAAGCTAGAGGTAGAGGACTCTAATGTTGTCATCACAGGTGTTGTCCTTGTTTATTTTAGATCTATATCTGCGTTCTTATATCTAGTATTAAATTTTTCACATTTGTTTGCATATGTTTCTTCGGGTTTTGATTCTACTTGTGAGCCTCTTGATGTTTCTATCCATGTATCTACCCCCACAGGAGACACTTTCGTAGTGGATTAGGTTTATTGATCTTATGTTGTGACCTTTGAGGGGCATGTGATGGGTAAATCTAGTTCTCCTTGATATGATAGTGTTTTATGTTACATTGTGTGTGGATTGGTTAGCACGTTATCATGTTGTCCTAGATTGTTCTGCTAAGACTGTAACTTCAGCTTATCTGGGTGTGCCAAGTTTAGCTTAGAAGGGTATACTTCATTCAGGTCCCATGAGTGTTATATTTTTCCTTTGAGCTTGTCATTTGATTAAGAGTGGATTCTTGTCTTTTAGGACCATATTAATTATACTAGTGTTGTTTCACCTCCTTTTTTGGATTCTATTTGTGTTATTCATGTGTTCATGGATGTTTTCCCTATGAATTTTCCTAGTATATCTTCAGAGCTTGATTTTGACTTTTCTATTGATGTTAATCCAGGAAATAAGTCCAATTCTATTTCTCCTTATAGGATGGCCCCAGTAGAGCTAAAGGAATTGAAAGATCAGTTGTAAAAGTTGTTAGATACAAGATTTATCTGACCTAATGTATCACCTTGGGATGCACCAGTCTTATTTGTGAAGAAATAGGATAGGTCTATGTGCATGTGTATTGATTATAGGCAGATGAACAAGGTGACAGTTAAGAATAAGTATCCTCTTCTTCATATTAATGATTTGTATAATCAGCTTCAGGGTTCTTCATTATTTTTGAAGATTGATTTGAGGTCTAATGTGCTATGAATTTATAGCACTTTTGATGCTTAAAACTATGAAAATATGCATGATTCTTAGGGTGTTTTGTTAGATATGATGTGTTTTCGATAATTTTTGCAGAAAATTAGGTTTCGGATACCATTTTTAAGAAAAATGTTTAAATGGTATTTTTGGCTACTTACTTGAGAAATTTTGGGCATATATAGCACTTATCGAGTGTATGCGACCAAAGCATATACAAGAAATTAAAGTCTAGAGACTTGGTTGCAGATGTTTAAAGACTCTGGTACTTAGCTGGGTCCACTTGCAAATCGTATGTTGTACTTGAGGACCGCCAGTGGCTAAGGTAAGTATCAGAAGTCAAGATCCAGAGAGTGCAAAGCTGTCGGAAAACTTTTGAGCACTTATCTGGGTCCATGTTTAGACTGTAAGTAGTACATATGGGCCTATGTGACCCAAGCAAGTGGTCACCGAATCAAATTTCCCTTTTTCATTTGGGCTTTGATTTTTAGGGTTTTCTCAGGTACTATAAATACCTTTTATTTGTTTTTAGTAGAGGTTATGCACTCGTTATACTCACAAACATATATTTTGATTATGAGATTCGAATTTGGTCTTGGAATTATTTTGTATTAATTTTGGTTGTTAATTCAGTTGAAAAATTAGATTTTTAGTTGTGATTATTGTGATTTCATCTAATCCTTTCAATTACGAATATTGTTGATTATGTCACAAGCATGAGCAGCTAAAATCGTTAGCTAGGGTTGTGGAAACCCTGGTGAATTGATGAAGTAGGAGAAGTGCTATGTTGGTCTGAACCAATACCCATGCATGTATTGTATTATATTTAGTTTAATAGATGTCTTAGCGGTTGCAAACTTTAGGATCCCACCTAGATTATTGCTACTTACTCCAAAAGAGGAGTAGTGACGAGGAATAGATAATTACAATGGTAATTTGAAGATAAGCTATCGATCCATGCTTATAGGTATTATCTAAGTAAGATTGTTAAATATCATCTAATAATTAGAGACACAAAAGGTAATAGTTTACTGGGATCCTGGATATGTGTTAGTATGGAAAAATCCTGAGACTCAAAATGTAAAGGATGAAATCTATCAATTAGTCCAAAAGACAATTGATGGTACTTAACTTATCAGATTCTGCATACAAGGTATTAGATTGGTTCAATAAGGCATGATCAACCTACTGAATAGAGAAGCTAGGGGAACACAATCCTAGAGTTTATCGATGACTGATTACTATCATAGTTGATATTGGTTACTTGTTTGATATTGCCACTACAACCCCCCCCCCCCCCCTCATTTACTATTCTATTTCTGCCTATTGATTACAACTGATAAGAGCCACAATTCCACATATTCCCTTGGGATTCGACCTCATCCTTTGTTGGGTTACAATATTTGACAGCGGCTGCATTATCTTTAAATTGAAGGTGAAGATTAGGCGTTATGAAAAAATTTGTGCAGTTGCTAGGGAATGGCGATGTTGAGTTCTAAATTAAAGTTTTGCAGTTTTTGGTTATTTTTTTCTTGTTCATAGTTGGGTATACACTATTTTATGCCTAGCTCATGGAGTAGAGGAAATCCCTTAATCCCACTGAATCAAAATACAGAGAGGATCCTAGACATGTTTAGATCTTTTGGAAAGTCATGGAATTAAAACAGAGTGTTCAAGCAGTACCTAGACATGTTTGTCTTAGTGTTCATTGATGATATTCCTTTCTATTCCCGTAATGAAAATATTAGTGCATACTACCTCAGAATAGTATTACAAACTCTTTAATCCTGTCAGTTATTTGCCAAATTTAGTAAGTGAGAAGTTTAGATAAGATCAATAGCTTTCCATAGCTATATTATTTCTGGTGATGGCGTTAGAGTTGACCCTCAAAAGATTGAAGCTATGAGAAACTGGCCCAGACCTATTTCTCCATCAGATATCAGGAGTTTCTTGGGATTGGCTGGGTATTATAGATGGTTTATTGAAGGGTTTTCATCTATTTCATCCCTCATGTCCAGATTGACTCAGAAGAAAGTCAAGTTTCAGTGGTCAGATTGTTGCGAGAAGAGTTTTCAGGAGTTGAAGACTCAACTCACCTCAGCCCCAGTTTTGACCCTGTTAGATGATGCAGATGGGTTTGTTGTTTTCTATGATGCTTCCAGAGTTTATTAGGTTTGTTTTCTTATGAAGAGAGGAAAGTTCATAGCCTATGCCTCTGGACAACTTATGCCCCATGATAAGAATTATCCTACCAGATGATGCATGAGAAGAATTGATCCTACCAGAAGATGCAGATTGTTCATTGTTTACTGTGATTCTTCCAAAGTTTGTTAGGGTTGTGTATCATCCATGCAAGGCCAATGTGTTGGCGAATACCCTAAGTATATTGTCTATGGGTAGTGTTGCTTATGTTGAGGATGATAAGAAGAGTTAGTTAGGGAAGTTCATCAGCTTGCCAGATTAGTTGTTCGTTTGTTTGATTCAGATGAGGGTAGTGTTTGGGTTCAAAATAGTTCAGAATCTTATTTGGTTGCCTAAGTGAAAGAAAAGCATGATAGGGATCCCAGTCTAGTTATGTTGAAGGACTCAGTCAGATATCAGAAAATTGAAGTTTTCTTTCAAAAGAGACATGGTGTGTTGCATTGTCAGGGGAGACTATGTGTGCCATGCATAGATAAATTGAGGAAGATAATTCTTGCAAAAGTGCATGGTTCACGTTATTCCATTCACTCGGGAGCTACTAATATGTATCATGACTTGCAGGAAATCTATTGGTAGAGCAGTATAAAAAGGGATGTTGCAAAGTTTGTGGCTAAGTGCTTTATTTGTCTGCAGGTTAAGATTGAGAACCAAAAGCCTAGTAGCACTATGCAGGAGTTCATTATTCCTACTTGGAAGTGGGAAGAGGTGAACATGGACTTTGTGGTGGGTTTGCCCCATACTTGTTTCAGCATAATTCGATTTGGGTCATTGTGGACAGGATGACCAAATCAGCCCATTTATTGGGAGTCCATACTTCTTATTCTATCGAGGATTATGCTAAGCTCTATATCAGAGAGTTAGTCAGGATGCATAGAGTTCCATTGTCTATCATTTCTAATAGAGGTACTTAATTTACCTCTCATTTTTGGAAAGCTTTTTAGAAGGGTCTTGGTACCCAAGTTCATCTCATTGTAGCCTTTCAACCTCAAATAGATGGTCAGATAGATAGGACCATTCAGACCCTAAAAGACATGTTGAGATCATGTATTATCAATTTTAAGGGTAGTTGGGATGATTATTTGCCGTTAATTGATTTCACCTACAAAAACAGCTATTATTCCAATATCCAGATACTATTTTTGAGGCTCTATATAGGAGGAGATGTTGACCTCTAATTGGTTGGTTTGAGATAAGTGAGACTTCTATGATAAGGACTAACATAGTATATGATGCATTGAGAAACTTTATTTGATTAGAGAGAGGGTTAAGACAGCCTAGAGCTGACAAAAATCTTATGCAGATATGAGGAGAAAAGATCTCGAATCTGAGATCAGTGATTTAATATATTTTAGAATCTCTCCCATTAAGGGAGTGAAGAGGTTCGACAAAAAGGGAAAGCTTAGCCCCCTGTATATTGGCCCTTACATAATCTTGAGACGCTTTTGAAAGGTAGCTTATGATCTTGATTTGCCTGCAGATTTGGCTTCTCTGTACCCTGTGTTCCATGTTTCTTTACTGAAGAAGTGTATTAGGACCCAACTATTGTAGTTCCCTTATAAAGCATAGATGTTTAGGATAATCTCTCTTATGAGGAGTTTCCAGTAGAAATCCTCGATCATCAAACTCATACACTAAGGTACAAAGAAGTTTTCGAAGTTAAAATTCTTTGGCGGAACTAGTCTATTGAGGTAGCTACTTAGGAAGCAAAGGGAAATATGCAAACCAAGTACCCTCATCTTTTCTCCATAAATTCAGGCTCAGCTTAAGGTAATAGTTTTCCTTTGATTATCTCTATTCCATTATCATTTCCAACTATGTAATCAGTCTCATGTCATTTCATGCATTCATGAATTAGTTTAGTTATGTAATCATGTTGGGTTTATGTATGTTAAGGATGTAATCTCTGTCCTTCTGTATTCTCAACTTGATCAGTCTCATTCGAGGACGAATGTTCCCAAGGGGGAGATATTATAATACCCCAAACTTTTTAAATTCGGTCTAGCTCATAGTATATGTGCAGTAGGCTTAGAACCTAAATATTTGGTTAAGTTTTGGTACTTAGTCTTTCTTTTATAGTTCCCAAATTTAAGGATTTTTAAAGTGACCTTCCCAAACCCGAGATGTAAGATTTTAAGGTTATTTATGTTTAGGGGTGTACGTATCATGTCTCTGGTAAGTTTTGGATTTTTTAAATGATGTTTGGACCCTATTTAGTTTCCCAAAACAGTAGCTCACCGCGATTGGACCGCATCATGGTGAGTATAGTGAGAAAGGGGGTCACCGTGTCATGGTGAAGGTCAATTCGAAAATTGTCCAATTTCCAGTAAGTCATCATGATTGCACCGTATCATGGTGAAAATCGCGATGACAGCCTTGGAGCATCGCGGTGAGGGTCTAATCCGAGTTTCAGTTATGATTTTTAATTTCCCAAGGACATTTTGGTCTTTTCCCATGACCCTAATTCGTGAAAACATGGGATTAAAGCCTCCAAAAGCACATTTGGTCATCTTTTATTCAAATTCTCTCAATTTAAAACCATTTTCTCTTAAGAATGAACCCTAGCCCTTCAAAGATTCAAGCTCAAATTTAAGAAAACCACAAAGAACCTTTAAGAATTCTTTAATTAATCTATGTTAGATGTTTATTCATGGGTTCATTTCACCCATGGAGTCACAGAACCCAATTTCAAGTTTAATAGAATGTTTTTTACAATTTATCATGAATTCACACGAATTTTGATTTTATATTATGTTTATACATGATTTGTGGTTGAATTTAAACCCTACACATTTGAATGATGCTTACTCGTTGGTTTGTACCTTAAATTATGATTTATTATTGAAATCATAATATTACTATATGTTTAAAACAAGTCCCAAGCTTAAACCATGATTTGCAAGTGTTTGATAAAATGCCTAAAGGAATGAGTTTTGGATAATGGTTACATTTATGTCCGTAAGGTTTTGTATGATCTTGTTAATATTATTTTGGACTCCTGGGATTTTGAATACCCAAAATCTAGCTATTTATCTTATCTTTAGTAACTGCAGAATGGTTCAGCATAGTTATGAGCATTGTCAGTTCAGTCAGTCCCCATAAACAACCAAACTTAGTTCAGTCCATTATTTAGTGTCTTTCATTTAGGAGTAGGATTTAGCACTAAGTGAATGCAGGGATGATGGCTTCCTCTTCGGTTAGAAAGATTCGGTAGTAGCATTCCCTGTATTCCAAAACTATGTAGCCAACATAGGATATGAGGATTCCCCTTTCAGTTTAGGACTTACTACCTCTCAGGAGTCACCCGTCAGTTTAGGCTTGACACCCTGATCGTTCAGAACATCAGTTAGTGGATTCACCAATCCATTTTTAGTACCCATGGCATGGTACTAACACCCTTCTAACTGGGTTACAGGTTGGACCCTGATAGTACATTGGAGCATGTCGGTTATAGTTAGCTCCTAAAGTCTCAGTCAGTATTCAGTGTAGAGTACAATTTTAGATTTACCTCACCATAGCAAATAATTATCTGTTATTTAGCATCAGTATTTCAGTACTTTAGTTTACAGATTATTTCAATATTATGTTATATGTTTGCTCATGCATCCTCAAATTTTATAGTTTTCACGTATACTATTGTATCAGTTATCTCATGTTATTTATCCAGTCATGTATTATTAATGTTTGTGAACCCATGCATATCACACTAACCTCATTTAGCATACCAGTACATTAAAAGTACTGACCGCATACTCTTTGATTGCACTATAATGTCTCATATCATAGGTTCGGATGCTCTATTTCCCGACCACACTAAGACATTCCAGTACATCAGTAGTAGTAGCAGTGGTGAGTTTTCATACTCTGAGGACCAATGATGTTTATGTCTGCATTTTCTTTTAGTTCAGTAGTTAGCCAAAGTTAGTTGGGGACTTATCCTATCAATTCCATAGTTAGTCTATTTAGAGGCTTTCAGACTAGATTAGACAGATAGTCAATTTTTAGTCATATTATCAGTTGATTTATCCGTATTGACAGTATGTTTTAGATATGTTAAACTATGATTCAATGTTGATTTTTGGTTGTTACAAAATTTTTGGCATTTCCAGTTAAAGTTTCATTCATGTCATTATTATTTTATTCAGCGCTCTCAGTAGGTACCAACTCATGGGTTAGCTTATGGTCCTTTAGGCTGTAAGCACCGTGTAGCATGTAGGGTGTACTCTCTGGGTGTTACACCTGTTTATTTAATTTTCTTTGATTGTACCTCCAGGTTTAATGGGGGGTGCGTTAGGTTATTTACCTTTCTAAATTATTGTATATTGTGGACCAATTTAGTAGAAATAATCGTGTGATATTTACGTTATTATCTCAAAATTACCTTTTCATTAATGCACAATGGTGTTGGATTTATTTCTAGGTTTTTCCATTTACCTTTACTTAGCTTATTTTATCTTGCATTTTAGTATATCCATATCATGATTTAGCTTAGTCATTCGATGATACCTACTGAGTACCTGTGATTTGGGTACTCATACTAAAATTTTGTACCATTTTTGTCCAGATCCAACTGCTAGTTCCTACTGCTGATTCAACAATCATGCTATTTTAAATTCTGTAGATAGGGTGAGCTCTTAGAGTTGGAGTTACCCCTTTTACTTCTATCTATATATATATATTCTTTTGTCCTTGAGATAGATTGTACTTATTATTTCAGAACTTGTGGTGTATTTGTAGTAGCTCTAGTACTGATATTACTAGGACATCAGATGGTTATCTATAACTTAGCTATCTTTCAGATTATATTTATAGCCTTATTTTGTTATAAGTTTAAATTTATTGATTTTTGGCCTTTTATGCTATTTTCACCTAAATAACCTATTGAATATAGCTCTACGATATGAATTAGGTTACCTTCTTGCAGGGTATATTAGTTACCACCATGACTCGTAAATCAAGTATTGATAATTTGGTATCAAAGCCAGGTTCACTAGTATTACTGATAGAAGAGTAAGTATCTTGTAAAGTCTCGCAGACTATGATGATGACTTCTATTTCCTATATATAGGAGGCTATAGGATATTCGTAGGAGTTCTTAACTCTTTTACTTATCTTATGCTAAGAGTCTAAGTTAGTTTCTATAGAATTCCTTTAGTTTCAATCTTCGTAGATAGAAATGATGCATGTTACCACTACACTAGATGAGGGTTCTGAGATCGAGCCTAGGAATCTTGTCACTATTCGTGGATTACCTAGAAGTTGTGTAAAACCATTGAGATCTATAACTAAGAAGGGGACATGATAGAGAGCTTTCCCCAGACCCTAATACAGCTCCAGAGCTAGAGATTTATCCTCTACAGCTAGTGGTGGGTCAGAAACCATCTAAGGCTCCACTAAGATTTATTTCTACTTCATTGCTTAGGGATACTTTGGTTCAACTTTTGGGATTGGTTGGTGGTGCACTATTTGATATTGTCCAGTCCCCAAATTAGAGTGGTAGTAATGCGGGGGCGTAGCTTGTAGTTACGTATCCAAGAGTTAAGGTTCCTTCTACATTCGCAGTTGCTCAATTTGTTAATTGATCAGCTTGTTCTTGGCTATCTAGCTAATTCTATTGATGATTAGAAGATGTTGGGTTGATTCTTGAGATTGGCTACTCCTTGATTTTTTGGTGTACTAAAAGAGGATGCAATTACTTATGAGAATGGGCTCCATAATTTAGGCCTAGATGAGACCCATGGTATGGACTACACTACCTTTCCATTTGACTTGGCATTTCAATATTAGTGGAGAGAGCATCTTGATTTGAGGCCACCTGGATCCCCTCATTTTATGTGGAATCAGTTCTCCGAGGTCATCTTGGAGAAGAATATGCCTCGCAATCATAGGGATCATCTGAGGGATTAGGTTTTGAGGTTGGAGCAGGGATCCATGGTTGTTGTGGAATATGAGGCTCTATTTCATGATTTAGATAGGCATACTACTTCTATTTTGACTACTGATTATGAGAGGGTTTATTGCTTTATTCAGGGATTGAGACTACCTCTCTGCATATCTACTCAGAATTTAGTTGTTGTGGGTAGGTGTTTTATTGAGGTTCTGATCATTCTCAGGTTATGGATGAGATACATCATAAGGTTCAAGGGAGAAGCAATAAGTAGCCTTGATATCAAGGTAATTTCAATGGGAACCTTAGTATCTCACGGTTCATAGGCAGTGGTTCTTAGGATAGGTACCCTCTGTATTATCCATATCAGCATCAGGGGTAGTCTAGTAGGCCCTTTCATATAGCTCTTCAGATTACCAATAAGGAAAGGTCTACTTTTTGTGATTATCCTAGCGATGGTAGTGGTCAGTGTTTAAGGGATTTATTTTCTGGTTATTATAGTCTTGGTGGTTTTTCTAGGTTAGTCGAATCTTTTAGTTTTAGTGTATTTCATGGGTCATGTTATGTTGGTGGAGTTTTTCGTCATTTCGCATGATAGTGCCCCAGTCATAGAGTGATTGCTCCTTCAGCTAAGGGTGTTCCACCTATTAGGGATGTTTATTCCTCATCTAGAGGTGGTATGAATGGTCCTAGAGGTGGTCTCTAAGATGCTCTTGGAGGTTTTCTAGCAGGTAGTATAAGAGATCAATTAGGATCCTGGCTAGGTGGCAGACGCAGTTAGTTGTACCAACTAGACCCAAGGCTGAGTCTTCAGATATTGTTATCACAGGTATGATCTTGGTATGCCATCAGTCAGCCTTTATTTTATTCTATCTGAGATCCACTTATTTATATGTGCCTGCTTATTGTGCACTATGGTTAGAGTTACCTTGGGATTTATTGTTTGGGCCATTATGTGTATCTACTCTCGTGGGTGATTCTTCAGTAGTGGATCGATTTTTCATATTATATATTGAGACTGTTAGAGATGTTGATACTTATGTTTATCTTAATATGTTGGACATAGTGTATTCTAATATGATTTTTCGTATAGACTGCTTATCCAACCATCATACAGTCATGGATTATTTCACTTAGACCGTTACCGTAGCCATACCCAATGGACCTTCAGTCATGTGTCAAACAGTGATTATTCGAGAGACGATGGGGATTATTTATTATGTTCATTCTAGGTGGTTTATGTCGAGGGGTTGTAAGTCTTGACTCTCTTATATCTGTGATATTAGTATAAAGAGTTCATCGCTTTACTCTATTCCTTTAGTTCGTGAGTTTTCTAATGCTTTCCCTATTGATCTACCTAGTATTCATCCTGCATGTATATTGATTCTATTATTTATCTTTAGTATGGCACCTAACCTAATTCTATTGCACCTTACCATATGGCTCCTGCCAAGCTTAAGGAGCTGAATTATTAGCTTCAAGGTCATCTTGATAAGGGTTTTATTAGAATGAGTGTGTCTCCTTGGAGAGATCCTAGTAATAGCTTTATTAGAAAAAGTATATCTATTTTGGGAGCTCCTGAGTTGTTCGTAAAGAAAAAGGATAGCTTTATGTGTATGTGTATTGATTATATGTAGCTTAATAAGGTGACGGTGAAGAACTGGTATCCTAAACCTCACATTGATGATTTGTTTGACCAACTTCATGGCGTAAAAGTATTTTTTAAGATTTATTTTTGGTCTGGTTTCCATCAGTTGAGGATTCGGACTGAGATATCGAAAAGACAACCTTTAGGACCTATTATGGTCATTATACGTTCCTGGTGATGTCTTTTGGGTTGACTAACACCCCATCTAAATTTATGGATTTGATGAATCGAGTTTTCCAACCTTATTTGGATTTCTTCGTGATTGTGTTCATCGATAACATCCTTGTGCATTTGAGAAATATATAGGAGCATGCGCATTATTAAAGGATTGTTCTCCAGACTTTGAGAGATCATTTGTTTTTTGACAAATTTTCTAACCGTTAGTTTTGGCTTGAGTCAGTGACATTTCTTGGACATATGGTGTCTACAAATAGAATTATGGTATACCCAGTGAAGATTGAGGCCATTCGTGATTGGGTAAAGCACACATCCCTGACCGAGGTTCGTAGCTTCATTAGATTGGTCGGTTACTATAGGCAGTTCGTTGAGAATTTTACTACTATTACAGCACCTATGACCAAATTGACTCAAAATGAGTTTCCTTTCCAATGATTTGAGAAGTGTGAGTCGAGCTTTAGGAAGCTCAAGGAGTTTCTTACTTTGTCTCCTACTTTTACTTTTCTTATTGAGGGTGAGGGATTCATCATATATTGTGATGATTCTAATGTTGATTTAGGTTGTGTGTTGATGCAGCAGGGTCATGTTATTTCTTATACTTTGAGGCAGCTGAAGGTGCATAAGTGCAACTACCCTACTATTGATTGGGTGTTGGCAGAGGTAGTTTTTACGCTTAAGATTTGTAGGCATTATCTTTATGAAATTTATTGTGAGATCATTACGAATCATCGTAGTCTTCAACATCTTATAACCCAGAAAGAGTTAATTCTAGGCAGTGTATATAGATGGTTTGCTAAAAGATTATGATATCTCTAGCTTGTATCATTCGGGAAAGGAAAATGTGGTAGTAATTCATTATGTTAGAAGCCAATGAGTATGGGTAGCTTGGCTTGTATCAAGTGTGACTCGATATTTCGGACTCAAGAAGGATTCTTGCTAGTGTTGAGGCAAGGTCTTCATTATTTGAGCAGATTCAAAGTCGTTAATTAGAGAATACTAAACTTTGCATCATCCGTGATTAGGTGTTGAAGGTGAATCCAAGAGGACTACCATAGATTCAGAAGTTATTTTGAGATTTGATAGTCGCATTTATGTTTTGAGGGTTAATGACTTGATTTAGTTAATCTTGCATGAGGCTTACATCTATAGATATTCTGTTCACCCAGGTACAAGTAAGATTTATAGAGAATTAAGAAAGCATTATTAGTGAAGTGGAATGAAGAGAGATATGGTGGACTTTGTAGCTCGTTGCCTATGTTGTCGGTAGGTGAAGAACGAGCATCAAATACTCGATGGATTTATTAAGAAGTTTCTCATTCCTGAGTCGAAGTGGGAGAAGATTTTCATGGACTTTGTTACTGGTTTTCCATTTACCTCCCATGGTTCTAAGTATTTGACTCATTATAGATTAGTTGACCAAGTCGGCACATTTCATTGTTATTCAGATGTCATTCAGTGTTGAGAGGTTGGCTCATATCTATGTTTATAAGGTAGTTACTTTACGTGGTGTTCCTAAATTTTTTATTTTAGACTAGGGTTTAGTATTCACTTTATGATTTTTGAGAGCTTTTCAGGAGAAGGTGGGTAGGTGGACCTTAGTATATCCTTCCATCTATAAACCGATGAGCCGTCGGAGTAGACCATTCAGGTTTCTGGAAAAAATGCTTTGATCTTGTTAATGGATTTTAGAGGTTAGTGGGAGCTGTACATAGCCTTGGAAGAGTTGTGTATAATAATAACTACCATTCGAGTATCAATCTAGTGCCCTTTTATATGATACTAACTTGCTTCAGGAGTCATTGGATAGAGTTACGGTGACTCTGCATAGGTTGAGGCCATCTCTGAGTATGCAAAAAGATTAGTTAGATCATAGACTTTATGCCTTGAGATTTAGATTTGATGATCAAATATTTCTCCAGGTATTGCCCATGAAAGGTATGATGAGATTTGGGAGGAAAGGAAAGATCAGCCCCAGATATGGACTGTTTAAGATTCTTTGAACAGTTGGTGAGGTGGCTTATGAGTTAGCCTTACCCCCCAAATTTTGTTTTTCTTTAGCTAGTTTTCCATGATTTTATGTTGCGATGATACATTCTTCACCCTTCTCATATGCCTAAATGGGAGTCAGTTCAATCGGATATGCGGTTGGCCTTCATGGAGGAGCCTGTGCTTATTTTGGCTAGTGATGTCAGGTAGTTGCACACTAGGGAGATTCCTGTAGTTAAGGTTCAATAGACACATCGCCTAGTAGAGGAGGCTCCTTGGGATATAGAGAGTAAGATGTGGACCCAGTATCCTCACATATTTGGGGCTTCAGGTGCATCCTAATCCTTTAATTTTGTAGACGAAAGTTAGTAGTTGATACTGTAATGACCCATCAGGTCATTTTTCATGTTTCTACTCATTTTTGCCATTTAGAGCATTCCTATAGCTACCCCAAGTCATTTATGACTTATTGGGACTGATAGTTCGGTTATCGAGTGGTTCGTTTAGTTCTTAGAGCCAATTCCCAATTTTAGAGCCTTCGTTGGTTCAAATCGGCTACTAGGTAAAAACATTAGCCAAATGACCTCATATACCAACACTGGCTATTCCAAAAGCTCTTGAACATCAATTTCATACTAGGAGGACCATTGGTCCGGATCTCGAGGCTCCCAAACTCATTTTGGGTTATTAGCTAGAAGTTAAGAAAAATGACAAGTAGTTGTGGGACCCACTTTTCATTGAAACAACCTCAGGTGAAAATTTCAACTATGCCTTAAATTCAGAACAATGAATTTGATAAGGTAGCATAGTCCATTTGTGTATACGGGATTCTGGATGAATCTTGAGTCATTGCCAGAGACTTGGAATTTCTCCAACCCTTGGTTGGTGTTGTCACATCGCTTAAGCGATGCCTCTGATTGCCTAAGCAATCTGGCAATCCACAAAAAGTATTGCTTAATCGACAAAGTATGTCTCTTAAGTGAATGGCATAACAGTGAAAAAGTATTGTGTATGTGATACCATTATTGCATTCCAGACACCTACATAGACAAGCAGATGTTGCGTAAGCGATTGGCTGATTGCGTAAGCGATAGGCGTAGTAGACCACAAGTAATGCTTAAGCAGCCCAAAGTTCACTTAAATGATACCCATTCACCTGGGAAGGATATAAATACTCCGCATAGACCATTTTTTTCTATTGTTCACTGATTTCCAAGATACTGAAACCCTATAAAGTAAGAAGAGTTAAGGAAAAAATTTTGTGGGTGTTCATGAAGCTTGGATAAAATTAACTTACACAATTTTCCATAAAATTAGAGGTAAGATTCCATTATTTTCATGGTTAATTTTCCCAAACTTTTATGAAATCCATAAATCCTTGTTGACTAGATTTTAGCACTATTAGAGCTTGGAATTCATCCATTTTTAGGGTAAATATTCCTTGAGCATAGGGGACTGTGTCCCCACATGAAATTTTACGTGATTTTTAGACCATAAGCTTAATAGTTTAATATGGATATCATTTTTCTCATTTTGATAAGTAGATTGTGATTTTGATAGCGCGGCACATAGCATAAGCTTTACGAAAGGGAAAATCAGTGATTTAATGGATTCTTTGCGTTTTTCTTTGGCGTCCAAGTAGACTAGGTTTACCCTCTTCATAGGTTGATTTTTTTTGTTGTACTTAATATTATACTATGCTATATTTGGGATGGGATTTAGGTTTTGGTGGTATTATCATCCATATTTGGGTTAGTCAGATTGTTTAGGCTATCTTAAAATTGTAATTTAGACGTAATTGACTTAGTTACACATGATTTGATAGAATTTCTATCTTAGGGTTAATTAAGGCTTATTTAACATCTAAAAGAGGATTTTGATACCCTAACCTAGTTTGAGATAGAATTCGTCTTATAATGGATATGGGGGTTAGAAGTGGGCCCATCTAGCATGCCTTAGGCAAAGACCTGAGCTAGTTTTGGTAGAACATTATATGCTTGTCTTGTATTTTGAAATGTCTATTTTTAGATTGAGGAGATTAGATTCTTAATGATTTGATTTTGAGAGCCCATGTTATTTATGGTAAGTCTGGCAAATAATTATGATATTAATGATATGAGCATCAGTTTAAGTCTTTTAAATTGATTAAGATATTGATTATATAGGGACCGATTCAAGCCCAATAATTGATTATGATATTGATTATATGAGCACCAGTTCAAGTATGGCAATTTACTATGATATTGAGGATATGAGCACTGGTTCAAATCTAACAACTAGGAGTTTGTTATAATTTGATATGGTATGATTCAATTTGTGGTTATAGAAGGATGGTTAGTAGATTATGGTTACTTGGTTATTTATTGTCCTTTAATTGTACCCTTCAGGCTTATGGGGGTCTGCATTTGGTTATTTACTTTCTTGCACTTATTGGCTTATAGGGTCAATTTAGTTGTTATAATCGCGTGATCTTTACGTTATCATCTCAAAATTACCTGTTCATTTATGCATAGTGGTGTTGGAGTTATTTCTAGATTTGACTTTTTACCTTAACTTAGTTTATTTTATCTTGCATTTTATCGTACCCCTATCATGATTTAGTTCAACCAGTTGATGATGCCTACTAAATACCTGTTACTTTGGTACTCATACTATACTTTTGTATCTTTATGGAGTACATCCAAGTAATGGTTGTTGTCAGTGATTTGAAGATTGTGTTGTATTAAATTATGGACATAGGGTGAGCTCTCAGAGTTAGAGTTACCCTTTTTCCTTCTATCAATCTATGTCTACTCTTTTGTACCCGAGACAGATTGTGTTTGACTATTTCATAACTTATGGTGTATTTGTATTATCTCTTGTACTGACTTTACTAGGTTGTGGAAGGGTTATCTATGCTTTAGTTATCTTTTGGATTACATTTACCTTCTTGTTTAATTATGAGTCTAAATGTGTTGATATTCAAACTTTTAGGCCATTTTACACCTAAATAGCCCATTGTTTATAGCTTCGTCATACGATTTAGCTTTTCTACTGGCGGGGTATAGTAAGTGCCATAATGACTTGTAAATCAGGTCATGACAGGTATGGACCTACTTTATGAGTCTTTGGATAGAGTTTGAGTCATTCAAGATAGACTTAGAGCGGCTTAGAGCTGGCGGAAGTGTTATACATATCGTAGAGTCCGTGCCTTGAGTTTGGTAAGAGGGGAAATCTTATACCCAGTTATATTTGACCTATTGATATTCTTCAGAATATGGGGGATGTGGCTTATGAGTTAGCATTCCTGCCAGATCTATCAACTATTCATCCAATTTTTTGTGCTTCTATGCTTCGGCATTACATTCCATACGAGTCTCATATTATTAATTGGGATTCAGTCTAGGTAGATGAGTGGTTGTCTTTTGTGGAGGAGTTTGTCTCCATTCGAGTATGATATATACATTATTTAACCACAGCTTTTCGCTAATTTAGGTATTTCTATTACCCTTAGTTTGAGGATGAACTAGATTCTTATTAATGGATGATGTAATGAACTTACTTTTGATGATTTTTGTGAAATAATTATTTCTTCTGATTTGACTATTTTACCCCTCCCATAGTTGCATTATGGTATTTCAGGAGTATGAGAATGATTGACACGATTCCTAATGCATTTTAATGTGATTTATGCGATATTGTGCTTTTTGGTTGCTTAAAAAGCCTTATAGTTGACTTCAGACACCTTTTATTGATTTGTGCATTGAATGGCAAAACGAACTATGCCAGCAGATCCAAAATATTGATTTTAGGTTGGTAACATAGTTGGTGTGGTTTTACAACTTGTATATCTCTTTTCATCCTTTCATGCAAAAATCTATGAAAATAGGCCTCGGGGGTGAATTTTGTGAAAACAATTTTTTTTTATTTTGTTATTGCCATTGAGTCTGGAGCATCAAATTTTATATGGTAGCATAGTTTATTTTTGTTCTTAGGAATGTGGATGAATTCCAGGGGGTCCACGAAAAATTGGAATTTTCAAATTCTGCACATCTAGTGCATCTCTCAATCGGAGCAGCTACCGCATTTTGGCTGCGTTACCTGCAGTCGCTAAAAATCCACTAGTCTGCTTTAGCGGCCGGCTACCAACTGCACAAGGGACCTTTAGCAGCCCTCTTCCACTTTAGCATAGGGCGCTAAATCTAATACCCCGATCTTTTCATAATCCTAAATCCGTCTTTTGAGTGGATAGGCATGACTTCCAAAGTGATTGATGTTTAAACCATGTTGTATTTCTCTACTTTCTACTTTTTTTCATGTAGAGCATTGAACAATATTTCCATCGATACCTATGTCATTGAAATCCAACTTCAGACGAAAGAGTTATAGCCATTTTACTCAGTAATATCGGATCGCCCAGGTCTGACGGTCGACCTGGCGTTCTGTCAGGTCCTTGGTGGACCATCAAGTATCCCATCAAGCCAAGGCAGTGACCCCTCTTCCTGGTCACTATGTGATGGCCGAGATTGTGGACCATCAAAAAGTTGACGGACCATGAAGGGGTCCATCAGGTCGAGACAGAATGTCTCATTTCTGGACTTCGAGTGACGGACGACTTGGTGGACCATCAGTTTCCTGATGGACCGTCACTTTGAACTTCACCTCGAGGAAGAATGTTCCAGTTTTGGAACTCAAGTGATGAATGATCCGGTGGACCGTCAGGAGACTTGATGGACCGTCAGATCGACCGTCACAGGCCCAGATCAGCGAATTTCAGCTTTTTCAAAAGGGTATTTTGGTCATTTCTGCTCCTTGTTTCCTTATGTATACACATCAAAGTAGTGAAGAGAAGATCATTTTCTCCTATTTCTCTCCAATTTCTCCAAGAATTTTCTAGAAAACTAGGGTTTTCTCTCAACCTAAAAATCAAAACTCCTTCCAAGAAATTCAAGGATCTTCCATAGATTTCTCCAAGTTGTCTAAGTATTAAGCTCCCCTAGTCAAAGGAATCAAGGATCTTAGCTCAAAAATGTAAGGAAGAAGTTCCAAACAAGTTTCTACATCTCCCAAAATTATAATCCAAGGTATGTGAGGCTTGAACAAGAACACTCCTTTCGTTCTTGTGCCTAAAGATTTACTTTCTATTATTGATTTACATGATTTTGCAAGTAGGTTTACACCCAAATTTCTTTATTTATGATTTATGAGATTTGAGTTGAATAAGTTTGATATTTATAATTATTTCACTATCATGTTTCTTAAATTGAGAATTTATTTTATTAGTTGTATATTGTCATTACGTATTGATGATTTCTAAGCGATTTAAGACAAGTGTCATGAGTTATGCCTTTCCATGAAAAATTTGACTATTGAATATATATCGATATTTGAGATTGAAAGTCAAGAATGAGCCCTATGATGTTTCCTTGAAGCTTTTGATATTTGAAAATGACTCAAAAAGAAAATGTACTTGATGTTGAGAAAGATTGTGTTGAGTTGAATCGGGTTTCGAATCCACAAGATGTTTATGATTTGCAAATGAGATATATATATATGTTTTGGTCTTCAAAAGAGACCCATGACTTGATATTGATTAAGGTGGATTTCCTAACGGATTCTGAGCTGATTCTGGGAGGAGTATTTAGCATCGAGCGGGAAATGTGGTATTTTCCCGAAACTACGTGCCATCATAGAATTGATGTTGATAATTGTGAACCAGAGGTCGAGTATGGGATTGTCATAATGAGATTGAGGTTGTAATCCCTGTCAAGAGTATGACAACCCCACCAATGTGGGGTTCTCTCCTTACGAGGGAAAAACGTCGGAATCCATGCGGCTCACATGGTGTAGTTATGTCGGTTATAAGAAACTCCCACGTCCATAATGATCTAAGTACCATGAGTTACCGAGTCACTCTAAGTCATGAGTCAAAGAGTTTGAGTTGAGTTAAATGATTTATGAGATTTATGAAGCATATGTTATTACTGATGACTTACGGAAATGATGTTTTAGATAATTCAGGCGAAGAGAGTTATTATTGTCAGAATGCATGATTTTATTATAAATTTATGATATTATTTAAAATGTTGCATTCACCCTCACATACTCAGTACATTCCCAAGTACTGACTCCCATACTCTTTTGTATTCTATATTTCCTCATGATATAGGTTCAGGTGGTCAGTCTCAACAACGTCTGTGATCTTGGAGTACCTTCATCTACATTTCTACGGTTGGTGATTCCTCATGGTTCGAGGACCTGTGTATTTGATTTTGTCTTGATAATAGATGGTTGCTTACTTTCGGTTCAGTACGAGTCAGTTGGGGATCTTTCCCAATAGCTCCTCAGTCCTATGTAGTAGATGCTTTGTCAAACTAGTGTACCAGCGTGTACAGAGATTTCAGTATTTTGTTTGTATAGGGAAGTATTACTTCATGTTTCAGTATGTTCATGACATGGTTATTCCTCTTTATCTTAGCATGATTTGTGTTATAATGAGTTCTGAAAGTGATGACAGGCTTAGAGGGTTAGCTTAAGGCCACGTGTGTCCTTGATCACCATGTGACATCTCGGGATAGGTTCTTGGGGAGTTACACTAAAGTGGTCCTTTTCAGCTTTAGCATACTGGCACGCTAAGAGGGTATAGCTAAAGCGGTAAGGAATAAATAATTCTTTTCTCAGTTTTTTCACTATTTTTGAGACTTGGATCTTGGTCTTTTGGCATTTTTTTCCATTCCTAAACTCGGGTAAGCTCCACACTCCTATTTCAACTACTTTTCTTTGATTTCATCTTTTATATCTTGTTTAAACTTGAATTTAAAGGTAAAACTTGGGGATTTTGGCCCTGAAAGCCCAAATTATCATTTCTATAATTCAAACTCCAATTTCACTCCATTTTACTTGATTTTTTTCCTATGAGTTCCTTTAATCTTGAAAAAACATGTTTTGGGAAAAAAATTTTGATCTTACCCTTCTTTTTTGGAAACTCAATTTGGGGGGTCCATTTTGACCCTGATATGGAAGTGGGTAATATGGGTATTATTGTCTTTATTTTTGATGCATATATTCTATATTTTTATGTTTTAGTTGATTTTTGGTCTGTACGTGAGGTAAAAGCTTGTTCATAAAGTCTTGATTTTTCTAGTTTTATTCTAGGTAGGTTATGGCTTAACTTTTTTAGACTAGGTTAGGTAGTTAATAATAATGTAAAAGCAAGCTATGACTATGTGATTGTATCATGGAAAATATGGTTAGGTGATATATGTTGTTATGTGGGGACCTATGTGGATAATATTCTATGGTTTTGAGACATTAATTGTCGTGTGTTACCTTGTGGAGTCTTACATGTTATTTTTGGCCTGGTATTGATATATGTATGTTTGGTTACACTATTTTGGTCAGGAAAAGCTTATATTTTTGGAATTATATGGTATCAATGACATTTTTCATGCATGTTTCACTTGATGGTTGTATATTATATTAGATTATGGATGGTTGATGCATTTGAGTGGATTTTTTTGGCTTGCATGGTTAGTATATTGATTGGATATTGGATATTTTTATTTTTCTTGATTATGGTCATTATATCATCATTCTCATCATATCTTATTCTTTATACACCTATTGTTGCTGTATGTTATGCTTGACTTGTGTCTTATGTCATATATATGATCATACAACATTGGTACCATCGTGGAAATACTGGACCACTGGGAACATTGTAAACACCATCTTGTGACATCATTATAGAGCCTCTACGAGGGATGTGCTAGAGAGGAGTTATGGATATTGGATTGTATACGGGTTTAAGTACCCCTCATGGTCCTACATCTGTAGTTGAGCTTGGTTGGTTTTTTTTGATGAACCTCCCACAGGTCCTACATCTGTAGCTGAGCTCGATATGTGTATACAGAGGTTGTGTAATGACCTCATGAATCATCATTATCATCTTCATTACATTCCATATAATTATTCTTATTCTGTGATTGTATTTATGTTTGTCACTTGATATTTGTCCATTTGTTCGATCTTTTTATACATGTATTCATAGTATTTGTATACTTATTCTTCCTTCCCCTACCTATTTTTGTTATATGTTTATATAATAGACTTATTAGTTAACACAGTGTGCACTACTTTTTGGATATTTTCTTATTACAGGTGACATGCCCTATTTGTGTTTATATGAATTATTTTATACTTTACTCAGTAGTCCTATGATACCTAAAGAGTACAAGTGGACCGTACTCATACCTACTATGCTATTTTGGTACGATTCGATGTATGAGTGCGCTGCACGAATATCTAATTCAGACGGCATTTGGAGTCTATTCAATGTAGCAGTTGATCTTTGCATTCGAAGTTAACCACTACCTTTCCTTATTTAGACTATGTCTTATTGTATTCTGAGACAAAGTTGTCCCCTTTTAGATATCCTATGTATATTTGAATATTAGTTGGATTAGTTGGTTCTTACACTGTGACACCAGGTTTTGGGATTAGGATTGGTATTTGATCATATTTCCACTTTTACTAATTATGTGTGGTTTGGCTCCGTTATAGGGGTCTTGCCTTGGATTTTGGTATTGATTTCTTATTTCATATCAGTTTAGGTTATAGGCTTACTTGTCAAGGTTTGTCGTGACAAGTACTATCATGACCGTTGGGTCATGATAGAACTTATTAATGTTGAACTAGAGTTTATAATCCTTGGAGTTGAATATGCATTCTTAAAATAAGTACTTGGATGTAATGAATATGGCTTGATATTACTTGCTTAAGTAAGTCTATGGATTGGTCTTTAGGCATGCTATATTTAATGAATTTGAACTGATAAGGCATGAATTATGAGCTTTTGACTGGCTTTCAAGCATACTTGGGATTTCATGTCTTAAAAGAATGATTATTGTTTACATGAAATGATTAGCTTGAGTTTGACTAAGTGTTTGGAGTGTGTATGTAATACCCCAAAAATTTGAGATTATATTTGAACCATACTTCAAGTAAATGTAGAATAAAACATCATGTGTTGATGGTATGAGAAGTAATTTAGTCATATATTATGGCCACAAGTAACTCCTAGCACATGGCCAAGTCAAAACCTCTCTTACCAATTAATTTATAGAGAAGAATCTTGCTATAGCCAACTTTAAATAAGAATAAATCCAAGATTCTAAAGTATTTTTTTAGCTCATGACCCAGAAAATGATATATATTTGAATTATATTTCCAAGGCTTCTAGTTTTGCCTTAATCTGATAGTGGAGTAAAAAGTTATGGCCATTTTACTAAAGCACTATCAAGTTGTCAGATTTGGATGACGCATAGCACGACCATGATTGCACGATCGTGGTTAGATAAAATGATTGTGGAATGTTCTCTTTTTGTCAACTTTAGAGACCTGAAAAATTCCTTAGAACCCATGATTCAGTACCACGATCATGTGTAAGACCTCGCAAAATTTTGACGAATTTATTTTTGACCCTCCTGCATTAGTAATGTCAATTTTTTACTTGAATTTTGATTAGGGGTGTTAAAATGGGCTTTTAGGAAAGTTTCAAAATTTTTGGAAGGGGTTCGGAGCTATTTTGGGACCCCAAGGTAGTAAGCCTCGAAGATAGTGGCATGCCACGCCACTTAGCTTTTGTAATAAGGGCGTGGCACGGAGGCTAACCTCCACGATAGCGGCGTGCCACGTTTCTATGCATTTTTCATCTAATTTTTCTTTTTTCACAAAGGGTAAGGGGATTTTTGTCCTTTTACCCCTTAAACAACTTTTAAACATTAAATTGACCCTTTTTCTTCTATTTTAAAAGATCAAATTTCATTCTTTTTTTCTTCAACTTCCAACCTAAGAAAGCTCAAGGGTTTTACAAAGAATTCATCATTCAAGCTCCAAACTTCAATATCTCCTCAATTTCTTCTTTATTTCATGCATGTTTCTCATTCCTTAACTTGAGTTTTATGTTATGAAAATTATTTAATCAATATTCATGTGTTTTAATTTTTTGGGTTTGAAATTGGATTCAGGGATTTTGATTGTTATTACTTGAATTACTTTTCCCATGCTTTAAATGAATTATTCATGCTTTAATTGATAGTTTTTGGGACTGAATTATGCATTGTTATAAAGATTGGAATGCATGACATGGGTTTCCCCAAATTGATGGATTTTTTACTTTATAATGGCATTAACCTCAACCCACCTTGCAAATTTGATTTTGAATTATTGATATTTCAACAGTTTATCTTATCTTTTAGAACATTGCATTGCATTAGAAGATAAATGGATAAAAATGGTTTTAAAATGCCCTAGATATCCATGAATTTGGATTTTAAATAAAACTTCAGAGTTTAATAGTGATATGGACTGGTTTGGCATAATTGAATTATCTTGCAAGCATATTTGTATGACGATAACATGTTGAAAAATGGCTTAATAAAAACTCCTTAGTTAATGGTTGAGTTTCATGTGCAAACTATTTTAATTTTGGCTTAAAGGGAGTTGTGTAGCTCACTGTGAAGGTGTAGTCCAGGAGGGGGACCAATACAGGAAACCATGTTTACTAAAGTGGGGGTCTATATGACCATGTGTCTGGATACACATTATATTTGGATGGCTATTGCCTTGGTGTATTTAGCCTTTCTGTAGTTCATGCAGCTAACACACACTGGGGCCCTTCCAGTAGAGGGAGATAGCCACATATAATCCATAGGTGCCTTTAGGATGGACTGAGCTACACATTCCAGGCTAATGGTTTAAGCTTTCATGTTCATGACCCTTAGCCCTATCCCGGTATCCTATATATATATGTATTGAATGTGGTTTTTGACTATTTTTTTGGCAATGGTATTTTTCCCTATCTCTTAAGTTACATGCCAGTGGTAGCCCCACAAACCATCCTCAAATGCTGTATCAATTCAAAATATAGGTTTGAAGGACTTTTTTGTTACTCCTGTACAGCGTTAAGTAGTAGGTTACTTCAATTGATCATCTACGAAGTGGACTACCTTTATCCATCAAAAGGCCCTATCATTTCATTGTTCTTTCCTTATTATCTTAGTACTTTTGAATTCTTTTTGTCATAGTCGAGGGCATGTCCCGACTTAGGTGGTATTTATGGTATAGAGGCTTTTATAGATAGTTTTTCGGATGACATAGATATCTTGTTTGATTATTATTTTTCTTTTAGATTCATTTATATTTTATAGACATGTTGGCTTCTGATGTTTAAATGGATATGCTTTTGAGGTTAGGCTAAGGGGATATTCCCCGTCCCTATGGTGGGTTTGTGATTACCCGTAATGGCTAGGCTCGAGTTTGGGTTACGCCAAGCTTAGTATCAAAGCACAGTTTAGGGTCGTTGGGTCTCCATAAAGTCGTGTAGAGTATAGTTCCTTTCATGTGTGTATATCACACCACACTTATAAGGGGGAGGCTACATGGCATTAAGGAATGTTTCCCTTTTATGTGTTTAATTTTGGACTATAGAGTCTAGTTATCATGAAACTTCTATAACTCCGGTCTTACTCATATTTTAGATCATGCCTCCCCTAATATCTAAAGGTTATAGAAATTCTGTTGAAAACTTTGTTCTACCTGAGGAAATTATGGAGGGAACAAGACCTATTTATGGAGTGCAAACCTGGTCTTGGGTCCTTACTCCTAACTATACCGCTCAATATAGTGTTCCACCGGTCTTTACTAGTCCTCCTTTAGATTCCTAGGTAGGTGATACTCATGCTTAGTGACCTCAGGGAGATATCTCTAATACGGATTTTCTTCAGTCTATTCATATGCTTCCCCAACTGGTGAAATCACAGTCTCATTGGTCTGATCATATTGGTTTTATTGGTAGTTCATCCGAGGTAACTTGGGTAGGACAGATTATGAGGTTGAATCCCCCAACCTTTACCGGCTCTAAGGTTGAGGAGGATCCTCAAGGGTTTATTAATGAGATGGAGAAGATTTTTAGGATTATGGATGCTACTAATTTAGTAGGTGTGGAGTTTGTTGCCTATCTACTAAAAGATGTAGCTTACCAGTGGTATGAGGAGTGGGAAGCAATGAGGGATGATGATGCTAAACTGATAGTAAGCGATGAGTTTTTATGTACTTTTCTAGATCACTTCTTTCATTTAGAGTTAAGAAAGGCTAAGACTGGGGAGTTTGTGAACTTCAAGTAGGGTAAGATGAGTGTTAAGAAGTATTCCTTGAAATTCTAGCAATTGTCCCGCTATGCTCTAGAGTTGTTGTCTAATATAAGATCCAAAATAAGAAAGTTTGCTTCTGGTTTGTCCCACAATTTGGTGTTAGAATATAAGTCTCCTTTGATGAATAATGATATAGACATACCCAGGCTGGTGGTTTATATGGAACAGCTACAGAATGAAAAAAAAAACAGGTAGAGATGGGAAAGAGGCAGATTAAATATTTTAGATATTTCGAGCAGAGCGCAAATTAGTAGAATAATGGGAGGGGTGGTAGGCAGTGGAATAAAAAGAAGAATTAGGGATATTTTTATTCAACAGCTAGTGCTCCTTATCCTCAACCTTCAGGTTATTATTGTTTTTAGGTGATAGTGGTCCTAAGGCACAAGGTGCCCAATCTCAGGCAGTGGAGGTCATTTAACTCCACCTTACCCTTTATGTTTATTTTGTAGGTAGCTTTATCGTGGATATTGTAAGGAGAGGAGGAACTTGTGTTAATTATGGTTAGCATGGTCTGTTGTGGAGAAATTATCCTACAGCTAAATTTTCCACTGGAGCTAAAAAGGTTCTAGTTACCATTTCTTTGGCTCTTACACCTATGGGCACCACTTTAGGTACCGAAAGAGGCCAAAATTATCTTTATGCACTTGCTACACGTCAGGAATTTATGGTATCACGAGACTTTCTCATGGGTATGTTACAGCTCTTTTCTCATGATGTTTATTATTTGCTTAATCCGGGTTTTAACCTATCTTATGTGACCTATTATATGGTTGTATACTTTGGTTTTGGTCTTGAAAATATTTTTGACCCCTATCCATTGTCTACTCTAGTGGGTGATTTTATTGTTGCTAGAAAAATCAATGGGGGTTGTGTGGTGTCCATCTTTCATAGGGAGACATTAGTAGCTTCGATACAACATTCTATAGTGGATTTTGACATAATCTTTGGGATGGATTAGCTTTATTCGTGCCATGCTTCTTTATATTGTAGGACTCAAAAGGTCTGTTTTCCTTTTCCTAATGATCCGGTGATTGAATTGGGAGGGAGTTCCTTAGTGACCAAAGGGATGTTTATATCTTGTCTTAGAGCTCAGTAAATTATATCCAAAAGGTGTTTATATCAACTAGTTTGGATCAAGGATTCAAATTTTGAGGGTCCCTATTTCCAATTTTCCCTATGGTTAATGAACTTCCTAAAGTTTTTCCTGATGATCTTCCTGGAATTATTCCCAATTGGGAAATAGATTTTAGGGTTGATCTTGTACCGGATACCTATACCAATTCTATTCCTCCTTATAGAATGGCTCCTACTGAACTAAAAGAGCTAAAAAAAACTAGTTAACGGATCTTTTTTATATGGGTTTCATGCATCCTAGTATTTTTTCATAGGGTGCTCCTATGTTTTTTGTGCAAAAGAAAGATAGGTCTTTTCAGATGTGTATAGATTATCTTCTGTTAAACAAGATTATATAAAAAAAAAGTATCCTCTCCCAATAATTGATGACCTCTTCAATCAGTTTTAGGGTGCTAAATGTTTCTCTTAGATTGATCTCTATTTGGGCTATCACCAGTTGAAAATTAGGAAGGTTAATATTCGCAAGACTGGTTTCCAAACCTGGTACAACCTTTATGATTTTTGGTTATGTCATTTGGATTGACCAGCGCTCTAGCTGCTTTCATGGATCTTATTAATTGAGTGTTCAGACAGTTTCTGGATTTGTTTGTTATAGTCTTCATTAATGACATCTTGTTGTACTCTAAAAGTAAGAAGGATCATATTAATCACCTCTGAACTGTGTTTCTGACTCTTAAGGACCAGAAGTTATATGCAAAATTTTCAAAGTATGAATATTGGTTATGTGTTGTGACCTTTCTTTGGCATGTTGTTTCTAATGAGGGGATCAAGGTAGATCCAAAGAAAGTTGAGGCAATTAAGAAGTAGCCTAGACCCATGACTCCAACTAAAAGTTGAAACTTCTTGAGCTTGGCTAGTTATTGTAGGATGTTTATGAAGAGTTTCCCATCTATTACTGCTCCATTGATGAAGCTAACTCACAAAACGGTTAACTTCTAATGGTTCGATGCCTGTGAAGGCAGTTTTGAGAAGTAGAAGGATAAGTTCTCTTATGCACAAATTATGACCTTGTTTGAGGGTACTAATGGGTTTTTTTGTATTATGATGCATTTCATGTGAGGCTAGGTTGTGTGTTGATACAGTAGTGTAAGGATGTGATCTATGCTTCAAGGCATCTTAAGCTTCACCATAGGAATTACCTAATTCTCGATCTTGAGTTAGTGGCTATGGTTTTTGCCTTGAACATTTGGTGCCATTATCTATGAGGTGCATGTGGATATTTATTCAAATCATAAGAGCCTTCAGTATGTGTTTACACAAAAGGAATAGAACCTCAGACAGAGGCGATGGCTCGAGCTACTTAAGTATTACTTTATGAGAATTTACTACTATATAGGAAAAGCTAACATTATTGTTGATGCTCTTAGCAGGTTTTCTATGGGGCTTTTATCTCATGTTGATTAGGAGAAAAGAGGGGTTGGTGAAAGATATTAACATGCTAGCTAACTTGGGAGTTCATCTCTTGGACTTTGAGGATGGAGAAGCGATTGATCAGAAAGTGGTTAAATAATCTCTTGGTACTGAGGTGAAGGAGAAGCTGGCTTTGGATCCAATACTTATGTAGATTAAGGATGATGTGGGTCAGCAAAAATTTATATGGATTTCGAGATTAGGAGAGATGGCATCTTGATGTATCAAGAAAAGTTGTGTGTTTCTAATGTTGATGGGCTATGGGAAAAGTGTTGGTTGATTCTCATGAATCTAGATATACAGTTCATCTGAGTTTGAATAAAATCTACCATGACTTGAAAAAAATCTACTAGTAGAATAATATGAAGAGAGATGTGGTGAAATTTGTGGTTGTGTATGGTTTATCACCAAGTTAAGGTAGAACATTTGAGGCCTGAAGGCATGTCTCAAGAGATAGAATTTCCCATGTGGAGGTGGGAGATGATTAATATAGATTTCATTATGGGTCTTCTACGGTCATAAAATCTGCATGATTCTATTTGGGTCATTGCGGATAGAATGACTAAGTCTCCTCACTTCTGACCAGTGAGGACTAATTACTTAGGAGAGGACTATGCCAAGTAATTCATTCAGGAGATAATTAAGTTGTAGGGAGTTCCAGTGTCTATCATTTCAGACTGAGACATGTAGTTTTCTTCTTACTTTGGTCATTCATTTCAAAAAGGTTTAGGTAGGTGAACCTTAACACCGCTTTCAATCCTCAAATAGATGGATAAGTGGAATGAACTATTCATACCTTGAAGGATATGGTAAGGGCATATGAAATTGATTTTAAGGGTATTTGGGTTGACTATTTGCCTCTTATTGAGTTTTCTTATAACAATAGTTATTATTCTAGCATTCAAATGGCTCCTTTCAAGGCTCTTTATGATAGAAGGTGTAGGTCTCCTATTGGGTGGTTTGGGGTAGGTGATACTTCGCAGTTTCTCCCTAACTTGGTTCACTAATACATGGAGAAGGTGAAAGTGATTAGATAAGTACTAAGATTGCTTAGAGTCGCCAAAAGTTCTATGCAGATGTGAGAAAAAGGTTTTTTGAGTTTGAGGTTTCTGATTGGGTGTTCTTGAAGGTTTCTCCTATTAGAGGAGTCATAAAGTTTGGAATAAAGGGGAAGATCAGTCCATATTACTTTAGTCTATATTAAATTTTATGTAGAATTGGGAATGTCACTTATGAGTTAGATTTATCATGGAGTTTGGCTTCAATTTATCCTATGCTAAAAATGTGTGTAGATTATCCTTCTTTAATACTTCCAGTTAAGTATGTTGGTGTTATGGATTCGCTATCTTATGAAGAAGTTTCGGTTGAGATATTGGATAGGAAGATTCGTAGTTTGAGGACAAAGGATGTAGCTTAGGTGAAGGTTCTTTAGAGAAATCAACAGGTAGAAGAAGCAACATAGGAAGCTGCAGAAGATATGTAGGCCAAATATTCATTCTTGTTTACCACTTTGGATGAAAATGCTTAAGGTATGAATTTAATTTTCCCTCTTATCACATTTTGAGTTTGTTCTTGAATTCAATTTTATTATTTCTATTATCATGCTAAAAATATCCTAACTCCTCATTCGAGAAGGAGTGATCCAAAGGGAGGGACAATGTAAGAACCCGCAAAATTTTGACGAATTTATTTTCAACCGTCCCACATGAGTAATGTCAATTTTTTAATTGAATTATTATTAGGGATATTTAAAGGTGCTTTAGGAAAGTTAAATAAATTTTCAGAAGGGATTCGGATCCATTTTGAAACTCCGAGGCAGTAAGCCCCCGCGATAGTGGCATGCCACGCCACTTAGCCTCAGCAATAAATGTGTGGCACGAGTGCTAACCTTTGCGATAACCGCTTTCTATGCCTCTATATATTTTTCATACAGTTTTTATTTTTTTTCACTTCGGGTAAGGAGCTCTTGGTCCTTTTACCACTTAAACAACTTATAAAAATCAAACTGACCCTTTTCATTTAGTTTTAAATTATCACACTTCATTCTTTTATTTTTTAACTCCCAACCCAAGAAAGCTCAAGGATTTTACAAAGAATCCATCATTCAAGATCCAAACTTCAAATTCTCATCAATTTCTTCTATATTTTAGGGATGTTACTCATTTGTTTACTTGACTTTTACATTATGACAAGTATTTAATAAATATTCACGTATTTTAATTTGTTGGGTCTGAAATTGGGTTGAGAGATTATAATTCTTATTACTTGAATTATTTTTCCCATGTTTTAAATGGATTATTCATGCTTTAACTGATAGTTTTGGGATTGAATTGGTTCATTGTTATAATTATTAGAATTGGTGACATGGGTTTCCCCAAATTGAAAGATTTTTGACTTGGTAATGGATTTAACCTCCACCCACCTTGCAAACTTGATTTTGAAATATGGATTTTTGCATAATTTAACTTATCTTTGAGAACACTGCATTTCATTAATGGATAAAATAATTTTGGAATGCCCTTATTGGCCATGGTTTTGAGTATTAAATAGAACTTGGGATCCTGATGGTTTTATGGATTGGTTTGGCATAATTGAAATATCTTGTAAGCTTATTGGTGTGATGATACCATGTTGGAAAATGAATTAATAAATACTCCTAGGTTAATGGTTGAGTTTATGTGCAAACTATTTTAAATTTGGGCTTAAAGGGAGTTGTGTAGCTCATCATAAAGGTGTAGTCCCAGGGCGACCAACACTGGAAAACACATTTCCTAGCGTGGTGGTCTATATGACCATATGTTCAGATAAATAGTATATTTGAATGGCTACTTCCTGCGGCCTACCAACAGGTGGAGCTGGACCCATATAGCTCGTGGGTGCCTTTATGACGGAACGAGCTACAAAGTTTAGGCTAATGGTTTAAACTCTTATATTCATGACCCTTTTTCCTATCCCGGCATCCTATATATGTATATATATAAATGTTGTGCATGTGGTTTTTGACTTTTATTTTTGCAATGGCACATTTTATACGTATACCTTGTATTACATGCCAGTTCTCACCCCACTAACCATCTTCGAATGCTGCATTATTTTATAATATAGGCTCGGAGGGCTTTATTCTTACTCTTGTAAAGCATTAGGTGGTTTTGTACTTCTATTAATCAGTTGTGAAGTGATGAGCCTTTATCCTTTAGAAGGCCTTGAAATTTCATTGTTCTTTCCTTATTGTCTTAGTACTTTTTGATCCTTTTTGTCATAGTCGGGGAAATGTACTAACTTAGATGGTATTTCTGGTATAAAGGCTTTTATGGATAGTTTTGGGATGACAATGTATTGTTTGAATCTTATTTTCCTTTTGGATTCATTTATCTTTTATAGACTTGTTGGCTTCCACTGTTTACATCGATATGGTCTTGAGGTAAGGCTAAGGTGGTTATCTCCGACCTTATAATGGGTTGGCCCATTGATGTTGGGTGAATTTATGCATTCTAGTGTAATTATTCTATTCTTTTTAGCTTTGTTTGAGGATGATTCTATGTTGTAAGGGTTTATAATGAGATAAATGTGTATCAAAGTGTTAAATCATGTGTTTATAAGGTTCCCAGTAAGTTGGTACTTCAAAGAGTCAATTAGAGTTCAATAGAGAAAACTAGTCTTTCTAGCTTGAGCTAGTGGCTTATCTAGTTTATCTTGTTGGATTCTATTAGGTTCTATGTGTTCCAAATGGTCTTAAATGTTTTATTATATGTGGAACAAAGTGTTAGGAGTGTACAAAGTTCAAATGAGTCAAGGAAAGAGTTGAAAGGAAAGATCATGGAAATTTGCCTAGTCTAAGCTCTTGTTTTTTATTCATTGCTATGGGAATAGTGTTGTTTGTACTTTTAATTCGTGTGGTATGTTCTTTTAGGATCCTTTATGAGCTTAATATGATGATATATGGATGATATAGATGCTTGAAAATCATTGGAAAGACACCACAAGACAAGGGATGGAAGGAGGAAGAACCAATACTTAACCAAAACTCGGAGGACAAATTCCAAAGAGGGTGTGCAATTACCATTTGCAGAATGCTTTGTTCCTATGGAAGACAGGGTGATACACACTCTCCACTCCATATTAATAGAGTGTGTGACGCACTCTTCACTCCACACCTAGGTGTTTCAAGCTAATTTGACTCCTACATTGACTGGGCTTACCCTTATGCTATATATACATGTTGTATCACGTTTTTAGATATTTTTTGACGTATTTTGGAGATCAAGGGAGTAATAAAACTTCATAATGAGGTTTTTATTAATTTTATTTAGTTCATACATATTTCTAGTCATTAATTACAACCTTTTGATTATAATTATGACTATGCGTGGATAAACGCCCTTTTTTTCGGGGTTGAAGCCAAGAACATAAGTATTATTGCTATGGATTAAGTTTTTTTTCTTTGCTTATCACTATTAGTTGTTTGTTTATTCTTTTTTTAATTATTTTGAGGATTGATCACCCTTAGAATACATATATTGTTGACCCTGTGAACTCGAGAGAAGGAATACAGAGATAGAACATGGGAATAAGCAGAGTATGGTTTGTATTTCTTTATGAAATAAGGAATTAAAATTAGTGTCTAGGATAGGGATGTACTTAGATACCAAACTTGATTCACATGTTGGATGATATTTGTAAAGAATTTAAGTGAACTATTACATTCCCGCTCAACAATGTAGTTGTAAGGTTCAACTTAGATAAAGGATTAGAGGTTGGGAAACCATAATCATGTAATTAACAATACGAATTAACAACCAATATAAGCAAGTTAACGAATTAAATACAATAGCATATTATGATTGTTCTGAGTGATTCAACCCTGGGTTTTCTCTCATTTATTGTCTCAATATCTTTTATTTACACTTTGTTAAATTTACTTGCAATTTACAAACTTCAAACTCTATTTTTGTTACTCTCGCATCAATTGAATCTAAATTTTGGACTGAAATTAAATCGTTGCCATTTCTAGTCTCTGTGGGATCGATAGCTCGCCTTTTTTGAAGGCCACTATATTACTTGGTAGACAACGTATACTAGCGTGTGCGCTTAGGAGCTGTCACCCATCACGGCCAGGATTAGGTTTAGTTCATGAAATTGTGGTTGGCTCCCACGATCGTTGAACGGTTCGTTTAGCATCCAAAATTAAATTTGGCTACAACATTTTTAGAGTGGTATTCTGGTCTTTTTTCACCTTTTAACCTCCTAAATATGTTGTTTAATCTATCCTAAGGCTTAATAAAAATCCTAAACTACTCCTAATTCCTCATTCACTTAACAACACATGAAATTACTCAAAGAAACATATGATTTCCTCATCTCCAAAGCAAGAAATTAGGGTTCTTCACATTCAAGATCAAATCCTCCAAACTTTAGTAAAATAATCAAAATTAATCAGGTATGTGGGCATTCAATGAGGATCTATTTTCATCATCGTGCTCAAATTATGGCTTTTCATTCATGAATTTTGTGATTCCCAAAACTAGGGTTCTTACCCAATTATGACCCCAAGCTTAAATTCAGTTCTCCAAGATATATTTATCATTCATGAGCATGTTTTCATGATTATTTATGATTTCTTATACCTATATTATAGCATTCACATTATTCTCATGTCCATGCATGATATACATGATATTAGTTAAGGTATCAAGCATTTGATTAAGCTATATAAAATATATCAGTTTTCAAGATTATTAAGCATTATTTATCATGCTTTGATGATTTCACTCTATATTAATTTAACATGACATATTTTCCTATGAAATTCGTTATTTTTACAGAAATGTCATTTTATGGCTACTTAGTATATTGATATTTAGACTTGTGCTATGAAATTATCATTTTTCATTCTATTGTTGAATTATCCTTATTAGTTGCATTCTTCTGAGATGACGTGTTATGAATACCCGATAACCTAGGATTTCATGCATGCATTTATGAATATTCAATCCTTTGATTTTCATGATTTCGAATACTTTCAAATAAAGCATTTATACTTTAATCTTAGAACTTCAGTATTATTAAGATATTCAGTATATCAACTTAAATTTAGTCGGGAGCAGTACTTAGCACCGAGCAGTTGTAGGGAAGAACACTCACCTGTCAGTTAGGATGAGACCATTTGTAAAAGTCCCTAAGTTCTAGAACTATGGTGCCAACGTAGGCTCTAAAGATACACCCGTTATATTAGGCTTGACACGTTAGTCTTTTTTGACATCAGTATACTAGTACCACATCAGATCAGTCTTTATACCCTGGCAAGGTATATTAGGCCCTTTTCAATGGAGACTATACATTGAACTCCATGTTTAGCACACATAATTATATGTTGGTTAATAGTATCTTCCACATTTCAAATTCAGTTTTTGCATGACCTTGGAATTAGTTTATTTTGTATAATATTTATTCATTGCATGTTTATTTACTTAGTCATCGCCTCAATTCACATCCCATAATTTCAGACCAAGTATTTATACATGACCCTCAGTTTAGTTATACTTGTTTTTTTACTATAACTTTTCAAACTATCACTGCATATCAGTATATATATATATATATATATTTATATAGGGTCATTGTACTACAGTTTAGCTCCATGCATTCAATTTTCACTCAAGTTTATCTCTTTATTTTCAGTTAGCATTCAATATGTTTTATAGCATACTCAGCATTTACTTTTGATTAAATATAATAGTTATGCTTCTACTGCTTTCCCGTTTAAAGAAATGCTTAAGACCATGATTTAGAGATTTATGCCTCACAATTTTTATTTACAAATGGCATTTACTTTTGATTAAATATAATAGTTATGCTTCTACCACTTTCCTATTTAAAGAAATGTTTAACCCCATGATTTAGAGATTTCCTTTTGCCTCACAACTTTTATGTACAAATAGAATTTATTGTTGATTAAATATAATAGTTATGCTTCTACCGCTTTCCCATTAAAAAATATTTAAGCCCATTATTTAAAAATTTCCTTATGCCTCACAAATTTTATGTACAAATATATTTAAATGTATATTTTAGTAAATGGCTTGTGTCCTAAGTTTCAAAGCATGTTTAAGGGTTTCCATTTATCATGACCCGAGGCGGGGCCCTGGCCGTGATGAGCATCCCAAATCATGGAGGCCCGAGCGCCCTTCTACATCTAGTAATCATTCAAAATACTTGAATAATAAATAAAATATGTGGAATTATAATAAACAAAGTCATGGTCATAAATCTGAAATCTATTCGACAATACGAAAAATAATTTTTCAACAACTAAACATCGTCTCTTTCAGTCTGCAAAATCTCTATTACATACGACATAAACAAACTGTCTGAATCTAGGACAAGTCCCCCAGTGGACCCAATCCAAAATAAATAACAACCAACTGAAAAGTATTAGGCCTTCCAAAAAAAGAAAAGATCACCAACTGCACTCTTTACTTCTGTCTGAGAAATCTATGGCTTAGCAAAACCTCTAGACTGAGCCTCAAACCCTGAAATATAGGGGTCAATACAATTATACTGGTACACAGAGCAAATTTAAAATAATGAATATATATATATATAAAATAGGTAATAGCAGATCATGAGACATCATGCATGATGTAGGTCAAAAACACATGGGCAATTCTTTGAAAATCATAAAATATTCTGATCAATGCAATTTTGATAATTGTATTACTTCTGAGTTAGGTGGTCCACCCTACAAATCTAACAGTCTACAGGCTATATGGAATTCACCCTTAACTTGGCAGCCAAGCCCCCAACCCAAGTTTGTCGCAAGGGTTGGAGTTTCTAATTCTGATACACCACAGGGCACTAGGCCACTGTATAATCCCTCTAGGGGACATAATAACCCGTATCAGCAAAACATAATTTCGGCCTATGAGTTATCTAAAATCATGACTTCTTCGGGTAACCACCTATCTCTATTTAAGCCTAATTTTATCCTTTTGTGAACATGAATCATTCTATGTTAAAAATCTGAAAATCTGAATGATAATCTGCATTCTGTTCTATTCTGAATTACTATGGCATTTTCTGTATTGGTATCTTCATACCAAGACTTGCAAGTCACGTTCTGAGCGATAAAATCATATCACGGTTTTTTCTTTCAAAATATAAAGTTCAAACCACCATACCCATTGGAAAAGGCATACAACCGGTTTCATCTGCTTCTGATAGCTAAAGTAGTACCTTTGAAAGGTGGTGGTGGGGTGGAGGAGTTGGCTTGGGACTTAGAACCATCAAAGTTCCTTCTAGAGGAAGGAAAATATCTCTGGAAATGACCCATCTAACCACAAGTAGAAGACACCAGCCTGTCTCACTGGCACTTTCCTGGGTGGCTCTTCCAATAATCTTGACAATATGGGAAGAACTGAGATGACTGAGTCGCATAGCCCCAGGAATGAGTACTTTATGCTCCAGATGCATGATTTGTCTGAAAATTCTGAGATCGTCAGTCGACTGGAGGTCTAGGCGCTGGAACGCTTTCTACAGACTGAGAATTGCTCCAAAACTTCTTCTTCTGCCACCTATTTCCCCAATTACCATTCTACGACTGACTGTGGTTCTAGTCTATTGTTTTGGCCCTCTTAGCCTACCTATCCTTCTCCTTTATTCATCAACTCTCTTTTTCTACTCCTCAACCTGTTGTATATGAATAGATAATCTAGAAAAATCCATGTCCCTATTCCATATCGCCCCCTTTCACTCCAAAACCAAATCATCAAAAAGGAGAGATGCAAACTTTCTCATACGGTCCCTCATATATTTGGCCAATTCCGAAGCATAATGGGATAGTTGGTTGAATTTCAGGGTGTACTCCTTAACTTTCATCTTCCCTTTTTTTAAGTTCATGAACTCTTCAGCCTTGGACTCCTTTACCTCTTGGGGAAAGAATCGGACCTGGAAGGCTTCAATAAATTCGCCCCACACAGAAGGCTCAATATTCTTACCCCTTAAATATTTCCACTCAATGTACCACCGATTTGTTACCTCTTTTAATTGATAAGTTGTTAGTTCCACCCCTTCTACTTTATCCATATGCATCACTCAAAAGATTTTCTCTATCTTGTCTATGAACTCTTGTGGATTCTCCTCCCCCTTTATACGAGTAAATTTAGGCAGGTTCATCCTCATAAATTGACCCACCCGTCTAGCCTCAAATGTGAAAGATGCAGATCAAATATCCTCTGACCATTGAGCCTATGAAGCTACCAACTGTGCAATCATAGGCATCAACTTTCTAAACTCAGCATTCGATATCTCTCTCTGGGGAGGTTGGGTGTGATTAGTCCCCAACCGGGGAGCCTTAGGTGCTATGGGAGGACTGGTCTAAATAGGAGGGATTCCCGGAGCAGCACCAAAATTAGAAAAGTGAGCTCGGTTACGTGTCCTCATCCTGTAAGTAGGACAAACATCTTTTTTATGGGCATTCTGATCATTAGAGCGGAGTGGACGCATGATAGCTTTTCTGAAATACATGAGACCACTGAATAAGGAACATTCAGACTCTACAGCACGAACTAAATAACAAAGAAGGAAAACATTCCTAGACCTCTAGTAGCCTCCTTCGAATAAGTATGGCGCTCTACACACCCATAAATAAGAACCTACCCGACGTTATTTCACAAACACCCTGGGACCATAAACCGTGCTTTGATACCAAGTTTGTCACTACCCGAGTCGGGGCGACATGACGAGCATCCCAAACCATAGAGGCCCAAGCGCACTTCTCCATCTAGTAATCATGTACATTACTCAAATAATAAAATAAAAGATACAGATTTATAATAAATATGGTCATGGTCATAAATCTAAAGTTTGTTCGACAATACCGAAAATAAGTTTTCAACATCAAACAATCATCTCTTTCAGTCTGCGAAATCTCTATTATATATGACATAAACAAATTGTCTTAATCGGGACAAGGCCCCCAGTGGACCCAAAAATAATAAATAACAACCAACTAAAAAATATTAGGCCTTTCAGAAAAAAGAAGGCTCACCATATGCACTCTTTACTTCTATCTGAGAAATCTATGGCTTAGCAGAACCTCTAGACTGAGCCTCAAACCCTGAAATATAGGGGGCCAATACAATTGTACTGGTATGCAGAGAAAATCCAAAATAATGAATTTCCATATATATAATATAGATAAGAGCAGATCATGAGACATCATGTATGATGTAGGTTAAAAACACATGGGAAATTCTTTAAAAATCATAAAACATTATGATCAATGTAGTTCTGCTAATTGTATTACTTCTAAGTTAGGTGGTCTATCCTACAAGTCTAACAGTCCATGGGCTATATGAAATACGCCCTTAGATCGACAGCCAAGCACCAAACCAAAGTTTGTCGCAAGGTTTGAAGTTTTTAATTCTTATACGCCACTGGGCATAATACTCGAATAATAAATAAAAGATGCAGAACTATAAAAAATAGAGTTAGAGCAATAAATCTGAAATCTGTTACACAATACGGAAAATAAATTTTCAATATCTAAACATCATCTCTTTCAGTCTGTGAAATCTCTATTACATATGACAAAAACAAACTGTCCTAATCTGGGACAAGGCCCCCAGTGGACCCAAACAAAAATAAATAACAACCAACTAAAAAGTATAAGGCTTTTCGAAAAAGAGAAAGCTCACTAACTGCACTCTTTACATCGGTCTAAGAAATCTATGGCATAGCAGAACCTCTAGACTGAGCCTCAGACCCTAAAATATAGGGGGTCAATACAATTATAGTAGTACGCAGAGCAAATCCAACATAATGAATTTATATAAATATAAAATAGACGAGAGCAGATCAGAAGACATCATGCATGATGTAGGTCAAAAACACATGGGCAATTCTTTGAAAATCATAAATCAGTCTGATCAAAGCAATTGTGATAATTTTATTACTTCTGAGTTAGGTGGTCCACCGTACAAGTCTAACAGTCCACGGGCTATATGGAATCTGCCCTTAACTTAGTAGCTAAGCCCCCAACCCATGTTTTCAACATCTAAACATAATCTTTTTCAGTCTTTGAAATCTCTATTACATATGACATAAACAAACTGTCTGAATCTGGGACAAGGCCCCCAATAGACCCAAACTAAAATAAATAAAAACCAACTGAAAAGTATTAGGCCTTTCTGAAAAGAGAAGGCTCACCAACTGCACTCTTTACTTCTATCTGAGGAAATTTATGGCTTAGAAAAACCTTAACACTGAGCCTCAGACCCTAAAATATAGGGGGTCAGTACAACTGTACTAGTACGCAGAGCAAGTCCAAAATAGTAAATTTATATATATATAAAATAAATGAGAGCAGATCATGAGACATCATGCATGATGTATGTAAAAAACACATGGGTAATTCATTGAAAATCATAAAACATTTTGATCAATGCAATTTTGATATTTGTATTACTTCTGAGTTAGGTGGTCTACCCTACAAGTCTAACAGTCCACGGTCTATATGGAATTCACCCTTAACTTAGACGCCAAGCCCCCAACCCAAGCTTGCCGCATGGGTTAAAGTTTTTGATTCTCATATGCCACAGGGAACTAAGCCAGAATGTAATCCTTCTAGGGGACATAATAACACTTACTGGCAAAACACAGTTTTGGGAAATGAGTTATCTAAACTCATTCCTTCTTTGGTTAACCAGCTATTTCTCTTTTATCTCAATTTTATCCTTTTCTAAACATGAATTATTCTATATTCAAAATTTGAAAATTTGAATGATAATCTGCATTTTATTTTATTTTGAATTACTATGGAATTTTCTGTATAGGTATCGTCATACCTAGACTTGCAAGTCACGTTCAGAGCCATAAAATCATATGATTGTTTTCTCTATCAAAACATAAAGTTCAAATCACCATACTTCAAATAATTCAAGTGGTTTCATTTTTCAATGCATTTATCAAATTATGCAAAGATCATTCTTTTCAATCATTTCAATAAACATTTGATGGTTATGTAAATTTAGCACATCATGTAATTCTTTCATTATATATATTCAACATTTATTAATATGCAAAACCTCCCTCTCATCAATTTGAAAATCAATCTTAAATCATTCAACAACAGTTAAGAACATTGATACCATGCTTCTAAATAACATTCTTGAACTCATAACATTCTAAAATCAAGAAGTGTTGCAACATGAGAGGGAGTGTAAATAGGCATGCTCTCAATTAAATATTCAACTTAATTTCATACATACATATATAAGATTACAAATCAATTTGTGGGAAAGGACTCAAGGCCAAAACAATAATTCCATTTAAGAGTCCATAATGCACAATCGAAATGTAAATTTCAAAACCCTTTTGTAAATTCATGAATTCTAAACTTTAAATCATATTCAAAGTGTTTAACTAGACCATATAGTTTTAGGAAAACCCCACGTACCTTATATCCCTTATGAGGAAGAGTAGAATCCGAATCACACCTTAGTTCTAGGAATTTTTGACTTGAAATAATGAACTCTTGCTCTTAGATAAAGGGACTAGGGTTTTGAATTGATATATTCTAAGTAGTTTCTGTTGATATGAGCCCTCAATACTTAATAATTTTGTGTTATGGAAGAAATAGGATGAGGAAAAAAACTAATATGCCCTTCCCAAAGTCCATTTTTATTTAAAATGATGCAAACTGGGAACCAACATGCCAACCAACGCGACGCATCGATATCGTGTCGGTTCACTAATTCATCGGCACAACCATCGATGCGACATCTCAACCTCGCATCGATTCACTGATTCCAACATCCTAACACACTTCTAATGTCATCCAAAAAATCTGATACTTCCCGACACATCCCTTTTACTCCCCCAAATATGAAACAACTTAAAAATTAACTTTTCCAGGCTAGGAAGGTCGAAAATAAAATCATCATGGGCTAGGGGTTCAAAATATGACTAAGTCCTTTTGAACCTTGGAAAATTTTTCAAAAGATTGACCCTTCCATGAATACTATGATGTGATATCAAGTCGAGAATACTATAGGGCATCACACCATTACTAGTGCATATCTCACATACTCAGTACATTCCAAAATACTTATTGCATACCTTTTGTGCCTATATTTTTAATATGATGTAGATTTAGGTTGTTATTATTAGGATCATATTCAGTCAGACACGACATCCAGCTAGGAGATGAGGAGTTTTCTTGCTTCAAGGACTTAAATTAGTTATATATCTAATATTTCTTTGTTTATTCATATGTATTGCTTAGGGATAGCTGAGGTCATGTCCCAACTACGTATAGTCAGTATTAGTAGAGACTTCATATATAGTCGATCAAAGTTGTCATAATTAGTTTCTCATTTTTTTAGATTGATGATGTTATAAATAAACTTTCCAATAATAAATGTATTGAATCAATTTATTCCATGCTTATGTTTCTATTCAATCAGTTTAGATCTTATACATGGTTTAATCAGTTGCTCATGCATTATGCAAGTACAATGGGTTACCTTAGGATTACTTATTCTTCTAAGAACCATGTTACAACTAGGGTATAGTCTCGTAGTATCGGTTCATGAAAAAGTTGGTATCGGATTAGAGTTGAAGTGTCCTAGGGTGTCTACGAATTTGTATCTAGTAGAGTTTTGAAAAACGGTATGGAGGCATTGATACTTTTCTTTGAAAGGATATAGGGCATTTCAAAAATGTTTCCCTTCTTTAATATCTCAGATCATGTAGTAGATTTGTTCTCTATGAAATTTATGAATAACCAAGCATTACTCTATTTCTACTAATTTTGACTCAACTTTCAAGATAAGTGAAACAGTCAAGCTTAAATTTTTGCTGTTAAAAGTTTGTCACACTATCCCTATAGCCAGTTATGAGATTGCACAAAGGCTGGAGATGAGCCTATTAGTGCTAAGTTTAGTTATTTGAAAAAATTTACTTTTTTATATAAAAATTGAGAGGTGACCCAAAGTCAAATGTTCTCTAGATCCCTTCTCAAAATCTTTTGGAAGAATGACCTGGAGTTAGGAGCAAGAGCTTAGAAATGCAGTTGCAGTAGAGTCGGGATAGTTTTTATCTGGATGTAGTAGATTAGGTTATGTATCTATTGAGTCAACAGGGTGTTGTTATACGTTATGATAGAAATTAGTGAGATATTTACTGATTAAAGGGACTTTTAGTATGTCCATGCTTTAGTAAGGATCAAGTCTAGGTAGTGACTAGAAAGATAGCGAAGCTTGTTAAGGTTAAGTATGTTAATAAAATATATTGAGAGGACTTGTGTTTTATGATCTCTATCCAGTAGTAGTAAGTTAGTGTAGTGCATAAAAAGTTATGGGTATATCTATGTTAAGTGTCACGATCTATGTTTTGATTGTAGATGATCAAGCTAATCGAGAGAAGAGTATTAAATTAAGAAAGAAAATTATGCCCAAGGCATTGTGACACTTCATAAGATTCAAAATAAGTAAGATTTTAAGTTATAGTATTATGACTATAGAGTCTAGATAACATTAAGAGTTATATCTTAGAAGGAAGTTGTCACAACCCGAACTATGGCCTGGCCGTGATGGGCATCTCAAGTCCATCGAGGACTGAAGACCACCCTCTTTGCCTAACCTCACCAGACATCACACACCTAGTAGCGGCTGAAATACGAATATATAACAAGATGGAGTGAATAAAAACTCAAAAGTATATGAAATCTCAGCCAATAATAACCAACCACAACAACATCCACAAAGCCTCTAACAAAACCAAAAACCAACCTAAGTTAGGACATGCCCCCGACCATGACAATAACAATGATAATGATAATGTTAATGTTAATGTGAATTCTTCAATTCTAGTCTATGAAAAGGAAACTGATGAAATGACAAAGAATTCTAAAGGATGGAAGCTCACCACTTCACCACAATGACCAACGAACCAAATTGATCCACCTAACATTGCACAGGAAATGTAAAAGTATCTTTGGTGCCTGCATCACATGGGGATATAGCGTTCGAAGATGGTTAGTAGATTGAGCACTAGCATGTAACTCATGGGTAAAGGATAAAATAATTTCAAGTCAAATCCAATTCAAAACCAGGTGAACATCATCATTTACATACATAGATAATATGCCAGGATAGGGAGAAAGGATCATCATGAAGTAAAACATTATCCTAGACTATGTAACTTAACCGTCATAAAAGACATCCACGGGATATATGAGTTCAACTCCCCCTTCTAAAAGGGCCCCAGTACATGTTAGCCGCACAAAGTAGAGGTATCAAGGAATACCAGGGAATGACCAGGCCCTACATCATTTCCAGATATAGATATATCAATAGTGTGAACCATGCACAAAGGTCATTAAGACCAAACCTCACATTGGCAAACATGAGTTTCAGGTATAAGTCATCCAAGACCCACACATTCACGGCTTTGCTACATAATTCCCATTAAGCCTAATTTAAAATAAGTTTTACATAATCCATCTATTAACCAATGAACCAACCGTTAAAGCACACAATGGCTATTGTCATACCTTTACACTTGAAAGCTCATCTCTATGTCATAACAATCACATTAACTTGGGGGAATGCCTCAACCCCTTTTGTTCATTAAATCAAAACATAGCCAACAAGGACTTCAAAATCTATGTTCATTGTTTAAATTTTTATGCAATGTAATAAAATAGGTTAGTAAGTAAAACCAAGTGACAATTCCACAATTCAAAGACATTTACACAAGTGGGTTTAGGGAACACAATTGTTCAAACCAATTCTAATTTTAAAACATCAATTTTGGGGAAAACCCATGGCCCCTTAGTTTATTCACCATACCTATGCACCACCACATGTTCAAAACTATTAATAAAGAATAAATAAGGCATAATGCATTATGGAAAAAAATTTAAGATAAACCTACATAAAAACCCTCAACCACGTCAAAACCATCCAATTAAACCATTTAAATATGAGCTTTTAATAAAGTAATAATTAGGGAAGAGTAACATTCCTGAAACATAAATATTTAAGGAGATAAATCAATTCTTGATCTCTAGGATGACCAACTTCTTGGAAAACCTAAGTATCTAGACCTTGGGGATTTTAGAGAGAAGAAAGTAATTTTTTATTGTGTTATGTAGGATAAATAAAAAATTTTATTGTGTTATGTAGGATAAATAATCCACTTGAGTGGTTTATGGATGTGGGGTCTGAGTAATGGAAAAAGGGAAATTGACCAAAAAGCCCTTAATGAAAAGACTCAAAATTGTTGCCCAGTTGCTACGTGTATCATGATGACTCATTGAGACACCTTACGACTTATTAACATGAGTCGTAGTCAAGACAATCTTATTAGGAACATATACTATTAACCCCACAACTCACATCATACGACTCGTATTATGACCCTATGAGTCATAGGGTCCAAGTTGTATCAAAGCCCGAACAATGTGGGCCTCACACTGGTCACTTTACGATTTGTACTATCCGATTCGTATAATGTTTTTATGACTTGATGGAATCCACTAGTAATAAGGAAAGGAAACTTAGCTATACACGCTGGTCAAGCTACAATTAGGGTCCTAAGACTCGTCAAGACTCCCTATGACTCATAAGGGGAGTCGTAGTCTGGAGAGTTAGGATGAAATTTCAAAAATTTTTCAAGGACCAAGAATCTGGGGTGTTGCATACTCCCCTCCCTCTTAGGATCATTCGTCCTCGAATGATTGGACAAGGTATTTACAAGAATGATTTGAATCCCAACATAACCACACTTACCTTTAACAAAAATAGAAAACAAAGATGTTAAGGTTTACACATACCTCATGCACGATTATCCATAGCAAGAAACAAGAAAGGGTGTTTGGACTTCATGTCCTCCTCGGCTTCCCAAGTATCACCTTCAAACTTTTGGTTCCTCTATAGAACCTTTACCAAAGCCATGTCCTTTACTCGCAACCAATGTACTTGCGAGTTTAAAATCTCAATCGGGACCTCCCTGTATGATAAGGAATTTGAGACACCAATGCTCTTCAACAGAACAACAAAGGAAGGATCACCCACACACTTCTTCTACATCGATACAAGAAAGCCCTGATGGATATATCCCAAACTTGAAGGCAATTCCAACTCATAAACTACATTGCCTACTAGCCTCAAAATACGATATTGACCAAGATAATGAGGACTGAGCTTCCCATTCTTTCAAAACCACATCACTTTCTTCATGGGAAACACTTTTAAGAACACCATATCATCCACATCAACCTCTAAGTCTCTTTGCCTTACATCCATGTTGGACTTTAGGCAACTTTAGGTAGCCTTAAACAAATACTGTATCACCTTTACCTTCTCCTTAGCTTGGTGTACAAAATCAGGACCATACAACCTATTCTTACAGCCTCCAACCACCTAATAAGAAACCTACATCTCCTTCCATATAAAGCCTTAAATAGAGCAATCCCAATACTAGAATGAAAACTATAACTATACGTAAACTCGATGAGAGGCAAATGGTCAACCCAACTACCACAAAAATTCATCAGACAATACCTTAGAATATCCTCTAAAGTCTGTATCGTCTTTTCTACTTGTCCATCTATATGAGGGGGAAAAGTGATGCTAAGGTTTACTTTATTCCCCAAACCTCTTTGAAAGAAATGCCAAAAGTGAGATGAGAACTGAGTACCTTGATTAGATATGATGGAAACTGGAGCACTATGCAACTTCATGATCTCCTAAATGAAAAGCTTAGCATAATCCCCAACTAAATAATTATTGTTCACTGGCATGAAGTGCGCAAACTTAGTTAGCCTACCCATGATGACCAAATAGAATCAAACAAATTACGAGACCGCGAAAGACCTGTAACTAAATCCATATTAATCACTTCCCATTTCTATAAAGGCAATTCAATCTCTTGAGATAAACCATCTGGCCTCAAGTACACAACCTTCACTTGTTGGAACACCAAGCACTTAGACACAAAATTGTCCACATCCCTCTTTATGTTATTCCACAAATAAATTTCTCTTAAGTCATGATACATCTTTGTTGAACCAGGATGAACGACGTACCTCAACTCATACACTTCAGCCAAGATCCTCTCTTGCAGCCTATCAATATCTGGAATACATAATCTACCTTAGTACCTCAAGATACTATCACCACCAATCTTAAAATCCATCACCTTCTGGTTACCCATATCATCCTTGATTTACATCAAGATAGGGTCTAAGATTTGTTTCTCCTTCACCTCAGCACCAAGAGATGACTTCACCACCTCTTACACAATCACACCGCCATCGTTAAAGTCAAAGAAATAAACCCCAAGAATATCTAAATGTTGAATATCCTTTACTAAACCTCATTTATCCTCATCTACATTAGATAAGCTTCCCATGGGCTACCAGCTAAGAGCATTAGTAACTATGTTAGCTTTACCTAGGTGATAGTAAGGACTCATATCATAGTCCTTTAACAACTCAAGACATATCCTTTGCCTGAAATTCAACTCCTTTTAGGTGAACACATATTGCAAGCTCTTATAGATTAAGAAGATGGCAGCATGAACCCCATATAAATAGTAATGCCAAATCCTTAAAGCAAAGACCACCACCGATAATATTCCAAATCATAAGTCTGATAGTTATTCTTATACATCTTTAACTGCCTAGAAGCATACACAACCACCTACTATGTTGCATTAAAACACAACTCAATCCCATTCGTGATGAATCACAATAAATAACAAAGCCATTAGTACCCTCTGGTAGAGTCAAAATTATAGCTAAAGTCAACTTATCTTTCAACTTCTCAAAACTACCATCACAAGCATTAGAATATATAAACTTTACCTTTTTCTGAGTCATCTTGGTTAATGGGCTATAATGGAAGATAAACTTTTGATAAACCTCCTAAAATAACCAGCAAAACCCATGAATCTCTGAATATCAGTTGGAGTCATGGATCTAGACCACTTCTTAACCACCATAACTTTTTATAGATCCACCATGATCTCTTTACTCTAAACAACATAACCCAGATATGTCTCACTATTCAACTAGAACTCACATTTAGAGAACTTTGCTTACAACTGCTGACTTTTCAAGGTTTGAAACACCAAGTGGTGGTGATCATCATGATTCGCCTCACTCATGGAATACAACAAAATATCATCAATAAACACAATTATGAAAAAATCCATAAACTAACAAAATACCTAGCTCATAAGATCCATGAATGTCATCGAGGCATTAGTCAAACCAAAGGATATCCCCGAAAAACTCAAAATAACCACGTCGGGTTTGAAAGGCAGTCTTAGGGATATCCACCTCCCTAATCTTTAACTAATAGTATCTAGACCAAAGATCAAACTTAGAAAAATATTTAGCACCCAAAAAGTGATCAAAGAAATAATCAATTCTCAAAAGAAGATACTTATTCTCTATAGTAACCTTATTCAGCTGGCGGTAATCAAAATACATCCAAGGGTACCCATCATTCATCCGCACGAAGAAAACCAGAGCACCCAATGGAGAAACACTAAGGCAGATAAAACCCTTATCTAGAAAATCTTTCAACTACTTTTTAAATTCTTTCAACATAGCTGGAGCCATTCTGTAGGGAGGGATGGAGAAAGAATGAATGTTCAAGATTAATCCTAAAATTAATTTAACTATCAGGAGGATCACTAGGAAAATCATCAAGAAATATCTCGTGAAACTCACAAACCATAGAGACTAATTGCAAAGAATGACCTTTGGACCTAGAATCCTTAACATGCACTACATGGTAGAAACACCCCTTGGACACTAATTATGGGCTTTAAGATAAGAAATAAACACTCCCTTAGGAACTAGGCTACTACATTCCCACTCAACTACCGGCTCATTCATGAATTAGAAACTAAACATTTGGGTCTAACAATGTAGAGACTCATAGCACGAGTGCAACCAATCCAACACCAAAATCATATCAAGTTCTAGCATATCTAATTCAATTAGGTCCACTAAAGTCTCCCTACCACAATAGTACCATACAACCCTTTACACACTTTTAGCCATAATAGAGTCACCCACTAGGGTAGACACAGAAAAGGGATCCAGAATAGACTCGGCATCAAAACCAAAATGAATAGCCAAATATGGGGTCACAGAAGAGTTTGTAGATTAGGGATTAAGTAGATAATATACATCAATTGAGAAAAATTTTAGCATACCAGTAACAATATCAGGAGGTGCCTTAAAATCCTAACGGGTGAAAGAAGCATATAGAAGGTTCTGAATCGTGCCAAAGACAGAAGCAGCACCCTTTAGTACAGGAGTTGAAAAAGCTACAACTGGGACCTTATTAACACCCACAGCAACATCGCCTGAATGACAGTTCCTCTAAATGTGTCCAGGCTAACCATATCTAAAATACTTATTTCTTCTCTCATTACGAAAGCCATGGTGCAACAAACCCACAAAATCTATAAAAAGGATGTGATGATGCTGACTGGGCCTCACTGGCCTAAGATTCAGAACCTTGTGCCTCAAATCTATTAAATCTCTAAAAACGGTGATCACCAGATAGATTAGGATATGGAGCACTAGCTGTAGAATATGAACCAGAAGTCCCTCACTTCTTCTTAGACCACTACCTATCAACCTTGCCACTATTTTATAGGAAACCACCCTTCTCAAAAAATTAGGATTGCTTGCTTTCCCTCTCCCTTATTTAAAGTTCTTTTTTCTTTCCATCTTTCACCTTTTGTATATACACCACAATCCTAGATATATCCATGTAAATATTTAATAAGGTAGCCTTACACTCTAATATTAAGTCTCGAGATAAACACGAAGTGAACTTAATCATCTTATCCCTCATATTAGATGCTAGGTCAGGAGCATAATGAGATATCTGATAAAACATCAAAACATACTATTTCACAATCATCTTGCCTTGTTTCAAATTCTTGAACTCCTCAACCTTTGCTTCTGATGTGCTATAAAAATATAGCACTTTCAAGGCTTAAAATAAGGAAAGGATGCAAGTTTTTAAGGTTGTTTTTAAGATATGATTCACTTTTGGTATGTTTTGTAGGAAATCATATTTTGGATGATAAGTTCATGGAAAAGGTGAAAAAGGTGTTGTTGGATATTTTTAGAGAAATTATGGATATTCGAGATGTTTTCTAGCTTTTTCATGATCAAAGCATGTTTTTGAATTGAAGAATAACTGAAAAGATGACTTTTTTCACCTACTAAGTCAATACACGGCCGCATGTAGAATCTACAGATCGTATGTATGCAAAGCAAGTACTAGAAGTCCAAAATCCCAATATCTAAACTTGCAAAAATTTTTTATCTGGACACCTGTGGTTTGTGCCTCCTCCCAAGGCTAGGACCGTAGGTACTACCTGCGCTTGGTGCCAGACCATTAGTATGGATCATATGTGGCCACCAACCTAGTTTTCTACTATTTTGTTTGGCCTTTGGTTTTAGAGTTTCCACATGTACAATAAATACCTTTTATGTATTTTTTTAGTAGGAGCTACACACTTTTGATATGTATAATCATATTTTGATTCCAAGATCTAATTTTGTTCTCGGGATTCTGCATGCAAGGTATTGGGTTGGTTCAACATAGAATGATAAACATATGGAGTTGAGAATCTATGGGGAACGCAATCCTACTTTTCACCAATACTGATTACAACCGAAGTTAATGGTTGATCTTTGTTCGATATTTTAATCAAAATGCCTATTTTCTCTTAAATCCATAATTTCACGTATTCCATTGGGATTCTATCCCAACCTCAGTTGGGTTACTATATTTTAAAAGTGATCATATCATTATCTGATAGAATTTGTTATTTGGATGTCACCAAAATTTTGGTCTCATTGTTGGGGATTACAGTGTTGATTTGTAAACTAAGGTTGTTGCAATCTTTGGGTTTTTCTTTTTTCCTAAGTTGGGGATACGTAGGTGTAAGCCTAGCATACAGATTAGAAAAAATCCCTTACTGCCGTTGAATCTGAATCTAGAGAGGATTCTACAATCCCATACGGAGTAGGATGTCTGAGAAGAAAAGATATGAACTTTCTAAAGGGGTTTGTGATCTTGTACCTCCCCCTTCTTCTGAAGGACTTCATAACATTATTGATCGACAGACTGGTGAGCCTTTAACTCAAGCTAAGAATGAGAGAATAGTATTATAGAAATCTTAATGCATAGCTCAGTAAGTAAAGTTAGTTGAGCAGAGATAGGTAGCAGACAGTCGACAAATACTCTGTGGAAACTAGAATAGAGATAGAGAAGGCCAACCTCAAGTGATCCCAGCATATCAATATGTTCATCCATATGAAGATGACATGGAGGATCTAGGATAAGTTGTGCTTGTAGATACTGGAGCTATCATTCCTCCTATTTTGCACCCTGATGTTATGTTCAATTTTCTAGTATGATGATTCTGCTCTTATACATAAAGGGCGTGTTTTCAGGTTGCTTACGGATGATGTAAACATGCATCTGGGAAATTTTATAAGGATATATACTTTATATAACATAGTATAGGTGGGTAAATAGACATTGAGACTGAGGTTGTTTCCCTATTCGCTTTCTGGAGAAGCATCTTTATAGCTAGGGAAACTTCCAAGAGGGTCTATCACTACATAGATCAAGTTACGTAGAAAATTCTTGAATAGGTTCTTTCCTCCATCCAGGGTATTTTAACTTAACAATGAGATTTATAACTTTAGGTAGTTACAATCAGAATCTATGTATAAGGCATGATTCTGGTTTAAGAAAAAATAATAGCATAGTGCCTAACCACTGGATTTCAGGGACAAGCTTGTTAGAGATCTTCTATAGAGCCCTGACTATTAGTTCTAGGGCAATGGAAGACACTATCTCTGGAGGAGACTTCAAAAATTACAATGGGATATATCTTAAAGTATTACAGATCAGATCTCATTAACTAATCGAAGGTGTCAAACTCGAGAGGTTAAGAGAGGTTCTAATATTTATGCCATTGAAGATAATGGTGAGCAAATAGTAGTTGAGGATGCCATATCTTATGAGATTTTAATATTAAGGATAGACATTGGTGAGTTGGATAAGCAGTTTGCAATAATAAATTTTTAAAAGGTTTGTGTAGTAGGGGTAAAGATTACAACTTCTAGGGTACGTGAGTTTGAGTTAGCGAAGGATGTAAAGTATATAGATTGTCATTTGGTGGATTTTCAAGCCCAAGAGAAAGGGAATCAAAGTCGAAACTATGAAGATAAAGATAAATACATTTCATCTGGAAGATGAGATATGGAATAGAGAATATAAGAGATGTTGGCTAAGCTAATGAAGGGTCAAGAGAGTCAAAAACCTTGTCTTAAAGAACTCAAGGCTGATGTTTCACTATTACCCCAAAAGATTGATTCACATACAACTGCTATAAAGCAGTTGAAGCAGCAATATGGGCAAATCTCTATTATTTTTGTGGACAGATAGTTAGGAGCACTTTCTAGAGACAATTTGTAGAATTAAACAACACTGGTTCATTGTCTAGCTATTCACACGATGAGTGATTTCATACCCGATGAGCACTTTTTTCCTTTTACTAATGAGCCAAAGAAGGAAAATATTTTGGTAGATGCACCACCTCAAGCTGAATTTGAGAAGCTGGCTTATAGTAATGAAGATGACACTGGTAGTAGGAGAGCTCTAAGATATGGTGCAGCAGTTTATCATAAATTGAAACTAGTAGTAGGAGAGCTCTAAGATATAGCGCAGTAGTTTAGCATAAATTTTCATGCACATTTAGAATAAAAGAAGGGAGATCCAAGTTCAGTCAATATCTCATGTTCTATTGGGTCTTATGAGATTAATCAGGCCCTATGTGATATGAGAACAGGAATAAATGTAATGCCATTGGTTATATATAAAGTATTAGGGATAAGAAAGCTCAAGCCTATATCTATAAGATTATTGATGGTGGATTCATCTATAAAGGAGCCGGTGGGTATTGTGAAAAATATAGAAGTGATGGTCGCATCGCTCACATATCTAACAGATTTTATAATTTTAGACTATAAAGTAGATTATCATTTGCTAATTATCTTGGGTAGACCTTTCTTATCCACAGGACAAGTGATGATTGATATGGACTTAGAAGAGATCACTTTCAAATGGAATCATAAGCAAATAGTGTTGAACATATGCATAACAGTTTAGCAGCCTGATGATATAAGAGCGGTAGCAATGATTGATGCAGTAGAAGATGATGTGGTTTCCACAGAGTTCTTCTTGAGGAGAGACTAGGGGTAGAAGTATTAGCAACAGTGATTATGAACTTCGAGAGTGATGGGATAGAATACTATGATGACATGGTTAGTGCATTACATGGCATAGGTTCTTACAAATATGCCCTTAAGAATCTGGATCTTGACTTGAAGAATAGAACCACACTTCTTGTAATAACATTGATTAAAGAACCACCGATAAAGGAATTGAAGTCCCTCTCACCTCATTTTTAGTGTGCGTTCTTGGGGGTCAATAATACCTTACTAATAATTATTGCAGCAGATCTAACAGGAGTGCAGGTGGAAGCTTTGATATCGTGTTAAAAAACTATAATAGAGATATTGGGTGGACCATTACAGACATTATAGGGGTTCCACAAAGTATATGCACACATAAGATACAGCTTGAGTCAGATAGCATTCCCAGTATTGAGCATCAAAGATAACTGAATCCTCCTATACAAGAGCTAGTGAAAAAATAAATAATCAAGTGGTTAGATATTGGAGTGTTTTTTCCCATTACGGACAGCAATAGGGTGAGCTCAATTAAATACATGCCAAAAAAAAGAGGAATCACAGTGGTTCCAAATAAAAATAATGAATTAGTACCAATGAGGCCAGTGATTAGGTAGAGAGTATGCATGGACTACAGAAAGTTGAACAAGTGGACACAAAAATACAACTTCCCTATGCCTTTCATGGATCAGATATTGGACAGATTACCACAGGGGTTGGTACAATTTTTGTGATAGGCATTTGGGTTACAATAAAATCATAATTGCTGCTGAAGACTAAGAAAAGACTACTTTTACTTTTCACCTATGGGACCTTTTCATTCAAGTGAATGTCATTCAAGTTGTGTAATATGCTCGTCACCTTTTAGAGACATATGATTCCATATACTCCGACTTGGTGGAATACACTATTGAAGTATTCATGGATGACTTTTCAGTGGTTGGGGACTCATTTAATAATTACTTAGCCAATTTAGCTAGAGTATTTCAAAGATGTTAAGAGTGTAACTTGGTACTCAGTTGGGAAAAATATCACTTCATGGTAAAAAAAAAAAGGTGTCGTTCAAGGACACAAGATCTCTATACATTGTATTGAGTTGGACAAGGCAAACATTGAGGTGATTGAGAAGCTGCCGCCGCTAGTGTCAGTTAGAGGCATACAAAGTTTTTTGGGTCATGCAGGCTTTAATAGAAAGTTCATCAAGAACTTATTTAAAATTACAAGTCCTCTATGAAAGATTTTATAGAAGAAGGTAAACTTTTTATTCAATGATAATTGTCTTAAGGTTTTCAAATGAATAAAAGAGTGGTTAATTTCAATGCCCATCATTGTGTTTACTCATTGGTCTTCACCTTTTGAGGTAATGTGTGATATAAGTGGAGTGTCCTTGGCAGAAGTTATAGGCAAAAGGATATTATAGATACTACATTCCATCTACTATGTCAGCAAAGCTTTAAACCCCAAACAAAAAAATTACACAGTTACAAAGTAGGAGCTACTTGCGGTGGTTTTTGCTTTTGAAAAATTTTGGTCTTATTTGATTGGGGCTAAGTTCATAGTACATACTGACCATGTAGCCTTGAGTTACTTCACATTAAAGAAGGATGCCAAACCCAAATTGATCTATTGGGTTCTTTTTCTACAAAAGTTTGATTTTGAAGTCAAGGACCAATAAGGTAAATAAAATCAAGTGGCAGACCATTTATCCTAACTTGAAGAGGAGAACATATAGAAACTAGGGGATATTCTTGAGTTAGATGATGCTTTTTCCAAATGAGCGAGTGTTGGCAACATATCATGATTTCATTCCTTGGTTTGCTGATTTAACCATGTTTTTTGCAAGTGATCTTATCCCAGAAGAACTATACTTTCAACAGCGATGTATATTTATGTATGAGATAAGGAAGTACTTTTGGGATGAGCTGTATTTATTCTAGGTTTAATCTGATGGTATGATTTTGAGATGTATTCTAGAGATATAGATGATGAGCATTCTGGAAGCTTGTCATTTTTCACCAGTTGGGTATCACCGCAGTGGTATATAGACAACCCAAAAAATCATATAGTGTGGGTTTTACTATCCATCAATTTACAAGGATGCTTATGATTTTGCAAAATCCTATGACCAGTGTTAGCATTAAGGCAATATTTTACAGTGTCAGGAACTCCCCATGACACCCATTCTGGAGTAGGAGTTATTTGATGTATGGGGGATTGATTTCATGGGCCTATTTATGAGCTTCTATGGCATGAGGTACATTTTGATAGTAGCTAACTTTGTATCAAAGTGGATGAAGGCAGTTTCACTTCAATACAATGAAGGTAGGAGTCTTACTATCTTTTTGAACAGGAATATATTTTCTAGATTTGGCACTCCACGCGCTATTAACACTGATGGTGGATCGCACTTCTGCATCCACTTGTTCAAATCACTACTTGATAGATATGTTGTGAGGCATAAAGTAGTAAAAACTTACCATCCTCAGATGAGTGGGAAAGTGGAAGTCTACAATAGAGAGATAAAGTCCATATTGGTGAACACTATGAATGCCAATAAGGCTAACTAGTCTAGAAAGCTAGAAGATGCATTATGGGCCTACCGTACAGCCTATAAGACCCCCATAAGTGACTCTCCATATAATCTTGTGTATGTGTGAAAAAGGCTAAATTTTGAGTGAGCTTTAGCATAAGGAACTATGGGCGTAGAAAAGGCTAAATTTTGCGTGGTGTGATATAGAAAACTTGAGGTTGAGCAAGGTAAATGAGTTAGATGAATCCTACTCCTGGATTACGAGAGCCTAGCCTTATACAAAGAAATAATAAAGTTTTACCATGACAAGAAGATCGAGAAAAGAATATTCAAACCCGGTGATCTTGTCTTGTTATACAATTCAAAACTATGCTTGTTTCCTTGCAAGATCAAATCAAGAGAGACTTGACCATTTACTGTGGTTAAGGTGTTCCCAAATGGTGCTATTGAGATAAAGCGTGATGGTCATTTCCCATTTAAAGTGAAGAGGCAATGAGTGAAACAATACATGGGAAACCTGGAAAAAATTATAGTTTGTGCAAAAATAGACCTTGGAAAACTCTGAGTAGCCAAGGGAACTGAGTTGTTCCGCGATAGTAAATCAGGATCTTCTTGGGAGGCAACCTAAGGTATTTTGTTATTGTATTTGTGTTTATGATTGACGTCAGATATCTGCTCCTATGGTGCCACAGGTATGTTCCTAACTCTTTCTTTTTTAAGAGATTTCATGCATTAGGGACAATGCATAATCTTAAGTTAGGGGAGCTACTTATGGGTCTTGATGTAATTTAGGGTTTTTTCTTGTCGTGCCTCTTTTCTCCGGATTCTTGTTCCTAGTATAGCCGGCATTTTGTGTTGTGTTTTTGTTTAATTAGGAGATTTTAATTATTTAGGGAAATAATCATGTTTTGATTATTTTTCATACCCTTCCAAAAAAATTATGTTTTAGAACTGTATGAATGTATATATGTGTGAACTTTGTGGATCTTGTTATGGCATTAGTATTAGGGATATGATAATTATTTTCTAACAATTGCATGAACCGGATAGATAGTAGTTGGTAATATTGATTTTGTGCTATGTCTGTGTGAGATACTACCTATCTCCCTTTATATGTTGAATTTAGAACTTGTCTGGTTAGCCTTGCCTAGGTTGAAGGATAGTTGGTTAGGAAAGGACCATAGGGCATTTTTTATATTAGTCTACTTTTAGCCTAAATGATCTTCCCATTGTGAAATAGTAGCCCTTGATCCCAACTTTAAGCCTGAATGACTATTTTTCTCGGTATATTTTCACCTTTCCATTTATATTACAATGAACTTGTTTTGGCCTTGTTCCTCTTTGGACATTGTGCACCTCAACTCAGACAAAATACTTAAGTTAAGGGTAGCTATCATAGAGGCGTGTAGTGTAAAATGTGTATGAACAAGGGTAAACTAAGAGATAACGTTAGCAAGGTTAGGTGTGGTACCAAAAGAGAAAAAGAAAAGAAAAGGAAAAAATTCTTGTGAAAAAAAAAAGAATAAAAGACCACAACCAGCCTAAATGTGCATAAAGAATAAAAGACCACAGCCTGCCTAAATGTGCATAAAGAAATAAAAAGGAGAAATAAGGGTGGAATAAAAGGACATTAGTTAATAAATGAGACCCCAAGGTTAGTGTAGTGCAAAGGACACTTAGTCACTTTAAAATTTTATATGTATCATACCAGACCCAAGCCTACATTACAAGCTGAGAAAAGTCCTATAGTGATCCTAACTTGACTCTCTGAATGCTAAGGTAAAGAAAATAAGGGCAAGCCTATGGTATTTGACATGCATTGATTGGAACTTTTTTTAGAGTGTGAATGTCGCTCTTGACCGTCCTTCTGTTGACATGCATGATTTTATATAAGTGAGTGGGACATCCTTTTTATGAGGGCACTTGAGTCATATTTCTAGCTATTTTCTTATTTTGGATAGTGTAACTTGTATATATTAGTGGTTGTCTATTGCTAATGTAATTTCCATACCTTTATCCCATTGTATCAAACTTTTGTGCTTTATATTCATACACAGTTAGTTTTAGAAAATAGCATTGGAGGGTAATCTTGTGTTTTGAGTTTAAGTGACTGACTGACTGGCTTAGCTTAAATAGCTTAGTTTCTCCTAGTTAAGCATCATTTTTGTTTATATTGTGTTTTGTTGCCTGAGGACATGCAAACGTTCTAAGTTGAGGGTGTTGATGTGCTATAGAAATATAGCACTTTCAACGCTTAGAACAAGGAAAAGATGTAAGTTTTTGAGGCTATTTTATTAGATATGATGTTCTTTGGGTATGTTTTGCAGGAAATCATGTTTTAGATGATGAGTTTGTGAAAAAGGTGAAAAAAGGTGTTTTTGCCTATTTTTGGAATAATTATAGATATAGAGGTTATTTCCCAGCTTGTTCATGAACAAAGCATGTTCGAAAATAGAAGAAGAGCTGAAAAGGTGACTCCTGACACCTACTAAGTCAACATGTGGTGGAATGTAGGACCTACAGACCGCATGAAGGCAAAACATGTACCAGAAGTCTGAAATTCCAAGAGTTGAACTTGCAGGAATTTTTTATCCTAGTACCTGTGGTTTGTACCTGCGTCTAGGGCTAGGATTGCAGGTATTACCTGCGCCCGGTGCCATACCAAGGGTCCGGACTAGATATGGCCTCTGAACTTGTTTTCTCCTATTTCATTTAGGCTTTGGCTTTAGGGATTACTTATGTACTACAAATACCCTTTATGTGTTTTTTAGTAGGATTTACACACTTCTGATATTTACAAATATATCTTGATTCCAAGATCCGATTTTGTTCTTGGGATTTTCTTGTATTGACTTTGGTTCATTAATTCAATGACGGTTGTGGGTTTTTACAATTCTTATCATTGTGATTTATTATATTCTTTATTTTTTTGATAAATCTTATATGCTTTCAACTATGAGTGATATTAATTTCTTCATAAGTATGAGCAGCTAAAACCCATAGAAAAGGTTATGGAAACCCTAGCGGATTGATGAAGTAAGGGAAGTCTGATTGTTGAATTAAACAGATACCCATGGAATGCCTTGTATTATGTTCATTATAATAGATTTCTTAGCGATTGCCAATGTTAAGATGCTCCCTAGATTATAGCTACATACTACAAAAGATGGGTAGTGACTAGGTAAAGATAATGACAACTGTAGTTTGGAGTTTAAAGGTCGATCCACGCTACTAGGTATTATCTAAGTAAGATCATTATCTACCATCTAATTACTACAAACTCAAAAGGTAATAGTTAACTGGGATCAAAATAAGGGTCAATAAGGCGACATCCTGAGACTCAAAAAGTAAAGGATGAAATCCTTTTGCTCTTCCAAAAGACTGCAGAAGGTACATAACCTATCGATTGTACATGGAAGGTATCAGGTTGGTTCAACATAGCACATAAACCTATAGAGTTGAAAATCTAGGGAGAACACAATCCTAGTGTTCACCAATACTGATCACAAAAGAAAATAATACTTGATCTTTCTTCTTTATTTCCCTTCAAAATCTCCCATTTTCTTTCCAGTTCTTTCCCATTGATTACAGCAGCTAAAATCCACAAGTCCATGTATTCCCTTGAGATTCAACCCCAACCTCTATTGGGTTACTATTTTTTGAAAATGACCATATTATCTTCTAATAAGAGGTGTTGTTTGGACGTCACCAATCTCCCTCAACTCCTGAGGAAAGAAGCGATCAAGAAAAGCACTTGAGAAATCCTCCCATAAATCCAACTCCACATCATATCCACTAGAATTTTCCCACTCCTCATACCACTAATACGCCATATCCTTTAGCTGGTATGCAGCAAACTCCACACCCTTAGAATCAGAACATGAATTACAGGAAGAATCTTCTCCATATCATATGAACCCTTAAGTTTGTTCCTCAACCTTAGAGCCAGGAAAGGTTGGAGGATTCAGCCTCATAAACTGGACAACACTAATGGATTGAAAAGAACTCGCAGCAGCACCAGCAGAAGCCAACTAACATGACTAAGATAACACCAACTGGGTCAATAGATGTATGGAATGGAAAAAACACGGCTTTGGTAATATCTCCTAGAGGTGACTGAGCAAAAGTGTTAGTAGCGGCAGAAGGATCAATGGGGATCGGTGGAGCTCCACTAGGGTAATCAAAAGAAGCGATCCTAGATTGGGTCTGAACTCCTTGAGTAGGACTTGCCCCGTCCATATTTTCCTCAAGATAGAGGAGTTTCCATAAACATCAGATCTTTTGGGAGGCATGATCTAAAAAGTAAACAAATGGGAATTAGAGGAGATTTCAGCACCTTAGACTCTATAGCCCAAAAGTAGATAACAAGAAAGGGACATATTCCTAAATGTCTAGTAGTCTCTCCCTCATAAGTGCGGTGTGCTACACACCATAAAAGAGACTCTACTTGAAATGAATTTGTTGATACCCAATGACACCAAACTTAGGCTTTGATACCCACTTTGTAATGATTTAAACCAGGGTCTGGCCATGTTGGGCATCTCAAGTCCATTGAGCACCAAGGACCGCCACTTTGCCTAACCACACCAGACATAGCACACCTAGCAGCAGCAGAAATCCAAATATATAACAAAATAGAGTGAATAAAAATTAAAGTCTATGAAATGTGAGCCAATAATACCCAACCACGGCAACATCCACAAAGCCTCTAAAAAATCAACCTACATAGGGATATGCCCCCAACCCTGACAATGAAAATGACAATTATAATGTTAATGATAATGTGAACACTTTAATTCTATTCTATAAAAAGAAAACTGATGAAATGACCAAGTCTTCCAAAGGATAGAAGCTCACTATTTCACCACAAAGACCAACGAACCAAATTGACCTACCTAAAACTACACAAGAAAAGTAGAAATATCTCTAGTGCCTACATTGTATGGGGATAGAGCATCTAGAGATAGTTAGTGGATTGAGCACTAACATGTATCTCAGGGATAGGGGATAAAATAATGGCAAGTGAAATCCATTTTAAAACCATGTGAACACTAAAATATACATACATAGATAATATACTGGGATAAGGTACAAGGATTATAATGAAGTAATACATTATCCTAGACAATATAGCTTAACTATCATGAAAAGCACCCACAAACTACATAGGTTCAGCTCCCCCAGCTGAAAGGGCCTAGTGTGTATTAGCCGTATGAACCTGAGGTATTAAGAAAGACCAGGGAATGCCCCGACCCCATGTCAGTCCCATATACAGATATATCAATAGTGTGAACCATGCACGCAGGTCGTCAAGACCAAACCACACATCGGCAAACATGAGTTTCTAGTACAAGTAATCCAATACCCACACCTTCACGTCTTTGCTACAAATTCCTATTAAGCCCAATTTAGAGCAAGTTTTGCCATAACTAATTTATTAACCAATGAACCAACCGTTAAGGAACACAATATATATCGTCATACCCATACACTTACAAGTTCATCTCTATGCCGTAAGAATCACATGGGGAAATGCCTTTGTTTATTAAATCAAAACATAGCCAACAAGGCCTTCAAAATCCATGTTCATTGTTTAACTTTTTATGTAATGCAATAACATAGGTGAGTAAGTCAAACTAGGTGAAAATTCCATATTTCAAAGCCATTTATACTAGTGGGTTGAGGGAACACAATTATTCTAACCAATTCCAATTATGAAATATCAATTTCGGGGAAAGCTCATGGACCTTTAGTTTATTCACCATACCCATGCACCCCACATGTTCGAAAACATTAATAAAGAATAAACAAGGAATAATATATCCTGGGAAAACAATTTAAGAATCAACCATATCAAAACCCTCACCCACATCAAAAACCCAAATTCAAAACCACCTAATTAAACCATTTAAATACATATTTTTCATAAATAAATAATTCAGGAAAAGTAACATGCCTGAAACACAAAGATTTAATGGGAGAAATCAACCCATGAGCCTTTGGATGAAAAAATTCTTGGAATCCTTAAGTATCTTCACCTTGGGGATTTTAGAGAGAAGAGAGTGTGTTTTGATTGTGTTGTGTGTAATGAATAACTCCCTTGAGTGGTTTATGGACGTGGGTCTTAGTAAGGGAAAAAAGAGAATTGACCAGAATGCCTTTAATAAAAAGACTAAAAATTGTTGCCCAGTCACTACAGGTTACATGACGACTCGTTGAGACACCCTACGACTTGTTACCACGATTTGTAGTCAAGATAGTATTATTAGGAACCCATATTGTTGACCCTGCAACTCACATAATACGACTCGTATCGTGACCCTACGACTTATAGGGTATAAGTCATATCTAAGAGAGAACTATTTGGGCCTCACACTGGTCACCCTATTATTTGTATTATGTGATTCGTATGGATTCTTTATGACTCATTAGAATCCACTCATAATTATGACAGAAAACTTAGCCACACACTGGTCAAGCTACGATTAGGGTCCTAAGACTCGTCAAGACTCTCTACGACTCATAAAGGGAGTTGTATTCTGGACAGTGAGGAAAATTCCAAAAATATTTCAAAGACTAAGAATCCAGGGTGTTGCAGAAGTAATAAAAGTGAGTTTCACACTTTCAAAAATAGTATTTCAGGGGATTTTAGTATCTATGAGTATATCCATACCTCAAATACTAAAGTCAAGTGATTACAGTTTATCTTAAGACTTATTCAAGAGGTCCACGGACTTAGAATAATAACTTAAATATAAGGGGGATATAATGTAACAAGGAACTAATTCAGGTTTTGCAATTCCAGATGCTAGTGAGTTCTAAAACATCACTAGGGGAGGTAGATACCCGACCCATTCTTATTTTAATATATTTTTTATAAATTAATCATTACTACACTGTACTCATTCCTTATATGTCAGTGCCATAATTATAATTCATTTTCATGTAGCTCATACAAGAATCACGTCCATTCCTAGTTCCTAGTATAAGAAGTAATAGTTCACTTAATAGTACGAACCATACCTCATGACCATATGAATTCAAATCATATGTCATACAGCTCATAATTCATGCACTTATGTCTTGTAGTATGCTTAATTCCAAGTAATCAGGGTACACACTTAATGCCTAGTGAGATAATATTAGGACATTCATGCTTTTAAATCAGATCTCTTGATATTATGCATGCGAGATATGTAGGTGCCACCTACAGGTCATAGGTGACTATAGTAAGTGACAGAGGGATAAGTCTATATAGTATCAGGTGTTGTTCAAGAGGTTTGTTACTTACCAAGGACCGCCTATGGTTCATAGGTAGTACCTACAGTCCGTTGGTAGTACCTACGGTCCATAGGTGGCCTAAGTAACTGTCCACCGACCTCAAATTTCCTTTTTTATTTGGGTTTTTATTTTTAGGGTTTCCATGGATACAATAAATACCCTTTTGATGTTTTTAGTTAGTTTATGCACTCTTAACACTTACAAATATATATATTTGATTCTAGAATTCAATTTTGATCTCAGAATTACTTTGTTCATGATTTTAGTTGATAATTTAACTTTTGACTTTGGATTTTTCTTGTTGATCATTGTGATATTATTTAATGCTTTTTGTTATGAAATCCATTTACTATTTCACAAGAATGAGTGGCTAAATCCCTTAGCTAGGGTTGTGGGAACCGTTGCGTATTGACGAAGTAGGGGACGTGCTAAGTTGTTCTAAACTAGTATTCTTGTATGTATTGTATTATCTTAAGTTTAATAGATGTCTTAATGGTTTTAAACGCTAAGGTCTCGCCTAAAATATAACTACTTACTCCACAAGAGGAGTAGTGACTAGGAAAAGATAATCACAATAGTAATTTGAAGATTAATATTGATCTAGGCTAATCAGAATCATTAATGTAAGATGGTTATCTATCATATAATAATTTGAGACTCAAAAGGTAATAGTTAAATGGGATCTAGGACAAGGGTTAGTAATGTTGATATCCTGAGACTCAAATGAACATTTTTTTCTTATTTGATCATATTAAAAAGAAACTTTGGGATTTCTAAATCACAAACAACAAAAACAAAAATGAAAAATATAAAGCAACAGAGCCATCATAGTATTTTTTTTAACTTCTCTGAAAGAAAGGATAGAAATTTGATTATTTACCCATTGGAGTCTGATAGATTCTATTTTTCTTTCATCAATAGAAAGGAGGGGGTCATGACAGTTGATGGTACATAACTTATATGATTCTACATGCAAGGTAGTAGGTTGGTTCAATAAAGAATGATAAGCCTAATGAGTTGAAAATCCAGGGGGAACACAATCCTAGTGTTTATCTCTGACTAATTACAACCAAAGCTGAGTTCTTTTACTTGTTTGATATTTTTACTGCAAACCCTTCATTTACTTTCCGTTCTAACTGTTGAGTTTAGTAAGCTAGAGATACAAATCCACATCTTCCCTATGGGACAGCGATCACTTTATCCTTCAGTTGGAGATGTAGTTTGGGCATTTATTAAAATTTTGGCTCTATTGCCAGGGAAGATGATATAACCATTGATTGAAGTTTGTTGGAGTTTTTAGGTCTTTATTTTTCTATTATTAGTCTGATATACATCGGTGTATGACTAACATCAAAAGCCAATGCAATCCCTTAGTCCCACTGAATTTTAACTAAGAGAAAATCTTATAGCCCCATAATATAATAAAGGAACCAATATGTGCAGGCCATTTAGAAGGGTTAAGAATGATTCTAATGCAGTACCTCCCCCTTCTCTAGGTGATCCTTAGAATATTAATTATCGGTATATGGAGAAGTTGTTGGTAGATATTGTTAACTAGAGAAGGGATGAGTAGGCCCGATTAGCTTTGTAGGCAAAGCTAGCTTGGCTAAGACCAATAGTTGATCGTCAAGCACCACTTGATGGAAATCAAGATAGTGTTTAAGGTGTTCAAGCTCAATTGATTCCATTATTCAAGTACTTTCTATCATACGATGAGAAGAAGGATATGGGATACGTTGAGCTGGCAGAAATATGAGCAATCATTCCTCCTACTCTGTACCCCCCAATGTAAGATTTGACATAACTAATTCCACGATCTAGCTCTTGAATTTCAAAAGTGAATTTTTATCTGGACTACAGACAACTCAAATATGCATCTTGCTAATTTTTTGGGGATTTGCACTTCTTATACTATTTTGGGGGTAGACCAGGAGACACTCATATTGAGGTTGTTCCCTTTTTTGTTGATTGGAGAAGCTTTTTATGGTTGGGGAACTTTCAATAGCATCTATTACCACATGGAATGAGTTTCACAGTCAATTCTTAAACTGTTTCTTTTCTATGGATAGAATATTGTAGTTATACAATGAGATATACAACTCCAGGCATCTATATTCGGAGTCAATGTATGAGGCTTGGTTCCGATTTAAGAAGTAGTTGAGTATGGTACCCAATTATCATTTTTTTGGGGATGATCTTACTGGAGATATTCTATAGAGCCATGAACATCAATTCTTAACTCATGGCAGATATAATCACAGGAAGAGCATTCATGAGATTACACAGGGAAATAGCTTCTGTCATTCTAGACCAGATTTCTCTCACTAATTGAGGATGGCATACTTGGTAGGCTAACAGGGGTTTTGGCACTAACGCCATTAGGGATTCTGGCGATCATAGAGAAGTGGATTATTCTGTGGAACAAAAGTGTGGATCTAAGGACTGATATTGTCTTTCTTACTAATTAGTTCATCATTTCATAACAGTGAATTTTGAGAAGGTAAATGCAGTAGGTGTATAGGGTTTGATCTCTAGATCTTATGAGTATGACTTGAGGATGAAACTAAGTATCTTAATTGTGAATTGGTGGGTTTTTTATCCAGAGGGCAAGGAAACCAAGGTCAAAACTATTATGGAGATAGATACAGAGATCATAATAGGGAGCATGATGGTGACTAGAGGAGAAAAGATTACTACAAAGAGAATAGAGACAAGTATATTCCACTAGGTAGCCGTGATGATGAATCAAGAATGGAGGCATTGTTATCTAATCTGGTGAAGGGTCAAGAAAAATAGGAAACATGCCTTAAGAAGATTAAGAATAATATCTCGATTCTGACACAGAAGTTGACTCTCATGCAACTGCAATCAAGTAGTTAGAGACATAATTTGAGAAGATGTCTATAACTTTAAATTAGAGCCAGTCAGCTACTCTTTTGAGCAATATGGTACAGAATAAAAAGAATGATGGTCATTGACTCGCTATTACCACTAGGAGTGGTAAGAATACTATTAATCCCCCTGTCGCCTACCAAGGATATGCCAAAGAAAGAGAGCATTATGGTTGATGATACACCTTTCATTGTGTCATACAAGGTAATAGGTGTTGATGCTAGTATTAGTGAGGATAAAGGTAAGGGCAAGGTCGATGAACCCTTAGTGAATAAAATTTCACTACCGTCCCTACATTTTCCTCAAAGATTGAAATGGAAGAAAGAGAAAGGGAAGTTCAAGAGTTTCATTAAGATGATAAAAATCTAAGTTTGAACATTCCTCTCCTTAAGGCATTGGAACGGATGCCTAGGTATGACAGGATTATGATATAATTTGTGACAAAGAAGAGAGTATCTAGTTTTAAGGATGTTAGTAGATTGTGCATTATAGTGCAATCACTCTAAGTCTCTGGACCAAAAGGGTGATCTCGGTGCATTCACAATCCCATGTACTAGAGGGACATCCAGATTTTCTAGAGTATTGTATGACTTAGGAGCCAGCTTCAATTAGATTCCATTGGCTATATTAATCAAATAGGATTAAACCCTCTAGAGCTAATTATGATGCGATTATTGATGCCAGATCGCACAGTAAAGAAAACCATGGGCATTTTGTTTGATGTGTTGGTGAAAGTTAATAACCTTACTTTTTGTTGATGTCTATTATTTTGGATTATAAAGTTGATGACTTTAAAATGCCCATCATATTAGGGGAACCATTCATGGGCACGGTTAAAGCGATGGATGATTTGGAAAAGGGGGAGCTCAAGTTTAGAGTTCATAATGAAGAAATCACCTTCAACATATGAAGAACTATGAAGCGACCTACTGATATGAGGGTGGTGTTAATTATCCATTTTATTGATGATCTTGGAAGTTATTCATGTGGGAACCTTAATGAATTCTAAGTAATCAAGGTACCCGCGTCATGCCGCGATGTGAAATCAAGAGATGCATGGTAGGCAACCCATGGGCTAGTTGGTGAAATCTAAGTAACCAACTTAGCCATGTCGTGCCGCGATGTTAAATCAAGTGTTGGGTGGGAGGCAACCCACTATTTTACTATTCACATTTGTATTTTATTTTTTGTAGTATTAATTGCATGCAACTGACCTGGAATGTGGTAACACATCTTTAATTCAGAATATTCCAAGTAAGAGGATGTTTTGACCAATTCAGCAAGGTCATAAGTCCCACATGGGCCAAATAAGTGATGCATTAACTGAAAAGATAGAAGTTTGAGGATGCTTTAGGGAATTTCTGGACTTTAACCTATGAACTTACTTATAGGATTATAAATACCACTTACAACCTCGTAATTATTAAGGTAAGTATCAGAATACAAAGTCTAAAGTAGGGAATAAAGGCAAAATTTTGGGCCTACACTACTAGAAATTTATATATTTTTTACTAAAATTTTTGACTGAAAAGAATCAGTCATAAAGTTTCTGACTACTTCAATCAAAAAACTTAGTTTTTATTTCTATTTCTTACAAAATATTTCTCTGATACTATTTGCGACAACAGCAGTACGAATATTATTGGAAACAGTTGGAAGGCTGTCAAAAATACCTTATTTTTCAACTACATTCTGACTACAACAGCTGTCAAAAAAATACTAATTTCTAGTAGTGCCACCCATGGTGGACACATACGGACCATAAGTGGCACAGCTTTGGGCCCAGTTTTTATTTAAAATTTTAGGCCCACCTTGCCTTATATTAACCCTAAACCAACCCGCCATGGGTAGTTTAAGCATCTTTACCATATTTTAAAGATATAAATCTTTAACATTCCCTCTTAAAATTCAAACTCCCCACTTCCTTATACTTGATAAAACGCTAAAAGGTTACTTGTTCATGGTACCAACTTTTCTGAAACCACTAAGTACGAGTTCAAGATTTGATTACATCACTTTTTCATAGTTCACTTCTGACTCTTTGAACAAAGAGTAATATTCTTGGCTACTAATAGTAGTATATTATGCTAAACATAAAATAATTAAGTTGGTATGTCTATTCTCATGACAAATATGTAGAAACCATCATGCTTGTATATAGGATCCTTGATTTAGCCTAAAAATCTCAATGTGGGGCATTGTTCTCTAATTAAACCTTAAGATCATACCCTAAAAGGAAGTTGAATTTTAAAAGGTAGAGGAATAATAACAGTTTTGGATGGTAGTGTGTGTTGACAATTTGATTCTAGTTGAATGTGTGCATATTGGACTTATTGGGACTGGGTATAAGTCATAAGGATGTAAACATTGAGGAAACGTTTAAAGTTCTTGAATTTTGTGTTTTTCTTAAAATTTGGTAGTCCTTCACTTTATTTCAAACAATAACACTTGATTTTCTAAGTACATATGGCCCCAAAGGCCTCAAAGAAGAAGGTTGAACCTGTTAGGCGATAGGATGACTCTTCTAAAGTAGTAGCTCAAACGATGAGTGCCTACTTAACCGAACTAGAGTAGCCTCAACTAGTGTGACACGGCCAGTGACTAGAGGCTAAAAGCATACTGAATATGAGGCTATTATTATGGCAAAATTTGGCATAGCACTTGCAGAGAAATAACAGTGGTGCAGATGGTCTTCTTTTACTCAGCCTAGGACCTAGACTGAGGCTATCTTGTTCATATCCAGGCCCAGGATAAGGATAGATAGGATATCACCACTATAATCTCCCTAACCTATTGAGTTTAGTAATGATGATAACGGGAAGGAGGCAGAGTCAGAGCCAGCACCAGAGGTAGATGCACTAGACCCCCATCAGAGAAAGGGTCATAGAATAAGGATGAGGATGAGGTTGTAGTTCAGGAGAAGTCACTAATAGTACCCTAGTATGAGAAGGGTACCACAAGTTAGGAGGAGCCATAAGTTGAACCCCAGTCTGAGGAGGGTACAGACCAGTCTTCATACTAGGTGTCAGCTCCAGATTCAGAGGCACCAGCTCAGCATAATTAGATAATCAATCCCACACATGTCTTGATGAAACCTCTTGATAAGGTAAAGCTTAGATGGTATGTAGAGGGGCTTTACCTATTGTATTAGAGAAAAAATTTTGTAATCAAAAACAGCCATCCCAAGAGGAATATTCATGAGGTGAGATAGATCAAATTTTCTAAGTTAGTTGAAGCACCATTGTTCTGGGTTGTATTTGATAGGTATAAGTTGAGGCAGATGAATCGACACCCAGGTTCATACATCCTAGAATTTGTATGGGAATTCAATATCTCATACCAGGCCATAATGTCTATTACTACAACTGGAGGTAAAGGTCTTCCGAGATATCTTGAGCAGCCCCAGCTAGAGAAAATTCTTATGAGAGGGGTTATGGTTGAATTTCAATAGTGGACATCCAATGAGTTCTCTTCGAGCCATATTATGTTGCTTTAGCATCTATCATAGTGTGATTATAGATTAAGAATTACACAAGATAGATGTATTAAGTATAATATTAAGCATAGGAGAGAGAATTGATATGTATAAATGAATTTCCAGTTATATTTCACCTCGAGTTTATGATACCCCTTGGATCAAGAGGTAGGGTATGATTAAGAAGAAAGAATTGACTTATGACATAAAGTTTTGGTGGCTTCTTATTTGATATAAATTATGTCTGACTATTGTAGATAATTTATTGACTTGGGATAGAGTTGTACTAACTGAGAGCATGATGGTTGTGTATGATATTGACTTTGCAGATATTATTCAGCACAAGCTTTATGAGAGAGATTTTGGTGAGATGATTTCTATGTCGTTCCCATGTCTAGTCTAGAGAATATATGATGAGGCCGTATGCCAAAGGTACCATGTAATAATGATAGAGTAGAGAAAATAGTCATGGCACAGACTAAGATGATGAAAGATCTGACAAATTTAGTCCTTCCCATAATATCCTGTACGCCCACTACAGTGCCTCTAACCTAATATGAGGGCCTATTATTCCCAATGGTGCCTAGTAATACACAAGAAGGTGACATGGGAGTAAGTATGGAGTTTGAGATGGGGGAACAAAAAGAGTACCCTGAGTTAAATACAAAGGGTAAGGGGACCCAAGATACATCTACATCATCCTCGGCTTCTACTTTAAAGCCGTTGGATGAATCTTTTGTACCCACTCGCCCATCCACTTTGGCTTCTACTTCAGGTATGATATTGGTTTCATATGAGTTTTTGCAAAGCTTGGTGGATAGTTAGAGCATCACCAATACTCGATTACAGAAGGCTGAGGCTGAGGCGATGACAATATATGGATAGATTCAGTCATGGGTTTGGGTTACACTAGCAATGACTGAGGCTAAATTAGAGTCTGAACATCGAGCTACGATGCCAAACCTATGGACATAGTTGCATACATGGACAGATACTTTTAAAGGTCGAGTATTAGCTTAGTTCAGCAGAATTAAGATGCAAGATCTAAGAGATATTAGGGAGGAGGTAGATGTACTTAGAGCAGAGGTATAATCTCTCACTAAGAGCCACATTTTAGCTATCCCTCCAGCTGTGCCCCCTATTTGTTTAGCTAAAACCTTTTCCTGGGCCTAGAAACTTTGATTTATTTGCAAAAAATGATGGATCGGTCTATGCAGATGGGACCCAGAGAAGTCGAGAAAGGGACCTACAGGATTCTGGTATTCTATTTCATTAGGCCCTGAAAAAGGCTACAGTTTATCCATAGGAGACTGTAGTGATTGATAGGCGTAGGCAAGTAGAGATAGCAATAGGTGCATCTTCCAGTAGTGTACCGCCATCACCACCATCTCTACCAGTTTAGATATTCTCACTTATATGATCATGACACAAATGCATAATGTATCCCAGGTATGTCCTTATTCCCTTGCTTTGTATTATTTACTTGCACTAGGTTCAGTGCACAATCTCTTAGTTGGGGGTGGGGTATACCATAGCCACCGTAAGTTTTTATTATTGTACTTTTTTTCCTATTAGATAAGGTATGATTGTAGAATCGTCATGTCTTGATTAAAATCTATTTCGTATTATGTTTTCCTTCAAATTGTGTTACTTTTGTCTAATTAGGAGATTTTTTAGTATCTAGGGCTGTTGAAATATTTTTTGTTGATTTTTGAGAAAAATGATACCCCTTAAAAAAAATTTCTAGAACTGTCTGAATGTATATATATATGACCATTATGGATCTTGCTATAGCATTAGATTAGGAACGTGATAATTATGCTAACTTGTACATAAACTGAATAGGTAGTATCTTGTGATATGACTATGTGCCATGTGTGTATGAGATGCTATTTAGTTCTCTTTATGTGCCAATCCACAACTTTCTCGGCTAATCTTGCCTAGGTTGTAGGATAGTCGGTTGGGAAAGTATCATAGGTCCTTTCTTATATTAGTTTAATTTTAGCATAAATGACCTTCCATGTGTGGATAAGTATCCGTTGATCCCAATTTTTTACCCTTATAGCCTATTTTTTGTGTCACACCTTTCACCTTACCATTTGTGTTGCAAGGAACTTATTTTGGCAATGGTCCTCCTTGGATATTGTGCATCTTAACTTAAGAAAATCGCCTAAGTTGAGGGTGGCTATCATAGGAGTGTGTAATGTAAAATAGGTATTAAAAAGGATTAAATAAGAGAAAAGTGATAGTAGTGCCGGGTCTAGTAGAAAAAAAATAGAAAAATGTGAAAAAGAATGAATAAAAGAAAACACATCTAACTTGAATGTGTAATAAAAACTAAAAAAGAAGAAATAAGGGAGGAATAAAAGGAAATGGGTTAAAAGTATGGGCCCTAGAGTTAGTATAGAGCTAAAACACCATGGATTTTGGCCCTTGGAAAATACTTAAGCTTTGGGCTCAGTATCCTAGAAACTACTCATCATATAAGTCATATGGTATAAGTATGGGATAGGAGACCTAGGTGTTTGGGTTTTTGATCTTTGTAATGACTTGGTGATATGAGTGGTTAGGCATGGAGATGAGTCGTTAGGATGATACTTAATCAAATCAGTAACTTAGTTGTTTGACTTGTCTCTGAATATGAGTGGCTCACTAAAGTCGTAAGGATAGGCTGAGAATAGTAGGGTTGAGTCGCATGATGTCCAATATCCAATCTCGTAGGTTCTGTCTTGGATGTGACTAGATCATTTGAGTCGTATGGTCAGGTCATAAGTGGGATCATGGAGTAATATGGTGGATAGTGTATGGGTTTCCAACTCCCTCTCTTGGTGATGACTCAAGGGTATGAGTCGTATGTTGTGTTCATGAGTCAAGGGGTCAACTCATAACCACATGTGGCCTTTTTAAAGTTTTAAGGTGAGGGTATTCTGTACATTTCCCACTTTAAGTCCCTTTGATACCACAACTTAAAACATTATTTAGGACTTTATTAACGTATCATTCCTAATAAAACACTCTTAAATTCTCTCTCAAACTTTCCATTTAAGCAAAAGATAGGGTTTCATCAAGCTAATCAATTAAAGCTTTCTAGGGCAATTTCTCTATGTGCTTCTTGGTGTCTAAAGAATGTTACTCCTCCCACATTGTTATTTTTAAAAAATCTCATGTTTCAATATATAATTTTTCATGGTATTGTTATGGTTTTGAACTAAAGGTTGGGGGTTTTGGTTGTTCAGGGATGAAAATTGCTTCTCATGGTTTAATTATGGTTTTCCTTATTTTAATTATGGTTTTGAACATGTTATTTCATGGATATGGTGGTTGAACTTGAAAATTGGTTATCTGTATCCATGAGTTATATGTTATAGTTTACTCTAGTAACCATCTTTAGGCATTGTATACCCACACGATGATGGAACCGGTCATACTACCATTCCTCCTACTCAATGACTTGAATTTGGGGACATCTATGGGTCAGATTAAAGTGGTGAGCTTCCATACTCCGGATGACCCCATTTCATGCTATTGACTTCTTTTTATTATTGATATTTCTATGGTTTTTGTTTTGACTATGGTCGGGGGCATGTCCTGATTGGATATTCTTTGATTTTTCTTAGAAGTTTTATCGAACTACTATGGGCATGGGAGGTGTTGGTATTAGTGTTAGCATTGGTATTAGTATTAGCATTCGGATTGGTATTTATTCGACCCTTGGTTGTGATTTATTGGTTATGGTTATACACTTGCTTTATTTTCTTTAGATCATTATTGTATTATCTTGTTATATGTTTGAAATTCATCCGACATGGGGTGTAGGGTGGTTAAAAATTAGGTATTGGGGGTGGCCTCTGACCTTGGTTGGACTTAAGATACCCAACACGACTAGGCAATGGTTTGGGTTGTCAAATTTGTATCATAGCGTAGTTCATTGTCAATTAGGAGTCCACAAAGACATGTCGAGTAGAGCCTATTTTAAGGGTGTGTAGTGTGCCACACTCATAAGAGAGAGTATACAAGGCATTTAGGAATATTTCTCTTTCTTTTATTCTATTTTTGGATATAAATTCGAAGGTCTTGAGATCTTCACTAATTCCCATTTGTTTACTTTTCAGATCATGCCTCTCAAATGATCTGAAATTCATGGAAACTCCGTTTTCTTACTCGAGGACAATATTGATAGGATGTGTCCTACTTATGGGGTCTAGACTCGGTCGAGGGTCCTAGTTACTGATCGTCTTTCTAGAGTTCTACCAGTCCCCTATAGTCCTTCTCGAGCTCCTCAGGTTGATATGATGAATGCTGAGTTTCATCAGTCTTTTCATATGTTGGCACAGCTGGTATCTTCTCAGATCGAGTATGGCACTTTTGTTACTCCATCTTTCGCGGCCACAAGGGTTAGCTAGCTTATGATGTTGAGTTATCCAACCTTTACTGGAATTATAGCCTAGGAGTACCCTTAAGGTTTCCTGGATAAGATGGAAAATATCTTTCATATTATGCATGCCACTCATGTTGAGGGCATAGAGTTTGCTACGTACCAGCTAAAAGATATAGCCTATTAGTCGTACAAACAATGGGACCAATTAAGGGGTGATGATGTTGAGTCAGCCATGTGTGATGATTTCTCTAATGCTTTCCTGGACCTCTTCTTTCCTCAAGAGTTCAGGGAGGCAAAGGCAAAAAAGTTTGTTAACCTGAAGCAAGGCGAGATATCAGTCAAGGAGTATGCCTTAAAGTTTCACAAGTTGTCTTGTTATGTTCCAAAGTTAGTTTCTAGCATGGGGGCTAGAATAAGGAAGTTCTCCTTATGGTTATCCTGAGACTTGATTTTGGAGAATAAGGCTACCTTGTTGAACAAGGACATATATATCTCTAGGTTGGTTGTGTACATGTAGCAGGTTGAGGAAAATAATAAAAAATGGGTTTATATGGGGTATAGCCAAAGCAAGAAGTTCATATTTTCTGAGAAGGGTGGTGGCCAACAAGAGAGTGACAGGTATGGTGGAAAGTTGTCTGAGAAGAAATGGGGCCATTTTGGGTCTTACTCGAGGGCTAGTGCTCCCTACCCAAATCCATTGGGTGATAGGGATTTTTATGGTGGAGATAATTACATGGCACAAGGTACCTAATCTCAAGCTAGTGGGCCCAACAACTCGATCCTATACTCTCTGTAGATTTTGTGGTCGATTGCACCGGGGTTATTATGATGAAGAAAAGGACAAGTACTTCAACTGTGATAAGCTAAGGAACATACTTAGAAAATCTCCAGTGGCTAAGGTTTCTTCTAGGGAAAACAAGGTTTCAGTTGGCTCATCATCAACTCCAGCACCAAAGGGTGCACCATCTGGCTCTAGTACTGGTCGAAACCATCTCTATGTTCTTACTTCCTGTCAAGAGTTTGAGGTGTTACCTAATGTTATTACTGGTATGTTTGAATTCTTTTATGGTGAAGTGTATTGTTTACTTGATTTGGGGTCCACTCTTTTATATGTGACCTTATTTGTAGCTGTGTATTTTAGTTTTGGTTCTGAGTGTATTTTGTACCCTTTTTCTATTTCTATCCTAGTGGATGACTTTGTGGTACATAGAAGAGTCTGTAAGGGTTATGTGGTATTTGTGAGTGTTCAGGAGACATTAGTGGATCTTTTTTAGTTACACATGGTTGATTTTGATATCAAATTGGGGATAGATTGGTTGCACTCGTGCTATACTTCTCTAGACTATCAAACCCATAAGGTAATCTTTAAATTCCTTAATGAATCAATTATTGAATGGGAGGGTGGTTCCCTAGCTCTTAAAGGGAGGTTCATATCTTATATTAGAGCCCGGAGATTAATCTCCAAGTGGTGTCTCTATCATCTGCAACGGGTTAAGGATTTTAACTCAAAAAGGTCCTTCTTTACATTCTGTCCCAGTGGTGAATGAATTTCCTGAGGTCTTTCCTTATTACCTTCCTCGTGTCTCTCCCGATAGAGAGATTAATTTTGGGATTGATCTTGTTTTGAACACTGGTCCTATTTCTATTCCACCACATAGAATGGCTCTGGCAAATTTAAAGGAGCTTAAGGAGCAATTAAATGATCTTTTTGACAAGGGTTTTATCTCCTAGTGTGTCTCCATGGGATGCCCCAGTGTTTTTTATATGTAAGAAGGATAGTTCCCTTCGTATGTGTATTCATTATTGTCAACTAAATAAGGTGATGGGAAAAAATAAGTACCCTCTTCCAAGGATAAATGATTTGTTTAATCAGCTTTAGGGTGCTAAGTTTTTCTCTAAGATTAATCTTTGTCCTGGGTATCATCAGCTAAAGATTAGGGAGGTGGATATCCCGAAGACTACCTTTTGTACCCAGTACGAGCATTTGGAGTTTCTGGTTATGTCATTTGGATTGACCAGTGCCCGGCAGCATTCATGGATTTGATAAATAGAGTCTTTTGTCATTTCCAGATTTGTCCATCATTATGTTCATAAACAATATTTTAGTGCACTTGAAGAGTGAGGTAGATCATGTCGATCACCTCTGTATTTTATTATAGACCCTGAAGGATCAGCAATTGTATGCCAAATTTTTGAAATATGAATTTTGGTTGAACGTTATCCCTTTTCTTATCCATATCATTTTGAGTGAAGGGATCATAGTGGATCCACAAAAAGTTGTGGTGGTTAAAAAGTGGCCAAGACCCACGACTGTAATCAATATTCAGAGAATTTTGGGTTTAGCTGGTTACTAAAGGAGGTTTGTGGAAAGTTTCTTGACTATAGTTGCCCTATTGACTAAGTTAACTCAAAAGAAGGTAAAGTTCTTATGGTCTGATGTTTGTGAGGGTAGCTTTGAAAAGCTAAAGGATAAGCTGACTTTAGCTCCAATTTTGACTTTTCCTGAAAGCACCAATGGATTTATAGTTTATTATGATGCGTCCCATGTAGGGAATGGGTGCATTTTGATGCATCATGGCAAGGTGATCGCTTATGCCTCTATAAAACTAGAGATGTATGAGAAAAATATTTCACTCATGACTTGGAGTTATTGTTCGTGGTGTTCGCATTGAAAATATAGTGTCACTACCTGTATGGAGTGCATGTGGATATCTTTTCAGATCATAAGAGCATGTAATATATTTTTACCTAGAAAGAGCTTAACCTCAAGCAAAGGAGATGGCTTGAGTTGCTCTAGGATTATGACATAAGTCTTCACTACCATCCAAGTAAAGCTAGCGTAGTTGTTGATTCTTTTAGAAGGTTATCCATTAGAAGTTTAGCTTATATGGATGAAGGAAAGCAAGAGTTGGTGAAAAATATTCACTGTTTGGTTAACCTTAGAGTTTGTCTCTTAGACTCTGAGGATGGTGGCGTGTTAGTACAAAAGGTGGCACAGTTATCTCTTGGTACTGAAATAAAGGAAAAATTGGTATTAGATCTTATATTGATGAAGATTAAGGGTGATATAGATGGGCAAAAAGTGATGGCCTTTGAGATTAGTAGTAATGGTATCTTGCGGTACCAAAGAAGATTATGCATTCCAGATATGGATGGATTGTGAGAGAGGATCATGGAAGAGGCGCATAAGTCATACTATGCTATTTATCTTTGTTCGATGAAAATGTATCATAACCTTAAGAAGATATATTGGTGGAACAATATGAAGCAGGATATGGTTAGTTTTGTGGCTAAGTGTATGGTGTGCCAACAAGTGAAAGTTGAGCACATGAGGCTCAAAGGATTATATCAAGAAATTGTGTTTCTTGTGTGGAAGTCGAAAATGATCAAAATGGATTTCGTTATCAATCATCCCTGATCTCGAAATTAGTTGGATTCAATTTGGGTCATCATTGATAGGATGACTAAGTCTGCTTACTTTTTTACTGTGAGGACTAATATTTTGGTAGAGTTTTATGCAAGGTTGTACCTCCAAGAGATTAGACAGTTGCATCGGGTACCTATTTTTATTATTTCTTATCATGGTATACAGTTTTCTTTACACTTTTGGCGGTTATTTTAGAAAGTTTTTAGGACTAAAGTGAGTCTTAGTACTTCTTTCCACCCCCAGTTAGATGGGCAAGCAAAAAGGACTATTCAGACATTGGAAGATATTTTTTGAGCTTGCGTGATTGATTATGGTGGTAGTTGGTTTGAGCATTTGTCTCTTATAGAGTTTGAATATAATAATAGCTACCACCCTAGCATTGGGATGGCTCTATTTGAGGCCCTGTACTATAGGGGGTATAGATCTCATATTAGGTGGTTCGAGGTTGGTGAGGCAGATATATTTTGTTCGGATTTGGTTTACCAAGCCATGGAGAAGGTGAAGGTGATTTGGGATAGGCTTAAAGATACCTAAAGTCGCCAGAAGTCCTATATGGATGTGAGGCATAAGAAGTTAGAGTTTGAGGTTGGGGATAGGGTGTTCTTAAAGGTGTCTCCCATGAAGGGAGTAATGTAGTTTGAGAAGAAAGGGAAGCTCAATCCCTAATATGTTGGTTCATACTTGGTTTTTAGAAGGGTTGACAATGTTGGGCATGAGTTGGAGTTGCCTTCTAGTTTGAGCTCTATTCACTTAGTGTTTCATGTTTTGATGTTGAGGAAATGTGTGGGTGATCCGCCGCAAATTATGCCTATCAAGGATATTAGTATTTTGGATTCCCTATATTATGAGAAGGTCTATATTAAAATCTTAGATTGGCAAGTTCATTGGTTATGGACGAAGGATGTAGCTTTGGTAAAGGTTTTATATAGGAACCACATGGTCGAAGAGGCTACTTGGGAAGCTGAAGAGGACAAGCAGTCCAAGTATCCATTCCTATTTTCCATTCTAAAAAATCGATCTTGAGGTATGTGTTGTTCTTAACATATTTATTTTGAGTTTGTTAAATGTAGATTGTGAATTCCTTGGTAATTTGATTTTTGTCTTATAGGTAAGAGTAGAGATGTTTGGGGTTTTAATCATGCTAGTAACTACCTTGTCCCATCATTCGAGGATGAATGATCCAAGTGGGGGAGAATTGAAACACTCTAGATTTTGGCCATTGGAAAATTCTTGAGGTTTGGGCTCACTGTCCTAGTAACGACTCAGCATACGAGTCATATGGTGTGGGTATGGGTCAGGCGACCCTAGTAAGTAGGTTTCCAGTGGGTGGTGGTTAGGTTTTTGGTCATTGTAATGACTTGGTGGTACGAGTTGTTATGGGTGGTGATGAGTCATTAAGATGATCCTTGGTGACTTAATGAAATCAGTAACTTACTGTCTTGGCTTGGATCTAAGTATGAGTGGATCATTAAGAACCGTGAGGATAGGTTACAAATATTAGGGTTGCGTCATATGTCGTCCACTGTCAATTTCTTTAGGTTCTATCTTGGATACGACTAAACCATACGAGTGATATAGTCAAGTCACGAGTGAGATCATGGAGTTGTACGGTGGATAGTGTATGGGTTTCCAACTCCCTATCTTGGTGATGACTTAAGGGTATGAGTCATATGTTGTGGTCACGAGTTAAGGGGTCAACTCGTAACCACATGCGGCCATTCTGTTTTAAGTTGGGGGCATTCTGGACATTTCCCACTTTAAGTCCCTTTGATACCATGACTTAAAACATCCTTAGGGACTTTATTAACACATCATTCCCAATAAAACACTCTCAAATTCTCACTCAAACTCTCTGTTCAAGCAAAAGCTAGGGTTTCATCAAGCTAATCAATTAATGCTTTCAAGGGTGATTTCACTCCATGCTTCTTAGTTTCTAAGGCATGTTACTCCTCCCTTATTGTTATTTTATGAAAATCTCATGTATCAATGTATGATTTTTCATGGTATTGTTATGGTTTCGAAATGAAGGTTGGGGGTTTTGGTTGTTCAGGGATGAATATTGCTTCTCATGGTTTAATTATGATTTTTCTTGTTTTAATTATGGTTATGAACATATGGTTGCATAGTTATGGTGGTTCAACTTGATAATGATAAATTTCTTTAAACTTGTGACTCTTTAAGTGGTTTTAACCCCAAAGTGTTTGGTTTGAATATTTCTTGAAACTAATGCATGGAACAAAATGGTTAAATGGTTAAGGGTAGTTTTGAAAACCTTGTGGGGTATGAAGGAATCCCCTAAGTAATTTTTAATAATGGAGTCTGCGGTGTACGAAGGACTCCCATAAGTGTTGGATAGTGACATTGCTTGCAATCTATAGTCAGTATGATGATACCACTTTATAATGCCTTAATAATTGACTCCTAAAATTGGTGGTTTGGTTATATGCTAAATGTTTTAATTGGGCAATAATGGGAGTTGTGATAGCTAGCCATGAAGGTGTGGGTCCGAAGGACAGACACTAGAAACTCGTGATTGTCTTCATGAGGGTTGGTCTTTATGGACTATGTGCATTTTTCACACTATTAATATGATTGTATCGTGGTTTGACATGGGTTTGATACCCTAGTCTTCGTTGATACCCTTGGTTCCTGCAGTTAAAACGCACCGAGGCACTTTCAGTTGGGGGAGCTGAACCCATATAGCCCATGGGTGGATTTTATGTTGGCTAAGCTACACAATCCTATTTAAGATCATAAATGCATGATAAACCTTGTTCCTATCCAGGCACGGTGTGTGTATGTATATGTGTATATATGTATATATATATGTGTGATTGCATATGGTTATTTTATTTGGTTTTGAATAATGGCATTATTTTATCTTTATCCCTGAGTTACATGCTAGCGTTCACTCTGCTAACCTTCTTCCGGCGTTGTACCCCTATACGATATAGGAATCGGCCATACTACTATTCCTTTTACTCAGTGACTTGGATTTGGAGACAGCTTTGGGTCCGATTGAAGTGGTGAGCTTCCATAATCCGAAAGACCCAATTTCATGCTATGGACTTCTTTTCATTAGTTTTATTTCTTTGGTTTTTGTTTTGACTATGGTCGGGGGAATGGCCAGACCAGATATTCTTTGATTTTGGTTAGAATCTTTATCGGACTACTATGGGCATGGGCATTGTCGGTATTAGTGTTAGCATTGGTATTGGCATTGGGATGGGTATTGGTTAGACCTTTGTCATTGATTTGTTGGTTATGGTTATAACTTTCTTCACTGTCTTTAGATCATTATTATTTTATGTTGTTATATGTTCGGAATTTATCCGACATGGGGTCTAGAGCAGTTAATGGTAGGGTATTAGGGGTGGTTTCCGGTCCTGATTGGACTTGAGATACTCGACGCGACTAGGCCCTGGTTCGGGTCATGTCAAGTGTGAAGGAGGCTTAGTCACTTGACAGATCCATATGTACCATACCATCCCCGAAGCCTACATTACAAGCCGAATAAAGTCTTATAGTGATGTTAACTTGAATGTCCGAAAACTAAGGTAAAGAAAATAAGGGAAAGGTTATGGTATTTGATTCACATTGTTGGAACTTCTCTTTTGAGTGTGAGTGTCTCTTGACCGTCCACGCATTGACATGCATTATTTCATACGAGTGAGTGGGACTTCTTTGTTGTGAGGGCACATGGGTTGTATTGCTAGCTGCTTACTTGTTTGGGTAGTGTAACTTGTATATATGCATGGTTGTCTATTGCTAATAAAATTGCCATACCTTTATTCCTATGTGTCACGTTGTTATGCTTCATGTATGTAAGCAATTCGTTTAAAATTGTTTATATAAGAGGGGGTAATATGTTTGAGCTTAAAAGTAATGATTGACTACCTTGGATAGCTTAGATTCTCCTAGTTAAGCATCGTGTATTTTTTTTTATTTTATTGTGTTGCCTAAGGACTTATAAACATTCTAAGTTGAGGTTGTTAATGTGCTATGGATTTATAGCTCTTTCAATGCTTAAAATAATGAAATATACAAGTTTCTTAGGTTTTTTTGTATGATATGATGTATTTTGGGTATGTTTTTTAGGAAACCAGGTTTGAAAGGTAAAACTGAAGAAAAAGATGAAAGTTGTAGTTTGGGATACTACCGAGGCATTTCTGGGCATAAGTGCCACTTATCGGGTGGAGGTGACAATTTTAGGTGTTGGAACTTGATGTCTAGAAGCTCAGAAGCAAGAAAAGAAGACTTTGTCACTTACCAAGGGAACCTACTATTCGAAGGTGCCACCAACTGTCCGTAGATAACCTTAGTAAGTGACAGAGGGCCAAGTTTAGAGACTTTAAGGAGTTGTATAGGAGGTCTGTCACTTACCAAGGACCACCTACAGTCCGTAGGTGGCCTAAGTAAGTTTCCACCGACCTCAAATTCCCTTTTTTGTTTGGGTTTTATTTTTAGGGTTTCCTTATGTCCTATAAACACCATTTTGACATTTTTAGTTAGTTTACGCTCTCTTAATACCAACAAACAAATATTTTATTCCTGAATTTGATTTTGACCTTGGAATTACTTTGTTCTTGATTTTGTTATCAATTTGGTTGTTAACTTTAGGTTTTACTTGTTGATCATTGTGATATTGTTTAATGCTTTTCATTATGAATTTTACTGATCGTTTCACAAGCATGAACGGCTAAATCCCTTAGCTATGATTTTAATAACCCTAGCATATTGAAAAAGTAGGGGAAGTGCTAAGTTATTCTAAACCATTATTCTTGCATGTATTGTATAATCTTCAGTTTTATAGATGTCTTAGCAGTTGAAAATAGTGAGATTCTACCTGGAATATCAATACTTACTCCACAAGAAGAGTAATGACTAGGAAAAGATAATCACAACAGTAATTTGAATATTTATTATCGATCTAGGCTAATCAATATAATTTATGTAACATGATTATCTATCATCTAATAACTTGAGACTCAAAAGATAATAGTTAAATGGAATCTAGGATAGGGGTTCGTAAGACACGTCCTGAGACTTAAAAGGTAAAGGATGAATTTGTTAATCAGTCCACAAGACAGTTGATGCTACATAACTTATCAGATTCTGTATGCAAGGTAATGTGTTGGTTTAATAAAACACAATAAGCCTACATAGTTGAGAAGCCATGGGGAGCATAATCCTAGTGTTCGTCTCTAACTGATTATAACCAAAGTTGAGTTTTGTTACTTGTTCGAGTTTATTACTATAAATCCCTCATTTACTTCCAGTTCTACCCATTGAGTTCATCAAGCTAGGGATACAAATCCGCGTCTTTCCAATAGGTTTGACCCCAACCTAGTTCGGTTACTTTACTTGACAGTGACTTCCTTATCATTAAGCTGGAAGTGTAGTTTGGGCGTTGATCAGGGTTACTGACTCAACCTCCTAGAGGGACCCGCACTATGAGAGGTGCCATGCATGATGGGAGTCACACCGTGAGGCCTCCTCTATGTGATAAGGGTCACATCGTGAGGCTTCTTTTATGCATTGGAGGTTCGCATCGTGATGAGTAGTGAATTTACCATTTATTTTCTCTCAACAATCATGCACATTACTATATTGTTAATGAATAAGTGAGACATACTTGTGATTAAATGCACTAATATCCATATTCTGTAGGGATATAGGTTATGAGAAGAAAAGATGTGGATATAAGCTGGAAAGGATCAAAAAGTATAGAAAAAGTGTAGCTAGTAGACCTAGAGCAAAACACGGTCTCAGTAACCGCGATCGCGATCCTCAGAACATGACTGCGGCTAGTCAATATAGTTCAAAAGACGGCAATCACAGTGATCTTAATGATTTTGCAATTGACGCTATTGCACACAAGCTGTTGCGATTGCAAACTATGGGGATAATGCCCAAGGAAAATTATGTCATTTTGGCCGGCCGACCCCAAATCCAATTTAAGGCTCAAAACTCATTCATTTTGGGGCATCATCATCATTCCACAAGTCTTCCACCCATCCTTTGTTTAGGATTTTTGTAATTTCTTGGAGCTTGGACCTTAAATTTGCTCTAATTTGAGGCAAGATTTAATTAGAGGAACTCTAAAGTGTAGATTTAGTTTGTTTATTGAAGATTCATTTGAGTCTAAAGTGTGGTTTTTCCTCTCTTTATTTTTCTTATGAATAACTTTGATGGACATCTTGGTATATTTGTTTTCATTATCCCTATGATGTACTAGATCTACCTCTTGGGGTTATGCTTGATTAGGGTGCATTTGTGTGTGGGTTGTGATGTATTTGTGTAGATCCTAGTTTTTTATGATGGGTTCTACTATTGCTTGATTAAATTAGTTGGGATTGATGGGTGAAAGACCTAAATACTCAAATGGGTTTGATGGATGAAAATTCCAAGCTCTTGAAAGCTCAAATCATCCTTCAAAGAGGGGTTTAGGTGAACTTTTAGAACCCACATCATCCTTGAAAAGGGGATGTAGGAACCAAGGCAATAGTAGACAATTTATGGTCATAGTTTGCTAATTCTCACTATATTAGACATAAGGGTGATTATGATGTTGACTAAATTATGGGTAGTATCCTAGAAATAGGGATACCCAATTGAGGTGTTGGGTGGCTTTAATTGACACACTCATTAGGTACTCGAAATGGTCAATGAGTGATATCTTTGAGACTTTGTTGACAAACTAGCCTTAAGGACTTTCAACCTAGCCTACCATATCATTAACGATTAGAATTTGCACTGAATCATCATGTTCCCATGCATAACTTGCCCTTAGGAAGGAATAATCCCACAATCCGTGCCTAATTAATTATACTTTAATTATTCTTAGTCTTGAATTAGTCGGTTAAAAGCCCAAAATTAATTATATCTTTGAAAATGTTTAAAACCCCCAAGTCGTTGTATCTTAAGTTTGAATTGAGTAAGTACTTTCATCTCAAACTTACCCATTCGCCACTCAAATTGTTCCTCATGGATTTGACCCTAATTTTTGTTAGGTTATTATATTGACAATGATCGTCTTACACTTAAATTGATGTGTAAGTTGAGTTGAGCCATACCCCACCCCAGATACCCAATGGTTTTTGCATTATCTTGAGTATTTCTAAAAGGTATTTTGGTCCTTAAACACCTAAAAATCGATCCTAATATTCTATTATGTTCTCTCTAAGTGAGACTAACCCTAAATCAACATCAGAACATCCTCAAGTCTGATCTAAGTAAAGAATTAAGAAAAAGGGAGTAAGCGAGCACAAGGTTAACTTTTGATTTAATTTCTCTCCATTAGAGGTGTGTAGAATGACCTAAAATCTATGGGCTTTAAATTATATTTTCTTAAATTCTTTTGGTGAATGAATTCATGAAATTTTGTTTAATTATGCAAGCAAGTTTCCAATTGATACTGATGTGTCAGATTATGAATTGTTTTTAAACTTACACATAGTATTGTGATTGATGAAATGAATGGAGTTTTTAATGTTTTTTTCACTTGATTTATCGACTCTTATGCATATGATTTTGAAGGACATAACTTATGCTGTAAATTGTACTTCTAAGTGTGGTGTCTATTTTGGTACAACTTAAAGTGTGAGTTCTCCTAAGTTTTACAAGAATTATGATTATGAAATGTCTTTGCTAAGCCACCGCATTGATTTTAAAGGTCTTACAAATTGACCTATGGTATATTTTATGATGTCCAATTATTAATGACATGAAAGAGATGAAACATAACATGTAATATGGCTCATGGGACTTCCAAGTCTTGGTATGATGATACCAAATAAGATAATGCCATTTCAGACTACAAACCATGTTTTAAGAAAACTGCATGTTTTAAGTGGCTAAAATATAGACTTAAAAAGAGTTAGGTAGCTAACTGAGAAGGCACTAGTTCAGATAACTCATATCCATAAAACCGTGTTTTACCGATGCAAGATTAATTCTATCCTGAAATATAGATGATCATTGTATACTTGCTATATGCTTTGGTATACCAGACCATACACTTCAATCCATGAGGAAAAATCGGATTAGGGAATTGATCAAAGATATAATGTCAGACTCTGTATAGCTCATGGGGTGTTTTTGACCATGTCGGGTATACCATCTAGCTAGGAACTAAAGAACATCATGATGTAGTTTCAGAAAGCAGTTTTGAATTGGAATCTACGTTTTTATATTTATTTGATATTATGTGACACCATATGATGATTAGTACAATGTTTTCACTATTATGTTATTGTTTTAAAAATCATTTAATATAATCATTCTCCATACCAATACATTTCAAGTATTGTCTGTCCTTGGGCGGCTGCATTGTCTTATAATATAGGTTCTAAGTTTTAGTCTTGTGGTCAGCACAACAATCATATTCTACATAGATTCAGAGTTGGTGATCCCACCACACTCCAATAGGCATTTACATTTATGTTTATCATTCTTTTTATTTTATGGTCTGCTCGAGGGCCTTCTCTCAACCTAGACAGATACTCCGTAGTAGAGGCTTCGTAAACTAGATCTTAGTTCATATTATGTTATGACTTTAAGTTGCAAAGCTTGTGTAATAGATTTTTCAGAACCTTAGAGTGTTATTCTACATTTCTTTGAATGAATTATGCTTATAACAGTATGCTAAGGGGCCTCTCGGATTTCATGGTTTGGAATGTCCATCATGGCCAGAGCCTCGGCTCGGGTTATGACACTACCCTTTCATCTTAGTTAGTTTATATTCGAGGATGAATATCCCAAGGGAGAGATATTGTAACACCCAAAAAATTCAAGATAATATTAGAACCCTAATTCAAGTAAATATAGAATCAAGCATCATATTTTGGTTGTATGGGAATCAATTTATACATGTACTAAGGCAACAAGTAACTCCTAGTACATGGCCAAGTTAAAACCTCTCTTACCAATTAATTTCTGCAGAAGAATCTTGCTATAGTCAACTTTAAACAAGAATTAATCCTTGATTATGAGTTATTTTTTAGCTCATGACCAATCAAATTATATATTTGAATTATCTTGCCAATTTGCCTTAATCTAATATTACAGTAAAAAGTTATGACCATTTTCCTAAAGCAGTATCAAGCTGTCAGATATGGATGACCCATACCACAACCAGGATCCGATGATCATTTTTAGATTCCACAATCAAGGAATGTGCTCATCTAATCAACTTTAGAGACCTGAAAAGGGGCCCTAGATTCAGTACCACAATCGTGGGAGTGTTCATTTGTCATCCAAAATGAGATTTTTCAGTAATATTTTTAGAGTGGTATTTCCATTTTTTTCCACCTTTTAACCTCCGGGACTTCGTCCTTAAAGATATACTAAGGTTGAATATAAATTCTAAACTACTCTTAATCCCTCATTCACTTCACAACACATAAAACAACTTAGAGAAATATTTGATTTTGTCTTCTCCAAAGCAAAATATTAGGGTTCTTCATCTTCAAGATCAAATCCTCAAAACTTTAGTTTAAGAATCGAAAGTAATCAGGTATGTGGGTATTCAATGATTATATCCTTTCATACTCATGCCCAAATTATGATTTTTCATTCATGAATTCAATGATTCCCATGAACTGGAGTTCTTACCCAATTATGGCTCCAAGATTAAATTTAGTTCTTCATGATATATTTTCATTTATGAGCATATTTTATGATTATTTATGATTTCTTAGACCTGTATTGTAACATTCACATTATTCTTATGTCCATGCGTTATTTACATGATATTAGTTAAGATTTCAAGCATATGATCAAGTTGTATAAGATGTATTAGTTTTCAATACTATTAAGCATTATTTTTAATGATTTGATAAATTCCAGTCTACATTAGTTTAATATGACATGTTTTCCCATGAAATTCATCATATTTATACACATGTCATTTTGTGACTCCTCGGTCTATTGATATTTAGACTTGTGCTGTGAAATTCTATTTTTTCTTTTGATTATTGAATTAGCATTATTAGTTGCATTCTCTAGAGATGGCAAATTATGAATACCCGACGACCTAAGATTTTATGCATGTATTTATGATATTCAATCCTTTTATTTTCATGATTTAGAATACTTCAGATAAAACACTTATACTTTAGTCTCAGAAATTCAGTATTATTGAGCTTTTCAATATATCAACTTATATTCAATTGGGATTAATACTTAGCACCGAGAAGGCAGAGGGACAAAGGCTTACCCTTCAATTAGGTTGAGACCTTTAGTAGAAGTCCCTATGTCCCAGAACTACGGCGCCACCATAGGTTCTAAAGGATCACCCGTCAGATTAGGTTTAACATCTTATTTTTTTTAGACATTAGTATAGTGATACCATGTAAGAATAACCTTTATACTCTTAAAAGGTATATTTGGCCTTTTTTGATTGAGATTATACATCAATCTTTATATTTAGCTCACATGATTATTATGATGTTTTGGCATGAGATTGATGCATGGGTTATTATCCCTAGATTGAACATTATTATTTCAAGAAAGATGTTACTTTAAGCATCAAATAATCAGCTTAATTCAAGATTTTCAATAAAGATTTGACCTTTGATCCTTAGATTAAATTTGAAATCCACTTTAGAGATTTATTACAATTTACAGAAAACAGATTAGCTTTACTTACAGATTTAAATCAAATAAATCCATAATTGGTTTCATAATAAACCCTTATGCTATCTTTTAAAAGTAGATTTCCAACAGAATGAGCATACATATTAAAAAGAGTAGTATTTAGCACCAAGCGGGAAGTGTGGGTTTAGTGCATCCTACTTCCACAGAACTATGAGCCAACGTTGGTATAGATTCAAATTATTTCCATTTTTTTATGGATGACAGTTACAGATGTGAGCACTTAGATTAGGTTATACTCCTTGGCAAGAGTATGAAACCTCTCCCCATCGTGAGATTTTCCCCTTAGGGGAACAAGACGTTGGACTCCATGATAGCTCACATGGTTTATGTTGGTTAGAAGAACCTTCTTTCAGATAAAGTATTTTCCCTATAGTTTTAAGCTTATAGCATAACAGAAAAGAATAAAAGAAAAGCTTTTAGACAACTAAGTGTAAAGGCTCACAACTTTATTCAGATTATGCTTTACAGAATGATATTAGCTATAGATTTTAGCTTTCAGATTTTAGATATGAGAGTGAGTTCTTTCTATACTTAGACAATACGTTTTAAAGATAGAACACAAGTACAGCTTTTAGAACTAAATGTTATGGCTCACTAGATTTATAAAGTGTGATTTACTACTCATGATTATGATTCTCAACTTTCATATATTTCAACTTTGGTGAGTTATTTACCTTTAGCATGCATTCTTTTGCAAATTGATATAAATGTTGAGATAATATTTTACTTATTCTTTCACCCCCATTACTCAGTACATCCTCAAAGTACTGATCCATATATAGTTTATGTGCTACATTGTCTCATAATGTAGGTTCAGGTGCTCAGTTCCAGCAGCATGAGTAATTTGAGCATCTCCATCTACATCTCGACAATTGGTGAGTCCTCATAGTTCATGGACTTAGTTATTCAAATTTTCATCTTAGATGATTTAGTATTTTTTCTAATAGTTCAAGTCAGCTGGAGGGTTGTCCTAGTGGCTCTCTAGTTATTAGTAGTAGAGGTGTGTCAGACTGTTAGATATGATTTAGACTTACAGTATTGGTTTTTTCAGACATTATATTCAGATTATTCTTTGTTAACTCAGACAGTTTTCCGCATTTAGCATGACTTTTATATCTATATTTCTCTTATTATGGGATTCAGATTTAGTAGAAGGCAGACAGGGTTAGCTTAAGGCTACTCATAGTCTTGAGCACCGTGTGACATCCTGAGACTAGGTTTCGGGGTGTTACAGTGATCCTGTTACCTATCATAAATTTTTAAATGCTTGTTGTTAGAGTCATGATTTGTTGACTTGAATTGTTAAGTCAATGTGTTTTACTTGGTCATGTTTGGCTTGATTTTTTGTTTCTTGAGTTGTACTTGACTGAATTTGTAAAGTTATTTGAAAAGATTAAGTGCCATTAACTTGAGGTATTTTATCAGTATGTGTGGTCATAGTTGTACTTTTAACAGGGTGATGATTATCGGATTTTATTTAACATTGAGGTTGATCGAAGCGTAAGTGAAATAGATTGATTCATAATAACTATTATGGTTAAATTTTAAAAGTTAGCATGGATGGAACTTGATGTGAAGGTGATGAATGATCAACGGGAATATGAATGGAATACTCTTAGGTAACACACATATATAAAAATGATGTGAATTAAATAATTATATAAGTTGTTATGTTTTCTTTTTGTGATTTCTATATTGTATTTAGGTGATCTAACCCTGGTCCTCCTATGATACCTATCAGTCACGTTATTTGCACTAACACTACTCTTGCTTACTTTTTTTGGGTATCGTCTGATTGCAGGATCAGTTGATATTTTACAAGTGACATGGACAGTGATCTCTAGTAGTTTCTACTTGGCTCAGTCATGGTGATGATTATTAGATCATAATGTGTGTTCATAGTTGTACTTGTTACAATGTGATGATTATCGGATTTCATTTATCATTGAGGTTGATCGAGGCATAAGTGAAATAAATTAATTCATTATAACTATTATGGTTAAATTTTGAAAGTTAGCATAGATGGCACGTGATGTGAAGGTGATGAATGATCAACGGAAATAGGAATGGAATACTCTTAGGTAACACACATATATGAAAGTGATGTGTATTAAATTGTTATATAAGCTGTTATGTTTTCTTTTTGTAATTTCTATATTGTGTTTAGGTGATCTTACCTTGGTCGACCTATGATACCTATCAGTCATGTCGTTTGTACTAACACTACTCTTGTTTACCTTTTTAGGGTATCTTCTGATTGCAGGATTAGTTGATGTTTTACAGGTGATGTGGATAGTGATCTTTGGCAGTTTCTACTCTACTCATTCATGGTGAAAGTTATGTCCAGCCTGATCTTTCTTAACTTAGGAGCTCTTATACATCTTTAGACCAGTTCTTAGGGGTATTTTTATTTTTCGCAGTTAATATTTGTAAAACAGTTGTAATAAAGTTTGGTTATTGTTATTTAATAAAGACTTTTGAATATCTTCTTAAAAGATAGAAGGTGTTCTCCTATCTAGGTGGATTAGAATAGGTGCCCTCACAATTTTGTGATTTGGGTCGTGATAGATGGATTTATTGTTTAGTAAGATAGATTGTTTATTGTTTTGGATGTAGTTGGATTAATTGTTTAAGTGTTGTTGACTAGTATTATGTGTTATATGATTGTTTTAGCATAATGTGTGTTGCTTGGGATTGTACATATTGAATTGCATTTTTATTTGGCAGGTGGAACGCAAAAAATGCAGTTTTCTGCATTCAAAAAAATGTAGAAAAGCGACAGAGAGTGTCTCTTTTGTCCGTCGCTTTTCTGAAAAAAAAATAAAAATGTGATGGTGTTCGTTGCTTTTTAATTTTTATCTTTCGTTTTTATCTTCATTTGTTCTTCATCAAAAAGCAATGGACAGCATTGTATTTTCTGAATAATTTTTAGAAATAAAATTCTTTGAAAAATGACGTTGTCCGTCGAAAAAAAATGATATTGTCTGTTGTTTTGAAAAGACTCTTTCCAACACAAGTGACTACGCCGATTTTGACCAAAAAAATGATGTTGTCTGTTGCTTTTGTTGATCGTTCTTAAATCTATCTTTAATAGTGTTTCAACCCATTCTGCCCCGCATAGCAAAAGTTTCTATTTTTAACCCGCACCACACTGCATAAATATTTTACTTTTTTAACCGAGTTGATATTAAATTTTTTACATGAAATTGAATTAAAAAAAACATGTATTAATAAATACTCTCTTTGTTTAAAAAAGAATGACCTTCTTTAATTTGACACAAAGGTTAAGAAAATAAAGAAAAATTTGAAACTTATGGCCTTAAATTAAAGTTGTGTCAAATATACCAATATGTCCTTTAATCTTGTGGTCCTAAATATGTTATGTGAAAAGTTGAAATTAAAGTATTACCAAAAAGGAAAAGGGGTTATTCTTTTTTAAACAGACTAAAAAGAAAAGTAAGTCATTCTTTTTTAAACAGATGTAGTATTATTTTTCCCTTAATCTATAACTAGACATTTGCTAAAATGAAAACGGAGGAGAAAAAGGAAAAGAAAGAAGTGACTTAGATAAAATAGTTCCATCAAAATAGAATACTAAAAAAATATTATATAATGAGAAGTTTGTTGCGAAAAAAAATCATTTATACTTAATGGATGAATGAGAATTTTTTTTTCCAAATAATTGGAAATATATGTAAGTCTGAGTCGGACATGAATTTTTAACCTTTTATTCTGTTTGAACCCGCAACCCGCACTCGCCCTACATAACCTAAAACGTTACTCGCCCCATTACCATCCCTAATGATTAGACATATTTTAAGCAAATAACCCGCGTTTGTTACTGAATTATCTTTAAAGTTCTTTTAAAATACTAGCATTTAAATTTTTAACGTTTGAATTATCTCTTTATAATGTGAACTCTGATGAAGTGAGCTTTTGGTTTTTCTAGGAGCTCCGTAGATGTGTAATTAATTCTCTATTTTAGGAGTACGCTTTTTCCCTTTTAACTATGGTTGTTTACTCAAATAATATACTTACTCCGTCCCATTTTACTCGTCTTAATTTGACATTACACATTGATTAAGAAAAATAATTAATAATATGGCTACTTTACCATAGTGTCCCTATTAAATGATATTTATATTATAATTTGTAGAAAAATAACTAATACTAAGGGGAAAAAAGGAAAAAAAATCGTCTTGTCTTGATTAATGAAAAATGTCAAGTAAAATGAGAAATCAAATTAAGAAATTTGGGACGAGTAAAATGGGGCGGAGGGAGTATAATTTTGGGGATTTTGTTTACTGGAGTAGATTTAAATAGGTTGCCTTTACTCTCTTACATTATTTTTGTGTTGGGAAAATTTGGCAAAGTAACCCGGAGTCGTTTGATGTGAGGTATAAGGGATAAATAGCCTTTTAATAAAATGAAAAATTATTTTATCTCATATTTGGTGCGAGTATTAGTTACTATCATTATTTATCTCACCATTTACACCATAGAGATGGGTAAATTGTTTCATATACATGGTGAGATAACTAATTTCAAAATTAATTTTTTCGAAATAACTCTTTTCCAACGTCATTTGGTATATTAGACGGAATAAGAAGGGATATCTCACAAGATGGGATATCTCATGGAACTATTTTATCCCTCTCTCTCCATTGAATAGTAATCCCATCGTTTTAGTATAAATAATGGCATAAAATAGTCTCAAAATTAAATAAAATACTATACCAATTATGAGATAAAGTTAATTCCAAACTTTATTTCGGAATTATTTTTCTTATCCGTTCTATCAAATGACCCCCTTAATTTGTCAAATACCCACTTTTTTTTAATTTAATGTTTTGTTAAAAAATGGTACTCCCTCTGTTTAAAAAAGAATGACCTACTTTTCTTTTTAATCTGTTCAAAAAGAATAACTCCTTTCCTTTTCTGATAATTTTTTAATTTAAACTTTCCACGTGGCATGTTTAAGACCATAAGATTGAAGGACATTTTGATATATTTGACATATCTTTAATTTAAGACCACAAGATTCAAAAGTCTTCTTATTTTCTTAAATCCCACACCAAATCAAATTAGATCATTCTTTTTTAAACGAAAGGAGTAGTACAAATAGGTGGGGTCAGTAATTTTTAAAATGTTACCTTTGTCCCTTAAAAGTTTATTTCCATTACCTAGTTCCCTTTTATCTTCCCCAAAATAAACACAAATCCCCAAGGGGCCGTTTGGTGTAAGGTACTAATACAAATAGTCTCGAAATAAAATAATAATCTCGAAATAAAAATTTTGATGCTTCATTTGGCTGCCTAATTTAGAATAACTTATCCCGGTACTATTTAGTTATTCCATACATTTGGTGGTATAACAATCCCATCCTAATTTATCTTTTGGATAAATCCATTAAAAGACACAATTACCCTCCAAATTCTTAATTATCACTTTTCATATATATATATGTGTGTGTGTATTACTTTACTACTATATATAAGAGAGAACGTGAGATTTCGATAGTCCTCACATTAATTTTTTTTGTCAATTTTATCCCAAATTTAAATTTTAATGACTCTGCAAATTTTTATTCATTTGCTGAATTTGAACGATTATATGAGCTTATTAAATGCTACAAAAGTGATGAATCATGAAAAAAATGATAGTAACACCATAAAAACTACTCCAATTTATACAAATCAAATTTAAAATTGATCCAGGAGTTTATTATCTTTTTATTTTGTAGATATGTTTATTAATCCTATTTCAAATTTTCTTTTTTCCTAACAAATTTATCATTGACAATTAATTAAAGTATCTTGACATTTCCTTTCTAACTTAATACATGCTTAATTATTAAATAAAAAATATTTTTTATATTTAGCTAAAAATATTTGAAAATTTAATTTTTAAAAAAATATAATTTGAATCTCCAAATATTACTAATATTAAATAATGAAAAATGAGAGTAATTCTTTTTTCACATTTTTTATGATGATTTTTTTAATAAAAAATGAGATTATCAATATTTTATAAAATTTAGGATAAAATAAGTAATATAAAATATTAAAGCTTCATACAAGTTTAAGAAATATCAACATAAATTTCTTAACATGTATTTTTAGGAAAAAGAAACTAATAAAGTTAAAAATATTATAAAACAATAAAGGATAAAGAAAAAGAGTAGAGAGAGAATAAAGAGAGTGATTCTTATTACTTCTCTTGAGGGATGAGAGATTATAAGATTGTCAATACAATGAACAAAACTCCTTTATTTATAAGGAAAATTTACTCCTAGTCTGAGTAAAAGTCAGATTCTTCAAATCCTAATAGATATCAAAGTAGATCTTGATAGATCTTGATAGACATTCACTATAATGTAAATACATTTATAACACTCCCCCTTAATTGTCTAATTGGTAGATAATGTGCCTCATTAAAACCTTACTAGAAAAAACCCAATAGAAAAAAAATTCTAGTGAAGGAAAAAGAGTATACATCTCTAATAATATGCATTTCGGCTGCTTCATTAAAAACTTTATAAGGAAAACCCAGTGGGACAAAACCTCGTAAGGAAAAAAGAGTACAACGCATATTAACTCCCCCTAATGAGAACATCATTGACCTTTGCATCTCGATTTTGTAGAGCATCTTCTTGAAAGTTGCAATTGGAGAAGATTTGGTGAATAAATCAGTCATATTGTCAGTTGAACGAATCTTTTGCACGTTAATATCATCATTCTTTTGTAGCTCATATATATAGAAAAGCTTTGGCAAAATGTGCTTCGTTCTATCTCCATTTATGAATCCTCCCTTAAGATGTACTATGTATGCTGAATTATCTCTATATAAAATTGTGGGTAGATTGTTATATTTCACACCATATTTTTCTCGAATGAGATATATCATAGACATCAACTATACACATTCTCATCTTGCTTCATGAATAGTTATTATCTCAGTATGATTCGATAAAGTGGCTACGATAGACTGCTTTGTATATCGCCAAGATACGGTAGTACTACCACATATGAACACATAGCTTATTTGAGACCAAGCTTTATGAGTGTCATATAAGTACTCAACATCAGCATGACCAATAAAGTCAATGCTGCAATCTTTAGAATAAAACAAGCTCATGTGTTTTATCCCATTTTGATGTCTCATAGTTGGAGCAAAAATATACCTTGCTAACAAATTGACTGAAAAGGCTATAGGTCTTGTAGTATTTGCAAGGTACATGAGTGCATCAATTGCACTAAGATATGGTACTTCATAACAAATTCAATTCGATATATTTTGAATTTCAACAAATAATCTATTGCTTTGAAAACTCTCCAAGAGTTCCAATGATTTTCAAGCAATAAGCTTATACAATATAAGGATTATAAATAAGTTTTCCAGAAACTTTTATATGCTTCAAGCATTTTGAATCCTTAAAAGTTTTTCACATAAGTTTTGTCAAGTGACAATATTCAACATTTCATGAGTGACATATTCAAATGTCTAGACTGCAAATCAAATAAGTTTTGTACTTACCAAGATATATCCTTTCAGGTCACTTGATAAATGTTTCTACGTCAGCATGCTTAAATAAACGTAGAATTTAGATCCTCGTAATCTTTCACAATATTGTGCCAATATTGTGTCAAATGTATTGATGATATATCATTTAGTATCGGTTCACAATGCAACATAACATTTTGAGGTATCATCACTTCATTATTTTTGGGTACATGAACCTCTCATAAGGTTTCATTAAGTGTTATGTCGTAAGCTCTTCAAGACCTCATTGCCTTTTTATTATGATTATTTGCTCTTTATTTTTCAAGGACTATTTCATTTGGAACCAATTAGTATACCACGCTTCACGCATACATAGACTTTGTCCTTTAAGAACACAAAATAAGAGCACTTGCGCTTAATATAAGATGCTTTCGGCATTTGACTTGAATTATCTTTTGAATGAGGATCTGATGATAATTCCTAATATATTTCATAGCGCTTATAATCTTCCCCTTATGTTAGGAAAACTAACATACATCCTCTATCTTCTTTGAGGAATCCATCTTTGTACATTATGGTATATTCATTAATCGTATACCGCACATCAAAATTATTAGATAAAATAATTAGTTTTCGACCTTGAAACAATTGAGAGGGAAGAAATAATCATAATTTATTGGTCTAATGCATACAAGTGTTATTGTATACAACATATCATATTTCAGACCAACACATGAAGCTTTATTATCATTAGCGATGGTTTAGCTATTTATTAAAGGCATTCAATGCCAAACCATCATCATCAAGATAACTTTCTTGATTGCACAATCTGAAAATTATGCTCAATTTATATTGAACAAGTAATTTTGTGAATGTCAAACGTAGGTTAACCATGAATGTACATGTGGTCATCTTATTGATACATTTTTTCAACATATCAGACGATAGGTGAACGAGCCCATATTCACCGTTTATACTTTTCAGATTTTGAGGGATCCAATCCCAAAATTAGTTGGTCCAACCAACTTATGATGAGAACAAGAGAGTTCATGAAGAATTTTCTAATTCTTCAATATATGTTCAATATTCAGTATGCACATCTTAGAGATGTCACAATCATTCATGTCAATTTATGAACTTTTATTCTAGTAAACTCTAAGTTTACCATGATATGTAATTTTTTCTTTAGTAAATTTCAGATTTACTATTACATGAATAAATTTCAGATTTACTACTTTAGAAGTAGATCTCGAAATAACTCTTCTCAGTTATTCTGCCTCATTCAGAGGTGAGTAGTGATACCATCACAATCAAGTGCATGTTTGCATTAATAAGCTTCTCATTCCTCAGGAATGGAATATAATCATGCCTTAAGCGTATCAAATTATAATAGCTACTACAAAAGCAAATTGAGGCATACATATGATTTATTGCTATCACATTCAATTCAACGAATGGAGCATATTTAATGGGACATGTTTCACCAAATACTCATTATTTTTCCTTAGCCATCATAATATCATCAATATGGTGAATCGAGATTCAAAATGTCTTATCCATATAAAGGTGTCTTAGGCGTAAATCGATGGAACTCGAACCCAACATCTTATTTTCATAGTGCATCGAGACTTTAATACGATATCTTACCTTTTCCGTATGATGAGATTTGAATTCACCATCTTACCCTCAATTAATGAGTTAGAACTCACATATGAGCCTTTTGAAAATATTATTACTACCAGTGATTATATTACTTTAACTAACCACTGCTCGTGACCAAATATTGTTGGATAATTCTACAGGGACTCAAGTATATATACCAAGCACTGTGAGGTATTTCATATATGAGATTGTCACTTTTGATAAACATCTTTAAACAAATAGTTATAATAAGAGAAGTATTGAAATTAATGATATACAACATAGAATATAAGTGACATGCTGCCAATATGACCGTGTCTGCCATAAGAACTTTAAAAATCAAGACTTAATAATATTCTTAGGGAATTTAGATAATTGAACCTTCAGTTAAAAAAATCAATACAAACTCAAACATATATATACCTATGGGAAGAATGTAAGTATTCCTTGGCTTGTAGTAAGCTAATAGCTAACATGCTAGGACAATTGCAGTATCCTCAAACAATACAAAGATTATATCATCTAAATTAGAGATTAAGTTGATTATGTGTATGTCTACATATACACACATGCACACATAAACAAATAGAAAAGAAGCTCACGTATACCGCAATATGCATTCAAAGTCTATCTATATAGACTAAAACATACCTCCAATATACCTCACAATTTTTCATCGATGCCCAATGGGATTCAGGTGAACACCGCACCTCTCTCATATTATAACATCAACAAATGACAGTTAAACACATGACAACTCCATAACACTGGAATTTATTCTCCTAAATCGTGTTATTAAACCATACGTGTGATGGAGTGTTCTCTCTTGCAAAGTTTAACGAAAACCTTGAACTCTAATGAAACCATCAGAACAAAGAAAAAAGAACAATATATGGAACATGTTACCTAATTTAGAGAGAGTTATTCTTATTACTTCTCTTGAGGGATGAGAGATCATAAGATTGTCAATACAATGAACAAAACTCTTTTATTTATAGGGTAAATTTACTCCTAGTCTAAGTAAAAGACAGATACTTCAAATCCTAATAGATATCAAAGTAGATCTTGATAGATCTTGATAGACATTCACTATAATGTAAATACATTTATAACAAAAAAAATTAGTAAATTTTTAATTTCTTTTGTATGGTTTAATATGAAGTAAAATAATTAATCTAAATAAGATGAATGGTATATTTATAAACAAACTATCTATTCTTAAAAAGAATGTAATGGATATTATTTTTAGTACCACAAACCAAACAACCATTAAAATATAATACCAAAATAATTAATTCCAGTACAACTAATCTCATTATAACTAATCCCAACATAACTTGTTTCCCAACCAAACAACCCCCAAGTACTTTAAGTATTCATCACTCCCCTCTCTCTCCTGCACTTTCACGCTTCTCTTTCTTTCTAACAAAATTTTTCATTCAAGCTTTCCATCTTCGATTTCTCTTCTATCTTAACTTCCTAACTTTTTTTAATCATTTTTAGTTAAGTAATTTTTTTTCCGCTCATTTTTAAGTGAAATTTGCACTGATTTTTTCGACAATTCTATAGTTCATAAAGTTAATTTTTTTAAAACAAAATAAATTTTAATCTATTTGGGTTAAAGAAAATCTGTGTTATTGGCCTAATTTCTTATTTTTAGATAATTAAGCGATCTTTTTTTGAAGTTTAGTTAATAATGGCAATAGAAAATAAAACTTACCTAAAGAGGATAATTTTAAATTAAAAAATAATAATAATAATGGAAATAGAAATTTAGCGATTTTTTCTGATTGGATTTCGAAAAAAAATTTAATTTTATAATTGGAGTTATGTAAATGGGCTTGTAGCGTATTTTACTATAGATTTATGTGGATAATCTAGTTTTATCTTGGTTGCATGATTTGTGAATTTTTTATTTAAAGTCTTTTGGTTGATTAATAGATATGCGGTCGGCAATTATTGTTTTTATATTATTGTTGACCAAGACTGTATTCTTATTCGTTGTAGATCTTAAAAGTTGGGAAGCCTCTAAAAAGCCGCACACATAAAACTTTAGTGAATTTCATATTATAATGAGCGGGGAGAGTGAAAGAGCATTAGACTGAAGTATTAACATGCTTATAAGTTGGCAAGCTTCTAAAAAGACGCACACCTAACACTTTACGTGTCACGATCCAAAAATTCAAGGGTCGTGATACATTTATCACGGCGAACCTTGACAAGTAAGTCCATCACACAAACTGAGACAAGAGGAAAATTAACATTCAAAACCCAAGGTAAGACTCCTAGAATAAAGCCGAAACATATTCAATATAATGAAAGTGGAAACCGCATAAATAGTAATGACATAACTCCCAAAACCTGGTGTCATAGTGTAAGAAATACTAGTACAACTCTATAAAACATAATACATAAAAATAACTCTATCTCTGAATAAAAATAAAGACATAGCCTAATAGGAAGAGGTAGTAGCAGACTCTAAATGCATGAAATCCTTCGCTACATCGTAAAGCTGCAAATCTAGCCCAAGTCAACCAACATTAGGCGTATTTGAACCAGGATTTGAACCGAAAGAGCACAGTAGGCGTGAGCATGATCCTCTTGTACTCAGTAGGTATCATAGGCTAACTGAGCAAAGTAGATAATAAAGCATACAAAATACACACTAAAAGCATGTCACCTATAATCAGAATATGCCCCCCAATGATAGCCCACACCACTTGCACTAACAGTTCTATAATACTCACATATATTACAACAAACATAAAAAAGGGTTGTAAGTATACATTATACCACATACAAGTAAAGCACAAATGGACACCATATACAAAAACATCAAGTACAAGTAAAGGTAGATATAATAAATGGATGGGTAACAAGTCAAGACAATCATAATCACATCACAAGCATAATACAATAAATACAATGAAAATGATGAGAATTGTGATGATGATGATGTAATGCACGAGGCCATCGCACAATCTTCAAAAATATCACACAGCCTCCGTATACACCTACGGAGCTAAAAATTTCTGACATAGAATCCATGGGGATTCATCAACCTGTATAAAATCCATATCTATGTCTCCTCCCTAGCACATTCCTCGGGGATGATTTTATAAGATGTCACATTTTTTATTAGAAAATGTCAGTGTTTTTAGTATTTTCATGGTGGTACCAATATTTCATGAATGTACATGATATGAAGATATAATGCTCACAATCAACCAGAATGAGAATTTCAATATCTAATCAATATACCAACCAAGTGAGACAAATATCCACTAAGTATTTCTAACCATCCATGAAAATCAACATGCTTTATATGCCAATAAAGTATGAATACATTACAATACAAAATTGGCACCATAATAGGCTTTTGTCAAAGAAGATACAATTATTTTCATACATATAGGCTATCAACATCATATATGGGCCCCCACACGTACACAATACAATAAGATAACCTTTTTGATGATTAGTTTCCACACCCTAACATGCTTTTGTATCAAAATTAACTACCCAGCACAGTCTAAAAGAAGTTAATCCATAACCTACCTTGAAAGCCAAAAATGGAACAAAAGACTTCATTCCCAAAGTCTCCATCCTCTTGAATGGTCACGGAATCAACTATAGAATCTACACAAAAAAAGCCAATGATACCCTTTTTGCCTAGTTTCTAGTCGGGGTCAAAATGGTCCTCCGAAAAAGTATTTTGAAAAAGAAAGGCCAAATCATAAATTTATTTCAAAAACGTGTTACTCATATTTTTAGGAGTTTACATCTAAATACTCAAGAAAAAATGAATTAAAACGAGGTCCAAATTTAAGAAAAATCATTTTCAAGCTTTACCGGATAAGAATTCCCAAAATCCATTTAAAAATTGTGAATTAGAGCTGTTTTAAAGATAAAATTGAGGGAAATTTGATAATTATAGGATTAGAAACTCACCCAAGTTAAAACGGGTAGAAATTATGAGGTAAATTGAAGGAATACCATTTTTAGGCCTTACGAGTCAAACTTCTCAAATTTCACACTTTAATCCAAGTTTAAAACAAGAAATAAATGATAAAGATTGAAGAAAATTATTGAAATAAGTGTTATGGAGCTTACCCAAGCTTAGAATTAGAGAAAGTTTCTCAAAATCATGAAACTCTAATCTCCAAGTCTCAAAAAATGGTGAAAAATAGTGAAATGTGGATATATATATAACCCAAGCATCACGATCGCGGTCGCTAGCTGACAGGGGTATCGTTATCGCCAAAAGGGTGTCACGATTGTGATACTTAACCTGCATGTCCAATCGCAATCACGACACTAGCTATGTGATCATGGGTACACCAGTTGAGTGGTGCACTAGTTGGGGACTTAGTGCATTTCAAGTCTCTGCCCCTCGAGATTCATCCAGAATCCTGTGAACGCAAACAAACTAAGAAACCTTAATAAATTTGATGCTCTGAACTCAATGGCGTAATGATGTTTTTGAAAAAAATATCATTTTCACAAAGTTGACCCCCAAAATCTAAAATTACAACTTTTTGAATTGAGGGTTGAAATAAGATTTAAAAGCCATAAAACCATACTAACCATGTTACCATGCTAAACTCAACATTCCAAATCTGCTGGTGCAGTTTATTTTTTCATCTGATAAATAGATCAAAAGATGTTGACTGAAGTCAACTATAAGTCTCTTGAAGCCACCAAAAATCATAATATAGCATAAAACATGCTAAAATGCATAGGAAATTGTGCCAATCATCCTCACACCCTAGAAACTCCACAACACAACCACAAGAGAGGTAAAATGGTCAAATCACATAGAAATACACATTTCACATTCATCAAAATTCAAGTCGTTACATCATCTACCTCTACAATTCTAGTTCTTCCTTGAACTAAAGGCAAGAAAAATACCTAAATCAGCATAAATTTGAGGATAAGAACTATGCATATTAGACTCGACCTCCCAAGTATCCTCATCTATAGGTGGATGCCTCCACTGGACCTTAACTACAGGAATAACTCTAGAGCCCAATCGTGTAACATCCCTGGCCATTAAGAAGATTGGATCTTCAACAAAAGAAAACCTCTCATATAACTGAACCAACTCCCAATGAATTACATGAGGCTCACTTGAATGTAATGTTAAAGCATGAAAACTTAAAAAAACTAGATGAACAACTAATAAGTCTAGGGCAAAAACTAACTCATAAGCCACATCACCAATAGTTCGAATAATCTCAAATGGGACAATATACCTGGGGATAAGATTTCCCATCTTCTCAAACCTCATCACACCCTTCATGAGTGAAACTGAAAGAAAAACACGATCACCAACACTAAATTGCAAGGCACGTAGTCTATGGTTTGCATAACACTTCTGACTACTCTGAGCTGCTCAAAGTCTATCGTAAATGATCTAGACTCTATCCAAAGACTCACAAAGAATATTCATACCTCGAGGTCTAACCTTAGAAACCTCAAACCAACCTACTAGAGAGCGACAATACCTACCATACAAAGCCTAAAAAGGAGCCATAAAGATACTGAAATGGTATTTATTATTATACCTAAACTCTGCCAAGGCTAAATATTGCTCCCACTAACTACCAAAATCTATCAAACAAGCGCGTAGCATTTCCTTCAAAACCTGGATAGTCTGCTCTGGCTGACCATCATTCTAGGGGTAAAATACGGTACTACGATCAACCCAAGTACCCAAATCATTTTGAAAAGTCTTTTAAAATTGAGATGACAACACAGAAGCTTGATCTAAAATTATAGAAATTGGAACACCATAAATACTCACAATGATCTGAGGTAAAGTTATGCACCACAGTGTTGTTATCCGAGCTTATTTAAATTAGTTTAGAAGACTTCTCTTGTGATTAATGTGCAATTATTGGTGGAAATAAGCATCTAAGTATTGTGTTATGTAAATATAATGTTCAAAGTGTGTTCATAGTGAATTTGGAGTCAAAACACCAAGTTAAGAGTCAGGGGACAAAAGCTAGTACTCATAGCTTGAACTATAGCCTTTACTAGTTCGTTGTGTTGAATTGTATGTTATTTTGGGATCTAATGTATGATGTTTGATTTTTTATTAAGCTTGGGAGTTAATAATAATGATAAATTGATTTTAAAAAAGCTTTAAATAATATGGAAACAACACCACAAAGCTTGGATTTAAAGGACAAAAACAACAGACAATGCTTGATCAAAGTTGGATGTTTTGATGTGCTTGGTGTGCCATGCTGCCTAGGTTCCATGATAAGGCCATGGAACGCCATTGGAAACATTTTAGATGTTAATTTGTAGTGTGTCTCTACATTTTTTGTATGACACACTGCTTACATAGTGCAATATTAGAGTGACACGCCCTTAGGTTGAAATCAACAATTTTTGTCCTAGTATAAATAGGATACTTAGTTGTTATGTTGGACACCTCTGACGACCTTGGGACTTGAAGGTGGACTGGATAAAACTTTAATTAGGGTTTTTATCTCTTTACTTTAGTTTGTTTATGGAGTTTAACATGTATTATACTCTTGTTATTCTTGTTATGTCTATGAGCGGCTAAGGCCAAGAATATGAGTACTATTGTTTTGAATTGATTTGGTTATGGTTGTTTATTTATCCTTTTTATTACTATTTTAAAGAGTCATGACCCTTAGAATAAATGTAATAAATCTATTGTAAATTTGAAAAAATGAATGGTAGAGTAGAACCTGGGATGAATAGGATAGGATTATAATCTTCTAATTGAATGAAGTTATAATTTGCATTTAGGATATGAATATACCTAAGTTCCCTATTTGGTTTAAGTATGGGATGAATGTGAAACCTTTCAACTTAGTTTTCGTATCCGCGTTCAATGAGGTAGTTGTTGGGGCTAAGTTGGATTATTGATTAGAGGTTCGGAAGGCCATAGTCATAGTATAAACCTCGTGAACCAACAACCAAAATAACTAACCTAACCAATAAAGTTCTATAATGTAGTATGATAGTTCACTGTGATTTAACACTGGGCTTTCCCCATTGATTGTTCAACCCTCTGTTTTACCGCATTGTTTAGTTATTCTTAGTTTTTGCCAACAATTACTTTTGGTTACAATAGTAATGAGTTAATCTTAATAGTTGGACTAGTCTGGGATAGTTGATAACATAAGTCACTGAGGGATCGATATTCCTTTTTGCATAAGGCCACTATATTACTTGGTAAGACCACATACACTTGTATATGCACTTGAGCGCAACACATAATCTCAAGAATGTAGATACGGGCCAGCCTGTCAGCACTGAAATTGTAATACCCCGGGAAATTTTTAGTTGAAATTTTGTGCGTAAACGTGTTGGGTTCTATCTTCTAGAATGAATTATAAATTTTCCGTGCAGAATGTCTTAGATTATAACAACACCATTGTGTAGATTATCGAATAAGCTTTCCAAAGATATATGGATCATCCAAAACAGACAACAGAGCAATGATTTATGAACATTCCGATCGAACCGTAAATAGTAGTGAACAGAAAAACGTGCAGGAAAAAGTACTGAGGCATGGCGTATTTTTTCTCCAAGTTTAAACGATCATAACTCCTTGTATATAATGATCTGAGTGATTTGTTATATATCAATGGAAATCTCTACGATTCCTCTTTCCAATGAAATTAATTTTATCCAATTTGACTATCGGAGCAAAAAGTTATGGTCGATCTACTTCAGCCTATCAAAAGAGAATTTTTGGGGTCAACTTCAAACGATCATAACTCCTCGTACACAATGATCTGGGTGAGATACTATATATCAACGGAAATATATGAGAGTCCTCTTTCTAATGAAATTAGTTTCATCTAATTTGGATATCGAAACAAAACATTATGGTTGATCTACTTCAGACTACAAAAACAGTCCACCAAAGGACAGATTCGAGAATTATTTGATTTTTAGGAGTGTTTTGGTCATTCCCCCTCACCCAAAATCCATCCAAACCCTATATTAAATCCTATTAGAAGCATTATATGTTATATTTCATCAAATTTTCTCAAAAATAAAACCCCAAGCTCCTACATCCAACTTCAAGAACCTCCAAAGTTCTCCATTAATTCTGCAAATTTATTCAAGATTCCAAGTTCCTAGTTCAAGAACTCCAAGAACCATCATTCAAAGGCACGATTAATATCTCAAAAATGAGTATCTATCTAAAGTTCATCATTTAAGGTATGTGGGGTTTTTCAACAAGAACTCTCTTTCGTTCTTGTGCCCAAAAGTAATTTTCTTTACAAAGGCATGATTTTTATTTGATTTTTATGAATTTGACGCATTAACCCATATCTTATGATGATTATTATGAAATCTTGATATTTATGATTTTGAAATATGAATTTACATGTGTAGAGATATAAAGCATGAATCTTGAACGATATTTATCATGATTTTGATATTTGGATCATGAATCCCCATTGGAAATTATGTTTTTTTGAGAAAGTGTGTGTTATAAGCACGTTAATGTTGAATATTTGAGATATTTTGAATGATTTGACCTTTTGGTCTTAATGGAGTTGTTTTGAACTTGAGTGTGAAAGAAATCCACAACGTGGTTGATTTTGATAGATGGGAAGCATGATGGCTCTCGATGTATATTTATATATTATTGAAATTGTTTTGTTGTGGATTGTCTTTGAAATGATCTGAGCTAAGTCCGGGAGAAATCTTTAGCACCGAGTGGGAGGTATAAAGCGACCTTACTTTCCTAAAACTACGTACCCCTGTAGGAGTGAGCCTGAGGCTGATTTATATAGTGATCACTAGTTTGTGTGGAATTGATATCGATAGTCCTACTCCGATGGCAAGGATAGGATGGATCTCCCCAACGTGGGTTGTACGTTGGACTTCATATAGTTCACATGGTTATGTCAGTTATAGGATCTCCTAGTGTGTGTGTGTTTCCTTGTGTCTATGGTGAATGGTGAAGTGATTAGAAAGTGGAATTGTGAAAGTTATTCTTTCAAAAGATTTAAATAATATTTACATTATGAGAACTGATATTCTTGATGAACTGAAAGTGATTGACAAATTATATGATGACTCATATGTGTTATTGTACTTATTTTATCCTCTCATGATTATCATGATTTTCTTCGTGCTATGTGAGTCTTTCATACATCTTGTATATTTCTTATAAATTATTATGATGATGATGTTTGTACAACTGCATACACCCCCATATACTTAGTTCTTTTCCATGCTACTGACCCATATCTTCAGTATGGGCTGCATTTTCTTGAAATATAGGTTCAGGTGCTCAGTTCCAGGTTCGACAGTGATTCTTCGGGCACGCTATTCTACATCCTCTGTTGTGGTGAGTCCTCATGTTCCGAGGATGTGATATCTGATGTTGGTTTCACAGAATCGTTTACATTTGATAACTGAGTATGAGTCAGTTGGGGCATGTCTCAATGGCTCGCTGATTTTATTGATTTTCTTAGAGGCTTGTCAGACTAGTATAGATGTTGGGAGTTGACTAATAAGTCATATTTTGTTATCTTTCTGAAATTCTTTTATTCTTGGATGATTATTACTCTATTGATATTTGAGGGTTATTTTTGGAAACCCTATTAATTTGTGTTGACCTGAATGAAAATGGATCAAAGGGTTAGCTTGGGGCTACTCATAGCCTCAAGCACTATATGACCCTCCGGGACCCATTTTCAGGGCGTTACAAACTTGATATCAGAGCCTAAGGTTTTAAGGTGTCCTAGGGAGTCTGACAAGCCGCATTAAGTAGAGTCTTGATCATCGGTGTGTAGCGCGCCATATATATGAGCTAGAGGCTATAAGACATTTTAGGAAAAAGTGTGATTCTTTCTTTCAGAAGTCTATCGTACTTAAAGTGTCTCTCTCTACTATTGATTTGTGCTCTCCTCTTTCAGAAATACGCCTCCACATCGAGCGAGAAGAAATAATGATGGTCAGCAACCTCAACCTCGAGCGAGAAGAAATAATGATGGCCAAGTATGCTCCTGACTTAGTGGCTGGTAATTGGGCTAGTATGAGTAAGTTTGTGACTGGAGTGTCTAGTTAAGTGGTTAAGGAGTGTAGGTCTGCTATGCTGAATAGTGAGATGAATCTTTCTAGGCTGATGACTCATGCCCAATAGATTGAGGCAGACAAGATTAAGGAGAGAGATAGAATGAGAGGGAATAAGAGAGTTAGGTCCAAGCAGTATAGATAGGGTTAGTCTAGATCGCAGTGAGGGAGTCGCCCTCAGTATTAGGATCGTTCGTGTATGCCATCACCGTCATATGCTAGTGCTCCCATGCCTACAGGTAGGCAGGAGAAAGGTAGTAGATCATATGCATCCAGATCCCAGTAAAGTGCTGGCAGTAAGCCAAATCGTCCCCTGTGTCCTAAGTGTGGTAGGGCTCATTCGGGTGAGTGTTGGGGTAAGAAGAGGGGTTGTTTCCAGTGTGGTGACATAGGTCACAGAGTTAGAGATTGTCCACAGGATGGACAAGGGCGTCGTCACACTCGCCCTCAAACCCAGACTTAGACTGTTAGTGCTCCGGTTCCAGCGACTCGCCCAACCCCAGCTCAGGGCACCTCTTCTAGCAATGCTGGCGGGCAGCGCCAGAATAGATTCTATGCTTTACCATCCCACCAGGAATAGGAGAACTCTCCCGATATTATTACTGGTATGCTTCATATATTTTAGTTTGATGTGTATGCTTTGTTGGATCCTGGATCCAGTTTCTCATATGTTATGCCTTTGATTGCTGTGAATTTTGAAATGAGTCCTGAGATTATTCCTGAGCTTATCCTATTTTCTACCCCAGTAGGGGATTTGATTATTGCCCAGAAAGTGTATAAAAAGTGTCCTATTACCATTTTTATAGAGTCTTGTTGGCTGATCTGATTGAGTTAGACATGGTAGATTTTGATGTGATTCTGGGTATGGACTGGTTGTATTCTTCTTATGCCTCTATTGATTGTCAAACCTGAGTGGTCAAGTTTCATTTTATGGGTGCATCCGTGTTTGAGTGGTCTTGGAATTCTGTGTCACCCAAGAGTCATTTTATCTATTACCTCAAAGCTAGAAAGCTTATTTCCAAAGGGTGTATTTACCATTTGGTTAGAGTCAAAGACACTAAGTCTGAGACTCCAACTCTCCGGTCTGTTAACGTCATCAATGAGTTTTCTGATGTCTTTCCGGATGATCTCCCAGGGATACCTCCTGATAAAGAGATAGAGTTCAGGATTGATCTTCATCCCGATACTCAGCCCATTTCTATTCCTCCTTACCGTATGGCCCCTGCAAAACTTAAGGAGATGAAAGAGCAACTTAAAGATATACTAGATAAGGGTTTCATAAGTCCCAGTGTTTCTTCTTGGGGTGATCATGTGTTGTTTTTGAGAAAGAAAGATGGCTCTTTGGTATGTGCATTGATTACCGCAAACTGAATAAAGTCACTATCAGAAATAAGTACCCCCTTCCGAGAATAGATGATTTGTATGACCAATTACAAGGTGCAAGTTATTTCTCAAAGATAGACCTTCGTTCCGGCTATCATCAACTCAAAGTTAGGGAGTGTGACATCCTAAAACTGCTTTCCAAACTTGTTATGGCCATTTTGAGTTTCTTGTTATGTCGAGTTAACTAATGCCCCAGCAACTTTCATGGACCTCATAAATCAAGTGTTCAGACCATATCTGGATATGTTTGTCATAGTGTTCATCGATGATATATGGGTGTACTCCTATAGTGAGGATCAACATTCTGATCATCTCCGAACTATCTTGTAAACCCTTAGAGATCACAAGTTTTTTGCCAATTTTAGTAAGTGTGATTTTTGGCTAAGATCAGTTGTTTTTTTAGGTCATATCATTTCTTCCGAGGGTATTAAAGTTGATCCCCAAAAGACCAAAGCTGTTAGAAATTTGCCTAGACCTATTTCTCCGACTGATATTTGAATTTTCTTGCGTTTAGCTGGCCATTACCGTCGCTTTATTAAGGGTTTCTCCTCTATAGTGTCTCCTATAACTCAGTTGACCTAAAAGAAAGTGAAGTTCTTGTGGTCTGAATCTTGTGAGAAGAGTTTTCAGGAGTTGAAGACTCGACTCACTTCAGCCCGTATTTTGACTTTGCCTGATGGTATTGATGGTTTCGTGGTGTACTGTGATGCTTCGAGAGTTGGGTTGGGTTGCGTATTGATGCAGAAGGGTAAGGTGATAGCTTATGCTTCTAGACAGTTGAAACCCCATGAGAATAATTACCCCACCCATGACCTTGAGTTTGTTTCTATTGTGTTTGCTTTGAAAATCTGGAGACACTATTTGTATGGTGTCCATGTTGATGTTTTCACTGATCATAAGAGTCTGCAGTATGTGTTTACCCAGAGAGAATTGAATCTTAGGCAGAGATGATGGTTAGAATTATTAAAGGACTATGATATGAGTGTGTTGTACCATCCGAGAAAGGCCAATATTATGGCGGAGCCCCTAAGTAGAGTGTCCATGGGCAGTGTTTCGCATGTGGTAGAAGGTAAGAAAGAGTTGGCTCGTGATATACATAGTTTGGCTAGATTGGGGGTTAGGTTGTTTGACTTTGCTGAAGGTAGTATACGGGTTCAGAGTAGTTCCGAATCCTCCTTGGTTTCGGAAGTGAAGGAAAAGCAGTACTTAGATGCTAGTTTGGTCAGACTGAAGGAGTCAGTCAAGGACCAAAAAGTAGAGGTTTTCTCCCAAGGGGGAGATGGTGTGTTGAGATTGTAGGGTAGATTATGTGTCTTGAATATTGATGATCTAAGACAGAGGATTATGGATGAAGTGCACGAGGCGCGATATTCTATTCATCCTGGTGCCACCAAGATGTACCGATACTTGCGGGAAATCTATTGGTGGAGTGGCATGAAGAAAGATATAGCAGCGTTTGTAGCTAAGTGTGCAATATGCTAACAAGTTAAGGTTGAACACCAAAGACCTGGTGGTATAATGCAAGAGTTTAGTATTCCCACCTGGAAGTGGGAAGAGATAAATATGGACTTCGTAATTGGTTTACCTCCTTTCCGACGCCATCATGATTCCATTTGGGTTGCGGTTGATAGGTTGACTAAGTCTGCTCATTTCTTGCCTGTTCATACTTCATATACTACTGAGGATTACGCTAGATTGTATATCCGAGAGCTAGTCAGACTGCATGGAGTTCCCTTGTCTATCATTTCAGATAGGGTACTCAGTTCACTTAGCAATTTTGGAAAGCTTTTTAGAAGGGTATTGGTACCCAAGTTCTTTTAAGTTATGCTTTTCATCCACAGACTGATGGTCAGGCTGAGCGGACCATCCAGACCTAAGAGGATATATTGAGATCTTGTGCACTTGACTTTAAGGGAAGTTGGAATGATCACTTACCGTTGATAGAGTTTGCTTACAATAACAGTTTCCACTCTATTATTGGCATGGCTCCATTTGAAGCCTTCTATAAGAGGAAGTGTAGATCACCCATAGGTTGGTTCAAGGAGGTTAAATCGGCTGTGAGTGGTCCTGATTTGGTATTTGAGGCTATGGAAAAAGTTAAGTTGATTAGGAAAAGGTTGAAAACTGGGCAGAGTCATCAGAAGTCATATGCGGATGTTAGAAGATGAGACCTTGAGTTTGAAGTTGGTGACCTAGTGTATCTGAAAATTTCACCCATGAGGGGGGTGAAGAGATTCAGAAAGAAGAGGAAGCTTAGTCCCCGTTATGTTGGTCCTTACAAAATTCTTAGTCGTGTTGGTAAGGTAGCTTATGAGGTCAAGTTGCCTTCCGAGTTGTCCTCTTTTCATCCAATATTCCATGTCTCCATGCTTAGAAATCGTATTAGCGATGTTGTGGTAGTGGATTCCTATGTGAGTGCTGACATTCAAGAAAACCTTTCTTTTGATGAGATTTCTATTGAGATTCTTGATTTCAGTGTCCGAAGACCAAGGAACAAAGAAGTTCCCCTGGTCAAGGTGTTGTGGCAAAACCAATCTGTTGAGGGTGCAACTTGGGAAGCTGAGGTGGATATGCGATCCAAGTACCCGCACCTATTTTGTGATAACTCCGATCAAGCCAAACGTTCTTTCCTAAATCATGCACTTTTGATAAAAGTTGCAGCAATTTAGCTATCATTTATTATGTGTTCAGCTGTAGTTTCTTGAATTTATGCATTCTATGTTGCATTCGGAGTGAAAAACGATGTGGTGATGAGTCTAACAAATAGTTTCAGCTGTATGCTCTATTCCCTATCTAATCTTGGCATGTCTAGAATCATTCGAGGAGTAATGTTTCCAAGGGGGGAATGATGTAATACCCCGAGAAATTTTTTGTTGAAATTTTGTGCGTAAACGTGTTGGGTTCTATCTTCTAGAATGAATTATAAATTTTTCGTCTGAAATGTCTTAGATTATGACCCACCATTGCGTAGATTATCAAATAATCTTTCCAAAAATATTTGGATCATCCAAAACAGACACCCGAGCGACGAGTTATGAACATTCCGATTGAACCATGAATAGAAGTGAACAGTAAAACGTGCAGGAAAAAGTTTTGAGGCCTGGCGTATTTTTACTCCAAATTTAAATGATTATAACTCCTTGTACATAATAATCTAGATGATCTACTATATATCAACGGAAATCTCTGCAAGTCCTCTTTCCAATAAAATTGGTTTCATCCAATTTGTCTATTGGAGCAAAAAGATATGGTCGATCTATTTCAGCCTATCAAAAGCAAATTTTTGGGTCAACTTCAAATGATCATAACTCCTCGTACATAATGATCTGAGTGTGGTACTATATATAAACGGAAAGATATGAGAGTCCTCTTTCTAATTAAATTAGTTTCATCCAATTTGGATATCGGAGTAAAACATTATGGTTGATCTACTTCAGACTATCAAAACAGTCCACAAAAGGACAGATTCGAGAATTATTTGATTTTTAGGGACGTTTTGGTCATTCCCCCTCACCCAAAATCCGTCCAAACCCTATATTAAAGCCTATTAGAAGCATTATACGTTATATTTCATCAAATTTCCTCAAAAAGAAAACCCTAATCTCCTACATCCAACTTCAAGAACCTCCAAAGTTCACCATTAATTCTGCAAATTTATTCAAGATTCTAAGTTCCTAGTTCAAGAACTCCAAGAACCATCATTCAAAGGCATGATTAACATCTCAAAAATGAGTATCGATCTAAAGTTCATCATTTAAGGTATGTGGAGTTTTTCAATAAGAACTCTCTTTCGTTCTTGTGCCCAAAAGTAATTTTCTTTACAAAGGCATGATTTTTATTTGATTTTTACGAATTTAAAGCATGAACCCATATCTTATGATGATTATTATGAAATCATGATGTTTATGATTTTGAAAGATGAATTTACATGCGTGGAGATATAAAGCATGAATCTGAACGATATTTATCATGATTTTGATATTTGGGTGGTCATCCCCATTGGAAATTGTATTTTTTTAGAAAGTGTGTGTTATAAGCACGTTGATGTTGAATATTTGAGATATTTTGAATGATTTGACCTTTTGGTATTATTGGAGTTGTTTTGAACTCGAGTGTGAAAGAAATCTACAACGTGGTTGATCTTGATAGATGGGAAGCATGATGGCTCCAGATGTATATTTATATATTACTGAAATTGTTTTGTTGTGGATTGTCTTTTAAATGATCTGAGCTAAGTCCGAGAGAAATCTTTAGCACCGAGTGGGAGGTATAAAGCGACCTTACTTCCCTAGAACTACGTTCCCCCGTAGGAGTGAGCCTAAGGCTACTTTATATAGTGATCACTAGTTTTTGTGGATTTGATATCAATAGTACTACTCCGATGTCAAGGATAGGACGGCTCTTCCCAACGTGAGTTGTACGTTGGGCTCCATGTAGCGCACATGGTTTATGTCGGTTATAGGATCTCCTAGTGTGTGTGTGTTTCCTTGTGTCTATGGTGAATGGTGAAGTGATTTGAAAGTGTAATTGTGAAAAATATTCTTTTGAAAGATTTAAATGATATTTACATTATGAGAATTGATATTCTTGATGAACTAAAAGTGATTGACAACTTATATGATGATTCACATGTGTTATTGTACTTATTTCATCCTCTCATGATTATGATGATTTTCTTCGGGCTATGTGAGTCTTTCATACATCTTGCATATTTCTTATAAATATTTATGATGATGATATTTCTACAACTGCATACACCCCCATATACTTTAGTTCTCTTCCATGGTACTGACCCATATCTTCAGATGTGGGCTGCATTTTCTTGGAATGTAAGTTCAGGTGCTCAGTTCCAGGTTCGACGGTGATTATTCGGGCACGCTGTTCTACATCCTCTGTTGTGGTGAGTCGTCATGTTCCGAGGATATGATGTCTGATGTTGGTTTCATGGAATCATTTACATTTGATAACTGAGAATGAGTCAGTTGGGGCATGTCTCAATGGCTCGCTGGTTTTGCTGATTTTCTTAGAGGCTTGTCGGACTAGTATAGATGTTGGGAGTTGACTAATAAGTCGTATTTTGTTATCTTTTTGAAATTCTTTTATTCTTGGATGATGATTACTTTGTTGATATTTGAGGGCTATTTATGGAAACCCCGTTGATTTGTATTGAACTGAATGAAAATGGCTCAAAGGGATAGATTGGGGCTACTCGGAGCCTCAAGCGTCGTGTGATGCTCTGGGACCCGTTTTTCTGGGTGTTACAGAAATATATCTGAAATGGAATGAAATAAGCAGACTTGGTCAATAGATTCACGATGATCCAAATATTATCAAAACCATGCGAAGTGCGAGGTAATTCGATCACGAAGTCCATAGTGATATGTTCCCACTTCCACTCAGGAATGGGTAACCTCTAAAACATTACACCACATCTCAAATGCTCTATTTTCACCTACTGGCAACATAGGCAACGAGCTACAAAGTCTGCTACATCCTTCCTCATATCACCCCACCTGTAATGTTGTCTCAACTCAGGATACATCTTAGTCATTCCTGAATGGATGGAATAACTGGAACAATGAGCCTCTTCCAAAATCAATTTGATCCAGTCACTCACTCTCAACATACAAACTTGGTATCCAATCCTCAAAACCCATCTAAATCAAGTGAGGCTTCCTTACCCTTACACTCAACACTTTATCCCTAATCAACCTCAATCAAACATCATCAAACTGATGAGCTCAAATCTGCTCCATCAAAGAAGACCTAGGCTCCACAGATGCCAAAACACGCCCAAGTGTCGAAACATCAAGACTAACCATCGGGTTAGCTATAGACTGAACCTCTAAGGCTAAAAGCTTTTCCTGGGTCAAAAGATATGCCAAGCTACTCATGCTAGTCGAATTTTAGCTCAAGGCATCTGCAATCACATTAGCCTTATTCAAATGGTAGAGAATAATGAAGTCATAATCCTTAAGCAACTCAAGCCAACGGTGTTGTCTTATATTAAGATCCTGCTAGGTAAAAAAGTACTGAAGGCTATGATGATTTAAGAAAATATCACAATGGACTCCATACAAGTTGTGCCTACAACACTTTAATCCAAAAACAATCGTGCACAACTCCAAATCGTGGGTAGGGTAATTCTTGTCATAGGGGTTTAACTGATAAGAAACATACACAATCACCTTATTCTACTGCATCAACACAGCACCTAACCCAACACTTGAAGCATTAAAAAAGACAGTGAAACCCACGTCCTCTTTGGGCAAAGTCATGATAGGAGATGAAGTCAACAAATTTGTAAGTTTTTGGAAGCTCACCTCACCAGCATCAGACTACTGAAAGAAATCTTCTTGTCAGTCAACTTGGTCAATAAAGCTGTAATAGATAAAAACTCTCAACAAAATACTGATAAGAACCTTCCAAGCCAATAAAACTCTAAATATCGATGGGTAAAGTAGGCCTACGCAATAATGAACTATCGCAATCTTGGTTGGATCAACCATAAGACCCTCCTTAGTCACCATATGACCCAAGAAATAAATACACTCCAACCAAAGCTCACACTAGTAGAACTTGGCATACAAGTTCACATCCCTCAATCTCTGAAGCACAATCCGTAAATGCTCCTCATGATCTACCTCACTCTTTGAATAAACCAAGATATCATCTATAAATACAATAATAAAGGAGTTGAGATGGGATAAAATACCCGATTTATCAACTCCATGAATGCGGATGGGGAATTGGTCGACCCAAAAGACATGACCAAGAACTCATAATGACTATATAGAGTCTGAAAAGTTATCTTTGGAATATCCAAAGCTCTAATCCTCAACTGGTGATACCCAGATCTCAAATTAATCTTCGAAAACACCACGACATCCTGAAGCTGATCGAACAAATCATCAATGTAAGGAAGATGATACTTATTCTTAACCATCACCTTGTTCAACTATCGATAATCGATACACATCCATATAGATCCATCTTTCTTCTTCACAGAAAATACAGGTACACCCCATGGTGACATACTAGGTCAAATAAATCCCTTCTCCAACAACTCCTGCAACTAATCCTTCAATTTCTTCAACTTGGTTGAGGCCATCCTATAAGGAGGAATAGAAATGGTATTGGTGCCCGACTCAACATTAATAGAAAAATTAACATCACGATCCGGAGGCAAAAAAGGCAAATCTATAGGGAACACATCCATAAACTCATGGATACAAACAGATCCAAATAGGGAGGTAAAGCCACCCTAATTTACGAATATGAGCCAAGTATGTGAAATATTCTCTCTCAACCCATTGACGAGCCTAAACATATGATATAACCCTCTTAGAACCCGAATGAAGTATACCCTTCCAAGCTATCCTTGGCACACCCGATGAGGCTAAAGTCATGATCTTAGCATAACAATCTAGAATAGCATGGTAAGGAGCCAATCAATACATACCCAGGATGATATAAAAATTAACCATATCTAATACATGCAAATTTACCCAGGTCTCACGCCTAGAAAAAGTCAAAGGACAGGATCAGTACACCAATCCACCACTAAAGAATCTCCTACTGGGCAGATATATAAATAGACAACAAGAGGATCACTAACATACACATAGGAGAAAGTTGATCCCGGATCAAATAACACAAATGTAAATCTGAAATAAACAAGGATGATACCTATAATCACAGCATCAAAAACTCTGCCTTTAGTCTGGAGGGTATAGTATTGCACTGTTCATGACCACTAACTAGTTGAGTCGCCCCCGCGATGGCCATCATGGACTCCACTACCTCTGTCTCTCAAACTTATGGTAGAACCTCTACCACTCATATACAAAATCGAAGTAGGTTTGATCATATAGTAGGGATAGTCCTTTGCCAGATGGCTAATCTCATCACATACCAAGCAACCTCTACGACCTGACTCAATAGGGGAAGGTACCACTTGGATCGGGAGACCACTATAAACTGTTGAACCACAAGATCTTCTACCTGAACCCTGTACTAGCTGCCTACACTGGCCTACCATGATACACATGAGAACCTATAAAATCTTTGCCCAATTATGACCTCTAAACTCACCAAAATGGCAAACCTTCTTGGCTGTAATACCCCAAAAATCCAAACCAATGTTAGATCTATGTTTCAAGATTATGCAAAATAGATTATAGTTCTTTGGTAGTTTTATGAGTGAGTTTGATGAATATTCAGGCCTCAAATAATTCCAAGTTACTAGATGATTCAAAATATTCCTTATCGATTAAGTTTTTTTTAGAAGAATATTGTTATATTTAAATTCAAACAAGCATATCTTTTGTTCTACTGAGAATTTTCTAACTCAAGACCAACTAAATTATAGAAAATGGAATTATCTCTCCAATGATACTAATTTCATATAAATCTGATACACGGGCGAGATGTTATGGCACTTTTAGTAAGAGAAAGTGGCTCAACACGTCATGCCGCATTGCGGTGATGGCCAATTTCACGTTCTTCCTTTTTCCAGAGGAGCACCGTGATGGAACCGCATCGCACCAATGGTAAATTTCATGTTCTTATTTTTCCAGTGGGGTACCGCGATGGCACCTCGTCACACCAAGGTACTAGTTCAGGATTGTCCGTTTCTAGTGACGCAACGTGATAGCACCGTGTCACGCTATCGGTCAAAATTGGGATTTCTAGTTTCAGTTATGAGTTTTAATTTCCAAGGGTATTTAAGTCCTTTACCTTTACCCCATTCAGTCCAAACACGGGATTTAAGTCCCAAGAGAGCATTATTTGCTCATTATTTCATAATTCTCTCAAATTAAAGTAGCCCTGTTTCAAGAACAAACCCAAACTCATCAAACATTCAAGATCAATCATTAAAAATTCATCAAGAAATTTCTCAATTTCACCAACTAAGGTATGCCAAATGTTTATCCATGGGTCTCTCTTACCAATGGAGTCCAAGAATCTACTTTCAAATTCAAAGTTATGATTTTTACAAGTTATTGTGATTTTAACCATGAATCCCTATGAATTTTTATTATATACCATGATTACATGAAAGTTTTGTTGTTATTAAACCTCATAGGTTTGAATAATATTGTTCGCTGATTTAAATCATAATTAATGATGTTGATGTTGAAATTATGTCATTACAACAAGCTTTAAATTATTCTCATGCTTAGCTTAAACTATGAATATCAAGTGTTTGATGAAATGCCTACAAGAATAAATTTTGAATAAATGCTTTCACATTATGCCCTCAAAGATTTAGTACTATTTTACTATATTGCTATCGAATCTTGGGGGCTATGAATACCCAAAAACTTAGTTGTTTACTTAGTCTCAGTATTTTCAGAATAGTTTTAGACACGTTATGGGCATTATCAGTTCAATCAATTATCATAATCAGTTAAACTTAGAATAGTTCAGTATCTCAAGTAAGTTCAATTGGGAGTAGGAATTAGCACTGAGCGAGTGCAGGGATGGCGGTTTCCCCGTCAGTTAGGAAGAGTCATTAGTAGCAGTCCCTGTACTCTAGAAATAAGTAGCCAACATAGGATATGAGGATTCACCCATCAGTTCAGGCTTAACTACCTCTCAGGGGTCACCCATCAGTTTAGGCTTGACAGCCTTAGTCTTTTAAGGAAATATATTAGTAGATCCACACAGCCAGTGTTAGTACCTATGGCATGGTACTTACACCCTTCCAACTGAGGTTATAGGTTGGACCCTAATTTTATTAATTGGGGCATGTAGGTTAGATAATAGCTCCCATAGTCATAGTCCAGAAATTATCTCAGTAATTCATTTTCAATTTTGCTTGACCATAGCATACAAATTATGAGTTATTAGATTTCAGTATTTTAGTTTACAAACTATATTCAGAATAAGTTTTATGCTTTGTCATGCATTATTAGTATTTACAGATTTTGTGTACTTTATTCATTACTTCATGTTATTCATTTAGTCAGTTATTACTCTTGTGCATGAAACCATGCATATCAGCGTACCTCATGTAGCATACCATTACATTCAAAGAACTAATCGTATACTTATTTCTTATGCTATGTTGTTTACTATCATAGGTTTGAATGCTCAGTTCTCGAATTGTGTATAGACATACCAGATTATCAGCGGTAGCAGTGGTGAGTCCTCATATTTCGAGGACATGCTTTATTTACCTTAGATTACTTTATCAGTTCAATATTTTTTCCCATTCAGTCGGAGTTAGTTGGGGGTTTATCCCATCATCTCCACAGTCAGTCAATAGAGGCTTTTCAAACTAGTATAGACAGTTAGTCTGTCTTTAGTTTTTAGTTATTATTCTTAGATATTTTATTAGTATTGTCAGTATTATTTTATAGACAATATCAAAATTATCATTTAAAACCTTATGGCATCATATCTATTATTATTTAAATATGAATTTTATCAGCAGCATATTATTCAGTGTTCATAGCAGGTACTAGCTCATTCGTTAACTTATGGTCCATCAGGGCTGTAAGCACCTTCTGGCACCTAGGGTGTAGTCTCGGGGTATTACAAACTTGGTATCAGAGCCTAAGGTTTTAAAGTGTCCTAGGAAGTCTTAATGCCCCATCAAGTAGAGTCATATGTATTTGTGTAAAGCACACTACACTAATGGACAAGAGGCTATGAGGTGTTTTAAGAAAAGTTTCCTTTCTTTCAGTGTTTATGTCATGTGAAAGAGCATGAGATCATGTTAAAATCTCTATCTAATATATTCTTCCATCTGTTTACAGACCACGACTCCTAAAAATATAAATGAAAGAAGAAATGTAAACCAGCCAGCACCTCCGCCCGTTCAGGAAGATCCCCTGAATGAGATTATTTCTTATGCAAAGTTCAGAGCTGCATTCACTACTCTAGCTCACTCTATAGTGTCTTAGAATGTTCATCCATCCACTGTTATGGCTAACCCAGTGGCCAATACTGCCACAGATAGGATTCAGGACTTTACCTGAATGAACGCTCCTCTATTTTAGGGATCCAAATCTAAAAAGGATCCGTAGAAATTCCTAGACATGGTCCAGAAGGTAACAAATATTATGGGGGTAACTTTTAGTGAGAGTGCTGAATTGAATGCTTACTAGCTGTAGGATGTTGCCCCTACCTCGTTTAAGTAGTGGAAAGGGGATAGAGGTGTAGACGTAGGGTTTGTAGAGTCGGAAGAGTATGCTACAGCCTTCTTAAAAAGATTCTTCCCATTAGAGATTAGGAAAGCCAAGGTGCTAGATTTTATCAACTTGAGGCAGGGCAACATGAGTGTGAAAAAGTATTCCCTTAAGTTTACTCGGTTAGATAGGTAGGCTCCTTATGTGGTGGCTGATAATAGGTCTAGGATGAGCAAGTTCATATCTGCATATCTGATAGTATGGTCAAGGAGTGTAGGATTGCAATGTTAATTAAGGATATGGACATATCTAGGTTTATGGTCAATAGATCGAGGAACATAAGCTTAAGAAGAAGGAGAGATAAAACAAGAAGGCTAGTACAGGTAGTTTTAATTTCACTCAGTCTAAGTTAGAGGGTGGAAACCATTCTCAATTCTGTCAGAAATCTTTAGCTCCTACTCCATATTTAGCTGGTGCCCTTGTGCCAAAGTTCAGAAATGATAATCGGGAAAGGGCACCAGGCTCTAAGTCCTAAGGTAGTGTAAATAGTAGTTACACAAATCCTCTTTGCCAGAAATATAGTAGAAACCACAAGGGTAAGTGTAGAGCTGGTAGTGATGTATGCTTTGGGTGTGACAAGCGAGGCCATAGGATATAAGAGTGTTAGGTAGTTGCTTATAAATATAGAGATTTAGGGAAATAGGGCCAGTCCCATCAGTCATTGGCTCCAGCCGGCCGCCCAACTCAGTAGGGCGCCACTTCCAATGCTACTAGTGGTCGGCGTTAGAATAGGCTTTATGCACTTCAATCTCGATAGGATCAGGAAAGTTCTCCTGATATGGTTAATGGTACATTGCAAATTTAAATATTTATGCTCTACTAGATCCTAGAGCATCTCTTTCTTTTGTAACCCCTTATATAGCCGTCAACTTCGAAGTTAGACTCAAAATCTTAGTAGATCTTTTCTCAGTGTCTATCCCAGTGGATAAGTCTGTCATAGCCCAGCGGGTATACAGGAACTGCCCGGTTATAGTGTCTCAGAAAGATACTTTAGTAAACCTTGTAGAGTTAGAGATAATGAATTTTGATTTCATTCTCTACATAGATTGGCTCCATTAATGTTATGCTTCTATGGATTGCATAAATAGAGTAGTTTATTTTCAATTTCCAAATGAACCAGTTCTAGAATAGAAGGGTAGTACTACAGTGCTTAGGGGTCATCTTGTTTCGTACCTTAGAGTGAGAAAGATGATGGCCAGGGGCTGTATTTATCATTTTTTTCAAGTTAAAGACTCTAATTCTGAGACTCTTAATCTTGATTCAGTTTTAGTAGTAAGGGAATTTCCATATGTATTCCCTGAGGATCTTCTCAGAGTTCCTCCTGAAAGAGAAATTAACTTCGAAATAGACCTTCTTCCTGATACCTAACCTATCTCTATTCCACCATATAGAATGGCTCCAGCCAAACTTAAAGAGTTCAAAGAACAGTTGAAAGATTTCTAGATAAGGGATTCATCAAGCCCAACATTTTCTCATGGGGCACACTAGCCCTATTCATGTGTAAGAAAGAAGGTTCTCTTAGAATGTGTATCGACTACCCTCAGTTGAACAAAGTCACGATCAAGAACAAATACTCACTTCCCAGGATTGATGACTAATTTGACCAACTTCAAGGTGCCAGTTATTTTTCTAAGATAGACCTCAGATTTTGCTATCATCAGCTCTGAGTCAGAGAATGTGACATTCCAAAAACAACTTTTAGAACTTGGTATGGTCACTTCGAGTTTGTAGTCATGTCCTTTGGTCTCACAAATTCCCCAATAGCCTTTATGGACTTGATGAACCAAGTGTTCAAGTATTAATTGGACATGTTCATCATAGTTTTCATTGATGAGATCTTTGTCTACTCCCGTAATGAAAATGATCATACATTCCACCTCAAAATAGTAATGCAGACTCTTAAAGCCCATTGTTGTTTGCTAAATTCAGTAAGTGCGAATTTTGTCTAAGGTCAGTAGCTTTCCTTGGCCATATTATTTTCAGTGATGGCATTAGAGTTGACTCTCAAAAGACCAAAGTGATAAGAAACTGGCCTAGACCCATCTCTCCATCAGATATTAGGAGTTTCTTAGGATTGGCTAGCTATTGCCGATGGTTTATTGAAGGGTTTTCATCTATTAAGTCCCCCATATTCATATTGACTCAAAAGAAAGTTATGTTTCAGTGGTTAGATTCTTGTGAGTAAAGTTTTCAGGAGTTGAAGAATCGACTCACCATAACCCTAGTTTTGACGTTACCAGATGGTTCGGATGGGTTTGTTATGTATTGTGATGCTTCCATAGTTAGTTTGGGGTGTATTTTAATGCAAAAAGGTAAGGTTTTCTCCTATGCCTCTAGACAGCTTAAGCGCCATAAAAAGAACTACCGTACCCATGATTTTGAACTAGAAGTTGTTGTGCTTGCCTTAAAGATTTGGAGGTACTATTTGTATGGGGTGCATGTTAATGTGTTCATGGATCACAAGAGCATTCAGCATGTGTTTTTGCAAAAGGATTTAAATCTACGTCAAAGGAGATGGTTAGAATTGTTGAAAGATTATGATATGAGTCTTTTTTATCATCTGGACAAGGACAATATAGTGGCAGATGCCCTAAGTAGATTGTCTATGGGTAGTGTTTCTCATGTTGAGAATAGTATGAAAAAGTTGATTAGGAAAGTTCATCAGCTTGCCAGATTGGATATTTATTTGATTGATTTAGTTGAGGGTAGCGTTTGGGTTCAGAATAGCTAGAAATCTTCTTTGGTTGTCGAAGTAAAAGAAAAGCAAGATTAGGATCTTAGTCTGGTGAAGTTGAAGGAGTCAGTCAGAGAACAAAAAATTGAGGTGTTCTCCCTAGGGGGAAGAGATGGTGTGTTGCATTTCCAGGGTAGTCTGTGTGTGTTATGTGTCAATAAGTTGAGACAGTGAATTCTTGCAAAAGCGCATGGTGTGTGTTACTCGATTCATCCAGGGGACATAAAAATGTACCATGATTTGCGGGAAATCTATTGGTGGAGTGGGATGAAGAGGGATATTGCAGAGTTCGTAGCTAAGTGCTCCACTTGTCAGCAGGTTAAGATTGAATATCAAAATCCCAGAGTGTCTATGCAGGAGTTCAGTATTCCCACTTAGAAGTGGGGGGAAGTGAACATGGATTTTGTAATAGGTTTGCCTCGTACTTGTTGACATCGTGATTTAATTTGGGTCATTGTGGACAGGATGACTAAATTATCCCATTTCTTACCAGTCCATACTTTTTATTTGGCCGAGGACTACTCCAAACTCTATATTAAAGAGTTAGTTAGGTTGCACAGTGTTTCGTTCTCCATCATTTCAGATAAAGGCACTCAGTTTGCCTCTCACTTTTGAAAATCTTTTCAGAAGGGTCTTGGTACCCAAGTTCACCTTAGTACAGCCTTCCACCCTCAGACAGATAGTCAGACAGAAAGAACCATTAAGACCCTTGAAGATATGTTGAGAGCATGTGTCATTGACTTTAAGGGAAATTGGGATGACCACTTGCCTTTGATTAAATTCGCATATAATAATAGCTATCATTCCAGTATTCAGGTGGCTTCGTTTGAGGCTCTATATGGGAGGAGATGTAGATCTCTGATTGGTTGATTTGAGATAGGTGAAACCACTTTGATAGGGACCGATTTGGTGTTTGATGCTTTAAAGAAAGTTCAGCTGATCTAGGAGAGGCTTAAAGTAACCAAAAGCCAATAGAAATCTTATGCGGATGTGAGAAGAAAGGACCTTGAGTTCGAGGATGGTGATTTTGTATATTTAAAAATCTCTTCCATGAAGGGGGTAAAGAGGTTTGGTAGGAAGGGGAAGCTTAGTCCCTGACATATTTGCCCTCATAGAATTCTTAGCCGTTTTGAAAAGGTGGCTTATGAGCTTGAGTTGCCTGCAGACTTAGCATCAGTGCACCCAGTATTCCATATCTCTTTGTTGAAAAAAATGTATTGGTGACCCATCTGTAGTCGTTCCCTTAGAATGCGTAAATGTTCATAATAATCTTTCTTACGAATTTCTCTTTTCCATGCTCAGTTTCAGCTGCATATCATTCTCATGTCAGTCATGCAATTACAGAACCAATTCAGTCATGTGTCATGTTGAAGACTCAGTTATGTAATCATGTTTTCATCACGTATATTCAACATGTAACCAAAATTCCTCAGTGTTTTCAGCTTAACCAATCTCATTCGAGGACGAATGTTCCTAGGGGGGAGATATTGTAATACCCCAAAAATCCAAATTAATGTTAGAGCCATGTTTCAAGCTAATACAAAATAGATTATAGTTATTTGGTAGTTTTATGAGTGACTTTGATGCCTATTCAGTCCTTAAATAACTCCAAGTTACTAGACGAATCAAAATATTCCTAACCGATTAAGCTTTTTTTAGAAGAATGTTGCTATAGTCAACTTCAAACAAGAATATCTTTTGTTCAACTGAAATTTTCCATATCAAATAGCCACCAAACTGTATAAAATTGAATTATCTTTCTAGCGATACCAATTTCACCTAAATCTGATACAAAGCTGATAAGTTATGACACTTTTAGTGAGAGACAGTAGCTCAACACGTCATGTCGCATCGCGGTGATGGCCAATTTCATGTTCGTCCTTTTTCTAAAAGAGCACCACGATGGCGTCGTGTCATACCAAGGGGAAATTTTATGTTCATCCTTTTCCAGTGGGGCACTGCGATGGAGTCCCATTGTACTAAGGTGCCAATTCGGGATCGTCCGTTTCCAGTGATGCAATGAGATAGCATCGCATCGCGCCGTAGATCAAAATCGAGATTTCCAGTTCTAGTTCCGAGTTTTAATTTCCAAGGGCATTTAAGTCCTTTTTCTTCATCCCATTCAGTCTAAACACGGAATTTAAGTTCCAAGAGAGCATTATTTGCTCATTATTTCACAATTCTCTCAAATTAAAGTAGCCCTCTTTCAAGAACAAACCCTAACTCATTCAACATTCAAGATCAAGCTTCAAGAATTCATCAACAACTTTCTCAATTTCACCAACTAAGGTATGTTAAATGTCCATCCATGGGTTCCTTTCACCCATGGAGTCTAACAATCTAATTTCAAATTCAAAGTTATGATTTTTACAAGTTATTGTGATTTTTAACCATGAATCCCCATGAATTTTGATTTTATACCATGGTTACATGAAATTATTGTTGTTATTAAACTGCACAAGTTTGAATAATGTTGTTCGCTGATTTAAATCATAATTAATGATGTTGATGTTGAAATCATGCCATTACTACAAGATTTAAAATGTTCTCATGCTTAACTTAAAAAGAGAAGTATCGATTACTCCTCTGAACTTGTTAGGTTTTATTCATGGTACACCTGAACTTTGACTAATCCTAAGTACCCCCCTCCTCGAACTTATTCTTTTAGTATGTCACGTGCCCCTTTTATTCAGATGTGGCAAAATGTTTGAGTTCAACCTCCATCACACACGTGATGGAGGTATTTTTATGCCAAATCAGCATTTTTAACGATGAAAACAGGAAAAAATCTATTTTCCTTTAATTTTTCCAAAAAATTCAACTATCCCTCTTCCTCTATTACTTCCAATTTAAAAAAAATTCATTCGTTTATTAATTTTGTAAAACTCCAGTTTATTAATTAGTTTATAAAATAAATATTTCATCTATTTATTAATTTTGTAAAAATTTCATTTATTAATCTAAAAAAAATCCATCCGTTTATTAATTCAATCTAAAACTCCAGTTTTCATTCCTATGAAACTCTTTCAATTTTGCAATGTTAATTTTATATATCATATGAGTTATTGTAACTAAAAAAATGTACTAAATATCGAAGCAGATATTTTAAAAAATATTAGCAAAAAAAACACTAAATAAACTAAGACATATACTTATAATAAATGTAGTTATATTAGTTATCGGTTTTTAATCCCTAACGATTTGATTTTTTATTTAACCGATAAGAAAATACTCATAAAATAGAAAAAGTAGTAACTAACATGAAAAGAAATCGAATCTTAGTTGCTACAAAAATCCTACTTATATATATATGTATATATAAAATAATAAATTAATATAATCTTATTGGGTTATCGGTTTACCCAATAACTTAATTAAAAAATCAAAATCGAATCCATAACCCAATAATTCTTTTTACAAAATCATTAAAAAATCATTAAACCAATAACGATAAATTAATAACATTTTTATCGGTTTGATTTTTGTACACCCCTAACTTAAATTATAATTTCTTAATCCATTAATTATAATAAGAAACGTATTTGTGCATGTGACTCTCCTCAAAATCCTAATCGAAATGCTAATCGAAAACTACTATGAAACACTAACCGGAAAAAAATAATTTCATATTATGAAACACTAATCGGAAAAAAATAATTTCATATTTTTAACACACAAAAAAAATGTAAATACTGCCACAGATAGGATTCAGGACTTTACCTGAATGAACGCTCCTCTATTTTAGGGATCCAAATCTAAAAAGGATCCGTAGAAATTCCTAGACATGGTCCAGAAGGTAACAAATATTATGGGGGTAACTTTTAGTGAGAGTGCTGAATTGAATGCTTACTAGCTGTAGGATGTTGCCCCTACCTCGTTTAAGTAGTGGAAAGGGGATAGAGGTGTAGACGTAGGGTTTGTAGAGTCGGAAGAGTATGCTACAGCCTTCTTAAAAAGATTCTTCCCATTAGAGATTAGGAAAGCCAAGGTGCTAGATTTTATCAACTTGAGGCAGGGCAACATGAGTGTGAAAAAGTATTCCCTTAAGTTTACTCGGTTAGATAGGTAGGCTCCTTATGTGGTGGCTGATAATAGGTCTAGGATGAGCAAGTTCATATCTGCATATCTGATAGTATGGTCAAGGAGTGTAGGATTGCAATGTTAATTAAGGATATGGACATATCTAGGTTTATGGTCAATAGATCGAGGAACATAAGCTTAAGAAGAAGGAGAGATAAAACAAGAAGGCTAGTACAGGTAGTTTTAATTTCACTCAGTCTAAGTTAGAGGGTGGAAACCATTCTCAATTCTGTCAGAAATCTTTAGCTCCTACTCCATATTTAGCTGGTGCCCTTGTGCCAAAGTTCAGAAATGATAATCGGGAAAGGGCACCAGGCTCTAAGTCCTAAGGTAGTGTAAATAGTAGTTACACAAATCCTCTTTGCCAGAAATATAGTAGAAACCACAAGGGTAAGTGTAGAGCTGGTAGTGATGTATGCTTTGGGTGTGACAAGCGAGGCCATAGGATATAAGAGTGTTAGGTAGTTGCTTATAAATATAGAGATTTAGGGAAATAGGGCCAGTCCCATCAGTCATTGGCTCCAGCCGGCCGCCCAACTCAGTAGGGCGCCACTTCCAATGCTACTAGTGGCCGGCGTTAGAATAGGCTTTATGCACTTCAATCTCGATAGGATCAGGAAAGTTCTCCTGATATGGTTAATGGTACATTGCAAATTTAAATATTTATGCTCTACTAGATCCTAGAGCATCTCTTTCTTTTGTAACCCCTTATATAGCCGTCAACTTCGAAGTTAGACTCAAAATCTTAGTAGATCTTTTCTCAGTGTCTATCCCAGTGGATAAGTCTGTCATAGCCCAGCGGGTATACAGGAACTGCCCGGTTATAGTGTCTCAGAAAGATACTTTAGTAAACCTTGTAGAGTTAGAGATAATGAATTTTGATTTCATTCTCTACATAGATTGGCTCCATTAATGTTATGCTTCTATGGATTGCATAAATAGAGTAGTTTATTTTCAATTTCCAAATGAACCAGTTCTAGAATAGAAGGGTAGTACTACAGTGCTTAGGGGTCATCTTGTTTCGTACCTTAGAGTGAGAAAGATGATGGCCAGGGGCTGTATTTATCATTTTTTTCAAGTTAAAGACTCTAATTCTGAGACTCTTAATCTTGATTCAGTTTTAGTAGTAAGGGAATTTCCATATGTATTCCCTGAGGATCTTCTCAGAGTTCCTCCTGAAAGAGAAATTAACTTCGAAATAGACCTTCTTCCTGATACCTAACCTATCTCTATTCCACCATATAGAATGGCTCCAGCCAAACTTAAAGAGTTCAAAGAACAGTTGAAAGATTTCTAGATAAGGGATTCATCAAGCCCAACATTTTCTCATGGGGCACACTAGCCCTATTCATGTGTAAGAAAGAAGGTTCTCTTAGAATGTGTATCGACTACCCTCAGTTGAACAAAGTCACGATCAAGAACAAATACTCACTTCCCAGGATTGATGACTAATTTGACCAACTTCAAGGTGCCAGTTATTTTTCTAAGATAGACCTCAGATTTTGCTATCATCAGCTTTGAGTCAGAGAATGTGACATTCCAAAAACAACTTTTAGAACTTGGTATGGTCACTTCGAGTTTGTAGTCATGTCCTTTGGTCTCACAAATTCCCCAATAGCCTTTATGGACTTGATGAACCAAGTGTTCAAGTATTAATTGGACATGTTCATCATAGTTTTCATTGATGAGATCTTTGTCTACTCCCGTAATGAAAATGATCATACATTCCACCTCAAAATAGTAATGCAGACTCTTAAAGCCCATTGTTGTTTGCTAAATTCAGTAAGTGCGAATTTTGTCTAAGGTCAGTAGCTTTCCTTGGCCATATTATTTTCAGTGATGGCATTAGAGTTGACTCTCAAAAGACCAAAGTGATAAGAAACTGGCCTAGACCCATCTCTCCATCAGATATTAGGAGTTTCTTAGGATTGGCTAGCTATTGCCGATGGTTTATTGAAGGGTTTTCATCTATTAAGTCCCCCATATTCATATTGACTCAAAAGAAAGTTATGTTTCAGTGGTTAGATTCTTGTGAGTAAAGTTTTCAGGAGTTGAAGAATCGACTCACCATAACCCTAGTTTTGACGTTACCAGATGGTTCGGATGGGTTTGTTATGTATTGTGATGCTTCCATAGTTAGTTTGGGGTGTATTTTAATGCAAAAAGGTAAGGTTTTCTCCTATGCCTCTAGACAGCTTAAGCGCCATAAAAAGAACTACCGTACCCATGATTTTGAACTAGAAGTTGTTGTGCTTGCCTTAAAGATTTGGAGGTACTATTTGTATGGGGTGCATGTTAATGTGTTCATGGATCACAAGAGCATTCAGCATGTGTTTTTGCAAAAGGATTTAAATCTACGTCAAAGGAGATGGTTAGAATTGTTGAAAGATTATGATATGAGTCTTTTTTATCATCTGGACAAGGACAATATAGTGGCAGATGCCCTAAGTAGATTGTCTATGGGTAGTGTTTCTCATGTTGAGAATAGTATGAAAAAGTTGATTAGGAAAGTTCATCAGCTTGCCAGATTGGATATTTATTTGATTGATTTAGTTGAGGGTAGCGTTTGGGTTCAGAATAGCTAGAAATCTTCTTTGGTTGTCGAAGTAAAAGAAAAGCAAGATTAGGATCTTAGTCTGGTGAAGTTGAAGGAGTCAGTCAGAGAACAAAAAATTGAGGTGTTCTCCCTAGGGGGAAGAGATGGTGTGTTGCATTTCCAGGGTAGTCTGTGTGTGTTATGTGTCAATAAGTTGAGACAGTGAATTCTTGCAAAAGCGCATGGTGTGTGTTACTCGATTCATCCAGGGGACATAAAAATGTACCATGATTTGCGGGAAATCTATTGGTGGAGTGGGATGAAGAGGGATATTGCAGAGTTCGTAGCTAAGTGCTCCACTTGTCAGCAGGTTAAGATTGAATATCAAAATCCCAGAGTGTCTATGCAGGAGTTCAGTATTCCCACTTAGAAGTGGGGGGAAGTGAACATGGATTTTGTAATAGGTTTGCCTCGTACTTGTTGACATCGTGATTTAATTTGGGTCATTGTGGACAGGATGACTAAATTATCCCATTTCTTACCAGTCCATACTTTTTATTTGGCCGAGGACTACTCCAAACTCTATATTAAAGAGTTAGTTAGGTTGCACAGTGTTTCGTTCTCCATCATTTCAGATAAAGGCACTCAGTTTGCCTCTCACTTTTGAAAATCTTTTCAGAAGGGTCTTGGTACCCAAGTTCACCTTAGTACAGCCTTCCACCCTCAGACAGATAGTCAGACAGAAAGAACCATTAAGACCCTTGAAGATATGTTGAGAGCATGTGTCATTGACTTTAAGGGAAATTGGGATGACCACTTGCCTTTGATTAAATTCGCATATAATAATAGCTATCATTCCAGTATTCAGGTGGCTTCGTTTGAGGCTCTATATGGGAGGAGATGTAGATCTCTGATTGGTTGATTTGAGATAGGTGAAACCACTTTGATAGGGACCGATTTGGTGTTTGATGCTTTAAAGAAAGTTCAGCTGATCTAGGAGAGGCTTAAAGTAACCAAAAGCCAATAGAAATCTTATGCGGATGTGAGAAGAAAGGACCTTGAGTTCGAGGATGGTGATTTTGTATATTTAAAAATCTCTTCCATGAAGGGGGTAAAGAGGTTTGGTAGGAAGGGGAAGCTTAGTCCCTGACATATTTGCCCTCATAGAATTCTTAGCCGTTTTGAAAAGGTGGCTTATGAGCTTGAGTTGCCTGCAGACTTAGCATCAGTGCACCCAGTATTCCATATCTCTTTGTTGAAAAAAATGTATTGGTGACCCATCTGTAGTCGTTCCCTTAGAATGCGTAAATGTTCATAATAATCTTTCTTACGAATTTCTCTTTTCCATGCTCAGTTTCAGCTGCATATCATTCTCATGTCAGTCATGCAATTACAGAACCAATTCAGTCATGTGTCATGTTGAAGACTCAGTTATGTAATCATGTTTTCATCACGTATATTCAACATGTAACCAAAATTCCTCAGTGTTTTCAGCTTAACCAATCTCATTCGAGGACGAATGTTCCTAGGGGGGAGATATTGTAATACCCCAAAAATCCAAATTAATGTTAGAGCCATGTTTCAAGCTAATACAAAATAGATTATAGTTATTTGGTAGTTTTATGAGTGACTTTGATGCCTATTCAGTCCTTAAATAACTCCAAGTTACTAGACGAATCAAAATATTCCTAACCGATTAAGCTTTTTTTAGAAGAATGTTGCTATAGTCAACTTCAAACAAGAATATCTTTTGTTCAACTGAAATTTTCCATATCAAATAGCCACCAAACTGTATAAAATTGAATTATCTTTCTAGCGATACCAATTTCACCTAAATCTGATACAAAGCTGATAAGTTATGACACTTTTAGTGAGAGACAGTAGCTCAACACGTCATGTCGCATCGCGGTGATGGCCAATTTCATGTTCGTCCTTTTTCTAAAAGAGCACCACGATGGCGCCGTGTCATACCAAGGGGAAATTTTATGTTCATCCTTTTCCAGTGGGGCACTGCGATGGAGTCCCATTGTACTAAGGTGCCAATTCGGGATCGTCCGTTTCCAGTGATGCAATGAGATAGCATCGCATCGCGCCGTAGATCAAAATCGAGATTTCCAGTTCTAGTTCCGAGTTTTAATTTCCAAGGGCATTTAAGTCCTTTTTCTTCATCCCATTCAGTCTAAACACGGAATTTAAGTTCCAAGAGAGCATTATTTGCTCATTATTTCACAATTCTCTCAAATTAAAGTAGCCCTCTTTCAAGAACAAACCCTAACTCATTCAACATTCAAGATCAAGCTTCAAGAATTCATCAACAACTTTCTCAATTTCACCAACTAAGGTATGTTAAATGTCCATCCATGGGTTCCTTTCACCCATGGAGTCTAACAATCTAATTTCAAATTCAAAGTTATGATTTTTACAAGTTATTGTGATTTTTAACCATGAATCCCCATGAATTTTGATTTTATACCATGGTTACATGAAATTATTGTTGTTATTAAACTGCACAAGTTTGAATAATGTTGTTCGCTGATTTAAATCATAATTAATGATGTTGATGTTGAAATCATGCCATTACTACAAGATTTAAAATGTTCTCATGCTTAACTTAAAAAGAGAAGTATCGATTACTCCTCTGAACTTGTTAGGTTTTATTCATGGTACACCTGAACTTTGACTAATCCTAAGTACCCCCCTCCTCGAACTTGTTCTTTTAGTATGTCACGTGCCCCTTTTATTCAGATGTGGCAAAATGTTTGAGTTCAACCTCCATCACACACGTGATGGAGGTATTTTTATGCCAAATCAGCATTTTTAACGATGAAAACAGGAAAAAATCTATTTTCCTTTAATTTTTCCAAAAAATTCAACTATCCCTCTTCCTCTATTACTTCCAATTTAAAAAAAATTCATTCGTTTATTAATTTTGTAAAACTCCAGTTTATTAATTAGTTTATAAAATAAATATTTCATCTATTTATTAATTTTGTAAAAATTTCATTTATTAATCTAAAAAAAATCCATCCGTTTATTAATTCAATCTAAAACTCCAGTTTTCATTCCTATGAAACTCTTTCAATTTTGCAATGTTAATTTTATATATCATATGAGTTATTGTAACTAAAAAAATGTACTAAATATCGAAGCAGATATTTTAAAAAATATTAGCAAAAAAAACACTAAATAAACTAAGACATATACTTATAATAAATGTAGTTATATTAGTTATCGGTTTTTAATCCCTAACGATTTGATTTTTTATTTAACCGATAAGAAAATACTCATAAAATAGAAAAAGTAGTAACTAACATGAAAAGAAATCGAATCTTAGTTGCTACAAAAATCCTACTTATATATATATGTATATATAAAATAATAAATTAATATAATCTTATTGGGTTATCGGTTTACCCAATAACTTAATTAAAAAATCAAAATCGAATCCATAACCCAATAATTCTTTTTACAAAATCATTAAAAAATCATTAAACCAATAACGATAAATTAATAACATTTTTATCGGTTTGATTTTTGTACACCCCTAACTTAAATTATAATTTCTTAATCCATTAATTATAATAAGAAACGTATTTGTGCATGTGACTCTCCTCAAAATCCTAATCGAAATGCTAATCGAAAACTACTATGAAACACTAACCGGAAAAAAATAATTTCATATTATGAAACACTAATCGGAAAAAAATAATTTCATATTTTTAACACACAAAAAAAATGTAAATTTTTAAATAATAGCTTACTTGACCGACAAAAATTATACCTTTCACTATTTTAGAGTAGAGAAAAAATAAAAAATATAATTTTTTTGGAGAGAAATAGAATAATTAAGGGTAGAAATGGGTTATTTTTTAATATAGGATAAATATAAGGGAAGTAAATGATATTATCCACGTGGACAGCTACATCAACATTTTTATCCACATGTCCATGCATGTATTACACGCAGTGGACGGTGGGAAAATAAAATATGGCGTGACATACTAAAAGAACAAGTTTGGGGGGGGGGGGGGTACTGAGGACTAGTAAAAGTTCAAGTGTACCATGAATAAAACGTGACAAGTTTAGGGGGGTAATTGATACTTCTCTCTAGCTTAAACTATGAATATCAAGTGTTTGATGAAATGCCTACAAGAATGAATTTTTTAATAAATGCTTTCACATTATGCCCTTTAAGTTTTAGTACTATTTTGCTATTATTGCTATCGAGTCCTAAGGTTATGAGTACCCAAAAACATAGCTGTTTACTTACTCTCAGTATCTTCAGGATGGTTTCAGACACGTTATGAGCTTTAGCAGTTCAGTCAATTATCATAATCAGTTAAACTTAGAATAGTTCAGTATCCCTAGTCTGTTTAGTTGGGAGTAAGATTTAGCACCGAGCGAGTGTAGGGATGGCGGCTCCCCCGTCAGTTAGGTAGAGTCGTTAGTAGCATCCCCTGTACTCCAGAGCTACGTATCCAGCGTAGGATATGAGGATTCAACCGTCATTTCAGCCTTGACTACCTCTCAGGGGTCACTCGTCAGTTTAGGCTTCACACCCTTAGTCCTTTGGAGCAACATATTAGTGGATGCACACAACCAATGTTAGTACTCGTGGCACGGTATGACACCCTTCATATTGGGGTCACAGTTTGGATCCCAATTTGCTCAATTAGGGCATGTCAGTTAGATGATAGCTCCAACAGTCTCAGTCCAGAAATCAGCGCAGTAATTCTGTTTCAGTTTTGCTTGACCATAGCATATAGATTATCAGTTATTCAGTTATCAAATTTCAGTATTTCAGTTTACAGACTATATTTAGAATATTTTTTATGCTTGTTCATGCATTTTTAGTCTTTACAGATTTCGTGCATTCTATTTAATACTTTATATTATTCATTCAGTCAGTTATTACTCCTTCACATAAAACCATGCATATCAGCCTACCTTATTTAGCTTACTAGTACATTCAAAGTACTGATCGCATACTCTTTTCTTGCGCTATAATGTTTAATATCATAGGTTTGGACACTCAGTTCCCAGATCTCTCATTAACATACCAGATTATCAGTGGTAGTAGTGGTGAGTCCTCATATTTCGAGGACATGGTTTATTTACCTCAGATTACTTTATTAGTTCAGTATTTTTTTTCAGTCAGTCGGATTTAGTTGGGGGTTTGTCCCATCAACTCCATAGTCAATCAGTAGAGGCTTTTTAAACTAGTACAAAAAGTTAGTCAGTCTTCAGTTGTCATTGTCAGACATTTTATCAGTATTGTCAGTATTGTTTTATAGACATTATCAGAATTATGATTTAAAACCTTATGGAATTATATCCATTGTTTTTCACATATGACTTCTATCATCGGCATATTATTCAGTGCTCACAGCAGGTACCAGCTCATAGATTATCTTGTGGTCCCTCGAGATTGTAAGCAGCGTGTGGTACCTAGGGAGTACTCTTGGGGTGTTACATCGATGCCTCCCTAAGATGCTTGAATAATACCCTCAGTCATCTTAGCATGATCCACTATACGCTGAAAAGATGCTCTAAATACAACCATCTAAGATGTAACCAACTGAAGAGAAATATCCAACCCCTTCATGAACTTTTGAATCTTCTCTTACTCAGTGGAAATATTGGCATAAGAATATCTATATAAGGCATAGAAGCGTCCTCAAACTCTACAATAGTTATGGAGCCCTGCTCCAAGCAATCAAACTCATCTCTTATTTGATCCCTCAGACTATAAGGCATAAATCTCTCTAAAAAGGCCTCGACAAACTGATCCCATGTCATCTCGAGAGAATTAAGAGGTCTACAATGAAAAAATGATCTCCACCAATCTCTAGCAATACCTCTCAACTGATAAGTAGTATAAGCAACCCCATGTGACTCAAGAGAATCCAAATTTTGCAACTTCTCTCGATAATCCATCAAGAACTCATAGACATCCTCTCCCACAATACCACTAAATCTAGGAGAACCTAAATAGGTAAATCTCTCAAACCTATTCTGATCCTTAAAAAACATAACTATACTCATAACAAGAGGAGGCATGGTAAATATGGCAATATAAGATCCTACCTGGGGAGGTAACATAGATGAAGTCTAAACTTCTAATCTCGAAATACCATACTCAGATATTTGTGTTGAAAGAAGAGTAACACTCGGGGTATGAGGAGTACCAAAAGTAGAAGTAGCTGCAACAGGAGGATCCACACTTGAGACTGGAGGAACACTAAGCGCACTAAAAGAAGCACCCCCCAAATGGGTCAACAAGCGAACCAACAACCCATACAATACAGGGGTAGAAGAACTCGACTGAACTGAAGTAAGGCACATACCTCTAACATGCTCAACATGAGGCTCGAGGGAAAGTCCCCTTGCACTACTCCTAGATGGGGTAGATCCATGTGCCTGTCCACTATCTTAAGTTCATCTATGACTCACAACTCGCCCTATAGACTAGGCTATCTCCCGGGGTAAAGGATATATATCTCTAACATCACGAGACTTAGTCATCATAATCACGTAAAAAAAGAGTGAAATATGACATAAAACACAAAGTATGAACGAAATCTATACGATAAGGAACAACATGGGCGAAATTTCTAAAGACATCCTATAGCCTCTAAAAGACAGATACAAATGTTTAAGTATCGATTCACGAACTCTATTAGACATCCCATTCTTACACAGTTGAGACCAATGAACCTGACTGCTTTGATACAAATTTTGCACGACCCAAAAATCCAAGGGTCATGATGGCACTTGTCTCGGTAAACCTTGACAAGTTAGCCCATAACACAAATTTATACAAAAGAGAAATTAACATTCAAAACCTAAGGAAAGGCTCTTAGAATAAAGCCAAAACATAATCAATATAATAGAAATTGAAAGATCCATAAACAATAATGACATAACTCCTAAAACCTGGTGTCACAGTCTAAGAACTACTAGTACAACTCTAGAAAACATAATGCATAGGAATAAATCTATCTTCGAATAAAAATAAAGACATAGTCTAATAGGAAAGGGTAGTAATAGGCTCCAAACACATAAAATCCATTTCTACCTCTTAAAGCATCAAATATCGCTCAAATAAACCAACGTGGGGCATATACGAACCAGGATCTGCACCAAAAGGGCACAGTAGGAGTGAGTACGGTCTACTCGTACTCAATAGGTATCATAGGCTGACATAGCAAAGTAGATAATAAAGCATACAAAATACACAATAAGGGCACGTTACCTGCAATCAAAATTGACCTACAATGGTAGCCCACACCACTTTCACTAACAGTTTTATAATACTCACATATATTACAACAAACACCAGAAAGGACTGCAAGTGTACATTATACCATATATAAGTAAAGCACATAAAGACAACATATACAAGAACATCAAGTACAAGAAAAGATAGATATAACAAATGGATAGGTAATAAGTCAATACAAAAACATAATCATATCATAAGCATAATACAATAAATATAATGAAAATGATGATGATGATGTAATGTACAAGGTTGTTGCATAATCTTTGAGACTATCCTACAACCTCCATATACACTTATAGAGGTAAAGCTTTCCTACATAGGAACCATGAGGGGTTCGTCAAACCATATAAAATCCTCGGCACATCTCTCGGGGAGGGTTTTATAAGATGTCATATTTTCTGTTAGAAAAAATATGTGTTTCTCAGTATTTTTAGTATTTCTATGGTGGTACCAATGTTTTATGAATTTACATGATATAAGGATGTAATGCTCATAACCAACCACAATAAGTATTTCCATATCTAAACGATATACCAACCAAGTGAGCCAAATATCTACTGAATATTTTCAACCATCCATGAAAACCAACATGATTCATATATCAATAAAGTATGAACATATTACAATATACAATTGGTACCACAATAGGATTCTCATCAAATAAGATATGATTATTTTTATATAGATAGACTACCAACATCATATATAGGAGCCCACATGGTCACACATAGCACATAATATCCCAAAACCACCAAATACATCACATATAGGCCCTCACACAGTACAAACATAATAAGATAACCATTTTTCATGATTAGTTCCCATACCATTAATATGCTTTTGTATCAAAATTAAATACCCAGCCTAGTCTAAAAGAAGTTAAGCCATAACCCACCTCAAAAGCCAAAAAATCAAAACAAAAGCCTTCAATCCCAAAGCCTCACTCCTCAAGAACAGTCCAGGAATCAACTAAAACATGGAAATATAGAATCTACACATCAAAAGAAACCCAAGGATACCCTTAGCCTAGTTTCAAGTCGAGTCAAAATAGAACCCTGAAACATATTTTTAAAAAAGAAGGGCAAAATCGTAACTTTATTCCCAAAATTTGTTCCTCATTTTTTTAGGATTTTAGCGCTGAAAACCCAAGCAAAGCGAGGTTAAAAATAAGGTCTAAATCAAAGAAAAAATATTTTTAAGTTTATCGAGTAAAAATCCCTGAATTCCATTTAAAAATTGAGAATTGAAGTTTTTTTAAGGTAAATTGAGAAAAAACTAATAATTATAGGATTAGAAACTCACCCAGGTGAAAATGAGTAGAAATTAGGGCTTAAATTGAAGAAATACCATTTTTAGGCCTTACGGGTCCAAATCCTCAAATTTCATACTTTTATCAAAGTTTAAAACAAAAATAGATGATAATGATTGAAGAAAAATATTAAAATAAGTGTTATGGAGCTTACCCTAGCTTAGAAGTGGAGAAAGTTTCACAAAATTATGAAACTCTAAGCTCCAAGTCTTAAAAATGATAAAAAAAAATGATGAAACGTGGGTATTTATATAACTCGGCATCGCGATCGCGAACTAGGGTCGCGATCGCGGTATCTGGCTGACAAGGGTATCGTGATTGTGCAAAGGGTGTTGTGATTGTGACACTTGACCTGTATGCCCAATCTTAACCGTGACACTAGCTTTACAATCGCGGGTACACCAGCTAGGGACTTGGTGCATTCCATGTCTTTGCGAACCCCTCGAGATTCATCCGAAATTCCATGAACGCAAACAAACTATGCAACCTAATCAAATTTGACTCTCCGGACTCAATAGAGATATCAAATTTTTGAAAAATATCATTTTCTTAATGTTGACCCCTGAAATCCAAAATCACAACTTTCGAAATCGAGGGTCGAAATGAGATTTAAAATTCATAAAACAACACAAACCATGTTACCACCCTAAGATCAACGCTCCGGATCTACTGTCACAGTTTGTTTTGTCATCCGATGCACAGATCAAAAGATGTTGACAAAAGTCAACTATAAGGCTTTTGAAGACACCAAAATTCACAATATCACATAAAATACGCCAAAATGCATCGAAAACCATGCCAATCAATCTCATGCCCCAGAAATACCACAACACAACCACAGAAAGGGGTAAAATGGTCAAATCACACATAAACATACAATTCACATAAGTCATCAAAATACGAGTCGTTACATTAAGTGAATCTCATATTAGAATGAGAGAAAAGAGTGAAAGAGCATTAGAGTAAAGATTCTAAATCCACATAGTTGCACTGGCCCTATAGTAGATGCCAAACTATTTACAATTGATTTGGAACAGTTGAATTTGTAGGTGAATTAAGAGAACGCATTATGGATTAGCTTCAAGTAAGTAGCGAAAGTTTGCAAAATAACAAGTAAATATCAAGTATAATATAATCCACAAGCGAAGTAAAGTTTGAGAACAAATGTGGAATATGGTTTGGCGCGTATGGTCAAAGTTCACTAGCTATGAGCCGTCTTCGGCCAGAATAATAGATTAGGCTAAGGAATGAGTAAAACTAAACAAAAACAATAGAGAAAACTTGGAGAAAAAATTAAAGAATTTTATTACTTATTATGGGCAGAGATGGAGCGGAGTGTTGGCCAGTTAAGAACTCCCACATCCAAAAAATGAAGGTGGCGGAAATGCGAATGTTGCGCTGGATGTGTGGGATGACTAGAGGGGACAGAGTTAGGAATGAGACTATCAGGGAGAAGGTTGGGGTGGCTCCAGTGGAGTGCAAGATGCGGGAAGTCCGATTGAGTTGGTTTGGACACGTGAAGAGGAGGGACATGGATGCCCCGGTCCATAGGTGTGAGAGGCTAGCGTTGGATGGTTTTAGGCGGGGTAGGGGTAGGCCGAAGAAGTACTGGGGAGAGGTGATTAGACGGGACATGGAGCAGTTACAGCTCACCGAGGACATGACCCTAGATAGGAAGGTCTGGAGGGCGAGGATTAGGGCAGAAGACTAGGGCCAGTTTGGGGGCGCAAGGGTAGGGAGTGGGGGATTATTCCTGTTATTCTTCCTACTCTTATTTTTATTCCTATTCCTATTCTTCCTCTTGTTACGATTTCGGTGTTCCATGTTTTATTATGTATCTGAGTGCTTCCCGATGTTTCCTACTACCATGCGTTACTTTATATTTATATTTATATTTATATTTATATTTATATTTATATTTATATTTATATTTATATTTATATTTATATTTATATTTGTGTGGCGACTATCTTGAGCCGGGGGTCTATCGGAAACAGCCTTTCTACTTCTTCAGAGGTAGAGGTATGGACTGCGTACATCTTACCCCCCAGACCCCACTAGGTGGGAATACACTGGGTTTGTTGTTGTTGTTGTATGGGCAGAGATGAGAAATCAGATGATTCTCTCTGCGATGGGCAGGGAGCATCTATTTATAGTATACAAGGTTGGTTTGCACCAATGAGAGAGTGCCATCCAAATCCTATAATACTGTGGCCAATAATCACAGGCCACTTGTCAAAGAACCATTGTGAGATGCAAGCCAAATATTGCATGCCTAGCAAAGACCTGTGAGGATCATCCGCTTGCTTGATAGCTATGACACATTGGTGCATGTCTGTCCTTTCATACGCGGTCGCTATCGTTGATATCCTCTTGCTATTTCCACCTATACCGGGAGGGCAATTTCCCATCTCGGTATCGGCCTCGGCACAACGCAATCACCAGTTGTTTCCAATTTTACCTATTCCGAGATGGCTCGTATTTGCTAACCCTATTTTCTCCATACACTTTAGAATACCTTCTACTTGTTTGGCCCCACACGTTTTTGCTCCATCTTAATTAAACTCAGAATAAAGGCTCTCTAACGACCCTTCTTGCATAAGTACTGCATAAGTTACCTGTTATAAATAATAATAAAATATATATTTGGTAATTTAGCTCAGTAATCAGATAATGCCCTATTTATGATTGATTGGTAGTGATTCGTATGTTAGTGCCCGAAATTAGTTGGGGTAAAGGGGTCATCGATTAGATTATTTTCATCTATTATAGTTCTATTCTCATTCGTAAAATGAAGAAAAATAGTTGAGAAATGATAAGAAGAAGGGAGAACCTTAGGATTTTTTTAAGAGATTAATTAAAAAAATTATGAGTAAGCTCATATAGTCGTTACTCATGTCATGTGGACACCCTGTGGACGAAGTTTTATAGCCAAATGTAGTTGTGACATGCTTAGAAGCAATTGTATGCAAACACTTGATCTATTTATCGTCGAGATGTGTGTTAATAATCATTTGGTGATAATTTATATAGATTATTCACAGACCTGATAGTTCAGATATGAAATTCTCAAAATCTTACAACTTTCTGCGTCATGTGTTTTTCCCCATTCACTCAATTTCATAATAGCATGTTCTCCACTTCATACGTCCTATTATTCTCTTGATTTTCGTTGTCCATCTTTCCCTTTCCATTTCCCTGCGAGGTGTTCAACAGAAATTCATGAAAGGAGATTCAAAAATATAATAAGAGCATCACTTTTTGAGTTTGAATATATGACTTAAAGTATATCTTTTAACCTCCTTTTCACTTCACTGAAATCGTCCTTTATAATAAGAAATTTAACTGTCCATATATAACAAAAATAAAAGAAAAAATAGTTCCTCCCTATTTGCACTGTACAATATTTCGGCGAAGGAAATACAATAAAAATCACCTGCCTCCCTTTAGATTGCCCCTACAGGTGAAACCCACAAATTTAAGTTTTCTTTAAAAAGTGAGAAGAAAAATGCGTAGAGCAAAGGGTTATGCTTTAATCAAAATCACCTAACATTATATAGCCCGTATCATATCCCTTCAAGAAATAGGTGATAGACTTATTTTAAGCAATATGTTTGGCAGTTTGGTTAGGACAATTTGTTGGCCCAAGCTCTATGGAATGAACGTTACTTAACTTGGCAGGCAGGGTGTAACATTTAATTAAGTTGTAAGTTATGATTAGATCATGAAACAAAGCTGGTGAATTCAAATTTTTCCATCTTTATCTCTCTATTACGTTATTATTCTTTTGCTTTTTTTTTTTATTGGATCTATCTAATATTTGAATTATTTTGTTTGGCAAGGGTTTGGGGAAAGGTAAACTCCAAGAAAGAAAAAGAAAAAAAAGTTCACACTTTGTGACCCCATTTCAAAATAAAGCAAAATGAGGGTTATTGAAAATGCATCATATACTAAAATTGGTCCATGGACATACAATTTAATTGAAACGAAAAAAATGCATAATATACATATGATAGAGTTGTAAGTACTCCTATATTTTTAATCATTTTGAATTTGAATCCGAGAATGATGTGAGTTTTCCTTTATTTTTCGCCTTGATAGGCGACTCTTGGATATGGACTTTGTTTCAACAGCGGTCATACATGAAATCCTAATGATATTCCTTCCGGTGTTAGTGAGTATTTTACCTCTAATATGAGATTTTTCATCATAAATTCAAATTTCGTCAGACCTGTTCGAGAAACCAAAAACAAATGCACCCTTATAACAGATGGTAAAGACAAGCAATAAACAAAAGAGTAAGAAAAGAAAGCTAGCTGTCCACTGCCTTTTGCTTCCCCTCTTACTATACTTTTCTTTTTAAAAACTTCTCTTCCAAACACAATTTCAAACAAAAAGGACACCAAATATATTCATCATCATTCTTAAGGTTCATCAAATCTCAAGATCTAAATTTAAAGTAATTCAAAGAACATTCAACAAGAAGCTCAAGAAAATAATACCATGAAAGGTAGAAAGTGTAAAGAAGCTCCATCAACAGATCTATTAGTCTGTTTTCCTTCTAGAGCTCATTTAACCCTTATGCCTAGTCCAGCTACTCACCATTTAAGGAGATCTAATACAAGAGGTATTGGTCCTGCTGGCCAAGCTAGCCCTATGTTATGGAAGACAAGTGAGATTTCAGAGCCCACATCACCAAAAGTCACTTGTGCTGGCCAAATCAAAGTGAGGCACAAGCCAAAATCTTGCCAGATCAAGAATTGGCAATCAGTAATGGAAGAGATTGAGAAGCTACATGTCAAAAAACACAAAAAGAAAAAACCTGTTTGGATGGAAGTAGTTGGGCTCAAGAAGGATGCTATGCAGTTCTTGTCATATTTGCGAAATATAAGGTTTGATTTTCGATGTTTCGGTTCATTTCATACGGATGAAACAGATTTTATCACGTCTGATGATGATCTAGAAGATGAAGAAGATCATCTAGATGCATCAAGAACTGTGTTCTCTAAGTGGTTTATGGTTTTACAAGAAAGCCAAAAAACAGAGAAAACACAGTACCCTGTTTTTGGTCATGATGATTATGATGGTTCTTCATGTGCACCACCACCCAACGCACTTTTGCTCATGCGTTGTCGTTCTGCTCCAGCAAAAAGCTTGCTGGGGCAGAAACACAAAGACGGCAACAATGATGATGATGACAAAGAACAAGAGAATGAAAAATCAAGAACTAAAGAATTGGAGAGTACTAAAAAGAATAATAAGAAGAAAAGCTTAGTAGTGATGAGATATGGGAGTGATTTATTCAAATTTTCATCTGATATAGCAAAGGAGAATTGGATTGTTGGTGGAATCAAAGAACCATTATCAAGAAGTCTAAGTTCCAAGAGGTAATTAAAATCATGATTATAAAGGTGATTGCTCTTTGGCCAAACATCTCACTTTGGTTACTGAATTTTCTTTGAGTTTTTTAAATACTAGCATTTAAATTTTTTAATATTTGAATTATCTTTTTGTATTGTGAATTCTGAAGGAGTGAGCTTTTGGTTTTTGATCCTTTTAGAGGATCACTAAGCTAGAAGTGTAAGTAACATGTGTAATTCTGTATAGTGGTAGTTTCCCCCCTTCATCTCTGATTGTTTGTTCAACAATATACGATCTTGGGATGTATTATTAATGAAATTCAGATATGTGCCTTCATTCTCTTGCATTGTTTTTGTGTTTGGCCATTTCAATTATTTATGTCCAAGCGATTAGGGATTTAAGATTTAGGGGTTTAATTTTTAAGATTTCTAGTGTTGAATTTGTTATTGTAGACACATAAAATTTATTGGATCAAATTCATATAAATTTGATCCACAATTTATTGGGTTTAAACTTATTTTGGGCTTAAAAAAATAATAAGTCTATTGTATTCCTCATCAAGGTCCATCTTACCTTGAAGTTCAAATTCATCAAGTGACATGGCATCCCAGTCAAATCCAAGACCAATGAGACGTCGCCACATGTACAAATGATGTGGAAATCTCATTCAAATTCTGCAACCAGTCAAAAGGCGCCAAGTGACAAAGTGACATGTTTCGGCCAATCACAAACAACTAGGCCTACCCCTACAATTATAAATAGGGGAGTAACATAACATTCTAGGTGGAAAAAAAGAAAAAGGAGGACATTCTGCAAGTATTGGAGGAAGTTTTTGCATTGACTACACAAATCTTCAACGAATTGACCAATGGAGTTTTGCCCGGAGATCAACTCGACAAGACGAAGTGCTGTCAGATAATTCCTGGAGATCCAAACACATTTCTAGGAGGCTCAAATCATCCTACATTCGAGAATCACATTGCAAAGGCCCTCAAATCACGAAAAAACTTAGGAGAGAAGAATCGAGAGAATAACGGAATTGTACCCGCAAAATTCATTTATATAAAATTATTCTTTTTGTTTATTTTATTTTTACTTGCAGTTAATTTCAGTATTAACAAAAAATTATTGCGAACAAATTGGCACGCCCAGTGGGACCAGTTATGCTCTTCATCTCTTCCTCCCATAAGTCAAAAAATCACAATTTCAACTACTACAATGGACTTCAGAAAAATCAATGAAGTTTCGTGCAAGAAGTCTACTACTGCCACGTCTACTGAGATCAAATTTGTTAGCCCCATCAATCGACGGAATATCAACGCTTGTGCTTTGGATGGATCCCAATACTTTACCTTTTTGGAGATGACAAAAAGGAGAAAATCTCAAATTTTAGCAGTAACTACAACCCCTAGGGACAACTTTGCATCTATGTTATCAGAAGAATCGTCTGAAACTGGCTGCAACTTTGGAGAATCTGAAAACTTAATGAATTCTCCAACTTAAAAAAAAGTCAACACTTTCATGGTTGATGCAATTGACTTGGATGAGAAGTTTGCAAGGATGGAGCAAATCATTAAAGCCTTGAAGAAGTCTGTTGATGAGAAAGATCATCAAATCACCCGACTTATGAGTAAGTTAGATCTCTACAATCTTAGAGAGTCAAATTATAATCTAAAACCGCGAGAAAAAGTTGATGGTGAATCTCTCATCAAGACAAGTAACAATTACTGCGATGATCGATCCGCTTCAGTGGCTACTCTAACAGTTCAACAACTGCAAGATATGTTTGTAAACACCATCAAGACATAATATGGCGGTCCGTTACAAAGTTTTGTAGGATACTCAAAGCCGTATTCTAAGCGAATCGAGGGCTTACCGATGCTAATTGGATATCAACCGCAAAAGTTTCAACAATTTGATGAAAAAGGAAATCCAAAGCAACACATCGCTCATTTCGGTGAGACTTGTAGCAATGCTGGTACACATGGTGATTTTTTTGTCAAGCAATTTGTTCGCTCTTTGAAAGGCAACACTTTTGATTGGTACACGGACTTAGAGTCTGAATTAATTGATTGTTGGGAGTAGCTAGAAAGTCAGTTCCTAAATCATTTCTACAGCACCCATCGTACGGTCAGCATGATAAAGTTGACAAACACAAAATAAAGTAAAGATGAGCCTATAGTGGACTACATAAATCGATGGCGAACATTGAGCTTCAACTACAAGGATAAATTTTCTGAAACTTCCGCGATTGAAGTTTGCATTCAAGAGATGCATTGGGGCCTTGTGTATATCCTTCAAGGAATTAAACCTCAAACTTTTGAAAAATTAGCTACACGCGCTCATGACATGAAGCTAAGTATTACAAGTCATAGAATGGCGTCACCTATTTTTGATCTTAGGAAGAAAGTCACGAAACTTGGAGATTTATCTGAAGACTGAATTGGAGAATCTATGACGACAACTGTAAGTTGTACGAAGTCCCGTACAAGACAAAATTTAAAAGAGGAATCTCTAAAGCAACAAATGCGAGAGGTGAAAAATCAACCAACTTTGAAAGAGTTACAAGCAAGGGAATATCCTTTTTCCGACTCTGATGTTCTTGAAATTCTTGACGAGTTGTTAGCCAAAGAAGTCATTGAACTTCCTAAGTCAAAGCGACCTGAAGAATCAAACAAAGTTGATGATCCTAAATACTGCAAAATTCACCACATTATTGGTCATCACACCACAAAATGCTTCATCCTGAAGGAAAAGATCATCACATTAATGCAAAAAGGAAAGATCATCATTGATGATGGCGATATAGTTAACGCAAATCATGTTAGCGCCAAAATGCACCATATGAAAGGTTCAATTTCAAAAGCTCTATAAGCCATGTGCTCTGTGTAATTACCAAAAGTTGAAAAAATTATCATGCTACAATTTGGGAGCGTTGACCTAATTAGGGTTCCAGCCTTGAAGAAAACAATGAGCAAATCCATTGAAAATGACTTCTCCAATAGCAAGAAGGGTGATACTTGGACATTGATAGCTCGCAAAAGAAAAAAATGGCAAAAGGCTTCTAAACTCCAACTTTCAAAAGTCGACACAAGATCAAGTGCAAAACTGTTTCAACCAATGGGGGCAATAAATACCAAACTGAAGTGCAACCATACTCTATTACAAAGGGTTGAAAGAAAAGTTACATTACAAGAATTCTTCCCCAAAATGCTCCTTGCCGCACGAGCTTAAACTGCAAGTAAAAAATGCTCCTTGCTGTACGAGCTTAAACTGAAAGTCAAAATGCTCTTTGATGCATGAGCCTAAACTGCAAGTCAAAACGCTCCTTAAGGCACGAGCATAAACTGCAAATCAAAATGCTTCTTGATGCACTAGCCTAAACTGCAAGCCAAAATGTTTCTCGATGCATGAGCCTAAATTTTAAGTCAAGACGCTCCTCGATGCATGAATCTAAACTGCAAGTCAAGACGCTCCTCGATGCACGAGCCTAAACTGCAAGTCAAAACGCTCCTTAAGGCACGAGCTTAAACTGCATGTCACTCCTGGCCCGCAAGAGTCTAAACTGTGAACGTCTCTACAAGAAAAAGGAAGGAAAAATATGAATCTTGAATGTATATTTGGAGTCCTTTGAAGATGTTGTCTTGAAGCAAAAGAATTTTTCATTATCTCTCAAGCAATAAAGTCTTCTCGACAAGAAAAAGATTTGTGGTACTTTGAATATTGCTCTAGTCTGGACTTCAATATATTGCGGATGTTATGCGGTCCAAAACTTGAAGTAGATAATGAAATTCATGAAGTATCCAAAATCTGAGGAGAAATAGAATATCACAAGATTTAGGCTGTAACTTTGGAAAAGTACCTGAAAAAATATAAAGGTTATATGATTATGGATTTCACGCTTAATGTAGATCTATGAGTCTACTTTCCAATGTAAAAAATAAAACCTGATTCCGATACTTTCACGTCAAGATATAAAATTTATCGTGACGCTGCGCAAAGCTGAAATAACCAGCGAACCAAGATTAGAAGGCTATTTTGGAGCAATAAATGAGACGATTCGGATGCAACGTAATTATGATTTTCACGTGAGACGTATATCTGCGAGTCTACTTTCCAATGCAAAAAAATGAAACCTGATTCCGATACTTCCACATCAAGATATGGAATTTTATTGTGACGCTGCGCAAAGCTGAAATAACCAGCAAAATAAGAGTAGAAGGATTTTTTTGGAGAAATATCTGAGATGATTCGGATGCAATTTAATTGTGATTTCCACGTGAGATGTAGCTCTGTGAATCTATTTTCTAATGCAAAAGACGGAATCTGATTCCGATACTTCTACGTCAAGATATGAAATTTATCGTGACACTGCGCAAAGCTGAAATAACCAGCGAACCAAGATTAAAAGGCTGTTTTGGGAGCAATATCTGGGACGATTTGGAGGCAATCTAATTGCGATTCCCGCGTAAGACGTAGCTCTACGAGTCTAGTTTCTAACGCACAAAAAATGGCTCCTGATTTAGATACTCCTACATAAAAATAAGGAATTTATCGTGTCGCTGCATAAAACTGATAAAATAGGACATTGAATTCCATTTTTTATGAATCAAACAACTCATATTTTTGTTCTCCCATCGAAGAATAAATATTTTTGTGGACTTGTGCCTAGTACTTGCTCACCAAAGTCAGAAAAGGCTACTCCCTATGTTAATATTATCAAGCTGAACGGCACCACATACGTGCTCCTTGAAAAGAATGGGATACTCTCACTCGAAGCCTCTTTATCGCCGAGCCCCACGGATGAGATGCACCACATGCTTGCTTTACAACGATGGACTGCAGACACTCAGAACTTCATCATCATAAGGTCGCAAGAATGACACCAAGTACATGCTTACTGAAGCTAAAATGAAAAACTTTCAGCATCGTCAAGGATAAAATCAGATCATTCCAAGTCACTTTCTTATCAAGCAGTAAGGAAGTAGTGCACTAAATGGTTCAACATCAATCATGTCGACTTTTTTGATCTGACATGAAGACCATTTCCATAAATCTGCACAAAAAGATGAAGATGTAACACTTCTACAGTGTTGACTGGATGCAGATTCTCAGTTCAATGCGGATTGATGCCAACTACGTGAAATTTCAATCTGGCAATAAGTATCAGTACCAAACGCACGATGCTTCAATTTGACATGATCAACATTGGGAGAAACAAATACCTTTGAAATCACGAGAATGAAAACACATTCATAAGTACTTCAAGTCTCGCCGCCAAGTTTCGGCAAGCCTACACGTCGACCAACCTTGAAGTAGGGGGCATCTGTAGACACATAAAATTTATCGGATCAAATTCATATAAAATTTGATCCACATTCATTAGGTTTAAAATTATTTTGGGCTTAAAAAAATAATAAGCCTCTTGTATTCCTCATCAAGGTCCATCTCACCTTGAAGCCCAAATTCATCAAGTGATGTGGCATCCCAGTCAAATCCAAGACCAATGAGACGCCGCCACATGTGCAAATGATGTGGAAACTCATTCAAATTCAACAACTAGTCAAAAGGCGCCAAGTGGCAAAGTGACATGTTTTGGCCAATCACAAGCAACTAAGCCTACCCCCTACAACAATAAATAGGGGAGTAACATAGCATTCTAGGCGGAAAAAAAGAAAAAGGAGGACATTCTGCAAGCATTGGAAGAAGCTTCTGCATTGACTACACAGCTCTTCAACGAATTGACTAATGGAGTTCTGCCCCAAGATCAACTCGACAAGACGAAGTGCTGTCAGATAATTTCTGGAGATCCAAACATATTTCTAGTAGGCTCAAATCATCCTACATTCGAGAATCACGCTGCAAAGGCCCTCGAATCACAGAAAAACTTAGGAGAGAAGAATCGAGAGAATAACAGAATTGTACCCGCAAAATTCATTTATATAAAATTATTCTTTTTATTTATTTTATTTTTGCTTGCAGTTAATTTTCAGAGTTAACGAAAATTTGTTGCGAACAATTATACTTATAAAATAATCAATTTAATACTGAATTCAAATGAAATGAACCTGCTATCGTTATAGTCTCTACCATATGTGGTCATCATATAAGCTTAAACCGTTAGAGGAGTACCTCAGCCCTCACGTTGATTTGTAGCTTCCAAAGACAACGTCCTACAAAGTACAAACAAAATTAGGGATACGATGGATGATATATATATAATTGGTGAAATTTAAAATGGATGATGATAAACGTTTGTTTCTTTGATTATAAGGTTTTTAGATCCTATGATCTTAAAATTTATAAAAACAAAAGAAAACAAAAGAAAACAAAAAAAAAACACTGAGTAAAATTAAAATTTAAAGTTAAAATGCTTTCTAATAAAGGAAATAGGAGTAGTTCTATCACATAAAGTAGAACAAAGGAAACATTTAGTGATCATTTGATAGATGTTAGAATTTTTGCATACGCTGATACTGTATGTATTAATTAAGAAAGTATTAGTTATTCTATCTTTTACAACATATAAAATAATACTTTCTTTGTTTTATTTTATGTGTCATCATTTGACCGGACACAGAGTTTAAGAAATAAGTAAAAACTTAATATTTTTTATCAAATTGTCCTTCATTAAAACAATGTACTATTATTATTTTTAATTAAGTGGACCCTTATAAGTGAGATCAATAAGGATAAAAGTGTAATTGTGTCTTTAACTAGTTACTAAATAAGGACAGGTGACATTCTTTTTGAGACGAATAAAAAAGGAAATGATGACACATAAAATGAAATGGGGATAGTATATATATAAATTCCATCATTACTTATATCGTTACACATGTATTTGTTATGTGAATTTCTAAATTGCAACCAACACGTCGTTTTAATTTTATGAATGAATAACTAATTTCCTCACTAGATACTTAACATTGTATAACGTATATATGATCTGATAGATGAATAACTATAAGTTGCTTCTTTACTAGCTACCAAACATTTCTTTAAGGGGATCGTTTAGTGGAGTGTATAAGAATAATACTGAGTAGATGTATTTCTCTTGACAATTAGTTGTGCAATAACCATTTTATTGATAATATTATGATTTATTATCTATTAATTGCACATTCTATAATATTGAATTAAGGTATATAATTTATGCATGTATCAGTTACACAAGTTACACATAAGCTGAAAATTCTGTCAAGCAAAGAATTAAATGACATCATCACTAATACATGTATTATTTTAGCTAATAATCCTGCCAAACGGTTCCTTGAAAAGATTATATATAATGAACAAAATAACTATGTTTTAATCAAAAATAGACCGAAGTTATAAAATTTTACAATTTAAAATTAAAAATGTTTAGAATATAGCACAATATATTTTGTTTGAAAAGGAAAAAGAATTTTTTTTTAAATGAATTAAAATGAAAAATAAGATAAACAATTTTAAAAAATAAAAAGATAAGACTGAAAAATTATAATACCTCACGCCCAGTGGGACTCGAATCTACAATCGCTTAATTAGAATTAAAGCAACTTATCCGTTAGGCCATGGGTGCTACTCTCCAGTTAACAAGAGAAAAACTATAAGGGGCCGTTTCGATTGCAAATAATCCCGGAATAAAACATTTTATTCTTCATTTGGTTGTAAATATATGGAATAACTTATTCTGGGACTAATAATTAATTCGTGGATAAGTTATCCTCCCAATTGGTGGGATAACAATCTCAACATTATTCTTACATGGGATAAAATATAAAATGACAATGTTACCCTTAAATTCTTTGATTTTTCATTTCCATGCACATAATTTGAGTGCCAAAATTTGAGTGCATAGTTTAAAATTTTTACTAAAAATATTTATGTGAAGCAACTATAATTTGAGTGCATAATTTATTATATTTCTCAGGCTAACATAATTAAATTTATTATAATTTATTGTTCGTACTATAATTTGAATGCATAATTTAGTCTATTTTCGTAATTAAATATTTTAGGAAGTATAAAGGCATTTACCGTTCAAAATGGTTGTAAAATATATAAATTATGTTTATTTATATATTTTAATTTCTCTAAAAAATAATAAAAAATTTTAAGAATGAATATTTAAAGCTTAAAAAGAAATATATATATATATATATATATATATATATATATATATATATATATATATATAAGTTAAATAAGATGGAAAGTATTTTGGTAATCAATCAATTTATTCCTAGAAATTATACCATGCATTTTACTTTGAATACAACAAACCAAACACTCAATAAAAAATAATCCCAGGATAACTAATCTCAGTATAACTTATCCCATCATAACTTATCCCAACATAACTAATCTCGGTATGACTTGTTTTCAAGCCAAACGACCCCTAAGAATAATCGAATGTCTCACAAACATGTTGTTTTCCATAAAAAGAGTACTCTCTCCTTTATATATATATATATATATATATATATATATATATATAAAAAAAAAAGAAAAAATTAAAACTGTAATTTTTTTATATATCTTGCTATTTTCTGACTATGAATATTCCATTAAGAAAAGAATTTAAAGAAAACCTTAAAGTTAAATTGATCTAAAATATAAATATTCTTTTTGTCTTAATTTAGCATAATTTTTTATTTTTATTATCTAAAAAGGAATAATACATTTTTATATTTATTAACAATAACAATTGAATTTTAAACATCACATTATTTTACTCATAGTAAAATAATTTATAATAGCACAAATATCTATAACTATTATAAAATAATAAAACATAAATTTTAAAATCTTTCTTTCATTTTTAAATAAATTTTATATCTAGCCAATCAACATCAAGTGAATCTAAAATGGAAGAGGTATCATTCCATAACTATTTTCCTACCAAATTAAATAATAAAAAAAATAATGCCAGTAAACTAAATACTTATAGATGTTCTCTCATAGCAGGATAAATGAGATCTTGCCGTTCAACAGGAAAGAATATAATGGCTAAAGAAATGTTTGGTGATCGTAATTATGGCTAATTATTATGTCTCTCTTCATTCATATATAGGACTGCTGGCCCTACTACATTTGAACTGAAGTATTTTTTTCGTGTTTTTAGCGTATCTCAATTTTAACTTTTCACGTAATATTTTTATTAATATAAAATTAAAATAATATTTTTATACATTCAATATAACTTTAATTTAAGACCATAAATTTAATTTTCTTTTTTTATTTTCTTAAAACTTTGTGCCTATAATTAATTGACCCTTCTTGGGGTAATATTTATATTTAAATAATAGTTCCTTTTCGAAAATTTTATTGATATGGACAAGGTAAAATAATTTCATATTTTCTCCATTTAATTTTAGTTGGTCCTTCTTGATGTAATGAATGATTTCATAAAGGTATCTGTAGTAAAGGTATACAAATCTCATTGTGTTAGAATTAATTGTTTAGTATAGGAGTGATAAGGTCATACAATACCCCTAGCACAAAGTTAAGTTGAAAGTATCCATAGAGATTTAGTTTTGAGCTATATTTGAAATAAGATCAATTTCAAACAAGCATTTCTCCTAGAATGCAAAGAGTTAGGGCGGCTATTACCCACCAAATTAAAGATCTCTGAGTCTTCTTTTCAATGGAACCTATCGTTCCTTAATTCGCTTCTTAAGTAAAAAGTTATGATCGTTTTACTGAAGACTGTTCGTGTTGAAAAGCTGAGGGCGGCGTAACGGGTTCAAATCGCTATAGTGACATGCACGTTGCAATAACGACGCAACAACAATTTATAACCTTGTTTTAATGGGTTTCAGCACCCTAATACTAAAATGTTATTCCTCAGCACTAGATAGGCAATTTTATCTTGATTTGGGTAAAAATCCTTTATTAAGGTAAAATTTTTACTTCTTTTCTGTATTGATTAATTCTTTTATCTTCTAGAATCACCAGAATCGGGAATCTATGGTAAAATTCTAGTTGTTTAGAACTCTAGGTTCATGAAATTGTGGAAAACCCCATGAATATATGTTTTTTTTTTACCTAGAATTGATTTTTGTTTGTGAATTAACTCTTTTTAGTGTGAAATTATAGTTTAAATATATGAAGGTTGATAGTAGGAGATATTGAATTCAATAAACGTAGGAGTTTAGCTTCAAAACTTCACTAATGGAGTTGGGTGGAGCTTGATATAACAAAGTTGATAGTTAATTTACCCTTGGATAAGTTTATAGGCCGTGAATAACTATAAAATTAGAGGGTTTGAATTTTCAAGGTATTTGTTTGAAGAGTAATTTATTAATTACTCTTATAATTATTATTTGTTAGATGATTAGCCATAAAAAATGTGAAGAAGAAGGGAGATCATCCATGATATAGTTTATTTGTTACAGTAGCTTGACGCTCAAGTTGGTTATGATTTATGAGTAGTAGACTGTGGTTACTAATTGTGTCCATATTATAGATTTGATGGGAGTTTGTGTTTGTATGACTCCATGGTGGATGTAAAGTGAATTTTGTGAATATAGGTAATAAAGAGATTGTGTTTTCTTATAATTATCTAGCCTAATTATCATAAAAATAATGAATTTAATTTTATGTGTGTTGGGATATAGAATAATCTTGCTCAAAGTTATTAATGCAAAAGGAGGCGCTGACATAACATAAGGGCCTAAGGTTGAGTTAGGCTAAGGCTTAGGAAGTAAAATGTATAAAGGTGTATGACGGAAACAAGAAAGTAAGTTGAATAAAATTAAATGATTGGCTAATAGAGTAGGTCTTAAATCTAGTAATGACTTGCATGTAAAGGTCTCTAGATAATATTGAAATTCTGAGTCTCAGTATTGATGAGGAGGACTGGATTACTGAATGAATTTATGAATGTTGGACTAGAGTTTATACTCTCTTAGATTGAATGTGTTCCCTAAAAAAGAATACTTGAATTTGATGAATATGACTTGATAGTATTTACTTAAATAAGTTGTGGATTGGTCTTTGGACATGCTATAATTTCTGAAACCAATGAATTATATCTACTTGTGATTTAATGTATTAAAGAATAATTTTTTTGCATGAAATGATTAGCTTGGGTTGACCAAGTGTTTGAGTGGTTTTTGATTGTTGTAATTCATGCTTAAGGTAGAAAAGTTAAATGATAACTAATTGTTAATCACACATCATGAGGTTATATTAATGACATGTTGTTTGTACAAGTATAGTTGATTATTCTTATTGTAGTTGTAATTATTGTGATATCTGTTATTATTGCTTGACGTTATTTAAAGATCTTTATAGGATTGGTTGATATTATGATTTATTAGTTGGTTTAGAGACCATACATGTGCAGTAGATGAATAAGAGCTCATTCCTTGCAGGTCATGGCTAGTGAGTAACCATAAGACCCATAGAATATGTGTACAAGATATTTATGAGTGTGATACTTTCCGAGTGGATTGAGTTTATGATTACTATTATTGTTGCTTTTTATATTGGTTCCATGAGTAAACTGGGCCTTTATGCTTACTTGGTAAAGGTGGTTTCTCATGTAAATCCAAAATGTATGTTGATTTTCATTATTGTTATTCATGGATCCATGAGTTAATCGGGGTTAAATTAACTAATACTTAGCATATTTGTTGTTGTTGTTCCCACATTTTAATTGAGGTATGAATATTGTTAGAGTCATGGATTATTGACTTGGATATTTTTAGTGTTTGTCGTTGTACTTTTTACAAGGTTATGGTTATCGTGTTTATCTATTATTAAAGTTAATCAGAACAGATTGTTTTTATAATAAATATCGGGATTAAACAAGTAAGAGTTATGTTGGATGAGATTTAATGTGAAGGGTGATTTAAGATTAGTAAGATTATGTGTGAAATATATAAGGAGAATATCATTATATATATTGACTATTAGTAACATATTAGGTATAACTAAGTCAGCAAGAATAAGAATGGTGTACTCTTAAGTATCACAAGTGGATGAAAGTGTTGATGATTGATCTTTTTGTGATTTCTATGTTTTATTTACATGATCTAACCCTAGTTAGTTGATGATACCTATTAGTACGTGTTGTCTATACTGATAGTAATCTTGTTATACCCTTTTTGAGATATAATTTGATTGCAAGATCAATTGATGTTCCTTAGGTGAATTGGACTGTGATATCTAAAAAATTCTAATCCCCTCATTTATGATGAAAGTTGTGCCCAGTATTATCTTTCTTAATTTAGAAACACTTGTACAAATTTAGAGTAGGTCCTCTACTAGTTCATTTTGTATTTATATATGTTGTAAAATTTGTCGTACTAAGGACTTGGGTGTTTTGTTACATATTTTTACACTTCTGCATGCCTTGTTAAAAGGGTGGTAAGGGGTTATCTTATCTAGGTGAATTAGAGTAATTTCTCTCATGATCCAAAATTTTGAATTGTGATAATTTAATATTAGAGCTAGATTATTAGTCTTCAAGTACAAAAGCAAATTCAAGTAGAGTTTTGCGAACTGGTTTGTTGATGTCCACATCTAATCTTTGAAAAGTTATAAGACATCAGGTGAAATTATTTCACTTCCTTCTATGGTTTGTATAATTACTTGTATGAGTTGAATTCAATTGGCATCTCTCCATTCCAATTGGTATCTCTACCAATAATAATTAGAATTTAGTCGTTTCCAATTTGTATCTTGAGGAGTTTGTAATTGAAACCTAGTTATTTTCAATTGGTATCTATCTATGAGAGTTGAAACTTTTGATTATTGCATAAATTATCATGAAATTGATTGGTTTTAACTTGTTTGGTGTAATATAAGATGTAATTGTTATTTAAAGTTGTTTAGTTACATTTGAACTGTGATAACTTAGAATTGCAAGTTGTTGTTCATTTGGTGCATGAAGGAATTTGAGTAGGTCTGTTGCTTGTTCTATTTGTAGTATCATAAATTTAATAGTGTTTGATACTTATGTGAATCGTAGTTGGTTGAATTATTGTAAATGCTTTAAATTGCAAAAGTTCATAACTTGGTTATGTGTTAATGGTTAAAGGAATTATTGTATGTGATTCAAATAGAAACTTGAATTCTAAATACTTGTCATTGGTAAAAATAAGGATAAAGAAAACATGGTCTATATATGTGGGAACTTTTGATTCGGTATAATTGGATTTTAATTAAGGACCATGGGGAAAAGGACTATTGTTGTATAATAGCGGGACTTATTTGAAATTCAAGAGGAGGAGGGGTAAACTGAAAAATTTCTTTGAGTCGACTGATAAGTCTTCGCAGTAGACTCACCTACAAATCAATATACTTAACAGAATAGATTAGATTTAAACGAATGAAAAAAATAAGTAATTTGAAATAAAGACACAAAGATTTATCCTGGTTTAGAACATCAAAGTAGTGCCTATTTCCACTCCCCTTGGATTTCAAAGATTCCTTAGATCTTTTCAAAGTAGAGTTGGAGTACAATAGTAGTGAACAAGTTCATAAACTTAATTTGTTTTTTAGATCTTGTGACATAGTCTCAATCGGTATGACTAAATTGACTCTATCTTATTCTTATGTAACTATTGTAAACTAATAACTATAGATTTTTATAAAGACTAAGATTGAGACACACTAAGAATTTACTTTGTGGTCACGTAAGTGCTTCTACCTCCAGTCTTTTCTTTATTCCCTTCAACTATTTCTGCTTCTTTTATTCATAAAGAAACCCAGAGGATTTCTTCTCAATTAGGGATTTGAATTGATTCCTTGATTGAGGGATTGCACCATATGATATATCCATATCAGAAATGTCCATATGTTGTGCGACCTTATTTTCACAACCATACATGTCCATATTAGATATGTCCATTTAGTGGGCGTGGTCTTTTTTTTTTTATAGTGATTTATTCGTGAGTCATCTTCTTCTTTCCTTTTAGCTTTGCAATGATTGATTGGTCAGTCATATGCCTTATGTTTGGGGATCTGATGAGATCCATGATTGATGCTATTTCCAAATTCAGCACCGACACTTTTGTGAGTGGATGCTTATTCCTTTGCAAGATAATTTTGGGGATCCTAGAAGATCCTAGACTGATTCCTTAGGGATCCTTTTTTATGAGACTGAATCTTCAGTGTATCCTACAAGATATTTGTATATTAGTTTGTCATTATTAAAACGTATTATGAGAATATAGGGCTAACAATCTCCCCCTTTTTAATAATGACAAACAATAAACATCAGTTAAATTCCCTATTCCCGTTGTCGATTTTCTCTCTCTTTCTTGCTGGTTCTTTTGTCTTGAGCATTAATTGACTCCCATTCTTTTTTAGTCGACTTGCTCTACCTAACTCGAAAGCCACTGGTGTTTCCATGTTCTCCCCTTTTTGACAAAATAAAAAAGAGCAACAAAACATATAAGCATATAGAAGATAAACAATCAAGGTAATTAACAAAAAAAAGTATGACAGATAGTTTTTGAAAAATCATTTTACAACCCGAGAAAAAAGGGACAGGGCCCCCCTTTTGAATAATAATTATGATTTTAACGCTTGGCAAGAAAGTAGGTGAGAGTATTATGCATGTTGTGACAGAATCGCTCATATGATTTCTCGACATTATTTGAAAAGGAGGAATATGAATTCTGGACTAATATTGCGAGGTCATTATTTGAGGAGTTAGTTTCAGACTTGATGGATTCGACGCGAGCAAATAACTTATTAAATAGCTTGACTCCTTCCTTCCTGAACCCATCAATAGTTATCTACACCTTGCCTACATCAGTGCTTGTATCTTTCCCTATAGTAGCAGCTTGGAAGTCGACTCTTGAAGTATTAACAACCCTTCCTCAATTATATTAATACGATCCTTGAACTCTCCAAACTTCTTTAACACAGGAAACATGGGGTTAGAAACTGACTTACTTATCTTAAGGAGATCTGATTTTGCTTTTGCAGAGTCCTTTTTGCATCATTCATTGTCCACCAAGATGTATTCTATGCTGGCGAAGGTCTTGGAATCATAAGAGGTAGAGACTTCCACGATTGGGTATGCAGATAGATCAATGGAATAATATATGAGGATTCTGGTAATCAACATTCCATAAGGCTGGCTAGCAGAGGCATGAGCATCGACAACACTTTTAAGCATATATTCTCAAAACCAAACAGCCCAATTTATCTTGTACTTTTTCACCATGTAGTATAAGATAAACACATTATGATAGGTTACATTGCTAAGAGATCCTTTTCTAAGAATTAGTATGACGACATTGATATAAGCCATGATACGGTACTTAAAGTAGAGAGAAAAGAAACCAAAGTTGTGTGACATTACGTTTGGGTAAGACATAACCTTTTTTGCTTCCATGAAGCTGACTTCAAAATATACAGGACATGAGCCATTTATAAAGTGAATTACCCTAGAGAATTTTATATCAAAGACTTTTTCAAATAGGAAGTCATTGAGTATGATTCTTGTGGCAAGCACACAGTTCACAACTATTGATAACGCTCAATCTACAGCTCTCGTGGGAGTGTAAAGCGGTCGTTAGCAAATATAGAACCCAACCTGGGTTGGGTATCGATCCCACAGGGAATAGCTTGGTCAACAAGTAAGCAAAATTAATAGACTTTTGGTGCAAGTCTCGTAAGAAGGGGGGATTGCAATAAGTAACCAAAGTAATGAAATAAAAGCTGAAAATATCAAAGTAAAAAGAGAGTATTTCGTAGGTTGTGAAACAATGAGAATTGAAGCATTGGGGTTATGTCCACCTTCAGAGGTATACGTCTCTATTGGCTATGAGTGTGTAGAGTCTTGACATGCAATTGCTTATAGAGAATTGTAGTCGATGGTAAATCCAAGCGTCTCTCGACCTAAACAAGGACTATTTCACTTTAACTCTCTCGAGCTTAAAGTGTGTCTAGCGGTACAAATTCTCCAAGAGGTTAGTCCAGTTACGGCACTAGCTTTTTAATAGGAAAGGGTGTCCTACTACCTTGACATTATCTCTTTTCCAGACAAATAACCTTTCTCTCGAACAGGTTAAATGTTAGACTGGCGTATTCTTGCGTTTGCAACCGCAAAGAATGTAGATTAAGATGAAGAGCGTAATGATATAAGCAATATACTTGTCTTGAACTCACAAACTCATAGCTATAGATAGTAACTCATTCGGCTTCCATAACCCCAACTAAGAGGTTTAGTTACCCATGAATGCGAAGGATATCACGTTTTGCATGGTGGATGGCGTGTAAAAGAGGTGTTAGGCGTGTGGTTTTGGTGATTCCGTAGCAAGTAACGATTCTCTTGTTGTGGAATTTAAGAATAGAAGAATAGATTAGAAGTGTTTGTGGTGGAAGATGAGAAGGATGGAAGAAAATTAATTAACTGAAGAATGAAGAATTAAGAATGTATTGTAAGAAGATGTCTTAATTGTAAGGAGATGAATAAAAATCTCTAGCATGATAGGGTATTTATAATACTCCTATCCTACTCTTACTAAGCTAATGAAATAAATAACCAAATCCTAATATACTAATGAAATCCTTGACCCAAATGTACTAGGGTAAGGTTACAAAATTATAATCCAAATAGATTAGTGAAACACATAACCTAATTGCACTAGGTTAATGTATCTTGGCAAAAATCCAGCTTTGTGTCTGTAAGTCCCCAAAGTCTTCAGAATTGCTGTTTTAGCCCGGGACAGATTTTCCATGCAGCAGATTTGGTTCTTTAGGCGTCCATCTCCCTTTTACTTCGTTTGTGAGCTTTCTTTTGCGTCAAGTAAGCCGTAAAATGCTGTATTTTGCATCATTTATACCTGAAACTTTGCTAATCATGTTTGTTAGCTCATTTATAGGAAAAAGGACTAAAAGTGCATGAAATAGATAATTAGTTCTCAAAACTAGGCTAAAATATGGGCAAAATATATTGATATAGGCGCGTAAATTCGCCTATCATCAACACCCCACACTTAGAGCTTTGTTCGTCCTCGAACAACATATCATGTCCTTCTAAGCATCGACTTTAAGGTTTTTACAGCAACAACACAAGACATTCTTCAAGACAAGCACAACAATTATCAACAAAGAGTAACTTTCCGATTATAAGTAGAAACAATTTAACCTCAAGCATAGACTCGTGATGGTGATCAACTCGCATGCAAACGTTAAGGTACATAGAATCATATACAACTATCCAAAACTCATCAACCATGTGTGTCTCACAATATAGTACCCATAATCACTCACAAATATAGCATATTTTTCAAACATGGGTATCAAAGTATCCTTGCACTCACTCTCACAAAGAATTCATATGTAGCAACTAATGACCATAAGCTTGCCTTTAATGTAGTACTCTACTAAATGTCGGAATGTTAAGATTAGGATCAAGTAGGTCTTTAGATGGTTGTAATGTAGGCTAAGGGACGGGTAGGACTATTTTGGCCAAGAATAGTGACTAGGTTCCTAAGCACTTTAATACATCACTTTGGGTCATTGACACTTTTTTTCTTTCAACCTTTCTTTACTCTTTTATTCTACCACCCTTGTTCTCCTATTTTGTTTTTCAATTTTAAGCACCACTCACTTTTCAGCTTTCTTTTCCTTTTTCTTTTCACAACATACCTCTTATGATAGCACTTTCTTCTTTTTTCATAACGCATTCAATCACCATTACAATTTAAAGCATCATACTCGCCCAATTTCCTCTTATGTTGTCACATGACTTTTTCACTTTAAAGCACTCAGGAATTTGGATCAAATTATGGTCTTGAAAAAAAATGGATTAGGCTTACATACAAGGTTGTCAAAGAAATAGGCTAAAGGCTCAAAAGGGTTTAACTAGGATGATTTACATGGGTAGGAAAAACTGAAGGTAAACATGTATAGGTTGCCAAAGAAATGCCTAAATCATATCCTAAACTTACACTCCTTATTTTCGCTCTGCATACATACCAGGCAAGTTCTAGCATCAGCCACATACATAAAATATACTTATTATCTCACACACACAAGGCACATGGTCTACTTGGTTGGAAGTAATATAGACTCTCAACCCAACAAGTGAAGGAATTGAATCACACAATATCACATAATAAGTCACAACTAGAGCCTAAATGTCTCAATAGTCACAATTGTAGCACATACTCTTGTTCTATTTTCATGCTGCCTATCAAAATAATTTCATGCGTAGCTAGAAAAATTTTACTCCTAAAAACTAAAAAAACATCAAATGAAAAAAAAACAAAAAAATGGACTAAAACAAAGTAAAACAAGCAAACATACAAACATAGGTGCAAACAAAGAAGTATAGCATGCAGATTCTGTCACCCCACACTTAGACTAGACACTGCCCTCAGTGGAAAATAAAGTCGAAGAACCTGATTAGTCGGACTCCTCATCAATGTAGGGGGTCATACCCCCTTCGTCAGAATCATCATAAGAGTCATCGTCAGAGTTCTCCTCAGCATCAGAATCAGGCAAGCGTCTATCATCATCAGTTGGCATGTCATCATCAAGACGTTTCTCAAAATATACGCCCACTCCACACATCTCCCGGGCATGTCTGTTCATTGGGTAGTCGTGGTCCAGCTGTTGGAGCTCTTCAGCAGTTGGAATACGTCCCCCACTCATCATAGTGAATCTCGTCATGCCATAGAGATGACGAAAGAAACTCTCGTCACGAGCATGTCTCTCCGCAGTGGTAAGGTTGACTCCATGCGTTGTTTCAGCATCTTTGACCTTGGTGAGGTCAACCTTCTTTGGGTTATGTGGGAGTTTGTGGTCAGCTGGTTCCTCTTCTATATCCTCCTTCCGCAACATTGCTGTCAACAAATTGCCGAATGTGAAATGGGACCTTCGGTGGAGTCTGGCTTTTCTCATGGTAGATCGAATGATTGCCCCAAAGTTGATAGGGACATTCGTCATCAACGCTTAAACCAAACACACTCTATCTCTCGATATCTTGGTGTATTGCGTCCCAGGAATAAGGCATGAGTTGACAATGCGCATCCAGATTCTTGCTTCCCTATTTAGTGGAGCATAGGGGAATGTGTTGTGACGGCCTGTTTCCTTATGTCTGCCCCATCTTTCCATTGATCTGCTTCCACAAAGCATGTGTCTTATTGCTCTGTAAGGAGGCCTGCTGTACAGCTCTTTGTATGGTGCAGTGTCGACCGAAGGTAGGCCTAGAAAAGAGTTGATCCAATCTGCTGTAAGCTGTAACACTTGGCCCCGAATTTTGACTTCGTTGCCTGTTGTGTTTGGCGACCAGTTGGCATAAAACTCTCTTGTCAAGTCAAGATTGCACTCTCCCATGTCACGGAAGATGAAATCCAGCTTTAAAGCCATTATTTTAGCCAACATTTGCGGCTCCTTCTTTGCTAAGGTCTCCTTGTTGATTAAGTCGACGTGCACATATTTCTTTTCTTTGTTGCTGCTGTACTATGCCTTGGCTTCTTCCTCAAGAACCCATTTGGTTCCGAACATTCTGCGTGGTAGGTGTGCTGAAGATGATTCTCCTTGGTCTTTTCGGCTTCTCTTTTTATCCTTTCGGGTCGTGGTAGCCTTCTTCTTGCCTAGCTTTGCTTTGGGTACCATTGTACCTGAGACTAGAAATAATGTTAGTTGCAGCACAATCTCACTTTATACAATCTACATGCAAGCACTAGGGGTACCACCCCACACTTAATCTTGTTAGCACAAATCAGTGAAGTGAAAGTGGTCGAGTACTCAGACTTCGTCGACATACGTCTTAGGATTGTATTCCGACAAGAAAACCAGCATTACATCACTTATGTGCAGCCATTTGGACGACTTTCATGGTGCATATAGCGACACTACAACATAGGGGTTACCACATGGAATTGCTATTCGTACAACAAACACTACCTCCTACATCGATAGTCACTATAACCTTATCCCGATGGCCGGGATGGTTAATCATGCAAGCATCCAAACAACACTCTCAAGCAATATTCATAGCCACATATGTTCAGCAAGTATCATAACAATGCCATTGAAACAAAAGTCAAGTCGGAAACAAGTCAAGAATTCCATACGTATATATTCAATCACACGATTTTGCAACAATTATCCAAACACATGAACATCACCACCAATCTCTCATGATTTAGCAAATTATAATAAGCATAGCAACGTAGTACTTACGATAAATAGATGAAGAATAAGAGAGCACTTACTTGCTTGAAGATTGTGGAGAAGTTGTTGTGGATTGGAAGAACAAAGGAAGAAAAATTTGAGAGGATTTGGGATGATATGCGGCGCCTTTAGGGTTGCTTCTAATGTGTTTGTGACATAAAAACAAGTCCCCTTTATATAGGAGGAGTATGGGTCGGGTTATGACCCATTTACAATCGGATTTGGGGACAAAATCACCACATATGCGGCGCATATCCCTCGACATATCACTTACATATGCGGCGCATTGTCCATGGCATAATGGGACATATGCGCCGCATAGTCTATGGCATTTCTAGACATATGCGCCGCATAGTCTATGGCATTTGGTCTCAGTATCTCAAATGCCATAGCATAGGCGGCGCATAGTCAAAAGCACACCTAGGAATAGGCGGCGCATAGTGTATAGCACACTAGATTCCGAGTCCTTAGGTTATAGAATAGGTTGTGCATCGTTCGTGGCCTATTTTTACCAAGGCCTAGCCTTCCTCGAAGCCTATTATGACGTGAGAAAGGCTCAATTCATAGCCTTATGCATCACCATTCCTAACTTACCGACTTTACCATACAATGCGACCAAATCGTCGATTGAAATCAATCTCCTCGTTGCATACTTCTTGCACCTATATTTGCTCAAAACACAATGAAAATGATTAGTACGATGGGTTGCCTCCCACCAAGCGCCTTAGTTTTGGTCGTGGCACGACTCTTATCAAAAAGAAAAAAATACTAAAACGACGAAACGATAAAACGACAAAACGATAAAACAATAAAACAATGGGTTGCCTCCCATCTAGCGCCTTATTTATTGTCGTGGCTCGACGTAGTATTCTCGAGTACTTAGACTTCGTCGAGATAAGTGATGGCCATGTCATTCATCGAGTCAAGAGGACCGATATAGGGCTTGACACGTTGGCCATTCACTTTGAAGATAACACCCTCATTGTTTTCCAATTCGACTACTCCAGATGAGTAGACTTGAATGACTTTAAATGGACCAGACCACTTTGATTTTAACTTACCTGGGAAGAGCTTGAGTCTGGAATTAAAGAGTAGTACCATGTCACCTTTTTGGAAGTTTCGTCGAACAATCCGCTGATCATGATACTTCTTCATCCGCTCCTTGTATAAATCTGATCTTTCATATGCATGGAGACGGAATTCATCTAGTTCGTTCAGCTGCTCCAACCTCAGGTTCTTCACATCATCCCAATTCAGATTCAAGTGCTTCAATGCCCACAATGCCTTGTATTCAAGCTCGATGGGTAGATGACAAGCCTTCCCATAAACTAGCTGATAAGGTGACATGCCAATGGGTGTCTTGAATGCAGTCCTATACGCCCATAGTGCATCATCTAGCTTTCGAGACCAATCCTTCCGATTCGCATTGACCGTCTTGGCAAGGATTTGCTTGATCTCACGATTGGAAACCTCTACTTGTCCACTAGTTTGAGGATGATAAGGCGTAGCTACCTTGTGTTGCTTGACTCCATACTTGGCCAATACAGATTTGAATAGCTTGTTGCAAAAGTGAGATCCTCCATCACTTATGATAGTATGAGGTACTCCAAAGCGAGAGAAGATATTCTTCTTTAAAAACGCTACAACACGCTTTCCTTCGTTATCGGCCAATGCTACAGCTTCAACCCATTTCGACACATAATCCACAGCAACCAAGATGTACTTCATTCCAAACGAATTCACGAATGGTCCCATGAAATCAATACCCCACACATCAAAGAGTTCTACCTACAGAATTTTGGACATGGGCATTTCATGGTGTTTTGAAATAGCACCTTGACGTTGGCATTGGTCACACCTTCTCACATAGTCGTGTGCATATCTGAATATTGTAGGCCAATAATAACCACTTTGCAAGACTTTCCTTGCCGTTGATTCCCTGCATGATGTCCTCCAACTTGCGAAGTGTGGCATGCTTCCAATATAGTAGGCACTTCTTCATGGGATATACATCGTCGAATGATACCATCCGCGCATCTTCGAAACAAATAAGGCTCATCCCAATAGTAGTGCTGAACGTCATGCATAAACTTCCTCCTCTGGTGGTAAGATAAATTGGAAGGTAACACATTACTCACCACGAAATTTGCAAAGTCGGCATACCATGGTAAGTTCTCCATTGTTGTCGCTAGTATCTCCTCGTCAGGGAATGCATCATCAATCTGATTTTCTGGTTGTGCCACATACTCATTCTCAAGTCTAGATAGGTGATCAGCCACTTGGTTCTCGCAACCTCTTCTATCTTTGACTTCGAAATCGAACTCTTGCAGCAGCAATACCCATCGAATCAGCCTTGGTTTTGCATCCTTCTTTGTCATTAGATACCTAAGAGCTGCATGGTCTGTATGAACGATCACTTTAGTACCCAATAGATAGGCACGGAACTTCTCAAACGCATACACAACCGCTAAGAGATCTTGTTCAGTGACAGTGTAGTTCCTTTGGGCTTCATTGAGGACCTTACTCGCATAGTAGATAGGATGAAATAATTTCTCCTTTCTCTGTCCAAGAACAGCACCAATGGCTACACCACTAGCATCACACATGACTTCGAACGGGAGCGTCCAATCTGGTGCTACCATGATAGGGGCTTCAATGAGTTTTTCTTTAAGGCATCAAATGCCTTTAAGCAATCATCATTAAAGTCAAACTTCACATCTTTCTCCAATAGTTTGCACAATGGACTTGCAATTTTGGAGAAGTCTTTGATGAATCTACGATAAAACCCAGCATGGCCAAGAAAACTACGAACTCCTTTCACCGAAATTGGAGGTGGTAGCTTCTCAATTACCTCTATTTTGGCGCGATCAACCTTTATTCCTCTTTCGGAGATCTTGTGCCCAAGAACAATTCCTTCTTTTACCATGAAGTGGCACTTCTCCCAATTCAGCACAAGGTTGAACTCTACACATCTTTGTAATGCCATGCTCAAGTTCACCAAACATGCGTCAAAAGACTCACCAACAACTGAAAAGTTGTCCATAAATACCTCCAAAGTGTCTTCTACCATATCAGAGAAAATAGACATCATACAACGTTAAAAGGTGGCTGGTGCGTTGCACAACCCGAATGGCATGCGTTTGAAGGCAAAAGTACCATATGGGCATGTAAACGTTGTCTTCTCTTAGTCTTCGAGGGCAATACAAATCTGATTGGATCCTGAATAACCATCCAAGAAGCAAAACCATCCTTTCCCCGCTAATCGATCTAGCATTTGGTCCATAAATGGCATGGGAAAGTGATCCTTGAGCGTCCAAGAATTCAGCTTGCGGTAGTCCATGCATACTCTCCATCCAGTAACGGGCCTGAGTGGAATAAGCTCATTCTTTGCATTAGCAACCACCGTCATACCTCCTTTCTTGGGAACACATTGTACTGGGCTTACCCATGTACTGTCAGAAATAGGATACACGACTCCTGCGTCTAACCACTTGATAATCTCCTTCTTCACCACCTCTTGCATTGGTGGGTTTAGACGTCTTTGATGTTCAATGGTGGGTGTGCACTTTTCTTGAAGCTGAATTTTATGTGTGCAAATCCCAGGTGGAATACCAATGATATCCGCAATGGTCCATCCAATAGCTCTAATATACTTGCGTAAGATTGCAATAAGAGCTGCAACTTGTTGCTCACCTAAATCGGCTGCCACTATGACTGGAAGAGTGTTTCCGCTTCCTAAGAATGCGTACTTCAAATGGCTTGGCAGCTCCTTCAATTCTAACGTGGGTGGTTCTTCAATAGATGGCTTAGCTGGTGGTGTGGGTCGATTCTTGAGATCAAGATCCAGCTTCTTGGGAGTATAACGATATGTTCCTAATCCCGATAGAGCACAAATATCATCTTCAGAAATTTCAGCATCATCATCCTCTTCTTTCATGAACAAAGCCTCCAAAGGATCATCAAGAATTCGCTCTTCAGCAAGTAACTCTTTCTCATCATCAAAGACAACATCAGCCACAGAAAATACACTCAGATCTTTGGGTTGCTTCATTGATTTGCAAACATCAAAGCGAACTACTTCATCATTTATTCGGAATGAAAGCTCATTAGCTCTCAAATCTATGAGCACACTTCCCGTAGCAAGGAAGGGGCGTCCCAAGATTATGGGAACCTCTGAATCTGCTTCACAATCCAAGATGACAAAGTCTTCCGGAAAGATAAATGAAGATACCTTCACCAAGACATCACATAGAATACCAACCGGTCGTTTTACCGACCTATCCGCCATAACAAACCTCATATTAGTTGGTGTAGGATCTCCTAACCCCAACTTCTTGTAGATTGATAATGGCATCAAGTTGATTCTGTCTCCTAAGTCACACAATGCTTTAGCAAAGTCTAAAGATCCGACGGTGCAAGGGATAGTGAAAGCTCCGGGATCGGCCTTCTTCTGAACTATGGATCGGGTAGCAATTGCGCTACAATGATGCACATCATCCTTCAGCTCGTAGCTTGCTGCCCTCTTCTTAGTCAAAAGATCTTTCATAAACTTCACATACCCAGGCATTTGTTCAAGTGCCTCTACCAATGGGACATTAATAGTCAGCTGCTTCAACATGGTCATAAATTTGCTGAACTTAGTGTCATCGGCCACCTTCTTCAATCTTTGTGGAAAAGGTGGTGGTGGGTATGGAAGTGTTCTCTCCATGGCTTTCTTCTCCTCTTGCTTCCGTTTATTTTTTTCAGGCTGCACGTCACTAGGTGAAACGTCCTTGACGTTGGAAGTAGATGTTGCGACTTCTTCTCTTGTGACGTCACTAGGTGTGGCATCCATATTTGCTGTTCCGTCAACCACTTGCTTGCCTTTTTCTGAAGTTTCCAACACCTTACCACTTCTGGTAGTGATGGCCATGCATGACCCATCATTCCTTGGGTTTTGCACAGTATCGCTCAATAAGGTGCCAACCTTTCTTTCATTGAATGCTGGTGAAAGTTGGCTTAATTGCTGCTCTATTTGCTTGATAGAAGTGGAATGAGAATCAACTAATTGCTTCATGGAGGCTAAATCGTCGATTACCTCCTTAACTCCCGCGCTCATTGCTTCCACTCTTTTCAATAACTTAGCCATCATGTCTTCCATAGAATTAGATGTGGTGGTATCACGTCTACCAGGGGGAACGTACAAACCACTATTTTCATTATTTTTCTTCCAACTACCTTGGTCTTTACCTCCAGATTTATCATAATAGTTCCGACCTTGGTTTCCTTGGGCATTCCCACGGAAACCCCCCTGATTGTTCAAGTAGTTGGCCTCCTCTTCCGAATCAGATTCGTCTCTTCCTTTTGACGCAATAGCTTTCACTTTTTCAGTCTTCCCTAATAGATGCTTTGTAAGAAGATCCATTTGGGTTTTCATGTGCGCCATATCTTGATCACGTTCTTCTTCTCTTCTTCTTTGGTCTGCAGACATGCCAATAGATAAAGTGGGGCTTTCTACCTCAGAATCCCTGGTATGCCAAGCTCTACTTTGTTTCGTCATACGATCTAGCATGTTGCTTGCTTGACCAAAGGTGAGGTCCATAAAAGAACCTCCAGCTGCGTTGTCTACCACTGGTTTAGTTACTAAATTCAAGGCTCTATACAAGATCTCCATGAGGTGAACATTAGTCATGTGATGGTTTGGGCATCTCGCTAGCTTTGTCTTGAACCTCTCCCATGTTTCGTGAAGAGCTTCAGAGGGAAGGTGACGAAAGTTGCTGATTTCATCTCTTAACTGAGCCCTCTTGGATGGCGGAAAGAATCTTTCTAAGAAAGCGTCTCTCAATTGCCTCCAATTTGTAATAGAATCAGGAGTCAGCCCATTCAACCATAATGTTGCCTCCCCAGACAGAGACAATGGAAATAGACGTAATCGAATAGCATTCTGACCAACACCAGGATTGTCAAAAGACTTGCATGTAGAAATAAAGTTGATGAGATGCATATTCGGATCATCGCCTGCTAGTCCACCAAATAATCCCTTGAGTTGCAATAACTGAATCATGGTGCTTGTGATATTGAATTTGGCTCCGGGCGCTAATGGTGGTGGAATTATAGCTCCAGTGGCTCCGGCACCATCAAGATCATCACCATCATCGTCGAAAGCTGGTTGCAAAGGTTGGCGATCATATCTATACCGAGCTTGTCGACCTCTTCGATTGGCAGGTGTTGCAATTTCAGCGCCATGCCTTGGGTTTATCAACTCGTCATCTCCTAAATCTTCATCGTCAGGATTTGTTGCTCGTCCAGGATTATCAATGTTTTGTTGTTAGACTTGAGCAGCGGCAAGAGCAGCTAATCTTGCTTGCTCGTGTTGAGCAGCCATCCTGTCGATTTCAGCTTGTGCTTCCATTCTTCTAATTCGTTGAGGTTCAGGATTGATTGGTAATAACGGTTGAACAGAACTTCTAGTATGGGGCATGCACTAAAAGAAAAACCTGCAATAAACAAAAACAAAAACTAAACGTAAAAGTACGAGAATCTTTGACCAAAGGGTCTAGTAATTATCACGAACTTGATTGACACTCGTATTCCCCGGCAACGGCGCCAATTTTTTGATAACGCTCAATCTACAGCTCTCGTGGGAGTGTAAAGCGGTCGTTAGCAAATATAGAACCCAACCTGGATTGGGTGTCGATCCCACAGGGAATAGCTTGGTCAACAAGTAAGCAAAATTAATAGACTTTTGGTGCAAGTCTCGTAAGAAGGGGGGATTGCAATAAGTAACCAAAGTAATGAAATAAAAGCTGAAAATATCAAAGTAAAAAGAGAGTATTTCGTAGGTTGTGAAACAATGAGAATTGAAGCGTTGGGGTTATGTCCACCTTCAGAGGTATACGTCTCTATTGGCTATGAGTGTGTAGAGTCTTGACATGCAATTGCTTATAGAGAATTGTAGTCGATGGTAAATCCAAGCGTCTCTCGACCTAAACAAGGACTATTTCACTTTAACTCTCTCGAGCTTAAAGTGTGTCTAGCGGTACAAATTCTCCAAGAATTTAGTCCAGTTACGGCACTAGCTTTTTAATAGGAAAGGGTGTCCTACTACCTTGATATTATCTCTTTTCCAGACAAATAACCTTTCTCTCGAACAGGTTAAATGTTAGACTGGCGTATTCTTGCGTTTGCAACCGCAAAGAATGTAGATTAAGATGAAGAGCGTAATGATATAAGCAATATACTTATCTTGAACTCACAAACTCATAGCTATAGATAGTAACTCATTCGGCTTCCATAACCCCAACTAAGAGGTTTAGTTACCCATGAATGCGAAGGATATCACGTTTTGCATGGTGGATGGTGTGTAAAAGAGGTGTTAGGCGTGTGGTTTTGGTGATTCCGTAGCAAGTAACGATTCTCTTATTGTGGAATTTAAGAATAGAAGAATAGATTAGAAGTGTTTGTGGTGGAAGATGAGAAGGATGGAAGAAAATTAATTAAGTGAAGAATGAAGAATTAAGAATGTATTGTAAGAAGATGTCTTAATTGTAAGGAGATGAATAAAAATCTCTAGCATGATAGGGTATTTATAATACTCCTATCCTACTCTTACTAAGCTAATGAAATAAATAACCAAATCCTAATATACTAATGAAATCCTTGACCCAAATGTACTAGGGTAAGGTTACAAAATTATAATCCAAATAGATTAGTGAAACACATAACCTAATTGCACTAGGTTAATGTATCTTGGCAAAAATCCAGCTTTGTGTCTGTAAGTCCCCAAAGTCTTCAAAATTGCTGTTTTAGCCCGGGACAGATTTTCCATGCAGCAGATTTGGTCCTTTAGGCGTCCAGCTCCCTTTTACTTTGTTTGTGAGCTTTCTTTTGCGTCAAGTAAGCCGTAAAATGCTGTATTTTGCATCATTTATACCTGAAACTTTGCTAATCATGTTTGTTAGCTCATTTATAGGAAAAAGGACTAAAAGTGCATGAAATAGATAATTAGTTCTCAAAACTAGGCTAAAATATGGGCAAAATATATTGATATAGGCGCGTAAATTCGCCTATCATCAACTATTAGGAGAGAGGTTGAGATTTTCATAGAAAATGCAAACAGGGTCCTTATACACTTTAAGGACATAGAGACTAATAACCAGAGATACATTTTGAAATTTGAAAAAGGAACTTACATTGTAATGTGCTTCCTTTAATTGGAAGATATTTACTATTCAACCAGACATAACTGAGCAATTTTTAAAAGTAGTAAACTTGTATTTATGCGAATAAGTCCAAAATTTATGCATGTCCTCTGGTGGGAGAGGATCTAGAGGAGTTGAACGAGGTTTCTTGATGGATGAATTGGGGTTTGGGGTAGAACATTTTTTATTAATAGTTGAGTACCGAGAATGTGATGAGGATTTATTAGAAGAGCCAGAGATGAGGACATGATCATGATTACCGAAGTGTCAATCACAAAGTGTTTTTGTAAGATTAGCCATGGAACGAGTTCTGGTCATTTTGAGAGAGACAAAAATTGGACAATGGTATTAAAAGGGTGGAAAGAGAGATGAATAGATTGATGGATGAAGTGGTATGAAGTGAACCGAGGGGAATATGAAAAGATGTGAAGTGAATAGAGGCGTCTGCTAAAGTGAAAGGAAGACAAAGTGTGTTGGGAAGGTAAAAGGGTAAAGAGGCAGTAATTAAGGAGAGAGAAAAAAGTGTCATGGAAAAGGGTGAAAATAATGATGACGCTGATTCAAAATAAAGGTTTATTGAAATTAAAAAATTATGAGTCATTAAGATGCACGAATAATGAAGCTGTTAAAAAAACAAATTTACCAAAAATACAAATTATAAGTCATTGATACTAGTAATACCGAGTCTTTTTCATAATATACAAAATTTTTCTTCTAACAAGGGTTTAGTAAAAATGTCTATCAATTAATTTTTAGAATCAACAAATGTTAATCGCCATTTTCTATATAATCTCGAATCAAATAATGTTTAATGTTAATGTGCTTATCTCTAGAATGATGCACAGTATATTTAGATAAACTAATAGCACTAGTGTTATCACACATTATAGGCACATATTCTTATGACAAATTAAAATCAATTTAGTGATGCATAGTCCACAAAATTTGAGTACCATAACTTCCAACGGCTATGTATTCAACTTCAGTTATTGATAGAGCACTGAAGTTTTCTTCTTTCTATGCCATGAAATCAAGGCATCAATAAATTTGACATGTTCCACTAGTGCTTTTTCTATTATTCTTATCACCTACAAAGTTAGCATCTGAATATTCAATTAAGTCAAAATAATATGAACGAAGGTACCATAGTATAATATCTTGTGTTCTAATGAGATATCAAATAATTCTTTTGATGATAGTCAGATGAGACTCTTTGGGAGCCGACTGGAACCTTGCACACTTACACACGTTGAACATGATATCCAGTTGATTAGCGGTCAACTACAGGAGTAATCCAATAATTCCTCTGTATGTGTTTTCATCACGTCTTTTTTAGATAAATCTGAATCAAGACTCATGGAGGGACTCACTGGAGTTCCATATGCCTTTCCTTTTTGCATACCAAACTTTTTAATAAGTTCATTTGTATACTTGGCTTGACTAATGAAAATGCCTTTAGGAGTTTGCTTGATTTGTAATCCCCCCAAAAATATGAGCTCTCCCATGAGATTCATTTCAAACTCCCATTTTATCAAATTTGCAAAATTCTCACAAAGGGAAATGTTAGGACTACCAAAAATAATATCATCAATATAAATTTTCATAATGAGTAAATTAGAGTCATGTTTTTGGTGAAAGAATTTGTATCAATTTTGCCTCTTTGAAAATTATTATTTAACAAGAAAGTACTAAACCTCTCAAGCCAAGCTTTTGGATCCTGTTTGAGACCATTGAGTGCTTCTGATAGTTTAAAAACATGGTTTGGATAACATGTTTTTTCAAAAGCAAGTGGTTTTTTTTTACAAAAACTTCTTCATTAATAAACCCATTTAAAAAGTCACTTTTGACGTTTATTTGATATAGTTTAAAGCATATGAAGGTAGAAAAATATAACAAAGTTTGAATTGACTCTGACTTGCTATAGGAGAAAAGGTTTCAACATAATCAATACCAGCTTGTTGAGAGTAGGCTTGAGCTACAAGTTTGGCCTTTTACCTGATAACCTTACCTTCTTTATTCAATTTATTTCTATAGATCCATTGGGTTCCAACTACTGTACAGTTCTTAGGTCTTTCAACTAGATTCTAAACTTGATTTCGTTCAAATTGATCTAATTCTTCCTTCATATCCTCAACCCAAGATTTGTCTTTAAGGGATTCATCAATCTTTTTAGGCTCGATTTGAGACACAAGAGCAATAAATGCTTTCTTTCTCAATGAGGCTCTTGTCTACATCTTTATCATCTGGGTTTATGCTGATGAATTCGTTTGGAAAGCTGGTATTGTGTCTCTATTCTCTTGGAACATTTAGTTTAGTAGTTTCATCAGCAGAAGCAGACTCTAGAGGGGTTGTAGTCGACTTATTATTTGGTGAATCAGGAGTTGTGCTTGTTTTGACTCTTGATTGTAGGTTATTTACCTGCTCTTCATCAATACTCAAACTCAGAGAAGAGTTGTTAGCTTCATCAAATAAAAAATTCATAGATTTTTCAACACATAAAGTCCTTTTATTGTAGGCTCTGTAGGCACGCCTGGTGGGAGAGTACCCAAGAAAAATACATTTGTTACTTCATTTGTCGAATTTCCCTAAGTTACTCTTACCATTGTTGTAGATGAAACACTTGCATCGAAAGGGATGGAAGTAACTAATATTAGGCTTTTTCCCTCTCCATGACTCATAAGTAGTATTTTTTAGAATTGGTCTAATGAGATATCTATTGATGATGTGACATGTTGTGCTTACTGCCTCTACCTAAAAGTGATCTGGTAGGTTGTGTTCTAGTAGCATGGTTCTAACAGTTTCTTAAAGAGATCGATTCCTTTGCTCGACCATACTGTTTTGTTGAGAAGACTGAGGTGATGAGAAATTTTGGGAGTACCATTCTAAGCACATTATTTCTCAAAAAGTTTTGTTTTCAAATTCTCCTTCATGATCATTATGAGCATAGGTTATGAAGTGTCTTGCTTCTCTTTGTAATTTTCTACAAAAAATCTCAAAATTTGTGAAATACTCATGTTTATGTGCAAGAAATATTACCCAGGAAAACAAGAATAGTCATCAACATTAACAAAAACATATCTTTTATCACCAATACTTGAGGTCTTGTGTGGCCAAATAGATCCATATGGATTATTTGAAGTGGTTTGGTAGTGGTGACAATGTCTTTGACTTTGAATGATATCTGAGTCTTCTTACCCAATTGGCAAGCATCATAGATGTTGATGTTGGGTGAATTTATGCATTCTTGTGCTACTATTCTAGCTTATTTAGCCTTGTTTTGAGGATGATTATTATTATATATGTGTTCAAAATGATATAAATGAGCAATTATGTGTCCAATTACGTATTTACAATGTTTAATGGTGTTTCCACACAAGTTTTGATTCAATTCGACCATTTAGTGTTCAACAGAGAAAACTAGTGTGACTAGCTTGAGCTAGGTGTTTTTCTAGTCTATTTGTATTGAGTTCTAATATGTTTTAATGAGTTAATAAGTTTTTTATTATGTGTTTATATGTGAAACAACTTATTTATAATGTTCAAGGGTCAATTGGATCAAGAAAAGAGTAAAAACAATGAGTTAAAGCTCAATATGAATTTAGCCTACGCTTCACTCGTGTTTCTAGTTCATCGGTGAGGATGTTGTGTAGTTTTGAGATCTTAATTGATGTATTTAATGATTTAGGATTCTTGGTGCATGGATTATGATGATTTATTAAGGATATACAAGCTTCAAATCAAGTGGAAACAACTCAATAAGGCTCGGAATGCTCAACAAAAGCACAAGACACAAGTTGGATGCAAATTGGACCCCTGAAAGGTATTGGGCGAGTGTAGACTGTATAGGTGGCCAATAGAGTAGTTCAAAATACCAATGGATTCGTAATAGGCCCAATTTTATTGAATTATGGCGCGTGCAGCTTAATTTGGAGTGTAAGGAGGCCCAGCGACGTATTGAAATTGTGAACAGCTACTGGAATTTGACAGATTTTTGACAATTGTGAATTTTCATGTCTCCACATCGAGCCGATGCCCAAAATCAGGATAATTCTGCCCAGCTGAAGTAAAATAGCATGATAACCCAATCCAAGTTGGTTTATGACTTGTATACTACAAATATAATGTCCCAAACTCCGTTTTGATCATCTTGGGACCTCTTGGAAACCCTAGATCAACTTGGAACATCATTGGAGGACACCACAACTTATCTTTAGGTTTTGTCATTCTTTAATTTAGTTTTTTTATGGTTTGTATCATCATTCCAAGGGATCGGATGATGAATATTTCCATTAAAGGCTAAAACCCTCTTTCTGAGGTTGAGGCCAAGAACATGAATACTTTTTAATATTCTTTATTGTAGTTTGATGTTGGATTATCAATTGGGTTGTTCTTAATTTCTTGAGCCTACTATTTTAATGATTAGTTACCATTAGAATAAATCTATATTTCTATGTGAATTCGGGAGGAGAATCATAGAATAGAACGAAGGAATTAGGGAGCAAGGTTCTTATTCTTTTATAAAATAAAGGATTTGAATTAGCATCTAGGACAGGGATATACCTAGAAGCCTTGCTTGGTTCACTTTCAAGAAGACAACTTCATTAATCTAGAAGAATATTTGTATCTCTGCGGGAGTTGTAGGTACAATGTTTACTAGATAAAAGATTTGAGGTCGGGATACTAAAATCGTAGCATAAACCTTGCGAATCAACAATCCAATAACCAACTAAACTGCGATAGGAATAGAGATTTGTATGATTGTTTGAAATGCCTCAACCCTGTATTTTCTTCCATTGAATGTCGTAAGTATTTTATTTTTATGTATTATTTATTTTATTTTTAATTTGCAAAATTACAAACTCTCTCTTTGTTTACTTTTTCTCAATTAGTTAAATTAGAATTAGATAGGCGATGAACGCAAGTACCTGAGAGATCGATACTTGGGCTTTCTTGAAGCCACTATATTACTTGATAAGACCACGTACACTTACTTGTGCGCTTGGCCGCTATCAGATGTGATATTTTTAAAATTTGAGTTTTGATAAACCTTTCACCAGTTCAAGTTTAAAGAGTTTTCAATGAAATGCATACTGGCATGCCCAAGCTTTCTATGCCACAACCAAGTGTCATTGTTTTGCATAGTGAGACAAGTTAGAGTAGTAAAATCGGGATTATTTAGAATATAAATATTATCAATACGTTCATCGATAAGAGAAATGTCTCTTTTTATGTTTGATGGAGCAACTTTTGGCTTTGAATGAGACTCCAAATCCCGCATCACACAGTTGATAGATACCGAGTAGGCTGTGACAGAGTTCGTCTATGAGATACACTTCAATGAGTTTGCATGACGAGTTGAGCTTTACTGAGTCGACTCCAATGGCATAACCTTTATCATTGTCACCAAATATGACTGATCCTTCTTCTATTTTCCTTAGAGAACAAGAGCTTTTTCTCTTTTTGGTCATATGTCTTGAACATCTACTATCGATGATCCATATTTCTTTCCTATAGCTTTTGTGTATGTATTCTTTCAAAATAAAAAAATTAATTTTGTTTAGGTACCCAAGTGGTCTTAGGCACTTGAGGGTTAGAGGTACTTCTTTTAGGTCTCCAAACCCACACACCTATATAACTTTGTCTACAACTGTATTATTTGTGCCCTTTCTTTCAACAGGTATAGCATACCGGTCCTTGAAAAGACAAAAAAGTTTTGGCTTATTCAAGTGATCTTGATGAGGAACTTGAGTTTATTTTAAAAGAATTTAATCTTACGGTACTTTGACTTGGTGATTTTCTAATGCTGTTTAATTGTATTTTTACATCATCAACTGCTTTTTGAAGTAAGTCAATTTTGATGTGACATACTTCAAGTTCAACTTGCTAGTTCCTTCGTTGCTCCTCAAGTTTCCATTTCAACCGAGCTTCCCAGTTTTTTCCTTAAAAAAGTTTACTGTATTCACCAATAAATGTTTAAAGCTCATTATTAATCATATCTATATTTGATTCAAGAATGCTACAGTTATGACAATTGTAGGGTCTTACCTCGCTTAATTCATATTTTGTCATGAAGTACATGTTGGCTGCTTCTATTTCTTCGTCAGTTTCACCTTCATCACTCCATGCCCCAATGTTTTTATTTTTTCTAGATGATCTTCTTTTCAATTTTGGACAGTTTTGTTTAAAGTAACCTGGCTTTCAACAGTAACTGTAGCGATAATTATTACTAGTGACTTTATTGTTTTTGACTTCTTGGGGTCTCTTCTGTTTTTATTTTAAGATCTGACTTACTCTTCGATTTATAAGAGCCATTCCTTTATTATTAGATTCTTCTAGGAATTCTTCTTCTCCAGCTGTTATAGCATTGAAGGCCACTGGTTTCTTCTTTTCTTCCTTGTTGTACTTGTTGATATAATTTCGCTCAAAAGAAATGAGATTACCACATAATTCATCGTAACTCATGTTGAGAAGGTTCCCATCTTCTAAAATAGTGGCTTTGTTTTCCCATACTTTGGGAAGACTTCTAACAAACTTCAGGACTTGCAGGCTGTGTGGATAGATCATCCCTAATGATTATAGCTCACATATAATTTTACTGAATCTAATAAACATTGATTCAACATTTTCATTTTCTTCCATTTTGAATAGCTCATACTCATTGATCAGAGCACTTATTTTTTTCTTTTTGACTTTGGTGATCCCTTCATGGGTTACTTCTAGTTTGTCCCATACATTTTTTTTCAATTTCACAGGTTTATCTTTTGCCGTATTCTTTTCGGCTCACTGTACAAAGAAGTAACCTTATCGCTCGTGCATTAGTTTGAATTACCTCTTGTTGTTCTTTGGTGACTTTAAAATATTCCAGGTCCTCCACATTAGTACTGCCTAATTCCTTGTCCTTCTATTTTTCTTTGAGACCTGGAATCTGCTTTGGCCCCTTCTCAGTGATGACCCAAGCTTGGAAATTATTTGATTGAACAAAGATTCTGAATCTATTCTTCCAATAGGAGTAAAACTGTCCATTGAAGTATGGTGGTTTTGTGGAAGAGTGACCATCATAAAGGAGAGCTACTAGAATTTGATAGTTGTCTATTGGATATTTATTCATGTATAGTTTAGAAACACTATTGGTGAGACCCTCTATGATACCAATTAAAATTCAAGAGGGCGAAGGGGTTAATTGAAAAATTGCTTTGAGTCGAATGATAAGTCTTCACAGTTGACTCACCTGTAGATCAATATATTTAACAGAATATATTAGATTTAAATGAATAAGCAAATAAATAAGTAATTTAAAATAAAGACATAAAGATTTATCCTGGTTTGGAACCCCACTATGGTGCATACTTCCAGTCCCCTTGGGTTTCAAAGTTTCCTTAGATATTTTCAAAGTGGAGTCGAAGTACAATGGTAGTGAACAAGTTATGAAACTTATTTTATTTTTTATTTTATGAATTTGCGTAAGTGATTCTACCTCCAGTCTTTTTTTTATACCCTTCAGCTGCTTAACTTCTTTTCTTTATAGGGAAACCCAAGGGATTTCTTCTCAACCAAGGATTTGAATTGATTACTTGATTGAGGGATTGCACCATATGGTATGTCCATATCAGATATGTACATACATAGTGCAACCTTCTTTTCATAGCCTTACATATCCATATCAGATATGTCCATGTAAACGGTGTGATCTTCTTTTCTTTTTTCTTTGTAGTGATTGATTCGTCATTCATCTTCTTCTTTCCTTTTTACTTTATACTGATTGATACATCAGTCATGTCCCTTATGTTTGGGAATCTGATGAGATCGATGATTGATGCTATTTCCAAGTTAAGTGCCGTCCCTTTTGTGAGTGGATGCTTTTTTCCTTTGCAAGATATTCTTAAAGATCTTACACTGATTCCTTAGGGATTCTTTTTGATACAGCTAAATCTTCAGTATATCCTTCAAGATATTTGGTTATTAGTTTGTCTTATTAAAATATATTATGAGAATATAGGGCTAACATTATTATTGTGAAATTTTCTAGTTGTGATTCATAACTGATTTAAAGTAATGAGTTGTTGTTTTATAAATTGATTGGATTGGTTTTGATATTTTAATATGGTTTATAAGATAAGTGTTGTTACCCAATTTTTCGATCCATGATGATACCTACTTTAACCCACTAGTAAGTAAGCCAAATCATAGCCCAAAATTGTGAGTAATGGGCTAATTGGTGCAAGGTGTAATAAATACCAAAATCAAGCACATAATATAATTATAAGAGATAAAACAAAGAGAGAGAGGAAAAAAGGATATCCCATGGCCTAGTAATGTTGGTACAAGAGCCACTAAATCCAAAAAATAAGAGTAATTGTCCAATATACAGTTAGTCTCGACAACTAAAGACTATCCAAAAGAAATTGAAGGAGAAATAATCAGTCCCAGCTCTAATATCTCACCTTATCTTCGAACCCTAAGAATAAGTTGGATAGACATTAGTGACGGTAGATAGTACTCAAATCTGCCTTAGAAAAAGAAGTAAAAGTGTAACATGAGTGCCAAGAGAATGGATACTCAGTAGGCCTCTTCGACCGACTATGCTAAATCATAATAAAAGCATAATAAGATATGAGAATATTAGCTAAAGCTAGGGAAAAGGGGAAAACCTAGAATAAGGCTGCGAATAACAGATAATAAATAACGAGATAAGTAAATTAAAATAAATACAAGGTACTATAGCCTAGCTGGGCTCCCATAAGCCTAGAAGAAACAAATAAGACAAAAATAATCCAATTGGGCTACCATAAGCCCGATGGATACCATTAAGATAGAACTATAAAAAACAATGATTATTATGAAGTAACTGACCACCGAACCCAATCTATGAGTCACTTGAGTATCATAATCACTAGAATCAAATCGGATACTCAACATCATAATTGAACAATAAATGTCAGACTCAAACTAGACTCTAGTATCATATGTGTTGGACTCAAACCAGACTCTAGTAGTTTTTAAAGCAATTACAAGGTAATAAGTCTATTCAATAGTTTAGAGAAGATGTCAAAATCATCCCAAGGCTCAAGAAAACATGTAAGGTGATGAAAAAGGGCCTCCTACGTCTACAAGGAGCTAATTAGGATTTATTTCCTAAAAGAAGGCCAATGGGGCTCGTTATTAACCCTGAAAGTCCATACTAAGGCAGGTTCTACCTAAAACCTAGTCTATGGATTTTTATTTATGCTATAAGATGTTAAATAAGTCTTACTATGTCCTAAGGTGACAATTTAACTCAAGGAAAAGAGGAATGAGTCAATTCTACCTAAAATGGCTCTTTAACCAGCTAAATATTCTAAATTGCACTAAATATGCAACCAAGCCATAATTTCAAACCCAAAATTAGAATAATACTATACTCATACAATAATAAATCTCAATATAGGAAGAATAAAGCGTAGCCTACATGGACGCCGATGGAGACAGAGAAAGTTCACTAAATTGGAGCTTTTTTTTTCAGAGCCATCTCACAATGCCATGTTATAAAAATCATTATCTACACATTATTATGAGAATAACAATACCCACATTGCCTATAACTGCTTCGGATCCAAAATTAAGATAAACATTCCATGTGAGGACCGCTTGTGAAGTCACAACTTTGAAACCATAAAAATGTCTCTCTAAGCTCAAGGATCCTTTACCCTAAAAATGGGTGAAATCTGAGCATAAATACTTCGTCAAATCAGCCCAGAAGTATCTAAATATTTGGTCTTAAATTAGAGAATTAATTAAGAAATTAAACGAGACCTACAAAAGTCCTGATGAGAAAATGCCCCCTACGAGCGCTCCATTACACCCCGAGTACCCAAAGGATCAAGCTTTAAAATTCTATAAGTCTTGTCTTGGGAATTAGAGTAAATGAGCTAAAATCGAGAAATAAGAGAATTAAATGCATAAAAAATGATAGATTTATTGGACAATGACTACTTAAGCGGTTGTCACCACTGCTTAAGAGGCCAAGCAAAATGGTCGGGCTTCGCTAAAGTGGATGAGTACCGCTAAAACAACCTTCCACTAAAGCTGTGTGGCCTTCATTAAAGTGGCTGGGCATGGACCAAGGATGGTTACTAAAGCAGTTTCTTGGTTGCTAAAGAAACCTTTACTTTAGAGACCACAGGTTTAGTTAAGTGGCTGCACCAGTTGAGTCCAGGCACCAATAACTTTGCAAATTTGCTAACTTTATAATCGGCCCCTGTACATTCATTCAGAATCCCGTGAACCAAATAACTATGCCACCCTACAAAATTTGACATTTTGAATTCAAAAACACCATTAAAATTTCCATTGGAGGTCATTTTAATAAAATATGGGTCCCATACCTAAATGGTCATCATAACTAAAATCCACCCAATAGCCTAAAATGAGTCTGGAAGCCTCCTCTAGCCTAATGATGTTCTAAATATAATAGAACTGTCAGAATTAGTATAAGAGGTTAATCGCTTATAATTTAGGTATGATACCTAACTCTGAATAATAAAGATTTCAAACTAGGAATATGGATTTAGAAACCAAGTAAATTGCCTGGTAACTAAACTATCAGATCTATCAAGTTATATATGACTTGGAGAAGTTATGGAAAAGCTCTAAACTCCTTACTAGTTCTATAATAAAGAAATGACCTGGAGGGTCATTACAATATCCACTACTAAAAAGACTTTTATATACAAAAGTAAAAGATCAAGGTGAACCTAAAGGCTCAAACAGGTGGGGATACTGGGCCCTTATCTCATTCTCGATCTCCTAGGTAACCTTCTCGACTGGGTAGTGTATCCATTGTACCTTAACCACTAGAATATCTCTCGAGCGCAACTGCCTGACCTCCTTGGCCAATATAAGGATTGAATCCTCTGCAAAGGTCAACCTCTCATCCAACTAAACCAAGTGCCACCAAAACACATAAGACTTATCTGGGACATGCCACCTCAATATCGAGACTTGTAAAATTGGATGAATAACTGAAAAATCTGAGGGCATGGACAATTCTAACACACCTCTCTAAATGTCTAAAGTATCTGAAAGGGACTAATATAGCTAGGTCTAAGCTTTCCCCTCATTTAGAACCTCATTATTCCCTTATTAGGCGATACTCAAAGAAAAACCTAGTCACCAACTCCAAACTGTAACGCACGAAGTCTACGATCTGTATAACTCTTTTACCTACTTTGTGTTGCCTTCAGTCTATCCTAAATCACCTAGACCCTATTAAAAAATTATGAAGTAAGTCAGTACCACATGACCTAATCTTAAAGGTCTCAAACCAACCTATCCAAGATCAATAATTCCTACCATATAATGCCTCAAATGATTCCATCTCAATATTCAAATGGTATCTATTATTATAGGAAAACTCCGGTAAGGCTAAGTAATGCTCCCATTGACCTTCAAAGTCTATAACCGTAATGCCTTGAGAGTACAACCTGGACACCACACAGTGCTTGCAGCCCTAAAGGACCACAAGTTAACCTATGGGCTGGTACCTGCTATGAGCACTGAATAAAATAATATATACATGTGCGGAACTTTAACTGGAAATGCCATAAGGTATTTAACAACTAAAATTAAATACTGAATCATAGTTTGACACATCGAAAACATACTGTCATTACTAACAAAGCAACTGATAATATGACTAAAAACTAACTATCTGTCTGTACTAGTCTGAAAGCCTCTAAATAGACTGACTGTGGAGTTGATGGGACAAGTCCCCAACTAACTCCAACTGACTACTGAACAGAGAAGAAATATTGACATAAACATCATTAGTCCTAAAAGTATGAGGACTCACCACTGCTACTACTGTTGATGCACTGGGATGTCTAAGTGCGGTCGGGAACCTAAGCATCCAAAACCTATGATATGAGACATCATAGTGCAAAAAAAGAGTATGTGGTAGTGCATTGAATGTACTGGTATGCTAAATAAGGTTAGGCTAATATGCATGGGTTCATGAACATGAATAGTTCATGAATGAATAAATAGCATGCGATGACTGATACAATAGTATACGTGAAAGCTATAAAATCTGAGGATGCATGACCAAGAATATAACATGTTACTAAAATAATCTTAAAGCTAAAGTATTAAAATACTGATACTGAATAATGAATAACTGTATGATATGGTCAAGAAAATCTGAAACTGTACTCTGTACTGAATACTGAATTGGGACTATGAGAGCTAACTATAATCGACATGCCCCAATGTACTATTAGGGTCCAACCTATAACCCAGTTGGAATGGTGTTAGTATCGAGCCACGAGTACTAATAATGGCTGGGTAGATCCACTAACTAATGTACTGAAGGACCAGTGTGTCAAGCCTAAACTGACGAGTGACCCTTGAGAGGTTGGCAAGCCTAAACTGATGGGTGACTTCTCATATCCTACGCTGGATACAAAGTTCTGGAATACAGGGTATACTACTAACATCTCTACCTAACTGAAAGGGAAGCCGTCATCCCTGCTTTCACTTGATGCTAAATCCTACTCCCAACTGAAAGACACTGAATACTGGACTGAACTAAGTTTAGTTGTTTATGGTGACTGACTGAACTGAAAATGCTCATAACTATCCTAAACAATTCTATTGTTAGAGAAGACTCTATAAGCAACTAGATTTCGGGTATTCAAAACCCCGAGGACTCGATAGTAATAACAACTAAACCGTACAAAACCTTAAGGACCTGATAAGTAACTATTATTCAAAACTTATTCCTTTGGGCATTTTATCAAACACTTGCCATTCATGGTTTAAACATGGGAATAGTTTTTAAACTTGTAGTAATATCATGATTTCAATACTAAATCACAATTTAGTGTACAAACCAATGAGTAAGCATCATTCAAATGTGTAGGGTTTAACTTTAATAATAAATCATGTAAAAACATAATATAAAATCGAAATTTCGTGGGGAATTCAGGGTTAAAATTCATGATTACATGTAAAAATCATTCTTTTAAACTTGAAATTGGATTCTTAGACTCCATGGGTGAAAAGAACCCATGAATGAACATATAACATACCTTAATTAAAGAATTCTTGAAGGTTATTGGTGGGTTTGTTGAACTTGAGCTTGAATCTTTGAAGGGATAAGGTTTGTTCTTGAGAGAAAATAGTTTTAAATTGAGAGAATTTGAATAAAAGATGACCAAATGTGCTATTGGGGGCTTTAATCCCATGTTTTTCATGGATTAGGGCCATGGGAAAAGACCAAACTGTCCCTGGGAAATTAAAAATTTTAGCTTACCGCTGTGCGGTATTGGTTCTACCGCTATAGGCACCAGCGAGCGGGGTAATAACAGTGACCTACTATTTTGGACAATCCTAAATTTGAGACTTACTGCTGAGCAGTATTGGTTCCACCACTACAGGCACCGCCGAGCGGTGTAATCGCGGTGACCTACTATTTCACAATATAAATGCTATAACGTTTCACTCGGGTATCAGATTTAGGTGAAATTGGTATCGTTGGAAAGATGATTTGATTATGTATAATTTTATGGGTTTTGAGATGCAAAATTATACGTCTATAAAATTTTATACACGTTCAAAGTCTACCTTTGTATAATCGAATGTCAAAATTTGGACGAATCAAAGGCTCTTAGCTCAACTTTGTTCTAAGTGATTCTTCTGAACGTTTCACCTCGAAAGTAAATAAAACACGAGGATAAATACCATTAAATTTATATTCACATGAGAATTATTTGGATTATAGCTTATACACGTAGGAATGATGGTTCAAAGATTCGCCTAAAAATATGGGGTGTTACATTATCTTCCCATTGGGAATATTCATCCTCGAATGAGACTGGTTAGACTGAGAGTACAGTACGAAGGTAACTGAGATCATATTATGAACATGCATGACTAAAAACATAATTGCATAACTAATTCTAAAACATGATACATAAACTGAATATCATGAACGATATTGATTTCTTGAATACATGCAATGACATGAGAATGGTTATAAGGCTGCGATAGAAACAGGAGACTCAACTTGTGAGTATTTATTACTTCAAGATGGATATGGTTTCATGAGGAATAGATCAGAGATTTAGGACATGAAAAATTAGAGTATTACAACATCTCCCCCTTGGGATAGTTCGTCCCCTGAATGATACTGACTTGGCTAAAATATTAAGAAATGACTGAGATTATGCATGGGACACTTACAAATTGAATCATGACTGAACACCTTGAATCTGAAATTGATGCATGATGCATGAACTGAACTAAATTTAATACTTTCATAATCGTGAATGGATTACCTTATGAATAGGAAAGATGGAAAACCATTGGAACTTGTGCTAAACTGAATTGCTGGCTATACGGACTGAATTATACTGAAAGCCTATACTCAACTATACCTTCCACTTTAAGACAACAATCCCCCTGAGGCTATTGAAAATATTCAAAAGGGCACTGATAACTCTACCTACTGAAGTCTAAGATGAACTAAATTTTCTCACTATGTTCAAGCCTACACGAATCTACAAAATGCACACATAACACTGTGATACTAGTATGAACCATGAATTCACTACACCCTGCATTTTCACAACTTCTCATCTCATGAATAATTTTTATTACCACCTCAACCACTACATTCAACCCTTACTTGATATTCACTAATAGACTATGCATTCATCCACATATATACAACATGAAATTCAAGCCTATCTATGCACTTCTAAACAAACACTCATAAAATCATCTTTCTCATATCCTCCAAACCTCTATCATTATCAACTTCCATGCACTATTCTTAAGGAAATCACCCACACAAAATTTAAACTAACCATGACATATATCATAAACTTATCCTCGATCTTACTTCATACTTATAATCTTAGATCTAACAAGTATACAACAATTCCTCCTAATATGAAATATTTACACTCTCCCATCTAAATAACTGTTCATTATCCCTATCTTGACACAAGGAAAGGTCACTGAAAGGTTAGAACATAAGGATCTGAAACATGAAAGACTACTATGCATAACTTCGACATATAATTGAGGCACGAGGATTAGAGTATTAACATCATGGATTCATCAAGAGACCTAAATTGATGATATACATGACATAATCTGAATATCACTGATCATTAGGGGGGTAGCATGAGTCATGGGAACTACGCATACTATATAACATGAATACATGAGTCATGGGATGCATGACCTTAGTTAGGAGATCATAAATTCATGGAATATGATTCAGACAGCTGAGTGAACTGGAACTCCTCATACTAAGAACTGTAAGCATATATAATTCTCTATGATGTTCACAAACATGAACTATGATCATGGAACTAACATGTTGATGATAGGCGAATTTACGTTCCTATATCAATATATTTTGCCCATATTTTAGCCTAGTTTTGAGAACTAATTATATATTTCATGCACTTTTAGTCCTTTTTCCTGTAAATGAGCTGACAAACATGATTAGGAAAGTTTCAGGTATAAATGATGCAAAATACAGCATTTTACGGCTTACTTGACGCAAAAGAAAGCTCACAAACTAAGTAGAAAGGAGCTGGACACCTAAGGACCAAATCTGCTGCATGGAAAATCTGTCCCGGGCTAAAACAACATTTCTGAAGACTTTGGGGACTTACAGACACAAAGCTGGATTTTTACAAAGATACATTAACCTAGTATAATTAGGTTATGTGTTTTACTAGTCTATTTGGATTATGATATTGTAACCTTACCCTAGTACATTTGGGTCAAGGATTTCATTAGTATATTAGGATTTGGTTATTTATTTCATTAGCTTAGTAGGAGTAGGATAGTAGTATTATAAATACCCTATCATGTTAGAGATTTTTATTCATTCTTCACTTACTTCAACAATTAATTTTCTTCCATCCCTCTCATCTTCCACCACAAACACTTCTAATCTACTCTTCTATTCATCTATTCCACAATAAGAGAATCGTTACTTGCTAGGGAATCACCAAAACCACACGCCTAAACACCCACTTCTCACGCCATCCACCATGCAAAACGTGATATCCTTCGCATTCATGGGTAACTAAACCTCTTAGTTGGGGTTATGGAAGCCGAATGAGTTACTATCTACTGCTGTGAGTTGTGAGTTCAAGACACGTATATTGCTTATATCATTACGCTCTTCATCTTAATCTACATTCTTTGCGGTTGCAAACGCAAGAATAACGCCAGTCTAACATTTAACTTGTTCGAGAGAAAGGTTATTTGTCTGGAAAAGAGATAATGTCAAGGTAGTAGGACACCCTTTCCTATTAAAAAGTTAGTGCCGTAACTGGACTAACCTCTTGGAGAATTCGTACCGTTAGACACGCTTTAAGCTCGAGAGAGTTAAAGTGAAATAGTCCTTGTTCAGGTCGAGAGACGCTTGGATTTACCATCGACTACAATTCTCTATAAGCAATTGCATGTCAAGACTCTACACACTCATAGCCGATAGAGACGTATACCTCAAAAGGTGGACATAACCCCAACGCCTCAATTCTCATTGTTTCACAACCTACGAAATACTCTCTCTTTACTTTATTATTTTCAGCTTTTACTTTATTGTTTTCGTTACACATTACAATCCCCCCTTCTTAATAGACTTGCACCAAAAGTTTAGTAATTTTGCTTACTTGGTGGCCAAGCTATTCCCTGTGGGATCGACACCCAACCCAGGTTGGGTTCTATATTTGCTAACGACCGCTTTACACTCCCACGAGAGCTGTAGATTGAGCGTTATCAAAAATTGGCGCCGTTGCCGGGGAATACGAGTGTCAATCAAGTTCGTGATAATTACTAGACCCTTTGGTTAAAGATTCTCGTACTTTTACGTTTAGTTTTTGTTTTTGTTTCTTGCAGGTTTTTCCTTTAGTGCATGCCCCATACTAGAAGTTCTGGTCAACCGTTATTACCAATCAATCCTGAACCACAACAAATTAGAAGAATGGAAGCACAAGCTGAAATCGACAGGATGGCTGCTCAACACGAGCAAGCAAGATTAGCTGCGCTTGCCGCTGCTCAAGTCCAACAACAAAACATTGATAATCCTGGACGAGCAACAAATCCTGACGATGAAGATTTAGGTGATGACGAGTTACTGAACCCTAGGCGTGATGCTGAAATTATAACACCTGCCAATCGAAGAGGTCGACAAGCGCGGTATAGGTATGATCGCCAACCTTTGCAACCAGCTTTCGATGATGATGATGATGATCTTGATGGTGCCGGAGCCACTGGAGCTATAATTCCACCACCATTAGCGCCCGGAGCCAAGTTCAACATCACTAGCACCATGATTCAGTTATTGCAACTCAAGGGATTATTTGGTGGACTAGCAGGCGATGATCCGAATATGCATCTCATCAACTTTATTTCTACATGCAAGTCTTTTGACAATCCTGGTGTTGGTCAGAATGCTATTCGATTACGTCTATTTCCATTGTCTCTGTCTGGGGAGGCAACACTATGGTTGAATGGGCTGACTCCTGATTCAATTACAAATTGGAGGCAATTGAGAGACGCTTTCCTAGAAAGATTCTTTCCGCCATCCAAAAGGGCTCAATTGAGAGATGAAATCAGCAACTTTCGTCAGCTTCCCTCTGAAGCTCTTCATGAAACATGGGAGAGGTTCAAGACAAAGCTAGCGAGATGCCCAAACCATCACATGACTAATGTTCACCTCATGGAGATCTTGTATAGAGCCTTGAATTCAATAACTAAACCAGTGGTGGACAACGCAGCTGGAGGTTCTTTCATGGACCTCACCTTTGGTCAAGCAAGCAATATGCTAGATCGCATGACAAAGCAAAGTAGAGCTTGGCACACTAGGGATTCTGAGGTAGCAAGCCCCACTTTATCTATTGGCATGTCTGCAGACCAAAGAAGAAGAGAAGAAGAACGTGAGCAAGATATGGCGCACATGAAAACACAATTGGATCTTCTAACAAAGCACTTATTATCAGGGAAGACCGAAAAAGTGAAAGCTGTGGCGCTGAAAGGAAGAGACGAATCTGATTCGGAAGAGGAGGCCAACTACTTGAACAATCAGGGGGTTTCCGTGGGAATGCCCAAGGAAACCAAGGTCGAAACTATTATGATAAATCTGGAAGCAAAGACCAAGGTAGTTGGAAGAAAAATAATGAAAAGAGTGGTTTGTACGTTCCCCCTGGTAAACGTGATACCACCACATCTAATTCTATGGAAGACATGATGGCTAAGTTATTGAAAGGAGTGGAAGCAACGAGCGCGGGAGTTAAGGAGGTGATTGATGATTTGTCCTCCATGAAGCAACTAGTTGATTCTCATTCCACTTCTATCAAGCAAATAGAGCAGCAATTGAGCCAACTTTCATCAGCATTCAATCAAAGAAAGGCTGGCACCTTACTGAGCGATACTGTGCAAAACCCAAGGAATGATGGGTCATGCATGGCCATCACTACCAGAAGTGGTAAGGTGCTGGAAACTTCAGCAAAAGGCAAGAAAGTGGTTGACGTAGCAGCAGACATTGACGCCACACCTAGTGACGTTACAAGAGAAGAAGCCGCAACAACTACTTCAAACGTCAAGGATGTTTTACCTAGTGATGTGCAGCCTGAAAAAAATGATAAACGGAAGCAAGAGGAGAAGAAAGCCATGGAGAGAACACTTCCATACCCACCACCACCTTTTCCACAAAGATTGAAGAAGGTGGCAGATGACACTAAGTTTAGCAAATTTATGACCATGTTGAAGCAGCTGACTATTAATGTCCCATTGGTAGAAGCACTTGAACAAATGCCTGGGTATGCGAAGTTTATGAAAGATCTTTTGACTAAGAAGAGGGCAGCAAGCTATGAGCTGAAAGATGATGTGCATCATTGTAGTGCAATTGCTACCCGATCGATAGTTCAGAAGAAGGCCGACCCCGGAGCTTTCACGATTCCTTGCACCGTCGGATCGTTGGACTTTGCTAAAGCATTGTGTGACTTAGGAGCCAGCATCAACTTTATGCCATTATCGATCTACAAGAAGTTAGGGTTAGGAGATCCTACACCAACTAATATGAGGCTTGTTATGGCGGATAGGTCGGTAAAACGACCGGTTGGTATTCTATACGATGTCTTGGTAAAGGTATCTTCATTCATATTTCCAGCAGACTTTGTCATCTTGGATTGTGAAGCAGATTCAGAGGTTCCCATAATCTTGGGACGTCCTTTCCTTGCAACTGGAAGTGTGCTTATTGACATGAAAGATAATGAGCTTTTGTTACGAATTAATGACGAAGTGGTACGGTTTGATATATGCAAAACAATGAAGCAGCCCAGCGATATGAATGAGTTATTTGTAGCTGATGTTCATCATGAGGATACGAAAGCATTATCTATAGAGAAACAGCCTACTGTTGAGCCATTGTCTGTTGTGCCACTGAAAGTTGAGCATGAAGATAATGAAGGTTATGAAGAACTTATGAGTGCTCTAACAAAAATAGAGCCTTATACTCCTAAGCAACCAGATTGTGATCTCAAGAATCAACCAAAAGCGAAGACTCCCGTTGACGAGCCACCAATGCTAGAATCGCAAGAGCTTCCCGATTATCTAAGGTATGTGTTCTTGGAAAGTAAAAATATACTTCCGGAGAGTATAGATGATTTAAGTGAACAACACGTAGAAGCTCTCATCTCTGCTCTGAAGAGATACAAGAGAGCTATGGGTTGGACTATTGATGATATAATTGGAGATTCTCTGGGAAAATGTAAGAGCCATCTTGAAGAAGATCGCATGCCCACAGGTAAGCCTCATTGTTGTCTAAATCCTTTCAGAAAATGATCCATCACTTACCTCGACGAAGTCTAAGTAGTCGAGGTAACCATGTCGTGCCACGACAATAAATAAGGCTCTAGATGGGAGGCAACCCATTGTTTATCGTTTTTCATTTATCGTTTATCGTTTTCTTTCATTCTAGTACTTGTCTTGTTTTTAATTAATGAAAATCCAAAAATAAGAGTCGTGCCATGACCAAAACTAAGGCGCTTGGTGGGAGGCAACCCATCGTACTAATCGTGTTCATTTGTTTTGAGCTAATATAGGTGCAAGAAGTGTGCAACGAGGAGATTGATTTCAATTGACGATTTGGTCGCATTGTATGGTAAAGTCGGTAAGTTAGGAATGGTGATGCATAAGGCTATGAATTGAGCCTTTCTCATGTCATAATAGTCCTCGAGGAAGGCTAGGCCTTGGTAAAAATAGGCCACGAACGATGCACAACCTATTCTATAGCCTAAGGACTCGGAATCTAGTGTGCTATACACTATGCGCCGCCTATTCCTAGGTATGCTTTTGACTATGCGCCGCCTATGCTATGGCATTTGAGATACTGAGACCAAATGCCATAGACTATGCGGCGCATATGTCTAGAAATGCCATAGACTATGCGGCGCATATGTCCCATTATGCCATGGACAATGCGCCGCATATGTCATTGATATGCCGAGAGATATGCGCCGTATATGTGGTGATTTTGTCCCCAAATCCGATTGTAAATGGGTCATAACCCGACCCATACTCTTCCTATATAAAGGGGACTTGGTTTTATAACACAACCACATTAGAAACAACCCTAAAGGCGCCGCATATCACTCCAAATCCTCTCAAAATTTTCTTCCTTTGTTCTTCCAATTCACAACAACTTCTCCACAATCTTCAAGCAAGTACGTACTCTCTTATTCTTCATGCATTTATCGTAAGTACTACGTTGCTATGCTTATTATATTTTGCTAAATCATGTGAGATTGGTGGTAATGTTCATGTGTTTGGATAGTTGTTGCAATATCGTGTGATTGAATATATACGTAGGGAATTCTTGACTTGTTTCCGACTTGAATTTTGTTTTGATAGCATTGTTATGATAATTGCTGAATTGATATGGCTATGAATATTGCTTAAGATGGTTGTTTGGATACTTACATGATAAAATATCCCGGTCATCGGGATAAGGTTATAGTACCTATCGACTTAGGAAGTTGTACTTGTTGTAAGAATTACGATTCCATGTGGTGACCCCTATGTTGTAGTGTTGCTATATCTACCATGAAAGTAGGCCAATGGCTGCAAATAAGTGATGTAATACTGATTTTCTTGTAGGAATACAAACCTAAAACATATGTCGACGAAATCTGAGTACTCGACCACTTTCACTTCACTGATTTGTGCTAACAAGATTAAGTGTGGGGTGGTACCCCTAGTGCTTGCATATAGATTGTATAAAGTGAGATTGTTCTGCAACTTACGTTATTTCTAGTCTCAGGTACAATGGCACCTAAGGCAAGGCAAGGCAAGGAAATGGCTACCACGTCCCAAAAGGGCAAAAAGAGAAGTCGAAAAGACCAAGGAGAATCATCCTCAGCGCACCTACCACGCAGAATGTTCGGAATAAAATGGGTTCTTGAGGAAGAAGCCAAAGCATGGTACAGCAGCAACAAAGAAAAGAAATATGTGCATGTCGACTTGATCAACAAGGAGACCTTAGCAAAGAAGGAGCCGCAAATGTTGGCTAAAATAATGGCTTCGAAGCTAGATTTCATCTTCCGCGACATGGGAGAGTGCAATCTTGACTTGACAAGAGAATTTTATGCCAACTGGTGGCCAAACACAACAGGCAACGAAGTCAAAATTCGGGGCCAAGTGTTACAACTTACAGTGGATTGGATCAACTCTTTTCTTGGCCTACCTTCGGTCGACCCTGCACCATACAAAGAGCTGTACAGCAGGCCTCCTTACAGAGCGATAAGACACACGCTTTGTGGAAGCAGATCGATGGCAAGATGGGGCAGACATAAGGAAACAGGCCGTCACAACACCTTCCCCTATGCTCCACTAAATAGGGAAGCAAGAATCTGGATGCGCATTGTCAACTCATGCCTTATTCCTGGGACGCAATACACCAAGATATCGAGAGATAGAGTGTGTTTGGTTTATGCGTTGATGACGAATGTCCCTATCAACTTTGGGGCAATCATTCGATCTACCATGAGGAAGGCCAGACTCCACCGAAGGTCCCATTTCACATTCGGCAATTTGTTGACAGCAATGTTGCGGAAGGAGGATATAGAAGAGGAACCAGCTGACCACAAACTCCCACATAACCCAAAGAAGGTTGACCTCACAAAGGTCAAAGATGCTGAAACAACTCATGGAGTCAACCTTACTACTGCGGAGAGACATGCTCGTGATGAGAGTTTCTTTCGTCATCTTTATGGCATGACACGATTCACTATGATGAGTGGTGGACGTATTCCAACTGCTGAAGAGCTCCAACAGCTGGACCACAACTACCCAATGAACAGGCATGCCCGGGAGATGTGTGGAGTGGGCGTATATTTTGAGGAACCTCTGGACGATGACGTACCAACTGATGATGATAGACGCTTGCCTGATTCTGATGATGAGGAGAACTCTGACGACGACTCTTATGATGATTCAGACGAAGGGGGTATGACCCCCGACATTGATGAAGAGTCCGACTAACCAGGTTCTTCCCATTTATTTTCCACTGAGGGCAGTGTCCCGTCTAAGTGTGGGGTGGCAGAATCTGCATGCTATAATTCCTTGTTTGCACCTATGTTTGCTTGTTTACTTTGTTTTTTTTTGAGTCCATAATTCCTTGTTTGCACCTATGTTTGCTTGTTTACTTTGTTTTTTTTGAGTCCATCCATTTTTTTGTTTTTTTTTTCGTTCAAACGTTTTTTTTAATTTTTTAGGAGTCAAATTTTTCTAGCTACGCATGAAATTATTTTGATAGGCAGCATGAGATTAGCATAAGAGTATGTGCTACAATTGTGACTATTGAGACGTTTAGGCTCTAGTTGTGACTTATTATGTGATATTGTGTGATTCAATTCCTTCAATTGTTGGGACGAGAGTCTATATTACTTCCAAACAAGTAGACCATGTGCCTTGTGTGTGTGAGATAATAGTATATTCTATGTTTGTGGCTGATGCTAGAACTTGCCTGGTATGTATGCAAAGCGAAAATAAGGAGTGTAAGTTAGGATATGATTTAGGCATTTCTTTGGCAACCTATATTTGTTTACCTTCAGTTTTACCTACCCATGAACATCATCCTAGTTAAACCCTTTTGAGCCTTTAGCCTATTTCTTTGGCAACCTTGTATGTAAGCCTAATCCATTTTTTTCAAGACCGTAATTTGATCCAAATTCCTAAGTGCTTTAAAGTGAAAAAGTCATGTGACAACATAAGAGGAAATTGGGTGAGTATGATGCTTTAAATTGTAATGGTGCTTGAATGTGTTATGAAAAAGAAAGTGCTATCATAAGAGGTATGTTGTGAAAAGAAAAAGGAAAAGAAAGCTGAAAAGTGAGTTGTGATTAAAATTGAAAAACAAAAAGATGAGAACAAGGGTAAAAGAAAAAAAAAAAAGAAAGGTTGAAAGAAAAAAAGTGTCAATGATACAAAGTGATGTATTAAAAGCGCTTAGGAACCTAGTCACTATTCTTGGCCAAAATAGTCCTACCCGTCCCTTAGCCTACATTACAACCATCAAAAGACCTACTTGATCCTAATCTTAACATTCTGACATTTAGTGGAGTACTACATTAAGGGTAAGCCTATGGTTATCAGTTGCTACATATGAATTCTTTGCGAGAGTGAGAGCAAGGATATGTTGATACCCATGTTTGAAAAATATGCTATATTTGTGAGTGATTATGGGTACTATATTGTGAGACACACATGGTTGATGAGTCTGGGATAGTTGTATATGATTCTATGTACCTTAACTTTTGCATGCGAGTTGATCACCATCACGAGTCTATGCTAGAGGTTAAATTGTTTCTACTTATAATCGGAAAGCTACTCTTTGTTGATAATTGTTGTGCCTGTCTTGAAGAATGTTTTGTGTTGTTGCTGTAAAAACCTTAAGTCAATGTTTAGAAGGACATGATAAGTTGTTCGAGGACGAACAAAGCTTCAAGTGTGGGGTGTTGATGATAGGCGAATTTACGTTCCTATATCAATATATTTTGCCCATATTTTAGCCTAGTTTTGAGAACTAATTATATATTTCATGCACTTTTAGTCCTTTTTCCTGTAAATGAGCTGACAAACATGATTAGGAAAGTTTCAGGTATAAATGATGCAAAATACAGCATTTTACGGCTTACTTGATGCAAAAGAAAGCTCACAAACTAAGTAGAAAGGAGCTGGACGCCTAAGGACCAAATCTGCTGCATGGAAAATCTGTCCCGGGCTAAAACAACATTTCTGAAGACTTTGGGGACTTACAGACACAAAGCTGGATTTTTACAAAGATACATTAACCTAGTATAATTAGGTTATGTGTTTTACTAGTCTATTTGGATTATGATATTGTAACCTTACCCTAGTACATTTGGGTCAAGGATTTCATTAGTATATTAGGATTTGGTTATTTATTTCATTAGCTTAGTAGGAGTAGGATAGGAGTATTATAAATACCCTATCATGTTAGAGATTTTTATTCATTCTTCACTTAATTCAACAATTAATTTTCTTCCATCCCTCTCATCTTCCACCACAAACACTTCTAATCTACTCTTCTATTCATCTATTCCACAACAAGAGAATCGTTACTTGCTAGGGAATCACCAAAACCACACGCCTAAACACCCACTTCTCACGCCATCCACCATGCAAAACGTGATATCCTTCGCATTCATGGGTAACTAAACCTCTTAGTTGGGGTTATGGAAGCCGAATGAGTTACTATCTACTGCTGTGAGTTGTGAGTTCAAGACACGTATATTGCTTATATCATTACGCTCTTCATCTTAATCTACATTCTTTGCAGTTGCAAACGCAAGAATAACGCTAGTCTAACATTTAACTTGTTCGAGAGAAAGGTTATTTGTCTGGAAAAGAGATAATGTCAAGGTAGTAGGACACCCTTTCCTATTAAAAAGTTAGTGCCGTAACTGGACTAACCTCTTGGAGAATTCGTACCGTTAGACACGCTTTAAGCTCGAGAGAGTTAAAGTGAAATAGTCCTTGTTCAGGTCGAGAGATGCTTGGATTTACCATCGACTACAATTCTCTATAAGCAATTGCATGTCAAGACTCTACACACTCATAGCCGATAGAGACATATACCTCAAAAGGTGGACATAACCCCAACGCCTCAATTCTCATTGTTTCACAACCTACGAAATACTCTCTCTTTACTTTATTATTTTCAGCTTTTACTTTATTGTTTTCGTTACACATTACAATCCCCCCTTCTTACGAGACTTGCACCAAAAGTTTAGTAATTTTGCTTACTTGGTGGCCAAGCTATTCCGTGTGGGATCGACACCCAACCCAGGTTGGGTTCTATATTTGCTAACGACCGCTTTACACTCCCACGAGAGCTGTAGATTGAGCGTTATCACATGTAAGGCATGAGTAGATATCGTGATGATTGAAAAAAACCCTGCACTGAGATAAGGACGGGTTGGGCATCATCCTCTCCTACTACTTTTCTACACATACTGGCATTACTACTAGGATCTGAGAGCCTGACTTGGTTACTTCTTCTACCATTTCCCCTTTATTTTAAAGTCATAATTCTAAGTCTCTGAACCTCTTAATCAACAACTCTAAACTGAACTATCACACTTTACTCTAGAGTCTGGTGTAGAATAATGCATATAAACACTATACTTACCCTGAAAGACTATACCTGATAATGTAAAAACCACATCTTCTGAGATACAAGTCTTAGCCCTTTATAGACCCAACAATCACCATGTAACAACTTAAAATTGACCAACTTAGAATTTTCAAATCCTTTTTCTATTAGCTCAACCTTCAAAGATTCAAAATTAGATTCTAACACATAACATAGATATCCCCAAATATATAATAACCATACTACTTTCATCATAGCTTACTATTATCATATCCATAACATATGTTTTGAATTAATAAACTTAACCTTTTTGTATACACTGCTTCAAGACTACTGGTTCATCTTTCATATGACTAGCCCCATAAAATATAATCTGCCCAAATTTAGATAACACCATCCCAACTCTACTATTGTTGCTAAACTCCTGGTTTTATGCTTCAAATTCTAGATCATATGTTATCATAGGATTTTAAGAAGGAATATGAAAACATGTATGACTCCTAAGCACTGAGGTACTACCCCTTCATTCAATTACTGGTTTATCGAGAAATTGAAACTAAATGATTCTATTTTTGATATCAACTAAAGTGGTTTGCTAGGATATTGTAATCATAAAATTTCTATATACCCACCTCGTAATGATGAATTTACCTACTGAGGTAAACATTAACAAGGGTTCTACTAATGTTTCGGGTCTGACACCAAAGTTGACAGCTATATAAGGGGGTTACAAGAGAAAGTGAAGCTCTAGGGTCTAGTAAAACATACATAAGAATATGAAAGGCCTTTAATGTACCCGTAACTGCATCAGGAGAACTTTACTGATCATGTCAGGACCGGAATGCATAAATTCCATTTTGACATTGGCCATTGTGGACCTGGAAGTGGTGCCCTGCTGAGTCGGGCGATTGGGTGAAACTAAAGGACGATTGGACTTGCCCTACTGACCACTCATTGGGAAGTCTCTAACTCTATATCCTGGCTTGCTAGACCTAAAAACCATATCACTACCATCTCTTCACACTCTATTATGATTCTTACCACATTCTCTGCAAAATGGATTAGTACAAACACCCTTCCCACTACCTTATGACTTAGAGCCTTGTGCTCTATTTAGACCATCATTCTTAAACTTAGGTGCTTGTGCACTGGCCAAAGGTGGAACTTTGGCTGAAAATTTTTGATGGAATTGGGAGCGATTACTATCCCCTAATCTTGGCTTAAAACTACTTGTTCTGTCCCTCTTATTCTTTCTCTCTTTCTTCATACGCTCCCCTCTCTCACTCTACTGAGCATGAATTAAAATCTTAAATAGAGCAACAACCTATAGATTGTTCTAAGCAACTATTGATTAAGCTAAGGTTGTGTAAGCAGCTCTAAATTTAGTGTGAGAGATATGCTCACTCAGGGGATCTTCCTGAATAGGCGGAGGTGTACGCTGATTCCTATTTCATCTTTTGTTATTCTTTCTAGGTGGCATTTTCTGTACACAAAAGGACGGATGAGTTAGGAAGAGAGTTTAATTAGAGCTCATGCTCTTTTGCATTACATGAACACTGAAAGAAGGGAAACATTTTCTAAAATGTCTCGTAGCCTCTTGTCCATAAGTGTGGTACACTTCACACACATGCATAAGACTCTACACAACACAAATTTCTGACTCCCTAGGACAACTTAAAACCTTAGTCTCTCATACCAAGTTTGTAATGCCCCGAGAGTACATCCTGGATGCCATACAGTTCTTACAGCCCTAAAGGACCACATGCTAACCCATGAGCTGGTACCTATTGTGAGCACTAAATAAAATAACAAAGACATGTGCAGAACTTTAACTGGAAATGCCATAAGGTATTTAACAACTAAAAATCAATACTGAATTATAGTTTGACACATCTGAAACATACTGTAAATACTAATAAAGCAACTGATAATACGACTGAAAATTGACTATCTATCTGAACTAGTCTGATAGCCTCTAAATAAACTGACTGTGTAGTTGATGGGACATATCCCCAACTAACTCCGAATAACCACTGAACTGAGAAGAAATGCTGACATAAACATCATTGGTTCTCAGAGTATGAGGACTCACCACTGCTACTGCTGATGATGTATTGGGATATCTAAGTACAGTCTGGAACCTGAGCATCTAAACCTATGATATGAGACATCATAGCACAAAAATGAGTATGTGATTAGTACTTTGAGTGTACTGTTATACTAAATGAGGTTAGGTTGATATGCATGGGTTCATGAACATAAATAATACATGACTCAATAAATAACATGAGATGAGTGATACAATAGTATACGTGAAAGCTGTAAAATCTAAGGATGCATAACCAAGCATATAACATGATACTGAAATAATCTATAAACTGAAGTATTGAAATATTGATACTTAATAGCGGATAACTGTATGCTATGTTCAAGCAAATATGAAACAATACGCTGTACTGAATACTAAACTAAGACTGTGGGAGGTAACTCTAATTGACATGCCCCAATGTACTATCAGGTTCCAACCTATAACCCCAGTTGGAAGGGATTTAGTATCTTGCCATGGGTACTAATAACAACTGGGTGGATCCACTAATTGATGTCCTGTAGGACCAGGGTGTCAAGCCTAAACTGATGGGTAACCCCTGAGCGGTAGTCAAGCCTAAACTGACAGATGACTCCTCATATCCTATGCTGGCTATGTAGTTTTGGAATACAGGATCTACTACTAACGACTCTACCTAACTGATAGGAAGCCATCATTCCTGCATTCACTCGGTGCTAAATCCTACTCCCAACTGAAAGACACTAAATACTGGACTGAACTAAGTTTTGCTATTTATGGTGACTGACTGAACTGTAAATGCTCATAACTATCCTAAACCAATTCTATAGTTACTAAAGACTAGATAAACAACTAGATTTATGGTATTCAAAACCCCCAGGACTCGATAGTAATAAAAACAATACCATACAAAACCTTATGGACATGATAACTAACCATTATTCAAAACTCATTCCTTTTGGCATTTTATCAAACACTTGCCGTTCATGGTTTAAATATATGAATAGTTTTTAAACATGTAGTAATATCATGATTTCGATACTAAATCATAATATAGTGTACAAACTAATGAGGAAGAATCATTCAAACATGTAGTGCTTAACTTTAACAACAAATCATGTATAAACATAAAATAAAATCGAAATTTCGTAGGGAACTCATGGTTAAAATTCATGATAATATGTGAAACTCATTCTTTTAAACTTAAAATTGTGTTCTTGGACTCCATGGGTGAAAGGAACCCATGAATGAATATCTAACATACCTTAATTAAAGAATTATTGAAGGTTCTTGGTGGGTTTCATGAACTTGAGCTTGAATCTTTGAAGGGCGAGGGTTTGTTTTCGAGAAGGAATGGCTTTGAATTATGAGAATTTGAATAAAAAATGACCAAATGTTCTTTTGGAGTCTTTAATTTTGTGTTTTTCATAGATTGGGGCCATTGGAAAAGACCAAACTGTCCCTAGAAAATTAAAAGTTTCAGCAGAATCCCGATTTTTAGGCTTATCGCCGAGCAGTATTGGTTCCACCTCTATAGGCACCGCCGAGCGGGGTAATAACGGTGACCTACTATTTTTGACAATCCTAATTTTGAGGCTTACCACTGAGTGGTATTTCTTCCACCGCTATAGGCACCGCCAAGCGGTGTAATCATGGTGACCTACTTTTTCACACCAAAAATGCTATAACTTTTCAATCAGGTATCGGATTTAGGAGAAATTGGTATCGTTGAAAAGATGATTCAATTATCTATAATTTGGTAGGTCTTGAGCTGAAAAATTATATGTATATAAAAAGGTATACATGTTCAAATTCGACCCTCATAGAATCGAATACCAAACATAGGACGAATCAAAAGTTCTTAGCTCAACTTTGCTCTAAGTGATTCTTATGAACTTTTTTCTCCTCGAAAGCAAATCAAACATGAGAATAAGGATCATGAAGCTTATATTCACATGGGAATCATTTGGATTATAGATTATACACGTGGAAACGACGGTTCAAAGACTAGACCAATAATGTGGAGTGTTACAATAACACATGTGCGGAGTATATCCTCAAGAACCTAAATAGTTTGGTCTGACTGCCCATTAGTTTGAGGGTGAAAAGTGGTGCTGAGGTCAAACTGAGTACCCAACTTCTCCTAAAAAGTCCTCTATAAGTTAGAAGAGAACACTGAGCTTCTGTCTGGTTTAATAACATGTAAGTAAACTATATCATGAACATATATATGGTCAAGCCTCTCGACATTAAAAAAATTTGAATTCGGAGGAAGTAGGATGATTTGGTCAACCAATTCATAATGAACCAAATACCGTCAAAATCATGGGGAGTGTGAGGTAAATCACTAAGTCCATAATGATTCGATCCCAATTTTACTTGAGAATAGGTAATATCTAAACAAGGCAACCTGATCTCTAATGCGTAGATTTTACCTTCTAAAAACATAGGCAACGAGCTACAAAATCCATCATATATCTCTTCATAACACTCCACCAGTAATGTTGCCTCAAATCTCTGTACTTTTTAGCTGTCCTAGGGTGAATAAAATATCTGGAGCTATGGTCCTCCTACAATTGAAACAAATTTTTAACCCACAAAAAACAAATATAGATATCATATCTCAGAATACCCTTTAATTACAAGGTGTCCCTCCTAGGCTCACCTCTCAGAACCTGATCACGAATGCCACAAAGCTTAAGCTGGCTACTTTGAATCTGCTCAAATAAGGTAGACTAGCCTTAACATTAGCAAAACTCTTTTTGGAGACTGAAATACAAAGTCAAACCATCAAATTAGTTAGGAACTAGATGTCTGCACCAATGAAAACTCAAAAATGAAATGGAAGCTAAGCTACCAATACTCATCGCTTCTGGCTCAAGGAGCTTGCTACCACATTCGCCTTGCCAGGATGTTAAAGAATAGAGATAACATAGTCCTTCAATAAGTCAATCCATCTTCACTATCTCAATAAAGCTCTTTTTGAGTCATTATATGCTAAAGACTATGGTGGTCGACATATATCTCACAATAAATACCATACTGGTAATGCCTCCAAATCTTAAGTGCAAATACTATTACTAACTCCAAATCATAGGAATAATTATGCTTGTGGACCTTCAGCCGCCTCGACTTATAAGCAATAACGCAACCATAATGCATTAAACACAACCTAATACAACACTAGAAGTATCACAATATACGATTCTTCCCCGACCCTCAATAAAAAGAGTCAAAGTAGGAGCTAAAGTGAGCAAGCCATTGAGCTTTAAAAAAATCAAGTCACACTCGTTGGACTACTGAAAAGAAACCTCCTTTCTAGTCAACCCAATCATCGATGCTACAATAGTAACCCACAATGAACCGCCCATAATAACCTAGCAAACCAATAAAGCTATGGACCTCAATTGGATATATAGGTTTGGCCCAATCAGAAATAGCCTCGATCTTTACTAGATCCACCATAATCTAATTCATAGACGCCACATATACTAGAAATATTACTGACTTAAGACAAAATATGCACTTTATTGATTTGGCATAAAGCCTATTATATCTTAATTTTTGTACAATCCTCAAGTGGTTTTTGTGCTCTTCCCTACTTGAATACATGAGGATATCTTCAGCAAAAGTAATCATGAATAAGTGTAAATTAGGCTTGATACTCGGTTAATCAGATTCATAAACATGGATGAGGCATTAGTCAACCCTAAAGACATCACTGGGAACTCATAATGTCCACAAAGAGTCCTGAAGGTTGTATTGGGGATGTACTCAACACGGATCCTCAATTGATGGCAACCAATTCTCAAGTCAATCTTAGAGAACACTGCTGCTCCCTGACGCTGTGAACAAATAAATAATGTAAGGCATATGATGCTTATTCCTTATTGTCATCTTATTCAGCTTAGTGTAGTCAATACACATGGATAGAACCATCTCTCTTTTTCACTAACACAACTGGAGCACCCCAAGGCGATATACTCAATGTAATAACATCCTTACCTAGAAGATCCTGAAGCTAAGACTTCAGGTTCTTAATCTTGATGAAATCCATGTAATAAGGTGCCATAGAAATACATTGGGTGCCTAGATCAAGATCAATAACGAACTTAATATCACGTTCAAAAGGAAGTCTAGGTAGATTAATAAGAAAAATATTAGGAAACTCACAAATTATAGGAACAGAATCAAGTGAAGGAATCTTCATACTAACATCACAAATATAAGCAAGATAAGATTTATAATATTTTGATATCAATCTCCTTGCCCAATGTATGAAATAATTCCCGTTAGTGCAGGACTAAAAGAACCCTACCGCACAGCTGAGTGTATGCCATATATTGCTAAGGTAATAGTCTTGGCAAAAAAATCCAAGACTACATAATATGGATATAATCAGTCCATGCCTAAAATCACATTAAGTACACCATATCTATCACAATAATATCAACCTAAGTATCAAACACTCAAAAGGTCATAAAACATGATCTATATACCTAATCCACTACTAAAGAATCACCTACGAGAGTAGATACATATAATGGAACAGATAGAGACTCCAAAGAAAACTCTAACTATAGTGTATAATAAGTATACACATATGAATAAGTGTATCCCAAATCAAATAGAGCAATAGATGGCTGATGGCACACTTAAATCGTACCTATAATAGCAACATCTAAGGACTCTAACTCTAATCTACTTGGTACAATAAACAAATAACCTTGCCTACCACCTTCTACTCACTTGATCAACCACCTGTCCTACCTGCCAGAGTACCATCCCTACGACCCTGCATACCACTTATATTGGGGGTGACATTGCCTTAACTAACAAAATACCTTGCACTGCAAGCACAACTGCCTCTTATCGGGGACACTCCCTAGAATAATAGCTGATGACCCTATAATCATAGAGTTCCCTATGTACCCCAATATTACTAGAAAATTCGACTGACAAAATAACCATGTCAGCTAGAAATCTAAAATATGTACCTTTTAAAGACAAAACACTTCTCTGACTAGGGTAATCACTATAGCTGTGTCATCCTCCATTAGTAATCTAAAGTATGACATAAATGGGCATACTAGGCTGACCCTGGTGCTGATAAGACTAACAAAGAGGGTACCTACTTTGAGAACCTCATCCTCTAAACTATGAGCTAATTTAAATCCCACTAAAACTACCCTGGTGACATGGTCTCTTATTACTTCCCATTTGGGCCTCACGATGTATCTTCTTCATAGTCTAGGCATAATTAGAAACCTCAGTAAAGGACCTGTAGTTGTAACAAAACTCTGAGTAGCCATACAAAAAGAAAGTCTTACCCCTCAAATAAAGCACCATACCCTCTTATACTTGATTGGTGCAATACCAATAATATGTTTAGCCAACTCATGGGACCATGGACCATACTCTATAATGGACATAAAACCCTACTCTAATATTGAGAACTAATATATTGGACATTTTCAAAGCCTATGAGTCATATAATTCTCTAAGAAAACCTCAGAGAATTAAGTTCAAGACAAAGGAGGATATTCTGCTCGTCTAAAATCAAGATTACCTCCACTAGTGTCTTATTGTAAATTAGTATGGTTAACCCACGAGTCTCAACATGTCCAAAGTTATGAAGCCTATCCTCACAAGTAATCAAGAACTCGAGTGCATCCTTATTCAGATACTTCGCAAATATAGGAAGATTCAATCTCAAAAATTGAACTTACATCATCTGCTCATCAATAGATATAACTGGCTGGGTAGCTACTGCCTGAGCAACTACCGATATTGAAAGGACCTCAACTCTAGGAGCAACAACTATAGATTGTGGATTTGCATATATGACACTCTAATCTATAGACTAAGCATCATTAGATAGGTAACTACCAACCAAACCAAATAATTGAACCAAAGCATCTGTAAGCTATAAAGACGAAATTAACCCTAGTATAGACTGGACTGCCCTCTAGCCCATTAATGGCATGGGTAGAGGTATCTTTAGATCGATAGAAATAGTAGGATCCAGTGAAGGATCCCTATCCTAAACAATAGCTGGGCCTGTAGATCTCACCTGACTTGTGCCCCTAGGTATGCTTCGACCTCTAGCAAGAGCCCTAGTCGCGGACTCAGAGACCTCATATCCAATCATCATATCTCATATCCTAAATATATACAAATAAGTAAAATAGAAACCAACACAGACACGATGCCCAAAGTAAATAAATAAAGTGAAGTTCTCCAAAAAATGTCTCATAGCCTCTCGAAGATGATAAATATACGACATAGTTTTGATCTGCGATACTCTACTAGACAATTGTTATTGTACTAACAATACTAGTATACCTTACTCTAAACCAATTTATAACAACCCAATTTTGTGAGTCATGATGACATCTACTTTAACCATAAGTAGGTAAGCCAAACCGTAGCCTAGAATAGTGAGTAATTGGCTAATTGGTGGAAGGTGTAATAAATATTAAAATCAAGCATACAATAGGATTTTAAGTGATAAAATATAAGCACAACTATCTATATATATATATATAAAGAGAGAGAGAGAAAGAGAAAGAGGGAGAAAGAGATAAAGAAAGCAAAAATATATCCCACTACCTAGTAAGGTCGGTATCAGAGTCACTAAATCCAAAAGAATAAGGATAATAATAGTATCTAATAGACAGGTAGCATCGATAACTAAAGACTGTCCAAAAAAAAGACGGAGAAAGAATCAAATCTGGCTATGATAGCTCATCGTTCCTCCAAACCATGTAAATAAGCTAGATAGAACAACAATGATGATAGTTAGTACTCGGATCTGCATTAAAAACAATGCAGAAGTGTGACATAAGTACCTAGATAGTGTCTACTCAGTATGAATCATCATCCAACTGAGCTAAGTCACAAAAGAATAGTAAGATATGAAAATTAAGCTAAAGTCAAAGAAAAAGGGAAAACTTGGAATAAAAGCTCTAGCTGATAGATAACGAATAACAAGATAAGTAAAGTCGAAGGAATACAAGATAACTATAGTCTAGAGAATCCCTCATAATTCTTGAAGATGTAAAAAAGAGAAAAAAACCCAATTGGGCCCCCATTAGCTTGATGTATACCATTAAAAGAGACCCACCGAATATAATAATTATTATGAAGTAACTAGCCACAAAACCCTTTCTATGATTCCCATGCATACCTAAATCATTGAACTTAAACCGTATCCCCAACATCATAAGTGAATAATAAATTCTAGACTTGAATATTACACTAGTATCATATATGTCTAACTCAAACTAGAAAGTGAGTATCATAAATGATTAGTAAAAGCCAGACTCGAACCAATCTTCAAAGTAAGTAGAAAGTAATAATTTTAGACTTAGGGAAGATGTCTAAATCATCATAAGTATCATGTATGTATGTAATTCAATGAAAAAGGGACTCTTAGGTGTACAAGGAGCTAATTAGAATATTTGTCTAAAAAAAGAGCTGTCAAGGCCCGCTATTGACCCTAAGAGTCTGTACTAAGGCAGGTTATACCAAAAAAGTAGTCGAGGTCTTTGTAGTGATACTAAAAGATGTTTAATAAGTTTCATTAAGTCTTAACATGATAATTTAACTCAAGGAAAGGATGAATGGTTCAATTCTACCTACAAACGACTCTTTAATCGGCTAAATATTCCAATTTTACCAAACATGGAACCGATTCATAAGTTCCAACCTAAAATTAGCATAATACTATACTCATACCATAATGAAGCTCAATCTAGGAAGAAATTAAGTCTAGTCTACCTGTACATTGATGGAGCCTGAGAAAGTCCACTAAATTAGAGCTTTTACCTTTCACAAAGTCTCCATATAATGCCATGCCATCGAAATCATGATCTACATATTATTATGAGAATAAATATACCCATATTTTATATAAATGAACCAGGTATAAAATTGAGCAAAAACTTCCATCTGGGACCTACTTGCGGAATCACAAATTAAAACCATCAAACCTTCCTTGTAAACCTAAGGATCATTTACCAATGGGATAATATGAGAACAAATACTCTATAAAATTATACCACAAAGAATATAGGGATTTGAATTTCAATTAGAGAATTAATTAAGAATTAAAGGAGACTTAAGAAAATCATGATGAGAAAATAACCCCAATGAACTCTCCAACGCACCCTGAGTACTAGAGGATCAAGTTCCATAGTTATCTATGTCTTCAAAAGTTTTATGGACTTGGTACTTGGATTAAATAATCTAATATTTGGATAGAGGAAAATTAATCTCTTATATAGCGAAGCCCAATGGTTAGCCTTCACTAAAGTGAACGAGTGTCTCTAAAGCAACATTCTACTAAAGCAACGAAGCCTTTGCCAAAGCAATCATACCGGGACCATTGTTGGTCACTAAAGTGGTACATTGGTTGATGAAGAAACATCCACTTAAGAGAGCGAAGGTACACTTAAGTGGCTGCACCAACTGAGTCTAGGCACCAACAACTTAGTAGATTTTCTATGTTCCTAATTGGCCACTCAAGATTTGTTTGAAATCCCATGAATGTTAACGAATTATGCTACCCTACAAAATTAAATATTTTGGAATAAATGGCACCATCAAAATTTTCATTTAGGATTGTTTTATTTAAATATCAATCCCACAAACAAACGGTCGTTTTAACCAAAATCCATCAATAGCCCAAAATGAGTTCGAAAGCCTCCCTCTAGTCTAAAATCAATATAATAGTCAAGATCTAATAGAACTATGAAAAGTGACATAGAAGGTTGTTTGCTTGTAGTTTAGGCTGAATACCCAATTCTAATTAATGAATATTTTAAAATAGGGCAATGGATCTAGAAATCAAATGGATTGATAGGTAACCAAACTGTCGGCTCTAGTAAGTCATAAGTGACTTTATGAAGTGGTGGAAAAGCTTTAGATTCCAAAAAAGTTTGGAATGCAAAAAATAACCTTGAGGGTGATTATAATCTGATATATTGGTAAGTTAAATATATGATGTGGTCATTGTTGTCTATTTAAGTTGACTTCCATATTAAATTTTAGACTTTATTTTACATGGTGATTTTTATTAGTGTTAATTGGATCCATGAGTTGTCTAGGATATTGACATAACTTGAAGGTAAAAATTTTATTTGTGCTTATTAATGAAATAATTTAGGCAAGGTGGAACTTATGGTTGTTAGTTGTATTCTTCACTTTATGAATTATCTATCATAATATATACTTGCCTAGGTTTTAGTTATTTTCATTGGTTAGTATGTGTCCCTAGTGGATTTTTGTATTGAATTATACTAGTTTGATATGTTGATACTAATGGAAATAAATTAAGTAATGTTGTTGACTTGGTATTAGATGTGTTTATACATAAGTCAAATTCCTTTCATGGTTTCATGATATACTTAATTAGTGTTGCTTCTTGAATGGTTGAGGCATGTTAGGTTTGGAATTTGACTAGTTGAAGGCTAATTATTAGGCTAAATAAGTATAGCTTATCGTTGGGTGATAACTAAGAAGCTGATTATTTATAAACGATTAATTGTAGGGGTCGAATAGACTAATGTAAATTGTGGTGGAGAATCTATATGTCAATAAATTCAATAATGATGAGTTGGCTAATGGTTGTACTATAGATGGTAATTCTTAAGCTTTGATTATGAAAGGGTAAAAAGGTTTATAAGATAGATGTCCAAAGGGAAAAATAGATTTCCTAAGAGAAGAACATGGTGTAGTGTTTGATGATTATATTCATTATAGCATTGTTTATGGTGTAATTGCCATGGTAAAGTTTTTCCTAGGATGAATGTTGATAAAGTCGCGAGGTAGGTGGGTTCCAATAAAAATCTAGTATTTTATGGTTTAGAGATATTTGGTGTCTTGAGGTGTAGTGGTTGATGAAATTAAGGTAACATCATTATATATGAGGGACATAGTATCCCTTAGAAACTATCAGAATGGAGTTCAATTTAGTAGAATTCTGGGTATAGTATTTAACGTAAAGAGGTTAGTTTGGAATTTAAAAAATCTGAGTATTTGGTGGTGAAAAAGGAAAAATTAGTAAGATTACCATGTTTTTAAATCATCTATTCCCTTATAGCGATGTGTATGTCACTATAGTAATTTTATCCTTGTACCCAAAACTTAATTATGGTTGCAATTTTACTGAATATTCTATGATTTCCCATGAAATTTAAGTTAGTGTTGACACCCAAATCCTCATTATTTTAGTTTATGACATTATTATGATATTTAAGGCTCCAATTGAGACAAATTTACATATATTCATGTTGGCTATTATAAGATTCGTATTATAAGTTATATACCATTATCTTGACTGATATTATTGAAAGATTTTAAGATGATTATTGCGCATGAAGTTTAAATCTAATTATTGATGTAATTATTGATGCATTAAAACTTTATACTTTGAGTCCTAAGTATTATTGATGATTTTACAAGGACATTATGATCTTAAGTTCTATTTACAAGTATTGATTAGTGCTTTCAAAAGCAAAGATTGATATTTTGATCTTAAGCTAAGATAGGAATCCACATTATTCATACGGTTTATGATTCTAAAGCAAGAAGAAACATAATTCTTTTTCATTATAGACCCTTGTACTAATTTAAGGTAGATTTCCTACAAGTTCTGAGCAATAAGTATGGGAGTTGTATTTAGAACCGAGTTGGGTATGATTCCAAGGTCTCATTTCCCAGAACTATGAGCCACCATAGTTTTAAACACCCATAGTGGGCTAAGATAGTAATCAATTAAGTTAAGGTTCTATTATGATGGAAAGGGTAGAACAACTCTCCGCAACGTGGGCTAGACGTTGGACTCCATGTCAGATCATATGGTTTATGTCGGTTAGAAGAAACTCCCTAAGTCCCAAATATCCAAGATTCCCAAAGCTCCCAAAGTTCCTAAGTTTTGAAAGAAAAGAATGATAGAAAAGATTTTATAAGACTAAGTGTTATGACTCACTAGATTTACAAGTATGATTTGTTATACATGATTTTATATTTTGGTATTTAAGATAATCAAGCTTATGTGAGTTATATACATCCAGCATGCATTTACTTTCTAATTATGATGATGTCTTACTTATGCAGTACACCCCCATATACTTAGTACATCCTTAAAGTACTGATCCACATATATGTCAATGTGCTACATTGTCTTATAATGTTGGTTCAGGTGCTCAGTATCAGTAGCGTGAAAGTTTGAGCATCTCTATCTATGCTCCCACAGTTGTTGAGTTCTCATGAATTTAGGGCCTACTTTTTTTGATTTCCAGATTGCATAGTAATTGAGTTATCATTTTTAGTTTAGTCTGAGTCAGTTGGGGGTCTGTCCGAATGGCTCTATAGTTCCTTAGTAGTAGAGGCTTGTCGGACCACGAGTTTATTTACAGACTTTTAGTATTTGCTATTAATTATATCTAATTTACGGGCCCTTAATACGCTAAATAATTCTAGTTATATTAAATACACCTCCAAGACTTAATTTCCATCCCATATCCTGCACATTATCATAAATATACTACAATTTAGCCTAATCTAAAAGAAAGGGAAACCTAGTCTTCCTGGACGCCAAAGAAAGCCTAGTGAAATATGCCAAATCAGTGATTTCCCCTTACGAAAAGCTTTCGCATGATTCCACACTATCAAAATAATAATCCACTCATAAATAAGAGAACAATGGTACCTATATTGAATTTCTATGCTTTGGGTCTAAAATTATAAGAAAAAATCCACGTGGGGCCTATTTGTTGAACTGCATTTTTAAAACCATCAACATGTTATATGATCAAAGAACATCTACCCTCAAGAATGGATATATTGTGATCGAAAATGGATCTAAAATTAACCCAACAATAATCTAAGGATTTTGAGAAATAATGGAGAAAATAACCATGAATTTAATGAAAACATACTAAGAATTCGAGGAAGAAATGAGTAATCCAAGTTCACAAACACCTGAAAATCTCTTAATAAATGTCTCTCCAATTTTCCACACTCTTTTAGACTCCAATCTCTTGATCTTACGGAAACATAGGAATAAAATTGGGATAAAGTGGCATTTAATGCCACCCAAGTGCCTCTTAAGCAGACATTAGACCACTTAAGTAGCTAGGTACCACTTAAGCAGTACCCGTCATCTCTGTACACTTCGCTTAAACGGACTGGGGTGTGTTTTAGTTGCCCGTAAATTGGCAGCTTGGACACTTAAGCAGCCTATTCTTAAGCGACCGAAGTAGTACTTAAGCGGATGCACCAACTGGGAACTTGAAAAATTTTAAGTCTCCACTGACCCCTGAAAATTCATTCAAAATCCCATGAATGGAAACAAACTATGCTACCCTATCAAATTTGATATTTCAGACTCAATGACACTATTGACATTTCCATCTAAGGTCATTTTAAAGAAAAATGGGCCACTCACCCAAGTGTAATTTTTATCATTTTTTGGCCAATATCTAAGAATGAGTTTGAAAGCCTTGATACCCTAACCAATGGTCCTCCTATCCTAAATTTAATGTTATGGAGCTATCCAAATTGCACAAGAGGTCGATAGGCTAAAGTTTTTGCTGGATATCCAAATTTTACCAACGAAGAGTTCAAAATAGAGAATTGATACTAAAAACCAAATAAATTTCCTGGCAACTGAACTGTCAGCTCTTAAAAGTCATAAATGACTTGGGGTATCTATAGAAAATCTCTAAATGGCTAAAATAAGCAGAAATGCAAAAATTAACCTGAAAGCTCATTATAATTTGGTTGGGCTTTATTTTAGCCGTCAAGGACCGCTTAAGCAGACATCACTTTAATGGCTAGGATTTTGACTTAGTGATGCCTACATCTCTAGTGTCTGACCACTTTAGCAGAATTCTGTTGCTTACTTTGGTCATTTTCCATTTTTTTCTTGTCAATTTCCATTCCATTTCATTGTAAATTCTCAGAAAGTAGGTCTTTAAATCCCTAGACCTTAGGGGCAAATTAATCCTTGATTTATGCATCATTTGTCCTTAAATTTTGTGGGCATTTCTTATCCTTTGAGGGACCTCAGGATAAATTTAATTTTGGATTTTATTTATAGGCCTCGCAGGCCTATTCTTGACTCAAATTCGAATCTAACCTTTTATATGGAAATATAGGTCTCATTTTACTCCTATTGATGTGTATTTTATTATTTTTGTAGACTGGTGGCATTTTTAGATTGTGGAGAAAATATATATATTTTATGGATGATTCAAAAATTATGGTTCGGCGATGAGGTAAGCTTTGGTCTACTTTTCTCTACTAGATGGTATATGTGTAGATTGCATGATAGATAAGGATTGTAGGATATGATCATGAATAGTACATTATAATTTATCCTAATTATTGAGTTTAGGGATAGAAGTGTGAAGCAACGCTTACAATAAAATACTTGCTATAGTTATAGAATCCTATAACCCTAGACTATAAGTATGTGATCATTGGTAATGCTAAGGACCATTTAATAATAATCCTTTAGGTTATTTTTCTAATTTTTGCTTATCTTCACCGTAGGGCTTTGCCCAAACCCCCAAAATACCTTAGGGCTTGGTTTTAGCAAAAAATTAGCTTTGTTTCCCCCCAATTCTTTAGGGTTGTGATTTCTTGTACATGTATGAATATTGGGTAGACCTCGGAAATGTTTTCCATAAATGGGATCCACTTGGGGATTTTGGTGTTGATTTTGGACTCGAAGTATAAATATGTAATATGGGTATCATTATTCTCATATTAATGAGTAAATTATGATTTTAATAGTATGATGGCATTTTGGGAATTATGAAGTGAAGATGGATGTGTGGCGATTGATTTAAGATTTTGCAGTTTGTCTTTGAGGTAGGCTTCTAACTACTCTTCTTCAAAGATGATCTGTGTTATATATGACATGTGAATTTGAATGATTGACATCATTATGAGTAGAATAACTTATCCTTTTATCATTGATGTTTGTGGATTAAATAAGGGTTTTAGACCCATAAAGTGATATGTTTATGACTCCTTTTAGAATTCTATTGCCTTCTCCCTAGATTAGACTAAATTCTAGCATAAGTATGATATAATGCTAGGTTTAGGATGTGGTTTATGTGTCGGTATCATGGTCAGTATGATTAATCTTGGTTGGGTTAGTCTAATGATCTTGAAATCATAATCTGGGAAGAATTTTCATCAATGCCTATGTTTCTAGATGAAGTTCCTATATTTAGTATTGGTTATGGATTACTTAACATCTAGAACTTGAACTAGATACCTTATCCGAGATTGGGGTATATGTTTCCTAAAAATGGAAATTGAGGATTAGAAGTGGGATAGTTCGGCCCGCCCTAGGCCAAGACTGGTGTTAGAATTATTTATGCATGTTAGGCATAGTTGAGATTAGTAAACTTTAGTGTAAGTTTACTTGGTGGTTTGATCAATAGTGATGGTATTTTCCCTTGGATAATGGCTAATGGCTTATGGCCATGATATTCTTTATAGAAATAATATTGGGCCTTTAGAGATGCTAATTCCACTTAGATGCTATATTGGGCCATTAGAGGTGTTACTCCTCTTATATATGATAATTGTACTATAGAGATGATATTCCCCATAGTCATAATACATGTCCTATAAATACGATATGCCTCATGGTTTTGAGTTATGCTTATTGATGCACTATGTGTTCTTGAAGTGAGAGGCCTCCTATATGTGAGATTATTGTAGATATGCTTCATAGATTATATAGATATTATTCCTTGTAAATACCCTGTGGCCTATAGTTATAAGGTGATTTATATATCTATGATTATTTATATGATATCCAGATATGTATGGTGGCCAAAGGATGTGATTACGATATTATGATTACTTTAGATACATTATTGGGTCAAAGGTTGTATTGTGGTATTAGTTGGATATCCAAGAACTAATTATCCTTATAAAGGATACGGTCATAGCTTAAGAATATATATGTATATATATATATATGTCTGTATGTTTGTATACCCATCTCTCCGGTATAGGATGGAGCAAGATATGGTATGATATTTATGATTCCAATATTTGAATACCAATGATAGCATGCATAGATTTGGTACATTTATGATCGTTATATCTATAAATGATATGATTCTAATTAAAATATGATATTATAGCTTTTCTTCTTAAATAAAAGACTGAAAACCATTTTTCATATTTAAAATAAATTTCTTTACAATAATAACTGCCTAACAAAGTGGATAATTTATATACATAAAAGAGGTTAATAATGATGTTTTAAAGATCTGATCAAGATAAATTACGATCCATGAGTTGACATTACTACTTACTCCAAACGTCAGATATTTTGACCGTTTCTACACTTTATAATGATTTAGTCTTGAGGATCAATCTGGGAAACAAACTTATGGATTTACACTCTTTTATCCACAGCTTGAATCCGTGCACCTATTATATATATATACTTATGGATATTGTGATATTGATGATGAGCGATGAATTATAGAAATATAAATTACCTTGCTTCACTTTTGATGATTATTTACTTTAGGACTCGTGGGGCTTGTTCTTAATTTTAGCCCTTGTGGGGCTTGCTCATTATTTAGCCCTCATGAGGCCTGCTCTCTATTATTGATATTGATTTAGATATTATGAATAGGTGATGATTCCCATCAATACCGGAGGATATTATGACGATGTGATGATGCCCGACATACTGGATGATGTTATCATGATGTGAAAATACCCGGCAATGCCGAATAATGATAATGATACCTAGCAAGGCTGGAGAATAATGACATTGATTATGTACCTTGTATTTATTCTTGCATGTGCATCGCCTATCACCAGTATGCATCTATGCCTATCAGCCAGTATGGGATGGTTGCATAGATATGGGTGATGACTATGCCTTGTGTTATTATATGTTGATGACACCTTCTGAGCCTAATGTGGTGGGGGTATGCATAGGTTACTCTAGGTATTTGGTTGTCCAAAACAGTCAGTTACTCACGTTGTTATTGACATTATTATTCTCATTGTTATTATTATTGTTATGATCATTATTATGGCTAGTTTATGACAGACTGGTATTGATTCGGTATCAAAACTTGAGGTATGATTCTAATCTCTTCTATCTTGTGATTATAGTATTATGCATGACCATATGATGTCTTGGTATATGGATTAGAACCCTAAGTATTCTAGCACTTGCTCTTGCTATGATTATGAGGTCTTAAATAACTAGTCTAATGATTTAGTCTCTACTTTGAGTAGACCTTGGTTATATACTTATATTTATTTGCATACCTAGCTATATGTAGCTATGATGTTATTATATATCACTTCCTCTCATTAATTCAGATTATATATTTATTCTTTTGCTTTTAATATATATATATATATACATACACACACACACACACACACACACACACACACATATATATATATATATATATATCTTCCTTCCATCTTTTCCTTGTATATTGACCCGAGGTATATGGCATAGTATTTAGATTCCTAAGAACGGCTGGAATTAGGATAGTGCCTTCTTATTACTCTTTATTCTTAATATAATAGTCCCTTAGACATGAATAGGATAGTTTATTCTTATTATATCATTAGCTGTCATATATTGTTGTTGGACATTGGGTGTAGTTTTTTATTCTATTTATATGTTATATATATTTGCTTTATCTTTGGAGCCAAGTTGATAGTTTCCTACTGAATACCATTTATTTTGTATTCATACTACACTTTTGCAGCCTGCAAATCATAGTATGGGTTATCATCTTTGATGTGTGTGTCATGCGGAGAAGCTATGATTTAGAGATGTAGAGTGAGCTCTTGACATTTGGAGTATTAAGTATCTCTCTTATGTATTAGACTATTCTCCATGTTGTATTTAGAGATAAGTTGTATCAATATATACATTTCCACTTCACTTTTGTACTATCATTATATTATAGGCTCTTGTATTGATACCACCAGGTTTGGGGATTTATTTATGTATTTGATCTTTTGTTATATTTATTTTACATTTTTCCTTATTTTATTTGGTAGTCTGTTGCTAGCCATTCAAGACTATGGGTTTGGCTTGCCTATTGGTGGGTTATAGTAGTTGCCATTATGGCTTGTAAAATTGAGTCATGATAAATTGGTATTAGATCTAGGCTTCACCGGTGTATTAGTACAAGGCAAAGTGTTAGTCGAGTCTTGTAAATCGGTGCCAAGACATCCATAACCTATCTTTGAGAGGCTTCAAGGACATTTTAGGAAATGGACTTCTTGACTCCTTATCGTTTCTGTATTGCTATGAACCTCAAACACGTTCTATGACTCTATTTTATCCCCGAACGATGAGTCAACATTGTTGATAAATGTGGATGAGGCTTTGACCCATAATTCTAGAGCTTTAGCGCTACATCAGACTAGAGAGTCAAAGATGGATATGAAAGATCTTCAGTATCAGCTAAATGGATTTAGGGCCATTTTAGGCTCCATTGACATTATGGATACATTAGCTCTTTGAGGTTCAGCATAGGGGATCTGAGCCATGTGTCAGATCCCTTCCTTCCATGGATGACATTTGATTCATTGAGCAATTCTCATACTAGCTTTGGGTCTATTGGTGTTCATTAGGGTTCTTTTCCATTTTCTAAGAACGAGGTTGGATTTCTTGAGTAGGCTAGACATTTGTCCTTTTGAGCTAGATATTTGTGCTTGATGTTTTAGAGGACTAGTATTGTCACTTTGCTTAGAGTCGGTGCATATAATAGCAACTGAGTCTTTCTTTCCTTGGGATGTCAATTGGGAAAGGACTATAAAGAGCATGTATGTAGACTTATGGAAATAGTGGGAAGGGGTTTTACCATCTGTATAGTGCTATTGGTATTTTATCTAAGAGTGATGACCCTTTTGGTAGAGTTCAACTTTATCATAGCGTATTGGATTTATGTAGGTAGTGTTTCAGACTATGTATGGATTGCAAAGTAGCCATAATGGTTATAGTAGGCAGAGTACTCATCAAACTTATAGAGTTTTAGTATGGGTCTCAGTCCTGGACGACCATTCTGGATTATGAAGGGCAGTATATCAAAGTATTCTAGGATTTTGGTGGTTGTGTTATGATAAGACATTGGTTCAGAAATTGCCCCAAATATGAGTTAGTCGATTAGATAGAGTTAGCATGTATTCTTTATCAGCCTTGAGTTTTGGAGTCAGGCTATTATTGAGGGAAGAATGTATATTATTATAGAGTTGCTCTTAGTGTCAGTGGGCCATCTATTTGGACTTAGTTTATAGTGTTCTCTAGGATTAAATCTTTAAGAGTTTGTTACGATCGCAGAGATATCAGATATTGGTCTAGAAAGTGTCCCCAGCATGGGATTTCTAGTCACTTTAGCATATTCAGATTAGCCCCATGATATTGTGGCATCTTTAGTTAGAGATAGTGCATATCGTGCCTTAGTTGATGATTTAGTCAGTTGGTTTGAGTTTGGACTCGATAAGATTTATTCTCAGTATGCCCATCAAGCATATAATTATGGATTTCACCGTGATGGGTGTGCTTTTATTTTTGGCATTTATCTTTTATTATGTGTATTAGGATTTCATACCCATTGATGATTATATGCCTTGATGTGTCCATACTAGTTATTTTATGCCTTGTTATTAAATTTATGATGTTATGACTACTTTATGGTTTATTTACTTAAGTATTGGATGGAGTAGATCTGTATAGATATTTTCTCCTATGGGTGTAGCTTTTGGGTTTGAATCCCATTTATCTTGGCATATTGGACTGACTGTGGCCCTTGAGTGGTACATGATATGATGTTTATTTTAGTACCACTTATTCATTATATTGATTTTGATAATTCTATTGCTATTTCTATCATTGCTTGAGGTTATTGATATTATTGATATTATTACTTGAGGTAATTAATCCTCACTGGCTGGCTGTATAAACTAGTGTTATCTAGCTAGAATTTCATTTTCTTGTGATTCTTATTCGGTGGCTTGAGAAGATATAGCCCAAAATAATAATTTCTCCTCTATAGCATGGTGAGGTTGGTTGTTTCCCTCTTAGTTAGCTTTGTTAGATTGGTTTGGGAATGTACTGTTGTATTAGTTGTATTACCTGATCTCGAGTTGGGAATTCTTAGACTTTCTTCCTAGGTTACAAAGGCTTTTGTGTTAGCTATCCTTATTTATATAATCTATGCTCGAGCTTGACCAGTTTAGGGTCCATGCTTTATTTATGGCCATTTTATCTCCCAATAGTGGTTTTAGTATTCGAATTGAGATGTCATTGATTCATCTCTTAGATTTATTGGGTTCGTTACTTTGTGATGGGTTGCCCTTGTTATTAGTATAGAGATTGGATGATCTGTTCCCACCATAATGTGATTCTTAAGTGGATCAGTAAATCCCCATTTCAGAGTTCGTTGGGTCTAATGAGGCTTGGTGGAGTGTTGCTCCTAAATGATATTGCCTATGGTTATTCTTTATCGAGATGGAGTGTAGGATTGGTTAGTTTTTGGCTTGATCTACATTTCTTTGAGTTGTTAGAGTTTTTCCCATCACTAGTGTGATTTGTGGCCTTTATGAGTTCTTGAGTATGTTTTGGTGATTAGTGCCCTCTAGTAGATATAAACTAGATTTCTTGTGTTTTAGCGAGTGATTTATCCTTTGTTGAGATTTTGTTCTTTCGGTATGTTTTGATTTTGTCTTGGCATGATCTGGTATAGATATGTCTGATACAAACAGTATGCTTGATATGAGAATTTGACCTTGTGTAAAGAGTGTTGGCTTAGTTTTGAATAACGCCTTGGAATGGTGATTTGGAAGTTATGGTAAATTTGGAGTATGGATGTCTGCCAATCTTTAGGTTTGGTTTGGGTAGTTGAGATCGAGCAATTTTAGCCTTGATGTTAATATTTCAGCTTGGAGTTGCGGAGCGGAGTGCCACTTTTATTTTCATATTCAACTCGGTAGAATTTTATTTGTAGGCGGGTTGAGCCTAAACAGTGGTTACCTATTCAGTCTTCTCGACTTTGAATGGATTATATTGATAAGTGTTTAGATGATAGCCCAAGGAACCTGTATTGGCTCTTTTAGCTTTAACCTCGAGTCATTAGTCTTCTTTGGAAATTTTGGATGATATATTCAGTAGGAGTAATATGCTTGAGCTGGATTCAATATGGCTTCATTCTTGGTTGATGGGATATATTGGAGTGAACTGTTTAGTGATGAGTAGTTATGCCTTGATCTTTTGGAGTCTAATTTGATTATCACCTGAACTAGTTGTAGCATCGGCATACATTGCATTTCTTGATTATCTCAATTTGTGTGCTGAGATAGTACTTTATGGGCTTATTCTCATGATTGTCGTATGGACTCTTAGTGGATCAGCTTCAATTTATCTAGTCCTTTGTAATAAGATTGCACGAATAGGGATGAGGTGATTTTCCTCCTAGTTCGAGAGATAACAACTATGGATTGATGAGAAAAGGGTATATTTGGAATTAGAGTCGATTATAGGACTCATGACTTGGGTTGGTTTAGCTTGGATGAGAATTTGTTGATTTATGCGGGTGTCGAGATGGTATCATTTTATCGGGGTTTGGATTTGTATGCATCAGCCTTTGCAATTCAGTTGAAGGACAACTGGTGGTTGAGATTGAGTTTTGATTATTTAGAAGTAAGGGTGCTGGTTGAAAAAGGGATACCCGTGGTGAAATATCGTGAAATTTTTCTCTTTTTGTGGAGGTTATCTAGGAAGTCATGCTCGGAGTATGCAGGCCCAGTACCTTATCCTCTAGAGCTTTTGAGATTCTTTCTATCTGCTGACTTTTGGTGACGAAAGTCTTTTTAGTAGTGGATATTGTAATGAAATGGCGACATGCAAAATCTTTAATAAAATGATCTTAGATACAAATTCCAACTGCACCAGAAGCTTCAAAATATCGATTTTAGGCTAGGTAGACCTATGGTTTGGGTCTCAATGCACCCAAAATCTTTTCGACATATTGTTTAAAAAGTTAAAAATTGGTAAGTATGGGTGTAGGACCCATATTTAGTCGAAACAACCTCGAATGAAAAATTCAACTTCACCAATGCATCCAGAACGTCGAAGTTAATATGTTTACATAGTTCATTTTAAAAATTTGGATTCCAAATGAGTCCCGAGGCATTGGCCAAAACATGGAAAATTCCAAGTTTTAGCTGTCATCTGTGATGAAAGAGGATAGAGCGATTGCTGTAAGTGATGAGTGGTGATTTTACCACTTATTTGCTCTAAATATTTGTGCACACTACCATGTTTAGTATGAGAAAATAAGTCATCATCATGATTTAAATGCACTAATGTCCATATTTGGCAGGTATATAGTTGAGATGGTGAAAAGATACTGATTGAAGCTCAAAAAGGATCAAATGGAAGCAAAAAGAGTACAGCTGGAGACCTAGAGCAATTCAGCCTCAATTACCGCAAACGCGGTCGCGATCAGTCAAGATGGTTAGGATTGTGCAATCGTGGAGCACAATCGCAGTCACATAGCTGCAGTCGCGGTCAAACCTGTGCGATTGTAGTTTAGCGGGAATGTGACCAGGGTAGTTTTTTAAAATTACCTAGACGAATCCCAAACCTTATATAGACAAAAACCCTTTCTTCTTTGGGTATCACTTACGTGATGGATAAATTTGAATTGTAAGAAAGAAACCCTAACTGGGCAAGTGTGTAACTAATTTTGAAGGGTTGATTTCTTATTATTTTTGTGAGGAATGAATGCTTTGGATAATCCTTATGGTATATCACTCTTTACTTTCTTCATGAGTAGCTAAGTAATTTAGTCTTTGGATTATGTTGAACTAAAATGTATTTGTGTGGTATTGACGTGTTTGCATGATTTTTAGTTGTTGATTATGGATTCCACCATTGCTTGAATTTATTAGTTGGAATTTGTGGGTGAAAATCCTAAATCTGCAAATAGGTTTGATGTGTGAAAACTCCAAACTCTAGAAACCCTTCATCATCCTTGAAAGAGGGATGAAGGTAAAGTTATGGCAACCCATAGCATCCTTGAAAGAGGGCTATAGGGTGATAAGGAAATGGTGGACAATCAAGCCTATGATTTACTACCTTTTCCAATCTTAGGCATAAGTGTGATTGGAGTGTAAATCATGTCAAGGGTACCATCCTAGAAATAGGGGTGCCCGATTGAGGTTATGGGTGACTAAGAATGACACACTTGTTAGGTGCTCAAAAGAGCCAATGGGTTAAATTGTTGTAGTTTTATTGAAAGATTAACTACCACGATCTTCGACCTAGCCTATCCCTTAGTTGAAAACTAAAGCTAATGTTAAACCATTCTAAACCCACATGCTCTTACTTTTAGGTAGACATAATCCCATGATTTTCTCCAAACTTGCTTGTAAATCAAAAGTTCTATCTATTGAGTTGTTAACTAAAGATTGTTACAAAAAATTTCAAAACCAACCTCCCCATTTTATTTTAAATGTTGTGTTTGTTAGCATTACAGGTAAAGTTTGAGTAATTAGAACACCCATAGGATTTGAAATTTATACTTTGCTCCTTGTGGATTCGACCCCAATGGGAGTTGAGTTATTGACAATGACTGCCTTACCCCTCAAACATGGGAGTCGATTGAGTGTTATCAGTGAGCCCTATGGCCATCGCCCTTGCGCGATCGCAGCCCATTGATTGCCATCTCAACATCTCCTTGCCTGGGAGGTCTATAAATAGACCCTAATGTCGCAAATTCAGGAATTTTCTCATCCCCCATGAGAGCCAAAAAAACCTAAATGGGTATCATAACTCAAAATCTAGTATTGTGGGTGACATAGGAACTTGTTTAATATCTTTTATCACGATTATTATCTGAATTATGGTAAAATTTTATCAATTTCTTGGTGAATTTCTTGGTTTTTGACCCAAAACCCTAAAATATCTTAGGGCTTGGTTTTATTCAAAAATTAGCTTTTTTTACCCAATTCTTGAGGGTTATGATTCCTTGTTCATGTATGAAAGTTGGGTTGACCTCAAAAATGCATTTTTGTAAGTGGGACTTAATTGGGGTTTTTTTGTCATTTTTTGACACAAGCACAAATATGAAATATGAGTATCATTATTCACGTGTTAATGAGTAGATTATAATAGTGTGATGGCATTTTGGTGATTTTGAATTGAAGATGGACGTATGGTGATTGATGTAAATTTTTGCGATTCGGCTCTGAGGCAGGCTTTTACCTACTCTTCTTTAAATATGATGTGTGTTATATATGGCATGTAAATATGAATAATAGGCATGATTATGAGTAGAATAACTTAGCCTTGATTATTCATGCTTGTGGATTATAAGAGGGTTTTAGACCCATAACGTGGTATGTTTTTTTACCCCTTTTAGAATCATATTTCCTTCTCCCTATATTGGACTAAATTATACCATGGGTATAATATAATTCTAGGTTTAGGATGTGGTTTATGTGTTGGAATCATGGTTAGTATGATTAACCTTAGTTGGGCTAGTCGGGTGATCTTGAAATCATAATTTGGGTAGAATTCTCATCAATGCCCTTGTTTCTTGATGAAGTTCTTATCTTTAGGATTGATTATTGCTTACTAGACATATAGAAGTTGAACTAGATACCTTAGCCTATTTTGGGGTATAAGTTTCCTAAATATGGAAATTGAGGATTAGAAGTTGGATCGTTCGGCCCACCTTAGGCCAAGACTTGTGTTAGCCTTTGTGGACTTATTTACAAATATTATGCATAGTTGAGACTAGTAAACCTTAGTGTAAGGTTATATGGTGGTTTGATGAATAGTTATGGTATTTTCCCCCGAAGAATGACTAATGGTTTATGGCCAACATATTCCTTATAGAAATGATATTGGGCCTTCAGAGATATTAATTCCTCTTAGATGTGATACTTGACCATTAGAGATGTTATTCCTCTTAGAAATGATAATTGGCCTATAGATATGATATTTCCCATAGTCATGATGCATGAACTATAGATAGGAGATTCCTCATAGATGTTACATGCCTCATAGTTATGATTTTTTTCTTATTAATGCACTATGCCTTGTAGAAGTGAGATGCCTCCTATATGTGAGATTATCATAGATATGCTTCATATCTTATGTAGGTGTTATGCCTTGTGAATACGCTATAGTCTATAGTTATGAGGTGATTTATATATGTATGATTATGGATATGAGATCCAGATACGTATATGGGCCTAATGCTATGATTATGACTTTCTGATTACTATGGACACATTATTGGGCAAATGAGTTGGTTATTCAAGAAGTAAATATCCTTGTAAAGGATATAGTCCCAACTTTAGAATATATATATATATATATTTGTATACCTATCTCTCTGGTATGGGATAGAGGAAGATGCGGTATGATTTTACGATTCCAATGTTTGAATATTGTTGATGACATGCATAGATTCGGTATATTCATTATCATTATATTTGTAAATGATGTGATTCTAGTTAAACTATGATCTTATAACTTTTCTTCCTAAATAAGATATTGAAACCCACTTTTTATCTTAAAAATAAATTTCTTTATAATAATAACTGCCAAACAAAGTGGATAATTCTATACATAAAAGAGGCTAATAATGATGTTTTAAAGATTTGATCGATAAAGATTCCGGTCCATGATTTGACACTACTACTTACTCTGGTCGTGAGATATTCTGAACCTATCTACACTTTATAATGATTTAATCCCAAGGATTACTCCGGGCAACAGACTAACGGATTTACACTCTTTTAGCCACGACTTGAGTCCATGCACATATTATATATATGCTTACGGATAATATGATATTGGTGATGAGAGATGAATTAAGGAAATATAAATAGCCTTGCTTCTATTTTCATGATTATTTACTTTAGCCCTCGCGGGGCTTGTTCTTTACTTTAGCCTTTGTGGGGCTTGGACTTTACTTTAGCCCTCATGGGGATCGCTCTCAATTATTTATATTGTTTTTATATTATGATGATATGATGATGCCCGTAAAGGCTGGAGGATATTATGATGATGTCCAGCAAGGCTGGATGATATTATGATGACATGATGATTATCGACAAGGCCGGAGAATGATATGATGATGATATTGATACCCGACAAGGTCGGGGATAATGATATTAATTATTTTCCTTTCATTCATTCTTTCATGTGCATCGCCTGTCACTAATTCACACCTATGTCTATCTGTCGGTATGGGACAGTTGCATTGATATGGGTGATGACTATGCCTTGTGTTGTCGTATGTTGATTGAAACTTTTGAGCTTAGGGCGGTAGGGGTACTCATAGGATCATTTAGGTATTTGCTTATCCGAAATAGATGGTTACTTGCGTTGTTATTGACATTATTTTGATCATTATTATTATCGGTTTTATGGTCATTATTATGGATAGTTTATGATATATTGGTCATTGATTTAGTATCGAGACTTCAGGTATGATTTTGACCTCTTCTATCTTGTGATTATATTACTATGAATGACCATCTGATGACTTGGTATATAGATTAGAACCCTGAGTATTCTAGCACTAGCTCCTGCTATGATTATGAGGTCTTAAATTGCTAGTAGTCTAATGACTTAGGCTATACTTTTAGTAGATCTTGGTTATATACTTATATACATATGCATACCTAGCTATATGTAGCTATGGTCTTACCGTATATCCCTTTCTTTCATTAATTCAGATTATATATTCATTCGTTGGCTTTGTATACTGATATATATATATATATATATCTTTAGCATTTACTTTGTATATTGGCCAGGGATATATAGCATAATGTTAAGATTCCTAAGCATGGCTAGAATTAGGATATTGACTTCTTATTACTCTTTAGCCTTAACATAATAGTCCTTTGGACATGAATAGTATAGTTTATCCTTATTATCTCATTGGTTGTATTATATTGTTGCTGGACATTAGGTGTAGTTTTCCATTCTATTTATATGTTTTATATATATCTGGTTTATCTTTGGAATTTAGTTGGAAGTTGCCTACTGAGTACCATTTGTTTGGTACTCATACTACACTTTCACTACCTGTAGATCAAAGTACAGGTCGAATGGTACTCATACTGCACTTCTGCTTCCTGCAGATCAAAGTACAGGTTGTCACTGTTGATGTATGCATCGTGCTGAGAAGCCATGGTTCAGAGAAATAGAGTGAGGTCCTGACGTTCGGAGTATTACTTATCTCTTCTTATGTATTAGATTTGTCCTCATGTTATATTTAGAGATAAGTTGTATCAGTATATTTATTTGTACTTTACTTCTATATTCTCATTATATTAGAGGCTCTTGTACTGATACTACTATGTTTTGGGACTTTTCTATGTATTTGATCTTTTGTTACATTTATTTTGCATTCTTTCCTTATTTCATTTGATAGTCTGTTACTTGCCATTTCGGACTACGGGTTTGGCTTGCCTATTGGTGGGTTATAGTAGGAGCTATCATGGCTTAAGTGATGACAATTTAGTTACTATTTGATTGAGGGATCATAGTTTCTCAAATTATGATGTTTCTATTATGCTAGTCATGTACTATTGAGCCTGAGTCTATGGTTACGCTACTAGTCAAACTCCTGATAACCATTCTATCCTTATAAGGAATGTGGCCTTATTCTATCTCCACCTAGACATTTATGATTATATTATTTGGATACTGGCGATGGTATCCATAAGTTATAGTACATTCATGCCCACTTAATGGTATAATTCTGACCAAAACCATTATTTACTACTATTTCCTAAAAAGGGATTTATTTGACTTTTCACTTTAAAGAAGATTCTTTTATTACGAAAATCATACCACCTTACTTAATGATTTATGAGCTTTTATAACTAAAAATGATGTTTTATAAATTAGATCGAGATTGATTCTGATCTATGGTTTACCCACTCTTTTCCACAACTATTTACTTCGGTCGAGAGAGATTTTGACTTATTCTACTTAATGATAATTATTTAGTCCTAAAGTTGATCTTGGATAATGGATTTATAGACTTACACTATTTATTCACGATTCATCCATTATTGAAAATCATGGATCGAGACCAGGTAAGTGTATACAGATATTTAGAATCGCCTAGGGCCCCGTTCGCACGTGAGGCGTTATGTCAAAAAGAGAGGTCATCGTAGGTCCTGCCTTTGTAAGCTATTGAGGTGAAAGAGGTGTATACACCTAGTATATTATGACGCAATCAGTTATGGTACTATAAATTTACTTTGCATTCATTCATTCATTTAAATTACCAATCACTAGTATATTATTTGGTGCTTATATCTATCACCCATATGGGGATTTTACAGGTATAGGCTATTATTTCTATTTTGACTGTTAATTAAACCTTCTGAGTTTATAGGCCCTGGTTAGGTATTGTTTATCCAAACTAGTTGGATACTTCATTGTTGTTATTATGGTTAGTTCGCCTTAAGCTGGTTATGGATTGATACTGAGTTTGGAAGTATGATTTTTATCACTTTCATTTTTATGATAAATTACATTATGGATTGTCAGATCATGGTTAGAAATTATGATTAGAAACCCTGATTATGCTAGAATTAGCTTCCTACTTGGTTAGGATCCCATGCAGAGGTTAGCTTAACTACCTTTGGTTGTGCCTTTAAGTTAGTCTTATATATGTGTGTGCGTGTGTGTGTATGGTATTATCGTATATCCCTCTACTTCTTGATCATTCATATTGTATACGTATTCCTTGGCCTTGTATACTACCATATATCATTTTTTTACACTTTATTAGTGTATTGGCTAGTGATATATGATGTTGTACTTTAGACCCGAATTACAAGTATGATAGGATAGTTTATCCTTATGTTCTCACTAGACTTATTGTGTCTAGCTTCCTGGATAGTTTTCTGGACTTTCTATTCCTACTTTACATGTTATTTATAATTGCACCATCTTTCTGGATAGTTTATCCTAAATTTCATTTTAGTTTGTGAATTAACTCTTCCAAGTATGCCATTATGGTTCAAAATATGAAACCTGATAGTTAAGGCCCTTGAATTTAATAAAGGTGAGACCTTTATCTTTACAAATTCATTAATGGAGTTGAGCTTCATATAACTAAGTTTATAATTAAGCGATCCTACGATAAATTTGTAGGGCGTGAATAAGGATAAAATTAGTGGGTTTGAATTTCCAAGGTATTTGTTTGAAGAGTAGTTTATTAATTACTCTAATACTTGTTGTTTGTTAGATAATTAGCCAGAAAAACATGAAAAGTAGGAGGATAATCCTAGGTATAGCTTATTTGTTACAATTGCTTGGTGCCCAGGTAGGATAAATCCAAGGTCACGATGACACTCGTCACAACGAACCTTGATAAGTAAGCCTATCACCCAAACTGATACACAAAGGAAAAAGACAGAAATAACCCTAAAGTTAGGCTTCAAGGAAAAAGCCAAACCACATAAATATAATAAACATGGAAGAGTACAAAATTAACAATACAACTAACATTCCCAAAACCTGATGTCAACAGTATAAGAACATATCTAGTACAACTCGAATCCAAAAGAATTACATAAGATATCCAAATACAAGAGAGACACTATCTCAAAAATAAAAGTAAGGACATAGTCTATAAGAAAGGTAGTAGAATACATCCGGACACCTAAAAGTCAACCAGTACCTTGAAAACATCAAATGTCTCCTGAATAAACCAAGATGGGGCGCACTCGAACTAGGACTTGCACCAAAAGGGCATAGTTGGCGTGAGTATGATCCACTTGTACTCAGTAGGCATTATAGGCCGACCGTGCAAAGTAGAAAATAAAGCATACAAAATACATACTAAGGGAACGTCACCTACAATCAGAAAATGTCCCACAACAGTAGCCCACACCGTTTGCACTAATAGTTCTAATATCTATGTTTCATATATTGCAACAACATAATCAAGTTGAAAACAAGTATACATTATATCACATACAAGAAGGGATAAGGAAGAACATATATATACAAGATTAACAAGTACAACTAAAGGACAATAGCACAAATAAGATATGATAAGTCAATAAGGAAATTCAAACACAACATAAAACCAATAAGGTAACTGCAATGTATAAGATGATAATGATGATGATGACGCACGAGGTTATCACACAACCTCCATATGTACCCAGGGAGGCAAGCCTCCTGACATGGGACCCATGAGGGGTTCGTCAACCCATATATAATCTATACATCCATATCTCCTCCCCAATACATCCCTCGAGGAGAGTTTTATAAAAAGGTATTGCCAGTGTTTCTCAGATATTGCCTCGGTGGTACCAATCTTTCACGAATGAGTATAATATGAGGATGTAATGCTCACAATCAGACACAATGAGTATTTCCAAAATCAACCACATTGATATTTTCATAACCGATCACAATGTTATATTTCCCCAACCACATGAGCCATTAGCTACACATTATTTTCATCCATCCATGAATTTCAACATGTTTCATATGTCAACAAGTATGAATATATCACAATACGCCAACAGTAACACAAAAAGGCATTTTCAACAACACAATACTATTACTCGCATGTATTTTAGGCTATAAACAACACATTGGACCCCATATGGTCATACATATTGTATAATATCTTAATTTCAAAAATTACATAACATATAGGCCCCCACACGGGCAAAACACATAGATAGTCATTTTTCATGATTACTTCCCACCCTTAACATGTATTTTGTACCAATATTTACAACCCAACCTAGTCTGAAAGATTTAATCCACAACCTACATTAAAGGTTGAAAATGGTTCACAACACTTCAACCACAAAGCCCTACTTCTCATAAATCATCCGAAAATCAACTAAAACCAAGAAGTATAGAATATATATGTGAAAAAAGTCTAACGATACCTATATTGCCTACTTTTGGTTTGGGGTCAAAGTGGACCCCCGAAATGATTTTTCAAAAAAGAAGGGAGAAATTATAACTTTACTTCAAAAATGTGTTTCATATATCTTTAGGAATCTACATCTGAAAATCCAAGTTAAATCGAGTAAAAAATGAGTTCAAATCGAAGAAAAACTATTTTTGAGCTTTATTAGGTAAAATCTTTGAAATTCATTTTAAAATCAAGAATCGAAGTTGTTTTGAAAATGAAATTGGGTAACAACTAGAAATTATAGGATTAAGAACAATATTCATGTGAAAAGGTTTACAATTTGGGGCTAAATCCAGTACGAAGGTTTTGGTTTTTTCTTGAACAATTAATCAAGAAATTTGATAAGGAAAAGGTTGAATTCTCACCTTAAATTCGTAAGAGAATCACGAAATAGATGTTAATGTAGCTTCCTAAGCACCCACAAGCTTCACTTTGAAGCTCTCACAATATTTTAGGATTTATCTCTCAAGAGGCAAGATGAAAAATGAGCAAAAATTAAGCAAAATGGGCTATTTGTACTCATATAAGGTTAGCAGGTGCATAAGGTATAAAATGCATTCCTCAAATGAGTTTTACCCTTTCTAATCCATGTTGAAACCTGCAACCCAGTGCACCAGATTTTCTAAGTCCAAAATGGACTTCAAAGGGATGCTTGAGTTTCATTTGAAATACGATATACGCAAATGAACTATGTAACTTGACAAAATTCAACACTCCAGACTCAATGACGATATAAGAATTTTGAAAAAATATCACTTTCATGAAGTCAACCCCTAAAACCCAAAATCACAATTTTTCTGAACCTAGGGTCGAATGAGATTTAAAAGCCATAAAACCATACGACCATGTTCCCACCCTAAAATCGACGTTCTGGATCTGTTGGAAGTTTGTTCAGCCATCTGTCACACGGATCAAAAGATAGCCATAAAAATAAAATATGAGGCTCTCAAAGCCACCAAAACCACAATATCACATAAAATGGTATCAAAATGCATATGGAACTGTGCTAATCACCCCCACATCCCAGAAATACCATAATGCAATTACAAGGAGGAGTAAAATACAAAAATCATACAAAATCACAAATGTTGTATATTCCATCAAATTTTAGGTCGTTACATCATCCACCACTAAAAATCTAGTTCGTTCGCAAACTAAAGGAAAAAGAAATACCTGAATCCACAAAGAACTCGACCTCCTAAGTAGACTTATCTGCAGGTCGATGTTGCCACTGAACCTTAACAATAGGGATAACTCTAGAACGCAACCGCCTAATATCCCTAGCCAAAATGGAGAACAGCTCCTAAACAAAAGACAAACACTTATCTAATTAAACTGATTCCCAATGAATGACATGAGACTCATTTGAAATATAATGATGAAGCATAGAAACACAAAATATTTGATGAATAGCTGATAAATTTGGAGGCAAAGATAACTTATAAGCCATATCACTAATAGTCCAAAGAATCTCTAATGAAAAAATGTACTTGAAGCTAAGCTTGCTCCTTTTTGCAAACCTCATAACACCCTTCATGGGTAAGACTTGAAAGAAAACATAATCACCAACAAATCTCAAGGTACGAAGCTTACGATCTGTCTAGCACTTCTGTCTACTCTGAGCTATTGTAAGTCTATCTTGAATGATCCAGACTATGTCCAAACACTAATGTAGCAAGTCTGTACCTTGAGGTCTCGCGTCTGAACATCAAACCAATCTATTGGAGACCGGCAATGCCTACATACGAAGCCGTAAAAAGAGCTATATTGATACTAGAATAGTAGTTGTTATTATATGCAAACTCTGCTAATGCCATGCTGCTCCCACTGGCCACCAAAATCCATCACATAAGTGCAGAGAATATTCTCTAAATCCCTGATAGTCCACTCTAACCATCAATCTGGGGGTAAAATGCTGTGCTAAGATCAACCTAAGTACCCAAATTACCTTAAAAGTCTTTCAAAAGTGTGAAGTGAACACAAAACCCCGATCTGAAATGATAGACACCGGTACACCATGAAGTTGCCTAATTCTCGCGAATATAGATATGGATCAACATTTCATTACTATAAGAGACTTACATCGGAAGGAAATGTGTGGACTTGGTTAATCGATATACGATGACCCAAACACTATCAGAACCATGGGAAGTGTGAGGCAATCTAGTCACAAAATCCATGGAAATTGCTGCTATTTCTACTCGAGAATGGGTAACATCTGAAGCACTCCTCTAGGTCCTAAATGCTCGTCCTTCAGCTGCTGACAACAAAGGGAACGAGCTAAGAAATGTTCTATATCCTCCCTCATACCATCCACCAGTAATGTTGCATCAAATCATGATATAGCATGGTCATGCCTAGATGGATAGAATATCTAGAACAATCGACCTCTTCCAAAATCAACCTGATCTAGTCAACCACTGTCGGCATACAAACTTCACACCTAATTCTCCAAATACCATCTGAATTAAGTGAGGCTCCCTTAGCCTCACCACACAACACCTTGTCTTAAATCGTTCTTAATCCTACACCATCAAACTGATGATCTCAAATCTACTCCATCAAAGAAGATCTAGCCTTTATAAATTCCAAAACTTGCCTAGGTGTCAAAATATCAAGCCTAACCATCTGGTTAGCTAGAGACTAAACCTCTAAGGTTAAAGGCCTCTTCTGGGTCAAAACATGCTCCAAGCTACCCATGTTAGTCGACTTCCAGCTCAAGGTATCCACAACCTATTACAAAGGCCCGAAAGATAGAGAATGGTCAAGTCATAATCCTTAAGCAACTCAAGCCAATGGTGCTGCCTCGTATTAATATCTCACTGGGTGAAGAAGTACTGAAGACTATGATGATTTGAGAATATATCACGACGAACTCCATACAAGTAGTGCCTCCATATCTTTAAAGCAATCACAACTATGCACAACTCCAAATTATGGGTGGGATAATTCCTCTTAAGGGGCTTCAACTGATAAGATGCATAAGAGATCACCTTGCCCTTCTGCATCAACATAGCACCCAATCCAACACCCAAAGCATAAAAAAATACGGTGAAACCCATGCCATCCTTAGGGAAAGTAAATATAGGAGTTGAAGCAACAAATCCTTGAGCTTTTGAAAGCTCGCCTCACATGCATCAGACCATAGAAAATAAATCTTTTTCTAAGTCATCTTATTCAAAGTAGTTGTAATGGATGAAAATCCCTCAACAAAATACCGATAATAACCTGCCAAGCCAATAAAACTCTGAATCTCGATAGGTGTAGTAGGTCTAGCCCAATCACAAACCATTTCAATTTTGGTTGGATAAACCATAATACAATCCTTAATCCTTATTCAACAACTCCATCAACTGGTCCTTTAATTCCTTCTACTTGTCTAGGGCCATCAAATAAGAAGGAAAAAAGATGGTCTTAGTGCTTGGGTCAACATCATTGGCTAAATCAATCTCACAACTCAGAGTTATACCAGGAAAATTAGTAGGGAACACGTTCACAAACTCACAGACAACATGAATAGAATCTAAGAAAGAAGGTGAAACAATACTAGTATCGCGAATATGAGCCAAACAAGATAAACATCCCCTTTTCACCAATCTATGAGCTGAACATAAGATATGATCCTCTTAGAACCCGAATAAAGTGCACCCTTCTATTCTATCCTTGGTACAACTAATGAAACTAAAGTCACGATCCTAGCAAAGCAATCCAGGGCAACAGGATAAGGAGCCAACCGATCCATACCAAGAATAACATCAAAATCAACCATATCTAATGCAAGCAAATCTATCAAGGTCTCACACCCAGCCAAAGTCACAACACAACATTGGTACACCGATCCACCACTAAAGAATTACCTACCAGGGTAGATACACGTATAGGCATGGTAAGAGGCTCACTAATAAAATTAAAAATAAAAAAAAAATATACAAACACATAGGAGAAAGTTGATGTGGGATCAAATAATATAGATAGAGGTCTAAACCAAATGGGGACAATACTTGTGATCACAGTATTTGAATCCTCTACCTCAGGTCTTGTAGGTATAGCATAGCATTGCCCATGACCACCAACTGCCTGAAAGGCCAATTACCACCACTACGAGCTCGACTACCTCTGCCCCTCACACCTCATGTAGCAGCCTTACCCCTAACAGCTAGACTAGAAGTGGCTTTAATCATACGGCGGGGGCAGTCCTTGGCCACATGGTCAATCGCATCACACACAAAGCAACCTCTATGTCCCGTCTTAATAGAAAAAAGGTACGCTGGACTAGAATGAACACCTTGAACTATTGAACCAGAAGATCCACCACCCAAACTTTGCAAGTCGCCTGCACCAGCCTACCCTGACATCCATGAGAACCTTTAAAATCTCTACCACAAAAAAGTTGACCTCTACACTCACTAAAACAGCGCACCTTCTTGGTGCCTCCCTGAGATGCCCAAAGAATACCCTCAGTCATCTTAGCATGATCCACTATACTCCAAAAAGATGCTCCAAATACAACCATCTAAGACGTAGCCAACTGAAGAGAGACATCCAAACCCTTTAATAACTTTTGAATCTTCTTAGAATCGATGGAAATACTTGTATAAGAATATCTAGACAAGGCATGGAAGTGTGCCTCATACTCTGCTATAGTCATAGAGCCCTACTTTAGGCAGTCAACTCATTACACATCCGATCCTTAAAACTACAAAACTCTCCAAAAATGCATCGGCAAACTGATACCAAGTCATATTGTAATAATCAAGAGGTTTGAAGCTAACTAGTGACATGCACTAATCTCTAGCAGCATCTCTCAGCTGATAGGTAGTATAAGAAAACCCATGCTACTTAAGCAATCCCAAATTATGTAACTTGTCTTGGCAATCAATTAGGAACTCATAGGCATCCTCATCCACAACACCACTAAATCTAGGAGAACTTAATTGAGTAAACCTCTCAAAACTCTTCTGATCCTAAAAAGAAATAACGATACTCATAACAAGTGGAGGCATAGAGAATCTGGCAGGCTACAATCCCATCTGAGGAGGTAACATAAATGAAGGATGAACTCCAAAACTCAAGATAATATACTCAAATATTGGCACTGAAATAGGAATAGGACTAGAGTGTAAAGAGTACCCAAAATAGAAGCAGGTGCAATTGGAGTATCCACACTCAAAATTGGAGGAACATCTAGCATAGCTAAAGGAGAACCCTCCAAGTAGGTCAGGAAATGCACCAACAACCCTTATAAATGTAGGGTAGACGAACTTTGTGAAATTGGAGTAGAACCCACACCTTTAGCCTACTCAACATAAGGCTCAGAGGAGAGTCCCTAGCACTTTTTCTGGAATGGGATGATCCACAAGCCTTTCTACTTCCTTAAGTCCATCCATAAATCAAGGCCTGTACTCTTGACTAAATTCTCTTTCCAAAAACAAGCTCCACATCCCTGACCTCACAAGACGTAGTCAACATTTTTTATGAAGAAGTGAAACACAACTCAGAACACAAGGTATGAAAGAACTTTGCATGATAAGGAATAAATGAGGAAAGTTTCCTAAAGACATCCTATAGCCTCTCAAAGATAGATATGTATGTATGCTTACCGATCCACGATACTTAATTAGATATCTTATTCCTATACCAATGAGCCCAAAGAAATTTGGCTGCTCTGATACCAATTAGTCTGGACCTAAAATCCAAGGGCCATGATAGCACTTTTGTAATAAACCTTGACAAGTAAGCATATCACCTAAATTGATACACAAGGGAAAAAGATAGAAATACCTCCAAGGTAAGGCTTCTAGGAAGAAGCCGAACTATATAAGTATGATAAATTTATAAGAGTACAATATCAACAATACAACCATAATTTCCAAACCCCAATGTCAACAATCAAAGAACATATCTAGTACAACTCGAATCCAAAAGAATTACATAAGATATCCAAACACAAGTGAAACTCTATCTCAAAAATGAAAGTAAAGACATAGTCTATAAGAAGGGTAGTAGAATACACCTAGGAACCTGAAAGTCAACCACTACCTTGAAAGCACAAAAAGTCACCCGAATCAACCAAGTTCAGGTGTACTCGAACTAGGAATTGCATCAAGGGGGCTCCATAGGCATGAGTACGATCCACTTGTACTCGGTAGGTATCATAGGCTGACCGAGCAAAGAAAAAAATAAATTATACAAAATACATACTAAAGGTACGTCACATTCAATCAGAAAATGTCCTACAGCAGTAACCCATATCACTTGCACTAATAATTCTTATATACATATCTCATATATTACAATAATACAACCAAGTAGAGCACAAGTATACATTATATCACATACAAGTAAGGACAAGGAAGAACATGTACATAGAAAATTGTCAAGTACAACTAATGAAAGATATCACAAATAAGATATAATAAGTCAATATGGCAATTCAAAGACCACATAAACATAATAAGGTAAGTGCAATGTATAAGATGATGATGATAACATTGATGATGATGATAATGCACGATGTCTCTAAACAACCTCCGTATACACCCACGAAGGCTAGACTCTCGATGTGGAACCCATGAGGGGTTCGTCAACCCATATACGATCCATACATCCATATCTTCTCCCCGACACATCCCTCAGTGATTTTTTCATAAGGTGTCACAATCTCTCCTCCCAACATATTTCTCGGGGAGGGTTTTATAAAAGGTGTTGCCAGTGTTTTTCAAATGTTTCCACGGTGGTACCAATGCTTCATGAATGAGTATGATATGAGGATATAATGCTCACAACCAGTCACAATGAGTATTTCCAAAACCAACCATAATGATATATTTCCACTATCAATCACAATGTTATATTTCCATAATCACGTGAGCCAATATCCATTTATTAGTTATTCCTATCCATGAATTTCCCCTTTTATATGCCAAAAGTATGAATATACTACAATACTCCAATAGTACCACAAAAAGGCATTTTCAACAATACAATACAATTACTCACATGTATTTTAGGCTATCAACAACACATAGGACCCCACACGGTTCTATACATCGCACAATATCTCAATTTTAACAATTACATCACATATAGGCCCCAACACGGGCACAATATATAGATAGTCATTTATCATGATTTCTTCACACCCTTAACATGAATTTTGTACCAACATTTACTACCCAGCCTAGTTTGAAAGACTTAAGCCATAATCTACCTCGACAACCAAAACCGATTCGCAACACTTCAACCACAAAGCTTCTACTTCTCATGAACGGTCCCGAAATGAACTACAACAAGAAATATAAAATCTATGCATCAAAACAAGGCTAACAATGCCTATATTTCCTACTTTTGGTTTCATGATAAGACAAATCCCCGAAATGGGTTTTCAAAAAAGAAGGGCAAAGTCCTTACTTTGCTTTAAAAATGTGTTCCCAATACCTTTAGGAATCTAATGCTGAAAACTCAAGTCAAATAGAGTAAAAAACAAGGTTCAAATAAAAAAAAATATTTTTGAGCTTTACTGGGTAAAATTTTGTATATCCATTTTAAAATCAAGAATCAAAGTTGTTTTGAAGATGAAATTGAGGAAAAGCTAGTCATTATAGGACTAAGAACACTATTCAAGTGAAAAGGATTAGAATTTGGGGCTAAATCAATAACTAAGGTTTGGTTGTTTTTTTTGAAAAAATTAATCACAAAATTTTATAAAGAAAAGGGTGAAATTTCACCTTAAATCTATAAAAGAATCATGAAATAGATGTTAATCTAGCTTCCTAAGCACCCACAAGCTTCACTTTTAAGCTCTCACACTATTTTAGGGTTTAGGTCTGAAGAGAAACAATGAAAAATGAGAAGAAATCAAGAAAACAGGGTTTATTTATACTCATACCAGGTTACCAGGTGCATAAGGAATTAAAAGCATTCCTCAAATGAGTTTTACCCTTTGTGATCCAGGTTGCACTAATAACCTGGTGCACCATATTTTCTAAGTCCAAAATGGACTTCGACGGAGTGCCCAACTTTTATTCTAAATTTGATATACGTAAATAAACTATGTAACCACACTAAATTCGATGCTTTAAACTCAATAATTGATATCATAATTTCGAAAAAAATATCATTTTCACAAAATCAACCCCAAAAATACAAAATCATATTTTTTCAAAACCGAGGGTTAAAATGAGATAAAAAAAGCCATAACACCACATCAACCATGTTACCTCCCTAACATCAATGTTCTGGATCTGTTGATACAGTCCGTTCAGCCATCCATCACATGGATCAAAAGATAACCGAAAAAGTCGAAAATAAAGTTCTCCAAGTCACCAAAATCCATAATATCACATAAACTAATACCAAAATACATAGGAAATCATGCCAATTACCCCATACTCAAGAAATACAACAATGCAACTATGGGGAGGGGCAAAATAGTTAAATCATACAATTTGTTTTTCATATTTTATCAAATTTCAGGTCGTTACATCATCCACCTCTAAAAATCTAGTTCGTCCTCAAACTAAAGGAAAAAGAAATACCTGAATCCATAGAGAGTTAGGGATAAGAACTACGCATATCAAAATCGACCTTATAAGTACCCTCATCTATAGTTAGATGTTGCCATTGAACCTTACCAATAGGGATATCTCAAGAACATAATCGTCTAACATCCCTAGCCAAAATGGAGACCGAATCCTCAATAATAGACAACTACTCATCTAACTAAGTTGACTCTCAATGAATGGCATGAGACTCATCCAAAATATAACGGTGAAGTCGAACTGACTCCCAAAGAATTACATAAGACTCATCCAAAATATAATGACAAAGTATAGAAATATGAAAAACTGGATGAACAATTGATAAATCTGGAGGCAATTCAAACTCATGAGCCATATCACCAATAGTTTGAAGAATCTCAAATGGAATAATATACCTAGGGCTAAGGTTGCCCCTCTTTCCAAACCTCATCACACTATTCATGGGTGAAACTTAAAAGGAAAACACGATCACTAACACCAAATCTCAAGGCACAAATCCTACAATCTACATAGAACTTCTGCCTACTCTGAGTTGTTCTAAGTCTATCCTGAATGATCCGTACTCTGTCCAATGACTCACAAAACAAGTTTGTACCTCGAGGTCTCACCTATGAACCATCAAACCAACCTAATGAAGTGCAACAACACCTACCCTACAAAGGCTCAAAATAAGCCGCATCGATACTGGAATGGTATTTTTTTGCTAAAGCTTAATATTTCTCCCTCTGGCCATAAAAATCCATCACAAAAGTGCAGAGACTATCCTCTAAAACTTGGATAGTCCACTCTGACTGACCATCAATTTAGGGGTGAAACTCTGTGCTAAGATCAACTTGAGTACTCAACTCATCTTAAAAATTCTTCCAAAAGTACAAAGTGAACACAGAACCCCGATATGAAATGATAGACACCGACAAACCTTGAAGTTGCATAGTCTCGCGAATATAGATACGAGCTAGTCTCTTAGAGCTATAAGAGAATTGCATAGGAAGGAAATATGCAAACTTGGCAAATCGATGTATGATGACTCAAATACTATCAGATCCATGGGAAATGTGAAGAAATTTGGTCAAGAACTCCATTATAATCCACTCCTATGTCTACTCGATAATGGGTAACCTCTGAAGCAATCCTCCAGGTCTCAAATGCTCGACCTTCAGCTACTGAAAACAAAGTCAATGAGCTAAAAAATCCACTACATCATCCCTTATACCATCAACCAATAATGTTGCATCAAATTATAATATATCGTGGTTACTTCCGGAGGGATGGAATAGCTGGAATGTTAGGCCTCTTCCAAGATCAACCTGATCCAGTCACCTGCTCTCGACATACAAACTTGGCACCCAATTCTCCAAATACCATCTGAATCAAGTGAGGCTCCCTTAAACTCACCACACGACACCTTATCTCAAATCGATCTTAATACCGTGCTATCAAACTGATAAGCTCAAATCTACTCCATCAAAGAAGATCTAGCCTGTATAAATTCTAAAACATGCCTAGGTGTAAAAATATCAAACAAAACTATCTGGTTAGATAAAGATTGAACCTCTAAGGCTAAAGGCCTTTTCTGGGTCAAAAGATATATCAAGCTTCCCACGCTAGTCAAATTCTAGCTAAAGGCATCCAAAACCATATTAGCCTTGTTTGGACGATAGAGAAAGGTCAAGTCATAATCTTTAAGAAACTCATACCAACGGTACTGCATTATATTAAGAACTTGCTGGGTGAAGAAGTACGAAAGGCTATGATGATCTTAGAAGATCTTACAACAGACTCCATACAAGTAGTGGCCCCCACAACTTCAAAGGAAACACAACTACACAGAGCTCTAAATTATGGGTAGGATAATTCCTCTCATAGGGCTTCAACTGATGCAATGAATAAGAAATCACCTTGCCCTCATGTATCAATACAACACCTATTCCAACACTCGAAGCATCACAAAATAAGGTAAAACCTAGGCCCTCTTTGGGAAAAATCAAGATAAGAGTTAACAAATCCTTAAGATCTTGAAAGCTCGCCTTACACAAATTAGACCACTATAAAGAAATCATCTTTTGAGTCAACTTAGTCAAAAGAGATGCATTAGATGAAAATCCCTTAACAAAATACTGATAACAACTTCCAAACCAACGAAACTGTGAATCTCGGTGGGCGTAGTAGGTTTATCCCAATCACGAATAGCTGAATTCTTGGCTGAATCAACTATAATACCCTCTTTATTCACCACAGGACCCGAGAAAGAAATAACCTCCAACCAAAATTCACACTTGGAGAACTTGGCATACAACCTCTCATCTCTCAATCTAAGAAATATAATCTGCAAATGCTCCTCAAGATCTATATCACTCTTGGAATAAACCAAGATATCATCTATAAATACAATAATAAAGGAGTCAAGATACAGTCAAAACACCTAATTCATCAACTCCATGAACGTTATAGGGGCATTAGTCAACCCAAAGGATATGACCAAGAACTTTTAGTAACCATATCAAGTCCAAAAAGTCATCTATGGATTGTCTGAAGCTCTAATTCTTAACTGGTGATAGCCAGACCTCAGATCAATCTTTGAAAACACCACAACACCCTAAAACTAATCAAATAAAGCATCAATACAAGGAAGAAGATACTTATTCTTTACTGTCACCTTGTTTAACTACCGATAATCAATACATATCTGTGTCGACCCATCCTTATTCTTCACAAATAAAATAGGCGCACCCCAAGGCAATATATTAGGTCAGATTAATACATTATCCAACAACTCCTATAACTTATCCTTTAATTTCTTTAACTCAACTGGGGCCATCCTATAAGGAGGAATAGAGATGGGATTGTTTCTCGACTAAACTTTAATAGAAAAATCAATATCATGATTCGATGGCAGACTAAAAAAATTCGTAGGGAGAACATCCACAAAATCACGGACAATAAGAATAGAATCCAAGGAAGGAGATGAACTAACACTAGTATCACAAATATGAGCCAAATAAGATAAATATCCCTCTCAACCAATCTATGAGCCTAAACAAAAAATATGATCCTTTTAGGACCCAAATAGAGAACACCCTTCCAGGCTATCCATAACACCTCTGGCAAAGCTAAAGCCACGGTCTTAGAAAAACAATCTAGGACAACATGATAAGAAGCCAACTAATCCATACAAAAAATAACATAGAAATCAACCATATCTAATATAAGCAAATCTACAAAGGTTTCACCCCCAACAAAACTCACAACACAAGATTGGTATACCTGATCCACCATAAAAGAATCATCAATCGAGGTATATATATGAATAAGCATATAAAGAGGCTCTCTAGTAGAATCAAAACTTAAAGCTAAATACACAGACACATAGGAGAAAGTCAATCTAGGATCAAAAAATACAGATGTTGATTTGAAATAAATAGGAGTAATACATATGATCATACCATTTGAAGCCTCAGCCTCGAGTCTGGCTTATATAGCATAGAACTACCCACGACTATCAACTTCCTAAGTGGTCCCACGACTATCACCATGCTCTCTACTACTATTTTCTATCGCACCTATGATAGCACCTCTACCCCTCACAGCTGAAATAAAAGTGGCTCTAATCACATGACGGGTGAAGTTCTTAGTCGCATGGCTAATCTCTCCACTCGCAAAGCAACTTCTACGATATGACTCAATAGGTGAAGGAACAACTTGGCTCATAAAAACACCTAAAGTGCTGAACCTAAAGATCCACCAACCAAACTCTATAAATCGCCTCCATCAGCCTACCCTAATATCCATGAGAAACTCTAAAATCTCTACCATGAGAAACCTAACCTCTTAACCAAAAAATATCCAAATGGAGATATACAACTCAAATCCAAAAGAATTATATAAGATATCCAAATACAATATAAAATCTATCTTAAAAATGAAAGTAAAGACATAGTCTATAAGAAAGGTTGTAGAATATATTCGAACACCTAAAAGTCAACCACTAACTTGAAACCACTAAATATCGCCCCTGAATAGCTCCTCTTCTTGGATGAAATGATCAAGGAATACTCGAAAACACATCTTGAAAAGTTTGGGATAGGAATCCATAAAGAAATGATCCAATTAATCAAGAAGAAAAATGAGAATCTTATCCATATGATTTTGCACTTCTCAACAAATTTCGTCTATTTGATTATTCTTAGCGGGTATTTAATTTTGGGTAATGAAAATCTTGTTATTCTTACCTCTTGGACTTAGGTTACTTCTTCAGGACGAGTCCTGGTAAGGGAATAATTAAGTCATAATTTATTTGTTGATTGTATCATTAACCATTTCTTTTTTTGGTACAAGGAACGTATTATGAATCCACTAATTTCTGCCACTTTCGTTATTACTGCTGGATTGCCCATAGGGCTTGCTTCTATTGGACTTGTAGTTGGCCAAAGGACTTTTATAGGTCAAGTTATAGTGGTTAGCATGAGACAGACTGAGTTAGAGGGGAAAATATGAGGTACACTAATATTTAGTCTAACTTTTATGGAATGTTTAATAATTTCTAAAAGAGTTCTCTATCTAATGAATAGGGAGTCCACTTTAAAATCATCTGCCCTGAACCCACCCACCTAAGTATTTTCTTCAACAAGAATCACACAAGGGTAGATTAGAAACATTGGATAAAATTCCTGCCCATAATCCAGTAGATAAAGTACATTACATAGTCAAGAGATTGATGACTTACTCATTTAGTGACTTTGTCATTGGACGTTCCCAAAATAGGGACTATTAGGGAAATTTAATATAATAGATTCTTATTGGCATTTCAACCTTCCTTCTCTTTTAAGGGCCTATCCAAAAGAGAATCCAGTACTTTTTTGGTCGTGAATATCTGAACTAGCTATTTGCTGTTCAAGAATTCTTATTTAGGTAGTTCATACCATCCACACATAGTTTTTTTATCTAAGATTTCTACTCTTTCGTGTTAAAGTATTAACATATTCTTTCATGGATCTATGGTCCAAAATATAGAAGAAACAAGCATTTCCATGATAGATTGGTTCCACATAACAAATTGCTTACTTACTAAGGCATCTAACTTTTTGCTCCTCTCTTGATATGAGGTACTCTATTACTTAGTCTAGCTTTTATGAAAGCTTTACCAATTTCTAAAAGAGTTCTCAATCTAATGAATGAGGAGTTTGGTTTAAAATCGCCCGTCTTAAACCCACTCACCCGAGTATACGCTTAACAGTAATCATACAAGGGTAGATTAGAAACATCTGATAAAATTCCTGCCCATAATCCACCAGATAAAGGGCATTACATAGTCAAGAGATTGATAACTTACCCATTTAGTGACTTTGACACTGGACATTCCTAAAATGGGTACTATTGAGTAAATTTAATATAATAGATGTTTATTGGCATTTTAACCTTCCTTCTCCTTTAAGGGCCTTTCCAAAAGAGAATCCAATACTTCTTGGTCATGAATATCTGAGCTATCTATTTGTTGTTGAAGAATTCTTATTTAGACAGTTCATACCATCCACACATAGGTTTTTGATCTAAAATTTCAATTCTTCTATGTTTTAATATTATTATATGCAAGAAACAAACATTTACACAATTGATTGGTATCACATAACAAATTGCTTACTTACCAAGCTATCTAACTTTTTGCACCTCTCCAACCAGTCAAGTGGCTTTCACTGCTCTAGTTTTATTATTATTGACTTGACTTATTATTATAAGAACTACTCACTATCCAAATGAAAGATGATTGATTATCTACCCAAGAAGATAAAGAGTCCCACATATGAGAAAAGGTCACAAATAAAGTTGAACCAAGTAACATTGTCAAGGCATAATGATAGTAGGGTCGGGATATCCCCGCCCTCAGAACTGTACGTGAGGGTATTCCATCATCCAAATCTCAGTAGGGGAATCTCCACTCACTGTTTCCACTAATATCCTTCCTTTAACACATCATGGGGGTTTACAGGAGATCATCGAGGCTTGCTCAAAAAGGCGGTAATTGTGATATATTAAGAGATTTTGGAAGCTTAATCAAAATTAGATTAGTATAGAAATATGGAATAAGAGGCAGACCCCAGTAGGATGGGGAGACAAAGATAAATATGATAGGCACAACCATTCTGTAGGTGGATGTACATGAAGACCACACACATATCTATTTTGAATCTATATCCCATGCTTACCAGCTCTTTAGGAAGAGAAAGACTCAAGTTTTGAGGATCTTTTTGAGTGTATAAGTTGAGTTTAGGAAAGTTTTTTACCATGAGAACACTTATATAATAGCCAATCATCAATTGAAGATGGAAAATATAGTGATGGATTATGATTAGTCTAAACCTTCGATCAACTCATTGTGGCCCAACCCAGAATACCCATATAGTCTAAGACCTTACTCACACAACAAAGAAAGGTCGAGTGAAAGTGGGTAGTTTGTTGGATACTTTTGCATTAAGTATGCGTAGGAAGGAATTCCATTCAAATATTTCAGTGATAATAGAGAGAATGAATGAATTAAGCTTAAAAGCATAAAATTCAGTTTCTAAGTAGACTGACTCTCTTCTTTTTCTTTCATTTTCTAGTCTTTGCTCCAGAAAGTCATTTAGAAGGATTCACTTTTAAAAGAGAGGATTTCCTTACATTACATATGAAATTTGAGTGGGTATTCACTTGAAATTCATTATATATGTGATACTACATGAACTAGGGACTTGTCGTAACGGGCATCCCAAGTTCAACCAGGATCAGGGACGGCCCTTATTACCCACCCCAACTTCCAAATATGCATACCTTGGGTCAGATAAATTCTTAATGTATAACACGATAGCGTTGATTATAATTCTAGACTCTAGGATAGGTATATAATTGTGACCAACCCAAACAAGTCCAACCACCTAATACCAACCAACAACAATAACTAAGCCAATATAAAAACTGAGTTCCTATCTATAACATAACATAAAAGGATGGAACAATCATAAATTCAATCAAATGATATCAGCCCAATTACTAAGGCTGACACCAATAAATTCTCATAGGAATTTTATAACCCCACATTAAGTCTATCTGGTCACAAACTCCATAGATGGAAGCATTATATTGAGCTAAGTTTAAACTATAATTATTATTACTCAAAACTTTTTTACAATCAAATCTCAATGTATCTAATAAAGGAATAGAAAACAGGGGAGCTAGAATTCAGAGGGAAAGTTATTGGGTACTATGCCGGTACAGATATGTATATTGGATTAGGTATAACCTCACTTGGGGTTACACTAGGTATGATGTTGTACAACCTCAGATGATTTATCAAAAATAACCTTTCTATCTCATGAAGGAAGAGCTAAGGTCTGTGTATATCATACCCATCCAGACCCCACATGGGATTAAACCATTTGAATAAATTTATGATTGTTCTATCTTTTATGTTATGTTATAGATAGGAACTCGGTTCTTATATTGGTTTAGTTATGGTTGTTGGTTGGTATTAGATGGCTGAACTTGTTTGGGTTTGTCACAGTTATAGACCTATCCAAGAGTCTAGTATTGCAATCAACATTGTCATGTTATACATTTGAAATTCATGTGACTCAGGGTATATATATTTGGAAGTTGGGTTAGGTAATTAGGGTGGTCCCCAATCCTGGTTGGATGGTTCAGCTACACATACTCAGGTTAATAGTTTTAAATACATGCTAAATGCGGTTCCCTCTTTCCAACATGATTATATATATATGTAGGAGAGAAAATACATAAAGGCCTCTCTGATCTTGTTTGAATTTTTCAAAAAGACACCCAAACATTACTTTCGACCTATTACCCCATGAATCTTAATTAAATCATTGCAAATACACCATTTTTCACTGAATTTCAGTCACAAGAAAGATAGTGAATGCACGCACCAATCAGATACTGCCACGTGTTAAATAATTTAATTTCATATTTTATTTATATTTTTGAATAAAGTTTTCCTTTTTATTTTATTTATCACCCCACCCCCTCTCCATCCAACATCACCCTCCCTCTCCCCTATCCAACAACTTCAATTTGCCAAAAATAAGCACTTTTTGATTGGGAAGATTAATATATCCAAAATTTCTCCAAAAATTAGAGAAATTAATATATCAATTTGCCATAAACATGAAATTGGAGAAATTAATATATCCTTTTAATAAGAACCATGTGTTTGTTGATTATCTAATGATGAGATCAAAACTCTATTAAAATAGAGTTTTATAGTTCTTCTTAAGAGAATATATATTGGATTTTATAAAATTGTTCAAAATGTAAAAAAAATGAAATAAGAACTTGAAATTGAAGAAAGTAAACATGGTGATGGTAAATGATGAGTAGAGTGATGGTGATGATTGAGAGAATTGAGGAGAAAGAGAGATATGGTGATGATGATATGGTGATGATGATGTTGTTGTTATTGCTCTAATTGATGTTGTTGTTGTTGTAATTGATGTTCGTGTTGAGTTATGGCGATGAAAAAGAAGACAATGGGGAAGAAAACAATGTGGGTGGGGGGTTATGAAATAATTTTAAAAAATAAATAAATATTGATTTTTTTTAAAAAAGATAAAATATATATCAAAATATTACACGTGACAGCTTTTAATTGATACAAAAAGTCAATTTTGGGCCTTTTCACATGCATGTTGTGCATGTATACACGCAGAGGCTCAAAATGGTGTATTTGCAACGATTTAAGTAAGATTCATGGGGTAATAGGCAGAAAGTAAAGTTTAAGTGTCTTTTTGAAAAACGCGAACATGATCAGGATTTTTTTTATGTATTTTCTCATATATATATATATGGTTGTGAATGAATATGTTTGGTTTAATTGGTTCTAAAGGTTGACATTATTTTATCCTTATCTTGAGTACTTGATACCGTGCACCCATTCACCTGTCTTTGAGTGGCTGTATCCCCATGTGATGTAGGAACCAACCATTTTACTCCTCTTGCTTAGTGATCGGATTCAGGATCAACTATTGGATTGAAGTGGTGAGTTTTCTTATTCTAGAAGGCTCCATTTCATCTCATGGATGTCTTTACATACTTTGGTCATTTTATGGATATTGGTTTTGGCTAAGGTTGGGGGCATGCCCCAACCGAATATTGTTTTTATATTGTTAGAGGCTTTGTAGAACTACTATGGGTTGGAATGGATGGTGTCGGTATTATTGTCGGCCTTAGTAATGGGTTGATATCATTTGACTGAATTTATGATTGTTCCATCCTTTTATGTTATGTTATGGATAGGAACTCAGTTTTTATATTGGTTTGGTTATGGTTGTTGGTTGGTATTGGGTAGTTGGACTTATTTTGGTTTGTCACGGTTGTAGACCTATCCCAGAGTCTGGTCATCATGACCAAATCCTAATGCCGACAAACATGAGTTTCTAGTTTTTGTCCATTGGACTCACACCTTCATGGTTAGCTATCACACCCCGCCATTGTTGCCTAACTAAAACCATTACTACATAACCAATACCACAATTCCATTTGTTATTAACCAAGGCTATAAGTAGTGGTATTGTTATACCAACTATAGCTTGCAAGCAATTTCCTTAGCCAACCTTTCAAAGATTAAGGGATTCCTTTATATCCAAAGGTTTCATTATCAAGTTCATTTGGGGGAGTCCCATGTACCAATAACTGTTATATAATTTGTTCACTTAAGGGATTCCCTTGTACCCCACAAGGAATGTTTAGTTAACCATAACCATTACTATCAAGACCTTACCATTTAACCATTCCAAACCATTTAAACTATTTATGCCATTTAGGGTTCCATTACCAACTTATACCATGAAATAGTTCCATTAAAAGTCCAATAATATAGTAAAAGTATTCTCATAGGCATTTTATCAAACATATGGTGGTATAGTGTTTCCAAAACCAAAACCATAACCAATTACCAATTAACCATTCCCATGCAACCAATTGTCCAAACCACCATTAAAGCATATAAATCCATAACTAAAATATGGGAAAACCATAACCAAGCATTTATAACCAAAACCCCCAATATATGATTGAAAACCCAAAATCATACAACAATTATGTCATGAAAACAATTCATAAAATATGCCTTTAGTTGGAACTAACAACGAGGAAGAAGTATCTTGACTAAGATTATGAATATGATGGAGATAAATCACCCGTACGAGCCCAAAATTGATCATCTGAATGAAACCCTAGCCTTCATTTACCCAAGAGCTATAGAGAATTTTGAGAGTGTTTCTAAGTGCTTAAGATTAGAATATTAGGGTAAATAATATCCCAAAAAGAGTTATAAGTCGTGGGGCCTTAAGAGGTTAACTGGGGAAATGTCCAGATTACCCCCACTTAAATGTAGAAAAAATCCCGCAGGAGGCTATGGACACCCTATACCAGCCGTGCCCAACTGTACGAGTGGTACCAATCACTTGTTCCTTAAGCCTCCCCTTGGACCCCAACACTACCCAACATACGACCATCCAATCCAAGTTGTATCCGATCATACAACCTGTACCCTTGACCTGTATCCACCACAGAATGGAAATAAAAGAGGATTTGGACACTATCCACTATGCGAGTGAATGGTACGACTCGTACCCTATCTTACGGCTCATGGTGAGCCATTCGTACTCAAATATAAGTTAAGTTATCAAGCTTCAGATTGAGTGATGGAAAAACCAAACCATATGAACTATCATCCACCATACGACTTGTACCTACACCAAAAACCAATCCAACCCACCAACCAAAACTATTTAACATACGACAAAGACTATACCAACCATACCTAATCATACGACTAGTACCCCCTAGTCATATGATGTCCAGAAACTAGAAATCCGAGAGATTTTTGGAGGTTCCAAAAACCCAGGGTGTTTTAAGATAGATCTAGACCGCATCTATATGTCCCTCTTCCTTTCATTTTGTCATTCAATTTGGAATACATGAATGATTGATTCTTATTTTTCATCTTCACTTTTGCCTGAAAGCAAAAGAATGTCTCATTAACTATACCTAACTATTCCATTAAATAATTTGAATTTTCAATAAATATAAAATGAGAGATATATATATGACATAGAATTAAATATAGAACTGTAGTAAAAAGTTTTCAAATACCAAAAAGAGGAATGAAAAAGAATATTTACCATTCAAATTGAAAATGAAAATAAAATGAGTATTAACAATATTTGCAATCACTATTTAATGATATTAGTATTAGAATTATTATTATAATTGTGATAAATTAAAACTTTAGATCGGTATAGTAATCCTTATACTCTAGAATATAGAATATTTAATATAATATTAAATATTTAATAATTCCAATTTCAATAGTTTAGACAATTACTATGCATATAAGATTTAGGTGATGTGGGCCCGGTTAGCTTAGAGGTTAGAGCATCACATTTATAATGCAATGGTCATTGGTTCGAGCTATCAAACTGCTCTACCCCACGCTAAAGATAAGAACTGAAAATTAATAAATAACCAAGGATCAAATGTGCCCCTCCATCCTATTTATACAAATAGAATAACCCATTTATTCATAATAGTAAGGGCTTCTATGATTATCGACCATAGAAGCTGATTTATACAGAATGGTAAAGGGGTTTTTATGATCATCGACCATAGAAATAGAAAAGAATCATTAATCCTTACCAACTTGATATTGTAGCTCCTGGAAATAAACATGCATGAATAATTTCATGAAGTATGTGTCCGGATAGTCCAAAATCATGATATCTAGCTCTCAGCCTTCTGGTCAGAAAACAACGCTGATAAAGGCATATAGGTGCACTATTCCGTGCTTGGGTTTGTAACTTTTTATAAGTTTCCTATTTGTCACTCAATAATAGAACCATGCTTATTTCTTTTTTTGAGGTTTGATGAATCAAATGATATTTCCATTCCAATGTTTGCCTCTTCTTGTCCCTCTAAATCAAACTTATCCTTTCCGTGATGGTTGAATTCCTATTAGTATCCATGATAAAAGTCAAATCCTAGATGTAGAGATAGAAGAAAGTAGATTTCCTCTCCATCAAAAGAAATAAGATTATTATAAATATACACAATAATTAACCAAATTTGCCTAATGTAGATGCAATCAAGAAAGTGCATAAGTGAATATATAACCTATAGGAAAGCGAGCTAATCTAACAAATATTTCTTGCACAATGGAAAGGCCCACTGATTTATCTATTCGTCGAATCAAATTGGACAAAGGTGTGCATTCATAAGCCATGATAAAGTTTCAATCAATCCTTGCCAATATCAACTACAAGAAATTAAGAACATAAATTCAGTAAACAAAACAAGATGTCCAAATAAGAACATCCATGCCCAAATAGATAAACTATTCAAACTAAAAGGGTTATATTCATTGATAAGTTGTGAAGAATTTAACCATAAATAATTCCTTAACCATCCTATCAAATAAGTGAAAGATTCATTAAACTGTGAAACATTACCCTGCCATAATGTGATTTTCTTCCAATGCCTAACAAAAAGTAACCCATCAAGAAGTATTTATGACGTGACCCGATCAGGGGCCTTGTCATAATGGGCATCCCATGTCCAAACAGGACCAGAGACCACCCTTATTACCCAACCCAACCTCCAGCTGACTACCCTGAGTTGGCTGAATATTGAGCATGTAGTAAGATAGTGCAACAGTTCACATGAAGACTCTAGGATAAGATCACAACCGTGACCAACCCAACTGAGTCTAACCATCCCATACTAACAATCCAACCATACCAAAGGTTATAAACCAGTCCATGACCAAATAAGTTCCAAAACATAATATAATTAATCCCAAAATGAAATATGATGGAACAATGAGAAATTATATCTGAGGGTGCCAACCTTCAAGCTTATTCCAATGCCAAGGATAACACCAATACCGATCCCGCCCATTGCAACCCATAGAAGTAACACAAAGCCTCTAACCAAAAGTGTAATAAAATCTGATTAGGACATGCCCCCAAACATAGACAAAACCAATATCCAAAAATAAACTTAAATGTCTAGAAGTATCCATAACATGAAATGGGTCCTTCCAAATGGATGGAAGCTCACCACTTCTATCCAAATATTATCCCTGAGTCAATCACTATGTAGGAGGAGTAGAAAGACCGGTTCCTGCATAGTGTGGGTATACAGCCGCCAGTAGACGGGTAACACTAGCATGATCTCAGGATAAGGATAAAATAATGTCATTTATAAAATAAGTAAAACTATCTATATGCACACAACCATACATACATACATATATATATATATATATATATATATATATATATATATATATAAAGGAACTGGGTTTAGCAAGCCTTTAAAACCTTTACGTGGGCTGTGTAGCTTTGCTGTCCTAAACCAGCCACAAGCTATATGGGTTCTGCTCTCCCGGCTAAAAGGGCACCAAAGCATATCTCCGCATGACGAGGGAAGAAAACTTGGGATGACTAGTAAATCCCCCAAAATATAGTTTGACATCATGCACATGGTCATGATGACCAACCTCACATCAGCAAATATGAGTTTTCAATTTTTGTCCCCTCGAGACCTCCACCTTCCATAACTTTGATACACATCCCACCATTAATGCCTAATTAAAAGTGTTTTCCAACTAACCAAACCAATTATTAACTAAGGCCATTATTATTGGTATCGTCATACCAATCCTTACTCGCAAGTATTCTCCATAGCCAACCATATAGAGGTTTAAGGGGACTTTCAAGTGCCCTTCTCTTTACTATATTAAACCACTTGGGGGATTACATGTGCTCCACAAGAAAAACCATTAACTATTTACCATTACAAGTCATTTAAACCATGCATAATTCCTTTACCAAGTTTTAAAACACGCAAGAGTTCCATTAAAACTAGTCAATCCAATGAACATACCTTTATAAGCATTTTGTCAAACACATTGGGGGCATAATATGACCAAAACCAATTCCAATTACCATTAAACCATTCCCATGCAATCCAATTATCCACAACCACCATTAATGTTTACAAAAGCAAAATTAAAACCATGGAAAACCAGAACCAACCATTTAATATCAAATCCCCCAATTCATATATGAAAACCAAAATCATACTATCAATGAAATCATGAAAACATTCATAACAATCATGCCTTTAGATAGAATTAACAATGATGGAAGAAAACATGCCTTAAACCAAGATGATGATGGAAAGAAATCACCAAAACAAGCCCCAAATCAATCCTCTAGTTGAAATCCTAGATTCCCCTGCCCAAAAGCTTTTGAGGAATCATAGAGTGTTCAGAAGATTTTCTAAGTGTCAATGAATGGAATAATAGGGTAAATAACCTCCCACATAGGTTAGAAGTTGTAGAACATTATTAGGATAAGTGGGAAAATATCCAGAATACCCCTACTTAAGTTGCACCAAAATCCCATCACAGGGGTACGACTGACCCTCACAAGTCATACCCTTCCAATACTAGTGGTACCCTCCACTCGTATCCTAGCCTCAACCTTTAGATCTAACATTGTCAAGTGTATGACTCATCCAACCAAGTTGTATACAAGGCATACGATCTATATCTTTCACCTGTACCCCTGACAAATTTAAACCCAAGGAAGATTTTGACACTGTCCAATATACGAGTCTCGGGTATGACTCATACCTTGGCTTACGACTTATGGTGAGACACTCGTACTCAGAACCAACCTAATTTACCAAGTCTGAGATTAATTTAAGGAACCAAATGATCCATAACCACGAATATAACTCCTATCCCTAGGTCATATCCATTCCAATAACTAAAATCTATCCCACCTACCGACACTGGTTAAGATACGACTGAACCTTACCATCCATACTCCAACATACGGCTTGTACCCTCGAGTCGTATTAGATCTAGAGACCAAAATTCCAGGAAATGTTCTAAGTTACAGAAACTAGGGTATTTTAGTATCCCCCACTAGGAACATTGGTCCCTAAATTACAAACAAGGTAGGGGTAGCCACATGTATGAGTCATTTGTATTATCAAACATATTTCCAATCTTTAACAAAGTTTAAAAATAAAGAGGCAAGGATATTAATCTCTTCTTTATCCGACTCTAAAAATAAAGACATGTTGAAGACATATACCTTCCACACAAATCCCAAGAGCAAAAAATAAATAGGGATATTTGGATTTCATGTCCTCCTCCGCTTCTCATGTAGCTTTTTTCTACTTTATGGTTCCACCAAAGAACCTTAACCGAAGCCACATCCTTGGTATGAAACTGATGGACCTGCCTATCCAAGATCTCAACCAGGACTTTATCATAAGATAAACAATTTGAGATACCCAATCCTTCCAAACGAACAACCATAAAAGGATCACCAACGCACTTCCTCAATATGGAAACTTAAAAGGCCGAATAAACTATGGTCAAGCTAGAAGATAACTCCAAATCATAAGAAACATTACCAAATATTTGCAAAACCTCATAAGGACTCACATATCGGGGACTCAGCTTCCCCCTTATTACCAAACTAAACTACCCCCTTCATGAGAGATGCCTTGAGAAAAAACCATATCCCCAACCTCAAACTCCAAGTCTCTACGCCTAACATCAGCATAGGACTTTTGGAGACTTTGGGCAGCCTTAAGCCTCTCCTAAATTACCCTCACTTTCTCCATAGCTTGGTAAACCGAGTTGGGATCAAACATGTGCACCTCACCCAACTCAAACCAACCAATAGGAGATCTATACCTCCTACCATATAATGCCTCAAAAGGGGCCATACCAATACTAGAATGATAGCTATTGTTGTAAGAAAACTCCACCAAATATAGATGCTCAACCCAGTTTCCACCATAATCAATCATACGAGCCTGAAGCATATCCTCTCGTGTATGAATAGTTCTCTCCACTTGCCCATCCGACTATGGGTGAAAAACATTACTCAGACTAACCTTAGTCCCCAACCCTTTCTAGAAAGATCACCATAAGAGAGACGTAAAATGCATTCCATGATAAAAAATAATTGAAACAGGCACCCCATTAAACTTCACAAGATTTTAAAGATACATCTTCGCATAATCCTCTATCGACAAGGTAGTCCGCACTGGCAAAAAGTGGTCAAACTTTGTCATTCTATCCATGATGACCTAATTCAAATCATATTGATTTTGAGGCTGAGAAAGACTGGTAATGAAGTCCATATTGATCACTTCCTATTTCCACTCAGAAAAATTAATTTCTTGATACAACTGTCTGGCCTCATTTGCTCAACCTTTACCTATTGACACACTATGCACTTGGCCACAAAATTAGACACATCCCTCTTCCTTCTATTCTACCAATATATCTCCTTGATATCATGATACATCTTATTTGATACAGGATAAACAATACAGTGTGACTCATATACCTCATCCAAAATCCTTTGTCGCAAACCATCGACATCAAGAACACACAGCTTCCCTTGGTATCATAACATACTAGCACCACCGATATCAAACACCACTACCTTTTTCCTACCAACTTTACTCTTGATGTTCATAAAAATAGGATCTAGCACTTGCTTTTCTTTATACACCGTACAAAGAGACGATCAAACCACTTCTTACATACAACCCCACCATCCTTGAATTCGATGAGGTAAACTCCAAGATTAGCTAAGCGTTGAATATCCTTCACCAATTCTCGCTTTCCTTCCTCCACATGAGCTAAACTTCGCATGGATAACTTGCTAGGAGCATCAGCTACCACATTAGTCTTACTTGGGTGATAGTGAAGACTCATATCATAGTCTTTGAGAAGCTCAAGCTATTTCCTCTGCCCGAGATTAAGCTCTCTCTAGGTGAACACATACTGTAGACTTTTATTATCCAAAAAGATATCCACGTGCACACCATATAAATAATGATGCCATATTTTCAAAGCAAATACAAATTGCCAACAACTCCAAATCATGAGTAGGATAATACCTCTTATGAGCTTTCAACTTCCTAGAAGCATAGGCAATCACCTTTCTATGCTGCATCAAAACACAACCAAGCCCTACCCGAGATGCTTCACAATAAACCATAAACCAATCATTTTCTTTTCGACAAAGTAAAAATTGGAGTCCAAGTTAACTGATCCTTCGACTTCTTAAAAATCCCTTCACAAGTATATGACCAAGAAACTTGACCCTCTTCTGAGTTAACTCAATCAAAGGAGCAGCTATCGATGAAAAGCTTTTAATAAACCGCCTAAAATACCCCGCTAAACCTAAGAACTTCTGAATATCGGATGGAGTCGTGGGTCTAGGCCATCTTTTCACCACAACAACCTTTTGCGGATCCACCATGATCCCCTTACTAGAAATAATATAACCCAAGAATGTTATAGCGTTCAAATAAAACTCACACTTGGAGAACTAGGTATACAACTATTGTTCTATGAAGGTTTGGAACACCATATGGAGGTGATTAGAATGATCCATTTCACTCTTCAAATAAACTAGAATGGCATCAATAAACACAATAACAAAGAGATCAAAATACTGATGAAAACCATATTTATCATATCCATAAATGCCACCAGAGCATTAGTCAACCTAAATGACATCACTAAAAATTTAAAGTTAACATATCGAGTATGAAAAACTGTCCTATAGATATCCTCCTTTTTAATCTTTCGCTGATGGTACCCAGAGAGAAGATCTATCTTAGAAAACAACTTGATACCCTGTAACTAGTCAGATAAATTATCTATCCTTGGAAGAGGATACTTGTTCTTGACCATCATCTTGTTCAACTACCTATAGTCAATGCACATCCAAAGGGAACCATCCTTCTTACACACAAACAACACTGGTGTATCCCATGGGGATACACTAGGACGAATAAAATCCTTATCCAGAAGATACATAAGTTGCTCCTTGATTTTCCTCAACTCTGTTAGAGTTATTCTATATGAAGAAATAAAAATTAGATGAGTGTCTGAAACCAAGTCAATCACAAACTCTATTTCCTTATCCAGAGAAGAACCAGGAAGATCATCTACAAAGACCTCTTGAAACTCATTAACCACTGAAACTAACTGGAAAAAGGACCTTCCGAGTTAGAATCTTTAACCCAAAACAAGTGATAAAGACAACCTTTAAAGATTAAACTCCGAGCTCTATGATAAGAAATAAATCTCCCTCTAGGAGCTAAAGAACCACCCTCCCAATCTATAGTTGGCTCACCAGGGAACCTAATGATAACCATATGGGTTTGACAATCTAAGGACGCATAACAAGAATTTGACTAATTCGTCCCAAGAATAATATCAAACTCCTCCATACCCAACTCAAACAGATCCACTAAGGTATTCTTGCCACCAACAGATACCACATGCCCCTATAGACTCTCTTATCAATATCGAAGTCACCTACTGTGATAGAAATAGAAATAAGATCCGAAAGAACTTTCGACTCAAAACAAAAATACTACCATATAAAGAGTCACATAGAAGAGAGTGGATCCCGAGTCAAGCAAACAATATACCTCATGGGAGAAAAGCTGTAACATACCAGTAATGACATCAGGTGATGCCTTAGATTCTGGTAGGGATGCCAAAGCATATTACCTATTTTGACCAACACTCGAACTAGGAGCAGTAACAGAAGTAGATGCAATACCACTAGGTGTTGGAATAGAAGATGAATCCACAGGAATCTTCTTCACCCACGTAGCAATCTTATTAATCAAAAAATCCTTGAGCCAATGGCCTACCTAGCCACACTTGAAGCATTGTCCCTTCCTTTATCATAATAATCCCAATGAGGACGACCATAGAATTGACAAAGAGGGCATAAAAAAACTGGCTGACCTCCACTTTCCTGAGATTGGGTACTCTGTGCACGGAAATTGTCACCACCATGATGACGCTTGTCTCTCGACTTGTAAGAAGTACTAGCAAAAGAGTAGGAACTATAAATCCCCCACTTCTTTTTCTACCACTTGCCACCATCTCAACTACCCTGAGACTGAGCATCTTCATGGTCAAAAAACCTGCTCCTCTTATCCTGCCTATCTCCAAACTCTGCCTACTTTCTCTTTTCATCCTTCACTTGCTGCATATGAACAGTCAATCTAGAGATGTCCATATCTTTATTTAATAAGGTAGTCTTGCTATCTGAAATCAAATCTTGATTCAACCTAGAAGTGAACTTCCTCATTCTTACCCATATATTAGACACTAAATTAGGAGCATACCTAGACAATTGGTGAAACTTCAAGGCACATTCCTTGATAAATATCCTCCCTTGCTTGAGATTCATAAACTCTTCCATATTTGTTTCCCTTAACTCTTAGGTAAAGAACCAACCTCAAAAGTCCTTAAAAAAGTATCCCACAGGACTAATTCTTTCACATCAGTCCTATCCTTATCCCACTCTTCATACCACTTATATGTAACTTCTTTGAGATAATATGCTACCAAGTTTATCCCTTCTGTATCACCTAAAATATCTTTTCCATTTCAACCAAGAAGCCTTATGGATACTTATCCATATTTACTCCTAAACAATAGGAGGATCTATCTTCATAAATTGGCCAACCCTTGCCACCTCAGTAGTCAAAGCACCAGTCACACACCGCTCAGCCTAAGCAGTAACTATTTGAGCAATAATATGAATAGACTGATAGAATTCTACATTAGACACCTTGCCTTAAGGAGGACTAGCAACAACCAGTGGAACTCTAGAATTATCAGGGATAGGATCGTGAGATTAAAGATGAACCCCAGAAGTCAGATGCACCACTTTAATTTTACCCTCAAGGATAGAAGAATTTTCTTGTTTTCCAATTCTACGAGGCATAATCTAAAAAATAAACAAACAAGGATTAGAAAAGATTCCAGAATTGAGACACCAAGCTTGAAAAAAGAATACCAAAAAGGTGAAATATTCCTAAATGTCTTGTAACCTTTCCCATATGAGTGTGGTACACTACACGCCCCTAAAGAAAACTCTACTCGACACGATATTAGGACTCCTAATTGACCACAAACCTGGGCTTTGATACCAAATTGATATGACCCAACTGAGGGCCTTATTATGATAGGCATCCCAAGTCTGACTAGGATCAGAGACTACCCTCATTACCTAATCCAACCTTAAGCTATCTGCCCTGAGTTAGCTAAATTTCTAGCATATAGTAAGATCGTGCAACAATTCATGTAAAGACTCTAGGATAAGATCACAATCATGACTAACCCAACTGAGTCTAACCATTCCATACCAATAATCCAACCATACAAAACCATACCAAAGTTCAACAACCAAATAAGTTTTATAATATAATATAATTAATTCTAAAATGAAATATGATAGAACTGTGAGAAATTATGTCTAATTATGCCAGCCTTCTAGCTTATTCCAATGCGAAGGATAAAACCAATATCGATCCCATCCATTCCAACCTATAGAAATACCATAAACCCTTTAACCAAAAGAGTAATAAAATCCAGTTATGATATGCCCCCAACCATAGCCAAAACCAATATCCAAATATAAACTAAAATGTCTAAAAATATACATAACATGAAGTGGAGCCTCCCAAAAAGGATGGAAGCTCACCACTTCAGTCCAAGTGTTATCCCCGAGTCAATCACTATGTAGGAGAAGTAGAATGGTCAGTTCCTGTATAGCGTAGGTGTACAGCCGCCAGTAGACGGGTTAGCAGGTGAACGCTAGTATGATGTCAAGAAAAGGATAAAATAATACCATTTATAAAATCAAGTAAAAATATATATATGCACATAACCATACATATATATATAACCATGCTGGGAAAAGGGGACCGAGTTTAGAATGTATTTAAAACCTTTACTTGGGTTGTGTAGTTTTGCCATCCTAAACCACTAATGGGCTATATGGGTTTAGCTCTCCTTGATAAAAAGGCCCCAGTGTGTGTAGTCGCACGACCAGTGAAGAAAACCTGGGATGACTAGTACATCCCATAAAATATAGTGTGACATTATGCACATAGTCACCAAGACCAACCTCACATTGGCAAATATGTCTGGGACCTCCACCTTCCATGTCCTTGATACACATCCCATAATTAATGCCCAATTACAAAAATTTCTCAAATAACCAAACCATTAACCAATTATTAACCAAGGCCATTATTATTGGTATCATCATACCAATCCTTACTTGTAAGTATTTTTAATAGCCAACCATATAGAGGTTTAAGGGGACTTTTAAGTGCCCTTCTCTTTACTATGTTAAACCACTTGGGGGATTCCATCTGCCACACAAGCATAACCATTAGACATTTACCATTCCAAGCCATTTAAACCATGCATAATTCCTTTACCAAGTTTTAAAATAATAAAGAGTTCCATTAAAAGTAATCAATGTAATGAACATATGTTTTTAAGCATTTTGTCAAACACATTGGGGGAATAATATGACCAAAATCAATTTCAATTACCATTAAACCATTACCATCCAATACAATTATACAAAACCACCATTAATGCATATAAAAGAATAATTAAACTATGGAAAACCATAACAAACCATTTAATATCAAAACCCCAAATTCATATTTGAAAACCAAAATCATAAAATCAACGAAATCATGAAAATATTTATAAAAACTATGCCTTTAGATATAATTAACAATGAGATAAGAGATCATGACTTAAACCAAGATAATGATGGAATGAAATCACCAAGACAAGCCCCAAATCAATCCTCCAGTTGAAACCCAAGCTTCCCCTGCCCAAAATCTTTTAAGAGAATTATAGAGTGTTTAGAAGAGTTTCTAAGTATTAATGAATGGAATAATAGGGTATATAACCTCCCAAGTAGGTTAGAAGTTATGGGACCTTATTAGTCTAAGTGAGGAAATATCCAAAATACCCACACTTAAGTTGTACTAAAATCCTATCACAGGGGTACGACTGACCCTCACAAGACGTACCCTTCCAATACAAGTGGTACCCTCTACTCGTATCCCAATCTCAACCTTTGGATCCAACTTTATCCATCATATGAATCATCCAATTGAGTCGTATCCAAAGTATATGATCCATATGTTTCACCCGTACCCGTAGCACATTTAAACCCAAGGAAGATTTTGATACTATCCGCCATACGAGTCCCAGCTATGACAAGTACCCTATCTTACGGCTCATGGTAAGAGAATCATACTCAAATTCAACCTAAGTAACCAAGTCTAAGATTAAGTTAAGAAACCAAACAATCTTTAACCACTAATAACTCGTACCCCTAAGTTTTATGCATCTAGTAACTAAAATACATCTCACCTACCGACACTGGTCAGCATAAAAATGGACCATACCATCCGTACCCCAACATAAGGCTCATATTTGAGTCATATTTAGTCCAGACACCAAAATTTTTGGAAATTTTCTAAGGTCCAAAAACTAAGGTGTTTCTATTTAACATCCAAAACACTGCCAAATAAAATGTGTCCTATGCCAAAATATGATAAGTACCACCTCTTCCTGGGATATTGCATGAAAAACTATAAGAAAAATCCTTTTTATCTAACATTAACTTGGAACCACTGCATCTAAAATACCTTATATGAAGATCAATGTAGTTGTGTGTAAACTAATGGCAATAGCATAATGAACTAAAATGTCTCTAGGAAATATTGTTAAGAATAATGAATTACTATTTTCATTAACAATATTTAACCAACCTAGAAACCAGATACTTTAACCTGCATTGAATGCTAGGCCACTCGTTAAATATAAAAATACATCAAACCCATATGATGCTTTACCATGAGCAGAGTGTATCCATTGAGAAAATATAGGTTCAATAAAGATTTGCTTCTTTGGAGTTCCCAAGGCATGCATAACATCATTTTGAACATAAAGTCCCAGGGTATGGTATTCTAGAAAGAGGCTGGCCCAGCTTAAATCAGATATGATAGCTTATTTATAATCTAACATTATTGACAATACACTATAGTTATTTTGCTTTGGATTATAATATCTAATAAAGAATATAGCTCCATGAGTGAAAGCTCCTATCATGATGAATCCTACGATATATTAGTGGTGAGTATATAATGCATCTTGCTATGAATGCATAAGTAGGTAAAGAGTATATGTGTTAAGTTACCAAAGAAGTAATATCATCTAAAGAAGCCAGAGCAAGGCCTAATTGAAAATGAAGCGAATTGTTGATTTTATCATAAAAACTATTATGTCCATGCCCCAATCACCCCCAGAGGAACATGTGCATCTAAAAGATATTTTATAATATGCCTAATCTCGAAATTGGTTTTATGCGTATGAGGTAATAGGAAAAATAAATGCAATAGGTAAATGGTGATGGGAAATATCAGTCAACAATAAGCTTTGCATTTGTAGATGGAATCCCCTAAGAAGAGTTAGAATGATAGTTCCATCCCTTGGGTGGTACAAAATAAATGGATACTTGATCGATATTTTGAGCATTAAGATTCCATTAAGCTACAAAAAGTTGGTCTAAACCTTAGGGATATGGTAATATATCTAAAAAATATTCCACCAAACATACTCCCTTCTAGATGAAGGAATAGCAACATGGACTAAATGTCCTATCCAATCTAAGTAAATTACACCAAAAAGTCCTGACAAATGTTGATTTAGATGAGATTCGACATTTTTTAACCAGGAAACCCTTTATTTCTATTTTGGTTATAGGTGAATCTGACCTGCTATTAACGATATGGCAAAAAGAAATAATAGAAAAAAAACTTCTAGTATAATGATCTTGATTAGTGCATAAATCGATTACCACTAGTAATAAACATCAGAATAAGCGATATTCTCTGGGCCAAGAGCACTTTTTTGAATAAATGCTTCCAAGATCGGTTAACCAAAATAAAGAATCAAAATATCATGAGCAATAAGTCTTACATATAAAGGGTCCTGTACCCACAAATCAAAATTTCCTTTCCAGGCTATATGAAATAGATTTGGAATTCATCTCCACCAGAGAGCAATCTAACATAGAAATTGCTTTTATCAGTGCTTTAATTGGCATGGGCTTACATCTTGATTTCAATAGTTCAAGTATTTAGCAACCAATTAGACTAACTAAGTATAAAAATTTTGATTTAATAATTTAGTTTAAGTTAGTCCATATTTTTACTTTTTATTGACTCCTTTCAAAAGTGGTAAGATCCAGTGAATCAGAAACAATTAATTAAGAATTTAAAAAAAAAATTATGAAAAAGATATATGAATATGTGTGGATCATACCTTTCATTCCACTTACAATCCCTATGTTAATAGGAGAAGGACTTATTCTTTTTCCAATGTCAACAAAAAGATTTCATTGTTTGTGGTCTTTTCAATGTGTTTTATTGTTAAGCATTGTCCTGAATTTTTCAATCTACCTTTCTATTCAACAAATAAATAGCAGTTCCTTTTATCAATATGTATGGTCGTGGATTATCAATAATTATTTTTTAAGTCTTTGGATACTTGATTAATCCACTTACTTCTATTGTGTCAATATTAATCACTACAGGGAATATGGTTCTTATTTATAGTAATAATTATATTCCTCATTTATCAAGGCTATTTGAGATTTTTTGTGTATATGAGTTTTTTTAGTACTTTCAGTTGGGATTAGTTACTAGTTCGAATTTGATACAAATTTATATTTTTTAGAATTGGTTGGTCTGTGTTCTTATTTATTAATAAGATTTTGGCTTACACGACCTATTTTGGTAAATGCTTGTCAAAAAACCTTAACTAATTTTGTTGGGGATTTTTTTTATTATTAGGAATTTTAGGTTTTTATAGGATAACATGGAGTTTTAAATTTACGAATATATTCAAAATATTAAATAACTTGATTATAATAATAAGGTCAATTTTTTATTTGTTACTTTATGCGATGTTCTCTTATTTGCCGGCGTAGTTGCTAAATTCGCCTAATTCCCCCTTCATGTATGGTTACATGATTCCATGGAGGGGCCTACTGCTATTTCGGCTCTTAACAAGCAACTACTATGGTAGTGACAGGAATTTTTCTTGTACCTCGGCTTCTTCCTCTTTTCAGAGTTATACCTTATATAATGTATTTGTTCTCGATTATAGAAATAATAATAGTATTATTAGAAGCTACATTAGCGCTTTCTCAAAAATAGATATAGAGCAATTTAGCCTATTCTACAATGTCTCAATTGAGTTATATGATGCTAGCTCTACGTATGGGATCTTATCGAAGTGCTTTATTTCATGTGATTGCTCATGCTTATTCCAAAGCATTATTATTTTTAGGATCTAGATCAATTATTTATTCAATGGAAACTATTGTTAGATATTCTCCGGCTAAAAGCCAAGATATAGGTCTTATGGGAGTTTTAAGAAAACATGTATCAATTACCAAAATCACATTTTTATTATTCTCTTTGTGGTATTCCACCGCTTTCTTGTTTTTGGTCCAAAGATGAAATTCTTAATGATAGTTTGTTGTATTCGCCAATTTTCACAATAATAGCTTGGGCCATAATGGGATTAACTGCATTTTATATGTTTCAGGTCTATTTACTTTCTTTTAAAGGGTATTTAAACATTCATTTTCAAAATTATGGTGGAAAACACAAAACCCTTTGTATTCAACATCTCTATGGGGTAAAAAAGAAATTAAGAAAAACTCTTGTTTATTAACAATAAATAATAATGAAAGTACTTATTTTTCAAAAACTAAATATTCAATTGATAAAAATGAAAGAATTATGACATGACATTTTATGACTTGCTCATTTTGGGCATAAAGCGGTTTATTCCTATCCATATAAATTGCACAATACTATGCTATTCTCAATATTTGTATTAGGAATCTTTACTTTTCTTACTGAATGGATAGGAATTCTTTTCAACCAAGAGGGAGTAAATTTGGATATATTATCAAAATAGTTAGCTCCATCTATACATCTCTTGCATCAAAAGTTGAATAATTCAATGTATTGGAATGAATTTTTAAAATGATGTGGTTCTTTCAATCAGTATAGAATATTTCAGAATATTTATAGCGTCATTTTTATGTAAACCCATTTATTCTTCTTTCAAAATTTTGAAGCTGATTAACTTTTTTTTGTTAAAAAGGGTCCTAACAGAATTCTGTGGGACAAAATTCTAAATGGCATATATGATTGGTCATATAATCGTGCTTACATAGATTTCTTTTCTACAAGATTCTTAGTTGGTGGATAAGTGGCTTAACTGAATTTTCTCATTTTTCTAATTGAAGAATAATTGATAGGATGACCCTAACGAGATTGGATTTATTAATTTTATTGTAGGAGAAGGTATCAAATATATAGGTGCAGAATCATCTCTTATTATCTTTCGTTGTATTTAGCTTATGTTTCCATCTTTTAATAGTTTATTACAAACTTTTTTTTTACTTTTTGGATCAAATTTAGATAGGAATCTTTTTTATCATAACTTTCACAATTACTAGTATTAATATTTTTATAGCTTGTATCTGTAAGTTGAGAGTGGACTTTATCCTTTATTTTGTCCTTTCCATTGACTCAAATTTTGCCAATTTCATCGATTTTGCCCATACCCATATTTCTTCCAAAAAGGGAAGGAAAAATGATAAGGATCTTCTTTAATGGATCTCTCTTGTTCCTGTTTAGTCCCCTTTATTTTGGAAGTAGTTTCTACATCTCTTTCTTCCTCACTTTCCTCCCGTTCTTATATTTTTAGGCTTCTTTTAGTTTCTTAGTAAGAATGGGGGATGGTATTTTTCCTAAATAGTAGATAGAAGTAATAAATAAGAGAATACTAAAGATGTGAGCCATAGAATTTCTCAATTCTAATATAAGGTACTTATTAGATCAAATGTACTTATTCGATATAATAGAATGATTTTGTTGTATCTAGACTAATACCAATTCAAGCCATTTCACGAATAAAATTTGTCCAATTAACCAACTAACAAAACCACTTGATACAAATTAGATTTTGTTATTGCATTGAAAGAGATAAATGTTGACTAATCTGGCTACCATTGAACTTGGTAAAATGAAATGGTTGAGTAATTAAAAAATGAGATTATTCAGGAATACACATTGAATATTGAGTTTACGCATTGAATTTATGGTAGTAGATCCATTATCAAAATAGTATTTATGATTATTCTAACAAAAATAAAATAAATGGTATAGTATAGCTAGGATAGTTATTGTATAAGGTTTACCCTAATGCAAGATGCAGAGGCACATATGTAGAAATCCATAACTAGAGCTAAAAAAAGAAAGAGATAAGAGGTCCCTGTGGAAAATGTAGTCAGAAATCCATAATAGAGTCCGACTATAATGACCAAATTGATTATCTTCATGCATAAGGATGCTAGTTTACCTAGTAGAAAAGATTAAAGAATCATCACAAACCTCCCTTATTATTTTCTATTGCAATGTCGGATTATTATATGATGATTTTTTTAATTTCCATGTATAGAAAAGAAATAGAAAGTGATAGACTAGAGATGACATATGTTATGTCAATGAGACCAAAGGGCTATAAAATGAATGTAATTGGGATATGGATGGAATATAATGAACTAGAGCCACTTTGAGGTTCCTCTAAAATGATGCATGCAAGGGATCCACTACGAAGAAGTTTCGGGAGTTATAAAGGAAGCTTCACTCATATTGGTCATGGGTTGAGAACGGGAATTGAACTTTATGAGATCAAATCATATGTTGCTTCTCAGTGCTCAGTGGTAGAGCAGTTGATTGTTAACAGATTGGTCATAGGTTTAAATCCAACTTGGGGATATTTGATTGATTTTGAATTAAAGAATTCAGAATAAAAGAGCTCGCTTTGCCCGTTAATAGTAGGTAACCCATTCCCTGTCTTTGTTTCTATTGCATTCTATCTCATCTTATTATATTTTGTTCTATGAGATTAGAAAATTACCATTAATACCTCAGTTTGGATCTTAGATAACCCCTTATTCCATATCCCTAGGGTGGGGCTATTTAGAACTAACCAATTATAAATTCTAAGATATACCAGCACTGCATATTTGATGCCGTCATCGATTCTCCCAAGAGGTCACAATTGCCGTGAGAAAAGATATTAATGACGAGGAGGGATTTTTTACTATTCTACTAATACCTTCTCTGCTATTGAAACACCTTAAATTTTTGGCCTTTGAAAATTCCTTGAGTATTGAGCTCATTGCCTTAGTTACAACTAGACTCCTAAAGTCGTAGGGTGTCCCGATGAGTCATTGGGATAAGTCATAACCAAAACAATAATTTGTGGCTTGATTTTTCTTGAGTATGAGTGTCTCACTAAGAGCCGTAAGGATATGTTATGAGTTTTTAGGTATAAAGTAAGGTGTCCAGCATAAGTCATAAATTGGGTTTTGTGTTGATTATAATTGGACCCTATGTGTCGTAGGGCATTATTATGAGTGGTGTCATTTAGTCCTAAGTAAAATACCATAGGGTGCCTTGGAGGTACTTCCTTGGTTAAGGCTTGGGGTGGCGAGCTGTAAAAAAGGTTACAAGTCAAGGGGTTGACTCGTAATCAAATACGGAACTTTTTTAGCTTTTAAGTTGAGGGAATTTTGGACATTTACCCTCTTAAACAAATAGAAACCAGTGACTTATAACCTATTTAATGTGTTTTTATCTCTTAGAAACCATCTAAGTAACTCTCAAATGCTCCCAAAAATTCTCTATAAATTCCCTCAAGCAAGTCAAGCTAGGGTTTCATCATGTTGGTCATCTAAGGGATCAGGGGTCGATTCTTCTCAAAATTTCTTGGTGTTTAAGGCATGTTACTATTCCCTCGTTGTTAATTTTGTAGAATTATGGTATTTAAAGTATTGTTCCTGAGATTATTGTGATGGCTTTTAAATAAGGGCTTTGGGTTTTCAAAGGTTAATGAATTGAACAATGTTTCTCATGGTTTATATATGATTTTCATGTTTTAAATATGGTTTTGAACTTGTGGGTACATGGGTATGATGAATGAACTAGGGAATTGTGATTATCCCAAACTTGTGACTTTTGAAGTGGTTATGACCCTAACCCCATAATATGAAAATAATTCTAATTATGAGAACTGTGTGAATTTGCAAAAGTTAACTAGTCTTGAACTATTGCATGATATAAAGGGATATTTGAAATACAATGGCATGATTTAATAAATAAAGAGAGTTGGTGTCCCCTACCGTATATTAATGAACAAAAAGAGTTGTTCTCCCCAAGTTAATGGAAATTATTTTGGGAAGGATATGTTACCTTACAAGTGTAGTTGGTATAATGATACCAACAATGTATACCTAAATGTGTATTATGGTTCATTGAATGGGATTGTGTGATAAAAGTTTTAATTGGGCTCTAATGAAGGTTGTGTAGCTGAGTCATAAAAGTGGAGGTCCAAGTGACCGATACTGGAAATCGCATTTGCCGATGTGGGTGTCAAAGTGACGAGGGAGGTTTGAGTCCTTATTTTTATTTTATGATTAGGGAGGTTCGAGTCCCTCATAAATCATTATTTTTTCGGGTGCTTAAGTCACCTTTGTATATATTAGGAGGTTAGAATCCCCCATGTGCATATATATGAGATTATTCTTTGGTTCGTGTGTCTACACTCACTGGGGACCAGCCAGGGCCCATGTATCCCGTTGGTACTATCATATGATGGTTGAGCTACACAATCCAAGATAAAGTTTTAAAATGCATGTTAAGACTTGTTAACTTTCTTAGTATATGATATAGATGTATATATATATATATATGTTTATGCATTTGATTAGGTGCATTGGTTTTTGAACAATTTTAAGCTATTGATCATATCATTATGTTATCTTTAGCCGCGAGTTACATGCTAGGGTTCACCCCACTAATCATTTTTAGACGTTGCATCCCCACATGATGTAGGAACTAGTCATTCTACTACTCCTCCTGCTCAGTGACTTGGATTCTGGATCAGCTAGCGAGTCAGATAGAAGTGGTGAGCTTCCACACCTTGGAAGACACCATTTCATGATTATGGTTTCCCTTACATTTTGACAATCCCATTGGATTTGGTTATTGGCTATTATCAAAGGCATGTCCCAGCACTTTACTGATATTTAGTTTTAGATCATAGTTTAGAAGGCCTTGTTTGGACTACTGTGGTTATTTGGTGTGTTGGTCGGTAGATTGGCTGGTCATTGATGATTGGTTATGGACATCCATTTAAAACTTTTTAGACTATTGTACACTATCTTGTTATATATTCAGAATTCAGCAGACCTTGGGGTGTGGTGCGTTTGGTTTAGTTAGGTGGAGGGGGTGATCTCCGGTCCACATGGGACTTGAGATACCCTTCATGGCCAAACCCTAGTTTGGGTCATGACAAGGGTTGTATTAGAGCCTATGTTTGGTGTCATTAGGTGTCAAATAAAGCCGTGTTGTAACACCCCGAGTCTATACCCCAGACAGTACACGGTGCTCATAATTCCGAAGGACCACAAGCTAACTCATGACTTGTACCTGTAGCTATACCTGAATAGTAATAATGTAATTATGCAAAAATTAGGTGGAAACATGCCATAAGGTTCAAATCTAAAATAAATATTGAAACTGAACATCTATCTAAAAATACTCTAGTCTGAGAAACCACTACTGTCTGAACACAGAGATAATTGGGATAAGTCCCCAACTAACTCTGACTATTGAAATAAATAGAGATATTGAAATAAAAATTATGTCCTCAAACTATGAGGACTCACCACTAACTCTGACTGTTGAAAATTTGAACTGCTAAGTATGATCGGGAGTCCATGTGTCTGAACCTATGATATAAAACATCATTGCATAAAAGAAAAGTATGTGTCAGTACTTTGAATGTACTGGTAAGCTAAGTAAGGTAGGCTGATATGCACGGGTTCATATGCATGAACAAATACTGACTGAGTAACATGAACATAATTGAATGAGGGTACATGCATGAATACATAAACTATAACTGAGATCATGATAACACTGGATATTGAGTTCTGACTACTAATTTACTAATATCTGAGTTTACTGATGCTGCATTACTAGCAACAGAGTAACTGTTTTGGACAGTCTTGATTTTGTAGAACTGAAATGAGTTCTATACTGAGATGGGTGATTGAGTCTGGCAATCCTAAATCTGTAGAACTAAACTGAGTTCTATAATGAGACTGAAACTGTGGTAGGTAGTTATCTAACTGATATGCCCATCTCCATATGGATTGGGGTTCAACTTGTAACCTCAGTTGGAAGGGTGTCAATACTATGCCACGAGTAAATATATATTGTGAGTTAACCCTCTCTGACAGGAAGCTCTTTCATCAACCCTCGTTGGCAAGAAAACTCATATGAGATATATTAACCCTGGTCTGGCAGGAAGATATCTCAACCTACGTAGGATATGTAGTACTATAACACAGGGATTGTTACTAACGGTCAAACCCTTATGCTCATAGGAATGCCCCCATCCCTGAGTTCGCTCGGTGCTGAATCCTACTCCCAACTGAATAGACACTGAACTTATTTCTAGTCTGTACTAGGCTTGACTGAGTTGTTACTGATTGTACTATCTAACTGAACTGAATTGAGTCCCCTGAGTTCTGTTAATTGATAGAGTACTACTGAATTCTATTAACTGACTGAATGCTATGGAATTCTATTAACTGACTGAGTTTATTGTGGTCTGAACTGTAAATTGTACTAGAACTATGACTGATTTCTAGGTACTACTGTTTGTGACACTACTGAGGTTATTTCATAACTATTGTAGCTCTAGATAAATAGCTAAGTTTTTGAATATTGAATACCCCCAGAACTTGATAGCATAAAAAGTAAATCATAGCATAGACTTGAAAAGCATAATCATGTTCACTTGTTCATAACTCATTCATAGGTACATTTTATCAAACATTTGCATGATATAACTTGCACATAAGTTAGCATGACATGATTTTCCCCTTTTTAGTTCACATGAACAATTTATCAAGAACTTGGAGAACACAATCTATGCACATGGTACTAAACAACATGTAGGCATCACAACTTTAATTCCAACTTCACACATTCAAGGGTTTAACATGAATTCATATGATATTACAAATATATTAATTAACTCCACATGAAACTTGTAGTGAAACATGGATTTAGAACCCCAATTAATCATTATCATCACGAATATAATCAAAACCAACATGGAATTCATGAGATCAATACACTTTATGTTTAAAAATAGTTTCTTGGACTCCAAGGGTGGAAGGAACCCTCGGATTAACACTTCACATACCTTAACAATTAAATTTTGAAAGATTGATGGTAAGTTCTTGAGCCTTGAATTGAATTTGAAATCTCCTAGGGTTTGTTCTTGAGAGAAACTTGTGAAGAATGAATAGTTTTTACTATTAGAAGGATTTAATTGTGTGTTTTGGGGATAATAGATGTGGGAAAAAGACCCAATTACCCCTGAGGACGTGGATTTTTAATGACTAAAAACTTACTTAGTAATGCGTAGATCGATGCGCCATGACATTGGCATCGATGCGATGGCCAATGTGCTGCGTCGAGTCTGCATTGGTTCACTGGAATTTGCATTGGGAGCTGGAGAAAAATATTCATCAACGCAATGGACGACGTAGCGCATCAAGATTGTGTCAATCCACTAGTTTGAGCTTTCAAATGTAATCCAAACAAAGTCCAAAAAATCTAAAACTTATCCGGGAACACCCACTGATATTCATGATCAAAATTCAGCCTAAAAATCATTACTTTAAGGTCATAAAGGTCAAAAAGTAGAGTTGCTAACTTACGAAGGATAAAATAACACTAAGTATGAAAACTTAGCACAAATTCTCAAAGTCTGGGACCCCTTAAGAAGCTCAAAGGACTGAGTTAAGCTAAGGATTTTGCGAGGTCTTACAATATCTCCTCCTTGGGAATATTCTTCCTCGAATAGGACTAACGAGGCTGGGATTACTAACAGACTAAACTTATTTACTGGACATGCAGGACTGCAATATGATTTCATGACCGACACTACTGATATGCTAAAATTTCATACTAAACATGCATATATGATGCATGAGTATTTAGCTGAACATGATTCATGAATTCATGACTAGAATTACTGATAAGTTGAGTTTCTTATGCTAAACATGCATATCTGATGCATGAATACATAACTGAAAAATGCAATGGTAACTGATACTGAATCTATCAAAGGGAAATCTGAGTATGGAACTGAGTAAGTTCAAGGGAAAACTGTTACCTTGCTGAGTCTAAATTTGTAGAGAAGAGATGAGGATACTTGGTCCGCATGTCTGCTTTTTCTTCCAAAGTAGCTCCCTTAATGGACTGATTCTGCCAAAGAACTTTAACTAGAGGGACTTCTTTGTTCCTCAATCTACGAATCTAATTAGTCAAGGATTTTAACTCAGACCTATTCGCAAGAGAGACTGTTCTGAATATCTATGCCCTTTATAGGGACTACAACTATTGGGTCACCTATGCACTTCTTTAGCAAGGAGACATAAAACATTGGATGGACTGAATCTAGATTTGAAGGCAACTCAAGCTCATAAGATACCTTTCTAAAATGGCTGAGAATTCGATAAGGACCGACATATTGAGGACTGAGCTTTTCCTTTCTTACCGAACCTCTTCGCTAATTTTGTGGGAGAGATTTTCACAAATACAAAATATCCGATGTTAACTCAAGATCATTTACTGAACATGTATTAACGGGAACATGAGACATAACTGAGCTTGAACTATGATATATGAACTGAATATCATGAACTGAACTGATCCCTTTGAATACATGTCTTACGGCTGAAATTGGAACTTGAGGATCCACTTATGAGTAGCCATTATTCCAAAATGGATTCGTTATGTGAAGAGAAACTGGGAGGTTTAGGACATGAATGCTCAGGGGTTACGGTGCATCTCCTCCTTGGGTGATTATGTCCCTTAAAGAATGCTGACTTAGCTGATATACTGAGGAAAAGATGGGATGATGCATGGGGCACCTTCAAACGGAGTTGTGAATGAATATCTGGGATCTAAAACTGGGACATGATACATGAATTGAGCTGAACATGCAACTACTTGGTTGCTTCATCTTGGAATAGTTACATTCCTAACGCTTCGGTTAGTGCGACTATATGGAAAGATGGGAAACCAAATTATATGAACTTGTCACCTGGCTGCTAAATTAAATTATTAGTTTACGAACTAACTCATGCTGAAAACTAATACTCAACTAGAGCATTTTCTTTACACTCTTCTATAGAGTTCTAGTGACTTTAGGGAGAAAGGAATCTTGGAATGGGATGAATAAAACATCTTAATAAGAAATCACATCCTAGAAATTTTGTAATATGAGGCGAGGCCTACAAATCATCATCTAAGATAAAGTGACTAAGCCTTATGCACTGGAACTACAAATTTTCAAGCTTACACATATTCCTTGAATACTCTCTCAACTATACTCTCCATCCCATTACGACACTTCAACTGAGACTACTGTAAATATTCACATAGACGTTGAGCTCGAATACAGAAACATACTAACTTGTCTAATTAACTGAATGTCTGATAGTTGAATACTGGTCCTGTAAGATTAAACTATACTTAGTCTGGACTGAAATTGTAGAGTATTTTATGTATGAGGTAAGGGCTGATGAGCAATATGAGGTACTGAGCATGAATACGTGAAGACTATATTATTTGAGAATGCAAGACCAAGCGTATAACATAATTTTGAAATAGTCTGTAAACTAAGGTATTGAAATACTGATAACTGATAAATCTAGGCTATGGTCAAGCAAATCTAAAACTAAACTTAGTTACTGATCTTATTACTAGATTGGGACTATGATTGAGACTGTAACTAAGATGGTAGTTGAGGCTGTAACTAAGACTGTAAATAAGACTCATACTGGAATTAAACATTATGTTCTGATAACTATACGATAGAGACTGATATAAATTGAGGGTTTGAATAGACAATCACACTCGGCATTTTCTCAACTTCTCATCTCATGAAAAATCCTGATCCCCCCTTCATTCAGCAACTAAATAAAACTTTTTGCTAGCAATTTACCTACATACAAATCTGACATTCAAGCCTATCTTCGTGACTATAGCCTTGTGTATCACAAGTATGAAAAAATCTTTTCTTAAAATAAAACATTTATTCTCTCCCATCTAAGAAATCACTCATCACTACATCATTTCATAAGGAGAGTTCACTGAAGGGTTAAAACATGAGGACCTGAAGCATGAGTGAAAGTTATACAAAATTTGATACCTAACTGAGGCCTGGGGAAGAGAATGTCAACATCATAGATTCACTAAGAGACCTAAACTGAGGATATGCGTGACATAATTTGAATTTAGTTTATTGTTAGGGGTATAAAATGAGTCATAAGAACTGAACATACTGTAAAGCATGACCTGAGTACATGAGTCATGAGTTGCATGGCCTAAGTTTGGAATTTTTGTATTCACTGAACATGATTCGTAACACTGACTGAACTTGAACTATTTATTCTAGGAAATGTAAGCGTGCATGATTGCTATGTGCATGAGTATGAGCTATGATCATAGAGCTGACATGTAAGATATGAACAAACATCATGATAACTGATGGGTTTTGAGAGTCTAGAATACAATTATGAGATGATCTGTGTGATCATTTTCGCTACGAGAATAGGCAAGAATGTTATTGATGAAGGCTATGACAAACATGTCCAAGTACTTCTTGAACACGCAATTCATCAAGTCCATGAAAGTTGTTGGGGAATTGGTAAGACCAAATGACATGACTAAGACTTTGAAGTGACCATACCGAGTTTTGAAAATTATCTTTGGAATGTCACCGTCTCTAACTATAAGCTAATTACAGCCTGATCTGAGTCTATCTTAGAAAAGTAACTAGCCCCCTAAAGTTGGTCAAATAAGTCTTCAATTCTGGGAAGGGGATACTTGTTCTTGATCGTGACTTTATTCAACTGATGGTAGTCAATACACATTTTGAGAGAACCGTCTTTCTTACGCATGAATAAAACTAGTGCGCCCCATGGGGACACACTAGATCTAATGAATTCCTTATCTAGGAGATCCTTCAACTGTTCTTTTAATTGTCTGAGTTCTGTGGGTGCCATTCTGTATGGAAAAATACATATGGGCTGAGTATCTAGAAGAAGGCCTATTCCGAAGTCGATTTCCCTTTCGGGAGGACCTCTGGAAAGATCTTTGGGAAACACATCAAGGAATTCATATACTACAGACATTGATTCAAGATTAGGGGTTTATGAATTATAGTTTTGGATTCGAACGAGATGGTAGATACACCCCTTAGATATCATTTTTTCTCCCTTAGGTAGGAAACAAGCTAACCCCTAAATGCTGAAGTACTACCCCTCCACTCTAGGAAGGGTTTAGTGTTTCTGCAGTCGATTAAGGCATAGCAACAATGAAGCAAATCCATGCCGAGAATGATATCAAAATCGGTCATCTCTGATTCAACTAAGTCTGCTAAAGTGATGTTCTGAGATACCATAATTGGACAGTTCCAGTGTACGCGTTGGGCTATGATAGATTAACCCACTGGGGTAGAGACTGAGAAAGGCTCTACAATGATTTTGGGACTGACTCCAAAATCAACAGCTATATATTGGGTTACAAAGGATAAAAAATCTCCTAGATCTAGCAAAGCATGAACATTTAAATGGTAAACTTGTAATGTACTAGTGACCATATTAGGAGAACTTTCCTAATCCTATTGGGACTGAAGTGCATAAATACTATTTGGGCATTGCCCATTGGTGGCACTAGAAGAGACACCCTACTGATTTGGGCGATAGGTCTGAGCAGGGGGATGATTATGTTGACTCTACGAACCCACCTGAGGATAATCTCTGACTCTATGTCCTGGCTTTCCATATTTAAAACACACATTACTGCTAGCTCTATAGATACTTTTATGGTTTCTGTCGTACTTCTAGCAAAGAGGATTTGTTCGGACACTTCTTAGCCTAGATATTTTTGCCCTCTTATTTTTTCTCCCCTCTTTCCTATGCCTCTTCTCCTCACTTTATAAAGTATGAGCCATAATCCTTGGTTAGATAATAGCCAGATGATTGTTTTGAGTAGCTACTGAATAAGCTAAGGTCGTGAAAGCAGCTCTAAATTCAGAGTGGGAGACATGTTCATTCAGGGGATCTGCCTAAATGGGCAGAGGGGCTGGCTGATTTTCATTACTTCTCTTGTTAGCTTCTCTAGAAGGCATTTTCTAGAAGCATTAGGAAGATATGAATTAGACTGAGATTTTAACTTAAGCTCATGCTCACCCGCATGATATGAATACTGAAGAAAGGGAAACTTATCCTAAAACACCTCATAACTTCTTATCCATAAGTGTAGAGCTCAATACACCCATCTATAAGACTCTACTAGACGTGATTTTCAGACTTCTTGCATCTCTTTTAAACCTTAGGCTTTGATACCAAGTTTGTAATGCCTCTAGTTTGTACACCGGACACTACACGGTGCTCATAATCCCAAAGTACCATAAGCTAACCCATGACTGGTACCTGCTGTAATAACTGAATAGTAATACTGTAATAATGTGGAAATTAGGTGGAAACTTTCCATAAGGTTCAAATCTAAAATAAATACTAAAACTAAATATTTGTCTGAAAATACTCTAATCTGAAAAGCCTCTACTGTCTGAACACGGAGTTGATGGGACAAGTCTCCAACTAACTCCGACTACTGAAATAAACTGAGATACTAAAATAAAATTCATGTCCTTAAAATATAAGGAATCACCACTAACTCTGACTACTAGAAATTTAAACTACTAAGTATGATCAGGAGCTCGTGTGTCTGAACCTATAATATAAAATATCATAGTGCAAAAGAAAAGTATATGTTAGTACTTTGAATGTACTGGTATGCTAAGTGAGGTAGGCTAATATGCATGGGTTCATATGCATGAAAAAATACTAACTGAGTAACATGAACATAACTAAATGAGGGTATATGCATGAATACATAAACTGTAACTGAGATTACGATAACACAAAATACTAAGTTCCGAATATTAATTTATTGATATATGATTTTACTGATACTACATTACAGATAACTGAGTGACTATTTATGATAGTTCTAATTCTGTAGAACTGAATAGAGTTCCATACTAAGTTGGGTGACTGTGTCTACCAGTCCTGAATCTTTATAACTAAATTGAGTTCTATACTGAGACAAAATCTGAAATTAAAACTATGAGAGGTAGTTATCCAACTAACATACCCTTCTCCAAATGGATTGGGGTCCCACCTATAACCCCAGTTGGAAGGGTGTCAATACCGTTTCATAGGTAAAGACAAGTTGTGAGTTAACCCTCTCTGACAAGAAGCTCTTTCGTCAACCCTTGCTGGCAGGAAAACTCATAGAAGATATATCAACCCTAGTCTGGCAAGAAGATATCTCAACCTATGCTAGCTATGTAGTTTTGAAATGCAGGAACTATTTCTAAGGGTCAAACCCTATGCTAACAGGAATGCCTCAATCCCTGATTTCGCTCTATTCTGAATCCTACTCTCAACTGAATAGACACTAAGCTAATTTCTAGTCTGTACTAGGCTTGACTAAGCTGTTACTGATTGTACTATCTAATTGAATTGAACTGAGTCCACTGAGTTCCATTAATTAATGGAGTACTACTAAATTCTATTAACTGACTGAATACAATTGAAATCTATTAATTGACTGAGTTTACTGAGGTCTGAACTGTATACTATACTGGAACTATGATTGATTTCTAAGTACTACTGCTCGTGGCACTACAGAGGCTATTCCGTAACTACTGTAGTCTAGATAAATAGCTAACTTTTTTGGTATCGAATACCCCCAGGACTTATAGCATGAAAAGTAAATCATAGCATAGACTTGAAAAGCATAACCATGTGCACTTGTTCATAACTCATTCATAGGGACATTTTATCAAACACTTGCATGATATAACTTGCACATAAGGTATCATGACATGGTTTTCCCCTTTTTAGTTCACATGAGCAATTTATCAAGCACTTGGAGAACATAATCTATGCACATGATACTAAACAACATGTAGGTATCACAACTTCAATTCCAATTTCACATATTCAAAGGTTTAACATGAATTCACATAATACTACACATATATCAATTAACTCCATATGAAACTTGTGGTGAAACATGGAATTAGAACCCCAATTAATCATTATCATCATGAATATAATCAAACCTAACATGGAATTCATGAAATCAATACACTTGAACTATAAAAATAGTTTCTTGGACTCCAAGGGTATAATGAATCCTTGGATGAACACTTCACATACCTTAACAATTAAATTCTGAAAGATTGATGGTAAGTTCTTGAGCCTTGAATTGAATTTAAAATCTCCTAGGGTTTGTTCTTGAGAGCAACTTGTAAAGATTGCATAGTTTTTTTCTCTTAGAAGGGTTTAATTTCATGTTTTAGGGGTGATAGATATTGGAAAAAAACCCAATTACCCCTGAGGATGTGGCTTTTTAATGACTAAAAACTGACCAAGCGATGCATAAACCAACACACCGCATCATTGGCATTGATGCGATGGCCAACATGCCATGTTGAGTCCACATCGGTTCATTAGAATATGCACTGAGATCTAGAGAAAAATATTCATCCACGCGATGGGCGATGCAGCACGTCGAGATCGCGTTGATCTACTGGTTCGAGCTTTCAAATGTGAACCAAATGAAGTCCAAAAATCAAAAACTTATCTCGGAACAACCACTAATATTATTATCTTGTTTCAACCTAAAAATTATTACTTTAAGGTCATAAAGGTTGCAAAATAGAGTCTTTAACTTATGGAGGCTAAAATAACACTAAGTATGAATACTTACCTAATATTTTCTAAGTCTGGGACCCCTTAACATGCTTAAAGGATTTAGTTAAGCTAAGGATTTTGTGGGGTATTACACGTGTCAAGTAGAGTCTCATTTATGGGTTTGTAGTGCACCACACTTATAAGGGACAGACTATGTGATATTTAGGAATGCTTTCCTTTCTTGTTGTTCTATTTTAAGTTGTCGAGTCTAACACCTTTAGTCTCTCTAATTCCTACTTGTTCGCTTTTCAGATCATGCCTCCCATATGGTATGAATCTTATGGAAACTCCTATGTCCTACTTGATGATAATATTGATGGAACACGTCCTGCTTATATGGTACAGACCCAGTCTAGGAGTCTAGTTCCTAATTGTCCTTGTAGAGTTCCACCGGTCCCTTCTAGTCCTCCTCAAGCTCCTCAAACTGATATGTCTAATGTGAAATTTTGTCAGTCCATTCATATACTGACTTATTTGGTAGCTTCTTAGTCTAAGTTTGTAGCTTTAGTTACTCCATCTTTTGAAGACACAAGGGTTGTCTAGTTTATGAGGTTGAATCTTGTAACCTTTATTGGTGTTAAGGTTAAGAAGTATCCTTAAGGTTTTGTTGATAAGATGGAGAAGATCTTCAGGGTTATGCATGCTACTAATGTAGAGGGTGTGGGATTTGCAGCCTATCAGTTAAAGGATATAGCATACTAATAGTATGAGGAATGGGAATGGTTTAGGGGAGATGATGTCAAATATGCACTGTGGGATGAGTTCTCTAGTACTTTTCTAGACTTTTCCTTTTCTCAGAATATATGGGAAGCGAAAACAAAAGAGTTTGTTAATCTGAAGCAAGGTAGGATGATGATTTAAGAGTATACCATGAAATTCCATCAATTATCCCGATATGCTCCTGAGTTAATGACTAGCATGAGGGACTGAATGAGAAAATTTACTTCTTGGTTGTCCTGTGATTTTATCCTGGAAAGTAATGATGCCTTATTTAATAGGGAGATGGACATCTCCAGATTGGTTATGTGTATGTGGCAGGTTGAGGAAGAGAAGTAGAAAAAATCAAAGATAGGGGAAAGACGAAATAAGAAGTTTAGATTTTCAAATAAGGATGAAGGTTAATAGTAGAATGGTAGAGATAGTGAAAAGTGTCTAAGAAGAAGTGGGGGAGTTCTGGTTCCTACTCTATGACTAGTGTTCCTTATCCAAAGTCGTCAGGTGACCATCATTGTTAGTATGATAGTAGGTTTAGGGTGCAGAGTACATAATCTCAAGCTGGTGAGGCTTAGTGCACTCTATCATTTCTTTCTTGTAGATTCTGCGGGTAGGTGCATCGTAGGTTTTTGAAGAAGGAAAGAAAAGGTGTTTTAAATATGGTCAGATTGTTCAGTTGAAGAGGTTTTCCTTCTAAGGTTTCTTCAGGGGTAAATAAGATTCCTGTTGCCACTTGATCAACTCATGTACCAAAGTATGCTACTTTTGCTTCTAAGACTGGAACTGGCCAAAACCGTTTGTATGCTCTTGCTACACGCCAAGACTTTGAGGCATCCCCTTATATCTTTATTGGTATGTTGTGATTCTCTCATGATGTGTATTTATTCCTTGATCCAAGGTCTATTGTTTCTTATGTAACCCTATTTTTGGCTGTGTATTTTGGTTCAATCTTGAGTGTACCCTGACCCCTTTTCTAATTCTACCTAGGTGGGTAACTCTGTTGTTGGTAAAGAGTCTATAGTGGTTGTTTGGTATCTGTTAGTGGTAAATAAACTCTAGTAGATATGGTAGAGTTTGACATGATTGATTTTGATGTCATATTAAGGATGGACTAATTGCACTCATGCTATGCCTCCTTAGATTGTCGAACCCATAAGGTCATGTTTAAATTCCCTAATGAGCCGGTCATTGAGTGGGTAAGGGGTTCTCTAGTTCCTAATGGAAGGTTCATATCATATCTTAGAGCCCGGAAATTGATTTCTAAGGGATGTCTTTCTCATTAGGTCTGTGTTAAATATTCTATCTCGAAGGGTCCTTTCTTCCAATTCGTTCCTGTGGTTAACAAATTCTCCAAGGTTTTTCCTGACGATCTTTCTAGTATCCCTCCCAATAGAGAGATTTATTTTGGGATTGACCTTATTCTGGTCACTCATTCTATCTCTATCCCTCAATATAAAATAGCTCTGGCTGAGCTGAACTAAGCTTAAGGAGCAGTTGAAAGACCTTCTTAGCAAGGATTTTATCTATCTTAGTGTGTCTTCGTGGGGCGCTTCCATTTTGTTCGTGCATCAAAAGAATGGTTCCGTTTGAATATTCATTGATTACCGTCAGTTAAATAATGTGACCATAAATAATAAGTATCATTTTCCTCAAATGGATGATTTTTTTAACCAACTTTAGGGTTCTAGATATTTCCCTAAGATTAATCTTAGGTCGGGTTATCATCAGTTAAAGATTTGGGATATGGATATCCCGAGGACTGCCTTCCAAACCCAGTATGGTCATTATGAGTTCCTAGTCATGTCTTTTGGTTTAACTAATGCCCTGGTGAAATTCATGGACTTAATGAATAGAGTCAACCATCAGTTTCGAGATTTATTTGTTATTGTGTTTATAGATGATATTCTGGTGTATTTCTAAAGTGATGCGGATTATGCCGATCACCTCTGTATTATGTTACAAACCTTGAAAGATCAACATTTGTATGCTAAGTTTTTAAAGTGTATACTTATGTGGTTTATGTGATTTTTGTCGAAGGGATCACGGTGGATCCATAGAAAGTTTCAATTGTTAAGAAGTGACCAAGGCCCATGACTCCAACCGATATTTGAAGCTTCTTGGGTTTATCTGATTACTATAGAATATTTGTGGAGAGTTTCTCGACTATAGCTGCCTCATTGACTAAGCTGACCAAAAAGATGGTGAAGTTTTTATGGTCTGATGCTTGTAAGGGTAGTTTTGAGAAGTTGAAAGATAAGTTGACTTTAGCCCCACATCTGACTTTACCCGAGGATGCGGATGATTTAGTTGTCTATTGTGATGCATCCCATGTAGGAATTAGTTTTGTGTTGATGTAGCATAATAGGGTAGCAGCCTATGTTTCCAGGCATTTTAAAGTTCATGAGAAGAATTATTCAACTCATGACTTAGAATTATTGCCTGTGGTGTTTGCATTGAAGATTTGGTGTCACTATTTGTATGGAGTCCATGTGGATATTTTTTCTAACCATAAAATCCTACAATATGTGTCCACCTAGAAGGAGTTAAATCACAAGAAGAAAAGGTGGCTTGAGTTGCTTAAAGACTATGACATGAGTCTTCATTATAACCCAAGTAAAGCTAATGTTGTTGTTGATGCTCTTAGCAGGTTATCCATGGGGATTCTAGCTCATGTGGACAAGGATAGGAGAGAATTGGTGAATTATATTCACCATTTGTATAACCTTGGAGTTCATCTCTTGGACTTTGAAGATGGTGGTGTGTTTATGCAGAGGTGTCTAAGTCATCCCTTGTTGCTAAAATAAAGAAAAAGTAGGTACTGGATTCAGTCTTAATTAAGATTAAGAAGGATGTGGGGTGGAAAAAGGTTATAGCTTGTGAGATTTGTGGTGATGGTATCTTGAGGTATGATGTTGGGCGTATTTATACCCCTAAGAACCATAATTTACCCATATTTTAGCTAAGTTTTGAGGATAAAATATATAATTCCTGCACTTTTAGTCCATTTTCCTTTATGTGAGCTAACCAATGTGATTAGCATGTTTTCAGGTACTAATGATGAAGATTTCAGCACTTTATGGACTTGTGAGCAGCAAAGGAAAACTTCACATTAGAGGGAAGGCAGCTTTTGGACTGAAAGTGATACATGGGAACTTTTTCCCAGGCAAACCCAGTATTTTTAAATACTTAAGGAGGTAGTAGCAACTTATTGGACAAGGATATTATAAAAACCTTAATGCTGAATTTTTCAGCAGAATTAATCATTATCATTAGTCATAATTCACGTGGGAGATTTTGTAATAACTTTGAGACAGAGAAACACGGCTCACAGAGTAACGGACAAAGGGAAAAACGTCAATCCCTTATTGACGCCAAACCATCTTCATCGTGTTGATTGTTCTAGTGTTGGTATGATGATTATGTCTACTTTGATTTCCGTTGTACTCACGAGTAGCTAAACTTCTCTGTTAGGGTTATGAAAACCTCATAAGATACTATCTATTAACTATGAGTTTGTGAATTATTGATGTGTTATGCTACTTATATCATTACTCTCCTCATTTTGATTGAATTCTTATGGTTGCAAACATAGAGAATACGCCATTATAGCATTAACTTGTTCCAGAGAAAAGTTACATGTTTGGAAAAGAGAGTGTGACAAGGAAATAGGGCTTCCAACCTCTATTTACACGTTAATGCCTTAACCGGATTAACTTCTTGGAGAGTTCGTACCATTAGTATACACTTTAGGCTCGAGAGAGGTAAAGTTAAATAAATCCTTGATGGTTGGGAAACACTTGGATTTAGAATTAGAATACGATTCTCTATAAGTGGATGCATGTCTAAATTCTGCGTTACTCATAGTTAATAGAGAAGTAGAACTTACAAGGTGGACATAACCCTAACTTATTACTCTCTGTGATTAAATCTTACTTAACAAATCATTCCATTCGTTATTTTGATACTATTATTTCACGCCTAAACCATACCCCCCCTTTTTTTGTGGAATTTTCGACCAACAGTCTACTAATAATTGCAACACTTAGTGACCAAGTATTCCCTGTGGGATTCGACACCCAACCCAGTTGGGTTCTATATTTGACAGCGACCGCTTACACTTTCTAACAAGAGCTGTAATTTGGGTGTATCAAATTTTGGTGTCGTTGCCGGGGAATACGGTTATCTACTAAGTTTGTGATAATTACTAGACCCTTTAGTCAAAGATTCTCGAATTTTACTTTTTGTTTGTTGTTTTTGTTTTGTTCAGGTTTGGTAGAGTGCATGCCCAATACACGAAGATCTGGTCAGCCATTATTACCTCTAAATCCTGAACCACATCTTATTGGTAATATGGATGCACAACGAGACATTGAAAGAAGGGCTGCTCAATAGGAGCAGGCTAGATTAGCTGCATTGGTAGCCACTCAAGTGCATCAATAGAATATTGATAACCCAGGTCGGGCAACAAATCTTGATGAAGAGGACCTGGGTGATGATGAGTTACTAAATCCAAGGCGTGCAGATGAGGTGGCAGTGATAATGCTCAAACTACAGCTCTCGTAAGAGTGTAAGCGATCGCTGTCAAATATAGAACCCAACTTGGTTGGGTGTCGAATCCCACAGGGAATACTTGGTCACTAAGTATTTCAACTATTATTAGACTGTTGGTAAAAAATTCTACGGAAAAGGGTGTATTTTGTGCGTGAAGTAAAAGTATGAAAATAGCAAAGTAAAAGCGGAATGTTTAGTAAGATTTTAATCAATGAGAATTGTAAGTTAGGGTTATGTCCACCTTATGAGTTCTACGTATCTATTAACTATGAGTTATGCGGAATTCAGACATGCATGCACTTATAGAGATTCGTATTCTATGGTAAATCCTAGCGTCTTTCGACCATCAAGGATTATCTCACTTTAACTCTTTCGAGTTTAAAGCGTATAACTAATGGTACGAATTCTCCAAGAGGTTAATCCAATTACGACACTAACTTTTAAACAGGGGTTGGTAGCCCTATTTCCTTGTCACTCTCTCTTTTCCAGACATGTAACTTTTCTTTCGAACAAGTTAATGCTATACTGGCGTATTCTATATGTTTGCAACCACAAGAATTCAATTAAGATGAAGAGAGTAACGATATAAGTAGCATACGTATCAAGAAATCACAATCTCATAGAAAAAGATAGTATTATCAAAAGGCTTCCATAACCCTAACAGAGAAGTTTAGCTACTCATGAGTGCAACAGAGATCACCATAAACATCATCATCATATCAAAACTAGAAGGATCTCACGTTGGTCAGAAAAACCGTGCTTTCTCTGTCAGAAAGTAACGTGAAGAACTAAATGTCGAATAAAAGAAAAATAGAATTGAATAGAAAATAGGATGAATGAATTGAATGCCAAAAAATTCAGCAAATAAGGGTTTTTATAACACCCTTGTCCTAGTCCTACTGAAATTGGGTTTTTATCCTTGTCCTACTGAAATAGGATTTTTATCCTTGTCCTAATCCTACTAAGTTACTGCTGATCCCCAAGTCTTTAGAAATACTGTTTTTGCCCGGGACAAGTTCTCCATGCATTTCTTTCAGTCCACCAGTTTCCAGAAGTCGCCGTCCTTCTTACGTTGAGGTTTCCTTTGGCGTCCAACAGTCCACAAAATGCTGAAATCTTCATCATTTATACCTGAAAACTTGCTAATCACGTTGGTTAGCTCACTTAGAGGAAAAAGGACTAAAAGTGCAGGAATTATATATTTTGTCCTCAAAACTTAGCTAAAATATGGGTAAATTAAGGTACTTTAGGCGTGTAAATACGCCTATCATCAACACCCCACACTTAAAGCTTTGTTCGTCCTTGAACAAAATATTATGTCCACATAAACATCTACTTAGGATTTCGTAGTAACAGCACAAAATATTCATCAAGACAGGCACGACGATTATTAACAAAGAGTAGTTTTCTGATCACTACTAGAAACAATTCAACCCCTAATATAGACTCGTGATGATGGTTAATTCGTATTCAAAAGTTAAGGAACAAAGAATCATACAAGACTACCCAAAACTCATCAACCATGTGTGTCTCACATAAGATATTACCCATAATAAACTCACAAGTTTTGCATTATTCGAAAACATGGGTATAAGATTTTCCTTGCTCTCACTCTCACAAAGAATTCATATGTTGCAACTGATGACCATAGGCTTGCCCTTAGTCTAATGCTCCACTAATATCAGAATGCTAAGCTTAGGATTAAATAGGTCTTTACAGGTTGTAATGTAGGCTAAGGGACGGGTAGGACTATTTTGGCCAGAAATAGTGACTAAGTTCCCTTAGCGCTTTAATACATCACATTATGCCATTTACACTTTCTTTCAAACAACCTTTATACTTTCTTTTAATCTACCACCCCTTCTCACCTCTTTTGTTATTCGATTTTAAACAGAACTAACTTTTTAGTTTTCTTTTCATTTTTCTTTTCTTTTTTTTATAACACACCTCTATGATAGCCACTCTTTTTCATAACTAATTCAAGCACCAATACATTCGAAGGCATCACTCTCACCCAATTTCCTCTTATTTTGTCATATGACTTTACAATTTAAAGCGCTTAGGAATTTGGATTAAATTATGGTCTTGAAAAAAAATGGATTAGGCTACATATGAGGCTGTCAAAGAAAATAGCTAAAGTCTCAAAGGGGGTTAACTAGGATAATGTCCACGGGTAGGTAAAAAGAAGGTAAACAAGTACAAGTTGCCAAAGAAATGCCTAAATCATCTCCTAAACTTACACTCTTTATTTCGCTTTTCATACACACCAGGAAAGTTCTGGCATCAGCCACAAACACAGAGTATACTATAATCTCACACACACAAGGCACATGGTCAACTTTATTGGGAGTATTGTAGACCCTTGACCCAATAAATGAAGTAATTAAACCACACACTTATCACATAGTGAGTCACACTTAGAGCCTAAACCTCTCAATAGTAATGATTTCGGCACAACTCTTGTCATAATACCATGCCGCCTATCAGAACAATTTTATGTACTTCATTTAAAATCTAAAAAAAACTTAAGGAAAGGAAAACAATTTCGAAAATTTAACTACTACTAAAAACCAAACAAATGACCATAAATAAATGTAGTTAGGCAAAGAAATACAGCATACAAATACCATCACCCCACACTTAGATGGGACACACTATCCTCAGTGGAAAATAAATTAGAAGAACCTGGTTTGTCGGACTCCTCCTCTATGTCTGGGGTCATACCCCCTGCATCGTAATCATCATCGGAGTCGTCATCCTAAGAAGTTCGTCAAAATGTACCCCACTTGATTCCAAGAGTGCGTCGAGGTATTTGCAGCACGGAGGATTCAGCTTGCTCTTTTCTTCTTCTTTTCTTACCTTTCTGTGAGGTGGGCACTTTTTTGTTTTCCTTGTCGTCCTTTTGAGCCCATTCTACTTGGTTTTGAACTCGGAAAATGATTTTGCAAGGTTAGATGAGAAAAAATAAAAGTTTTGAGAGATTTGGGAGGCAAAGGCGGGGCCTAATGCTTTGCCTAGTTGAGCATAGGCGGCGCCTATGCTATGGCATTGTAGATTTAGAGACCAAAGGCATTGGCATAGGCGGCGCCTATGCTATGGCATTGTTGGACCAAAGGCTTTAGCATAGGCGGCGCCTATGCTATGGCATTCTAGATTCAGAGACCAAAGTCCATAGCATAGGTCTTGCCTTGTCCATTGCCTAGATTTACATAGGCCTTGCCTTGTCTATTGCCTAGATTTGTATAGGCAATGCCTAACCGAAAGCCTTTTGCTCCTTCATTACTCACTTACCACCTTTAACATTGCTCACTTTCAAATCAAAATTTGAGACCAAGCTCCTCCTTTATTCGTCTTGCACCTACACTTACTCAAAAACAACAAAAACAATTAGAACAATGGGTTGCCTCCCACCAAGAGCCTTAGTTTTGGTCGTGGCTCGACAAAATCCTAGGAAAACAAAACAATTTAAAATGATGGGTTGCCTCCCACCAAGCGCTTGATTTATTGTCGCGGCACGACATGACTATCTCGATTACTTAGACTTCATCGAGATAGATAGTGCATCGTTTTCTAAATGGATTCAGACGACGCTGGTGCTTACTTATATGCATGTAATCTTCTTCGAGATGACTCTTGTGCATACATATCCCAGGAGGGATACCAATTATATCATCAATAGACCAACCCATGGATCTCTTGTACCTCTTTAGAGCAGAGATGAGAGCCTCTACGTGCTGTTCACCTAAATCAGCTACAACACTCACCGGAAGTGTATTTTCACTTCCCAAGAATGCATACCTTGGGTGACTGGGGAGCTTTTCCGATTCTAGCACTGGTGGCTCTTCAACGGAAGTCTTCACTGTTGGTGAATGTCGATTCTTAAGTTCACGGTCCAGCTTCTTAGGGTCATGAAAATAGGACTTTATTCCTGTTAGAGCACAAACGGTTTCTTCATATTCTTCAACATCCTCATGCTCACAATTAGAAAGCACATCAGATAGTGACTCAACAGTAAGCTCCTTTTCTACAGATAATTCTTTCTCATCCTTATAATAAACATCATCTACAGAGAACACATTCATGTCGCTGGGCTGCTTCATTGCTTTGCATACATCAAAATGGACCACTTCGTCATTCAACCGAAATAAAAGCTCATTAGCTCTCAAATCAATAAGCATACTTCCGATTGTGAGAAAAGGGCGTCCTAAGATACAATCCAAAATAACAAAGTCTGCAGGAAAGATGAAGGTAGAAACCTTCACCAACACATCATTCAAGATACCCACAGGTCGTTTTACCGACCTATCTGCCATCACGAGCCGCATATTGGTTGGTCTAGGGTCGCCCAACCCTAACTTTCTGTAAATAGATAGCGACATCAAATTGATGCTAGCTCCCCAATCGCACAATGCCTTAGCAATATCCAATGATCTAATAGTGCAAGGAATAGTGAAAGCACCAGGATCTGCCTTCTTCTGTACTAGCGATCTTGTAGCGATTGCACTGCAATGATGAACATTATCTGCCAGCTCATAGCTTACTGCCCGCTTCTTTGTCAAAAGGTCCTTCATGAATTTAGCGTACCCAGGCATCTGTTCCAGCGCCTCCACCAAAGGAACATTAATGGTCAGCTGCTTTAACATGGTCATGAATTTACTGAACCTGGTGCCATCAGCCTTCTTCTTCAGTCTCTGCAGAAAAGGTGGTGGTGGAAGGGGAATCATTTTCTCCACCACTTCCTCTTTATCTTGCTTCCGATTATCAACCTTTTCAGGAGTGTCATCAGCCTTCTTCTTCAGTCTCTGAGGAAAAGGTGGTGGTGGAAGAGGAATCGTTTTCTCCACCACTTCCTTGTTATCTTGCTTCCGACTATCACTCTTTTCAGGCTGGTGACGTCTAGGTGTAACATTATGAGCTCTCACTTCAGCTTCTATGGCATCTTCAAACTCTGCTTCATCAATAACATTCTCCTCTGTATTATCGACTACCTGCTTACCTTTGTACGGATTTTCCAACACCTTACCACTCCGGGTAGTAATAGCCATACATGATCCATCATTCCTTGGATTTTGCACAGTGTCACTAGGTAAAGTGCCAGCTTTTCGTTGATTGAATACCGCTGAAAGTTGACTCAATTGTTGCTCCAGCTATTTTATTGAAGTGTAATGCGAGTCAACCAATTGCTTCATTGAGGACAAATCATTTATTACCTCAGTTACTCCCGTGTTGGTTGCCTCCACTCCTTTCACCATCTTTGCCATTATATCTTCCATGGACATCTTTCCAGAACCAGATGCAGCGGCCTCACGACTTCCAGGTGGAACATAAAAACCACTCCAGTCAGTCTTATACTTCCAACTCCCTTGATCGCGGTCCTTGTTTCCAAATTTATCATAATGGTTCCGACCTTGGTTTCCTTAGACATTGCCTTGAAAACCCCCCTGATTGTTCAAGTAGTTGGCTTCTTCCTCAGAATCGGATTCCCCTCTTCCTTTTGATGCAAACACTTTTACTTTTTTGGTCTTCCCTGATAATAAATGCTTGGTAAGAAGATCCATCTGTGCTTTCATGTGTGCCATATCTTGATCGCGTTCCTCCTGTCTTCGCCTTTGTTCCGCAGTCATGCCAATTGATATAGTAGAGCTTGCTACCTCTGAATCCCTGGTATGCCAAGCTCTACTCTGCTTTGTCATTCGGTAACATATCGCTTGCCTGAATAAAAGTGAGGTCCATGAATGATCCTCCAGCCGCATTATCCACCACTGGCTTGGTTACCGAATTCAAGGATCTATATAATATCTCCATCAAGTGGACATTGATCATATGATGGTTTGGGCACCTCATAAGCTTCTTCTTGAATCTCTCCCATGTTTCGTGAAGAGCTTCAGTTGGAAGCTGTCGAAAGTTGCTGATTTCATATCTCAATTGTGCTCTCTTGGATGGCGGAAAGAATCTTTCTAGGAAAGTGTCCTTCAATTGCCTCCAATTAGTGATAGAATCAGGAGTCAGCCTATTCAACCATAGAGTTGCCTCCCCAGATAGAGACAATGGGAATAAGCGCAGCCGAATTACATTTTGCCCAACGCCTGGATTGTCGAATGACTTTCATGTAGAGATAAAGTTGATCAGATGCATATTCGGATCATCACCTGCAAGTCCACCAAATAAGCCTTTGAGTTGCAATAGCTGAATCATGGTTCTAGTGATATTGAACTTTGCTTCGGGTGCCAAGGGTGGAGGAATAATAGCCCCTGTGGCACCAGCCCCATCCAAATCATCATCATCATCCTCAAAAGGAATCTGCACAGCTCATCGTTCAGGCCTGAATCTAGCTTGACGATCTCTTCTGTTCCCAGTGTCGCCACCTCATCTGTACGCCTAGGATTCAGTAGGTCGTCATCACCTAGGTCCTCATCGTCCGTATTTGTTGCTCGCCCAGGGTTATCAATGATCTATTGATGTACTTGGGCAGCAGCCAACGCAGCTAGTCTAGCCTGCTCATGTTGAGCATCCCTTCTCTCAATGTCACGTTGTGCATCGATCCTTCCAATAAGTTGCGGTTCAGGGTTTATGGGTAATAATGGTTGTCCCGAACTTCGAGTATTTGGCATGCACTGAACAAAAACCTGCAGAAAACAAAAACAACAACTAAAAGTAAAGTACGAGAATCTTAGACCAAAGGTTCTAGTAACTATCACAAACTTAGTTGACAACCGTAATCCCCGACAATGGCGCCAAAATTTGATAACGCTCAAACTACAGCTCTCGTAAGAGTGTAAGCGATCGCTGTCAAATATAGAACCCAACTGGGTTAGGTGTCGAATGCCACAGGGAATACTTGGTCACTAAGTATTGCAACTATTATTAAACTGTTGGTCGAAAATTCTACGGAAAAGGGGGGATTTTATGCGTGAAGTAAAAGTATCAAAATAGCAAAGTAAAAGCAGAATGTTTAGTAATATTTTAATCAATGAGAATTGTAAGTTAGGGTTATGTCCACCTTATGAGTTCTACGTATCTATTAACTATGAGTTATGTGGAATTCAGACATGCATGCACTTATAGAGATTCGTATTCTATGGTAAATCCTAGCGTATTTCGACCATCAAGGATTATCTCACTTTAACTCTTTCGAGCTTAAAGCGTATAACTAATGGTACGAATTCTCCAAGAGGTTAATCCAATTACGGCACTAACTTTTAAACAGGGGTTGGTAGCCCTATTTCCTTGTCACTCTCTCTTTTCCAGACATGTAACTTTTCTTTCAAACAAGTTAATGCTATACTGGCGTCTTCTATATGTTTGCAACCACAACAATTCAATTAAGACGAAGAGAGTAATGATATAAGTAGCATACGTATCAAGAAATCACAAACTCATAGAAATAGATAGTATTATCAAAAGGCTTCCATAACCCTAACAGAGAAGTTTAGCTACTCATGAGTGCAACGGAGATCACCATAAACATCATCATCATATCAAAACTAGAATGATCTCACGTTGGTCACAAGAGCCGTGCTTTCTATGTCAGAAAGTAACGTGAAGAACTAAATGTCGAATAAAAGAAAAATAGAATTGAATAGAAAATAGGATGAATGAATTGAATGCCGAAAAATTCAGCAAATAAGGGTTTTTATAACACCCTTGTCCTAGTGCTACTGAAATAGGGTTTTTATCCTTGTCCTACTGAAATAGGGTTTTTATCCTTGTCCTAATCCTACTAAGTTATTGCTGATCCCCAAGTCTTTAGAAATACTGTTTTTGCTCGGGACAAGTTCTCCGTGCATTTCTTTTAGTCCACCAGTTTCCAGAAGCCGCCGTCCCTCTTACGTTGAGGTTTCCTTTGGCGTCTAACAGTCCACAAAATGCTGAAATCTTCATCATTTATACCTGAAAACCTTCTAATCACGTTGGTTAGCTCACTTAAAGGAAAAAGGATTAAAAGTGCAGGAATTATATATTTTGTCCTCAAAACTTAGCTAAAATATGGGTAAATTAAGGTACTTTAGACGTGTAAATACGCCTATCATCAGGCAGCGCCTGTGAACAGGGGAGATCATCAAGCTAGAATAAGACCTGAATGCCGAGATGTGCAGGCTCCTTTTGATAATGATGATGAAGATTTGGATGGAGCTGGTGCCACAGGGGCTATTATTCCTCCACCTTTGACACCTGGAGCCAAGTTCAATATCACTAGCACCATGATTTAGCTACTGCAACTAAAGGGGTTATTTGGTGGACTTGCAGGCGATGACCCAAATATGCATCTGGTCAATTTTATCTCAACATGCAAGTCGTTTGACAATCCAGGAGTTGGACAGAATGTAATTCAGCTGCGCTTATTTTTGTTGTCTCTATCCGTAGAGGCAACTCTATGGTTGAATGGGCTAACTCCTGACTCTATTACTAATTGGAGGCAACTGAAAGACGCTTTCCTAGAAAAATTCTTTCCGCCATCTAAGAGAGCACAATTAAGAGATGAATCAGCAATTTTCGATAGCTTCCAACTGAAGCTCTCCACGAAACATGGGAGAGGTTCAAGAAGAAGCTTATGCAGTGCCCAAACCATCAGATGACCAATATCCGCTTGATGGAAATATTTTATAGGGCTTTGAACTCGGTGACAAAGCCAGTGGTTGATAATCCTGCAGGTGGGCCATTCATGGACCTTACTTTTATTGAGGCAAGTGATATTTTGGATCGTATGACAAAGCAGAGTAAAGCTTGGCATACCAGGGATTCTGAGGTAGCAAGCTCTACTTTATTTATTGGCATGACTGCAGAACAGAGACTAAGACAAGAGGAACGTGACCAGGATATAGCCCACATGAAAATGCAGATGGATCTTCTTACCAAGTATTTACTATCAGGAAAGACAAAAAAGGTTAAGGTCGTTGTATCATAGGGAAGAGATAAATCCAATTCTAAGGAGGAAGCGAATTACTTGAATAATCAGGGGGGTTTCCGAGGAAATGCCCAAGGAAACCAAGGTTGGAACTATTATGATAAATATGGATACAAGGACCGGGATCTAGGGAGTTGGAAGAATAAGTCTGACAGGAGTGGTTTGTATGTTTCTCCTAGAAATCGTAAGGCTGTGGCGTCTGGCTCTGGGAAGATGTCCATAGAAGATATGATGGCTAAGCTGTTGAAAGGAGTGGAGGCAACCAACATGGGCATAACTGAGGTAAAAAATGATTTGTCCTCAATAAATGAATTGGTTGATTCGTATTCCACTGCAATAAAACAGCTGGAACAACAACTGAGTCAACTTTCAGCGGCATTCAATCAAAGAAAGGCTGGCACTTTGCCTAGTGACACTATGAAAAATCCAAGGAATGATGGATGGATCATGCATGGATATTACTACCAGGAGTGGTAAAGTGTTGGAAAATCCATCCAAAGGCAAGCAGGTAGTTGATAATACAGAAGAGAATGTTATTGAAGCAGATTGTGATGATTCTGTAGAAGCTGAAAATCAGAATGAGAACGTTCATGACACTACACGTAAATTCATGACTATGTTGAAGCAGCTGACTATTAATGTGCCTTTGGTGGAGGCACTGGAGCAGATGCCAGGGTATGCCAAATTCATGAAGGACCTATTGACGAAGAAAAGGGCAGCAAGCTATGAACTGGCAGATGATGTTCATCATTGCAGTGCGATTGCCACGAGATCTTTAGTAGAGAAGAAGGCAGATCCTGGTGCTTTCACTATTCCTTGCACGATTGGATCTTTGGATTTTGCTAAGGCGTTGTGCGATTTGGGAGCTAGCATCAATTTGATGCCGCTATCCATTTACAGAAAGTTGGGGTTGGGCGATCCTACACCAACAAATATGCGGCTCGTGATGGCAGATAGGTCAGTAAAATGACCTATTGGTATCTTATATGATGTACTGGTGAAGGTTTCTACCTTCATTTTTCCTGCAGACTTTGTTATTTTGGATTGTGAGGTGGATTCTGAAGTTCCCATAATCTTGGGTCGTCCTTTCCTTGCAACAGGAAGTGTGCTTATTGATTTACTAGCTAATGAGCTTTTATTTCGGATGAATGACGAAGTGGTCCATTTTTATATATGCAAATCAATGAAGCAGCCCAAAGATATGAATGTGTTCTCTGTAGCTAATGTTTGTTATGAGGATGAGAAAGACTTATCTGAAGAGAAGCAGCTTATTGTTGAGCCATTGGTTGTTGTGCTTATGAATTTTGAGCGAGAGGATGTTGAAGAGTATGAAGAAACTGTTTTTGCTCTAACAGGAATAGGGTCTAGAAGCTGGACCTTGATCTTAAGAATCAACCTTCACCACCAGCGAAACCATCCATTGAAGAGCCACCAGTGCTAGAATTGAAGGAGCTGCCCAGTCATCTAAAGTATGCGTTCTTGGGAAGTGGAAATACACTTCCGGTTATTGTTGCAGCTGATTTAGGTGAACAGTAAGTAGCGGCTCTCATATATCTCGATGAAGTCTAAGTAATCGAGATAACTATGTCGTGCCGCGACAATAAATCAAGCGCTACATGGGAGGCAACCCATCATTTTTAATCATTTTGTTTTACTAGGAGTTTGTTTTTGTTAAATAAAAATCCAAAAAGAAGAGTCATGCCACGGCCAAAACTAAGGCGCTTGGTGGGAGGCAACCCATCCTTCTAATCATTTTTGTTATTTTTGATTAAGTATAGGTGCAAGACGTACAAAGGAGAGGATTAGTCCCAAATTTTGATTTGAAAGTGAGCCATGTTAAAGGTGGTAAGTTAGGAATGAAAGAGCAAAGGCTATCGGTTAGGCATTACCTATGCTGATCTAGGCAATGGACAAGGCAATGCCTATGCTAATCTAGGCAATAGACAAGGCATTGCCTATGCTAATCTAGGCAATGGACAAGGCAAGGCCTATACCATTGCCTATGCTCACTTCCTCACATAGGTAACGGACAAGGCATTGCCTATGCAAATCTAGGCAATGGACAAGGCATTGCCTATGCAAATCTAGGCAATGCCATAGGCGCCGCCTATGCCATTGCCTATGCTCACTGTCTCAACTAGGCATTGACAAAGGCACCACCTATGCTCAACTAGGCATTGACAAAGGTGTCGCCTATGCTCAACTAGGCATTGACAAAGGCGCCGCCTATGCTAAGCATAGGCAAAGCATTAGGTGCCGCCTACTTATCATTTTTTGCCTCCTAACCCGATTGTACATGGATCAAACCCGACCCATGGCTTAGTCTTTAAATAGATCCCCAATCTTAGAACACAAGTCCATAGTTTTCTCAAGATAGGCGCCGCCCAAGCTCCCCAATTCTTTCAAAATTTTTCTTTTTGCTCATCTAATATTGCAAGCTTATCTTCCGAATCCATCATCATGTAAGTTAGTCTTTTATATTCCGTAGTTGTTGAAATTCTACATTTATAATGATTTATTAGGTTTTGAAGTGGTATTGGTGATTAGAATGTGGTTGGTTTGTTATGATACATCTAGTTGAGTTAAAGAATACGTGTGAGTGTTCTTGACTTTGTTCTGACTTGTACTTGTTTGTTATACACTGTCATATTTCCATGAAGTCGAAATTGTGAAGCTAATACATAATCTTGAAATTTGAAAGCTTGAATGTTTGAATGACTCGTTCATCGAGATATCGATCATGATTGACCACAAGCATGAGATGGTGTGATTATTTCTATGTAATAACATGATACGATCTCTATGTGGTAGTCTTGTTCAAAAAGTGCATTAATCCAAACATGAAATTATAGTCAAGATTACATGTAAGTATGACTGTGCTAAACATGTTGTTGGAACATATCGCCTAAATGTATGTCGATGAAGTCTGAGTAATCGACATTACTCACTTAATTAGTCTGTGCCAACAAATTAAGTGTGGGGTGGTGCCATTACTATTTATTTTTTGATTGAATCTTCCGAGATGAAGCTAACATGACTCTATTGTGATCTCAGGAAGAATGGCCCCAAAAGGACGACAGGGAAAAGAAAAAGCGTCCACCTCACAGAAAGGTCAAAAAAGGGAAAGAAAAGAGCAAGCTGAGTCCTCCTCTCTACAAATACCTCGACGCACTTTTGGAATCAAATGGGTCATAGAGGAGGAAGAAAAGGAGTGGTACAAGAACAACAAAGTAAAAAAATATGTTCACGTGGATTTGATGCAGAAGGAGAGTCTAGCAAAGAGAGAGCCTCGCATTTTGGCTAAAATCATGGCACTAAATCATTATTTCATTTTCCGAGATATGGGGGAATGCAATCTTGATCTAACGCGAGAGTTTTATGCCAATTGGTCCCCAAAACTTAACGAAAGTGAAGTAAAGATTCGGGGCCAAGTCTTGCAACTGAATACGGAGTTTTTCAACTCTTTTTTGGGACTTCCATCTATGGATCCATCACCGCTCAAAGAGCTTTATCACAGACCTCCTTACAGGGCAATCAGACATACACTATGCGGGACAAGGTCCATGGCCCGGTGGATTCGTCACAAGGATAACGGTCGGCACAATACCTTCTCGTATGCTTCCTTGAACAAAAAAGCTCGTATATGGTTGAGGATAGTTAACTCTTGCTTGATTCCTGGGACACAGTACACAAAGATCACACGTGATCGAATATTCTTGGTGTACGCTCTGATGACGAATATTCCCATCAACATTGGTGTGATTGTACGATCGTCAATGCGTAAAGCAAGGCTACATAAAAGGTCCCATTTCAGCTTTGGCAATTTGTTGACTGCAAAAGGAAGGAGCACATTGAAGAGGAACCTGCAGATCCTAAGCTTCCACACAACCCGAAGAAGGTTGATCTCACAAAAGTTAAAGAGCCTGAAACTGGTCATGGCATCAACCTTACCACTGCAGAAAGACATGCTCGATATGAAAGTTTCTTTTGCTATCTATATGGCATGACTCAGTTTACCATAATGAGTGGGGGTCGTGTTCCAACTGATGCAGAGCTTCAGCAGCTGGATTATGACTACCCACTTAATGAGAATGTGTGGGCCTGTGTGGAGTGGGGGTACATTTTGAAGAACCTCTTGATGATGACATGCCAACTGACGATGATCGCCGACTGCTATACTCAGATGTAGAGGACAACTCTGAGGATGACGGCTCTGATGATGATTCCGACGCAGGGGGTATGACCCCAGACATAGAAGAGGAGTCCGACTAATCAGGTTTTCCTTATTTATTTTCCACTTAGGGCAGTGTGTCCCGTCTAAGTGTGGGGTGTTGGTATTTGGATGTTGTATTGTACTTTTTTGTCTACATTTATTTTTGTTTGTTTGAAATAGTCGTAATTAGTTAGTTAAATTTTAGATTTTTTAGATTTTGCATGAAATTGTTCTGATAGGCGGCATGGTATTATGACAAGAGTTTGTGCTAAATCATTACTATTGAAACATTTAGGCTCTAAGTGTGACTCACTATGTGATAATTGTGTGGTTTAATTCATTCATCTGTTGGGTCAAGAGTCTATAATGCTCCCAATTAAGTTGACCATGTGCCTTGTGTGTGTGAGGTTATAGTATATTCTGTGTTGTGACTGATGCTAGAACTTGCCTGGTGTGTGTGTAAAGCGAAATAAAGAGTGTGAGTTTAGGAGATGATTTAGGCATTTCTTTGGCAGCCCTGAATTTGTCTATCTTCTTTTTACCTACCCTTGTACATTGTCCTAGTAAACCCCCTTTGAGCCTTTAGCTATCTTCTTTGGCAACCTCATATGTAGCCTAATCCATTTTTTTAAGACCATAATTTGATCCAAATTCCTAAGTGCTTTAAATTGTAGAGTCATGTGACAAGATAAGAGGAAAATGGTGAAAGTGATGCCTCAGAGTGTATTGGTACTTGAAAATGTTGTGAAAAGAGGGGATATCATAGAGGTGCTTTATAAAAAAAATATAATAAAAAAATATATAAATAAATAAATAAAAGCAAAAAAAAGAATTAGAAAAACAAAAAGATAGTGTGTTTATGATTGAATAACAAAAAGGGTGAAAAGGGGTTGGTAGATGAAAGAAAGGTAAAGGGGTTGTTAAAAGATTGTGTAAATGGCATAACGTAGTGTATTAAAGCGCTTAGGGAACATAGTCACTATTTTTGGCCAAAATAGTCCTACCTGTCCCTTAGCCTACATTATAACCTATAAATACCTATTTGATCCTAAGCTTAGCATTGTGATATTAGTGGAGAATTACACTAATGGCAAGCCTATGGTCATCAGTTGCAATATAAGAATTCTTTGTGAGAGTGAGAGCAAGGAGAATCTTATACCCATGTTTCGAAAAATGCAAAACTGTGAGTGATTATGGGTGATATCTTGTGTGAGAAACATATGGTTGATGATTTTTGGGTGGTTTTATATGATTCTTTGTGGCTTAAACTATGGATATGAATTAACCATCCTAATGAGTCTATGTTGGAGGTTGAGTTGTTTCTAGTAGTGATCAAGAAACCTACTCTTTGTTAATGATTGTTGTGCATGTCTTATTGAACATTTTGTGTTGCTATTATGAAATTCTACTTGAGTCTTTGCATGGATGTAATATTTTGTTCGAGGAAAAACAAAGCTTTAAGTGTGGGATGGTGATGTTGGGCGTATTTATACCCCTAAGAACCATAATTTACCCATATTTTAGCTAAGTTTTGAGGATAAAATATATAATTCCTGCACTTTTAGTCCATTTTGCTTTAAGTGAGCTAACCAATGTGATTAGCATGTTTTCAGCTACTAATGATGAAGATTTCAGCACTTTATGGACTTGTGAGCAGCAAAGGAAAACTTCACATTAGAGGAAAGGCAGCTTTTGGACTGAAAGTGATACATGGGAACTTTTTCCCGGGCAAACCCAATATTTTTAAATACTTAAGGAGCTAGTAGCAACTTATTGGACAAGGATATTATAAAAACCTTATTGCTGAATTTTTCAGCAGAATTAATCATTATCATTAGTCATAATTCATGTGGGAGATTTTGTAATAGCTTTGAGACAGAGAAACACAGCTCAGAGAGCAATGGACAAAGGGAAAAACGTCAATCCCTTATTGACGCCAAACCATCTTCATCGTGTTGATTGTTCTAGTTTTGGTATGATGATTATGTCTACTTTGATTTCCGTTGTACTCATGAGTAGCTAAACTTCTCTATTAGGGTTATGAAAACCTCGTAAGACACTATCTATTAACTATGAGTTTGTGAATTATTGATGTGTTATGCTACTTATATCATTACTCTCTTCGTTTTGATTGAATTCTTATGGTTGCAAACATAGAGAATACGCCATTATAGCATTAACTTGTTCGAGAGAAAAGTTACATGTTTGGAAAAGAGAGTGTGACAAGGAAATAGGGCTTCCAACCTCTATTTACACGTTAATGCCTTAACCGGATTAACTTCTTGGAGAGTTCGTACCATTAGTATACACTTTAGGCTCGAGAGAGCTAAAGTGAAATAAATCCTTGATAGTTGGGAAACACTTGGATTTAGAATTAGAATACGATTCTCTATAAGTGGATGCATGTCAAAATTCCGCATTACTCATAGTTACTAGAGAAGTAGAACTGACAAGGTGGACATAACCTTTACTTATTACTCTCTGTGATTAAATCTTACCAAACAAATCATTCCATTCGTTATTTTGATACTATTATTTCATGCCTAAACCATACCCTCCTTTTTCTGTGGAATTTTCGACCAACAGTCTACTAATAATAGCAACACTTAGTGACCAAGTATTCCCTGTGGGATTCGACACCCAACCCAGTTGGGTTCTATATTTGATAGCGACCGCTTACACTTTCTAACGAGAGCTGTAATTTGGGTGTATCAAGGTACCAAAGCAGGTTATGTGTTCCTAAGCTAAATAGGTTGAGAGAGAGGATCTGGGCTGAGGTTCACAAGACGCATTATGTCATTCATCCTGATTTGATGAAGATGTATCATGATCTTAAGGAGATTTATTATTGGAGCAATAAGAAGCGAGACGTGGCCAGTTTTATGACTAAATGCATAGTATCAACAAGTGAAGGTTAAGCACTTGAGGCTCGATGGGTTGACTCAAGAGATTGAACTGGCTATGTCGAAGTGGAAAGTGATAAATATGGATTTCATTATCATTCTTCCATGGTCTCAGAAATCATCTTGATTCAATTTTGGTTATCGTGTATACGATAACTAAGTCTGCAGACTTCTTTCCAGTAAGGACAAGTTATTCGACAGAGTATTATGCGAGGTTGTTCCTCCAACAGATTGTGAAGTTGAATGGGGTACCTATTTTTATCATGTCAGATCATAGTACTCAGTTCTCATTGCATTTTTGCTGTTCATTTTTAAGAGGTTTGGGAACTAAGGTGAGCCTTAGTACTACTTTCCACCCATAGTCGGATGGGCAAGCAAGAAAAACTATTTAGACATTGGAAGATATGCTTTGGGCTTGCGTGATTTACAATGGTAGTAGTTGGGTTGATAATTTGCCTTTTATAGAGTTTGTGTATAATAATAGCTACCACTCTAGTATTGGGATGGCACCGTTTGAGGCATTGTATGGTAGGAGGAGTAGATCTCCTATTGGATGGTTTGAAGTTGGTGAGGCTGATATGTTTGGATTGAATTTGGTTCACCAAGAGATGGAGAAGGTGAAGGTGATTCGGGATAGACCTTAAGCTACCCAAATTCTCTAAAATTCCTATGCGGATGTGAGGCATAGAGAGTTCGAGTTCAAGGTTGTCAATTGGGTATTTTTGAAGGTATCTTCCATGAAGGGAGTAATGCGGTTTGGGAAGAAGAGAAAGCTCAAGCCACAGTATGTCAGCCTGTACTTGGTCTTGAAGAGGGTTGGCAGTGGTGAATATGAGTTGGAGTTTCCTTCTAGTTTGAGCTCCATTTATCTGGTGTTTCATATTTCAATGTTGAGAAAGTGAGTAGGTGATCCTTCGATGCTTTTTCCTATAGAGGAAGTGGGTATTTTGGATTCCTTATCATATGAGAAAGTCCCAATTGAAATTTTAGATCGGCAAGTTCGCCGGTTGTGGACGAAGGACATATCTTCAGTAAAGGTTCTATGGAGAAACCACAAAGTTGAAGAGGCTACTTGAGAAGCCAAAGAGGACATGAAGTCTAAGTATCCATTCTTTGTTTTCTGACTTTGGTAAAAAAAAGAGTGATTTCCTTGGCATCTTTATTTTTTGAGTTTATTAAAGTAAGAGTAGAGAAATATGAACTCAAATCGACTAGAAATTGAAACACCTCGGATTTGTTCCCTTGAAAATACCTTAAGATTGGAGCTCACTACCTTGGTTATGACCGGACCCTAGAGTCGTAAGGTGTCCTGACGAGTCATTGGGATAAGTCGTAACCAAGACAAAAAGTTTGTAGATTGATTCTGCTCTGAGTACAAGTGGATCACTAAGAGACGTAAGGATATGTTATGAGTTGGTTGGTGTAATCATAGAGTGTCCAGTGTAAGTCAAAAATTGGGTTATGTGTTGATTACGACTAGACCCTACGAGTCATAGGGTCCCATTATGATTAGTTCAATTGAAACGTAGGATAACAGTGTAGGGTGCCTTGGTGGTTTTACCTTGGTTATGACTCATGGGACGATTCATAAGGATAGGTTACGAGTCAAGGGGTTGACTCGTAATCAAAGGAGGCACTTTTTCAGATTTTAAGTGGAGGGAATTCTATACATTTCCCCTCTTAACCAAATTGAAACCTATGTCTTATAACCTCTTTAGGGTGTTGTTATCTCTCAGAAACAATCTAAGTAACTCTCAAACCCTCCCAAAAAGGCTCTCTAAATTCCCTCAAGCAAGTCAAACTAGAGTTTCATCAAGTTGGTCATCTACGGGATCAAGAGTCGATTCCTCTCCAAATTTTATGGTGTTTAAGGTATTTTACTCTTCCCTCAATGTTAATCTTGTAAAATCATGTGATATAAAGTATTGTTCATAAGATTGTTGTGATGGTTTTGAAACAAGGGTTTAGGGTTTTTGAATGTTTATGAATTGCACAATATTTCTCATGGTCTATATATGATTTCTATGTTTTAAATATGGTTTTGAACTTGTGGGTACGTGGGTATGGTGAATGAACTAGGGAATTGTGATTGTCCCAAACTTATGACATTTGAAGTGGCTAAGACCCCAACCCCATAGTATGAAATTTGTTCTAGTTATGAGAACTGTGGGAATTATTAAAAGTTAACTCATCTTGAACTACCGCATGATATAAAGGGATATTTGAAATATAATGGTATGTTTTAATGAACAAAGGAAGTCGGTGTCTTATATCGTATATTAATGAAGAAAGTAGAGTTGTTCTCCCCAAGTTGATGGAAATTATTTTGGGCATGATATGTTACAATGTATGCCTAAATATGTTTTTTGGTTCATTTAATGGGATTGTGTGATAAATGTTTTAATTGGGCTCTAATGAGGGTTGTGTAGATGAGTCATGAAAGTGGAGGTTTGAGTGATCGATACTACAAACAGCATTTCCAGATGTGGGGGGCAATATGACCAGGGAGGTTCAAGTCCTCATTTTTATTTCATACTTAGGGAGGTTCGAGTCCTACGTAAATCATTATATGATTGGGTTCTTATGTCACCTTGGTATATGTTGGGAGGTTTGAGTCCCTCGTGTGCATATATATGAGATTATTCTCCAGTTCGTGCGACTACACACACTGAGGCCAAACTAGAGGGTGAGAGTTGGGGCCCACATAGCCCGTGGGTACTATCATATAACGGTTGAGATACACAATTCAGGCTAAAGTTTTGAAATATATGTTAAGCCTTGTTCCTTTTCCCAGCAGATGATATATCTATTTATGTTTATGTATTTGATTATGTGAATTGGATTTTGAATGAATTTAAATTGTTGATCATAACATAATGTTTTCCTTAGCCCCGAGTTGCATGCTAGGGTTCACCCTGCTAACCATCTTCAAACGGTGTATCCTAACCGATGCAGTAATTGGTCATACTACTACTTATTCTACTTAGTGACTTGGATTCAGGGTCAGCTAGAGAGTCAGATATAAGTGGTGAGCTTCCACACCTCGGAAGACACCATTTCATGATTATGATTTCCTTTATATTTTGACCATCCCTTTGCAATTGGTTTTTGTCAATTATCGAGGGCATGTCCTGACACCTTATTGATATTCAATTTTGGACCATAGTTTAGAAGGCTTTGTTTGGACTGTTGTGTTTATTGGGCGGTATCAGTTGGTCGGTTGGACGGTCGTCGGCTGTTGGTTAATGACATGCATTTAAAACTTTCTTAGACTATTCTACGTCGTCTTATTATATGTTCGGAATTCAATCGAATTTAGGGTGTGGTGTGTTTGGTTTGGCTAGGTGCAAGGGTGATCTTTAGTCTACGTGGGACTTGGGATAACCATCACGGCTAGGCCCTGGTTCGGCTCGTGATAGCTATTCGGCCGAAGCCTAGTTGAGGAAGACTTACGGGACATAAAACAAAAAATATGCCAATCGGGCATACTATGTGTATTGATTCCCCCATTCGCGATAAATAAAAAGAGAAAAATAAAAGCCTTTCCATTTTGGAAAACTACCCATACTCAAGTTCCATAGCTTTTGGTTTGCTATCCCGATCATGATTTTCCTACCCCAAGAGAAAAATATACTTCCCTTTTGGGCCAATTGTGGGCGAGGAAGGATTCAAACCCCTGACATCATGTTTCATAGCCACGTGCTCTAATCCTATGAGCTATAGGCCCAACCCAAATCTCCACTGGATCTATTCTTAGGAGTACCCTAAAAAGAAAGCTTTTCTCTCCCAATACATTTTGGGTTAAAATATGTAAGATTGCATTTTCTTTATAAGAAATGTGCCTACCGAGGTTTGAAGTCGGAGAGAAGGGATGTAACAATTGGGGTTTTGAAAAAAATAGGTTTTTGTTTTACATTTTTTCTCATTTTCATACTGAATAAGAATGAGAGGTGTTAAGATTTTTATCATCTTGGCGTTGAGATTTTTTTTTCACAGGACCTTCCTACTGTATTATCATCACTATAAAGTTTAAACACCAAGTTTGGGATGGATTGGTGTGGTTCCTTTATGCCTAGGACACCAGAATATCAAATCATGAATGAAGAAAGGCATGAGAGAAAAGCACATTAGCTAGTGATTCTGAGGCCCCAATTCTTTACTGAAGGAGACATCAAAGGCCTCTACCCTTCCATAACTTGGATATAAAGAGGGAAGACAGAGTTTTTCATTCTTTCATGTTGTTAAAGATTTCAACAATAAAAATAGATGGCGAGTTCCTGATCGAATTGATCAGGTCATATAGGAACAAGGTTCAGAGATGGAGAGCACTCATCTTAGGGTGGGCTTACTACCTAGATGCTCTCAGCAATTATCCACTCTACACTTGGCTAAACCATTCATTCTCGCCATAATAGACTTATTTAGTAAAAAATATAATTCAGATATGGAATGATAGTCAAATTATGGTATGTTATCTTTTGTCTTGATAGCCTCCCTTTCTTCTGTAGGAGAAAAGGAAGTTACAAGCCAAAACTATAAAATGGAACAACATTTATAGAATGATGATGTTAAGAATGAGACCAAGGATGGATGTTAAAAGTAAGAATGACCACAACCTACTAGGCGCTCTTTCTACTAGTTCTAATTGTTGTTTGAGTTCAGTTCATCATTTGAGAAGAGGTGACACTCTACGATTATAGTTAGCTATTAGTGTAAAAAATTCTCTTTCTTTCTTTTCTATTAGTCGATCGTTGGTTCCTCAATAATTTAGTATTTCTATTACTTCCTCTAGAAAGCCTATTTTGTTCTTATACTGGTTCACTAACACGACCATTTCATTTTGGTTATGTTGAAGGAGCCCTTTAATTTCCCGTTGAGCTTAAGTTGTGACTGCACCGACTGGTACTTCTTCTTCTACCATCAACCGTGGATTCATCTCCAAGGTTGTATTTTTTCACTTAGACCATCCAGCTTCTTATAGGTCATGTCTAGATAACCGCTAAACACTTGATCTCAAACCCATCTTTTAGGTCTTTTGACCACTAAGATTTTTTCTCACATTTCCTGGGATTCGTATGGATATAGTGATGGACATAGTGATATATTTAGGTGTAGCATGCTAACATTCCACCTTTCCTTATTTATGGGATCTCTAATACTTGCATAGTTTCTAGTCCTTACATAAGAAGATCGGTAGCATACACTTGTAGAAGATGCCCATCTTTGTAGTAGTTTGTATGGGACCTCGGATCTCATAGGGGAGGGAGCATTCTTAGCTTTTTTCAATTGAATGAATTCCTCTCAAATGAGGAAATTGCCTCTTCACAAGAATATAATTTGGGATACAAACTAAGATATCTCATTCAAAATGATGTTATTCAATAGTGCCTTTATTAGAAGGAATTTCTACAGGAGCGTTGCAAACAACACACAGGGAAAATCCACTTCTGATCTTTCCTAGGGATAGCAGCAAAGCCCACAGAATTTTTTTTATCAATTCCATTCCCTAACTAAGAAAAGTAATCTACTTATGTACTCTATCTTTGATAATGAGATAAGGTAGTTGGCTTACTTGGTAGTTAAAGGACAGGTAGTATGAAGTAATTGCTATTCTTAGGGAGAAGAAGATTCCATTTTTTGGATGAGAAATGAAAAGGAATATAGAAAATTTAAGTGGATCAAGCTAAAGCAGCTACTTTTGAAGTAACAAAAAGAAAAGCAATGACTAAAGTGGGAGAGTCAGAGTCAAAAATAAGATCCCTTACTTTTTTATCTCATTCAAAACCGTGCATGAAATTTTCATATCTCATAGATCCTAAGTGATAAAAGAAGAAGAACCCATTTTCTTTATTTTTTGTTTACCTTCCTCGCATATGTGTAAGACCGAATCCATTTGATTTCTGAAAAGGATTACTAATACTTAACTTTTTGAAGAATCCTTCATCAGTGGTTATGAATGACTGATTTTTGCAATCTTTTTGATGTTAGTTTTGTAGGAGAAAGTCAGTAAGATTGAGAAATAGAAATATTTTATTTAATTCATTCTTAATAGCCATGATATTATCATCTTAGTGTGATCTTTTTGTCGACGGATGCTCTTATTACACTCATAGTCTTTGAATAATGAGAACCAACTGTGTAGATCTACATATAGAATTCAAGTGTTGTATATATCATTAGTCCAATCCATTTTATGAAATACTTGTAATAATGAACTTGAAAAGTAGATCTATTTTTCATAAAGAGATTCGTTGTTTTTGACCCTAATTCACCTTAATTGTTAGCTGAATAAGTAAAAGTTCTATCTTGGTCTGACTTGGAATAGTATTTCTCTTCTGCATGTCCATGGAGTTTATAAAAATCCAAACATCTCGATATAGATAGAGAGGTAGGAATTTATCAAATGAACACCATGACTTTGTATACGTTAGGAGTCCATTGATAAGAAGAGGTTAGGAAAAGCTTGAACCAAATTCCCACGGTAATGAATATAAGTGCAGTTGAAATTCTTGGGGATTTATACATTTGTTTATTAATAAGACTGTTTACTATTTCTTAAAGCTATATCTCTCCACAGGATGAACCATATAGCCAAGAGAAACCATGAATCAAGATAAAAGAACTTTCCCCACCCATGAGCAAAGATGTCATTGTAGCCTCATTAGACCGTACTTCTTTCTTGATATATCAAGATTATAGGTAGGAACATAAAGTAAAATATACTGGGGCTACAAAGATAGTTATTAAATTGTTAGCACCGATCAAAACATTCCCCCTAGAGTAGTTGTTAATACGAATAAGAGAAACTTTATCATAGCCATTTCTGTACATTCAATATACTCTATGGATAAAGGAATATATAAAGTTGAACATAGCAATATAATAAATTGAAAGATTTCATTGAAATTTAAAATTTCCTAAAAATCTAATCATAGGTTCTTCTCTCCGTCGGAACAATAGGGTTGTTATGCTTATTACTAAATTTGTTGAAGAGATGAAATATAAGAAAGGTACATCTCTTTGATCAGAGGTTGAATCGATCATTAGAAAAATAATTAGACAAAAAATTAGGATACATTCTAGGAAAATAAAACGTTCATCGAAGAAAGGCAAATAAAAGGCTTTAATCCAAATTCTTGTAGAATTGAGAATAAAGTTTTCATTCTGTACATGCCAAATCATGAATTAGTAACTGCTTCAAATTAAAAAAAAATCCCAATTTTGTCAAACTTTGCATTTTTATAATAGTTATGGAATCTCCATAAATAGGATCAAACATTATTCCATATTATTTACATGAGGTTCCTCTCTAAGAAATCCCCTAAGAGGGATTAGTTGGTCCATGATTTATGTTACATCTTTCATTTCCTATTTGTTTGTTTTGAGAAATCTATAGATCAATTTTGATTCTTTGTTTTTCTCTTGATTCTTTTCTGATTGAGATTTGTAGATCTTGTTCATGGATTAACGAAAATGTACAAAAGCTCTCTTTTCATCTACCATTCTATGAGTCTCTTATTTCTTTGTGTATGGCATCATCACTCCCTTTGGCAGAATCCACTAATTCATAACTCAATTTGAAAGTCATATTTCAGCCCGGACGTTTTTGGGATGCCGCTAATAACCAACAAAAGGTAAGTGTTTTTCCTTGTGTGGATCCTATTTGAATGGGAACTTGATGAGTAAATCTACCTACATATCTTACTTTTACTATTTTATGAGAGTTATTGCACATATTCCTTGACATAAATGTGGTAGTGTATTTCTATTTGTCTTTTGTTGAACCTTTTTCTCGGCTCGATAGAAAGATAAGCCAATGATTTCTTTCATATTTCATAATAAAGTTTACCAAAACATATTAACTAATTGATTATGATAAGTTGGATTGAATTTTTATCTTTTTTTCTATAGTACCTTGATGTTACATGAACATGAAAGGGCTTCAAGAATTCATTTTCTTTTTTATAAGGGCTAAAATCACTTATTTGGGGGTTTTTCAACTCCGGCCTATATAAGTGGGTGGTTTTCCTTATTTGGAAAAGTTTTGTTAGGTTCTTAGTAGAAATCAACAACTATTTATTCTTTTACTTCACATAACATTTCATCTCCTTGATAGCTAGAAGTTTCCAAATGTATGAAAGGCTAGAGGACATTGTACCATCCATTCTGGTGTGGTTTGGATTCTGTTCAACAATCCAAGGACTTGGAGCACATTTTTTGTTCTTTCCACTGCTTGAAGTGATTGTTATGACCATGAAGAAACATCAAATCCCAACTATGAATATATAAGAGCCAAAACTGCATTCCTTCTAGTGTAAGCATCTGGATAATCTGGAAAAAGATGTGGCATACCCGAAAGCCCTAAGAAATGCATAGGAAAGAAGGTAATATTAACCCCTAAAAAAGTGATCAAAAATTGATTTGACTGAAAGTTTCAGGGTATGTTCCACAAAAGATTTTATCTACCCAATAGTGAATCCGTCAAAGAAAGTAAAAATTGCTCATATAGAAATTGCGTAATAGAAATGAAATGTGCAACCACATAATAGGTATCATGTAGAGCAATGTATAGACAATAATATGCCATTTAATAGAGCATTCTTTCAATTAAAAAAAGATATTTTCAGCATAATGCTCATTTGACTATCATGTAGGTAAAATATTTACTGACCCACTGGGTGAGACCTCTTGTTCACCTTATTTTGTTGATTAAGATTCGGATGATAATCCTATCAAATCATCAAATGAGAACTTCCCTTAAGAAAGGAATAAATCTAGGGAAGAAGTTGCAAGGATAATTCTATTTCTCCACTAGCCGGAGACATGAATTCTAGATAAGAAATATGCTCTTACTTGATTCACTTAATCAGGAGATTTATACTTGTTAAAAATTGTATTCTTACTCTTCTTTGTATTTTTGGGGGTCTTTCGTAAAGTATGGAAAATAAAGAGTCTTATTCTCCATTTAATTCAGCCGAAAGTAATAAGATTATTGTTCTAGCCCTAACTTCTCTATGCGGATACGTTCTTTCCCTACGGAACAACTTCCCCAGATCATGTAACAATTAAAGTTACGGAGACAGAGAAAGCTCATTCTCCTTTAATAGCAAAGGAATTTTTATGAGTTGGTCTCAAACCTATAATTCCCTGTGTAGGAATGCATTCTGAAAGTCTAGTTGGAGATTAGTCTATCGACCAGTTCTTGAACTAAGATTGTCTTAAAAGAGAAAGGAAATAAGTTTGAAAAGACATATCATGAAGGGTTGCGAGCTCAAATAAGTAGAGTTCAAGATAATAATGTTTCAGAAAAGAAAAAAAAGGCTAGAACAAAGTAGCTTCCACAAAAGAGAGGAATGAAGCTCTCAATTGAGATTGTTGAAAAAAAGACACAGGCCCAAGGCACATGCTAATGAACAGGTGGGACAAGACTGACTTAAAACAGTGATCTTCTTAAAAAGCAATGGTTTTGAGGGTACATACTGTGATATATGGGTAAGGAAAAAAAATAGTATGTTAGGCTCTTGTGGTATACAAACGGGTCTTTACTATAATCTTAGAAAGAATTTGGGAAGAAATATCCAAGTGCTAGCATTGAGTCAAACTGATTTAGGTCTAAAAAGATAGTTCTTGTCTCCTTTTTTCTACCTTCTTACCTTTATAGCACTTCTACCCTTGAAAAGATAATTTTTCTTAGTTGTCCACTACCTCACTATTTATTTTTACTATCTCAAGGGATTTTTATTCCCCTCAAAATATTAAGGAAAAGCAAGGACACTTGTGAACTCGAATAACCTTGTGGCATACCATCGAATATACACTACCCTATACTACCATCTTTCTTCCTTGTGATTCAATGAATATTTAGTCAACTATGGTTATTGTTGGACCAAGGGATCCTATTTTATTGCATCAAGATCTGATTAAATTGTAAAACTTAATGTAACAATAAGTGAGTGGATATTTAGCTGGCTAGGTTCAATAAGCTGGCTTTTTCCTTAGGATATTTAGTAAGGCTAGGTTCAATAAAGACAATCCATTTATTCACAATAGCTATCTAATGGGAAAATTATTTCAATCATGAAAGTAAGCCAGTAAGTAAAATCGCCAATCAATTTGGAAATCCAACTATGGACAAAACGTCACGCCCACAAGTTCGGCCAAACCGAGCCGTCCAGGCAACAAACAACAAAGAGGTGAATTCCCAAACTAAAAAAGTGGTACTACCATTACTAAAGTAACCTAAAGTTGGTTTCCCTTCCTAAGAAGTTGTTATTAATCCTATACAGACTAGAGCCAAGCCTAGAAAGGCAAACCAAGAAACTCAGACTGTGGAGCAGCAGGCTGTAATCCATTTTGTTAACCATCTATTCTTTTTACTCACAAAAATGGCACCTTTAAATTGAACTAAGAGTAGAGAAGGAACTATGACTGACATAAGCTTACCAATTAGGATACGATATCTTGTTTTTCCTAAATAATCTAGGCATTTTCCTTTAGTCTGGGAGGGTTTCCACTAGGGAAAGATGCCTGCTCTCCAATTTGTATTCTTTGTTATCTATATCAAACTTATTTTTTTCAAATACAGGAGTCATTCTTTCAATTTAGTAGAGCAATAATCATCTTTTTAGGAGTATACCGGGGCTACTCTTCTAAGAGATAATGAAAATATAGAAATAGTTGACTCTTCACACTTACCCGTCTCAAATTTCATTGATAATATCAATAATAAGATGATCAAAGAACATTTTCTTATCCCTTACTTTCCTTTCTTTAAACTGAGAAAGAAAAAGAAAGGATCAAGTCTTGTAAATCTACTGATTTAGATTTATCGAGATAACTGTTGCTTCCTTCTCGTAGTTTTATGTGTCTTTATTGGTGATCTCAATGTATTTTATATTCTACTTACTTCAGAAGATGAAGAAGACATTATTAGTTCATTTGTCTTTGTTTAGTCTTTTGATCCTGAAAGTGTAGAATAGACTCATTTTATGTAGGGATCACGGAATGAGCTTCACAATAAAGAGTAGAGGGGAATGGTTAAAAAGTAGATGCTAGTGGATCAAAGAATGTATTAAGACAACCGATTCTTTCCATCTATTCTTTTTATCAGTAAAGAGGTGCCTTGGGCTCTTTTTATAGTAGCAGAGGTATTAAGAAGTAGGTAGAGAAGGTAGAATATCCCTTAAAAGCTACAAGCAAGATGCATATCTTTCTTCTCTTTTTAAAGATGGGGTTGATGGTCCCATGATGAGATTCATTCCTTTTATCATCCGACAGTGAATAGGTCTTATGGAAAAAACAACTGAATATAAAAAATTTTTAAGTGAGTTAACTTGAGTACCTCTTTTTTCCTTTGTATAAACAATGGAAAATTATAATAAAGTAGGTTTGGATGCTTATAACTAAGGAGGTCATTCTCTCACCAATTATGTTGTGTTGAGCATGAATTTTGTGTTCCTCTTAGGATGCAAGACTCTCCCTTATATATTTGTATCTCCCTTTCTGTTGTATCTTCATAGTAGATTGCTCAGCCTGATTCTACTTAAAAAGAGGAGGGGTAAAAGTTTTACAAAACATGAATTTTAAGCATGAAGATTGGTTCCTTTCTTCAAGACTAGATTGAAGTCATTATACAAAGAATGTTTGAATAAGACGAAGGCAATAGGTGTCACTAAACTAGGTACTTTTCGACCAACTACTCAAACTCCAACTAGTTTTTTGACGATGTTTGCTTTGGATGTTTCCTATGGTTTACAAGTGAGATAAAAGAGCATCACATCAATCCAATATCAATAGAAAGAGGTGCTTCTAACTAATTTTATTTGAGCCTTGAATGAACTATATTTTCTTCAATCCCTTTCTGGAACCAACACTAAACCTCCTCTTTTGAATGTTTTTAGGGCCACTTTTTCAGTTGTAGGTCTTTCTACAACTTATTGGATCTTCAATTAATTGGTGAACAATGAATTTAGTATGGAATAGTAAAATTTAATAGATGATTAGGCAATTTCAGTACTAAAATCATTGCAGAAAGAGACAGGAAAAATGATGGATTTTGTTGGTGAGTCTTCCACTGGGGGAACAATGATTCTTTCCCCTAAAGGGTAACAAAATAGGGTAGGGTCTCCTCTACTTACTTTCCCCTATAGCTACCTAAGAGCTTATTCGACAATTATAAGATGAATGATTGATATGAGATTAAGTGAGGAAATGACAAACTCTCTCCTGTGCTAGTTAATCATATGTCATCCTTAGAGCGCAGCAGAGACACATTCAAAAAAGAGTGATCGATCCCTTTAAAAAGGCACTGTCTCTTTGAAAAGTCACTCTTATTAAGAAAGAAAAAGAAAAACTCTCTCTATCATGGAATTTTCTCACTAAGCTTTCAAGACAAGGACTATGAATTATTGTAACAGAGACAACCTCATCTTCTCTTAGCTATATGATAAATACTAGACTTTGCCATTCTTCGCTATATTTTGGTTGGTAAAATCCTTTAAGTAACTAATGACTCATGAACTTGCAGGATCATAGGATAGGGAAAAACCTTCTGTTTATTTCATTATTTCATTGATGGGTTTTCACGACGTAAGTTAGTGGAAGAAAATGGGAAACCGTCTTCCTAAAGGATCCCATCTATGGTTGAAGGCTAAGTTCATTCTTTAATATATCTTACTCTGCTATACTAGTTCACTCTAGAGGACCTAGTCTAATTATAGTTAGTAGAATAGATTAGTTATATTCATAGAACAAATGAAGAGCTTTTACTTTTTTATTATATTATATTAGTTAAGCATTAGTCTCCATAAAGTAAGGCTCTCTTCTAATTCTGGATAGCTACAGAGCTTTATATGTTGGTATGCAGAGCACTTACCATTCACTAAACAACCTCCTATTACAATACTTAACTATACTTCAAGGGGATAACTCCACCTATATTTGAGCAGCGATCCAAAAATGAAAATCAATCTCTACATACAATTCATCTTAGTGATATGATGTAGATGTGAAAGTTTTATAAAATATAACTAGAGATAGCCTAATATAACCCAATTATCACTCTAGCAGGACTAGTGACTCTGCACTTTGTTTGTCCGAATTCATTAGATTCCAAGTGCTCCCTATTCCAATCGTAGAAGGATTAAACTAAAATGAGAGTCAGTTTGATAATAAACATATGTTTTTATTTTCTTATGAACATTGTTTTTGGAAACTTTCACTTCCTATAACTTATAAAAAGATCTCACATGAGATTTATGAACTCATTGGTTTTCTATGGATTTCATTATTAAGAATTGTATCCATGTTTTCTTACACCAATTACTCTTGACACATTACTAATTCCGCCTGCGTAGATCTATTTGTTGTTAATAGATCGGTAAGAGTCTTGTTCTGAGAGATAATTCATTTCTAGAGTTTATTAATGTCTGATCTCATTAGCTTACATCTATATGAAGGATGGGTTGCAGTTCAGTAGGATAAACTGATAATAGACATAAAATAAGGGGCATTCTATCTCTTTGTCCTACATTTTCCTTTATAAAAAGTGAAATTATTCCAGTTGGATCCATATTTAGGCTTATATACCTCAGTTCAAAGAACTACCTAATGCCACATCCTTCTCTCTTGATGGATGGCAGTTGGATTGTTGATTGACTAGTTCAATGGTTACTATCTTGCTAAATAGTAGCCTTGTCTTTGTCTTTAACCCCATGTATCCTTGTAATGTCAACTCTGATATTCTCATTTCTAGTTACTTTTTTCATTTCCTTTACCTTTGACTAGCCATTTAATAGATTCAAAAGGACTGGCGTCATTCAAAGAAAAAGAAGTTCTAATTATAAACAACTTCTAAAAGAAGAAAAAGAGAAGAGGGGAAAGGGCGGCAAGACCAGAGAGCTAAGAACACTTAGGCCTTTTTCTAATGCCCCCATACTAAAAGAGAGAAATTCATTATACTTTGGATCTTAGCAGTAGTTTATGAAAATACTAATAGCATTTACTCCTTCCTTATTCAAGAAATTGAATTACCCAAATTAACTGAGGAAGTTCTAGTAAAATACTTGAACGTAGACTAACTTTTTTCACATCTCACTCTTTGTGCAAAGAGTCATTCTACCTTTATCATTTGTTTTTTTGGTGTGGTTTCCAAGAGGTTTCAAAGATCGATATGGTAATTGCTTAAGTAAAGTAGTCGCTTCTTTTTTTTTGTTTGATAGAAATATTATAAGAGAAGAAAGAAGTTCATATAAGTTGGATCTAGCGTAGGTAAATGCTATTCAACTTGAATGATCGGATTGATTATTTCATTTTGTCAAACTCATAATGGAGGATCTATTTTCCAACAGGAGAAGATAAGGTCTTTTGGCAATTTAAGGTATATTAATAATTGGTTGTTTGGTCATTTTGTGTTCAAATTCTAAATTGGTGAGGCTTTGGTAGATGCTTTTGATCAATAGAACATGAAGAATAAGATAAAAAAAAAGGTTATGATGAGCTTGATTCCAGGAAAGGTTATGATCAACATCTATTTGAGTCAATTATTTCCCAGATCAAATTCAATTTTTTCCTTATGTATGGGGAACGCCTTGCAATCTGAAGTTTTATGCTTAAGGGAAGAAACTTTCTTGGTTGAATCAGGACTTGGGACTCCAAGAATTTGTATGAAAGATGAGCCTATAGAAGTGTCAATCAACCGAGCCACTAGGTTTGAGAATAGGGTGGGATACATAGATCTAGTGGCCAGTAAATCACTAATCAAAGAGCAAATTTTGGAGAGATTCTTCATCAATCTAGTGGTCGGTGAATCACTGATCAAAAAGCGAGTAACCACCAGGTCTAATGATTTGGTGGGATCTACATATGTAGTGGCTGGTGAAACGCTTCTTCTTCTTCCATAAATATTTAGTAAAACTGAGCTTGGATAGAATTGAACAAGATTTGGTGCACGAATACAAAGGTCAAAGGCTTTATTATTGATAAAGTAAAAGGAGGTTATTAAGTAGCTATCACAGGTTTTATTACTTTTTTTCCATTCCATCATAAAAGGAAAAGGATATCGAATTATCGATTCACCATTGAGAACATTAACCCCAAAAGACTAATATTATGGGGTGGATCTCTCTATGAATTTAAATTGGATGCTTTGGATCTGGACTAACCACTAGTGATGGGGAAAAATAGGGGGGATAGACAAAGAAAAGAGCAATGTCTGAATTATTTAAAACTTGTCTTCTATTTTCAAGAAATGTTTGGAACATAGAACTTAAAATAATACAACACTGTATTGTCCAAAGATTGAGGAACAAGGAGAGAATTAAGAGAAAGATTTGTTCAAGAGAAAATCTTAACAGTTACATCCTATCACAAACTACATGAAATTTTTCCCTTTTTATGGAGATTTACCCATCACATAGATGCATAGATAAATAGAATGAATTTCATATATCCCTTTTCTACTCAATCTAGAAACAAGATCGGACGTTATCTAGGTTCGTCTCTATTTTTATAAAACTATTCCACAAGTAAGCAAGCAATAAGTCATTAAATGGTTTGTGTGAATAATGGAATGGTTAACATTACTCATTTTAAACTCTCCCACGGTGATATAATATCTTTCCAAGAAAATGATGTGAGAACCCACGGTGAGGAAATAAATAGATCCTTCTAGAAATCTTAGTTAATAAAATAACAGGAAAATTACTGGATCTTTCATGAAGTAGAACCAAAATAGAATGGTTCCACCTACCCAAAACTAAGAGAGGATCCTGCCTATAGATAAAATCTTGGTTTTTGGAACAATTGCATTCATCCATGCATAAAGAAGGCTAATAAAGAACAAACAAGTTTGGATCCAAAAAAGTATGCTTAGGTAGTTCTTTGCTGAGCACAACAAAATAAAGAGCAATTTGTATCATTTCAAATCCTTATTCTTATTAAATAGAAGGTATGAGAAAAATTGAAATATTCCAACTCGAACAAGAAGTCCTATACTTTATAACTCTTCTTTATCTATTAATGTGACCTATTTCTCCGTATCCCCCCATCAATTTACTAAAAGGATCAAAATAAAAAGGATTAAACTACTTACTCATTATTCGGAGGTGAATCATAGAACATCAAAAGCTTTGGTATCTTATGGAGATAAAATAGGCCACATACATCACACATCACAACATAATATTGAAAGATCCAAACCTTTTTTTGGACTAAAAAAGGACGTGATCCGAATATATAAAGATTGGTGTAGTCGCTCATAGGGACATATCTATCTGGATAGAGGATCGTCTAAAAAGATTCATAAATAAATATCTCTCCATGTAGATAGGTTTATCCATGGATAGAAATAAAGATAGGGACCCATCTAGATCTTGATTAACTATTTCCATATTTTTCTTTTTTCTAATTGATTGGCTTTTTTTGTTTTGATGATAAGTTTTCATTTTTAATGTTAATGCACAAGCATTGAGACACTTGACTCAATGGAAAGGACACATTGTTTTTTTATTCTTTTTTATGAGTTCATAACAGCCTTAACCGCACAAGCCTTGGTTGGGCCTATCTCCATCCCTAAAGGAGTCATATAAGGCGTAAGATCCATGTACAATTTTGAAGTGGAGCCTTTCCAGCAATGGGTCTCGGGACCAATATAAATATTGGTTTTAGTAAGGCAGTCGGCCTACTACGAGCACCAATAAGGATTAGTGTGTGAGACCGCGATCTACAAATAGATGTATGGGACTCACCTTTTACTTAAGAATAGATAGAAGAAACATAGCAAGTCTTAAGAGCGAGGTGAGGGTTGGAACCCTATTATGAAAGGGATGCTTTACGATCCAGGATTTTAGAGATGACGCTTTTTGGAGAAGCCAAGACAACTTTGGGCCACCAAACTCTGCAACTGATGAGAAGGCCGTATGGAGTAAAAGGAACAATGTACGTTTTCACACTTCTTGCCTTCCAAAGATTCCTAGAGAATGGGAAAGACATAATAAAGACATAATCAGGGAATGATTTCCCCATTAGAAGGGGGATAGGAGATGACTATCTCAAGGAATATTACAACCTACAAGTAACACCTTTAAGACTGGGGAAAGCAACCCGATTGGGTGTTAAGGGATCCATAGTACCTGTAGCCTCTCAGAATTTATATTCATTATTTTAGAAATTAAGGGGAAGGGATCTATTTATTGCAATGGGAAAAGGGAGCAGATTTGACACGACACAACCTAACGATAAATGTAATACCAATGATTTTTTCCTAGAATGTGTTGCTAGATCTCTACTCTATAAAGTTATATAGGAAACAACAAATACAATTTGAACTCAGGCTTCCTTTTTATTACTTTTTTCACTATATAAGAACCACGTCCACATCAGTCAAAGTGTGTGGTTAGTTCCTCAAATAAAGATCTATGGAACCCCTACTTCAAGGAGATAATAGCAGAGTTCTTGTACAAGCTAAGGTATTTTCCTATAGAGAAAGCAGCTAACTACCTACAAATTCTGACCTGGACCCATCTATTGCAATTTGTTGCTTCTTGATGTACTTTATTGTATAAAGGACAAAGTAGGCTAAAATGGAAAAAATCATTGGTTGTCTTTCGGCGTCTTATGTGTGATGCATGCTCCCTATTCAAATAGACTATTCTTGTCATTTAATACCTTTGAATCATTTACCTTGGAAATAAAATTATTGAGGATTGCCCTCTTGCTAGCTAATTTACTGAGTAAGTTAGTAAGTAATTAAGGGCAACCTCTGCCCAAATCTTACGATAAGCTAGCTTCTATAAATGTCATAGTGAATTTGATTTTTTAATTTAATTAATTTTCCAATTCCAACCCCAATGTGGATGTAAAAAAGTATTTGAATGGCATACGCAAGATTGGGGATGGACAGCTAAAATTCATTTAGTATAGTCATCTAGGGAGCACTATCTAGGCAAGTCATGATGGGAAAACTATTCCACACATTGAACCAATTCTACCTTCCATATCTAATTCTTTCTTAATTACAAGGCCCAACCCTTATTGCATAAATAAACTCTTTCCTTATTGTAGTGCGACATTCACTCAAGCTAGGAAGCCTTCTAGTCATACTAACAGCTTGAATTCATGTCTTGAATGCTTTCCCTCGATCCCTAACCTAGGAACAATACTAAGACATTTCTTTTCTATTTTTTTTGTTAAAATCATTGCATAGTATAGTGACAGTGCCCAGTTCACACCTGCAAAGTTTGCCTTTCCTTGAAATCACCTCTGAGAGGGGAGGGTTATAGTATAGATATACAATAAGGAATATTATTAGTAATACAGATGTTTAAAGTTCATATTTACTATATATTCAAAAGAAAATAGATCCTTCTTTAGGTGTTCTGGTGGTGGCCCCGTCTGGTCTACTATTATTTTTTCATCGCTACTAGACTACTTTGGCTCATTAAATGCCATAGCCATAGTAGCTGGATTGGCTCCTTATTGCTCTGGTCTACACTCTCCTTGTGAGTTGCCACCCTTATGTACTACTCTATAATAAACTAACAAAACTACTACACATAAACTATTACAATATGTTGAAATAGTCAATTTAGTAGTCTTCTTTCTTTATCTAGGTATAAAATCCTCCCTTGAGAAAGGTCCCTATTGTGGCAATTCAACCCAGAGGATATAGTTACTATAAGTAATAAGAATTATAGTAAAGTCAGTGTAGAATAATAGAATATCTTATTTTAAAAGGAAGAAAACAAGGGTAGCTTTGAAAGTATCAAGGAATCAATAGGGGAAACCTAGATTCAAGGTTGGAAGAATTGAAAATAGAATAAAAAATAGAAACCTTTATCTAGCAACCTCTTGGATTCCTTCTTTATAGTCAGTCCAAGTCAGTAGTTGCTCCTAAATTTTAGACAGCTAGAACACCGACAGATAGAGCAAAGAGACCATAAAGAGAAGATCCAAGGTTTGTCATAGATAAGAGTTATATATGATAAGTTTGAGTCAACTATCTTATTTGTGAAAATTTATTTTCTCCGATCTTGTATCCTCACCAGTGGTGGGACACACCTATGTTACAAATAGATTCAAGCATGATACGGGTATTTACTTATTTTTTTCATCGTGTGCTAGCTAAAGATTATCTATGGGTGAATTTTTTTTTTAGTTGGTTGAGGAAAAGGAAAATGGTATTTTGAGGAAAGGCATGATTTTAATCTTGATAAAGTGTAGAATGGAGTTTTCTATCCATTGAGCTAGGGAGACAATCCAAATTATCATCAATGCCCATTATTTGACTAAGCATGATGTCATCTTCTAGTCTCATTAAACCCTCCAAAGGAGTACCGTCAGCCCCTAAAAGTTCTTTCATTCTCGCATGAAAGAAAAATGATGTTTAGCTTTTTTTTTCTGCCTTCTTTACCTATCAAACATTTTGCTACCATTGAAGATGGCACTTTCTCTCTTCTTTCACACTATGGATCTATGTATTCATCCCAGATTCTTCATGATAGATTCCATTTTCCTCCTAAAAAGAAATTTTAGTCAGTCACCTTGCATCTAACCATCTTCGTGTCAGATTTTTTCTTCTTAGTGTCTTATCTATGATCTGTGCAAGGGAAGAATTATAAAAAGGGTGCATTCCAAGGTGTGAAATCAGAGAAAAAAGATGTCATAATTAGGGTTTTGAATAAAATAACCTTTTGATTTTTAATATTTTTCATTTCATATTGAATAAATAAAAGGTGTTAATCTTTTTATCTTCCTAGTGTTGAGCTATTTTTCTGTAGGACCTCCCCTAAAGTATCGTCACTGCAGTAGAGTTTAACCACCATGTTTGAAATAGGTTGGTATGGTTGTTATACACCTAGGACACCAAAATATCAAACCATGAATAAAGAAAGGCATGAGAGAAAAGAATATTGGCTAGTGATTGTGAGAATCCAATTCTTGACTAAAGAGGACACCAAAGGCCTCTGCCCTTCCACCCAAAATAGGAATGGGCTAGGGTTATGAAATTATAATCTGATGATCGAGTTGATTCCATAATTATATGTTCATTCCATACCGGACTAGGCCATCATAGGGTTATTTGTATTCTCATTATGAGAAGGGGTCATTGGGCCTATCTAAGTAGATACTATGTTTAGATATATATCCCTACATTTTTACACTCCATTTAATATTAGGAATATACGTAATCAGACCTTCTTTTTACATATATCTATTGGGAACCTATTCACCTTTTTGAGTGAATTGAGAAATAGGTTTGATTATCCATCTTTTTGATATATATCTGGCATTGTATTCTTTCGTTAATTCAAATAAAGCAATTGGATGTCCAGCTCATACCTTTATGACGTGAACTATCAATAAATCCATCTTTGTCATATATTCCATACATCACACTAGATAGATAATATTTTCATGGAATACAATTCACTTCCAAGATTCCTTGGTAGTGAAATGGCAGACACGCGAGACTCAAAATCTTGTGCTAAAGATCATGGAGGTTTGAGTCATATTCAAGGCATAATGTTGCATTTTGAATTGTAACAAATTCGGCAGCGTATTGCAAAATTTTGGTGGTCTTCTTTATCTAATGAATAAAGAGTTTGATTTAAAATCATCTACCTGTACCCACTACCAAATATGTGTGTGTATCTATCTATCTATATATATACATACACACACACATCTGTGAGATGTAATAATCATCCATACTATATTAAAAGTGTGAAGGACCTTAGAAATGTTCTTGAACTTCTTGCGTTTCACTAAAAGACACAGCAATAGGTAAAATTGTTTTTTAACATTTGTTTGCTATTAGTATTTACATACATTAAGAGCTTCTAAAATAAAGATGAGACCAAAATGTATGATAATTATGAGAAGAAATTAAGACTCCTAAAACATATAGAGAGATATGCAAGTTATACATCACTAATATCACACAAAACTTAACTTAAGCAATTTTAATAGGAAGAAAATAACCATATGTATACACAAAGACAATAATATCAAATAAGACCCCACACAGGTGATAACGCTCAATCTACAGCTCTCGTAAGAGTGTAAAGCGGTCGCTGTCAAATATATAACCCAACTGGGTTGGGTATCGATCCCACATGGAATAGCCGGTCAACAAGTAAGTAATGATTATTAGACTTTTGGTGCAAGTCTCATAAAAGAGGGGGGATTGTAATGTGCAAATAATGTAATCAAATTAGTAAAGTAAAAACAGAAAATAGCAAAGTAAAAAGAAAGAATGTTTAGTACGATGTAAAACAATGAGAATTGAGAAGTTGGGGTTATGTCCACCTTCTGAGTTGTACGTCTCTATTGGCTATGAGTTGTGCGGAATTCAGAAATGCATGTGTTTATAGATAATTGTATTCGATGGTAAATCCAAGCATCTTTCAACCTAAACAAGGACTATTTCACTGTAACTCTTTCGAGCTTACAACGTATCTAACGGTACAAATTCTCCAAGAGGTTAATTCAGTTACGGCACTAACTTTTTAATCGGGGATGGGACCCTGTTACCTTGACATTATCTCTTTTCCAGACATATAACTTTTCTTTCGAACAAGTTAATTCTATACTGGTGTTATTCTATGCGTTTGCAACCACAAGAATTTGCATTAAGATGAAGAGAATAATGATATAAGCAACGCACGTGTCACGAATTCACAAACTCATAGCCTTAGATAGTATCTCATAAGGCTTCCATAACCCCAACAGAGAAGTTTAGTTACATATGAGTGCAAAGGAAATCACAATCAACATTATTATTATACCACAATAAAGATTTCGTGTAGCAAAGTGTGGTAGGCGTTTTAGGCGTGACTTTCTTTGCAAGTAACGGTTCTCTTGTTGCGGAAATTAAGAATTGAATAGATGAATAAAAAGTAAAATTAATGGAAGGATTAGAAGAGTTGTAGAACTATAGAAGAATGTCTTAGAAGTAGAAGATTGAATAGTAGAAAGATTGAAAGGTGATCTAAAATCTCTAGCAAAATAGGGTATTTATAATACCCATATCCTATTCCTACTAAGCTAATGCATTACTTAACCCAATCCTACTAGGTTAATGTATCTTTATCCTAATCCTAATGAATTACTGCATTATTATTCTACTCCTAATATGTTACTGTTGGTCCCCAAAGTCTTCAGAAATGTTGTTTTTGCCCAGGACAGGTTTTCCATGCATCACTTTCAGTCCATAGGCGCCCAAACGCTACTCTCCTTCTTTCGTGAAGCTTCCTTTGGCATCAAGTTATCCATAAAATGCTGAAAACTTGCTAATCATGTTTGTTAGCTCACTTACAGGAAAAAGGACTAAAAGTGCATGAATTATATAATTTGTCCTCAAAACATGGCTAAAATATGGGTAAAATATAGCACTATAGGCGTGTAAATTTGCCTATCATCAACAGGCCACACAAAGCAATTATTATCAAAACTCACCAATAAAAACATAGAAGCCCAAGCACGGGCACACAACAGTATTAACATTATTTTCATGATTCACTATTATACCCATAGCATGATTTTATGTAAGATATTAACTACCTAGCCTAGTCTGACTAAAGTTAAGCCATAACCTATCTCGTGATGCTGAAATCCAAGCCAAAAAGCCCTTCTGTGGTGCTTTTCCCATCTCAAACAACCCCAAAATCAACTATAACATACAAATATAGAATCGACCCATCATAAGAAAGTCAATGATACCTATATTGCCTATTTTCAAATCAAGCCCAAAATGCACCTCCTAAATATGTTTTCAAAAACAAGGGGTAAAACTAGATTTTATTTCTCAAACACATTATCCATGATTAAAGGAAGCCATAGAAGAAGCCAAGTGAAAATACGTTAATATGAGTTTTAAGTTGAAGAAAAAATATTTTTTGCCTTCAGTGCCAAAATTCTCAAATTTCAATTTTGAAATAGCATTTTAACGGGGTTTAAATGACAAGAATTAAAGTAAAATAATTGGCATAGTGATCTGGATCTTACCTAAGCTTAAGAATGGAATACATTTCCCAAAAACTCTAAATCCAAAGTTAAACTTCTCAAAAATGGAAGAAAAATGAGAAAACATAATTTTTATATGGGAGCCCCAGTGTGGTCGCTAAAGTGACTAAATGGTTGCTTATGCAACTTGGTGGTCACTTAAGCGACAAGACCACATTAGGTGGCCTTCGCTAAGTGTAAGACCCCATACAATTTTAGTCATTTAATTTTTACCCTCCCACTTATATAATGTCGATTTTTGACTTGAATTATGTTTGAGGATATTAAAGGGTATTTTGGGAAAGTTTTGGATCTTTTAGAAGGGGTTCGGGGTCATTTTAGAACCCCAAGGCAGTAATTCACTGTGATAAGTGTTTCACGAAGGTTAACTTCCATGATATTGGCGTGGCGCAGAGTGCAACGAATAAATAGTTATATGCTTTAAGCTTGAAAGAGTTAAAGTGAGATAATCCCTGATGGTCGAAAGATGCTAGGATTTACCATAGAATACGAAACTCTATAAGCGCATGCATGTCTGAATTCCGCATATCTCATAGCCAATAGATACGTAGAACTCATAAGGTGGACATAACCCTAACTTACAATTCTCATTGATTAAAATCTTTCTAAACAAAACATTCCGTTTTTACTTTGCTATTTTGATACTTCTAGTTCACGCCAAACCCTAAACCCCCCTTTTTTGTAGAAATTTTGATCAATAGTCTACTAATCGTTGCTTACTTAGTGACCAAGTATTCCCTGTGGGATTCGACACCCAACCCAGTTGGGTTCTATATTTGACAGCGACCGCTTACACTCTTATGAGAGCTGTAGTTTGAGCGTTATCAAAGTTTGGCGCCGTTGCCGGGGAATACGGTTGTCAACTAAGTTTGTGATAATTACTACACCCTTTGGTCAAAGATTCTCGTACTTTCCTTTTAGTTGTTGTTTTTATTTTCTGCAGGTTTTTGTTCAGTGCATGCCAAATACTCGAAGTACGGGACAACCATTATTACCCATAAACCCTGAACCACAACTTGTTGGAAGGATGGATGCACAACGTGACATTGAGAGAAGGGCTGCTCAACAGGAGCAGGCTAGACTAGTTGCGTTGGCCTCTTCCCAAGTACATCAACAGAATATTGATAACCCTGGGCGGGCAACAATTCCTGACGATGAGGACCTAGGTAATGACGAGCTACTAAACCCTAGGCGTGATGCTGAGGTGGTGACACCTGCAAATAGAAGAGGTCGTAAAGCCAGATTTAGGCCTGAACATCGCGCTATGCAGATGCCTTTCGATGATGATGATGACGACCTGGACGAAGCTGGTGCCACAGGAGCTATTATTACTCTGCCCTTGGCACCTGGAGCCAAGTTCAATATCACCAGCACCATGATTCAGTTATTTCAGTTAAAGGGCTTATTTGGTGGACTTGCAGGTGATGATCCGAATATGCATCTGATCAACTTTATCTCTACATGCAAGTCATTCGACAATCCAGGCGTTGGGTAGAATGCAATTCGGCTGCGCTTATTCCCATTGTCTCTATCTGGGGAGGCAACTCTATGGTTGAATGGGCTGACTCCTAATTCTATCACTAATTGGAGGCAATTGAAATACGCTTTCCTAGAAAGATTCTATCCGTCATCCAAGAGAGCACAATTAAGAGATGAGATAAGCAATTTTCGACAGCTTCCAACTGAAGCTCTCCACAAAATATGGGAGAGGTTCAAGAAGAAACTTATGAGGTTCCCAAATCATCATATGACCAATGTCCACTTGATGGAGATATTATACTGGGCTTTGAATTCGGTGACTAAGCCAGTGGTTGATAATGCTGCGGGTGGTTCATTCATGGACCTTACTTTTGTTCAGGCAAGTGATATGCTAGACCGTATGACAAAGCAGAGTAGAGCTTGGCATACCAGGGATTCTGAGGTAGCAAGCTCTACTGTATCTATAGGCATGACTACAGAACAAAGACGAAGAGAGGAGGAACGTGATCAAGATATGGCACACATGAAAACACAGATGGATCTTCTTACAAAGCATTTATTATCAGGGAATACCAAAAAAGTCAAAGCAGTTGTGTCAAAAGGAAGAGAGGAATCCGATTCCGAGGAAGAAGCCAACTACTTAAACAATCAAGGGGGTTTCCGAGGCAATGCCCAAGGAAACCAAGGTCGGAACTATTATGATAAATCTGGATACAAGGACTGCGATCAAGGTAGTTGGAAGAATAAGACTGATAGGAGTGGTTTGTATATTCCTCCTGGAAGCCGTGAGGCCACTGCATCTAGTTCTGGAAAGATGTCCAAGGAGGAAATGATGGCTAAGCTGTTGAAAAGAGTGGAGGTGACCAACATGGGCGTAATAGAGGTGAAGAATGATTTGTCTTCAATAAATCAATTGGTTGACTCGCATTCTACTGTAATAAAACAACTAGAGCAGCAATTGAGTCAACTTTCAGCGGCATTCAATCAATGAAAAGCTGGCACTTTACCTAGCAACACCGTGCAAAATCCAAGGAATGATGGATTATGTATGGCTATTACTACCAGGAGTGGTAAAGTGTTGGAAAGTCCGTCCAATGGCAAGCAGGTAGTTGATGATGTAGCGGATAATGTTACTGATGCAGAATGTGAAGAGGCCGAAGAAGCTGAAGAGTGTGTTCATGACGTCACCCCTAGACATCTGCAGCCTGAAAAGGTTGATAATCGGAAGCAAGTTAAAAAAAAAGTGGTGGAGAAAACAATTCCCCTTCCACCACCACTTTTTCCGCAGCGATTGAAGAAGAAAGCTGATGACACCAGGTTCAGTAAATTCATGACTATGTTGAAGCAGCTGACTATTAATGTTCCTTTGGTGGAGGCGCTGGAACAGATGCCTGGGTACGCTAAATTCATGAAGGACCTTTTGACAAAGAAGCGGGCAGTAAGCTATGAGCCGGTAGATAATGTTCACTATTGCAGTGCAATCACTACAAGATCGTTAGTTCAGAAAAAGGCAGATCCTGGTGCTTTCACTATTCCTTGCATGATTGGATCTATGAATTTTGCCAAGGCATTGTGCGATTTGGGAGCTAGCATCAATTTGATGCCACTATCCATCTACAGGAAGTTGGGGTTGGGTGACCCTACACCAATCAATATGCGGCTCGTGATGGCAGATAGGTCGGTAAAACGACCTGTGGGTATCTTGAATGATGTGTTGGTAAAGGTTTCTACCTTCAACTTTCCTGCAGACTTTGTTATTTTGGATTGCGAGGTGGATTCTGAAGCTCCCATAATCTTGGGTCGTCCTTTTCTCACAATCGGAAGTGTGCTTATTGATTTGAGAGCTAATGAGCTTTTATTTCGATTGAATGACGAAGTGGTCCATTTTGATGTATGCAAAGCAATGAAGCAGCCCAGCGATATGAATGTTGTCTCTGTAGATGATGTTTATTATGAGGATGAGAAAGAATTATCTGTAGAGAAGCAGCTTACTGTTGAGTCACTATCTGATATGCTGTTGAATTTTGAGGAGGCTGAAGAACATGAAGAAACCGTTTATGCTCTAACAGGAATAAGGTCCTATTCTTATGCTTCTAAGAATCTGGACCTTGATCTTAAGCATCGACCTGCACCAACAGTGAAGACTTCTATTGAAGAGCCACCAGTGCTAGAATCGAAAGAGCTCCCCAGGTGTGCGTTCTGGGGAAGTGGAAATACACTTCCGGTGAGTGTTGCAGATGATTTAAGGGAACAGTACGTAGAGGCTCTCATATCTGCTCTGAAGAGGTACAAGAGAGCTATGGGTTAGAGTATTGATGATATAATTGGTATCCCTCCTGGGATATGTATGCACAAGAGTCATCTCAAAGAAGATTGCATGCCTACAAGTAAGCATCAGTGTCGTCTGAATCCATTCAGAAAATGATGCACCATCTATCTCGATGAAGTCTAAGTAATCGAGATAGCCATGTCGTGCCGCGACAATAAATCAAGCGCTTGGTGGGAGGCAACCCATCGTCTTTAACTGTTTTGTTTTACTAGGAGTTTGCTTTTGTAGTCGAGCCATGACCAAAACTAAGGCTCTTGGTGGGAGGCAACCCTTCGTTCTAATCGTTTTTGTTGTTTTTGAGTAAGTGTAGGTGCAAGACGTATAAAGGAGGAGATTGGTCTCAAATTTTGATTTGAAAGTGAGCTATGTTAAAGGTGGTAAGTGAGTAATAAAGGAGCAAAAGGCTTTCGGTTAAGCATTGCCTATACAAATCTAGGCAACAGACAAGGCAAGGCCTATGCTATTGCCTTCTGCTCAACTAGGCAAAGCATTAGGCGCCGCCTATGCTATTGCCTTCTGCTCAACTAGGCAAAGCATTAGGCGCCGCCTATGCTATTGCCTTCTTCTCAACTAGGAAAAGGTAAAGGCATCGCCTATGCCATTGCCTTAGCTCTCTGAATCTACAATTCCATAACATAGGGCCCGCCTTTGCCCCCCAAATCTCTCAAAATTTTTATTTTTGCTCATCTAACCTTGCAAAATCATCTTCCGAGTTCAACACCAAGTAAGTTCTTCGTTTATATTCCCAAGTTGTTACAATCTTACGCTTATAATGGTTTGTTAGATCTTGAATTGGTGTTGGTGATTTACATGTGCTTGATTTGTTATGATACATCTAATTGAGTGAAAAAATACGTGTGGGTGTTCTTGACTTGGTTCCAACTTGTATTTGATTTAGATACACTATCATACTTTTGCGGAATCAAAATGGTAAAGTTAATCACATAATCTTGTAAGTTGAAAGTTAGCATGTTTTGAATGACTCGTCCATCGATATAAAAATCATGATTGAATACAAGCATGAGATGTTGTAATTATTTCTATGTCATAACTTGATATGATCTCTATGTAGTAGTCTTGTTCAAAAGGTGCATTAATCCAAACATGAAAGTATAATCAAGATTACATGAAATAGAGTTGCATGGGATAGTTAAGATGACATGAAGGTATGACTGTGCTGAACATAAGGTTGGAACATATCGCCTATACGTAAGTCGATGAAGTCTGAGTAATCGACATCACTCACTTAATTAGTTTGTACCAACAAATTAAGTGTGGGGTGGTGCCACTATTTTTTTGTTTTTTAATTAAATCTTCCGAGATGAAGCTAACATGACTCTATTAGGATCTCAGGTAGAATGGCCTCAAAAGGACGACAAGGAAAACAAAAAGCACCCACCTCACAGAAAGGTAAGAAAAGAGGAAGAAAAGAGCAAGCTGAATCCTCCGTGCTGCAAATACCTCGACGCACTCTTGGAATCAAGTGGGGTACATTTTGAGGAACTTCTGAGGATGACAACTCCGATGATGATTACAATGCAGGGGGTATGACCCCAGACATAGAGGAGGAGTCTGACTAACCAGGTTCTTCTTATTTATTTTCCACTGAGGACAGCGTGTCCCGTCTAAGTTTGGGGTGATGGTATTTGTATGCTGTATTTCTTTGCCTACCTACATTTATTTATGTTCATTTGTTTGCTTTTTAGTAGTAGTTAAATTTTTGAAATTTTTTTCCTTTCCTTGAGTTTTTTTTAGATTTTAAATGAAGTACATGAAATTGTTCTGATAGGCGGCATGGTATTATGACAAGAGTTGTGCTAAAATCATTACTATTGAGAGGTTTAGGCTCTAAATGTGACTCATTGTGTGATAATTGTGTAGTTCAATTCCTTCATCTGTTGGGTCAAAAGTCTATACTACTCCCAATAAAGTCGACCATGTGCCTTGTGTGTGTGAGGCAATAGTATATTCTGTGTTTGTGGATGATGCTAGAACTTGACCGGTGTGTGTGTAAAGAGAAATAAAGAGTGTGAGTTTAGGAGAAGATTTAGGCATTTCTTTGGCAACCTGTGATTGTTTACCTTCATTTTGCCTACCCGTGGACATTATCCTAGTCAACCCCTTTGAGCCTTTAGCCATTTTCTTTGACAGCCTCATATGTAGCCTAATCCATTTTTCTTCAAGACCATAATTTGATCCAAATTCCTAAGCACTTTAAATTGTAAAGTCATATGACAAAATAAAAGGAAATTGGGTGAGAGTGATGCCTTCGAATGTATTGGTGCTTGAATTAGTTATGAAAAAAAGTGGCTATCATAGAGGTGTGTTATAAAAAAAAGAGAAAAGAAAAATGAAAAGAAAACTAAAAAGTTAGTTCTGTTTAAAATCGAATAACAAAAGAGGTGAGAAGGGGTGGTAGATTAAAAGAAAGTAGAAAGGTTGTTTGAAATAAAGTGTAAATGGCATAATGTGATATATCAAAGCGCTTAGGGAACTTAGTCACTATTTCTGGCCAAAATAGTCCTACCCGTCCCTTAGCCTACATTACAACCTGTAAAGACCTATTTGATCCTAAGCTTAGCATTCTGATATTAGTGGAGCATTACACTAAGGGCAAGCCTATGGTCATCAGTTGCAACATATGAATTCTTTGTGAGAGTGAGAGCAAGGAAAATCTTATACCCATGTTTCGAAAAATGAAATACTTGTGAGTGATTATGGGTGATATATTGTGAGACACACATGGTTGATGAGTTTTGGGTAGTTGTGTATGATTCTTTGTGCCTTAACTTTTGGATACGAATTAACCATCATCACGAGTCTAGGTTGGAGGTTGAATTATTTCTAGTAGTGATCAATAAAACTACTCTTTGTTAATAATTGTCGTGCCTGTCTTGATGAATATTTTGTTGTTACTGTGAAACCATAAGTAGATGTTTATATGGACATGATATTATGTTCGAGGACGAACAAAGCTTTAAGTGTGGGGTGTTGATGTTAGGCGTATTTACACGCCTAAAGCACCTTAATTCACCCATATTTTAGCTAAGTTTTAAGGAAAAAATATATAGTTCCTGAACTTTTAGTCCTTTTTCCTGTAAGTGAGCTAACCAACGTGATTAGCAAGTTTTCAGGTATAAATGATGATGATTTCAGTATTTTGTGGACTATTAGATGCCAAAGGAAACCTCAACGTAAGAAGGACGGCGGCTTCTGGAAACTGGTGGACTGAAAGTGATGCATGGAGAACTTGTCCCGGGAAAAAACAGTATTTCTAAAGACTTGGGGATTAGCAGTAACTTAGTAGGATTAGGACAACGATAAAAATCCTATTTCAGTAGGACAAGGATAAAAACCCTATTTAAGTAGGACTAGGGCAAGGGTGTTATAAAAAAACCCTTATTTACTGAATTTTTCAGCATTCAATTCAAATCAATTCATTCTATATTCAATTCACTCAATAAATTCAATTCAATTCATTCATCCTATTTTCTATTCAATTCTATTTTTCTTTTATTCTACATTTAGTTCTTCACGTTACTTTCTGACAGAGAAAGCACGGATCTTGTGACCAACGTGAGATCATTCTAGTTTTGATATGATGATGATGTTTGTGGTGATATCCGTTGCACTCATGAGTATCTAAACTTCTCTGTTAGGGTTATGGAAGCCTTATGAGATACTATCTATTGCTATGAGTTTGTGAATTCTTGATACGTATGATGCTTATATCATTCTTCTCTTCATCTTAATTGAATTCTTGTGGTTGCAAACATATAGAATACGCCAGTATAGCATTAACTTGTTCGAAAGAAAAGTTATATGTCTGGAAAAGAGAGAGTGACAAGGAAATAGGGATACCAACCCCTGTTTAAAAGTTAGTGTCGTAACTGGATTAACCTCTTGGAGAATTTGTACCAATAGTTATACGCTTTAAGCTTGAAAGAGTTAAAGTGAGATAATCCTTGATGGTCGAAAGACGCTAGGATTTACCATAGAATACAAAACTCTATAAGCGCATGCATGTCTGAATTCCGCATAACTCATAGCCAATAGATACGTAGAACTCATAAGGTGGACATAACCCTAACTTACAATTCTCATTGATTAAAATGTTGCAAAACAAAACATTCCGTTTTTACTTTGCTATTTTGATACTTCTAGTTCACGCCAAACCCTAAACCCCCCTTTTTGTAGAAATTTCGATCAACGGTCTACTAATCGTTGATTAATTAGTGACCAAGTATTCCCTGTGGGATTTGACACCCAACCCAGTTGGGTTCTATATTTGACAGCGACCGCTTACACTCTTACGAGAGCTGTAGTTTGAGCGTTATCAAATTTACTTTTTCTTAGCTCAAAAATCATCTCAAGGATATTAGAACTTGCTTTGAAATAATAATTCATTCTTATACACATGGTATTTTCATAATTTTCACTTCCTATCACATGGGAAATTGAATAATATTTTCATCGATATACAATTCGCCCAAATCCGACACCCAGGCAAAGAGTTAGGTCCTTTTTAGTGAGACAATTTTTTACCTGAGCCTTCAGTGCGCTGCGGAGATAGCTCAAATAGCAATTGTCAAATTCTAGTGTTTCTCCGAGATTCTGAAATATCGCGCCAAACTTCCAGGTTATAGACAAGGTGTCAATGTAATAGCTCCGCATCGCGCCACCGTGCAGTTTCAATTGTCAATTTCTAGTGACATGGTGTGATAACGCCGTGTCGCGCCAAGGGCCTAATTTGGGAAATTTTACTAAAAATTAAATTACATGCCCAAGGTTAAAAGAGTCAATTTTACCCTCTATATAAGCTTCCAAACACGGGATTTAGCCCTTATTCATCCAAAATATTGATGTTTTTCTCAAATACTCTCAAGAACTCAAGCTAGGGTTTTCATAAAAGGTCCAATTTCAAGAAGGTTTCACCATCAATAATCATAAAATCATGATCTAAGGTATGTATAGTGTTCATTCATGGACTCCTTTCATCCATGAAGTCCAGGAATCCTTTTTAACTACAAGTTATGGATTTTTTTCATGTTTTCATACTTTGTATGTTCTCTTTCATGTTGATAAGTGTGAAATTGGATTCTAATCCATTATTGTTGATAGTTTCTATGTGGGTTTAATTACTATAGGCATAGATTCATGCAACCCTACGATTTAAACCCTTGAATGATGAAATTAGAGATGAATCATGATATTTTATTGTTCTATAATATTGTTTACACATTCTATGCCTATTATGTGTACGATTAAATGCCTAGATGATGGAACAATGCACAACAAGTATGATATCATGAAATCGCCATGTATGTACAAGTTATGCATATCACATATTTGATGAAATGCTTCAATATATGAATTATGAATTGTGTTGTTGGTCATGTGTTCAAGTAAGCCATGCTATGTTAGTTTCTTCTCATCAAGTCCTGGGGGTACTTGTGCCCGAACATTTAGTTGTGTGCCTAGAGTCATGTCATTTTTTTATGATACTCTCAGTCAAGCTATGAACTCTTAGACTTCAGATAGTCTTATGACTGAGGAAAAATCTCCATTATCTCATGACTTAGTCAGTTGTTAGATATCAGTAGTATTCCATCAGCCATAGAAATTTAGTAACTCAGTCCATGCTCAGTTCAGTTTAATAAATCATGTTCAGTGTCCATTCAGATTGGAATAGGAATTAGCACCGAGTGAACCCAAGGATGGGGACTCACCTGTTATATGAGGGTGTGATTCTTAGAAGCAATCCTTGCATTCTAGAACTATGTATCCAGCATAGGTTGAGACAACGTAGCCTGTTATATGAGTGTAGATAAGTTGGATTAACCTATTATGTGAGGGTTCCCACCGTTCTTGCTTGAGTTACCTATTATATAAGGGTTTCTCACATGTTGTCCTTACCAGTGGCACGGTATTGATAGCTTTCCAATCAGGGCATAGATTAGACCCCAGCTCAGCTATTATAGAACCTTTGGGGCATGTCGTTTAGATACTACTTCCCACAGTTTCATGTTACAAAATCAGGACTGTCAGATATAGTCAATCAGTCTCAGTAATAGAACTCAGACAGTTCTTTTAATTTCAGGAGTAACAGATACAGTCAACTCAGATACAGTACAAAACTCAGATAGTTCCATCAGATTCAGGACTGTCAGATACAGTCACCCACGTTATCAGTTAAATTCAGATACAGTCACCTATGTTATTAGTTATATTCATATACAGTCATTCATGTTATTAGTTAAGTCATGTTATCAATATACAGAGTCAGTAGTCATGCTACCATGGTATCAGTATCATATTATCACATTGTTAGTTACAGTTGTGTATTTATGTATGTATTCTCACGTTCATGTTAGACAGTCAGCTAGTATTGATCATGCATGCAAACCCTTGCATATAGACTACCTCACATGTATATTCGGTATATATGTACTGATGCATTCGCACTATGGTGCTTTATTTTTATATTACACCATACGTTCAGAGACACGAGTTTCAGATCAACAATAGATTCCAGATTCAGCAGTCAGAGTAGAAGTGAGTCCTCATCTTTCGAGGAAATAATGATTTTCTATTATCTAATTGATTAGCTTATTAGTTAGGAAGTCTGAAATATACATCTAGTAGAGTCTTATACATGGGTGTGTTGTGCTCCATATTTATGTGCAAGAGGCTATGAGATGTTTTAAGAACAGTTTCTCTTCTTTCAGTATTTATGTCGTACCTATGAGCATAATCATAAGTCAGTCTCTCAGTCTAATCTGCTTTTTCTCTTTATTTCAGAACATGTCTCCTAAGAGAAGAAATCAGTCAGCCTCTCAGCCCGAAGAACCTTTGGGAGATCATGTTTCTCATGTGAAGTTTAGGATCATATTTACCACGCTTGCTCAATCAGTCATTGCTCATAATGAATGGCCAACAATCATTCCAGCCAACCTAGTGGCCAACTCAGCTGCAGCTAAAATTTGGGACTTCACCCGAATGAATCCTCCAATCTTCCTTAGGTCTAAGGTAGATGAAGACCATCAAGAATTCTTAGATTAAGTTCAAAAAGTGACAGATGCCATAGGGGTGACTATTGTTGAAAGTGCTGAGCTAGTGGCATACCAGTTGCAGGATGTGGCCCATGCTTGGTTCAAATAGTAGAAGTTTAAAATATCAGATAATGTAGGCCCTATAGAGTAGGAGGGGTTTGACACTGTATTCATAGAAAATTCTTTCCACAAGAGCTTAGAGAATCTATGGTGCTAGAGTTCATCAACCTCAGGCAGGGTAATATGACAGTGAAAGAGTATTCTTTTAAGTTTACTCAATTAGCAAGGTATGTCCCTTATGTGGTTGCAGATAGTAGATCTAAGTGAGTAAGTTCGCTTCAGGGGTGAATGACAGCATGTTTAATAAGTGTAGACCCGCCATGCTGAATAGTGACATAACCTTAGCTACTTATGACCTATGCTCAGCAGATAGGAGAGCAAAAAATTAAGCAGAGGGAAAAATAGAATAAGAATGCTAGGACAGATAGCTTCAATTTTAGTCAGCCTAAGTTAGAAGAAGGAAATTGTTACCAGTTTTGTCCTAAGTCATCAATTCCAGCTCCCTCTATAGCCAGTGCTCTAGTTCCTAAGTTCATAGAGGGTAACAAAGATAGAGCGCCAGGCTCTAAGACCCAGGGTAGTGTTAGTAGTGCCCGCACCTATCCTCTTTGCCAGACTTGTGGTAAGCACCATCAGGGCATGTGTAGAGCAGGTAGTGGCATTTGTTTTGGTTCTGGAAAGCCAGGACATAAAGTTAGAGACTATCCATATCCAGGTCCTCAGGGTTAACAGAATCGCTCCTAAGCTCAGTTCGGTCACCCAAATTAGTAGGGTGCCACTTCCAGTGCTACTAGCGAGCAACGCCCAAATTGTATCTATGCTTTTCAGACCTGACAGGATCAAGAAAATTCTTTTGATATAGTTATTGGTATGTTATAGATATTTTATGTGCATGTTTATGCTTTGCTAGATCCAGGAGCTTCCTTGTCTTTTGTTACTCCTTATATAGCAGTTGATTTTAGAATCAGTCCCGAAATTCTAGCAGAGCCCTTCTCAGTCTCTACCCCATTGGGTAAAACCATCATAGCCTGGCGGGTATACAGGAACTGCCCGGTTATGATATTTTAGAAAGTCACTTCAGCAGACTTAGTCGAATTAGAGATGACTAATTTTGATTTTATTCTCAACATGGATTGGCTTCATTCCTGCTATGCCACAGTTGACTACAGAAATAGAATAGTTCATTTTAGTTCCCGAATGAACCCATCCTTGAGTGGAGGGGTAGTACTTCAGTATTCAGAGGTCAGCTTGTTTCCTACCTTCGGACAAGGAAAATGATATCTAAGGGATGTGTTTATCATCTAGTTCATGTTAGAGATTCCAGTTCCAAGGCTTCCAGTCTTGAATCAGTTCTAATAGTGAATGAATATTCAGATGTCTTTCTCAAAGATCTTCCAGGAATTCCTCCCAAAAAGGAATAGACTTCGGCATTGATCTTCTTTCAGACGCTCAGCCTATCTCTATTCCGCCATACAGAATGGTACCAGCAGAACTCAGAGAACTAAAAGATCAGTTAAAGAATCTCTTAGATAAGGGATTCATCAGACCTAGCATTTTCCCGTGGGGTGCACCAGTCTTATTCGTGCACAAGAAAGATGGTTCACTCAGAATGTGTATAGATTACTGTCAACTCAATAAAGTTATGGTAAAGAACAAGTATCCTCTTCCCAGAATCAATGACTTGTTTGACCAACTTTAGGGTACCAGTTAATTCTCTAAGATAGACCTCAAACCCGGCTATCATCAGCTTAGAGTTAGAGAATATGACATCCCAAAGACATCTTTCTATACTCGGTATGGTCACTTCAAATATTTAGTTATGTCCTTTGGTCTTACCAATGCCCCAGTAGCTTTCATGGACTTGATGAACCGTGTGTTCAAGCAGTACTTATACATGTTCATCATAGTCTTCATAGATGATATTTTGGTCTATTCCTATGTTGAGCGAGATCATGCAGACCATCTCAAAATACCACTTCAGAATCTTAGAGATAATCATTTATTCGCCAAATTCACTACGTGAAAATGTTGTCTAAGGTCAGTAGCATTCCTTGGTCATATCATTTTCAATGGTGGCATTAGGGTAGATCCTCAAAAGACCAAAGCGGTAAGAAACTGGCCTCGCCCTATTTCTCCATCAGATATCAGGAGTTTCTTGGGTTTGGCTGTCTATTACAGATGGTTTTTTGAAGGATTTTCATCCATTGTATCCCCTATATCCAGATTGACTAAAAAAAAAGTCAAGCTCCAGTGGTCAGATCCTTGCGAGAAGAGTTTTCAAGAATTGAAGACTCGGATCACCTCAGCTCCTGTCTTAGCTCTTCCAGGTGGTTTAGATGGGTTCGTAGTGTATTGTGATGCATCCAGAATAGGTTTAGGTTGTGTCCTCATGTAGCATGGTAAGGTATTAGACTACGCCTCCAGAAAGCTTAAACCCCATGAGAGAAATTATCCTACTCATGATCTTGAGTTAGCAACCATAGTCTTTTCCTTATAGATTTGGAGGCATTATCTCTATGGTGTTCATGTAGACGTCTTCACAGATCATAAGAGCCTTTAGTATGTATTTTCTCAAAAAGATCTCAATCTTCGTCAGAAAAGGTGGTTAGAGCTCTTAAAAGATTATGACATGAGTATCCTCTATCATTTAGGCAAGGCTAATGTAGTGGCCGACACTCTCAGTATACTATCCATTGGTAGTATTTCGCATATTAATGATAGGAAGAAGAAGTCAGCTCAAGAAGTACACCATCTTGCTAGACTAGGCGATCACTTATTAAACTCTTCAGAGGGCGGTGTATGTGTTCAGAGTAGTTTAGAATCATCTCTAGTTTCCGAGGTGAAATAAAAGCAAAATAGAGATCCCAACCTAGTAAAGTTGAAAGAGTCAGTTCAGAAACAGAAAATAGAGGTTTTCTCCCAAGGGGGAGATAGCGTCCTTCGTTGTCAGGGTCGTCTCTGTGTTTCAGGCATAGATGACATAAGGCAGTGAATTCTTACAGAAGTGTATGGCGCGCACTACTTTATTCATCCAGGGTCCACTAAGATGTACCTCGACTTACGGGAGATCTATTGGTGGAGTGGGATAAAGAGAGATATTGTAGAGTTTGAGGCTAAGTGCTCTACATGTTAGCAAGTTAATATAGAGCATCAGAAGCCTAATGGTCCTATACAGGAGTTCAGTATTCCTACTTGGAAGTGGGAAGTTGTGAACATGGACTTCGTAATGGATTTTCCTCAAACTCGTCGTCAGCATGATTCAGTTTGGTTCATTATAAACAGGATGAACAAATTATCTTATTTCCTTCGGTTCACACCTTTTATTTAGCTAAGGATTACGCCAATATCTACATCAAGAAGCTGGTTAGATTGCACGGTGTTCTATTGTCTATTATCTCAAATAGAGGTACCTAGTTCACCTCTTATTTTTGGAAAGCTTTCTAAAAGGTTCTTGGTACCCAAGTTCATCTTAGTACAGCCTTTCATCCTCAGATAGATGGTCAAGCAGAAAGAACCATTCAGACATTAGAATATATTCTAAGGGCGTGTGCAATTGATCTCAAGGGAAGTTAGGATGACCACTTGCCTTTAATTGAGTTTGCATACAGCAACAGCTATCATTCCAGTATTTAGATGGCTCCATTCAAAGCTCTCTATGGTAGTAGATATAGATCTCCAATTGGTTGGTTCGAAGTTAGTGAGTCCTCAGACATAGGGACTGACTTGGTATTCGATGCTTTACAGAAAGTTGAGTTAATTAGAAAAAGACTTCGGGCTACTCAGAGCTGATAAAAGTCTTATGCAGATATTCGTATAAAGGATCTAGAGTTTGAGATTGGTGACTATGTCTACCTTAAGTTCTCTCCTATGAAGGGAGTGAAGAGATTCGGCAAGAAGGGAAAGCTCATTCGGCGATATGTCGGTCCCTTCAAGATTCTCAGTCAATTCAGAAAGGTAGCTTATGAGCTCAAATTACCTTCAGATCTAGCCTCAGTTCATCTGGACTTCCATGTCTCTTTGCTCAAGAAGTTTATAGGTGAACCATCAGTCGTAGTCCCTCTTCAGAGAATAGATGTTTAGAATAGCCTTTCTTATGAAGAGATTCCAGTTGGAATCTTAGACTATCAGACTCATAGATTGAGGAACAAAGAAGTTCCTTTGGTTAAAGCTCTTTGGCGAAATCAGTCAGTCGAGGGAGCTACTTAGGAAACAGAAGAAAATACGCGTACCAAGTATCCTCACCCGTCCTGCCAACTCAGATCAATCTCAAGGTAATAGTTCTCCTTAAGCTTACTTAGTTTCATGATTAGTGTGCATCACTAACTTAGTATTCAGTCTCAGGATCATATTCCCATGATAAGTTTGGTATCAAATACCACCGCATATTCAGTCATGCATTCAAGTATCAGATCAGTTATATAGTTATGCATCAGATATGCATACTCATTGTAAGAAAACATAGTTCTTCAGAACTTTCAATTATGCATTTATGAATCAGTTATGCATGCATCAGATATGCATGTTCAGTATGTTATGTTCATCTTGTCAGTCACGTCTGTTATGAGATCATGTTCCAGTTATTCATGTTCATCTCATTGTTTCCCCTCTCATTCAATCTCATTCGAGTATGAATGTTCTCAAGGGGGAGATATTGTAATACCCGTGCTTTTTCTTAGCTCAAAAATCATCTCAAGGATGTTAGAACTTTCTTTGAAATAATAATTCATTCTTATACATGTGGTATTTCCATAATTTTCACTTTATATCACGTGAAAAATTTAATAAGCTTTCCATAAATATATAATTCGCCTAAATTCGACAAGAGTTAGGTCCTTTTTAGTGAGACAGTGTTTGAACTGAGCCTTCAGCGCGTCGTGGAGATAGCTCAAATGGCAATTGTCAAATTCCAATATTGCTCCGCGATACTAGCACATCACGCCAAACTACCAGGTCGTAGATAAGGTGTCAATACGATAGCTTCGCATCGTGCCACCGTACAGTTTCCCATTTGTCAATTTTCAGTGACACGGCACGATAACGCTGCATTGCACCAAGGGCCCAATTCGGGAAATTTTACTGAAAATTAAATTACGTTTCCAGGGTTAAAAGGGTTAATTTCCCTCCCTCCCCCTATATAAGCTTCCATACATGGGATTTAGCCTTTATTCATCTAGATATTGATGTTTTTCTCAAACACTCTCAAGAACTCAAGCTAGGGTTTTCATAAAAGGTCCGATTTCAAGAAGGTTTCACCATCAATCTTCACAAAATCACGATCTAAGGTATGAATAGTGTTCATTCATGGACTTCTTTCATCCATGAAGTTCAAGAATCCTTTTTAACTACAAGTTATAGATTTTCTTCATGTTTTCATGCTTTGTATGTTCTCGTTCATGTTGATAAATATGAAATTGGATTCAAATCCATGATTGTTGATAGTTTCTCTATGGATTTAATTACTATAGCTATAGATTCAGGTAACCCTAAGATTTAAACCCTTAAATGATGAAATTAGAGATGAATCATGATATTTGATTGTTGTATAATGTTGTTTACACATTCTATGCCCAACAAGTATGATATCATGAAATCCCCATGTATGTACAAGCTATGAATTTCACATGTTTGATGAAGTGCTTCAATATATGAATTATGAATTGTGTTGTTGGTCATGTGTTCAAGTAAGCCATGCTATGTTAGTTTCTTCTCATCGAGTCTTGGGGGTATTTATGCCCGAACATTTAGCTGTGTGCCTAGATTTATGTCATGTTTTCACGATACTCTCAGTCAAGCTATGAACTCTTAAACTTCAGATAGTCTTATGACTCAGGAAAAATCTCCATGATCTCAAGACTCAGTCAGTTGTTAGATATCAGTAGTATTCTATCAGCCTTATAAATTTAGTAACTCAGTCAATGCTCAGTTCAGTTTAGTAAATCATTTTTAGTGTCCATTCAGATGGGAGTAGCAATTAGCACCGAGTGAACCCAAGGATGGGGACTCACCTATTATACGAGGGTGTGATTCTTAGAAGCAATCCTTTCATTCCAAAACTATCTAGCCAGCATAGGTTGAGACATCATAGCCTATTATATGAGGGTAGATGAGGTGGCTTAACCTGTTATGTGAGGGTTCCCACCGTTCTTACTAGAGTTACCTATTATATGAGGATTACTCACATGTTTTCCTTACTAGTGGCGCGGTATTAACACCCTTCTAATCAGGGCATAGATTGGACCCCAGCTCAGCTATTATAGAACCTTTGAGGCATGTCGGTTAGATACTAATTCCCATAGTTTCATGCTATAGAATTAGGACTATCAGATACAGTCAATCAGTCTCAGTAATAGAACTCAGATAGTTCTTTAGATTTTAGGATTGTTAGATACAGTCAACTCAGATATAGTACGGAACTCAGATAGTTCCATCAAATTCAGGACTATCAGATACAGTCACCCACATTATCAGTTACATTTAGATTCAGTCACCATTGTTATCAGTTATATTCAGATATAGTCATTCATGTTATCATTTAGGTCATATTATCAGTATCCTGACTCAGTAGACATGCAACCATGGTATCAATATTATATTATCACGTTGTCAGTTACAGTTGCATATTTATATATACATTCTCATGTTCATATTAGACAGTCAGTTATTATTGATCATTCATGTAAACCCTTGCATATATCCTGCCTTACATATATACTCGGTACATATGTACTGACGCATTCGCGCTATGATGCTTTATATTTATGTTACACCATAGGTTCAGAGACATGAGTTCCAGATCAGCAGTAGATTCCAGATTCAGCAGTCAGAGTAGAAGTGAGTCCTCATCCTTCAAGGACCTAATGATTTTCTATTATCTCATTGATTAGCTTATTAGTTGGAATTAGTTGGGGATATGTCCCATCAACTCCTTATTCAGATTCTTCAAATAGTAGAGGCTTTTAGACTAGATATAGACTAGATGCAGACTAGATACAGGCTAGATACAGACTAGATACAGAGTAGATGCAGACTATCATGTTTTAGACTTCAGTTTTTTTTTTGGTATTCTATTACCCCACATAGATGTTACGTTATTCAGTTATGTTCATGATCGAACCTTATGGACTTTTAGTGCATGTCTCCATATTATTATGTTATCTTATGCAGTATACAGGTACAGATATCTATCATGGGTTAGCTTGTGGTCCTTCGGGGTCATGAGCACCGTGTAGCATTCTGGTTCTGCAAATCAGGTTGTTACAAGTACTTGGATATGTTCGCCATAGTATCCATTGATGACATCCTTGTCTATTCCCGTAGTTAGAGCGATCATGCAGACCATTTGTGGATTATATTGCAAGACCCTTAAGGATCACCAGTTATTCGCTAAGTTTAGTAAATTAGAATTTTCGCTGAGATCAATAGCTTTTCTTGGTCACATCATTTTCGATGACGGCATTCGAGTTGATCCTCAAAAGACCAATGCAGTAAGAAACTGGCCTAGGCCTATCTCTCCATTAGATATCAAGAGTTTCTAGGATTTAGCCAATTACTATAGATGATTTGTTGAAGGATTTTCTTCTATTGCCTCTCCCATGTCTCGACTGACTCTGAAAAAATTCAAATTCCAGTGGTTAGGTCCCTATGAGAAGAGTTTTCGAGAGTTGAAAACTCGACTCACTTTTGCTCCAGTATTGACTCGGCTAAAGAGTTCAGATGGATTTGTAGTAAAGCTGTCAATATGGGTCAGGCCCATTGGGGCTGGCCTAGACTAGCCCATAAATTGTTAAGGTTGGGCTACAATTTTTGCAGCATATTTAAGAATGGGGCTTTTTAGCTCGGCCCGTATAACCTCATTGGTCCATGAGGATTGAGCAATATGGGTTGGGATGGACTGGTCCGTGGGCCAAACAAAGAAAAGAATAAAAGATAGAATAGTGTACTAAGAATAGAAAATAGAGTCCAAGCTCAAAGTATATTTGAACCATCATAGATATTTAACTATTAAATATGTTTTTAAAATATATAAATAATTAAAATATAAAATAGTAAATTTTTTCAGGAATTAAATATGTTTGATGAAGATGATGTGGCAATGTTGAACACGCCATAAGTGATGAAAGTATTTTTTGAGGAGTTCATTTTCACTTTTAATGGACTAAATCTTTCTATTTTATTGTGATCAATTAAAAAAGAATTAGGTTAATAGTGTTATTTAGCTAGTTAAATTATTATTGATTAACAGTTTCATTTATTTTTCAACATCTCTATTTGGTTTGAATTTGGTATCAAAGTTACTTAATTTCACAGATTATGAGGTTTTTTTGTAAATTTGAGACTTGATTAACAAGTAGTAACTTCATGTAATATTATGTTGTAAATATTTATATAATTAACAAATTGAAATTTAAATTAAGATTATAAAAAGTAATATATTATAAAAAGTGGGTTGGCCCGTAGAGGAATGCAACCCACAGTTTAATGGGCTTGGTTTGCTATTTTCTAGCCTGTATGTTGATGAGCCATCCCAGCCTGACCCATCAAATGCCAAAGCCCATGTGGGCTAGCCCGTATGGGCTGGGCCAGCCCGTATTGACAGCTCTAGTTTGTAGATTATTTTTATGCTTCTAGATTGGCCTTGGTTGTGTATTGATGCAGCGAGGTAAGGTCATAGCCTATGCCTCTAAACAGATTAAACCCCATGAGTAGAATTACCCAACCCATGATCTTGAGTTGGCAGCAGTTGTTTTTTTCTTAAATATTTGGAGGCATTACCTTTATGGGGTTCATGTTGATGTGCTTATGGATCATAAGAGTTTACAGTATGTGTTCACTCAGAAGGATCTAAATCTTTGCCAGAGAAGGTGGCTTGAATTATTGAAAGCCTACGATATGTGTGTGTTGTATCACCCGGGTAAGGCCAATATAATGGCCGATGCCATTAGTATATTGTCAATGGGAAGTGTTATGCTTGTTGAGTAGGATCATAAAGAGTTTGTCCGTGAGCTTCTACAGTTTGCTAGATTAGGTATTTGGTTGGTTGATTTGGACGAAGGTAGTATACGGGTTCAGAATCTTTATTGGTTGCCAAAGTGAAAGAAAAGCAAGACATAGATCCTATTTTGGTCAAATTGAAGGAGGTAGTTTAGGATCAAAAGGCTGAGATTTTCTCCTAAGGGGGATATAGTGTGCTTCATTGTCAGGGCAGGTTATATGTTCCGAGTGTGGATAATTTGAGACATCAAATATTAGCAGAAGCGTATGGTGCGTGATATTCTATTCACCCAGAAGCCACTAAGATGTACCATGATTTGCCTAAAATTTATTAGTGAAATGGTATGAAGAAATATATTGCAAAATTCATGGCTAGATGTTCGAATTATCATCAGGTTAAAGTTGAGAACCAAAGATTTAGTGGTTTACTTCAGGAGTTCAGCATCCCCACCTGGAAATGGGTGGTGATGACCATGGATTTTGTAACAGGGTTACCTCATCCTCATCGTCAAAATGATTTGATTTGGATCATTGTAGATAGAATGACCAAGTTAGCCCATTTCTTACCATTTTATACTTTATATCCAGTCGAGGATTATTCTAGATATTTATCTCAATGAGTTGGTAAAGTTGCATGGGGTTTTATTGACCATCATTTCAGATACAGGTACACAGTTTACCTCTCACTTTTGGAAGGTTTTTTAGAAGGGTCTTGGTACCCAATTTCATCTCAGTACAACTTTTCATCATCAGACAAATGGTTAGGCAGAGTGGGCTATTCATACCTTAGAGGACATGTTGAGAGCTTATGTTATCGACTTTATGGGTAGTTGAGCTGACCACTTAGCTTTGATTGAGTTTGCTTACAACAATAGCTATCACTCTAGTATTCAGATGAGGTGTAGATTTCCTACTTGTTAGTTTGAAGAAGGTGATACTACTTTAATAGGGCCATATTTAGTGTATTAGGCGATGGAGAAAGTTTAGTTTATTTGAGAAAGGCTAAAGACAGCCCAGAGCTCATAGAAATCCTTTGTTGATGTAAGGAGAAGAGATCTTGAGTTTGATGTTGGTCACTCAGTTTATTTGAAAATTTCACCCATGAAAAGGCTGAAAAGGTTTGATAAGAAAGGGAAGTTCAGTCCCCGCTATGTTAACCCATACAGGATTTTAAGCCGTTTTGGGAAGGTAGCATAAGAATTGGAATTGCCTGCAGAATTGACCTCAGTGCATCCGGTGTTTCATGTCTTTTTGCTAAAGAAATACATTGGTGACCCAACTTTTTTTGTACCTTTAGATAATGTCGGGGTGAAAGATAGCCTTTCATATGAAGAAGTCCCAGTTGAAATCCTTGACCGTCAGATCCGTAGGTTGAGAAATAAGGAAGTCACCTTGTTTAAAGTCCTATAAAGAAGTCAACCCGTTGAGGGAGATACTTAGTAAACAAAAGCAGATAGGTGAGCCATGTACCCCCACCTTTTCTCTATGATTTAAGATTTAGCTTGAGGAAGTGGTTTTTCTTAAGTGATTCTCTCATTTTCTATCTCATCTATATAAAAATCCTCATGGCATATCATGTATTCATAAATTTAGTTTAGTCTATGCATCATGTTTTAGATTCAGTTATTTAGTCATGAATTAGCTCATAAATAGTTGGTACATGATTCCAGTCTTCTTAGTGTCTCAGATTAGACAGTTTTATTCAGTAATAAATGATCCTAAGAGGGGGATATTTTAATACCCCACAAAATTCTAGACGAATTTCCAGTTATTCAACCCATGTTTAAAGGTCCCAAAGCTATTATTTTACACTAAGTACACATGACATGGCCACTTTAACATCCCAAGATTTCAAACATTTTATTTTTAGCCTTTTCGTATTTGAAACATTGATTTATGAGTTAGAATATGATTAGGGTTGTTAAAAAGGTTATTCGGGAGAATTTTGGAATTTTTGGAAGAGGTTCGGGGTGTTTTTGAACCACGGAGGCAGTAAGTCTCTGCGATTTCAGCGTGTCATGGAGAATAGTCTCCACAATACGCGGTGTGTCATGGAATATAGTCTCTGAGATATGCAGCGTGTTTCACGAAGGATAGTCTCCGTAATACGCAGCGTGTTTCACAAAGGATAGTCTCCGCAATACGCAGCGTGTCATAGAGGCCTAGCCTCCGCAATAGCCACTATGCCATGCTGCAGTGCAAATCCTGCAGCCTTCATTAAAGAGGTGAGGGGCATTTTGGTTTTCTTACTCTCCCCAAAACACCCAAATCATGACTTAAAACCCAAGATGGGCATTGCTTTCCCCATTTATCATCGGTTAACAACGTTCAACCTCCTCTCATTCTCAAGAGCACAAAAATCAAAAGATTTTTCAAAGAATCCACCCTTCCAAGGCCTCAATGTCAAGTTTTTTCTCAAGAAGACAAGAAATTTAGGTATGTGGAATATTCATCAATGGGTTCCTTCCACCTATTAAGTCCCAAAAATCCCTTAATTTTTAAGTATAAACCTTTTTCCTCTTTCGATGAAGTTTCAATGTCAAGTATGAATTTATTTAACTTTCTCTTAACAGTTTTGAATACAAACCATGACAATGTGTTTCTCTATGTGAATTTTGTTCTTACATGCTTTATAAACTCAGTCACCCATATCATGTTTAGTTGAAACCATATTGATTATCAATTTATGAATTTAACCATGTGAGCATATTTTCCTCATAAGTTTAATATCTTCCCATACTCATAATTATGGACTTCATCAGTTTAGTGAGTTATACTATGTTTTGGGTCTATGGATCATGAATATCCTTACAGTATTATGATGATGTTATTGTGCCTAATGTATTATTCTGTGATGGTGGGTTATGAACAAACTATACCTAGAAAATCATGTCTATCAGGGTTATCAGGTTACAAGTCATTTAGATTTGGCTTGTATCATCAAATATCAAAATAACGTTAAAATGAGCACTCATCAGTACTAGTTCATGTTTTATGATTATATTCAGAATATCATCATATTGAGCATTTATTAGTTTAAACCATGCTAAACTTCTTATCAGTACTAGATCATATTAAATGAATAAGGATACCAGTGTCATTCAGTTGGGAGTTATACTTAACACCAAGAGAACTCAAGGATGGCGGCTCCCCCGTTATTTTAGGCAGAGTTATTAATAGCAGTCCATAAGTTCCAGAACAACATAGCCATCGTAGGTTATGAGGGTTCAGCCATTGGTTTAGGCTTGACTTCCTCTCAGGGGTCGCCCGTCAGTTTAGGCTTGACACCCTGTCCTTCAGGACAACAGATTAGTGGATCCACACAGTAAGTGTTGGTACCTGAGGAAAGTTACTGACCCTTCCAACTTGGGTTACAGGTTGGTCTCCGACTAGCTCAAATTGGGGCATGTCGATTAAATGTTAGTTCCCATAGACTCAGTTCAGTATTCAGACTACATCAGCTCAGGTTTGCATGACCAAGTATTCAGTTATTCAGTGATTCAGTTTTATAAATTATTTTAGTACATGTTTTACTTGGTCCTGCATTTGTTTTAGGCCAAACCCATCACCAAACCCTTTAAGTACGTACGATCTTTCACTTAGGCACCTCAAGTGAACGGGTTAGATTTTAAACACCTAAAGTAGCCTAAAAGTGGGTCACTTTGGCACCTTTTGCCTTGTTGGAAAAACGCATGCAGAACACTCCGCAAAGGCGCGTGAAAGCCTATTTTTTTGCTGATATGGCATATAAATGACCCCCAATGGTAATATACCCATATTTCATCTTCTTCTTCATTCCCAAATCAAATTTTAACCCTAATTTATCACTCTTCTTGAAATTTTTTTTATAAAAAACTTGTCTCTTCTTCTTCTCTCCTCTTCATCTTCTTCTTAAATTTTTGAAAAGTTTGAACTTTTTCTTATTTTATTCGAATTGAATTGGACAATGTCGAGCTCGTCGTCCATGGCTTTTTCCGAAAAAGATTATCGTTATTGTAAATGTGGTAATGAAGCATTACTAAAAACTTCTTGTACTCAACAAAATCCCAGTCGTAGATTTCTTACGTTTAAAAATTCAAAGGTAATATTCTTTACTTCTTAACTTAATAAGTCGATTAATTATTAATTTTGTAATTATTTTTGTTATTAATTTTGTAGAAATTTAACGGGTGAGATGACTTTGATTGATATGAAGAACGACACTCTTCACAAGAAAATAGGATAATTTGGGGTTTGGTGAAGAAAGTTAACTCCTTAGAATATAAAGAAAATCGAGTAGAAGATATAATATTGTTGATGTCATTGCTACTTGTTTGTTGTTGTGGGGAATATGGACATTGAAGTCAAATTGATGAAGTTTACCTTGAAGTTTTGACGTCCTTGAGGTTATGATTGCCTTCAAGTGTTGAAGTTGCAAAATGACTTAAATTCCTTCTTATTTTCATGAAAATTAGGTGTATGTTTGTAGTTAGTATTAAGCCTTGTTAGGTTTCGTTTGTTAATGTAATGTTGGTCTTGTAAGAATGTTACATTTTGATGAAATGAAATATTTATTTTGATTGTAAATACTGTTAATGTTTTTATTCTAAATAATGACAATGTTGGCCTTGTAAAATGAAGCATCCAAATAGAAAAGCAATAACACCAACAATGTTTTCCTATATGCTCCATATTGAGATGGTATCAACACCGAAAACAACTAACTATACATTCCTATTGAGGTGAAAACAACACCACCAACAACTTCATCTATACACTCTATATTGAGCTGAACGCAACAGCAACAACTTCATCAATACGCTCCCAATTGAGCTCAAAGAAACACTAACAAGTTCATAAATATGTTCCATATTGAGCTCAAAGAAACACCAACAAGAAGTTAATAAATATGCTCCATATTGAGCTTCAGTTAACACTAATTAATAATCCAAAAAACATGCTCCATATTGGAGCTCACAGTTTGCATGATACTACTTAAAGAACCTGAATTTTCAGGTTTCAAAAACTAAAGAACCAGAATGTTTACTTCAAAAACTAAATTGATCGTTTGGTACTGCACATTACACAATAGCATCACAATACACCATCAGACTAAAATGCTTCATATTTTTGTTGGTCATCTACTGCAATTGATTAGTGGTGACAGCATATTTGTTTTTTCATTTCAAGCCTCTAGGCCTATAACCAACATTAACCCCTGTAGAACTTGCATCCTTGTAAGATGTACCACTTTGTAGGATCTTTTGACTTGATGTCCCAGGCTATTTGTTGAACAAAAATGAAGGATCAATAAACATTATATATATGCCCTTTATTTTAAAAGAAATAATATGAGTTAACTTACATTCAGTATTTGGGTTCCCCTTGCACTAGTGTAGATCCCAAATCCAGCATTCTTAACCTTTTTGATCCACCTTCATCAACATCCTTTGTGGTTCCAACTCTTCCCCTCTTCTGCCCAATGGTTGCTCTACTTCTAGGAGGTAATTGACTCTTGATTCCTTTTGTAACAAGAATTCTTATATCACCACAAAAGGTAGATTTTGTAGCTTCTTTCAAGCTTCTAACTCTGCTTGTATCACCATAAATTGTAGTTGAAGAAGCAAGTTGAATTGAACTACATGATGCTGATTTCTTTGAGGTTGAAGGTCCAGGTTGACTTGAGCTACATAATGCTGATTTTTTTGAGGTTGAAGGTGCGGGTTGGCTTGAGCATTAAGGCTGGAAACTTCCTTGTAAACTTTGACCACTAAACTAAAATCCTTGGCTATGTGTTTATGCATTGGGATCAGGAATCTATAAAATCATAGAACACCAGTTAATAAGTTATAAAATCAACATAAAAAATAAACTTATAAAATCAAAAAAAATGACTGTTTTACCTTGCAAAATCTTCTATTATGGCCTTGTTGATTCCACTTGGAGCATGTTATTGTCCCACCTTTTTTTGGAAATCTTTCCAGATTTCTTTAATGGTTCCCCTTTGCCTCTCTTTCTATTTTTTGCAGGTCTACCAAGCATTTTTTTTTAGGTTCAGGGGGCTCAATTTTTGGATTATTTGTTTCAGGCCACATCTTTATATTAAAGATTGGTTGGATAAAGTGATTATAAGCCTTCATGAAGATTTCCTTCTTATACCAATGTTCAACATAAGGTTCAGGATCTTTTTCAACATAACACAAAGGACAAATGGCATTTTGGCGAGGAATGCCTCTCAACTGCCAAGTTCTACAACTACATAACCTATTAGTCAAGTTCATAATATGCCTATACTCCCCTTCTCCAACCTCAAATCCAACATCAACATTCCAAAGCACCTTGCAAGCCCTATCCCTATCCTTATTCTCTTCCAATATAAGTCTAGCCATAGGTGCAATATCACATATCCAAGTATTGGCAAACTTAATCATATCCACAGTTCTAGTCATGATTTTTCTCCTAATTTTCTCTAACATAGTAATGATAGATTTATGTCTAGGTACTAAGATCCATGAATTAAAGGTCTCACACATGTTATTCTCAATAGCATCACACTTACAATGCTCTTTGAAGAATCCCATGACGCCCTAGGATAATGCAGTAAATCACCAAACTTAGTTGTCCACAACAGCCCAGGCAATAGGAAACATTTGATTGTTTCCATTCTTTCCAACTGCAACTAGAAGTTCACCCTTACAAGCACCCTTTAAGAAACATCCATCAAACCCTATAATTCTTCTACATCCTTCCATCCACCCTTTTTTCGATGTATCAAGACACACATAGAAATACACAAATAGATTTTTACCTGGGACAGTTTCACTGTCCATTCTCATCCAAACAGAACTGCCAGGATTTGTTTGTTTGATCATCTCAGCATAATCATATAATCTTGCAAATTCTAAGTTTCGGTCCCCCATGGCCTATCTTAAGATCTGTAACTTTTCCCTGTAATAGATTGTTTTACCCACATATAATCCTAATTTTTTCTGCACAATTTCTGTATTTTCTAAATTTTCAGAGATGGTTGTTTACTTATTTCATCCCTAAATCTGTCAGCATCAAACTTAGTTGTACACATCTTATTCTTGTTTGATGTTGTACACTTATGCACTAGATTATAATTCTTAATCAAAAAATTACCAGAGTCTCTGTCAAGTTCACCATAACACAACCAGTTGAATTGTTTCTTGAATTTGCACTTAGCCCTCATTCTATGAGCTTCATTAGGTTTTAAGACAATCTGAACTCTATTTTCCACTGCATACCTCCCCAAAGCTTTTCTAAATTCCTTAGGACCATTAAAAATCATACCAAGTTCAAAAACAATAACACCACAATCATCATCAAATCTGATTTTATTACTTCTTTTCTTCTTGGAAAATCAACACCAACAACAGCATCCTCATCTAACAAATCAGTGCTATCAACACTATCACGGTCTGAACTATCAATATACTCTTCATCACCTCCTAATCTACCCACATATATATTGTTCTTACTCCTACCAATAAAAACCTTTATCAATACCAGCTTCACCTACTGGTATTTCTTCTCTTGATTTGGATTTTTTTTCTTCTATTTTCAGCCCTAAAGGCTCTCAACTCTTCATCAATATCTTAATCATCATCATCAGGGATATCATCACCAATCAAATCTGATTCGCTACTAGGAAGATCTATTTCATCACTATTCAGATCTTCATTGAGACTTCTATTTTCATTCTCATCACTGCCTATATCAACTTTATCATTAGACTGTGGCCCTACTAAAAGAGGCACAACATTTTCCACAACATCAACATCTTCATCAATGTCATGAAACACATACACATCAAGCTCATCACCATCTTTTAACTCCTTCACAAACTCTAGCAATTGACCATCAAAAGTGATTTGAACTAAACCCCCACCATCTATAAGTTGATAATAGAACCCCTTAACTTTTGAGTACCCAATATCTTTGGTGTAGGAAAGAAATTCAACAAGATTGAAATGGTGTTTATCAATGGCAATAGCAAAGATATCTAACTCACCTTTATAACTAAGATTAGGGTCTGATACAATGTTCCCCCATGATGAAAACAGATCAAAATATAGTTGTTTATTTTTGTAACGAATCCCTAAAGATTCTACACAAAAGAAAATACCCAAAATATCCTTAAATTTAAAAGTACAAAAATAACCCTATATTATCAGTGAAATCTCCAAAATAAACCCTAAATTTGTGAAATTCCCAAAAAGCCGACAAAAAAACCCTACTTTATAACTGAAATCACAAAAAAAACTCTAAAAACATTCATTCAATCCATCACTATAATTTCAACTGGGAAACAGTCTAAATAGCAAGAAAAAATATTAAGTTAAAAGAAAAAATTTAGTTCAACCTTCAATTTCTTCAACTATAAACTAGATTTCTTCAAATTCGTCACTGAAAATGAATCAACACTTTCATTCAAGCATTGTACCTGCAAAATACACCATAAATAGTTACAAATCCTAACATTAAAAGAAGAATTGAAGAAAAAATGGAAAAAATCAACAAGACGTACAAAGGGGAAAGGAATAGGGTTTCAATCGGATTTGGAAATGGAAAATTGATTTGGGGATTTTCTATTTTTCCCCCTTTTAGTGGATGTGGATGACGTGGAAAGGATCTGGTACATAGCATGTTTTAATTGACGTGTAAAATCCACGTGTATGGATTGAAATACACGCACCTGAGTTTTGTTTTAACTAGGCAAAAAGGTGCCAAAATGACCCACTTTTAGGCTACTTAGGTGTTTAAAACGTAACCCGTTTACTTGAGATGCCTAAGTGAAAAATCGTGCATAGTTAAGGGGTCAGACGATGGGTTTGGCCTTTGTTTTATATATTTATGCATTCATGTTCAGTGGTTATGTGTAATTCAGTTAGTTCCATCTCACATACCATTACATTCTAAGTACTAACTGCGTACTCTCTTTTGTGCTATATTGATTTCACAATATAGGTTCGGAAACTCAGCTCCCCGATCATCCTTAGTCAGTTCAATGCCACTCAACAGTAGTTGTGGTAAGTCCTCATCCATCGAGGACAAGTCATTTACAGTTATTTTCAGTACGTTCTTTACTTTAGTCAGTCAGAGTTAGTTGAGGGTTTGTCCCATCAACTCCTCATGTTTTTTAGGTTTTCAGATAGTCAGACTTGTTTTCAATTGTATTAGCATTTTGTACATGTTGGATATTATTTCAATATTACATTTAACAGAAATTCTCATCAGTTTAGCTTCCGCATATGATGTTTTATTATTACTTTATGCAGTGCTCATAGAATATACCAGATCATTGGTTAGCTTAGGGTCACTTATGGCCTTAAGAATTGTGTTATGACTAGGGGGTAGTCTCGGATCGTGACAGCATGATATTAGTGATGATTACCATAAATATTTAGGTATTTTATTTTGTACATAATATATTTCTTGCAAAATATAATTTTATAATATTTGAGTATGTTGTTATAGAGAGGTAATTTTATACCACTATAGTAAATGTCATTATTTTTATATGTAGAATGTTGTTTTATAGAAATAAAATATAACATAAAAATTAGTTCGGGAGAAAATTAGATTGCTATAGTGAAATTTTGTTATATCGAGACGACGCTATAGGAAGGTCTGACCTATATTATAGAGAAAATATGTGTAAACCTAATTAATTTAGAGAAGACAACTAAGGTAAACAATATTAAATAAGCTAAACAATGTTAAATAGTATAAATAAATTCTAATCCCAAAAAGTGACTCCTAAAGCGAAATGACGAACTTGCGCGAACAAAAAAAGTAAAATTAAACGAAGGGTTTTAGTGTCTCTGATAAAAAAAAGTTGTGTACTATTAAGATTGCCATAAGTTAATGACTTTGTAATTGATTATGATTCCCAAATATTATGAGTTTAATACATTATTCAAGATGTTTCTTGATTTTATATTTTATAAATTATATTTTTCTCTTAATGGACTCATAAACTATTATTGTAAATATCAATATTCCACTATACATCTAATCAACTTACAGGTTCAGACAGTAAAAACGTTTGAATAGTGAGATTGAGAATTACTTGGACCTGAAATCCTGTTGTCGAGAGTGGTCTTAGACCACTACAAGCGTTGAAAGAGTACCTGCAGTATAATTTGTTAAAATTGTCATTCTTAAAATAAAGAAAAAACAACATCCTTCCGTCTAAGCCATTTGTAAATTGGATTGATAGCAAAATGAGGAGAGGCAAAAACATAAAGAGATGTGGCAGCATGACACACATCAATGTCAGTGTTGGATTTTTCTAAAGCAGGATAGAGGATAGTGCACTTGTCGTTCTGATTCTTTGGAAGCTCTAAAGCTAAAATCTTACGAGTTGCCTTCTAAGAGGTAAACTAGGTTTCATAATCATTATTTATACTTCTTCATAAGTGTATAAATAAACCATGTTATTATACGCGAGAAACCAATTATTAAGAAGAAGAAAGATCATAGTTGGGCATTGCCATGGTATTAGTCGTACCAGTATGTTTTATCATGAGTGGGGTGGATTTATCCACCCTTGGATTGAGACAGTAGTCTCCGCTGCACTCAAGAATTTAGAGGGTCTTTTTTTGAAGAGTATGGTAGTTATAAATAAAGGTTTTCTCCTACTTTCTCAATCTTTTCGTTCTTTGAAGTCCTTGGTTTTGATTAGCTGTCAAATTGCTTTTGATATCACCTCTTATGTCACGATCCAAGTCTATCATATGTGGAACCCACATTACTCACCCAGTGGGATAACCATCTACCTTAAAATATCAAGTTAAAATCAACACTTAAAAGAAATAATAGAACCAGTCCATCAATAAGACATCAAGTCTAAAGAAATAAAAGTAAGTACAACTTAAGGTGCAACATTAGGCTTAACCAAAATTATTCCTAAGAATTGAAATTCCTACTAACCAAAACTACTAAAGATTATCTAGAAGGGGATGTAACCCAAAACTAGAATGAAAAATACAAGTCCAGAAAAGACTTTGTCATCCAAGAAGGATTCATCATACCCTGAAACAGGCTACTCAATCTTGAATCTAGAGTGAATTGATGGAATTACAAATGAGGTCTCGTAGGAGTTGATGGAATATGTGTTGCCCTTATAAAAGTAAATCTATGTGTAGTATCAACACACAAGAACAACAATGTACTCGTAGGATCATTTGAACAATCAATAAGAATATAAACATATAACTAAGTTATAGTACAATAAGTTAATCCATGCTTAACAACTATACACTTAGAATAACAAGTAACAATGAACCATTAGGATTTAACCAGCAAGTCAACATATAATTACCAAGTCAAGTTTCGTCAAGGCAAGTTAAAAATAAGTCAAGATAATTTATTAAGTATAAAAATATATTTCTCTGGTTAAGTCATGGAATTGTCAAACCCACCTGACCCTCGTACATACAAGCTAAGGATTGTACAACCACCCTCTAGACATGACTTGCAGAAAACAATTGTCATTCATGTACTAAATCCTGAACACGAGTGTCTTCCAACCTTGTTCCATCACAAGACTATAAGAACATTCTAAATACCGAATATTCCATAATTAGAAAGTAAGCTAGGTAAAACAAATTATATAACAATCACAAAATATTTGCAAAGACCCACCAAACAATATGCATTGACAAGTCATACTATAAAATAGTTAACACACACATATATCACAAATTGAATTAAACTACAATACCATCACCAACCTCAAACCAAGTTTGTACTGCTCCTCTATGCCGGAGCTTTTCCCTTTCTTGTAATTTCTACTTGCTCATGGTCTATAATATGCACATAAATACATAATTAAAAAATGACCTATCATGTTGGTATTATAACTCACACCCAATTCCTAAGGTCAAATTCATGATTATTCCTTTCCTATTCTAGGGCTTTTTCATTGAATTTTACCTAAAACTACCAATTTTGTGAATAAATGAGTGAATCAATCGAATACAAGGGTAAATTAAATGTTAATAATCAAAACCCATTAACTTATTCCTTAATTTCCCCCCTTGCACCAGCAATTAACCAAAATCCGCCTTAAAATTCTCCCTAAACTATATGAATTAATAATTTTAAGACTTAACAATTAAATTCAAGTTAACGGGGATGAATTCTTTACCTTAAAAAGTCAAACAAAGAATTTCTGGTGGGTTTCTCCCTAAATCGCTCTTTTCTCGCTCCAAAATGAGTTTTAAAAAAATAAACTATTTTGAAAAAATATTTTAATAAATTTGTGGTTTTCACCGTTATAGCGATATCTGACCACTATAGTGGTGTCGCTATACTGAACGCTATAGTGGTCGTTGAGTTCCTTTGACCACCGTTATAGGGAAAATTATTCTGCCAGAGCGCTCACTGCTATAGCGGTGTGCCGACCGTTATAGCAGCGTTGACGGAATAGAATGTCCGTCTTCTCTCTAAAATTTTACTTTTTGCAATACACCTTAAACATGAAACATTGCAAACACGTCTTTTATGCTAACATTAATTCCGAAAGTTCTTCTTACCCAAATTCGATTTTGCAAAATTGCTATGGATTTTTTATCGTCTTAGCTAACTAAAAGTCAAGACAAATACCACTATCCCAATTCAAATCATTCCTAGAAATTTTTAGGTCACACCTCTCTCTGTAATCGATTGAAACTAGTCTAGCCTACAATTTGTAACTTCTAATGGAAAAGAATTTGGACATGAGATTTTAGATGTGGGACTCATACGTAACGATGGAGAGGATCGTTAAATCCTTTCTCGGCCATACTGTTTCCAATTGTTGGTAGGCTTACTTTTTTTTGTATGATTATTTGATAATTTGAACCTTTATGATTAGGTACATCCCTTCTAGATGTGCCTATTTTTCGTTATTTTATGAACTTTTATTTTATTTTTAAATAAAGCTAGAGAAGATAGCAATGTGGAAAATTGAAATCTCCTCACCATAAAGGTAAAAAGCTAGGTAGTCGCTACTATGAATCCCTATTATGTCATGAAATTTGATTGTCATGCTGGTCGTTAAGAGAGTTGCACTTTCAATAATCAGTAGTGGAATATTTGATTTCCTAGACAGTTGCACCACCCTTGTCTCAATTAGATTGTTTCGCCTCATTGGAAATATTCTCACTGAGTCTTTGGAGAGACTGGTGGTCATATGTCCACACCAAAACACAAGACTATTTTATAAGAACGATCAAGCTGAGCTTGAAAGTTGACTAACGGAGAGCTTGAAAAGCATTCTGATTTTGATAATTAAGGAACTGGTGATGAAGAAGATAAATAGGACATTAAAAACACCAAGCAACTCGAGTCCTTCAGTTGGTGAAGGAGGATGGTAATCATCAAATTAGGAATGAGCGTGAAGATATTAATCATCAATTAGAAAATGAACATGATCCTTAAGACAAGGAAGAAGCCGAGTTGAAGATGATGTTGAACCAGAGAAGAGTCTGAGCAAATAGAGAAAGAAGGCTATCCAAGTTACCCATCATGGAAAGAAGAACTTTGCCTCGAGAAAAATATACATATCGAGATCAATTCTACTTGTACAATACTAAAAAACTACTAAAAGCCAAAACACATAAATGAAAATGTATCACAATAAATTATAGATAAACCTTCCTTCTTTCATTTCACCTCCGGTAATAAGCAATCTCTTCCTCTGCTTTTTAATTTAGTGTTACAATTTGTTTAGATGGTTTTACATATTGTTTCATAATGTATCATATTATATTATATTATTTCATAATGTATCATATTATATTATATTATATTGTTGAAAGAAAAAGTAATCATTAAAATTGATATGTGTTGAAGAACATTTGATTTATTGTTGGATAATATATTCTTTTTATACGTATTTAGGAATTTCGAATTTGGAACATTAGTTTAAAGTATTGACTGATTATTGAAAACTTTCTCGGGACAATTTATTTCTTTACCAAAATTATTGTTAGAATATAAAAAGGAAGAAGAAAAGAGCGACAATTAAAAGCTTTGAGTTATTGGTTTAGGATACAAATGGAAAAAGCAATCCAAAGATCAATGTATCAAGTATGTTTTGAAATTTTAAAGGCACAAAGGTCCTTAGCGAAGTGTTGTTTGCTCTTTTTAACTTTATAAAAATACATTTCACAATAGTAAAATTGTCATTTTACTATTTAATAGTTACGATTTTAAAATCAACTAAAATATAATTGTTATTTCAACACTATCCTAATATTTAGAATTTTGAAATTAATCAGATTTTTAGTATTAAATCCTTTCTCATTAAATTATATAACATAAATTGTTTTTTAAAGCACCATCAAAACAAAATAGAAAACTTCCGTGTATCAAGACCCATATTAGATTAAGAATTGGGAAAATTTCATAAATAGCAAACTTAAGCTTATAATTAAAAGTTTCATAGCAACTGTTTCATAATTACCTAAAATAACAACTTGTATTTTGTATTTTATAAAAGTATTGCTACCAAAATACATATACAACAAAATTTATTGTCCTTCTTTTACTCAAATCAGTTGAGTTAAATAAAGAATAATTATCTCATTTATTTAAAGCAATAAAATTTTTTTCATAAATTACTCTTATTTAAAACAGTAAATTCCTTTTTCATAAACTACTCTTATTTAAATTAGTAGATTCCTTTTCTAAATCAAACTCAAATATAAAGCTAACTATTCAAAGTTTCAAAATAAAGGATCATTACTAATTTTTCTCTCTTTCACTCTCTTATATCTCTAACTTTTTTTATGTTAGTTTTTTTCATCTTCCTTTTTTTAATTATTTTATTTTTTTTATTTTGAATTCTTTTTCTTTTTCATTTTTTTTCTTTTCACTTTATTTTCTCTCTTCTACTTCTCTTTCTTTTATTTTTTCCTTTTTCATTTTTTCTTTATTTTTTTCTTTTTCATTTTCTTATTTTTTTTGCCTTTCTCATTTTTTTTTCTTTTCCTATTTTCATTTTCTTCTTCTTTTTTTATATTTTTACTTTTTTATTTCTTTTTTTTTCTTTTATTTTTACACTTCTATTTCTAGCTTTTATTTCTCTTTTTTTTTTAATTTTTCTTTTTCATTTTTTGTCTTTTTCTATTTTTGTTCTTTTTTTTTTTTTACTTTTCTATTTCTATCTTTTATTTTAAAAGGCAAATATCTATATCACATATACATATTCAAAAAATATACAAAATAAATAGACATACAAATCTGCATTTGTATTTATAGTGCAAAACATACATATATATATTTGTATATGTATTTACATAAATACATGTCTGACTCATATGTATATATAAACAAATAGGACACAAAATCTCTATAACGAAAAATTACCATATACATATACGTGTCGGTAATCAAAAAAATACATGATACATATCTTAAACAGTAAAAAAATACAAATGAGTACATATGTTTCCCTCTAAAATAACATAGAACAGTTTAAAGATAAATTCAATACCATACAAAAATACATATAAATATGCATTTGTATGTATAAAATACAAATACATGAACGTGCCTCTAAAAAAATTCATAATACACTTGTGACATAATACATCTGTCTAATTGCGCTTGAACTGCACATTTCTTCTTCTTCTTCTTCATGTAGACACCACAAATATTCTTATGACAAAAAATCTTATACTACTCCTTTGATAACATCACCTTAATACGTTTTTCAATGTCATTGACTGTGTGACCTCCTATATGTGGTTCAGATCTTGAAAGTACTTTTGCCATGAATATATGATCACACGGCACCTATAGAACAAAATAATAACATAAATCTATATTACATATACTTTTCACAAAAAAAAAATACGAAATACATAGTATGCATATGTTTTCTTCTACGTAATACATATTACGTTAAAAAAAATACATATAGCTCTGCATATGTATTTACAGAATACAAGTCTAATTCATATGTATATTACCACACAAAAAATACAAATATGACTCTCACATGTATTTACAAAATACATATCAGATTCATATTGAAACTTAACGAATATAACTATAATATATATCTTCATATATATTTGCGAAATACAAATGTGACTCATATAACCAATAAATATAAATGCATATCTTAAACAGTAACAACTATAACTATATACATATACATATAACAATAACAACTATAACCATATGTGTATAAAAATACATATACTGTACATGACCTATAAGCTAATAAAAATACAAATACAAATACTTCTTTAAACTAAACTAAGAACATGCAACGTGGAGTTTAAAAACTTCAAATATAGAGAATAATACTTTAAATTGCATGTTCATATCCACCATATCCTACCATATCCATCGGCCTTAGGCAACGTGTTTGAGGATCATCAGTCATGTAGTCATTATGGTTAGGGCACGTAAACAACTATTTATCAACAGGGGGAGTTGGTGATCAATAATAGAGGTACTGAAGTATCACAGGCTATTGACGTTGATTTCAAGAGGGGATTCTTTTTCTAATTTGGTTGAATGTATATATTATCAAGATTTTGAAGGCTCTCATAGGTTCCTAAGCACCCAACCATTTATTTTACGAAGAGAAGCCTAATGACACTGCCTATTGGAAATGCAAGAATATGAAATAAGAAATCAATACTCTCATTTACAACCTCGACAAATATGAACTTTTTGATTTTGTTGTCAATCAACAGCTTCATCGTAACCTTGAACATTGTCATAATTGTGAAGCAACAAAACCACCATTGAAACCTGCATTGATCCGTTTGCATTGCCGTATTTTAGACCCCACCCACTTACCCAAAATAGCACCTCTTTATTTTCTTTACTACTCTCCATTTCTCTTCTTTTCTTCAAAAAAAAGAATCTATTTTTTCTTTTTTTCTTGCTGTTGATTCTTGTTTTTTTGTACTTTCCTTCCTACCCACTTCAACCCCTTTTATTTAATCCTATTTTATTTGTTTCAGTTCTTGAAATAAAAGACAAAAAAAATAGAAGAAAAAAGAAAATAAGAACCAGCAAAAAAAAGAGAAAAAATTTAGACCAACTTGCGAAAAACTGACGATATATGTTGGCTATATATACTTATAAAGAGCAGTAGCTAGGTTGTGTATAAAAGAGCATTGGTAATTACAGAGAGCGTGCAATATATATTTATGTTTGATTGATTTTCAAGAGGTACACTGGAAAGGAAAATAAGATACTATTTAATTGGAGAAAGAAAATAATACAGTGAAAATAGGAAAGAAAGAGTGAAACACGCATGTGTAAAGTTAATGGGCAAAAACTGCTACTTTTGCTATAAAATATAATTTTGAAAAAATGTTGCTATTTATTGTAATTATGGTCTTAAGTTTGTCACTTCCTGTAATTTTTTCTTAAGAATTCCTTACTATTCATTATATAATTATATCCAACTAACTTTTTGTAATTATATCAAGTTACTATAAGAAGAAAAGAAAACTAAATAAAAGTAAAAGTAGAGAAACTACAACTAAAGACTCATGCCTTTTAGGTTTAGGAGTAGGGGTGGGTATTGATCGATTTGATTTAATTTTTTGTATTATTGATTTGATTTTTGATTTTCAGTACTTCAACATCAAGTTTAACCACCAAATCAATTCACTTATTGATATGAGAAGCCAATTTTCGATCATGCTATGTAAGGATGAATTGTTGAAGATGTAAATTTTATTCAATGTGAGATCTTAGGGATTGATCAACCAACTCAAAAAACTTTTCGAGGGTTGTATGACTAGATTGGCATTGGTTCAGGGTTAATTGATTACCAGACCAGGTCAATTTTGTGATTATACAATTTAAGTGCAAACATTATTAGATATATTTTGCCACAATAATAATTTCTTATATGAAAATAAATTATGAAGAAATATTGACATTATGATACTGATTTAGTGGCAAAATTCTTATGTTGTTAGAATATTGAATTAATGTTTCTTTCCTCAACGTCAATTGATAATACACATAAATCATTCTTATACTCTATTTTATATACTAGTTTAATTGCACTTGTCTCGCACGTGTAACGTGTGATTATTTAAAATTAAAAGATTTTATCTATTGCGGAGATTTTTAATGAAGTGAAAAAGTTTAAATCATTTTTAAAAAAATCTTACACTTTAATATAATAATATAAACATAAACATATATTTTAGAGTAAGAACATATATATTTTACCACCAGAAGTTTCAAGTGGTTGATGGATCATCACCTTTGCATTTGTCATGCAGTACCTCATTGACTTGCTATCAAAGATTAAGAAAAACGCATCAATTTGAATGAAATTTGTGGTACAGTTATTTTTCTTTTTTCTTTTTCTACATTTAAAATATTTTCTTGTCTTTAAAGTCAAATCCTTACAAAATAATTGATTACATTCTTATTACGTACTTAAAACTTTTAAAAATTTTGTACTTCTTAAATCTTCTTATTCTAATGCTTTTATATTTATTTCTAGCCTTTTAAAATTTTCTTAAAATTCAAATTTAGTTGATTTAGAATTCTTAAACTAATGGAAAAAGTATTAATTGTCATTAATTCTAATAACTTCTAATAATAAAATTTTTTACCATAAATATATTTAATTAATTTTCAACTCTTAAATATTAGGAATAAATAGTGAAAAGATGATTTTATCTAAAACAAAGACTTTTAATGAAGGAAAAAAAGTTCAAACAATATTTCTAAGGCCCTTCACACTGCCTCACACGTGTAACATTTCATTATTTAAAATTAAATCATTTTATCTATTGCAAAAATTTTAAATGAAGTGCAAAAGTTTAAATCACTTTTCAAAGATTCTTCACCCTTAATATAATAGTGTAAATATAAACATATATTTTAGTGCAAGCACATATATATTTTACCACCAGAAGTTTCAAGTGGTTGATGGTTCATCACTTTTATGTTTGCCCTGCTACTACCTCTTTCCCTTGCTGTCAGGGGCTAGGAAAGATGCGTCAATTTGAACTATATTTGTGGTACGGTTATTTTTTTCTATTAAAAATATTTTCTAATTTTTAAAGTGAAATCTTTGTAAAATTATTGATTACATTCTTATTACATACTTAAAACTTTTAAAAATTTAATACTTCTCAAAATTTTCTTTTTATATAGTTTTTATATTTAATTTTAGATTTTTCAAATCTTTTTAAAATCAAATTTAATTAATTTAGAATTCTTAAGCTAATGAAAATATTATTAGTTGTCATTAATTCAGATGACTTCTAATAAGGAAAGATTTTATAATAAATATATTTAATTAATTTTTAAGTTTTAACTATTAGAAAAAATGGGGAAAAGACTATTTTATCTAAAACAAAGACTTTTAATGAAGGAAAAAAGGTTCAAATAACATTTCTAAGGCTCTTCACACTTTTAATATATTATAGATATAGATATAGGATTATATATTATAGATTAAAGATATAGATTATAGATACAAATATAGATTATAAATATAGATTTTTTAAATAAATGTAAAACTCAAGTGCAACGAACTACCCTAAACTAATATTATATATCTATATCTATATATCTATATACTTATATACTTATATTACCTTAAAAGCACCAACTCTAAAAACTTAAAGTGAAATTAAGTAAATGCCCCTAACTTAAAATCCACTAAATTTTGTTTTTTCAAAAAAATAAAAAGACAAACCCCTACAAGGACCTAAAAATCGGAGAAAAAAAGGACCAAACAGCTACCGTTTAGCACCCCCCCCCCTATCAAAAAACACATCGTTTACAGACATGTTTGCTTTCTATGAAAAGATATACTATGTACTCGGACTATTAAGCAGTGATATTTTCGTCAATTTACAGTGAAAGATTTAATACGATGATGTTGTCTATGTTGGGAATTTTCTCGATTCTCTTCCAATTTCACTGGTCATATTTTACATTTATAGCTTTACAAGGTATGGAGTTCTCTGATTGCTATTACTTGTTTCTTCTGTTCTTAATTGAGTCTGCTCATGTTGCCAAATATCTTGGTTTCATCTAGATGTTTTTTGAGAGGTTTTACAAATCAGCTTGCGATGCACAATTCTAGGAGTTTTTCACTCCTCCTATTCGTACTCCGTCGCTGCTGTTCTTTGGCTCCCTTTTTTTAATGTACTCATTAACTATTTTATGTCACTTGCATAGCCGTTTTAGGTATGCATAAGAATTGGGATATTCTTTGTGAATAAAAATAGTAACGGATTCATGTTGTGTCAAATATTTTGATTACCTTTCAAGTTTCAAGTTACTTATGTTCGATATTGAATTTGACTAACTGAGTCTTACCCTTTTTGACAAGGCAATTTGTTCTAATTTTAAAGATTTTACTTGTCCATAAAAAATTACTATTCGTATCTTAGTAGGGGCAACAAGGCTGATGGACCTCGAGGTGAGCGAGATGAGAAGGACTGACACTCGACTCCATCGGTAAGTTCATGAAATTCTATGTTTGCTTGGGAGAGAACATGTAATAGGTTTTAATCAAAATTAGTTTCTTTGTTTGTAATTTTTTAGTGTATTTCTGTAATGAGCGTGTCCGTATGTGTCTGGGATTATAGCCGACTCCTGAAAGATATGTGATAACTTCCAATTGGTTGTTTTAAGCTAATTTTTATTCAAAAAAAAATTATAAATTAGATTTTCTTGAACTTGAATGAAATTCGACTTCAGAGGAAAAAGTGGCAACCAATGGTCTCAACATTAAAAAACTTTTGGAGGAAATCATTTTGGTAAGTCCTGATGAAATTTTGGTACTCAAGTTAAACTATATGACTACATGATGGTGTTAAGAACTAAGATAATGTAAGAAATATTTTAGTACCATTCTGAAAACAATCTGAGAACACTTTGGACTTATTTTTGCTTTGCCGAAGGGATCATAAAATTAATTTCTCTCTTTAACTATTCCAAGTTTATGAATTGTAAAATAAACAGAGTATTGCTAGCAGTGCTCTTGTTGAAGTTGTCAGTTGCAGCCAAGAAGCTATGATTGTACCATCACAACGTGCGCTTTCTATATGTCCATTGCCCCATGTGTGGGAGTATCTGTCATAGAATATTAAGACAAAAAAATGGTTGAATTGAGAATTGTTGAAACCTTTAATTGAAATAGAACCTTATCGTTGAAATGTAATTTGGTTATTCTACGATTTTGCAAAATATGAAGTTTAGAAGTCTAACATGTTTTGGTACATGTAACCAGTGAGATTTGGAGGCCAAAAATACATTTTAGTTGCAGGAGATTGGTGCAAAAATCGCAAAATAACTGAAGAATTATATTTTACTCTTATATTTCTTTCCTGGCCCCTTTTTTCCTTTATGGAACAGGTAGTTCCTTTCTGCATGTTCTACGGATGAAATTGGCCTCATAAATCAAACTTGGATAACATGAGTTTGCATAAGGCTTTTTATTTTTGGATTGTAATGTTTGTATCAGGCAATAACATGTGCTGTACTAGAGCCATTATTAGGAATCTGTATTTTTCTAAAGTACGAAGTAGCTTCTTCGAGAACCCATGTTAAATGAGTTCGTAGTTGCTCTTGACACTTCTAGAAACAAGATGTTCCGGTCATCTGTAATTTGCAGCGAAGAAAGTTGCATCATTGTTTACAAAGGATTAGTTGATAGAAAATTGATGTTATTAAAGAATAAATCTAGGAAAATAAAACTATCCTGGCCACTTGATGCTAAGATGTATCTATGAGTAGATTTTTGAGTCCTTTATGTATAATTTAGCATTTTATGAAGCTCCGTTTTGATGATATTATCTATCATATCCTGCAGATTCTCAAAAGATATTATGACCAACAGCAGATTGTTGACCATTCAAATTAATGAAACTCTAAATTTCTTGCTGATCAAATACAAAAAGAAGGGGCAAAATTTTAAGAATGTGTTTTGTAGTGCTTCAATCAAGGTTGTTCCGTCTTTTCTGGTGATTAATTTTCTTCTAATGTGTGTACATCCTAATATGTCAGCCATTTTTTTGGGAGATTACTAGAAACTAGTTCTATGATATTGATGAAGAAGAGTCACCAAGCCTTGCAAATCATTTCAGACTGTTTAGAAAAATTTGGTACAATTTTTTATTTCATTAAATCTTGTACTAATATTTACTATTTGTACTTTATACGAAGGAATGCAACCTTCACTGTGTAGTTCAAATAGGTACATAGAATAGGGATATTGTTGCCTCATCAGTTATCATTTAGTTAGAGGAAAGTATGATTTAGTGGAGAATAACTACAAAGAGCCAAATCATGTTTAGACACCATAAAAAAATTAATATACGGGATATATATTCTTTATTCATAGTGTTTTATGTATGTTTGGGGAACTGTCGAATCTGGTTTGGATACTGATAAGGAGAGCATCAGAAATTAGATTCGGAAACCACAATTTGACTCGGCTTTCTGTCAAGGTTTATTTAACTGTTAAATCAAAATTCATCTTCAAACTCCACCACTGCTTTCTGACATCAATGCTACCTCTAGGGTGCGGCAGCCTGATCAGTCACTCATAATTTTGAGTTTAATATTACCAGATATGTTTTGAATGCTTCAATAGTGGAACAATAGTTTGAAGTGTGATTTTAAGGCTTCTATAGTTGTTTTAGACTGGAAGATGGGACAAGGGTTCTGGTGCAGTACTAAAATATGAGGTTGGTGGCAAATTCATATATAGATCCCTTACTGGTGCATGGTTTTAATGCACAGAATATTGGTGGCATTGGTGGTAGTAGTGGTGATGTTTTTGATCAAGGAGGAGATTACGTTACCAAGTTGATGCTACATATGTTTGCCCTTGATGTACGTTCCCAGCATGTATGAAACACCGGTTGGTGATCTAAATGTAACTCTTTTCTTTGAATGAAATTCATGAAAAAACCATTGGTGTGGCCATTGAAGCAGCTACTGGTTTATACAGAAAGTTTGCAAGAAAATTTTCTTTGAAAGGACCTTACATATATAAAAGGCGCGGGAGTTGGCGACATCTTTTAAAACAAGGGCAAGGTTTCTTGAATTAGTTATACGACAGGAGAAGCGTGTCCGAGTTTCCGTGGTTAATGGTTTAGGTAACAACCTCCTATATAGATGATGATGCAAACAACTGTAGACATGCCTCAAACTCAATTTCCACGGTTACTGGTTTGTCATCAGTCACTTCCATACGATATTTGAAGACCATAGCTTTCACAGGCTTTCACTGTAATTTGTTATTACTTCAATAAATATAAAAGAAGAGAATCCAATAACTTTAAAGCCTTTGCAAGGTTGGCTACTAATGGATCAAATTACCCGACTCCAAGGGGTAAAATTGAGGTTTTGTAATTTTTTTTAAAATAGTACTACTTTATTAAAAAAATTTATCACGTGTCATTGACAAGAATATCATTGTCTCAAACTATTATTTGAAGAGGCAGGAATAAATTAGTAATTGTCTAATTATAGTTTATTTGTTGTATCTTTATCTTCAGTGATAAATGAAATATCAGTTCTATGGTATAGATTTATTGATTGTGATCATATAATGAATATTGTGTCTTGCATGTATGTTATGATTAGGATCAAGAATGTCATATTAGTTATTCCTTTTAGCCATAATACATAAATATGATCCTAAACTTGACATTAAATTATAACATTACTTAAACTTTGATAGTGCACAAGTAGGCCCTTTAACTATACAAAGCCTGAACAAAAAGACACTCTGATTTTGCAACTACATGCGTGTACCTCACTTTCTCTGATGTGGATTACTAATTCACTCTTATGGTACCGCCTAATAAAAAACACATTATAAGTATGACCTTTAACTTTTTCGGTGCACAAATAGACCCTTTAACTATACAAAAACTGTACAAAAAATCCTTTAATTCCAACTCGGATGCACACCGTTTTGCGTGTACAATACACATTTTGCCACATAGATTGGGGTGTTTATTTGTTCAGGTTTTGAATAGATAAAGGTCCTATTTGTGCACTGTCAAAGTTTAAGGTCAATGTAATAATTTGGTGTCAAGTCTAGGGTCATATTTATGCAATATACCTTCCTTTTATACATATCCGATTGGTTTGTTGTTTAAAACATATATTCAAGAAATTAAAAATTATGTCTTTTAGAATGGATAGTTTTTGTGCCCAATAAACAAAATTTTTGAGAAATAAAAATTATTATGTTTGTTGGGTGTGTGAACGAAAGCCCCATATTTGTAGTTGAAAGTATTGGTAAATTACATGAAAGATATAGAATTTTTTAATGATGTGAGGTTTTATGAGAAAAATTGTGTTGGCTTAGTGCAAAACAGACAATATCGCACCATACAAGAGTATATTTGGGTTGACTAAGACCAACAATTGATATCAATCTAGGCCAATTCCCGTCTGATATCTGACTCACGCTTCAGTTGGACCCGAACATGAAAAGGGTCTTGGAGTGGATTGAAGTCCCACAATAATTGGCGAATGATTTGATGTTCTGCTTATATGTATTTGGATAATCCCTCCTCATTAACCAGCTTCTAAGATTGAGTATAGCCCAAGTATGATGCACTAAGCTTTTGTTTTTACCATGGAATTCCTTTGTTGATGAGGACCCGACTGAAAGATATATATATATATATATAATTTTATTTTTTTCTTGGAAAAATCACAACGTAACTATATAATTAAGATTTTAGGGTTCATTCTTATAGATGCCTTTTATATCAAATCATTTGACCTCAACAAACAAGTCTACTTACAATGATCCACGTGGATCATTTACGAAACTTACACTCTTTTCTTTCATATATAATTATTTATCTAAAGCTTTTTTTTATTAATTTTGCTATTACCTTACCAAATCGTATGATACATAAATTGATATACATGTGCAACGCACGTATCAAGAAACTAGTTACCTTAAAAATATGAACTCTAAAAATTTAAAGTGAAATTACTAAAATGCCCCTCCTAGTGATTACCAAAATAAACTATTCAATTTACTTAATCTATAATATATTAAAAGTGTGAAGACCCTTAAAAAAGTGATTTGAACTTTTTGCCCTTCATTAAAAGACTTTCTTTAGAAAATATTATCTTTTCACTATTTTTTTAATTTATTATTTAATTATTTTTATTATATTAACTAGACTTCCTAAAATATATGGGACTCCTAAAATATATGGTAGGAGAACTAATTAATATTTTTCTTTCTACTAGACTTCCTAAAATATATGAAACTCCTAAAATATATGGTAGGAGAATTAATTAATATTTTTTCCTTTCTACTGTTCAATTAAAAAAATATACCTAAAATAGGACTCTATTAAGGAAATACTTCTATAAATATTGAGATTTACGTTAAACTAGACAATAAACCGGTTGCCTATTGGGAGAATATGATTGATGCTCATCTAACTTGATCCGATTGCATGTGTAGATTGGTGGATGCTCGATTTTCTAATCCTCAACTTCATTACTATTTTTGTCAGCATAATAGAAGCATGTTTAGATTGGCGGATGCGTGATTTTATAACCCTCAACTTCTCCACTGTTTTTGTCAGCCTAATAGAATTCAACATGCGTATATATTTTCTTTTTTTTCATTCAAAATCATTCTTTAGGGTCAAAATTTTTGCTCATACAAGAATTAGTTGGATCGAAATCGAAACTTTGTGATCACTATTATATTTTTTTTATAGTTTGCAGGTCGTCGATGAATGTCGATTGGCTTTGAAGAATTTCTTATATAAAGGTTAGGTTTAATTGTATTGTTTTGATATCTTTATTATCTTATTATTTTATTTTAATTTACAGATGCTAGATGAATGTGGGTCGGCTTTGAATTTTTTTTAGGTAAAGGTTAGGTTTAATTTTATTATCGTAATATCTCTATTAGTTTGTTATTTTGTTGTAGTTTATAGCTCGTAGATGAATCTCGAGAGGTTTTGAGAAATATTTATGTGTAGAATTTAAGTTTAATTGTATTGTTTTGATATCACTTTTGTCATATTATTTTGTTGCAGTTTACAAGTGATTGATAAATGTTGGTCGGCTTTGAGAAATTTTTTTATGTAAAGGTTAGGTTTAGTTGTATTATATTGATATCTCTATTATCATATTATTTTGTTATTATTTACGGGTGGTTGATGAGTATCGGACGACTTTGAGAAAATTTTTGTGCGTAAAGATTAGATTTAATTATATTATTTTGATTTCTCTATCATTGTATTATTTTGTTGCAATTAACAGATGGTAGACGAATGTAAATCGACTTTTAAAAATATTTTGGTAAAGATTAGGTTTAATAAATAAATTCTCTATCTTTACATACTCAAAAGATATTAAATTTAATTATTATATTCATCTTTATTATTTAAACAAATATCGTATTTAGTGTAATATTTGAACTAATTAAAGTGAGTTACACGCGCAAGGTGTGTGCACCTAAACTAGTTAAAACAAAAACCCTAAGAATAGATGCAAGTTTCATGAGTCACTTCCACTCGGGAAGGGTCACACCTGATTATATTAATTCTCTCCGAAATTAAAACTGACAAGAAAAAAAAAACTTACAACATAACATTCATGATTCTATCAGACAAAACAGTTCATTTGTATAATTTATGGGATAATAATATCCAATCAATCACCAGTGATCCTCCATCCTCTACTCTACCAATATTGCCTCTACCAATGTCCAGGGAATTTATGACTGAGCAGTCCTCTACCAATGTTATATCTCAAAATTGCTACAATCCAATTTGTGAAGTCGTTCTCAATATCATTTTATATGTATATATTTCAGGAACGGTAAATTTTCTCATGAAAGTGAGTTGAATTTTGACATTCTTAATAGAATTACAGTTAGTCATTCTATTGATTACTTATTTTTACTAATATACTCATTTCACTCCTTTTTACTTGTCATAATTTTCTTTATGAGTGGCAAATCTTATAAATTTTGATCAACGATTTAAAATGTATTTCTCCATTATATTAATACGAGAAAAATTGCAAGTTTTAGCTTTTTTAGTATATAGTTAATATCTAAATTTTAATTTTAATATATTAAATTAATCTAATCTATTTAACTTTCTCTCCTATTTATTTAGTGGTACTAAGGAACTACTATTAAAATATGAAGAAAAATTATGTTTTGCTTGAAGTGTATCTTTTACTTGATATACCCATTTTACCAGAAATTGGATATTAAGCTTACAATAACTTTTCTTTCCTCTTATAATATTTTTTTTTTTTTCAATTTTCTGACAATTATATATTATATGTGGATTTAAAGTTTGCCTTTTGAGTTGGAGTGGCTAAAGGAACAGGGATGGTTGCTCCGAATTAGTTTTTGGACCTTTCGGCATTTGAAGGGAATAACTATAGATTATTATAGTATTGTCGGCAACAAAATGTTATTAAATTCGTACAAAATTCGAAATATATTAAATTTAAGATATATTAGTCTCAAATAAATATTGTGAATTAATATAATTAAATTAATTATTTAAGTCCAAACAAGCATGAATTTAATTAAAGTTTAATTTTTCTTTATTGGACTATCCTATTGATTTGGGCTACAAATGACTAGCCCACTTTGTTAAGCCCAAGATATTACATATCCTAGAGGCCCAATTAAGTACCACGTGTCGAATGACGTGTCATGCCAAGTCAAGTAAAGGAGCCAATAAGATAATGTCACATGTCAAAATGATGCAGCAGGCCTAGTGAATTAAAAGCCCATAAAAGGTACCATGACACTTAAATGTGATTGGTCAAAGGAAGTTCATAATTATCATGACCATGTCACTTAAATCTGATTGGTCAAAGAAAGTTCATATTTATTATAACTTTTTACACCCTATAGCTATAAATAGGGGTCTCATAATTCAGAAAAGGGGATCAACAAGTCTAGCAAGAAGCAAGCGAGAGCTAGTGGATTAAATGTCGCAGATTCCTCTATAAATTCAAGAATTCAAGATCAGTTCATCAAGATTCAAGATCAAGACTACAAGATTCAAGAACAATCTCAAAGGCACTTGAATTCAAGTACAAGTCGAGATCAAGTTCATAAAATACACAAATCAAGATTCAAGATCAAGACCGCAAGATTTGAGAAAAGGCTACAAAGCCCTTGAATTCAAGCACAAGTCAAGATCAAATCGACCAAATTCACAAATCAATTTCAAGTTCAGCATCAAGAACACAAGATTCAAGAACAAGCTACAAAGCCCTTGGATTCAAGCATAAGTCAAGATCAAATTCATCAAGTTCAAGTTAAAGATCAAACTCGAAGCCCTTGAATTTACATTTGAAAAGACGTATCAAAGGATTCATAAAGATTGTAACACTCACGTTGAAATCAATAAATCAAGTGTTGCAGTATTTTTCTTATCTCAATTATTATTTTCGGTCACGAGAATTTTACTGTCCAATAAATTTTGGCACGCCCAGTGGGACGATCTTTACCTCTCATCTCAAATTTTCCAACTTTAAAGATTAAGAACCCTGAAATGACTTCCAAGAAGATCAATTCTCAATTAAATGCTTCTAAGGCTTCTAATTCAAAGCTCTCTGCCGAAGTAGATTGCATCCTTGGTGTTACTTTCAGGAGCTTGAGAGATGTCAAAAGGAGCAAGGATAATATGTTGGGACAACAAACACATCCAATATCATCCGCGCCAACTCCAGTTTTTGGATCTTCAACCTCAAAAGGAAAGAAGTCCAATGCAAGTGCTTCAGGAGGAGAAAGCAACGTGGCAAAAACAGATACGAAGACTCTTGCTCTACTTGAGCACTCTGGTTCGAAATACTCTGGCGCAAAGTGTAACGCCCCGATTTTGTACCCCGGATGCTACATGGTGCTCGTAATCCTGAGGGACCACAAGCTAACCTGTAATACCCCAAAGTTTTCTACCAAATTTCATCCCAAGAATTCCTAGTATTAGCTTCTAAAGTGAATGATAATTATTCCATGAGGAATTTTCAAGATTTTTACTTTTTTACATGTGGGAAATTCAATAAGATTTCCATCGACATATGATTCTCTTAAATCTGATAACCAGGTAAGAAGTTATGACTATTTCAAGTTCCCGTCGTAAAATAGCGTCATATTAGTCAGTGGCGCACCGCACCACAAAATGAAATGGCATTTGGAAATTTCTAGTAGGTGTCCGCGATAATGGCGCATCGTGCAAGCACTCAAATTCAGAATTGTCCTTTTTCCAGTGTCTCAGCATAATTTTCTCGAGTCACGCCAAAGTTCCAAGTTACAAAAGAAGGGGAAACGCGATGGCTCCGCGTCGCGCCATCCCTCAATTTTCCAATTGTCAATTTCCAGTGATATGATGCGATAACGCCGCGTCGTGCCAGCGGCCCAGTTCGGGAAAATTTTACTAAAATTAAATGACGCGTCCAGGGTTAAAAGGGTCACTTTTCTACCCCTATTTAAACCCAATAACACGTGATTTAGCCATTCTTCACCAAAAATATACTATTTTCTCTCAAGTTTCTCATAAGAACAAGCTAGGGTTTCTATTGATGATTCAAATTCAAGAAGGTTTCACCATCAATCTTCAGAAAATCATGAACTAAGGTATGGATAGTGTTCATTCATGGACTCCTTTCGTCCATGAAGCCTAAGAATTCCTTTTTTAAATTCAAGTTATGGATTTTCTTATGAATTTCATGATTGGGCTGCTTTTGTTTATGTTGATAATGACTAATTGAAATATATTCCATCAATGAGTGCTAAATTCCATATGGGTTGATTTGTATCTATATAGATTTATGAAACCCTAATACTAAACCCTTAAATGATTAAATTGGAATTGAATCAGTACAGTTAATTATTGTTTGATGTTGTTTATACATTTTATGCCTACTATGTGTTTGGTTGAATTCCTAGATGAAGGGAAAGTGTCTAATTAGCATGATATCATAAAATCCCCATGTACATACAAGCTTATGCCTATCACATGTTTGATAAAATGCTTCAGTAAATGTATTATGATGATTATTATGTATTCAAGTAAGTCATGCTTTGTCAGTTTCCTTCCATCGAGTCCTGGGGGTACTTGTACCCGAAACATTAGTTGTGTACCTAAAGCCATGTCATGTTTTCACGATACTCTCAATCAAGCTATGAATCCTTAGACTTTAGATAGTCTTATGACTCAGAAAAAATCTCTATGATCTCATGACTCAGTCAGTTGTCAGATAGCAGTAGTATTCTATCAGTCAACGAAATTTAGTAACTCAGCTTATGTTCAATTTAGTAAATCATGTTTAGTGTCCATTCAGATGGAAGTAGGAATTAGAAACGAGTGAACCCAAGGATGGGGACACACACTATCAGATAAGGGTGTGACCTTAGAAGTCATCCTTGTGTTCCAAAACTATGTAGCCAGCATAGGTTGAGACATCAACACTGTCCGATGGGGGTTGATGAGGAGGAAAAGCAATGTCAGATAAGGGCCCCACCATTCTCTTTTGGGGATACTATCAGATAAGGGTCACCCATAGCTTATCCTTACCAGTGGGGCGGTATTGATACCATTCCAATTGGGGTTACAGATTGGACCCCAACTCAGCCATAATGGCATATCAGGGGCATGTCAGTTAAATATTACCTCCCACAGTTTCAGTACCAGTCTCAGTAAAAGAACTAAGATAGTTCTTTAGATTTAAGATTTTCAGATACAGTCGACTCAGATACAGTAAGGAACTCAGATAATTTCATCAGATTCAAGACTATCGGATACAGTCACCCATGTTATCAGTTATATTCAGATACAAATATTTATGCTATCAGTTATATCAGTTATTAGTATGTCATGTCATCAGTATTTATATTTAGTAATCATGGTATCACAGTGTCAGTTATAGTTACGTATTTATGTATACATTCTTACGTTCATGTTAGACAGTCAACTAGAATTATTCAAGTATGTTAACCTTTGCATATAGCATACATCACATGTATACTCAGTACATTTCATTGTACTGACGTATTTGTGCTATGGTGCTTTCTTTTTATGTTACACCATAGATTTAGAGACACGAGTTCCAAATCAGTAGTAGATTCCAGTATTAGCAGTCAGAAAAGAAATGAGTCCTCATCCTTCAAGGACATGATTATTTCTCTACTATTTCATTGAATAGTTATTAGTTGGAGATAGTTGGGGACATATCCCATTAAATCCTTATTCAGATTATTCAGACAATAGAGGCTTTCAGACTATATGCAGACTATTATGTTTCATACTTCAGTGTTTGCAGTTTTGTTTTGGGTATTGTATTACCACACAGATATTATCTCATCCATGTTATGTTCAGTATTGAACCCTATGGCCTTTCAGTGCATGTTTCTGCATTATTCAGTATTTTATGCAGTATATAGGTACAGATATCACTCATGGGTTAGCTTGTGATCCTTCGGGGTCATGAGCACTGCGTAGCATTCCAGTTCAGCAAATAGGGGTGTTACAAACTTGGTATCAGAGCCAAGTTTTCAATAGAGTCCAAGGAAGTCTGTAAGCCGCATCTAGTAGAGTCTTGTATATGGGTGTGTTGCGCGCCACATTTATGTGCAAGAGGCTATGAGATGTTTAGGAACAGTTTCCCTTCTTTCAGTATTTATGTCGTGCCAGTGAGCATAATCAGAAGTCAATCTCTCAGTCTAATCTACTTCTTCTATTTATTGCAGAATATGCCTCCTAAGAGAAGAAATCAGTCAGCCTCTGAGCTCGAAGAACCTTTGGGCGATCATGTTTCTCATGTAGAGTTTAGGACCATATTTACCACTCTTGATCATTCAGCAGTTGCCCATTATAAGTGACCAACTGTCGTTCCGGCCAACCCCGTGGCCAACTCAGCTACAGCTAGGATTCGGGACTTCACCCGAATGAATCCTCCGTCCTTCCATGGATCTAATGTAGATGAAAACCCTCAGGAATTCATTGATCAAGTTCAAAAAATAACATACATCGTGGGGGTGACTATGTTGAGAGTGTTGAGTTAGCCATATACCAGTTGCAGGATGTGGCTCATACTTGGTTCAAACAGTGGAAGTTAGAAAGGTCAGATGATGCAGGTCCTATAGAGTAGGAGGAGTTTGTCACTGCATTCTTAGACAGATTCTTTCCCCAAGATCTTAGAGATGGTAAGGTGTTAGAATTCATCAACCTCAGGCAGGGCAATATAACGGTGAAAGAGTATTCCCTAAAGTTTACTTAATTAGCTAGATATACCCCTCATGTGTTTGCAGACGACAGGGCCAAGATGAGTAAGTTTTCTTCAGGGGTAAATGATAGTATGGTTAATAAGTGCAGATCTGCCATGCTAAATAGTGACATGACTTTAGCCAGACTTATGAACCATGCTCAACAGATAGAGGAGCAAAGATTAAGCAGATTGAAAAGCAGAATAAGAAATCTAGGACAGGTAACTTAAATTTTAGTCAGCCTAAATCAGAAGGAGGATATCATTTGCAGTTTCATCCTCGGTCATCAGTTCCAGCTCCTTCATCAGCCAATGCTCCAGCTCCTAAGTTCAGAGATAGAGTGCCAGGCTCTAAGTCTCAGGGCAGTATCAGCAATGCCCGAACTAATCCCCTTTGTTAGACTTATGGTAAGAACCACAAGGGTGCTTGTAGAGCTGGCAGCGATGTCTGTTTCGATTGTGGCAAGCTAGGCCACAGAGTCAGAGTTTTCCCTCAGTCAGGTTATCAGAGTCATCTCTGCTCCTCAGCTTAGTTCGGTCACCCGAATCAGCAGGGTTCCACCACCAGTGCTACTAGCGGGCAACGCCTAAATAGACTATATGCTCTTCAGACATAACAAGATCAGGAAAATTCTCCTGATGTAGTTACTATTACGTTACTGATCATGCATGTGCAAGTTTATGCTTTGCTAGATCCAGGATCTTCTTTGTCTTTTGTTAATACCTATATAGCAGTTGATTTTAAAATCAGTCCCAAAATTCTAGTAGAGCCCTTCTCAGTCTCTACCCCAGTGGGCAAAACCATCATAGCCTGGCGGGTAAATAGGAATTGCCCGGTTATGATATTTCAGAAAGTCACTTCAGCAGACTTAGTCAAATTAGAGATGAATGATTTTGATGTCATTCTCAGCATGGATTGGCTTCATTCATGCTATGCCACAGTCTACTACAGAAATAGAATAGTCCAATTTCAGTTTCCAAATAAACCCATCCTTGAGTGGAAGAGTAGTGTATCCGCTTTCAGGGGTCAGCTTATTTCCTACCTTCGGGCAAGGAAAATGATATCTAAAGGATGTATCTATCATTTTGTTTGAGTTAAGGATACTAGTTCTGAAACTCCCAGCCTTGAATTAGTCCCATTAGTGAATAAATATTCAGATGTCTTTCCCAAAGATCTTCCAGGAATTTCTCTCGAAAGTGAAATACACTTTGGTATTGATCTTCTTCCAGATACTCAGCCTATCTCTATTTTGCTATACAGAATGGCACCAGCAGAAATCAGAGAATTGAAAGAACAATTGAAGGATTTTTAGATAAGGGATTCATCAGACCTAGCATTTCCCCATGGGTCACACCAGTCTTATTCATGCGCAAGAAAGACGGTTCTCTCAGAATGTACATTGATTACCGTCAACTCAATAAGGTCACAGTCAAGAACAAGTATCCTCTTCCCAGAATCGATGACTTGTTTGACCAACTTCAGGGTGCCAGCTATTTTTCTAAGATAGACCTTAGATCCTGCTATCATCAGCTCAGAGTTAGAGATAGAGACATTCCAAAAATAGCTTTCTGTACTTGGTATGGTCACTTTGATTTCTTAGTCATGTCATTTGGTCTTACCAATGCCCCAACAGCTTTCATGGACTTGATGAACCATGTGTTTAAGCTGTACTTGGACATGTTCATCATAGTCTTCATAGATGATATTCTGGTTTACTCCCGCATTGAGCATGATTATGCAGACCATCTCAGAACAAGACTTCAGACTCTCAAAGATCATCAGTTATTCACCAAATTTAGTAAGTGCGAATTTTGGCTAAGGTCAGTAGCATTCCTTGGTCACATTATTTTTCAGTGATGGCATTAGAGTTGATCCTCAAAGACTGAAGAAGTAAGAAACTAGCCAAGACCTATCTCTCTATCAGATATCAGCAGTTTCTTGGGTTTGGCTGGCTATTACAGATGGTTAGTCGAAATATTTTCATCTATTGCGTCCCCTATGTACAGATTGACTCAGAAGTAAGTCAAGTTTCAATGGTCAGACCCTTGTGAGAATAGTTTTTAGGAGTTCAATACTCGACTTACCTCATCCCTAGTCTTAGCTCTTCCAGATGGTTCAGATGGGTTCATGGCGTATTGTGATGCATCCAGAGTAGGTTTGGGTTGTGTACTCATGCAGCATGGTAATGTCATAGCCTATACCTCCAGGCAGCTTAAACCCCATAAGAGAAATTATCCTACTCATGATCTTGAGTTAGCAGTCTTAGTCTTTGCCTTAGAAGATTTAGAGGCATTATCTCTATGGAGTTCATGTAGATGTCTTAACAGATCACTAGAGTCTTCAGTATATCTTTTCTAAAAAAAATCTCAATCTTCATCAGAAAAGATGGTTAGAGCTCTTGAAAGACTACGACATGAGTATCCTCTATCATCTGGGAAAGAACAACATAGTGGTCGATGCTCTCAGTAGGCTGGCTATACATGGGTAGTGTTTCTTATGTGGAGGATAGTAAGAAGAAGTTAGATTAAGAAGTCCATCAGCTTGCCAGACTAGGCATTCGCTTAGTTGATTCTTCAGAGAGTGGTGTATGTATTCAGAGTAGTTCAGAATCATCTCTAGTTTCTGAGGTGAAAAAAAAGTAAGATAGAGATCCCAGCCTTGTCAAGTTGAATGAGTCAGTTTAGGATCAGAAAGTAGAGGTTTTCTCTCAAGGGGGAGATGATGTTTTATGTTGTCAAGGTCGTCTTTGTGTTCCAGGTATAGATGCCTTAAGGCAACCAATTCTTTCATAAGCGCATGGTGCACGCTACTCTATTCATCCAGGGTACACAAATATGTACCGCGACTTACAAGAAATCTATTGGCGGAGTGGGATGAAGAGATACATTGTAGAGTATATGGCTAAGTGCTCTACATGTCATCAAGTTAAGATAGAGCATCAGAAGCCTAGTGGATCCATGCAGGAGTTCGGTATTCCTACTTGGAAGTGGAAAGTTGTGAACATGGACTTCATGATGGGTTTGCCTTGAACTCATCATCAGCATGATTCAGTCTGGGTCATTGTAGATAGAATGACCAAATCAGCTCATTTCCTTCTAGTTCATACCTTTTATTCAGCCGAGGATTATGCCAAACTCTATATCAAGAAGTTGGTCAGATTGCACGATGTTCCATTGTCCATTATCTCAGACAGAGGTACCCAATTTACCTCTTATTTTTGGAAAGTATTCCAAAAGGGTCTCGGTACCCAAGTTCATCTTAGTACAGCCTTCCATCCTCAGACAGATGGTCAAGCAGAAAGGACCATTCAGACTTTAGAAGATATGCTAAGTGCGTGTGCAATTTATTTCAAGGGAAGTTGGGGTGACCAATTGCCTTTGATTGGGTTTGTATACAACAACAGCTATTATTCCAGTATTTAGATGGCTCCATTTGAAGCTCTCTATGGTTTGAGATGTAGATCTCTAATTGGTTGGTTTAAAGTTAGTGAGGGCTCAGTCATAGGTCCTGACTTAGTATTAGACGCCGTAGAAAAAGTCCAGTTAATCAGAGAAAGACTCCGGGCTGCTCAAAGCCGACAGAAGTCTTCTACAGATGTTCGTAAAAAATATCTCAACTTTGAAGTTGTTGATCATATCTATCTAAAGATCTCTCCCATGAAGGGAGTGAAGAGATTCAGCAAGAAGGGAAAGCTCAATCCCTAATATGTCGGTCCCTTCAAGATTCTCAGTCGTTTTGGCAAGGTAGATTATGAGCTCGAATTGCCTTCAGATCTAGCCTTCGTTCATCCAGTCTTCCATGTCTCTTTGCTCAAGAAGTGTATAGGAGACCCAACAGTCGTAGTCCCTATTCAAAGCATTGATGTTCAGAACAGTCTCTCTTATGAAGAGATTCATTTGAAATCTTATACTATCTGACTCGTAGATTGAGGAACAAAGAAGTCTCTCTAGTTAAAGTTCTTTGGAAAAATCAATCCATCGAGGGAGCTACTTAGGAAGCAGAAGAAGGCATACATACCAAGTATCCTCACCTCTTCTCCGCCAACTCAATCAAGCTCAAGGTAACAGTTCTCCTTAAGCTTACTCAGTGTCATGATCAGTGTTCATCAAGAACTTGGCATTTAGTTTCATGTTCATATTCCCAGTATAAACTTGGTATCAAGTACCATTACATATTCAGTCATACATTTATGTATCAGCTCAGTTATATAATTATGCATCAGAAATGCATTCTCATTGTGAGAAACTTAGTTCTTAAAAATATTCAGTCATGCATTCATAAATCAGTTACACATGCATCAGATATGTATGTTCAGTATGTTATGTTCACCATGTCAATCATGAGATTATATTCTAGTTATTCATGCTCAGTTCATGTTTAGCTTATTGTTTCACCTTTTAGTCAGTCACATTCGAGGACAAATGTTCTCAAGGGGGAGATATTGTAATACCCTAAAGTTTTCTAGCAAATTTTATCCCAAGAATACCTAGTATTAGCTACAAAAGTGAATGATAATTATTCCATGAGAAGTTTTCAAGATTTTTACTTTTGGTCATATGGAAAATTAAATAAACTTTACATCGACGTATGATTCGCTTAAATCTGATAAACGGGTCAGAAGTCATGACTATTTCAAGTTTCCATCATAAAACAGTGCCATATTAGTCAGTGGTGCGCCGCACCATAAGAGGAAATGTCATTTGGAAATTTCCAGTAGGTGTCCATGATTACGGCGCGTCACGTCAGCACTCAAACTTAGAATTATCCTTTGTCCATTATCTCAGCGTGATTTCCCCCGTGTCGCGTCAAAGTTTCAGGTCACGAAGAAAGGGGCAATGCGATGGCTCCGCATCGCGCCATCCCTCAATTTTCCAATTGTCAATTTCTAGTAACATGGCGCGTAACGCCGCGTCGCGCCAGGGGCCTAGTTCGAAAAATTTTTACTGAAATTAAATGGCATATCCAGGGTTAAAAGGGTCACTTTCCTACCTTTATTTAAACCCAATAACATGTGATTTAGCCATTCTGCACCCAAATTATACTATTTTTCCTCAAGTTTCTCTCAAGAACAAGTTAGGGTTTCTATTGGGGTTTCAAAATCATGAAGGTTTCACCATCAAACATCACGAAATCATAAACTAAAGTATACATAGTATTCATTCATAGACTCTTTTCATCCATGAAGCCCAAGAATCCCTTTTCTAAATTCAAGTTATGGATTTTCTTATGAATTTCATGATTGGGCTGTTTTTGTTCATGTTGATAATGAGTAATTGAATTTTATTCCATGAATGAGTGCTAAATTCCATATGGGTTGATTTGTATCGGTATAGATTCATGAAACCCTAAGACTAAACCCTTAAATGATTAAATTAGAATTGAATCACGACAGTTAATTGTTGTATGATGTTGTTTACACATTTTATGCCTACTATGTGTTTGGTTGAATGCCTAAATGAAGGGAAAGTGTCTAATTAGCATGATATCATGAAATCCCCATGTACGTACAAGCTTATGCCAATCACATATTTGCTAAAATACTTCAGTAAATGTATTATGATGATTATTATGTATTCAAGTAAGTCATGCTTTTTTAGTTTCCTTCCATCGAGTCCTGGGGGTACTTATACCAAAAATATTAGTTGTGTATCTAGAGCCATGTCATGTTTTCACGATACTCTCAGTCAAGCTATGAATCCTTAGACTTCAGATAGTCTTATGACTCAGGAAAAATCTCCATAATCTAATGACTCAGTCAGTTGTCAAATATCAGGAGTATTCCGTCAGTCAATGGAACTTAGTAACTCAGCTCATGTTCAGTTCAGTAAAGCATGTTCAGTGTCCATTCAGATGGGAGTAGGAATTAGCACTGAGTGAACCCAAGGATGGGGACACACACTATCAGATAAGGGTGTGATTCTTAAAAGTCATCCTTGTATTCCAGAACTATGTAGCTTGCATAGGTTAAGACATCAACACTATTCGATAAGGGTTGATGAGGTGGATAAGAACTATCAGATAAAGGCCCTACCATTGTCCTTTAGGGACACTATCAGATAAGGGTCTCCTACAGCTTGTCCTTACCAGTGGCGCGGTATTGACACCCTTCTAATTGGGGTTACAGATTTGACCCCAACTCAGTGGTAATGGCGTATTAGGGGCATGTCGGTTAAATACTACCGCACACAATTTCAGTACCAGTCTCAGTAAAAGAACTTAGATAGTCTTTATATTTAAGATTGTCAGATACAGTTGACTCAAATACAGTAAGAAACTCAGATAGTTCCATCAGTTACATTCAGATATAGCTATTTATGCTATCAGTTATTAGTATGTCATGTCATCAGTACTCAAATTCAGTAATCACAACATCCCTGTGTCAGTTACAGTTACGTATTTATGTATACATTCTCGCATTCATGTTAGATAATTAGCTAGCATTATTAATACATGTTAACCTTTGCATATAACCTACCTCACATATATACTATATACATTCTATTGCACTGACGCATTTGTGCTATGGTGCTTTCTTTTTATGTTACACCATAGGTTCAGAGACACGAGTTCCCGATCAGCAATAGATTCCAGTCTCAGCAGTCAGAATAGAAGTGAGTCCTCATCCTTCGAGGACATGATTATTTCTCCACTATTTCATTGATTAGTTATTAGTTGGAGTTAGTTGGGTACATGTCCCATCAACTCCTTATTCAGATTATTCAGATAGTAGAGGCTTTCAGACTAGATGCAAACTATTATGTTTTATACTTCAGTGTTTGCAGTTTTGTTTTAGGTATCGTATTACCCCACAGATGTTATCTCATCTATGTTATGTTTAGTATTGAACCTTATGGCCTTTCAGTGCATGTTTCTGCATTATTTAGTATTTTATGCAGTATACAGGTACAGATATCACTCATGGGTTAGCTTGTGGTCCTTTGAGGTCATGAGCACCATGTAGCATTCCAATTCAGCAAATCGGGATGTTACAAACTTGGTATTAGAGCCAGGTTTTCATTAGAGTCCTAGGAAGTCTGAAATCCGCATCTAGTAGAGTCTTGTACATGGTGTATTGCGCGCCATATTTATGTGCTAGAGGCTATGAGATGTTCAAGAATAGTTTCCCTTCTTTTAATATTTATGTCATGCTAGTGAGCATAATCACAAGTCAATCTCTCAGTCTAATCCACTTCTTCTCTTAATTTCAGAATATGCCTCCTAAGAGAAGAAATCAGTCAGCCCCAGAGCCTGAAGAACCTTTGGACGATGTTTCTCATGCGGAGTTCAGGACCACATTTACCTCTCTTGCTCAGTTAGTATCTGCCTATAATGATTGACTAGCTATCGTTCCGACCAACTCGGTGGCCAACTCAGCTGTAGCTAGGATTTGGGACTTCACCCGAATAAATCCTCTGTCCTTCCACGGCTCTAAAGTAGATGAAGACCCTCCGAAATTCATTCATCAAGTTCAGAAAGTGACAGACATAATAGGGGTGACTACTATTGAGAGTGTTGAGTTAGCTAGATACCAGTTGCAGTATGTGGCTCATACTTGGTTCAAACAGTGAAAGTTAGAAAGGTCAGATGATGCAGGTCCTATAGAGTGGGAGGAGTTTGTCACTGCATTCTTAGACAAATTGTTTCCACAAGAGCTTAGAGAGGCTAAGGTGCTATAATTCATCAACCTCAGGCAGGGCAATATGATAGTGAAAGAGTATTCTCTAAAGTTTACTCAATTAGCCAGATATGCTCGTCATGTGGTTGCAGACGGAAGAGCCAAGATGCTTAAGTTCCCTTTAGGGGTAAATGATAGCGTGGTTAATGAGCGCAGATCCACCATGCTAAATAGTGACATGACTTTAGCCAGACTTATGACCCATACTCAGCAGATAGCGGAGCAGAAGATTAAGAAGATGGACAAGTAGAATAAGAAAGCTAGGACAGGTAGCTTCATCTTTAGTCAGCCTAAATCAGAAGGAGGAAACCGTTCTCAATCTTGTCCTAAGTCATCAGTTCCAGCTCTTTCTTTTGCCAGTGCTCCAGCTCCTAAGTTCAGAGAAAAAGTGCCAGGCTCTAAGTCTCAGTGAAGTGTCAGCAATGCCTGAACTAATCTCCTTTGTCATACTTGTGGTAAGAACCATAAGGGTGCTTGCAGAGCTGCCAGTGATGTCTATTTTGGTTGTGGCAAGCTAGGCCACAGAGTCAGAGACTTCCCTCAGTCAGGTTATCAGAGTCATCTCCGCTCCTCAGCTCAGCTCAGTCGCCCGAATCAGTAGGGTACCACCACCAGTGCTACTAACAAGCAATGCCCAAATAGACTATAGCTCTTTAGACCCAACAAGATTAGTATAATTCTCCTGATGTAGTTACTGGTACATTACAGATCTTTCATGTGCATATTTAGGCTTTGCTAGATCCAGGAGCTTCTTTGTCTTTTGTTACTCCCTATGTAGCAGTTAATTTCAGAATCAGTCCCGAAATTCTAGCAGAGCCCTTCTCAGTCTCTACCCCACTAGGAAAATCCATCATAGCCCAACGGGTATACAGCAACTGTGCGGTTATGATATTTCAGAAAGTCACTTCAGTAGACTTAGTCAAATTAGAGATGAATGATTTTGATGTCATTCTCAGCATGGATTGGCTTCATTCATGCTATGCCACAGTCTACTACAGAAATAGAATAGTCCAATTTCAGTTTCCAAATAAACCCATCCTTGAGTGGAAGAGTAATGTATCCACTTTCAGGGGTCAGCTTATTTCCTACCTTCAGGCATGGAAACTGATATCTAATGGATGTGTCTATAATTTTATTTGAGATTAGGACAATAGGTCTGAAACTCCTAGCCTTGAATCAGTCCCAGTAGTGAATGAATATTTAGATGTCTTTCCCGAAGATCTTTCAGAAATTTCTCCCGAAAGTGAAATAGACTTTGGTATTGATCTTCTTCTAGATACTCAGCCTATCTCTATTCTGCCATACAGAATGGTACCAGCAGAACTTAGAGAATTGAAAGAACAGTTGAAGGACCTCTTAGATAAGGGATTTATCAGACCCCGTATTTCCCCATGGGGCACACCAGTCTTATTCGTGCGCAAGTAAAATAGTTCTCTCAGAATATGTATTTATTGCCGTCAACTCAATAAGGTCATGGTAAATAATAAGTATCCTCTTCCTAGAATCAATGACTTGTTTGACGAACTTCAGGTTGCCAGCTATTTCTCTAAGATAGACCCCAGATCCGGCTATAATTAGCTCAGAGTTAGAGAAAGTGACGTGCTGAAAACAACTTTTCATACTGAGTATGGTCACTTTGAATTCTTAGTCATGTCATTTGGTATTACCAATGCCCCAGCAGCTTTCATGAACTTGATGAACCACGTGTTCAAGCAGTACTTGGACATGTTCATTATAGTCTTTCATAGATAATATTTTGGTCTATTCCCATACTAATTGCGATCATGCAGACTATCTCAGAATAGTACTTCAGACTCTCAGATATCATCAGCTATTTGTCAAATTCAGTAAGTGCGAATTTTGGTTAAGGTCAGTAGCATTCCTTGGTTACATCATTTTCAGTGATGGCATTAGAGTTGATCCTCAAAATACTGAAGCAGTAAAAAACTGGCCAAGACCTATCCATCTATCAGATATCAGGAGTTTCTTGGGTTTGGCTGGCTATTACAGATGGTTTTTTAAAGGATTTTCATCTATTGCATCCCCTATGTCCAGATTAATTCAGAATAAGTCAAGTTTCAGTGGTAGACCCTTGCGAGAAGAGTTTTCAGCAATTGAAGACGCGACTTACCTTAGCCCCAGTCTTAGCTCTTCCAGATAGTTCAGATGGGTTCGTGGTGTATTTTTATACATCTAAAGATGGTTTGGGTTGTGTCCTCATATAGCATGGTAAGGTCATAGCCTACGCTTCCAGATAGCTTAAACCCCATAAGAGAAATTATCCTACTTATGATCTTGAGTTAGCAGTCCTAAACTTTGCCTTGAAAATTTACAGGTATTATCTTTATGGAGTTCATGTAGATGTCTTCACAGATCATAATAGTCTTCAGTATATCTTTTCTCAAAAAGATCTCAATCTTCATCAGAAAAGGTGGTTAGAGCTCTTGAAAGACTACGACATGAGTGTTCTCTATTATTCGGGCAAGGCCAACGTAGTGGCCGACACTTTTAGTAATCTATCCATAGGTAATGTTTCTCATGTGGAGGATGGTAAGAAGAGGTTAGCTTAAGAAGTCCATCAGTTTGCTAGACTAGGTGTTCGCTTAGTCGATTCTTCACAGGGTGGTGTATGTATTCTGAGTAGTTCAGAATCATCTTTAGTTTATGAGGTAAAAGAAAAGAAAGATAGAGATCCCAGCCTTGTCAAGTTGAAAGAGTCAGTTCAGGATTAGAAAGTAGAGGTTTTCTCCTAAGTGGGAGATAATATTTTGCATTGTCAGGGTCGTCTCTGTGTTCCAGGTGTAGATGACTTAAGGTAGTGAATTCATGTAGAAACATATGGTGCGTGCTACTCTATCCTCTAATGTACCGCGACTTACGGAAAATCTATTGGTGGGGTGGAATGAAGAGAGACATTGCAGAGTTTATGGCTAAGTCCTCTACATGTCAGCAAGTTAAGATAGAGCATCAGAAGCCTAGTGGGTCTATGCAGGAGTTTAGTATTCCTACTTAGAGGTGAAAAGTTGTGAACATAGACATCGTGATGGGTTTTCCTCGAACTCGTCATCAGCATGATTTAGTCTGGGTCATTGTCGACAGAATAACCAAATTAGCTCATTTCCTTCTAGTTCATACCTCTTATTTAGCCAAGGATTACACCAAACTCTATATCAAGAAATTGGTCAGATTGCACGGTGTTCTGTTGTCTATTATCTCAGATAGAGGTACCCAGTTCACCTCTCATTTTTGGAAAGTATTCCAAAAGGTTCTTGGTACCCAAGTTCATCTCAATACAACCTTCCATCCTCAGATATATGGTCAAAAAGAAAGGACCATTCTGAATTTAGAACATACGCTAAGGGCGTGTGCAATTGATTTCAAGGGAAGTTGGGATGGCCACTTGTCTCTAATTGAGTTTGCATACAACAACAACTATCATTCCAGTATTCAGATGGCTCCATTCGAAGCTCTCTATGGTAGGATATGTAGATCTCTAATTGGCTGGTTTGGAGTTAGTGAGACCTCAGTTATAGGTCCTGACTTAGTATTCCATGCCTTAGAAAAAGTTCACTTAATCAGAGAAAGTGTCTGGGCTTCTTAGAGCCGACAGAAGTCTTCTTCAGATATTTGTAGAAAATATATTGACTTTAAGGTTGGTAATCACATATATCTAAAGATCTCTCCCATAAAGGGAGTGAAGAGATTCAGCAGGAAGGGAAAGCTCAGTCCCCGATATGTCGGTCCCTTCAAGATTCTTAGTCATTTTGGCACGGTAGTTTATGAGCTCGAATTACCTTCAGATCTAGCCTCAGTTCAACTAGTCTTCCGTGTCTCTTTGCTCAAGAAGTATATAAGTGACCCACCAGTCGTAGTCCCTATTGAGAGTATTGATGTTCAAAACAGTCTCTCTTATGAAGAGATTCTAGTAGAAATCTTAGACTATCAGACTCGTAGATTGAGGAACAAAGAAGTCCCTCTAGTTAAAGTTCTTTGGTGAAATTAGTCCATCGAGGGAGCTAATTGGGAAGCAAAAGCAGACAAGCATACCAAGTATCCTCACCTCTTCTCCGCCAACTCAGATCAAGCTCAAGGTAACAGTTCTCCTTAAGCTTACTAAGTTTCATGATTAGTATTGATCACGAACTTGGTATTCAGTTTCATGTTCATGTTCCCAGTATAAACTTGGTATCAAGTACCATTACATATTCAGTCATGCATTTATGTATCAGCTCAGTTATATAATTATGCATCAGAAATGCATTCTCATTGTGAGAAACTTAGTTCTTCGAAACATTCAGTCATGCATTCATGAATCAGTTACACATGTATCAGATATGCATTTTCAGTATGTTATGTTTAGCTTGTCAGTCATGAGATCATGTTCTAGTTATTCATGTTCAGTTCATGTTAAGCTTATTTTTTTCCCTCTCAGTCAGTCTTATTCGAGGATAAATGTTCTCAAGGGGAAGATATTGTAATACCCCAAAGTTTTCTAGCAAATTTTGTCCCAAGAATGCCTAGTATTATCTTTTAAATTGAATTATAATTATTCCATAATTAATTTTCAAAATTTTTACTTTTTTTCATGTGGAAAATTCAATAAGCTTTCGATTGATACATGATTCGCTTAAATCCAACAACCGGGTAAGAAGTTATGACTATTTCAAGTTCCCATTGTAAAACAGCGCCATATTAGTCAGTAGCGCTCCACGCTACAAGAGAAAATGGCATTTGGCAATTTTCAGTAGGTGTCCGTGATTATGACATGTCGCGCCAGAACTCAAATTTAGAATTGTCCTTTTTCCAGTGTCTCAGCGTGATTTCCCCCGTGTTGCACTAAAGTTCCAGGTTACGAAGGAAGGGGTAACGCAATGGCTCCGCGTCGCACCATCCCTCAATTTCCCAATTGTCAATTTCCAATGACATAGCGCGATAATGCCGCGTTGCGCCAGGGGCCTAGTTCAGGAAAAATTTACTGAAATTAAATGACGCATCCAGGGTTAAAAGGATCACTTTCCTATCCCTATTTAAACACAATAACACGTGATTTAGCCATTCTTCACCAAAAATATACTATTTTCTCTTAATTTCTCTCAAGAACAAGCTAGGGTTTCTATTGAGAATTCAAATTCAAGAAGGCTTCGCCATCACACTTCACGAAATCATGAACTAAAGTATGCATAGTATTTATTCATGGACTCTTTTCATCCATGAAGCCCAAGAATCCTTTTTCTAAATTCAAGTTATGGATTTTCTTATGAATTTCATGATTGGGATGCTTTTGTTCATGTTGATAATGAGTAATTGAATTGTATTCCATGAATGAGTGTTAAATTCCATATGGGTTGATTTGTATCGGTATAGATTCATGAAACCCTAGGACTAAACCCTTAAATGATTAAATTGGAATTGAATCACGACAGTTAATTGTTGTATGATGTTGTTTACATATTTTATGCCTACTATGTGTTTGGTTGAATGCCTAGATGAAGGGAAAGTGTCTAATTAGCATGATATCATGAAATCCCCATGTACGTACAAGCTTATGCCTATCACATGTTTGATGAAATGCTTCGGTAATTGTATTATGATGATTATTATGTATTCAAGTAAGTCATGCTTTGTCAGTTTCTTTCCATCGAGTTCTGGGGGTACTTATACCTAAAACATTAGCTGTGTACCTAGAGCCATGTCATGTTTTCGCAGTACTCTCAGTCAATCTATGAATCCTTAGACTTCAGATAGTCTTATGACTCAGGAAAAATCTCCATGATCTCATGACTCAGTCAGTTTTCAGATATCGGTAGTATTCCGTCAGTCAACAGCACTTAGTAACTCAGCTCATGTTTAGTTTAGTAAATCATGTTTATTATCCATTCAGATGGGAAATTGATAAGTTATTTGTGATTGATGTTGTCAAGTGCTACGAAATTAAACATTGATGAAGCTTGAAAAACTATAGATGTACATTATATTATCGACGATAATGTATCACCTTTTTGTATTCGGAATGATAATGGTGTTCGATTGTATGTTGAGTTGAAGAGATCTCAACTAGGCTTCGTAATGTATCTATTGTGCATATCAACGATTGATAAATACGTATAGGATATGCCGTTTAATAGAGAAAAAGAGTTGTGGTTTGTGTGGAGGAGGTTGAATCTGATGCTATGTCTCTATCTGTTGTTGAGACACAAAACTAATAGTCTTTGTATGTGCTGGAGTTTGAAGTTGATAACTTGATCTTTCATAGCAAGAGTATTGATGTGAAGGTGAAACATATTTACAAGTATAAAAAGACAATTGTTTTAGTGATGTCAAAATATGTGGTTTCACATGGATTCAATTGCAAAGCAAAATGTTCAGACAAAAAAAAGGTATTATGTTATTTAGTTCTGATAATAAATTTGTTTACTTAAATTTCATGTGGTAAAATTTAACTTTTACCATATTGTATAACTATATATATGAATTTATAACTGAGCTTAAAATAATGTTAATTATTGCGTGAATGTTATTGTGATATTTATTTATTTGTTGCATATATTATTTTCATGTTCTGACAACAATGTTATTTATAGTTGTATGAAATGTATTGAAATGTGAACTTTTTATGGATTAAAGTTATTGCGAAATACAGTACCAAAAATACCAATATTGTATTCATAGGAAAAACTGATTGTAATGTAACATATACATACAATGTGATTTGTAAATGTCAATCTATACTAATTTTAACAGACCCAACAAAACATATTTATATGTACAAAAGAAGAATTTGTTAGGTGGTCACATAGACATAATCATTGTAATGTATATGTCATGCAGACAGGCCCAAGATTACGTCAATATTATATAGATAAAGAGAAATATTATTTAATATGCTACATATACATAAACTGTCTTTTGTACAAGTGTAATGAAATAATATGTATTCTGTTGTTTATTTTTTACAAATTGTTTAACACCAAAATACATGTATGTTTAATTTGTTTATTAATGTATAGTAGATAAATTATTTTGTATATACTTTTTAAGTATATTTGATTTGAAGTTGATAACTTGATCTGTGATAGCAAGAGTATTGATGTGAAGGTGAAACATATGTACAAGGATAAAAAGACACGTGTTTTAGTGATGTCAAAATATGTGGTTTCACATGGATTCAATTGCAAAGCAAAATGTTCAGACTAAAAAAAGGTATTATGTTATTTAGTTCTGATAATAAATTTGTTTACTTAAATTTCATGTGGTAAAATTTAACTTTTACCATATTGTATAACTATATATATGAATTTATAACTGAGCTTAAAATAATGTTAATTATTGCGTGAATGTTATTGTGATATTTATTTATTTGTTGCATATATTATTTTCATGTTCTGACAACAATGTTATTTATAGTTGTATGAAATGTATTGAAATGTGAACTTTTTATGGATTAAAGTTATTGCGAAATACAGTACCAAAAATACCAATATTGTATTCATAGGAAAAACTGATTGTAATGTAACATATACATACAATGTGATTTGTAAATGTCAATCTATACTAATTTTAACAGACCCAACAAAACATATTTATATGTACAAAAGAAGAATTTGTTAGGTGGTCACATAGACATAATCATTGTAATGTATATGTCATGCAGACAGGCCCAAGATTACGTCAATATTATATAGATAAAGAGAAATATTATTTAATATGCTACATATACATAAACTGTCTTTTGTACAAGTGTAATGAAACAATATATATTCTGTTGTTTGTTTTTTACAAATTGTTTAACACCAAAATACATATATGTTTAATTTTTTTATTAATGTATAGTAGATAAATTATTTTGTATATGTTTTTTAAGTATATTTGATTTGTAATATACAAATACTTAAAACTTATAAATTGTTATAAATATTAATCATATTATTGTCTTTTCTATTTCAGCTATGTCCTCTGATGATACAATGAGGATTATAAATGGACATTGAAAGCATCTAGTTAAAAAAAATAGATATTTTTATCATTCAGAGATTTAACCTAGAATATACGTATTGTTTGAGTGATAGGGTACTGAACAATATTTTGGTGACTACTGCTTTTGTATGCGAATTGACGACTCCTAAATTAGTTAACCATAAGAGAAAACACACACCTGGAGAAATCAGCGAAGAAATGAAATCTATTTATGGTTTTGAATTTTATTAATATAGTTGATACGTAACATAGTATGCATATTACCACTTGTCTACGGGGTTGTGGATACAGAAAATGACAACTCATGGACAAGGTTTTTCAATAAGTTTAAAACTGCTTTTGGATAACGTGACAACATGTATGTTGTATCTGATAGAAATGAAAGTATTACCAAAGCTGTAAGTGTTGTATATCCAAATGTCCCATATCTTGCATGCATTTGGCATCTCTAGAAAAATATTTGTGATTACTTTCGTAAGAGCAAAGAAAGCATTAGCGATTTGAATTATTCAATGACTAAGGTTTATAGATTAAAAAAGTTGATCCGAGAGTGAAAAAATATCTACACGATGCTGGATATGAAAAGTGGAGTAGGTGTCATTCACCAGTAAACAGAGGTCGGATGGTGACTTTGAATATTGTTGAGTGTATTAATGGGTGTTTGGTGGAGGCCCGGGAATTATCAATATATGGATTCTTAGAAGAGGTGTGAATGTCATTTGGATCTTGAAACTGTAAAAACAGTGAGATAGCTTCATATACAAGTACGACTTTGGGTCGTAGATTTGTTAAAATTTTAACTCTCAACAATGTAAGAGCTTTGAGCATGACGGTATGTATAAAATTTTTGAATTTTTATCATGCATTTAGATGTAGTATTTAATTAACTGTATATTCACCCTAAAACATTTCATTTAAAAAATTTATGGAAAAAAAGTAGGTTGGTTGAAATTTTTTTGTTTGTTAAGGTTAAGGCTTCCGCAATCTATATATACTCAGTTTATGAATCTGGAAGAAGATACATCGTTGACCTTGAAGATGGCTCGTGCAACTATGGGAGGTTTCAAATATATCAAATACCTTGTCCTCGCAATATAGTTGTCTTGAATTCTAAACATGTAAAAGATTTTGGTCCATACTTTTCAGAATACTACAAGCCAATCACTTTGGTGAAGACTTATGAAGTTTCAATCATTCCAATGCTAGATAAGAAAGACTGAGATGTTCCTAATAGTGTAGATGAGGAAGAAGTACTGCCACCGATATATAAAATACTTTCACGAAGATCAAACAAAGGGAGGAAGAAGAAATCCAGTGAAACCTTTTCATCAAGCATAAATCGTTGTGGACGATGCGGACATAAGGGGCACAATAGGCATTCCTATAATTTTTTCTCAAAGGAGAACTAACTTATAGTTTTCCTTTACTCTTGAAGATTAATGACTCGATTATCATTATCATCTTTTAAGTAATGAATTTATTGAACTATTTTAGTTTGGTATTTATACGTTGAAATAAATATAAGTTTTCTTCTGTTTACCTTATTGCTTGATATATTTTTTTCTTATTTGTGTTATGTATGTGTTTGCTGCGTTAATTAGTTATTTCACTGACACTTGCACATGCATTTGTTATTCATTATTATTTGTAATCATTTTTATATAACCATAACTTAATTACGGCTTACAAAGTACTTGTTAACGTGGCTTATAATAATATGTATATGTAGACATATACATGCATAAAAAATGTATGCAGTATATTAGTTTTCCTATACTCTTGAAAATTAATCACTCAGTTATCATTATCAATATTTAAGTAATGACTTTGTTGAATAGTTTTGATTGGGTCTTTATAAGTTGAAATAAATATGAGTTTTCTTCAGTTTACCATTTATGTTTGATATTTTTATCTTATTTTTATTGTGTATTTGTTTGATGCATTAGTTAATTGTTTCATTGACACTTCTACATTTATTTCTTATTCGTTAATGTTTGTAATCATTTGTAAATAAGCATAACTTAATTACGACTAACAAAGTAGTTGTTAACGTGACCTATTATACTATGTATATGCAAAAATTAAATTATATGTATATGTAAACATATACATATATACTGGTTATATAGTTATTAATTTGCAATATATATAAATTCTATGTATATGTGTTCATATACACGCATATAATCTATAAAAAAGTGTATGGGATTCACAAATCTGTATAAGAATTTTAAGAAAGAACAATTAGACTTGCTGTACAGTTGTTATGTATGTATTAATCAAGTTATGTTATTATTTTTACAAACACGAATATATATACATACAATAGTACATTTATAATAATATTTCTTTGTTTTTTGAAGACCGTAATTTTGAAGGAGTGATGTGTATCACATACGATAGTATTCTGCTTCAAAACCAACTGAAGGCACGTCCATTCCTTCACTTAGGTAATCTACAGACCCAGCAATAAACACTCCACAGTCCTTGATATGCATACAAACAAACACGTTATTTCATCTAACATATCGTATGTAATAGTTCATAAAAAAACATAAAAGATTTCTTATAATATGTCACATTCTTGTTGCATAATGTTTTCCACATACTCAACCTTGAATGGGTGTTGATTCACCAACTATTCCATTTGACTCATCTTATCCTTATATGTATCAAGATTTGCCCAATCCGTACGTGATGTTTGTTCAAGAAATCCGTTGTTAGAAAAGTAAGTAGGCAGCATCACTTCCAACTTGTGAATCTCGAGCAATCATCCCATATTTCTTAAATTGAACAGTAAGTCATAAATGCGTATGCGTCTATATTTTAGAGCAATAACATCTAATACCCAGTGAAACTTTTCATTGTAGTTCACTTGAACATACACCTCATCAACGAGGTGCCATGGTAACCCAGCTGTAATGCAAAATCCTTGATTATGTATGTTATTGCCTCTTCATTTTGGGTCATGACAATAGACTAAGCATAATCCTGTTGTGTAGAAAGTACCATATCTTATTCTACGGGATAATATCTATGGTATGTCTTCTCAATATAGATTTTGAAAAAGAAGTTTATTATTGTGAATCTGTATTCTTGATCAATTTTTAATTTTATTTTCTTAGACAAGTGATAGAATATCACATCTATATGCTACAAAATTGAAACACAAAGAAGAGGAATTATACAGTGTTATACTTTGAACATATATGTTTATATTTAGTAAAATGAGGTAAAAAGCTTATACATAACTGGGGATATAATGTACATAACATGCAGGAAGATATATTTATAAACTGGTAGTGCATATACATAATAGGGTGACATATACATAAATGGTTATTCATTAGCAATTGTACATACATATTAACAAGTATGCATATACATAGAATAAGGCAGACATACAGCAAATACATATAATATTGTACTTTTCACTCGGGTATATATAGGTAACTGTCAATAACAGGCATATATAAACTTTCCAATGAGGCAGATATATACATACTGGTAAAGCACATACATAACAGGCATACATATATATAAATTGAATGTTCATACATAAATCACCATTGTAAACTGACTCTAACAAAAAACATAACTAATCTTTCTATATGTAAGTAAAATGAGCTTAGGTATATGTATGTAAATATGAAAGTTGTTAATAAAAATATTTAAATTAAAAATACCTCGTCGTTCTAGCGTGAATTTGTTTGAGACATCAAGTAAAACTAATTTTTTGACCATGCATGAGCAACAAATAAATCAATTTCTTAAACTTGAAGAGCAGGTGATTTTTCTCTATAGTGGTCATCATTCATTTTTCTATAAAATGTTTAATTTTTTAGTATGAAAAAAATATTAATAGTATACGCATATTGATAAAAAAAATGTTCAGTTTAATAATGATAAGACTTATTTTTTCGTATGAAACTTCAATAAACCTTCCCCAGTCCACTGCTTGAACTCTTCAATGACACCCCTCGGCATATCATCAGATATTATAAAATCATCAAATGTGAATTTCTGTTTTATTTTTGTGATTTCATTCTCAATGGTTTTTGAACCAGAAGTATACTTTGTCAAGTATCGAGACTTGAATACTTAAGATTTAATTTTGTTCTTCTTAGCAGGGGGGTTTTGCAGCTTGATATGTTGCGACAACTACAGCAGAAAAATCTGAAGGAATTTGACTATTAGATATGGAATGTTGGTTGACCATTTCTTCTTACGGTTTAACGACTTCGATAGAAAGATCATCCATAGGTGCTTCCAGACCATCCATTATGGCGTCTAACTCGACTTGAGAAAATTCTGAAATTGTGCTTGAGTAATTATCCTAATAGTAAATTTATGTGTATAGTATTAGTTTTGTTTAAACGTTTAATTAAAATTAGTATCATGTATAAAATATTTGACATATATATTGAAAAAAAATTGACTTTATGTATTTACCGGGTGATCTTTATGGATATGCACGGTAATAGTTGTTCCAAAATTGGCATAATTCATTTTCTAATCTACCACAGCTTCGATAAGAGCATTTAATGCGGAAGTTCCAATATCCATACTACACCCTTCATTATACTGGTAGAGATAACATAAAATATATACAAAACTAAATCACTTTATTCTTTAAATTATACGATTTAAAAAATGAGATATCTAACCTCGGATTGTTTTTGTATAGGACTGTGGTTTCCATCAAAATAAGCATCCTTCATTATATCATCACCAAACATGTTACCTAAGGATTTATCAGTGTTGCTGACAACCTAAAAATGTAAAATGAGAATTGCATGATTTATGATAATGTTCTCATTTTGATGTACTACATATTTATATTATAATCATATACATATAACATAGCACATGTAAATTGTAATAATAATAGAATTAGCAGGAACATCAGTAAAAATTCACGACAAACCAACCTCAAAATATATCATAAAAAAATAAGTATAAAAAATTTAATACAAATTCATATATAAAACAACCTATGTAAAACTATTATTTAAAAAAAATACTCCTTTTTCCTTTGTCTTTTAAGATTGTGATGATATCTATCTCTTCAACATTGTCATGTAATGGTACATCTCCTGTTTTAAAACCTCCCACATCATGATCCTATTGAAATTAGTATTATATATATATGTAATTATAATTTTGATAACATCTATATAGGTTAAGAAAATGGAATATTTATAAAAAAAAATACCCTTATTTTTTTGTCTTTTACGATTTGGACGATATTCATCTCATCAACCTGTTCTTGTGATGGTACGTCTCCCATTTTTTAACCTCCCACATCATGATCCTGTTGATTTTGTTATAAAAGATATGTAATAATAAATTTGAAAACATAAATTTGAACTAAGAAATAGGCATAATTAACCTTAAATGCTCCAACCGTGAACTCACATTTCATGCCCCCTTTTCTGTCCAAATGTTTGCTTCTTCACCGTTCTTTTGTAATAAAAAATTTTTTGGATACATCCATGAAAAATTAGATAATATAAATATGAAATGATTTATTATAGTTGTTGCATATTAGATGATATATATATATGAAAAAAATATACATAACATTGTTATGTATATTATGTAATATACATAACACAGTTTATGTATATTAAATAATATACATATGAAGTGTCATTCTATATAAAACTATGTTTGTATATTAAACTAATATATACATGTGAGCCGTTGTAAAGAAAATTATGATGAAAACTACACACAACAATTTCTGATGTATATGAACCTTATACAATAATTTTTCCAATTTACAATATAAACTAAAAAAAATGATAAAGACACCGATATAATTCATATACAAATACAAATTCATTAATTATATAACGTAAAACCAATCTTGTTTACTTTTTTATCGGTGTGTTTGTTGTTTGTCAACATGTGAATGACTTCGGCGTGTTTTTTTTATCAATTTTGTCGTTTGAGTCTTCATGTTTCTCAATAATTAGATCGTGAAGATCATTAAATTTTTTGTCAACCTATAGATAAATATAAAAAAACATCTTAGTGTTTTCACAATTTGATTTATAGTGTTGAACATATGTAAAAACTTACATAAGACTATAAAAACGACTTTATCTCATCCCACTTTTCATCAGAAGTGGCCTAATGAATAGACTTATTGGATAATGATAGATATGTCCTTCTTATTTCCACTCTGAATTAGAAGTTGGTATTTTGTCTATTGACATATATTCTCTTGAAATATTCAATGGTGTTTTCTTATATTCTTGGATCTCGACAGTTTTAGCATCAAAATGGACTATCCTTCGCTTTTTCGTAGGTTGTGATGCGGATGCATTAGTACTGGATTCTGCCTTTTTAAGAATTTTCAGAGGTGGTATTGTATTGAAATCCTCAAAATCTTGTAGTTTGGAGTACGAGTGTGTATGTATGTCGACAGCAAGCCTTTTACATGTACGATCGGCATAAGTATCATGTGAGAATGCAGATTCAGCATCATTTAATTCAATGCCCGCAATCATTGGCAAATCAAGCTTTTGCACTTCTTCACGAGTTGGCCGTACATTATCGTATAAAAAATGTTAAGCAATAAAAAAAATGGCAATATTAAGAGTCTATTAAAATCAACACACTGAAATATAAACACTAACCCGAACTAATTTACTAAATACTTACCTTGCTGAATATACCATCCATGAATTTTTCGTACTTCACCTTGATCCGAACAACCTTCCAGTTAAAAATTCTTGGAATTCTATTTCCTAATATCTCATCTATCGTACTGTCTACCTCAAAATAACATTCATACGTCCAAATATTCAGCACACGAGGCATATTTTTCATCTGGTATAACTGTTTTTCAACAAAGAAATCTTCTCTCCACATTGCAATAAGATTTTGAAACGAAGTCTTTCCCCATGAAAATTATTCATACCTTTCATCCTTAAGTATCACAAAGTCGGATCTACTAATAATTTCATCACGTAGTTGTGAATACACAAAAGTATGAATGAAGTAAAGAATGAACATGTTCAAAGCATCGGTGTTGTTCTCGGCATTTTTCAACTTGAATCGCTGAACAAAAATAAACTTTTTGATAGAATTTTTGGCATCTGAAAAATACTTCACCATTAATATGGACTTTGATTATTCAATATAAAGGAGTTCATCAATAAATACCAAATACCGTATCAAATACAATAATAATTTAAAACTCCTAACATATACCATAACATCCATACCACGGTATAAAAAATTTTAATTTCGATATGGTATTCGGTATATACCATACCATACCCACCCCTAGATGTAGGTATTACCTCGTAAAGTTTGCTGAAGAATAAGTTGTATCAACAAATCACACAATGACAAAATTTGTAAGATAAAATATTTAGCGGATGAACTTTATCAATAGGAGGATGAGATGTTGAAGAATAAACTTAAGTAATTGTTTTTTTAATGGAAATGATTTTAATACTTATTTTATGTTTTCATGTGAACTTTAGCTTGTTCCATATGTCAAGTAAGAATTGTCTATTAAACTTATACATCTTATTTATGATTTATTAAATATCTAGTAGAGGTGAATTCAAGATTTGAAGCTTCTGGATGCCAAGAAGATACATTCACGAGATCAAGCTTGAGCTTCGGTTTCGCAAAGTACAAAAAGCATAATATTTTAAGAATATTATTTATATTATAAATATACTTCTTTTTTTATAATTTCTTTCGATAAGTTTTCATATTTTAAAATTGGTCAACAACAATTGTAGGGGGGTGCGGATAGTGCGGATAACTCGGATAATTTGCATGGTTAGTTAAATGTTGATATTCTATATATTTCATATCTTTTGCTTCTATATATTTTATTAAATTCTTTCCGGATAATTCGGGTAATTTGCATGGTTAGTTAATAATAAATTCTTTTTCATGACTATTTCTAATAATTTTATTTCTTCCATATCTATTCTCCAAGCTCTTAAGTATTCATAGTCTATCATTTTATCCTATAGTAATTGTAATTTTATAAATTCTTGTGTAATAATTTATTCTAATTGTGCTATATTTGATATGTAATCCTATGTTATCTATGTGATCAATTAACATTTGTTGTTCATGTATAGATAATTTTTCATATGGATTATAAACTATCATTTGTACCTCCTTTTTCTAAGACTAACTTTATTCCAAGTAATCTTTCTTCTAATTGTCTTCTTTCTCTTCTAAGCTGATTTCTGTAATTAATTTCTTCATATAGCCAACTTTGTCTTTCTCTAATTCTTCTAATATATTCTAACATTTTTTAATCTGTATAATATCTATCTGAATAGTAATTATCTAGGTATGAATAGTAGCTATCATCATTTAAGTGTATTTGTTCTAATTCATCTTCTATCCAATTTTCTAATTCTTCATCTTCAATATCAAATATCTTTTCCCATATAATTTTCTTTATATCTATTATCTCTATATCCTTAGGTACATATAAAACAAGTATCTTAAATTCATCTATCATTTCATCAGGTAAGTAAGTATTCATTTTTCATATGATGCTATTTTTCAAAATATTACCTCCAATCATATACATAACAAAATATGATCATCTTAGATCACTATATACTAGATTATTCTTAAATAACATGTTCTTCGGTCACTATTAGCATGATTATCTGGATACTTTTCTCATCCTTCTACTATTATTTTCATAAGTACATATATTTTCATGTTAAAGCTCTCTTTATTAATAATTTTTCCTTATTGTAGGTTATGGTTAATTGTGTATGCTCTATATTGTAGGGTTTTATTTGTTCTAACCATTTTATCCCTAATATTATGTTTTCTTTTAGCATTTCTTCCTTTATTTCAAATTCTATTTTTATTTTTCTAAATCTTATTATTATTTCTTTTTCAGTTGTATCTTTAATAGTTATTAAACTTCTTGGTAGATCTGGGCATATATTACTATTAGATTTTATTTCTTCATTTTTCACTAGGTATTTTGTTATATGGTTTTCTTCTTGTCCTATATTTAGGAGTATTAAATATTCTTTTTCATTCATTGTTTTCGTTATATAATATTGAGTTAAATTAACTGTTGAAGTTATTTCATAATTTGTTCTTTTCGATGATCCTGATGATTCAGGTTTTTCAAAAGCTATTCTTTTTGTTGTGCTTATTCTATCATTTATTATTTCTAAATCTTCTTCTATATCTATGTCTTCTTAACTATAATCATTATTATCAATTGTTTTTACAAATTGTTCAAAAGGACTTTCTATTTGTATTTTATTAATTTTATTTTTTCCCATTATTTTATGTTTTGTTATTAATACATATAGATTTTTACATCTTGCTATAAATATTTTACTTCCTGAGGTTAGTTCTATTCCTGATATTTTTCAATATAGCACTAATGACTTATCTACGTTTTTATCTATTGTTGCCACTGAATAATTTGCACTTATTATAAATTTAAATTTTTGGTATATTAGATTTCCTTTTATAGCAGTTATTATACCTTTTTCTATAGGTTTTATAATTCTATCATCTGCTAAATATAATTCTATTGGTGTATCTATTCCTTCTCTAAAACATACTTTTATTAATATTTTCGTTCCTCCAAGGTGTACGTATTTTATTGGGTTTTTACTTTTTATATCGTTTATTTCTTTATTAATTATTCTTTTTGTTACTAGTGGTATACTAACTTTACCTTTTGCATATCTACAGTCTATTACATGTTCTTTTTGGCTTACTACGTAGTATTATTCTTTTCGTCTACTAAATATGTTTTTTACTGTTGGTATTTTAAATATTTTTTCTACACTTAAATCTAATTTTTTTCCTTTTATCTCGTCAAATATATTATTATCAAATATTATTTTCTGATCTGTTCCTTCTTCATTTAAATATTCTTCCTTTGTTATTATTTTATATCTTCTTCAGTCATTTGATTCATCTGTTCACTATCTATTTCATTATCTTTTTCATTTTTCGAAACTTCATATATACTATCTTCACTTTCTAATTTGTAATCTATATAATGTATTTGCATATATTGTGCATTTTCTATCTTTATTTTTTATATTTGTTTCTTTTTTGGGTCTTTAGGCATTTTACAATCTCTAGCTAAATGTCGTAGTTTTTCACAATTATAACAAGTACATTCTTTTATAAATTTCTTTTTCCTATATGGCCTTTTATATTTATAGCAATAACGTCATTACTTATATTTGTAAATAAATTACATTCAATGTAATGAACTAAACAATCATTTAAATATCGATCACTAATGCTACTCCACAATCATTTTTGGTCTACTTCATGGATAAAAATGCCTGTCCGCACATCATTAAATTTTATTTCATCAACATAACACTTTGTTAATGAAGTTACGAAAATGAAAGCATAAAGTCAGCAGAAATTAGAAAGGAAAAGGAAGAAAAAAAACTGTATGCTTGTTATGGTTCCTGAACCAGTGAACAAGTTAAACTTCTTTAAAATTACTAATTAAATCTTTTTTTGTGGTTATGATGGATGGTTTGGTCCATTTAGACAATGCTTGATTAATAAAACAACAAATTGAACCAAAAAAAAAAATCTTTTAAAAAGGTAGAACCTTGGGCAGGATTCGATCCCGCGTCAGAAAGGAGGGATTTCCATTCTCTTGCCAATGGCATTGAGATATCTTTAATCTTACAGTGCCACCTCATTTATTTCAATTATTTTTATATATACATATATATATAGAGAGAGAGTTTTGACCAAAGTTTGGGGATGTCCTGGTATCCCACGAGCCTTAATAGATCCCCCTGGTATAGAGTAAAATATGTATGTATGTAAACTATTAGTGCATGTTAAAATATAAATGCATGGAATTTAATATGGGCGAACTCTCCCCTTAATTATTTTTTTTTTTTCTGAAAAAAATTACATCAAAGGATTATCCTTAAAACTTAACTATATATGTAATAGAACTTTTTTAATATTATAAAAATGAAAGGTTTTTTTACATATATAGCCATTTTAAAAAATCAAAAAAAATCTTTATAATTTCTAATTTATGTTATAGCTAATCATCAATTCGTCTTAATTTAAGAAATTATTTTTATTTTTTAAATTAAATCCCATGTAAAAGAGAATCCCTAAAACTGTTTTCAAATCTTTCTCTCATTAGCATTAAAATTTCAAGATATTCTTAAATAAACTATATATTTAATCTCTGCATCATTAATTTATATACTCTTTTCTCATAATCATTTCATTATTTAGATAACAAATAACTTGATATTATATTTTTCATAAAAAAAAAAATATGTCCAATATAACAAATTTATACCATAAACTACAACCGCTATTTTTATATACCCAGAATATTTGGTATATTTATACACAAAGTATTATATTTATACCCGTAAAAATATAAAGTATTATTAGGGAGAGAATATTAATGTATGAGGGGTCAAGGAGTGCTAGACGATATAGATGGTTAATTGATAAACTCTGTAATTAGGGGCTCCTTTGAGTCTTAATCCTGATGACTTGATGTCTTAGGATTGGGTGCTCTTTAGCTTGTAAAGTGTGTTGGTTCGGGTAATATTTTACAATATGTTACCAAAAAAACTATAAAGTGTTATATTTATATCTAAATAGACCAAGTATGTTATGTGTAAAAATTTTATACGATATATATACCACGCATGTATATCTATAAATATACAAAGTATATAAGAAATTATAAAGCATATTTATATATTTATGGTATATAATATACATATATACCATGTATATGTATATGTATATATGTAAATATACAAAGTGTTTTTTATATAGAAAAAGTTTATTCACACCTAAGTTTTTTCATAAATAACCATGTATAAGAAAATACAACAACACACCTAGTGTACTCCCACATAGTGGGGTCTGGAAAGGGTAGAGTGTATGCAGACCATACCACCACCTCACGTGAAGTAGAGAGGTTGTTTCTGATAGACTCCCGGCTCAGGAACGATAACAGTATAACAAACACGAAACATAAATGTATATAAACTAATACAGGATGCAAAATAAACTAAGTATGCAAAATAAACTAACACTGCTAGCTATTACAGTAAACAATACAACCACAAGATAATACTATAAACTATCTATTCAAAATCATAGACATCACTCAAATACTACGAATATGAAACTCTAGACACAAACAAAGTACTCTCCCTTACTATTACCGACGCACCCCAACCCCCTAACCCTCTGCCTTAATCTGCGTCCTCCACCCCTTTCTATCAAGGTCATGTCCTCTGTAAGCTATAACTGCTCCATATCATGCCTAATCACCTCCCTCCAATACTTTTTTGGCCTACCTCTACCCCACCTAAAATTATCCATAGTCAATGTCACACACCTCTGTACTAGAGCATCCTAGCCCCTCCTCATCACGTGCCCGAACCAACGTAACCTCACTTTTCTCATTTTGTCCTCCACCAAAGTCACTCCCACCTTCTCCAAAATAATCTCATTCCTCACCCTATCTTTTCTGGTAAGACCACACATCTAACGCAACATTCTCATCTCCACCACCTTCAATTTTTGAATATAAGAGTTCTTAACTGGACAACACTCCTCTCCATACAACATAGTTAGTTGGACTGCTAATCCATAAAACTTACCTTTAAGCTTCAGAGGCACCTTCTTATCACATAAGACTTTCGAAGTGAGCTTCCATTTCAACCACCCTCCACCAATACGGTGTATGACATCTCCGTCAATCTCATTATTCCCCTGAATCATAGATCCCAGATACTTAAAACTCTCACTCTTCTGAATGTTTGAGAATCTAGCTTTATTACCATATCAGACTACTCATTAAACTTATATTTCAATTACTCCATGTTGGTCTTGCTCAACTGAAATTATTTAGACTTAAGGGTCTATCTCCAAAATCTCCAACTTATCATTAACTCCTTAATGAATGAATTATGAGACATTGGTATGCATCCCTATACGTTTACATGTTTAAGACTTTCATGTGCTTGAAGAGATACCTCGTTGATTTTATTGTGAATGATAGACTATTGTTATGCTATTCAAGAATTGTCATGCCTTATTTATTTTATCGAGTCCTGGGGGTATTTAATACTTGATAATTTAGTTGATTGTCTAGAGCTAGTATCAATTTTCAAGATAATCCCAGTCGTTCCATGATCAGTAGAACTCAGTCAGTTATAGAACTTAGAGAGACTCAGTAATCTCAATATCAGTCTATTCCAGTTCAGACCTCAGTAGTATTCAAGTATTCAGTCCAAAAACTCAATAGCATTCAGTCAGATAACAGAATTCAGTAGTATTCCGTTAGTCAATGGAACTCGGTGATATCAGTTCAGATTAGTTAATTAGTACGATCAGAAACAGTTCAGTAAAGCCTAGTATGAACTAGGAAATCAGTTCAGTGTCTTTCAGTTGGAAGTAGGATTCAGCACTGAGCGAGCCTAGGGATGGGGGTTCGCCCGCTAATAGGACTGAGATCCTTAGAAACAATCCCTAAGTTCCAGAACTATGTAGATAACGTAGGCATGATATGTCACCCATTAGATAGAACTGACATACTCGGGGACCACCCGCTAGTACAGGATTGATCTCAGGGGTCACCCGTTAGATTAGGACTGACTCCATAGTAGTTGTCTTTACCCGTTGCAGGTACTGACACCCTTCCAACTGGGGTTATAGATTGGACCCCACTAGTTCAGATTCAGGGCATGTCGGTTATATGACTACCTCCCACAGTCTCAGTTTCATATTCAGTCTCAGCAATAGAACTCAGTGCAGTATTACAGAAATTAGGACTGTAAGATACAGTCACTCAGCTCAGTAAGAAACTTAGATAGTTTCATAGAATTTAGAGATCACCCGCTGATAGGACTGATCTCAAATACAGTTAATAATTTTCATCATCCAGAGATTCAGAGATCACCCGCTAAATAGGACTGATCTTAGGTACAATCAATCAGAATTAGTATCAGTAGATTCAGAGATCACCCGTTAGATAGGACTGATCTCAGATACAGTCAATCAGTTTTTGAAAAACTCTGAGATCAATATCAGTAGACTCAGTTATGCAGTATCCCAGCGTTAGTAAACTCAAATGTCAGTAAATTAGCATTTAGAAAAACTCTGAGATCAATATCAGTAGACTCATGTTATTCAGCAGCTATAGTTCATGCATATGAGCCTTTGCATTTAGCCTTACCTCATCTAGCATACCAGTACATTTTCACGTACTGACGTATACTTTCCTGCGCTGTGGTGTTTTATACCATAAGTTCAGAAGCACGAGCTCCAGAGCACCCTTAGGAGTCCAGATTCAGCTAGTAGTAGTAGATAGCAATGAGTCCTTATCATTCGGGGATGGTTCTTATTTCACTTTATTGCATTAAATTCAGTATTTTCAGTAGATAGAGTTAGTTGAGGGATTGTCCCATTCAACTCCTTATTCAGATATTTAGAGGCTTTTAGACTAGATTTTTTCAGCCTAGATCTTCAGACAGTTGTATTAGTATTCAGTTTTTAGTTGTATTTGAGATGTTTGAACCTTATGGTAAGTTTTTCATCAGTTTTCCGCATATTTATAGTGTATTATTCAGTGCTCAGTTATAGATATTAGTCAAGGGTTAGCTTGTGGTTCTTTGGGATTATGAGCACCATATAGCATCCGGGGTACCAGACTTGGGGCGTTATAGACATAGTCTAAATAAGGAAAGGCAGTAGTCCTCTCCGGATGTAGGAAATCAATCGCTACCTCAAAAAAGCTCTAAATATCGCTCAAATCAACCACCGTGAGGCACACTTAAACCTAGTTATACACCGAAAGGGCTCAGTAAGAGGTAAGTACGATCCACTTATACTCAGTAGGTATCATAGACCGACTTAGCAAAGTTGAATATAAAGCATACAAAATACACACTAAGGGCACATCACCTGCGACAAAAAAATGTCCCAAACAGTAGCCCACACCTTCTCAACTAGCATTTCTATAATATTAACATACACAACAATTCGAGAGAGAAACACAACTATACAGATATTACACATACAAATACAAAGGAAGAAGTACACATAGACAAGTATCACATCTAGGAAAGATAATACATCATAGGAAAATGCATAGTAAATACAATGTCATGGAGATGATAATGATAATGATGATAATTATGATGATTCTTAAGGTTGTCGCACAACCTCGGTATACACCTATGGAGCTATAGATTCCCGGTGTAGGACTCATGGGGGGTTCGCCAACCCGTATTCAACCATTATCCAATATCAATATCCATAACTCTTCTCGGCATATCCATCGGTAGAGGGGTTTAAGGATGTCATATTCTCTGTTAGAAAAAAGCTAGTGTTTCCAATATTTTCAGTATTTCCAAGGTGGTATCAATATTTCATGAATGAGTATGACATGAGGATGTAATATTCACAACCAATCAGAATAACAAATTTCCATATCCAACCAACAAACCAACCAAATGAGCCAAAATCTACTCATTAGTCCAACCATCTATGAATCCAACATAATCCATATGCCAATAGAATGAAATACATTAAAAAGTCACCATTGAGGTTTTTTCAATACACAAGAATACAACTTATTTCCACATATGCATATAGGAGCCCACATAGTCACACATAGCAATTAATATTTCAATACCGCGAAATAACATCAATATATAGGCCCCCATACGGGCACAACACAACAACATAGCCATTTTCATGATTAGTTCCCATACCCTTATCATGATTTTGTACCAATATTAACTGCTCAACTCAGTATGAAGAAATTTAAGCCTTACTCCCACGAACAGACTCGGAATTACTAAGACATAAAAATATAGAATCTAAGCATCAAAAAAAGCCAATGATACCCATATTGCCTAACTTTGAGTCGGGGTCGAAATGGACCCCAAAATTTGTTTTCAAAAAAGAAGGGTAAAATCATGATTTTATTTTTAAAACAAGATCCCCATTCTCTTAGGAATCAACAGTTCAAAACCCAAGCAAAATTGAGCTAAAACGAGGTTCAAATCGACGAAAAACCATTTTTAAGTTTTACTATAAAATCCTCTTAAACCCATTTTGAAGATGAAATTAAGAGAAAAGTGATAATTATGAGATCAGAAATTCACCCAAGTGAAAATAGGTTGAAATCGGGGTTTAAACTGGATAAATACAATTTTTGGGGGCCTTCCAGGCCAAAATTCCTAATTTTCACTTTTAAATCCGCATTTAAATAAGATTTAAATGATAAAATTAAAGGAAAGTAATTGAAATAGGTGTTTTGGAGCTTACCCAAGCTTATAAATGGAAGGATGCTCAAAATTTATGAAACCCTAAGCTCTAAGTTCGAAAAATATTGAAAAAGATGAAAAAGAAATATTTATACTCAGGGTCATAGGTAAAGCGGTCAACTGGCCATTTTAGTGGTCTATTACCACTTAGCAGTATTAGCCAAGAGGGGTATTCCGTTAGCGGATAAGGGCCGGTTTAGCACCCTCCTCCAAAGCAGATAAGGATCGCTAAAGCGTCCTTGCTCCCAAGGCAGCTGGCCGCTAAAACGACCTCATGGCACTTTAGCGCTAGCCGCTAAAATGTCCAAAGTTGTGCTTTAGCAGCTGCATAAGCTAAGGTGCACCAGTTGGAGACTTGGAGAATTCTAAGTCTTCGTGGGCTCCTCGAAATTCATCCAAAATTCTGAGAACGCACATGAACTATGCTACCCTATCAAATTCTACACTTCAAAATCATTTGCGATATCAAATTTTTGAAAAAACATTATTTTCACAAAGTTGATCCCCAAAATCTAATTTCACAACTTTTCAGATCGAGGGTCGAAATGAGATATAAAAGCCATAAAATCATACCATCTATGTTAGCACCCTAAAATCGATGTTCCAGATCTGCTGTCTCAGTTTGTTTTTCCATTCGATGCACAGATCAATAAATGTTGACCGAATTCAACTATAAGGCTTCTCAAGACACCAAAGACCACAATATCGCATAAATTACACTGAAATACACCACGAACCATGCCAATGATCCCCACGCTCCAAAAATGCCACAAAGCAATCACGAGGAGGTCTAAAATGGTCAAATCACAAAGAAATAAATATTTCACATAAATCACCAAAAATTAGATCTTTACATCATCCACCACTAAAAACTCTAGTTCAAACTAAAGGTAAGGGAATTACCTGAATCGACAAAAAGTCAGGGATAAGAACTACACATATCAAACTCGACCTCCCAAATAGCCTCATCTGCAGGTCGATCCCCCCACTGGACCTCAACCACCGGAATATCTCTAGAACGCAACCGCCTAACATCCCTAGCCAAGATGGAGACAGGCTCCTCAATAAAAGACAACCTCTCATCTAACTGAACTAAATCCCAGCGAATGACATGAAACTCATCCAAAATATAACGGCAAAGCATGTAAACATGAAAAACTGAATGAAAAACTGATAAATTTGAGGGTAAGGCTAACTCATACGCTACATCCCTAATAGTCCGAAGAATCTCAAATGGCTCAATATACCTAGGGATAAGCTTGCCCCTCTTCCCAAACCTTATCACACCTTTCATGGGAGAAACTCAAAGGAAAACACGATCACCAACACCAAATATCAAGGCACGAAGTCTACAATATGCATAGCAATTCCTCCTACTTTGAGCAGCTCAAGCCTATCTTGAATGACCCAACCTCTATCTAAATACTTATGAAGCAAGCCCATACCTCAAGTTCTAATCTCAGAAACCTTAAACCAACCAACTGGAAAGAGACAACATCTACCATACAAGGCCTAAAACGCCATAACAATACTAATAATTGTACATAAAGTCTTCCAATGCTAGATGCTTTTCCTACTGACCATTAAAGTCCATCACACATGCATGGAGCATATACTTTAAAACCTGAAAGTTCACTCTAACTTCCCGTCAATCTGGGGGTTAAATGTTGCACTAAGATCAACTCAATTATGCAACTCATCCTAAAAGGTCTTCCAAAAGTGAGATGTGAACATTGAACCTCGATCTAAGATAAAAGACACTTGTACACCATTAAGATGCACAATCTCAGGATATGGGCTAACCTTTTAGCACTGAAAGAGACCTAAATCAGAATGAAGTGAGCATATTTGGTCAATTGATCCACCACGATAACCCAAACACTATCAGAACCATGAGAAGTACTGGGTAATCCAGTCAGAAAGTCCATAGTGATCTATTCCTGTTTCCACTCAAGAATAGGTAACCTCTGAAGTAAACCACTATGTTTTAAATACTTAACCTTCACCTACTGGCAACATTAGCAACGATCTATAAAATCTATTATCCTTCTACATACCACCCCACCAGTAATACTCTCTCAAATCACGATATATCTTAGTCACTTCCAATGTATGGAATACCTAGAATAATAATCCTTCTCCAAAATCAATCTAATCCAACCACCTACTCTCAACACACAAACTCAACTTCTCATCCTTAAAATAGCATCCAAATCAAATAAGGCCTCATTTGTCTCACCACTCAACACCTTATCCCGAATCAATCTCAATCTAAGATCATCAAACTGATGAGCTCGAATCTACTCCATCAAAGACGACCTATCCTCCATGAATTCCAAAACAAACCTAGGGTTTGAAATATTAAGTCTAACCATCTGGTGATCTAAAGACTGAGACTCTATGGCCAAAGGCCTCTCCTAGGTCAAAAGATGCGACAAACTACCCATGCTAGTCGACTTCCGACTCAAGGCATCTGCAACTACATTAGCCTTGCCCAGATGATAGAAAATAGTCAAGTCATAATCCTAAAACAACTCAAGCCAATGGTACTGCCTCATATTAAGGTCTTACTGGATAAAGAAATATTTAAGGCTATGATGATCTGAGAAAATCATGCAATGAACTTCATATAAGTAGTGCCTCCACAACTTTAAAGCAAAAACAACCGCACATAACTCTAAATCATGTGTAGGATAATTCCTCTCATAAGGCTTCAAGTGACGAAAAACATACGCAATCACCTTACCTTCTGCATCAAAATATCACCTAACCCAACACCTAAATTAACATAAAAATGGTAAAAACCCACACCCTCATTGGGCAAAGTCAAGAAAAGAGCTAAAGTCAACAAGTTGTTGAGCTTTTAAAAGATCACTTCACAAGTATTGGAGCACTGAAAGGAAACCTTTTCCTGAGTCAACTTGGTCAATAGAGTTGTGATAGAAGAAAAACCCTTAATAAAACACCAGTAGTAACCTGGCAACCAATAAAACTCTGAATCTCGGTGGGCGAAGTTGGCCTGGACCAATCATGAACCGCTGTAATCTTTGATGGATCAACCATAATACCCTTTTTAGTCACCACATGACTTAAGGAAGAGACAGACTTTAACTAAAACTCGCACCTGGAGAACTTAGCATACAACTTCTTATCCCTCAATCTCTAAAGCACAATCCTTAAATGCTCCTCATGATCGGCCTCACTCTTGGAATAAATCATGATATCATCTATAAATATAATAACAAAAGAGTCGAGAAATACTTGGAATGCCTGGTTCATCAACTCCATGAACGCGACTGGGGCATTGGTAAATTCAAAGGACATGACCAAGAACTCATAATGATCATATCTAGTTCAAAAAGCTATCTTCTAAATATTTGAAGCTCTAATCCTCAACTGGTCATACTCGGATCTAAAATCAATCTTCAAAAGCACTGAAGCACCCTGAAGCTAATTAAATAGATCATCAGTATAAGGAAGAGGAAACTTATTCTTAACCTTCACTTTGTTCAGCTATCAATAATCCATGCACATATGCATAGACCTATCATTTTTCTTCACAAACAAGACAGGCGCACCCTAAGGTAAAACACTAGGTCGAATAAATCCCTTATCCAACAACTCCAGCAACTGATCCATTACCATTCAATCAAACCTTTATTCCATTATTATTCACCAAGGCCATAATTAGTGGTATCATCGTACCAACTATAGCTTGCAAGCAACATCCTTAGCCAACCTTAAGGGATTCCCATGTACCCTATTGGTTACATTATTTAGTTTACTTGAGGGATTCCCATGTACCCCGCAAGTACATCATCATCAAGCTTACTTGGGGGATTCCCGTGTACTTCGCAAGTATTTCATTGTTATGATTTTCTTGGGGGATTCCCCTGTATCGCGCAAGACATTCAACATTCAAACCAATTTCATCATTTCATTTACTTGGGGGAATTCCCGTGTACCTTGCAAGGTATTCATTCAAAATAATTTCATAGCCACCAAGGCTTTACCATTTAAATATTTCAAACCATTCATACTATTTTAAATTATTCCAATCATTTAAAATATTTATACCATTCAAATCGTACAAAACTATCCAAATCCATATAGGGTTCTATTACCAAACCATACCATGCAATAGTTCCAATAAAGATTTAACAATAAAGTAAAAACATTCTCTTAGGGATTATATAACGTGGGGACATAAGGGTTTTGGGGTAGGAAATATTCGGACTACCCTCACTTAAAATATGAAAATCAATTCCAAGGAGGGTACGACCCAACCACCTTACCCGTACCCTAGGGTACGAGTGGTACTCTAGCTCATACCAACCCTTCACCATGGTCCCCTATACTGACCAACATATGAGAACACCAGCCCAACTCATACCTTAGGGTACTAATAGTACCCCAAACCATACCATAAACCATATCTTGGACAGTTTCCATAGGACCAACCAACAAGCATCATACGACTTGGCATCATACACCTCGTATCCAACCATATGACTAGTATGATGTTGAGTCCTATCTTGGACATTAACCAAGCCAAACCTTCTACCCTATGAGTGATCCATATCCAAACTATATCAATGGTACGATTGGCACCCTTGAGTCATACCTTACCCAGAGTGTCCAAAACTCATGAAATTTTGTGAGGGCAAAGGTTTAGGGTATTTCAATCTCCCCCACTTAGGTTCATTCGTCCTTGAATGATGGGTAAGGGTAAGAACTAGCATGAGATAACACATTAACACCTATCAAATTTCCCTCCAACAAAATTAGAAAACGAAGACATAAATCAAGATCAGAGGATCACCACATACCCCAAGCACGATTTACACCCCCAACACCTCTATTCCGACCTCTAACTAAGTTAGAAAACAAATATTCAAGAGAAACCATTCATTTTCTTTAACCAAGTTCCCAAACCAAGATGAGACGAAGAACACATACCTTACACATAAGTTTCTAGAAGGAAAAAGCAATGCGGATACTTAGAATCCATGTCCTTTTCCACCTCCTAAATGACTTTCTCGGGCTTTTGGTTCCACCATAGAACCTTCAACAAAGCGATACCTTTTTGTTCACAACCGGAGAACTTACTAACCCAAGATCCTCATCGGGACCTCCTTAAGAAGAAAAGGATCCCAGATAGTAATACCACTGATGATAGGCGAATTTACACGCCTATATCAATATATTTTGCCCATATTTTAGCCTAGTTTTGAGAACAAATTATATATTTCATGCACTTTTAGTCCTTTTTCCTGTAAATGAGCTAACGAACATGATTAGGAAAGTTTCAGGTATAAATGATACAAAATACAGCATTTTATGGCTTACTTGATGCAAAAGAAAGCTCACAAACGAAGTAGAAGGGAGCTGGACGCCTAAGGACCAAATTGTTGCATGGAAAATCTGTCCCGGGCTAAAACAGCATTTCTGAAGACTTTGGGGACTTACAGACACAATGCTGGATTTTTACAAAGATACATTAACCTAATACAATTAGGTTATGTATTTCACTATTCTATTTGGATTATGATATTGTAACCTTACCCTAGTACATTTGGGTCAAGGATTTCATTAGTATAGTAGGATTTGGCTATTTATTTCATTAGCATAGTAGGAGTAGGATAGGAGTATTATAAATATCCTATCATGCTAGAGATTTTAATCAAGTCCTCCCTTAGTGGAGAGGCAACTCCTCCCTTAGTGGAGAGATACATTCATTCTTCACTTAATTCAACAATTAATTTTCTTCCATCCCTCTCATCTTCCACCACAAACACTTCTAATCTACTCTTCTATTCTTAAATTCCACAACAAGAGAATCGTTACTTGCTAGGGAATCACCAAAACCACACGCCTATCACCTACTTTTCACGCCATCAACCATACAAAACGTGACATCCTTCGCATTCATGGGTAACTAAACCTCTTAGTTGGGGTTATGGAAGCCGAATGAGTTACTATCTATTGCTGTGAGTTTGTGAGTTCGAGACACGTATTTTGCTTATATCATTATTCTCTTCATCTTAATCTACATTCTTTGCGGTTGCAAACGCAAGAATACGCCAGTCTAACATTTAACTTGTTCGAGAGAAAGGTTATTTCTCTGGAAAAGAGATAATGTCAAGGTAGTAGGACACCCTTTCCTATTAAAAAGCTAGTGCCGTAACTGGACTAACCTCTTGGAGAATTCGTACCGTTAGACACGCTTTAAGCTCGCGAGAGTTAAAGTGAAAATGTCCTTGTTTAGGTCGCGAGACGCTTGGATTTACCATCGACTACAATTCTCTATAAGCAATTGCATGTCAAGACTCTACACACTCATAGCCGATAGAGACGTATACCTCAGAAGGTGGACATAACCCCAACGCTTCAATTCTCATTGTTTCACAACCTACGAAATACTCTCTTTTTACGTTGCTATTTTCAGCTTTTATTTTATTACTTTGGTTACTTATTACAATCCCCCCTTTTACGAGACTTGCACCAAAAGTTTAGTAATTTTGCTTACTTGTTGGCCAAGCTATTCCCTGTGGGATCGACACCCAACCCAGGTTAGGTTCTATATTTGCTAACGACCGCTTTACACTCCTACGAGAGCTGTAGATTGAGCGTTATGAACCATCCCAATGAAATAACCAACGAAGGACCATCCATACTTTACCTCTATACAACCACATGGAAGAAACTCATTCTAGAGAGCAAGTCCAATTAAACTTAAAATTTCCTAAAGACACATCACTATGAGAGCTTGAATCTAGATATACACCACTTCTATGTTCAAGCCTATCCAAAGTAAGAAGATTTAACTTAGGCCATAGGACTCTATTCCCTTTATCCACCCATAACACTATTCTGCTTCCATCATTATAGCCAAATACCAAGCCCCCACTAAAATCTGTAGGTATCCAACACAACGATTAGTATATCTACCAATCAGAACATTCAAGCCTATCGCTTATATGCCCACGGTATGATCTATCCTTCCAAAGATCTAGCACCCCCTATAACTTTCACAAAGGTTTTCACCATTTATTTCTTTCCTAACTATTTCTCATAACAACCTTACCTCGCCTTCCAAAACCTTAACTTTAGTAGTTACCCTAGACTCTCCCTACTTAGGTACTTCTACACTCCTCATTTTCAAAACACCACCATGCTTTCCAGGCCACTACTACCCTAATCATAGGAAGGGTCATTAAGGAACCAAATTATAGGAATTATCCATGTCACCCTGGCAAGACCCTCAAAATAAGACATGGCATCATAGGCACTAAGTACTTTATAGAAACCACCTAGACCATAATGAAGAACTATCCTGACATAACCATACCATAAAAGGAGTCTTTAGGAATGGACACATAAATAAACATAGCCACATATACCATAGGTAATGTAATGTAAAGTCAAGACTCATATCTAGGGAATATGGAGAATACAAAATGCGAACCTTAGGCATAAGCGCTATAAGAATGTATGCAACACTAGTAGAGTACCCTCTTAACCAAGATATAAGAGAATCACTAGAATATGCAACCTGACCTTCCCTTAGAGTCCACCACTAAAAGAAAATTTTAGATTAATCCTCGTCATTCATCCCATGACACCTATAAGCACAATATTTCATTCTATTAGGTCTCACCAAGGATGTACACTAAGAACACTTGGTTTTCCTAATACCCAAAACCTTATTCATCCATATGCTACCTAGAGCCCAGTATAGTCACACAAACTCCATGCTCTAACCCACCAATGACTATAACCCCAATCTATCCATTCAACCTGAACCTCCGATCTATGAGTCACAACTTTCCCAATATTATATTCACCAAGCCAAAAACCTTACCCATTTCACACACCTCATCCAACCTACTAATTTACCCCCATAATTCACATATTGTTATTCCTTAGCTAACATACTTTCTTTACTAAGATCAAGCATCTAGGTTCAAGTTTAGTATCTATTAACCACTATGTTCTACCACCAAAGTACCCCATATAGTATATACACATAAATAAAATACATACAGGATCCACACCATGAGAAGGACGCCCTAATTTCCTTATTCACCAATAGACCACCTATGCATTCCCAGGGGAAACCATCAACTTATGCATGAAAAAATGAAAGCAATCCATAAAGAAACACTAGAACTGATGAAACCTTCATCTAAGAGATACCTTAATTTTTTTCCTTACGCTCCTTAAACTCAACCGAATCCATTCAATAAAGAAAAAATAGAAATCGGACAAGTGTCCAAAACAAAACAAAACCTAAACCAACCTCCCCATTATAAAGACACCATGAGGGTTGTCAAGAAGACCTGAAGGATTTCATGAACCACCAAAACCAAATGTACAAAAAGACCTTCAGAGTTAGAACCTTTAACCCAGACCAAATGGTAGAAACATCTCTTAGAGAATAATCTCTGATTTCTAAGATATTATGTAACCTTTCCTTTAATAGTTAGGGAATGAAACCATCGTCCCATTCCATAACTCACTCAGCATGGATCCTAAAGATAACCTTACGGATCCTACAATCTAATAATGCATAGCACGAGTATAATCAATCCATACCTTGAATGACATCAAAATCCACCATATTCGAGTCAAACCAATCCACCAAGACCAACAGATACCACACACCCCAATAGACTCTTTTAGCCATCACAACGTCACCTACAAAGGTAGAAAAAGAAAAAGAGAAAAGTCCAAACCAACTATGGGACCAAAACCATAGTACGCAATGATAAATAAGGTCACAAAAGAAAGAGGGAACCCCGAACAAAGTAATAAATACACACTATGGAAAAAGAGTTTTCAACATACTAGTGTTACCATCAGAAGATGTCTCAGACTCCCGAGGGATAATAAAAGCATTAAGATGATCCTAACCAGTGTCAGAGCTAGAAGCGGCACCCCTTGGTGCAAGAGCTAGAGAAGTGGCAACCGATACCCTATTTTCCCAAGCAGAAATCATTATGGGACACTCCTATTGCATATGATCCAATCAACCATAACTAAAATATTAATTCCTTCCTTTCTCGCAACAACAATGGGGTGACCGACCATAAATCTACAAAGAGGGTAGAATAATATGGATTGGGCCCTAATAGTCTGAGATTGGGCACCTTGTGCCCTAGAAGCATTACCACTCTGAAAATGTCTGCCTCTCAATGGATTCGGGTAGGGAGCACAAGCTATAGAATGGGATTTAGGACCCACCGAACTCTTTCTCTTGGACCACTTACCACCATACTATTGGCATCCTCTTTGTTCAGAAAATCAAGACCCCTTACCTTGCCTATTTCCCAACCTTACCTTATTTCTATTCTTACCAATAGGACTAAACTGGTGTGATTGAGTTTTCACTATATAGGTTAATAGATTAATAGAATGTTAGAACTCAGTATTGGTAACCTCTTCTTGAGATAACCAAGAATGAGTGCCACCTTTCAAAAAGGGTTCAATGGAGATTGGTGGGACTCCACAGGAAAAAATAGAAGTTGCAACCCTTGACCGGGTCTGTGCCCCATGAGCTGGACTAGATCCATCCATGTTATCCTCACGGGGGACAGGTGAGTTTCCATGAACTTTAGGTCATTGAAAGGACATAAACCGAAAGATGAACCAAAAGAAGATTTAGGAAATAGTTCAAGACCTTATGACTCCATAGCCCAAAACTAAAACTGCAAGAAAGTGAAACATTCTGAAATGCCTCGTAGCCTCCTAATTATAAGTGTGGTGCACGACACACCCATAAGCAAGTCTCTACTCGACACGGCTTTGTGGACACCCTATGACACCGAAACCTAGGCTCTGATACCAACTTGATAGGACTTAAATTAGGTCCTTGTTGTAAAGGGCAATCTTAAGTACAATCGGGACCATAGACCACCCTAGATACCCAACCCAACCAACCAGAGTCGGATGAACTCCGTACATATGAAAAGATAGTGTAATGCACAATCCAAGACTTTGGGATAGGTCTATAACCATGACCATCCAAGCAAGTCAAACCACCCAATAACCAACCGTATAACCAAGACTAAACCATAAGACAAAACTATGACAATAATCCAATGTATATATATAACATAATTAATCCATACCCAAGTCCACAGTTGTCCATACAAGGCCTCTAAACCAAAACCAAAGAGTATTAGGTTGGGACATACCCCCGACCAAAGCCAAAACCCAAAGTCTAAGGATAGACAAAATATGTAAGGTAATCCATGACATGAAACAAATGCCTTTCAAACTGTGAAAGCTCAACACTTTAATCCAACACCGAGTGTAACCAAATCTAATCAATGAGTAGGAGGACTAGTATGGCTGATTCCTACATCGCATAGGGATAAAGCCGCTTAAATATGGGTTAGCAGGTGAACGCTAGCATGCACTCAAGATTAGGATAAAATAATTCCATCTAGTAAAACCAAGTAAACCAACTATATGCATGCAAACATACATATATATAACCATACTGGGAAAGAAAACTGGTTTTAGCATGCATTTAAATCCATTAACCTGGGTATGTGTAGCTTAACCGTCCTAAAACCACCCACAGGCTATATAGGTCAAGTATAACCCCCTGAATAGGCCTCGATGTATGTATCTGTATGAATCGTAGATGCCATAAGAGTAGGGGATTACCAAGTACCCTTTTGTCTCCATGATACATATGTACAGTGTACTTAGAGGATTCCCATGTACCATATAGTATCATGTAGGGTCACTATAACCAACCCTTATGTCAGAAAACCTGAGTTTCCAGTATTTGTCCCTTGGACTCCTACCTTCACGGTTAGCTATCACACCCCGCCATTATTGCCCAATTAAAACTATTACCATTTAACCAAACCTTTATTCCATTATTATTAACCAAGTCTATAAGTAGTGGTATGGTCATACCGACTATAGCTTATAAGAAATGTCCTTAGCCAACCTTAGGGGATTCCCATGTACCCCATTGATTACATTATTTAGTTTACTTGGGGGATTTCCATGTACCTCGCAACTTGTCATCATTAAGCTTACTTGAGGGATTCTTATGTACCCCGTAAGTATTTCATTATTTGCTTGGGGGATGCTCGTGTACCCCACAAGACATTCAACATTCAAACCAATTTCATCATTTCATTCACTTGGGGGAATTCTTGTGTACCCCGCAAGGTTTTCATTCAAAACAACTTCATAGCCATCAAGGCTTTACCATTTAACCATTCCAAACCATTCATACCATTTTAAACCATTCCAATCATTTAAAACATTTATACCATTCAAACCATGCAAAACCATCCAAATCTATTTAGGGTTCCTTACCAAACCATACCATGCAATAGTTCCAATGAAAGTTCAATAATAGAGTAAAAACACCCTCTTAGGCATTTTATCAAACATGTCAAGGGCATACCATTACCAAGACCAAAACCCAAGCATAAACCATCAAATTTAGGGTTACCCATGATCCATTTGTTAAACCATAACCAACAAGTACCCATATATGCAAACCATCACCAAAAATATGTGAAACATAATTTGAACCAACATTAAACAATATGTACCAAAACCCTCATCATATGTTTCCAAAACCACCATTCATAATTTATAATTAATGTTTAAAACATATTAAAACATGCCTTTAGTTGAAACTAACAATGAGGAAGGAGTACATGCCTTATACAAGATGATTCTGGAGAGAAACTTCAATCTTGAGCCTTTTGAAGAACACTTGTAGAAATCCTAGCCTTCAATCTTCAAGAGTGAGTTTGAGAGAGTATTTGGGGTGTTTTAATCCTTTAACAAGCATTATTAGAGGCCACCAATGATTATATAACGTAGGTACATAAGGGTTTTAGGGTGGCAAATATCCAAACTACCCTCACTTAAAATTTGAAAATCAATTCCCAGGAGAGTACAACCCAACTGTCTAACCCGTACCTTAAGGTACAAGTGGTACCCTAGCTCGTACCCAACCCTTCACCATAGTCCCCTATACTTACCAACATAGGAGAACACAAGCCTAAATTGTACCTTAGGGTACTAATGGTACCCCAAATTGTACCCTAAACTATATATTGGACAGTTTTCATAAGACCAACCAACAAGCATCATACGACTTGGAATCATACACCTTATATCCAACCATACGACTAGTATAATGTTGATTCATATCTTGGACAGTAACCAAGCCAAATCTAGTGCCCAACATATGAGTGAGGCATCCCTAAACCGTATCCAAGGGTACTATTAGTACCCTTGAGTTGTACCTTGCCCAGAGTGTCCAAAACTCATGAAATCTTAAGAGGGCCAAGGTTTAGGGATTTTCAAATTTCTGAACTAAAAGACCTACTACCTTAAAACTGTAAGGTTAATTGCACAGGTCTACCATGATATCTATAAAAACCTCTAAAATCCCTACCTCGGAGTGTGACCTCTAAACTCTCCAATACAGTGCACCTTTTTAAAGCCTTCTTGAAATGCTCGAAGAATACCCTTAATCATCTTAGCATGATACACTATCTCTGAAATAAAGCTCTATACACCATCATCTGAGATATAGCTAGTTGAAGGAAAATATCCAACCCTTTCATGAACTTCTGAATCTTCTCAGATTCGATGGCAATGCTGGTAAAAGAATATATAGACAAGACATTAAAGTATGTCTCATACTCTTCAACAGTCATGGTGTCCTACTCCAGGATATCAAACTCATCATTCATCTGATCCCTTAAATTGTAAGGTACAAACCTCTCTAAAAAAGTCTCAACAAACTGATCTCAAGTCATATTAGGAGAATCAAGAGGTCTACAACCAACAAGTGACCCCCACCAATCTCTAACAGTATCCCTCAACTGATAAGTAGTATATGGAACACCATGTGACACAAGCGAACCCAGGTTATGAAACTTATCATAATAGTTAATCAATAACTCATAGGCATCCTCGCCCGTAGAACAACTGAACCTAAAGAGACCCAAATAAGTGAACCTCACAAACCTCTTTTGATCCTCAGAATACATAACTGTACTCATAATAAAAGAAGGCATGGTGAATTTGGCAGGCTAATATCCTACCTAAGGAGGCTACATAGATAAAAGTTGAACTCTCAACCATAAAATACCATACTCAGTAGTCATCACTAAAGGAGGGACAATACTCGATATGTATGGAGTACCAAAAGTAGAAGTAGGTACTACTGAAGGGTCCCTTCTCATAAATGGAGGAACACCATAAGCAGACTCTAGCATAGATGGAGGTATAATTATTAAATTGGAGGAACACTAGGAGCACTATCCAAATGGGTAAACAATCAAACCAATAACCCCTTCAATACAGAGGTACAAGAACTCAACGGGACCAAAGTAGGACCCACATCCCAAATATACTCAACCCGAGGCTCAGGGTAGAGTCCCCTGCATACTCCTAGATGGGGAAGATCTTCGTGCCCATCCAATACCTTAAGCCTATCCACAAATTACTACTCGCCACCAGACTAGGCTATCTTCTTGAATAAAGGCTCCACATCTCTAACCTCAAGAGATATAGTCATCACCATTTATGTTGAAAAGAGTGAAGTAAGACTTAAAACACAAGGTATGAAGGAAATATAAATGAAAAGGAACAAAGTGAGTTCCTAAAGATATATTATAACCTCTCAAAGATAGATACAAATATCTACAAACCAATCCATAAGACTATTAGATATCCCATTCTTACACTATTGAGACCAATAAACCTAGTTGTTCTGACAAAAATTTGTCATGACCCAAAAACAAGGATCATGATGGCACTTGTCGCGACAAGCCTTGACAAGTAAGCTTATCATTCAAATTGATATGAAAATGGAAATAACACCAATACCTAAGGAAAGGCTCCTATAATGAAGCTGAACCACTCAGATACATAGTAAAATAGAAAATACATAGTCAACGATCCCAAACCAAATCCCAAAACCTAGTGTCACAGTGTAAGAACATAACTAGTAAAACTCGAAATCAAAATAAATAAAGTATCAAAAAAGAAAAAACTTTGTCCCTGAATACAAATAAGGACATAGTATAAATAATGAATGGCATTAGTCCACTTCGAATGCATGAATCAACCGCTACCTTAAAAATCTCCAAATGTTGACTGAATCAACCAACCTGAGGCACATTTAAATTTGGATCTGTACCAAAAGGGTATAGTCGGGGAGTACGGTCCACTTGTACTCAGAAGGTATCATAGGCTAACTGAGTAAACTAGAAAAAAAGCATAAAAAAATATACACTAAGGGTACGTCACCTACAATCAGAAAAATATCCTAAATGATATCCCACGACGTCTTCACTAATAGTTTTATAATATTCACATACACCATAGCAATATGAGAGATAAACATAATTATTTACATATCACACATATGAATATGAAGGAAGAAGTACATATAGACAGGTATCACATCAAGAAAAGATAATATATCACAGCAAAATGCAAAGTAAATACAATGTAATGGAGATGATAATGATAATTATTATGATGATGATTACAATAAAGATGATGTTAAAGGTTGTCACACAATCTTCGTATACACCTACGGAGCTGAAGTGTAGTACCTCACAAGTTCCTAGAGAAGTTTCCACCTATCTGTTATATGTTTAAAGGCCCTAAAGTGATTATGTCAAGCCATAATTAAGTTTCATGACCATTCACCTTGTGTATAAAGTGTTTTCGATGTGAATCATGGTCATAGAAAGTATTTAGAGCAAAGTTGAGTAGAGAGAATTTGTATCAATTTAGTTTTAGTATTCGATCCTACAAGGGTCAAATTTAAATGAATGGGTAATGCCCCAAAAATCTAAACCAATGTTAGAGTCATGTTTCAATATGATTCAAAGTATCTTATAGTCACTTGGTAATTTTATGAGTGAGTTTGATGTATATTAAGTCCTCAACTAACTCCCTATTAGGCGAATCAAAATATCCCTTACCGATTGAATTTTTTAGAAGAATGTTGCTATCGTCAACTTCAAATGAGCATATATATTTCTCTACTGAGAATTTTCCAACTCAAGACCCACCAAACTATAGGAAATTGAATTGTATTTCCAATGATACCAATTTCTCCTAAATTTGATACTCGAATGAGAAGTTATAGCGCTTTTAGTGAAAATGAGTAGCCCAACGCGATAAGGCTGGGTCGCGGTGAGGGCCAAATTCATGTTCGTTCTTTTCCAGTGGAACATATTGATAACTCCATGTCGCACTAAGGGTCAAATTCACATTCAATGGAGTACCGCAATGGCATTGCATCGCACCAAGGTTCCAGTTTGGAATTGTCTTTTTCCAGTGGCGTAACGCGATAGCACCACATCACACCGTTGGACAAAATGGGGATTGTTCTTTTCTAGTGGCATGATGCGATAAGAACTGTGTTGAGCTGACATGTAAAATTATAATTTCCAATTTCGCGATTTAATTTCCAGGGACCGTTTGGTCTTTTCCTAAGGCCCTAAACTCATCCAAAACATGAAACTTAAACCCTAAAGGGGAATTATGTGCCCCATTACTAATAATTTCTCTCCAAGAAACTAATATTCTCTCAAGAACAAAACTTAGCCTTCACTATTTAATCTCAATACTCAATAAAAAAATCAAGAACTCTCACGAATTTATTAACCCAGGTATGTTAAATGTTCATCCATGGGTCCCTTCCACTCATAAAGTTCAAGTATCAAATTTTAAATTCAAAGTTGTGATCTTTACAAGTTATTGTGATTTTAATTGTGATTTTAACCATGAATTCCCATGAACATTGATTCTATACTATGTTTACATGAAATTGTTGTTATTATTAAACCCTACATGTTTAAAGGTTGTTGTTCACTGATTTAATTCATAATTAGTGATATTGGTGTTAAAATTATGCTATGACTATAAGTTATTAACTATTACCATGCTTATCTTAAACCATGCATTGCAAGTGTTTGATGAAATGCTTACAAGAATGAATTTTGAACAATGCTTTCATATTATGTCCCCAAAGTTTTAGTAGTATCTTGCTATTATTGCTATTAAGTCCTGGGGGTTATGAATACCCGAACACATAGTTGTTTATTTAGTATCAGTATCTTCAAAATAGGTTCAAAAATATGTTATGAACACTATCAGTTCAGTTAGTTATTGTAATCAATTAAACGTAGACCAGTCCAGTATTCCGAGTCAGTTCAGTTGGGAGTAGGATTTAGCACCGAGCGAGTGCAGTGATGGCGGCTTCCCCATCAAAAAGGCAGAGTCGTTAGTAATAGTCTCTATACTCCAAAACTATGTAGCCAACATAGTATATGAGGAGTTGCTCATCAATTTAGGCTTGACTACCTCGCAGGGGTCACCCATCAGTTTAGGCTTGACACCCTTAGTCCTTCGAAATAGCATATTAGTGGATCCACACAGCCAGTGTTAGTACCCATAGCACAGTACTTACACCCTTACAACTGGGTTCATAGGTTGGACCCCAATTTGCTCATATTGGGATATGTCGGTTAGATGATAGCTCTCACAGTCTCAATCCAGTAATCAGCCCAGTAATTCAGTTTTAGTTTTGCTTGACCATAGCATACAGATATTAGTTATTCAGCTATCAGATTTTAATTTATAAATTATATTCAAGACATGTTTTATGCTTGGTCATGTATTCTCGGTATTTACAGATTTCATGCATACTATTCAGTACTTCATGCTATTCATTCAGTCAGTTATTACTCATGCACACGAAACCATGCATATCACCTAACTTATTCATCATACTAGTATATTTAAAGTACTGATCATATACTCTTTTCTTGTACTATGATGTATTATATCATAGGTTTAGACGCTCAATTCCCGGATCACACATAGACCTTCCAAATTATCAGTCGTAGCAGTGGTGAGTCATCATATTTTGAGGAGACTATATTTATTTTCATGCTTTCAGTTTAGTAGTTATTTTGATTTAGTTAGGGCCTATCTCATCAACTTTTATTCAGTCAGTTTTAAAGGCTTTTGGATACTTTAGATAACCAGTCAGTTTATCTTTATTTTATCAGTTTCAGGCAGTTGTTTTTAGATAGTTGTTGTTTTCCATATTCATAATTCAGAAATTCTTTATTATTTAAAACCTTATGGAATCTTCAAATATTCCGTATATGTTATTTTGTTATTATGATTCAGTGCCCATAGTAGGTACCAGCTCATGGATTAGCTTGTGGTCCCTCAGGACTGTAAGCATCGTGTGGCACCCAAGGTGTACCTTTGGGGTGTTACAAACTTGATATTAGAGCCTAAGATTTTAAAGTGTCCTAGGAAATCTAAAATTTGTGTCAAGTAGAGTCTTGTGCATGGATGTAAAGTGCACCACACTTATGGACAAGAGGATATGAGGCATTTTAGGAAACGTTCCTTTCTTTCAGTTTTCATGTCATGCAACTGAGTATGATGCTTATGTTAAACTCTATGCCTAATCTATTCTTCCTTTCGTTTATAGAACATGACTCCCAGAAAGACAAACGGAAGAAGGAACGTAAACCAGCCAACACCTCTGGCAATTCAGGAAGATTCCCTGAACGAGCATATTTCTCATGCGGAGCTTAGAACTGTATTCACTACTATAGAACACTCTGTAGTGACTCAGAATATTCATTCAGCATCTATTCCAGCCAACCCAATGGCTAATACTGCCACATCTAGGATTTGAGACTTTACTCGAATGAACCCCCCTTTTTTTGAGGGATCCAAATCTGAAGAAGATCCACAGGAATTCCTAGATATGGTCCAGAAAGTAATAGATATTATAGGGGTGACTTCTAGTGAGAGTACTGAATTGGCTGCTTACCAGTTACAGGATGTAGCCCATACCTGGTTTAAGTAGTAGAAGGTAGATAGATGCACAAATGTAGGGCCTATAGAATGGGAGGAGTTTGCTATAGCCTTCTTAGATAGACTCTTATTGTTAGAGTTGAAGGAGGCCAAAGTGTTAAAGTTTATTAACTTGAGGCAGGGAAACATGAATATGAAGGAGTATTCCCTCAAGTTTACTCAGTTATCTAGGTATGCTCCTCATGTGGTGGCTGATAGTAGATCTAGGATGAGAAAGTTCATGTCTAGTGTATCTGATAGTGTGGTCAAGGAGTGTAGGAATATGATACTGATTAAGGAGATAGACTTGTCTAGGTTAATGGTCCATGCTCAATAGATTGAGGAATAGAAGACTAAGGAGAAAGATGGCTAACGCAGGTAGCTTTAATTTTACTCAGCCAAAGTCAGAAGGTGGTAACTGTCCTCAGTTCTATCAGAAATCTTCAAATCCTACCCCATATTCATCTAGTGCCCTAGTACCCAAATTTAAAAATGATAATAGGGATAGAGTGTCAAGCTCAATGTCACAAGGTAGTGTGAACAGTACTCGTACAAATCTTCTTTGCCAAAAATATGGTAGAAACCATCAGGGCAACTGTAAAGCCAGTAGTGATATATGCTTTGGGTGTGGCAAAATAGGCCACTAGATTTAGCAGTGTTGGGTAATTGGTCAAAAAGGTAGGGATTTATGCTAATAGGGCCAATCTCATCAGTCATCAACTCCAGCTGGCCGCCTGACTCAGCAGGGTGCCGCTTCCAGTACTACCAATGGTCAATGTCCAAATAGATTGTATGCCCTTCAGTCCCAACAGGATCAGTAAAATTCTCCTGATGTGGTCACTAGTACGTTGCAAGTTTTTTATTTACATGTTTATTTTTTATTAGACCCTGGCTCTTCTCTTTTATTTGTAACTTCTTACATAGCCGTCAACTTTGGAGTCAGTCCCGAAATCTTACAAGAGATTTTTTTAGTATCTACCCCAGTAGGTGTTTCTATTGTAACCAAGCAGGTATACAGGAACTTTCTGATCATAATATCTCAAAAAGTCACTTCAGTTGATCTTGTAGAGTTATAGATGACAGATTTTGACGTCATTCTCAGCATGGATTAGCTTCTCTCATGTTATGATTCAGTTGATTTCAAAAATAGAGTAGTTCATTTTAAGTTTCCAAATAAACCAGTCCTTGAATAGAGAGGTAGTACTACAGTGCTCAGGGGTCAGCTTGTTTCGTACCTTAGGGCGATAAAAATGATATCCAAGGGGTGAATTTATCATCTTGTCTAAGTTAGAGACTCTAATTTCAAGACTCTAAATCTTGAGTCAGTTTCAGTAATGAGGGAATTTCTAGATGTGTTCCTCGAAGATCTTCTCAAAGTTTCTCCCAAAAAGGAAATTGACTTCGGAATAGACCTTCTTCCAAATACTCGGCCTATCTCTATTCTGTCCTATAGAATGGCTCCAGCCGAACACAAAGAGTTGAAAGAAAAATTGAAAAATCTCCAAGACAAGGGATTCATCAGGCCCAGCATTTCCCCGTGGGGCGCACTATTTCTATTCGTGCATAAGAAAGACAGTTCTCTTAGAATGTGTATTGACTACTGTCAGTTGAACAAAGTCACAATAAAAAAAAATACCCATTTCCTAGAATTGATGACTTGTTCGACCAACTTTAGGGTGCCAGTTATTTTTCTAAGATAGACCTCAGATCCGATTATCATCAACTTAGAGTCAGAGAATGTGACATTCCGAAAATAGCTTTCAGAACTCAATATAGTCACTTTGAGTTTCTAGTCATGTCCTTTGGTCTCATGAATGCTCTAGCAGCCTTCATGGACTTGATGAACTGAGTGTTTAAGCAGTACTTGGACATGTTCATCATAGTCTTCATTGATGACATTCTTGTCTACTTTCGAAATGAACATGATCATGTAAACCACCTCAGAATAGTATTATAGACTCTTAGAGCCCATCAGTTGTTCACTAAATTCAGTAAGTTTGAATTTTGGCTAAGATCAGTAGCTTTTCTTGGCTATATTATTTTTGGTGATGGCATTAGAGTTGATCCTCAAAAGACCGAAGCGGTGAGAAATTAGACCAGACCTATTTCTCTATTATATATCAGGAGTTTCTTAGTTTTGGATGGCTATTATCGGTATTTTGTTAAAGAATCTCGTCTATTATATCCCCCCATGTTTAGATTGACTCAGAAGAAAGTTACGTTTCAGTGGTCAGATTCCTATGAGAAGATTTTTCAAGAGTTGAAGACTCGACTCACCACAGCCCCAATTTTGACATTGTCAGATGGTTCAGATGGGTTTGTTGTGTACTGTGATGCTATCAGAGTTGGTTTGGGGTGTGTTTTGATGAATAAGGGTAAGTTTGTGGCCTATACCTCTAGACAACTTAAGCCCCATGAGAAGAACTACCCTACCCATGATCTTGAGTTAGCAGTTGTTGTGTTTACCTTAAAGATTTAGAAGCATTATTTGTATGGGGTACATGTTGATGTGTTCACAGATCACAAAATTTTACAGTATGTATTTTCGCAAAAGGATTTGAATCTACGCCAGAGGAGAAAGTTAGAATTATTGAAAGATTATGATATGAGTATTTTGTATCACCCGAGAAAGGCCAATGTAGTGGCAGATGCCCTAAGTAGATTGTCTATGGGTAGTGTTGCTCATGTTGAGGATGATAAGAAGAATTTATTTAGAGAAGTTCATCAGCTTTCCAGATTAGGTGTTCATTTGGTTAATTCAGTTGAGGGTAGTGTTTGGGTTTAGATTAGTTCGGAATCTTCTTTGGTTGCCGAAGTGAAGGAAAAACAAGATAGGGATCCTAGTCTGGTAAAGCTGAAGGAGTCAGTCAGAGATCTGAAAGTGGAGGTTTTCTCCCAAGGGAAGATAGTATGTTGTGTTGCCAGGGTAGACTGTGTGTGTCGTGGTTGATGAGTTGAGACAGTGAATTCTTGCAGAAGCGCATGGTGCACCTTACTCGATTCATCCAGGGGCCACAAAAATATATCGCAATCTACGGGAAATATATTGGTGGAGTGGGATGAAAAGGTATATCACAGAGTTTGTAGTTAAGTTCTCCACTTGTCAGAAGGTTAAGATTGAACATCAGAAGCCCAGTGGGTCTATGCAGGAGTTCAGTATTACCACTTGGAAGTGGAAGGAAGTGAATATAGACTTTGTGATAGTTTGCCTCGTGCTCGTCTGCATCATGATTTGATTTAGGTCATTATGGACAGGATGACCAAATTGGCTCATTTCTTACCAGTCCATACTTCTTATACAGCCGAGGACTATGCCAAGCTCTATATTAGAGAGTTAGTTAGGTTACATGGTGTTCTACTATCTATCATCACAGATAGAGGTACTCAATTGACCTCTCACTTTTGGAAAGCTTTTTAAAAGGGTCTTGGTACCCAAGTTCACCTCAGTACAGCCTTCCACCCTCAGACAGATGGTCAGCCAGAAAGGACCATTCAGACCCTTGAGGATATATTGAGGGTGTATGTTGTTGACTTAAAGGGTAGTTGGGATAACCACTTGCCTTTGATTGAATTTATGTATAATAGCAGCTATCATTCAAGCATTCAAATGGCTCCATTTGAGGCTCTTTATGGAAGGATATGTACATCTCTAATTGGTTAGTTTAAATTAGGTGAGGTTGTGGTAGTAGGGACTAATTTGTTACTTGATGCTTTAGAGAAAGTACAGTTGATTAGGGAGAGGCGCAAGGCAGCCTAGGGCCAACAAAAATCATATGCAGATGTGAGAAGGAAAGACCTTGAGTTTGAGATTGGTGATTTCATATATCTAAAGATCTCTTCCATGAAGGAAGTGAAGAGGTTTGGTAAGAAGGGGAAACTTAGTCCCTGATATATTGGCCCTTATAGAGTTTTGAGCCATTTCAAAAAGGTGGCTTATGAGTTTGAGTTGCCTGCAGACCTAGCATCAGTGCACCCAGTGTTTCATGTCTCCTTGCTAAAGAAGTGTATAGGTGACCCAACAATTGTAGTCCCTATAGAGAGTGTAGATGTTCAGAATAGTGTCTCTTATGAGGAGGTCCCAGTCGAGATCCTTGATCGCCAGACTTGCATACTAAGGAACAAAGAAATTCCCCTAGTCAAAGTTCTTTGGAGGAATCAGTCCGTTGAGGGAGCCACTTGGGAAGAAGAAGCAGATATACGGACCAAGTACTCTCATTTTTTTTCCACAAACTCAGATTCAGTGTAAGGTAACAGTCTTCTTAGAATTTCTTCTTTCCATGCTCAGTTTCTGCTGCATATTATTCTCATATCAGTAATACATTCACAGAACCAGTTCATTCATGTGTCATGTTTAGACTCATTCATGTAATCATGTTTTCATCACAAATATTCATCATGTAATCTCAGATCCTCAGTGTTTTCATCTTAACCAGTCTCAAGGATAAATGTTCCCAAGGGGGAGATATTGTAACACCTCAAAAATCTAAAGCAGTGTTAGAGTCTTTTCCAAGCTCATGCAAAGTATCTTATAGTCCCTTGGTAGTTTTACAAGTGAGTTTGATGTATATTAAAGCCTCAAATAACTCCCAGCAATTAGGCGAATCAAAATATCCTTTATTGATTGAACTTTTTAGAAGAATGTTGTTATAGTCAACTTCAAATGAGCATATCTTTTGCTCTACTAAGAATTTTCCAGATCAAGACCCACCAAACTGTAGAAAATTGAATTAGCTTTTCAACGATACCAATTTTGCCTAAATTCGATACTCGGGTGAGAATTTATGACGTTTTTAGTGAAAAGAAGTAGCCCAACGCAATAAGATTGCATCGCGGTGATGGCCAAATTCACGTTCGTCCTTTTCCAATGGAACACTGTGATAACTTCACGTCATGCCAAGGGTCAAATTCACGTTCAATGGGGTACCGGGATAGCGCCGTATCGCGCCAAGGTTTCAGTTCGAAAATGTCTTTTTCCAGTGGTGCAATGCGATAGCACTATATTGTGCCATTGGAAAAAACGGGGATTGTTCTTTTCCAATGGCACGACGCGATAAGCACCGCGTCACGCCGGCATGTAAAATTAGAATTTCCAGTTTCGCGATTTAATTTCTAGGGACCGTTTGGTCTTTTACCAAGGCCCTAAACTTATCCAAAACACGAAATTAAAACTCTAAAGGGACATTATGTGCCCCATTACTCATGATTCCTCTCCAAGAAACTAATAATCTCTCAATAACAAACCTTAGACTTTAATATTTAAGCTCAATTCTCAAGAAAAACCCCAAAAACTCTAAGAATTCATCAACCCAGGTTTGTTAAATGTTCATCCATGGGTCCCTTCCACTCATGAAGTTCAAGTATCAAATTTTAAATTCAAAGTTGTGATCTTTACAAGTTATTGTGATTTTAACAATGAATTCCCATGAACTTTGATACTATACCATGTTTACATGAAATTGTTGTTATTAAACCCCGCATGTTCAAAGGTTGTTGTTCACTGATTTAATTCATAATTGGTGATGTTGGTGTTGAAATTATGCTATTAATACAAGCTTTTAACTATTCCCATGCTTATCTTAAACCATGCATTGCAAGTGTTTGATGAAATGCTTACAAGAATGAATTTTGAACAATGCTTTCATATTATGTTCCCAAAGTTTTAGTGCTATCTGGCTATTATTGCTATCGAGTATTGGAGGTTATGAATACCCAAAAATATAGTTATTTACTTAGTCTTAGTATCTTCAGAATAGTTTCATAAATATTTTATGAGCATTATCAGTTCAGTCAGTTATCATAATCAATTAAACTTAGAACAATCCAGTATTCTAAGTCAGTTCAGTTGGGAGTAGGATTTAGCACCGAGCGAGTGTAGGGATGGCGGCTTCACCGTTAGATAGGTAGAGTCATTAGTAGCAATCTTTGTACTCCAGAACTACATAGCCAGCATAGAATATGAAGAGTCACCCATCAGTTTAGGCTTGACTACCTCGTAGGGATCACCCGTCAGTTTACGCTTGACACCCTTAGACTTTCGAGATAGCATATTAGTGGATCCACACAGCCAGTATTAGTACCCGTGGCACAGTACTAACACCTTCCAACTGAGGTCACATGTTGGACCCCAATTTGCTCATATTGGGGCATGTCAGTTAGATGATAGCTCCCACAGTCTCAGTCCAATAATCAGCCCAGTAATTCAATTTCAGTTTTGGTTGACCATAGCATACAGATATCAGTTATTAGATTTTACTTTGCATATTATATTCAGGACATATTTTATGCTTGGTCATGCATTTTCAGTATTTACAGATTTCATGCATACTATTCAGTACTTCATGTTATTCATTCAGTCAGTTATTACTCATGCACCCAAAACCATGCATATCAGCCTACCTCATTTAGCATAGCAGTACATTCAAAGTATTGATCACATAATCTTTTCTTGCGCTATGATGTATCATATCATAGGTTCGGACGCTCAATTCTCGAATCGTGCATAGACCTTCCAGCTTTTTAGTCATAGCTGTGGTGAGTCCTCATATTTTGTGGACATGCTATATTTATTTTTATTCTTTCAGTTCAGTAGTTAGTTGGAGTTAGTTGGGGCCTGTCCCATCAATTCTTATTCAGTCAGTTTTAGAGAATTTCGGACACTTCAGACAGTCTGTCAGTTTATCTGTATTTTATTAGTTTCAGCAGTTATTTTCATACAGTTGTTTTTTTCCAGATTTATGATTCAGAAATGCATTATTATTTAAAACCTTATGGCATCTTCAGATATTCTGCATATGTTATTTTGCTCTTATTATTCAGTGCTCACAATAGGTACCAGCTCATGGGTTAGCTTGTGGTCCCTCGAGGCTGTAAGCATCGTGTGGCACCCAAGGTGTACTCTCAGGGCATTACAGAATGTAACTATTAGAGTTTAACAATTCAGGTGTCCTACTATATATAAAATTAAAGATATTCGAGTCTTCTTTCCAACGCATCTAATTTTACCTTAATCCGATATCAGAGTAGAAAGTTGTGCTTATTTTACTTCGGAGTGTCTGTCTGTCAATAAGGTGATGACTTGAGTGATAAGCTATCAAATAAGTGATGAGATATCAACCTCTTCGTCAGCCATAACTAAAAAATACCTTACGTCCTTAGAAAAGGTGACGACTAGGTTGATAAGCCATCAACTAGTTGATGAGCTATCAACTAAATCATCAACCTTAACCATAAAGTATCCAAGTTCAGTTAGAGGATGACGACTAGGTTGATAATTTATCAACTAGTTGATAAGGTATCAACTAAGTAATTAACAAAAAATTTATGTAATTTTTATTCAGTTTCCCTAGGGGTAATTTGATCTTTTCCTTATATCAAACTCCTCTTCCATAAATTAAAACCTCGAATACACGCTATTTTACCCAATTCTCCATTAGTTATCATACATAAAAAACCCTTCTTCTTTTCCCCAAAAATAGAAATTCAAGTTTCTTCTCAAGAATTCGAGCATCCAAGGTCCCAATTCCAAGTTTCTTCTTCAAGGATTCAAACAATTAAGGTATGTGGCGTATTCATTAATGGGTTCCTTCTGCACATTGAGTCCTAAAATCTCTTTTGTTCAAGTATGAAACTTTTATCCTCTTCTAAGAAAATATCCATATTAAGTATGATTCTAATCCATGTTTTCTTAGTAGTTTTGAATTCAAGTCATGCCAATATATTTCCCCATGTAAACTATGTTATTACCCATATGATATTCAATTGACACCGTGTTAATTTACTAAACTATGGATTAGACCATATGAGTATGTTGTCCTCCTAAGTGTAACATATCCCCATACTCAAATTCATGGTTTTCATCAATTTAGTCAAGTGTACTATGTTTTGGATCTACGAATCATGAATTTTCTTACAAGGTTGTGATGATGTTATTGTATTTAAAGTATTTTTAGTGTTGGAGGGTTATGAACACCCGATACCTATATGTTTTTACATGTTTCAATTTTTAAGTTACAGTCATTCAGACCATATTTGTATCATTATATTCAGATTATCATACTCATGTTGAACATTTATCAATTGTTGGATTTGTGGGCTTTATCCATGAAATTCCCTTATTTTGTTCAGTTTACATAGTTTTAGATACTTTAAAACGTGCATGAACTGTTATTTCCAGAATACCATATTTGAGCATATCAGTTATTAGTGCATGTTTCAGCATACATTTCAGTGTCTTTCAGTTGGGAGAAGGATTTAGCACCGGGAGAACATAAGGATGAAGGCTCACCCACCAGTAGAGGACTGGGACCTTTATTTGCAGTCCCTAAGTTCCAGAACTACATAGCCAACATAGTTTATGAGATGTCACCCACCAGTAGAGGACTGACACTCTCTTAGGGGTCACCCGCCAGTAGAGGACTGGCACCCTAGTCCTTCAGGACACCTGTTTAATGGATCCACACAACCAGTATTAGTACTTGTGGAAAGGTATTGACACCCTTCTAAATGAGGTTATAGGTTGGACTCCAATTTCATCAGATTAGGGCTTGTCGATTACATGATAGCTCTCACAGTCTTAGTTCAGTATTTAAAATATGTCAGCACAGGTTTGCATGACCAAGTGTATAGATATCAGTTATTCAGTTATACAGATATCAGTTATTCAGTTATACAAATATCAGTTATACATCTATATAGATATCAGTTATTCAGATCATTTTTGCTTGGTCTTGCATTTATTTTTTTATGTTCATGCATTCGTCTTCAGTATATTTACATATTCAGATCCTCAATTTATTTTAGTTTACATTTTAGTTTAGATATGCATAATTTTGTTTCAGTTCCCATTCCATAGTTTTTGAACTAAATTTATACATGATCCTCAGTATAGTTTTACAGCATATTCAGCTTTAACTCAAGATTTACATATAGTATCTATGTCTCTACCGCTCCCCAGTTTACAAAAATATTATCAGCTCGTGATTTAAAAATTTCACTATGTCTTACAACTTTTATGTACAACCATGATTTAAATGCATATTTCAGTAAATAGCTTATGCCCTTAGTTTTAAAGCACACATTAAGTATTTTCCATGATTCAGTGCATGTCTCATATACTCAGTACATTTCAAAGTATTGACCACATCTATGCATTTGGGGCTACATTCTTTCATAATGTAGGTACCAGATGTAGCCCACACACCATGGTCAGACAGTTATTAGTATTCAGCCAACATGTGATGATTTCTCTTATTTTTGGAACTCAAGTCAGTTGTAGTTCCTATATTTTATTTCCATTATTTTTATATATTGATTTGGATTAGTTGGGGGTCGCATCCCAACTACCCATAGTCAGTATTAGTAGAGGCTTCATAGACAGTCAGTCAAAGTTGATGTATTCAGTTTTAGCTTTCTTTTGTATAAGCCAGTGATGTAAATGTTTAAAAATAGTTTTGTATTGAACAAGTCGAACTAATGACATCTTTTTCACTTATTGCTTTCAATTTTATATATTTATCCAATTGCTCACAAATTATGCCAGTACCATGGATTAGCTTGGGATCACTATGGTTCTAAGCACCGTGTTACGACTAGGGGTAGTCTCGGATCATAACATAAAGCTTCTCAACGTAGGACACATAGGGGGTTGTCAATCCATATACAACCAATATCCATAACTTCTCTTCGGCACATCCATCGGTAGAGGGTTTTAAGGATGTCACATTCTTTTTCAGAAAAAGTCAATGTCTCCAGTATTTCCATAGTGGTACCAATATTTCATGAATAAATATGATAGAAGATGTAATGCTCACAACTAACCAGAATGAGGAATTTCCATATCCAACCAAGTGACCCAAAATCCACTCATTAATCCAACCATCCATTAATTCAACATAATATATATGCCAATAGAATGAAATACATTAAAAAGTCACCATTGATACCACATTAAGATTTTTCATCAAACAAGATTACAACTAAGTTCCACATACATAAGGCCAAATAACATCAATAAATAGGCCTCCATACAGGCACAACACAACAACATAGCTATTTTCATGATTAGTTCCCATACCTATAATACTATTTTGTACCAATATTAACTATCCAGCCCAGTCTGAAGAAAGTTAAGTCAAAACCTAGCTCGAAGGCCAAAAATTGATCTGAAATCCTTTAATTTGAAGCCTTACTCCATGAATGGGCTCAGAATCAACTAAGACATAAAAAATATAGAATTTATGCATCAAAAAAAAGTCAACAATACCCATATTGCCTAACTTCGAGGTTGGGTCAAAACGGACTCCCAAAATAAATTTTTAAAAAAGAAGGGTAAAATCATAGTTTTATGTTTGAAACATGTTTCCCATACTCTTAGTAGTCTACAGCTGAAAATTCAAGCGAAAATGAGTTAACAATGAAGTCCAAATCGATCAAAAATTATTTTTAAACTTTACCAACAAAAACCTCTGAAATCCATTTTAGAATCGAAAACTAGAGTTTTTTTAAAGATGAAATTGAGAGAAAAGTGATAATTATGAGATTAGAAACTCACCCAAGTGAAAACAAGTTGAAATCAGGATTTAAATCGGAGAAATACAATTTTTTAGGCCTTTTGGGCCAAAATTCCCAATTTTCACTTTTAAATTCACATTGAAACAAGATTTAAATGATAAAATTAAATGAAAGTAGTTGAAATAGGTGTTTTGGATCTTATACAAGTTTAGAAATGGAAGGAGTGGCTCAAAATTGCGAAACCCTAGGCTCCAAGTATCAAAAATGGTGAAGAAGATGAAAACAGAAATATTTATACTTGGGGCCACATGTGCCGCTACAGCGGTCAACTGGACGCTTTAGCGGTATTCACCAAAAAGGCCAGTCCACTGAAGCGGACAAGGGCTAATTTAGCGTCCCTGCTCCAAGGGCAGTTGGCCGCTAAAGCGATCTCATGGTGCTTTAGCGCTTGCTACTAAAGCAGGCAAAGTGGCGCTTTAGCGGCTGCACCAGCTGAGATACACCAACTTGAGACTTGGAGAATTCTAAGTCTCCGCAGGCTCCTCGGGATTCATCCAGAATCCCAAGAACGCAAACGAACTATGATTCCCTATAAATTGACGTTCTTGACTCAATAGCGATATCAGATTTTCAAAAAAAATACTATTTTTACAAATTGACCCCCGAAACGCAATTCACAACTTTTCGAACTAAGGGTTGAAATGAGATATAAAAGCTATAAAACCATAGCAACCATGTTACCACCCTAAAATCGACGTTTTGGATCTGCTGGCACAGTCTGTTTTGCCATCCGATGCACATATCAATAAATATTGACTGAAGTTAACTATATATGTGTGTGTATGTGTGTATTGCATATACATTTCATACAAATATAACATATAAGATATCACTTTATAAATCGATTCCATTAAATTTATAATTTAAATTATATTTTCTTACTTGAATATCACAATTCACAGAGTTTGTAGTTAACTTGGTATACACAAAAATTGAGTAAAATAATTTGTTAATCTATTCCATTTATATAAAAATAAAATGAAGCATTCTTATATAACCTGCTATAAAAGATATAAAAGTTATTAGAAAGGAAAAAATCATAACAATCCATCATTATCTAAAATTTCTGTATTAATCGTCGAAAAATTTCATTAAAATACATTTCTTCTTCTTCCTCTAAAAATCAAAAATTAAATTCTGAGTGAAACTCAATATTATCTATAATTTTTATCTTAATCATAGAATTTTTTTTAATTAAAATACAAATTTACATAGTTTGATTGCAACATTCAAAAAGTATTATCCTGACTTTTTACTTTTATTTCAGTACCATTTTCATCCACTAAAAACATTAATAAGTATGCATCACTCTTATATATCATTTTACAAAGAAGCACATAGTGTATGAAATGGATATATAAACTAGTATCACCTAAATTTAATATATATGTGTGTGTCTGTGTGATATAAGATATCATTTTATAAACTGATTTCATTCTGTTTTTAATTTAAAGTGTATCTTCTTAATTAAATATCACAATTCATAGAGTTTGTATTTAACTTGTTATAAAAAAGATTAAGTAAAACAATTTGTTAATCTATTTCATTCACATAAAAAAGTAAAATGAAGCATTCATATATAACCTGTTATAAAAGTTATTCAGAAGGAAAAAAATTATAATAATCCATTATTATCTAAATCTTTTGTATTAATCGTCGAAAAATTTTATTAAAATACCTTTCTTCTTCTTCCTCCAAAAATCAAAAATCAAATTTTGAGTGAAACTCAATATTATTCAAAAAATTTATCTTAATCATCGAGATTTTTTATTAAAATATAAATTTACATATTTTGATTGCAATGTTGGAAAAAGTATTATCCAGATTTTTTACTTTTATTTCAATACCATTTTCATCCACTAAAAACATTAATAAGTATGCATTATTCTTATATATCCTTTTACATACAAACTTCATACATCAAAAATTCAAAAATCAAAAATCATTTTATATATGATATTGGCATATAACATGGTTTAAACTTGGTTGGAAAACTAAATGAAATGTAATAACACATAAAGAGTTAGTATATGCAATGGGTATAAACCCAGTTTTCAAATAAATTCACATAAAGATCACAACATTTTTTATTACAAATGTATTTTTATTACAAATTACGTAAATTGAGATTCCGGTAAGAAATACCATTTAGTAAATCAGATGAATATATAAACTAATTTCAATATAATTTGTTATATAATTCCTCAATAACATATTTTGTATCCTTATCATACACTAAACGTAATAAGGTTTTATATTATTTTAAACCGAAAGCAAAGAACTCAGTGACGAGATGAAAGTAAAATTAAATTAATTATGGAAGAGTGAATTAATGAGAAGGAATTTTCAATCTATAAAGATAATAGAGATTTAGGCTTGTGTGAAGGAATTTCATCATCAAAATCGAAATCTAAAACTTGCTCAACCAAAACATTTTTCCTCTTGTTGTTTTCTTTTTTTAGGAATAGCAGATTTCTTCAACAATCTATCACTTTGCATATTTAAAATAGGTTGTTTCAACAGTGATGGTTGTTCGCATCAACAATTATATTCGAAATCAATTCACTTTGATTTTTTAATATACCGTCAATATGGACTTTCTTCTTCCTATTATTCTTGATTGGAGAAGGGATGAAGCACCCCAAATCGAACGAAAATTTGAAGAAGTTGAATTTCACATAAAAAACTTAAATTTTTATTTCATATGAATTTGAAGGACTACAGTTTCAACTAAAATAGCAAAATTTTATGAAAGATTTTGATTGGAAACAATATATATTTGTTGGTATATTGCAGGAACAAGAATGAAAAAAAAGACATTGAAGAAAAAGAAGCACGTCTGTTTTAAAAAGGGAAAGAAAAACGATACAAGAGAAATTTTGAAGTGTTATTGATATCTGTTATTAACTGTAATCTATTTTCTAGAAAGGTTTATTTAATTTTTGTTATATAAAATTTGTTATTTCCTTATTTGATTGGTGTTTATTTGATTCTTTTTATAAAAATAAAAAATCTATTTTTATTTTTTAAAGAAAAGAACATGCCATAAGCTGCAAACTAAATTTTTGTCATAACTGACATTAAATAATTTAATGTTGTATATTTAGATTTTTTTTTCCTTGAATTTATTGACCAGACCCAAATTGTTTTTCGCCAAGTACCTTTTTGAAAAGTATTTTTCAAAATAAGTTAATTTTAGAAGTTTAATCAAACATAATAATGTTAACATGCTGTAATATATACTTGCATTCGAGATCTTTCTAATAAGCGTGTTCCAGAAGTTGGCTACATAAGGACATTCCAAGATTTGATGGATAGCTTAGGCCACAAAAGCTGCAAATATGAGAAATGTTCAAACCAATACTGTTAAGGTGATGATGGTTCGAGCTTCAAGGAAGCCTTCCGTGCAGAAATAAATTACACAAGAAAATTTTAATTTTGTTTGGATCCCATGATATCCAAATCCAAAAGAATGAATGGTTATCTCAAAGTATGGGCCATGTAGCCAGGCTATTTAGTAAAGAAGTCATTTGGGGTTAATGACCACACAGAACTTGAGATTTTGGGGGCTATGCAACTGAATGTAAGGGGCAGTAGTATACTAAGTCTCTTTTGTAAGTAAAAGGAAGGCAAAATAGTTTGATCCATCCTTCTACTATATATATCCGTTTTGTAATGTGAATACTCTTACTTACATGTTTGTCATCTAAATTCTTGAACCCAATAAAAAATAATATTTTAAATATTTTTTCGGTGAGTGTAATACACCTGCTCCATGTCAGCTGTCACATCATTTTTAAGTATAAAAACTATTAAATATTAAAATAAATCAATAAATAAAAGAAAACCCCCCACCCCACCCTCCTCTTGTTCCTCTCTCTTCCCCCTTTCTCTTTCTTTTTGTTGTTCTTCTTTCTCTATTTTTTCTTGTTCTTTTTCTTATTAGAAAATGATGTGTTGGCTAAGAATATTTGGTCCTTTTCCAACTTTGATTTTCGTGGGAACACCGCTGTTATGAAGCTGTTTAGTCGGTTGTGTCGAATTTTTGGTTCCAAAATTCATAGCATTGCCATGTAATGTTAGCCTCCCTGATCAGAAAAGTTTGTCAAAGAAGAGCAGAAGCCGCTGCCTTTGCCTTCACCTCCTAAGCAGATTCGTATGGTGGTGGGATTTTTTTTGTAGTGTAGGTAAAAGGGGGAGCCTAAAATAACTGATTTTGGCATTAGTGCTGGTTTAGAAAGCTCAATTGCTATGGTTAGTTAACAAAGGTTATATCAAATACCACTCTTCTTTCTACAGGAAATGGATAATTGATCCTCAAGTTTATCTTATTTCAGATTCATCCTCTAATTTATTCGTGTGGAGAAATTCTTCATCACCTTCACCGCCGTCAACGTCGCCGCCACAACTGTCGTGGTCTCAGAAGGAGGAATATTGTGCGATTTATTTGCAGTGATTTAAGGATGATGATTTTATAAGGATTGCCCAATTTGCGGTGTTTGGTTTGAATTGATTCGAATTAGATTGAAAGTGACGATGATTGAAAGAAATGGTGCATTGTTGGTTAGAAATTTCTGAATTTAGAGCTATAAGTTCTTCAAAGAAACGACGGTGGGAACGAGTTTTTTTGGTGGTATCTCGGTGTGTTTGGATGGAACCAATTTGTAGTTACTTTGCTGGAGCTCAGGTGAGCTTTTCCAACGAAGCTCTAACAGTAAAGATGGGAACGAGGCTGTTAATGGTGTTTTGGTGGTGGTTTAGTGGTTGTCTTGGTTGAATTTTAGAGATGGTAGTCGGATTCTATGCCGGAGTTGTAATTTCAACAAAAATCTCATCAAAAGAAATCTTTTTTTCCCTGTTTGGACGACGTGGGGGGATGGGGAAGGTATTTCGTTTTTTCCCTATTTGGACGGCGTGAGGGAATGAGGAAGGTGGGAAGGGTGCTGGAACGAAGGTGCCAGAACGTTAGGCTGGGGTAGGGGTGGGAGGTGGGGGGAGTATTTTACTTTTTCAAAAAAAAAAAAAATTATAAAAAAAAATTAAATTTAATCACGCGCTCAAAAAACACATGTTTACACGCGTTTTGCCACATCATTGAGTTAATGCCACAATAGCAAAAATGTGTTTAAAATATTCGTTAATGGGTTCAAGGATTCAAATGACAAACATGCAAATAGGAGTATCCACATTACAAAACAAACATAATATAAGGATTCACAGAACCATTTTGCCTAAAAAGAATGATTGCTTAAATTCTAGGAACCGTTGAAAACGAAAGAGTTGATCATCATAATCTTCATCCCTATGGAGGGAATCTTGAAATTTGAATGTTGCTACACATACAGTATCGCCCGTATCACTTGTACTCGTGCTTTTCAGAATGCGTTTCCAAATATTTAGTTTGTCTATTGGCTGAAATGCAGCTTCTGCACTACACGGAGTTGAGAACAGATGCCGGGTCTCATTTTGGAGAATCGCCAACCAAGACAGGCATGTAAAGCCTCATTTGCTTACAATTGCCTGTATTAGTCCACATCCCAATACCATTAGAATTCTCTTCTTTTTCCTATAGCAGGGAGAGTGCCAGCTTTTGAAAACCAAGTGTGCAAGAGTAACAAGTAAGCGCTACAGACTGCTCTTCAGCACCAACCTCTTGCTTGAGGCAGATTTTAATTAAAAAGGTGATTGAAAAGAGATGGAAGTTAAAACACTTCCTGCAGTATTCCCGCTTTTCAATATGATAAATTTTTCTACATTCACAAGGGCACGTAGGAATTTGGAATGTATGAATTTACGCCTCTGAAAGAATAATGTAAATCTGTCTAAAGCTGATATAACCGAAGCTGGAAACAAATGGTCTTTCTACAGCATCCTGACAAAACTATTGCTACAAAATCACACCACTAGCATAACAGACATCCGGTCCCTTGATTTAAGGCAGCAGAATCTTAGAATGAAACAAAAAAAATCAGTAAAGTTAGGAAGAAAAACAAGAAAAGATTGCAAAAGAAGAAATTATTAGATTTTCTTTTATCTTTTAATAAAGGCAAAAAAATTGATACACTAACACAATGGCTTAGAGGAGCTGAATATCCATTGAACTTAATCTTCTACAAGGTAAAGTATAGTAGTATAGCCAAATATTTAACTAGCACCATGAAGGTTGAGAGATGCAGAACACAATTATTATTAATCTTTTGCCCGTCCCACGGAAAATTTTTTGTATAAAATGTAATATACGAACGAATCAAGGTTTGGCCTGGTAAGATGACGTTCTTCCATTTATTGCATCCATCACCAAGAGTATAAGGGAGGTCCTCAAGCTAATTAGAATAATAATGTTCTATACACATACAGTTGGAAAGTAAAATGAGATGTGAAGTGCCCTATCTAGTAGACACATAGATAGCCTAAGAACTTTTCCAGGAAAAGAATCACATTGCAATTAGAGTGTACACAGAAATTCAATTCTCACCTTAACCGGATTAAATACAACTGGAACCATCTGTCTTGGTTTAACCTAGTGACGTGGTGTAAGAACTGCAAAAGCATCAAAACACAAAAGTATGAGAGAGAAGCAAAGAGAGAAAAATGGCAACATAAATAAACAAAAAATATACACCAAATAATTATGTTAGAGAAGCCTGAAAACAAGCTGAAGAAGAATCACAGGCAACAGACCTAATTTGTGCCAAGATAACAGAAAGCAGACTAAGGTGGGTCATATCACGATGAAAATCTTAGCCACTTGTAGAAACATTTCAAGCTCAAATTACACAAGGATGTGAAGAGTAGAGATGACTAATGAGTCAGATACCGAAGAAAGATCGATAAGAAAAACAATTGCGTAAAGAGATGTTTGTATTACACAGGCATGCTATATGTTTTCTCCCCGCCCTGGAGGGGATGGGTAGTGAGATGATTGTTTAAATTGTTTCAATCTGGGTCAATTATTTTACTTTTTGCAGACAGGCATAATGGCAGACGGTGAAAATACAGAACCATAAAAGAAAAGAGAATAATTTGGAATCTATGAAAATGAAATTTAGCAACTAAAGGAAATTCAATTATTCACCAGCAACAAAACTAGGATTTCACACCAACCCAACCAATTGCTTTTAGGCTGACGGTTTTTCTTCACTATTCGTAACCCACTCTTCATCAGCCTCATTTCCATTAACGAGTACTGCACCATCAGTGGAGTCGCCATCCACCACAACAGCCTCTTCTTGGCCCTCTTGTTGAAGGTCATCTTCACCCCGTTCTTGCACCTCATCACCATTTGGTTCTGCAACCTGACCAGTTAAACCAAGGGAAGTAATCACTTAATTGATTAGCTTTTACCAACGACAGGTTTAGTATATAAGCAAATCAAACTATTAAAAAGGGGAACGAATTATCAACTTCACCTAAACCTAGCTATGTAAAAGCAAATGGCTTTTCTTTTACGTCCAATTTATAAAAATGATTACATGTAAAGAAAACAGTTCTCATAATCAAGAGAATTAGAAATGTGTCCATCTTATACCTCATGATCCAACTCTCCGTTTTCAAGCGATTCTTCGTCTATTCTCAAGTTGCTGAAAGCTTCTACAAGGGTAGTAGTTGGTCTATCAGCATAATTACCATAATCTGCCGCTGGCGGATAGACACCCCTACATAAAATAAGGAAAACAACCAAATCGGTACCAAATTTTCTCCGTGAAATTTGTATGTTAATATAAAAGTTATCTTACATCAGACCATACATATTGGAATAAGAACACGTCCCTTTTGAGTTCATACTCAAAGCAAGAAAGAAATGAGCAACAAATTGAGCAGGCAGCGTGAAACACTAGGGAAAAACAACGAACTTCCACAAACCAAAGCAGGTTCACCCAAAGCATTATTATTTTGAAAATGACGCTGGCAGGTAGCGAAGAGAACATAACAAGATGCAAGGAAAGAAGAACGAGGCAACGAGCTTTGTACTGATTACCTTTCCTCCGCAACTCTGGCTTCAACAGCATGTGCAATTTGCCAGTGCTCAAACAGGTTAGGATACTCTTCAGGGTCAGCCAAAGCTTCTGCTGCTTTTTGGTTAACCTGCATGCAGAATTCATGCAAAACAAGATTGAAGATTTTGTGCTTATGGCCGTGGAAAACAATTGACACTCTACAAACAGCATGAAGTCTGAACAGTAGACATGAAATTTTCATTAACAATCAACCTTTACCATTTTGTAACTTAAGGCCGAATCCTTTGGTTAAAGTACTCTGCATCTGGGTGGGAGTGCATTCAGGCTGTTGGGCCTTTCGAAAACTTACGAAGAAAAATGCTTGTGACACGCATCATATTATCAAATAGATAGCACAGCATTGAAAGAAAAACACAGTTCTATGCCTGGATTTGTTCAACAACTTGCTACCACAGGTGTAAATGAGCCCCATTAGTAAGTACAAAGGTCTGAAGTTTCTTTGCACCATTAACTTAATGGTCAAGAAGCTTCATAGCCCCTATAATAAAGTTGAAAGTCCAGGTGACTGCTAACCTAGAGAATAAGCCAGCACTGGGGAAACTTTCCACAGTGCAGAATGTACACAGAAAAACAAACACAAAAAGGAAGATAACTAACCTTACTCAGGTCCTTTCTCCAAATTGAAACTATTTCAGGAACCTTACTAGGAAGATAAGATCTTGCCATAAATGCAGCCTCAGGTATCCGATTACTGCAAACACAATGTCACATGGAAATCATTACAATATGAAAAATACACACATCAGTAGGATTATGAAAAACGGTACCTGTCAATCAACAGTTGAATGCACTCCTCCACTTTACCCAACAGGAACATGCAAAGGAATGTAACATTGTTTTTCCCATGCTCTTTGGCAAAAGAAGCTAGTCCAGTTATTCCTTCAGCATCTCCTAGAGAAGAATAGAGGAGCAACAAACCACTCAAGTCATTTGCATGCTTCAAACACTCCTCTGCCATCTCAAGCTGCAAAACATAGTAAAACGGCAGCAGTTATGAGAAACTGATGAAAAGTAAATAAGCACATGCATTTTGCAAAAGTAAAATTACTAGGATGCTGCAGAAATCAACTCCAAAGCATCCTCGGCTACTTCACTACAAAAAGAACAATAACAGAAAACAAAAAGATAACAGAACTCCATTCTAGGCTAGCAGAGTTGGATATATGAGTTCTCCAATCCATTTCCCTCCACCAGGACCTTGGTTCATTCAAATACTCAGATTTCTCCAACATTTCTATTGGGCATTTAAAACTACTTGACTACGAACAGAAACAGAGGGAAAAACTCCAACAGATGACAGGACTACAGATAGAGCATCAACTATTATCCTATACAGAATTACTTGACTCTGCTACTTCCATCAACTACGAGTAAGAGAAGTGTTGATCGAGCAGCAACCACAACAGCCAGTGCATCATCCTTGAGTTGAGAATATTAAGTACAAATTTCTCCGACAACAAGAAAATGTTATGAATCAGAGGTTTTCTGCGAAAAAATTTTGGGAACTAAAACTCACTAGAATATTAAAGGAAGAAATTTAACATTTAACTTCTACATGTTTTCTCTTTGAAAATTCAGTAAGTTCCCTTTTCCTCTTGTCATAATTCCTTCACCAAAAAATTGGCTTAAGGGGCAATAAGTAACAGTTACCCTTCCACTAGACATGGCTAGGTCTCCCAACTGCTTCCATTTGGACTCACTTTGTGCCACTGCAGCAATTTCCTGCATATATAGAAAGAGCCGCAACTTATAACAACATAAAATTCTTTTGGCAGTGATAATTCTAAAAAGAGAGGTTCTGCAAGGAAACCCACATTTCACTACTTATTAGCCCTCACCTTTGCGATCTCTAATTTACCCATCTGTATAGCCAGTTCAAACCTGTAGTCAGGGTCTGTAGCAACTTCTAATGCTTCCTCTATCATGCCGCGTGATTCCAAGAAATGAGCAACGCTGGTAGCGAAAATCGTGCAATCAAACATCAGGAACTATATACTGACAAAGCAACCCCCCCCCCCCTCCCCCCGAAATCCCAAAAACAAATGGGCAGACAAACAAATAAAAATTCAGAGAAAAGAGGGAGCAATTCTACTCAGAGGCTTAAATGAGTTAAATAAATAAAAGGCTGCTTTCTTGTAACGCACCGAGATCCCATCCCGAGACGTCACACGGTGCTTATGACCCGAAGGACCACAAGCTAACCCTTTTATTGATATCTGTACCTGTGCACTGCATAATGTCTGAAATAAATGCGGACACTAGCCATAAGGTTGTCTGAAATAAATGCGGAAACTAGCCATAAGGTTCAACACATCTATGAATACACAAAACTGAAAACTGAATACTAATACACCCGTCTGAAAAGCCTCTAAACTGTCTGAACTGTGGAGTTGATGGGACAGGTCCCCAACTAACTCCGTCTACTGAAAATATAAACAAAGTCTGATGCAATAATAGTAAACTGAGATTCGTCCTCGAAAGAAGAGGACTCACTGCTACGACTACTGCTGCTAACTGGGACTGAACTTCTGAGGAAACTTTGGGTCTCATGCCTCTGAACCTATGGTGCCAAATAGAACACCATAGCGCAAATGCATCAGTACAAGAATGTACCGAGTATGTAGACGAGGTAGGTTAAATGCAAGGGCTCATGCATGCATAATATCTAAACTGAATAATCATGAAAATGCTGCACGAGAACACATACATGAATGCATAGACCATAGTCACAATCATCACAACTCTAGAGACTGAAACTCGAATACTGCCTTTACTGCAGACTGAACTCACTACTGACACTGAAATATTGAAACACTGACTGATCTAATACTGATGACTGAGAAAATGGATGTACTTACATCGATGACTGAAATCTGAGCTTACTGCTCTCGACTGACAAGATTAAAGATCAACCTCTCTAACGGATGATTAAGGAAGCTATTATCAATGGTAAGGAAATCATCATATCTGAATCTGACAACAAGACTACTCAATAGAATCTGAGACTGTGATCAAGCCTGTCTGGCGGCATATCTCTGAATATGATATCAAATAACTGTATATGAGACCAAGCCTATCTGACGGATGGTCCATGAATCAATGGAACTATCTGAGTTCCTCATAGAGATAGATGACTGTATCTGACAATCCTGATTTCTGAAGATTGATACTGAGACTGAGACTGAATCTGAAACTGTGGGAAGTAGTTACTTAACCGACATGCCCCAACCTACCACAGGTGGGGTCCAACCTGTAACCCCAGCTGGAAGGGTGTCAATACTGTGCCACGGGTAAAGACCTCTATCTGGTCAATCCTCTCTAGCGGATGACCCTCACCAGGAAGTCGACCTAAGGCAATATAATAGTCAAATACTCTCTCTGGAGGTGACAGCCTTTTCCTGACGGTGACTCCTGTATCCTACGCTGGTTACGCAGTTCTGGAGGTCAATGATTGCTACTAATGACTCCGACCTCTCTCTCGCTGACGGGAGGAGCCGCCATCCCTTCCCTCGCTCGGTGATAGTTTCTACTCCCAACTGAATTCTTAACTGAACACAACCGAATTGAATCTGATACTGATCATGTTTATCAAAAGATCTGACTGAGCTACGCTGAGATCACTTAGTTCCGTATCTGACGGAAATGGTATTGAATCACGGTATCTGACTGACGATACAAAGCTTGAATAGATTATTCGGTCACTACCGAGATTAGAATTGAACACTTGCATACTGTTAGATTTGAGTTGAGTACAAAGCTGAGGCTAGATTACTAGCGATAATTACATTACAGAGATTACTGAGATTTCTGAGCTTTCGTACGTTCTGCAGTCTGAGGATACAGAGTTCTATATCTCACTAAGTTCTGAGAATCATGGCTCGACTAGAATTATCGTGAAACTGACACGGGCTCTAGACAGCAGCTAAATTGTCAGGTATAAATACCCCCAGGACTCGATAACATAAAATAAAGCATAATCATTCCTCCATCATCATCATCACAACCATTCATTCATTCATCATCACAGTTATTCATTCATCATCATTATCATTAAAGCATCTCTTCGAGTATTTAGGAAACATAACATACCTTTACCTTTACAATCATTAAGGCATCGCGTCAAGCATTTAGGAAACATCAACATATACTAGCGTAGGGAAACATGCTACTAGATTATACTTCCTTCAACAAGGTCTTACCTCAAGTACTTCACACCTAAATCAGTCTTGACATGTATTTGGACATTACATGATTTGGGGAAAACTTCATACTATCATGTCTCAACTTACTTGCTAACCACTTGGCATGTATTAAAAGCTTAGCATATATCAGAGAGTACATAATTGGGGAATTTACAACCATCATATCTCGAGTTGTTCAATAAGGTCTTTCAACAACACTAAGCAAGTACGGGTTTACACCTGCTTGGGGATTTCATACTATCATGGCACATTTCACTCACTAAGGCATTTTATCAAACACTAAGCATGCATGGACTAGCTCACAATTTGGGGGTTTCCGGTTCAAGATACTATAATGGCCCTTATGCTTCATCTAAGCTCTTTATCAAACTTATGGGGGACATGCTTCGCTTATTCAACCATTTCTACTCCTATTTAACATGAACACTTCATATAAGAAGCATCATTAAGAAAGTTCATCACCATCCTCACAAGAATTCCACATACTAGGGTTCATCACCACCAACACAAGAATTCCACATACTAGGGTTCATCACCACCAACACAAGAATTCCACATTCTAAGGTTCAAGTTCATAAATCTTGTAGACAAACATGAATTAAAACTCAACAACACATGGAACATCAATTTCAACTCACATGAATCATTAACAACTCATAAACATAAAATCTTTGAGTTTTAGAAAAGGGTACTTGAGCTTCTTGGATGAAAGGGACCCAAGAATCAACATCTACATACCTGGGGAAACTCTTTTCTTGAAGATTCTTGGAAAGATTTCTTGATTCCCTCTTGATTTTTGTTGAAGAAAAAGAGAGGGTTCTGATTTTGGAAACCTAGTTTTTGGAGTGAAAGGAGAGAAAATGAGGCCAAATCCCCTTTTCGCCCTTGAAATTAAACTGAAAAATCCCGATTTTACATGCTGGCGCGACGCGCCATAATCGCGCTAGCTCACTGGAATTTGGACAATTGAGAAACTGCACGACGCGGTGGAAATCGCATTGCCCCCTTGGTTGCAAACTAAAACTATACCGCGATGCGGCGGAATCGCGGAGGTTCACTGGAATTTGACAATTGCCATTTTGGCTGGCTCCGCGACCAATGAAGTGTCAGGTGGCACACTGTCACACTAAAATGGCTCTAACTCTTCACCCGAGTGTCGAATTTGGGTGAATTTGGTATCGATGGAGAGCTTATTCAATGCTCTACATGACAGAAAGTTGAAACTAGGGAAATTCCACATGATTCAAAGTATTTCATACTTAGGAAGATATTTCTAAAACTTTTAGACTCGGATTTCCGCTTTACTGAATACGCTCTAAGGCTCAAACTGGAAGAGGACTTTGCAGGGTATTACATTTTTATAAAGTGCCTCAGAATGTAGGTAAAAAGTCAGTAGCACGATAGCTGTTCCTCGGTCTCGGTCCATTCAGTCAAGCCAGAAGGCAATCGACCAGTGTGGTCAGCGGCATTCATACAGTTGTCCTGTTTAGATGGATGAGACAGTTCCAAGACCTACAAACTAAGCTTGCATTCAACATAACTTATATACGAGCCAAGCACCAGACATATACATTTTACAACACAAATTACAACATTGGCATCTCTAATTTTAGAGATCCAGTACATCACATTCTACAACCATGTTGAAAGATTTAACAAGGCAAAAAACCTGTTGTGATGCTCCTTAGGAATTGAGGGTAAGACCTCATTTGCTTTGTCCCAGTCACCACGCATCACAAGTGTCTTGTACTCAATCAAGCCAAGCAGTAAAGTATATCCCACGACACTACAGGAAAGGAGATGAGTTTATGAATCTATTCAAACAATTCTTGGTTTCGCTTATTATAAACTCACACAAGCTTACTCACTTAAACTCCTTGTCAATCAGGAAAACCCTGCTCTGATTAGCAAGATATCCCAGCAGGTACATGGGCCGATCAAGGTGGTACATTGTGGTCACCTAAAATTAACAAAAAGTGCCCCTAAGACAGCATGAGAAGAGATGTTTTGCAGACAGAATTTCCGAGAGCATTATAAAGGATCTATCATACCTCACCACCAACACAATAATTTAGTCTCCAGGAAGAACTATTGTAAATGAAGCAATCCCCGACCCAAATTCCAGACCTGACACGTTCATTGATCTCATTAAGCAGTTCAAAAGCTTCTTCAACACCTTGTTCATCTACTGATCTTCCACTGTCTAAATGTGCGGAGACTACATCTCGCTGCAGGTTTATCATCATATAGTAGGAGAATTGTTAATACAATAATGCACAGAAAAAAAAAACTTTTACCACATAAACTTTAAAACTAGTGAAAGAGAGCTCTTACATTATACTTAAGTACGTAAAACGATGTATCACTTGCAATGGCCACCAGATCACCACTGTCGGCCCAGTATAGATTCTGAAGAAGATGAAGCAAAAGAACACAGCAGAAAATTAGAACTACCAGCTAGAATAGTTAAGCACAGCTCTATTCTATATCGAGGTAAAGTTTTATATATCTTACTTTGACATTAACATCAATTCTCCGTATCAACCTGCACTCAACCCAATCATAGAAACAAATGAAATCATTTGAGCACATTGCCAATAAAGCACCCCCGTAGATGCGCTCAGCAGAGAAAGTAGGCCGGATGCTCTTCTTCTCCTGGAGGATATCATCATAGTTTACTTTTTTTTTTTGACAAAAAGATATCATCATAGTTTACTTTATTTTGAGAAAACTAATCATCATAATTTACTTTTGGGTCAGAATTTGAAGAAATAAACTAACTACTTCTTGTTTGCGCTTCAAGATAAAGAGAAAGTAATTGCATTTAAAAGTCTATTTAACTAGTTGCACGAGGTGAACTAGTAACTTATTTGTCAAGCTTGGTCAGATATAATTCATTAATAGAAAGATTTAAAGCAGAAAGTGAGGGAGGGAAGAGGGGCTGCGCCCTGAGGTTAATGGATTCCAATATTTGAAGCAATGCATCATGAGACAAAATAAATGACAGCTAATGCAAATCATAAAACAGCTAATGCAAATCATAAAACAATTGCAAAAGGCATTGGAAGGACAAATTTGGACCTGGAAATTTTTGCTGAAGATCTTAATCTTTGAAGTACTTTCCCTCACAGCATATTCTCCATCCGAAGACCAAACAAATTCCAAAGCTGAGCCAAATGACCTATTTCTCCAAGCCAGAGCAGTATATATGATATATTCTCCATCTCCACAAACAACCACAAACCTTCCATTTGGATTATGCTTCAAGTTCTGTGAAAAAGAAGTGCAAGATTTTCAGTAAATGAACTTCAGCAGTCAATCTTCTAATGCTAACCCAATTTAAAAAGACAGAAAACGCTAACTACTATATTATATCCACAGTTTTTAAACTACTATAGGATGAAAGGCCAACAAGACCTTTTTATAGCCATGGTTTTCTGGCCAGCCTGCGCACACCAAGACTAATTCACAGGGTACCTGCTACCTCACACCACCACAAGTACCAGGTAACTATGTCCACCAAGATTTTGATAGATGGGAAGAATCAACTAAGTGTTTTTGTCTTACATTGGGATTTGAACATGAGACCTCATGGTTCTCAATCCACTCCATTGACCACTAGGCCACACCCTCGGTTGCATGAAAGCCCAACAAGATTAAAATGAATTCTTCAAGGCTATTAAAACTGAAAGCAAAGCAAAATAGGGAATATAAAAAGAACAACTTCTCGGGAACGCATCAATAAAGATTAATCACCCATTCAACATATAAAGTTCAACTATGGTGTATAGTTTCAAGTACAAGGACAGCTTGTTTCACAAAAGAGTAATAACAACAACCTTTCACTAGGAACCTATCTGATTCACTTGTTTTAGTTTTTGATAACCCTAATTCACTTGTTATAAAACAGGTTATACAAGATTACACCAATATGCATATTCAGTGTTCAAACTCACTTGTGGGTAGAGGTCACAGGATCCCAATTCCTTGACAGCCAAAGGCAGTCTTTCTCCATCAGCGATCTGATAAATAAAGCAGACACAGAATTCATATCACTACCGAGGTAGTAAGAACAATCAGGTGCGCAAAAGTAGAGGTAGTGTGATGTATACCTCATAATCTGCCCCTACACTCTTGATGTTAACAGTCTGAACTTCATTGTGCTTAGCCCAAACAACTTTTCCACTGTTATCCATACTGGCAACAGGTACTTCTCGACCAAGTTTTACCATGATAGTTCCCTCATCATAACCAATTACAACCCTGTAAATATAGCACAATAATCATACCTGCAACTAGAACTAAAGATACATAGAACCCAAATGAAAATAATAACAATGGTGTCCGGGCCAACTTGCGCGCACCTCGACTAATTCCACCGGGTACCTGCCACCTCCCACCAGCACAGGTACCGTTTGATTCAGTCCACCAAGGCTTGACAGATGGAAGAAATTACCTAGTGTTTTTGTCTCCATTGGGATTTGAACTTGAGACCTCATGGTTCTCACCCCACTTTATTAAGCACTAGGTCACACCCTTGGGTGCACAAAGATCACAACTAATATGATGATCTAATTCTTTTCTCTTCAATTTTTCCATAGCCAACGATACTTCGTCAATTTGTTAGGCACACAGCTAATAAAGACCTTTCCCTATTTCCTTGTCCAGAAAAACTTTTCTAGCTATGAAGCAAACTAATTGAAAAGCAAATTGAAGTTACAAGCAAATGTATGAACTTCAAAGAGAACAAATACAGCTATAAATTAATTGAAAAACCGCACCTCCTTGAACTTCTCATGTAACCAATTGCCCATACTCTTTCAAGACCGTAATTCAAAGTGTTCTCAAGTCTACATGAAGATGCCAACAAACAAAAAGAATTAGTAACTCAAGCACAAACAACTTAAGAGAGAATATAAGAAGTCAGAATAACAAGAATGCATACAAAACCAATTGACTCATCATTTCAGAACACAGAGTCACCTAAAGATGGAATACCCTGTTTTAACTAATAGAAAATTTTCACTCAAATAGAAGTTCAGTTTCTCAGAGAAACTGCAGAATATAAAAACTTTTAAGTTAACCAATTATTTTCGCCCCAAAAAAACTGAAAGTGAAAAAGCAACATCAGGATTTTGCCACTGATTAATTTTACCATGAGATGTTAAGCTTCAGCCTAACATAGGAAACGGGAAACCTACTTCAGCTCTAGCGTACGACAGAAAAGGGGATTTGAACAACGTTTCAATGTACCAACTGATTTGGCTCAAAAGTATCTCATAAAGCTATCAAGGTCCAGCTTTTGGTATAAAGATGTGTAAATCCAGCACCATATGATAGATTATGTTTGTATAACACAAACAATTTGGGGAAGGATACCCATTTGTCCCTCAGTCCAAACACCCACAACACAAAGAAGTTCCTCCAGGTAACAAGGACATGAAAATACCACTATAGTCTGGAAGAGAAAGCACGATTATTATTGACCCGAACAGAGAATCCATATGGACCGATTACACTCAAAGTCCTTTCCAATATATGAATGGAACTGAGAACCTAGAAATGCAATAAGAGGGTGAAAGTATAAAGAAAGGATGATGAGAAACGAGAAGTTTCTATACCATCTCAGGCTGCTATTTGGTTCATCCCAAACTAACTGTCCCCATTTTAGTTTCTCGACTTGAAAATCGGATTTCCAAAAGGAACATATTAGATAGCATATAATCTTTGTTTTTAAGGAATTTAAAAGTGAAAAAGCTGCCCTAACATCTGAAAAGGGGTCACATGTAACTCTTGTATTACTAATTCGATGCAAATAGTTCTTTATAGGAAAATGGTCATAATTCTATTAAAAGAAAGGGGGTGAAGTGATAGGCATCCAATTTGGACAAAGAGAATGAAAACTAGACACTTCATGCAGCTTGAAAACTGTAACAAGTCCTCAGTGGTGAAGACACAGCTCTTAATAGATAAAGTATGTCTCACACTATATATTGGTTTCAACTGTAAATCAATATTAAAATTTCACATAGCCTTCTAGTTACCTGGTTCAACTGATTTAGACAACTCCAAATAATAATAGAAAAAGATTTTCCTCTTTAAAATGGCTAAAATATGTGCATATACATGTAGAGCAATCAATGTGCTTTCGAAGGTAACAGAAACCAACTAGTACAAGACAACTGCCAGAAACAGTCTTTTTTAAAAACACTGAGCAAATTCAATCTTTTGTCATTGATATGAAAATCTTGAACTAATCTGAGATAATTAGGTAATCCAACCATTACCTATAAGTGGTCGAATGCCATATACGAACCGTACCATCTTCAGAACCAGTTATTATAATTGGAAGCTCTGGATGAAAACATACAGCAGAGACATTGTGGGTGTGGCCTTCAAGAGTCTGAACACAACTTTTTGTTTGATAGTCCCACACCTGTTTCATGGATACCAATACATAAATAATTCAAATACCATATGCAAACAATAAAAATGGAAAAGATAAAAACTAGCAAACCTTGGCAGTGTGATCATCAGAACCAGTAATCAGATAGGGCTTATCACCCCCAGTGAAATAGTCTACACAATTAACCCCTTTAAGATGTGCATCCAGTGTGAAGTTTGGATCAGGAGAGCCAAGGTTCCAAATCTAAAAACATTAACACAGGTGAATGACATGAATGAATATGTTAAACCAATTTCTTGGAGGAGGGATGGAATGAGACGAGGAAGGGCAAAACGTACTTTTATAGTCCGATCAAGAGATGCACTAGCAAAAGTATTGGTGTCTTTCGGATTAAAGGTGACTTGCATCACATAATGGGAATGACCTTCAAATATTTGAGTGCATAACCATCCCTTCTCCCAATCCCATAGTTTTATTAGCATGTCATCAGATGATGACAGCACATATGGTAGTGTAGGATGGACAGCCACACACCTAATATAATCTGTGTGTGCCTCGAACACTTTGACTTTATCCATGGTATTGTAATTGTAAACACGAATAAACATGTCATCAGCACCAGCAACAACCCATTGCTTGCATGGTATAAACTTTGCTGACCTAACTGCAAAACAAATAACTTAGGCGTTTAGAAATATCACAAACCTTAAATAAAGTGAAACGTTGCTCCGGATGACACAAACTAACCTGGTAATTCAGTAACTTCAAAAGATTTTGCCATTGTCTGCATCAAAATGAATTATACATCAACATTCTAGTCGACAATGCAATTAAATGCATTTTTTGATCAATTTTCAGAAGTGTAGATGCAATCTATTTTTCATATTAGCTAACCATAGAAGTTAGATTTGTAAATAAGCAAAGAATAGTAGCATCTTGATGATTCAAAGGAGGAGAATACTTCATTTAAAATTCGGAACTCTTGTGAATACCATTAGCGATTTCAGATACAATATTTAAGTGACAGTTTTTCTAACTTGTTGGTGTGGCTAAAACAAGATGTTACCCTGAAGAATGTAAAGCAAGTAAAGGAAGAAAAGGTAACGGATAGAGAGCCAGAAGGCAAGCACAGGTAAAGAATAAATCAAAGTGACTCAAGTTCACTAACAAACTTACCTTTTTGAATAAACAGCGTTAAAGACATAATCATTTCACATCTATCAGTAACTCTCTTCCAGGTTAACCAGGCTCCTAATAGTCAACAACTTGCTAATATCTTGCATTACAATATTGGCTCCCTCCCCACGAAGTATCTGGGTTTACTTCTTGGGGAAAAGGATAACTCCGCAGTTATTTGGAATGGGATTACCGAGTAATGGCGACGAAGTGGTCAAACTGGAAGCAACAAAACACTCTAATTAACCGTGTTACTAGATGCTTTCCCCACTTACACCCCATGTCACTCTTTCTTACCCCTAGCTCTATCTTAAAATGCATGGATAAATTGAGAAGAGATTTTCTTTGGAATGCAACACAAACAAAATAAATTTCCCTTGTTATGTGTAAAAATATTTAATTTGACCAAAATTTTGGTGGTATAGGAATTATGAATTTGAACACCATGAAGGAAGTCAGTAATGAAATAGCATTGGAAGTTCAAAGTGTTCAACAAGGAGGGAAACACACTTCCGAGGAAACAGTTTTTTAATAAGATAAGGTAAAGCACTTTGGAGAAGATGCTGATAGAAAAATTTATTCTGGAAGCTCCCTGGTATATCAGAATCTCAAGTTCACCACATGGCACTGTTTACGGTAACACACTGGACAAATTTAGTTGCAAACTAGAGATTTTTACTAGGAAATGACAGAAAAAATCAGTATACAAGCGTGTGGCATAGAGTTCTGGGTGCAAACCTTGTAAACCAAGGCTCAGATCCAACAGAAACAAAAAACTAGCCAATTTTCTCCCTTCTAAGTCTTGATGGATAGAGCTATCTAGAACCTGTGCTGGTGAAATATCAATTGTTTATCGTTGCTTTTTCAGGATTACACCAATTGGCAACGAAAAATTTGCATTAGAGCCTTGATGACGACACTGAAGCACCTGCTAAGCAAGGTGAAGTGCTCATGCCTCGCACAGTGTATAAGCGCGACTTTGACAGCACTGTCAGGTGGAATAGTTATAAGTGCGACTGTGACAGCACTGTCAGGTGGAATAGTCCATGTGCGTGCAAGCTGGCCTGGACACCACCGTTTTCACAAAAAGAAAATCAAATTTTGGAAAATGCTTGGTTGGGATACTTACCCTTATAAGAATAGCTACAGACATTTATATCACTCCTCATCTCCACAGTGCTGAATTTGTTGAGTTTATAGTACTCAAGAATGATACCTTTTGTTAGAAGAAACATTAATGACAGGGAAGTTCAAAGAACATGTGACTTGAAGCAAACTTCTAGACAACACTGTTCTGAACCAATATCAGTGTCATTCACTAAATGGGGGAGATTATCAGATGGAGACGATGTTCTAAAAATCTAACACAGATTGCTGGTCATGAAAAAGATTTGGCACAGCAAGACACCTCTACAGTTTTCCTGTTTTTCTTTGTTAGTGGCTAGGGAAACCTGCCTCGCACAAACTAATCTTCAGAGAAGAGGGAGTCAGCTGTGGAGAGATGTCCTCTATGCAAAGAACATCAGAAAATGCTAGTCAATCTATTTTGCACTGCAAGGTGACTCGCCAGCAGTGGTGCAAGTTTTTAGCCGTACTGGGACCAGGCCACACTCCAGTTGAGCTTCTGAAGTCTGGAACAGAATGAAATAAATAAGAGTAATCAACAAATCCAGAATACTATCCCCAGGCCGTTTGGTGGACAGGTTGGACCAAAAGGAACCATAGAATTTTTTAAGGCAATAAGAGAAATATACTTAACCTTAAGTTTAGCTCAATGTCCATGGTAACTTTTTGGTGCAACCTAGACTATGTATAGGATGTGGATGCTACGTTAGATATAATTGGAATTTGGAAACTTGCACAACTTGTAACTATATGTGGCACTAACTTAATGTTTTTCTTTCATTGATAAAATTCTTTATTAAGTATCAAAAGAGTTTGCCTATCATCTTTTTTTGATAAATAAGTTTGCATATCATATCATCTTTCTATCCTTCCATCCAATCTCCCAACAAAGTCTGCTACGTAAACATATTCACACATTGAAGAATGAACACACGCCCAACACAAAAGGTCCAGTGGTCACGTTCCATGACATGTTCATTTAAGTGTGGCCTGAACTGAGCTACCACCAGACCAGCAATTCTAGGTCTCCCCATTTGCATATGAAGATTGGGTATAAGGCCATAAAAGATAAACCATCTCAGCATATCACATTACGCACATTCTGTTTTGGAACATCCAAAATCTATGGCATTCTATGAGAATGTCACACATGTTTCTCAGAAGATTCAAGTAGAAAACACCACAATTTTTGGTACCTGGGTCTGGTAGTTCCATATGCACACAGTCCCTGAATACAAACTTGCCAATATCCTGCAAGAAGGAAGACAAAGAATGGGCTACAGAGAGCAAAAATTAATGATAAAATAAACATCTCTTCTTAATCAAATGAACCCAACATCATACTAAGTTCAACCCCACTCTATCTCCCACTTAGAATATAAACAAAAAGTTAATACATATTTTTCTTTTCCTAGAAAAGTATCCCTCGAATAAACAATTCAATAAACTACCTCAATTCATGACTATTTGATGTCATCTAAATGAATTCTCTCTATCCATTTCCCTCTAGTAGGGCACAGTCTTTCCAACATATAACATTTCAAAATTAGAAAGCAAGCATGCATCAGAAAACATATTGATCTAAAGGGCATCACGGTGCACTAAAGCTCCCGCTATTCGCGGAGTCTAGGAAGGGCGGGCCACAAGTTTCTTACGCAGCCTTGCCCCGCATTTCTACGAAAGGTTGTTTCTACGGGTCACATGGCAACAATTTTACCAGTCATCCGAAGGCCCCCCCCCCCCCCAAAGAAAAAAAAAACACCCTTCAAAGATGACATATTGATCAAATTTCATAAAGCGGAAGTTCCATTACCATGGTTCGGTGGGATGTAGATCCACTGACTTTACCCTTTCCGATCTTTGAGCAAGTTTTCTCTGATCCAATAACAACAGTCAGCACAATGTAGAAAAAAAAACACTACCACATACAGCACATACAGAACCACCAGTAGTATTCGAATTCGAATGAATGGTACATACCTTAATCTCCAACCTGAGAGGCTGTCATTTCGAGTTCCAGATTGAAAAGATAAACAATGCAGCAAGTCCAATTAAGTTAGTAATAACATTGTACCAAAAGTTACCAAGTCAAAAAAAAAAAAAGTACCAGATCTCAAACAAATGAAACCCTGACAATTGGTGCGAACTTATTAATATGGCTATACACTTATAAAACATATATAAAAAATTCGAGCGGAAGATACCGTCACTTGGCGCCTCTAAAATGAACCGGATCGGATATGAATCAGATCCGAGAACGCGAAAGTCAAAAACGAATGACTGAAACAAGAAAAACTCACCATTTTGTGAATGAATTGAGTTGATCAGAGATTATAAATGAAAAGCCCTAGAGATCAGATGGGGAAAAGATCCAGTACGGCGAAGAGATCTTCTAACTGTGGAATTGCTTGTTGTGACAACGAGGGGAGAAACATAGATGGAAAGCAAATAGAAAAATCAGTAGAGCTGTTTTGCTCATCTAACACCGGAATCTCTCTATACACAGGCCCAACACCAAATGTTCAGCCTTTCAAATCCTTCTTCTATACAAATAAAGATTAATATTTCACATTGACAAGTTACTATAATTTAAGTACCATTTTACTATATATACTAATACAGTAAATATTTAAGACTGAAACATACAAACTATATAATTTTTGGAAATTCCAATACTTAGAATCATTTGATTGGTGAAATAGACCATGTTAAATAATTATTTATCTAATTCTCGATATGTTGTTTTTGTTACCTTTGGAATTAGAATTTTTCGGGGTTGTTTATACCATATTTATGATATATATTTTATATTATATTTTATGTGAAACAATAATCTCAAAATTACTAATTTCAAGATAAAGCAATAAAATTATAATTTTTTCTTCCTCGAGACTCTCCAATTATATTTTAAGAAAAGATTAAATTAAAAATAGTGTTATGAATGTATTTATATTATAGTGAATGTCTATTAAAAATATAGATAGGATCTATCAAGATCTAACTGATATTTATCAGAATTGAAGTATCTGTTTTTTAATCAGAAACTAGAAGTATTATATCTATAAATATTTGAAATATCTGCTTTTTAGTTTACCCCAGATGGTTTTGTTCATTGTATCCTCCATTTTATGATCTCTCATCCTTTAAGAGAAATAAAGAAGAATCTTTTTTTCTCTCTATTTATTCTTGTTTTCTTTTTTTATATTTCATAACACGTTATCAGCACAAGACTCTATCGTCTCAAATTTGAAGGCTAAGGTATTATTTTACTTTTTTTTATATAACTAATAATCTTACCAAACTTGAGTTCGTTGCCTTGAACAAAAACTACCTCTCATGGGGGTTGGATGTTGAAATTCACTTAGATGTTATGGGTCTTGGAGACGCAATAAAGAAAGAAAATACAACATCTAATCAAAATCGTGCTAAGGCTATGATTTTCTTGCATTATCATCTTGACGAAATTCTGAAAATTGAATACCTTACTACTAAGGATCTACTATTTTGTGGAATAGCCTAAAAGAAAGATTTGACCACCTGAAGATGGTCATCCTCCCAAAAGCACGATGTGAATGCATACACTATAAAAATAAGATATTGGGTTCAAACTCCATCGATTTATTGCCTTAGACGCCTTTATATGGATAAGACATCAAGTTTGGATCCCAATGCACCATATTATTGATATAATGATGCTAAGACAAAATAATGTGTTTTTGTGAAAAGTCATGAAAGAAACATGTCTTATTGAATATGCTTCATTCCTTGAAGTGGATGTGGTAGCAATGCTTAATATGTTTGAAAAAAGACAAGTGATTCAACGTACGAATATAAGCGTGGAGGGACAATATGATAATAATTATCAAAAGTGATAATATTTTCACACGCTTATCATAATTATAAGATATGTTAGAGAAAATTTCTTTACAACCATATGTATGCCTCGATTTGCTCTTGAAGTAGCAATATCTTAAAAGAGGCTATAAGTTATCATAATTTGATAGGTTTAAGGTACAATTATATTACATTTATGAGGAATGGGAGTTTATTAATGCAAACGTGCACGTGATTGTGATGGTATCACAACTCACCTCTGAAAGAGGCTAAATAACTGAGAAAAGTTATTTTGAAATCTACTTCAAAAATAGTAAATCTGAAATTTATTTATATAATAGTAAATCTGAAATTTACTAAAGTAAAAGGTACATGTCATGGTAAACTTGGAGTTTGCTAGAATAAAAGTTCATAAATTGGCATGAACGATTGCGACATCCCGAAGATGTGCATACTGAGTATCTAACATATATTGAAGAATTAGAAAATTCTTCATTATTTTAATGTTGTTTGTTCTCATGATAAGTTGGTTGGACCAACTAATGTTGGAATTTGATCCCTCAAAATCTGAAAAATATAAAAGGTGAATAAGGGTTCATTCACCTTTCATGTGATATGTTGAAAATATGCATTAATAAGATAATCACATGTACATTTATTGTCAACCTATAGTTTGACATTCATAAAGTTGCTTAATGAAATTAAGTTAAGAGTATAACTTTCAGATTGTATAATCAAGACAATTTATCTTGATAATGATGGTTTGACATTAAATGTCTTCGATAAATAGTTAAATCATTGTTAATGAGAAAAATCAGCATGTGTTGATCTAAAATATAATATATTACATACAATAGCACTTGTATGCATTAAACCAATAGATTGTGATTATTTCTTCCCTCTCAATTAGTTCAAGGTCATGGACCAAATATTTCATCTAATAGTTTTGATGTGCAGTATATGATTGATGAATATATCATGATGCATAAAGATGGAATCCTCAAAAAAGATAGAGGATGTATGCTAGTTTTTCTAACATAAGGGGGAGATTATAAGAGCCATGAAATATGTTAGAAATTATCATCATATCCTCATTCAAAAGACAATTCAAGTCAAATACCGAAAGCATATCATATTAAGCTGCAAATTCTCCTATTTTGTGTTCATAAAGGATAATGTCTATGCATGCGTGAAGCATGGTAGACCAATCGGTTTCAAATGAAATAATCCTTAAAAAGGATAAGGAGCAAATAATCGTAATAAGAAGGCAATGTGCTCTTAAAGAGCTTGCGACATAACACTTCATGAAACCTTATGAGAGGTTCAGGTACCTGAAAATAATGAAGTAATAAGATCTCAAAATGTTATGTCACACTGTGAATCGATACAAAATGATATATCATTAATATCTTTGATACAATACTGGCACAATATTGTAAAAGATTATGAGGATCCGAATTCTATGTTTATTTAAGCATGCTAATGTAGAAATATTTATCAAGTGACATGAAAGAATGCATCTTGGTAAGCATAACACTTATTTGATTTGTAGCCCAAACACTTGAAGATGTCACACATATTGATATTGTCACTCGACAAATATCCATATGAAAATTCCTAAAGGATTCAAAATACCTGAAGCATATAAAGTTTTTGGAAAACTTGTTTATTATCCTTATGAGGTATAGATTGATGGTTTCAAAATCATTGAAACTCTTGGAGAGTTTTCAAAAGAAATAAGATTATTTGCTGAAATGAGAAACATACCGAATTGGATTGGTCTTGAAGTACCATATCTTAGTCCAGTTGGTGTACTAATGTATCTTGCAAATACTACAAGGCCTGATATAGCCTTTTTAGTTAATTTGTTAGCAAGATACAGTTCTGCTCCTTTTAGGAGATATCGAAATGAGATCAAACACATGATCTTATTTTATTCTGAAGCTTGCAGTCTCAATCTAATTGGTATGCTGATACTGGGTACTTATCTGAACCTTATAAAGCTCGATCTTAAATAAGTTATGTGTTCACATGGAGATACTGCCATATCTTAGAGATATATAAAGCAGTCTATTATAGACACTTCATCAAACTATGCTGAGATGATAACTATTCATGAAACAAGCCAAGAGTGTGTGTGATTGAGGTCCACGATGCATCTCATTCATGAAAAATGTGGTTTGAAATGTGACAAAGTACCCATGATTTTTTATGAGGATAATGCAGCATGTACAACACAACTTAAAGGAGGACTCAAGGAGATAGAACGAAGAATATTTCGCCAAAGTTTTTCTATATACATAAGTTATAAAAGAATAGTGATATTAACCTGCAACAGATTCATCTAAGTGAAAATATGGATGATTTATTCATCAAGTCTCCTCCAATTGCAACTTTCAAGAAGATGGTGCACAAGATCGGGATGCAAAAGTTTATTGATGTTCTCATCAGGGGGAGAACATACGCGCTGTACTCTTTTTTCCTTTCAAGGTTTTGTCCCACTGAGTTTTTCTTGTGTGATTTTTAATGAGGCAGTCTATATGCGTATTGTTAGAGATGTGTACTCTTTTTTCTTCACTAGATTTTTTTCCTACTGATTTTTTCTAGTAAGATTTTAATGAGACATATTAGCTATCAATTAGACATTCAAGGGGGAGTGTTATAAATGTATTTACATTATAGTGAATGTCTATCAAGAATATAGATAAGATCTAGTTAATATCTATCAGGATTTGAAGTATCTGTCTTTTAGTCAGAAACTAGGAGTATTTTTCCCTATAAATAGAGGGGTTTTGTTCATTATATCCCCAATCTTATGATCTCTCATCCCTAAAGAGAAATAAAGAAGAATCTCATCTTCTCTTTCTATTTATTCTTTTTGTTCTTTCTTTATATTTCATAACAAATAGAAACTTTTTTCAATTTATCTAATTTGAACCAAACACATATTTTATATTGCACCTCTTGTCACGGCCCAAAATGGGATAAGATATGTTATTACCTCTGAAGCCTTGGGGTTTTACATATCAACTTAGAAGATTCAATTGGATCATTCTTGACACAAAAGAATGAGAAAGGAAAGGTATAGTGTGCTCTTAAATTCCAACACTTTAAGTTGAATGAGAAAAAAAAAGCTCAAACTTCAACTGTTCAGGAGTACGAAAAAGCAAATGTGGTCTAAGCAAGACGCCTTGAAATTCCATTATGTAGGTGTTGGACGATAAAATTTGAGACCCAAAAATAAATAATTGGGATAAGAAAATATTATAACAATCGTTTTATTAATTTCAATATGGGAGTGTTACAATCTCTATGATTCCTCTGATTCGCTTTTTCAAATATAAATTCAAGGGTTTCGAGCTTGATCTTGAATTTGAACTTGATTTGTGAACTTAATGGATTTAATCTTGACTTATACTTGAATTCAAGAATTTTGAGGCTTGTTCTTGAATCATGAATGCTTGAATTTGTAGACAAATTTACGGTGTTTGATCCACGAGCTCTCTCTTGTTTCTTGTTAGAATTGTTCGTCTCTCTTTTGAATTATGAAACCTCTATTTATAGTTGTAGGAAGGAAAGAGTCATGGTGAATATGGACTTATTTTGACCAATCAAATTTAAGTGACATGACGCCTTTTGCATATTTTGACATGTGGCACAATCTTATTGACTCTTTCACTTGACTTGGCATGTCACGTCATTCCACATGTGGCACCCAATTGGGCCTCTAGAATAATATGACATTTTGGGCTTAGCAAAGTTAACTCATTATTTATGGGTAAATCTCAAGAATAGACCCAAATTGGGGTGGCTTTCAAATTTTAGCCCCAAATAAAGAAGCTTCTTAAAATTGCCTTTACCTATTAACTAATATTTTTTGGACAAAATTGTCTCTGACCAATGGAGTAATTACATAAATGATCCTCATAATGAATAACAACTCTCTATTTATATCTTTCAAGTTTATTTTTTTCTCTTTTTAATTTTACTTTGATTTTTTTTCTTTTTCTTTTTCTCAACTCTTACCTTTTTTCCTTTTTTCCTCTTAACTTCTTTATTTTACTTTGATTTTTATTTTTTCTTTCCTTTTTTTTTTCATTTTAGTTTTTGTCAACCCTTATTTTTTTCCTTAACGCCTCTCAACATCTACTTTTATTACAAAAAAAAAACTTTTTTTATTTTTCTTTTTTTAAAAAAAAAATTCTCTTCCTTTATTTTTTTTTCTTTATCAACCTTTATTTTTTCCCATTCTCTCTCAACCGCTACATTTTCTTTGATTTTTTTTTAATATTTTTTTTTATTTTCTTCTTTTTCCGCAATTTTTATTATTTTTGTTCTTCTCTTCGATTTATTCCATTCAAGTTACATCTCATGAGCAAAATTTGACACTATCACATTATAAAGGCAAGACTTATGACATTCAAACAACAAACTACGTTTTATGGGCAAGAGTTGACACTACCGCATTGTAGAGGCAAGACTTACGACTTTCAAATAACAAGTTATGTTTCATGGGCAAGAGTTGAGACTACCACATTGTATTTTGATTTATGAGATGTTTTATAACTCTTACCTTAGAGACAAGACTTAGCTCAGGGACTTTCAAACAAAAAATTATGCCACATGGGCAAGAGTTGATTCTACCGCGTTATGTTTTTATTTATCAGATGTTCTATAACTATTGCCTTAGAGGCAAGAATTAACTCAGTGACTTTCAAACTACAAATTATGCCCCACGGGCAAGAGTTGACTCTACCACGTCATGTTTTCATTTATGATATGTTCTACAACTATTGCCTTAGAGGCAAGACTTAGCTCAAGGGCTTTCAAACTACAAATTATGTCCCACAAACAAGAGTTGACTCTACCACGTTATGTTTTCATTTATGAGATATTCTACAACTATTGCCTTAGAGGAAAGGCTTAGCTCAAAGACTTTCAAACTACAAATTATGCCCCACGTGCAAGAGTTGACTTTACCACGTTATGTTTTCAATTATGAGATGTTCTACAACTATTGCCTTAGAGGCAAGACATAGCTCAAGGACTTTCAAGCAATAAATTATGCCCCACGGGCAAGAGTTGACTCTATCACATTATATTTTCATACCCTTAAATTTGCTTTAATGTCAAAAAAAGAAGATCCCTTTGCGGATTATTAAATTTTTTATTTATTAGTAAAATATAATAGAAGTTGATAAAAGAAAAAAGTGATCAAACAAAATAGAAAAATAAAGAAAAAGAGATTGAGAAAAAAAGGCAAGAAAATAAATAAAGATTAAGAAAAAAGAGAAGAATTAAAAAAATTGAGAAAAATAAAAATGCGAGAAAAAAATAAAAATAAATTTTGAGAAAATTGAGGAAAAAAAAAGAGAAATGATAAAAAATAAAAAATAAAAAATAAAAAAAAATAAAGGTTGAGACAAATGAACTAAAAAAAGAAAAAAATGAAGAAATAGATAATGTTTGAGAAAAAAAAGAAAAAAATAAAGTTTGAGAAAAATGAATTAAAACATGAAAATAGAATTAAAGGAAAAATAAAAAAAGTGAAAATAATAAAAATAAAAATAAAAATAGATTTGAGAGACAAATGAATATGAAAAGTTTAAAAATATTTGAGGTGTAGAGGGAAAAATTGTACTTGTACTATACTAAAAAAGAAGGAAGGCTAGTCTTTAAAGACTTCTCTTATTGGGGTCAAAAGCTAAAGTCACCCATTATTGGGGTTATAACATGTAATTTTCTGATCATTTGTAGTCCAAATTAATGGGTTAGACCAATAAAAATTGGACTTTAATTAAATCTATAGATGTTTTGGACTTAAATAACTAATTCAATTATATTAATTCACAATATTTGTTTGGGATTAATATATTTTAAATTTAATATAATTTAAATTTCATATGAATTTAAATTTAATAAAATTTCGTTAGATCTTCATAGACTGACTTGAAGTATTAAGTACAAAAATTATCATGAACCAATATATTTCATATCAAATACAGAAAAATATTGATCCTAAACATATATATATTTTTTGATTTGTAAAGTGTTGGTTCCCATGTAAAAAAACGAAAACGGATGAATTGACTTTTGCTGGTAGCATTCAATGTTGTTGTCACCTTTTTTTTTCTTTGCCTTATTAATAATGGAATAACATTCCATTGCCGCCTCAATTCCTTAAAAATTTGTCGCCTCCTTTATCATCTTTTATCAAAATTAGGATACCTAATTGTATTGTGTAAGGATGACTTTTATTTCTACACAAACAATAATTCCCTTAGCTGCTACCGTCCTTTTAACACCTATAAAGGCCTCATATTTTTTACTATGCAAAACACCAATTTGCAAGATTCTTTGGAGACACCTCTAATTCGAGCTTCAAAAATTCACATTGAGGTATTTTTTTCTCTCTTCTTTTTTTTTTCTTTTGTATTATTATTTTTTCCTTCATATTTTTGTAGGGTTAAAACCAATAGTAATATGCAACAATCGTCTTAAGGTGCGGGAGTTTAACTTCGCCTCCGTACACCTTAAGACCGACCAATGTGGCTTCAAGATGGTGACTATGCAACAATCGGCTTAGGGTGTGAACTGTCACCTTAAGACCAACCAATTTGAACTTGATGGCGACCATGCAATAACTGGCTTAGGGTGCGAGAGTTTAACTTCGCATCCGTACACCTTAAGACCGACCAATGTGGCTTTAAAATGATGACTATACAACAATCAGCTTAGGGTGCGAGAGTTTAACTTCGCCTCCACACACCTTACGATCGACCAATTTGGCTTCAAGATAGTGACTATGCAACAATCGGCTTAGAGCATGAGAGTTTAACTTCGTGTTCGTACACCTTAAGACCGACCAATTTGGCTTCAAAATAGTGACTAACTAATAATTGACTTAAGGTGTGAGAGTTTAACTTCTCCTCCGTATACCTTAAGACCGACCAATTTGGCTTCAAGATTAGTTTATTGGTTCTATCAGACATGGCAATTTTCCTTAATTTTTGTTTGAATAAAGCCACAATATAGAGAAAGTTTCTGACAACATCGTTTGTGCAGGTATTTTATCATCTTCAACTTTGGATTTGATGACACTTCTTTCGTTCATGCAACTTGCAGCAATGGTTCACTTTAAGGACTTACTTCTCCATCCCCTAAAAACAAATATCTCCTTATTGAGGCTGACGATTGTATAATTTTATCCAAGCTACTGATTCATACTCCAATAGTCGACAGGTATGTAGATCTATGACCGCTCTTGAGAAGTTCTCTCCATATGTTGAACTAGACTTCAGAACATGCTATTGGTTCTAGTCAATCCTAAAAGTATGGTCTCTTCAGAATCCAAACCAATGCTAACTGAATATTGTGAGCTCTCTTCCTTAAGTCATACTTAAGGACATCAGTAGAATGGGTACAGATATTTCCCCTTTGCAGAATTTGTTGGGGTATTTCTTTGAGCTTGCAAGTTTCTATGACCAAGCACGATCCACCCTTGTTGATAAGGACACAACAATCAAAGAGTCAGCCATATTTGAAAGCTAAATAACATCTTGAGCTTGTATTGAGGGAGAGGGATGAGAAATCTAAAGAAGAATCTGTTGCTTACAAATCTCTTGAGAAGGCAAGAAAAAATGTGAAGAAGTTAAAATCTCGTCGAGATGCTGCCAAGCAAGAAATTGAAGAGGTGCAATCCAAAGTTTCAGCTACTTAGGAAGAGTTTCACAAGTGTTTTGACATTTCCCTGGCAACAACAAATCCTCAAATATCGTAGAGGAAAAGAAGCAAGTCTTAAAGGGTAGTCTACAAGATTTAGTTAATTAAAATCTGTACTTAGATTAGCCTTAGGAGATGTTTCCTTTTCTTCAAACTTTCTTATCATTTTCTTTTAGCATTTTATTGAGTAGTTAGATATATTGGTTGTAATGGAAACTCATTTTTCTTTATATTGCACATTTCTTTCAATATTCCTTTGGAATTTCAACTTCAAGAATTGCTCGCTTATTTGATGTATTGACATTATGGTATTAAATCTCGGCTTCCTTTTTCTAACATGTTGACCATTGGCCTCATGTCTTAGTCTCCCAATTGAGCTGGACTTGAAACTTCAGTTTGAAAGCCTTAAGATTTAAAGATTTTAACTTTCAAACTTGATAATTGTAGGCTTGGAAGATTTGTGCCCCAAACTGTAGGCTTGAGTATTCCAAATCCTATTAAAGGAGCTCTTTTTCCTTTTGATGGGCTATGCTCATTGAGCTACCAATATTTGGGATAAATCCAAAATTTAATCAAAATATTCACAAACTTAACTTTTATATGGAAGATCAAGAGAGAACATGTATTTTTTATACTTATGAAACTGAGCTTAGAACAAAATTCCAAGCACCGACGTACCTTAATGAAGAGCTTCAAGTCATAACGTAGTTTTGGAAGAGCATTTTTTGGGTCCAAGCTTTTGCCTAGGCCACCTCTTTTAAGGTTTTTAAGCTAGCAGACCTTTTTTTTTGAGCCATACATAGTTTATACTCTTGTGGTCTAGGAGTGAATATGTAGTTTATATTCATGCCATAATGAGTGTTATCTTTATTCAAGGATAGTACTTTTTCAAGAACATGGCGTAGATAGGACCAATTTTTATTCCATCTGCATCAATAAGCTTGTAAGAACCACTTGAATACACCTCTTGTACAATATATGATCCATCCTACTTTGGGATGAATTTATCCCTAGACTTTTGACAAGTAATAATGGGACTTTGTACGGCAAGGACTTTGTCTCCAACTTGAAAGCACCTTAAGTGGAATCTTTTGTTAAAAGAATGAGATAGACAGGCTTGATAACATTCAAGATTTTGTTGAGCCTCCATAAGACACAACTTAGCATTTTTTTGTACGGTGAGCCTTTTTGAATAGTCAATCTTAAGGATGGTATTTGATGCTTAAGTGGTGGGACTGCTTTAACTCCACAAGAAAGTTAGTATGGGGTTGTTTGCTTCCATGTGCGGTAAGTCATCCTATATGCCCACAAAGCTTCTTTCATTTATTCATGCCAGTCTCATTTGTATTTAGAGACGACATTCTTCAACAGATTGCATAAAGTCTTATTGAATGCTTCAACTAGACCACTATCGGTAGCATGGTATATAGAAGACTTATGTTGCTTGAAACCAAAGAAATCATAAATATTATTTGTCAGTTTGTTATCTAATGGCTTACCATTATCGGTTATTATGTACTCAGGCATTCTAAAGCGGTAGTGATATTCACTTAGATGAAGTTCGTGATATTCCCCTTCTTCATTTCTTTGAGATCAATAACTTTAGCCCATTTGAGAAGCAATCAATCGCGGCCAAGATATGCAAGTGTCCACCAGAAGATTTTGGTAGTGGTCCAACAACATCCAATCCCCAAGCGTTGAATGTCCAGGATGCTATAGTTGGGTGTAATACTTCAAGGTTTGATGAATAAAATTTATGCGGAATCGGCAAGCTTTATATCTTCTAGCATAGTCCAAGCAATCTTTCATCATCATTGGCTAATAATACCCTACCCTTTTCATATGAAAATGAAGCTTCGATCCGAGCTGATGAGATACACAAACTCTTGAGTATATTTCTTGTACAGTTTGAACTGCTTCTTCCTTTCCCAGACATTGTAAGAGCACTTATTTAAATGATCTTCTATATAGCATGTACTTATAGTAAACAAAGCGAGATGCATAATGATGAATGTCAGTCCTTCTCCTTAGATCCTCTGAAAGTATCCCATAACACAAGAGTCAATGACAGGTTGTCGCCAATCTTTCTTTACAACTTCAGACACGATGACTAAGTGCTCAACCTTATTTTCAATATCTTCATCCTCATTTAGTGTCAGTACTACCCATTCTTGGCAGATAGTAACTCATGTCTGATTCGAGAGAGTTAGGATTAAAGCCAAAGTAGTTAGGGCATCAGTTTGCTTATTTTCTTTTCTTGGGACATACTGGAGGGTTATTTCTCCAAGCCATCCCATCAATTTCTGATCATAATCATGATATGGTCATAACTTAGGCTTTCTAATTTCATAACTTTCCAAGAGCTGCTTGACCACTAATTGACAGTTGCCAAAGACTTGTAATTGCAGTTGCATTATGTTGACTGCCATCTTAAGTCTGAGTATTAGCTCTTGATATTTAGCAACATTATTGGAGCAATGATTTATTAGGGTAAAAAAATATGGGATGAACTCTCCTTATGGAGTGACAAACAACACGCCAACACCAGCTCCATCTCGATATGCGATACCATAAAAGTATATTTTCCATGGTGGTATGGATTTAATAACTATTTCATCTTCATCTGGAAGTTCATCGGTCAGCTCCCAGTCATTAGGTATGAGGTGGTCTTCCAAGAAGTCCGCTAATACATATCCCTTTATAGCCTTTTGGGGAATGCATGTGATTTCAAACTGTTGAAACTGAAGGTACCACCTTACAAGTCAATCAGTAAGGACTGGTTTGACATCATAAAATTGATGAGATTTTCCCTAGACAAGAGACAGACGACATGAGCTTGAAAATAGTGTTTCATCTTTTGTATTGAGAAGGTCAACGCCAAAGATAATTTTTCGATCGGAGAATAATTCAGTTCATTTAGTGTCATCATTCTGCTTAGCTAGTAAAGAGAATTTTCTTTGCTTTCACTATTTTCTTATGCCAGTAGTGCCACAATTGACCTTTCTTGTGCCGCGATATAGAGTATCAACAACTTTCCAGGTATAGGTGCTGAAAGAGCTAGATGCTTCATCATATATGATTTGATACTCTTAAATGCCTTACTAAAAACTTGATCCCATTCGAAAGGAGAATTCTTCTTTATGAGATGGATAAATGGTTGACATTTTTTGGCCAGGTTCGAGATGAACCTCCTTAATATGCTAGCCTTCCTTGAAGGTTTTTTAACTTATACACCTTTTGAGGTTCAAGCATCTTTAAAATTGTATCGACCTTAACCTAATCAATTGTAATTCCTCGGTGTCGTACAATAAATCTAAGGAACTTTCCAGAAGAAACTCTAACGGCACATTTTAATGGATTCAGCCTAAGTTGATACTTTGGAGCAACTCAATTATCATTCTTAGGTCCTTCGGGTGGTCGGCCCCCTTTCTTGACTTCACCACTAAGTCATCCATATAAACTCAACATTTTTATGGAGTAATCCATCAAAGATGTTTTGCATAGACCTTTTAATTGTGGCACCAACATTTTTTAAACCAAAAGGCATCACCTTGTAACAATAAATATGTAATACCTAGGAAAATTTTTTCGTTAAAATTTTGTGCGTAAATGTGTCGGGATCCTATCTTCGAGAATGACTTATAATTTTTTTGTGTCATTTCTTGGATTTCGACCCACCATTGCATAGAGCATCGAATAAGCCTTCTAACGATATGTGGATCACCCAAAATGGACACTCGAGTTATGAGCTACGACCATTCCGATGAAACTACGACCATTCCGATCGAACTGTGAACAGTAAAATATGCAGGGAAAAAAATACTGCAGCCAAGCGATTTTATTGGTTAACTTTAAATGATCATAACTCCTTGTACATAATGAACTGTGTGAGCTGCTATATATCAACGGAAGTCCCTGAGAGTCTTCTTTCCAATGAAATTGGTTTTATCCAATTTGGACATTGAAGTAAAAAGTTATGGCCAATTTACTTCAGCCTATTGGTTTCAAGAATTCCTTCCGTTAATCTCTTCCGGCCACGAAATCTAAGGTATGCAAGTGTTGATCTATGGACTCCTTTCGTCCATAGAGTCCATGAATCCCATTTTGAAAGTTCAAGTTATGTATATATATATATATATATATATATATATATATTCTAGACTTTGATGATGTATATATATATATGTTGATTGATATTTGATGGTTGAGATATATATGAGGATTATGTTTGTTACTTGATATATATATATATATATATGATTATGCATGTTGGTTGATATATATATGTGTGTGGTGATGGTGTATGTTTGTTGATACATGCATGTGATGATTATGTGTGTTGGATGAGATATATGGGGTGGCAGAAAACATAAAAATTTGACGAATTCACCAATGCCTAAAAGTGCATGTAAGGTGTTTGTGGAATTGTCTAAGAGGCTATAAATTTACGTCCTTAGGATATAATAAGTTCTAAATGACTAGATTACTTTCGATGTATACATTCAACATGAACTCCATGTTATTGTCTAAAATTGGAGATGTTGTGTGGAAGGCTTATGATAGGGTTGTAAGTGTGGATGAGGGATTTAGTTGGTGGAATTAAGATGAATGATGGTGTTGTAGCACATGTAATTGTTCATACTGACCTATGCCTAAATGGTGCATGCAAGGTAATTGTAGAAATGCCTAGTTGAAGAAGAATGGATCGTATGACCCCTTATGATCGAAGTGATGAGTTCATACCATACTTACATGCTACGTGTTTACTATGATGCTTAAGGTAAATGGTAAGGCTATTAGGCCACGCTAAGTGTGAAATATCTAATTATGGGTCGAATTGCATATATCAAGATCTTAAAGGAAAGAACCTTGAGAAGTGAACCATGATGTGTTGAATGTATGTTATTTGTGCGTATCTCGATTGGATGAACTATGTTATGCTGTATTCTTCCTTAACTATATGCATCCTTGTTGAATGATCTACGATGTAATGGCATGAGATCCCAATACTTGTATATGAATATGATCTTCAAATGATTGGTGTGAGGTGTTAATGAATGCATGGTGCATGATGGCCTGTGGGCATGTGAGTATGCATTATTGTATACTACGTATTACTTATGTTATTGATTGCTGGGGGTACGTATGCCCGAAATAGTCTCCTGGTCTAGAGCCGAGTCAGTTCCGTGATAATCTTAGTCGTGCTATGATCGATGAATTTTCGATGATTTGAGAACTTAACATGAATTCCGTGAGAACTTAGTATGTTGGGTTTTGAACAAGAATATCTTTTCATTCTTATGCCCAAAGAATTGATTTTATCATTGGAATTTCATGATTTTGTAAAGTGGGTAAATACCCAAGATGTTTTAATGACGAATTATGAGGTTATGAAAAATATAAATTGTTTAAGCTTTGATGTACATGATTACTTTATTATTCCCAAGTTATGATTTGATGTGGTGAATTTCATATTTCTACCATGAGTTGATATTTCAAGTATTTTCAAGGTATGATTTTTGGAACTTTGAATCGTCCAATATTGGTATACATAATAACCTTATTATCTTGTTTTCTTGAATTGAGATTTTATGCCATAAATTGCATACCACTACTATGAAATTATTTTTTTGAGAATTCTTGATATAAGAGCCATGATTTGAGTTACATTACAACATACAAAATCTTACTATGATTTAAAGATCTTAAATGCTTTTTAAAAGCTATTGTCATGATTTGAATATTGGAATGAAAGAATGATCATTTGAGAATATTGATTTGCATCCGCAGAGTCGGGATGATTTATATTGATTTTAAGCTCGAGAGACGAAATGCTTTGTTATTGATACCATGTTGATGTTGAGGAAAATTAAAATGTTTTCAGCTAAAATGTGGTGAGTTAAGAATCCACAAATTGATATGATTTGATAAATGAGAAAGAGATTTGATTTGGTCTTTATGATAGACCTTTGCGATGTTGTGGTGAATTTCCAAAGAGATTTAATTTAGTGTTTATGATAGACCCTTGTGATGTTGTGGTGGATTTCCTAACGCGTTCTGAGCTAGTCGGGGAGTATTACTTAGCACCGAGAGGGAAATTTGGTATTTCTCCAAACCTATGTGCCACTGTAGGGTTGTTGATGATGATATTGTTGGCCAGTGAGCCAAATTATGATTATGAAAGCTTTAAGGTTGTACTCCCTGGCAAGAGTACAACACTCTCGCCAATGGGAGTTCTCTCCCTAGGAGGGCAAACGTTGGTATTCCACGCGGCTCACGTGGGGTTGTCGATTATAGGAAACTCCCTTACCCATAAGAGTATGTTTCTTGAACTATCGAGTCGCTCTGAGTCTTGAGTTGATGAGTTTGGTTGTCTATGATGAGTCATGAGAATTTATGATGAATATTGATAATTTTATGATTATTTATGGGATTTTACTTATGTTTTCCTCTCTATAATATTATGAGAAGTATGGATAATGAAATTCAAGCCATGTGAGTCTTCATTTTCCGTACGTATCTTTTATGAAATCAAAGATATTATTCAAATTATTGCGTGTACCCCCACATATTCAGTTGCTTATGAGGAGTCATGGTGAGTTATGTAACTACTTCCCACGGTTTCTGAGTCAGTATAAATCTTCAGGAGTCAGGGGTGTGAGTGTATTCGATTGATCAGTATTGGTATCCTGTGATTTAGTAATGCAGTACCCTAGTACAGTAGTGAGTTCCGAGGACAGTAAAGTGGTTGTGAACTGTGCATTCATATGTGTGTACTCATTCGTTATTCTCATGATTATTCTGTTGATTAAATGTTCATACATAAGCCTTTGCATTTAGCTTTCCCTGCTTGCATACTCAGTACATCTTAGTACTGACGCATTAGCGCTATGGTGTTCATTTATTTTGGGGTACCATAGGTTCAGAGGAGTGAAACTTGGAGCATCTTAGAAGTCACTTGTATAGCAGCAGTGGGTGCAGCAGTGAGTCCTCATCATCCGAGGATGTTGTTATTACAGTATTTGATTTTAGTAGACGGAGTTAGTTGGGGGAATTGTCCCTTCAACTCCACAGTTCAGGCAGTGTAGAGGCTTTTTAGATAGATGTATTAGTGTGTGGTTTAAGGTATTGTATATTTATAGATGTTTGAACCTTATGGCAAGTGTTAGCCAGTTTTCACATGTATTGTATTATATTATGCAGTGAACAGGTACATATATCAGAAAAAGGGTTAGCTTGTCGTCCTTCGGGATCATAAGCACCGTGTGGCATTTCGGTTCTCAGGAATCGGGGCGTTAGAAACTTGGTATCAGAGCCTAAGGTTCAACAGTGTCCTAGGAAGTCTGAAAAGCCGTATCTAGTAGAGTCTTGTATAAGAGTGTGTTGCGCGCCACATTCATGTACGGGAGGCTATGGGATGTTGAGAAGAGTTTCCATTCGTTCATGATCCAGATCGTGCTATAGCAAGATTTTCCAAGAGAGTTATGTAGACTCTTGTAATGATCTACTTATGTCAGATTTACCTTACTCTTAAGGTAACAGAAGTAGTGAAGCCAAAGTCTTTCAGATAAAACTTTCTTTGACGGTCCCTGCAGATAGTTTTGTGACAGTGTTCTCTAAAGTAAGAAGAGTATGCCTTATGGGGTTAGCTGTTTATATGGTGAATGAATAGGCTTGAAATTATATATGTAATAATCTAAGTGTGGAAGTTGGGAATTATATATGTTGATTGATAGAGATATAGCTGCGATTCTCATGGTATGGAGAAGTATAAGTTTAAGAGATGTGATATTTGAAGGCTAGAATGAGAATAGTATGTTTATTAAAGATTTGTGGATATTCATGTTATGTTTTAGAAGCTAAGCTTGAATCTTTGAAGAATGTAAGTTTGTGGACTCCAAACTAAGCATTGAGATGTGAGTGTGGTATTAGTAGCCTATGAAGAAATCGAAGTAGATAATGTGTTTAGTGAGACAAGTAGGTGTTGAAAAGAGTGTATGTATATGATGATGATTGTAGAGATTAAGGAAATATAAGAGTTGTATTCCAAGAAGTAACATTGGTATTGAATTTATGTTTTCAGGTGTAGTCTTTCTGGATGAATTAAGTTATCATTTTGTGCACCGTTGTGCCTCAGACTCTAGAGTACATTGGTTGTAGTTTATTTCGGGGTTTAGCCAAGTGTTCAAAAGTGTCTGACGATGACCTAAAGCTGAGAGGATGATGATAGAGAAAGTGACAAGTCAGGCCCTCAGAATCTGGTAGTGGTGCCAGTAGGTATGAAAAAGCAATAAAGGGAGACAGTTCCCGACCCATTCTTATTTCAGTGAAATATGTCTAGAGGGACCTTGGGTCCCAAGGGGGAGATACCCCATATTGTTATAATAATTGCATTTCCATGCTCTTTCTATGATGTTAACCTCATCGCTGGTTGCATTTCTAGTTATGCTTTCAAGAATTTGGTATATTAGGTATATTCGTATTTAATATGCACGTTCAATAGAAAGGAACTCAAATTGTGGGCATGTTTGAACATGTATTGAATTCTGTGCATTTGAGATGCACGTGTATTGTGAAAATTTACCCATGAGTGGGTTGTTAATGTTTTATGCGATAGATGTGCATGACTAGTGAACGTACGCAGAGTATTGGTTGCTTCAGTCATGTGGTTATGTTTTGAGATGTGTTGCTATCTTGAATAAACCCAGTCGATTAGTGTTCTTGATCTGGCCTTCACATTCGAGGACGAATGTTTCCAAGGGGGAGATGATGTAATATCCCAGAAAATTTTTCGTCGAAATTTTGTGCGTAAACGTATTGGATCCTATCTTCGAGAATGATTTATAATTTTTTTGTGTGTCATTTCTTGAATTTCGACCCACCATTTTGTAGAGCATCGAATAAGCTTTTCAACGATATGTGGATCACCCAAAACGGACACTAGACCGATGAGTTACGACCATTCCGATAGAACTGTGAACAGTAAAATGTGAAGGAAAAAAAATACTGCAGCCAGGCGATTTTTTTGGTCAACTTCAAGTGATCATAACTCCTTGTACATAATGAATTGTGTGATATGCTATATATCAACGGAAAGCCCTAAGAGTCTTCTTTTCAATAAAATTGGTTTCATCCAATTTGGACATCAGAGTTAAAAGTTATGGCCAATTTACTTCAGCCTATCGGATAGATCACTGAAGGACAGATTCGAGTTTTATTTATTTCTTAGGGGCATTTTGGTCTTTCACCACTGTTTTAAACCTCTATAAATATCCCATTCAGCTGAGAACTTGTATTATTTTCCTCTTATTTCTCTTATATGTATATATATATATATATATCAAGTTAGGGTTAGGGTTTTGAATTGGGGGAAATTAATTGGAGGCTTTGATTCAAGAATTCCTTCCGTCAATCACTTCCGGCCACGAAATCTAAGGTATGCAAGTGTTTATCTATGGACTCTTTTTGTCCATAGATTCCACGAATCCCTTTTTGAAAGTTCAAGTTATGTAATATGATGATTATGCATGTTGGTTGATATATATATATGTGTGGTGATGGTGTATGTTGGTTGATACATGCATGTGATGATTATGTGTGTTGGATGAGATATATGGGGTGGCGGAAAACATGAGACTTTGATGAATTCACCAATGCCTAAAAGTGCATGTAAGGTGTTTGTGGAATTGTCTAAGAGGCTATAAATTTACGTTCTTAGGATATAATAAGTTCTAAATGACTAGACTACTTTCTATGTATACGTTCAACATGAACTCCATGTTATTGTCTAAAATTGGGGATGTCGTGTTGAAGGCTTATGATATGGTTATATGTGCGGACGAGGGATTTAGTTGGTGAAATTAAGATGAATGATGGTGTTGTAGCACATGTAATTGTTCATACTGACCTATGCCTAAATGGTGTATGTAAGGTAATTGTAGAAATGCCTAGGTTAAGAAGAATGGATTTTATGACCCCTTGTGATCGAAGTGATGAATTCATACCATACTTACATGCTACGTGTTTACTATGATGCCTGAGGGAAATGGTAAGGCCATTAGGCCACGCTAAGTGTGATATATCTAATTAAGGGTCGAATTGCATATATCAAGATCTTAAAGGAAAGAACCTTGAGAAGTGAACCATGATGTGTTGAATGTATGTTATTTGTGTGTATCCCGATTGGATGAACTATGTTATGTTGTATTCTTCCTTAACCATATGCCTCCTTGTTGAATGATCTACGATGTAATGACATGAGATCCCAATACTTGTATATGAATATGATCTTCAAATGATTGGTGTGAGGTGTTAATGAATGCATGGTGCATGATGGCCTGTGGGCATGTGAGTATGCGTTGTTGTATACTACATATTACTTATGTTATTGATTGCTGGGGGTACGTATGCCCGAAATAGTCTGCCGGTCTAGAGCTGAGTCAGTTCCGTGATAATCTTAGTCGTGCTACGATCGATGATTTCCGATGATTTGAGAACTTAACATGAATTCCATGAGAGCTTAGTATGTGGGGTTTTGAACAAGAATATCTTTTCATTCTTGTGACCAAAGAATTGATTTTATCATTGAAATTTCATGATTTTATAAAGTGGGTAAATACCCAAGATGTTTTAATGACGAATTATGAGGTTATGAAAAATATAAATTGTTTAAGCTTTGATGTACATGATTACTTTATTCTTCTCAAGTTATGATTTGATTGGTGAATTTCATATTTCTACCATGAGTTGATATTTCAAGTGTTTTCAAGATATGATTTATGGAACTTTGAATTGTCCATTATTGGTATGCATAATAACCTTATTATCTTATTTTCTTGAATTGAGATTTTATGCCATAAATTGCATACCACTACTATGAAATTATTTTTTTGAGGATTCTTGATATAAGATCCATGATTTGAGTAACATTACGACATACAAAATCTTACTATGATTTGAAGATCTTAAATGCTTTTCAAAAGCTATTGTCATGATTTGAATATTGGAATGAAAGGATGATCATTTGAGAATATTGATTTGCATCCGCAGAGTCAGGATGATTTATATTTATTTTAAGCTCCCAGACACGAAATGCTTTGTTATTGATACCATATTGATGTTGAGGAAAATTAAAATGTTTTGAGCTAAAATGTGTTGAGTTAGGAATCCACAAATTGATATGATTTGATAAATGAGAAAGAGATTTGATTTGGTCTTTATGATAGACCCTTGCGATGTTGTGGTGGATTTCCAAAGAGATTTGATTTGGTCTTTATGATAGACCCTTGTGATGTTGTGGTGGTTTTCTAACGCGTTCTGAGCTAGTCGGGGAGTATCACTTAGCACCGAGAGGGAAATTTGGTATTTCCCCAAACCTATGTGCAACCGTAGGGTTGATGATGATGATATTGTTAGCCAGAGAGCCGAATTGTGATTATGAAAGCTTTAAGGTTGAACTCCCTAGCAAGAGTACAACACTTCCGCCAATGGGAGTGCTCTCCTTAGGAGGGCAAATGTTGGCATTCCACCCGGCTCACGTGGGGTTGTCGGTTATAGGAAACTCTCCTGTCCATAAGAGTATGTTTCTTGAACTATCGAGTCGCTCCGAGTCTTGAGTTGATGAGTTTGGTTGTCTATGATGAGTCATGAGAATTTATGATTAATATTGATGATTTCTTGATTATTTATGAGATTTTACTGATGTTTTCCTCTCTATAATATTATGAGAAGTATGGATAATGAAATTCAAGCCATGTGAGTCTTCATTTTCCGTACGCATGTTTTACGAAATCAAAGATATTATTCAAATTATTGCGTGCATCCCCACATATTCAGTTGCTTAAGAGGAGTCATAGTGAGTTGTGTAACTACTTCCCACGGTTTCTGTGTCAGTATAAATCTTCAGGAGTCAGGGGTGTGATTGTATTCGATTGATCAGTGTTGGTATCCTGTGATTCAGTAATGCAGTACCCTAGTACAGTAGTGAGTTCCGAGGAAAATAAAGTGGTATCCGAGCTGTGGTATCTGGAGTCGTTATAATTTTTATATTGGTTGTGAACTGTGCATTCATATATGTGTACTTGTTCGTTATTCTCATGATTATTCTGTTGATTAAATGTTCATGTATAAACCCTTGCATTTAGGCTTCCCTGCTTGCATACTTAGTACATCTTAGTAATGACGTATTCGCACTATGGTGTTCTTTTATTTTGGGCACCATAGGTTCAGAGTTATGAAAATTGGAGCATCTTAGAAGTCACTTGTATAACATCAGTGGGTGCAGCAGTGAGTCCTTATCATCCGAGGATGTTGTTATTATAGTATTTGATTTTAGTAGATGGAGGTAGTTGGGGGAATTGTCCCTTCAACTCCACAGTTCAGGCAGTGTATAGGCTTTTCAGACAGATGTATTAGTGTGTAGTTTAAGGTATTGTATATTTCTAGATGTTTGAACCTTATGGCAAGTGTTGGCCAATTTTCACATGTATTTTATTATATTATGCAGTAAACAGGTACAGATATCAGAAAAAAGGTTAGCTTGTGGTCCTTCGGGATCATAAGCACCGTGTGGCATTCCGGTTCTCGAGAATCGGGGCGTTACAATAATCAAACAAAACAAGGTTGCTAAAGAAAAGCTTATTCTTATTCCGAATATGAGATTAAGAAGAGCGAAAGTACAAAGGAATAGGAAGAAGAAGAGGCAAGTGCAATTTCACTTCAATTTTACTTCCTTAATAACCTCTTTTTTTGTTAGGATAGGAAATAATTCAAAACTCACAAGAAAGTTAGGCTTCAAACTCTAATAGGATTGAGAAATAAAAAAATTAGGATGAAATAGCCCATCTTGAATGCCAAATCAACTACCCTATGGACTAGTTGGTCACTTATGCATAATATAATATAATTAAGGCAATTTCCTTAATGGGCGAGAATAGATCCCCCAACAAACGATGTAATACATAAAAGGATTATAGATGTAGTATTGAATAATTTTACCTACGACATGTCCTATTCCTACTTTGATGTAAAGAAAATCAGTAGCCTGAAAATCTTGGAATGATTATGGAATGCTTACCATCTTCAATTCGTTCTATTCTAAGCGGTCTATAAAAAGGTGGTAACACCCCAAAGTTCCTTTATAATTATAGTAGTTTTCGCATGAGTTTAGACTCTTTAAATAAAGTTAATCACCCTTACAAGGGTTGGGAATTAGTTGAGAAGTGTTTTGGTGCTTAGATGAAAGTTTTGAATGTCGAGAAGTTGACTTTGTGTCACGTTCTATGTCCCACATATTGGGTTTGTGCCCACGTTTCAAGGGTAGCACTGTAGGTACCTTTCTCTTGAGCATGCATGTCAATAAAGTGTCATGCTGGCTTGTTGGTACGCCTAACATCATGCGACAAAGGCTATCTGGCACACCTAGTAGAGTAACATGGTAGTTGGTTGGTGCACCCAGCAACGTAACACGCTCGACTAGGCCCAAACACTAAATGTTCCTATTTTCTTATATTTTAATAAGAGCATTTTGGTCCTTTAATCCTAAATGACCCCTATACTCGATATTTTAACTCCAAATTCATCGAACACTTGGTAGATTCTCTCTTTTTGCTTTCATACCTCTCTCTCTAAAGCCCAGGAGCACCATAAAAGGCTTTTCCCTATTTTAAAGCTCAAAAAGGGTCCAAGTTCAAGGTTCTCTCTAAGAATTCTCCAAATTCAGGTATGTAGGATTTCTGTACGGGTTCTCTTTCACCCTTATGCCAAAATTTTTAGATTTTAAAATATAATTTTCATGATTTTGTGAATTAGGGTTCATTCCCAATTATGAATTCTTCTTGAAATTCGTTTTCCTCTTATTTTTATATGATTATTATTCTTTCTAAAATGATTATACATGATTTCTAATGGTTCCAATTTTATTATTATACTTGAACAACAACTATGCATGATTTGATAGATTTAAGCCTATTTTCGTATATTTGGCACGTTTTGAGTATGTGATCCCATAATTTAGTAAATTTAGCATTACTTGTTTCAGTATTTCGAAATTTCAGGAAAAATCATTTTCTTTTGAAATAGTTCATGCTTAATTTTAAACAAATATTTTTTTTCTATGTTATGAGTAACTAGTATATATTTTTGAGAGTAGTATTTAGCACTGGACGAATATGGGTTCCAAATAGCTCAAGTCCTAGAACTACATGCTAGTGTAGGATAAATTTGGCCTCTTTAAGGCTCAACTCAGTTGTCCACCTCAGTTTAGGATCTATACTGATGGCAAGGTATAGAGCAACCCTCGTTGCATGGATCAGACGTTGGACTCCATGTTGCTCACATGACTTGTGCTAGTTAGAAGAAACTCCTCTAAAAAATGATTTAAACATAATGTATGCACATGACTCAACAATTTTCAATTCATGCATGACACTTTATGGCTCACAAATTTACTTCATATTTGTAGCTTATGATTACACTTTTGAGTCATTGTGCCACATGTTTTGATATGGCTTACATAACTTTATCTATTGCATCTCAAACTCAGTTCACGATATGTTTTTAAGTATTATTTATTATATTTTTGCATATCTCACATAATCATTACATCCTATAGTATTGGCTGTATACTTTTCTATTGCACTATATCCAGTCATAATATAGACTCAAATACTTGTTCTTATATACATAATTAAATTTGCACCCCATCTTTCAACATCGTAAATTTGGTGAGTTCCTTATGATCCGGGAATAGCTTACTGTTCCAGTTAATAATATTTCAATTTTTAGTTGCTTAGAGTTAGTTGGATTCCTATCCCACTAACTCATTGGTTTTAGTAGAGGCTTTTAGACATAATCAGATAATTTAGTTATATTTGGGTTCTCAGATTGCCATTTCATAAATTCAGTTTATTTTTTGTTTTGCTCATTTTAGTTATGATTATACTTCCGCTCAGATTTTAAGTATATGATATTAGTAATATGTTAGTATCAAATGTTCACTTGTGGTCCTAAGTACCGTGTCTTGTATAGGGTATAGACTCTGATCATGACATAAGTAGGGGAAAGAAAAGGTCTATACTCGTTATCATAGCTAAAAAGGTTACTTTATTAATTGATTCTGGAAATTTAAACATCATAGGGCGAGACTCAGAGCGAGTGTAGTGTCTTGCATTCCGGACCACTGATATGTACTTTTATTCATTACTCACCATTTATTTGGAATAAATACATAAATGGTTCATGGTTGTCTATAATGATTAGATAGACACTTTAATGCCAATGACTAGATAGATACGTATAATGCTTTGCAAATTTGAGTTAGGTTTGAACTCATTAAATATTTGTGGTTAGATCTGGATCATGATAAATTTTTTGTATACATGTGTGCAAGTTGATATCTAAGTTTTTACTAAGTGTACAAAAAAATTAGATTTGAGATGCGGTGAATATATGGGCCACATAATTAATCTACATGCTGTGGCACAACTTAAGTCTATACCCTAGATGAAACATGGCACTTGAAACCATAAGTAATCCCAAGTAAACCCTTAGTACTAGCATATTACTAGAAGAAAATACTTAAACACTGTGCGAAAGCATAATATAACTGAAATGAGCAATCTATAATAATAAACTGACTAAATATTTAAATGAATAACCCAATATATGAAACATTAAATCAAACTACTATAACAATTATGTATGAAAGCCTCTACTAACAGGAATGAGTTATTGGGACAAGATCCCCATCTACCTCTAAACAACTAAAATAACTGTCTGAGATAAATAACTAAATCTGAAACTAAAACTAGTTCCCCAACTAAATCTAAACAACTCAATAATTTTTTGAGATAAACATATTTATCTAAAACTAAAACTAGTCCACAAATAATGAGGCACCAAACCTAGGTTGGAATATGTACAATTTGTTGTAGTTAGCAATCTGAGAACATGCACCTAAATCTATATCGTCATAGGATATAGCAGAAAGAAAAAGTATGTTGTCAATACAATTAAATGTATTGAGCATGTGAGATATGCAATATCATAAATAATACTCACAACATGCTTTTAAACGTAGTTTATATGCAAATGAGTAAATGTATCAAACTATAGTACAATGACTTAAAAGTGTAATACTAAACTGAAAACATGAAGTATAGTTGAAAGTTATAAGGTAACATAGCTGGACTAAGACCAATGTCATGTTAAAAAATCAATTCTATCGGAGTTACTTATAGCCAATATAAACTATATGAGCAACATGGAGTCCAACGTACAATCCTAGTTAAGAGGCTTCCTTATATCTGACCAAAAGTGTAGAACCTATTCGGTGTGGATCCGTTAATGGATCTCATTTGGGCTAAAGGTGTTAATCTCAATTGACGAAATACCTTTTTCTATGGTGGTGATGTAGTTCTAGGACTTGGGTTATCTGAAACCTGTGTCCGCTTGGTGTTAAATAATTCTTCTAAAATATATTACTAGCTACTCATAAATATAAATTAATGTCTAAGAATGAAGTATGAACTAGTTTAATTTTACTATTGTACTGATATTCTGAGATACTAGAACTAATCATGCAAAATTTAATGATTTCTAGGATAGTGTTCAAAATGTGCCAAGTTTTGCTGAAATAGATTGGAATCTATCAAGTCTTACATGATTGTTCTTCACATATAATGACTAAGTTGGAACTACTAAAATCATGCATAGTTAATAAAAATAAGAACCATAACAATATAATACCTTGTAAAAACTGAAAATCTCAAACTTTAGACAATTGGGTTTGAACCCTAAATCATAAAATCATGAATATTATAATTGAAAATTTTAAACTTTGGATATGAGGGTGAAGGAAAATCCTCACTAAGTCCATACCTATTTGATGGATAATCTTAAACTAAAGCTTGGAGAATTTATGGTTGATTATGGACCCTAGGCTTTTGCTTGAAAGAGACTTGAGAGAAAACCTTTCTGATTTTTAAGAGTTTAGATTATGTGTTATGAAAGGCTAATTGGTTGTTAGACCTTTAATATCCCTTTAAAAATATTAAAACGATGTAGTTTAGGATTAAAAGATATGGAAAAAACTAAACTCCCCTTTTAAATTTCCTATCAGGAGTGATTCAGGAGTCACTCCATGACTCTTGATCACCATCTATGAGTCGTCGACTGACTCGTGACACCTAAGACTATCTTTATTCCTTTTTTATTTTAAGGACTACAATTGTAATATATGATTTATACTATTTTTCCATAACTCATGGTCTGAGTTGTGGTTACTGGAAAAGATTTTCAATCTTCTAAATTGCACATCTAATTTAATAGTATGGGTCAAAGTATGACTTGTACATTGATACCATAAACCATGGTTTGAGTCGTGGTGATAGGGAACATTGGGTAATTTGGGAAGCCTACCATGAGTAATAGTATGTACTAGTGATCTCATTGCAAGACTCATACCATGAGTCATACTGGTTTGGGACTGGAAATTTTTTATCTAATTTTCTACACTAAGTCTGTGTTTGAGCATAGTAAAACATAGGGTGTTACAATATCTCTCCCTTGATATCAATCATCCTTCAATGAAGATTAAGGTGTAACTAAAATAAATGACAAGTACTACCTAACTAATTACAGAAACTGAATAACTAACATGATAAACTGGTTTGAAATAAGAGTAAAAGCTCAGATGAAACTCATAGATCATGAATACATACTAAGGAATAACAAGTAACGAATAAAGACATGATAAAAAAGAAGAGTAGATATAGGAGGAAAACCATTAACTTAAATTGTCTCGGTGCCCGAAGGTAAAAAATGTGGGTACTTGGGTATCATATTACTTCTGCTTCACAAGTAGCTCCCTCAACGAACTAATTTCTTTATAAAATCTTTACCGATGCAACCTCTTAATTCCTCAATTTATATACCTTTCTATCAATTATCTTAAGTGTAACTTCCTCATATCAAAGAATTTCCTTCATACCAACACTTTATAAAGGAAAAATAAGTAATGGATCACCAAGGCATTTCTTCAACAAAGACATATGGGAAATTGGATGCACTGTTGCCAACTTTGTAGGCAACTCTAACTCATAAGCCACACTGCCAATCAATCTCAAATCTCTGTAAGGACTAATATAATGGGAGGCTAAGCTTCTCATTCTTATCGAACCTCATTACTATTTTCATAGTTGAAACTTATACCCCATTATCGTCTGCAAAATCAAGGTTACTTCTCCTAACATCTGCATAGGATTTCTAATGGATCAAAGAAGTCTTCAACCTCTCTCTAATGAATTAAACCTTCATCATAGCCTCATGAACTCAATATGGACCTATCAAAGTAGATTCACCTACCTCAAATAAACCAATAAGATATCTACATCTCTACCAGTAGAGTGCCTCAAAAGGGGCTATTTGGATGTTAGAATGAAAACTATTGCTATACACAAACTCTATAATTGGTAAACAATCATACAAATTATCCTTCAAGTCTCATCACACAATATCTTAACATGTCCTCCAAAGTTTGAATAATGCTCCTTTCTTGCCCATCAGGTGAAATGCTATGCTGAGATATATATGAGTACCAAGACCTTTCTGGAAAGACTTCTAGAACTGAAATGTAAAATAAGTACCCCTATAGGAAATTATTAACTAGGGAACTCTATGAAGTTTGAATAACTCACAGATGTAAAGTTTGGCATAGTGCTCTACTGAATCTGTAGTCTTGACAAGCAAAACGTGAGTTTATGTAGTCATTCTGTCCACCACCACCCAAGTAGAATTATGTTATCATCACGTGTGAGGTAATCTTATAATAAAATCTATATTAATATTCTCCCACTTCCAAGTAGTAATGTTGATATTTCGAGTTATACTTCTCGATCTCTAATGCTTAACCTTTACCTACTAGAAATTAGGATACTTAGTTAGAAAACTTGCTATGTCCCTCTTCATGCCATTCCAGTAATAGACTTCGATAGATCACGGTACATCTAGGTGGAACCTGGATGAATAAAATACAAAGAGTCGTTGATACATTCAAATTATAACTCCTTTAAGAAGCGTAAGCAGTCGTTGTCAAATATATAATCCAATAAAGTTGGGGTCGAATCCCTCAGGGAGTATGGTGAAAACCAAGTTGTATATAGTTCAATTGACAATTATCAGCAATTTCCATGAAATAGAGAGGTTTTGTTATGAAAGTTTGTAAACAGTAACCAATTTATTGTTAGAGAACAACATTAAATTGTAGAGATATAAATCAGTAGAGAAATTAAACTAGAGCTGTGTTCACCATGACTACTATCGTAATTAAGCGTCAACCATTTCATAGAATTCTTATGATATCGAAAAATATAGACTTATCAATTTCTAATATTTACCCAATTGTTTCTCAACCTAAATTGGGTGATTTGTAGTTTAATTCTTTTGAACTTAAAGATGAAATTAATCAAATTAAAATTCACTTCGACTTGGTTAATCTGGTTAAAACATCAACCATTAGACGGAGGTTAATAGCTTCGAATCCTCGTTGAGAATCTTTTTCCCATTTTAATTCCTTATTTTAAGTAAATCAACCTTAAGAAGTGTTTAATGTTTTTAATGATTAGAAATAGGTTAAGTACAAAAATATTATTAATACAATTCTCATTGTCATTCAAATTCTAATAATAATTAACATAATAATAACCATTTCACCATGCAATGGCCTATGATCCTGTCTTAGACAATCAACTTATAACCTAATATAATGGACTAGGAAAGTTCTAGATGCATGCACAAAGTAAGAAGACAATGCAATATCCTCTCACACGCATGACATGGCATATATTAGTCACTACCAACTATCAGATTCATATGTAAGTTTAAGCAAACATCACCATAATTATATACTACTATGACAAGCACTGATCCACAATGGTTAATTTAGCAAATAACATCACACAAATTTTTGATGGGTCCTCATTTTCATTAATTTTAATAAACAAAAAGGGCCATTAATTTTCTATCGGCCTTTTGCATACACAATACACAATAACAAAATAATAACAACTTACATATCCTAAACAAGCTAGTTCTCCTATATACACACGAGGGATAAAAGGCTATAAAAACCTTCGTGGACATAAGTACCCCCACGCACAACAAAAAGCTATATATTATCCTCAATGTATTATCCATAAATATATAGTATTGGAGTGAGGATATACCTGTGGTGCCCTAGGAACTTGTGTCATATGACACTAAGTGTGATGCAATATCAGCCATTGCATCATCAAAAATGGTACCAGGTATGACGGTGTGCTCAAAATAGTAGTTGGTGAAGAAAAAAACTCTACACTCATCTCAGTAGTGCATGGGCCACTAGTAGAGGCCCCCACAACACAAGCCCATAATGCTTTCTACCATGGTTTATTTACCTTATTAGATTTCCTTATCGCTTTATTTATGTCTATTTTCTCTTTCTTTTTTTTTTAAATTTTAGGCTTTTTTTTTCACGTCGTTTCCTTTTACCTTTACCCTTAGCATCAACAAGTTTTTCTATTAAATCATAAAATCTCTACTCTTTATCTTTGAATTCTCATCAACTTGAGCCAAGAATTTCAATATTGGTCTATTCTATAAAGTAGTAATGTCTACCCTAGCCCTATCCAGCTCTGCCTTAAATTTAGGAAGATTAGGAATAATCATTTCCTCCTGTCATTGATTTAATATTTCATATCATCAATGCACCCATGGAGAGTAGCATAAAGTACCAATGGTTCTATTATTTTTCTGTCTACAAAAGGACCAAATTCTTAAGCAAATAATTTTAACTGTGCATCAACTCTTTTTTCTTGCTTGACTATTTCTAAAATAATGAGGGATAATCACATACTTAAACGTTTAGGATACAATAGGCATCTTGTCTGTGGTATCAACTGTAGGTGTAGTATCTATAGAGGGGGTAGTATGAAGAGACTCAGCTATATAATCTCTTGGTAAAGTCCCATTCTTCCACTAATTAAAAGTTGTGAATAACTTACTTATCTGGTGCTCTAATTTCTTGATAGAAGTGGAATAGGAAGTTACTTGTGGACTCATTGAAGACAAGTCATTTTTTAATTCATTAACACCCAAATTAGTGGATTTTGATCCTTTCAACAATTGGCCCATCATAGCCTCCATAGAAAGTTTCCCCAAATCATAAGCAACATTATTATGACTCCCTGGTGGTACATACAATCCACTTCTATCATTCTTATTCTTCTAATTTCCTTTCTTATGATCTCTATAATCGTCTTTGTCATAATAATTGCCTCTTTGATAGTTCCAACGTTGGTTTTCTTAAACATTGGTTTGAAAATCCCCCAAATTATTCAAATAGTTTACTTTCTTCTTAGAATTGGATTCAACTACTCTACTATGCGATCTAACTGCCTTTACCTTCTCAACACCACCAGCTAACAAGTGTTTCTTTAGTAAATCCATCTAATTTTTCATATATGCCATGTCTTGGTCACACTTTTTTTCTCTTAGTGTCATTCGGCCAACATACCAACTGCACAAGTATTACTTGCTACCTCAGAATCCCTGGTATGTCAAGCTCTCTTAGTTTTGGTTAGGCTATTAAGAATTATAGTTATATTTGCAAAAGTGTGTGCTACAAATGAACCTCCAACTACATTGTTAATTATTGGCTTCGTGTTTGAGTTTTGTGACCTAAAAAATATTTCTGCAAGGTGCTCATTAGTCATTTTGTGATTAGAACATTGGATTAGCTTCTTATTGAACCTAAGACATGTCTCATGTAATTCCTCATTCGATAGATGACTGAAGTTACTTATCTCGTTCCTCAACTATAACATCCTATAAGATAGAAAGAACCTTTTTAAGAAAGCTCTTTTTAATTGCCTCCAGTTTGTTATAGAATTAGGTGCCAACTCAGCTAACCACAGAGTCACTTTCCCAGATAGAGACAACATAAATAACCTTAACTAAATTATATTCTAACTAACTCCTGGATAATTAAAGAATTTGTATATATGCATGAAATTAAGGTCTAGTCTGATCGAAGTCAGCTGACTCACATGGAATACGGGGTTCATTTTCATCCAGCTGGTCGCTTGAGTCTATAGTCTTTCTTTCCTATCTACTTTTATACAAGGTCTACTTTCAGACAGGGCCAAGACTTTAGTTTGTTTAAGTAGGTTTGGGCTAAGGTCATTGCACTTCTGCCACCTTTTGGTAAAGTAGGCTGATGGGAAAGCCCCCTTCCATCACAATGGTGTGGGGTGTCAGAGGCTGTTACCCCATGGACATTGGTTAAAGAAAAGTAACCCCAATTACCAAGCATTCCTACCCCCCAAAATTAAAGATCGAAGAACCTTAAGGTTGTTGAGGACACGTCTGAAACCAAATGCAAATCAGGATCATCACCAGTAGCCCTACAAATAGAACCTTAAGGTTCAACAACTGAATCATTATGTAGTGATATTAAACTTTATCCTATGAGCTAAAGGTGGTAGGATAATAGCTCTAGTAGAACCAATTCCATCTAAATCAACATCATCTTATCATTGAGGGCTAAATTAACCATAGGTTGTTGGCGTCCTCTGCCTTTTGGACACTAATTTTAGTTGGATAGAGAAACATTATCAATACTTCACCTATTAACAATATCACCCAACTCATCATCACCCAGATCTTCATTATATTGTCTTGTACACAACTAGGGACGTCTATATTTTATTGATTCAGTTACATAGTAAAAAGTGTAGCAAGTCTTTCCATTTCTTATTATCGACCATATTACTTCTCAATGTCCATTGAGTTCAGGGTCGTAGGTCAATAATGGTTCACCTGAATAACGAGTACTAGGCATTCATAATAAATATCCTACGAATACAAAAATAATAAATAAAAGTAAAATTAGGAGATGGGACTAAAATTCAAATAAAACACATACACTTAGTTGACAACTGTCTTTTCCTAATAACTATGCCAAAATTTGATATTCCCAAACTACAACTCCTTTAAGAAACATAAGTGGTCATGGTCAAATGTATAACCCAATAAAGGTTAGGGTCAAATCTAAAAAAAATATGGTGAAAACCAAGTTGTATGTAGTTTAATTGACAATTAGTCGTTAATTTCCATGAAATGGGAGGAGGGAGGGGGGGTTGTTAGGAAAGTTTGTAAAATAGTATCCAATTTATTTCTAGAGAACAAAGTTAAATTATAGAGATATAAATAAGTGGAGAAATTGAACTAGGGTACCTTTCAAGTCATTTTTCATATTTCTGCTTATTTTCACTACTAGAGCTTTTCTTTAGCTTTCCTAAGTCTATATGACTTACTAGAACTAATAGTTCGATTACCGAGAAGTTCATTTGTTTTTTAGAGCCAATTTCCTATTTTGAAGTCTCCGCTGGTTATAAATACCCACCAAGCAAAGACTTCAGTCAAACAATCTCGAATGCAAATTTTGGCTATTCCAAAAAGCTCTGGATTATTGATTTTAGGCTAGGTGGACTCTAAGTTTGGGTTTCGAGACACCCAATTTTATTTTGACTTATTGTTCAAAAAGTTAAGAAAATAAAAATTAGGTGTGGGACCCACTTTTTGTCAAAAGGATGTTAGATGGAAATTTTGACTATTCCATTAAGTCTAAAACGTTGAATTCTACATGGTAGCATAGTTTTTTTGAGCACACAAGGTTCCGAATGAATCCCATGCACCCGATCAAAGTATATTCTAGTCTTAGCAAAAATTTGGTACTTAGCAACAATTTGGTGCATTGCTTGTGCGATCGCGATCTTGGCAGATCACAATCGCAAATGGCCAACAATCATGATCGCAAGATGTGATTAACCCTTGCCAGATTGCGATTGGAATATTAGAGTCGCAAAAGTGACTATCTCGTAAGTGATTGTTGTGATAGCAACAACTCAGTCGCGATAGTGTCACCCAAGTACCTGGTATGGGTATAAATTGTCCCTCTTGAGCTTCTTTTTGCCATTTTTCGTTCATTTCTAAGAGATCTAAAATCATAAATAGTGTGAAAACTTAAAACCGAAGCTTATGAGTGATTTGGGAGCTTGGATAACACTAGTTTACGTGATTATCTTCCGATTAGTGGTAAGATTTCACCCTTTTCTTGGTAGATTTTCCTTATTTCTTGTTCAAAAATCCCCAAACCTTGGAGGCTTGATTTTATCTCTAAATTAGATTGGATTGCACCATTTTTTAAGGGTAATGGCTTCTTGAGCATGAGGAAACATTGGGTTGGTTTCGAAAATGCAATTTTCTTAAGTAGGACCCACATGGGATTCTGGTGTGTTTTTTGGACCCAAAGAACTATGGTGCAATATGGGTATCATTATTCTTGTATTGATGAGTAGAATGTAATTTTTGTAGCTTTACATCTTGCAAAAGCTTCTCAAAATATAAAAGCTGTGATTTAGTGGATTTTTGAGCTTTCTTCAACATCCAATTAGGGTAGGTTTTACTCCTTGTTAGATTGAGCTAATTCATAGTATTTTTATGATATTATGTTAGATTTGGGATGGGTTTTAGGTGTTAGTGTGATAAATTGCAATATGATATTGGGCGTATTTCGTCCAAACAACACTATTTACCCATATTTAGACTTGTTTTGAGAATAAAAAGTATTCTAATTATATTGAAATGTGAGTTAAATTGTGTTTCATGGCTAGCCAACATAATTAGAAATACAGGATTAATTTCCCATGGATTTGGAAGAAAATTAGATGCACATAATGAAGAGACAAAATATCATATGGATTAAAGACAAAAACATATGGAGATGCACGAGAGTAATGAGAAAAGAAAGGAGTTGAGGATTGACGAGATGAAAGAAAGGAACTGGAGAAAAATTCCAGTAACTCGATGCGATCTCAACGCGTCGCGTTGATTGGCAAGATTTGTGCCTGAGAAAAAATTTGAAGAACAAGTTCCAGTGCATCGACGCAATGTCAACGCATCGTGTCGATGCATGAGTTTTGTGCCTTAGAGAATTCTACGAGTGCAACTTCAAGTGCATCGATGCGATATCAACGCATCACATCGATGTTTAAAGCTTTAACACTTAGCCAAATTTTGAGGAGCAAATTCTTGTGACACGACGCGATGTTAATACGTTGCGTTGTGTGGTAAAGAATATGAATTAGTTTGATTTTCAAAGATGAATTCTAGTGTGGCAACACGATGTTGACGCAACGCATTGGTTGGATCAATGTGATTAGCAACGCGTCACGTCATGGTTTCAGATCTGGTGAAATTTTCCCAACTATAAAAGAAACACCTGAGCACAATTCCAAGGTTTTTTTGGGGAAAGCACAACAGCGGCGGAAAAGCATGGAATTCTTCTTTTAGGGTTGTTATTATTTCTTTTGAACTTCTTTACTTTAAGACTAATTTTGGGTATGATTAATTACTTATTTTTGATGTTTAATTCAAACATGAGTGGCTAAATACCTTTGTCCTGGGGTTGAGGTCAAGAACATGATTACTCTTTGATATTCTTTGTAGTAGTTTCTTTTTGGATTATCACCTGGGTTGTTATTAATTTCTTGAGCTTACTATTTTAATGCCTTGCCATCATTAGAATAATTTATATTTCTATGTAAATACGGGAGGAGAATCATAGATTAGAATGAGGAAATTAAGGAGCAAGATTCTTATCCTTTTATAAAATAAGGGATTTGAATAAGCATCTAGGATAGGGATATACCTAGAAGCCTTGTTTGGTTCAATTGCAAGAAGATTACTTAATCAATCTAGAAGAATTATTGTATCTCTGTGGGAGTTGTAGCTGCAATATTCAATAGATAAAAGATTTTAGTTGGGAGATCAAGATCATTACCTAAACCTTGCGAACCAACAACCCGATAACCAATTAGAATACTATAAGAATAGAGATTTGTATGATTGTTTGAGAAGCCTCAACCCTGGAATTCTTATCATAACTATTTACAACCGTTGCTTGCTTTGCTCTAGTCATAAAATCTTATTTCTTGTTTATTAATTTATATTTTTATTCTCAAATTCAAAATCCTCTTGATACTATACAACACCTAATACTCATTGTCTGAAACTAAAAGTTGGTTAAGTTTCTAATTGTTTAGTCCTTGTTGGAATGATATTTAATTGTCTAAATCACTATATTACTTGAACGATCACGTGCACTTGCGTGTGCGTTTGAGTAGAAATAAGTTTTTGGCGCCATTGCCGGGGACTAATATAATTAGTAAATTGCTAAATTTTTGTTTTTTTGATAGTAAGTTTAGGTGTTAAAAACTTGATCTTAATGGCTGAATTTTTGCAGGTTTAGCTAAATCCAAGATTGGAGAGAGATAAAGAACTGGTAGAGCCTTTTACAGAACCAGAGCAAATCTTTCAACAAAGGCGAAGAATGGCTGAACAACGAAATGAACCTGTTGATCCAAATGCCGGGAATGTTCCACCTCCTGTCATTCCTATTATTCTAGTTATTCCTGCTAACAAGCTGCTAGACCTGTTCATAAGGTGGAAATCTTACTCACGAACTATGTGACAAACAATATTTTAAAGCCTGAACTAGGAGGTCGATTTGAATTGAAGTAGAATAGGTGCAATTGCTGAATTCAGCAGGGTAATTTCATGGCCTCTCATACGAAGATCCGCAGCAGCATATACAGACCTTCTTGGAAATCAGTGATACATATATTCCTGAAGGGGTAAATTCTATCTATGTCAGATTGACCCTCTTCCCTTTCTCCCTAATTGGGGAAGCAAAAAGGTGGTTACATGCTGAACCACCACTCTCCATCACTTCATGGGAAGATCTAGCTCAGAAGTTTCTTACTCAATTCTTTCCATCCTGGAAGATGACATACTTGAGGAGTGAAATCTTGAGATTTAGACAGAAAGACGTCGAGAATCTCTACCAAGCTTGGAGAGATTTAAAGGTATGCTAAAAAATTTCCCTCACCATCATTAATCCAATGATGTTCTTGTGCATACTTTCATAGAAGAATTGAATCCAAACACGAAGATTCTCTTGGATTCAGCATCAGGTGGATAGGCTCTTGAGAAGACATATGAAGAATTGTACACACTGTTGAATCAGATTTCATAAGGGAACCCTGAATGGCATGTAGACTTGAGGAGTACTCCTAAAATGGTTGCAGGGGTATTGGAGATATGAAGGCATTGTAATTGGTCCATGTTATGAGTTTGGCAGTGGTTGAGATGATGAAAGTACCTATCAAACCATTGAATAGGCCAATTGGTCCATCGCCCAAGCCCTCAGTTGAAGAAGCTCCTGACTTGGAGCTTAAGGTTCTTCCTCCTTATTTACAATATGTTTTTCTTGGTGACCAAGATACTTTGCTTGTTATTTTGTCTGCAAGATTAACAGATGTACAGGTAAAGGAAGCCATAACAGTTCTAAAAAGGAGAAGAAAGTCGATTGGTTGGCAAATGTCCAATATTATAGGAATAAATCCAGCATTTTGCATGCACAACATCTATATGGAAGAGGGTTACAGGCCAAGAGTGCAGCAACAAAGAAGGTTAAATCCTGTGATGAAAGAGGTGGTCAGAAAAGAAGTGATCAAGTAGTTAGATAGTGGTATTGTCTACCCAATTTTTTATAGCAAATAGATGAGTCTAGTGCACTGTGTCCTGAAAAAAAGAGGGATGACTATAGTAATTAATGATGATTATGAGTTGATCCCTACACGCATGGTAACCGGTTGGAGGATCTGTATTGACTATCAGATGTTGAATGAAGCAACTCATAAAGATCACTATCCTTTTCCTTTCATTGACTAAATACTGGATATATTGGCAGGACAAGAGTATTATTGTTTTCTAGATGGGTACTCTGGCTACAATCAAATAGTCATAGCACTGGAAGACCAGGAGAAGACCATTTTCACATGTCCCTACGACACATACGCATTCAGACGCATGCCCTTTGGCCTATGCAATGCACCTGCTATATTTTAAAGATGTATGATGGCTATATTCACTGACATAGTTGAAGACTTTATAGAGGTATTCATGGATGATTTCTGTAATACCCCGATTTGCTGAACCGGAATGCTACGCGGTGCTCATGACCCCGAGGGACCACAAGCTAACCTATGACTGATATCTGTACCTGTATACTAACAATCATAATATAATAATGCGGAATACATGGAACTGTAAGGCCATAAGGTTCAACTGAGTACAATCATGTGGGCGAAAATACCCAAAACAACTAAATCTAAACGTAAATCCGAATGCCTCTAAACTGTCTAAATAAGGAGTTAAAGGAACATGTCTCCAAATAACTCCCTAAAACTGAACTGAAGAATAAATAAATGAATCAAATCATATTGTCCTCGAATCAATGAGGACTCACTGTATCTCTACGACTGGAACGCTACCGCTACTGTTGGGCTGGAGCTCATGTCTCGGAACCTATGGTGTAACGTGAAAAGAAAGCACCATAGCACAAATACGTTAGTACAACTGGAGTACTGAGTATATGAGGAAGGTTGGCTTAGCATAGAGGGTTTCATGCATGAACAACACTGACTGACTAATATGAACGTGGGAGTGCAAACACATATATTTAGAAATTGGGACCGTGAATATGTGATAGCATGACTTGTAAGCTAATACATGGTTTACTGATAACTGTCATGACTGATACTGAAATTGATAACATGGGTGACTGTATCTGACAGTCCTGTATATACTGAAATCTGAAGAATAACCTGAGTTCTTTTACTGAGACTGATACTGAAACTGTGGGAAGTAGTATCTAACAGACATGCCACATGTATGCCGTTATGGCTAAGCTGAGGTCCAATCTTTGCCCCAACTAGAGGGGTGTCAATACCGCGCCACTAGTAAGGACAGCTGTGAGACCCTATACTGGTAGGTACTCAAATGAGAACGGTGGGAACCCTAAACTGACGGGTTAAGCCACCTCATCAACCCTAAGCTGACGGGTTAAGATGTCTCAACCTACGCTGGCTACGTAGTTCTGGAACACAAGGATTACTACTAAAAATCACACCCTGAACTGGCGGGTGAGTTCCCATCCTTGGGTTCACTCGGTGCTAACCTCTACTCTCATCTGGAGGGACTGGACATGAATAACTGACTGTGCATAACTTGATCTTACTGAATTCCATTGACTGGCGGAATGTTACTGATAACTGATAACTGACTAAGATCATGAGGTTTTCCTAAGTCACATGACTGACTAAAGTCTATAGAATCATAGCTTGAGTTCGGATATTGTGAAACATGACATGGATCTAGGAACATAGCTATAGTTTTCGAGTACAAGTACCTCCAAGACTCGATGGAAGGAAACTAACACACATGACTGACTTGATCATAAGAGTAGAGTCCATAATTTATAATATCATAAGTAGGGATTTCATACTAAGCATGGTTATCAATAATGTATTGCATGGAAAGGATTTCATATCACATGGAAGTACTTGCACAATCTTAATATCATATTCATTGCATAATCATATTGGCAACACATACTAATAGCATGGAAGTTCATGTGGATTGCATGGTTATCATGCATCTTGCTCATAAGTAGGATTTGTAAGTAAACATAGCATAATCTCATAAGAATAGTTCATGAGAATTCCAACAACATTTACAAGGCACATTAACAACATATAAGTCATTGGAACGTAAGGGCATATCATGAATCCTTCACTTTATCACAATTTAGCTATATTGCATAATTTCTAGTTCCTTAGGCATTTTATCAAACACCTTACATGCACATCTTAAGCATAGGTGAATTCATCAAATTATATATCATGAACAACCAAATTTACATGTTTCCAACTCATATGATATCATGAATTGACAAAAACATATAAAAATTCCATCTTGGGAATCACCCAATATCAACAACATGATCATCAACACCCAACAATATAGAAATCATACTTTATAATGAAAACGAGGAAAACAAACAAGCATCAACATGGGTATGATCATATCACCACAATCAACAAAGCTTTTATATTTTAAAGATTGATTCTTGAACTCCACGGACGAAAAGAATCCATGGATGAACACTATGCATACCTTAGAAGGAAGATTCTTGATGATTGACGGAGGAATTTCCTTGAAATCGGATCTTCAAGCTTAATTAGGCAACCCTAGTTGTTTTTCTCCTTTAGTGCTCTTGGATGATGAGCTTTGAGATGAAAATAGGGTTGCAGTATGTTTAGAAGATATATATTTCTTAGGGTTAAGTTTAGGGACGTGTAAGGAGTATTTAAAGACTTAATTACCTTTAAAATAACTCAAGATGAAGTGTTTTTGACACCTGGAATTTACTTAGGCGGAGCCCAAGTGATCGCCTATGCTTGGGTTGGGCGACACCTAACCAATCGCCTATGCTTGGGTTGGGCAGTGCCTAACCAATCGCCTATGCTTGGGTTGGGGGGCGCCTAACCAATTGCCTATGCTTACTGTCTCTCACGAAAATGGGCATAACTTTTTGCTCGGGTATTGGAAGTCAAAATTGGTATCGTTGGAAAGCTAATTCGATTTTGTACAATTTGGTGGGTCAAAATTATCCAAAATACCACATTAACATTGAGTTATACTCGTTCAAAGATGACCCTTGAAAAATCAAACACTAAAACTTGATAGATTCAAAAACTCTTAGCTTGTATTACCTTAAGTGACTCATATGAACATGCTTAATGCATCATAAGCTATCCTATCACTAGGATATTCATTGTAAGTTATGTACTCAAGTATGAATCACAGGATAGGAGATTTCATACGTAGGAATATTTATTCACTTCCTAGCTTAGAAACATGCGGGGTATTACAATATCTCCCCCTTGGGAACATTCATCCTCGAATGAGAATTTACTGAGAAGGGATACGAGACAATAGAACCCGAACTGAACATAAAGAACTGAAACTTGATCTCATGACTGACATGCTAAACATACTGAACTCGTGCATATTTGATGCACGGACAACTAATACATGAATGCATGACTGAGTATGAAATGGTTCATAGTTACGAAGTTTATACTGGAAACATGAACATGAAACTTAATAAGCTTAAGAAGAACTATTACCTTGAGCTTGATCTGAATTGGCAGGGAAGAGGTGAGGATACTTGGTACACATATCTGCTTCTATTTCCCAAGTAGCTTCCTCATGAGACTGATTTCGCCAAAGAACCTTGAATAGAGGGACTTCTTTGTTTCTTAATCAATGAATCTAATAATCTAAGATTTCGACTGGAATCTCTTCATAAGAGGGGCTGTTCTGAATGTCGATGCTCTGAATAGGGACAACAACTGCTGGGTCACCTATGCACTTCTTTAGCAAAGAGACATGGAAGACTGGATGGACTGAGGTTAGATCTGAAGGCAACTCAAGCTCATAAGCTACCTTGCTGAAACGACAAAAATTTTGAAGGGACCGACATATCGGGGACTGAGTTTCCCTTTCTTGCCGAACCTCTTCACTCCCTTCATGGGAGGGATCTTAAGATAGACATAGTCATTGACCTCGAACTCGAGATCCTTTCTATGAACATCTGCATAGGACTTCTATCGGCTCTGAGCAACCCAGAGTCTCTCTCTAATCAACTGAACTTTCTCTAAGCCCTCGAATACTAGTCAGGACCTATGATTGAGGCCTCACTAACTTCGAACCAACCAATCGGAGATCTACATCTCCTACCATAGAGAACTTTGAATGGAGCCATCTGAATACTAGAATGATAGCTATTGTTGTATGTAAACTAAATCAAAGGCAAGTGGTCATCCCAAATTTCCTTGAAGTCAATTGCACACGCCCTTAGCATATCTGCAAGAGTCTGAATGGTCTTCTCTGCTTGAATATCTATCTGAGGATGAAATGCTGTGCTGAGATGGACTTGGGTACCGAGACCCTTTTGGAATGATTTCCAAAAGTGAGAAGTGAACTGGGTTCCTCTGTATGAAATAATAGATAGTGGAACACCATGTAACCTGACTAACTCCCTGATATAGAGTTTGGCATAATCCTCGGTGGAATAAGAAGTACGAACAGGAAGGAAATGAGCTGACTTGGTCATTCTATCTATAATGAACCAGACTAAATTATGCTGATGACGAGTTCTAGGCAAACCCATCACGAAGTCCATGTTAACTTCTTCCCACTTCCAAGTAGGAATGGTGAACGCTTGCATGGAACCACTAGGTTTCTGATGCTCTATCTTAACCTGCTGACATGTAGAGCACTTAGCTACAAACTCTGCAACATCTCTCTTCATCCCACTTCACCAATAGATCTCCCACATGTTGTGGTACATCTTAGTAGCCCCTGGATGAATAAAGTATCATGCACCATGCGCTTCTACAAGAATTCGCTGACACAATTCATCTATAACTGGAACACATAGACGACCCTGATAACAATAAATACCATCTCCCCCTTAGGAGAAAACCTCAACTTTCTGATTCTGAACTGACTCTTTGAGCTTGACAAGGCTAGGATCCCTGTCTTGCTTCTCTTTCACCTTGGATGTTGAATGAAGCAACTAATAAAGATCACTATCCTTTTCCTTTCATTGACTAAATACTGGATATATTGGCAGGAGAAGAGTATTATTGTTTTCTAGATGGGTACTCTGGCTACAATCAGATAGTCATAGCACTGGAAGACCAGGAGAAGACCATTTTCACATATCCCTACGACACATATGCATTCAGATGCATGCCCTTTGGCCTACGCAATGTACCTGCTATATTTTAAAGATGTATGATGGCTATATTCTCTGACATGGTTGAAGACTTTATAGAGGTATTCATGGATGATTTCTGTAACACCCCGATTTGCTGAACTGGAATGCTACACGGTGCTCATGACCCCGAGGGACCATAAGCTAACCTATGACATATATCTGTCCCTGTATACTGCAAATCATAATATAATAATGCGGAATATATGGAACTGTAAGGCCATAAGGTTTAACTAAATACAATCATGTGGGCGAAAATACCCAAAATAACTAAATATGAACGTAAATCTGAAAGTAAATCCGAAAGCCTCTAAACTGTCTGAATAAGGAGTTGAAGAAATATGTATCCAACTAACTCCATAATACTAAACTGAAGAATAAATAAATGAATCAAATCATATTATCCTCGAATCAATGAGGACTCACCGTGTCTCTGCGATTGGAACGCTACCGCTACTACTGGGCTGGAGCTCATATCTCGGAACCTATGGTGTAACATGAAAAGAAAGCACCATAGCGTAAATACGTTAGTACAAGTGGAGTACTGAGTATACGAGCAATGTAGGCTGAACATAAAGGGTTTCATGCATGAAAAACACTGACTGACTAATATGAACATGGGAGTGCAAGCACACAGATATAGAAAACTAGGACCGTGAATAAGTGATAGCATGACTTGTTAGCTAATACATGGTTTACTGATAACTATCATGACTGATACTGAAATTAATAACATGGGTGACTGTATCTGACAGTCCTGTATATACTAAAATCTGAAGAACGCCCTGACGGGTTAAGAAGTCTCAACCTACGCTGGATACGTAGTTCTGGAACACAAGGATTGCTACTAAGAATCACACCCTTAACTGGCGGGTGAGTTCCCATCCTTGGGTTCACTCGGTGCTAACCTCTACTCCCATCTGGAGGGATTGGACATGAATAACTGACTGTGCATGACTTGATCTTACTGAATTCCATTGACTGGCAGAATATTACTGATATCTGACAAATGACTAAGATCATGAGGTTTTCCTGAGTCACATGACTGACTAAAGTCTATGGAATCATAGCTTGAGTTCGGATATTGTGAAACATGACATGGATCTAGGCACACATCTATAGTTTTCGGGTACAAGGACCCCCAGGACTTGATGGAAGGAAACTGACACAAATGACTGACTTGATCAGAAGAGTAGAGTCCATAATTTATAATATCATAAGTAGGGATATCATACTAAGCATGGTTATCAACAATGTATTGCATGGAAAGGATTTCATATCACATGGAAGTACTTGCACAATCTTAATATCATGTTCATTGCATAATCATATTGGCAACACATACTAATAGCATGGAAGTTCATATGGATTGCATGGTTATCATGCATCTTGTTCGTAAGTAGGATTTGCAAGTAAACATAGCATAATCTCATAAGAATAGTTCATGAGTATTCCAACAATATTTACAAGGCACATTAACAACATAAAAGTCATTGGAATGTAAGGGCATATCATGAATCCTTCACTTTGTCACAATTTAGAAATATTGCATGATTTCTAGTTCCATAGGCATTTTATCAAACACCTTACGTGCACATCTTAAGCATAGGTGAATTAAACAAATTATACATCATGAACAACCAAATTTACATGTTTCCAACTCATATGATATCATGAATTGACAAAAACATATAAAAATTCCATCTTGGGAATCACCCAATATTAACAACATGATCATCAACACCCAACAATATAGAAATCATACTTTATAATGAAAAAGAGAAAAATAAACAAGTATCAACATGGGTATGATCATATCACCACAATCAACCAAGTTTTTATATTTTAAAGATTGATTATTGAACTCCACGGATGAAAGAAATCCGTGGATGAACACTACGCATACCTTAGAAGGAAGATTCTTGATGATTGACGGAGGAATTTCCTTGAAATCGGATCTTCAAGCTTAATTATGCAACCCTAGTTGTTTTTCTCCTTTAGTGCTCTTGGATGATGAGCTTTGAGACAAAAATAGGGTTGCAGTATGTTTAGAAGATATATATTTCTTAGGGTTAAGTTTAGGGAAGTGTAAGGATTATTTAAAGACTTAATTACCTTTAAAATAACTCAAGACAGAGTGTTTTTGGCACCTGGAATTTACTTAGGTGGTGCCTAAGTGATCGCCTATGCTTTGGTTGGGTGGAACCTAACCAATCGCCTATGCTTGGGTTGGGCGGCACCTAACTAATCGCCTATTCTTGGGTTGGGTGGCGCCTAACCAATCGCCTATGCTTACTATCTCTCACAAAAATGGGCATAACTTTTCACTCGGGTATTGGATTAAGGAGAAATTGGTATCGTTGGAATGTTAATTAGATTTTCTATATTGGTGGGTCTAAATCAGCCAAAATACCATATTAGCATTGAGTTGTACTCGTTTAAAGATGACCCTTGCAAAATCAAACACTAAAACTTGATGAATTCAAAAACTCTTAGCTTGTATTACCTTAAGTGACTCATATGAACATGCTTAATGCATCATAAGCTATCCTATCACTAGGATATTCATTGTAAGTCATGTACTCAAGTATGAATCACAGGATAGGAGATTTCATATGTAGGAATACTTATTCACTACCTAGCTTTGAAACATGTGGGGTATTACAATTTCTCTTTGTACGGTAATTATTTTGAAAAGTGTTTGCAGAATCTTGACAGAGTTCTAGCTCAATGCGAAGAGACAAACTTGGTGCTAAATTAGGAAAAGTGCCACTTTATGGTTAAGGATGGAATTGTCCTAGGCCATAAAGTGTCATGTAAAGGACTTGAAGTAGATAAGGCAAAGGTTGAAGTGATTGAAAAGTTGCCACATCCAGTCACAGTCAAAGGGGTGTAGAGTTTTTTGGGACATGCAGGTTTCTATAGGCGGTTCATTCAAGATTTCTTAAAGATTGCAAGCCCCATGTGCAAATTATTGGAGAAATAGAAAAAGTTCGAGTTTGGGGATAATTTCCAAGCTACTTTTGAAAAACTAAAGAAAAAGTTGATTAAAGCACCTATTCTGATTGCACCAGATTGGGAGTTACCATTTGAGCTGATGTGCTACGCTAGTGATGTTACCGTGGGAGCTATTTTGGGTCAGAGAAGAGATAAGGTATTTCACTCAATGTACTTGTTATCAAAGTATTGAATGATGCTCAAGTTAATTATACGATTATGGAGAAAGAGATGCTGGTAGTGGTGTATGCATTTGACAAGTTTAGATCTTACTTAGTTAGCACTAAGGTCATTATTCATACTGACCATGCTGCTATTAAGTATCTTGTGAACAACAAGGATGCAAAACCTGGACTGATTAGGTAGATTCTGCTATTACAAGAATTTGATCTTGAGGTTCGAGATTGGAAGGGAGCTGAAAATCAAGTTGTTGACCACTTATCATGGCTGGAAAGTTGGAACCATATTCTTGATGACTCTCTTAGTATTAAGGAAGAGTTCCCTGATGAAAACTTATTTTCTTTAGATGCAGTTGAGTTCCTATGGTATGATGATATTGTGAATTTGATAGCTTGTGAGGTGCACACTTTTAATGCCACCACACAACAAAGGAAGAAATTGCTCCATGATTCATGTGCCTATATTTGGGATTAACCGTATCTCTTTAAGCAGGGTCCAGACGGAGTTATCTATAGATATATCCTAGAGGCTGAAATTTCAAAAGTGCTGGAAGATTGCCACTCATCTCTTTATGGTGGACACCATGGAGGTGACAGGACTACTAGAAAAGTCTACAATCAGTTTTTTTGGCCTACGTTGTTTAGGGACGCAATTGATTTTGTGAAAAATTGTGATCAGTGTCAAAGGTTAGGTACTATATCAAGGCGTCATGAGATTCACCTCAATAATATATTTGAAGTTGAAGTCTTTGATGTTTAAGGGATCAATTTCATGGGCATATTCCTACCTTCAAAAGGCAATCTGTACATTTCTGTAGCAGTTGACTAAGTCTCTAAATGGGTGGAAGCTGTGGCGAGTCCGACTAATGATACAAGAGTGGTGCTGAAATTTATGAAGAAGAATATATTTTACAAATTTGGTACACCTAGAGCAATAATTAGTGATAGAGGTACGCATTTTATTAACTCTAGTTCAAAAATCTTATTGCTAAATATGGTGTTAGGCACACGGTTGCTACTACGTATCATCCCCAAACTAGTGGACAAGTTGAGGTGTCCAATAGAGAGATTAAGCAGATACTTTAGAAGACTATGAATGGGCAGAGAAACGATTGGGCTGAGAAGTTAGATGATGGACTTTGGGCTTACAGAACAGCATACAAGATGCCCATTGAGACGTCCCCTTATCACATGTTTTATGGTAAAGCATTCCATTTGACTGTGGAGCTGGAACATCAATCATATTAGGCCGTGAAAAAGCTGAATCTTGAGATGACTGCTGTGGGAGAATGATGATTATTGCAGATGAATGAGCTTGATGAGTTTAGGCTTTACGCCTATGAAAATGCCAAATAATAAAAGAGAAGACCAAGAGATGGAACGATAAATAAATTAAAGAGAGAGTATTTGAACCAGGACAACTTGTTTTATTGTTTAATTCAAGGCTTAAGCTGTTCCTTGGTAAATTGCGATCAAAATAGTATGGACCTTTTGAGGTCATGAGAATGACACCTCATGGAGCAGTGGAGTTGTGGAATAAAGAGAGGATGGAGAAGTTCTTGGTGAATGGACAACGTGTAAAACATTATTGGGCTGATCATCCGAATAAGCAAAAGGAGTCCATCACCTTTGCTGAGGGGTAGAACTGAGATGAGTCATGCCACGACATAAAATAAGGCACTGCATGGGAAGCAACCCACAAATGTAATGTAATAGTTAGTTTAATTTTTAGTAGTGAAGAACAAAAAGAAAAATACAAAAAAATGAGTTGTGCCACGACCGAAAATACGACGCTTGGTGGGAGGCAACCCATTTTTTCTCACATAATTTTGTTGTTTTTGATTGATGTGCAGGAATAAGAAATTTGGTGGAGATAGAGAAGAAGATAAGATGATAAGCACGGGCCTTTGAGTAAGTATATAGGTGATACATAGTTAGAAAAAGGTAAAGGGTAAGTAAAGATACAAGGAGGTATGGTAAATTTAGCCTTAGAAAATTTTCAGGATGCAATTTCTAGTGGCTCGATGCGATTCTGACGCATCACGTCGAGGTGCACCAATTCCACACTTACAAATATTTTCTAATGCTATAGAAAATTTTTCTAATGCTATTTCCAGTAGATTAACGTGATGTCAACGCATCGCATCGGTCCATCAATGAGTTTCCCATCACACCGCGTCAGTTGGCATGTAGGCAACACTTAGATTAATTATTTGATGTAACTTCCAGAGAATCAACACAAACTTGACGCGAACTGAAACGCGATTCCTGACGCGACGTATTGCATGTACCTAGTGGTGAAAATTTTTAAACCTGATTTACCCCTCTATAAATACCTTACCTTACCCATTTCCCTTCTACTCACCTAACCCTAGCTGTGCCACCCCATTTCCCCCCAAATCCCTAAACTTGCTCCCTTTATAATTTTGTCAATTGTAGCAACAACAATAAGTTCTCAACTTTATCTTCAATCTTGTTAACTAAGACCAGGTAAGTTTTTATTATATTTTGCGTTTAAGTCTTATGAACCCATGTGCTTTACTATTGTTGTAAGTTTTGTGTTCTATGATGTTAATTGAAACAATAGGGAAGTATTCAAGGATTGGGTTTAATTAATTTGAACTTTCATTGAATGTTAATTGTCAAAATTATGTGAGAACCTTAGGAGGTGATGATGACATGTTGTTGTGGGTTTGATATTTCTCATGTGGAAAGCAAGTGTATTCTGAAGTGGGAATCATGGTTTAACTGATTTGGTTCCCCTAAGGGTTTAAGATATATATTGATTGAGAATTTCATGTTTTGCTGTACCATGTGTTGAAATTCAATAAATTAGGAGTTACTTGATTCACTATATAATTGCAACTAAATGTGGGGTGGATCTCGATTCAAAACCACCTTAGTAGTAGCTACGAGATGCCTTGACTGAAGTGTAATTGAAGTGAGCAATGAGAATTGTCTGAATTGCCATGAAAGTGAGATGAAATTTTTGTTCGATGAAAGAAATTTGATGATACTTAATATATGAAGGCAATTAAGTGTGGGGTGGATCTCAATTCAACACCACCTTAGTGTTAGCTATATATGATCAAAGTGAGTGTTGTTGATTTGGATCTAGGAGTGACACAGGGAAAGCATCTAGTAAATTGTTAAGGGGTAGTAATGTGTTAATGAAGGGATATATGTCTGTTAAAGCTATTTAGTCCCTAAGCCATTTACTGAAACTGTTAACTGTTACATATACAAAATGTTTTCGTGTATTATTGTTGGATTAATGATTATAAGAATTGTGAATTAGAAAGGTGAAGTTTGAGTACCCTAGTGCATTCATAAACAAAGCTGAGCTAGAAATTAAGTGTGGGGTAAATTTCACTTTTAATAGTGATTAGATTTGAAGGTGCTTGTTTTATATGTTTGTGGGCTGTTATGTTTAATAGGTACAATGTCGATCTGCCACCAACAAAGAAGCAAAGGTAAAAATACAGCTGGATTATTCGATCCTAGGCACAAGAGGAGTCGTGACACTGAGATAGTACCTGCAGCCCCACATGTTCCAAAGGGGCAAAAGAGGTTTGGAACCAAGGCTGTAGCTGCGGTAGGATGAAAGTGGTACTCATAACATAAAATGTCAAAATATTCAGCTGATCAATTTATTAATAGGGCAATTTTAATGAAGGAATATCCTTTGATGGTGAGAAAGATAGAGGCACACTACATGAATTTTCTCTTCGAGCAGCCGGGTCCCTGCAACTTGAGCTTAGTTTGGGAATTCTATGCGAATTGGAACCCGAAATATTATGAGGTTGAGGTACGTGATCATGTGATAACTTTCACTGCAAATACTGTTAATGAGCTATTAGGTGTACCCTATGTGGATCCAGAGCCATTGAAGACAATGATCATTGAGTCCCCTTATTAGCATATCCGTTATCTCTTGTGTGGCATTAGATCTACGATGAGGTGGATTCGCCACAAAAAGGGAGGTATATATGTTTCACTTCTATTTGCTCACTTTAACAGGTAGGCATATTTATGGCAAGAATTATCCATGCCTTCCTAGTTCATGGGAAACATATGACGGAGGTGACCCGTGATATGGTATGTCTTATTTATGCTTTGAGATGTGAATATGGGTGATATTATTTTCTCAGCGATGAGAAAGGCCTGATTTTTAGGAGGTTGGAGATATGAATTTGGTGGATTACTGACAAGATTTTTGAGGTAACATGGTGTGACTGAGGAGGATGCAGACTATATACCACCTGTAAGTGACAGGCCACTCGATATTTCTCACACCAAGACACCAGCTCCTCATAGTGTGAATTTGACTATGCTCGAGCGTAATGCTTGCTCTGATGAGATCACAACCCATATGTATGGGCTAACTATGCTACAGTATAGGAATGGGGGGCGTCCAGCCTCCCAATAGAAGATTCGTGCGGTGAAGCTTAACTACCCTCTAGGACCTCATGCTCGGACGTTGCTGTGCATTGGGCCTAACTTTGATGAGCCTGTTGATGATGATGTCCCTACATGAAGAGAGGCGCATGGCTTATTCCGATGTCGAGTCCAAGGAAGAGGAGCAGTCTGATGATGGTGATTCAGGTGACGATTTTGGTGATGATGATGCTGATGACGTGATGGCCATGGTGACATTATACTGAGAAGGGAGTACCAGCCACCCTTTATTATGTTTAATTGCTAGCACTGGGACAGTGCTATGTTTAAGTGTGGGGTGGTTGGTCATCAATCTTCTTCATCTTTATCTCTTTTATTTATATTTGAACAATGTTGATTTTTGGTTGGTTTGGATGAACATTTTTTTTATTTCTGCTTTTTATGGGTTCTAAGTTAACAATATTGCTCTTTTTGGAAATTTAGTTTAATGATATTTTCTATGCTTTATTTATAGTATTTTATTTTTACCCTTTGTGGTAAAATTTTCAGATTACGAGTATTATGTGTGCCCTTTTTGGCAATTTTCTATGCAACGTCATAGTTAGTTGCCTTCCCCTATGATGGATGGATGATGACCATATTAAGGGGAGTGCGTCTTTAGAAGCTAAGAACATAATAGGACCCTGATTGCTACATGTGAAAAATGCAGTGTGTTGGGCAAAATGTCTTGATTTGATTGTGTTGAAACAAAATGAGATGTTTTTAAATGTAAGTCCCAACAAGTGTAGTTTGGTTTGTTTGGCTTAATGTTGAATTTAATAAAGTACAATATCAGAACTCGCAAGGATCCGACTTGATTCTCAGCATGCACAGTATGAGTGAGTGTTTATTCATATTCTGTATGTATAGGAATGACTAGAACTTGCCCGGTGTGTTTACAAAGCAAAATAAAGGGTGTTCAGTGTAGGAAGTGATTTAGGCATTTCTTTGTTAAGAGAATTGTAATGAATTTATTTACTTACCCTTATGCATGACCTTAGTTAAACACTGTTGGGCTTATAGCCTGATTTTTTTGGTAGCCTCATATGTAACCAAATCATTTCTTTGATAGAACTTAATTTGATCCATATTTCCTAAGCGCTTTAATACAAATAACAAAATGTAGGGGAATGTGAAGTACAAACAAAGAAAAAGGTGAAAGTGAATCTTTGGAGAAGTAATTTTCGCATTTAATTGTTACCGTCAGGAGTAGAAAATAATTTATGATGAAACTTTCAGTAGTGTTACCCAATTATTGTGTTACAATGAACCTATTTTGGCCCTGGTCCTTTAAGGACAATGTGCACCTCAACTAAGCAAATTGCTTAGGTTGAGGGTGGCTACTATAGGGGTGCGTAATGAGAATTGGGATAAAAAGAAAAGATGAAAAGTGAATGATAATGTATAAAGAAATTACTCCTATCGTAGTTCTGTTAATATGCTTAGAAAGATCTAGGTGAAACAATGGAAGGTGTAAAGATAATGTAAGGAAAATTTTGGTTGACAAAATGTGATAGTGATTGAAGGTAGTTATGTATTAAAGTGCTTAGGAAATTAGTCACTATTTCTAAAATAGTTCCTACCCGTCCCCTAGCCTGCATTACAACCATAAAAGACCTATTTGATCCTACATTTCAACATTCGACTATTAGTGGAGTAATATACTAAGGGCAAGCCTATGGTTTATCTCTTATTATGTATGAATTCTTTGTGAGAGTGAGTGATTGAATTTTAATATTCCCCTCTTGATTAAGATTGTTAAATTGTGAGTCATATGGGGAAAACTTTCTTGTTATGAGGGTGCATGCGGATGAAAGTTCGGATTACTTATTGAGTTGCCTGATTACGTACTTGTTTTAAGTTTGCCAACAAATTGAATGTCACTATTGGGATAATGCAGTGTGAAATAAAGGTTTATGTGCCCAACGCTAGCATGATTTTTAGGTGGTGATTAAAAGGTTTGATAATTGTTATGCTTGAAGTTGTTTGAGGACGAACAAGGTTTTAAGTATGGGGTGGTGATTTTCCGCATATTTATATGTCCAAACACCGCTATTTACCCATATTTAGATTTGTTTAGAGAATAAAAAGTGTGCTAATTATATTAAAGTGTGAGTTAAATTGTATTTTGTGGCTAACCAATATGGTTATAAATATAAGATTAATTTCCCATGGATTTGGAAGAAAATAGGATACACATAATGAAGAGACGAAAGATCATGTGGATCAAAGTCAAAAACATATGGAAATGCACGAGAGTAAAGAGAAAAGAAAGGAGCTGAGGATTGACTAGATTAAAGAAAGGAACTGGAGAAAAATTCCAGTGACTCAACGCGATCTCAATGCATCATGTCGACTGGCAAGATTTGTGCCTTAGCAAAAATTTGAAGAACAAGTTCTAGTGCATCGACGCGATGTCAATGTGTCGTGTTGATGCAAGTTTTGTGCCTTAGAGAATTCTACGAGTGCAACTTCTAGTGCATCGATGTGATATTAACGCATCGCATCAATGTTTAAAGCTTTGACACTTAGCCAAATTTTAAGGAGCAAATTCCAGTAACGCGACGCGATGTCAATGTGTCGCGTCGTGTGGTGAAAAATATGACTTATTTTGATTTTTAAAGATGAATTCCAGTGTGGCAATGCGATGTTGACGTAACGCGTTGGTTGTATCTATGTGATTAGCGACGCGTCACATTATGGTTTAAGATCTGGTGAAAATTTCCCAAGTATAAAAGGAATACGTGAGCACAATTTCAAGGACTTTTTGGAGAAAGCACAACATCGGCGGAAAAGCATAGAATTCTTCTTTTAGGATTGTTATTATTTCTTTTGAACTTGTTTACTTTAAGACTAATTTTGGGTATGATTAATTACTTATTTTTGATGTTTAATTCAAACATGAGTGGCTAAATACACTTGTTCTGGGATTGAGGTCAAGAACATGATTACTCTTTGATATTCTTTATAGTAGTTTCTTTTTGGATTATCACCTGGCTTGTTCTTAGTTTCTTGAGCTTACTATTTTAATGCCTGGCCGCAATTAGAATAAATTTATATTTCTATGTGAATTCGGGAGGTAATTGTAGATTAGAATGAGGAAATTAAGGAGCAAGGTTCTTATCCTTTTATACAATAAGGGATTTGAATTAGCATCTAGGATAGTGATATATCTAGAAGCCTTGTTTGGTTCAATTGCAAGAAGATTACTTAATGAATCTAGAAGAATTGTTATATCACTACGGGAGTTGTAGTTGGAATATTCAATAGATAAAAGATTTTAGGTTGGGAGATCAAGATCGTTGCCTAAACCTTATGAACCAACAACCCGATAACCAATTAGAATACTATAAGAATAGAGATTTGTGTGATTGTTCGAGAAGCCTCAACCCTGGAATTCTTATTATAACTGTTTACAACCATTGCTTGCTTTGCTCTAGTCATAAAATTTTATTTCTTGTTTATTAATTTTTATTTTTATTCTCAAATTCAAAATCCTCTTGATACTATACAACACCTAATACTCATTTTCTGAAACTAAAAGTTTGTTAAATTTCTAATTGTTTAGTCCTTGTTGGAATGATATTTAATTGTCTAAATCACTATATTACTTGAACGATCACGTGCACTTGTGTGTGCATTTGAGTCGCAATATAATACTTGGGTTAGTTGGATCATTTAGGCTATTTTGGATATCACTCTTAGGCATAATGTCCTAGTTAACCATACCTTAGGTGAAGTTGACCTTGTAGGATCTTGTTTAGGAAAGAAATGTTTTAGTTACTTAACCATTGAGGAGATTGCCTTGGTCACTTGAGTTTAGGGTGGAACTTACCCTAGTGTCATTACCTTTGGTGGAATTGACTTAGTTGCTCTATATTGGGAGAAATTGCTATCCTAGGGCTAGTTACAGCTTATCCAACATCTAATAATGGATTTAGATACCTTTGCGTAGTACGGGGTAGATATTGCTTGGTAAAGGATTTTCGGGATTTAGAAGTGGGCTCTTTGACCCACCTTAGGACAAGACTTGTATTAGTTATTAAAGACCTTTTATATGTATGTGTACATCTAAGAAATGTTTATTATGGTGATATTTAGATGCCTTGGTACTTAATGGTTATGATGGGTTGACATTGGGAGTAACGTTTATTAACTACACTGTGAATAACTTAGTGGTTAAGCTAATGATGGGCTAATTGAATATGCTATTGGATAAGCCCTTGATTATGATAATGATTAAGCCATTGATTAGTCTATTAATTAGGCCATTGGGTATGCCATTGACTAAGTTAGTGGTTATATTAGTGATCATGCTATCGCTGATACTAAAAACTATGCTTATTGGCTATATTAGCAATTATGCTATTGATTATACTTAAGACTATGCTTGTTGATTATAATTGTGATTAGGCTATTGGTTATGCTAAAGATCATGCTTATATACTATATCAGTGATTATGATAGAGATCATGCTTCAATTATGATTGTTGATCATGCTAAATAGCTATGCTAGCGGTTATGCAATTGAATACTCTAATGATTATGCTATTGGCCATAGTAGTAATAATATGGTTACTGGTATAAGTTCAGATATTAATTATGCTATGAACTATACAAATACCAATTCACGTCCGAATAATGATGATGATATCAATTATTATGCCCGGTGCAAGTCCGGAGGATGGCTATGATACTGATGATGTTGGTGATGATATGCAGAATGATATCGATGATGATATTTATGATGATATTTTTAATTATATGTCATAACCAAATTTCTTAGGTCATGATGGCACCTACTATAACCCGACAGTAGGCAAGCCAACCTCGTAGTCTGAAACTACTAGTAACGAACTACCAAGAGAGAAAAGAATGTGGAATAGTTGTAATAAAAGACTAACATACATAAGACAATACCAAAAACCAGTGGAATCAGTACAAGAGCTTCTACCATTAACGAACCATAGCTGCTTCACATGATTCACACAACAATGACAATAACCTATACTATGATCTGCAGGATGCAGAAGTGTAGTATAAGTACCAAACTTATGGTACTTAGTAGAAAACTGCCGACTGATCTCCAAAGAGAAAGTGAATATATATTACATATAAACAGAAAGGTAAACTATACCCAAATATCCAACAATCTGCATAATAAAGCTAATGAGATAAAATTGATAAGCTATCTAATTCATGTCCAAGAAACTAACATAATAAGGCTAAGAAGGTATTAGGATGAACTATCCCATTCTAGCCATACTCAGAAACCTCAACATTATACCATATCAATATAAGAGTAAAGGGCAAAACAATTGTGATATAGTATACAAGGCCAAGGAATGAATATACAATCTGAATAAATAAAGGATGAAAGGAATATACGTAATACCATAACTACTTATATATAGATGTACATATATAAAAACCATCATAGTACAACCTAAGGCATAATACTAACATCTTCAGGACTCATAATCATAGTGGAAGCTAGTTCTAATATTAACAGGGTCTCTAATCCACACGTCTAGACATGAGCTAACTATCAAAATGAAGAGATAGTAAGAAAAGAAATGATAATATCAATGTCTAAAACAATAATACGTAACTAATGGATAATCATGCATATAAATATAACTGCAAAAGTAAAATAGCAAAAATCAATACCCGGGCAAACAACAGTTCGAGCCCATACCTATGCAACCCCCCATAAGGTTGATAAATACAAGCTCCACACAATATATTGCAAAAAACACTCATAGCTATACCTATGCAAACCCCATATGGTTTATAGATATAAGAGCATACTGGTTATAGGAAATCCATATTCATAAATGAATGCGAGGTGAATCCATAATATCTTAACTACTATATCAGCATCAATATTATAATCAATATCAAGAGTCTAACCGGTAGATGTATATATATCATCAATATTATAATCAATATCCTCAACATCATCAATATCATCAACATCATTAATTATCGGGCTTGACTCGAAACCCATATCATTAATATTATCATCAATCATCGGGCTACCCGAAACTCATATCATCAATGCCATCATCAATCATTGGGCTTGACTTGAAACTCGTATCATCAATGTTAGAGATATATGTATATATATATAGGTGCATGGCAAAATTCATGGCTAAAAGAGTGTAAATCCATGAATTCATTATCCAGGGTAAACTTTGGGACTAAATCATAATAGGAGTGCAGAAAGAGCCAAAATCTCTCTCGATTAGAGTAAATAATAGTAGTAAAACTGTGGACCAAAATCTACCTTGGCCAAATCTTTAAAGCACTATTTTAAATCTCAATGCACATAAGTCATCCATTAAATGGTAGATTTCCATTATGAAGTAATTCATTTATAAATCAAAAAGTGGGCTTTAATCCCTTTTTAGGAAAAATAGTAGTAAAATTATATTCTAGTTGGAATCGTGCCATTTACCGTATTTAATGATCACTAATGTAACGAATCTATTCATGGCATCAACAGTATACTAATAATGAAATCTTAAGTATAAATATGTCAGTAAAGTATGATCATTTTCTTTATGAGGATGGAATACTTCCCGAAACTGAACCATTCAATATCATGAACACGACCTTGGGCCCAATAATATGTCCTGAATAAGTACAACATCTTAATCACGGATTGAGGCCCAGATGTATATCCAACATAATCATACATTATATTCTTAGCCACGCCCAGAATCTATATCAAGACTTATATCAATAAGCTATAACATTAAGCATATCCGAAATCTATAACAATATCCATGTCTATAAAACACGTCATATTCATAAGGCAAATCATATCTATAGGCCACATCCTATCTTTGAGGTATATCATATCTATAGGCCAAATATCACATCTATAAGGCATATTATTTTGCATGTCAACAGGCCATATCATGGATATGGGCCATTAATCATAAAATAGGAAAAACCATCAACATTCACCACATCACAAAGTAACCTTATGCTAAAGGCTCAATAGGCTCAACTATGTCTAACATGCGTAAATAAGTCCATAAGGCTAACAGAAGTCTTGGCCTAAGGTGGGTCAGAGGAACCTACTTCTAATCCTCGAAATCCTTAGCCAGACTAGGCTGAAGCATCTAAATTGACTTATAGAGGGTACATAAGCCATATATTATCCCTAAGATAGGAATTTTACCTAGGACATGAGTAATTAATTCAACTCCATATATATTACAGTTTCAAGATAGCTAAATAGTCCAAATAAAGCTAATCATCCTAATCACACTTCCAACACATAAACCACATCCCAAATATAGCATAATACCATAATCATAATACAAATTACCTTAATCTCTGAAGAAAATAATAGGATTCAGAAGTAAAGTAAATATTTCACCTTACGGGTGAAATCACTCATCTAATCCCCCAAACTTTAATATTCAAATCTAAGTCATGGTTTTCTACCCATAATTAATTTTAATGTTCTCATTTACTTACAATATATAAAACACATCATCTTGTGAAGAAGAGTAGCCAAAAGCCTACCTCGATGCTGAACTACAAATCTTTGAATCATCCACAAAATATCTGCATCACTCTACGATCCTAAAATGCAGCTATGGTATCAAAATTATTATCTATACGTCATTAGGATTCAAATAATATCCATATGGCAACATAACAGGCCAAGTCCAATTTTAGGTCAAGAATGGGCCCGTGGGGCCCTTAAAAAGAATCCAAGATTGAACCCGTTATGAAGCCCCTGAAGGATAAGGAAGTTATGCTAAAAAATCAAGCACAAATGGAGCATAAATTGGGTCTCTAATGAACCCTTAAAGCGTAGGAATTTAAATCCCTACTTTCTAAGAATTTACCATGAATTTGGATGTAAATCAATAGGAAATAATAAAAAAGGATTAGGCTAGCTTAACTTAGCTCATTTGGGTGATTTCTCACTTTTTTCTTTACCTTCTTTGAGCTCTCAAAATAGTGTAAAAATTATAGAAAGAATCAGGGGAAATTGGGATGAAGAAGGGGGTTAAATTTGGGGTTGGGAGTCATTATCGTGATTCATATATCGTGATTGCGACATCTAGAGACTGCACAAGGTAGTCGCAATTGTGATTTATCATTCATGATCGTAATTCTAGCAAATAGAGGGTAGATCACATTTGGCCAGTGCATATTATGGATCAAGTCATAAATCCCAATCTGCGATCGCAATTTACCCTTTTTGATCGTGGCCACACTAGAACTGATGCATCGATTTTCTCTAAGTCCAGAATGGACTTTGACTGGGTGTTCGAGATTCATTTGGAACTCCATACAAGAAAACACACTATGCTACCATACCAAATTTGATGTTTCGAACTCAGTGGCCTACACCTATAGTTCTATTTTTCACATCAACAACAACAACAACAAACCTATTTTCATATATCCGCCTAATAGTCCAAAACGAGTTTGAAAGCTTCGGGACCTGAACCAAGCATCCTACTAGCCTAAAATCAATGTTCTAGAGCTGATGCCGCTATTAGAATTCTCATCCAAGGTCATCCATTAGGAGTTTTGATCCGAGACAAAATCTCAAACAATAAATGCTCTAATAGAGGGAAACGAGCCTAAAATCCTAATGAACTATCCGATCTCCAAACCAATAGTTCCAATAAGTCATAAATGACCTGCAGCCACTGTGGAAATGCTCAAAATACTGAAAATGCACACAAATAGAGGAAATAACCTAGAGGGTCATTACAATATCCACTACTAAAAGGATTTTCGTCTGCAAAATTCAATGGATGGAAAAGTCTAAGAAGCTCAAAAGGATGAGGTACTGGGACTACATGCTCCAAGCATGACTTCCTAGATGATCTCCATGGTGAGATAACACTTCCAAGGGATTTTGCCACCGGTATCTATTTTTCAACTAGCTCTATCACTTTAATTTCAAACAACCAAAACTCAATCTCTACCACCAACGGGCCTCCAACTGAATCTAGAAATAATGATGCATGCAAATCTAAACCATGAAACACTTATACCACACTGATACAAGTACAATCCACAAAGGCTTATCCAAGCCAAAAGAAAACCAAAGCATGAGTCATGAAACCAACTCCAAATCCATATATAATATTCTCTTTCCTTTCCAAACCTATTATCTACTCCAAACTAAGCAGACACTCGCCTAAGTTCCGTCAGTGCAATCCTATCACAAAAAACTCAAAGAACTAAAGCAGATCCACAGAAAATCCATATGGCAAACATGAGAATAAGACCATGAGGTGCTACCTGGGCACACAAATAGTGATAATCAAGGTACCTCTCGACATAAATATCAAAGCCACCATCAGGTGATGATATTGCCACAAGCAAAGAACGAACCCTAAACTGGTCAATTTTATAAATGGGCCACATAGATAAGGATATTCAATACAAAAATCTTTGCAACCCAGGAGGCAAGTCTAAGAATACCAAATTGAAGATTGGGCAATACAACCAAAGTGCCAACCTTAGAACCACAATAGAAATATACATTGTTGCCTTACCTTCAATACCATAATTCACTCCTCAATAAATTTAGCACAACCAACCAAAAAAGGAAAATGACCAATCCTCACCTATCCATAATAGAGAAAATATCTAACCAAGCTAGCTACCCAAACCAATGAATAAGAACTATGAGAAATGGGGTTCTAACTAGACAACACTGGTTTAATCATTTATCAAAAGAGAATTAACTACCTCAAGCAATGCTAATAATAACAGCAATAATGGTAATAATACTAACCAATAATAGGAACATCAATATAAGAAATAGGCAGTACCAAAATAAGAATCAATAAAAGTACCATTCAAGGGCCACAACAAGGCCAATATGCCAAGGTAAATGAGACTTGAACTCAAATGCTGCACCAATAGAGGAAAGATATCAATACAGATCTACTCCATCCACCACTAAAGGAAATCATCTATGGGGTAGTCATATATTCATGAATTCAATAATAAGGCACCCAACAACCAATATGAACCTATCAATGCATATAATCATTGATGGGTACAAAAACCCTAATGCACATAAATAAAAAGTTAAATACAAGAATAAAAGCACACCTATCATGGTGAAATCCACAATCACATGCTTGATGAGTCTATGGGAGAATAAATTTGAATGGGTCCAAACTCAAATTGATTGATTATCATCAATAGAGGTGCCAAATGCCTAATCTCTAACTAAAGGTGCCACAACATCATGAGGTTAATCTGAATAAGCTGAATGACTACTAATCCCATATCGGGGATATTCTCTAGACCAGTGACCAACCTCTCTATAGTCATAGCAAACTCCTAAATGCCTAACCTGGAGAGAAACACAAACTGAGACTAAATGGCTAGCCAACTAATGCTAAGAGCACTTTCGACTATCGTGATCATTCTTCCAGCAATCATAGCCTATCTCAAGAAGTCTATGAGGGCGAGTAATATATGCTACCTCTATTTGAACAACTAAGTAACATTTGGGGAACTCTCTATACTAATGTCCCATCTCGCCATAACCAAAATAAGCACCTGGAATACTATAAGATGCTACCTCTGCTGATCTAGAATGACTGCCATGGCCTGAATACCCATACCAAATACTCTACAAGGTCCAATGAGAACTCTATCCACTATGATCACCATGACCAACCTAAGAACCACCCATAGTCTAAAACACCACCATTGTAGAATCGGTAGGCTGGAAGTGAAATTGACAAAACCAGAAGGATCCTCACACTAGATGAAATACCAATAGCGCTATACTGATGGCATAGCCTCTTATCTCCACCTTTATATGTATTAATGCATGCTCTCTTTATGTCCCTCGAATAATCACTAATCTGAGAGAAGGAAGACCCAGATGCTATCAAGTTATAACTCTCTGAATATGGTATCCTGAACACCAGACGATGCTCATGACCTCGAAGGACCACAAGTTAACCCATGACTAATATCTGTAACTGAGCACTGTATAACATACTGTATAAATGTGGAATAAAAGGCTGAAAGTCCATAAGGTTCAAATATATGATAAAATATAACATCTAAAAAATATGGTATCACCATACCAAAACTGAAATAACTGTCTAAATATGCTAGTTTGAAAGCCTGTATACTGTCTAACAACTGTGGAGTTAATGGGATATGTCCCTAAATAACTCCAGACTACTGAAATAATGAAGTAATAAAATAATTATGCTATCCTCGAATGATGAGGACTCACTGCTAGTCTGGCTACTTAATGTCTGATCTACTAAGGATGCTCTGGAGCTCGCGCTTCTGAACCTATGGTATAAAACACCATAGCATAAATGTGTTAGTATGATTGAATGTATTGGTATGTAAATGCGTTAGGCTAAATGGAGGAGGTTTATATGCATGAATAATACTAACTGACTAAATAACATGAACGTGAAAATACATAATTGAATACATAAATTGTGACTGAGATCATGACATCACTGAATCTGAATACTGATAACATAAGTTTTGTATAACTGATATACTATTATCTGAATGATAGTGTCTGACAGTCCTATTTTTGATGGAACTAGCTGATTTCCATACTAAACTGGGTGACCGTATTTGACAGTCCTAAATTTTGTAGAACTATTTGAGTTTTATTACTGAGATAGTAACTATGGGAAGTAGTCAACTAACCGATATGCCCCAAATAAGTTATTATAGCTGAGTTGGGGACCAATCTGTAACCCCAATTGGAAGGGTGTCATTACCGCACCACTGGTAAGGATAAGCTGTGAGTAATCTCTCATCTAACAAGCACTTTAAGGAGAATAATGGGACCCTCATATAATAGGTTAATCCACCTCATATAACCTCAACTAGAAATTTTGATGTCTCAACCTATGCTGGCTACGTAGTTCTGGAGTGCAAGGATTGCTTCAAAGAATCACATCCTCTAATAACAAGTGAGTTCCCATCTTTGGGCTCACTCGGTGCTGAATCCTACTCCCATCTGAATATACACTGAACATGATTAATTGAACTTACTAGACTGATTTCACTGAGTTCCATTGACTGATGAAATACTACTGAGATTACTAAATTTCTAAGATTTCTGAGATTATTGGGATTTCTAAGTTGTCCTTAGACATGAGTCTGACTGAATTCTACTGAGTATGGCTTGACTAAGAGTATCTTGAAAACTGATACTGGCTTTAGGTACACAGCTAAATTTGTGGGTACAAGTACCCCCAGAACTCGATAGCATAAAAATGATAAGACATGGCACTTCCTGGACTGAAGACCATAATCAACAATCCATAATACAATCATTGGGGAATTTCAAGGGGCACTTGATTATCATGGTTTGTTACATGAATAGGAATGCATATAAACATGTCATAATTTCATAGGCTAATCTCATGAACAATCCATCAAACAATTTCAATGCATAACAATAACATGTAAGTCATTTTGAATATAAGGGTAAAACATGGGTTCATCAATTTGGTCATAATTGAGTCCTAAGCATGATTCTTGTTCTCTTGGGCATTTTATCAAACACATTGCATGTATTAACTTGTACATTAATGGGGATTTCATACTATCATACTATAATGGCACTTTTCCTTCGTATAGGCATTTAATCAAACATATGGGGAGTATACTTTGGTTATACCATCATCAATGCATCTAATTATCATAGTTGCATAAATAAATTTGCAATTTGAATAGTTTATCCTTAATATTATGCAAATCATCACACACTAGGATCAATCATTGGAACATGTAATTTAAAACATGAATCAAAACCCCACAACAACATGGACATGAATTTCAATTCAACTAAATTATGAACATTATTAAATACACAAATCTTGGATTTTTAAAAGAGATTCTTGAGCTTCATGGGTGAAAGGGACCGATGAATCAACACTTTACATACCTCAAAATCTTGAATCTTGAAGGAGGTTAACTTTTCTTGAAGGTTCTTGAATGGTGATGTTTTGATTCTTGATTTTCCTTGTAGAAGGGTTTGAATCTTGTTCTTGGGTTTTGATTTTGAAAGAAATCCTAATTTTGATGTTATGGATGAATAAGGAGTTATGTGCTTTGATTTTATGTAATTAGGGGTTAAAAGGGTAAAAAAAAGACTCCAAAAGCCCTTTAAAACATTATTTCAGTGTTGTTTTTGACAAAGTTGACGGTCTGGGTGACGGACTGTCACTCTGGTGACTGACCGTCGCTCCAACTATCTATTTTGGGCCAGAATACAGCCTTACTAGCTCATCTGTGATGGCCAAAGTGATGGTCCATTGCTGACTTGACGGTCCGTCAGCTTGCCCGTCCCTCTTGGGCAGCTCTTAGTAAAACGGCCATAACTTTTTACTCCGATACTGAATTTTGGCGAAACAATACGAAATCTCCAAGTAGTTAATCCTTCTAAGGCATTAACATATGAAATAGGGGTTGGTAATCCTATTTTCTTGTCACTACTCTCCTTTCCGAACAACAACCTTTCTTTCGAACAAGTTGTATTTTAAGGCATATCCTCTATGTTTGCAACCATAAGAATTCAAGATAAACGAAGAGAGTATGATGTAAACAAATCAATGCATAATGAATTCAAAACCCAAATTAATAGATTGTATGCTACAAGGCTTCCATGACCCTAACTAATAAACTTAGCTACTCATGAATAAAATGAAAATCACAATAGAAATATTCATCATACCAAAAGCTAGAAGATGATCTTGGTGTGCGAATACTGAGAGCAAGAGCAAAAAACATTTTTCTCTCTCTCTCAAGCTAAGCCGCCCTTCTCTGCTCTCTCCAAAAAAAATACAGAATAACTGAATCCTTCTTAAAAATTCAGCATTAAGCCTTTTAATAATATTTTCTCTCATAGTTGCCTTCTAGGTCCCTGCACTAATTATAAATGATAAACTAGTCTTGGACATAGTTTCTAGGCGCCACATTTGGTCCAGATTGTAGTTTCTAGGCGCCACATTTGGTCCAGGTTGCTACTCTCTCTTGTGTCATATGCCATCCGCATTCCATAGTCCCATAGTGTCTTCATCTACCTCATTAATGCCTAAAATCGTGCTAATCACATCGGTTAGCTCAATTACATAGAAGTAGTGTAAAAACATAAGAAACTAGGCACTTTGTTCTCTAAACATAGCTAAAATATGGATAAATTATGGTGCTTAGGAATATAAATACACCCAAGATCACCACCCCACACTTAAATCTTTGTTCGTCCTCGAAAAACATATCCATTTATACATACTACACAAGCCTTAGCACCCACAAAAGAAGACACGATGCTCAAATAGGCTCACACAACAATTATGAACAAGAAGTAGATTTAGGAATCATTACTAGAGATAACCTACCCTCAGGAATAGGCTCATTAAGTTGGAGATTTCATGCATATCATTTAAGCATAGAAATCTTATAAATTACCTAACCTTCATCAACCATGTGCTCTCACAACAAGAAAATTGCCCATAATCACTCACAATTATGCAATTTCTAACAAAATGGGTACAAGAATCAAGTTGCGCTCACTCTCACAAAGAATTCTCAAATTACAACTGATGACCATATGCTTGCCCTTAGTGTAATACTCCACTAATATCAGAATGCTAAGATTAGGATCAAATAGGTCTTTTATGGGTTGTAATGCAGGCTAAAGGATGGGTAGGAACTATTTTAGCCAGAAATAATGACTATCTTCCCTAAGTGCTTTAATACACTACATTAGGCAATTAAGATCAATCTCTAACAACCAATTTCCACTTCTTCTATCTTCACAGATTTGCTTTTCACCCCAACTCGTTAAGCTTAATTAATAACACTATGGTGGGAGTATGCAACCCTTTCAATTATTTTTCTTTTTATTGCACCCTTTTCACGTTACGCACCCCTATAATAACCACCCTCAACTTAGACAATTTGCCTTAGTTGAGGTCTACAATATCTAAGAAGGACCAGGGCCAAAATAGGTTCATTGTAACATGTCCGGGATAAAACTTTGAATTTTTTTAAAACAATTTTAGCTACTCCCAAACACATCAATTGCTCACGCCAATAACTGGACTTTGGGGCATCAATTTTACCTTTTTCCTCTTATTGTCAAATTCCTTACTCACATTGATTTTACATTAAAGCGCTTAGGAGCTTTTAGATCAAATTACGGTCTATTAAAGAACGGATTAGGATACTTATGAGGCTAACAAAAGAACTATATAAAGGATCAATGGATCTAGATAAGTAATGTACAAAGGTAGGGCAAAAGAAGGTATGAACAATGGCTATCAAAGAAATGCCTAAATCATCTCCTAAACTCACATTCTTTATTTCGCTTTGCATACACACTAGGAAAGTTCTAGCATCAATTACAATAAGGAATATACAACAGTCTTACACACTCATGGAACATGGTCAACTCAATTAAGAGCATTATAGATTTTCGATCGAAAAATTACATGAATTCAATAAAAACCAAAAATCACAACAATAGTCACAACTAGAGCCTAGGTGTTTCAAATATAATGATCCATCACATACTTATGTTATCATGTCATATGATCCACAAAATCAGTTACATGTAATTGAAAGACTACTTTTCTCTTAAGACGGTCGTCATCAATCCATCATCGAGAAAAACACCTAATTATGACTAAATAACTAACAAAATGAATATAATAACTAATCATATCTAGAAGTGTACTAAGGAGAAGGTCCTATTTTCTTACAAAACAAGTAGCAAAGTACCCAGCCACAACATACTTAAGCTCAGCACTGTCCCCAGTGCAAATAACAAGATAAAGAACCTGGCTAGTAGTACTTGTCATCCACATTAGGAGTCATGCCACCTGCATGGAGATCATCATTGGAACCATTTTTCCTTTACTCATAACATCACCCATATCATCCATGTCAGTCACACATAATCAAGTTAACTTCAATTAAGACGGAGATGGTGAAGTCACCACCCTATACTTAATTTGTTAGTATAAACCAATTAAGTATTTTTATCGGGTACTTAGACTTCACCGACAACACTTTGACATTATGCATCAACATTAGTAACAATAAAATTCATTCACTTCAATTCCCCCAATTCTATTTCAATGAAGCACTTTTTGAACAGAATCATGCTCTACACTTTCAACCATATCAAGATATACAAAATACCATCACTTTCACATCATCACCATGGCAAGAATATAATTCATAATCCTTAATAAATCACTTAGCTATAACATAGAGTCATAATAACTAATGATTAAGAAAGTAAAACTTACCTTGAAGATGAAAGTTTGGTGAAAAAAAAGGAAAATTCTTGAGATAGTTAATGTTGAAAGACAAAGAGAATGGTGAGAGCAATCTTATATAGGTTAGGGGTGAAATAAGGATGACTTTGGGCATTAATGATGTGGATTCTATTAAAGGGTGAGATTTATGTCGAGTTGATCCAATAAAAAAATGGATTATTAGGCAAAACTTACAAATGATAGGCGGCGCCCATGAAATCACCTAAGCATAAGTAGGCGGTGCCTAACCCATTGCCTAAGTGAGGCAGTGAGCATAGGCAATGGTATAAGCGGCGCCTAACCTCTCGCCTATGTTGACATAGGCGATGCCTAATCTATCGCCTATGTTGACATAGGTGGCGCCTAACCTATCGCCTAAGTGAGGTAGTGAGCATAAGAGATTTACAATGCGACACATATCTAATCGCACACCTTAAGATGTGCGGCGCATTGTGCATCACATAGTTGGTCCAATGAGCATGTGCGATGGGATGTGTAGCGCACTCTTGGTCGAAAAGGTCCATACCATAGGGGCTTTGCCCCCGCACCCCCATCGAGGTCAGTGGTGGGCTTTGGGATTGGGCCTATCGGCCCGATCCCTGCGCTACCACCACAGACCTCATTGAAAGTCACAAAAATAAGTCGCACCACAAAAAAATTTGGGTTGGATTAACATAATTCGGGGCACAACTCTAATACAAATCATGACTTGAGCCTTAACAATTGACCATTCCAATTTACCTGTAATATTCCCATTGCTCCTAAACTTACCACCTTTGCTGTGGCTCAATTCAAAATTGACTTTGGTACCAATCATCTTGGTAGTATTTCATGCACCTACACTTAATCAAAAACAACAAAAATGATTAGAAGGATGGGTTTCCTCCCACCAAGCGCCTAATTTAGTGTTGCGGCATGACCCAATCAACTTTTTCCTCCACCTTGAGGATATGAATTTCACCCCAACATCGCATCCATCTTTTTGCCCAGCTCATATTTGGGTGGGGGGGAGGGGTATGTGTGTGTATGTGCAGAAATAATGAAGATGAGTAATGGATGATGCATAGTAAAAAACTTGTTCTTAAAGTAAGGTGTGTTTTTATGTTGCTTATCAAGTGTAAAATAAAGAATATAGGATTCTTGGTCCTCATCTTCACACTCTTCCACTATTTTTGATGATTCCATGGACAAGATATTATCTAAACATAATGTGGAAAAATGCTGTAAGTGAGGCCCAACTAATTCTACTTCAAAATTCACACTATCTACTACACACTCACTTTTACTCACCTTCTCGACATCTTCTCTTGGAATTGGGCTAGAGTCTTTATTAGAGATTTTCTTGGTTTCTTCTTTTAACTCTAGCACCAAGTCCTCAATCTTGGCATCATGTATCACGGTTGGTTCGATTGGTTGGGAAGTCACTGAGGGTTGCTCAACATTAATATAGGGTTCTAGCTCCTCATTTTCATACTCTTCCATTATGTTAAATGATTCCACAGACAAGATATCATCTAAGTACAATGTAGAAGAGTGTTTTGAATCATTGACCTCTATATGCATCTCCTCATGAATGATTGGCCTCATTCCTTGATGTATATCACATACGATATCGTATGTTTCTTCCTGGAGATCTAACATTCATTGAAACAAAGCTTCAATGCCACTCCTTCCGGTGTTTCTTTCTTCCTTTTCTTAACCATAAGACCTGTTAAATTGAAAAGAAGAACTAGAATTTAGGTTAGCAAAATAGGGGGAGGGTGCATTAGGGCAATCACTCCAATGTCCATCTTGATCACCACATAAAGAACAATCATACTCTCGGTAGGATGGAGACGGTGCACACATCTCTCTCCGGGGTGCATATCTATAATCTTGCCAAAAGTGAGGTCCATCACAATATGGACATGGAACATCAAGATAAGATTTCCAACCACCAAGATCATGTTCATTCCATGATGCCATAGTAATAAGTAAACTAAAATAAAAATCTACCTAACACAAGAAATAAAAGAAAACTAAAATCAAATATTTACAAGTTTGAATTCAAGCAAGTAGGCTAAAATTCAAAACCAACTCTCTTAAACGTAAAATTAAGAAACTTGACTAACAGTCAATTAACACACATAAACTCAATCGACAACCATATTTCCCAACAACAGCGCCAAAATTTCATACGCCCAAACTACACCTCTCTTACGAGAGAGTAAGCGGTCATTGTCAAATATATAACCCAACTAGGTTGGTGTCGAATCCCACAGGGAATATGGTGCTAATTAAGTTGCATGCAGATTAGTTGACTTTTAATCGTTCATTTTCATAAAATAAATAGGGGAATTTGATTCAGTTCACAAATTAATGGTTTCAGTTTAACCAGATGAAATAAGTGTAGTAGTATTCAAATTCAGAGAAATAGTAAGCTAGGGTTATGTCCACCTTATAGTTTTCAATACTTTCTAACTATGGGCGTTACGAATTCATACATGCATCGTATTTACAGAGAAATGTATTGTATTTAATAACATAATCCTAGTGTTTCTCAACCATCAAGGACTAATTCACTTTAGTTCTCTCGAATCAAAAGCGTTTACCAAAAACAATAAGAAATCTCCAAGTGGTTAATCCTTCTAAGGCATTAACATATGAAATAGGGGTTGGTAATCCTATTTTCTTATCCCTACTCTCCTTTCCAAACAACAACCTTTATTTCGAACAAGTTGCGTTTTAAGGCATATCCTCTATGTTTGCAACCATGAGAATTCAAGATAAACGAAGAGAGTATGATGTAAACAAATCAATGCATAATGAATTTAAAACCCAAAGTAATAGATTGTATGCTACAAGGCTTCCATAACCCTAACTAATAAACTTAGCTACTCATGAATAAAATGAAAGTCACAATAGAAATATTCATCATACCAAAAACTAGAAGACGATCTTAGTGTATGAATACTGAGAGAAAGAGAAAAAAATATTTTTCTCTCTCTCTCAAGCTAAGCCTTCCTTCTCTACTCTCTCCAAAGAAAATACAGAATAATTGAATCCTTCTTAAAAATTTAGCATTAAGCCTTTTAATAATCTTTTCTCATAAGTGCCTTCTAGATCCCTGAATTAATTATAAATGACAAACTAGTCTTGGACATAGTTTCTAGGCACCACATTTGGTCCAGATTGTAGTTTCTAGGCGCCACATTTGGTCCATGTTGCTACCCTCTCTTGTGTTATATGCCATCCGCATTCCATAGTCCCATAATGTCTTCATCTACCTCATTAATGCCTAAAATCATGCTAATCACATCGGTTAGCTCAATTACATAGAAGTAGAGTAAAAACATAAGAAACTAGGCACTTTGTTCTCTAAACATAGCTAAAATATAGATAAATTATGGTGCTTAGGCATATAAATACACCCAAGATCACACATTCACTGAGTTCTACTGATGCCATACTATATGACGGAATAAATATGGGATAATTATCTGGAAGAAGGTCAATGCCAAAGTCTTTTTCCCTCTCAAGAGAAACTCCAAGAAGATCTTCAGGAAAGACATTTGAATATTCACTCTCAACTGGAACTGACTCAAGACTGGGAGTTTTGGAACTATATTCCTTAACTCAAACAAGATGATATAGACATTCCTTAGATATCATTTTCCTAGCCTGTAGGTAGGAAACAAGCTGACCTCTAAATGCTAAAATACTACCCTCCCACTCAAGGACAGGTCCATTTGGAATTGAAACTAGACAACTTTATTTCTGCAGTCGACTGTGGCATGGCAGGAATGAAGCCACTCCATGTCGAGAATGACATCAAAATTAGTCATCTTTAATTGGACTAAGTCTGCTGAAGTGACCTTCTGAGATACCATTATTGGACATTTCCCATATACCCATTGGGCTATAATGGATTTACCCACTGGGGTAGAGACTGAGAAGGGCTCTGCTAGAATTTTGGGACTACTGACTTCGAAATCAACTGCTATATAAGGAGTAAGAAAAGATAAAAAAGCTCCTAGATCTAGCAAAGCATAAATATACAAATGAAAGATATTTAACATACCAGTAACCATATCAGGAGAATTTTCCTCATCTTGTCAAGACTGAAGACCATAGAGTCTATTTGGGCATTGCCCCCTAGTAGCACTAGAAATGGCACCCTGTTAATTTGAGCAATCTAACTGAACTGAAGGACAATTATGCTGACTTCATAGACCAACCATAGTTCTTACCATAAGTCTGACAAAGAGGATTGGTTCGGGCACTGCTAACACTGCCCTGAGATCTAGGGCCTGGCGCCCTATCTCTAAATTTAGGGACTGGAGCACTAGCAGAGGAAGGAACTAGAACTGAAGACTTTAGGAAAAACTAATAATGGTTACCACCCTCTGACTTAGGCTGAGAAAAGTTGAAATTACCTGTTCTCGCTCTCTTATTTTCTTTGTTTTTTTCTAAGCTTTCCTACTTCAATCTGCTGGGCATAAATCATATACTTGGGTGGAACAATTTCCTGTTGATTGCTCTGAGCTACTACTGAGTAAGATAAAGTAAGGGAGTCAATTATAAATTCACCATAAAAGATATGCTCTTCTAGGGAATCTGCCTGAACGGGTAGAGGTGCCGACAGATTCCCAGTTCTTCTTTTGTTAGTCCTTTTGGAAGGCATGTTCTATAACAAGGGGAGAAATGGATTAGATTGAGAGTTTAACTTCATCCTATGCTCATTCGCACAGTACGAATACTGAAAGAGGGGAAACTGTTCCTAAAACTTCTCATAGCCTCCTGTCCATAAGTGTGGTGCACAAAATACCCATACATATGACTATACTTAATGCGGCTTTTCAGACTTCCTAGGACACTGTTGAACCTTAGGCTTTCATACCAAGTTTGTAATACCCCAAATCTGGTTCCCAGAATTCCACACAGTGCTTATGACCCCGAAGGACCACAATCTAACCCATGACTGATATCTATAACTGAGCACTGCATAACATACTGTATAAATGCAAAATTAAAGGAAGAAAGGCCATAAGGATCAAATATCTGATAAAACATAACATCTGAATAATACGGTATCACTATACCAAAACTGAAATAACTGTCTGAACATGCTACTCTGAAAACCTCTATATTGTCTAACAATTATAGAGTTCATGGGACATGTCCCCAACTAACTCCGAACTCCTATAATAATGAAGTAATAAAATAATTATGCTATTCTCGAATGATAAGGACTTACTGCTAGTCTGGCTGCTGAACGTTTGATCTACTAAGGATGCTTTAGAGCTCGAGCTTATGAACCTATGGTATAAAAAACCATAGTGCAAATGCACCAGTACAATTGAATGTAATGGTATGCAAGTGAGGTAGGCTGAATGCAAGGGGTTTATATGCATGAACAATACTAACTGACTGAATAACATGAACATGAGAATACATGCATGAATACGTGAACTGTGACTGAGATCATGACATCACTGAATCTGAATACTGATAACATAAGTTTCATATAATTGATATACTATTATCTGAATAACAGTGTCTGACAGTCCTATTTTTGATTGAACTAGCTGAGTTTCGTACTTAACAGAGTGATTGTATTTGACAGTCCTAAATCCTGTAGAACTATCTGACTTCTATTACTGAGACTAAGACTGAGACTAAGACTGTAGCTGTAGGAAGTATTCATCTAACTGACATCCCCTAAATAAGTTATTATAGATGAGTTGGGGTCCAATCTGTAACCCCAATTAGAAGGGTGTCATTTCCATGCCACTGGTAAGGATAACCTGTGAGTAACCCCTCATCTAATAGGTACTCTAAGGTGAATGGTGAGACCTTCATATAATAGGTTAAGCCACATCATCTACCCTCAACTAGTAGGTTTGATGTCTCAACCTACGCTGGCTATGTAGTTCTGGAGTGCAAGGATTGTTTCTAAGAATCACACCCTCTAATAACAGGTGAGTTCCCATCCTTGGGCTCACTCAGTGATGAATCCTACTCCCATCTAAATAGAAAATGAACATGATTAAATGAACTGACTAGACTGAGTTCACTGAGTTTCGTTGACTAATGGAATACTATGGAGATTACTGAATTTTTGAGATTTCTGAATTCTACTAAGCATGGATTGACTAAGAGTATCTTGAAAACTGATACTGGCTTTAGGTACACAGCTAAATTTGTGGGTACAAGTACCCCCAGAACTCGATAGCATAAAAATGATAAGACATGGCACTTCCTGGACTCAAGACCATAATCAACAATCCATAATACAATCATTGGGGAAATTCAAGGGGCACTTGATTATCATGGTTTGGTACATGAATAGGAATGCATATAAATATGTCATAATTTCATAGGCTAATCTCATGAATAATCCATCAAACAATTTCAATGCATAACAATAACATGGAAGTCATTTTGAACATAAGGGTAAAGCATAGGTTCATCAATTTGGTCATAATTGAGTCCTAAAGCATGATTCTTGTTCTCTTGGTCATTTTATTAAACACATTGCATGCATTAACTTGTACATGAATGAGGAATTCATACTATCATAGTATAATGATACTTTTTCCTTCACATAGGCATTTAATCAAACAATGGGGAGCATACTTTGGCTATACCATCATCAATGCATCTAATTATCATAGTTGCATAAATAAATTTGCAATTTGAAGGGTTTACCCTTAATATTAGGCAAATCATCACACACTAGGATCAATCATTGGAACATGTAATTTAAAACATGAGTCAAAACCCCACAACAACATGGACATGAATTTCAATTCAACTAAATTATGAACATTCATAAATACACAATCTTGGATTTTTAAAAGAGATTCTTGAGCTTCATGGATGAAAGGGACCCATGAATCAGAACTTAACATACCTCAAAAGCTTAAATCTTGAAGGAGGTGAACTTTTCTTGAAGGTTCTTGAATGGTGATGTTTTGATTCTTGAGTTTTCTTGGAGAAGGGTTTGAATCTTGTTCTTAGGTTTTGATCTTGAAAGGAACCCTAGTTTTGATGTTATGAATGAATGGGGAGTTATGTGGTTTGATTCGATGAAATTAGGGGTTAAAAAGGGTGGAAAAAGACCCAAAAAGCCCTTTAAAATGTCGTTTCAATGCGGTTTCAGACAAAGTTGACGGTCTGGGTGATGGATCGTCACTCTGGTGACTGACCATCACTCCAACCATCAGTTTTGGGCTAGAAAAGCGACTGTCCGCCACTGACTTGACGGTCCATCATCTTGCCTGTCGCTCATGGGCAGCTCGAACAACTCTCAGTAAAATGACCATAACGTTTTACTCCGATATCGGATTTTGGCAAAATTGGTATCATTGGAAAGTTGATTCAATTATATATCTATTGGTGGGTTATAATCTCAAAAATTCATAGTATAATAGAAGATATTATTGTTTGAAGTTGAATATGACAATATCTTTCTCAAGAATTTAATCGGTAAGGGATGTTATGATTCGTCTAATAGCTAGGACGTATTCGAGGACTTAACATAAATATAAATTGATAATAAAACTACCAAACCACTATAATTTATTTCTAATGAGCTTGAAGTATGGTTCTACTATCAGTTGGGATTCTCGGGTAATACACAAGTGCTCTAATTCTAAATAAAGTGGCAATGCTAATCTTCTAATAAATCCATGCACCATGTCCTGCTTTGAAGTATATAACTTTGGAATATGTCTGGTCCACTCAAGAAACCTAATTTCTTACTCTAAAACTGGCAAGTAATCCTACTGAACACCAATAAATCAAACTACAATATGAGAACTGCTCGAGGAACCGACTATTATCCCTGCCTGTGAGGTTTCTATAAAGAGACTTGGGATCCCCAATGCTGAAACTCGAAGGGTTGAAATAGTCATGGGATCTATCAAAACTTGGGTTATCCCCAAATCCTTTGATTGATGCTAATGATCTTCAACATTCAACTCTGACTCCCCGTTTTGATGCTATACTTAAGATCTAGAAATGCATACCAAAGTTTTGTCTGCATCTACCAACAATCTCGCATCACTTATCTAGAATAGAATAGAGTCAATGAATATACTTAAGGATCATAGGAATACAGACACATGATAATGTAACACCCCAATTTTCTGAATCAAAATGCTACATGGTGCTTATGACCCCGAAGGACCACAAGCTAACCGATGACTGATATCTATGCCTATATACTACATAATACAACATAATAGTGTGTAAAACATGAACATGTAGGCCATAAGTTTCAACTGAATAAAAATCTATAAAAACATAATATCCATATGGGTGAAAGATACCCAAAATAACTAAAAGCTGAATAAAATTTGAACTAAATCTAAATTTTGAATCTAAAAGCCTCTAAGTACTATCTGAATAAGGAGTTGAAGAAACATATCTCCAAATAACTCTATCTAACAAAATTAAGCTGAAATAAAAAATAAAATAAAATAATATCATCCTCGAATGGATGAGGACTCATTACAACTCTGCGGCTGGATGCTACTGCTGATCTGGAGCTCGTGTCTCTGAACCTATGGTGTGACATGAAAGAAAGCACCATAGCGCAAATGCATTAGTACAACTGGAGTACTGAGTATATGAGTGAGGTAGGCTAATACAAAAGGGTTTACATGCATGAACAATGCTAACTGACTAACTGATATGAACGTGAGAGTGTAAACATACATACATAGTAACTGAGATCGTGAGTACATGGTAGCTAGATCTGTACTCTAATACATGGTTTACTGATTGCTGACATGGCTGAAACTGTAGTTCTGATAACATGGGTTACTATATCTGACAGTCTTAAATCTGATGGAACTATCTGAGTTCCGTACTATAACTGAATTTGACTGTATCTGACAGTCCTGGTATACTAATATCTGGAGAACTATCTGAGTTCTTTTACTGAGACTGAGTTTGAAATTGTAGGAGGTAGTTGTTTAACCGGCATGCCCCATATGTGCTATTATGGCTAAGCTGGGGTCCAATCTCTGCCCTGACTAGAAGGGTGTCAATAACGCACTACTGATAAGGACAACATGTGAGCAACCCTCATATAACAGGTAACTCTAGTGATAATGGTGGGAACTCTCATATAACAGGTTAAGCCACCTTATCTACTCTTATATAACAGACTGTGATGTCTCAACCTATGCTGGCTACATAGTTCTAGAATGCAAGGATGAATGCTAAGAATACACCCTTATATAAAGGTGAGTTCCCATCCTTGGGTTCACTCAGTTCTAACTCCTACTCTCATTCAAAGAGATTGAACGTGATTTAACTGACTGTACGTGAGTAGAACTTACTGAATTCCTTTAACTAATGAAATACTACTGATATCTGATAACTGACTTAGATTATGAGGTTTCCTGAGTCATATGACTGACTGAATTCTACTAAATCATGGCTTGATTTTTGTATGTAGTGAAACATGACATATATCTTGGCACACAACTATAGTTTTCGGGTATGAATACCCCCAGAACTCGATGGAAGAAAACTGACACAACATGACTGACTTGATCATAAGATTGGAGTCCATAATTCACATTACCATAAATAGGGGATATTATACATCATGTAGTTCCTCAACATATTAAGCATGGTAGGGAGTGCATAGCTATATTTCATGTGCATATTGTATATCTCCATTATCATACATGCTTCATACCACAATAATAGCAACACATGAAAAGCATGGAATTCATATAAAGTATATAGCTAATATGGACTTGTCATTTAGACATCATGGAACCATATAAACATGATTTTATAGCATCCTAAGAATTTTATCGAACACCTTGCATGCATTCTTTAAGGCATAGGTGTGTTTCATAACTTGCACCATTTTACACCACCTAAAGTTCATTGTTTTCAACTAACAAGCATATATTTTCCATGAAAACACCTCTAGATATCATCTTGAAACTTAAACAACAATCATCAACATGTACATGCTCATATCACCATAAAAGTTCACAAAATAGTATTTAAAACATGGTTCTTGAGCTCTATGAACGGATTGGATCCATAGATAAAACTACGCATACCTGACTCAGGGTTTTTGAAATCCTTCGATTATTGAAGAGGATTGGATCTTTCTCTTGGGGATTAAATTCCAAGTGAAACCCTAGTTTTTGTTTGTGGAATAACAATGAGCAAAACAGCTGAATTCGGACTCATCCAGGTATATAGACCAGTATTAAGTGACCCAAATACCCCAGTTAAAATGACCTAAAAATAAATTGAGCATGACGTGTGATGGTTCAACTGATGGTCCGTCAAACAATTGATGTTCCGTCACTTAGCCCATCAGACGTGGACCAGAAATGGGGTTCACTGGATAAGAGTTGACGGCCTGGATGATGGTCCGTCACAACTTTGATGGTTCGTCAACTCATCCATCATTCCTTATCCAGTACGTGGATCAACTACCTTGGCTGTGACGGTCAAAGTGGTAGTCCTAAATTATGTGGCGGTCCGTCAACTTGGCCGTCATACCTGGGCATTTCCGATAGTTCCAAGTAAAACTCCCATAACTTCCTCGTCTGATGTTGGATTTGAACAAAATTAGTACCGTTGGAAAGCTAACTCAATTTCCCACATGATGTAAAGTGAAAATCTCAAAATACCATGTGTACAACGATAGGTTTACATTTCAAAGTAAGTCCTAGCATCCTTGAGATGATTTCTAGCTAGGAAAAAGGCACGGGTATTACAATATCTCCCCCTTGACAACATTCTTCCTCGAATGGAATTGACTGAGATGGGAAACAATAACATGTAGATGGAATATGATCTTATGACTGACAAACTAAATGCGTTATACTGAACATGCATATCTGATGCACGTGTAACTTATTCTTGAATGCATGACTGAGGTTCTCATAATAAGAATGCATATCTGATGCATGATTATTTACTGGACTGATACATGTATGCATGACTGAATATGCAATGGTACTTGATACCAAATTTGTGATGGAACATGAACACAAAACAAAATATCAAGTTGTATTGATTTCTAAACGTGAAACTGAATAAGCTTAAGGAGGACTGTTACCTTGCGCTTGATCTGGGTTGGCGGAGAAAAAGTGAGGGTACTTGGTATGCATGTCTGCTTCTGCTTCCCAAGTAGCTCCCTTAACAGACTAATTTTGCCAAATAACTTTGACTAAAGGGACTTCTTTGTTTCTCAGCCTACAAATTTGATAGTCTAAAATTTCCACTAGAATCTCTTCATAAGAGAGGCTATCCTGAACATCAATGTTCTGAATAGGGACTACAACTGTTGGGTCACCTATGTACTTTTTGAGCGAGGAGACATGGAAGACCGGATGAATTGAGGCTAGATCGGAAGGCAATTCGAGCTCATAATCTACCTTGCTGAAGTGACTGAGAATCCTGAAGGGACCGACATAGCAGGGCCTGAGTTTTCCTTTATTGCCGAACCTCTTCACTCCCTTCATGGAAGAGATCTTGAGACAGAGATAGTCATTGACCTCAAACTTGAGATCTTTTCTATGAACATATGCATAAAACTTCTATCAGCTCTGAGCAGCCCGAAGTCTCTCTTTGATCAACTGAACTTTCTCTAAGACATCAAATACCAAGTCAGGACCGATGACTGAGGCCTCACTAACTTTGAATCAACCGACTGGAGACCATCTGTTCGAGGATGAAAGGTGGTACTGAGATGAACTTGGGTACCAATACCCTTTTGAAATGCTTTCCAAAAGTGAGAGGTGAACTGTGTACCTCGGTTTGAGATGATAGATAATGGACCACCGTCTAATATGACCAACTCCTTGATATAGATTTTAGTGTAATCCTTGACTGAATAAGAGGTACAAACTGGAAGGAAATAAGAAGACTTAGTCATTCTATCTATAATGACCCAAACCAAATCATGCTGATGATGAGTTTGAGGAAAACTCATCACGAAATCCATGTTCACTTCTTCCCACTTCCAAGTAGGAATGGTGAACTCCTGAATGAACCCCCTAGGTTTTTGATGCTCTATCTTAACCTGCTAATATGTAGAGCACTTATCCATAAACTCTACAACATCTCTCTTTATCCCACTCCATCAATAGATCTCCTGCAAGTCGCAGTACATCTTAGTGTCCCCTGGATGAATAGAGTATTGCGCATCATACGCTTCAGCAAGAATTCGCTACCTTAAGTCATCTATACCTAGAACACACAGACGAACCTAACAACGAAGAAAACCATCTCCCCCTTGTGAGAAAACCTCTACCTTATGATCCTGAGATGAATCTTTTAGCTTGACAAGGATAGGATCCTTGTCTTGCTTCTCTTTCACCTCAGAAACTAGAGATAACTCTAAACTACACTGAACACATACACCACCCTCTGAAGAGTTGACTAAGTGAATGACTAGTCTGGCAAGCTGATGGATTTCCTAGGCTATCTTTTTCTTTCTATCCTCAACGTGAGAAACACTACCCATAGAGAGTCTACTGAGAGCATCGTCCACAATGTTGGCCTTGCCCGGGTGATAAAGGACACTTATGTCATAATCCTTTAAGATCTATAACTACCTTCTCTAACGAAGATTGAGATCTTTCTATTAAAAGACATACTGGACATTCTTATGATCTGTGAAGACATCTACATGAACTCCATATTAATAATGCCTCCAAATCTTTAAGGCAAATACTATGGCTACTAACTCAAGATAATGAGTAGGATAATTCTTCTCATGGGGCTTTGACTATTTTGAGGTGTAGGCCATGAACTTACCATGCTGCATGAGGACACAACCTAAACTCACTCTGGATGCATCACAATATACTATAAACCCATCTGAACCATCTAGAAGAGCTAGACCTGGAGCTAAAGTGAGTTAAGTCTTCAATTCCAGAAAACTCTTCTCACATGAATCTGACCACTAAAACTTGACCTTATTATGAGTCAATATGGACATGGGAGATGCAATAGAAGAAAATCCCTTACCAAACTATCTGTAATGGCCAGCCAAACCCAAGAAACTCCTGATATCTGATGGGGATACGGGGCGAGGACAGTTTCTTACTGCTTTGGTCTTTTGAGGATCTACTCTAATGCCATCACTAAAAATAATATGGCCAATGAATAATACTGATCTTAGCCAAAATTCGCACTTACTGAACTTGGCAAATAACTGATGATCCCTGAGAGTCTGAAGAACAATCCTGAGATGGTCTGATGGTCATGCTCGGTGCGAGAATAGACAAGAATATCATCTATAAAGACTATGACGAACATGTCTAAGTACTGCTTGAACACACGGTTCATTAAGTCCAAGAAAGTTGCAGGGGCATTGGTAAGACCAAAGGACATGACTAGAAATTTAAAGTGACCATACCATGTACGAAAAGCTATCTTTGGGATGTCACGTTCTATAACTCTGAGATGATGATAGCCCGATATGAGGTCTATCTTGGAGAAATAACTGGCACCCTAAATTTATTTAAACAAGTCATCTATTCTAGGAAGCGGATACCTGTTCTTAACCGTAACTTTATTGAGCTGACAGTAATCAATACACATCCTGAGAGAACCATCTTTCTTGCGCATGAATAAGACTGGTGCACCCCATGGGGACATGCTTTGCCTGATGAATCCTTTATCTAAGAGATCCTTTAACTGATCTTTCAGCTCCTTGAGTTCCACAGGTTCCATTCTATATGGCGGAATAGAGATAGGCTTAGTATCTGGAGAAGTTCTATGCCGAAATCTATTTCCCTTTCGGGTGGAATGCCTGGAAGATCTCCGGGAAAGACGTCTAAATATTCATTAACAACTGGAACTGATTCAAGGCTAGGAGATTCAGAACTAGAATCTTTAACATGCATGAGATGATACACACATCCCTTAGAAATCATTCTCCTTGCCCAAAGGTAGGAAATAAGCTGACCCCTGAAAGATAAAGTACTACCCTTCCACTCTAGGATGGGCTCATTCAGGAAGTAAAATTGAACTGTTTGGGTCCTGTAGTCTATTGTGGCATAGCAGGAATGAAGCCAATCCATACCGAGAATGACATCAAAATCAATCATCTCTAATTCGACTGAATCTACTGATGTGGATTTCTGAAATATCATAATCGGGCAATTCTTGTATACCCGCCAAGCTATTATGGTTTTACGGGCTCTGCTAAAATTTTGGGACTGATTCCAAAATCGCCTGCTATGTATGAAGTGACAAAAGACAAGGATGCACATGGATCTAGCAAAGCATAAACATAAACATGGAAAATCTGTAACGTACCAGTAACGACATCAGGAGAATTTTCCTGATCCCGTCAGTTCTGAAGAGTATAGAGTCTGTTTGGGCGTTGCCCACTAGTAGCACGAGAGTGGCACTCTACTAGTTCGGGCGACCGGACTGAGCTGTGGAATGATTCTGCTGACCTTGAGGACCTGGCTGAGGACAATACCTAACACTGTGGCCTGGATTTCCATAACCAAAACAAATGCCTTGACCCGCTCTACATGCACACTGATGGTTCTTACCGTAAGTCTGACACTGAGGATAAATACGGGCACTACTAACACTGCCATGAGATTTAGAGCCTGGTGCTCTATCTCTATTGCCATCTCTGAATTTTGGCGCTGGGGCACTAGCGGAGGAAGGAGCTGGAGCTGCTGACTTGGGACAAAACTGCAAACAATTTCATCCTTTGGATTCGGGCTGAGTAAAACTGAAATTGCCTGATCTTGCTCTCTTATTCTTCCTCTCCCTATCCCTAACCTTTTTCTCTTCTAGTTGCTGAGCATGGGTCATGAGCCTGGATAAAGTCATATCACTGTTCAACATCACATATCTACACTCATTTACCATGCTATCATTCACCCCTAACACGAACTTGCTCATCTTAGCCCTGTTGTCTGCAACCACATGAGGGGCATATCTGGATACCTGAGTGAATCTTTATGAATACTCTCTAACCTTCATATTTCCCTTCCTGAGGTTGATGAACTCAAGAACTTTGGCTTCCCTTAGCTCTTGGGGAAAGAATCTATCTAAGAAAACCGTGACAAATTCCTTCCACTCTATAGGACCTGCATCCTCTAACCTCCCAGACTTTCACTATTTGTACCAAGTATGAGCAACATCTTGTAACTGGTATACGACTAACTCAGTGCTCTGAACAAAATTAACTCCCATGATATCAATGACCTTTTGGACTTGGTCAATGAACTCCTAAGGGTCTTCATCAGACTTAGGCCCGAAGAAAGATGGAGGGTTCATTCGGCTGAAGTCCCAAATTCTAGCTGCTGTGGAATTTGCCATTGGAATAGATAGAATAATTGGTGGCCATTCATTCTAGGAAGCCACGGACTGAGCATGTATGGTGAATATGGCTCTACACTCCACATGAGAAATATACTGGCCCAAAGGGTCTTCGGGCTGAGGAACTGGTTGGTTTCTTCTCTTTGGAGAAATATTCTGAAATAAGAGAAGAACGGATTAGACTAAGAGTTTAACTTGAGATTATGCTCACTAGCACAACATGAATACTGAAAGAAGGCAAACTGTTCCTAAAACATCTCATAGCCTCCTGTACATAAATGTGGCGCGCAACACACCCATGCACAAGACTCTACTAGATGTGGTTTTCAGACTTCCTAGGACTCTATTGAACTTTAGGTTCTGATACCAAGTTTTTAACACCCCGATTTTCTGAACCAGAATGCTACACTGTGCTTATAACCTCGAAGGACAACAAGCTAACCCATGACTGATATCTATACCTATATACTGCATAATACAACATAATAGTATGAAAAATATAAACATATAGGCCATAAGGTTCAACTGAATAAAAATCTATCAAAACATAATATCCATATGGGTGAAAGATACCCAAAACAACTAAAAATTGAATCAAATCTGAACTAAATCTGAATACTGAATCTGAAAGCCTCTAAGTATTGTCTGAATAAGAAGTTGAAGGAACATATCTCCAACTAACTCCGTCTAACAAAACTGAGTTGAAATAATAAATAAAGTAAAATAATATCATCCTCGAATGGATGAGGACTCACTGTAACTCTGCGGCTGGATGCTATTGCTGATCTGGAGCTCATGTCTATGAACCTATGGTGTGACATAAAAGAAAGCACTATAGCGCAAATGAGCCAGTACAACTGGAGTAATGAGTATATGAGTGAGGTAGGCTAATGGAAAAGCATCAGTACATCAAGATCGCATCGACTAACTATTTTCAACATCCAAACGAGCTTCTAACGAGGTCAAAAAAAATCCAAAACTCACCTGAGAACACCCATTGACCTCTCTGATCATGAACCGACATAAAAATCAACACTTTAAGGTCATAAGGGCTGTAAATAAAATCATGCAAATACCGAGGTCCTAAAATGAGACAAAGTGTTATTACTTAGCTGAATTTTTCTAAGTCTCGGACCTCTTTTCATAATCTAAAGGACTGAGTTAAGCTCGGATTTTTTGGGGTCTTACAATATCTCCCCCTTGAAAATATTCATCCTCGAACGTGGCTAGTTAAACTGAAAATACTGAGGAATTTGAGGCTATAAACTATCATGCACAACTGAAATAAACTGTATGACTGAATCTAAAACATACTGAGCTACTGAGCAAATTTGTGAGTGCATGAATCTACATAAAGACAACTATATAGATGAATCTAAGACTGAAAAAGAATTGAATGAAGGAATACTATTACCTTTGGCTAAATCTGAGTTAATTGAGAAGAGATGAGAATACTTGGTACGTATGTCTGCTTCTTCTTCCCAAGTAGCACCCTCAACAGACTGATTTTGCCACAGAACTTTGACCAAGAAAAATTCTTTATTCCTTAGTCTATGGATCTGATGATCAAGAATCTCTACTAGAACTTCTTCATATGAAAGGCTATTCTGAATATATGTACTTTCTAGAGGGACTATAACGGTTGAATCGTCCATGCACTTATTCAATAAGAAAATATAGAATACTAGATGAACTGAGGACAAATCTGTGGGTAGATCAAGCTCATACACTACCTTCCCAACATAACTCAAAATTCGAAAGGGTCTTATATATTAGGGACTAAGCTTTCCCTTTTTGCCAAATCTCTTCACCCTCTTTATGGGTGAAACGTTCAGATGCACATGATTATCTATTATAAACTCTAGATCTCTTTTTCTTACATCTGCATAAGATTTCTGACGAATTTGGGCTACTTTCAATATCTCTCGAATTAACTAAACTTTCTCTATGGCTTCAAATACCATGTCTAGCCCAATCAAAGTGGCCTCACCCACTTCGAACCAACCAACTGGCGATCTACTTCTCCTCTCATAAAGAGCTTGAAAGGTAAGAGATAAAATATCTTTTAGGCATAGAATAACTATCCTTACACTCAAAGACAAGCTTATTTAGAAACTAAAATTTTATGACTTTAGTTTTGCAGTCAACTTCAGCATATCAAGAAGGTAGCCAATCCATGCCAAGAATGATATCAAAATTAGTCATGTCTAACTCAATTATTTCAACTATTGTGACTCTATTGAGAATTGAAACTAGTTATAACTAACTCACTGAATGGAGTGGAAACAAAAAAGAGTTCAGGAGTTGTTCAAGGCTGACTCTAAACTTAGAAAAATATATAAGGACACAAAAGACTATGAAGCCCTAGGGTGTAACAAAGTATACAAAATATGAGAAAATACCTACAACATACTAGTGACTACATCGAGTGAATTCTCCTGATCCTGGTGAGACAAAAATCAAACAAAGCAGTTATGGTGCTGATCACTACCTATAATAGAAGTGGCACCCTACTGAAAAAGGAGACCTACTAAAGCTGTAAAGGAAGTTGACTAAGCCCAAACACCTTCATTACCCTAATTAGTGTAGGGGCAATCTCTTAATCTGTGACCAACTTGGCTGCACTTGAAATATCTCTCTTTTCTATAAAGGCACTCTTCTGAGTGGTTCTTACCATACGTGTTGAAAGTAGGATAGAAATTTTCTTTTGTCATTTTATTTTATGAATAATAGCAAGATGCTCTACTCTTCTTATTATGTTATGGTATAGGTGTTGGAGATGGAGTTCTAGCCGATAAAGACACTAAGTCTGACGAACTCTACTAGAAAGAAAATCACTTTCTACCACTGGATCTCTATTAACTATACTCAAAGTTACTTGTTCTAGCACTCTTTTATCTCTCTATCTAATTAATTTCTCCTCCTCTATCAGTAGGGCATAAGTCATCAATATGGAGATATCCATATCCCTAATCTATATAGTAGCCTTGCACTATTTTTTTCCAAGTATGAAACTCTAAATATGAGCTTACTTATTTTGGCCCTCGGCTTAACCACAATCTCTGGAGCATACCTATCTAGTTGAGTGAACATAAAAGCATATTTCTTCACCGATATAAACCCCTACATTAAATTTATAAACTTTTTCACTTTTTCTTCCTCAACTCCCACAAAAAGAAATGACCATGAAACAAATCAACAAAGTCCTTCTAAACTATTGGATCCACATTTCTTCCATGATTGACCTTCTACTAAGTATAACATAAATGAGCCACATCTTTAAACTAATAGAAAGCCATCTCAACATTCTTAACCTTGTTTATCTACATAACCTAGAGAATCTTCTTTACTTCATTAATGAAGTTCTATGCGTCCTCCTCAACCTTTGACCTAATAAACTCAGGTGGATTTATGTAAACAAAGTCTTTGACTCGATCAATAGCTGACCTACCATTTAGATTAGTGAAGACTGCTACCTACTAATTACCTATTTATCCATGGCCTATGCAAGTATCTAGATAGCATGATAGAGCTCAGCATTAGTAACTTGCAGCAACCAAAAATATTGTTATGATGAATTAGAGAATGAAAACATTAATTTAACCTTTTCTTAGCAAAAATTATAGAATTCAAGGCTGGTAAATTTTGGGTAGATTTTGCATATGATGTGTTTTAGGAAAATATGGTAGTTATTAATATATTAATTAGTGGATTTGAGTAGATAAAGTGTTAGATAATGAGTTTAGGAAGTCATAGAAATTTTTGATGCATAAAACAAGTTAGTAGAACTTTAGTTATAATAATTACCATAAAAGGGTCAGTACATGATGTCAAAATTTGAGAAGTATGTTATGAAATGGACAAGACCGAGAATATTCATAAGCTACTATCTTAGCATCATTGTAGTGGCATATATATTTTTGTAGTGATGTTGACACAACGACAAAAGTATCACCACGACAATGGTTTATTTTGCCTGAGTGTCTCTACAATAATAAATCCATTATTGGAGCGATGTCGTTGTAGCAATAAATTCATCACTACAGTGGTGGGCTTGTAGTTTTCATAGTTAAAATAAAAAGTATCATTTTTTGTTTCTGTTATTTTAGTTTTCATTAAAGAGTTAAGAGAGAATGATTTTCACTATAGTTAGAGATTTTCCATCTTTGAGATAAAGTTACTTTATCATTCAAACTTACAATTACTCCTTTAGATTCTTATAGTTGTAAGGATCATACATGGTTAAAATTAGGATCTAGACCTAGGTTTATAAATTGATGGCAATTGGTAGATATTAGCTTAATTTCTATTATTGTTGACTCTAGGTTATTAGAAATACTTCCTAGCATAAATTCTTCATTGTAATTATAAAATATGGAGAACTCAAAGATATTAAGGGGTAGAAAACCCTAAAGTAATGAAGTAGGTTAAGTTCATAAATTAAACTTGATAGGTTTAGGATTATAATACACAGAAGTGGGGAATGTTATATTGAATTATGTTTATTTATTGTATATAGACCAAGAAAGAACAAAAATTGAAAGAAAATCCAAGGCATTGGCTAAGTAGATCTTTTGAACATGGATACGAGATAGGTTATGGTTTTATAGTTATAGACTTTATTTGACTGTGTGCTTATATTTGAGTTGAATGTTTGTGACTATACTTTGAGCATACTTGTAATTATTGATTTTCATTCTACATTGAGAATTTTGTTGAAATTACATATTGAATTGATATTGGGAATAGATGTTATGCCAACATAAATTTATACTAGAATCAGTTATTGCACTGGCACAGATTGATATTGGGATTGGATACCACACTGGTATTGGTATATGAACTGAGCTTGTCCCCTAAAGGTCATAACTAAGAGTCCTTATGACCATAGTATGTATGTATATAATTTGTGCATGTATTCATTATTGCATTGCACATGTGGTTGTCTTTGACTATTATTGACCAAATTTCCTAAGTGTAAGTGATGTATTTGAATGACTTAAAAAGGGATCAATATCAAATAATAGTTGTTTATTTTGTGAGTTGAGGTATTTATGAATACGAGCTTAATCATTATTTGATTATGAGTTTTGTCTTGATTGCTTATAACTTTTATTTAGTGTATCTTTTTGTGTGGTATTGAGTTAAGTTGGTCGATGATACCTACCGGCGTGTAGTTGTTGTACTAATACTACATGTTCTCTTTTTTTCATTGAGTGAAGAGCATGTTCCAATATTTGAGACAAGAGCTTAGTTCTATTTTGTGATTTCAACTTTGATTTAAGGGTGAAAGCTATGTTTGGCAAACCATTGGATCTTTTTTAGTTCATGTTTGTTATGTCTAGATAATGACTTTCTTATTAGTTTAGTATTTATAAATTATGTTTTAGACCTTATTTTATATTAGAAGTTCTTGTATGATGACTTTTGGGTCTCAATGGATGTAATATATTAAGATATTTCCAAATTTCTTGTTTTATTATGATTTGATGGATTATCAGATTACTTATTATGCTTGAAATGTGTTAACTTAATAAAAGTTTATAAAAGGTGTTTGGGTTTGACAAATAGTTACATGTAAGGTCATTATTGGTTGGCTAAGAATTGGGTTGATTGGTTCTCCCACTATAGAGTTAGCGTTGGTGCCACTCATGACCACTTGGATCCTGATAAAGATGGTATCAGAGCTCTATATTCGTTGATTCATCATACAAGAATGGGTCTAGTAGAGTCTTGTAGAATAGTACGATGATAATTATGCTTTTCTTTGATAGGCTACAGGATATTAGGAAAATTTTTCACTTTTTTCTTTTTTTTTCTGCTAGTTTTTGATTCTGATTAGTATCTGGTAATCTTAATTAGTAGCTGACCTCCTTTATTTTTTTTGAATATGGTAGGAACTCATTAAACTAGATTAGTAATAGAACCATAATCGATATTGGTGCAGTAACTTAAGGCAAAGCTCGAGTGAAAGGTAGGGTAAGAAGGTAAGGAAGAGGGTCAACCCCTTTTAAGGTAGAGCCTAGCAACTAAAATATTTCCTAGGTAGAGACTACCATCCCTTCCCCCATAACAGGTTGCTTCAAACTTAGTTTTGGAGAAAAAAGTCATAGTTGAGGAGGAAGAGGTTCAAGTTCCAAAGAAAATGGTGTCTGTGCAAGGTGGTATAGCTCAAGTGCAAATTTACTTAGAGTTGATACAATAGGTATTGAAATTTGTGAGTAGTTTAGCTGTCACTAGTGTTACTCTGCTAATTTTAGTGTTTTAGCCTCCAATTTTCCAGCATGTCCCTGCTATCAAACCTTATATGGAAGAGGGTTCTGAGATGGGAGTTTTATCTCGATAGGTATTGGGTCAAGTTACGATCGATGATGCATGTGGTTTGTTTTGTAAGTTCATGAAAATGAAACGTCCAGTTTTCCAAAGTACTGAATTAGAAGATGCATATGAGATTTGGATTGGCAATTATGAGTATGTATATAAAATAGGCATTATAGAGAGATATAGAATGGAATATGTATCTTTCAATAATAGTAAGAAGCCAAGCATTGGTAGAGATCCTATATTTAGTGTAGGTATGCTTTACCTCCTCTAACTTGGTCTTAATTTCATAATTTGTTTCTTGATATGTATGTTCTTCGTAGCTTTTAGGATAGAAAAAAGAATGAGTTTTTTAAACTTGAGCAGGGTGATATTTTAGTGCAAGCCTATAAGGCCATATTTCATGTGTTACCATGTTATGATTTATAGTTAATACCTACTAGGGATAAGAGAATTATTTTTTCTATTAGGGTTTGAACTCTTGTATTTAAATGTTTGTATTTCAAATGAACTTTTTTTAAAAGACTTTTTAGTAGGTGGTGGAATTTGTTAAGAAGGTGCTAAGGGCGAATCAACAAGTTGATGTTAAGGTAGAGGAGAAGAGGGCAAAAAAATCAAGTCATTTCAGTGTTTTTTATTCAAGGGACTGTGGTTCACGGAGTTACTCTACTCGGCTATTTTTCAGCTATATCTGTATGTTCTAAGGGCCCATTAAGGGTCAGTTATTAGCCTTCTCAATCATCCTGTTATACACCTTCAACTTCTATAATACAATGATCTACTTTGACTATAGATACCATAAGTGAGTAGTAGTAGGTCACTTTCAGAGGTTTTGTCCAAACTTTTTTAAGCACATTAGTTGACACAGCAACCAAATTCTAGTGCTATAGTTCCAGTTGGTCAAGGTGAGAGAGGAAATAGTAGAGGTCATCCATATAGTAGGTTTGTTGGTCATACTACGAGTAGGGGTAGCTACCAATCCAACCATGGTTTAGGACAGGTTGGTCAGGGTGGCGCACAGACTAGTAGATGTAGTGGTCAAGTTGGTGATAGGGCTCATATGTATGTAGTTTTGGGTCGTCCTAAGGTTGAAGATTTTGATGTTGTAATCATCGCACAATTCTTGTATGCTATCATAACTTTTATATAATTTGATCTAGGATCTGCTCTCCCTTATACTTTTGTGAAATTTGCTTTAGGCTGGGATTTAGATTGTAAAATGATTGATATACCCATGCTTGTGTGTACAGTAGTAGGGGAATTTATGTGTGTTTACAAGGTTTACTGAGCTTTTTATGTAGTTTTTATGGGGTATATATGATATGCTATAGAAATATTGCACTTTCGACGCTTAAAATGATCAAAATATGCAAGTTTCTTAGGTTGCTTTGTTATATATGATGTATTTTATGTATATTTTGTAGGAAATCATGTTTTGGAGGTTAAATAAAATAAAAATATGAAAATTGAAGGTTTTAGTTACTTATCAAGGCAATTTTGGATGTATGTGCCACTTACCGGGCGTAGGTGACCTAAGTATGTATTAGAAATTGAAGTCTAGAGGCTTAAAAGGAGAAAAAGAAGACTTTGCACTATCCTATGTCCACCTATCATCCATATGTGGTACATATGATCCGTTTGTGACCCAGGTATGTACAGAGATCAAAAGTCCAGAGAGCTGCAGGATCTGTACTTAAGTTTTGGTACTTACCTATGTCCACATACTGTTTGTACGTGATACATACAATTCGTATGTCACCTAAGTAAGTGGACACCGACCTCAATTTTCCTCTTTCATTTGGAATTTAATTTTTAGGGTTTTCTTGTGTATTATATATACCCTTATTAATGTTTTGTGGTGAGGTTACACACTCTATGTACTCACAAATATATATTTGACTCTAAGATCCGAATTTGGTCTTGGAATTACTTTATATTGATTTTGGTTGTTAATTAAGTTACAATCTTTGGGTTTTTACTTGTTGATTATTATGATATCATTTAATGTATTCAATCAAGAATATTATTGGTCGTTTCACAAGCATGAGCGGCTAAAACCCTTAGCTAAGGTTATGGGAACCCTAGTAGATTGATGAAGTGAGGGAAGTGCTAAGTTATTCTGAATCGATACCCGTGTATGTATTGTATTATCTTCAGTTTAAAAGACGTCTTAGCAGTTGGAAATATTAGGATCCCGCTAGATTATCACTACTTACTCCAAAATAGTAGTAGTGCATAGGAATAGATAACTATATCAGTAATTTGAAAATTACTTATCAATCGAGTCTAACAAGGATTATTTACGTAAGACTTTTATCTATCATCTAATAAGTAGAGACTTAAAAGGTAATAGTTAACTGGGATCTAAGATAAGGGTTAGTAATGCAACATCCTATGAGTCAAAAGGTAAAGGGTGAAATCCGTTAATGAATCCAAAAGACAATGTACACAACTTATGAGATTCTAGATGCAAGGCATTGGGTTGGTTTTAATAAAGCACGCTAATCCTACTGAGTCGAGAAGCTAGGGGAACACAAACCTAGTGCTCGTCTATGACTGATTATAACTAGAGTTGATATTTGTTACCTATTTGAGATTTCTAATACATACCCCATTACTTTTCCATTTTTTCCCATTGATTACAACAAGTGAGAGCCATAATTCCACATATTCCCTTGGGTTCAACCCCAACCTGAGTTGGGTTTCTATAATCTGACAGCAACCGCAATAGCTTTTTTGGGAGTTGTAGTTTGGCCGTGATCAAAATTTTAGTTTTGTTTTCGAGGAATACAATGTTAAGTTGTAGATCAAATCCAAAGTTTCTTTTAGGTCCCAATTACAATACGAGCCCCACACTTCATTATCCCATACCGCTCCCGAAAGGATTCCTATGGTTAGAAAATTAAATCCTAAACTAATAACCAAGTTATTGAAGTTTGTGGGTTTTTTTTTTCAAGTTGGGCATACACCAGTGTATTCCTAGCACCAGGAGTCAAGGTAATCCCTTACTCCCTTTGAATCTAAATCCATAGAGAATCCTATAGCCGACTAGTAGAATGAAAAAACCTAAGAGAGATGACATTCCTGAAGGAGTTTGTTGTAATACCCCATATTTCTCAAGCTTAACTTAACTCTCAGTTCATGAGTTATCCAATATAAATTTTTGAAATGCTCAGTATTTTTCAGTTTAGATCCTGCCATTACGTAGGAAATTGAATTATCTTTCAAACGATATAAAATTTGCCTAAATCCGATAACTATGTAAGAAGTTATGGATATTTTAAGTTTCGGTCATTAAATACCGTCATTTAGGCCAGTAGCGCATCTCGGAGTATGTCAAAATGGCAATTGTCAGTTTCTAGTGAACTACCACAATACCACTGCGTCGTGCCACCATGAATTTTCCTAGTTGGCAATTTCCAGAGACACGGCGCGATAGCGCCGCGTCGTGCCAGGTGCCTATTTTGGAAAATTTCAACAGAAATGAAATGTTTTGTCCAAGGTAAATATAGTATTTTCCATGAATTTAACACACCCAGATACAAGATTTAATTCCTAAAAATATTTTACGTCATTACTCACTCAATTTATCCTCAAATTAAAAGCATTCTGTCTCAAAACTACAAACCCTAGATTAAAAAAAAAGAGCAATCTCAAAGGAGTCACCAAGAACTTCAAGAAACTCACAAATTAAGGTATGTTAGGTATTCATCTATGGGTTCCTTTCATCCATAGAGTCCATAAATCCATTTTTAAACTACAAGATTGTTGAATTATGAACTTCCATGCTTAAATTAAATTGAATTCATATTCATGTTATTGTTGGGTTTTAGTCCATGATTAAATTACAAGTTTTTATTAAATTAATCATTGTATGTGTTGAATTATATGATTTTCATGATAAACCCTTCAATTTTCAAGTTGATTTATCTATCCATGATAACTATATGTGATGATTATCGTATAACCTAAGCATGCTCCCCATGTGTTTGATAGAATGCCTATGTGAATGAAATAGTGCCAGTATAACATGATTGCATGTATTCCCCATTCATGTACAAGTTAATACATTACAAGTTTTTGATGAAATTCCTCTATGGATGAATTATGATCAAGTGAACATGCTATGTTATTCAAGATTATGCTATGCCTTTATTTAATGCTATCAACTCTTGGGGGCATTTAATGCCTGACAATTTAGCTGTGTACCTAGAGACAGTTTCAGTTATAGAATAATATTAGTCATATTCCAATCAGTAGAATCTAGTTAGTTACAGAACATAGTAAAACTCATTCAGTTAAAATACTCAAGAAAACTCAGTAAACTCAGTATTAGTCTAGTACAGTTTAGTATACTCAGTTCAGTGTCTTTTAGTTGGGAGTAGGATTCAACACCAAGTGAACCCAAGGATGAGGGCTCACCGTCCAGTAGAGGGTGTGATCTCTAGAATCAATCCTTGAATTCTGAACTACATAGCCAGCATAGGTTGAGAGCATACGTTATTGATTTTAAGGGTAGTTGGGATGACCACTTGCCATTGATCGCGTTTGCATACAATAACAACTATCATTCTAGTATTCAGATGGCTCCGTTTGAAGCTCTCTATGATAGGAGATGCAGATCTCCAATTAGTTGGTTCGAGGTAGGTGAGGCCACAGTAGTAGGGCTCGACCTAGTGTTTGATGCCTTAGAAAAGGTTTAGTTAATTAGAGAAAGACTTAGGGCTAGCAAGAGCCGACAAAAATCGTATACAGATATGAAGAGAAAGGATCTTGATTTTTTTTTTTTTTTTTTAGAATAATAAAAAAAAAAATTAGAGAAGTTAAAAATCCCCAATAATAAAATGAACATAAAAATTTTAAAAAAAATTAAAAAAAAGTTACTAGGAAGAATTTACCGATGAAAATCCATACAAATCGTACGATGCCCATAGTGAATCAAGTGGAGGATCTTGAGTTTGAGATTGATGATTTTATGTTCCTAAAAATCGCTCCCATGAAAGGAGTAAAGAGGTTTGGAAAGAAGGGAAAGTTCTGTCTCCTATATGTCGGTCCTTATAGAATTCTCAGCCGTTTAGGAAAGGTAGCTTATGAGCTTGAGTTACCTTCAGATCTAGCCTCAGTACATCTAGTATTACACGTCTCATTGCTAAAGAAATTCATTGGTGACCCAGCAGTCATAGTTCCTTTAGAGGATGTAAATATTCAGAATGATCTCTCTTTCGAAGAGGTGCCAGTCCAGATCCTTGATCATAAGATTAGCAGACTGAGGAACAAAAAAGTACCCTTAGTCAAAGTTCTTTAGCAGAATTAGTCCCATAGAGGGAGCTACTTGGGAAGCAGAAGAAGATATGCAGACCAAGTATCCTCACCTCTTCTCCGCAACCTCAGATCCAGCTTAAGGTAACAGTCTTTCTTAGAATTACTAGTTCCATGTTCAACTAGAATTATAACTTGGTATCCATTACCATTGCATATTGACGTGCTAGAATTTTGTTAGCATATTTAAGACTTTTAACTCGGAATAATTGTATGTTCTTAAGTAACTATCGTTGTTTTTGATGATATTTCTTTGATATTATAGTGAAAGGCAAGATGCAAGAGAACCTAAGAAAATAAGGACAAAAAGAGGTGAATATGGAACAAATAGCTAAGAAATTGTAGAAGAGCAGTTGACGACTTTTGTGATAAGTCGTCAACTAGATGATTTGTTATCAGGTCCATCATTAGCTGGAGGCAGTGTAATGAAGTTGGAGCAGAAGTGTGATGATATCCCCTGATATGTCATCACAAATTTGATAAGCTATCAAGAGGGTCGTCAGCCTTAGATAGAGAATGGACTTCAGCTGGAATCCGTGATGACATTGGTGATAAATCGTCAAAGTTCTGATAAGACATCAAGTTTCATTGTCAGACTAAAGTAGAGAATGGACTTCAGCTGAAATCCATGACGACATTGGTGATAAATCGTTAAAGTTCTGATAAGCCATCAAGTTTTGTTGTCAGTCTAAAGTAGAGAATGCCAAAATTGAAGAGGATCTGATGACATTCCTGATAAGGCATCACGCATGTCATCGTCTATTCTGAGAAAAAAACTGTAACCTGTGATTTTGTTTCCATAATTAACCTAAGTATTTAAGGATAAGTCTAGGTTTTCTTAAGAGTTTGAGTCGTCTAAGGGATGAATTTTGGAAATTTTAATTCCGAATTTCCTTAAGTTACAACTATAAATAGTAGCTTTTAGGGTTTCATTAAGGGAAAAGGAGAAATCTGAGACATCTTGAACTTTACAAACTTTAGTATTTCTCTCTCTAGTTTTGGATACACTATCACCATTAACTTGTGAGAGATTACTATTTCTTTTTGAGGAGTTATTTAGTGATTGAATCGAAGAAACAATTATTGCTTTTCATTTCTCTGTAAGTTTATCTTTCAAATCATGAATTCAATTATGTGTTTCATTCGTTACATCATGAGTGGCTAAAATCCATTAACCTAAGTTGTGGTATCTAGGGTTAGGTCTTGATGAGGTGCTAAGTATTCAAGATTCAAAAGGTGGTAGGATTTCTTGATAATTTTGAAGTTTTAATTAACGTTTGTTGGTTGCAAACAGTAGACACACCTGCTTTGATTTTCTTGAGAAAGAAATCAAATATAGTAGGAAGTGAATTATCACTAGGGACTCAAAATACTTCGTTTAATAATCAGTGCTGTAACATGGTTGGTTAACCTGAGATAAAATCTGGGCAGTAAATAGAAATTCCCTAAGTCCAAGAGGATTAGGAAATTAAACTCTTAAGTAGGTCGAGAGGCATTTAAGAATAACATCTATAAAGATAGCTTGTTATCCTACCCACCATGAGAATCTTGAACCACTTTAGCATCTGTCATGTACCGGAGGCCCTAGTGAACATAATTCTGGTTATTTTATAAACTCTTGATTTACAAACACTGAAACTAGAGTGACCAACAATTATATGCTAATTATTGAAAACCCCCACTTTATCTTTTCACATCATTCATTTGAATTCAACTTTTTGCTATAGTTTCAAATTGATTTAATCACCACTCACATTGTTCCCTGTGGATTTGACCCTCGAATCCAAAGTTGGGTAAATATATTGACGACGACCACCTTGCACTAAATTAAGGAGTAAGTTAAGCGTTATCACATATTCAGTCATGCACTTATGTATCAGTTAAGTCATGTACTCATGGATTAGATATGTATGTTCAATATAAAAACCCAACTTGTTAGTAGCTTCAGTCATAAATTCCACGCATCAGATATGTATGTTCAGTGTAAGAGCTCAGTTTGTCAGTAGTTCAGTCATGTATCTATGCATCAGATATGCATGTTTAGTGTGTAAACTCAGTGTATCAGTGTCTTAGCTTAATCAGTCTCATTCGAGGATGAATGTTTCCAAGGGGGAGATTTTGTAATACCTTGTATTTCTCAAACTTAACTTAACTCTCACGTCATGAGTTATCAAATATAATTTTTTTGAAACACTCAGTATTTTTTTAGTTTAGATCCTGTCATTGCGTAGGAAATTGAATTAGCTTTCAAATGATAAAAAATTTACCTAAATTTGACAACCGGGTAAGAAGTTATGACTATTTTAAGTTTCAGTCGTTATACATGGTCATTCAGGCCAGTAGCACGTCGTGGAGCATGTCAAAATGGTAATTTTCAGTTTCCAGTGAAGTACCACTATACTGGCGCGTTGCGCCACAACTTATTTTCACAATTGTCTATTTCCAATGTACCAATGCGATTCCACCGTATCGCGGTGAACTTCCAGATCCAAATAAAAGCGGCAACGCGATAACACCGCATCGCGCCACCATACATTTGCCTAGTTGGCAATTTTCAGAAACATGGTGCGATAGCGCCGCGTCGCGCCAAGTGCCTATTTTGAAAAATTTTAATGGAAATTAAATGTTTCGTCCAGAGTTAAAATAGTGTTTTCACAAATTAAAAGCATTCTCTCTCAAAACTACAAACCCTAGCTTCAAGAAAACAAGAGCAATCTCAAAGGATTCACTAAGGACTTCAAGAAACTCACAAATTAAGGTATGTTTGGTGTTCATCTAAGGGTTCCTTTCACCCATAGAGTCCACGAATCTATTTCAAACTACAAGATTGTTGAATTATGAACTTCCATGCTTGAATTGAATTGAATTCATGTTCATGTTATTGTTCGATTTTAGTCCATGATTACATTACAAGCTTTTATTAAATTAATCATTGTATGTGCTAAATTACATGATTTCCATGATAAAATCTTCAGTTTTCAAGTTGATTTATCTAGCCATGATAACTATTTGTGTTGATTATCGTATAACCTAAGCATGCTCCCCATGTGTTTGATAGAATGCCTATGTGAATGAAATAGTGCCATTATAACACGATTGCATGTATTCCCCATTCATGTACACGTTAATGGATTACAAGTGTTTGATGAAATGCCTCTATGGATGAATTATGATCAACTAAACACCGCTATGTTATTGAAGATTATGCTATACCTTTTTTTATGCTATCGAGTACTGGGGGTATTTAATGCCTGACAATTTAGTTGTGTACCTACAGCCAGTGTCAGTTATACAATAGTATCAGTCATGTTCCTATCAGTAGAATCCAGTCAGTTATAGAACTCAGTAAAACTCAGTCAGTTACAGAACTCAGGAAAATTTAGTAAACTCAGTATTAGTCTAGTACAGTTTAGTATACTCAGTTCAGTGTCTTTTAGTTGGGAGTAGGATTTAGCACCGAGTGAACCCAAGGATGGGGGCTCATCTTCCAGTAGAGGGTGTGATCTCTAGAAGAAATCCTTACATTCTAGAACTACGCCGCTAGCATAGGTTGAGACATCAAACCTACCAGTTAAGGGTTGATGAGGTATTTTAACCTGCCAGATGAGGGTTCCACCATTCCTATTAGAGTACCTGTCAGATAAGGGTAACTCTTTAGTGTCTTTACCCATGGCACCGTAGCGACACCTTTCCAACTGGGGTCACAGGTTGGATCCCAACTCAGCTATCTTATTTGAGGCATGTCGGTTAAATGATTACTTCCCACAGTCTCAATTTCAATCTTCAGAATAAAACTCAGTTCAGTTCTATAGAATCAGGACTGTCAGATCTAGTTAACTAGTATCAGTAAATTAGTTATCAGTAACTTCAGATATCAGTTACTCAGTATCAAAATTCAGGACTTAGCTTTAGACAAGCCTAGTCACAGTATTTATTTATATGCATATTAGTGCATACTTAGCATTTACAGCAGTATCTATTATCCATGTACTCTCATGTTCAGTTACTCTATATCATATGGTCAGTTAATGTTCATGCATATGAACCCTTGCATTCAGCCTTAGATCATCTAGCATGCCAGTAAATTCTATATACTGATGCATACTCTTTCTTTGCGCTATGATGTCTCATATTATAGCTAGGGGATTGTCCCATTTACTCCACTTTTAAACAATTTCAGATTAGAGGCTTTTCAGACTTGAGTTCAAATAGTATTCAGTTTTATAGATTATTATTTCAGTTGATACACTTTATCTTTATTTATAGATTTGACCCTTATGGCACTTCATCCTATTATTCCATATTTATTACAGTATCATGTTTCAGTGCTCACGACAGATATCAGTCATGGGTTAGCTTGAGGTCCTTCAGGGTTATAAGCATCGTATAAAATTCGGGGTACAGACGTAGGGCATTATATTTGTGATAGTACACACCAAGTGTCTCCTTCTCCTCAGCATAGAGATCAGAAAATTGTTTACCAACAGAACGAGGAGCTATTAACATAAGCTGCTAACAAGAAGAGGAAGAAAATGCTCAACGTATAGCTTGGGAGGTAGAGCTAGCTGTGCAGACATAGGAAGTAGACCAATGAGCAATACTCTGTGATAATGAGGATAGATTTAGAGGTATCCAAGCTCAATAGATCCCAGTGTACCAGTATTTGCACCCATATAATGATGAAGAGAAATTGGGATATGTTGAGTTGGCAGAAATAGGAGCTATCATCCCTCCTATTTTGCACCTAGATGTTAAGTTTGATATAACTAGTGCCATGATCTAGCTCTTAAACTTGAATGGTGTATTTGCAGGATTACCCACTAATGACACAAATATACACCTTACAAATTCATTGGGATTTGTAGTTCTTATACCAATTCACGGGTGATTTAGGAGGCACTTAGATTGAGGTTATTCCCTTTCTTGCTGATTGGAGAAACATCTTTATAGGTAGGGTAACTTCTAAGAGGATCTATCACTATATGGAATAACTTGTGTAGGCAATTCTTCAATAGATTCATTCCCCCAGCCAAGATGTTGTAGCTCAAGGATAAGATATAAAATTTTAGATAGCTACAGTATGAGTTTCTGTACGAGGATTGGTTCAAGTTCAAGAAGAATTTGAGTATGGTGATCAACTATGGAATTTTAGGGATGAGCTTATTGAAGATATTCTATAGAGAATTGGCCATTAGTTCTAGAGCCATGGCAAACTCTATCTCTAGAGGATCCTTTATGAGATTATGCTAGGAGGTATCTTTTGATACTGTAGACCAATTTTCTCTCACTAATTGATGGTGGAGAACTCAAGAGGCCGAGAGGGGTTCTGACACTTATTTCATTGGAGCTTTTAGTGACCAGAAAGTATCTAATGATTCCATAGTGTAAGATATTGTGCCGTTAAGGACTGATATTAGGTTGTTGGCAAAGCAGTTCATGAAGCACAAGGTAAATCTCTAAAGCTTATGAGTCTAAATTAGAAGAGGAGGCTAAGTATCTGGATCAATAATTGGCAAGTTTCCAAGCACAAAGGAAAGGAAACTGATAACGCCCAAACTACAGCTCTCGTTAGAAAGTGTAAGCGGTCGCTGTCAAATATAGAACCCAACTGGGTTGGGTGTCGAATCCCACAGGGAATACTTGGTCACTAAGTGTTGCAATTATTAGTAGACTGTTGGTCGAAAATTCCACGGAAAGGGGGGATTTGATGATGGCGTGAACTAATAATATTGAAGTAACAACGGAATGCTTTGTTTAGTAAGATTTAATCATAGAGAATAATAAGTTAGGGTTATGTCCACCTTATGAGTTCTACGTATCTATTAACTATGAGTAATGCGGAATTTAGACATGCATGCACTTATAGAGATTCGTATTCTAATGGTAAATCCTAGTGTTTCTCAACCATGAAGAATTATTTCACCTTAACTCTCTCGAGCCTAAAGTGTATAACTAACGGTACAAATTCTCCAAGAAGTTAATCCGGTTAAGGCATTAACGTGTAAACAGGGGTTGGTAGCCCTATTTCCTTGTCATACTCTCTTTTCCAGACATGTAACTTTTCTCTCGAACAAGTTAATGTTATACTGGCATATTCCCTATGTTTGCAACCATGAGAGTTTAATTAAAATGAAGAGAGTAATGATATAAGTAACATACACATCAAGAATTCACAAACTCATAGCAATAGATAGTATCTCACAAGGTTTCCATAACCCTAACAGAGAAGTTTAGCTACTCATGATTACAACGGAAATCACAATAGACATAATCATCATACCACAACCTAGAATAATCTTCGCGATGGGATGATTCTAATGTCAAAGAGGAGATTGACGTTTTCTTCTCTTTCCGTTCCCAAGTGTAGCGTGTTTCTTTGTGTTAGACTTACAGAATCTGTAACGTGAATTGTCCAAAGTGTCGAATGAATAATGATTGAATGAATCCTAAAAAATTCAGCAAATAAGGTTTTTATAACATCCTTGTCCTACTAAGTTACTGCTACACCCCTAAGTATTTAGAAATACTGCTTTTGCCCGGGACAAATTCGCCATGCGTCACATTCAGTCCATAAGCTTCCAAAAGCTGCCTTCCCTCTTATGTGAAGTTTTCCTTTGATGCCCAAAGGTCCACAAAGTGCTGAAATCTTCATCATTAATACCTGAAAACTTGCTAATCACATAGGTTAGCTCACTTACAGGAAAATGGACTAAAAGTGCAGGAATTATATATTTTATCCTCCAAACTTAGCCTAAAATATGGGTAAATTATGGTTCTTAGGGGTATAAATACGCCCAACATCACCACCCCACACTTAAAGCTTTGTTCGTCCTCGAACAAAATATTACGTCCATGCAAACATCTAACTAGGATATCACAGTAGCAACACAAAATGTTCAACAAGACATGCACGACAATCATTAACAAAGAGTAGTTCTCTTGATCACTACTAGAAACAATTCAACCTCCAACAGAGACTCGTGATGATGGTCAATTTGTATCCACAAGTTAAGCCACAAAGAATCATATAACACTACCCAAAACTCATCAACCATGTGTGTCTCACACAAGATATCACCCATAATCACTCACAAGTTTTGCATTTTTCGAAACATGGGTACAAGATTCTCCTTGCTCTCACTCTCACAAAGACTTCTTATGTTGCAACTGATGACCATAGGCTTGCCCTTAGTGTAATGCTCCACTAATATCAGAATGCTAAGCTTAGGATCAAATAGGTCTTTACAGGTTGTAATGCAGGCAAAGGGACAGGTAGGACTATTTTGGCCAGAAATAGTGACTATGTTCCCTAAGCGCTTTAATATACTACATTATGCCATTTACACTATCTTTCAACAACCCCTCTACCTTTCTTTCATCTACCACCCCTTTTTACCTATTTTGTTATTCAATCATAAATACAACTATCTTTTTGTTTTTTTCTATTTTTTTTTATATATTTTATTTATTTATTTATTATTATACATATATATATATATATATATATATTTTTCATAAAGCACCTCTATGATAGCCACTCTTTTTCACAACAATTTCAAGTACCAATACACTTTGAGGCATCACTCTCACCATTTTCCTCTTATTTTGTCACATGACTCTACAATTTAAAGCGCTTAGGAATTTGGATCAAATTATGGTCTTGAAAAAAAATGGATTAGGCTACATATGAGGCTGTCAAAGAAAATAGCTAAAGGCTCAAAGGGGGTTTACCAGGATAATGTACAAGGGTAGGTAACAAGAAGGTAAACAATCACAGGCTGCCAAAGAAATGCCTAAATCATTTCCTAAACTCACACTCTTTATTTCGCTTTACATACATACCAGGCAAGTTCTAGCATCAGTCACAACACAGAATATACTATAACCTCACACACACAAGGCACATGGTCAACTTTATTGGGAGCAGTATAGACTCTTGACCCAATAGATGAATGGATTAAACCATACAAGTATCACACAGTGAGTCACATGTAGAGCCTAAATGTCTCAATAGCAATGATTTAGCACAAACTCTTGTCGTAATACCATGCCGCCTATCAGAACAATTTCATTCAAAATCTAAAAAAACTAAAATTTAACTAACTAATTACGACTAAGTAACAAAAACAAGACTTAATGTAGGCAAAGAAGTACAATAAAACATACAAATACCAGTACCCCACACTTAGATGGGACACACTGCCCTCAGTGGAAAATAAATAAGGAAAACCTGATTAGTCGGACTTCTCCTCTATGTCTAGGGTCATACCCCCTGCATCAGAATCATCATTAGAGTCATCATCATTAAAGTTGTCCTCCACGTCTGAGTCTGGCATTCGGTGATCATCGTCGGTTGGCACGTCATCATCAAGAGGTTTCTCAAAATGTACCCCCACTCCACACATAGCCCTCGCATGCTCATTCATCGGGTAGTCATAATCCAACTGCTGAAGCTCTGCGTCAGTTGGAACATGACCCCCACTCATCATGGTAAACCTTGTCATGTCATATAAAAGGCGAAAGAAGCTTTTATCGCGAGCATGTCTTTCTGCAGTGGTTAGGTTGATGCCATGCCCAGTTTCAGGATCTTTAACCTTCGTAAGATCAACCTTCTTTGGGTTGTGTGGAAGCTTATGATCTGTAGGTTCCTCTTCAATGTGCTCCTTCCTCAATATCGGTGTCAACAAATTGCCAAAGATGAAATGGGACCTCTTGTGCAGCCTAGCCTTACGTATTGATGATTGTATCATCGCACCAATGTTGATGGGAATATTAGTCATCAGAGCGTACACCAAACACGTGATCTTTGTGTACTGTGTCCCAGGAATCATGCAAGAGTTGCCTATCCTCAACCATACACGAGCTTCTCTGTTCAAGGAAGCATACAGGAAGGTATTGTGCCGACCGTTATCCTTGAGACGAATCCACCGGGCCATGGACCTTGTTCCGCACAGTGTATGTCTAATTGCCCTATAAGGAGGTCTGTGATAAAGCTCCTTGAGCGGTGATGGATCCACAGATGGAAGGCCCAAAAAAGAGTTGAAGAACTCCGCATTCAGTTGCAAGACTTGGCCCCGAATCTTCACTTCACTTCCGGTAGTCTTTGGGGACCAATTGGCATAAAACTCGCTTGTTAGATCAAGATTGCATTCCCCCATATCTCGGAAAATGAAATCAAGGTTTAGTACCATGATTTTCGCCAAAATACGGGGTTCTCTCTTTTCTAGACTCTCTTTCTGCATCAAATCCACGTGAACATATTTCTTTACTTTGTTGTTCTTGTACCACTCCTTTCCTTCCTCCTCTAGGACCCACTTTATCCCGAAAGTGCGTCGAGGTATTTGCAAAGAGGAGGACTCAGCTTGCTCTTTTCTCGACCTTTTCTGACCTTTCTGTGAGGTGGACACTTTTTCTTTTCCTTGTCGTCCTTTTGGGTCCATTCTACCTGAGATTAAAATAGAGTCATGTTAGCTTCATCTTGGAAGATTCAATCGAAAAACACAAACAGTAATGGCACCACCCCACACTTAATTTGTTGACACAGACTAATTAAGTAAGTGATGTCGATTACTCAGAATTCATCGACATACTTTTAGGCGAGATGTTCCAACAATATGTTTAGCACAATCATACTTTCATGCAATCTTGAATATCCTTTCCGACTCTATGTCATGTAATCTTGACTATACTTTCATGTTTGGATGAATGCACTTTTTAAACAAGACCACCACATATAGATCGTATCAAGTTATTGCATATAAATAATCACAACATCTTATGCTTGTGGTCAATCATGATCGGTATCTCGATGAACAAGTCATTCAAACATTCAAGCTTTCAAATTTCAAGATTACGCATTAATTTTACAATTTCGACTTCATAAAAATGTGACAGTGTATAACAATCAAATACAAGTCGGAATAAAGTCAAGAGCACCCACATGAAGCATTTCACTCAACTAGATGTATCATAACAAATCAATCATATTCTTATCACCAAGTACCATTTCAAAATCTAAAATACCATTATAAGCATAGTTTTGCAACAACTACAAAATATAAAAGAATAACTTACTTGGTGATAGTTTGGGAAGATGATCTTGCAAGATTAGATGAGCAAAAAGAAAAACTTTGATAAATTTGGGATGCTTAGGAGGTGCCTAAGTCAAAATTTGGGACTAATCCCCTCCTTTGTACATCTTGCACCTACACTTAATCAAAAACAACAAAAATGATTAGAAGGATGGGTTGCCTCCTACCAAGCGCCTTAGTTTTGGTCGTGTCTCGACTCTTATTTTTGGATATTTATTTAACAAAAACAAACTCCTAGTAAAATAAAACGATTAAAAACGATGGGTTGCCTCCCATGTAGAGCTTGATTTATTGTCGCGGCACAACATAGTTACCTCGATTACTCAGACTTCATCGAGATATATGGACCATCGTTTTCTGAATGGATTCAGACGACGCTGATGCTTAATAGTGGGCACGCAATCTTCCTCAAGCTGGATCTTGTGCATACATATCCCAGGAGGGATACCGATTATATCATCAATAGTCCAACCAATAGCTCGCTTGTACCTCTTCATAACAGAGATGAGAGCCGTTACTTGCTGTTCACCGAAATCAGCCACAATAATAACCGGAATTGTATTTCCACTTCCCAAGAACACATACTGTAGATGACTGGGGAGCTCTTTCCATTCTAGCACTGATGGCTTTTCAATGGATGGTTTCGCTAGTGGTGATGGTCGATTCTTAAGATCAAGGTCCAGCTTCTTAGGAGCATGAGAATATGACCCCATTTCTGTTAGAGCACAGATAGTTTCTTCATATTCTTCAATATCCTCACGCTCAGAATTCAAAAGCACAACAGACAATGGCTCAACAGTAAGCTGCTTCTCTACAAATAATTCTTTCTCATCCTCATAATGAACATCAGCTACAGAGAACACATTCATAGCTTTAGGCTACTTCATCGATTTGCATACATCATATAAGGTAGAAACTTAAGAATCCACCTCGCAATCCAAAATAACAACGTATGCAGGAAAAGTGAAGGTAGAAACCTTCACCAGTACATCATATAAGATACCATAAGGTTGTTTTACCGACCTATCTACCATCACGAGCCGCATATTGATTGGTGTAGGATCGCCCAACCCCAACTTTCTGTAAATGGATAGCGGCATCAAATTGATGCTAGCTCCCAAATCGCACAACGCCTTAGCGAAATCCATTGATCCGACCGTGCAAGGAATAGTGAAAGCACCAGGATCTGCCTTCTTCTGTACTAAAGATCTCGTGGCAATTGCACTGCAATGATGAACATCATCTGCCAGCTCTTATCTTGCTGCCCGCTTCTTCGTCAAAAGGTACTTCATGAATTTGGCGTACCCAGGCATCTGCTCCAGCGCCTCCACCAAAGGTACATTAATAGTCAGCTGCTTCAACATAGTCATGAATTTACTGAACCTTGTATCATCAGCTTTCTTCTTCAGTCTCTAAGGAAAATGTGGTGGTGGAAGGGGAAGAGTTTTCTCCACCACTTACTTTTTATCTGGCTTCCGATTATCAATCTTTTCAGGAGTGTCATCAACCTTCTTCTTCAGTCTCTGAGGAAAAGGTGGTGGTGGAAGGGGAAGTATTTTCTCCACCACTTTCTTTTTATCTTGCTTCCGATTATCAATCTTTTCAGGATGGTGACATCTAGGAGTAACATCATGAACGTTCTCTTCAGCTTCAACAACATCATCACAATCTGCTTCACTAACATTCTCTGCTATATCATCAACCACCTGTTTACCTTTGTATGGATTTTCCAACACCTTACCACTCCTGGTAGTAATAGCCATACATGATCCATTGTTCCTTGGGTTTTGCACAGTGTCACTAGGTAAAGTGCCAGCTTTTCTTTGATTGAATGCAGTTGATAGTTGACTCAATTGTTGTTCCAGCTGTTTTATTACAGTGGAATATGAGTCAACCAATTGATTTATTTAGGACAAATCATTCATTACCTCAGTTACTCCCGTGTTGGTTGCCTCCACTCCTTTCAACAGCTTAGCCATCATATCTTCCATGGACATCTTCCTAGAACCAGATGCCGCAGCCTCACAGTTTCCAGGAGGAACGTACAAACCACTCCTATCAGTCTTATTCTTCCAACTACCTTGATCGCGGTCCTTGTATCCAGATTTATCATAATAGTTCCGACCTTAGTTTCCTTGAGCAGTGCCTCGAAAACCCCTCTGATTGTTTAAGTAATTTGCTTTCTCCTCAGAATCGGAGTCATCTCTTCCCTGTAATACGACTACCTTGACTTTTTCAGTCTTCCCTGATAATAAATGCTTGGTAAGAAGATCCATCTGCATTTTCATATGCGCCATATCCTGGTCACGTTCCTCTTCTCTTCGCCTTTGTTCTGCAATCATGCCAATAGATACAGTAGAGCTTGCTACCTCAGAATCCCTGGTATGCCATGCTTTACTCTGCTCTGTCATACGATCTAGCATATCATATGTCTCAATAAAAGTAAGGTCCATGAATGACCCACCTGCAGCATTATCAACCACTGGCTTAGTCACCGAATTTAAAGCCCTGTATAATATCTCCATCAAGTGGATATTGGTCATCTGATGATTTGGGCACCGCATAAGCTTCTTCTTGAACCTCTCCCATGTTTCATGGAGAGCTTCAGTTGGAAGCTGTCAAAAATTGCTTATCTCATCTCTTAATTGGGCTCTCTTGGATGGCGGAAAGAATCTTTCTAGGAAAGCATCTTTCCATTGCCTCCAATTAGTAATAGAATCAGGAGTTAGCCCGTTCAACCATAGAGTTTCCTCTCCAGATAGATACAATAGAAATAAGTGCAACCGAATTGCATTCTGTCCAACTCCTGGATTGTCAAACGACTTGCATGTTGTGATAAAGTTAATCAGATGTATATTCGAATCATCGCCTACAAGTCCACCAAATAACCCTTTGAGTTGCAATAGCTGAATCATGGTGCTAATGATATTGAACTTGGCTTCGGGTGGTAAGGGTGGAGGAATAATAACCCCTCTGGCACCAGCTCCATCCAACTATTCATCATTATTATTGAAAAGAACCTGCACAGCTTAGAGGTCAGGTCTCATTCTAGCTTGACGATCTCTCCTATACATAGGTGCCACCACCTCATCAGTACGCCTAGGATTCAGTAACTCATCATCACCCAGGTCCTCATCATCAGGATTTGTTGCTCACCCTGGGTTATCAATATTCTATTGATGCACTTGAGCAGCTACCAATGCAGCTAATCTAGCCTGCTCCTGTTGAGCAGCCCTTCTTTCAGTGTCACGTTGTGCATCCATTCTGCCAATAAGATATGGTTCAGGATTGATAGGTAATAACGGTTTACCTGAACTTCGAGTGTTTGGCATGCACTCAAACAAACTTGAATAAAATAAAAATAACAACTAAAAGTAAAATACGAGAATCTTTGACCAAAGGGTCTAGTAACTATCACAAACTTAGTTGACAACCGTATTCCCCGACAACAGCGCCAAAATTTGATAACGTCCAAACTATAACTCTCGTTAGAAAGTGTAAGCGGTCACTGTCAAATATAGAACCCAACTGGGTTGGGTGTCGAATCCCACAGGGAATACTTGGTCACTAGGTGTTGCAATTATTAGTAGACTGTTGGTCAAAAATTCCACGGAAAGGGAGGATTTGATGATGGCGTGAACTAATAATATTGAAGTAACAACGGAATGCTTTGTTTAGTAAGATTTAATCATAGAGAATAATAAGTTAGGGTTATGTCCACCTTATGAGTTCTACATATCTATTAACTATGAGTAATGCAGAATTTAGACATGCATGCACTTATAGAGATTCGTATTCTAATGGTAAATCCCAGTGTTTATCGACCATGAAGGATTATTTCACTTTAACTCTCTCGAGCCTAAAGTGTATAACTAACGGTACAATTTCTCCAAGAAGTTAATCCGGTTAAGGCATTAACGTGTAAACAGGGGTTGGTAGCCCTATTTCCTTGTCATACTCTCTTTTCCAGACATGTAACTTTTCTCTCGAACAAGTTAATGTTATACTGGCATATTCCCTATGTTTGCAACCATGATAGTTTAATTAAAATGAAAAGAGTAATGATATAAGTAGCATACACATCAAGAATTCACAAACTCATAGCAATAGATAGTATCTCACAAGGTTTCCATAACCCTAACAGAGAAGTTTAGCTACTCATGATTACAACGGAAATCACAATAGACATAATCATCATACCACAACCTAGAATAATCTTCGCGATGGGATGATTCTAATGTCAAAGAGGAGATTGACGTTTTCTTCTCTTTCCGTTCTCAAGTGTAGCGTGTTTCTTTGTGTTAGACTTACAGAATCTGTAACGTGAATTGTCCAAAGTGTCGAATGAATAATGATCGAATGAATCCTGAAAAATTCAGCAAATAAGGTTTTTATAACATCCTTGTCCTACTAAGTTACTGCTGCACCCCTAAGTATTTAAAAATATTGCTTTTGCCCGGGACAAATTCGCCATGCGTCACATTCAGTCCATAAGCTTCCAAAAGCTGCCTTCCCTCTTATGTGAAGTTTTCCTTTGCTGCCCAAAGGTCCACAAAGTGCTGAAATCTTCATCATTAATACCTGAAAACATGCTAATCACATAGGTTAGCCCACTTACAGGAAAATGGACTAAAAGTGTAGGAATTATATATTTTATCCTCCAAACTTAGCCTAAAATATGGGTAAATTATGGTTCTTAGGGGTATAAATACGCCCAACATCAGAAACCAAGGTCAAAACTACTATAGAGATAGATACTAAAACCATAGTAGGGAGCAAGATGATGACTGGAGAAGGAAAAATGATTACAAGGAGAAGGAAGATAGGTACATTCCACTTGGCATTCGTGAGATAGAATCAATAATGGAAGCAATGTTATCTAAGCTGATGAAGGGTGAAAAGAGTCAGGAAATATGCCTTAAAGATATTAAGGCTGATATTTTAGGTCTGACCTAGAAGGTTGAGTCTCATGCGACTACTATCAAGTAGTTAGAGCATCAGTTTGGGAAGATGTCTACCAGTTTGAACAAAAGGCAGCTAGGTGCCTTTCTTGGTGACACAATGTAAAATCCTTCAAACAATATTTTTGTCTGTCTGTTACCACTAGGAATAGTGCTCTTATTTTTGATCTCGCTATGCCCACTATTAAGGAGTGGAAGGATGATGGTATTACAACTGATGAGATTCCTAAGGCAGAGTTTGATAAGTTGACATATAATGATGATGATTATGAAAATGATGATGGAGATAACTGGGTCGCTGATGAGCCCAAGGATAATGTGCAACATTATAGTGCAATTCCTTCTATACCATTAGTAGAAAAGAGGGAGGACCTTAGGATTGTCATTATTCCATTTTTATTAGGATTTTCAATATCAAATAGGCTCTGTGTGATCTAGGAGATGACATTAATTTCATTCAAGTGATGGTATACAAGATATTGGGTATGAGAGCACTCAAACCTATATCCAAGAGACTGTTGATGGCCGACTCATCGGTGAAGGAACCGATAGGTGTTTTGTGTGATGTAGAAGTAAGGGTGGCATCCTTTATATACCTAATGGATTTTATGATTCTTGACTGTGAAGTGGACTTTCAAGCCTCTGTTATATTGGGTAGACCCTTCCCATCCACGGGTAGGGTATTGATTGATATCTACTTGGAGGAGATAACCTTTAGAATAAATAACGAGCAAGTAGTTTTTGATTTATGTTTGACAGTGCAATAACCAGATGATATGCGAGTGGTGTCGGTGATAGACGTTGTGGATGATAATATTGATAGGTATAGGTATGCCAAAACAGTTACAGGTGCATCTTCTAGTAATGCACTGCTACTAGCCTCTGCTAGTGGACATACCCCAATCTAGAGATGATCATGACACAGATACCTAGTGTGTCCCAGGTATGTCCTTATTCCCTTTGTTTTATATTAATTTAATGCATTTGGGGTAGTGTGCAGTTTTTAGTTAGGGGTGGGGTATACCATAGATGTTGTGGGTTTTTATTACAATGCTTGTTTTCCTATCGGCCACGGTATGGTTGTATAACTGACAAGTCTAGGTATATAATTTGTATCATTTTGTTTTTTTTGTGCTGTGTTTGTTGTATAATCAGGAGATTTTTAGCTTTTAGACAGTTGCCATAGTTTTTGTTGTTGAGAAAAATGATACCCCTCCAAAATGTTTTTTAGAATTGTGCAAATATATCTATGTGTGACTTTTGTGGATCTGGTTATGACATTTGAATTAGGGACATGATAATCATAGATAACTTGTGCATGAACCAGATAGGTAGTAGCTTGTGATGTGACTCTGTGCCATGTGTGTGTGAAATGCTACCTAGTTTCTTTTGTGTTAAATCCAGACCTTGTCCAATTAGTCTTGCCTAGATTGTAGGATAGCCTATTAGGAGAGAATCATAGGCCATTTTTTATTTTAGTCCACTATTAGACTAAATGACTCTCCATTGTGAAATTGTATCTCTTGATCCCATGTTTGAGCCTTACAACCCATTTTTATTGTTACATCTTTAACTTTCCCATTTGTGTTGCAATGAACCTATTTTGGCCCTGGTCTTTTTTGGACATTATGCACCTCAACTCAGGCAAATCTCTTAAGTTGAAGGTGGCTACCTTAGGATGCATGATATAGAGTGGGTATGAAGAAGGGTTAAATATGAGAAGCTTTAGTAAGGATAGGTGTGGTAGAAAAAAAAATAAAACTATGAAAAAGAAAAGAAAAAGAAAAATGAAGAATAAAAGATACATCACCTAACCTGAATGTGCATTAAAGAATAAAAGGAAGAAATAAGGGCGGAATAAAAGGAAGTTTGTTGAAGTGTGGATCCCACAGTTAGTGTAGTGTCAAGGAGGCTTAGTCACTTGATATCTCTATATGTACTATACCATCCCCCAAGCATATATTACAAGCGAAATATAGTCCTATAGTGATCCTAACTTGATTTTCTGAAAACCAAGGTAAAGAAAATAAGGGCAAGCCTATGGTATTTAATGCACATTAGTTGAACTTCTGTTTTGAGTGTGAGTGTCTCTTGAATGTCCCCTCATAACTTTCATTACAAGTTGCTTACTTGTTTGGATAATGTATCTTGTGTATATGCATAGTTGTCTATTATTAATGTAATTGCCAATCTTGATCCCATTATGTCATATTGTTGTTCTTCATATTATTCACAGTTGGTTTTTACTTCATGGAATAGGAGAGGAGGGGGGGGGGGGGGTAACTTTGTTTGAGCTTAAAGTGATGATTGACTGCCCTAGATAGCTTAGATTCTCCTACTTAAGCATTGTGTTTTGTTTTGTTGTGTTGCCTGAGGACATGAAAATGGTCTAAGTTGAGGGTGTTGATGTGCCATATAAATATAACACTTTCGATGCTTAAAACAATATTTGAAAGTTTCTTAGGTTGTTTTGCTAGATATAATATATTTTGGGTATGTTTTGTAGGAAATAGGGTTTTGGATGCTAAACTAAAGAAAAAGATGAAAATTGAAGTTTTTGGCTACTTACGGAGGTAATTTCGGACGTATGTGCCACTTACTGGGCATATGTATCAAAAATTATAGTCTAGAGGCTCAGAAGTAGAAAAAAAGAAGACTCTGCACTCTTCGATGTCCACATACGGTCCATATGTGGTATATACGGTCCGTATGTGACCCAGCTATGTGCAAAGATCAAAAGTCTAAAGACCTATAGGATCTGTACTTTAGTTTTGGCACTTACTTATGTCCACATACAGTCCGTATGTTGTACGTATGATCTGTATGTGGCCTAAGTAAGTGGCCACCAACCTTTTTTTTCCTTTTTTCATTCAGGATTTGTTTTTAGGGTTTCCTTCTGTACTATATATACCCTTTTTGATGTTTTGTAGTTAGGTTATGCACTCCATATACTCACAAACATATATTTGATTCTGAAATACGAATTTGGTCTTGGAGTAACTTTATATTGATTTTAGTTTTTAATTTAGCTAAAAACTTTGGGTTTTTACTTATTTATTATTGTAATACCGTTTAATGCATTCAATCATGAAATTGCTGGTCTTTTATAAGTATGAGCAGCTAAAACCCTTATCTAGGGTTGTGGGAACCCTGGCCGATTGATAAAGTGGGGTAAGTGCTAAGTTGTTCTGAACTGATACCCGTGCATGTATTGTATTATCTTCAGTTTAGTAGATGTCTTAGAAGTTGTAAACATTAGGATCCCACCTATATTATCACTACTTACCCCAAAAGAGGAGTAGTGACTAGGAAAAGTTAAATATAACAGTAATTTGAAGATTAATTATCAATGTAGGCTAACAAGGATTATCTACATAATACTTTTATCTATCATCTAATAACTATAGATTCAAAAGGTAATAGTTAACTGAGATCTAGGATAAGGGTTAGTAATGCGACATCCTGAAACTCAAAAGGTAAAGGGGTTCACAAGATAATTGATGGAACATAACTTATCAGATTGTACATGCAAGCTATTAGGTTGGTTCAATAAAACACGATAAGCTTACTGAGTTGAGAAGCCAGGGGGAACACAATCATAATGTTCGTCTACAACTCATTACAACCAGAGTTGATATTTTGTTACTTATTTGAGATTATCAATACAAACCCCACATTTACTTTTGCAGTTCTGCCTATTGATTACAATAAGTGAGAGCCATAATTCCATATATTCCCTAGGGTTCGACCCCAACCTGAGTTGGTTACTATATTTTGACAGCGACCACAATACCATTTTTGAGAGGTGTAGTGTCACGACCTAAAATAGGGCCTGGATGCTACGGCCATCTCAAGTCCATCATGGACCGGAGACCACCCCCTGTACCTAACCAAAACACCACACACTACCCAATAGTGCCTGAATTTTGAACATATAACAAGATATCATAAGTTAAGGTCAAATAAATGTTAGATATGTCCATGGACTTTAACTAGAAAATCGACCAAAAACAACCAACCAACTTCACCACCCAAGTCCACAATAATCCACAAAGCTATCTAACAAAACCAAAATCATAAAGTGTCAAGACATGCCCTTGACCTTGAAAATGACAATGACAATGTCAATGATAATGTGAACTCTCAATTCTAATCTATAAGTGGAAACTGATGAAATGTCCAAGTCTTCCGGAGAATGGAATCTTACCAATTCACCACCAAAGACCTACAAATCGAGTCGATCCACCTGATACCGCACAGGAAAAGAAGAAGTATCTCCGGTTCCTGCATTGCATGGGGATACAACATCCGAAGACGGTTAATGGGTTTAGAACTGGAATGTAACTTAAGGATAGGGGATAAAATAAAGCCAAGTCAAACCCAATTCAAACCCTTTAATTCTTTATGGATGTGGGGTTTTAATTGGTTAAGAAGGGAATTTTCCAAAGTTCCCTCAACATAAAAACTAAAAAATTGCTGCCAGTTACTATGGATCACTCTGCGACTTGTAACGAGACGTTAGGACTTGTCACCACGAGTCGTAACTGAGATAGTACCATTAGACACACCTATTGTTGACCCTACTACTTACATCATACGACTTGTTATGGGATCCTATGACTCATTGAGTCCTAGTCATCACCAGGACAACAATACTCAGAACATACACTAGTTTGACTACAATTGGGATATCATGACTCATAATGAGTCCATACGACTCATTGGGAGCCACTCATACTCATAACAGAAAACATAGCCATACACATTGGTTAGGCTATCATTTGTGTCCTTACTACTCATCAATACTCCCTACTGCTCGTAAGGGGAGTCTTAGTTAGGATAGTGAGGACAAACTTTTAGAAATTTCAAGGATCAAGAATTTGGGGTGTTACATTTTTCCCCCTTAGGATCATTCGTCCTAGAATGATGAGACAAGGCGTTCATTAGCAGATTGGACTCCAAAAACAGCTATACTTACCTTTAACAAAGAAAGAAAACAAAGTTGGTAAGAAATACACTTACCCTATACACGATTTTCTAAAGCGGGAAACAAGAATGGGTACTTCGAATTCATGTCCTCCTCGACTTCCCTAGTAGCTTCTTCATGCCTTTGGTTCCTCCATAGAACCTTTACCGAATCCATGTTATTTGCTCACAACCGGCAAACTTTCCGATCGAAAATCTCAATCTGTACATCCTCATAAGATAAGGAAATTGAGACACCTACACTTTCCAAAGAAATGACCAAGGAAGGATCCCCTATACACTTCTTCAACATCGACACATGGAAGACTGGTTGAATAGAACCCAAACTCGCAGGAAATTCCAACTCATAAGATACTTTTCCTACTAGCCTCAAAATACAAATAAGATCAACATACCGTGGATTGAGCTTCACCTTATTTCCAAACCATATCACTTTCTTTATGGGAGACACTTTTAAGAATACGCAATCTTCTGAAATAAACTCCAAGTCCCTTAGTCTTACATCTGCATAGGACCTTTGGCGACTATGGGAGGTATTAAGCCTATCCCGAAAAACCTTCACCTTCTCCATAACTTGGTGAACCAAGTCGGGGCCATACAACTTATTCTCATCAACCTCGAATGACCTGATAGGAGACCTACACCTCTTACTATACAAAGCCTTGAACGGAGCCATTCCAATACGAGAAAGATAACTATTATTATAAGTAAGCTTAATGAGAGGCAAATGGTCAAACCAACTACCATAAAAATCGATCACACAAAACCTTAACATATGTTCCAAAGTTTGTATCATCCTCTTTACTTGTCCATCCGTCTGAAGGTGGAAAGCAGTACTAAGGTTTTACTTAACCTCACTGAAAGGAACACAAAATGTGAGATGAGAACTGAGTACCTCGATCAGATATAATGGAAACTGGGGCACCATGCAACTTCACAATCTCCTCAATGAAGAGCTTAGTATAATTCTCCTTCGAATAATTAGTCCTTACTGGCAAGAAGTGAGTGGACTTAGTCATCTGATACACGATGACCCAAATAGAATCAAACTGATGACGGGACCACAGAAGACCAATAATGAAATCCATATTAAGCACTTCCTATTTCCACATGGGTAACGTAATCTCTTAAGACAAACCACTAAGCCTCAAGTGCTCAACCTTCACTTGCTGGCAAACCAAACACTTAGCCACAGTATTGGCCACATCCCTCTTCAAGTTATTCCACCAATAAATTTCTCTTAAGTCTTGGTAGATATTCGTCAACTAGGATGAATAGTGTACCTCGACTCATGAGCTTCAGAAAAAATTGTCTCTCACAACACATCAACATCTGGAATACATAAATTGCCTTGGTACCTCAAGATACATTAACTACTAATCTAGAAAGCCATCACCTTCTGGTGTCCCACATTATCCTTGATCTGCATTAATATATGGTCTAATAACTATTTCTCCTCCACCTCAGCACCAAGAGATGACTTTGACACCTCTTTTATAATCATATGCCACTATCTTAAGAGTCAAAGAGATGAACTCAAAGATTACCTAAGCAATGAGTATCTTTCACTAGTCCTCGCTTCTCATAATTTACACGAGATAAAATTCCTATGGACAACTTGCTAACATAATCAACAACTACGTTAGCTTTACCTGGATGATATTGAAGACTCATGTCATAGTCCTTGAGCAACTCAAGACATCTCCTTCTGGGTGAATACATATTGCAAACTCTTATGGTTTGACAAGATGTCCACATGAACCCCATACAAGTAATACTGCTAAATTTTCAAGGCAAAGACCATGATCAACAACTCTACATCATAAGCTGGGTTATTCTTCTCATGCACCTTTATCTACCTAGAAGTATAAGCAACCATCTTGCCATTCTACATCAACACAAAACCCAGTCCTACACGGGATGCATAACAATAGATAACAAAACCATCAATACCCTCGGGTATAGTCAAAAACAAAGCCGAGGATAACTTATCTTTAAACTTCTCAAAACTATATTCACAAGCATATGACCACAAGAGCTTAAAATTTTATGAGTCAACTTAGTCAATGGGGTGTAATAGAAGAGAAGCTTTCCACAAACTTCCTATAATAACCGACTAAACCCAAATCTCTGAATATCGGTTGGAGTCATGGGTCTAGGCCATTTCTTAACCACCACAACATTCTGTGGATCCACCATGATTAGTTCACTTGAAACAACATGGCCTAGATAGGTCATAATATTTAACCAGAACTCATACTTTGAGAACTTTGAATACAACCACTGATCTTTCAAGGTTTGCAACACAAGGTGGAGATGATCGGTATAATCCACCTCACTCTTAGAATACACCAAAATATCATCAATGAACATAATTACATTCAAATCCAAGAATCAACAGAACACCCGATTCATAAGATCCATTCATATCGCTGAGGCACTAGTCAAACCGAAGGACATTACCAAAAACTCAAAATAACCATACCGAGTTTAGAATATCTTTCAATGACCATACCAAACTCAAAGATTACCTAAGCAATGAATATCTTTCACTAGTCCTGACTTCTCATTATCTATACGAGATAAACATCCCATGGAAAACTTGCTAAGAGAATCAACAACCACATTAGCTTTACTTTGATGATAATAAAGACTTATATCTTAGTCCTTGAGCAACACAAGCCATCTCCTTTGCATGAGATTCAACTACCTTCTGGGTGAACACATATTGGAAACTCTTATGGTTTGACAAGATGTCCAGATGAACCCCATACAAGTAATAGTGCCAAATTTTCAAGGTAAAGACCATGACCAACAACTCTAAATCATGAGCTGAGTAGTTCTTCTCATGCACCTTTATCTGCCTAGAAGTATAAGAAACCACCTTGCCATTCTGCATTAACACAAAACCCAGTCCTACACAGGATGCATCACAATAGATAAAAAACCATCAATACCCTCGGGTAGAGTCAAAATCAAAGCTGAGGATAACTTATCTTTAAACTTCTCAAAAATATATTCACAAGCATCCGACTAGAAGAGCTTCGCCTTCTTATGAGTCAACATAGTCAATGGGGTGCAATAGAAGAGAAGCTTTTCGCAAACCTCCTATAATAATCGGCTAAACCCAAAATCTCTTAATATTAGTTGGAATCATGGCTCTAGGCCACTTCTTAACCACCATAACTTTCTGTGGATCCACCATGATTAGTTCCCTAGAAACAACATGACCTAGATAGGTCATAATATTTAAGCAGAACTCACACTTTGAGAACTTCAAATACAACCACTGATCTTTCAAGGTTTATAACACAAGGTGGAGATAATTGGTATAATCTGCCTCACTCTTGGAATACACCAAAATATCATCAATGAACATAATTACATTCAAATCCAAGAACTGATGGAATACCCAATTCATAAGATTCATTAATATCGCTGAGGCATTAGTCAAACCAAAGGACATTACCAAAAACTTAAAATTACCATACCGAGTTTAAAAGGCAGTCTTAGGGATATCCACATCCCTACTCTTCAACTGATGGTAACCCTACTAAAGATCAATTTTGGAAAAGTACTTAGCACCCTAAAGCTGATCAAAGAGACCATCAATCATAAGAAGTGGATATTTATTCTTCACAGTTACCTTATTCAACTAGCAATAATCTATACACATTCGAATGGACCTATCCTTCTTACCCATGAATATAAATAGAGAACCCCAAGAAGAAACACTAGGGAGAATAAAACCTTTATCTAAAATATCTTTCAACTGCTCCTTGAGTTCTTTCAACTCAGCCAAAGACACTTTATAGGGAGGGATAGAAATAGGATGAGTGTTCGAAATAAGATCAATCCCAAAACCAATTTCACTAACAAGAGGAACACCAGGAAAATCCTGAAGGAACACCTCAAGAAACTGACAAACCATAAGGACAGACTGCAAAGAAGAACCTTCAGATCTAGAATCCTTAACATATACTAGATGGTATAGGCACCCCTTGGAAATTAATTTTTGGACTCTAAGTTATGAAATGAACCTTCACTTAGGCACTAGGAAGATACCTTCCCACTCGATCACCTGCTCGTTAGGCCTTCAGGTCCAAAAATCAGGAGGCACATAGAACGAATGTAACCAATTCTTCCCTAAAATTTAATCAAAGTCTAACATGTACAACTCTATTAGATCTTCTACGGTCTCCCTACCACTGACTGATATCACACAACCCTTATAGAACCTTCTAGCCATAATAGAGTCATCCACTGGGGTGGACACAGAAAATGGATCAAAAATAAACTCAAGGATCAAAACCAAAATGAATATCCATAAAAGGGGTCATATAAGAGAGGGTAGATATGAGATTAAGTAGACAATATATATCACAAGAGAAAAGTTTAAGCATACTAGTAACAAAATTAGGGGATGCCTCAGAATCTTGGCGGGTGGCAAGGGCATACAAATGGTTCTGACTAGTGCTGAAGCCAAAAGCAGAAGTAGCACCCTTTCATTCAGGAGCTGAAGAAGTAGCAACAGGGATCTTATTTGCCCTAGAGGCATCTCTAGAAGGAAAATCCCTCTTAATATGACCAATCTAACCATATTTAAAACACTTTTTGCTCCCCTCTTCACAAACACCATGATTCACCTGACCATAAAATCTACAAGGGGGATATGATAAAGTTGACTAGGCCCCACTATCATAAGGATGGGCACCCTATGCCCTGGGACCAACACTATTTTGATAATGAAGATCACCCAACAACTTTGGGTAACGAGCACTAGCCATAGAGCAGGAGCCAAGATTGCCTCACTTCTTCTTAGACAATTTCCCACCATCTCTACCACTCTATTGGAAACCTCCACCCTGATCTGAATACCAAAACTTATTATTCTGCCTTTCACTTATTTCTTATTGCTTCTTCTTTTCTTTTCCACTTGTTACATATACACCACAAGTCTAGAGAGATATTTATATCCTTGTTCAACAAGGTGTCCTTGCTTTCCAAGATCAAATCATAAAACAACCCAAAAACAAACTTCTTAATTCTAGCCCTTATGCCAGACACTAATTTTGGAGCATATCGCGATAACTGATAAAACTTTAAGGGATTCTCCTTTACTATCTTCCTAAATTGTTTCAAGTTTACAAATTCCTCAGCCTTCACCTCCCTTAACTTCTGAGAAAGAAAAGCAATCAAGAAAAAACTAGAAAAGTCATCTCACAAAGCGAACTCAGCATCATCATTCCTAGACTGGTCCTATTCCTCATACCATGATACAACATATCATTTAACTGATAAACTGAGAACTCCACACCCTTCATATCAATAGCATGCATCACACGAAAAGTCATATCCATCTCATTAATGAAATTTTAAGGATCTTCCTCAACTTTAGAACCAGCGATAGTCAAAGGACTTAACCTCATAAATTGGACAACTCTAGTGACCTCAGAAGATGGAGCAACATAAGAAAAACACTTAGTCTAAGAGGCCACCAACTGGGAAATCAATTAAATCAACTGGCGAGACTCAACATTAGACATACCAACTTGAGGTGTCCGAGGAGAGCTAGGGGGACATATGGAACTCCACTAGGGTAATTAGAAGCAACAACCCTAGACCAGGTTTGAACTCCTTGAGTAGGATGAACTCCATCCATATTGTCCTTAGACGGCATAGAAGAGTTTCCACGAGCATTAGATCTTTCAGGAGGCATGATCTGAAAAGAAACAATATAGGAATTAAAGAATATTTTAAGATCTTAGACTCTATAGGCTGAAATAAAACAACAAGAAAGGGAAATATTCCTAAATTCCTCGTAGCCTCTCCCTTATAAGTATGGCGCACTATACACTCATAAAAGAGATTCTACTTGAAATGACTTTATGTATACCCAATGACATAAACCTAGGCTCTGATACCAGCTTTTTCATGACCCAAACTAGGGCCTGGCTGTGATGGGCATCTCAAGTCCACTGTGGACCAGAGACCACCCCATGTACCTAACTAAAACACCACACACTGCCCAATAGTGGCTGAATTTCAAACATATAACTAGATAACATAAGATAAGCTTAAAGAAATTTTGGATATATCTATGGCCATTAAATGAAAAATTGACCAAAAACAACCAACAAACATCACTAACTAAGTCCACAATAATCCAAAAAGCCTTCTAACAAAACTAAAATTAATAAAGTATCACGATATATCTCCGACCCTGATAATGATAATGATAAAGTTAATGATAATATAAACTCACAATTTAACATATAAATGGAAACTGATGAAATGTCCAAGTCTTTCGAAGAATGAAAGATCACCACTTTACCACCAATGACCAACAAATCAAGCTTATCCACCTAACACTGCATGAGAAAAGTAGAAGTATCTCTGATGCTTGCATCACATGTGGATACAATGTCTAGAGATAGGTAGTGGGTTAATCACTAGTATATAGCTCAAGGATAGTGGATAAAATAAAGCCAACTCAAACCCAGTTCAAATCCATGTGAACATCATCATATACATACTTAAATAATATACCGAGAAAGGGAACAAGGCTTAGAATGTATTTTAAATATTTAGCCTGGATTTGTATAGCTCAATCGTCATAAGAAGGCACCCACAGGCTATATGGGTCCAACTTTACCCTAGATGGAAGGGCCCAGTACGTGTAGCCGTACGAACTATAGGATGTGCATATACATCATAGAGGACTCAAACCTCCCAGCATACCAAGGTGACTTAAGTACCCAATCATGTAAAATATTATGAGGGACTCGAATCTCCCAATCATGTAATAAGAGGGACTCAAACCACCCAGTTATTTAGACCCCTGCGTCGGCAATCGTAGTTTCTATTATTGGTCTTTTGGGACCTCTACTTTCACGACTCAGCTATAAAATCCTCTTTTAAGCTCAATTAAAATATTTATCACACATTTCCATTCATTGAACCATAATACATATTTAGACATACATTGTTGGTATCATCATACCAACTACACTTTTATGGTAATATCAACATGCCATCGCAATTCGATCAACTTTGGAAAACTACTCCCTTTGTTTATTAAATCAACCAACATGTTTCAGTAACCTCTTTATATCAAGCGATTGTTCCAAAATAGTTCAATACAATTTTACTCGTACTTAAAACCACTTTTGATAAATTAGGTTGGGGTTAATGCCAATTCAACTGTCAATATTCATAAAATTTATGGAAATCACAATCCCTTAGTTATTTCACCATGACCATGCATTAAATTGATTTCAAAACCACCACTTACAACATAAATAATAAATATGTAAACATGAAACATCACATAAATTACAATCATTTAAAACCCTCAACCCAAGTTCCAAAACCAACATAAAAACCTCATGAATAACTATTTAAAGTATATGATTTTACAAAATAATTGATGGGGAAGAGTAACATTCCTGAAGCACCAGGTTTTATGGAGAGAATTCAACCCTTGAGCCCTTAAATAACCTACTTCTTAGAAACCCTAAGTATTTTTCTTGAGGGAATTTAGAGAGAAAGGGAGGGTTTTTTTATTATGTTATGAATGAGAAATAACCCCATTTAATGCTTTATGGATGTGGGATTTTAATTGGGTAAGAAGAGAATTATCCAAAGTGCTCTCTACATAAAACATGAAAAATTGCCGCTAGTGACTACGAGTCACTCCGTGACTCATAATGACACATTAAGACTCGTCACCATGAGTGGTAACCAAGATACTGTCATTAGGCACACTTACTAGTGACCTTATGACTTTCATCATAAGACTCGTTAGGGAACCCTATGACTCATTGGGTCCTATTCATCACCAGGACAACAACAGTTGGAACATACACTTGTTTGACTATGGTTGGGACATCACAACTCGTAATGAGTCCATATGAATTGTTGGGAGCCACTCATACTAGTTAGGCTACGATTTGGGTCCTTACGACTCATCAAGACTTTCTATGACTCTTTAGGGGAGTCGTAGTTAGGACAGTAAGGATAAATTTTAAAAATTTTCAAGGACCAATAATATTAGGTTTTGCATGTACTTTGGGTATGATCAATTTACTTTGGCATAATTTGTGATTTTAGATACAAAAGAGTTTGATATTATGTTAGGGATGAGCTATTTGTCTCTCTATCGTATTTTTCCTAATTGTCATGCTCAGAATGTCACATTAGCTATGTCCAACATGGAGAGGTTAGAGTGGGAAAGTACTTAGTACCCTATTCTTTAGATAATTGTTTCTGATAGTTTTGCCTAAAAGCTAGTTAAAAAGGGTGGTTAGGTGTTTCTAGATCATCTCTTGGATGATAGTTCAGTAGTCACTCCTATTTCTTTAGTATCAATAGTATATGAATTCATAGTGGTATTAATTGATGATCCTCATGGAATACCACCTGATCTTCACTTTGACTTTTGTATTGACTCAGAGCTGGACATTAACCCTATATCCATTCTTTCCTATAAGATGATAATAACAAATATAAAAGAATTGAAATATCAGTTATAGGAGTTATTGGGGATATGCTATATTCATTCTAGTACATTTACTTGGGGTGGTCTTATGCTTTTTGTTAAGAACAAGGATGGTTGTATGTGGATGTTCATAGATTATCGATAATTGAATAAGGTGACTATTGCAATAAATATCCTTTGCCTAGGATAGATGACTTATTTAACCAGTTATAGGGTGACTTATTTGATCAGTTGTAGGGTGCTGTAGTATTCTCTTATATTAATTTAATATTAGGTTATTGTCAGCTTAATATTAAGAAGAGGACATCCAAAAGACTGCCTTCCAGAATAGTTATATCCATTATGGTCTCTTCGTTATGCCTTTTGGCTTAACCAATGCCCCAAACACTATTATGTGTTTGATAAATAGAGTATTCAAACCCTATTTGGAATTTTTTATTATTGATTTCATTGATGACATATTGGTTTAATCTAAGATTAAGAAGGAGCATGAAACTCACTTACGTATAGTGTCGGGTTTGCATAAGGAGAAACGACTTTATGCTAAGTATTCAATATGTTAATTGTGATTGTATTTAGTGTCTTTTCTTGGGGAATGGTGTGTATAATGACCCTATAATATTGAAGCTATTTAGAATTGGGATAGGCTAAATAATATGATAGAGGTTCATAGTTTCATAGGGTTGGCCAACTATTATTGCCAGTTTGTGAAAGGGCTCGCATCTATTTTATCATATATGATCCATCTAACTCTGAGGGGGTACCTTTTAAATGGAATGATGAATGTGAGGAGAGCTGTAAAAAGCTTAAGACTTTGCTAACTTTAACTCCTATTCTTACCTTGCTAATAAAAGGTAAGGATTTTATTGTGTATTGTAATGCTTCATGATCCGGTGTTAATGTTGTTTTAATATAGGACAATAATGTAGTTGAATATTTTTCAAGGAAGATGAAGTCATACAAGAAGTTCTACCTCACCCATGATTGAGAGTTGGTACTAGAGATGTTTGCTCTTAAGATTTAGAGACATTCCTTTAGGGGGTTAAGTGTGAAGTGTTACGAACCACCACAACTTGCAACATTTTTTTACCCATTAAGACATACATTTTAGGCAACGAAGGTGGATGGATTTTCTAAAGGATTATGTTATTTCAATTATTTTTTCATTCGAATAAGGCAATGTGGTGGAAAATGCTTTGAGTCAGAAGCCTATAAGCATGGGGAGTTTGGCATGGTTGGAAGTTTTAAGATGTCCATTGTATTGGGATGTACAAACCTTAGCTAACTATTTTATGAGGTTTAAGGTGACCAAGAAAAGAGGATTTCTATCCAATGTTGAGGCTAGAACCACCTACCTTGATCAGATTAAAGAAAGACAATTTAAGGAAGAGAAATTTAACAAAATTCGAGAGAAAGTGTTACAAAGTGAGGCCAATGGGGCCATTCTTATTAGGAGGGAATGTAGAGAATCCAAGGGCATGTGTGTACCTCGTGTGGGCAACATGATTTCTACTATTCTTGTAAAGGTTCACAGTTCTATGAAATACACACATCCGGGTGCAACCAAAATGTATAGGGACTTAAGACAACTTACTGGTGGCGCTGGATGAAGTGAGACATTGTTGATTTTGGGACTAAGTACCAAAACTATCAATAGGTTAAGTATTATCATCGAAAAATGGTGGCACCTTTTAGGAGGATGCCTATCAATGGAAATGGGAGAGAGAAACTATGAATTTTGTTATTGGTTTCTAAGACCTTAAGGAAATATGACTCTATTTGGCTAATTATTGATAGATTGATCGAGTCTACACATTTTGTTTTGGTGTGAGTGAATAATACTGTGGCCAAGTTAGCTAAGATTAATGTGAAAGAGATTGTTACTTCTCATTGAGTGCCTATATCCATTGTTTCGGATAGAGGTAGTAGTTTACTTAAAATTTATAGGTAAAGTTTCAAGAAGAGTTGGGTACTAGGTTGGACCTCTGTATAGTTTTTCATCCACAGACTAATGAGTAGTCAGAATGGATGATTCAAGTACTAAAAGATGTGGTTTGGGAATGTATAATGGACTTTGATAGTCAGTGGGGATCAATTTTGGCCTTTTTATGATTTTGCTTATAATAATATCTACCACTCAAGCATTGACATGGCATCTTTTGAATCCTTATATGAGAGGAGGTGTAGATCGCTTATTAGGTGGTTTGATTCCTTTGATGTGAGACCATGGAGCACTGATATATAGAATGATATAATGGAAAAATTAAGATTCATCCAAAAGAAGTTGGTTGCAGCTCATAATAGACAAAAATAGTATTTAGACAATAAGATAAGAGATGTTCATTTTGAAAAAGGTGAGAAAGTTTTTCGTAAACTGTCACCCATAAAGTGTGTTATGCGGTTTGGAAAGAAAGGTACATTAAGTATAAGGTACATTAGACCATTTTAGATATTTAATTGTCATGACCCAAACTAGGGTCGGGCTGTGACGGGTATCTCAAGTCCAACAAGGAACAGAGGCCACCCCTATACCTAGACAAATAGAGTACAGTGCCCCCAACAGTGATGAATTCCGAACATAGAACAAAATAGCATAAGATAAGCTCAAAGAATTTATTAATTTAACAGTAATCGAACAGGAAGAACAAATCAACATCACCCAAGTCCACAGTAATATCCACAAAGCCTTCTAACAAAACCAAAATCAATAAAGTGTCGGGATATGCTCCCGACTCTAACAATGATAATGTTAATATGAACTTTTCATTTCTAGTCTATGAAAGGAAACTGATGAAATAACCAACTATTCTAGAGAATGGAAGTTCACCACTTCACTCCTAATAATCGATAAACTGAGTCGATCCACCTAAGACTTCACAGGAAAAGAAGAAGTATCTCCGATGCCTATATCTCGTGGGGATACAATTTCTGAAGATGGATATTAGGTTGAGCACTATCATGTAACTCAGGGGTAGGGGATTGAATAATGACATAAACCATATTTTCAAAATCATTCAAGCCAATGCACATATCATATATATACCTAAAAATATATCATGCCGGGAAAGGGAACAAGGCTTAGCATAAAGTAAAACTTTATCCTGGACTATGTAGCTCGATCGCCATAAACAGGCACCCAAAGGCTATATGGGTTTAGCTCCCCCTGATGAATGGCTTCCAATGCATGTTATCCACACAAAGAAGAGGTATCAAGGAAGACTAGGGAATTCCCTGATACCATGTCAATCTAAGATACAATTATATCAATAGTGTGAACTATGCTCATAGGTCATCAAGACCAAACCTCATGTTGACAAACATTAGTTTCCAGTACAAGTCATCAAAGACCCACACCTTCACTGCTTCACTACATAAGCACCATTAAGCCTAATTTAAATAAAGTTTCACATAACTCATTTATTAACCAATGAACCAACCATTAAGGCACACCATGGGTATCGTCACACCCTTACGCTTGTAGGCTTATCTCTATGCCATAACAATCATATTAACTTAGGGTAATGCCTCAACCTTCTTTGTTCGTTATATCAAATCATAGCCAACAAGGCTTTCAAAGTCCATGCCATTGCTTAATCATTAATGCAATGCAGTATAATAGGTGAGTAAGTCAAACCAATTGGCAATTTCACAATCCGAAGCCATTCACACAAGTTGGTTGAGAGGACATAATTATTCAAATCCAATTCCAATTTCAAAATGCCAATTTTGGGGGAAAACATGACCCCTTATTTTATTCACCATCCCCATGAAGCCCATAATTTCAAAACCTCCAATAAAGCATAAACAATTCATAATAAATTATGTGAAAATAATTTAAGAATCTACCATGTCAAACCCTCAACCATATCAAAAACCACATTCAAAACCATCCAATTAAACCCTTTAAATATATGCTTTTCATAACGTGATAATTGGGGAAGAATAACATGCCTGGAATATCAAGAGTTATGGATAGAATTTGCCCTTTAGATATCTAATTGATGAACTTTTTTGAAACCCTAAGTATCTTTCTTGAGAGAATTTGAAGAGTTTGAGAGTGATTTTAATGTTATTATGAATGAGAAATAACCCCTTAAAGTGCTTTATGGTCACGGGATTTAAGTAAAGGAAAAAGGGGGATGGACCAGAATATCCTTAATGAAAAGGATGAAAAATCACCGCCGGTCGTTACGGGTTCTCTTGCGACTCATAGGGTTAACCTATGACTCTTATTGTCCAGTCATAGGCTAGAATGTGTCTAGGATCCGTAACACTGACATGGATACAATTCGTATCACACGACTCATACTCTATCATTATGACTCGTTTGGCCCAGTCGTTGTCAAAGTAGAAACAATTTAGACATCACATTCATTTGGTTAGGGAAGACACCATACGATTGGTTACGAAACCCTACGACTCATAATGTCTAAGTCATAGTCAAGATAGAAACTCCAGGTCAGGCTATGATTGGGTCCATAAGACTCATCCAGAATCCCTACGACTCGTAAAGGTAGTTATACTCTGGGCAGTAAGGTTAAAATTTTAGATATTTTCGAGGACCAAAAATCTGGGTTGTTACATTCTCCCCACTTTGGATCATTCGTCCTAGAATGATAAGACAAGGTATCCCTTAGCACTATTTAACACACTAATACACCCACTATCACCTTTAACAAAGAAGGAAAAAAAAAGATACCAAGGAATTCACAATTTTCTTTAACAAAGTTAGAAAACAATGATGTTACGAACTACACATACCTCTTGTACGATTTTCTAGAGCGGGAAACAAGAATGGGTTTCATGTCCTTTTCGGATTCCTAAGTAGCTTTTTCATGCTTTTGGTTCCTCCATAGAACCTTTATCGATGCCACATTCTTTGCATGCAACCAATGGACATGCTGATCCAAGATATCACCGGGACTTTCTCATACGACAAGGAACCCAAAACACCAACACTCTTCAAATGGACTACCAAGAAAGGATCACCCATACACTTCTTCAAAATTGAAACATAAAAGACCGGGTGAGTGGAACTCAAAATCAAAGGAAATTCCAACTCATAAGCCACCTTGCCTACTCACCTCAAAATTTGGTATGGATCAACATAATAAGGACTATGCTTCCAATTCTTTCAAAACTGCATTACTCCCTTCATGGGAGACACTTTCAAGAACAACCAATCACCCTCATCAAACTCCAAATCCATTAACCTTACATCCACATAGGACTTTTGGTGACTTTAGGCAGTCTTAAGCCTATCTTAAATCACCTCCACCTTATCCATATCTTGGTGAACAAAGTCTAGACCGTACAACTTATTCACTCTAACCTCAAACAACCCAATAGGGGACCTACACCTTACTTTCTACCATACAACGCCTCGAAAAGAGACATTCTAATACTAGTGTGATAGTTATTATTATAAGCAAATTATATGAAAGGCAAATGGTTAACCCAACTACCACCAAAATCAATAACACAAAAACTTAGCATATCCTCCATAGTTTGTATTGTCCTTTTTGCATGTCCATTCCTCTAAGGGTGGAAAGCAATGCTAAGGTTCACCTTAGTCCTTGAAACTTAGGATCTCACTCCTCCACTTTGCCATTTTGCTAGATAGAAAGAATTGGATGAGGAACATATTTGGAAAACCATCCCAAGTTGTGATTGGGTTTTAATGTTCTACCTTCAACCATTTCTTTGCTTCCCCAAATAAAAAGAATGGGAAAAAAATGAGCCTCACGTAGTCTGTAGAGATTCCAGCGGCTCCAAGAAGTTATTTAGATGGACTTGTGGATCTTCATGTGATATGCCTGTAAACTGCCTGCTACTATGTGATAATTGAAACATATTTTTCTTAAGCTCAAATCAATCTCCTATATTTAGTTTTTAAGTTCTAGAGGTCATATTAGTTATGAGTGGGATTTCCAAATTATGCATTGTACTGCGGGCTTTCTATTCATCACCCATTATTGTAGGAGTAGTCCTATCCTGCTGATATTGCGGGATTGGATAAAGAAGTGTTTCTTCTCTCCTTAACTGGTGCAATCGTCGCTCAAGTTTAGGATATGTTTTAACCAAATCCCTTTCCCTTTCTTGTTTACTTGATATTTAAACATGTGTTGTGAATTTAGTAGCTAAGATGTCATGATCCAATTTATGAGTCATGATGGCACCTATTAAATCCTGCCTGTAGGTAAGCCAAAATCCATAACTCGAAGCTAATTCCATGGGTTAATTTGGTAGGAAATGCCCAACATAGGAAAGAATGAACAACACACTTATAAATAAGCAAAGTCTTCTAAATAGATAAATGTAGTCAATACAAGATATCATCCCAAGACTTGGTAGAGCCAATATAAGATCATCTAATAGTATTACAACTTAAAGACTTTGAATAGTCAACAATATATGTCTCAATAACAAAAGCCTAAATATAAATGATAGAGGGAAATGGGAGACTCAAACTCCAAGAGATTACCCTAGATCTAAAAATATCAACACAACATGATCAACGATCAATGACGATAACTAGTACTTAGATCTGCACCAAAAAGGTACAAAAGTGTAGTATAAATACTAAAACAATGGCTGCTCAATAGAAATCATCAACTGACTAATCTAAATTATGATATAAGTATGATAAAATTCAAGATAACATAACTAAGTCAAGGTACAGTTATCATCATGTAACCATAATCGTATAATATCATCAATCGGTCATTTAACAATATTTTATAATTTACCAACACAAAGCAATCGTATCATCAATACTCACAAGTTGCCACTTATATCTAAACATCTCTTATTAACTAATTCATTTGATTACTAGTCATCATTTAACAACTATTCGCCACATATCCACCAACCATTAGTTATCAACTTACCAATATATATTAACTAATCATCCTTTACCAATAAATTATTGTTTCTCAACTAGCCATGATCAGTCACTTAAACTATATCCACAACTAATCCTTATTTATCACTAATCATTAAGTATACCACTTTATAATCATTTATCATTAATCAACAATTATCAGTAATTCTCACAAGTCCACTAATAATCATTTTTACCACTTTTGGGCTATAAACGCCATCCTAAATATCAATATCAAACCCAACTACATATAAGGATATATGTATATAATCCATACATAAGGCATAGCCAGACATGAACCAGTAGATATATGCACAGGCACATCAATATAATCATCCTCTGGCCTTGCCGGGTATCAATATATCATCATAATCATCCTCTGATCTTGTTGGGTATCAATATGTATTCATAATAATCCTCCAACCTTGTTGGGTATTAATATATCATCATAATCATCCTCCAACCTTATCGGGTACCAATATGTCATCATAATATCTTCTAGGCTCACCGGATATTAATATATCATCGCAATATTTGGACTCAAACTAGTAGCCACATCATCATAGTCGGTGAAAAAATCAATAGCATAAGTGATCATATAATCAAGTATCAATATTTCAAGCATAATTAATAACATAACTTTCCATAGGGATCATATCAATAAGCATGATTGATAACATAATTCATGAAACCATTGCTAATATCATCAACAGAGATGTTTTCTAGCATGATAACTAGCATAATTACATAGCATGATCATAATAATAAGCAATATCATGATTAAGGATTTATCAATATTATATTCAATGGCTTATCATTAGCATAAAAAGTAGCTTATCAATATCTTATGAATGGCATAATCTATAACTTATTTATAGCATAGTCAATAACATAATTATGTCTTGAACAATATCATTGCCAAGGGCTTATTCAATTGTATATTCGGTAGTTCAATCAATAGCCAAAACACTCGCACAAATAATAACTCATCATAAGCTTAACCAATAAATTATACATGCGGAATAATAGCTTAGGCATTACTTCCAACGCCATTCATCATAACCAATAAGTACCAAGGTTCCTCAATATTTCCTCAAAAAAGGCATTCTCTAGGCATTAATAAGCGCATAAGGGTTTCATGAGAACTAATCATCAATATTGACTTAAGATAGGTCAAAGAGCCCATTTTTAAATCCCTGAAATGCATTCTAAGTCATATTTTACACCAGACCAGGAAAAGGTATCTAAATCCACTCTTAGATTAAAAACAAGCCACAATTAGCCCTAAGGTAGATTCTTTTCAAGCATTTTAACTAATTCAAATGGTAACTAAGGTAACCTCTATTAGTGTAAGCAACTAAGGCCAATTTACCCTAAGCATGAGTAACTAGATAATTTTTACCTAAATTAAGTAATCTAAGGCATTCTAATGCTAAGCATGAGTAATGAAGTCCAGTTCACCTAAGTCATAAGGAATCAAGCCAAGTGTTTCAACTCTACGATTTCAAAATAGCCTACACGGTCCAACTAACCTGAGTCTTTCATTTCATTAATCCAACAACTAAAACCTGTCCCAAATCCAATACAATATCATAAGAATACTATGATATAGCTCAATCTAACAAGGGATAAACCTAGCCTACCTCAATGCCAAAGAAAGCTCAATGAACTGCTAAACCATCACTTTTCCCTTCTGAGAACCTTTTATAGATGACAAGCTAACAAAAACACACTCTACTCATCAATCCTAGAATAACGATACCCATATTGCACCATTGTGCTTCGGGTTCAAAAATCACATCAGACCCCCCATATCGCTCCCACTTATGGAAATTACATTTTCAAAACCAACCCAACCTAATATCAAGCTCAAGGAAACATTACCCTTAAAAATGGGTGAAATCAAGATAAATTGGGGATAAAATCAAGCCCTAAAAGTTTTGGGGTTTTGAGCAAGTAATCAAGTAATTTCAACAAGAAAAGGGTAGATTCTAAACTTAAATCGGAAGATAATCTCAAAAATAAATTTTACTCTAGCTTTCCAATCACCAACAAGCTTCAATTTTAACCTCTTACACTATTTAGTATTTTCAGACCTTAAGGGAATAATAAAGAATGGCCAAAATCTTGGAAATGAGGTCTTTTTATACCCAGTCCATGTACTCAGAAGTCGCTATTGCGACCCCACAGTTTGCTATTATGATAGCTCTACTCTGTCACATGAGTCATGATCGCGACACCCTTTTGTAATCACAGTATCTCCTCTACATAGTAAGTTGTGATTGCATCCATTGTTCCTCTATCCCTGTGTACCAAAAAACTAGATGCACCAAATTTTCCAAGTCTAAAACAGGCTCGATTGGGTGCTCGAGATTTGTTTGAAATCTCGTATACGCAAATGAACTATATAAATATAATTCATAAAGAATAAAGGAAGAAGGTGACACTTTTGCTTTCATTATTTAGTAGAGAAATGGCGTTCATCCATTTTGAGACATAATTAATGGCTACCATAATATACTTACTTCCATATGAACTCATGTAATGCCCCAAGTATACACCCTGGACGTCACATGATGCTTACAATCCTGAAGGACAATAAGCTAACCCATGACTGGTACCTGCTGTGAAAACTAAATAATAATACTAAAAACATATGCAGAATTATAACTGAAATACCATAAGGTTCTAAAAATACTAAAATAAATACGGAGTGTAACTGATAATAACATCTGAAAAAATGAAAACTAAATATCTAACAGTGCTAGTCTGAAATCCTCTAACTGTTTGAGTATGGAGTTGATGAGAAAAGTTTCCAACTAAATTCGACTACTGAACTAATTGAAATACTAAACTGCTGAAATAAAATGATATCCTCGCTAAATAAGGACTCACTGCTATAACTGCTATTAATAGCCTGAGCTGCTAAGTACGATCAGGAACCTGAGTGTCCGAACCTATGATATGAGACATCATAGCATAAATAAAGAGTATGCATCAGTACAAGGAATGTACTGATATGCTAGAAGAGGTGAGGCTGAATTGCATGGGCTCATATGAACATAATTGAATAAAAGTATATGGATAACTAAAACTGCTGTAAATACTGATTATACAATATTGTGAATATATATATATATTGTATCTGAGATCATACTAAAACTGAATACGGGGTTCTAATAACTAAGTTACTAATAATTGTGAGATTATTTTTGACAGTCCTGATTCTGTAGAACAGAACTGAGTTCTATACTGAGTCTGAAACCGAAACTGTGAGAGGTATCATCTAATTTAGGGTACAACCTGTAACCCAGTTGGAAGATTGCTAATACCATTCCACGGATACTAACAGGCTAAAGAGTCACCCTCATCTGGCAGGAGCCCTAATGAGATAGGTATTACCTTCACTTTGTAGGTAAACACTTTATCAACCCTCATATGGCAGGTTGATATCTCAACCTACACTGGCTAGTAGTTCAGGAATGCAAGGACTGCAACTAAGAATCATACCCTCAACTGGCAGGTGAGCCACCATCCTTGGGTTCATTCAGTGCTGAATCCTACTCCCAACTGAATGACACTGCTTAATAGACTGAACTGAGCTGGACTGAGTTTTACTGAGTTTTATAACTGACTGAGTACTACTTGTTCGTGACATTACTAAGACTATTCTATAGCCATGTAATTCTAGGTAAACAACTAGATTTTTTGGTATTGAATACCCCCAGGACTCGATAGCATCAGTAGTAAAACATGGCAAAATCTTGAAAGCATTATATTAATTACTTATTCACCATGTATTTATTTAGACATTTTGTTAAACACTTGAGAGGCATGAACTTGTTCATGAATGGGACCACATGATAACATGTCATGAATTCACTCTTTAATTTACATAGGCATTCTATCAAACACTTGGGGAGCATAATTAATGTACACAGAAATCATCTAGATATAAACATCATGGCTACAACATTCAACCTGTTAATTCAAGGTTTAACATGAGGATCACAGGATTCTACATGCTTGCTAATTAATTCACTTAAAACTTGTATGAATCTTGATTTGAAAATCATACAACCATACATACATGAACACAATCCAAATTCAAACACGTAAATCATGAAACCAATAAACTTATAGTTTTAAAAAGGGTTCTTGAACTCCAAAGGTGGAAGGAAACCAAAGGATGAACACCTAACATACCTTGATTGTTAATTTCTTGAAGGTTATTAGTGATTTCTTGGAGCTTGATCTTGATCTTGATGAATTGGGGTTTAATTTTTTAGAGAATTTTGTGAATAATGAATGTAATTTTCCCTTTTGAGAGTTAAATTTTGTGTTTTGGCTGAATTGGGAGAGGGGAAAATGACTTAATTACCCTTGGAAAGTCAGAATTAAATGGAAAAAATGTGCCCAATAATGCATTTGGCGACATACTGCATCGATGTGGTCGATGCGATGGCCAATGTGATGCGTCGTGGTTGTGTTGGCTCACTAAAAATTGCACTAAGGCCTTTCCCAGCAATGCTGCAGCTAATGTGTGCATCGATGAGGTCGACGCGATGGTCGATACGCTGCATTGATGGTGATGTGATGATGGCTGTCACTAGTTTCAATACTATTGATGCAATGGCCAACGCGACGCATCGTGATCGTGTTGACTCACTGCCTTGGACATCCAAACAAGATTCTAGCGAAGACTGAAAAATTCAAAACTCACTAAGGTGACCTATTGACATCCCTGATCATGAATCAACGTAAAAAGCAACATTTTAACATCATAAGGATCAAAAATAAGATCGTCCAATTTCAAAGGCTAAAAATGCTTTTAAGTCTCAACACTTAGCTGAATTTTTTTCTAAGTCTGGGACGGGACCCACTTTTGGCATGCTATAAAGGACAAAAATGACTAGGATTTGCGGGGTCTTACAATATCTCCCCCTTGGGAACATTCATCCTCGAAGAAACTGACTAAACTGAGAATACTGATTAATTCAGTTTACATGATGAACATGAACAACTGAAGCATGATTACATGATTGTCATGAGGGTGATATGAAACAGTAATTGATACCAAGTTTATAAAGGTAATCTGAGCATGGAATTGAGTAAATCTAAGGAAGACAGTTACCTCAAGTTGAATCTGAGTTTGCAGAGAAGAGGTGAAGATATTTGGTTCGCATGTCTGCTTTTGCTTCCTAAGTTTCTCCCTCAACAGACTAATTTTGCCAAAGAACTTTGACCAAAGGAACTTCTTTGTTCCTCAATCTGCAAATATGATGATCAAGGATTTCAACTGGGACTTTCTCATAAGAGAGACTATTCTGAACATCTATACTCTCTGTAGGGACTACAACTGTTGGGTTACCTATGGACTTCTTTAGATAGGAGATGTGAAACACTGGTGTTCTAAAGCTAAGTCTGAAGGCAACTCAAGTTCGTAAGCTATCTGTTTGAAATGACTGAGAATTCTGTAAGGACCGATATATCGGGGACTAAGCTTCACTTTTTTACCAAACCTCTTCATCCCCATCATCGGAGATATTTTCAAGTACACATAATCACCAATCTCAAACTCAAGATCTTTTTTTCTCACATCAGCATACGATTTCTATCGGCTCTAAGTTGTATCAAGCCTCTCCCTGATCAACTAAACCTTCTTTAAGGCATCAAATACTAAGTCAAGACTTGCCAATGTAGTCTCGCTTACCTCAAACCAACCAATGGGAGACCTACATCTTATCCCATAAAGGGCCTTAAATGGAGCTATCTGAATACTGGAGTGATAGCTGTTATTATACACAAACTCAATAAAAAAAAGTGGTCATCCCAACTACCCTTACAGTCAACGACACACACTTTTAACATATCTTCTAGAGTCTGAATGGTCTTTTTTTCTTAACTATCTGTTTGAGGGTGAAAGGTTGTACTGAGGTGGAATTGAGTGCCAAGACCCTTTTGGAAGGCTTTCCGAAAGTGCGAGGTAAACTGCATACCTCTATATGGAGTTATGGATAACAAAACTCCGTGCAATCTGACTCACTCTCTAACATAAAGCTTGGCATAATCCTTAGATGAGTAAGAGGTATGGACTAGCATGTAATAAAGGGATTTGATCATCCCATCTACAATGACCCAAATCAAATCATATTAATGATGAGTACGAGGTAAACCTATCAAAAAATCCATGCTCACTTCCTCCCACTTCAATATGGGAATATTGAACTCCTGCATAGAACCGCTAGGCTTCTGATGCTCAATATTAACCTGCTGATAGATACTTAGTCACAAACTCTGTAATGTCTCTCTTCATCCCACTCCACTATAGATTTTCCATAAATTGTGGTACATATTAGTGGCCCCTGGCTGAATCGAGTAATGCGCACCATGCACTTCTACAAGAATTCACTGCCTCACACTATCCATACATGACACACATAATCTACCCTGACATGCAACACACCATCTCCTTTTTGGGAGAAAGCCTCTACTTTTTTATCTCTGATTGACTCTTTCAGCTTAACGAAACTGGGATACCTGACCTACTTTTCTTTTACTTTGGAGACCAAAGAAGATTCCGAACTATTCTGCACCCAAACAATACCTTCTACCGAATCTACCAAATGAACACCTATTATGCCAAGCTAATGAACTTCCTGAACTAACTTTTTCTTACTATTCTCAATGTGAGTAATACTACCCATGGACAATCTAATGAGAGCATCAACTACTATATTGGCCTTGCCTAGATGATACAACACACTTATGTAATAGTCTTTCAATAAATCTAACCACCTTCTCTGCCGCATATTGATAATGCTAAACTTACACTTCAATTTAGTTCAAGACGGTAGTCGTCAATATATTTACCCAACTATGGAGTCGGGGTTGAATCCACAAGGAACAATGTGAGTGGCGATTAAACTAGTTTGAAACTAAAGCAACAAGTTAAATTCAAACAAATGATATGAAAAGATAAAATGAGGGGTTTTTAATGATCAACAAATAATTGTTGGTCACTTTAGTTTTAGTGTTTGTAATCAAGAGTTTATGAAATAACCAAAATTATGTTCACTAGGGATTTCGGTAAATGACAGATGTTAAAAGTGGTTCAAGATTCTCACGGTGGGTAGGATAACAAGCTATCTTTATTGATGTAATGCTTAAATGTCTCTCGACCTACTTAAGTGTTTAATTCCCTAAGGAATTTATATTTATTACCCAGATTTTACCTCAGGTTAACCAACCTTGTTACAACGCTGATTATTAAATGAAGTAATTCTGAGTCCCTGTTGATAATTCACTTCCTACTATATTTGATTTCTTTCTCAAGTAAATCAAAGCAGGTGTGTCTACTGTTTGCAACCAACAGACGTTTAATTAAAATTTCAGAATTATCAAGAAATCCTACCACCTTTTGAATCTTGAATACTTAGCACCTCATCAAGACCTAACCCTAGATCCCATAACTAAGGTTAATGGAGTTTAGCCACTCATGATGTAACGAACGAAACACATAATTGAATTCATGATTTGAAAGATAAACTTACAGAGCAATGAAAAAACAATAATTGTTTCTTTAATTCAATCACAAAATAACTCCGCAAAAAGCAATAGTAATCTCTCACAAGTTAATGGTGACAGTGTATCCAAAACTAGTGAGAGAAAAACTAAAGTTTGAGAAGTTCAAGATGTCTAAGATTTCTCCTTCCCCTTTAATAAAATCCTAAAAGCTGCTATTTATAGATGTAACTTAAAGGAAATTTGGAATTAAAAATTTCAAAATTCGTCCCTTAGATGACTCAAACTCTTAAGGAAAACCTAGACTTATCCTTAAATACTTAGGCTAATTATGGAAACAAAATCACAGTTTACAGCTTTTTCTTAGAATAGATGACGACATGCGTGATGCCTTATCAGGGTTCTCATGCCTTATCAGGAATGTCGTCAGATCCTCTTCAATTTTGACATTCTCAACTTTAGGCTGACGACAAAACTTGAAGGTTTATCAGAACTTTGACGATTTATCACCAATGTCATCACAGTTTCCAGAAGAAGTCCATTCTCTGCTTTAGGCTGATGACAAAACTTGATGGCTTTTCAAAACTGACAATTTATCACCAATGTCGTCACAAATTCTAGCTGAAGTTCATTCTCTATCTAAGAATGACGGCGCTCTTAATAGCATATCAAATTTGTGATGACATATCAGGGGATGTCGTCACACTTCTTCTTCAACTTCATCACACTGCCTCTAGCTGATGATGAACCTGATAACTTAGGTTCTCTTGCATCTTGCCTTTCACTGCAATATCAAAGAAATATCATAAAAAACAATGATAGTTACTTAAGAACGTACAATTATTCCATGTTAAAAGTCTTAAATGTGCTAAAAAAATTCTTGTGCATCAACACCCTCAACTTAAAACAATTGCTTTCCCTCAAGCAACCAAAATATAACTAAGAGAACACAAAGTACATTCGACAGTCAATTTTCTATATCATCTCAACATAACTTCACCTTCTCCCAGGACAATCAATTCAAACTCAACTGTGTATACTATTGAAAAACAACAATACAACACACAAAAATCAAGATATGGCATAAAGTCAGCAATGGAAACCATGCATGTACCAAGATCACACTATCCGAACAAGTTAGCAACTAGCAACATAACCTATTTACCCTCACAACAAAGAAATCCCTTTTTCTCTCATATCAAAAATCACATATATACACATAGGGATAATCACGAGACTCACTCTCAGAATGTAGTTCCACTCAATGTATGTCCAATGCCATAGGCTTGCCCTTATAGTCAGTACCAAGGTTTTCAGACAGGTCAGCTAGGATCACTATAGGTCTTTTTCTTGGTTTGTAACATAGGCTAGGGGCTGGTATGATATTCAAGGGTATTTAAAGTGACTACGCCTCCTTGACATTATGCTAACCTCTTGGGGTTTCATTGCTTAACCTTTTTCTTTTCCTCTATTTTATTTATCACACATGCTCAAGATGGGTGCTATCTTTTCAAAAATCAAATTATCTTTTTCTCATCTTTTAAAAAACTTTTTCTTTTGTTATTCTTTTTGAACCACACCCAACTTTTTATTCTTTTCTCTTATTCTACCTCTCTTCATACTCATTTTGCATTACGCACACCTATGATAGCCACCCTCAACTTAGGCTATTTACCTAAGTTAAGATGCACAGTGTCAAGGGATATTATACACATTGGGAAGGTCATTTAGGCTGAAAGTGGGTTACAATAAAAAATGGCCTATGATCTTATCCTAACCCCTATCCTATAACTAAGGTAAGACTAATCGGGAAAGTTTTGGATTCACACACAAAGGGAACTGAGTAATACCTCACATACACATGGAACACAAATATATCGCACATCACTACTTATCTGGTTCGTACAATTATTTAGCACTGATTATCAAGTTGCTAGAACTAATGCCACCAAAAGATGCACTGTGGCCACAAATGAATGCAATTCACATAGTATTACAAATAGACACTTGGTGAGGTGCTCAAAGATCACAAAACATATTAACTGCCTCATTACTTGTATTTCTCCTAGTTAAACACAACACATCTCAAAACAAAACACAATACACCTAAACATTCCAACTCTACTAGGAACAAGACTCCGGGGAAAAGAGGCACGGCAACAAAAACCCACGGAGGACATCAAAACCCACAAGTAGCCCCATCCTTAACTTAAAATCATGCAATGTTCCCAATGCATCAAACCAAAACAAGAGAGTAAGAAATATACCTATGGAACCATGGGTGCGAAGATCTGATGTCAATCACATAATACGAATACAAATAACAAAATACCTTGGGTTGCCTCCCAAGAAGTGCCTAATTTAGTGTCACGGCAAAACTCAGTTGTCTTGACTACTCAAACTTCATCAAGATACCTTGTTGATAATTATTTATGTCTCCACTTGGAGGATTTGAAACGTTGACCCAACTTTTGATCAATATATCTTTGGGGTGTGTTGGGTAAATGTGAGGGTATGATAAGGAATGTTCTATCACGCCACTTCAAAGACTTAAACTACTTGCCCAATTTTGCATCAAACGTTCATGTAGGCTTATTTGGAAACGGTGAGAATCTTAAACAACCACTAAATGGACATTGATCTTTAAGCTTCTTGGCCTTAAAGATTGGGGTTGTAGTATACCCTTTTGGAAGGACAAACTCCAAAATGTAAGAATCTTCCTCCTCATTTTCAAAATTCATCATTTTCTTGGGTGATTTGACTTTCATCATCCATCAAGCATAATGTTGAAAAGTGGTTCGAATGAGGACTAACTCTCAATTTTGGAGTAGTATCACTATTAGTATTTTTACCCCAAAATGGACTAGAGTCTTCACAAGTATTGTGCTTAATTTCTTGTTTTCACTCTAGTACCATTTCCTCGTCTTTGGCATCTTCATAAATGGTTTGGTTGGTTGGGAAATCACCGAGGGTTACTCAACATCAAGCTCATCATCAACATTAGATTCTTCCTCCTCATATTCACACTCGTCCATTATGTTAAATGATTCCATAGATAAGATATCATCTAAACATAATGTGGAAAAGTGCTTTGAATGCTTGACCTCTATATCCATATCCTCTATCATTCTTTTTTCCTTTTTATTTTCCCTTATGTCTTGATGTATATCACGTATGATATCATTCGTTATGTCCACACACACTAACATTAGTTAAAGCATAGATTGAATGCCACTCTTTTGGGTGCTTCGTTCTTCCTGTTCTTGACTATATGACCTATCAAAATCATAGGAAGAACTAGAATTTGGGTTAGCATACCGGGGGTAGGGGCATTTGGGCAATCACTCCAATGTCCATCTTGTTTTTTTTCTTAAAAGACTCTAATGTCCATCTTGACCACCAGATAATGGATAGTCATACTCCCGGTAGGATGGAGATGGTGCACACATCTCTCTTCGGGGAGTATATCTACAATCTTGCCAAAAGTGAGGTTCATCACAATATGGACATGCATCATCAAGATAAGATTTCCAACCACCAACCTCATGTTCATTCCATGATGCCATAGTAATAAATAAACTAAAATAAAAATCTACCTAACACAAAAAATAAAAGAAAACTAAAAATAAATATCTACAAGTTTGAATTCAAGCAAGTAGGCTAAAATTCCAAACTAACTCAATACGCCAAATTGTTCCTGAAAACGATGCCATTTTTGATAACGCTCAACTTACACTTCAATTTAGTGCAAGGAGGTCGTCGTCAATATATTTACCCAACTTTGGGGTCAGGGTTGAATCCACAGGGAACAATATGAGTGGCGATTAAACTGGTTTGAAACAAAAGAAACAAGTTAAATTCAAACAAATGATACGAAATAATAAAATGGGGGGTTTTGATGATCAGCGAATAATTTTTGGTCACGTTAGTTTCAGTGTTTGTAATCAAGAGTTTATGAAATAACCAGAATTATGTTCACTAGGGCTTCTAGTAAATGACAGATGTTAAAAGTGGTTCAAGATTCTCACGGTGGGTAGGATAACAAGCTATCTTTATCGATCTTATGCTTAAATGTCTCTCAACCTACTTAAGCGTTTAATTCCCTAATCCTCTCAGACTTAGGGAATTTCTATTTACTGCCCAGATTTTACCTCAGGTTAACCAACCTTGTTACAATGCTATTTATTAAACGAAGTATTTTTGAGTCCCTGTTGATAATTCACTTCCTACTATATTTGATTTCTTTCTCAAGCAAATCAAAGAAGGTGTGTTTACTATTTGCAACCAACAAACGTTTAATTAAACTTTAGAATTATCAAGAAATCCTACCACCTTTTGAATATTAAATACTTAGCACCTCATCAAGACCTAACCCTAGATCCCATAACTCAGGTTAATGGAGTTTAGCCACTCATGATGTAATGAACGAAACATATAATTGAATTCATGATTTGAAAGATAAACTTATAAAGTAATGAAAATCAATAATTGTTTCTTTGATTCAATCACTAAATAACTCCGCAAAAAGCTATAGTAATCTCTCACAAGTTAATGGTGACAGTGTATCCAAAACTAGAGAGAGAAATACTAAAGTTTGTGTAGTTCAAGATGTCTAAGATTTCTCCTCCCTTTTTAATGAAACCCTAAAAGCTGCTATTTATAGCTGTAACTTAAAGGAAATTTGAAATAAAAATTTCCAAAATTCGTCCCTTAGATGACTCAAATTCTTAAGGAAAAACTAGACTTGTCCTTAAATACTTAGGCTAATTATGGAAAAAACATCACAGGTTATAGGTTTTTCTCGGAATAGATGACATGTATGATGCCTTATTAGAATTTTGATGCCTTATCAGGAATGTCATCAGATCCTCTTCAATTTTGACATTCTTTGCTTTAGGCTGATGACAAAACTTGATGGCTTATCAGAAATTTAATGATTTATCACCAATGTCTTCACGGATTATAGCTGAAGTCCATTCTCTGCTTTAGGTTGATGATGAAACTTGATGGCTTATTAGAACTTTGACAATTTATCACCAATGTCATCACAGATTCCAGCTGAAGTCCATTCTCTGTCTAAGGCTGACGATGCTCTAGGTAGCTTATCAAATTTCTGATGACATATTAGGGGATGTCGTCACACTTCTGCTCCAACTTCATCACACTACCTTAAGCTGATGATAGACCTGATGACTTATCACCAAGTTGATGACTTATCACAAAAGTCATCAACTTCTCTTCTGCAATTTATTGGCTATTTGTTCCATATTCACCTCTTTTTGTCCTTATTGTCTTAGGTTCTCTTGCAACTTGCCTTTCACTGCAATATCAAAGAAATATTATCAGAAACAAAGATAGTTACTTAAGAACTTACATTTATTTCGAGTTAAAAGTCTTAAATGTGCTAACAAAATGCTAGCACATCAACATTCTCAGCTTAAAACAATTACTTGCCCTCAAGCAACCAAAATATAACTAAGCAAATACAAAGTAAATTCGGCAGTTAATTTTCTATATCATCTCAACATAACTTCACCTTCTCCCTGGTCAATTAATTCAAACTCAACTGTGTATACTATTGAAAAACAATAATGCAATACACAGAAATTAAGATATGGAAAAAATTCAGCAATAGTAACCATGCATGACCAAGATCACACTATCCGAACAAGTTAGCAACTAGCAACATAACCTGTGTACCCTCATAGCAAAGAAATCCTTTTTTCTCTCAAATCAAAAATCACATATATACACATAGGGATAATCACGAGACTTACTCTCAGAATGTAGTTCCATTCAATATACGTCAAATGCCATAGGCTTGCCCTTATAGTCAGTACCAAGGTTTTCAGATAGGTCAGCTAGGATCACTATAGGTCTTTTTCATGGCTTGTAATATAGGCTAGGGGTTGGTATGATATTCAATGATATTTAAAGTGACTACACCTCCTTGACACTATGCTAACCTCTTGGGGTTTTACTTCTTAACCATTTTTTTTGTAATGCCCCATAAAATCCTTTTCCAGTCTGAGCCTTAGAGCATATTTGGTAAAGCGAAAATCCGAGTCAAAATATTTCAGAAATATCCTCCCAAGTAGGAAATACTTTGAATCGTGTAGGAATCAATTTGAGCATGAATTGTGATCATAGAGGTCCCCTAACTTATGGACGAGTCGAAAGCTTTCCTATCATTCAAATTTTAGTGACCATCAAGAATATTTTTCCAGAAATTTAAGAGCATTTTTGCAAGGGTATTTTTGTCATTTCCCACTTTTTTTAGCCTCTATAAGTATGAGGAACCCTCATTCAAACCCTAATTTCTTCATTTTTCTTCCAATTCTCTAAATAGAGGATATCTAGGGTTTCAATTCAAGAACCCTAATCTTGAAAAAATCATCCATAAATCTTTAAGAATTTTCAAGAACTAAGTTTCTCATAGTGTGATCTTCGAGAATCATTTATTACAAGTGCGGATAGAGTCTTAAGAAATAGAATTCATTCGATTTCAAAGGTTAAGGTTTATAGATATTGATTCTTGGATCCCTTTCATCCAAGAAGCTCAAGAACCCTTTATAAAAACTAAAAGATTTTTATGTTTGTGAGTTGTTAATAATTTGTATGAGTTGAAATGGATGTTCAAAGTGTTGTGGAGTTTTGATTTATGTTTGTCTTCAAAATTCATGAGCTTTAACCCTAGTATGTGGAACTAATATGATAGAACCTCTTGAAGTTAAATTCTATATGATGTCTTCATGACTTTTGGGTGTAGAAATGGTTGAATAAGCAAAGCATGTCCCCCATAGGTTTGATAAAAACGCCCAAATGAATGAATCATTCCATGGTAGTAGGAAATTCCCAAATAAGTATGAACCTGTGCATGCATAGTGTTTGATAAAATACCTTAGTGAGTGAAATATGCCAAGATAGCATAAAATCCTCAAGTAAGTTGTGACTTGATAGTAAGAAGTTTCCCCAAGCTATGTGATATCCAAACACATGTCAAGACTGATATAGGTATGAAATAGCTAAGGTAAAACCTTATTGAATGGAGTATGATCTAGTAGCATGTTTCCCCTTCATTATTATATGATTATGATTCCGAGATGCTTAAGGTGACCCCTTGGCGACTATGATGATAAATAGACGTTTGTGATTCCTAATTACTTAAAGAGTTATGTTAATGAGTGCGAAGATGCTTTAATGATTATGATGATGCATGAATTAATATGATAATACATGAATGATTGTGATGATAAATGAATGATTATGCTTTACTTTTATGCTATCGAGTCCTGGGGGTATTTATACCTGACAATAGAGCTATTGTCTAGAGCCCGTGTAAGTTTCTTGATAACTCCAGTCGAGCCATGATTCTCCGAACTCAATTAACTATAGAACTCTATATCCTCAGACAAGTCAGAACTTAAGAAAGCTCAGTAATATCAGTTATCTCTGTAATGTCTGTACCGCTAGTAATTTAGCCTCAATTCTGTAATCAACTCAGATCTAATAGAATTTATGTCTAATATCAGAATCAATTCGAGTAATCTATTAAAGCTCTGTATCGTCAGTCAGATACCATGATTCGATACCTTTTCTATCAGATATGGAACTATGTAATCTCAGCATAAATCAGTCAAATATTTTGAGAAACATGATCAATAACAGACTCAGTTCAGTGGTATTCAGTTGAGAATTCAGGTTAGAGTCTTTCAGTTAGGAGTAAAAGCTAAAACCGAGCGAGGGAAAGGATGGTGGTTCTCTCGTCAGAGAGGCTGAGTCTTTAGGAGCAATCCCAGAACTCCAGAACTGTATAGCCAGCGCAAGATGCAGGAGTCTCCCATCAGTAAAGGTTGTCACCATCAGAGAGTTTTGACTATCATATTACCTCAGGCTGACTTCTTGAGAGGGTCATCCCATCAGAGAGGCTTAATTAGAGAGGTATTTACCCGTGGCACGGTAGTGAAACCCTTCCAGCTGAGGTAATAGGTTGGACCCTACCTGTGGTTAGTTAGGGCATATCGGTTAAGTAACTACTTCCCATAGTTGCAGTTTCAGTATCAGTCTTTAGAAATCAAGACTGTATGGTACAGTCGTCTATCCCAGTATGGAACTCAGATAGTTCTATTAGTTCATGGACCATCTCTCCATATAGGCATGGTCTTATATATAGATTCTTATTATCATTACTAGAGATCTCCCGTCAGAGAGGCTTAATCTCAGTCTCAGATTCAGTTGAGTATTCTCGTGATCATATCTAGAGATCTCCCATCAGAGAGGCTTGATTTTAGTCTTAGACCATATTGAGTATTCTTATTATTATATCTAGATATCTCCCGTCAGATACAATTGATCTCCATCTGAGATTCTTTATTCTATTAAGTATTCTTGTAGTCAGATTCTAACATGATCATACTTTTTATCATTGATAATCACTTCCAGAATAATCTGTTAAAAAAGTTTATCTCTAATTCTGTCAGTAAAAAATAGTAATATTAGAATTTAGTCCTTGATGTAGTATATCCAGATCCTCAGTTATCAGTATCAGATGAGTCAGTGATTTAGTATCTCAGTATTAGTAGTGAGTTCAGTCTGCAGTAAAGTGGTATTTGAGTTTTAATATCTAGAGTTGCAATAATTGTGTTCATGTTCTGTACATTCATGTATGTTTTCTCATGCGGTATCTTCATGATTATTCAGTTTATATATTGTGCATGCATGAGCCCTTACATTAGCCTACCCCGTCTACATACTCAGTACATTCCTGTACTGATGCATTTGTGCTATGGTGTTTTATTTGACACCATAGGTTTAGAGGCACAGGATCCAGAGTATCCTTAGCAGTTCAGTCCCAATCAGCAGTAGTAGCAGTAAGTCCTCTTCTTTCGAGGATGAATCTCAGTTTACTATTATTTCTTCAGACTTTATTTATTTTTAGTAGATGGAGTTAGTTGGGGTTTTGTCCCATCAACTCCACAGGTCAGACAGTTTAGAGGCTTTTTAGATGGATGTTGTTGATGTGTATTATGAGTATTCGTAGATGTGTTGAACCTTATGGCTAGTTTTTGCATTTATTCCAAATATTAGTAAAGCGTTAGTTTGTTGTCCTTCGGGGTCATAAGCACCATGTGACATCTTGGGATGGGATTTTGGGGTGTTACAAACTTGATATCAGAGCCTAAGGTTGAAAAGTGTCCTAGAGAGTCTAAAAGACGCATCTAGTAGAGTCTTGTGCATGAGTCTGTAGCGTGCTAAATATATGTACAAGAGCCTACAAATTTTCTTAGGAGGGCAAGAGTAAAACGGGGCTCCCTGTATTTGTATCACAAGCTATCCTCTCCTACTGACTCGGCATCACCACTATCTATATCATCACCTAACCACTTTGCAGGGGCCTCATCATCACTGTCTAATCTTGATGAAGGAGATAGATGGTTGGGTTTGAGTGCCTTGAATATGGCTTTCACCCCGTCGCATAGATTTCTGAAAAAATTGTCTCTTTTCTTTTCGCTGCTTACCATCTTCTCATATGACTCCTTGAGGTCCCTATGAGAAACAATTAGATTTGAGTAGGTTTTCTCCAAACTGGCTATTGTGGCACTCTGCTTCTTCTGCTCTGCTATGTGTTCATCATAATTTGACTGCACTATGTATGAATGATAGGAAATGGATGATTTTCCTAGTCCTCGAGGAAATCTAGACAATAGCTTTCTGAAAGACGCATCTAGTAGAGTCTTGTACATGAGTGTGTAGCGTGCCACATTTATGTACAAGAGGCTACAGGATATCCTTAGGAGCAGTTCCTCTTCTTTCAATGATCATTTTGTGCGAGTGAGCATGAGATCAAGTTGATCCTCAGTCTAATCCACTTCTTTCTTCCAATTTTAGAGTATTCCTCCTCATAGAGATTTTGTTCGTGGGGTCGATGACCAGACTCCTTAGCCAGTAGATCCTAAGAATGAGAGTGTGTCACATACAGAGTTTTGGGCTGCTTTCTAGGTGCTAGCCCAAGTTGTGACTAATGTTTATGGAAACCGTCAGGCTGCAGTCTTACCTCAGTAAGATGGGAATTCTGTCGCAGCCAGGATTAGAAGCTTCATAAAAATAAACTTGCCCAAATTCTTTAGGTCAGTAGTAGGTGAGGACCCACAGTTATTTCTAGAGGAGGTGAAGGAGATTACCCAGATTATGTATGTTTCTGAGGAAGAGAGTGTTGAGCTAACATCTTATAGGTTGAAAGACATTGCTTATGATTGGGTAGTGATATGGGAGAAAAGTAGAGGGGAGAATGCAGCTCTGTGACTTGGCTAGAGTTTTAGAGTGCCTTTCTAGATAGGTTTTTTCCACTAGAGATGAGAGAGGCTAAGGTAGAAGAGTTCATGAACCTAAGGCAAGGTTCCATGACCGTGAAAGAGTATTGTCTTAAGTTTAACTAATTAGCTAAGTATGCTCCCGACTTGGTAGCTGACCCTAGAGCGAGTATGAGTAATTTTTTATCTAGAGTGTCGAGTGATGTGTTGAAAGAGTGTAGAACTACCATGCTCAATAGAGATATGGATATTTTTAGGCTAATGATGTATGGATAATAAATTAAGGCAGATAAAATGAATAAGAGAGAGAGAGAGTGAATAAGAAAGCCAAGACAGGGAGTCGTGGTTTCCCGCATGCAGGGTCTCAAGGTTGTAGTAGTTCTTAGTATGGTCGGATATTTTTAGTTCCAGCTCCATCTTTAGCTAGTGTACTCGCACCTATGTTTGGGTGTGTCAGATCTGAGGGAGCGCCAAGCTCCAAAGCCTAGAGTAGTGCTAGTGGTGTTCGTACCCATCTGCGTTGTAGAGCGTGTGGTAGGTGCCATTGAGGTTTGTGTAAATTCGGTAGTGATATGTGTTTTGGTTGTGGTGATCCAGGCCATAGAATGCGAGAATGTAGAGTGCTGACTCAAAGGGGTAGACTTCATGCATTTCAGGCTCTCCTTGATCGGGAAGGATTCCCTGAAATAGACCCAGGTATGTTATGAGCCCTTAATCTTTGTTACATGCATTGTTAGATACTTTGCTCCCATTTTGAGATTATATGTTAGCATGAGTCATGCATAAGTTTCATATCTTGATCGGTCAATTATGACCCAGTCTGTAGGTACCCCACACACCGCTCTAGTATTTCAGCAAAGTGTGTTTACAGGGATATAGAGTCCTATGGGGGAGATACCCCATAGTATTATGATGTTGCATGCCATTAGATTCATCCCAATGCATGTTCAGATTATCTTTATGGAGTTAGCATCAGTTTTCATTGTATTCTCAATCGTACTTTCAAAAGTCAGCTTAGCTGGACATTCATGCATATGATATGCGCATTTAGTAGAAAGAGTTCAGCTTGTCAGTGTGTGTTCAGTAGTGTATTCATGAGATCATCCCAGTTATGAGCCCTTGCATCATATATGCATGTGTATTATAAGTATTCAGCTATAAGTATCATCAGTCGAGTATTCCATGCATCAGATATGTATGCCTAGTGGGAGAACTCTATATGTCAGTCGTTCCAGTTGCGTAGTCCTGATCTGAGATGTTTCCATTTATTGAGTAAGTTTTGTTGATCTATATTCTCAGTCTATCAAGCAACATTCGAGGACGAACGTTCTCAAGGAGGAGATAATGTAATGCCCCGCAAAATCCTTTTTCAGTCTGCCTTAGAGCGTATTTGGTAAAGCGAAGATCCTAGTCAAAATATCTCAGAAATATCCTCCCAAGTATGAAATACTTTAAATCGTGTGGGAATCTATTTGAGCATGAATTTAGATCATAGAGGTCCTCTAACTTATGGACGAGTCGAAAGCTTTCCTATCGTTCAAGTTTTAGTGACCGTCAAGAATATTTTTCCAGCAATTTAAGGGCCTTTTTGCAAGGGTATTTTTGTCATTTCTCACTTTTTTTTAGCCTCTATAAATATGAGGAACCCTCATTCAAACCCTAGTTTCTCCTTTTCTCTTCCAATTCTCTAAAGTGAGAATATCTAGGGTTTCAATTCAAGAACCCTAATCTTCTAAAAATCATCCATAAATCTTTAAGATTTCTTCACGAACTAAGTTCCTCATAGTGTGGGCTTCAAGAATAATTTATTACAAGTGAGGATAGAGTCTCAAGCATTAGAATTCATCCGACTTCCAAGGTTAAGGTATGTAGATACTGATTCTTGGATCCATTTCATCCAAGAAGCTAAAGAACCCTTTTTAAAAACTAAAAGATTTTTATGTTTGTGAGTTGTTAATGATTTGTATGAGTTGAAATGGATGTTCAAGGTTTTGTGGAGTTTTGATTTATGTTTTTCTACAAAATTTATGAGCTTTGACCCTAGTATATGGAACTAATGTGATAGAACTTATTGAAGTTGTTTTCTGTGTGATGTGTTCATGACTTTTGGGTGTAGAAATGGTTGAATAAGCGAAGCATGTCCCCTATAGGTTTGATAACAATGCCCAAATGAATGAATTATTCCATGGTAGTAGGAAATTCCCAAATAAGTGTGAAGCCGTGCATGCCTAGTGTTTGATAAAATGCCTTAGTGAGTGAAATATGCCAAGATAGCATGAAATCCCTAATTAAGTTGTGACATAGTAGTAAGAAGTTTCCCCAAGCTATGTGATATCAAAACACATGTCAAGACTGATATAGGTATGAAATAGCTGAGGTAAAACCTTGTTGAATGGTGTACGATCTAGTAGCATATTTCTCCTACATTATAATATGATTATGATTCCGAGATGCTTAAAGTGATCCCTTGGCGACTATGATGATGAATAGACGTTTGTGATTCCTAATTACTTGAAGAGTTGTGTTAATGATTGGGAAGATTCTTTAATGATTATGATGATGCATGAATGATTATGATGATACATGAATGATTGTGATGCTAAATAAATGATTATGCTTTACTTTTATGCTATCGATTCCTGGGGGTATTTATACCCGATAATAGAGCTATTTTCTAGAGCCCGTGTCAGTTTCTCGATAGTTCCAGTTGATCCATGATTCTCCAAACTCAGTGAACTATAATAGAACTCTGTATCCTCAGACAAGTCAGAACTTCAGAAAGCTCAGTAATCTCAGTTATCTCTGTAATCTCTGTACCGCTAGTAATCTAGCCTTAGTCCTATAATCAACTTAGATAAAATTGTATTCAAGTCTAATCTCAAAAGCGATTTGAGTAATCTATTCAAGCTCTGTATCATTAGTCAGATACCATGATTCAATACCTTTTCTTTCAGATACAAAACTAAGTAATCTCAGCGTAACTCAGTCATATCTTTTGAGAAACATGATCTGTAACAGACTCCGTTCAGTTGTGTTCAGTTGAGAATTCAGCTTAGAGTCTTTCAGTTGGGAGTAGAAGCTAGCACTGAGCGAGGGAAGGGATGGTGGCTCTCCCTTCAGGAAGGCCAAGCCGTTAGGAGCAATCCCTAAACTCTAGAACTGCATATCCATCACAGGATGCAGGAGCCTCCTATCAGTAGAGGATCTCACCATCAGAGAGGTTTAACTATCATATTGCCTTAGGCCGACTTCCTGTGAGGGTCATCCTGTCAGAGAGGCTTGACCAGAAAGGTCTTTACCTATGGCATGATATTGAAATCCTTTCAGCTGGGGTCATAGGTTGGACCCCACCTGTGGTAGGTTGGGGGCATGTCGTTTGAGTAACTATATCCCATAGTTGTAGTTTCAGTATCACTCTTAAAAAATCAGGACTGTGTGGTACAGTCGTCTATCCCAGTATGGAACTCAGATAGTTCCATTGGTTCATGGACCATCCCGTCAGAGAGGCTTAATCTCAGTCTCAAATTCAGTTGAGTGTTCTCGTGATCATATCTAGAGATCTCCCATTAGAGAGGCTTGATCTCAATCTTATACCATGTTGAATATTATTATTATTATTATACCTAGAGATCCCCCATCAGATAGGCTTGATCTCCATCTCAGATTCTTTATTCTATTGAGTATTCTTGTTGTTAGATTCGGACATGATCATACTTCTTATCATTGATAATCACTTCCAGAATAATCTGTTAGAAAAGTTGATCTCTAATTCTGTCAGTCGAAAGCAGTAAGCTTAGAATTTAGTCCTTGATGTAAGTACATCTAGATCCTCAGTTATCAGTATCAGATAATTCAGTGATTTAATATCTCAGTGTTAGTAGTGAGTTCAGTTTGCAGTAAAGTGGTATCTGAGTTTCAGTATCTAGAGTTGCGATGATTGTGTTCATGGTCTGTACATTAATGTATGTGTTCTCATGCGGCATCTTCATGATTATTCAGTTTTGATATTGTGCATGCATGAGCCCTTGCATTAGCCTACCCCATCTACATACTCAGTACATTCCTGTACTAACGCATTTATTCTATGGTGTTTTATTTGACACCATAGGTTCAGAGGCAAAGGATCCAGAGTATTCTCAGCAGTTCAGTCCCAGTTAGCAGCAGTAACAGCGAGTCCTTTTCATTTGAGGACGAATCTCAATTTACTATTATTTCTTTAGACTTTATTTATTTTCAGTTGATGGAGTTAGTTGGGGACTTATCCCATCAACTCCACAGTTCAGACAGTTTAGAGGCTTTTCAGACGGATGTTGTTGATGTGTATTATGAGTATTCATAGATGCATTGAACCTTATGACTAGTTTTTGCATTTATTTAAGATATTATGGAGTATACAGGTACAGATATCAGTAAAGGGTTAGCTTGTGGTGTGACATCTCGAGATGGGATTTCGGGGCGTTACACTTTTCCTCTCTTTTATAGATCACACATGCTCAAGGTGGGTGCTATCTTTTCAAAAACCAAATTATCTTTTTCTCATCTTTTAAACAACTTTTTATTTTCTTATTCTTTGTGCACCACACCCGGCCTTTTATTCTTTTCTCTTATTCTTCCTCTCTTCATACTCATTTTGCATCACGCACCCCTATGATAGCCACCCTCAACTTAGGCTATTTGCCTAAGTCAAGGTGCACAGTTTCCAAGGAGGACCAGGGCCAAAACAGGTTCATTATGATGTAAACGGAAAGGTGAGAGATTTCACAGAAAGAAACCGAAATATAGGCTCAAATTAGGGATCAAGGGATATTATTCACATTGGGAAGGTCATTTAAGCTGAAAGTGGGTTACAATAAAAAATTGCCTATGATCCTTTCCTAACCCCTATCCTACAACCAAGGTGAAACTAACCAGGCAAATTTTGGGTTTACACACATAGGGAACTGAGTAAGACCTCACACACACATAGTACACAAATATATCGCACATCACTACTTATCCAGTTTGTGTAATTGTTTAGCACTGATTATCAAGTTGCCAGAACTATTGCCACCAAAAGATGCATTATGGTCACAAATGAATGCAATTCACACAGTATTACAAATAGACACTTGGAGAGGTGCTCAAAAATCACAAAACATATTAACTGCCTCATTAATTGTATTTCTCCTTGTTAACCACAACACATCACAAAACAAAACACAATACGCCTAAATATGAAAGCTCTACTAGGAATAAGACTCTAGGGAAAAGAGGCACGGCAACAAAAATCCACGGAGGACATTAATTTCCCTCTCAGGAGGAACTCCGGGAAGATCTTCGAGAAACATATCTGGAAATTCACATGATACTAAAATTGACTCAAGATTAGGGGTCTCAAAACTAGAGTCCTTAACTCTACAAGATGATAGACATACCCCTTGGATATTATTTTTTCTCACTCTAAGGTAGGAGATAAGATCACCTCTAAATGCTGAAGTATTACCCCTCTATTCTAGGATAGGTTCATTTGGGAACTAAAAATAGACAACTCTATTTCTACAGCCAATTAAAGCATAGCATGAATGAAGCTAATCCATTCTAAGAATGACTTTAAAACCTGTCATCTCTAACTCCACTAAGTCTGTTGAAGAAACTTTCTGAGATACCATAACCGAATAGTTCCTGTATACCTTCTGGCCTATGATAGTCTTATCCATCGAGGTAGAGATTGAGAAGATCTCTTCTAGGATTTTGGGACTGACTTCAAAGTCAACAACTATATAAGGAGTTACAAAGGACAAAGAAACTCCTGGATCTAGCAAATCATAAATATGTAAATGGAATATTTGTAACGTACTAGTGACCACATCAGGAGAACTTTCCTGATCCTATCAGGAATGAAGTGCATAGAGTCTGTTTGGCTGCAGCCCACTGGTGGTACCCTGCTGATTCGATCGATCGGATTGAGATGGGGCGATTGTACTGACCTTGTGAACCTAATTGAGGACAATTTTTGATTCTTTGACCTAGCTTCCGCACCTAAAATACACATCACTGCCATCTCTGCAGATACCCTGATAGTTTCTGCCATACTTCTGGCAAAGAGGATTTATTCGAGCACAGCTAAAACTACCCTGAGATTTAGAGCCTGGTGCTCTATCCTTATTACTATTTTTGAACTTAGCCGCTGAAGCACTAGCTAAGGATGCAGCTAGAACTAAAGATTTTGGGTGGAACTAAGGATGATTACCACCCTCTAACTTAGGAAGAGTAAAGTTGAAGCTACTTGTTCTAACCTTCTTGTTCTCACTCCCTTTCTCCTTAGTCTTTTTCTCTTCTATCTGCTAAGCATGGACCATCAACCTAGCCAAGTCCATCTCCTTAATCAGTATTACAGTCCTTTACTTCTTGATCATACTATTAGATACACCAAATATGAACTTACTCATCTTAGATCTGCTATCAACTACCACATGAGGAGCATATCTGGCCAAGTAAGTAAATTTTAGAAAATACTCCTACACTGTTATGATGCCCTACTTCAAATTAATGAATTCTAACACCTTAGCTTCCCTTTACTCATATGGGAAGAACCTATCTAGAAAGGAAGTAGCAAACTTCACCCATTCTATAGGCCCATGCATCTGCGGCCCTATCTGCCTTCCATTATTTAAAGTATATATGAGCCACATCCCATAACTAATATGCAGCTAGCTCAACACTCTCACTAGTGGTTACCCCTATAATGTATGTTACTTTCTGCACCATGTCAAGAAATTACTGTGGGTCCTCTTCAGACTTAGACCCTGAGAATGAAGGAGTGTTCATACGGGTGAAGTCTTGAATTCTAGCTACAGCAGTATTGGACCCTAGATTTTCCTGAGTAGCAGCTAGACATTCATTCTGGGCTGCCACAGAATGGACTAGAGTGGTGAAAGCTGCTCTAAATTCTGCGTGAGAAACATGTTCATCCAGGGGATCTGCCTGAACTGGTGGAGGTATTGGCTGGTTTCCAGGTCTTCTTCCATGAGTCCTTGTGGGAGGCATATTCTATAAATAGAAGGGGAGATTGGATTAGACAAATAGTTTAACTTGAGCTCATGCTCACTCACACGACTTAAATACTGAAAACTTTTCCTAAAAATTTCTCATAGCCTCTTGTCCATAAGTGTGGTACGCTACACATCCATGCACAAGACTCTACTAGACACGACTTTTAGACTCCCTAGGACTCTATTGAACCTTATGCTCTTATACCAAGTTTTAATGCCCCAGGTATACACTCTGTATGTCACAAGATACTTACAATCCTGAAGGACCACATGCTAACCCATGACTGATACCTGCTGTAAGCACTGAATAATAATACTAATAACATATGTGAAAATATAATTGAAATGCCATAAGGCTCTCAAAATACATAAATAAATACTGAGTGTAACTAATAATAACATCTAAAAAAAGGAAAACTGAATATCTGACTGTGCTAGTCTGAAAGCCTCTAACAGTCTGAGTATAGAGTTGATAGAATAAGTCACTAACTAACTCCGACTACTAAAATAACTGAAATACTAAACTACTAAAATAAAATGACATCCTCACTAGATGAAGACTCACTGCTATAACTGTTGCCGATAGCCTGAGCTGCTAAGTAAGGTCAGGAACCGGAGAGTCCGAACCTATGACATAATTTATAATAGCGCAAAGAAAGAGTATGCATCAGTACGTTGAATATACTGGTATGCTAGATGAGGTAAGGCTAAAATACATGGGCTCATATTCATGAACAGTAACTGAATGAATGATATGAACATAACTGAATGAAAGTACATGGATAAGTGAAACTATTGTAAAAACTGATTATGTAATACGTGCATATATATATATACTGTATTTGAGATCATACTGAAACTAAATATTAGATTCTAATAACTGAATTATTGATAACTGGGTGATTATTTTTTACAGTCCTGATTCTGTAGAACTGGACAGAGTTCTATACTGAGTTTGAAACCAAAACCATAGGAGCTATCATCGAACCAACATGCCCCATGTTAAGCTGATTTGAGGTCTACCAAGAAACCACAGTTGGAAGGGTGCTAATACCGTGCCATGGCTACTAACAGGCTAAAGAGTCACCCTTATCTGGCAGGTGCCCTAATGAGATAGGTATTACCCTTATCAGAAAGGTAAACACTTTATCAACCCTCAACTGGTAGGTTGATATCTCAACCTATGTTGTCAATGTAGTTAAGGAACGCAAGAACTACTACTAAAGATCACACCCTCAACGGGCAAGTAAGCCCCAATCATTGGGTTCACTCGGTGCTGAATCCTACTCCCTACTAAATGACACTGCTTAATAGATTGAACTGAACTGGACTGAGTTTCACTGGGTTCTGTAACGGACTGAGAAGTACTTTTTTGTGACATTACTGACTATTCTGAAGCTACTGTAATTCTAGGTAAACAGTTAGATTTTTTGGTATTAAATACCCCTAGGACTCGATAGCATCAATAGTAAAACATGGTAAAATCATGAAAGCATTACATTAATTACTTATTCACTATGCATTCATTTAGACATTTTGTCAAACACTTGAGAGGCATGAACTTGTACATGAATGGGACCACATATAACATGTCATGAATTCACTTTTCAATTTACATAGGCATTCTATCAAACACTTGGGCAGCATAATTAATGAACATAGAAATCATCAAGATATAAACATCATGGCTATAATATTCAACTTTCAAATTCAACAGCTTAACATGAGGATAACATGATTCTACATACTTGCTAATTAATTCACTTTAAACTTGTATGAATCTTGATTTGAAAACCATAAACAATACATACATGAACACAATCCAAATTTAAACATGTAAATTATGAAATCAATAAACTTGTAGTTTTAAAAAGGGTTCTTGAACTCCAAGGGTGGAATGAAACCCAAGGATGAACACCAAACATACCTTGATTGTTAATTTCTTGATGGTTGTTGGGGATTTCTTGTAGCTTGATCTTGAGCTTGATGAATTAAGGTTTATTCTTGAGAGGATTTTGTGAATAATGAATGTAATTTTTCCTTTTAAGAGTTTAATTTCATGTTTTGGCTGAATTAGGTGAGGGGAAAATGATTCAATTACCCTTATAAATTTGGAATTAAATGGGCAAAAATATGTCCAGTGACACGTTTGGCGACGTGCTGCATCAATAGGGTGGACGCAAAGGCTAATGCGATGCATCGTGATCACGTTAGCTCACTAAAAATTACACTAAGGCCTTGCCTAGTAATGCTTCAGCCACCGCGTCACATCGATGGGGTCGACGCGATGACCAACGTGCCACATCGATGGTGGTGTGATGATACCTGTCACTGGTGTTAATACTATTATGCGATAGCCGATGCAACACATCGTGATTGCATCAACTCATTTCCTTGGACATCCAAACAAGCTTTTAACGACGTCTGAAAAATCCAAAACTCACCCAAGGTGACCTATTGACATCCCTGATCATGAATCGACTTAAAAAATAACATTTTAAGGTCGTAAGGATAAAAAATAAGATCGTCAAATTTCAAAGGCTAAAAATGCTTCTAAGTCTTAACACTTAGCTGAATTTTTTTCTAAGTATGGGACCCCCTTTTGGCATGCTATAAAGGATTGAAATGACTAGGATTTGCGGGGTCTTACAACTCATGAAGGGGGTCATGAATTCAATGCCCCATACGTTAAATAATTCTCCCTCGAGGATTGGTTTGAGAGGCATTCATGCCTCCTTGAAATAATACCCCCTTTGAAGAACTTTTGCAGCCATTCTAATAGAACCATGATGTCCACCAAATTGTGATAAATGGAAATCCTCATGAATGGCCTATATTTCTGACTACATGACACACTGATGAATCATTTCATCTCCACACTCTCGAAACAAGTACGGTTCATACCAAAAGTATTTCTTCACATCAAACAAGTACCACTTCTTTTGATAATGATTGAGATCATCAAAAAGAAAGCCACTTATAATGTAATTAGCATAGTCCACATACCAAGGCCCCATACTTACTAACAGTGACATGAATAGCTTATTGGGGAAGGTGTCATCAGCTTTCATCTCATCCATCTTTTCATGATTATATTCAAGGTAAGAAAGGTGGTCAACAACTTAATTTTCACAACCCTTTTGGTCCTTCACCTTAAAATCAAATTCTTGTAGGAGAAATATCCACCTAATAAATTGAGGTTTTTCTTGTTTCTTCGCCATGAGATATCTCAGAGTTGTATGTTCTATGTGCACAACCACTTTCATGCCCAACAAAAATAGGCCTAAAATTTTAAAATAGCATATACCATCGTGATTAACACTTATTCTATAATTGTATAAATACACTGATCATCATTCAACAATTTTCTAGCATAATATATCGGATGGAATAACTTTTTTTCTTTGGCCCAACACCATACCTAAGGCAAAAATACTTTCATCATAAATTACTTCAAAAGTCATGGACTAACCTAGATCCACGATGATAGGAGCCAACCCAAGAAGCTCCTTGAGACAATTAAAAGCTTTTAAACAATCACCATCAAATTCAAAATTCACCTGCTTTTCAAGGAGTTTACACAAAAGGTGAGAAATCTTATAGAAATCCCTAATGAAATGCCTATAGAACCCGACATGTCCAACAAAACTTCTAACACCTCTCATAGAAATGGGTGGAGGTAATTTAGCAATTACTTCTACCTTTGCTTAATCGACTTGCATACCCTTACCCGCAATCTTGTGGCCTAGCAAAATGACTTATTTGACCATGAAATAACGTTTCTCCTGATTCAAAGTAAGGTTTTTCTCTACACACCGCTCAAGGACCTTACTTAAATATTTGAGGTAAGATTCAAATAATTCACCAACTATGGAAAAAGAATCCATGAACACTCCCATGGTATCCTTTGCCACGTTGGAGAATATAGACAACATACACCATTGAAAGGGACCAGGTGCATTGCATAACTCAAATGGCATGTGTTTGAAGAAAAACGTCTCATAGGGTCTTGTAAATGTGGCATTTTCTTGATCTTCCGGTGCAATACAAATTAGATTATAACCTAAATATCCATTAATAAAATAATACCATCTACGCCCGACTAATCGATCCAATATTTGTTCCATGAAAGGAAGAGGAAAGTGATCATTTACGGTATTTAATTTTTTATAATCCATACATACCCCCCAACTCGTGACTGAGCGGATGAACATAAAATCATTGTTTTAATTTAGGAATACCTTCATGCTATCCTTATTGGGCACACACACATTGTACCAGAATAACCCACATACTATTTGAAATTAGGTAGACAATACCCGCATTAAGATATATGATTTTCTCTTTCTTAACAACCTCTTTCATTTATGGGTTAAGCCTTCTTTAGTTTTTCATAATAGGAACATGATCATTCTCCAATTTAATTTTATGAGAGAAAATTCCAAGAGCAATCCCTATGATGTCTGTTATGGTCCACACAATAGCACAAACAAACTTTTTCATAAAAGGTTTCAAGGCCTTCACTTGACAAGGCAATAGATCATCCATAATAATGACGGGAAAAGTATTATTCTCACCCAAGAATATATAATGAAGATGTAAGGCAATGACTTAAGTTCAAGTTGAGGCAGTTCAATAATAGAAGGTTTGGCGGGTGGACTTTCATGATTTTTCAAATCAAGATCTAACGTGCAAGGATTTTTAGTATAAGAGTTAAGACCCGTCAATGAAGCAACCACATCATTATATTCTTCAAACACCTCACTCCTTAAGTTCCAAATACACTACCAAGGGGTCATTCACAAGATCCACCTCCATAGTGTTAGTCACTAAAAAAACTTGCAAATCCATAAGTTATTCATGGACTTACACACATTTAAACACACCTCTTCATTGTTCAACCAAAACTTCACTTTACCACATTCAATATCAATTAAGGCTCATCCGATAGTGAAGAATGGACTATCAAGAATGATAAGGACCCCGTGATCAATTTCATATTCTAGAATGATAAAGTCTCAGTCGAAAAGATAAAATGGCCCACCTTCACAACAACATCAAACAAAAAAACCCATGAACTTCTTGATAGAATGATCAACCATTAAGATCCTTATTGTAATAGGTTTACGGGTAACCAAATCTAGATTTTGGAACATGACAAATGACATCAAATTAATACATGCCTAAGATCACACAATAATTTTCTAAATTTGTACACCTCAATAGTGCAAGAAATAGCGAATTCACCAGGCCTTTCTTCTTCATAGCAATTCTACTAGTCATTGTGGCACTATAGTTGTGTGTTACCTCAATAGTTTCAAAATCTCTCTCTTTTCTCTGTGACCAAGTCCTTCGTGAATTTAGCATACTCGAGCATCTTTTGTAAAGCTTTAAAAATGGTACATTCATCGATAGGTTGCTAAATTTTGCAAGGAATTTCTTGAACATGATATCATCTCCGTTCTTCTTAAATCTTAGTAGAAATAGAGGAGGAGTTTTGATTTGTGGCATTGAGACAACCAAAGTTTTTTTTGATTTTGGAGCATTATAATGGACCGCTAGTGGTACATCCTTACTTTTAACCTTTTATTTAACTAACTTTGGATTTTCAATAATTGGCTCATTAAGATTTGGAACATCATCATTTGACTTTTCTAGATGCTTCCTCTTTCCATTGGGTTGCTCATCACTTCTTATTTCATTGGAGTATTTATCATTATTAACAACATCTTTACCAAGAGTTTGGTCACTCCTAGTGAAAATTGACATAAGGTGAGCATTACTTTTAGGATTATCAACAGTGTAACTAGCTAATCCACCTTTTAGCCTAGCATTGAGATGAGCCAAGATTTGGCCCAATTGAGTTTCAAGTTGTTCCGTAGAGGTTGAATGAGAGGTAACCATTTGATTGAGTTGTGAAAAATCATTCTTCATCTCTCGCAGCATCATATCACTTCCTTCAATGACTTTAAGATACTAACAAATACATCTCTAGATTAATGGAACTTATCCCTTTATCATTGCCCTGATCATGTAGAGGAACGTACCGGTCATGGTATCTATCCTTATATCTCCAATAATGCTCTTTATTATGATATTTATTATGCAAATCTCTATCATGATCACAATCCTTCTGATCATAATATTTCCATTCATGATCTCTTTCCTCCAACCTAGATTTCCACTTTGTTTTTTATAGATAGGGCGAGAACCCTGTGATTGGTTCAACAAGAACTAAATTTACTCATTAAGAGATTCCACTTTATCAATATCATAAGCTTTAATACTCTTAGAATCAATGACCTTGACTATATTTAAATGAGCTCCTATTACATATTTGGTGAAAAGATCTAGATGATTCATCACTTTATCCATATTCTCATCTCTTTCTTTATTTTTTTTTCCTTTGTTCTTGACTCATAAAAGAAGTAGAGAGAGACCCCAAATATACCTCGGTATCTCTTGTATGCCAACCTTGAATTTGGTTGGTCACTTGATCTAATAAAGACGTCATAACATGATAAGATTATTTTATAATAGATTCACCAAATGCACTATCGGCTACCATCTTGTTTAATTAGTCTAATTCCCTATAGCATATTTGGAGAATAATTTTATCTAAGACCTCAGAATTTTGGAATTTCATTAGCTTCTTGTTAAATCATTGACATTCCTCATATAATCATCCATCATTATGTTGGCAAAATTTAGAGATTTCAGCCTTTAGTTACAACATCCATGAAAAAGGAATGAACAAATATTAGAATAATTTTTTTAGTTCAACCCATGAAGTGATAGATCCCACAGGCTACTCCTACAACCATAAGACCGCTTCTCTTGTCAATGAGAATATGAAAAGACATAGGAGAATTGATTCTTGATATATGTGGGTGATATCAAATAGAATACATACATCAATTAAATTCTTCAAGTGTAAGTTAAAATCTTTGAAACAGCCAAGAATGTAGCCTTGCAAAAAATTTTGGTTGATTGGTGATGATCATGAAATGTGTTGTGTTGTAACCTTGTTGTGTGTTGTGTTATAACTATTGTAAAAGTGTCCATGATGCATGTTGATGTGTTAAATCATGTATATGTTTTCTTTACCCTTCCTTAATCGAAAAATGATCCCAAGTGGGGAAGAATTTAAGCACTTAGACATGAACCCTTGAGAAGATAAATCTTTTTGGTGTCTCTGGGGTGGATACGGTTGGAAGGCTTAAGTCGTACCCTTGGTCATGACTCAGAAACTTATACCCCTCTCATTTAGCATCATATACAGTAATATAAGGTAATGTACTGTCCTCCATACGAAAAGATCACTCCTTGGTCATTACCAAGCTCACGAGTCATAAGATGCCCAACCGTATGGAGTGAAACCTAACCTAGAGTGGACTATTTTGGTTAAGGGTGGTCTATACAAGTTAGTTCACGAGTTGTACCCTTTGAATACCAATCAAGGGTTCCTATTAGTAACCTAACCAGTGTGGTTGACCTAGGATAAGGCTAGGGTACAAGTTAGGGTACCACTCGTACCCTAGATTATGATTGCCATAGGATCCATGAGCTTGAGTCGTACCCCTGCATAGGTGGATTTTCCAGATTTTAACCAAGGACCTTTTGGTCATTTACCATGCCTAATACCCTAAACCATCACACTATATAAGGCATGGTAGCCTCCTAAGTTTTCATTTATAAGAGTCAAACATTCCAAACACTCTAAAAAGGTTCTTGAACCAAGATAGGAGGCCAGGATTTGGAGGGAGGTCATCTAGTGGCAAGAAGAAGTCAAGATTGTTATTGTGTCACCTTGTTTGAGGCATGTATCTCTTCCCCTCTTTAAATAACTCTTAAACACATGTATTTCACACTAGGATTAGTAAGCGTAAATGGTGGTTTTGAATCAAATTAAAAGGGTTTTGATACCTAACAATGAATAATAATGATTCTTGCTTATACTTGTGTTGATACATATTATTGATGATAGTTTGCACATGTGGATGCTTGTTGTGTGTATTTTAACATAAGGGTATTGAATAACCCTAGTCTTGATGATATCTACCATGAATATGACCTTGTTACAAGTATGCACACAAAGTGTTTGGGAAAATATCTAAGTGAAATGACTAGATACATGTTGATGATATATTGAGCTAGGGCAATGTCCTAATGGGCATGAATGATTGGTAAATGGTATTTTAAAGTTATTGTGAACCCTGTATTGTGTATTTAGTGATATTGTTGGATCAATGACTAATAAAGGATTGGAACCCTATACATAAAAATGAACTTATTATGTGTGTTGAGCCTAAGTGTGGTAAGAATGTGGTGAAAACTTGCTAATGAATTGTGAATGGTTACGTGGGTCTCTGTGACCATAATGTAATTAATGATGTGATATATCAAGGCATTTAGGTTATTAATATGATGAGTTTTTAAATGGTCTTATGAGGGCTAAATGTGTATGTAGGGAAAAGGCCTAGTGAATGACTTCGAGTTAAGTCATAATAATATGTAAATAGATATGAATAAATGTAGATGGTTGGTTAGGGCCTTGTTGGCCATTTATTAAGTTATAATAATAGTAATTACTAGGAAATAGCTGATAAGAACCTTGTTAAGTATGTAATGGGTGAGCTTGTGGCTTAAATAGGGAAATGGCCCTTTTTGTATGAATGTTTGATAATTGGTATTGTGTTGGCATGGATAGCCATAGGATTTGTTAATCTTTGACCATGTTCATTTGACGGCTAAGAAGAGGGGTTCATTTCCCTAAACTTGAACTCGAATTGTGAATGAAACCAAGTATGGTGGAAATATGATATAATGTTGTTAATAATATGTGAATGGTTTGTGTGGGTCTTAAGGACCACAAACTGAATTGTGTGATAAATTGAATGAAGGCATTGGCCCGTTGAGATGTTTGAACAATGAAGGATCCCAAGAGGACCATGTGGTCCCGATTAATGTTGAGTTAGATAAATGAGCTAGAGCTCTTGAATGTGTAGTATTGTCTTAATATGTTGAAAAAAATGATAAGGATGCCGATGCATGAACTAAGGGATTAAATTTCCATCTCGTGATTAAAGTTCAATAGCCAAATCAAATATGATAGATTGTGATTAAAGTTCCAACTTGTGAATAAAGTTATATAGCCGATCAAGTATGATTAGAGTTCCATGTCTAGTTGAATGTGTGATTATGTGATTAGAGTTCCACACCTAAGTGATTGTGGTTTATGGTTAGAGCTCTTGTTTCAATGGGTAACTATGTGGTTGTAGCCCCTATGCCTGATGAAGTGTAACCATGGATGAAGTACCTTGCTTAATGATATGTGAATGTTGTTAAAGTCTTATGCCTAATAAGGATGGTATAAACCCGTGTGGAATGTCGAGGTCCTTTACTTTGTGTCATATGATTGAAGTATTTAAGAGTGTTATTAAGTCTTGATAACTTCATTGGCATGTGATATATCTATATGTAAGGATAAATGTGTGAATACGATTGAACATGATATGTTGACTTACTGATTGAATGATTATATTATTTTATCCTTATGCTTGAGTTACTTGTTAGCACTCCAATCGCTAACCGTCTTCGGACGCTATGTCCTTATGTGACGTAGGCTCTGGAACATCATTTTCTACTTCTACGTAGTGATTAAGTGTTCGAGCGGATTCGTGCATTGACCTTGAAGTGGTGAGATTTTATTCTTCAGAAGGCCTACCTTTCATAGTCATTTTACTCTATGTCATAGAATTGTATAGTGTGGTACTTAGCTATTGTTGGGGAAATATCCCGACATATTGTCAACTTTATTTTGGTAGAGGTTTTGTGGATGACTGTTGACTTGGGTATATTATCTAGATGGTTGTTATTAATGAAATGATAGATATTGTCCAGAAATGACTATTACCATTGTGAATAATTGTCGGTGATTAGGTTGAGTTATCAGGGTAACCTTCGATTTAGGTGAGCTTGAGGTGCCCATACAATATGGCCCGAAGTTTAGGGTGTGTCAGTCTTCATGGAGTTGACCCCAAACAATCTCATCATTTGTAGCAAATAAAGCATCACTCTAGTAACATGAAATGCTCTATTACTGACCACTAGTGGTATAGGAATGGCACTAGATCATCCTGCATCTCTCAGGTGGTTATCATCCTTTAGATGTCCATTAAAAGTATCGATTTTGCAACCATGTTAGCTCATAGTCTCATGTAGACTATGGTTGTTACCTGCAAGAGCACAAAAATAACAAATAATGTAAAATAAACACTAGGGATAAATCAATGAGTCTAGTAACACTACAAGAATGAAAACTATGTTTCATTCCCTGAAAATAACACCAAAATTTAATGATACTCAAATTATACCTCTAAGGTATAAACAATCGTTGACAAAATAGTCAACCCAACAACAGTTGGGATTTAATCCTCAGGGAATGAGAACACAGATTTCAATCTTTAAGTGTAAGAAATAACTAGAATTTGCTCATAATACAGCTTAAACTAAATAAGAAATTAAAGAGGGGTGTGTTTGAACACTTTTTGGTTAACAAGTTTATCATAGTGAGACTGCAATTTCAAAGCTAAAAATATCTAGAGATGAAACCAAATGTGGAATAGGACTTGGGATTATGCTTTACTAAGTGTGTTTCATGCATGGGTAATTAAATATTTGTCTAAACATCGCTAAAAGTCATGGTTAGGAAATATTAAGAAGTATTTAGTATAAATTTGTCAATCAAACACCAAAATCTCACAAATGGGTTCTTTTAAACACCTCATACTGTAAGTCTTTAAGTAATCCATGGCCTCAATTAGTATCCTTACATATAATAGATACTATTAAATGATGTAAATTAAGTTATTTCTCATACCCATTCCTCACTACTATCCCCTTTTGTCAAGAATGATAAGAGTTTAAGGGTAACTAGAGTTTACAACCTCTAATTATCAATCAAAACATAGAATGAGATTAAACCTATGTAAATTAGATAATTAGGAAGATTAATAACAAAAAACCTATACAAGAATCATAATTTATTCAAGAATAACCCCAAGGAAAGAAATTACCTATGCATAGAGAGAGAAAAAAGAGATTTACCCAAATTCTCAGCCCATTTTCCATTCAATCTCAAATTAATTCAATAATGATGATCTAAATTTAATAAAAATTAAGAGAAAATCTCTAATTTGACACTTGAAGTTTCGCTCTAATGTTTCAAGCTTCAAAAAGTACAATAATGGAGGTCTAGAGGTGAAAACCCACTATTTGAACCCAAAATTCACATTTTATATAATTTATGAAAATGCCACCGCACTAGTTAGTTGATGGGACAGGTGCCAACGTAGGTGGGTAACCTGCACACCTAGGTCACTTTCCATATGACACTAGAATCTTCAAATGAGCCACTTGCATGTGTAGGTCAAGAATGTGCGTGTCTTGGTGGATCTTGACTTGCCCAAATGAACTTTTAAGCTCTTTTTCTTCTATTATTCCACTCTAATCGACACGTATGACTTACTTAATTTCATTTTCAACCTTTACATGTACAAATGAACATTATAACATAATAATTACCTCAAATTAATGAAAAAAACATTATAATTTAAGCATAAAAAGTGCTAATTAGTTGATAAATTGGAAAATTATCAAAAGGACATAGTACGGGTAAGTACAGTCCACTTATACTCTAAGTATAGTCCACCTGTACTCACTAGGTATCATAGGTCGACTGAGAAAAGCAAAAAATAAGATAAGTAAAATAATACTATAAGCACATCACCTACAAGTAGAAAAGTCCAATGTTGACCTAACTTCATTCTAGAAGTCATTCTTATTTTTAGCTACTCTTTTTTCTAGATAATTGAATTATCTACTAAGGATAGGTTGGGTAGTTACCATCATGACCTCTACTTTTGGTTCATAATAAATTGGTACCAGAGCACTCGGTTCACTAGTCTCATAAGTATAAGAGCAGGATGTCTAGTAGTGTCTTGTGTATTGATACGTACATATCTATATCTATATTGAAGAGTATATAAGATGTATTTAGGAAAAACTTCTTTATTTTGAGCTGGCACCAATTATGGGTGCCCTAGTTTGAGGTTGAAGTAGGGTTCGTTGTCAAACTAGAGGTAAAGGATAGCCACAAAGAGATAGCCTAGCCAGGGGACATGATGGGGAGGACTCTACCTAGCTTGAGGTTATGTATTCTAGAGATGACTATCAGATAAGGGTGCAGGACAGCTTAGGTCTTATAGATCTTAATTGATACCCTAGTGCTTTGGGTTTCATTGATATTCCTTTTGAGTTACTTGGACAGTGTACCCTTGAGTGCACCTGGTGTTCCCTATAATTTGAGTGGTGTTCCTCTATTTATACTAATATTTACTTACGGTATTCCTACTTTAGGGGTAAAACCACTATCTATGGTACCCCCACGTGTCAATTTATTAATTACTAGACATACTCTGCTTCTATTTGCTTTAAGTACAGTGATGTCTTCCAATGATCATAAGAGATCTAAGAGGTTTATTTGCTTGGATTCTCCCAAGTCTTATTGACTGCCAGGAGAATCTACATAATCTTAGATGTCTTAGGACTTATGGAGTTTCTTATACTACTTATCAGTTGACAAATACATCCAGGTATTAGTGGAGGTCTCTATTTAGTTTTAGACCTTTAGGTTTGCCTTTTATGACTTAGGTCTAATTTCTTGAAGCCTTCTTAGAGAAGTTTGTATTTTATAGCTAGAGATATTAGATATGGGATAAGATTGATATTTTGGAACTGGGATCCATGTCTATTATAGAGTATAAGGCACAATTATTTTCTCCATCCAAGTGTCACACCACCAATATTTCCTCTGAGTTAAAGTAGATTCATAAGTTTCTGAAGGGGTTAACAGGCCTTTATCAATTGGCTACTACCTAGATAGTTATTTTAGGGACTCATTTTAGAGCATTATTAAGCATTCCAAGTGGAATGATTCTATCACCTAGTCTATTAAAGGAGGTACTAAAAAGGTGTATCAATATGGTGAGTTTAGTAGTTGATCCTTTTGAGGTAGAGATTTTTTTAGTAGAGGTTCTTGTGGTTATTATTATAGGTTAGTTTAGGATACTTTTTATGGATTGTGTAGTGGACCTTCAGGTTATAATATTTTAGGTAGTCGGGTATTTGGTCATGCGAACGAAGGTTTCAACCTTAATTCTTTGGGCAAAGGTGGTTGTCCTAGTTTGTTTGTGCCCCCTCTAATTGATTCAAGTCACAGAAGATGCTATGTATATTATGAAGTTAGGCATTTAGCCAAATTGCCCACGATATATGTATGGACCTATTTAGTAGGGCTCTTAACTTTAGCTTTTCCTTACATTGATATCTAGTATGAGAGGTGGTTCATAGAGTGGTAAATTAGTGCTAGAGGTTCTCAAGGTAGAGATAGAGGAGTTCGTAGTAATGGTCTTCAGGTTACTCAGTCCAAGAGCAGATATGGATAATGTTATGTTATACCTGGGAGACCTGAGCCAGAGGCCTTTGATATAGTCATTACATGTATTAACTTGATTTGCTACAGATTTGCTTTTATGTTATTTGAACCTGGGTCTACATTCTTTTATGTGTCTATATGTTTTTCTTTTATTTTGATTCTTTTTTTGATCCCTTTGCTATTCTTTCTTATATTTTCTCCCCCACAAAAGATTCATTAGTGGTGGATCAGTTGTACCGATCATGTGTAGTTACCTTTGCAGGGTGTGGTTGACTTTATTATCATAGATATGGTTGATTTTGATGTTATATTGGGTATGGATTTACTATCCCTTTTTAAGCTATTTTGGACTGTTATGAAAAAACTGTGACCTTACCTACATTAGGTGTGCTAAGGATAGCTTTGAAGGGTACACTTTGAATGAATCCAATCATGGGACAAGAAACCCTAACTTACATCTTTTATATGTGTTTATCGCATGGTTGAAAGAGGGTGCTCATCTTATTTGGCTTATGTCTATGATACTAATGTTGCCTCATCGCCTTCTATCAACCCTATTTGGGTTGTTCAAGATTTCATGGATGCATTTTCCATGGATTTTCTTGGTATGTCTCCAAATCATGATGTTGATTTCTCTATTAATGTGGAGCCGATGAATTAACCATTTCCATTCCTCTCTATCGGATGGACTCAACCGAATTGAAAGAATTAAAGGAGTAGTTGTAGGATTTGTTGAGTACGGGGTTCATTAGACCGAGTGTATTTTCTTTGGGTTGCTCCTATATTGATCATGAAGAAGGATTATTTTATGCATATGTGGATTGACAATCAGTAGTTGAAAGAAGTGATGGTTAAGAACAGGTAACCTATTCTGTCTATTAATGATCTATTTGACCAGCGTCAGGGTTCTTCCATGTTTTCTAAGTTTTTTTGTGATCCGAGTAACACCAGTTGAAGATTAGATCCTTGGATGTTTTAAAAATAGCTTATTGGACTCAATATGGTCATTATGAGCTTTAAGTCATATCTTTTGGGTTGACCAATGCTCCTATAACGTTCACAGAGTTGATGAATTGGATATTTTGACTGTATCTTGATTCCTTTGTGATTTTATTTAGAGATGAAACATTGGTTTATTAGAATGATGAGGCCGATCATGAGAGACACTTAAGAATGGTACTTTAGAGATTGGGTGATGAGAATTTGTATGCCAAGTTCCTCAAGTGTGAGTTTTGGTTGCATTCTATCTCTTTCTTGGGTCATATGGCGTTAGACCCCAAATTTTTATGACTTTATTTTGGTATCTCCTTCGTGTTTATGGTGATTTCTGAGTTGAATTATTATAAGGAATGATAATAGGACCATTAGGAATTGTTTTAGAATTTTTGGAACGTGTTTCGAGATATTTTAGGACCCAAAAATAGTAAGGGTCCACATTAAGGTTGTTCCACGGAGGGGAGGCATACCCTTATATAGAAAATAGTGAAGTTCTAGATAAGTGCATGCCACGCTTTGAGCGTCTCGTGATATGGGTGTGCCACACTCTTGGAGTGGCTCGATAAGGGCGAGCCACATCCAAGGGTGCAGAAATGCCATATTCAGTTTTTTTTAGTTTGGATCAAGGGATTTTTTGTCTTTTACCTATTAAACAACTTCCCAGTCATATTAAACACAATTCCCACCCTTACAACCAATATTAAAATGTCTTCTCTCCTCTTAACCCTTAAAAGCACAAAAGAAGAGTTTTTTTTTTCAAAATTCAAGCTTGCAAGGTTTCAATTTCCAAGTATGTAGGGTTAGAAAAAGTATAACCTTCCATCCTTGTTCCAAAAAGTTAAGCTCTTATCATGAATTTGAGATTTTTTATAACTAGGGTTCATGCCCATTATTCTTATACTTGAGTTTATGATGTTGTATCATGAGTTACACATTGGTTTGTGTATCTTTTCAAGATTATTTAAGTTTATCTACTAAAGTGATTTCAAGAATTGAGTTATGAAAGCTTGATATGAAGTTTCCATGAGTTGAAAAAAGATTACAATTTGAGCATTCAGTATTCAGTTTACAAGAAGTTCAAGTTAACTAGTTTGAGTTTCAAAATCATTGCATTATAACCAAAGTTTTAGTTTTGATATGATATTTTAGAAAAGCTATGAAGTTCACATAAGAAATCAAGATTTTGAGTAAGAAACAGAAAAATATTATGATTTTAGACTTATCATCTCATATGCTTATTTTAAAGGTGAATTTCATAGATAGAGTACGAGCAGTAGTATGAGTTTTTGGAGTTTTATCTAGCATCGAGATGGAAATATGGGTTTATCAGATCTTATTTCCCAAAAACTACGTACTACTGTAGGGTATTTCAGCTTGTCCAAATAGGCATGTAGATTTTCCTAACGGCCATTTCATTTATATTATTCATCTTTTCCAATCGGATATGTCTAGGTGATCACCACCATTAGCCTTTATATCCGGGTAAAGTATATTGGTTCATTATGATGAGGGTTTGAGTCATAGTGCCTTTTCTATGAGAGTTTCAGTCACCGAACTCCATATTGTATGCATGGTGTATGTCGATTATGAGAATCTCCCACAGAAAAGATTATTTTAGAAACTAAGTGTAATGACTCATAGTTGTTGCTTAGATATTGTTGTATGAGTTATTATTTATAAGATTTTAGATTTCTGTCTTAATTATAATCAGGGTGAGTCCTTATACACTAAGCATGATGATTTGAAACTATGTTCAGTTTTAGTTTTACTTTTTGCATTCAATCCCACATACTCAGTACATTCCAGAAGTACTGACCATATATATTTCGATGTGGCTATATAGTTTCATAATGTAGGTTCTGGTGTTCGTTCCTAGCAGCACGATTAACTATGGGCACTACTATTTACATTTAGACAGTAAGTTAGTCCTCATAGTACAAGGGCCATGTTTATGATGGTTGTAGATATTTATTGTATTTATTTTAGTTATTCAACTTTCAGTTTGGGTCAGTTGGGGTCTATCCAGTATCTCTTCAGTTTTAGTTAGAGGATTGTAAAGACTAGTCAGACTATGTGTTTATTTTAGTTTTTCATAGATTTGAAAGTTATTCAGTTACAGTGTTTGGGTTACGATTATCCATCTGCTTGAACTCAGTTATAAGTTTCTTTAGTTTCCTCTCGTTTTAAGTATACATTCATGAGAGTTCAGTGTTGACTAGATATCATGGGTTAGCTTGGGTCTATTTATAGTATTAAGCATCGTGTTACATCTTGGGGGTATCTTCGGGGTGTTACAAACTTGGTATCCAATCCTAAGGTTTTAAAGTGTCCTAGGGAGTTTGACAAGCCACATTTTGTAGAGTCTTAATCGTAGGTGTAAAGTTCTCCACACTAATGAGCAAGAGGATACAGCATGTATTAGGAACCATCCCTTCTTTCATGATCTTTATCATTCTTTGAGGTTATCTCTGTCTACTCTAATCATGCTTTCCCGTGACAGTGAATGCCTCCTCACAGAGCTTACGAATGCAGAAATGAGGATCAGCAAGTCCCATTCCTACCTACAGACTCTCTGAATGAAAATATCTTTCATGTTGAGTTTTGAGCTGCTTTCCAAGTGTTAGCTCAGGATTTGAATGCAAATGCTCAAGGTAATCAACTAGCAGTAGTCCCACTTTAGTAGAATGGTAACTTAGCTCTAACCAGAGTTTGGGATTTTAGGAGAATGAACCCACCTGAGTTCTTTGGGTCAAGGTGAATAAGGATCCTTAGTTTTTCATTAATGTAGTGAAAAAGATTTACCAGATTATGCATGTTACTGAAGAGAAAAATGTGGAATCGGCGTCTTATCAATTAAAGTATGTGTCTTATGATTGGGTTACTATATGGAAGAGAAGTAGGGGTGAGAATAAAACTCCTATGATTTAGGATATGTTTTAGATGACTTTTCTAGGAAGTTTCTTTCCTAGGGAGATGAGAGAGGATAAGGTAGAGGAGTTTATGAACCTGAGGCAGGGCTCGATGTTGGTGAAGGATTATTGCCTCAAGTTTACTCATCTAGCTAAGTTTCACAAGAGTCGTTGCCAGATTCTAGAGCTAGTATGAGTTAATTTGTCACTGGTGTCTGATTTAATGGTCAAGGAGTGCAGGACTACCATGTTGACTGGGGATATGGATATTGCCCATTTGATGAATCATGCTAAGCAGATTAAGATTGAGAAACTAAACAAAGGGGAGAGGAAGAATAAAAGGGCTAAGACTGGTCAATTTAAGTATAGTCCGTAGATATCAAAAGGGGTAAATCTTTCTTAATTTCTATCATGACCCAAACCAAGGATTGGTTGTGATGGGTATCTTAAGTCCACCGAGGACCGGAGACCACCCCCTTAGCCTAGCCAAACAAAACATAACACATCTAACCACGACTGAATTCCAAAAATATAACAAGATAGAAAGTAATAAGTTCAAAGACATCTAAGAGTGCCAACTTCAATACCCGATCCATAGAAATATCCACAAAGCCACTATACCAGAAAACAACCTATGTCGGGACATGCTCTCGACCCTGACAATGACAATAAAAATGTAAATGTAAAGTCTTCAATTCTAATTTATGGAAGGAAACCAATGGAATGATCAAGTCTTCCAAAGAATAAAAGCTTACCTCATCTCCGCAATGACCGACTTTAAGATTACCTATCACTGCACAGAAAAAATAGAAATGCCTTCGGACCCTGCATCACATGGGGATACAACGTCCGGAGATGGTTAGTGGGATGAGCACTAGCAGATAACTCAAGGTAAAGGTAAAGTTATGTCAGTTAAAAATTTATTTCCAAACTCACCGTACATGTTCACATATATGCATACATATATATAATAGATGTTAAGGTAGGAAACATGGTTTAACATAACATTAAAGAATTATCCTGGACTATATAGCTCAACCATCATATACAGGAACTCACAATCAATCTAGGTTCAGCTCCCCCTGCTGAAAAGGCCCCAGTGCGTGCTAGCCGAACGAATTGACGGTATCAAGGAAGACAAGGAAATTCTCAACCCCACGTCAATCCTAGATACAATATATATCAATAGTGTGAACTATGCACACGGTTATCACTACCAACCCTTACATTCAAAAACGTGAGTTTCTAATAAAAGTCATCTGAGACCCACCCCTTCACGGCTTACCAACATAACCCCCATTAAGCCTAATTAAAACAAGTTTTACATAACCCATTCACTAACCAAGGAATTATACATTAAGGTACACCACAGGTATCATCATACCATTTAGCTTGCAAGCTCATAATCATGCCATTACAAGTCCATTAACTTGGGGAAATGCCTCGACGCTCTTTGTTCATTAAATCAAGTTGGAGGAATGCCACTACCTTCTTTAGTTTATCAAATCAAAACATAACCAACAAGGCCTTCAAAATCCATGTCCATTGTTTAATCATTTATGCAATTCAAAAGTATAGGTGTGTAAGTCAAACCAAGTGACAATTCCACTATTCAAAGCCATTTACACTAGTGGATTGAGGAATACAATTGTTCAAAACCAAATTCCAAGTGCAAAATATCAAATTGGGGGATTAACTCGACCCCCATTCCAATTCCCACACCCATGCACCCTATTAGTTCAAAAACAATCAATTCAAGGCATAAACAACTCATGAAAACCATGGGAAAACAATTCAAGAATCATCCATTCCAAAACCCTAAAGCTATGTCATAACCCACATTCAGATACGTACAATTAAACCATTTAAAACCCATGTTTTTTATAAAATAAGATTTGGTAAAGAGTAACATGCCTGAAAGTATCACAACTATGGAGAGAAATCACCCTTGAGAGCCCTAATTGACCAACTTCTTGGAAATCCTAAGTGTTCTTGAACCTAGGGATTCGAGAGAGATTGAGAAGTTATTTTGATTAATTTTGGAGTGATAATAATACCCTAAAGGGGTTTTGGTAGTGGGTCACAATTGAGAATAAGGGGAAATGTCCAAAGTAACCTTAAGTAAAAAACCAAAAAATTATCTCCAGTGACTACGTGTCACCGTTTGACTCATAAGGGCTCACTATGACTCATCACCATGAGTCATAGTTAAGGCAGTATCTTAGAGACCCTTCAGTAGTTACCTTATAAGTTGTACACTATGAATCGTGTACAGATCATACGACTCGTAAGAACCTACTCGTACCCTGAGAAGAAACTTGGGCCATCACACTAGTGTCATTACGAAAGGCACACTATGACTCGTAAATAGTCCATACGACACTTTAATAAACCATTCATAATCAAGATAGAAACAAAGGGGATCTTCACTGTCACCCTATGACTAGAGTCCTATGACCTGTATAGATACCTTACGACTCCTAGGGAGAGTCGTAGGTTGGGCAGTGAGTTCAAAACTCAAAAATTTCTTAAGGACCTAAATTTGGGGTGTTACATTATCTCCCTAGGATTATTCACCCCCAAAAGATGAGACAAGGAATCCATTAGCATGATTTAACATAGAACACAACCACTCTTACCTTTAACAAAGACTAAAAACAAAGATATTAAGGAATACACATACCTCAAGCACGAGAAAGTAGCAATGAATAATTGGACTTCATGTGCTCTTCGTCTTCCCAAGTAGCTTCTTCAACCTTATGATTCCTCCATAGAACATTTACCTAAGCCGCATCATTGGTCTGCAACAGCCGGACTTGCCGATCTATGATCTCAACTGGGACTTTCACATAAGACGAGGAATCCAAAACACCAACACTCTCTACAGGAACAACCAAGGAAGGATCACCTACACACTTACTCAAACTTGAAACATTAAAGAATGAATGAATAGAACCCAACTTAGTTGGGATCTCCAACTCATAATCCACATGGCCCACTCACCTCAAGACACAAAAGGGACCAACATATCAGGGACTGAGCTTCCCTTTCTTCCCAGATTACATCACTCCCTTCTTGGGAGATACAAAGAACACCAAATCATCAACATTAAATTCCACTCTCTATGCCTCACATCCGCATAGGACTTTTGGTGACTTTGGGCGGTCTTAAGTCTATCCCAAATCACCTTCACCTTTTTTATGGCTTGGTGAACAAAGTCAGGACTAAATAACCTATTCTCACCAACCTCAAACCACCCAATAGGGGATCTAAACCTCCTACCATAAAGGTCCTCAAAAGGAGCTATCCCAATACTAGAATAAAAACTATTATTATACACAAACTCTATGAGAGGAAAATGATCCATGCACACAATACCAAAGCATATCTTCTAAAGTCTGAATCATTATCTCCGGTTGACCATCCGTTTGAGGATGAAAAGTGGTGCTAAGGTTCACCTTAGTCCCCAAACCCTTCTTTAAAAAATGCCAAAAATAAGATAAGAACTGTGTACCATGATTAGATATAATAGAGATAGGCATACCATGAAACTTGACAACTTCTTAAATGAAAACCTTAGCATAATCCTCCATCGAATAAGTAATCTTCAGTGGAAAGAAGTGAGCACACTTAGTCATCCTATCAATGATGACCCAAATTGAATCAAATTAATTTTGAGATTGTCGAAGACCAGCAATAAAATCCATATTAATCACCTTCCACTTCCACACAGGAAACTCAATCTCTTGAGAATAACCGCCGGCCTCAAGTGTTCAACCTTCACTTGCTAACACACTATGCACATAGCCATAAAATTTGCCACATTCCTCTTTATTTTATTCCACTAATAAATCTCTTTCAAAATTATGGTACATCTTCAACGATCCAGGATAAATAGTGTACTTCTACTCATGAGCCTCAGCGAAGATCCTCTCTCCCAGCCCATCAATATCAGGAACACACAACCTACCTTGGTACCTTACCATCACCACCAATCTCAAAAGCCATTATCTACTCGTGACCCATATCATACTTGATCCTTAATATAATAGGATTCGAAGCCTGCTTCACCTTTACCTCGGCACCCAGAGAGGACTTCACCACCTCTTGAACAATCACACCACCATTCTCAGAGTCTAAAAGATGAACTCCAACATTTGTTATATGGTGAATATCCTTAACCAACCCTCGCTTCTCCTTATCAACATGAGACAAGCTTCCCATACCTGCTAAGAGAATCAACAACAATATTAACTTTACCTGGATGATAATGAAGACTCATATCATAGTCCTTGAGTAACTTAAGCCATCTTTTTTTCTTGAGATTTAACTCCTTTAGGTGAACACATATTGTAAACTCTTATGGTCTAAGAAGATATCAACATGAACCCCATACAGGTAATGATACCAAATCTTCAAAGAAAAGACTACCGCTAATAAATCTAAGCCATGAGTCGGATAGTTCTTCTCATTAAACTTCAGCTTCCTAGAAACATATGCCATTACCTTGCCCCATTGCATCAATACAAAACCTAGTACCATATTGGATACATCACAATAAACAACGATGGCATTAGTACCCTTGAGTAGGATCAAAACTAGAATAGAAGTCAACTTCAAATTCTCAAAACTACCCTAACAAGCACCAGACCAAAGAAACTTCACCTTTTTCTGAGTTATCCTAGTCAATGGGGAAGCAATAAAAGAAAAACTCTCCATGAGCCTCCTATAATATCTGGCCAAGCCTAAGAAGCTTCCAATATTGGTTGGAGTCATGGATCTAGGCCACTTCTTAACTACTACAACTTTTTATGGATCCATCATAATCCCTTAACTAGAAATAACATGACCCAATAAAGTAAGAGCATTCAACCAGAACTCATACTTTGAAAACTTAACATAAAAATGTTAATCCTTAAGGGTCCGTAAAATTATACGGAGGTGACCAACATGATCCTCCTTACTCCAAGAATAAATCAAGATGTCATCAATAGAAACAATGACAAATAAGTTCAAAAAATGATGGAAAACCCGATTCATAAGATCTATAAATGTTGTTGGTGCATTAATCAAATCAAAGGACATCACCAAGAACTCCAAATGCCCATACCTAGTTAAGAAAGCAGTCTTAGGGATATCCACCTCCCTAATCCTAAACTGATGATAACCCAACCGAAGGTCAATCTGAAAAAGTACTTTGCACCATGCAACTGGTCAAATAGGTCATTAATCCTAGGAAGAGAATACTTATTCTTCACTATCACCTTATTCAAGTAGAGGTAATCTATACACATTCAAAAGGACCTATCCTTCTTTCACACAAAGCGTGCTACAGCACCTTCACGGGGAAACACTAAGGAAAATAAAACCCTTATCAATAATATCTTTTAACTTTTCCTTAAGTTTTTTAACTCAAACATAGCCATTATATAGAGAGGGATAAAAATAAGGACAAGTGTACGAAAGAAGATCAATCCAAAAATTAATTTCCCTATTGAGAGAGACACTAGGAAGATCATCGAGAAATATTTTAGGAAACTCACAAATTATAGAGGCAGATAAGGAGGGACCCTCAAAGTTAGAATCTTTAAACTAGACCAGGTGACACAGACACCCCTTGGAAATTAATTTCTGAGCTCTAAGATACAAAATGAACCATCCCTTAGGAACTAGGGAACTACCTTACTACTCAATCACTATCTTATTCAAAAATTAAAAACTGACCCTTTAGATCCTATAATCAATAGCCCCAAGTCCCGAGACAAACCTAAAGAAAACCTCTTCATCCTAGCCCTCATAATAGACACCAGATCAGGAGAATAATAAGACAACTAATGAAATTATAGGGCATACTCTTTCATAGTCAACCTACCCGATTTCAAATTTATAAACTCCTCATCTTTGGCCTCCCTAATCACCTGAGGAAAGAAATCATCCAGAAAGGCACCCAAAAACTCATCCCATAGTGCAACTCTACATCATCACCCCTAGACTGGTCCCACTTATCATACCACTAATATGCCATATCCTTTAGCTGATATGCAACAAATTCCACACTCTTAGAGTTGAAAGAATAAATAACTCAAAAAATCTTTTTTGTCTTATCTATGAATCGTTGAGGATCCTCCTTAACCTTATAGACAGTAAAGGTTGAAGGATTAAGCCTCATAAACTTCCTGACTCAAGTAAACTCTAAAGAAGCCTCAACAATACCAGCAAGACTCGACTAATATAATTGAGATATCACCAAATGGGTCAACAGATAAATAGATCGATAAAACTCAGTATTAGAAATATCTCCTTGAGGTAGTAGGGAATGATCATCATCAGCTTGAGGAGCTTGGGGAGGACTAGTAGGGACCAATAAAAATCTATATGAGGTAGTACAATCAAGAGATAGAGCCCTAGATAAGGTCTAAACTCTATAAGTAAGATGAGCTCCATCCAGATTGTCCTTAGGTGAGATAGAAAAAGTTCTAAAAGAATCAAATCTTTGGGGAGGCATGATAAAAATTTCAAACAAATGAAGATTTGAGGAGTTTCAAAACCTTAGATTCTATATCCCAAAAGTAGAACACAAGAAAGGGAAATATTTCTAAATGTCTCGTAGCCTCTCCCTCATAAGTGTGGCATGCTACATACCCATGAAATGACTCTACTTAACATGAATTTATGGACACCCAATTGACCATAAACCTACCCAAACTAGAGCCTAGCCATGATGGGTATCTCAAGTCCACCGAGGACTGGAGACCACTCCTTTTTCCTAGCCAAACAAAATATAACACATCTAACAGCGACTAAATTCCAAACATATAACAAGATAGAAAGTAATAAGTTCAACGACATCTAAGAGTGTCAAAATCAATACCCAATCCACAAATTATCCATAATGCTTCTATATTAGAATACAACCTATGTTAGGATATGCCCCCGACCCTAATAATGATAATGACAATGACTATGTAAAGGCAAAGTCTTCAATTCTAATTTATTAAAGAAAAAGCCAATGGAATGATAAGTCTACTAGAGAATGGAAGCTAACCGCTTAATTACCAACTCTTAGATCAACTATCACTATGCCATAAAAGTAAAAGTGCCTTCGGACCCTGTATCAGATGGGGATACAACATTCGGAGATAGTTAGTGGGGTGAGCACTAGCATGTAACTCAGGTAAAAAAAATAATATCAGAGACAAGTTCAATTCAAAACTCATTGTATATGTTCACATGTATGCATGCATATATATAATAAATGTTGGGGGTAGGGAATACGGTTTAGCATGAACCATCATAAATAGGCACCCACAGGCTATATGGGTTCAGCTTTCCCTACTGAAAGGGCCCTAGTGCATGTTAGCCGGACAAACCAAATGTATAAAGGAAGACTAGGGAATGCCCACACCCCACATCAATCCTAGATACAAAATATATAAATAGTGTAAGCCATGCACACGATCATCAAGACCAACTGTAATATCAACAAATGTGAGTTTTCAATACAAGTCATATGAGACCCATACCTTCATGACTTAGCTACATAACCCCATTAAGACCTATTAAAATAAGTTTCATTTAGCCCATTTATTAACCAAGGAATTATACATTAAGGCACACCATAGGTATCATTATACTATTTAGCTTGCAAGATCACAATTATACCATTAAAATTCCATTAACTTGGAGGAATGCCTCGACTCCTTTTGTTCTTTAAATCAAGTTGGAAGAACTTGTCTACCTCCTTTGGTTTATCAAATCAAAACATAGCCAAAAATGCCTTAAAAATCCATGTCCGTTGTTTAATCATATATGTAATGCAATAGTATAGGTGTGTAAGTTAAACCAAGTGACAATTCTATAATTCAAAGCCATTTACACAAATGGGTTGAGGAATCCAATTGTTCAAAACCGAATTCCAAGTTTAAAAGATCAAACTAGGGGATTACCTCAACCCCCTTTCCGATTCCCACACCCATGGATCGCATTAGTTCAATAACAATCAATTCAAGGCATGAACAACTCTTGAAAACCATGGAAAAACAATTCAAGAACCATCAATTCCAAAACCCTCAACCCATGTCAAAATCCACATTCAAATAAATACAATTAAATCATTTAAAACACATGTTTTTTGTAAAATAAGATTTGAGAAAGAGTAACATGCCTGACAGTATCACAAATAGGGAGAGAATCACCCTTGAGATCCCTAATTGACCAACTTCTTGGAAACCCTTAGTGTTTTTTTTCTTGGAAACTTAAGAGACATTGAGAAATTATATTGATTTATTTTAGAGAGATAATTATACCCTAAAGGGGTTTTAGTTAGTGGATCATGATTGGTAAATAGGAGAAATATCCAAAGTTCCCTTAATTAAAAAGCTAAAAAATTATTGCCAGTGACTATGGGTCATTGTATGACTGATAAGGACTCACTACGACTCATCACCACAAGTTGTAGTCAAGGAAGTAGCTCAAGGACCCTTCACTGTTTAACTTATGAGTCTTACACTGTGACCTCTATACAGACCATACAACTTATAGGGACCTAATTGTACCCTGAGAAAAAGCTTGGGCCATCACACTCATTTCATTATGGAAGGCACACTATGACTCATAAAGAGTCCATATGTCTCGTTAGTCACCATTCATAACCAAGAAATAAATAAATAGGATCTTTATTGGTCACCTTATGACTAAGGTCCTACGATCCATATAGACACCTTACGACTCGTAGGGAGAGTCGTAGGCTGGCAGTAAGTTTAAAACTCAAAAAGTTTTCAAGGATTAAAATTCAGGGTGTTACAATCTCAAAGCCATTCATTCGCACCAGCAATATCCTCAGTCATTATCTCTATACCTAAAACTAAGCAAGAGTAGTGGGGATGAAACAACAACTTTTAAATCCTAGGGTAGCATTGCTCAGGGATATGGTTATCCAACTTGTATGAAGTATGGTAGAAATTATTAGGGTAAGTGTTTAGATGACAAAATAAGGTGCTATGAATGTGGAAAGATGGACCATAGGTTAAGGGACCGCCCCTTTGCAAAGATGGGCAATAGGGATATTCGCCCTCAGGCTTGGACCACTACTTCAGCAGCTCATACAGATCACCTAACTCTGCAATAGGGCATATCTTATAGTACTAGTAGTATCCACCATTAGAACTAATTTCATGCTATACCATCCTATTAGGAGCAGGAGAGCTTCTATGATGTAGTCAATGATATGCTTCATGTCTTTCATCTTATTGTCTATGGATTATTATATTTGGGATTAACCCTCTCTTTTGTGACCTTATTTGTTGCTGTAAATTTTTGTGTAAGTCCCGAGAGTTTTTTTGAACCCTTCTCAATTTCTACTCTAGAAAGTGAGTCAATTGTTGCTAAAAAAGTATACAAAAAGTGCCCTATTATATTCCTCAATAGGGTCACTTTAGAAGCTTTAAAAGAGATAGATGATTGATTTTGATGTCATTTTGTCCATGGATTAGCTCCATTAATGCTATGCACCAGTCGATTGTCATACCCGTGTGGTGATATTTTAGTTTCCTAATGAGTTAGTCCTTGAGTGGGAAGGTAGTTTAGTATCTCCCAAAGGTTGTTTCATATCTTATCATAAAGGCAAAAAGTTATTATTAAAATGGTATATCTACCACTTAGCTTGAGTTAAAGATACTAAGTCTAAAACCCTAACCTTTCAGTCAGTCCTTGTTTTTAATGAGTTTTTAGAGGTCTTTCTAGAGGATCAACTCAGGGTACTTCCCGATAGAGAAATAGTGTTTGGGACTAATCTCATTCCCGGTACTTAACCTATCTCTATTTCTCCCTATAGTATGGCTCTGGTCGAGATCAAAGGGTTGAAAGAGTAGCCCAAGAAACTCTTAGATAAGGGGTTCATTAAGCGTAGTATTCTCATGGGGTTCTCCAGTTCTATTTCTGCACAAGAAGTGTGGTACTCTTAGAATGTGAATAGATTATACACAGTTAAATAAGGTTGCCATTAAGAATAAGTACCCCATCCTTAAAATTTATGATTTATGTGATCAGCTTCAGGGTGCCTATTGGTTTTCAAAGATTAATTGTAGCTTGGGGTATTATCAATTGAAGGATAGAGATTTTCATATTCTAAAGACTTCTTTTAGTACCCCATAAGGTCACTTTGAGTTTGTGGTTATGTCTTTTGGACTAACAAATGCTCATGCATCCTTTATAGATTTGTTAAACAGGGTCTTCAAGTAATACTTGGTCATATTTGTCATTATTTTCATAGATGACATACTTGTATATTCTCAAATTAAGAAGAAGCATGTATACCATTTGACAACATATTACAAACCCTTAAAGATTGTCAGCTTTATGCAAAGTTTAGTAAGTGTGAATTCTATTTAGAGATTATAAGCTTTTTGGGGCATGTAATTCGGGTGTCAAATTCATGTAGACCCTTGGAAAGATGATGTAGTGAAGAACTAGACAAGGCCCATATCTCCATATGATATTCAAAGCTTTTTAGGTTTATCAAGTTATTATAAGAGGTTTGTTGAGGGGTTTTCCTTAATAGATGCACGTTGACTAAATTGACACAAAAAGGGTGAATTTAATATGGTTATATAAGTATGAGAAGAGCTTCATATAGGTGAAGGATAGATTGACCTCGTCCCTAGTTTTAGCTTAACTAGAGAGGTTAGACAGTCTAATAGTGTGTTTTGATGCCTCCAGAGTTAGTCTAGGTTGTGATTTTGATGCAAAATATGAAGGTAATATCTTACACCTCCAGACAACTTAAAGACCAAGAGAAGAATTATCCAACCCATGATTTAGAGATAGCAATTGTTGTATTTGTAATATAGATTTAGTGGCCCTATTTGTATGGTGTGGATATTGATATTTGCTTTACCATCCAGGGTAGTATAGCACATGTGAAAAAATAGCAAAAACTGGCCAAGGAAGTGCATATACTAGCCCATTTGGGTGTACGTCTACTTGTTATGGATGCTGGTGGTATAGTGGTTTAGAATGGTTTAGAATCATCGATATTGGTAGAAGTTAAAGAGAAACAGTATAGTGTTCTCATAATTGGCCAGTATTAGATGTATTTCAACAGAAGAACATTAAGATTTTCTCCAAAGATGGAAATAGTGTCTTTTTCTATCAAGGTCATCTATTTATTCCCAATATTGATGGATTAAAGGAAAGGATATTAAAAGAGGAATAGTTCTAAGTATGTGATTCATCTTGGTGCTACCAAGATGTACTGAGATCTACAGGAAATTTACTGATAGAACAGTATATAGAAGGACGTAGCATAGTTTGGGGCCAGGTATCCCAATTATCAGCAGGCAAAAATTAAACATCAAAGGTCTAAAGAAATAGTGAAGTGCATAGGAGAAGTTTCTTATGAGTTATACCTTACCTCAGAATTAGGCATTGTCTATCCAATTTTCTATGATAATGTTAAGAAGGTAAATTGGGGACCCATTTTTTGTAGTGCCCATAGAGAGTATTAAGCTGAAGGAAAGCTTTTACTACAAAAGAATACAGTTTAAATCCTTGATCGACAAGTTCAAAGATTATAAAATAACGAAGTTGCTTCAGTCAAAATCTTTAGAGAAATCAAACAACTGAGGAAGAAGATTGGGAAGCTGAGGCAAACATAATGAGTCGATGTCCTCACCTATTCACTTCTAGCACAGAGTTAGTATGAGATAAGAAATTCTTCCAAGTTTATTCTATTCACAAGTATCCTTACTTTTAACACATGAAATTCTTGTCTAAGGAATTATTTTAGTTATAAGTTAATGCTTGAGATGAAATATTTTATTCTAAGAGTAAATCAAGATTAACATCTTATCTTAGAGAGTCAAAGAGATAGTTTTTATTCCTTATTGACTTTTATTTGATATGAATAGTCCCAAAGGTGAGATAATGTTAGACCCTAAAATTTCTGCAATTTTATTATGGTATCTCCTTGATGTTTTATGGTGATTTTTGAGTTGAATTACGATAAGAAATGATAACTGGACTATTAGGAAGTGTTTTGGAATTTTTGAAACGTGTTTTGGAATACTTTGGGACCCCAAATAAATAAGGGTCAACATTAAGGGTGTTCTATAGAGGGAAGGAACACCCTTATACAGAAATCAATGAAGGCCTGGCGATAAGAGCTTTCCACGCTCTTGGTGTGCCAAGACCTTGGAGTAGTACGATAAGGGCATTCCATGCATAAGGGTGCACAAAGGCTAGTTTTATTTTTTTAGTTTGGGTCGAGGTCTTTTGGTCTTTAATTTATTAAAAGTCTTCCCACACTTATTATTATCTTCTCCAAAACCCTCAAAAGCATAAAGTAAGATATTTTTTCACCTAAATTTAAGATTGCAAGGTTCCAATTCGAGGTTCCCTCAAGAAATTCATTAAGTCCAAGTATGTGGGTTTTTAATAAGGATAATCATTCATCCTTGTGCTCAAAAGTTAACCTTTTATCATTAATTTAAGATTTTTATATAACTAAGGTTCATACCCATTCTTCTTATACTTGAGATTGTGATGTTTTATCATGAGTTGCACATTGTTTGGTGTATGTTTTCATGCTTTTTTAAGTTTATCTACGAAAGTGATTTCAAGCATTGAGTTATGACATCTTGATATGATGTTTCCATAAGTTTATAAATGATTATTATTTGAGCATTGAGTATTCAGTTTATAGGAAGGTCAAGTTTACCAATTTGACTTTCAAAAGCATTGCATTATAATCATAGTTTTATTTTTGATATAAGATTTTAGACAGCTATGAAATTCACATAAGAAATTAAGATTTTGAGATAGAGCAGAAGAACATTTTGTTTTTAGACTAATCAACTCATATGCCTATTTTAAAGGTGAACTTCACAGATAGAGTACTAGCAATCGAGAGGGGAATGTGGGTTTAGCGTATCCTAATTCCCAAAAATTACAGGCCACCATAGGTTATTTCAACTTGTCCAAATAGGCATATCGCTTGTCCTAATGGGCATGTAATTTATATTATTCATCCTTTCCAATGAAACATGTTTAGGTAATTATCATAGTTAGACTTTATACCCTAGAATAGTATATTAGGTTGATGCAATGAGGCTTTGAGTCATCGTGCCCTTTCTATAAGGGTTTGAGTCATCGAACTCCATGTTGCTTTCATGATTTATGTCGGCTATGAGAATCTCCCACACAAAAATGAGTACCTTAGAAACCAAGTGTAATGACTAATAGTTGTTGTTCAAATATTGTTTTATGAGTTTTAGCTTTTGGTATTACTTATGATTAAGGTAAGTCATTTTACACTTAGCATGCCTGATTTGAAATTATGTATAGCTTCAGTTTTACTTATTGCATTCATCCCTCACATATTCAATACATTCAAGAAGTGTTGACCACATAAATGTTTTTATGGCTATCTAATTTCATAATGTAGCTTCTGGTGTTCGTTCCCAGTAGCACAATTAACCATGGGCACCACTTCCTTCATTCAGATAGTTTGTGAGTCCTCATAGTTCAACAACCAAGTTTATGATGGTTCCAGATATTTATTGCTGTTATTTTAGTTATTCAACTTTTAGTTTGGGTTGACTTGGTTTGTCCTAGTAGCTATTCAGTTTTAGTTAGAGTCTCGTTAAGACTAGTATTACTACGTGTTTCTTTTAGTTTTTCATAGATTTGAAAGTTATTGAGTTACAGTTCTTTTGTTGAGATCATTCATCTATCCAAACATAGTTATAAGTTTAAGTTTACATTCACTAGAGTTCAGTGCTGAGTAGATATCATGGGTTAGGTTAGAGCTATTCGTAGTCCTAAACACCATATGAGTATCTTTGAGGAATTACATGTGGTAACCTACTTCTTCATGCTTGGGCTATACCTACTTCTTCAACTAAATTTGGAGTATTATAGTTTAGTTGGTTATTATCAGCATTTTATATAGGGATTCTCATCAATTATGGATATTTTGACAAATTTGAGTCAGAATAAGTTTGTATTTTAGTGGTCAAAGGCTTATGAGAAAAGTTTCCAAAATCTCAAAGAGTTGTTGACTTTAGGCCCTATCTTTATTTTACCATAGAATGGTGTAGGTGTTATCGTGTTTTCTTATGCTTCTAGAGTTAGTTTGGGTGTTGTATTGATTTAGAAGGGTACGGTGATCACCTAAGTCTCTCTCCAGTTGAAGCCTCATGAGAAATATTTCTCTACCCTTGATTTAGAGTTAGGCACGGTTGTGTTTGTATTAAAGTTATGGAGGCATTACTTGTATGGAGTTCCTTATGAGATGTTCTTAGATTATCATAGCCTTTAATTCTTCTTAAGATCTTAATATGATACACAACATTGGCTTGAGTTGCTTACGGGTTATGATATTACCATTATTTATAATCCGAGTAAGGCCAATGTGATTGCAAATGATTTGAGCTAGAAGATAACTAGTATGGAGATTTTAGTTTATTTCTTGACTCAGGAGCTACCTTTAGACTTCTAGGTTCGGTACTTAGCTAACCAGATGGTTAGGCTTGACATTTCAACATCGACAAGTGTGTTATCCTTTATTGATGCTAGATCTTCTTTTATGGAGCAGATTCAAGCTCACTAGTTTGATGATGATATTTTGAGTTTACTTTGAGATAAGGTGTTAATAGGAGAATCTAAGGCAAGATCTCTTGATTCTGATGGTATTTTGAGAGTTGGTGGCCTAGTTTGTGTATTGAGATTTAGTGGATGGGTGAGATTGATTTTGAAGGAGATGTATTGTTCCTGATATTCTATTCATCAAGGGGTAAAAAGATGCGTCATAATTTAAAGCAACATTACTGGTGGGGTAGTATGAAAAAAGATGTAGCGGACTTTGTGTTGTTAGTAGGTGATGGTTGAGCATCTAAGGTGAGATAGTTTACTTTAGAGATTACCCATTCCAAACATAAAGTGGGAGAAAATAACTAAGGACTTCATGAGTGGGTTACCTTGTACTTCTTGTAGTTCTGACAATATTTAGGTCATCGTAGATCAATTTGCCAAATAATCCCATTATGTCCCTATTCAGATTTCCTTCAGTACCGAAAGGTTGGCTCATATTTATATTCATGAGATAGTTCATCTTCATTTGGTAACCATGTTTGTTATTTCAGATAGAGGATAAATTTTTTCTTCTAGCTTTTAGAGGATCTTCCAGGAGGAGTTGGATATTCAGGTTGACCTTAGCACAACTTTCCACCCCTAGACCAATAGTCAGTCAAAGCGGAATATTTAGGTTTTAGAGGATATTCTTTGTGTATGTGTTACAGACTTTGGAGGTTAGTAGGAACAACGTTTTGACTTAGTGGAGATTGCTTATAATAATAGCTACCATTCAAGTATTGAGATGACAGCTTTTGAGGCCCTATATCTTAGGCATGTTGATCTCAAATTAGTTAGGTGAGACTTTTGAGGTTGGACCTTATGGTACCGACATGCTTTATGAGTCTTTAGATAGAGTTTAAGTGATTTGAGATAGGTTTTAGGTATCAGAGAGTAGGCAAAAGATTTATCCAGATCGCAGGCTTTGTGGTTTGAAGTTTAGGATTAGTGATCAATTTTCCTTTGCATGTTGCTCATAAGGGCGTGAGAAGGTTTGGGAAGAGGGGCAATCTTAGCCTTAGTTATATCGGGTTATTTAAGATTCTTCAAATAATTAGAGAGGTAGCTTATGAGTTATACATGCCTAGAGTTTTTAGTCATTCATTCAATCTTTCATGTATCTATGCTGCAGTGTTTTATCCCTTATGAGTCTCACGTGCTTCGCTGGGACTCGATTTAATTGGATGACATGATTACTTTTATTGAAGAGCTAGTTTTCATTTTAGCCAAGAATGTGATGTCTGAATTATAAAGATATCCCTATGGTTAACGTTTAATAGAGACACCATCTCATCAAGAAGGCTACTTAAGAGGTCGAGTTAGACATGCATATTATTTACCCTGAGCTCTACCAATTTAGGTGCTTACATACACATTTTAGTTAGAGGACAAACTGGAGTGTTAGTGGTAAAAGTTGTAATGACCTAATTTGTGAAATTTTACTTTTTAAGTGATTTGACCATTTTTCCCTTCCTTATAGCTACTACATGATAATTTTGGAGTATACGGATGATTGGCATGGTTCCCAATGCTTTTGGGAGGGTTTTAGAAGATTTTGTGGTTTTTAGAGGCTTTAAAAGTTCTATAGTTTGACTTTGGTCAACATTTGGTGTTTATAGTGCCAGATGATGATTTGGACAATTCTATTAGATTCAAACTATTGAATTTGGGTTAGTAAAGGGGTTGGTTTGACTTTGGAACCTCTTGTTTGCATTTTGACCTTTGTTGCAAAAACTAATAAAATTTGCTTCATAGGGGTCCCGAGGGTTAATTTGTTGAAAATGGCCGATTTTCAAAAATCTAATTCGTCCATAGAGTCTACAACATCGAAAACAACCTAGTAAAATATATGTCTTGTCCCAAGGGGGTCCTGAATGATTCCCCAGGGTCCATTTAGAGATATTTCTACACTGGGAAAATTTAATGGTGCAATAATTTCCGGTTCATCAGGCCCTTCATTGTGCTTTCATGGACATGGGTCGCTATTGTAGGTCTCAATGATAGCATTTATTATGATTGAGTGGTAATGGTCCCACTATTATGATGGGTTAATTAGTGGACTGGGTTGGGTTGACTTATCGCGATCGCGAAGCCCGACTGTACAACTGTAAAGATCGGAGTAATTGTTGATCAATATTGACCCTCAAAAGGGTCTGGGATCATGAGGTACTATCCATAAAACAATATAAATACTTCAATTTCGTGATTTTACTCTATTTTTGGACCTCCAAGATTTGAAAAATATGATTTTGTAGGGCTTATTCATCATCTTCTTGTAGGTAACCTCTAAACTCTTCTTTTCATTATTTCTCATTGGTTATGTCATCGAAAGGACTCTTTAATCCTTATTTCAAAATAGGATTTTGAGAATTTTGTTGGTAAATCTTAAACTGGTTTTTATTTGATTTGGACCTCATTTTTTGCATGGATTTTTTATTGTGGACTCCTACAACCTCGGGGAACTTGTTTCTAAAATAAAGTTTTGGTTTAAGACCTTTTATTTTTGGAACCAACTTATATATGGTTAATATTGGTATCGTTATCTTTCTTTTAATTCATAGATATAGTTTTGTACATTTTAGTTGATCCCGAGACCGTTCAAAAGTGGAAAACTTCATGTTGAAGGTCTTAGGCTTGAATTTTGATGCTTCGTGGTAGGTTATGACCTTACTTTCTTTAGAATATGCTTGGTAGTTAATAAATATGCTATGGGTCAGGAAGATAACAATAGAAGTTGTATTTCGTTTTGATTATAATTGTTGTATGCCCGTGTGGGGGCTTATATTCTTGTTGTTGTTGACTTGTGATAATGTATATTGTGTGTTGCTCGTGTGGGGGCTTTATTTGACATCACTAGACTTATTTGTTCATTTAAATGCTTTTATTCTTAATGTGATGCCTGTGTGGGGGCTTAAATAGATTTTATAGGCCTTATTAGGCACTATTTGTCTGTATCATGACATAAATTGCCGAGTGATATTAATGATGTCATGTATATTTATTCCAATGCTGCTTGACTAGAACTGATATCATGAAATATTGACGTATTGAGTTGATTTCTGGGCTCACTTATACACATATTGAATGGATTTGTTATTTTCATACTGATTTGATTCTGAGCATTATATCCTCATTTCATTCATACACATTCATGAGATATTGAAACTATTGAGGAACACTATTTTGAAAGGAAATGAGATATTTTTGTATAAACATGATCATTAACACAAGTTGGAGAGGTGGGTTAAGATTTTGGGATAGTATACGGGTTGTGAACCCCTAATGGGTCCTATTTTGGGAGCTCTAAGGCCGATTGATGCAAACAGAAAGTTATGTAATGTATTTCACATTATTCACTCTGTCATTCATTACATTGCATTTGCATATTCATTTAATGTGGTTTTTTATGTGTTACTTGATGTGAAATCAGTTTCTATGTACTTTCATGAATGTATGTTTGATAACGCTCAATCTACAGCTCTCGTAGGAGTGTAAAGCGGTCGTTAGCAAATATAGAACCCAACTGGGTTGGGTGTCGATCCCACAGGGAATAGCTTGGTCAACAAGTAAGCAACGGTTACTAGACTTTTAGTGCAAGTCTCTTAATGAGGGGGGATTGTAATGTGTAACCAAAACAATAAAGTAAAAGCTGAAAATAGCAACATAAAAGAAAAGGATTGTTACGTAAGTTGTAAACAGTGAGAATTGAAGCGTTGGGGTTATGTCCACCTCCTAAGTTATATGTCTCTATTAACTATGAGTGTGTAGAATTCTGACATGCATATGCTTATAGAGAATTGTATTCGATGATAAATCCAGGCGTCTTTCGACCTATTCGAGGATTATTTCACTTTAATTCTTTCGAGCTTAAAGCGTGTCTAACGGTACGAATTCTCCAAGAGGTTAATCCAGTTACGGCACTAACTGTTTAGTAGGGAATTTAGGGGGTGACCCTACTACCTTGACATTATCTCTTTTCCAGACAAATAACCTTTCTTTCGAACAAGTTAAATGTTATACTGGCGTATTCTTGTGTTTGCAACCACAAAGAATGTAGATTAAGATGAAGAGAATAATGATATAAGCATCATACGTGTCACGAACTCACAAACTCTTAGCAATAGATAGTATTTCAGTTGGCTTCCATAACCCCAACAGAGAAGTTTAGTTACCCATGAATGCAAAGGAGATCACGATTGACATTGTTGTTATACCACAAGATTGATTAATTTCGTGTAGCACAAGAGTGGTAGGCGTTTAGGCGTGAATTCCTTAGCAAAGTAACGTTTCTCTTGTTGCGAAAATTAAGAATTGAATAGATTAATAGAAGAAGAAAATAGAATTAAAGAAAATTGTTGTAGAAGAATAAGAGAAGAATAGAAGAATAAGAGAGGAATGTAAGAAGATGTGTCTTTTTTTAAGTGAAGAATGAATAAAAATCTCTAGCATGATAGGGTATTTATAATACCCATATCCTAATCCTACTAAGCTAATGAAATATCTAACCAAATCCTATTAAACAAATGAAATACTTAACCCAATTGTACTAGGTTAATGTAATATTCTCCTAATCCAAATAAAGAAATGAAATACTTAACCCAATTGTACTAGGTTAATGTATCATTATCCAAATCCAAATAAGTTACTGCAAGTCCCCAAAGTCTTCAGAAATGTTGTTTTAGCCCGGGACAGATTTTCCATGTATCACTTTTGGTCCTTTAGGCGTTCAAGCTCCCTTTCCTTCCTTCGTGAGCTTTCTTTGGCGTCAAGTAAGCCATAAAATGCTGATTTCTGCATCATTTATACCTGAAACTTTGCTAATCATGTTCGTTAGCTCACTTACAGGAAAAAGGACTAAAAGTGCATGAAATATATAATTTGTTCTCAAAACATGGCACAAATATGGGCAAAATATATTGATATAGGCGTATAAATTCGCCTATCATCAATGTTTCTATTTGATTTGGTTTATATATTAGAATTGTTAGTGGCGACGGTGTGAGCTACCATTTGGGAACTTTTCTACTTGTAGTGATATTCTCATAGTATTGTTCTTAATAGCTAGTCTGATGATTTAGCCTATACTTCAAGTAGACCTTGGTTATATACCTCTCTCTCTCTCTCTCTCTCTCTCTATATATATATATATATATATATATATATATGTATATATATGCATACCTAGCTATATTTAGCTATGGTATTACCGTATAACCCACTTTTCCTTCATTTACTCAGATTAATTACTCATTCCTTGGAGTTGTATATTTATATGTATCTTCTTCCCACTCTTACTTTCTTCTTGGCTAGTGATATACGGTATAGTATTGATACTCCCAAGTATGGATAGAATAAGATAGAAAACCAGATGGACAACAATAAAATCTGGAGGTAAGGCTAACTTATAAGCCATCTCACCAACTGTGTGAATGATCTCAAAGGATCCAATGTATCTGGGGTTCAGCTTACCCTTCCTCTCGAACCTCATCATACCCTTCATGGGCGACACATGGAGGAATACCCGATCACCAACTCCAAATCTCAAGGCGTGAAGCCTACTATCTGCATAGGCCTTCTGCCTACTCTAATCTACTCTCTACCTGTCCTGAATCACCATGACTCTATCGAATGACTCCTGAAGCAAATCAGTACACGGGGTCTAACCTCGAAGGTCTCAAACTATCTAATCAGGGAATGACACCTCCTACCATACAAAAGCCTTAAAAGGAGGCATCTCAATACTCAAATGATAATTGTTATTATATACAAAATCTGCCATGGCTAAGTGCTCGTCCCATTGCCCTCCAAAATCCATAACACAGGTTTGGAGCATATCCTTAGGCACTTGAATATTTTGCTCGGACTGGCCATCGTTCTGAGGATAAAAGGTTGTACTAAGATCCACCTGAGTACCCAACTCCTCTTGAAAAGCTCTCCAAAAGCTAAAATTGAACATGGAATCCCAGTCTGAAATAATAGATATGGGCACACCATGCAAATGAACTATCTCACGCATACAGATACAGACAAACCTCTTAGAACTGAAATACATCTAATAAGAATGAAATGTCTTGACTTGGTCAATCGATATACAATGATGCAAATACCATCAAACCTATGGGAAGTGGGAGGCAACCCGGTAAAAATATCTATTGTAATCTGCTCCTATTTCCACTCAGGAATGGGCAATCTTTAAACCAAACCACCCAATTGTTGTTGCCCGGCCTTCACCTTCACCTGTTGACAACAAAGGCAACGAGTTAAAAAGATTTCCATATCTCTGTTCATGACACTTACTGCAAACCTCTATATAAGTTATTTGTACCCGAATGAATGAAATATCTAGAGTTATGAGCCTTGTGCAAAATCAACTAAATCAACTTGTCAATCCTCAGAACACATATGTGGCTATCTAATCTATAAAAACAACCTTAAAATCTATGGTGACCCTCTTGAATTTGCCACTCAACACCTTATCATGAAGGATGCAAAGTTTAGTATCCTCAAATAGACGATCCTGAATTTGCTCAAAAACCAAAGACCTCACATCAACACTAGAAAGGATCCTCCTAGGGTCTGAAATATGAAGGAGAACCGTAAAGTTGACCAAGGACAGAATGTCCCATGCCAACAAACTCTAAGAAACTAAAATCCAAGCCAAACTACCCATACAAGATGGAAATATCATAATCCTTAAGAAACTCCATCTATCCATGCTACCTAGAATTAAACGGCATTTGGGTCATAAGATACGCAATACTGCAATGATCGATGAAAATTTCATAATGCACACCATAAAAATAATGCCTTCAAATCTTAAGCGCGAAAACTACCGCTGCCAACTCAAAATCATAAGTGGGGTAGTTGCACTTGTTCACCTTAAGAACTCTCAAAACATAAGAAATAATACAAACTTGTTGTATCAACACACAATCCAAGCCAACACCGAAAGAATCATAATACACGATGAATCCCTCACCTTCTGTAGGAAGAGCTAGAATAGGAGATGAAGTGATAAAATACTTGATCTTTCCAAAGCTCGAGTAACACTCTTAAGAGCATCAGAAAGGAACCTCCTTCTGAGTCAATCTGATCATAGGCACTGAAATTGACATGACCCGACCGGGGGCCTTGTCGTAATGGGCATCCTAAGTCCAACCAGGATCGGGGACCCACCCCAATACCCAACCCGACCATTAAATGCATACCCTATTTTGGATGAATTCTAAACATATAAAAAGATAGCATATTACTATCCAAATTCAGACTCTGGGATAGGTCTATAACTGTGATCGATCAAAATGAGTCCAACCATTCTCAAGCCAACCGATAGCCATAACAAAATCATAAACTAAAACCAAAAACAATAACCAAACCAAGTTTTATTACATAACATAAAAGGATGGAACAGTTAAAAATTTAGTCCAATGATGTCAGCCCTAATGCCAGTGCCAATACTAAGGCTTACACCACTACCAATCCTGCCCATAACAACCCGTAGAAGTTCCATAAAAGCCTCTAACAAAAAAAAAACAATATCCAGTTGGGACATGCCCCCAATCATTGCCAAAACCAATATCCATAAATAAACCAAAGTGTGTAAGAACATCCATGAATATGAAATGGAACCTTCCAGAAAGATGAAAGCTAACAACTTCAATCCTAAGAGCTGATCCAAAAATTCGATCACTATGCAGAAGGAGTAGAAGTCGATTCCTGCATCGCATGGGGATACAATCGATCGAAGATGGGTTAGCAGGTGAATGCTAGCATTAACTCAGGATAAGGATAAAATAATGTCATCCAGTAAAACCAAGTAAACCAACCATATGCATACAAACCATACATATATATATAACCATGTCGGAAAAGAGAACCAAGTTTAGCATGCATTAAAAACCATTAACCTGGGTATATGTAGCTTAACCGTCTAAAACTACTCACAGGCTATATGGTTCTAGTGTAACCCCCTGAATGGGCCCTTATGCGTGTAGCCACACGAACCGAAGATAATATAACAGTAGGGAATTCCCAAGTACCCTCACCCATGATGATACATATGTACAGTATACTTAGAGGATTCTTGTGTACCTCATAGTATCATATAGGGTCTCCATCACCAACCCCTTATGTCGGCAAACATGAGTTTCCAGTGTTCATTCATTGAACTACAACCTTCATGATTAGTTATCACACCCCGCTGTTATTGCCTAATTAAAAGTATCTCTAACCAACCAATCCTTTATTCCATTTGTTATTAACTAAGGCTATTAATAGTGGTATCGTTATACCAACTATAACTTGCAAGTATTGTCCATATCCAAACCTTAAGAGGTTAAGGGATTCTCGTGTACCCATTTACAAAGTTAACTTTGGGGAGTCCTATGTACCCCACAAGTGTTCCATTATTATGTTTGCTTGGGGAAGTCCCATGTACCCACAAGTTGTTCATTAACATGTTTGCTTGGGGGATTCCATCGTACCCCACAAGGAGTTCAATTAACCATAACCATGACCATCAAACCATACCATTTAACCATTTATACCATTTAGGGTTCCATTACCAAACCATACCATGAAATAGTTCCATTAAAAAGTCCAACAACATAGTAAACCCATTCTCATAGGCATTTTATCAAACATATTGGGGGCATAGTGTTTCCAAAACCAAAATCAAATACCAATTAATCATTCCCATACAGCCAAGTATCCAAACCAGCATTAAGACATGTATTACATAATTAAAACATGGGAAAACCGTAACCAAGTTATTATAACCAAAACCCCCAATATTTATTTGAAAACCCAATACCATATAATAATAAGTCATGGAAATAATTCACATAATATGCCTTAAGTTGGAACAAACAATGGGGGAAGGAGTACATGCCTTAAATTGAGTAGATGATGGAGACAAATCAACAACATTGGCCCTAAATTAATCCTTGAGATGAAACCCTAGCTTCCTTTGCCAAAGAACTTTAACGAGGTTTAAAGAGTATTTTCTAAGTGTTAAAGAAGAGAATAATTGGGCAAATAACCTCCCAAGTGTGTTAAAAGTCGTGGGGCCTTATTAGGTTAAGTGGGGAAATATCCAGATTGCCCTCACTTAAACTACATAATTTCCATAGGGGGGTACAACTAACCATACCAGTCGTACCCTCCAATACAAGTGGTACCCACTACAGTACCCTAGGCATTTTATTTGGACCAAACATTGTCCAAGGTATGACTTATCCAAACCAAGTTGTAACTAAAGAATACAGACCGTACCTTTGACCCGTACCCCTGGCAGAATAGAATCACAAAAGGTTTGAACACTATCCACCATACGAGTTCATGGTATGACTCATAGCCTAGCTTATGGCTCATGGTGAGACACTCGTACTCAGATCTAAGTTAGTCTACCAAGTCTAAGATTAAGTGAAGGAAAGACCCAAACTAAATGACCCGTATCCAACTATATGACTCATACCAACCCAAGTCATACCCATTCCAGAACCTAATCCAATCCCACCAACCAACACTACTCAGCATATGACCAAGCCATACCACTCGTATCGTAGTATACGACTGGTACCCATCGGTCGTATATTTTCCAGAATCCAAAAATCCAAGAAATTTTCTAAGGGTCCCAAACCTAGGGTGTTCTGTCTCCCCTACTACGAACATTCATCCTCGAATGACGGACAAGGTAGGTACAAGAATGATTTACACCCCTTAGATTCCTTTACTCTTATCTTTAACAAAAATGCAAAGAAATTCAGTAGAGTCATTTGTATTATCAAATATCAATCTAGCCTTTAATCAAGTTAGAAAATAAAGATGCAAAGATATTAATCTTTTCTTTAACAAAGTTTGAAAAAAAAGTATGCTCAAGAAAACATACCTTCCGCACGAATCCCAAGAGCAAAAAACAAATGTAGATAATTGGACTTATGTCCTTCTCCGTTTCCCATATAGCCTTTTCTACCTTGTGGTTCCGCCATAAAACCTTAACCGAGGCCACATCCTTGGTCCGTAACCGGTGAACCTGCCTAACCAAAATCTTAATCGGAACCTCCTTATAAAATAAAGAATCCGAGATACCCAAGCCCTCCAAAGAAACCACCGAAGAAGGATAACCAAGACACTTCCTCAACATAGATACATGAATTACCGGATGAATGGAGCTTAAACCATAAGGCAACTCAAATTCATAAGCCACATTACCAACCCTCCAAAAAATTGCATAAGGACCAATAAACCGGGGACTAAGCTTCCCCTTTTTACCAAATTGCATCACTCTCTTCATGGGAGATACCTTCAGGAACACCTTCTCCCCAACCTCAAACTCTAAGTCTCTACGCCTTACATCTGCATAGGACTTTTGGTGACTTTGGGCAGTCTTAAGCCTATCCCAAATCACCTTCACTTTTTCCTTAGCCTGATAAACCAAATTCAAAACAAACATATCTGCCTCACTAAGATCAAACTAACTAATAGGAAATATACATATCCCACTATACAATGCCTTAAAAGGGGTCATACCAATATTAAAAAACAACTATTGTTGTAATCAAACTCTACCAAAGGTAGATTCTCAACCCAATTGCCACCATAATCAATCATGCATGCTCGAAGCATATCCTCCAATGTCTAAATACTCCTCTCTGCTTGCCCATCCATTTAAGGATGAAAAGCAGTACTTAACTAACCTTAATCCCTAATACCTTCTGAAATGACCGCCAAAAGTGACATGAAAATTCCATACCACAATTAAAGATAATCAAAAAAAGTACCCCATGCATCTTTACAGTCTCCTGAAGATACAACTTTGCATAATCCTCCTCCAAAAAGGTAGTCCTCACTGGCAAGAAGTAAGCAGATTTTATCATCCTATCCACAATGACCCAAATAAAATAAAATTGGTTCCAACACTTAGGAAGACCAGTAACGAAATCCATATTGATTACTTTTTATTTTTATTCGGGCAAATCAATTTCTTGATACAACCCACCAGGCCTCATGTGCTTAACTTTAACTTGTTGGCGCACCTGGTATTTAGCCAAAAAAATAGCCACATCCCTCTTCATACCATTTCACCAATACACCTTCTTGAGATCATGATACATTTTAGTCGAAGTGGTATGAACAACATAGCGCGATTTATGCACCTCGGCCAACACGCTTTCACACAACCCATCCACGTTGGAAGCACATAACCTCTCTTGGTACCTTAAGGTACCATCACCACGATCTCAAAGACCATTACCTTTTTCCCACCTACATCACTCTTTATTTTCATACAGATAGGATCTAGTATTTGTTTTTCTTTTATTTTTGCACCAAGAGATGATCGAACCACTTTCTGTACCAACACACCGCCTTCTTCAGAGTCTAGAAGATGGACTCTAAGATTAGCCAATCGGTGAATATCCTTCATCAACTCCTACTTCTTCTTTTCCACATAAGCCAAACTCCCTATGGATAACCTACTAAGAGCATCAGCAACTATGTTAGCTTTAACTGGGTGGTAGTAAAGACTCATATCATAGTCTTTGAGAAGCTCCAACCATCTATGTTGCTTGCAATTTAGCTCCTTTTGAGTAAACACATACTATAGACTCTTATGATCCAAAAGATGTCCACATGCACTCTATACAAATAATGCTACCAAATTTTTAAAGCAAAAATCACCGTTAAAAGCTTCAAATCATAAGTAGGATAATTCCTCTCATGCACCTTCAACTGCTTGGAAGCATACGCAAATCACCTTCCCATGTTGCATCGAAACACAACCAAGTCCTACCCAGATGTAGCACTATAAAACACAAACCCCTTATTACCTTCAGGAAATGTCAAAATCAGAGCTGAAGTTAGCTTATTCTTAAGCCTCTCAAAACTCCCTTCATATGCTTCTGACCAAGAAAACTTTTCCTTCTTCTGAGTTAACTTAGTCAATGGGGAAGCTATAGAATAAAACCCCTCCATAAATCTCTTATAATACCTAGCCAAACCTAAGAAACTCTGAATATCAATTAGAGTCATGGGCTTATCCCACCTTTCAACAACATCCACCTTTTGAGGATCCACCACAATCCCCTCACTAAAAATAATATGACCCAGAAAAGTTACAACATTTAACCAAAACTCAGACTTAGAGAACTTGGCATACAACTGTTATTCCTATAAGGTTTGTACCACCACATGAAGGTGATTAGCATGATCCAGCTCACTCTTAGAATACACCAAGATGTCATCAATGAACACAATAATAAAAATATCCAAAAACTACTTGAAAACCCTATTCATCAAATCCATAAATATCATCGGGGCATTAATCAACCCAAATAACATCACCAAGAACTCAATGTGCCCGTTCGAGTTTAGAAAGCCATCTTAGGGATATCCTCCTCCCTAATCTTAAGATGATGATACTTACACCGAAGATCTATCTTAGAAAAGAACTTGGCACATTGTAATTGATCAAACAAATCATCTATCCTTGGAAGAGGATACTTGTTCTGAATCATTACCTTATTCAACTGCCTATACTTGATGCACATCCAAAGGTTACAATCCTTCTTGCACACAAATAATACTGGTGCACCTCACGACGACATACTAGGATGAATAAACCCCTTATCTAGAGGATCCTTAAGTTTTCTTAACTTGGCTGAAGCAATTCTAGAAGGAGGAAGAGATATTGGATGAGTGTCCAAAACCAAATCAATACCAAACTCAATCTCTCTATACGAAGGAACGCTAGGAAGATCTTCTGGAAAAACCTTAGGAAACTCATTTACCATTGAAACCAAGTGTAAAGAAAGACCTTCTGAGTTAGAATCCTTTACCTGGACCAAATAATAAAGACACCCTTTGGAGATTAATCTTTGAGCTCTAAGATAAGAAATAAACCTTCCCCTAGGAGTTAGGGAACCACTCTCCCACTCAATAATTGGTTTACTAAGGAACCTAAAGAAAACCTTACAGGTCCGAAAATTTAAGGACGCGTAAAAAGATTGTAACCAATCCATCCCCAAAATAATATCAAAATCCACCATATCCAGCTCAAACAAATCCACCAAAGTATGCCTACTACCAATAGATACCACACACACCCTATAGACCCTTTTATCAACAACAAAGTCACCTACCATGGTACAAATATAAAAAGGATCCAAAATAACCTCGAGATCAAACCAAAACATACAACCACATATGGGGTCGCATAAAAGAGTGTAGACCCCATATCAAGCAAGCAATACACATCACGAGAAAAAAGTTGTAACGTACTAGTCATGACATCAGGATATGCCTCAGACTCCTGTCGAGATGCAAGAGAATATAACCTATTTCAACCAGCACCGACACCAGAAGAAGGAGCAAACACCAAAGCAGCACCACTAGGCGTAGAAGCAAAAGATAAAACAATCAGAGCTTTGACTTCTCCCAAAGAACCCCTTACCAACTGGACAGTTTTGGAGCATATGGCCTAGCTGACCACATTTAAAAAATCTATCCCTTCCTTCATCACAAAATCTCCAATGAAAAAGACCATAGAACTAGCAAAGAGAGCATGATGAAGTCGACTGTGTCCTGCTCTCTTGAGATTGGGCATCCTATGCCCAAAAATTATCAAAAACCTGCTAACGCCTATCACCCAAAGGCTTTAGGTAAGGGTCACTAGCATAAGAGAAAGAACCTGAACTCCACCACTTCTTCTTTGGACACTTACCACCATCCCGACTTCCTTGATATTTCCCACCACCTTATTTAGAATCCCCAAACCCATTACTCTGCCTTTCCCTAAACTCTGCCTTTTTCCTCTTTTTTTCCTCCACCTATTGCATATGAACCATAAACCTAAACATATCTATATCCTTGATCCGAAACGCAGTCTTTCTTTTAAGGATCAATTCTTGAGACAGTCTAGAAGCAAACTTTATCATCCTTTCATCATATTAGACACCAATTTTAGAGCATACCTTGACAACTGATGAAATTTCAAGGCATATTCCTAGACTGATAGTTTCCCTTATCTCAAATTGACAAATTTCTCTGCGTTTGCTTCTCTCAACTCCTGAAGAAAAAAAGATCCAGAAAATTATTTGAGAAAGTATACCATAAGGAAAACCCCTCAATATCACCTTTATCCCTATACCATTCCTCGATCACAGGTACCAATATCCTTGAGCTGGTAAGCTATAAAATTCACCCCTTCCATATTTTTGGCCTACATCACCCTAAATATCTTTTTTATTTTATCAAAGAAACCCTGTAGATCCTCCTCCACCTTTACAACAGTAAAAGTAGGAGGATTCATGTTTATAAAATGGAAAACCCTTGTGGCCTCAGTAGATGAAACTCTAGATGCATCCCGCTCAGCCTGTGCAATAACCAACTGAGAAATACTATGAACCAATTAATGAAATTCTTCATTCATCGACTCACCCCAAAGAGGACTAGTAGCAACTGGTGTAACTCTAAAACTATCAGGGACTGTACTTCTAGACCAAGTTTGGATCCCTTGTGTCCTTTCTATGTTGTCCCCAGCTTAAAATAGAATACCAAGAAGGTGAAACATTCCTAAATGCCTTCCAGCCTCTTCCTAATGAATGTGGCATGCTACACACCCCTAAAATAGACTCTACTCAACACGACTTTGTGGACTCCCAATTGACCATGAACATAAGGCTCTGATAACAACTTTACACATCCCGATAGGGGGCCTTGTCATAATGGGCATCCCATGTTCAACCAAGATTGGGGACCACCCCGAATACCCAACCTAATCGTCCAGTGCAAACCCTGATTCGGATGAATTCTGAACATAAAACAAAATAGCATATAACTATCCAAATCCAGACTCTGTAATAGGTCTATAAACGTGACCGAATCAAACGTGTCTAATCATCCCCAAACCAATCGTTAGCCATAACGAAACCATAAACCAAAACAAAAAAACAATAACCAAACTAAGTTCCATTACATAACATAAGAGGATGGAACAGTGATAAATTTAGTCCAATGATGTTATCCCCAATGCCAATGCCAATACTAAGGCTGACACCACTACTGATCCCTCTCATACCAATCCATAGAAGTTTCGTAAAAACCTCTAACCAAAAGAAAACTAATATCCAATTAGGATATGCCCCCACCAAATCTAAAACCAATATCCATAAATAAACCAAAGTGTGTAAGAACATCCATGAATGTGAAATGGAGACTTCCAGAAAAATGAAAGCTCGCCACTTCAATCCAAAGAGTTGATCCCAAAATCTGACCAATATGTAGGAGGAGTAGAATAGTTAGTTCTTGTATCACGTGGAGATACAGCCGCTCGAAGATGGGTTAGCGAGTGAACGCTAGCATGAACTCAGGATAAGGATAAAATAATGTCATCTAGTAAAACCAAGTAAACCAACCATATGCATAAAAACCAAACACACATATATATAACCATGTTAGGAAAGGGAACCGGTTTTGGCATGCAATAAAAACCATTAAGCTGGTTATATGTAGCTTAACCATCTAAAACTACCCACTGGATATACGGGTCCAGTCTAACCCTCTGAACAAGCGCCGATGTGTATAGCTGCATGAATTGGAGATACCATAAGAGTAGGGGATTCCCAAGTACCCACACCCTCCATGATACATATGTACAGTGTACTCAAAGGATTCTCGTATACCTCATAGTATCATATATGGTCGCCATGACCAACCCTTCATGTCAAAAAATATGAGTTTCTAGTGTTCATTCATTGAACTCCCACCTTCATGATTAGATATCATACCCTGACATTATTTCCCAATTAAAACTATTTCCAACCAACCAATCCAGTATTCCATTTATCATAAACAAAGGTTATTAATAGTGGTATCATCATACTAACTATAACTTGCAAGCATTGTCCATTGCCACACCTTAAGAGGTTAAGAGATTCATGTGCGCCCATTTACCAAGTTAACTTGGTGAAGTCCCGTGTACCCCACAAGTGTTCTATTATTATGTTTGCTTAGGGGAGTCCCATGTAGCCCACAAGTTATTCATTAACATATTTGCTTTGGGGATTCCATCGTACCTCTCAAGGAGTTCAATTAACCATAACCATGACCACCAAACCATTTATACCAATTTGGGTTCCATTACCAAACCATACCATGCAATAGTTCTATTAAAAGTCCAACAACATAGTAAAAGCATTCTCATAGGCATTTTATCAAACATATTAGGGGCACAATATTTCCAAAACTAAAACCAAATACCAGTTAACCATTCCCAAGCAACCAAGTATACAAACCACCATTAAAATATGTAAATACGTAATTTAAACATGGGAAAACCATAACCAAGACATTATAACTAAAACCCTCAAAATTTATTTGAATATCCAAAACCATATATTAATTAAGACATGAAAACAATTTACAAAATATGCCTTTAGTTGGAACTAATAATTAGGGAAGGGGTACATGCCTTAGATTGAGTAGATGATGGGGAGAAATCACCAATACAAGACCCAAATTGATCCTTGAGATGAAACCCTAGCTTTCTTTGACAAAGAACTTTAGAGAGGATTAGAGTGTGTTTTCAAAGTGTTAATGAATAGAATAATATGGCAAATAACCTCCCAAGTCCGTTAAAAGTATTAGGGACTTATTAGGTTAAGTAGGGAAATATCCAGATTACCATCACTTAAACTGCATAAAATTCCCATCAGGGGATACAACTAACCATACCAATCATACCCTCCACTACGAGTGGTACCCACCACTCGTACCTTAGGCCTCTCCTTTGGACCCAACACTATCCAAGGTATGACTTATCCAAACCAAGTTGTACCCAAAGTATATGACTCGTACCTTTGAATCGTACCCCTGGAAGAATAGAATCACAAGAGGTTTGAACATTGTATACCATACGAGTCCATAGTACAACTCATACCCTAGCTTACGGCTCATGGTGAGCCACTTGTACTCAGATCCAAGTTAGTCTACCAAGTTTAAGATTAAGTAAAGGAAAGACCCAAACCAAATGACCTGTATCCAACCATACGACTCGTACCAACCCAAATCAAACCCATTCCAGAAACCAATCCAATCCCACCCACTAACACTGGTCAACATACAACCAAGGCATACCACTCGTACCCTAGTATATGGTTGGTACCCATCGATCATATATTTTCTATAACCTAGAAATTTAGGAAATTTTGTAAAGGTCCTAAGCTCAGGCTATCTTGGAAATAGTAACAAAACCCTCGACAAATCATCTATATCAACTGGCTAACCCAATAAAGCAATGCATCTCAATTACAGATGTAGGTCTAGCCCAAACACAAATCACCTCAATCTTAGCTAGATCTACCATAATCCCATCCTTAGACACTACATACCCAAGGAATGTCATTGAATCAAGACAAAACTCACACTTTGAGAATTTGATGAAAAGTAGATAATCTCTCAAAGTTCGAAGCACTACCCTCAAATGTTGTACATGCTCCTCTCTACTCCTCAAATACACCAGGATGTCATCTATTAATACAATTATGAAAGAATCCAAATAAGGTATAAATACTTGGTTTATTAAATACAATAGTGTGGTTGGGATATTAGTCAACCCAAAAGTTATTACTAGGAACTCATAATGACCATAACAGGTCCTAAAAGCTATCTTTAGGATATCATCAGCCCAAATCCTCAATTGATGGTAACCAGATCTTAAATAGAAAACACAGCTATGCCATGAAGTTGATCAAATAAGTCATCACTATGAGGCATAGGAGAATAGTTTTTCACCATCACCTTATTAACATACTTATAATCAATACACATATGCATGGAGCCGTATTTTTTATTCACAATCAACATAGGATCTCCCCAAAAAGACACTATCAGTCTAATAAAACCTTTACTAAGAAGATCATAAAGATGGGAATTCAGCTTCTTAAGATCGGGAGGATCCATACAATAAGGTGCCATAGAAATAGGTCGGGTGTCGGGCTCAAGAGTAATAACAAACTCAATCTCACAGGCAGGGGGAATACCAAGTACATCAGTTAGGAAACCATCAAAGAACTCATGAGCTATAGGAATAGAGTCAAGTGACAGGCTCTCCACACTAATGTCATGACTATAAGCATGATAAGACACTACCCCTGGAAATAAATCTCCTAGCACACATATAAGAAATAATCCACATCGACTTGCAGCTAATAGCTCCCTGCCACATGACTGGGGTTATACTGGGCATGCCCAAAGTAATGGTCTTGTTAAAATAATCTATGACTTCATGATAGTGAGATAACCAATCCTTGCCCAGAATTACATCAAAATCCACCATATCCAAGATAATATGATCAACATGAGTATCAAATTTTCTAACAGTCATAACACAAGATTTTAACACTCGATCCACAACTAAAGAATCACCTATAGGAGTAGATCATTCAAGGGCATGGATAATAAATCACAAGATAACTCTAATAATGGAGCATGATAAGCAAATACATAAGAATAAGTGAATCTTAGATCAAATAGATAAAATGCCAAATGACGGCACACCAAAATCATACCTGTGATAACAACATAAAAAGACTCAGCCTTGGTTCAAGTAGGTACTGCATACAACTGACCATTCCCATTACCTGGTTGGACTCTTGACTGATCTCTTATCTACATTCCTGAGAACTATCTCGAGCACCATAGAACCACTTTTATAACCTTAATAACCACCTTTAGTTGAGGGATAAACTGCTCTAATATAGGGAACACTCAGAGCTAAAGCAATAATAGCCCTATAATTAGGGCACTCATGAATAGTGACCACCAACTCTACAAATATAATAAGTACTATGAATTTCATAAGAACAAGATAATCTAGACAACCCGAAGTGACCACCATAACTAAAATAACCAAAATACAAACCCCTCAAAGACTCACCGCCATCCTGACCAAGGCTATCACTACAACTAGACTAACCTTCATCAGTAATATAAAGTATTCTCTAAACAGGTCGACTGGGCTAAATCTGAAGTTGATAAGATAGAACATGGAGAATATCTACCAAGAGAATTTCTACCTCTAAATTGGGAACTACTATGGCTCCCTCTAAAACCACCTTGATACATAGGTCTCTTATAATTACCTCCTTAGGCCTCATGATTTATCTCCTTTATCACCTGAGCATGATATGACTCCTCAGCAAAATAACTACCCTCATCTAAGGGTCGATTATCTTAGAACATCCATTACTAGCGATGGAAAAAGTTTTAATTGATGTGAGAGAGGGTACACTCACAATGAGGTTGGAGGATGAAGAAGAGATTTTTAAAGTGTACAAACTTCATAACACACTATCCTATTACAAAGACTTGTGTATGATTACTATAATTGAAGGGGATAAGTGTGGGGTGATGGAGATGGTTCCATAAGAAACCTTTTCAGCCATCCTCATTGAGCAACCTAAGCCAACACTACCTAAGTTTGACATGATGTAGATTGATGAGCCTGAAAAGGCTATAGTTAAAAAAGTTGTTGACCTTGATAGTTCACACTTAAGAGGTCAGAAACAAATAAGAAGATGTCCTCAAAGTGTGAGGAAAAGGATGAAGGAATTTGGTTAAGTTGTGTTGGGTCGTGCCGTGTCACTAAATCAGGCACTACAAGGTAACCCAAGTTAATTAGGTATGTTTTATTTTTAGTTTTTTTAAGTTTTTTTTAGTTTTTACTTCATGTAGTTTTTGTTTTTATTGAGTTACAGGTTTATGAGAAGTCTGGGTAGCGGAAACCTAAGCTAAGAAGCATGACGAAGACTAAGTGTGGGGTCCCCTGACCCCCTTTGATGCAAAAAGATGCTACTAGCTTAGGGAGAATTTCTATCTCTACTTTTAAGTATATTTTAGGGATAAAGTAGATTTTTAAGTGTGGGGTGGGGAAATTCCTAGTTTTTAGGATAATTTAAGGTAATTTTAATTTTTTTTATTAGGAATAAGTGGGATATTTTTGTTGGTGCTATAAGTGATTGCATAGTGCAAGTGTTGTGTTTGTAAAAGCATGTTGATTGTGTAAATTACTACATTTTAGACTCCTAGGCTCATGATTATGACTCTTGTACTTGTTGTCTTAATGTGAATTCATGTGATTGTTTGGTTAAGAGTCTATTATGCTCCTACTTGAAGTGAGCATATTCCATATTTGATGTAAGGTTTTTGTGTATATCTTGTTGCATATGATGTCTAGAACTTGCCTAGTGTGTGTGCAAAGCAAAATAAAGAGTCTAAGTTTAGAAAATGATATAGGCATTTCTGTGATACCCTTATTTTATACCTTCTTTTTGACCTACCTTTGTGCATAATCCTAGTAAGCCCTGTTGAGCCTTTAGATTTTTCTTTGGCAACCTCATATATAGCTTAATCCCTTCTTTGATGGACCTTAATTTGATCCAAGCTAAGCATTTTAGTATTAAATTAATTCAGTAAGGAGTATGAAATTAAGAGTAGAAAAAGTGAAAGTGAAGCCCCTACGTAGTAGTTATTGGTGTGTAAAAATTAATATGTTGTGATTGGAAGTGAAAGAGAAAATTTGTGCTAAAGAAATTCCCATTTTTAGACCTATTGTGTTACAATGAACCTGTTTTGGCCCTTGTCCTTCTTAGATATTATGCACCTCAACTAAGTCAATTTCTTAAATTGAGGGTGGCTATCATAGGGGTGCGTAGCATAAATTAAGTGCAAAAATGGGTAAAATTAAATGATATATACCAAGCACATTCCCACCATAGTGTATGTAAATAACCTTAATAAGATGGGGAAAAACAAAATATGTGGTAGATGAAAGTGGTGTACATGGGTTGTTAGAGATTGGTCTCAATTGTCAAAGATGATGTATTAAAGCGCTTAGGAAAGATAGTCACTATTAAGCCAAAATAGTTCCTACCCGTCCCTTAGCCTACATTACAATCATTAAAGACCTACTTGATACTAAGCTTAACATTCCGATATTAGTGGAGCACTACACTAAGGGAAATCCTATGTTTCATTATGTGTAACTTGTCAATTCCTTGTGAGAGTGAGCGTAACTTTATTCTTGTACCTATTCTGTTATAAATTGCATTTATATGAGTGATTATGGGTAACTCTCTTCTTATGAGATCACATATTTGATGAATGTGAGTGATTTATATGATGTCCTTGATTGAACAATATGAATGAGTGTGCCAACTAGGTCAGTCAATTCTTAAGTCTAGGATGTTTTGGAGTAGTATTCTTGAGCTCTCAATTATGTATGTAACATGTTTAATGTAGAAACTTGCATTTTATGTAGTCATTGTAGTACTAGCGTAAGTGTCTTGCATGTAGTAAAAGTGTAGAAGTCTCCTCAGCTTATGATTCTTAGAATAAAGAGTTGTTTGAGAATGAACAAGGCTTTAAGTGTTGTGTGGTGATGTTGGGTGTATTTATGCACCTTAGTGTTGCTATTCTAGCTTGTTTAGTCTTGTTTTGAGGATAATTTGTATGCTTAATGAGTGAATGATGATATAAATGATTATTTAAGTGTTCAAGTATGTGATTATAATGTTTAGAAGTGTTTTTAAACAAGTTAGGACTTAAATCATTCAATTAGAGTTTAGGAGAGAAAACTGGTTTTACTAGCTTGAGCTAGGTATCGTTCTAGTTGTTCTCGATGTATTCTAATGTGTTTAATGAGTTACTTATGGGTTGAATGTATAAATATATGGGGAAAACCTTTTTTAAAGTGTGAAATATTCAATTAAAATGAGCCAAGAGTCAACAATACATTATAGCGTAAAGTAGTCGAGACTAGTGCTTCGTTTGAGTTTCTAGTCACCATTGTTGAGGTTATGTTTTGTTGAACCCTAATACATGGTGTATAATGTTGTAGGATGCTTGAGAAGTGGATGTATATGATATTTTGATATTGAACAATCTAGATTGAAGGCAAAATAACACCATAAGGTAATGACCACGATTAACACTTAGCCAAAATCTTGGAAGCGATTTCTAGTGAGCTCAAGCGATAAGCCCACGACGCCCCTTCTTAAATAGTGGACTCAAACCCACATCACCCCCTCTATACCGGTGCTATAATTCCCGTGCATCCTGCCTTGGAGTAGTTCACAACAGCCCGTGTCGCCTGCCATAGTGTGGTGCTCATAAGGCCGCGTCGCCTCTTCAAATCCTTCACGGCCTAAACCTCTTCTACTATAAATACAATAATTGTACACTTTATTTAGGATCTTTGGACATCTTGGTAAAATTGAGGGAGTGTTGTACTTCGTTTTTAGGTTTTATTATATCTTTAATTATATTTTTAATAGATTTGATTATGTATTCAATTATTTGGATCATGATTATGTCTATTAGTGGCTAAACGCACCATTTCCGGAGTTAAAACCAAGAACATTACTATCATTTTGAATTGACTTTATTGATTTGCTTATCATATTTGGTTGTTTGTTTGTCCTTGTTTTAATTATTTTAAGGTGTACCTAACCTTTGAATACATATACCATCGACCTTTTGATCTCGGGAGGGGGAATAAGATGATAGAACATAGGGATAATCAAAGTAAGGTTCTTATTCCTTTATGAATTAAGGAATTTGAATTAGTGTCTAGGACAGGGATGTACCTAGAGGCCTGGCTTGGTTAATATGTAGGATGATAGCTTTAAGCACCTAATTAGATTATTACATCCCCACTCAATGATGTAGTTGTAATGTCCAAGTTAGGTATACGATTAGAGGTTGGGAGACCATGATAATGCGATAAACCCTACGAATCAACAACCAAGATAAGCAAGTTAACGAATGAAGTTCAATAGCATAGTATGATTGTTCGAAGTTCTTTAACCCTGGGCTTTACTCTATTGATTTTCTTTAGACTTTTAATTTATGCACTATTTACTTTATTTTAGTTTACCAATCACAAACTCTGTTTGGTTACCTCGCATCAAGTTAATCTTAATAAGTGAACTAGAATTTTAATAGTTATTGGAACCAATCCCTGTGGGACTGATATTCGGCTTTCTTTAAGGACACTATATTACTTAGTAGACCATGTACACTTGCGCATGTGCTTTGGTGCTGTTACTTTTGTACCAACAATATCAATGAAACCTAGCTCTGATACCAATTTTTGAGGACCTGATTCACTAGTCATGATCGCACCTACTAAATCCTGTCAATAGGTAAGATAAACCATAATCCGGAGCTAATGCAATGGATTAACTGGGTGGAAAATGCCTAAAAACGAAAAACACGACAAGTTCAACTTATAAATAAAATAGAGTATTAGAAGTATATAAAAGATAGTTAATACATAAATACCATCTGACGACCTGGTAGAGCCAACAAGAACAACTATAAATACAACCCAAGTATCTAAAAAAGCAATATAATCTGTCTTGCAACTAAATACTAGACATAATTAAGAGAGAAGGAAATGGATGACTCTAACTCCAAGAGCTCACCTTATCTCTGGAACTCAACAAAGCACAAACGTTGATCAATAGTGGCAATAAGTACTCGAATCTGCACCAAAAAGGTACGAAAGAGTAGTATGAGTACTAAAACCATGGGTACTCAGTATGCACCATCAGCTAATGGAGCTAAATCATGTTATAAGTATGACAAAATGTAAGATAACATAAGTAAGTCATGATAAAGAGGAAAACCTGATAACCACTCCAACATCGTTGCACATAGATAGGTAAGTAAATAGGGATAATAACATAACATAACGTAAAACGTCAACACATGCAATCACAACTATAAAATTGGCGCCCATAAGCCAATTAGTGTGAAAAAGTAAATAACCCACTACAAGCCCCCATAAGCCTGAAAGGAACAAACATGATAGTATAACCCACCACCATCATTTATCAACTCCTATGATACAACTAGAATTCATCCATTTCATGCCACCCCGTATCCATCATTCATCTGTTAGCCATCATTTATCAATTAATCACCATTTATCAACTAATTATTACTCATTAACTAATCATTAATTATCAACTAATCATTATTCATTAAACATTCATAGTATAACTAGAATCCCTTCACTCATGCCACATTATAACCATTTCCTCATTTTTGACTTAGCTAGAATGAATATTGTCAATCTCACACCCAGATATCATCATATCATAATAAATATATCATCACGGTATAATGTGTTTCTATGGACTCAAACTGGTAATTATAACAAACAATATTGTAATTTATATTATTCTCATATCACCGCCAACATCATCAATATCGTCATAAGATTTATAGCCAACTTTCGTACTTGCACCGGTCATAATAAATTGATATCATCATCATTATCCGAACTTAAATGTATTTGCATAATTCATAGCATAAGACATATTAAGAATTGTACCGGTAACCATATCATCATTATGGCCAACATCATAATCAATAGAGTATTCAATAGCATCGCCGCTAACATAACAATTTAGTATGATCACAAATTATAATCGAAAGCATTATCTCTAGCATAATCAATAGAAAAATTGCAAATATAGTAAATAAGCATGATTTTTAGCATGAACAATAGCGTGATCTCTAATATAATCAATAAGCATGGCCATTAACATAACTAACAGCATGATCACTAGTACTGTAAATAGACATGGTCACTGGCATACTCAAAAGCATGATCACTAATGTAGTCATTAACCTAATTAATGGCTTAATCAAGGGCTTATTCAATAGTATATTTAATAGCTCAATCAACAACTTATTCATGGCATAATCAATAAGCTTTACTCCCAATGTTAATCCATCATAACTATCAAGTACCAAAGCATATGTAAAACTGCAATAATTATTTATTAGATGTACACAAGCATATAAATGGTCTTCAAATCCTAACATAAGTATTTGCCTAAGGTGGTTCGAAGAGACCACTTTTAAATCCCTAAAATACTTTACCAAGCAATGTCTACTCCAAACTAGGCTTTGGTATCTAAATCCACTATGGTTGTACAAGCCATATCTAACCTTAGGATAGCAATTTCTCCAAATAGAGAGCAACTAAGTTAATTCTACCTAAGATAGTGACAACTAGGGTAAGTTCCATCGTAAACTCACATGACTAAGGTAATGTCCTGATTGGTTGAGTAACTAAAGAATTTCCACCCTAAATAAGAGCCTATAAGTTCAACTTTACCTAAGGTATGGTTAACTAGGCCAATTATGCCCAAAAAAGGTATCCATAATAGCCTAAATAGTTCAACTAACCCAAATATTATAATTTATCACACCAACACCTAAAATAAATCCTAAATCTAACACAATAACATAAACATACTTTGAATTATCTCAATCTAACAAGGGGTAAAACCTAGCCTACTTGGATGCTGAAGAAAGCTCAAAAGATTCGCTAAATCATCACTTTTCCCTTTTGAGAAACTTCCGCAAGATGTAAATCTATCAAAATCACATTTTAAGTATCAATACAAGAATAATGATAACCATGTTTCACCATTGTGCTTCGGGTCCAAAATCACACCAAAATCTCATCTAGGTCCTACTTATTGAAATCGTATTTCCAAAATAAACCCAATGTTCTCTCATGCTCAAGGAGTCATTACCCTTAAAAATAGGTAAAATTTGAGCTAATTTGGGACTAAAATCAAGACTCCAAGATTTAGGGATTTTGAATAACAAATAGGAAAATCTACCATGAAAAGGGTGAAATCTTGTAAAAAAATCAGAAAATAGTCACGTAAACAAGTGTTAGCCAAGCTCCTAAATCACCCACAAGCTTCAAACCAAAGTATTTACTTTGTTTAAGGGTTTTAGTCTCTAGAGAATGGCTGATAAATGGGAAAAACATGCTGAAAGAGGTCTATTTATACCCGTCCCAAGTCCTCGAGTTTCGTTATGCAACCCGAGCCTCGCGATTGCCAAATATTATGGCTGCACAGGATAGTCACAATTATGACAATTAGCCCTACGTTTGTGACATCAAATACCCTACTCAAGGGAATGTTAATCGTGGCCCAAAGGATCGTTATTAGCGATGGCACCAGGTACAGTTGAGAATTAGAATTTTCCAAGTCTACGCTAAGCCCTCAGTATTCATCTAGAATCCCATATATGCAAACAAACAATGCAACCATACAAAATTCAAAATAGTAGACTCAATAGAACAATTGATATTTCCATATGAGGTTGTTTCGACAAAAGTGGGTCCCACACCCATATTTAATTTTCTTAACTTTCCTACCAATTGGTCAAAATAAAACCCGCTGTCTTGGGAGCCAAACCTAGAGTTACCCTAGCCTAAAATTGACATTCTGAAGTTGTTCGAATAGTCAAAATTAGCATTTGAGGTTATTTGATTAATTTTTTTTCCCGGTGATCATTTGGAACTAGTGAAGGCTTTAGAACAGAGAATTGGATTTAAAAATAAAATGAACTGCCTAGTAATTGAATTGTCAGTCCCAGCAAATCATAAATGACTTGAGACAACTATAGAAAAATTCTCAAGGTAAAAATAAGCAGAAATATGGAAAATAACCTAAAGGGTCATTACATAAGACCAAGTTGTGAGCACTATTCAAACAAAATAGTAAAACTAAAAATTAGAAGATAGCTAATTTTTCAAGTCCCCAATAACGGTGCCAAAATCTTATTGCATCCAAAGCACACGCACAAGTGTACATGGTCAACCAAGTAGTAAAGTGACTCTTGCGAGACGAATATCAATCCCACAAGAACTTGATGATTAGAAGATAATCCAATTTTAGTATTATTGTTTAAGTTAAACATATACAATTTGTAAACAAAAAGAGTTTGAGTTTTGTTTTCTTGTAAACAAAATAATATAAATAACAATGACATGAAACTTGGATTGTAAACAATGTATTGATAATTCCAGGGTTGAGGCATCTACTTCACATTCATGAATAACTATGATTTCTAGATGGTGTTAGTGTTTCTCTTGATTATTGTTTTACAAGGTTGATAATATAACTCGGGGATGGTCACCCTCTAAGTCATATACCCAAATTAGTCTCACAACTACATCTATGTCCTTATCAGTGATAGAACAGTCTCACTAATAAAGACATAGATATAGTTGTGAGACTAATTTGGGTAGATGACTTAGAGGGCGACCAGCCCTGATTTATATTACCAACCTCAAAATTCAATAATCAAGATAAACACCATCCCCGACTAGAAATCATAGTTATGCATGAATGGAAGTAGATGCCTTGACCCTAAATCTCTCAATATATTATTTGCTATCCAAGTTTCAAATCATTGTTATTACTACTATTTAGTCTACAAGAAAACAAAACTCAAACTCTTATTGGTTACAATTTGCATTTATTTAACTTAAATAGTACTACTAAAATTTGATCATCTTCTAATCACAAAGTCTTTGTGGGATCGATATTCGGCTCACAAGAGTCAATTTATAAGTTGGTTGACCATTACACTTGTGTGTGTGCTTTGGACGTAACGATTTTTTGGCACCATTGTTGGGGACTTGAAAAATTAGCTATCTTCTAATTTTTGGTTTTACTATTTTGTTTGAAAAGTGCTCACAACTCGGTATTATGAAATGACCCTTCAGGTTATTTTCCATAATTTTGCTTATTTTCACCAATAGAGCTTCTCTATAGTATTGCTAAGTCATTTATGACTTGTTGGAGGTGACAGTTTAGTTATCGAGCAGTTCATTTGGGTTTTAGAGAAAATTCTTTATTTAGAAGTCTTCATTGGTTCCAAATGGCTACCGAAAAAAAACTTAAGTAAAATAATATCGTATGCAAATTCTGAATACGTCATTAGCTTTAGAATGTTGATTTTAGGCTAGGTTGGCCATTGGTTTGGGTCCCGAGGAACCCAAGCTTATTTCAACCTATTGGTTAGAGAATTAAGAAAATCAAATATGTGTGGTACCTATATTTGGTCGAAACGACCTCAAATGGAAAATCCTATTATGCCATTAAGTTTGTAGCATCGAATTTTATATGGTTGCATAGTTATTTTATGTATAAGTGATTCCAAATGAATCCCGATCACCCGCTCAAGCCCATTTTAGACTTGGAAAATCTGGTGCACCAGGTTTTTGGGTGCACCGCAATAGCAGCACTTTGGACCATAATAGCAACTTACTGTGCAAAGGAGATACCACGATCGTGAAGGAGTATCGCGATTTCTAGTTGTGTGATAAATGAGAGGTACCACGATCGCGATTTAGGAGGTTGCAATAGTGACTCTCGAGTACCTAGATTGGGTATAAAAGGACCCTATTTCTATGATTTTGAACATTCTTCATCATTCCCTTAAGAGCTAAAAACCTTAAATAGTTTAAGAGCTTAAAATTCATGCTTGTTAGTTATTAGGAAGCTATAGTAACATTTATTTTCACTGTATCTTCAGATTTGAGGTAAGAATCCACCATTTTCTTTGTGAGTTACTTGATTTCTTGCTCAAAACTCCAAAACCTTTAGGGATTGATTTTAGCCCCACTTTAGCTTGGTTTTCACCTATTTTTAGGCTAATGATTCCTTGAGCTTGATATTACATTAGTTTGATTTTGAAAATGCAATTTGACTAAGTGGGACCCATTTGGAGGGTTTGATGTGATTTTTGGAATGAAATAATAATGGTGCAATATGGGTATCATTATTCTTATATTTATAAGTAGAATGTTTTTTGACAGCTTGGCATCTTGAGGAGGCTTCTCGGAAGGGAAAACCAATGGTTTAGCGTTTCGTTGAGATTTCTTCGGAGTCGAGGTAGACTAGGTTTATCTCTTGTTAGATTGAGTTATCTCATAGTATTCTTATGATATTGTTTTGGATTTGGGATGGGTTTTAGGTGTTGGATTGATGAAATTCAAGACATGGGTTAGTTGGATAGTTTAGGCTATTATGAAATCATAGAATTGAAACACTAGGCTTGTTTCCTTATGCCTTAGCTGAATTGGACTTCATTACTCTTGTTTAGCAAGAGAATGTGTTAGATTACTCAAGTAAGGTAAAAATGCTCTAGTTACTCATGCTTAGGGTAAATTGTCCTTAGTTGCTTACACTAATGGAGGTTGCCTTAGTTTCCATTTAAATTAGTTAAAGTGCTTGAGAAGAATCTCTACCTTAGGGTTAATTGTGGTTTGCTTTACATCTAAGAGTGGATTTAGATACCTTATCCGAGACTATGATAGAATGTGAGTTCGAATATATTTTGGTGATTTAGAAGTGGAATCTTTGACCCACCTTAAGTCAAGATTGATGATTAGTTCTCTTAAAACCCTGATGCTCTTATTAAATGACTACAAAATGCCCTTTTGAGGAAATATTGAGGAACCTTGGTAGTTGTTGGTTATGATGAATGTCGTTAGAAGTAATGCCTAAGCGATCATACCACATGTATAATTTATTGGTTAAGCTTATAACGATCTATTGTTTGTGTGAGTGTTTTGTCTATCGATTCGATTACCAAATATACCATTGAATGAGCCTTTGACCATGATATTTTCCAACCCATAAATTATGTTATTGCTTATGCTACGATTAAGTTATAGATTATACCATGGATAAGCTATTGATAAGCTACCTTTTATGCTAATTATAAGCCTTTGAATATACTATTTATAAGTCAATGCTCATGATATTGCTTATGATTATGGTCATGCTAAGAAATTATGCTAGTAATCATGCTAGAATACATCCCTATTGATGATATTAGCAATTGTGCCTTGAATTATGTTAGAAATCATTCTTATTGTTTATAAAGAAAGTTATGCAACTAATTATTCTTGAAATTATGATACTAGATTATATGATCACTTATGTTATTGATTTTGCCACCGACCATAATGATGTGGCTACCGATTTGAGTTTAATATTATAATAATATACTGATACCCAACAAGGTTTGAGGATATTATGATGATATATTGATACCCAGTAAGGTCGGAGGATAATTATAATAATATATTGATATCCAGCAATGGAGGCAAGGCTGGAGGATGATTATGATGACATATTGATACCCGATAAGGTCAGAGGATGATTATGACAATGCATTGATAGTTGTTAAGGTCAGAGGATAATTATGATGAGATATTGATATCCAACAAAGTCGGAGGATGATTATATTGATGTGCCTATGTGTACATCTACCGGTTTGAGTCCAGATATGCCCTATGTATGTGTAACATCCTAATTTTCTATAACTAAACGTCACACGGTGCTCATGATCCCAAAGGATCATAAGCTAACCCTCTTTTGATATCTATACCCGAGACTGCATAATATACTGAAATAAATGCGGAACTTTCCATAAGGTTCAAATACTAAGTACAACTGAAAATGAAATACTTATACAACTATCTGCAAACTCTAGTCTGAAATCCTCTATAATGTCTGAACTGCGGAGTTGAAGGAACATGTCTCCAACTAACTCCAACTACTTAAAACTGAACTAAAATAATAATATAATCAAATCATCCTCGATTGATGAGGACTCACTGCTAAATCTAGATGCTGGTACCTGAAATGCTACTGACTCCCTGGATCTTGTGCTTCAAAACCTATGGTGTAAATTACAGCACCATAGCGTAAAATGCATCAGTACTTTGAATGTACTGAGTATGTAAGTGAGGTAGGCTACTATGCAAGGGTTTATTTGCTTGAACAATACTTGACTGAATAATATGTATAGCTGGATCAACAATACGGACACTTTGTAACTGCTGAATATGAACATGACTATATGAAAATGCATGCATGAATGCATAATTGTAACAAAAATCATCATAACTTTAGACACTAATTTTGAATAATGAGTGACTAAAATTTGAATCTACTGATACTGATAACTGAGGCTTTGATACCCAAGTTTCTGATCTTACTGATAACTAACTTTCTAAACGTACTGATACTGGAATACTAAATGACTGAGTATACTGATAATGTATATCAACCCTATCTAACAGGTTATCTCTGAATCTGTTGGTAATGATACATGATTAACTGGATCTGAGATCGGTCTATCTAGCAGCGTATCTTCGAATATACAAATAATAATACTTGATTAACTAGATCTGAGATCAGCCTATCTAGCAGCGGATCTTTGAATATACGAATAATAATACTTTATTAACTGGATCTAAGATTATCCTATCTAGCAGCAGATCTCCAAAATTTATATACTTGATGGCCTGTATCTAATAGCCTTGAATTCTATACATTGAACTAAGATTTTTCTTGAAGACTGAATCTAATTCTGAAATTGAGATTGTGGGAAGTAGTAATCTAACCGACATGCCCCAAACAAGTGAATATTACATGAATTGGGGTCTAATCTGTAACCCCAATTGGAAGGGTGTGAATACTGTCCCACTGGTAAAGACAACTTTACATGACCCTCATCTATCAGGTACTCAAAAGAGAATGGTGGGTCCCTTATCTAACAGGTCAAGCCTTTTCATCTACCCTTAACTATCAAGTGTGATGTCTCAACCTACGCTGGCGACGTAGTTCTGGAGCACAAGGATTACTTCTAAGAATCACACCCTCTACTAGTAGGTGATTTCCCATCCTTGATCTCACTCAGTGCTGAATCCTAGTCCCAACCGAAAGACTCTAAATTGATTCTTAACTGAACTTACACTGAGCTGAATCTTGTTACTGAGTATATTACTAAGCTAATTTAACTGAGTTCACTTGGTTTTGTTATCTGACGGAATAATACATAATATCTAATAACTGGCTAAATACTACTGAGTTCTGTTATCTCACTGAGTTTATTGAATTCTGTAACTGAATACTGAAATACTACAAAGATCTGAATTGGACTAGATTGATACTTGAGATTCTAAGTTTCTTAATCTGAATACTATAATGAGACTGATTTTCTGAATCTACTGAGTTTTCCTTAGTTTTGTAACTGATTGAAACTTACTGATCATGGCTTGACTGAGATTATCTTGAAACTGACTCAGCTCTAGACAAGCAGGCTAATTTTGGGTATAACTACCCCCAGAACTCAATAGCGTAATTAAATACAATACAAAAATACTTGCATAACATAACAACAGTCCATTACTCGCAACAAAAAATCAATAAGACACTCTTTCAAGTACTTAAAAGTCATAAACCCAAATCATGATCAAGAATGCATAATATTCTTCTAACACTTGGAAATCTTAAATATAAAGGTGTTTAAGGATTCATACTAATGCCTCATAATTCATTCAACAAGTAATGGACATGGATAGGATTTTCACACAACATACCACAACTCATTTACTAGAGATTTTCAACCACACTTGGCATGAACTTATACATATCTTGGAAATTTCTTGTCAACATATTATATTGACTCTATTTTCTTCACTTAAGCATTTTATAAAACCTTTGGGTGGCATGAATTAATACACATACTTATATGATATAATTTCTCTTGTTTAATTCACACAAACCATTCATCAAATACTTGGAAGACATAATATTTAATCATAATGCAAATCAATACATGAGTATCATAATACCAACATCAAGTTCACCATCTCAAGGCTCTAATATGAATTCACATAATACTACATACATAACAATTATTAATATCACATAAATCGTGCACTTATTCATGGGTTATAAACCCAATCAACAATATAATCATGAATATACTTAAATCCACTCATGGATTCTTCATCCAACTTGTTGTTACATAAATCATACCACAAATAATTAATTTTCATGAATCTTGAGGTAAATCATGGAATTAAACTCAATCTTACATCATAATTAATGTCTAACTTAGATCTAATATAAAATCTATAAAATCAACTAATCTTGAAAGACTTATCATAAACATCATGACATTCCAACAACACATTCATTATTTAATAGTAGCGTGGACATTCCATAAACAACTACAATACAAAATAATAGCATGGAAATCATGTTGAACATAATGATAGAGCATGGACTTGTCATTTAGGTTCCATTTAGTCATAAAAACATGATTTCTAGTATCTTAGGCATTTTAACAAACATTTTACATGCACATCTTGGAATAGGTGAAATCATAAAATTTTGCATCATGAACAACCAAAGTTTTTCATGTTTCCAACTCATGATATCATAGATTCATAAAAAAATACATAAAGATTCCAACTTGGGAATCATTCAACACCACAACTCAATCCAATTTCACAAGTTTCCATTCACATAATATCATAGTATCATGAACATCATATAAAGATTCTAACTTGGGAGTTGTATAACAATAATCACACTAACATAATCAACCATCAACATAAACATAATCATACCACAATAATAAAATCACAATTTATTATTAAAAACTTCATTCTTGAGATCCATGGATGAAAGATATCCATGAATGAACACTACGCATACCTTAATTCTTGATTCTACGAAGATTTACGGAGAGATTCTTAAATTTCTTGAACTTTGGGTTGAACCCCTTTATGTTGTTCTTGAGAGAATTGAGAAAAATGAGTATATTTTGGATGAAATGAAGTTTAATTCCATGTTTGTGGTATATATAGGGGTGGAGGATGACCAAAATACCCCTTAAAAAAAAAGACGCAGCTGACCCTCTGTTGACAGCTTTGATATGCTCAGTTAAATTGGGCATAACTTTTTACTCTGATGTTAAAATTGGATAAATCTAATTGAATTGGAAAGAAAACTCAAAGAGATTTCTTTTGATATATAACAGCTCTCCCATTTCATTATATACAAGAAGTTATGATCATTACAAGTTGATCCTGAAATGCTGAAAACTGGGCGCCTCACCAGCGCCTTTCGCTACTAGTTTGGTACACCAAACGTGCCCTTACGCTACTCCAAAAATTCTAAAGCTCACCCGATATGTACTAAGACCTTTCCCCATCGCATCACAACTTGTAAATTGAAAAACGTATGTTGGGAAGGTCGTCAAATAAATATCTAAAGATCGGAGGTCTAAATGAGAAAATTTCAACACTTGGCAAAAAATTTTAGTGTTAAGCTTCTCTTGGCAAGATTAAAAGGCTTTAACGACTCAGAAAACTCATGGGGTATTACAGTATGGATTATATATATATATACATATATATATATATATATATATATATATATATATATATATATATATATATATATATATATATATATATATATAATATCCTTATATTTAGTTGGATTTGATATTGATATTAGGGATGCCAGTTATAGCTCGAAAGTGATAAAAAGCATAATTATTTGACTTGTGAGAATTAGTGATAATTATTAATTAGTAATAAATGATTATAAAGTGTTATATTTGATGATTAGTGATAAATAAGAATTAGTGGTGGATATGGTTTAAGTGACTAATCATGACTAGTTGATAAATGAGGATTAATTGGTAAAGGATGATTAGTTAATAAATATTTGCTAGTTGATAACTAATGGTTAGTGGATATCTGGTGAATTATTTTTAAATGATGACTAGAGATTATATGGATGACAAGTAATCAAATAAATTAGTTAATAAGAGATGGCTTGCTAATAAGTGACTGCTAGTGAGTATTAATGATACTGTTGCTTTGTGTTGGTATATTGTGAAATATTGGTAAATGATCGATTGGTGATAATTGTAGGATGATGGTTACATGAGGATGAAAGCTAGTTATATGTTGGTTGATTGCATTATTTCATATTGAGTATACTCTCCAGGCGTATAGGAGTCTGTGATAAGTTATTTACGTTTCCACACCAATTGGTGTATGGGAAACAATTTTGTATTTTTTTTGCTTATGTTGATGCTTGATGATGAGTTATTATTCTGCATTGTTACTTATTATGCACAGAGATATTAGCATGTGTTGATGCCTTATTTTATATTGTTATTCTAATGTAATTACTTATTATGTACAACAATATTGGAAATGATTTAGGTTTGTTTTTGTACCTTGACTTAGTTATGTTATCTTGCATATTATCATACTTATATTATGATTTAGCTCAGTCGGTCAATAATGTCTACTGAGTTCCCATTATTTTTGTATTCATACTATACTTCTAACATTTTTAGTGTAGATCTGAGTACTAGTTATCGTCGTTGATCATTAATCATGTTGTGTTGATATTTCTAGAGATAGGGTGAGCTCTTGAAGTTTGAGTCACCCATTACACTTTCTTTTATATTCAGTCTTTTGTTATCGATACAGACTTTGTTAACTATTCTAAGTCTTTAAGTTGTAATACTATTAGATTCTCTTGTACTAGCTTTACCAGGTCATATGATGGTATCTTGTATTGACTGCTTTTATCTATCTAGTACTCTTTACTTATTTATAAATGTGTCATTCATTTTCGCCTGTGTTGGGCATTTCCTACTGAATTAACACATTATGTTAGCTCCGAGTTATAGATTTTGGCTTACCTACTGACGGGATTTAGTAGCTTCCATCATGACTCATAAATTGGGTCATGACAAATTGGAATCAAAACCTAGGCTACGCCGGTATTATTGGTACAAGAGCAAATGTCTAGTAGAGTCCAGTGGATCAAAACGATGACATTATTTCCTATATTTGGGAAGTTGTGGGACATTCTTAGGAGCTCTTCACTTATTTCACTCACTTCATGCTAAGAGACTTGGTTGGTTTGTAGAAGTATTCCCTTAACTTTACTCTTTCACAGATGACTAGGATACGTGCTACCGCTACACGAGACGAGGGTCCCGAGACTGAGCCTAGGGATCCTACTACTATTTGTGGATGACCTAGAGGTCATTGACATCCGCGTTATGTGTCCCCATCTAGAGGACAATATAGGCCTCATTTCTAAGGTTATATTCCCACCATAGATTCTTTTACCCAATCCTAAGATCGGCTAGGGACCTGCCCAGGCTCCACTAAGGTTTATTCCTTTTTCAGTGCTCAGGGATGCGCTGGTTTAGCTTTTGGGTTAGTTGATGGTGTGCCATCTAATGATACACAATCTATAGATTAGAGTGGCGCTGAGGCGGGGGAAGAGCCTATAGCTATAGCTCCCAGAGTTAAGGCTCCTCCTACATCACTAGTTGCTCAACTAGGGGTTGCTCATCCAGCTATGACTTTTGAAGAGCAGAAGATGCTGGTTAGATTCTTGAGATTGGCTCCGCCTAGATTTTCTTGTTCTCTGGGCGAGGATGCATATGAGTTTCTGATTTCTTATGAGGATAGGATCCATAATTTGGGCCTTGTTGAGACTTGTTGTATAGATTACACCATATTTAGTTGGACTTGGCTACTCGACATTGGTGGAGAGTTTATATGAATTCTAGACCAAATGGATATTCTCCTTTGTCATGGACCCAGTTCTCCAAGATATTCTTGGAGAAGTAAATGTCTCACAGCTTTAAAGATCATTTAAGAGATTATTTTATAAGATTGTAGTAGGGTTCCATGAAAGTTACAGAGTATGAGGCTCATTTTCGTGTGTTACCTAGGCATGCGACTTTTATTCCTTTGACTGGGTTTGCACTTCATAAATAGGGCGAGTCCTCACCAAATTGTCCCCAGGTAGGATAGAGTTCCCAACAGAGTCTCTGCAAACATCAGATCTTTGGGGAGGTATGGTCTAAAACACGAGGAAGCAAGGAGTTAGAGAAGTTTCATAACACTAGACTCTATAGCCTGAAATTGAACAGAAGAAAGAAAAACATTCCTAAATTCCTTGTAGCCTTCCCCTTATGAGTGTGGCACGCTACAAACCCACAAAAAGGACTTTACTCAACACAATTAGACATCCAACAACCCTAACCCGTGCTCTAATACCAAGATTGTCATGACTCAAACCAGGGCCTAGCAATAATGAGTATCTCAAGCCCACCATAGATCGGAAACTGCTTCCTTGGCCTAACCTTAAGAACACAATAATTAAAAAGCAAAAACCAATCAAGATAGTAATAAAAGATAAATAGATAACTCAAAAGAAGATTAAGAGTCTAAATAATAACTAACCTAAATTTCTCCACAATAGCCTCTAAAACCAGAATAACAACTAAGTTGGTACATGCCCCAGACTATGACTAAAAGAAAAGAATCCATTAGTGCTAAATAAATAATGAAAGAAGATTTAAATGATAAGGCCTTTCAAAGGATGGAGGCTCACAATTTCATAACAACTCAACAGATATGTTCAACCACATATCACTGCACAGAGCAAAAGAAGTCTTCAGACCCGATATTATGAAATGATGAAGCTTCCTAGGAAGGTCAATGGGATACGTACTCATGTAAATCAAGAAATATAATAACATAATGCCATGTCTAAAATCAGTTAAATGCCACACACACACATTCATATATACATATATAGAAAGAAAAAATAGGGTAAAGAGTCATCAAAATGACAGTTTTAGAACCATTAAACTATACTGTGTTGGTTGCATAAACCGAGGAAAAAATAAGGGAAATCTAAAGCCACCATGGGTAATAGACGTCCTAAATATATATCAAGTATGTGTGAAGCACACGATCATATTGACCCCAAAAATCGGCAAATGTGGTTTTCAGTGTTTGTCCTCCCAGAGCTATATAACCCCCTTTAATCCCAAATTAAAATCACTTTGCACATAATTCCTACCCTTAAGCCAAAATTCATTTATTAAGGCATTTACCACTTAGTATCATCATACTAATATGCTTGCAAGCTAAATTAAACATGCCAAACCAATCCACATAACCTCTATGACTCCCAAGTTCTATTTAAAATCCAAATCATGGCCACCAAGGCCATCCAAATCAATTTTTATATCAATGTACCCATTAATCCAATGCTTTGGATTCAAAAATAAGATAAACCATGCAATTTTCCATATTTAATATTATATTTATAAAGTGGGTTGAGGTTAATGACAATTCCAAGCTAAAAATTCATCCAATTTGGGGAAAACCATGTCCCCCATTCGAACTATTTAAACAATGCATAAATTCATTCCCAGAAACATCAATTTAAAGCATGAATAATTAATTTACAACATGAGAAAACTAATTCAGTGAGTAACAACCAAAACCCCTCAACCCAATTTCAAAACCCAGAATTTAAATCACATGAAAATCCATCAAATCAATGCCACAAAGTAAAATTCAATTTTAGGGAAGAGAATCATGCCTAAAATATGCAAAAAATTGAAATCAATTTGAAGTTTGGTGCCCGACTAATGAATTCACCATAAAACCCTTGAATGTTCTTGGGTTTTGAGATTAAGAGAGAAAAAGAATAATTTGATCTATTAAAACTTAAGGGAATGGGGTTATTTTATGTTATAAGGTCATACAAGGGGTAAAAAAAGAAAAAGCCCCTCATGCCAAATCAAAAATCAAAAACTGGATGAAATTAAAATACTGGCATGGCACGCCAATATCGTAGAGGTTAGGCTTGATACCTCACCAATATCCTGGAGGTTAACCTCCATGACACGTCCTTATTGCAGACCCTCATTACCTTGGGGTCCTAAAACGACTTTGAACCCCTTCCAAAAAATCTGAAAGTGTCCCTAAACACCCTTTTAACATACCTAAACATTATTTAAGTTAAAAATTGACATTACAAATGTGAGAGGGTCAAAATATAATGATCAAAGTTTTATGAGGCCTCACAAGAGACATCAGCAATCACCTTGAGGAATGGTAGAGATTTGGTTGACGTGCTTCCAAAAAGAAATCATGAGGTACAGGCAAAGTTGATCACACCAAACCAGATAAAAAAGCAAGGGGCAGCCAAAGAAGTCGATAAAAAAGGAAAGTCTGAGTATGTAAATCAAAAGTCAGTTAAGAAATCTAAAGAGATACCATAACCATCATTCCCTTGGAAGCTTAAAAAAGACAAGGAGGATGTTTGTTTTAAGAATTTCTTTGACACATTCAGAGAACTTCACATTAATCTTCCTTTGTTAGATATCTTGCAGGGAATGCCTAAGTAAGTACTTGAAGGACTTAGTGACAAATGAAATGAGGTTGTGAGATATTGAGATTGTAGTACTTACTTAAGAGTTCAGTTTTGTTGATATGAGCAAGATACACTTATAATTTCTTTGAGCTTTACCCTCTCCATACAAATTTGTTAAAGTGTTATTATTCAAGATTTAAGCTATTTGGGGGCATGAATCAATTTGATAACTATTTCACCATTTATTACTATTGGTTTGGGGAAGCTGTAATGCTCTGAAGATACCCCCTAGACGTCACACGGTGCTAAAGACTATGAATAGCCCCAAGCTAATCCATGATATCTACTCAATACTGAACTCTCATGAATGTAAACTAAAAACATGAGCCAAAACTGAATAAACTTATAACTGCTTTCAAATAGATGAATAATCTCAACCAACACACCGTAACTCAATAACTTTCTAATCTACAAAAAAAAATGAAAGAAAAAAATAGTCTGACTAGTCTTGATAATCCTCTAACTGAAACTCAAGAGCCACTAGGACAGGCCCCAACAGACTCAAAATGAAAGTTGAATAACTAAAATAACTGCAATAAATATTTGTAACCATCATAAACTTGGCCCTCAAATGATGAGGAGTCACCAACTGTCTAAATGTAGGAAGTGGTGTCTGCAGTTAATCGTGCTGCTGGGAATGGACACCAAAACCTATATTATGAAACAATGTATCCAACCAGACATATATATGGTCAATACTTTTGGAATGTACTTAGTATGTGGAGGTGAATTCAATAAGTAACTAAATCTAAACATAAATTCAAATTATGCATGCTAAGTTAAAAAGGACTCACCTTGATCATAAGTAAGAAGGAAAGCTAAAATCTAATAAAAACTAACTCATAAAATAATATCTGAACAACAATTGTGAGTCACTACACTTAGTTTCTAAAATACTCTTTTTTGTGGGAGATTCTCATAACCGATATATCAACCATGCAACTAATAAGGATCTCGATGACTCAGACCCTCATCAAAAGGGCACGATAACTTAAACTTTCATCGTAACGACCTAATATACTTTGTTAGGGTATAAACGCTAAATGTGGTGATCACCTAAACATCTCTGATTAGATAAGATGAATAATATAAATGACATGCTCGTTAGGAAAAGCTACATGGACATATGTAGCTAGATATAACTTTTCAAGACCTGAATTAAGGCCTGACCGTGACGGGTACCTTAAGTCCCACATAGATCAGAGATCACCCTCTTCACCTAATCTATCCAACATATCAACCACAGGTGTTGGATAAATTCTGCACATATAAAAGGATTGAGAAATATATGACTAACAACAACTCTAGAAATATCTAAACCATTCATCACCACCACACACTAAACTATCATACCCAAGTCCATAGTAATCCACAAAGCCTCTATAATCCAAAGTCAATAAAATTTTGGGACATGCCCCCCCCCCAATATCCAAAATCCAAGTCTAACAAAGTCTATGACATAGAGTAAAAAGGATTATGAAATGAATGCCTTCTAAACTATGGAATCTCACCACTTTAATGTCAACTCATGATCCACTCGAACAACTGGTACTATGCAGAGAAACAAGAAGAAGCTCTAGTTCCTATATTTCATGGAGATATAGCGTTCGGAGATGGTTAGCTATTAGAGCTTTAGCATGTAACTCAGATATAGAGGAATAAAATAATAACATCAATAAAACCAAGTCAAGTCATCATATACAATCACATGTATGCATACATACATATATATATATATATATATATATATATATATATATATATATATATATATATATATATATATATTATGCTGGGAAAAGAAACAAGGCTTAGCATGAAATTTGAAGATATTAACCTAGGATGTGTAGCATAACTATCATAATACAAGGCACTCACAGGTTATATAGGCCTTGCTCATCCCTTGCCAGAAGGGCCCCAGTGTGTGTAGCCATACAAACCAGACAATATCCATATCCATATATACATTATGGGGGACTCGAACCTCCAAGCATAATCAAGGTGATGTAGAACCAATTCATATAATATAGGGGACTCAAACCTCCTTTTAATATATTTATTTGGGGTACTCAAACATCCCGGTCATATAGACACCTACACCAGTTAGTGCAGTTTCTAGCGTAAGTCCTTTAAACTCCACTTTCATAGTCCAGCTACACATCCCGCTTTAAATCCCATTTAAAATAACATTTACTCATACACGTAACCATTTGTCCAATTAATTACCAAAGGAATCCCATTAGTATCGACATACCAACCCCACTTGCAAGCGTACAACATGCCATAAGAATTATCATTCAACATCTTGGACTCGAACCAATAGTATATACAAAGCCCTCAATTCGATTTAATATTTAGGGACTCGAACCCATTTAGAAAATTAAACCACCAAGGTTACAATTCAAAACCATTTATGACCCACAAGGTCTTTATGGAACCATTTTCCAACCATTTACGTTATTAGGCCAATGCGTTAGTTCAAATCACTATTCTATTCAATTTATGGTCATCAAGACCTTCAGAAGATCATTCACCCTTCATGAACATTCTTATGCGAAGCATTAGTTCAAAAACACAATTTATCATATGACTAGATTCTTCTCATAGATAATTTTCACAAACAGGTTGAGGGCATAGCATATTCAAGTCATAAAACATCAATTTAGGGTTAATCATGACCCCTTGTTCAAATAACAATTTCCAAGCACCCACTTGTGCAAAATCATTATTAAATCATGCATAAACACAAGTTAAGACAATATGCATTCAAACCCACAACCATGGATTTCAAAACCATCACTTATGATTCAGGAACAATGTTTAAAATACATGATATTTGTGCACTAACAACGAATGAAGAGTCACATTCCTGAGTTATGATGATTCACGGAGATATTTTGATCCTTAAGCCTCTAGATGACCACCTTGATTAAACCCTAGACCAATCTTCTTGAGCGATTTCTAGAGAGTTTAAGAGAGTGTTTTTCATATTTCAAAGTGAGGAATGAGGGGCCAAATAGTGTTATAAGATGTAGGGTCTTAAGGGATTAGGGTAGGATATGACTAGAATATCCTCAGCTTAAAAATGACAAAAGACTTGTGGGAGGGTATGGTTTGGCCTCTCTACTCGTACCCACATCATACGAGCAGTACCCTCTACTCGTACCTTGATTAGATTATTGGACTCAATATTTTCTTCAACATACAACTCCTCAACCTAAATTATACCCTACCATATGACTAGTACCCTTCAGTTGTACCCTAAGAAGAATGTCAAGACTAGACACTTAAAAACATACGGTTTGGACCTTACCACTCATATCATATACATATGACTCATATGATGCCTTATTATACCAAGAACAAAACTTGACCAAAGTGACACTAACCAATATACAACTAGGGTTCTTGGCCCGTACCCACATCATACGAGTAGTATAATGAGTTGTATGATGCACAAAATGTCTATGACTCAGGAAGTTTTACAAGGGCCAAAGTTTGGGGTGTTTCAGAACTCCAAAAACTGGTTGCTAGATACAACCCCCAAAACTCATACTATAGCTTGTACTTTATCTATGAAGTTCACCAAAAAATAAGCATGCAAATTGATAAGTCTGAAAACACAATATGATTTTGTTTCCATCTCAAAATCTTGATATCTTATGTGAACTTCATAGCTTGTCTGAAATCTCATATCAAAACTAAAACTGTAATTATAATGCAATGCTTTTAAAACTTAAACTGATAAACTTGAACTTCCTATAAACTGAGTACTTAATGCTCAAATTAAAATATTTTATCAACTCATGAAACGTCATATCAAGATATCATAATTCAATGCTTGAAATCACTTTAGCAGATAAACATAAATAAGCATGAAAACATACACAAAACAATGTGCAATTCATGATAAAACATCATAAACTCAAGCATAAAAGAGTGGGTATAAACCCTAGTTATACAAAACTCTCAAATTCATGATAAAAACATAACTTTTTGGCACTAGGATGAAAGTTTATCCTTGTTCAAACCCCACATAACTGGACTTAGTGAATTTCTTAAGGAAAGTCAAATTGGAACCTTCCAAGCTTGAATTTTGGTGAAAATACACTTTCTTTGTGATTTGGAGGGTTTGAGGGGAGAGAAGGCATTTTAATCTAGGTTATGAGGGTGAGAAATTATGTTTAATATGATTGTGAACTCATTTAATAGGTAAAATACAAAAATTCCCTCGACCCAAATTGAAGAAAACCAAAGATGGCATTTTTGCACCCTTGGGTGTGGCACGCCCTTATCCTAGTATGCTTAGAGCATGGCATGTTCTTTTCAAAAACCTCCCTCCGTGGCACTCCCTTAATGCAAACCTTTATTGTTTTGGGGTCCCAAAATGTCCCAAAACACATTCCAAAAAAATTGAAACACTTCCTAAGGGTCACGTTATCATTCCTTATCATAATTCAATTCAGAAACCACCCTGAAGAATGAATGAGATAACAAAATAAAATTGTAGAAATTTTAGGGTCTAACATTATCTACCCCATGAAACCATTCATCCTTGAATGAAATATGGAAAGGAATAACAACTATCTCATGGGCTCGCTAAGCTAAGATATGAATCTTGTTTTACTCTAAGACTAAAATCTTTCATCTCAAGCATTAACCTATAACTTAAATAACTCCTTAGACAAGAATTTCATAAGTTAAGAGTAAGGATACTTGTGGGTGTAATAAACTTGGAAGAATTTCTTACGTCATACTAACTTTGTACTAGAAGTGCATAGGTGATGATATCAACTCATCAAGTCTGCCTGGGCTTCCCAAGTTGCTCCCTAAACTTTTTGATTTCTCCGAGGACTTTCACTAAAGCAACTTATGTTTTCATTAACCATTGAACTTGTTGATCAAGGGTTTGAACTTGAATCTTTTCGTAGGACAAGATATCCTCCACCAAAATACTCTTTACGAGCACTGATGTGCTATGGTTACATGGCACTTTTGACGCTTAATATGGTGTAAATATGTAAATACTTAGACCATTTTATTAGATATGATGTGTGTTTTGTGTGTGTTGCAGGTTAATTAGGTTAGAAGTGGCGTGGAATAGAACTAGATGAAAAATCTCTGAAAAATCAAAGTACTAACTGGACTTCAAGTCGTTATGTCACCATACGACTCGTAGCCCAAGCCGTGATGTTAAAACTAAGGTTTGTTGATTAAAAACTCAAAGTTAAAGCTAACCACGACTTGTTAGGATTGATAATGAGTTGTGGTGTGAGTCGTTCTAAGCATAATATCAAAATTCCTAAAGATAGCCTTGAATTCCCAATAGAAACAGATGATGGCTACAAGTTGTTAGGAGTGACAACAACTTATAGTAAGGAGTCATGCTGGAAACAGAGAGAAGGTACTAAAAGTTGAACAATCACTGGAGTGATAACGACTTGCAACCAATGACTCATGAGGTCTAACCGTGAGTCATTATCACTGAGAATAGAAGAACTCAACGAAAGCACTTGATGAGTCATCATCAGTCTTGATGACTTATTTCCAGAAGCAGAGCCACTACCGACTTAATTTTTCTATTTTATTTTGTCTAGGTTTTCTTTGTTAATTTGAGAAATTATAAATACCCTTGAGGTACTCTTGTATTAGGTTATGCACTTTATACTCCTACAAACACCTATTGATTTCAAGATTGACTTTTGATCTTGAAATCTTTGTGTTCTTGGTTTTTGGATTTATTAAGTAATTTGAGACTTTGGGTTTTTTTGTCAATTATTGTAAGATTAATCATATGCATTCTTTATTGAATTCAATGGACTATTTCACAACTATGAGCGGCTAATTCCCTTATTAGGGTTATGGAAACCCTGGCAAAATAACAAAGTAGGGAAAATATGAGGTTCTGCTAGATCATCATTTACACGTGTATTGTGATCTTCTTCAGTTTACTCGATTTCTTGGTGGTGAAGAACTCTAAGAACCTGAATATCTTTGAGATCATCTTTACAAACGAGATTAAGATTGGGGAAATAAGATTATGACAGTGATTTGAGAATATCAACCCTGATCTAATAACTTGAGACCTACAAGGTGATAGTTAAGTTAGGATCAAAGACAAGGGTTAGTAAGCCAACAAACTGAAACTCATGAGATAAAGGGTAAAATTTACCAATGAGTTCACGAGATAGTTGGTAATACTTAGTCTGTTAGATTCTGCATATGTGGTGATAAGATAGCTAAATTGAACACGATAAATCTACGGAGTTAGAAGCCAGGGGAAACACAGGCCTAGTGTTTGTTTCATGTTGTTCACAACAAAAAGCACTGATTACTACAAACCTGGCATTTACTTTCCTATTCATTCATCTACTTCAGAAAATTTGAGAGTCCAGTTCGACCTATTCTCTATGGTATCAACCCCAACCTAGTTTAGTTACTATAATTTAATAGTGACCGCACTGCATCTTTGAGGAGGGTATATTTGGACGACATCATGCACTACTAAAGATAGGTCCCAAATACAACTTTTTAACATCGACACATAGAAAATTGGATGGACAACAACTAATTCTTAGGGAAGGTCTAACTCATAAGCAAATTCTCTAACGTACTTCACTATTTCATAGGGACCAATATATTAGGGACTAAGCTTTCCTTTCTTCCCAAATCTTGTTATTCCCGTTATGGGATAAGCCTTCAAAAATACCAAATCATCCACTTCAAACTGTAATTCTCTCCTTCTTATATCTACATACGATTTTTGACAACATTGAGCAATTTTCAACCTCTCACATATCAACTGAAATTTCTCCATAGCATTAAGAACAGAATCTGTCCCAACCAAATCTACTTCACTAACTTTAAAACAACCCATATGTGACCTGCATCTACACCCATATAATGCTTTAAATGAAGCCATCTAAATACCAGCATGATAATTATTGTTATAGGTAAACTCAATAAAGGGTAAATGATCCTCCCAATATCCTTTAAATTCCATCACAAAAGTTCACAATATATCTTCCAATGTTTGAACCTTACGCTCAGCCTGACCATTTGTCTGTGAATTAAAAGTCATGCTAAGTTGTACATTTGTACCAAAGACCTTCTAAAATAATTGCTAAAACTGAGAAGTAAATTGTGTACCTCAGACGGAAATAATAGAAAAGGGAATCCCATGGAGCCTTACTAACTCACGAATATACATCTTAGCATAATCTTCTATTGTATCTTAAGTCATAACAGGTAAGAAATGAGCTAATTTGGTCATTCAATCCATGATAACCCAAATCAAATCATGTTGAGGTCTAGTGCAAGGAAGATCAGTAACGAAATCAATATTAATGACCTCCCACTTTCAAATAGGAATGCCAATCCTGAATTGTACCTCAGATCTTTTGATGCTCAACTTTCACTTGTTGATCATTAGGAAACTTGGCCACAAACTCTGTTATGTCCCTCGCTATACTATTCCACCAATAAACTTTTTGTAGGTTGCGGTATATCTTGGTAGATCCAGGATCAATCTATTACTTATATCTGTGGGCCTATACTAATATCCTTTATCTCAATCTATCAACATAAAGAACACATAGCTGACCTTAATAGCAAAGGACACCATCTCTCCCTTGGGAGAAAACCTTAACCTTCTACTCCTGAATAGCATCCAATATCTGGCTTAGTATGGGATCACTATGCTGCTTGTCTTTTACTTCCTCCACTAAGGATGATACTAAACTATTTAGAACCACTAAACACCATCATCCATATCAAGCAGACATATACCTAAACAGGCTAGTATATGTATTTCCTTGGCCAGTTCCTACTGTTTCTTTTTCACATGAGCCACACTACCCATAGACAGTCTACTTATTGTGTCTCCTATTCTATTCTCCTTACCTAAATGGTAAAGCACATTCATGTCATAATCTTTTAACAAATCCAACCAGCTTTTCTGATGGAGATTCAATTTTTTTGTGTAAATACATACTGGAAACACTTATGATTAGCAAAAATATCAACATGCACACCATACAAGTAGTGCCTCACATCATAATACACTATAAAATTTCCTAACCCCTCTGACGAAGCTAGCACAAGGTTGAAGTCAATTTATCCTTCAACTTTTAGAAGCTGTTCTCACACTTATCTGACTATATAAACTTTACCTTATTTGTGTCAATTTAGTCAATGGTGCAGCTATTGAGAAAAAACCCTCAACAAACCTCCTATAAAATAGGCTAAACCCAAAAAGCTCCAAATGTAGGATGAAGTAAAGGGCCTAGGCTAGTGCTTTACTACATTAGTTTTCTGAAGTTCTACGTGAATAGGTACTCGAAATCACATGGACCAAAAAGGTAATAGGCTTCAACCAGAATTCATAATTACTAAATTTTTTTAGAGTTGATGATCAACAAGGGTCTGCAACACTATTCTCAAATGGTCTGCATTCTCCTTCCCACTTTTAGAATATATAACTATGTCATCTATGAAAATAATGACAAACATGATCAAGTAATGCTTGGAGGCCCTGTTCATCAAATCCATAAAGGTTGTAGGAGCATTTGTTTGTCTAAAATACATAACCGCAAAATCAAAATGACCATACCGGGTTCTAACAATAGTCTTCAGAATGTCATATTCTCTAACTTTCACTTAATGATACCTCGACGTGAGATCAATCTTTGAAAACCAACGGGTGCCCTAAAGCTGATCAAATAAATCATTAATTTAAGGGATGAGGTACTTATTATTGATAGTGACCTTGTTCAACTATCTGTAATCTATATACATTTTGAGAGTAACATTCTTTTTGCGCATGAATAGAACTGGAGCACCCCTCGAGGAAATACTAGTCCTGATTAACTCTTTATCCAAGAGGTCCTTGATTTTTTATTTTAACTTTTTAGCTCGATCGGAGCCATATGTTAGGGATAAGGAATGGATATAGGTTGGGTATCGAGAAGTAGATTAATCCTAAACTCTATTTCTCTATCTGGAAGTACCCAGGTAGATCCTCTAGAAAAACCTCTGAAAACTCATTGACTACATACACTGACTGAAAGGTTGGGTTTCATACTTTGTATCTTTGGCTCAAACAAAGTGGTAGATTTTCCCTTTTGATATTAAATTTCTAGCCTTAATATAAGAGATGAAATTACCTTTGGGAGATACTGAACTACCCTTTTACCCGAGGACTGACTTATTAGGAAACTGAAACTTCACCACTTAGGTGCGATAATCAACTAATTCATAGCATGAACGGATCAAATCCATGCCCAAAATAAAATCAAAATCTATCATTTCTAGCTCTATTAAATATGCTAAAGTGACTATATGAAGGACTATAATAGGGCACTTTCTATATACCCAACTAGCGATAACTGATTCATCTACTAGAGTAGAAAATGAGAAATGTTCAGAAAGAATCTTAGGAATTATGCCAAAATTCAAAGCAACAAGTGTGGTCATAAAAGATAAGGCTGACCCAAGATTTAACAACATATAAACATCAAGGTAAAAGATATGAATCATACCAGTGACTATATTTGGGGAGCTCTCCTACTCGTGGCAGGACTATAGAGCATAAAATTAGTTCTGGCGTTGACCGCCATTAGTACTGGAAGTTGCACCCTGCTGCGGAGCTGGGCGTCCTGACTGACCTGCTGAAGTAGTAGGTTGAGCCTAAGGATGAGCATCCTTGTTGACCATCTTTGTTAAAAGGTAGTCCCTCAACCTATGGTCCATCTTTCCTCATCCATAGCACCATGTTTTGCCAGACAAATAATCACCTCGATGATTTGTACCATATTTTTTGCAGGGTAGATAACCAAATACCCTAGCAACTTTACCTTGGTATTTAGAAGTTGGTGTTTTGCCCCATTACTCTTGCATAATTTGGGTGTAGGGACACTGGCTGAGGACAGCACAGGTGCTGATGAATGGCACTAAAATTGAGAACAATTTCCCCTTCCTAATATCTAGTAACTATATTCAAACTAATCGGTCCTAACCCTCTTATTCTCACTCTCTCTTTCCATTATCAGACTCAATCTACTGAGCATGAGTCATCAAATGGTCAATATCCATATCCCCAGTTAATATGGCAGTTTGACACTCCTTGACTACCAAATCAGACATACCCGTGACAAACTTACTCATATAATAACTAGAATCTAGCAACATCTCTAGTGCAAACTTAGCTAGTTGAGTGAACATAAGACAATACTCCTTCACCAACATAGAGCCCTACCTCAGGTTCATAAACTCTTCTACCTTAGCCTCTCTTATTTCTCTAGTAAAGAACCTGTCTAGAAAGGTCATCTAAAACATATCCCAACTCATAAAAGAAACATTTTCAATCTTAACTTTCATCCACATAGGAACCTCGTCACAAGTAACATCCTTCAACTTATAAGAAGGACATTCTACACTTTCCTCCTCAGCAACATGCATAATCTGGGTAATATTCTTCACCTCATCAATGAAAAACTAAGCATCCTCATTCACCTTCAATCCAAAGAACTCTGGTGGATTCATTCTCATCAAATCCCAAACTCTGGCTACAGCTAAGTTACCATACTACTAAAGTGGGACTATTGTTAGATAATTACCCTAAGTATTTGCATTCACAATCTGAGCTAATACTTGTATAGCAGCTCAAAACTAAGCGTAATAGATATTTTAATCCAGAGGGTCTGCAGGTATGGATAGGAGAGGCTGATCCATATTTCTACGTGCGTAAGCTATACAAGAAGGCATTCTCTACCACAAAAAATCATGAATTATATTAGAAAGATATAACCTCAAAGAATAATAGAGATCATGAAAAAAGAGATGGTTCTTAATACGTTGTGGAGCCTCTTGCTCATAAGTGTGGCAAGCTTCACACCCATGATCAAGACTCCACGTAATGTGGCTTGTCAGACTATTTAAGTCCTTAGGATCTAATACCAAGTTTGTAACACCCCAAAGATACTCATCCACCCCCACCCACCCAGATGTTATATGGTACTTAAGGCTACAAATAGCCACAAGCTAACCCACCAAATATATTCAACACTAAACTTTCATAACTTTAAACTTAAAATATGAGCAATACAGAAGAAACTTATAACTGAGTTCAAATAGATGAATAATCTCAACCATAACACTGTAACCCAATTACTTTCAAATCTATGAAAAATGAAAGAAATACATAGTCTGACTAGTCTTGATAAGACTCTAACTAAAATTGAAGAGCCATTAGGAAAATCCCCAGCTGACCTAAACTGAAATCTGAATAACTGAAATAATTGCAATAGATATTTTGAACCATCATAAAATTGGCCCTCAAATGATGAGGAATCACCAGCTATATAAATGTAGGAAGTAGTGCCACCAGTTAATCGTATTGCTGGAAACAAATACCAAAGCCTACATTATGAAATAATATAGCCACGTAGACATATATATGGTCAGTACTTCTGGAATATGTTGAGTATGTGAAGGTGAATGCAATAAATAAAATTAAAACTGAACATAATTTCAAATTATGCATACTAAGTGTAAAAGGACTCACCTTGATCATAATTAATACTAAATGTTGAAATCGTATAAAATAATATCTGAACAGCAGTTATGAGTCATTACACTTGATTTCTAAAATACTCTTTTCTTTGAGAGATTCTCATAACTAACATAAACCATGTGAGGAAAATGGAGTCTAGTGACTCAAACCCTTATTGAAAGGACACGATGACACAAACCCTCATCACAACTGCCCAATATACTATACCAAGATATAAAGGCAAACTGTGGAGATCACCTAAACATGTCCCATTGGAAAAGCTGAATAATGTAAATCACATGCGAATACCACCCAAACTACCCCTCCTTAGAAGGATAAAACGATCACTGTCAAAAATAGAAACCCAACTAGGTTGGGGTCGATCCCACAAGAAACACGTCAAATATCTTTCTTGAACTTGTTGAACTCACCAACTAGTACAAAAAAGTAAAAATGGGGGGATTTTAGCAACTATCAAGATGTAACAAGGATTAGATGCTTTTGGTTGTGAAAAAATCTGTGGCAAGAACTAGGCTTGTGTTCCCCTTGACTTCTCAACTCTGCAGATTTATCGTGCAGTATTGAACTATTCTGATTCCTTGCATGCAAAATCTTATAATTTACGTACAATCAACTGCCTTATGGACTCATTGATGGATCTCACCCTTTGCATTTTAAGTCTTACGATGTCACCTTACTAACTCTTATCCTGTATCCTAGTTTAACTATTACCTGTTGAGTCTCTAGTTACTAGAGAAAAGTTAACTGTCTTAAGAAGATAGTACAGGTAATCTTATTTTAGCAGCTAATGCTAAATAACTATTGTGACCTTTTTTTCCTGGTCACTACTCCTATTGTGGAGTAAGTAGTGATATTCTAAGCGAGATTTTAACATGTGCACCCATTAATAAATCAATAAGAACAAAGAAAACCCAATACATGCAGGGATCTTTATCTAGAACGACTTGGTACTTTCTCTACTTTGTTAACCCACCAGAGTTCACACAATCCTAGCTAAGGGATTTAGCCCCGTATAGTTGTAAGATCAATCATGGAATCCACAAAAAAAAATACAGAATCCATCTGTCAATAATGAATGAAGAAATGCTAAAGTCTTAAATTGAATAACAAACCAATTATAAGAGTATATGGTATCCCCCAAGGTCCTAATTCTTTGTCTCTAGCATACCCTATTAAACAAAGTCTAGAGGGTATTTATAGATTACAAGAAACCCTAGAAATCAAATCCTAAATAAAATAGGAGAACATTGACTAAACATACATAATAATGACCCAAAACATCATTAGAGTGTATGTAGGTTACATGCAAACCCTAAGAAATGATTTTGGAATGATCCAAAAAAATTTGCATTGGTGCCCACTCACTTAGACCACATACGGGCCATATGTACCACATACGGACTATATGTGGATCTAGGTAAGTTCCAAAACTTTTGTGTAGATCCTGCAATTCTCTGGTCTTTTGATCTCTACACATAGCTTCATCACATACAGACCATATGTACTACATACAGACCATATGTGCCCTTACTAAGTGACAGAGTCTTCTTTTTCCTGCTCTTGAGCCTTTGGACTTCAGGTTTTGATGCCTACTTTGGTCATCTATGCCTAGTAAGTGCCACTTATACCCAGAATTGCCTGGGTAAGAATCTAAAATCGTCAATTTTCATCTTTTTCTTCCATTGATCATCCAAAACCATCTTTTTCTTCTATTTAGCATTCACAACCTGGTTTCCTAAAAAGATCACTCTCAAGACACATCAAATCCAATAAAATAGTCGTAAGTACATGCATATTCTCCAAGTTTAAGCATCGTAAGTGCTACAAATTAATAGAACATCAAGACCCTCAACGTAGAATGTTCCATGTCCTCAGGCAATAAGAACATAACACAATATACATTGATGCTTAACCAAGAGAAGCCTAAGATACCCATGACAGTCAATCATCAAATTTATCTCAAAACGCATTACCCTCTCCAAGTTTAATAGTTTATAACCAATTGTGCATATGTATGAAGCATAACAATGTAACACAAAGGAATCAAGCTATGGCCTTACATTAGCAAAAAATAACCATGCATATGTAAAAGTTACACTATCCAAACAAGTAAGCAGCTAATAATACAACCCATGTGCCCTAAAAATATAGAAGTCCCAATCACTTATATGAAATCATGCATGTCAATGTAGGGACGATCAAGAGACACTCACGCTCAAAAGAGAAGTTCCACCAGTATGCATCAAATATCATAGGCTTACCCTTATTTTCTTCAACTTAGTTTTCATATTTTCAAGTTAGGATCACTCTAGGACTTTATTCGACTTGTAATGTATTCTTCGGGATGGTAAGATACATATAGGAATATAGTGACTAAGCCTCCTTGGCACTACACTTACTTTGGGGTCCATGCTTTAACTAATTTCCTTTTACTCCACCCTTATTTCTCTCTTTTATTCTTTATTGCACATTCAGGTTGGGTGTGGTTTTCTTTATTCTTTCTTTTTCTTCTCTTACCACTCTTATCACTACTTTCTTATTCTTTTATTTCTCCCTTCTTCATACCCAATTTACACTATGAACCCCTATGATAGTCACCCTCAACTTAGGCGATTTGTATGAGTTGAGGTGCACAATATCCAAGGAGGACCAGGGCAAAATAGGTTCATTGTAAGATAAATAGAAAGGTGATAGGTAAAAATAAAGAAATAGGCTATACAGGCTCAATATCGGGGTCAAGGGTTACTATTTCACATTGGGAAAGTTATTTAGACTAAAAGTGGACGTAAAATTAAAATGGACTATGATCCTTTCCTACCAACTGTCCTACAACCTAGGCAAGACTAACTGGGAAAGTTCTAGATTTAACACACAAAGAGAACTAAGTAGTATCTCACTCACACATGACACAAAGTTATATCACAAGCTACTACTTATCCTGTTCATGCACAAGTTATCTATGATTATCATGTCCCTAATCTAATTCCATAAGAAGATTCACAATGGTCACACATATATAATCATCACACAGTTCAAAGACAAGCTATTAAAGGGGTATCATTTTCTCAAGAATCAATAAAAATATGTCAACTAATCTAGATACTCACTTTTATCCTAGTTAAACATAAAAAATCACAAAACAAAACACAATAAGCCTAAACATCTTGGATCTACTAGGAATAACACTTCGGAGAAAAGAGACACGACAACAAAAACCCCAAGAGGATATCAAGACCCGCAAGCAACCCCACCCTTAACTAAAAATCATGCATTGTCCTCAATGTATTAGATTGCCACAAAACAAGAGAGTTAGGGACATACATGTGGCACTACAGGTGCAAAGATCTGATGTCAATAAAACTAACACAAATACAATAACAAAAGACCTTAGGTTGCCTCCCAAGCAGCGCTTGATTTCACATCGCGGTATCAAGGGTTCTTGGTTGAGTACTCAGACTTCCCTAACAAGCCCATGGGTTCCTTGATTATTCAGACTTCATCAAGATAGACCAAAAGTTGGTTTCCAGTTTTCTCTTTCCATTTTAAACTTATAAGTTACACCCCTAATTATTTTTCTGAGTTCTCATTATGCTCATGGGGCGGTGGTATAAAAATAAAGGATCCAAGAAATAGATATGGCCCATTGTACTTTTTGACCCCCTCCGTGAGAAATGTGATTCTCTGATTCTGGCTCAACAAATTCAAGAATATAAATATATATTTCCTCTTTGTCGCACTCTTCTTCAGGTTTGGATAGTTAGATCAAGATTTGACTATCCAAACACAATGTGGAAAAATACTCAAAATAAGGTCCAATACGCCCCAACTCAGATTGTTTTCTTATTTACATCCCCAAATAGCTCTAGTATGTTTTCCTTAAGCGTGACACTATCCATAAGAGTATAAGTAATTTTTGATGCCTTCAATTTTAGCTCTTCAAGTTATCTACTAAGAAATATTTCAATATCAAACCACCCCTAACTAAGTTGTTGGTCGTTCCACGTAGCAACTTTTGTATCCAAATCTACTTATAAGTAGTAAATATCTAAGCCAAACCTATCAACTTTTTGAATAATCTCATGATTACTGCGGACAGGGTATGTCAATGTTTCAAAGAGGCATTCCTTGTGCACACACACTATTCCTACCACACTCCTGCAACACCGCACCATATCGAAAGGATAAGGATCAATAATAAAGAAGTCATCATAACTCCATATTTTCTCTGGCCAAGTTGTAATCTCAAGAAGAGTAGGCATACATTAGTCTATTATCATAGAAGAATAGAAAATAAAAAACTTACAACCTCAATAAATTTAATCAGTCAATCTAGAATTATATTCCCAGTCAACGGAGCCAACATTTGGTAACGCCCAAACTACCCCTCCTTAGAAGGATAAAGTGGTTGTTGTCAAATATAGTAACCAAACTAGGTTTGGGTCGATCCCAGAGGAAATATGTCAGATATCTTACTTGAACTTGTTGAACACACCAGGCAGTACGAAAAAGTGAAAAAGTGGATTTGTAGTAACTAGCAACACGTAACAATGATTTGATGTTTTTGGTTGTAAACAATGTAAGATTAAGACTAGGCTTATATTTCCCCTGGCTTCTCAACTTTGAAGAGTTATCATGCATTATGGAACTAATCTAATACCTTGCATACAGAAGCTGATAGGTTATGTACCATTAGCTATTTTATGGACTCATTGACGAATCTCACCTTTTACCTTTTGACTCTCAGTATGTCGCCTTACTAACCCTTATCCTGGATTCCAGTTTAACTATTACCTTTTGAGTCTCAAGTTATGATATGAAATTTAACCATCTTAAAAAGATAGTATAGGTAAGATTATTTTGATAGGTAACACCAAATAGCTATTGTGATTATTTATTCCTAGTCACTACTCCTCTTGTGGAGTAAGTAGTGATATTCTAGATGGGATCTTAATGTGTTCACCCATCGAGAAATCAATAAGTATGAAGAAAACCCAATACATGCAGGGATCTTTATCTAGAATGACTTGGCACTTTTTCTACTTCGCTAATCCGTCGGAGTTTACACAACCCTAGCTAAGGGATTTAGCCCCCCATAGTTGTAAGATCAATCATGGAATCCATAGACAAAATTATAAAATCAATCTCACAATAATGAAAGAAGAAATCTCAATGTCTTAAATTGAATAACAAACCAAGAACAAACTGATAATAAGAGTATATGGTAGCCCCCAAGGGCCTATCTCTCTGTCTCTAGCATACCCTACTAAACAAAGTCTAAAGGGTATTTATAGATTACAAGAAACACTAGAAATCTAATGCTAAATAAAATAGGAAAACCTAGAATAAATGTCCATAATAATGACTAAAAAAATCACAGGAGTGTATGTAGGTTACATCAAAACCCTAGGAAATGATTCGAAAAAATTTTCATTAGTGGCCATATACGAACAGTATGTGGACCTAGGTAAGTGCCAAAACTTTTGTGTAGATCCTGCAATTCTCTGGTCTTTTGATCTCTACATACACCTTGGTCACATACAGATAGTATGTGCTACATACGAACCGTATGTGACCTTAGTAAGTGACAAGGTCTTCTTTTTCCTACTCCTGAGACTCTAGAATTTAGGTTCGGACACCTATTTTGGTAATCTACGCTCGGTAAGTGGCACTTATACCCAAAATTGCCTAAGTTAGTAGCCAAAATCTTTGATTTTCATCTTTTTCTTTTATTTATCATCAAAAACCATCTTTTTCTTCCATTTAGCATTCAAGACCTAGTTTCCTGCAAAAATCACTCCATAAACACATCAAATTCAATAAAATAGCCGTAAGTACATACATATTCTCCAAGTTTAAGCATCATAAGTTCCATAAATTCATAGCACATCATATGTCCATTGGGATAAGCAACATACCTATTTGGACAAACTAAAATAACCTACGGTGGCATGTAATTTCTCATAAATAGGATGTGCTAAACCCACATTTTTATCTTGTGCCAGATACTACTCCCAAAACTCATACTATTACCCGTACTCTATCTATGAAGTTCATCTTAAAAATAAGCATATGAGAAGATAAGTTTGAAAACACAGTATGCTTTTATTTCAATCTCAAAAACTTGATTTATTATTGAATTTCATAGCTTGTCTGAAATCTCATATCAAAACTGAAATATGATTATGCTGCAACACTTTTGAAACTCAAATTGGTAACTTCAACTTCTTATAAATTTAATACTCAATGCTCAAAGTGTAATATTTTATCAATTCATGAAAACTTTATATCATGGTGTCACTACTCAATGCTTGAAATAACTTTAGTGGATAAACTCAAATAAGCATGAAAACATACACAAAATAATTTGCAACTTATCATAAAACATCATATACTCAAGCATAAGAAGAAGGGTATTGACAGCGCCCAAGCGCACACGCAAGTGTACCTGGTCTAACAAGTAATATAATGGTATCCCACAGAGACTTGTTCGAAAAAACTATCAGATTCTAGTTCACTTATTAAGATTAACTTGATGCAAAGTAACCAAATTTGGAGGTTTATAAAACTAAAAATAAAGTAAACAATGCGTAAAATAAAAGGATTGAGACAATCAATAGAGTAAATAGCAGGGTTAAAGCACTTTGAACCATCATACTATGCTATTGAACTTCATTCATTAACTTGCTTATCTTGGTTGTAGATTCATAGGGTTTATCGCATGATCACGATCTCCCGGCCTCTAATTGTATACCTAACTTGGATATTACAACTACATCATTGAGAGGGGATGTAATAAACAAATAAGTACTTAAAGCTATCATCCTAAATGTGAACCAAGCAAGGCTTATAGGTACATCCCTGTCCTAGACGCTAATTCAAATTCCTTATTTCATAAAGGAATAAGAAACTAACTTTCTTTATCTCCACTTCTATCTTCCTATTCCCCCTCCCGAGATCAAAAGGTTGACAATATATGAATTCTAAGGTTATCTACTCCTTAAAATAATTAAAACAAGGATAAACAAACAACCAAATATGATAAGCAAATCAACAAACTCAATTCAAAATGATAGTAGTCATGTTCTTGGCTTTAACCCAGGAAAGGGAGCGTTCAGCCACTAATCGACATAATTATGATACAAATACTTGGATACATAATCAAACCTATTAATAAGCTAAAGTTAAAGAATAAAAATCCTAAATAAAGTGTTTATCAGCCCCTCAAAATTCTCCAAGACATCCAAAGATGATAAACAAAGTGTACAAAAGATGAATTTATAGTTGGGTAAGCCTAAACCGTGTAGGATTTGGAGGAGGTGTCGCGGCCACAATTGTACTGCATTAATGGAGGCATCATAGGCTATATTTCACCGCTCCAATAGAGGATGTGCGCTCTCTAGTGCACTACAATGGCTGGGGCACCACGGGCATATTGCCTCCACTCACTGAAAGTTGCTTCCTTAATTTTGTCTAAGTGTTCTCGTTCATCCTTGCCTTGTGGTGTTATTTTTCCTTTAATTCCAGCTTGTTCAATCTCAAAATATCATCTAAATCAACTCCTCAAGAATCCTATATAATCAAATACTACACATTAGATTTCAACACAACCTTAACAATAGCAAACTAAAAACTCAAACAATGCACTAGTCTCGACCACTTTATGCTTTAACTTATTATTGACTTGTGGGTCATTCCAACAAAACTTTGAACACTATAAACAAGTTGTTTCACACATAATAACATATTCACACCATTATGAACTCATTTGACACCTTATAATACATCACGATATACTAGAACAACACCTAGCTCAGGATAGTAAAACTAGTTTTCTCGCCTAAACTTTAATTGGTCGATTTAAGTCCAAACTTGTTTGAAAACACTTCTAAACATCATAATTACATACTTGAACACTTATATGCTTATTGTTATCATCATAATTACATAAATCACACGAATTGACTTTAAAATGAGACTAAACAAGCTAGAATAGCAATACTAAGGTGCATAAATACACCCAACATCACCACCCCACACTTAAAGCCTTGTTCATCCTCAAACAACTCTTTACTCTAAGCATCATAAGCTTAGGAGAATCTAAACTTTTACTATATACAACACTCAAGCTAGTAGTATAATGACTACACAGAATGCAAGTTTCTACACTAAGCATGTTACATACACAATTGAAAGCTCAAGAATACTACTCCAAAACATCCAAGCCTCAAAAATTGTCTCACCTAGTTGACACACTCATGCATATTGTTCAATCAAGTACATCATATAAATCATCCATATTCATCAAACATGTGCCCTCACAATAAGAAAGTTACCCATAATCACACATATAAATACAATTTATAACAGAATAGATACAAGAATAAAGTTACGCTCACTCTCACAAGGAGTTCACAAGTTACACATAATGAACCATAGGATTGCCCTTAGTGTAGTGCTCCACTAATATCAGAATGTTAAGCTTAGGATCAAATAGGTGTTTAATGGTTGTAATGTAGGCTAAGGGATCGGTAGGAGCTGTTTTGGCTTAATAATGACTATATTCCCTTAGCGCTTTAATACATCACATTTGATAATTGAGACCAATATCAACAACCCATGTAAACCACTTTCATCTACCACATCTTTTGTTTTGCCCCATCTTATTAAGCTCATTTACATACACTGTAGAGGGAATGTACTTTGTACATATTATTTAATTTTACCCTTTTTTACACCAAATTTATGTAACGCACCACTATGATAGCCACCCTCAACTCAAGCAATTTGCCTTAATTGAGGTGTATAATGTCCAAGAAGGACCGGGGCTAAAACAAGTTCATTGTAACACAACGGGACTACAAATGGAAATTTCTTTAGCATAAATTTTCTCATTCACTCCCAACCACCACATATCAATTTTTACACACCAATAACTACTACTTAGGGGCTTCACTTTCACCTTTTTCTTCTTTAATTTCAAACTCCTTAACTCACTAATTTTACAATAAAGTGCTTAGGAGCTTAGGATCAAATTAAGGTGTATAAAATAAGTTATTAAGCTACACATGAGACTGCCAAATAAAAATCTAAAGGAAAAATGAGTCTTACTAGGATTATGCACAAGGGTAGTTTAAAAAGAAAAGGTATAAAATAAGGCTATCAAAGAAATGCCTATATCATCTCCTAAATCCACATTCTTTATTTCGATTTGCACATACAACAGTCAAGTTCTAGATATCACATGCAATAAGGAATATACAAATACCTCACATCACACATGGAAAATGCTCAACTTTAAGTAGGATCATCATAGACTCTCAACTAAACAATCATATGAGTTCAACTTTAAGCCATCATGTACAATAGTCATAATCATGAGACTAGGAGTATAAAAAGTAGTAATTCACACAATAAACATACTTTTACAAACAAAACACTTGCACTGTGCAATCCCTTATAGCACCGACAAGAATATCCCACTTATTCCAAACACAAAAAATTAAAATTACCCTAAAAACTAGGAATTTCCCCACCCCAGACTTAAAAATCTACAGTGTCCCTAAATTATACTTAAAATTATAAAGAGAAATACTCTTTGAGGCCTCCAGGCCTAGATAGTAGGGGGTCCAAGGACCCCACACTTAGTTTTTTCCATACTCCTTAGCTCAGGTTTTTTGATACTCAAAATTTCCATCAACCTATGACTCAACAAAAACAAAAACTAGTGAAGTGAAAATTAACAAAACTAAAAATAAAAAGTACCTACTTAACTTGGCTTTCCTCCCAAGAATACCTACTTAACTTGGCTCTCCTCCCAAGCAGCAAATAATTTAGAATCACGATACGACCTAGTTCAACTTAATCAAATTCCTTCATTATTTTCCTCACACTTGGAGGTCATCTTCTTATTTATTTCTAACCTCTTGAGTGTGAACTCTCAAGGTCAATAACATTTTCAACTATAGCCTTTTCAGGCTCATCCATCTGCATCATGTCGAGCTTAGGTGGTTGTTGCTTAAGCTGCTCAATGAGGGTGTTCGAAGAGGTATTTTATGGAACTATGTCCACCACCCCACACTTATCCCCTTCAATCACAGTAATCATGCACAAGTCTTTGTAATGGGATAGTGTGTTAAGTGGTTTGTACACTTTGAAAACTGTCTCTTCATCCTCTAACCTTATTGTGAGCATACCCTCTCTCACATCAATCAAATCTCCCTCCGTCGCTAAGAATGGATGTCCTAAGATGATTGGAACCTATTCATCTACCTAGAATCTAAAATAATAAAGTCAGTAGGAATAATAAACTTACCAACCTTTATGAGAACATCTTCTATTACTCTTTCAGGATGGTCTATGGTCCCGTTTGCCAAGTGCAGTAGCATAGAACTTGGTCCAGGCTTTCCAAGCCTAATATGTTGAACAAAGATAGGGGAGAGTGAACTTCCCATGGTCCTTAAGCTTTTTGGGCATCTTTTGAGTCACCACAAAGCTACACTCCTCAGTGAGTGCTACCGCATCCACATTTTGCAACTTAACTTTGTTAGCAACCACATCTCTCAAGTAATTAGAGTACTTGGCCATGCCCTACAAAATATATAAACGAGGTAAGTTAATGTGCAGTTCTCTGAATGTGTCAAAGAAATTCTTGAAACACGCATCCTCGTTTCCCTTTATATGCTTCTGTGGGAAAGGTAGTGGTGGAATCTTCTTCACCTCTTCAGCGACTTTTATTTTTGAGTACTCAGAATTCCTCAAATTTTTAGCAACTTTGTCATTTACCTTTGTAGGAGATTTATCTACATCTACCTCCTTAGTTTCCTTTGGGGGGTCTTTATTAAGACTTTTACCACTCCTTAAAGTGATTGCCATTACTATATTAGGATTTTCAGTATCACTTGGCAAACCACCTTGAGGCTTGGTATTTTGTGCCTATAAAAACTAACCAATTTACAACTCCAAACTCCTTGTAGATGCTTGTTGGCTCTTTATATCTACTACCAATTGTGCTTGAGTAGTCATGATTTGCTTCAGCATCTCTTCTATATTGCTATTTGTGGCTTGATTTGCTTGAGCTTATAGTTGCTGCAACTACTGCTGATGGGCATTCCATTGCTGATTTAGTGGTTGAGTCTGCTACTTCATATTGTAGGCATTCCCATAGTTAGGCCTTAGAACATTGCCCAAAAATATCACAGACTCAAGATTTGCAGCACACATATCTGCAGAATAACCACTATTTCCACACACCAAGTACTTGTTTGCTGAATTGCATTCACAGCAGCTGCAAGCAGTGTAGCACCCAATTTCATATTATTGAGTTGTGTAGTCAATAGAGTTTGTAATGCAAAATCTGAGTAGATATTGTGGTAAACTGATCTACTGCCAAAACACCTACAACCTTTTTAATAGCACTCCTTGAGTCTGAATGCCACTCTGGATTTCTTTATGCCATCTGGTTCAATAAAGTATATAGCTCATTGTACGTCATCTCCAAAGCTTGACCACCTTGTAAAAACCTATAAAAATTCCCTCATAGTTTGAGCCTTAAGTATGTTAAGTGAAGTGTCATTCCAGACTTAAAATTTTGAGAGGTGTCTTTCCTAGTATGAAATATTTTGAACCGTGTAGAATTTCCCTAATATCGAATTTTTTTATGTATATCATTGAGTTAGATTTCTAATGATACTAATTTCGTCAAAATCCAACATCGAACGAGGAAGTTATGGCTGTATTACTAAACATTATCGGAATCATCCAGGTGTGATGGACGATTTGATGGACCATCAAGTCTGCGATAGACCGTCAATCGTCCCATCAAAACAAAGGTAGTGACCCATTTTTTTAGCCATTGTGCGATGGCCAAAATGATAAACCGCTAACTTTTTGATGGACCATTACTTTGACCATCGCTCTAAGGCAGTGTGGCCTCATTCTGGTCATCGTACGATGGCCAAAATGGTAGACCACCAAACTTTCAACAGACCATCGCTGAGACCATTGCATCAAGGCAGTATGTCCCTTCTTCTGGCCAGCATACGATGGACGATCCGATGGACCATCGAACTTTTAATGAACCATCGATTCGACCGTCGTAGCCCCCATTTAGTATTTTTAACCCATTTTTAAAGGGATATTTTGGTCTTTTCCCCTCTTTTAAACCCTCTTATATATTTTATATGAAGCAGCTGTCTCATTTTCCCATCTCTAACACTAATGAGTTAGGGTTTTCTCCTCCAAATCAAATCAAAACAAAATTCTTCTCCATGGAATCTAAGAACTCACCATGGATTCTTCAAATTGAGTTGAGATTCAAGTTTCCTAAGTCAAGTTTGGCAAGAACCCTCTCTTTCAAGGATAAGAATAAGATTTTACAGAAATCTTGTTCATCCAATGTCATAATCTAAGGTATGTGGGCTTTTAAACAAGGGTAACCCTTTCACCCTTGTGCCCAAAGGCTTATTTACATAATGATTTTCCTAAAATCTATGAGGTTTTACATGAATTTGAATTGGGGGTTTTCATCCATTATTATTGAATGCCTTATCTTGATGTTTCCCATGAATTAAGAGTCAAATGGCATGATTTCTGCATGTTTTATTAAGAATTTATAGCTAGGTATAAACCCCATGATTTTACTTCTTGAAAAGCTAATATTTTCAATATTTGAGGTATTAAAGTCTATGACTATATTGAGATTTTAAGATAAATTTCTGAAATTCCCAGATCTCCACATGATTTATGAATCTATATGCTATACATTGTGCTTTTGATGAGCTTTAACTTGAGATTGAACTATGGGTTAGTAAGCCCTATTTGGGACTTGTGAATTTGTGAACTCTTGTGCTATAAGTACCCATGATTTGAGTATTTTAAGATGATTGAGAAATTAATTGACCTAATGGTCCGAGAGTTTTGAAATCCACTTCACTATATGAGATTATTTATTTGATTATTGGGTTCATGGTGAACCATGAGATTATTCTAAAAGTAGATTTTTATGAGATGAGCGTAGATAATCCAAAGGGAGTAGTATTTAGCACTGAGTGGGTAAGTTACTACGGTTTCTTACCCTAAAACTATGCTCCACCGTAGGTTGGGCCTGAGGACGAGTTTATGATTATTGGCCTAAGGCCGAGTTGATATTGGGCCTGAGGCCGAGTTTCATTTAGTGATCACTAGACCCAGGTTTTACTCCCTGGCAAGAGTATGACGCTCCTCCCCAATGTGGGGTATCTTCCTTAGGAGGACAAAATATTGGACTTCATGTAGCTCGCATGGTTTATGTTAGTTATGAGAACCTCTTTTGCCTTTCAAACTTGAGATCAGCTACTTCCTCGAAAACTAAAGTATTTTCCCTCCTATGAGCTATTTTTCTACTAATGAGGTTGTAAAATGGTTTCCTAGCTAAAATATTCCCTTAATATGAATTGCGTCTTCAAAAATAAGTGTTTTCCCTTGATTTGGTATTTTCCCATGAAACCTTGAAATGAGTTATTTTCACTAAACTAGAGTATCTTTCTTTTGAGATTGAATGATTTCCCTAAAGCTTAAAATAAGATATTTTCCTAAAGTGAATGAAATGCCTTCAAGTATGTTTCAAAGTGATATGATTCCGAATTCCAAGTATTTGAGTTCAAAAAGAGTTATGAGATCTTGAGCACTAATGAAGTTTTACTCTCCTTGAGGCATATGCATGAGTTAATAGTATTATTTAAAGCCCCTTTGGTCTTGAGTATTGAGAATAGGAGAAGATTTTTGATTTTAAGGTTAAAGAATGATGACTCACGAGATTTGTGTTATGTGCCTCATCTTACATGATTTATGAGCTTTACATTTGATACTTGTTCAAGCTATGTGAATCATCCCATATTGCATACATGATTTGACTGAAGAAGGTTGATACTGTTTTATACATATGCATTCACCCCCATATACTCAGTACATTCCCAAGTGTTGATCCACATATATGTCTATGTGCTACATTGTCTCATAATGTAGGTACAAATTGTAGCATATGTACCATGTCCAATTAGTTTGCAGCTTCCAATTGGCAGGTGACGAGTACTTTTGATTCAAGGGCTTGAGTCAGTGATACGGTTGAGATGAATGGTATTTCCTTTTTTAGTCATATTGAGTCAGGGTGCTTGGGAGTCATGACCTAACTACCCATGATCAGTACTAGTAGAGGCTTCATAGATCGTAGGTAGAAGTTGATGTATTGGGTTTTGATTTTGTTGTAAAAAGTTGAGTTGTAACCTTGTGACTCCAGTTTTGGTATTGAGCAAATTCATATTAGAGTTATATTCTGCCTTATTCTTTTGGTTTTATGCATTTTATTTAGTTATTTATGTGTGATTCCAAGTGAAGGGTTAGCTTGGGGTCGCTTATGACCCTAGGCACCGTGTAGCGTCTCGAGGGGTAATTTCGGGTCGTTACACACCTGCAACTGAATCTAGAAACATTTTTGTGTTATGGTCAAGTGCCTCAACAAAAGTATGAGTTAATACCTCATTGGAATATTAATGGTGTGGACAGCCCCATAAAAGATCCTTAAAATATTCCCAATCATGATATAAATTTCCATCTGGCTTATGCTTGAAGCACACAATCTCACTGCTAAGTCTTATAGTCTTGCCAGATGAGAAAAATCGAATGAGGAATCTCTGAGCTAAGTTATCCCAAGTAGTGATTGAATTTTCCCACTCAGTATTCAACCACTTCTTTCCTTCCCCTAACAATAAAAAGGGTAATAGTGTCAGCCTAACATAATCAGTTGACACATCCATAGGGATGAATATGTCACTGATCTCCAAAAAGTTCTGTAAGTGGACTTGTAGATCTTTATGCAAAAGCCCGATAAATTGTCCACTGCGATCAGAAGCTGTACCATATTTTATTTGAGATCAAAATTACCTCCAGCAGTCGGTTTTTGAAAAGGGGAGGTCAAATTTGTCGGAAGTAGGATTGTCACTTCACAAATTGTCCTATAGGCAAGTTTTTCTTCAGTCATGATAGACGTATTATCTTGATCTTCAATGATATGAGGAATATGAGGGAGATGGATTATTTTTCTCCTTCATTGATGGAAGTGTGTCTCAGGTTTGGGATTTGGTTCAACCAATTCCCGATCCGTTGCCATCTTACTAATTTGTAAACCTATTTTCTGCAAATACAAAACCAAGCACAAAGCACCACCAAAATCTAAAAAGTAAAACTAAAACTTAAATAGTTACCAATTTACAAGTCCCCAACAATGGCGCCAAAAACTTGACAGCGGCCAAGCGCACACGCAAGTGTACGTGGTCTACCAAGTAATATAGTGGCCTTAAAGAAATCCAAGTATTGATCCCACAGAGACTTGCTCCAACAACTATCAAATTCTAGTTCACTTAATAATATTAACTTGATGTGAAGTAACCAAAATAGTTTGGAGATTTGTAAAACTAAACGTAAAGTAAAAAATGTGTAAAATAAAAAACTTGAGACAATCAATAGAGTAAAGCCTAGGGTTAAATAACTTTGAACCATCATACTACTCTATTAAACTTCATTCGTTAACTTGCTTATGTTGGTTGTTGATTCGTAGGATTTATCTCATGATCATGGTCTCCCGGCCTCTAATCGTATACCTAACTTGGACAATACAACTACATTATTGAGCGGGGATGTAATAATCCAATTTAGTTCTTAAATATATCATCCTACATGTGAATCAAGAAAGGCTTCTAGGTACATCCCAATTCTAGACACTAATTCAAATTACTTATTTCATAAAGGAATAAGAAACTAACTTTGTTTATTCCCACGTTCTATCTTTCTATTCCTCCTCCCGAGATCCAAAGGTCAAAAATATATGTATTTTAAGGTTAGATACTCTTTAAAATAATTAAACAAGGATAAACAAACAACCAAATATGATAAGCAAATCAACAAACTCAATTCAAAATAATAGTAGTCATGTTCTTGGCTTTAACCTCGGAAAGGGGGCGTTTAGCCACTAATAGACATAATCATGATCCAAATACTTGAATACATAATCAAACATATTAAAAGATAAAGTTAAAGAATAAAAACCCTAAATAAAGTGTTTATCAGCCCCTCACAATGCTCCAATATGTCCAAAGATGATAAACAAAGTGTACAAGAGGTGTATTTATTGGGCAAGCCTAAATCGTGTAGGATTTGGAGGGGGCACCACGGGCACAATTTCATCACACTAATGAGGTAATTTAGGGATATATTTCACCATTACAATGGAGGATTCTCTGTCTCTAATGTACTGGAATGGTTGGGGCACTGTGAGCATATTGCCTCCACTCACTGGAAGTTGCTTCCTTAATTTTGTCTAAGTGTTCTCGTCCATCCTTGCCTTGTGGAGTTATTTGGCCTTAAATTCCATCTTTTTAAACATAAAAATTTATATACATCAACTCCTAAAGAATCCTACATTATCAAACACCATACATTAGAGTTCAACAGAACACAACCTCAACAATAGTGAACTAGAAACTCAAACGAAGCACTAGACTCCACCACTTTATGCTTTAACTTATTGGTGACTCATGGCTCACTTAAACTAAACTTTGAACACTATAAACAATTTTTTCCACACATAATTACACATTAACACCATTATTAACTCATTTAAAATCTTGGAATCCATTACGATAGACTAGAACAACACCTAGCTTAAGCTAGTAAAACTAGTTATCTCTCCTAAACTGTAATTGGTCGATTTAAGTCCAAACTTATTTGAAAACACTTCTAAACATCATAATTACATAATTTAACACTTATATTCTTTTTTATATCATCATCAACACTTAAAGCACATGAATTAGCCTCAAAACAACATCAAATAAGCTAGAATACCAACAGTAAGGTGCATAAATACACCCAACATCAGGTATGAACCCTAGTTATAAAAATCTCAAATTCATGATAAAAACTTAACTTTTGAGTACAGGGATCAAATATTATCCTTTTTAAAACCCCACATACCTTGACTTAGTAAATTTCATGCGGAAAACTCGAATTGGAATCTAGCAAGCTTGAATTTTGGTGAAAAATTCTTTCTTTGTAATTTTGAGGGTTTAGGAAGAGAGAATACATTTTCCTTTGGGTTATGAGGGTAGGAATTGCATTTCATATTATTGGAAAGTTGTTTAATAGGTCAAATACCAAAACTCCCTCGACCTAAACTGGAAAAAAAAAACTGGTATTTCTATACCTTTGAGTGTGGCACACCCTTATCGCGTCACTCCAAGGGAATGACTTGCCCTTATCGCGGCACGACCAGATTATGGAACGCTCTTATCGTGAACCTTTACTGGTTTCTATGTAATAGTGTGTCTCCCTAATGTGTGAGCAGACGCTTACATGTTTGAGGCTTTTAACTGAGAATGATTGCTAGATCTTAAGCAACTATTGTTGTTTTTGATTGTTTTATCTTTGATTTTGCAATAGAAGCTAAGATACAAGAGAACCAACAAGGATGGAAGTAAAAGAGTTGAAATCTGAAGAAAATAGAAGAGAAGTGTCACTGGCAACATTCCTAATAAGTCGTCAGCTTTGTGATAAGTAATCAAAAATACTGTCAGCCTTAGACAGAGAATGGACCTTAGCTAAAAGTTGTGGTGACATTTCCTGATAAGCCATTAAGATGTTGATAAGTCGTCAGAGTTTCCTTCAGCCTTAGGCAAAACATGTGAGCTGAGGTGGAGAAGTGACGACATTGTCTGATATGTCGTCACACTTTTGATAAGTTGCCAGGATTCATTGTCAGCCTTAAACAGGAAGTGCTAAAATTGAAGAGGGAGCTGATGATATTTGTAATAAGTCGTCAGACTCCTGATAAGGTATCACGAATGTCGTCGCCTAATTTGAGTAATTATTAAACTCTGTGATTTTGTTTCCTTATTTAGGCTGAACTATTTAAAGCATAGTTTAGGGTTTTCTAAGGGAGGGGGGGAACATATTTGGACACACATATTTTGTTACTTTTCTCTCTAGTTTCTTGGATTAAAAAACAATTAACTTTGAAGAGATTTTCATCAATATTTTGGGATTTCTATTGTGATCTAATCTGAGAATCACTAGTTACTATTCATCTTATGGTAATTTCATCTTTCAAAATTATGAGTACAACTAATTGTTTTGACTATTACATTATAAGTGGCTAAACCCCTTTAAACCGAATTATGGGATCTATGGGTTAGTGTTTAAGGTTTTAAAGGTAATAGGACTTCTTGATAATTCCTAGATTTTAATCATCGTCTAGTGGTTGCAAACGATAGATAGTATCTACTTTGATTTTCTTGAGATAAGAAATCAAACACAGTTGGAAGTGAATTATTGACAGGGACTTGGAAGCACTAAACTTCCATTTAATAATTGACGTTGTAACAAGGTTGATTAACCTGAGGTAAAGTCTGGTCTGTGAATATAAATTCCCTAAGTCCGAGAGGATTAGGTAATTAAATACTTAAGTAGGTCGAGAGACATTTAGGCATAACTTCAATAAAGATAATCTATTGTCCTACCTACCGTGAGAATCTTGAATCATTATTAGCATCTATCAAGTACCAAAACCGATAGTGAATGTAATTCTGGTTTTCCATAAACTCTTGATTACAAACACTGAAACTAAAGTGACCAAGAATTATTTGCTAAATCTCACAATCCCTATTTCAGGAAACATCCAACTACCAGTTGATTAAATCGCAAACGACTTAAGTTCACACCATATTTCCTTGGGATTCGACCCCAACCTAGTTGGGTTATATATTGACAATGATCACTTATATTCTCATTTGATAGGTGTGGTTTGAGAGTTATCACTCCCCTCCGTGGCACTCCCTTAACGTGGACCCTTACTATTTTAGGGACCCAAAATCCATTCCAGAAATTTCAAAACACTTTCTAGTGGTCTCGTTATCATTCATTATCATAATTCAACACCAAAATCACCATAAAACATGAAGGAGATATCAAATAAAATCATAGAAATTTTGGGGTTTAAGAGAATCCTAGGCCCTCCTCAAATGTCCTACAAATGGCGAATAGAATTAAAGTGGTCCCCGAAGGAATCATAGAGGATGTTCCTATCAAGTTTGGTACATTTATTATTCCTGTTGACATTATTGTTCTCTATTATGCTTCATTTAAAAGGGTACCAATCATATTGGGATGTCCATTCCTAGCTACCAGTGGAACTTTGACAGATGTGAGAGAAGGCACGCTCAAAATGAGACTAAATGATAAAGAGGAAGTTTTAGAGTGTACAAAGAACTCAAAACAACATTGTATTTTAGATATCTATGCATGATCACAGTGATGAAAGGGGGAGAGTGTGGGATAGAGGAGATCAACCTTTCCATTGCTTATTTAGACTCTCTCATGGACTTTCCTGAGTTGACAGATAAGCTTGAACATGCAAAACTTGAGAGGAATCCTGTAAGGCGGCTATATGAAAATTCGTAGACCTTTATTGTGAGAAATCGAGAGGTCAAAAAAAGAATAATACAAACCCCGATATACAGAAAAAGAATGATACAATATGGATGATGAGTTGTAATGTAATTCGTGTCGCAATAATAAATCAAGCACTGCTTGGGAGCCAATACAAGTTAACATAGCCATTTATATTTAATTAGTTTTCCTTTAGTATCACCTTCAATTTTATTTTTGTTTTGTCTTTACATGTTGAAGGGATATCTGAGTACCTGAGTTCTTAGCCAAGAACATGGCAAAACTAAGTATGGGGTTCCCCGAACCTCTTTGTTGGATATAATGCTACAAGACAGGCCTAGAGGCCTCAGGGAGTATTCCTAATCCTTATCATTTGATTTATACTTTAGGGAAAAAGTATAATTTTTATGTGAAGAGTGGAAAATCTTCTGATTTTTTTAGGGATAAGTGCAGTATAGGAATTTCATTTTTCTAGTTTATGATTAAATTTAAAAATTAAAAAAATATTTTATTTTTTTGTTTATTTTCAATTTTCGTTGGTGTATATTTAGCATAACGGGGGTGGGGGCATTTGAAAAATCACTCCAATGTCCATATAGACCACCACATAGAGAACAGCATAATCCTTATAAGATCGAGATGGTGCACACATCTCTCTCCGGGGAGTATATCTACAATCTTACCAAAAGTCGGGTCCATCATAATATGGACATAGATTATTGAGATAGGATATCCAACCTCCGAGCTCACTTTCATTCCAATATTTCATGGTAACAAAATAATAAAAAAAAAAAATATTCCACCTAACACACGAAACAAAAGAAAATTACAAACAAATATTTACAAGTTTGAATCCAAACAAGTAAACTAAGATTACAAACTAACTCAATACATCAAATTGTTCACTGGCAATGGTGTCATTTTTGATAACTCTCAACTTACACATTTATTTAAGTACAAGGTGGTCATTGTTAATATAATAATCCAACAAGAGCCGGGGTCGAATCCATAAGAAACAATGCAAGTGGCGATTAAGTATGTTTTAAATAAAAGTTACTTGCTAAATTCAAACCTATTATACAAAATATTTTGGGGATTTTCAATGTTTTCAATGATATAATTATCCTTGCATTGGGCTTCTAAAGAACTAACTTGCGGTTAAGAATGATTAGGGTGTAAACAATTAGGAACGAATCTTGGGACTTTGCTTCTTAGAGGAAAATTAGGCATGGGAACACGATGATTCGGTGTAAATTCTAATTGTTGATAATGTGGTAGGCTAGGTTTAAAGTCCTTGAGGCTAGTTCTTCAACAAAACCTCAAATATTTCACTCATTAACCCTTTCAAGTACCTAATGAGTGTGTCAATTAAAGCAACCCAACACCTTAATTGGGTATCCCTATTTCTAGTATGATACCCATGGTACAGTCAACATTGTAATCACCCTTATGTCTAAGATAGTGAGAATTAGCAAACTATGCCCATAAATTGTTTACTATTGTCTTGGTTCCCACATCCATTTTTCAAGGATCATGTGGGTTCCAAAAGTTCAACCAAACCCCTCTTTTAAGGATAGTTTGAGATTTTAAGAGTTTGGGATTTTCATCCATCAAACCCATTTAGGTATTTGGGGCTTTCACCCACAAATCCCAACCAATTCAATCAGGCAATAGTAGAACCCATCACCAACAAACTAGAATCTACACAAATACATCACAACCCTCACACAATTGCACCTTAATCAAGCATAACCCCAAGAGGTAGATCTAGCACATCATAAGGATAATGAAAATAAATATACCAAGATGTCCATCAAAGTTATTAATAAGAAAAATAAAGAGAGGACAAACCACACTTTATACTCAAATGAATCTTTAATAGACAAATCCAAATCTACACTTTAGAGTTCTTCTAATTAAATCTTGCCTCAAATTAGTGTAAATTTAAGCTCCAAGCTCCAAGAAACTACAAAAACACTAAACTAGGGATGGGCGGTAGACTTATGAAATGATGGATGACTCCCTAGAATGAATGATTTTTGAGCCTTAAATGGGATTTGGGGTCGGCTAGCCAAAATGACATAATTGCCCTTGGGTATAATCTCGCTAGTTCGTGATCACGAAAACTTGTGTGCAATTGTGTCAACCGGGAATATGTTAAGATTACTGTGATCGTGGTCCTTTGACCTATTTTAATTGGCCTTCATCATGGTCTGAGGACCACGATCACGGTAACTTAGACCATGTTCTGCTCTAGGTCTACTAGTTGTACTTTTTTCCTATTTGATCCATTTTAGCTTGAATCCACATTTTTCCTTCTCATAACTTGTATGCCTGCAAAATGTGGATATTAGTGCATTTATCACAAGTTTGTTTCACTTATTCATTCAAAATATGGTCATGTGCACGAATGTTGAGTGTAAATAAGTGGTAAATTCACTACTCATTAACACCCCCAACTTAAAGCTTTGTTTGTCCTTAAGTAACGCTACATTTTACCATGAGACAATGCCATGTATGCCCAAATCTTATGCCCCAGTGATCATAATGACTTCACTCTTAGGTACTACCATAAATAGTTCTTCAAACATGGGCAAAGCTATTCTCAAAGCACCCCTCAACTTAAAATGCAATTCACTAGGATGTAAAAAACTTCAAAGAGAAACCATGCAACAATCACTAATAATTTAAAAATGACTGCTCTTTGACCTCTACTACATTACACCTTTTTTTCCTTATTTTTCAGGATATGACAAAATAGTCCACCTCAACTTGTTTACATGCCTTCTTACAAGAAAGAAAATTCCACACACCAAGTTATAAAATATTCAACAAAGAATTTAAGTGAAAAATTCTCTCTCTCTCTCAACAACTTTCGATGTTAACAAGTACTATGCCATAGGCTTGCCCTATTTTTAATCGACACTATAATGAATCCACTTGGTTGGAGATCTCGAAGGGATTTTTGAGCTTGTAACGTAGGTTTAGGGTAGGGTAGAATATGATTTAGTAACATATGGCTACACCCTCCTTGAACATCTGCATCACACTCTTCCATCCAACATTTGACCATGGGCCACTTTTTTACTTTACAAAAGTACCTACTTTTATTTCCTTAGTTCATCCATTTTATTTTCATTTCTTTTTCTTACATACTTCATGCTTTTCTTTCCATTGTTGGATCCTTTCTTTTTCTTATACGTTTGTTCTCAATGCTTAAGCTTTTACTCACTCATGTACAAATTTGTGGCCCAAAGTTACCTCTTCCAGTCAAAGTAGGTGACTAGGGGTAACATCTATGTACGGGTAGGCTTTATAGGCTAAAATGGACTTTCAAGTTAATAAAGATAGCCTAAGATCATCTAACCAACCAAGTATAATCAAAAATTAGCCTTGAGAGACTAATGGGTCAAGTTCTAGATGGAAAGAGTATACATGATATTTAGACAAATAAGCTCACCGCACATGGCATGCAAACTCGCAAAGCAGGCTCAATTACCCCTCCCGCTAGAGAAAAAATGGAGTATCTATCAATTTTTTGTTACAAGCCAATATTTTAGAGTCACAAGAAGAGAAAAAGAATTATTACAAGGTCGCTCATGTCCATGCCCTTGATTTTTAAAAAAAATTGTATGGAGGGGGGTGTTTGCTTTGCATTTGCACCGCACATAATTTACTAAATATGGCCTTAACCCCAGCCTTTGTCTCATATTTTGGATTTCATACAGGCATACCATATGGCTACTCAAACTTCGTCATAGGTATGAAGGTGATCCCAAATCCAAAATGCTACAGGTACTCCTATTTCCCTTTCATCCATGGCTCAAAACTCTATCACGACGTACTTCCCGTAAAAATGTCATCACTTAATCTATCATAAGGAAAGGCTTTCCCAACATCATTATTAAAAGAAATAAAAAACTAAAAATAAAAACCATTAATTCATAAAATTTACATATTTTGTGTGAACTAAGTTCAAGTATTGCAAGCCAATGTGTACTCAGACAAGGGTAGGGCCACAATCCCTAATAAAAAGACGACCTCACTACATAATTGAAAAGAACAAGAAGGGTCAAAGGGCTCCCCAAAACCACATTGATAACCATGATGAAAGCTGGGCATAGTTGCCTCCCATCAAACGCTGAATTCAAAAATAAATAACATAAATATAAAAATAATAGTTGCCTCCCATCAAACGCTGAATTTAACGTTGCGGCATGATGCCTCTTTAATCATCATTTATGTCTCCACTTAGAGGATTTGAATTTCCTACCCAATTTTTTATCAATCTATTTTTTAAGTGTGTTGGGAAAATGCAAGGGCACGATGAAACATGTTCCATCATACCACTTTGAGGACTTGAACCTTTTACCTAATTTTGCATCAAATTTTCGAGTAGGCTCGCTGGGTGCTGGTGAGAACATCAAGAATCCACTGGTTACACTTCGAATTTTGAATTTATTTGCCTTCAAGAGAGGATCTTCATTTTGCCCTTTTGGAATGACAAACTCCAAAATGTAGGGATTTTCCTCCTCATCTCCAAAATTTATTATATGCTTGGGTGATTCGACTTTCATCACATCCACCAAGTATAATGTTGAAAAGTGGTTTGAATGAGATTTTTTTCCTAATTTTAAATTTGCATCCTCCTTGAAATTCTTAGCTTGAAATGAACTAGAATCTTCACACAAGATTTACTTGACTTTTTCATTTGACTCTAGTATCACTTCCTCAATTTCGGCATTTTTCACTATTGTTGGTTCGGTTGGGTGGCAAATCACCGAGGATTCTTCAATTTCAAGTTCATTTAGAAGTGTGGGCATGGTCGTAGTATTTTTATGATGGACCTCCATGCCTATCTCTTCTATCTTCTTGATTTTCTCATTACATGCCTCCATGGATTGATGCATAATATGCATATTATCCCCCATTGATTTCACCCGATCCAAGATAAGTTGAAGTATTTGCTTTAATACCACTATTTTAGGTGCTTCGTTCTTGCTTTTCTTGATCATAAGACCTATCAAAATCATAAGACGAAGCAACAATTGGGTTAGCATAACGGGGGTGGAAGCATTTGGACAATCACTCCAATGTCCATATCAACCACCATATAGAGAACAACCATACTCCCTATAAGATCGCAATGGTGGACACATCTCTCTTCAGGGAGCATATCTATAATCTCGCCAAAAGTGGGGTCTATTATAATATGGATATAGATTGTCCCGATAGGATCTCCAACCATCGAACTCATTTTCATTCCAAGATGCCATGAAAACAAAAAAAATCCACCTAACAAAGGAAACAAAAGAAAATCACAAACAAATATTTACAAGTTTGAATCCAAGTAAGTAAACTAAAATTACAAACTAACTCAATATACCAAATTGTTCCCCAGCAATAGTGTCATTTGTTATAACCCTCAACTTATACGTTAATTTAAGTACAAGGCCATTGTTGTCAACATAATAACCCAACAAGAGTCGGGGTCAAATCCACGAGGAACAATGTAAGTGGCGATTGGGTATGTTCGAAATAAAAGTTACTTACTAAGTTCAAACCTATGATACAAAATAATTTGGGGGTTTTTAATATTTTCAATGATATAACTATCCTTGCATAGGGTTTCTAAAGGAATAACTTGTGGTTAAGAATGATTAGAGTGTAAATAATTAGGAATTAATTCTAATTGTTGATAATGTGGTAGGCTAGGTTTAAAGTCCTTGAGGCTAGTTCTTCAAAAAAACCTCAAAAATTTCACTCATTAACCCTTTCAAGTACCTAATGAGTGTGTCAATTAAAGCCACCCAACACCTCAATTGGGTATCCCTATTTCTAGGATGATACCCATGGTACAGTCAACCTTGTAATCACCCCTATGTCTAAGATAGTGTGAATTAGCAAACTATGCCCATAAACTATTTACTATTGCCTTGGTTCCCACATCTCTTTTTCAAGGATGATATGGTTTCTAAAATTTCACCCCAAACCCCTCTTTCAAGGATGGTTTGAACTTTTGAGAGTTTGGGATTTTCATCTATCAAACCCATTTAGGTATTTAGGGCTTTCACCCACAAATCCTAACCAATTTAATCATGCAATAGTAGAATCCATCATCAACAAACTAGAATTTACACAAATACATCACAACCCACACATAATTGCACCCTAATCAAGCATAACCCCAAGAGGTAGATCTAGCACATCATAAGGATAATGAAAACAAATATACCAAGATGTCCATCAAGTTATTCATAAGAAAAATAAAGAAAGGAAAAACCACACTTTATACTCAAATGAATCTTCAATAGACAAATCCAAATCTACACTTTAGAGTTTCTCTAATTAAATCTTACCTCAAATTAGTGTAAATTTAAGCTCCAAGCTATAAGAAATTACAAAAGCTATAAACTTAGGAAGGGTGGTAGACTTGTGGAATGATGGATGATGTAGTAGAATGAATGAGTTTTGAGCCTTAAATGGGATTTGGGGTCGGATGGACAAAATAACATAATTGCCCTTGGGCATAATCTTGCTAGTCCGCGATCGTGACAGCTTGTGCGCGATTGCATCAACCGCAAACGTGTTAGGATCACTGTGATTGCAGTTCTTTGACCTGTCTTGAATGGCCACCATCGCATTCAGAGGACCATAATTGTGGTAATTGAGACCGTGTTCTTCTTGAGGTCTAGTAGCTGCACTTCTTCTATCCTTTTTCATCCTTTTTATCTTGCATCCATATCTTTCCTTCTCATAACATGTATGCCTTTAAAATATGGATATTAGTGCATTTAATCACAAGTATGTCTCACTTATTATTCAAAACATGGTAATGTGCATGAATGTTGAGTGCAAATGAGTGGTAAATTCAATACTCATCATCCATTCCTTAGCCTACATTACAACCCTTTAAGTGCTACTTGATCTTGAGCTTTGACGTTCTAGTATTAGTGGAGTACTACACTAATCGCAAGCCTATGGTTCATCTTATGTGACATGTAAATTCTTTATGAGAGTCAGCGGGATTTGATTCTTACACCAATTCTTGTCATAAATTGCATATTTAGGAGTGAATAGGGTGATGCCCTATGGTAAGGGTGCGTGTTTAATGATGGATAGGTAACTTATATGATTTCTTTGTTGAGTAATATCCATGATTTTGCCAACTTGATAAAATCAACTCTTGAGAATAGGATGTTTTGAAGTAGTATTCATGAGTTTTCATTGTAATGTGACATGCCTAATGTAGAACTTATTATTCATGTCGTCGTTGTAGTTCTAGCTTGAATATCTTAGTGTATGTAGTAGTGTAGAATATTCCTTGATTGTGCCTTGTGTATGAAATTGTTTGAAGACGAACAAGGCTTTAAGTGTGAGGTGGTGATTTTAGGCATATTTATACACTTAAGTGTCATTATCTATGTAAGTTTAGCCTAGTTTTAAGGATAACTTAGCATTCTTATATGAATAATTAGTGATATTGGCATATTTGTATGCTAACCCTTATGTTTAGGTGGTTTAAGGTTCATTTGAAAAAATTAAACAATAAGAACAACAAAGTCAAGGCTAGACTTGTTCACTAGTCAAACCAAAAGAGGTTAATGGAGATGCATTGGGTGACTTTTAAAGCTGCAAATGAGCTACAATAGATGATGGAACAAGGAGCAACTTTGACAGGCAATAAGGGGCAAACCCAAGCAAAATTGTCCCTAGTTGATGCATCCCCCGCATCGTACAACCTAGAAATGGATCCTAGCCTCTACACTTCCCTCTATCTTGATTGAGCTACTAGATTAGCTTTACTACAAACCCCACGCCGCACCCCCCTAGTCAATGTAAAGAGCTCTGTGGTGCACAACTCCTAGAAATGGGCAAAGTCGATCCCAAAGTTCTAGTTTGTGTATAAAATGTGTGGTACTTGTACCCAATCCTTATAGGAATATATTGGAAAACTTGGAGGATATATAAATATCTTAAAAAATTTTAAAGGAGTAGGGAACATGTGGATTCAGTCCATAACACGAAATTAAAACACACATTCCTAAACCGAGTAGGATTTGATTTTCTACTTATCTAGGCAAAGGGGTCAATGCACATATTTTGTTTAAGGCTTCATATGGATGAAATTTTGGACTATAAAATAAGTACTTAGACATATTTACACAGATCTTTGGAGTCTACACAAATTGGAGAGGAGGAGTAGATATTAAGAAGCTCAAACTAGGGTTCTTTCTTCTTCTTTTTCTTTCTTGTAGTTTAATTTATGAATTCATCTATGGAGATTCTTTGTATAAATATGAGTGGCTAAACACCCTCTTTTTAGGGTTGAGTCTACAACATGATTGTTTTAATTATGATTTGTTGTTGGTTAATGTGTTTATCAAGTATTGTGATTATTCTTGTATTTTTGTTTTACTATTCTAAAGAGTCATGAACTTTGGAATAAACCTAAGTCCCACAATGCATTGACCATAGGACTAGAAGTATGGAATGAAGAACATAGGGAGTGTGGATTATATCTTTAATTTATTAAACTCTAATTTTTAAAGGCTGATTTACAGTTAGGATAGAGATATACCTAAACACTCCACTTAGTTAATAAAATGGAAAGATAACTTAGTGCATCTGAATTAGAGACTCACATCCCCTCTCAATGATGTAGTTATAAGACTAATTTGGGTAGATGAATTAGAGGGTGACCATCCCCGAGTTATATTATCAACCTCGTAAATCAATAATCATGATAAACAATAATACTGGATAGAAATCATAGTTATGCATGAATGTCAAGTAGATGCCTCAACCTTTGAATTCTCCATATATTGTTTACAATCCACGTTTCATATAATTATTATTTCTATTATTTAGTTTATAAGAAAACAAAACTCAAACTCATTTTGGTTGCAAATTGCATTTGTTTAACCTAAATAGTAATACTAAAATTGGATTGTATGTTACTCACCAAGTTCCTATGGGGTTGATATCCGGCTCGCAAGAGTCACTTTCCTACTTGGTTGATCACGTACACTTGCGTGTGAGATTGAACGTAACACGCGACCCATATACCACATATATCTTACAAGAGATAGCTTTTATGATAGGACACCATGAGCGGAGACACCTATATACTAACACAATCTCATATATCAATCAACCTTACCGGCAAAAAAATCGATCAAGGATTTTATAAGGTGTTTTAGTTAACCTTGCAAGCAAATACCTCGGTCAAGGGTTTTATAAAGTGTTTCCTTTTCTTTTAGAATTAGAGTTTCTCAGTAGCTCCAATCTCATGAGTATGCAAATGAGGATGTATGCTCATAACTAATGAAAATAATGAGTCAATCCATAATGGTACCAATAAGCTCGGAATCAACTCAACATGTCGATATCACATGATATATGCCTTCACATGCACCGCTGGATTAATAAGTCATGTAATACATCAATAATATCAATCCAAGCCCTTCTCTCGAGCATCACAATAATGATACGACAATTAATGCTCAAATAAGACCTATAGGTTGGTTGGGGAAAACTCCAAAACTAGGGGTCTTCTTATCGAGATAAGCTTGAGTGGTCAAGCCCTGCAATGAGATCATGCGCAATGCAATCCCCCACTCAGGGGTCACCATAATAATAACCCTAAAGTCAATAATAATATTCACATAAGACCCTATAAAGGCAAAATGATTATAATAAATAATTCAAACAACGTAGATATAGAGAACTTACCCAAACTCTATCTTGTTTTATACGATAAGATCCATCTTCCCCAATCATAACACCAACTAGACTGGATTACTAAAATGAGAACTATACTAGTTACCAATATGCCCTAAAGTTCACCTTTATTTGTTTTCTTAATAACTAAGAAAAAATTCATTTCTTAACTACTTAGCTATACTAGCATTGATTATATTCTAAGAACTAAACCTCAATTACTACATCAATTACTACAAATCTATTTACACACTAAGTATTTGTAAAAAAAAATGTGAGCATGGTTATTTCCTAAATGGTTTCTAACCCAATCATTACATCAATATCCACCAAACATGATTTAGTCTCTTAAATAGATACCCATTATCAAATTACTTAAGATCTATAGGTCATATATCTACAATCTACCATAGAAGTATGTCATAGTAGGAAAAACAAGTAAGATGTCCATTTAATTAATTTAATCTATCCAAAAACTCTGGTACCCACGAAAATAACCATTATTTCATCTAAGCGGGATCTTCAAACCCATAGCGATTCATAAAACACAAGCATTAAGCACATAACACATAAACACCTTATAAAATAGTCAAATTACATCTCAACTTGATTTAATGAAGACCTACAAAGTCAAATCACAGTCCGAAGAATTAAACAAAAAATCTATTCTAGTCATCATCAAACATGTTTAAAATTCACATATGAGATCTACGTGTAAATACAAGACCAACAATACATATATTGATATACTTTGATTTTGGGTTCAATATCACTTCAAAAAATGACTCTGAAAATAAAATGGTAAAACTAAAATTTTAGTAAGGATTCAAGTCACTCATAGTTTAAGAGTTCTAAATCTAAAATCTCATCAAAATCGAGTAGAAATCAAATTTAAAATCATCAAAAATGCTTATTTTTTACTTGATCAGGTAAATCTAAAAATTTCATCATCAAACGTGGTTTAGAATGAGAAATTTTGATAATCTTTTATCAAAATTATTTTATCCATGATACAAGGACCTAAATCTAAAAAATAATGTTAACTCGTTCTGAATTAACCTTCAAATCAAGAACTTTTGATTTCATAACTTTGGATTCCAATTCTAAAATTTATACATCAAAATCATAAAAACGAGATGGATAATCTTGTAAAATAAATAAAAGAAAGAAAGAATAACATATCTAATGATTATAGAAGAAAAACAAATCGAGAATCACCGTAAATAGAGCTTCGTAGCTCTCAAAATGGTGAAAATAAGGTTTTGAACCGAAATGGTATTTATATGCTTTTCAGGTGAAAATTTGTTCATCGCTATCAGAGACCAAGGTGTCGCGATAACTCTAAAGGGAATCTGAATGTGTACATCACTATCAGCCAGATCGCAATAGCGATATAGGAATCAGAATTTGTTCATCACCATCAGCGATCACGGTATCACAGTAATAATGACCATTTTTGCACCAACACAACAACTAAAATTTTCAAGTTTCAAACTCTTTGATGAACCCTGGGAATGCATTCGAAATCCTGTAAACACAATTCAACTATGCTACTAGGCGAAGTATGATATTTTAGACTCAACGGTGCAGTTAAAATTTTCAACAGAGATCAGTATCAACAAGTGGTGTCTAAAAACAACTTTAGGACAATAAAACAAGTATTTAGACCAAAAGCACAAAATTACAAAAGGGCTCATGACTCAAACCAACTATGCTATTAACTCAAATTGGACATTCCGGATCTAATGGAACTGACAAAATTATCATCCAATTTTGGATCACAAAATATTGATCAAAATCAATTATATAATTTTAAAGGCTACTCAAAACCACAACCTCATATAAATCACTTTCGAGCGCTTTGTGGACCACATCAAACAACTCATAGATGTCTAACACAACAAAAGGGAAAGGTAAAATAGTCAAAATATAGAAAATTTTAAAATTACAGTAAGGATTATTACATATACAGTCAGACCTCTCTATAATGTCACGTCGTTATAATGACATTTCACTATGGCGGGCTGATTTTCTCTGGAACTGATTTTTCATATTATATTTTACTTCTCTATAATGGCATTCTTTCTATAACAACAATGGGATTTAGTATAGTAGTACACTCTTTGTAAAACTACCTCTATAACAGCATATTGAAATATTCTATAATACTATTCTATAAGAAATATATTATGTACAAAATAAATACCAAAATATTTATGGTAATCGGCATTATATCGTGCACCTAGTAAATTTCAAGTATGAATATCTAATCTAAAGAGAAAAATTATATTTAAATAGTGTACATCAGTTATTTTGGAATTCACTAGGAAAAGACTACTAATGTTTGTCTCTTTTTATATTCATGTCATTTTTAATTTTACATATTTTTATTTATAACAGTTAAATGAGATTTGAACATCAAATATCAATATATATATATATATATATATATATATGCCAGAGAAGTTTTACTGTGTATACATTATTTCAACAAAACATATGATGCAACGTGAAGATTGGTCTTTGTCAATATGCATCTCAAAATAATGGCTTAACTAAGCATGCATCTCAAATTATCGCTTAACTTGATTTTATTAGTCATTCGTTGCATGTAAATCCAAGACACTGGAGGTTTGTGAAACTAATTTATCTCCATGCATACATGCTCTCTTTATATTAAGAAAACCAGAAACAAGAGGTTTGTGAAAGTACTAATTCATCACTACTTTAAAAAAAAAAAATTAGCAATAGATAAAATCTGTAAATAAACAGTAAACTTATCCTTTATTCTATTTGGCAACAGATTATTAAAGAATTTTGTTAGCTACTAGCAATTTAGTGCCGGATTAGCAGTCAAGTTCGTAATAATTTTATCTTGCAAATGATATAGCAAGACAAATTTCAGAAAAAGAAATCAGATGTAGCTTTAAACTGAAAGAAAAATTGTATTTGAATTATTACTTACTGTGGAATAGTTTATGAGCCTATTATTAGTATTATTGTTTTATTATTTGGCGATCAAGCAACGTGCAAAAGTATGATGGCAACATTAGTGAAATTTTAATTGTTTCCAGAAATAATCAGCTTTTCAAATACGTAGCAGACCCCTAAGACATGCCCCGACTTTCATTCTCCCAATTAGAAAAGAAAGTTAACAATACATACGCCGATTGACTGATAAAATAAATGAATATGAATATGATCGAGAAAAAAAATCAGAAAATATTTTAATATTTTTGATATTTGATTAACCAAAATATTTATTTTTCTTCAAAAAGCAAGAAAATAATTTATCTAACAGCAAAAATCAAGTTCCAAAACTAACCTTTAGAATTATATTATTCACACTAACATCTAATACTTGTTCTATTTAACCCAATCAAAAGAATATATTCAAATTTGGTATAAATATACATAATTAAAAATGATAACTAATCTATTATTACCAAACTTAACCAACTTCTGATTTGATAGGACATAAAGCATCTTGAGCTTAACACAGATATCGCCTTAGATTAGAGGGTTTGGAGATTGAGAATTAAGGTAAATGTTAATTGATAGTTGAGTGCATTCTCTTGATTTTCTAGGGGATAAAGTTTAATGATCGTAATTGGACTTATTGGTTACCATTGGTATTAGAACTACTTTTGTTATTCGATTTTGGTTATCGCATGTGTTTGGTGTGTGTGTGCGCACAACGATAATCACATTATTTCATTGACATTACTGTTCTTCCTATTTTTTTATATTATTTTGTTATTATTGTTGTCCTTATTTCTGCATTTTCTTTTCTTACACTTGTTAATATATATGTTTTATTTTAAGTAGAGTATCTAGCAAAAATAATTTCTCCATCTCTATGATATAGGGAATAGAGATAGGTTCTCTCCTTCATGATTACACTGAGTTTGTTGTTAGCAACTAACTTGTGATAATTACAAGTACAATATTACACAGTCTCATGAGGAAGGGGATCGAATCCGGATAGTAGCGCCGCAAATCAATGATTTTGTACCCAGCTCAGCTGTCCACGTGCGAGATAAAAAATCTCTTTTGCAGTCTGCACGCCGCAGCCACCTGATCTCTGCCTCAATCAAAAGTCTCTGCCTGATTAAGGACTCCTATTCCTATATACCACGAACCAATCCCATGCTAAGTTGTTGACTATTGCAACTTGCAACAAATGAAATGTCTACTTTACTCTGTTTTATTTTTTACTGGTTGAAAAAAAAAAATGATTGAAGCATGTATTTTGTTTACTGGCTAGAAACTGACGATCAAGTTTATAACGATTTAACATATGCTAAGTCACAAAATTCTTCAAATTTCTTAATTCCTACACTAAAGGGCATATTTGGTTAGAAAGGAAATATTTTTCTCAAAAAAGGATTAAATCTTTTATTTATTTTTTATATCTGATAAACAAATAAAGAGATAATATCGTAAATAATATTTTATTAACATTATGAAGTGAAGGTGACGGTCCAGGAAGAATAGAGTATGGAGATGACGGAGATGGAGCTATATGTGGGTGAGTTATCTAGGCTTTGATGCCTACTTATTAATAAAAAGGAAAGGTTTAACTAAGAGCATTTCAATCTTTTTATTAGATTTTTGGTTCACAGTTCTATCCTATATAATAAGAGAGATTTATCAATGATCCAATTGCTCTTTTACTACTTACATCTCCTTTGTCACTCAAAGGGAAAGTCCGCGAAGGGGACCTAGTCACCTAGGAAACCCTTGCTTATGGGAGTGGGGTACGTTAGAGAATGGGAGAAGATAATTAATGTAAAATGTTATTATAAATTTATTTTTTCTTATTTACTTGAGAGTTTATTTTTCTTATTTTTATGAAATTTATTATCTAAAGTTTATTGTTTAAAATTTTTGACCAGCGTAACCAAACTAAAAAATTAGTCTGATTTGAATTTCGAAAGCAGAGGATTGGCACTGACCCTATTGCGGATTACTATCTAAGCTCTATGACACTTCATGATTAGAACAAGAAAAATATGATAGTTAATAACTATTTTTATTTTTAATTAAGGCAGGACATTAGTAGTATATTTAATTAAGAATATATTAGAACAAATACCAAATATATTCCCTTATCACAAAAGCATAAAATGGCAAACGTTAGGTCCTCACAACACTACCACAAGCATTTTTAATTTGTTAAAACTTGTGGTTATAAGATGCTAATGAAGATGTTATTATTACCTCTAATCACTTCATTCATTAAAAATCATACTTATCAAGCATGTGGCTGCTGTTGGTGGTGATCTTTCATTAAAGCCATTTATTTATACTTTAAGGAGTCGTTTGGTTCGGAAACAAGTTATGATGGGATTGGTTATAGTGGGATTAGTTATTCTTGTATTATTTTTTAGTGGTTGTTTAGTTTGTGGTATTAAAAATAAGGAAAAAACTTTTTGGCCACAATTTGGCCATAATAGTAAAAAGTCTTATTCACACTACAAAACTAGTTAGTTTTTAGATATTTTTGCCCTTTTCATCTTAAATTTGAATTTCTAATATTACTTTATGTAATAACCACTTTCCAATACATTAAAAACAATCTCAATGCATGAGAATGAACAATGGAGTTAAAATTAAGGATCATGGATTTGAATTGGTAGGCCATGTTATTAAATTATTTTTTTAATAGTAGATCTATTTAAATCATCAAACTTATTTACTCAGAATTATATTCTTATTCTTTTATTTTAAAAAATATATTAATTTATTACGAAGAAATTTTCATGCTTAGAAATCTTTTATCATTACTTAAACTTTCAATTTTTTCTAAAGTCGTTTTCTTGGATTGTTATCAATGTTTCTAGAGTCGCTTATAAAAATCACTTTTCGATTTTGCTAAGATAATAATGTCACTCAATTATTAATATTTTTCTCAAAAAATCACTAAATACCTCAAAAGTTCCCTCCTCTTCTAAGTAGCATGTTATATCAGTAAATCATCATTTTAAAAAAAATAATAAACATATTAACTAAACAAACTCATTTAAACAAAATAAATAATTTTATTTTTTAAAAAAATAGATTAATTTATTAAGAAGAAATTATCATACTATTTTTCGAGATGAGCATTCAGGTTTTTATATATAATTTTCTATAAAGATCAGTTATTTTTTAAAGGTAAATAAGTTATCTAGAGATTTTAATTTGCATGTAAAAGTGTGTTAAGTTGCAGTTAATGAAATATTTACCAGTTTTAAAGTGTGTTGAGTTATCGTTATTGAAATATTTCACAAATTATACTTAAATATTATTTAAATATATAGTTTAATAATTTGATCCCCTCTCCCCCCGCGGTCCTCCTCCTCCTTAAATTAACACCCCTACCTGACACATTTTAATGACCTATAAATCAATATTTTGGTGTAAATTAATTTTTTTTATTCAATAGGCGGAAGGAGGACAAATTTAATCTAGTTGATGGAATTTGGAAGGAATGCATTTTAAACTATTTCTAATATGTTAAGGGTATTCTTTGCCCTTTTTTTGTAATTAAGAACTTGAAGAAAAAATTCTTTTGACCACAACGGCCACAATGAACAAAAATAATTGGATAAATGCCATTTTTTTCTTAATTATGTTCATATTTTTGTAATAACAAATATAAGTAATGATAGAAAATTATCAAAATTGACGTAACATAAGGGAGCAAGACTACGACATTAACACGCGACTCTCTTGTTGCTAGCAAATAGCAATAGTTGACACATATCAACTATATAATTTTGTGATTTTTAAAATATGTCGATATATATCATCTCTAAAATATTTTGAATTTTGATTGTCATTAATGAAGTATTTTTAAATTATATTTGAAAGTATTTAAATGCGTATTTTAAATTTAGTTAGACATAATAATTAATAAAATTACTTAATTAGAGATCATATTTACAAAAAATATAGGTGTAAAATTATACTACATATTTAAATAAAACTTCAAATATAATTAGAAATCCAAATTAATATTAACCAAAGTCCTTCGATCATACAAATTATTATAAGTTATTTAATATTTCTAAATTTCCTCAATTAGCATTAAAAGAAAAAAAATGGCATTTATCCAATTATTTTCTTAATTGGCATATCCGATGAACCATCTCTAATTAAGTAATGTTATTAATTATTATGTCTAACTAAATTTAAACTGCGCATTTAAATACTTTATAATATAATTTAAAAATACTTTAATAATGACAATCAAAATTTAAAATATTTTAGACATGATATATATCGATATATTATAAAAATTATAAAATTATATAGTTGATATGTGTCAAGTATTGCTATTTGCTAGCAACAACCCAAGAGAGTCACGTGTTAATGTCGTAGTCTTGCTCCCTTATGTTACATCGATTTTGATAATTTTCTATCATTACTTATATTTGTTATTAAAATGATCTCTAATAAAGTAATTTATTAATTATTATGCTTAAATAAATTTAAACTACATATTTATATAAATTTCTAATGTAATTTAAAATATTCAATACAAACAGTCAAAACTTAAAATACTTTAGACTTGATATACATTCACATGATATAAAAATATTATAAATCATATAATTCATATGTGTTGATCATAGTTAACAACGACCCAGTAGAGTCACGTATTAATGTTGTAGTGTCTTGGCGCTATTATATTACGTCAATTTGATAACTTGTGATCGAATCATTACTTATATTTGTTATTAATGTTTGATTAAAATTTTTTAAATATTTTTATCACGACAGTCAAAATTCAAAATACTTTAACATGACAGACATCAACACATTATAATAATAATAAAATTATTTAGTTCATACATGTCAACCCTACATATATATTATTACTACTATCACACACATTAGACAAAAAAAGTTATTTTGTGAAATAAATAAATTATACATTTGCTAACTTTTTATTTTAAATTATTGCCAAATTAAAAATAAAAGAAAAATAATAATTTAGCCTCTTTCATCAATTTCTCTAGAATTAAAAGGTGTCGCATGGATATTTCAGTTAATTTTATCTCTTTAATTCTTTATAGGGGTGAGTATTGATTATTTTAGTTTTCATTTAGTCGGTTCAATTCTTTCAATTTTTTTTTATTATTTTGATTTTTTTAATTCCTACTTTTTAATCTAAATTTTTTCTTTTACATTATTTATGTTCCATTTTCTTTCTTTTTATTTCTCAATCATTACTTCTTGTAATTTTATGTTATGTCACATATTTTTATTTTTTATTTTTTATTTTTTATTTCTTCATCTAGCATAACTGATTAACTACATTACTATTTTAATTTTTGAATTAAAGTAGAATTTTATTGTTGAACGAGTTTATAGAGTCATTTTTTTTTATTAAATTATGTGGGTCGTGGAAAGTTATCAAAAAATATGAATTAATTATTTTTATAGTATTAGTTATAAATATATATTTATTTATTAATATATTTTAATAAATAATATACGTACCTTAAATATCAATTTAGTATCTTTTATAAGGGTTAGTTACTATCAAATACGAGTCTTATTTTAGACATGGTGGACATCAATACATTATAAAAATTTTAAAACTCATATAGTTCATGTATGTCAATTTGGTTAACAACAATCCTAAAAAGTCGTCCGCTAATGATGTGGAGGGGCTTATGCTCTCGTGTTACACTGATTTGATAACTTGTCAAATTATTATTTATATATGTTACTAATATGACCTCTTATTATTAATTATATTTAAATCATTTTCTTTTATAATCATGGTGTCCGAGCCAACTTGTAATAAATTTAAACTATATAATTAAATAATTTGAATAATAACAAAAGTCAAAATTTCAAAATACTTTTAGGCATAATAAACATCGACACATTATAACAGATTCTTTTTAGTGAACGTGTCACAAACTTACTCCTATTTTTTTTTTTAAAAAAAATAAAGAATCAAATTTGATTTTCTCTCCTATTTACTACGGCGACGGAAAACAAAATTAGAATCCTAAAAATTATACAGTTCACATGTGTTAACCCTAGTTAACAACAACTAAAAGATATCAAGACACATTAATGTTATAGTCTTGGACCCCTATAGTATGCTGATTTGATAATTTGTGAATCATTATTGATATTTGCTATAAATATGTTCTTTAATTAAGTAATTTTATTAAATATTATATTTAAATAAATTTAAATCCTATTTAAATAATTTAAATATAATTTCAAAATATTTCAATATCGACAGTCAAAATTCAAAATACTTTAAACATGGTAGACATCGGCATATTATAAAAATCATATAGTTCATATATTTTGATCCTAGTTAACAACTCATGAGAGTCATGCATTAATATTGTCGTCTTACGTCCTTATGTTACGTCGATTTTATAATGTGCAAATTATAATTTATATTTTTTATTAATATGATCTCTAATTTAGTAATATTATATTCAAATAAAATTTAAATTATATATTAAATAATTATTAATATAATTTAATATCTTTCACTAGCGGTAGTCAAATATCAAATCATTATATACATAATAGATATTGACACATTATAGAAATCATGAAAATCACTAAGTTCGCATGTGTGGACCCTAGTTAACAACAATTGAAGATATCAAGACATATTATTGTTGTAGTTTTGTACCTCTATGTTTCAATAATTTCATAACTTGTGAATATTACTTATATTCATTATTAATATGACCTCTAATTAAATAGTTTTAATTAATTATTATATTTCAATAAATTTAAACTATATTTAAATAATTTATAAGTCTAATTTAAAAATATTTCAATAATGATAATCAAAATTCAAAATATTTTAGACATGATAAATATTGAAACATTCTAAAATAATATTTTTCATATTTGTTAAGCCTAGTTAATATTTTAAGAAAAACACTTTTGTGATAAACTTTAGAATTGAAGGACTTTCATACAACAAATAAATAAATTTATGTGATTAAGTTCAAAATTTAGTTAATCATTGACGACCTTTACTTAAAAATATTTTAAAGAATTATGATCAATATATAATAAAATTAGTTTTAAAATTTGATGGAAAAAAAGACTCAAGAGAAATAGAGGGAGAAACACGTAAAAGGAAACAGTGAGAATGAGTAGAAGGTGAAGTTTGGTGGGTCTCCTATTTTAAAGTTAAATAAATATTTTTCTTCCACATTTAATGATAGTAATAATTTACCAAACATAAATTTAGTTGCATTTAAGTTTCAAATCTAGAAGGTAGTAAAATGTTAGTATTGTCTTTATACATTTGTGGCCATTGTTGCCATTTAGTAGCTTCCTAAAAAAAATCAGCTTATAGTGTGAATAGGTGTTTTTATCATTATGGTTAAATTTGTTCCAAATTTTTATGGCTAAATTTTTTTTTATTCTATTTATTGATTTCTTAATGGATGTGTCGAATTTATAGAAGCCAACTAATACGAAACGAAAGGAATATATAAAAATATAAGTTTGATTACAATTATTTTAGTGAACTATTATTTGTGTCAGTTTCTCAATACAAATCCACAAAATCAAAGAAGATAATCGTTCTGGAAAATTTTCCAGACTCTTTTGGCCTTTGTGGTTGTAGTTGGTACTCCTTCCTTTTACTCTTAATCGAAACATTTTACTTTTTAAGAGTCAAATTATGTGATATTTTAAGATGTATTTTTTAATTATATTAATATAAAAAAATTGTAATTTCTAAAAAATTTTAAATATAATTTTTGAATATCTAAACTTAAAATATACAATATTAAATTGATATAAGTGCATTTAATTTAAAAATTAATTATGTTAATTTTTGTGTAGAGCAAAACACAACATGTAAATTTACTAGATGTCGAGGGCCCGTGTATGTTATTTTTAGTCTCAATTTATATGACATAAATAAAATTTAGATAATCAGTCATATTTTTAATATGATTTAGATACTCTAAGTTGGTAAATGTCGTAATTTATAACACTTTTTATGTAATTTTTAAATAATACATGTTACTCTCCTTGTTCAAACTTTTGTGGCATCGATAGCTAATTATATTTATAAAATAATTTAAGTTTTTAATTTTTGAGATTTATAATATATTTTTTTCTATTCCCATTTAAGTGGCAATGATATAATTTCTAGAGTCAACCAAAAATTTTATATCGTTATAATCTTTTAAGTTGTTAATTATTGTGATTTATAGTACTTTTTTAAAGTATTTTTTAAAAAATATATATACTTTAAGTTGTTAACTATTGTAATTTATAATAATTTTTATGTGATTTTCAAATAATACATGTTACTTTTCTTGTCCAAACTTTTGTGGCATTAATATTCAATCATGTTTTTAACTATTCAAAATTTTAGTGGCATTGATATAGTTTTGAGAGTCAACCAAATATTTTATATCTTTTAAATTTTTTAAGTTGTTAATTATTGTGATCTATAGGATTTTTTACGTATTTCTTTTAAATATATAGTAGATTGATCTTTTTAGGTATTTTAAGCTGTTAAATATTTTAATTTATAATACTTTCTATGTAGTTTTCAAATAATATGTGTTACTCTCCTTGTTCAAAATTTTATGGCATTGATAGTCAATTATATTTTAAAAATAATTTAAGTTTTTAATTCTCGAGATTTATAATATTTTTTCTTCTATTCCAATTTAAGTGACAATGATATAATTTTGAGAGTCAATTAAATATTTTATATATTTTAAATTTTTTATGTTATTAATTATTGTGATTTACATGAATTTTTTTCGTATTTTTTAAAAATATATAAAAAAATTTAAAAAATAAGAAAAACAAGCTAAAATGGATGAAAAATGAAGGTAAGGAAACGACCATTGAAATTGTGTCAAATCATGCAGATTGACCTTTAAATTTTGTAAGTTGTTAATTATTATGATGTATAGTATTCTTTACATATTGTTTTTTGAAATATATGGCAGATTAATTTATTTTAGATATTTTAAAACGTTAACTATTGTACTTTATAATACTTTTTATTAATACTCAAATAATATATGTTAATCTTTCCGTCCAAAATTTTGTAACACTGATAGTCAATTATATTCTTAAAATAATTTAGTTTTTTTTTATTTTTGTGACATAATACTTTTTCTTCTATTTCAATTTAAGTATCACAATGCTTAGATGACCATAATAATTAATTAGGGGTGATATAATAAAATCACGATTGAAGCAACTAAGTAGACATGTCTTATATGACTTATAATAACTAATTGGAGGTGATATAACAAAATTATTATAAAAATTACTTGCGGGAAAAAATTAAGTGCACCTCATATAAGACGTCAAGTTAATTTAACATTAAATTTATTATTTTTTTAATACTTAGATGACTTTATAATGGTTTTAAATATTAATTTTGTAATAATGAGATGACTTATAATAATTAATTAGATATAATATAGTAAAATTATGGTTAAAGCAACCGAAGCAGACATGTAATCAAATATTTATTTTACTTTTTTTATTAAATGTTATTACATAAATGACATATAACAATTAATTAGGGGTGATATAGTAAAATTACGGAGCAAGCAGCCGAAGGTCGGCAAGCAGGACGATCGAAAGCTGCTCACTCCCTCTCCCATTCACTCTTCGTAAATAGAGTAGTTATTTATGGTACTTTTTATGTTATTTTAAATAATTATATCAATTTATGCAACATCACAAGAATTTTGATAAGCAACCGATTTTTTCACCATGTCTTTTAAATATTTTTAAATTAATTATTGTAATGTATATTTATTTTACACAATTAAAATAAATATAAGTAATTCTAGAGAATTTCTCAAATAACAATATGTAGTATTTTGAGAGTTTGGTTGTTATCTTTGAATTTCCTTAAATATTAATAAGTGAAACTTTGAGGAGTTTAGTTGTTATTTTAGAAACTCTTCAAATAATAATAAATGAAACTTTGAGGAGCTTAGTTGTCATTTTCGAAAAACACTCTAAGCTCCTCTATTCACATAAGTAATTCTAAAAAAACCCTCAAATAATAATAAGTAGTATTTTGAGGAGCTTGATTGTTATTTTTAAAATTTCTTAAATACTAATAGGTGAAACTTTGAGGAGCTTAGTTGTCATCTTAGAAACTTCTCAAATAATAGTAAATGAAACTTTGTGGAGCTTAGTAGTCATTTTTGAAAAACGATCCTAAGCTCCTCTATTTATTTTTTATATGTCTTTTAAATATTTTAAATAGATGATTATTATTATTTATAGTATTTTTATGTCATTTTCAAATAATTATCCTAATTTATGCAATACCACAAGAATTTTGAGAAGCAATCGATTTTTCTATCATGCCTTTTAAATATTTTAAAATTAATTATTATAATGCATAATATTTTTTACGTAAATTTTAAATAAATATAAGTAATTTTAAAAAATTCTTAAATAATAATAAATAAAACTTTAAGGAATTAGTTGTTATTTTTGAAAAATGTCTTGAATTCAAAAAACGAAGTGAGTTGACCTCCATTGCGCTGTTACCATTTGGCATAAATGGCCTCTTCGTGAGGTTGTTGAATTTCACCAAACTTCGTCACGCTGCATTTAATATCTCCATTTGGCTTAGCTATATTTGAAGTTTGATTTCGATATTTAAAAGTCCATATTATATACTTTCTCCATCTCATTTTATTCGTTTTAAATTTTCTAATCTGGTGTCCTATTTTATTTGTTCTTTTTTACTTATCAAGCCAAAATAATTTTTTTTTTCATATTTTACCCTTTGCATTAATTACTTTTTTTAAAAAAATTAAAATGTAAACATCATTTAATAGGGGTACTATGATAAATTAGCCATGTTATTTATTATTTTTCTTAATAGTTGTGTCATTTTAATTTGGGACGAGTAAAATGGAACGGAGGGAGTATTAAACTTTTAAAGTTTGATGTGGTAAATTAAATTTTTGTATGGTAAATTGAAGAATTATTGAAGAAAAATATATTTTAATAAGATACATAATTTGATCGATATTTTACAGGTTATTTATTTTATTTATTTTTATATTTGTTCATTTTGAATTTTGCATGTTTTTTGAGAAATAATAAGTGCTATAAATAGTTTACTACAATATTCATATTAATTGATAATTAGTATTAAGTCTTGAAAAACTATTTGAAGAATAAATACTAATGTTGAGGGTAAAATATGACGAAAAAAAATTCTCTTAATTTCTTGAAGGTAACAAGTAAAGTGAAAATGCGTTTTTAATTTAATGGAAGAGTAAAAGTGGACCAACGGAGTTACCATTCAAAAAAATCACATATAGAGATTAGATCTCCACTACCAAGCCCTAACTTATGACTTTGTCAATCGACATGGGTCAATTTAGACATCCAAATCACTCGTTATGTTACTGATATATATGATAAAATTTTCATTAAGAGTGTGCTTTCAGTATTTTCTATGTTCGAGTTTGATAACTTAAATCGCTATTTAAAAATAGTTATCAAATACCGGACTTTCAAAGTTAGGTTTGATACGATAATCAAACTTCTCATGATAAATTCCGATTTACTTTGGTAATTTAATTTTTGGTGATTTATGTCCACTCCTATCATCACTCCAAGTTGTCCAAAACTAAAGTTTAATCACTTGTTATCTCATAACACTCCTGTATCAAATTATTTGGCGTGACCTGTAGAGCTAATTGTCTCTTGAGAGTTTAAAAAATTAATTATTTTTCTCATTTCACCCCTATTAAAAAAATTTCTTAAAGAACATATGAATAAAATACGATAAATAGTTTTAAATGGATGGAGCAAGAGTTATCAACTTTTTAAAATTTGTTTACATGTTGGTGTAATAAATTTTTATACTATTAGTATAATTTAGTCGATTATACCAAGTTAATGCTCAATTTAAATTTATTATGGGTAAACTATAGAAATGACCAACATAGGTTGTGGCGTAGTGGATGGGGCTGCTCTACTCTTAACCAGAGGTCGAGGGGTCGATCCTGGGTATGGAGAAAACTCTGTTGGGAGCGCTGCCACCTTAATGGGCCCTGCAACGCGTGATCCGAATTACTCGGGACTCTAATGCGGGCACCGAACACCAGATGGAAAACCAAAAAAAAAACTACAAAAATGACCCTCATAGTGAGTGACATTGCTTTTTTGTTCTCCATAACAAAATCCCGACAAAACTAGTTTTCCTTCTTTTATATGCATAGTACAAATACTTGTTTGCCTCTCTATACCTCAAGTATTTTTAAAACAACTCTCCATGCTTATATATCTTTCAACTTCTAGTTTTTTCTTTCTTATTTTACTTTGGATTTTATCCTTTCTTTTTTCTTCTTTTGGTAAATAAACTTTTAATTTATTACTAGTAGGAATTACAAAACAAAGAAAAATGATCATAGGCTACATCTAGCCCTAGATCAGTAACACTATGATCCTAAAACCTACGCAAGCTATTACACTGGTAAAAGTTTAATTCCTAGAATCTCATGGCTATCCTGGCATTGTTGTTCCCTCTATGACACACCTCTTGTATAATAGTCTTTATCACTGCATTGCATCTCAAAATGTTCTTCGAAATACTCTAAGATTCATTTTCTTCCATAGGTGATATATACAAGCAGTTGCTAACATTCGAAAGATTTCTGCATTGGGTTGTTTCGCTTTCCAAGTACTCATCTGTCACGACCTGAACTGGGGTCCGGCCGTGACAGGTATCTCAAGTCCACCGAGGACCAGAGACCACTCCCATATCCTATTCCAATGTAATCAATATATATATGACAAGATAGGAAAGATAAACCCAAAAGTTTATATGAGATCAATATCCAAAAATCAGCCACAATACCAAGACTAATACCGAACATCAATCATAATACTCATGTCCATGGTAGTCCAACGAAGCCTCTAACAAAATTGAATACCAGTAAAATATTTGAACATGCTCCGACCATAGCCAAAACAAATCTAAAATAAAGTCTAAAACAAGAGAAACCATAACATGAAATAAAGTTTTTTGAAGGATGAAAGTTTACCACTTCAAGTCAACTCTCGATCTAACCACGAATACTTGATCACCATGCTGGAAAGGTAGACTTGCCTTCGGACCCTACATCACATGGGGATACAACGTCCGAAGATGGTTAGCGATTGGAGCGCTAGCATGAAACTCAGGGATAAAGTAGTAAAGTAATTCCATAATCCATAATCCATAATATTAATACCAGTAAAACCCAATGCGCAACATCATATGCAATACATACATATATATGGATATCATATGCCAGGAAAAAGGAACAAGGTGTAGCATATATTTTTAAATCATTAACCTGAACTGTGTAACCCTGCCGTTCTAAAGACACCCATGAGATATATGAGTTCAACTCTCTCTGCTGAAAGGGCCCAGTGCATGTTAGCCGCACGTACAGGAAAAACCCAAGAAGGCTAATGCCATTCCTAAAATATATAGTGTGTCTCATGCACACGATCACCATGACTAAACCTCACGTCGACAAAGAGGAGTTTCCAGTATCGGTCCCCCTAGGACCTCCACCTTCCATGACTTTGCTACACAACCCCCTCTAAGTCCATATTAAAACCATTTACACATTCCCAATCATTTATCAAGAATTCTTTTAATTAGGCATTTTCCGTTGGTATTGTCATACCAAAATTAGAGCTTGAAAGTCTATTCTGAATTTGCCATACAATACTATTAAACCAAGTTGACTCCACAGTTTTTAGTTTTAAAACCAAAGCTATAGCCACCGAGGCCTTTTCAAAACTATTTTAAATCAAACCAAACCAATTCTTGTTCCATTTACAATTTATGCAATGCAAGGTTTCAAAAAGAATATCCAAACCAAGTGATAAATCATATTCAAATTCAATTATGCAAGTGGTTCGAGGTTATTATCAATTTTCATACCAAAATCATTTATTTGGGGAATCTATTGTACCCCTATATTCATTCACCATCCCTATGCACTCAAAGAGTTCAAAAATCATCAATTCAATGCATAACAAGTCAATAATAATCATAGGAAAATATTTAAATCAAATATATTCAAAACCCTCAACCCATAATTCAAAATCCAATTGCAAAACCATGCATAATAATAACCAATTCATTTCATAAGGAAAAGATAAGTATAGGAAAAGAGGTACATGCCTTAATTGCCAAGAAATTCAAAAACCACACCCTAAGGACCCTAGATGATCACCTTCTTGAACCCTAGCCTTGAGTTGAAAAGGAGAATTTGAGATAGGATGGTTGAGAATAATAAGGATGACCTTCGTATATTGAAAACTGATAGAAATAGGTACTTATAGTGATTAAAAATCGTTTATAGGTGAAAGGACCCATTTACCGCTTATCTCATTTTAAAAAGAACAAGACAACCCAAAATTACTATAGATCCATGGCACGAACCTTATCATAGAGGTACAACCTTTGTGTCATGGACCTTATTTCGGTGATTATCTTCCATGTCACAGAGGTTATCGCAGAGGCTTACTGCCTCTGTGACCCAAAACCATTCCGAACCCCGTTCAAAAATTTTGAAACTTTTTCAGGTTACCCTTTTAACATTTTCGAACATAATTTGAGTCAAAATTTAATATTTCAAGCATAGAAACGTTAAAAATAAAATATCCAAATTTTAAGGGTGTTACATTATCCCCCTTAGAATCATTTGTCCTTAAATGATGAGCTAGGACACTGATGATAGGCGAATTTACACGCCTATATCAATATATTTTGCCCATATTTTAGCCTAGTTTTGAGAACAAATTATATATTTCATGCACTTTTAGTCCTTTTTCCTGTAAATGACCTAACGAACATGATTAGAAAAGTTACAGGTATAAATGATGCAAAATACAGCATTTTATGGCTTACTTGACGCAAAAGAAAGCTCACGAACGAAGGAGAAGGAAGTGGGACGCCTAAAGGACCAAAACTGCTGCATGGAAAATCTGTCCCGGGCTAAAACAGCAATTCTGAAGACTTTGGGGACTTACAAACACAAAGCTGGATTTTGACAAAGATACATTAACCTAGTATAATTGGGTTATGTATTTCATTAGTTTATTTGGATTATGATAATGTTACATTAACCTAGTACATTTGGGTTAAGTACTACATTAGCCTAGTAGGATTTGGTTATTTATTTCATTAGCTTAGTAGGAGTAGGATATGGGTATTATAAATACCCTATCATGCTAGAGATTTTTAATTAAATCCTCCCTTAGTGGAGAGATACATTCAACAATTAATCTTCTTCCATCCCTCTCTTTTTCCACCACAACAATTCTACAACTCTTCTAATCTTTCCATTAATTCTATTCTTCTTCTATTCTTAAATTCCACAATAAGAGAATCGTTACCAAGCCAAGGAAACACGCCTCACGCCTATCACTTGATCTACACGCCATTACTCAATATCGTGATATATTAACAATGTCAATCGTGATTTCCTTCACATTCATGGGTAACTAAACCTCTCTGTTGGGGTTATGGAAGCCGAATGAGATACTATCTATTGCTGTGAGTTTGTGAGTTCATGACACGTATATTGCTTATATCATTATTCTCTTCATCTTAATCTACATTCTTTGTGGTTGCAAACACAAGAATACGCCAGTCTAACATTTAACTTGTTCGAGAGAAAGGTTATTTGTCTGGAAAAGAGATAATGTCAAGGTAGTAGGACACCCTTTCCTATTAAAAAGCTAGTGCCGTAACTGGACTAACCTCTTGGAGAATTCGTACCGTTAGACACGCTTTAAGCTCGAGAGAGTTAAAGTGAAATAGTCCTTGTTGAGGTCGAGAGACGCTTGGATTTACCATAGAATACAATTCTCTATAAGCACATGCATGTCACAATTCTACACACTCATAGGCAATAGAGACGTATACCTCAGAAAGTGGACATAACCCCAACTCCTCAATTCTCATTGTTTACAACTTACGTGACAATCTTTCTCTTTTTACTTTGCTATTTTCAGCTTTTACTTTATTGTTTTAGTTACATATTACAATCCCCCCTTCTTACGAGACTTGCACCAAAAGTTTAGTAATTTTACTTACTTGTTGGCCAAGCTATTCCCTGTGGGATCGACACCCAACCCAGGTTGGGTTCTATATTTGCTAACGACCGCTTTACACTCCCACGAGAGCTGTAGATTGAGCGTTATCAAAAATTGGCGCCGTTGCCGGGGAATTCGAGTGTCAATTAAGTTCGTGATAATTACTAGACCCTTTGGTCAAAGATTCTCGTACTTTTACGTTTAGTTTTTGTTTTTGTTTCTTGCAGGTTTTTACTTTAGTGCATGCCCCATACTAGAATTTCTGGTCAACTGTTATTACCAATCAATCCTGAACCACAACAAATTAGAAGAATGGAAGCACAAGCTGAAATCGACAGGATGGCTGCTCAACACGAGTAAGCAAGATTAGTTGTTCTTGCCGCTGCTCAAGTCCAACAACAAAACATTGATAATCCTGGGCGAGCCACAAATCCTGACGATGAGGATTTAGGTGACGACGAGTTGATAAACCCAAGGCATGTTGCTGAAACTACAACACCTGCCAACAGAAGAGATCGACAAGCGCGGTATAGGTATGATCGCCAACCCATGCAGCCAGCTTTCGACGATGATGATGATGATCTTGATGGTGCCGGATCCACTGGAGCAATAATTCCACCACCATTAGCGCCCGGAGCCAAGTTCAACATTACAAGCACCATGATTCAGTTATTGTAACTCAAGGGATTATTTGGTGGACTAGCAGGCGATGATCCGAATATGCATCTCATCAACTTTATTTCTACATGCAAGTCCTTTGACAATCCTGGTGTTGGTCAGAATGCTATTCGATTACGTCTATTTCCATTGTCTCTGTCTGGGGAGGAAACACTATGGTTGAATGGGCTGACTCCTGATTCAATTACAAATTAGAGGCAATTGAGAGACTCTTTCCTAGAAAGATTCTTTCCGCCATCCAAAAGGGCTCAATTGAGAGATGAAATCAGCAACTTTCGTCAGCTTCCCTCTGAAGCTCTTCATGAAACATGGGAGAGGTTCAAGACAAAGCTAGCGAGATGCCCAAACCATCACATGACTAATGTTCACCTCATGGAGATCTTGTATAGAGCCTTGAATTCAATAACTAAACCAGTGGTGGACAATGCAGCTGGAGGTTCTTTCATGGACCTCATCTTTGGTCAAGCAAGCAATATGCTAGATCGCATGACGAAACAAAGTAGAGCTTGGCATACCAGGGATTCTGAGGTAGCAAGCCCCACTTTATCTATTGGCATGACTGCAGAACAAAGAAGAAGAGAAGAAGAACGTGATCAAGACATGGCGCACATGAAAACACAAATGGATCTTCTGACAAAGCATTTATTATCAGGGAAGACCGAAAAAGTGAAAGCTGTGACGCTAAAAGAAAGAGACAAATCTGATTCGGAAGATGAGGCCAACTACTTGGACAATCAGGGGGGTTTCCGCGGGAATGCCCAAGGAAACCAAGGTCGGAACTATTATGATAAATCTGGAAACAAGGACCAAGGTAGTTGGAAGAACAAGAATGAAAAGAGTGGTTTGTACGTTCCCCCTGGTAGACGTGACACCACCACATCTAATTCTGGAAGTATGGAAGACATGATGGCTAAGTTATTGAAAGGAGTGGAAGCAACGAGCGCGGGAGTTACGGAGGTGATTAATGATTTGTCCTCCATGAAGCAATTAGTTGATTCTCATTCCACTTCTATCAAGCAAATAGAGCAGCAATTGAGCCAACTTTCAGCAGCACTCAATCAAAGAAAGGCCGGCACTTTACCTAGCGATACTGTGCCAAACCCAAGGAATGACGGGTCATGCATGGCCATCACTACCAGAAGTGGTAAGGTGCTGGAAACTTCAGCAAAAGGCAAGCAAGTGATTGACGAAGTTGCGGACATGGATGACAACGCAAAAGGAAAAGATGTCGCAGCAACTACTCCTGACGTCAAGGACACCACATCCAGCACTGTGCAGCCTGAAAAAGTGGAAAAACAGAAGCAAGAGAAGAAGAAAACCGTGGAGAGAACACTTCCATACCCACCACCACCTTTTCCCCAAAGATTGAAGAAGGTGGCGGATTACACAAAGTTCAGCAAATTCATGAATATGTTAAAGCAGCTCACCATTAATGTTATATTGGTGGAGGCACTTGAACAAATGCCTGGGTATGCGAAATTTATGAAGGATCTCTTGACAAAGAAGCGGGCAGCAAGTTATGACTTGGCGGATAATGTTCATCATTGTAGTGCAATCGCTACAAGATCGCTAGTTCAAAAGAAGGCAGATCCTGGAGCTTTCACTATTCCTTGCACAATTGGATCGTTGGATTTTGCTAAGGCATTGTGCGATTTGGGAGCTAGCATCAATTTGATGCCACTATCTATCTACAGAAAATTGGGGTTGGGAGACCCTACACCAACCAATATGAGGCTCGTGATGGCTGATAGGTCGGTAAAACGACCTGTGGGTATCTTGAATGATGTGTTAGTGAAGGTTTCTTCATTCATATTTCCTGCCGACTTCGTTATTCTGGATTGTAAGGAGGATTCTGAAGTTCCCATAATCCTGGGACGTCCTTTCCTTGCAACCGGAAGTGTGCTTATTGACATGAAAGATAATGAGCTTTTGTTTCGAATTAATGACGAAGTAGTACGGTTTGATATATGCAAAGCCATGAAGCAGCCCAGCGATATGAATGAGTTATCTGTAGCTGATGTTCATCAAGAGGATATGAAAGCATTATCTATAGAGAAACAGCCTACTATTGAGCCATTGTCTGCTGCGCCACTGAATGTTGAGCATGAGGATAATGAAGATTATGAAGAACTTATGAGTGATCTAACAGAAATGGAGTCTTATACTCCTAAGCAACCGGATTGTGATCTCAAGAATCAACCAACAGCAAAGACTCCCATTGACGAGCCACCAATGCTAGAATCTCAAGAGCTCCCCGATTATTTAAGGTATGTGTTCTTGGAAAGTAGAAATATACTTCCAGAGAGTGCAGATGATTTAAGTGAACAGCACGTAGAGGCTCTCATCTCTGCTCTGAAGAGATACAAGACAGCTATGGGTTGGACTATTGATGATATAATTGGTGACTCTCCGGAGAAACGTAGGAGCCATCTCGAAAAAGATCGCATGCCCACAGGTAAGCCTCATTGTCGTCTAAATCCTTTCAGAAAATGATCCATCACTTATCTCGACGAAGTCTAAGTACTCGAGATAACTATGTCGTGCCACGACAATAAATAAGGCGCTAGATGGGAGGCAACCCATCGTTTATCATTTTTCATTTATTGTTTATCGTTTTGTCTTTCTTTCATTCTAGTCCTTGTTTTGTTTTGCTAAATGAAAAATCCAAAAATAAGAGTCGTGCCACGTCCAAAACTAAGGCGCTTGGTGGGAGGAAACCCATCGTACTAATCGTTTTCGTTTGGTTTTGAGCAAAAATAGGTGCAAAAAGTATTCAACGAGGAGATTGATTTCAATTGACGATTTGGACGCATTGTATGGTAAAGTTGGTAAGTTAGGAATAGTGATGCATAAGGATATGGATTGAGCATCTCTCATGCCCAAATAGGCATCGAGGAAGGCTAGGCCTTGTAAAAACTAGGCCACGAACGATGCACAACCTATCCTATAGCCTAAGGTCTCGGAATCTAGTGTGCTATACACTATGCGCCGCCTATTCCTAGGTATGCTTTTGACTATGCACCGCCTATGCTATGGCATTTGGTCTCAGTATCTCATATGCCATATACTATGCGGCGCATATGTCTACAAATGTCATAGACTATGCGGCGCATATGTCCCATTATGCTATAGACAATGCGCCGCATATGTCATGACTATGCCAAGCATTATGCGCCGCATATGTAGCATTTTTGTCTCTAAAACCGATTGTAAATGGGTCATAACCCGACCCATTCTCTTCCTATATAAAGGGGACTTAGTCTTGAAACATAACCACACTAAAACTTGACCCAAAGGCGCCGCACATCCATCCAAATCATCTCAAAACTTCTCTTTTTTCTCTTCCAATTCACAAGAACATCTCCAAAGGCTTCAATCACGTAAGTACTCTTTTATTCTTCATCTATTTCTAGTAAGTACTACGTTCCTATGCCTATTATGAATTGCTACATCTTCAAAGATCATTAGTGATGTTAATGTGTTTGGATTGTTGATACACAACCATGTGAGTGAACATATACGTTAGGATAATCTTGACCGGTCTCCGACTTGAATTTGGTTTTAATAAGCATTGTTATACTATTTGCAGAATTGCCATGGCTATGAACATTGCTTAAGCTTGTTACTTGGATACTTACATGTTAGACTATCTCGTTCATCGGGATAAGACTTATAGTTGCCTACCGACATAGGAGGTTGTGATTATTGAAAATAACTATACCATGATGTAACCCCTATGTAGTAGTGTTGTTATACTTAACATGAACGTAGTGCAATGGCTGCAAGTAGTGATACATCACTGATCTTCTTGTCGGAAGATAGTTCCTAAAACGTATGTCGATGAATTCTGAGTAATCGATCACTTTCACCTCACTAGTTGGTGCCAACAACCTAAGTGTGGGGTGGTACCCCTACTGCCTGTGTATAGATTGTATCCATTGGGATTGTGCTACCACTAACACTATTTCTAGTCTCAGGTACAATGGAACCGAAAGTAAGACAAGGGAAGGAAAAGGCTACCACTTCCCAAAAGAGCAAGAAAGCAAAGAGAACCCTCCTCGCTGTAAATACCTCGACTCCCACTTGGAATTAAGTGGGATACTTATGCGGAACTTATGAGGATGATGACTCTTATGATGATCCCAACGCAAGGGGTATGACCCCAGACATAGAGGATAAGTCTGACCAATCAGGTTCCTCGTATTTATTTTCCACTGAGGATAGTGTCCCGACTAAGTGTGGGGGGCGGTATCGCATGCTATACTTCTCTGTTTGCACCTATGTTTGTTTGTTTACTTTGTTTATTTGAGTTCGTTTTTTTTTGTTTATCATTTTTTTAAAGTTTTTTTAGGAGTAAAATTTTTTCTAGCTTCGCATAAAATTATTTTGATAGGCAGCATGAGATCATAGCAAGAGTATGTGCTACAATTGTGACTATTGAGACGTTTAGGCTCTATTTGTGACTCATTATGTGATATTGTGTGATTCAATTCCTTCACTTGTTGGGTCGAGAGTCTATATTACTTCCAATCAAGTCGACCATGTGCCTTGTGTGTGTGAGATTAATAGTATCTTCTATGTTTGTGGCTGATACTAGAACTTGCCTGGTATGTATGCAAAGCGAAAATAAGGAGTGTAAGTTTAGGAGATAATTTAGGCATTTCTTTGGCAACCTATACATGTTTACCTTTGTTTTACCTACCCATGGACATCATCCCTAGTTAAACCCTTTTGAGCCTTTAGCCTATTTCTTTGACAACCTTGTATGTAAGCCTAATCCATTTTTTTCAAGACCGTAATTTGATCCAAATTCCTAAGTGCTTTAAATTAAAAAAGTCATGTGACAACATAAGAGGAAATTGGGTAAGTATGATGCTTTAAATTGTAAATGGTGCTTGAATGTGTTATGGAAAAGAAAGTGTTATCATAAGAGGTATGTTGTGAAAAGAAAAAGGAAAAGAAAGCTGAAAAGTGAGTTGTTCTTAAAATTGAAAAACAAAAGAGGAGAACAAGGGTGGTAGAATAAAAGAAAGAAGAAAGGTTGAAAGAAAAAAGTGTCAATGATACAATGTGATGTATTAAAGCGCTTAGGAGCTTAGTCACTATTCCTGGCCAAAATAGTCCTACCCGTCCCTTAGCCTACATTACAACCATCAAAAGACCTACTTGATCCTAATCTTAACATTCTGACATTTAGTGGAGTACTACACTAAGGGCAAGCCTATGGTCATCAGTTGCTACATATGAATTCTTTGTGAGAGCGAGAGCAAGGATATTGTTGATACCCATGTTTGAAAAATATGCTATACTTGTGAGTGATTATGGGTAATATATTGTGAGACACACATGGTTGATGAGTTTTGGGTAGTTATATATGATTCCTTGTACCTTAACGTTTGCATGCGAGTTGACCACGATCACGAGTCTATGCTAGAGGTTAAATGGTTTCTACTAATGATCGGAAAACAACTCTTTGTTAATAATTGTTGTGCTTGTCTTGATAAATGTTTTGTGTTGTTGTTGTAAAAACCCTAAGTTGATGTTTAGAAGGACATGATATTTTGTTCGAGGATGAACAAAGCTGCAAGTGTGGGGTGTTGATGATAGGCGAATTTACACGCCTATATCAATATATTTTGCCCATATTTTAGCCTAGTTTTGAGAACAAATTATATATTTCATGCACTTTTAGTCCTTTTTCCTGTAAATGAGCTAACGAACATGATTAGAAAAGTTTCAGGTATAAATGATGCAACATACAGCATTTTATGGCTTACTTGACGCAAAAGAAAGCTCACGAACGAAGGAGAAGGAAGTGGGACGCCTAAAGGACCAAAACTGCTGCATGGAAAATCTGTCCCGGGCTAAAACAACAATTCTGAAGACTTTGGGGACTTACAGACACAAAGCTGGATTTTGACAAAGATACATTAACCTAGTATAATTGGGTTATGTATTTCATTAGTTTATTTGGATTATGATAATGTTACATTAACCTAGTACATTTGGGTTAAGTATTACATTAGCCTAGTAGGATTTGGTTATTTATTTCATTAGCTTAGTAGGAGTAGGATATGGGTATTATAAATACCCTATCATGCTAGAGATTTTTAATTAAATCCTCCCTTAGTGGAGAGATACATTCAACAATTAATCTTCTTCCATCCCTCTCTTTTTCCACCACAACAATTCTACAACTCTTCTAATATTTCCATTAATTTTATTCTTCTTCTATTCTTAAATTCCACAACAAGAGAATCGTTACCAAGCCAAGGAAACACGCCTCACGCCTATCACTTGATCTACACGCCATTACTCAATATCGTGATATAATAACAATGTCAATCGTGATTTCCTTCACATTCATGGGTAACTAAACCTCTCTGTTGGGGTTATGGAAGCCGAATGAGATACTATCTATTGCTGTGAGTTTGTGAGTTCATGACACGTATATTGCTTATATCATTATTCTCTTCATCTTAATCTACATTCTTTGCGGTTGCAAACACAAGAATACGCCAGTCTAACATTTAACTTGTTCGAGAGAAAGGTTATTTGTCTGGAAAAGAGATAATGTCAAGGTAGTAGGACACCCTTTCCTATTAAAAAGCTAGTGCCGTAACTGGACTAACCTCTTGGAGAATTCGTACCGTTAGACACGCTTTAAGCTCGAGAGAGTTAAAGTGAAATAGTCCTTGTTGAGGTCGAGAGACGCTTGGATTTACCATAGAATACAATTCTCTATAAGCACATGCATGTCACAATTCTACACACTCATAGGCAATAGAGACGTATACCTCAGAAGGTGGACATAACCCCAACTCCTCAATTCTCATTGTTTACAACTTACGTGACAATCTTTCTCTTTTTACTTTGCTATTTTCAGCTTTTACTTTATTGTTTTGGTTACATATTACAATCCCCACTTCTTACTTACTTGTTGGCCAAGCTATTCCCTGTGGGATCGACACCCAACCCAGGTTGGGTTCTATATTTGCTAACGACCGCTTTACACTCCCACGAGAGCTGTAGATTGAGCGTTATCAGACACGTTTTATATGAGAATGATAACAATACACCCGAATAAAAAGATAAATCCGTATAACAATAAAGAAGAACGGAGTTCATACCTCCAGCTTCTTCATACATCACATGGAATAGATATGGATACTTAGCCTTCATATCCTCTTTCGTCTCCCAAGTGGCTTCTTCTGTTTTATGGTTCCTCCAAAGAACCTTTACCAATGATACACATCTTTAGTCCGCAACCTATCACTACTAAAAATTACTCCTATCACGACGGTTTAAAAACAATTGCAATAAGCATAACAACCATCGTCATAGCTCTACTGCAATGGTTAAACAACCATCCTATATGTGAGCGTTGCAATAGAGTTATCGCAACGGTTGGTAGAAATTGTCGCCATAGACCAATCTATTACAACAATTATTTTTTCTCTTATCAGGACGCCTCTTTTTACCTATAATGTTGGTTAATAACTGTTTCAATAGATTCTACTATAATGATTTTAAACCATTGCAATAGAAGCTATTGCGACAGTTTTATAATTCTATTGCAATAATTTTCTATCTATTACAATGGTCTATTATTCTGTTGCAACGTTTTTTAACTACCTATTGCAACGGTTTTGTTGGCCTTTTACAACGATTTTTGACTACCTATTACAACAATTTTTAATACTATCACAACAATTTATTGATCTATTGCAACGATTGTTGCCATATGTTGTATCTAGTCCAAATATTAATTGCAATAATTTATATAAAATAGTTATCCGTATTGTAAATTTGTATTTACATAATAATTTATAATAAACAATTATATACACATCACTAAATAAAATTCATTCATTAATAATCACATAATCCAAAATATGGAACAAATTAAACTAGTAATACAAATCCAAAAGCAAAATGTTAAATAAGTACTCAAATGATTAGTTAGGTTTTTACATAGTATCAAGTTCGAGTCGCGATAAGATTCAACAAATTCAATAGAAAAAATATTGATAATAGAGCACCTATCAACAATCCCAAAATCTTCTTTAAGTAAGGTCAATGTCTTCATCACTTTCTTCATTGTTTTCTTCATTTTGGACACCTACAAAAAGAAAATAAATAACTATCAAACAAGTCAAAATGATAGATTCACGCTTTATAGCATGAGATTAGAGGCTACTGCATTAAAGAACATATAAATATTGGAGCGGTGATTATACCATAAATCAAGACAAATCACAAAAATTAAGTGGCCAAGGTGAATCAAATCCCCATTCGAAAGGGCAACAAAGTTTAAGCAAATTTCATTTCTGCCGCTGGACCAAGAACTTACTTTGGTAATAGGCACCCACAACAAATACTTGTTATATATGCAATGGATTTCTCAATATAAATAAAGGTCTGCAGTGCTGCTACACACATGGAACATCATAGCCTTTCATGTTTTAGATTCACAATATGAATTGCTTAATTCAAACTGGACCTGTCAATAGTACTTTAAAGCAACATAAAGCTAAAAAAAATACAGTTCTGGACCTCGATTTGGATAAATCACTTCAGGAACTTTACTTTAGGAATCACACTATAAATTATTCCTATCAGCTACACTAGACATTTTATCTCACAGATGCTCGTAATCGAAGTAAAACAAAAAACACTACAAAAAATGGGTATAATTGTGAGGGTTTATTTGTGGGGGTTATTTTAACCCCTGCAAAATTATATTAAATGCGGGGGTTAAAAACATGCAGCTAAAAATTATATAATTTGCGGAGGTTTTAACTTCTGCTATCCGTCCAAAAAATACCGCTAAAATTATATAATTTGTGAGGGTTTTAACCCCCGCTATACAAAAAAAAAAGATACCACGAACTGAAAGAATATTTCTCCTATTCCTCCCCCCCCCCCCCCCAAAAAAAAGCATTTCTCTCTCTTATTTTTTCCCCAAAAAAAATACTGCAAACTGAAAGAAGCCATTGCTATATAGTGGATGGTATGCTGGTCATTGCTACACAGTCGGAGGTCTACGGTCGGCCATTTCCTTCCCAGCTCTGATCTATCCTTAGCCATTGTTTAGAGTGAGTTCTCTTTTTTTCCAATTTAAGAAATTTCATATCAAATATGCCCAATTGGCAGTACTGCTAATGACTCTGTTTATATGACTCATACACCTCCAGCTCTGGTACCGACACCTTGGGATTTTATCTCTGTAAGCAACAATTAATGCATATTTTTGTTCATTATTACTTGCAGTTGAAGTTGTGGACTTGTAGTTACTTGCATTTGAAGTTGTAAACTTGTAGTTTTTTTTGGAGACTATTTGGATATTGGTGATTTTATGAATTTTGAGTTTCTTGGGGCTTGATAAGAGAGACTGGAGATTTTTATGTCTATTTTGTTCATTATTAGGTGCATTTGAAGTTGTAGACTTGTAGTTCTTTTTTTTTCAGAGACTGTTTGAATAGATTAGACATTTTTATGTCTATTTTGTTCATTATTAGGTGCATTTGAAGTTGTAGACTTGTAGTTATTTATCAGTAGCTTCATCTTTTTTTATTTCAAGAAACCCTAATTGTCAAAACCAATTTCAATAAATAGTACAAAATTCAAATCAAACGGTGATGACTACCTCATACTATATACCAAATACCTCACCATTCAGTCACCTCTGTATGATTTTAACCATAAAAGAAGCGGGCTTGCAGGTTGTACAGTAGCTTGCAATGATGGTTCCAAATAAGTATTTGATGGATGCATAATGGTTGCTCATGCACCAGATACTCTGAGAATCTTAGGCAAAGATGCAACATATTATGAAACTAGAATACTGGATACTTTTCAATATGGTTACAGGTACTTTGCACGCATGCTTATTATTTAAATTGTCTTTGAACTTTATTTTCTCATTCTACTTTGTTTTCTTTTTCGAAGATGGAACTTTCCAGAATGGAACTTGCTCTCGCTCTACTTTGTTTATAGGTACTTTGTGCGTGCCTAACTCTTAATCCTCCTCCCACACCAGAGCATACGTTACTTAAGTGGACCACCAGCCATCCAGTACCCTCGGATACTGCATCAACGGCTTTATCCAAGCTAAATTAAATCCAAGAGAAGAAAGGAATATGGTTTTATGGAGCATATCAAGGTGCTTTATGAGATTATCCTGATTCTCTATTCTTTGCTTTCTTTTAGTGCACGAATTTTATAGCCGTTTTGGATTTAACCGCTCATTGATGTTATATTTATTGTAACACTTTTAGGCTATAGCTTCCATGAAGATGGACTAAAGGTAGTAATATATCCTGCCAGTATGTCCCAAAAGAAGAAGATATAATAATAGGAGAAATGAAATCCGTGGACACGATACAATGTGTGGATAATAATCTTTTATTACTTCTTCTCAGGAAGGTGCTATTGCTGCTCAAGGTCTGCTTAAGAGAACCTATAGTGTCCTGAACAATTCCAAACACATGGTATCAACCTAGCCAGAAACAGGAGCACGTCTCCTCGTTACTAGATTTCTCAAGAGTTTCATAGCGACATGATGCATAATGTGAGTTATAACAGTTTCACATTGTATAGGTTTAGTTCCAAAATGGTTTTATTTAACAACATGGAATTTCTACCCAGCCAGTTTCAACAAAAGTATATTTATTATGCTTCTGTGACTATCTATTCTCTTGTATACTTAACAATATACACGAATCATGCATATATTGTTCTTAGACTATATTTTTGTGTGTTCAGCATGTTAGAAGAAGGGGGTACGATGTTCACATTCGAAGGAACAGAGAAGAAAAGCTTTCTCAAAGTTTTATCTTAGAGTTTATAGTCCATAATTTTACTAGAAGGTACAAGTAATCGATCCACTAAATGAAAAATTCAAAGGATTCTCCAATATGGACAAATTTTTTCACATAAACTAATCATTTACAGGTTGCAACTCAAGGCGACTTAGTCCTTGCTGATCCATTTATTCATGGGGACTTCTCTTTTGTTGATAAGAACAACGGTCTTCTTAATCTTTTCATGGTGAGAAAGTAACTCTATTTCATTGTCAATAGATTATTCTTGGTACTTGGCATCCTGAATTCCTTCACAGATTTTTGTTAATAACAGAGATTTGAAAGCATCTATCACAAGGTCTAGTAAGAGAAGGTAAATAGTTTATTGAAACTATAATAAGGACATTGCAACTTTCGTTCATATGTTAAATCTTTTCCTAGCATTTGCTCTCTGGAGGCTGGTGGACATCGATGCTTTTTACAGCTGCAGTATCATTTACAAAATATTTTATTCAGCATGTTTCAAACCAGAACACCCTAACTCAGGCTCATAAGAACATTTCTCGTCACTATGATTGGTAAATAACTTGTATACTATAGTCAAGATCATAATGAAACTTGTTGTTTTCTTGTGACTTTCACATCTTAAATAGGCCTGTCGCTTCAAGTGTAGATTGATAAGTATATTTATCAATTTTTTTCAGAGTAATGAACTCTTCTCTCTCTTTCTAGACGAAACAATGACATATTCATATGCAATTTTTAAGGTAAGAGCTCCTAAGTTGCTCAGATTCTCCAAAAATGTTATTGCACCCATGTCAGATCCTTCAAAAATACACTATTTCTCAAGGATCCGACACGCACCCGTCGACATTCTTAAAGAGTCCAAGCAACATAGAAGAGCTCTAAGATACATTTTATGTTCTTTAATCTTAATCTTAAGGTGATCTTTTTTCCCTTTGTAATTGTTCTAGAGTGAAGAGAAGGACCCATCAAGTTGCTCAGGAGAGGAAGATATCTCTTCTTATTGAGAAGGTAGGTCATCAATAAACTAAATATGCACAGTTAAGAGTTCAGCAAGTAGGCCTTCAGGTACATAACTTCAAATAACACATGATACATTGCCCCACTTAATCTTGAGATTCACAGACAAACATGGTTTATGGTTTGTGACCTTCACACTTTTGTTGTCTTTCTTTCTTTAAGCTGTTTTCACAAGCATTAGCTTTCTTTAGTTCATTTCAGATCATGCACTAACTTTATTTTAGGTGGTTAATCTTTTTTTGTTATCTTGTACTTTGTTGACAATTGAATTCCTTAAATAATTGTTACATGAAGCTGAAAATTTCAAAGTGTAAATATATCAGTTGTAAGGTAGATATAATTGTTATATATAACTGTTTTGGTAATCTAAAAATTTTGTTATGAGTGTAGGATGATAGTTTTGAAAAGGCTACAACTTTACTTCATAACAAGTAGGGAAATTTAAAGAAACAAAATAGTAGCTCAACATTAGTCTTAGTTCTAGTATGATATGCTAATCATCCTCTTCCCTATCTGGCACCACTTCGATGTTGTCATTTTTTTCTTCCGTTTCCCTCTTCAGGTGGATTACGGCCTAACTCAATCTTACTATGTTGTCCTTTTGTCGTATACGGGACTTCCTGTAATTCGCATTGCAACTTTGCTATCATGATATACATTAGTAGAACCTTGACTCCGATCCTAATCTCTTTTATGAAACCAAGTAACCATATTAGTTCTGAAACTTTTTGTTGGACTCTTATATTCTGCTTCTAGTTACAATAGTTAATTTCTTGGACATCCAAGAAACTAGCGCATCTTCATTTTTATCAACTAGCTAGTGATAGACTATCTGGAGTTAGGACAAGCTACCCGATCTGGATCATAATAAGCAGTTGAGTCTTCTGCAATGCTAGATAGTAGTACCTTGACCTGGATGAGTCTTCACATATCTTAAGGTATGAACACTGAATGCACTATCTAGCCTAGTCATAATTAGGTAAAGAAGTTAACATATCAATCTTTGGTATATACTATGTTCAATGAATGCACTATCTAGCCTAGTCATAATTAGGTAAAAAAGTTAACATATCAATCTTTGGTATATACTATGATCTGGACCTTGCAAATTCAAAACTAAGGAAATTTCTCAACTCACCTAAGTCTTCCATTTTAAAGCCTTCTATAGGATAGGCTTAGTACCTTCAGCCAGCTTCAGATTTTCTCATGTTATTAGCATGTCTCTACATACACTGGAACAGGCATTACATAGATCCAGTTGTATATAAGGATTTGACAAGTCTGTAGACTAAATTGTTAACTTAAAATCCATGAGGTAGTTGCATATAAATTTCATCATGTAGGTATCCCTGAAGAAAAATTGTATATACAGATTTTCTCATGTTATTGGCATGTCTTTACATACACTAGAACAAGCATTACATAGATCCTGTAGAGGATGGTACTACTTACTACTTGACTATTCATTTCACTATTGCATATAGTTTGAGATGTATGGTATGTTTGGTATCAAATTGTGATGTCAATAATCGTCAATGAGATGCTATTAAAATGGAAGCTCAAAGTGAAGTGGTGGAGAATAGGAACATGGAAAATAGCTAGTTCAAAGCTAGTGTGGCAACATGGAAAGAAAAGAAACAGAAGGCGTAGGATTAGAATTTTTTTTTTCTGAAATTAGTGAAATTTTTGTTGTGATATACAATTTCCAGTAAGCATTAGAGTAATTGTAGCAACATGTTTAGAGATTTTATAATTGTTGTTTGTACCATCAAAGTGTATAATTTCTATAAGAGATTTTACATAAGAACTAGAGTATAAATCAACTCCCATATTTGGAATTGTTACTTATGTAATTGATTTTTGTACTTTACATTTTTATGTAGCCAAGTGATGAGGCTAGTAGACCCATTTCGCCCATAGATGCAAGGAGATCACGTGATGATAATGATCTTAATGACATTCTTTGATTTCATTGTATTTGTTTTGGATATTCAATTATGATGATGTAATTGTGGGGTTGGAGTGAATCTTAGAATATTAAAGGTTTTGTGTTTAAATTTGATTTTGTAGTTTGAAGATACTAGTTAATATTGAAAATTGGGAGTTTGAAGATGTTAATGTCGAAAAAATAATTTTGAAGTTTAATGTTCAATATATTTTTGATATGCTTGTCAATTACAATGTTTAATCTTTGTTGTATTAATAATATATGAATTTAACAAATATTGGATTGTAGGTTATGCCTAAAGAAACAATTAAATTTGAGCTAAAATTTGAATCTATAATTAACTATTGAAAATTGATGGGTCCTACTAATTTTTTAAAAAAAATAAAACAATTGTGGAGGTTTTAACACCCGTAAGTTTAAAATAAAAATTTATTACAAAAAAAATTAAATTTAGAATAACGAGGGTCAATAATTGCCGCAAATTAATTACGGAGGTCGTAACCGTCGTAAAATAACCCCCGTAAATTAATTATGGGGGCTGGAAAAAAACTGCCGCTACTCGTTTGTGACGGCTCGTATTCTGGGGGGTTTTGTGAACCCCCGCAATTACATTTTGCGGGGATTTTAAGCTCCCGTAAACCGCAAAATTAACCCCGCAACTTGAGCCTTTTTTTTTGTAGTGAAAAGCTAAGGGATCGTCATACTCTTAAGAGTGAAAGGAAAGCAAGTGAACTATAGATTATGATAGGCTAGCACTTGGCATTCTAAAAAATCTCAAGTAGAGGTAAGATAGAATACTAAATGCAAGATTATGCTATATTTCCACCATCCTTGTTCTATCCCAAATTTATGAAAAGACATATCTTGTTCTTAAAGTATTCTTTCCAAAAACTTCCTTGTCAACTGATATTTCAACAAAAAAGCATCCCTTTTTCTTCAGCGAGAAGGATGGCAGTCTGCCTTTTTCTTCAAAGTCTTGACTACAAAATATATCAAGAATTACTTAATACAAAAAGCTTCATCATAGCAAAGAATAAACAATATTCCCAGAATTTTCAGTTGATATAATTTTTATGTTTGGATTATTTAGCAAGTAACCAATTAATAATACCACGCCTTCCAGCCATCACCAGAAAATTATCCATCATTTTACATATTTTACCCCTTAAATGTTAGCTACTGTTTGATAAAGCTTTTATGCAAACAACTAGTGAAAAACTAGTAGAGATTAGCTTAATCTGTTTAGTTAATCACTAATCACTGCCCATTGTTTAATAAAATGTGAAAAACAAGAAGGGGAGGAAATATCTCGTCAGATTACAGTAAATAGACGATAAGTACTTGTATATATCGTATGCAGTGAATAGTTGTTCAAACCAAATTATTGGATACCCTAATTCAACCTAAAAAAGAAATGTTAAATTCTAATACTAACCCGTCCTAAAAGGAAGGGATTGGGGAAGGTAGAAGAACGAAAGATATTAGGAGTGTGTTGAAATTTAAGATATTAGGAGTGTGTTTGTTATGACGGTTTCCAATTTTCTCAGTTGGATTAAATGTTTTGGGAAAAAATTCAAAAAGAAAAGGACTTTCTTTCAAAATTTTCTCAGTTGGATTAAATGTTTTTGGAAAAAAATTCAAAAAGAAAAGGATTTTCTTTCAAAAAGTAAGAAAATGACGGTTATTTTTTATAACTCTCTTTTAACTCACTCTCAAATTGAAATATTCATATAACTCTCAAAATCACTCACCTCTACCCTCGACATTCAATTCCCTACCACCCCCAATACATAAAATATATTTCATTTTTTAAAAAATATTTCAAATTTTTTTCTTACCTCATCTCCTCCCCCTACCCCATACAAAAAAATAGCTTTTTAAAAAAAAAATTCAAACTTTTTTCTTACCCCACTTCCTATCCGACCCCACCTCTTCCACCCCCACCCTCACCCCAAAAAAAATAAAATTTAAATATATTTTTTCAAAAGATTTCAATTTTTTTTCTCACCCCACCCTCACAACCTACCCCGACTCCCCCACCACCACCACTAGTGCCCCCCTCCAAAAAATAAATTATTACTTTCAATTTTTTTCAAAAATTCTTATCCCATCCCTATCCCCTATTTTGACCCCCCCCCCCCCCCCCCCCAAAAAAAAAAAAAAAAAAAAGCTTTAATTGTTTAATTATTTTTAATAAAAGGTTCAAAAAAAATTTTTCACTCCACCCTTCTTATTGTATTCGTTCTCATTTTTTTGTTAAATAGTATATATAATACTTTTATAAAATATTTTTTTACTTGCATAACGAACACAAGAATATAAGTTAGAGACAACTTATTTTCCTAGAAAATGTTTTCCTCTTCCATATTGAACACACCCTAAAAAAAATATTTTTCGAGGTCAAAAATTATTTTTATAAAAAGTATTTTCTACTCTTAGTTAAACAGTAATACGTATTTCTGAAAATTATTTTTTTCATTACCAACCAAATACTAAAAAATATTTTTCGCTCACCAACCAAACATAAGAAAATAAGTAAGAAATCAACTTCTTTTCCATGAAAACATTTTCTAGGAAAATATTTTCCGTAGAAAACATTTTTCTTCATACCAAACACACCCTAGAAGCGTAGCTATATATATATTTTTTGGTGAACGCGTAGCTATATTTGCGTGAGAATCATATGAATAAATCTTGAGGATTTTTTTTTTCTGAATAATTTATTTTTACACATAATTTCAAAATGAAGATATTTTAAATTTTTTATTTTAAATGTAATATATTAGTATAGTCTATAAGGTTTTGTTGCTAATAACTTATAATTTGTGTATTTGTGAAATCTTTTCAATAAGAAATATATGGAAGCATCAACTTTTTAAATAAATTAATAAGAGAATATTATCAAATAAAATGAAACAAAGAAGTATATTAGCTCATAGTAATATTTTTATTTTTATCTTAAATTTTGGTTTCCAAAGGAAAAAGACAATGAAAAAGAAGCAACAAAAATTGTATATCCTACTTCCACTTTGAGAGAAATCCTCTTGACCTAATAGTCAAAAGTAGAAGAGCTCTAACATTGGCAACATTAGTTTATCTCTAAAGGGTGAAATTTATTTTTCAACTTAAGTTTACTTTAAAAAATCAAATTCTCTCCTCAACTTTGAATAATAAGCATTCTTTCCTCTTTTATCGTAATAATATCTATTTTAATCTTGACATTTGTAATATCTTTTTATATTATATATAATTTATTTTAGTCAAGTATTTATATATTTTTAATTAATTATTTTTTAGTATTATATTCTCCCTCCCCCTCCCCCTCCCTCAAACTATAATCGAGTTGTTATGACACACCTCTTTACGGAGGTTCTATTACCCGTTGAATTCATTTTTTTTATATTTTGTGCTCCTTTTTGCTGACGCGACGGTGAAGTATCAGAATTTTTTTATACTCTTTTTGTGCTAACTTGGTCAAAAGGAGTACGAAAATATTTTGATACTTGGCGGCTAGGTCAGCAAAATTAAGAACATAAATATAGAAAAAATGAGTTTAAGTAGTAATAGGCCCCACTTAAAGTTTAAGTGTGTCATGGCAACTTCATGTGTGTGTGTGTGTATTTCTGCATATGAGTTTCGATATACTCCCTCTGTTCATTTTTACTTGTCACTATTTCATTTTTTCATGTCAACCTACATAAACTTTGACCAATATTTTAAGGTATATTTTTTCATTTTATTAATATGAAGAAGTATTGCAACTTAATAGTATTTTTCATATAGTTTTCGATCATCTAAATTTTAAATTTAAAATATTAAACTATACATCTTAAAATGTTGGTCAAAGCTCATGCAGGTTGACCCAAAAAGTAAAATAGTGACAGGTAAAAGTGAACGGAGGGAGTATATATTTTCAATATAAGTAAACTTTGGAACTAATTTATTATAAAATATATCTCTATTTTTATTATATATTATTATATTACATGCGGTGAAATATGTTTATAAAATTAATTTATTATAAAATATATCTTCATTTTTATTATATATTATTATATTACATGCAGTGAAATATGTTTATAAAGTTATTTTTATTTATTATTCTCACTAGTATAAATAGATATTATAGTTTTAGTTATTATTAATAAATTAATTTTATTATTCTGATCATTTATTTCATGTAGAACGCCATTAACTTATATACTTAGTATATTTTTATCACATTTTTCCATCTAGAAAATAATGTTTTTTTATTTAAATAATTTTAATATATATATATATATTAAAAATAAAAAAATATAATAATTTTAAAGAGGTAAAGAAAAATAAAGATTAATAATGTAAGGGCAAAATATGTATTTAAAAAAATAAAATGGGAAGGGGGGGGGGGTGCTTATTGTCTAAAGTTGAGGGGCAGGGGGTTGATTTTCAAAGTAAAGTTGAGGGATGAAAATGATTTTCAGCGTATCTCTAAATCTCTAATATTTATCTCTAATCTCTATCCCTAATATATTAAAAGCGTGAAGAACTTTAAAAATATTATATAAATTTTTTGTTCTTCATTAAAAATTTACGCAATAGATAAAATCATTATTTACAAAATAGTAATTTAATTATTGTCCTAAAGTTGCCTACTATTAAAAAATATGTTATAGAACAGAAGTTACCTACTACTCCCTCGTTACGGACCAGGAGAATCAAGTCGCATGAAGCTACATCATAAGCAAAGAAACAGACAGGAAATAAGGAGAGGCAGCAAACATATTTACATAAGAGTATGCCCGGTTAGGATCATTACAGCTGCACAAATTAAAGTTTTGCTAAAAATGACATCATCATCTTCAACTCTCATGCATAGAAGGGAGGACAAAATACAACTACAAAAAGGAAAAGTAAGGTCGGATCTAAACAGAGGACAAAGAGTAATTTACTCTGCAGATCTTCTATTTAATAGTTAAATATCCCAAAAAATGTTATTTCATTAATAGCATAATTTTTTTGAAATATTTTTCTTCATATTCAACTTTCAGATTCATTTCTACTTCTGCTTTTCTCTTTTTTTGTTGGCTCTATTTTTTTATTGGGATTTTGTTGAACTTGATTGTGAAGATGATGAAACTGGTATATTGATTTTTGACGGGATGAGTCAATTCTAATCATTGAAAATTGATAGGGTTGACATTACGATGTTAGATATCAAATTTAGGATTTGTTTGAATTAATTTTGATGTAAAGAAAATTATTTGAAAAGCTTGAGTTTTGATATGCAACAAATTAAAGTTGTGACATATGCAAGTACTCAAGTTATGACGAACCATCAAGACTTTTGGCAATGCATGTCTTGCTCATTCACTAAATATTTATGGTGATGTATCAGCTAAGATTTTTAAATAATTCGTTCTAAAGTTACATCACAATGTGCATTAAAGATTAGGTGATCCTTCAAGGCAAATACAAATTTTTGCTTATGCATCATAAGTTTTAAATTGCCATCATAATCTGTAGATAATTTATTCTAAAATTACAGTTGCACTAAAAATTCTAATAATCAACGAAACGTTATGATAAGAAGTTTTTGCTCATCTATTTGGACTTTTGGTGATATGTTAATCATAAGTTCCAACATGCAAGCTATTCTTATTAAACTTATTCAAACAAGGTCAAAACTAAAATCAATAAACTATTTTATCTGTACAAATCGTCCAAATTACTTAATTAGGTCTATATAATTGAAATAATTAGTTGAGATACATAATTATGATTGTATCTAAGTCGAGATATACTTTTTAAAGTCTGTAAGAGATACATACTACATTATAACAATTTTATATGTATCTCTTACTGTACTAATATGAATGTCTCTTATACATGCTACACTAAAATTGTCTAACGAGAGATATACAAAGTAGATGTGTAATGTACACAGAGATACAAGATGACAAAACGTATCTGATGTATTGAAAGATGTATTTGACTTCTTTGAACTTGACATGTAATAATCTTATATCAAGAGATACATTTTTCAAAGTCTAACAATTTTATATGTATCTCTTGTTGTACTAATATGTATGACTCTTATACTTGTTGCACTGAAGTTATCTAAAGAGAGATTCATAAAGTAAACATGTAATGTAGACAGATACAAAATAACAAAACGTATCTAATGTATTGAAATATGTATTTGACACATGTGTATAGTTGAAATCAACTTGTATCTGATAGATAAAACCATATTCTTGTACAATACTTCAACTGGAATACTTCTTATAGATAATCAAATTACCGTGGAAAAAGTTGCAAAGTTGGATTCTCAGGGCAGACTCCTTATTCCTTATAGATAAATTGAAACTTGAAAGATATAATTCGAATACATGTATTCTCCATCAAAATATGATTTTTTTTGTTTCCCACTTTAACTGACTAATAAGATTTCCTTGGCCAACAATTTGACCCACAAACTAAAAAGGGGACTACATAAAAATTCCATTATTGGTACAACTTATCATTTGTTATACTAAAAAAAATAATGACAGTATCATTTTACCGACAATTATATTGTATTTTAGCAATGAAATCTTTGACATTGTTTGAGGTTGAAATACAAGAAAAATAATGAAATTTTTGACATTATTTGAGGTTGATATAGAAGAAAAAATAAGAAAATACATATACATCTATACAAGAAAAACTAACAAAAGAACTATTAAAAACGTTAAGGAGGAGAAAGAAGTGTGAACTATATGGAGAAAGAGGGGGTTGGGGGTGGGGGTGGGGGGAGGGCGGAAGGATAGGAAGGAGAAAGTATTCTGAAACATATTTGAAGGAGAAGGAGGTTAGACATTAATGGAATTAAATTGGTGAAGAAAAGATATTAAGACAAATTTTTAGGTGAGAAGTTGAAAGGATCAATTAAGAAGTTGAAAGGATTCTTTAACCTTAAATTTTGAATCACTATGACATACCATATGCATTCAGCCATTTTTTATCACTTTTCAAAGCCTAAATTTAAATTTTGTACCGTCTAAATTCTAACAGATTAGGTTTGATATAAAAAGGTAAACTAAGAAACGTACACCAAGACATAAAAATGCAAGATTATCTGTAGTTTCAATTAAAGGCATCAATATCATTACTATTTTGTTCTCGTTTTTCTTTTAAAATTTTTCATTCAGTATTCATAATGGAGATCCACTAAATTTAAATTTCTGCCAAAAAATCACACACTCTTGTAGGATTAATACCATACCATATACATAGATATACTAGATTATGAAATGTGCGTTACACGTTTATCCCAAGTTAACTGTTAAATATAAATTTTATATTACAAATGATAAATTTTAAATGGTGCATATATTATTAAACTTTATCTGCGCTATAAAATATAAATCAAATAAAAAAAAATAACAAAGTGTTTTCTTTATGTAAAGTATAAACTTGAGTTTAGCAGACAATATTAAAATTTATTCTTTTGTCGGTGAAAGTAGCAAGTATGTGGTAAATTGATTGAGGTGTGTGTAAATTGTCAGAAATTTTATCTTTATTAGAACAAACAAACAAAAAATCTTCTTTTTGGGCATTATTTAATTTATGAAAAAAGACCTAAAATGCTTTTCAACTGTGTGAAATGGTGTAAAAATGTCCCGTCTACCTATTAGGCCTAAAATGCCCTTTTTTCCTACCTATTGGGCCTAAAATGCCCTTTCCGTCTATATATTGGGGCTACTTTGCCCTTTTATTTAAGGAAAAATTATATAATACCACAACTTATCTTTATTAACTACATAAAATCCATATCTTTTTTATTATTATTAACCAAACAAATAGTATAAATATATATATATTAAATTTTCATATTTCATATTTATTGCTTATTTTTATGGAAGCTCTATCCATTCATTTTTTATATACTATATAAAAAAATTATGTTTTTCATTTTTATTGCTTGTTCACGATGCCTCCATAAGAATATATGGTATATTTATTCCATAAAAATTTATGATCTATTTACATATAATACAAATTATATTTATATCATAAAAATACATGATATATTTATACCATACAAAGTATATTCATACCATAAATACATGATATATTATACTATATAAATTATATTTATATATATTTATACCATACAAAATATATTTATACCATAAATACATGATATATTATACTATATAAATTATATTTATATCATAAACATACATGGTATATTTTAGCTATAAAAAGTTTATACCATATAATACTGGAAATACATATTAATATTTAATAAATAATTTTTAACAAGAAAAGTACTTCCGACATAATGAGATATAGCATGAATATTTATCCCATAAATTATATAAAAATATAATAATCATCTGACAATGACATAAATTATATTTATACAATAAAAATACATGGTATATCTGTACTTCCAACATAATAATTTTTATTTCATGAATATTTATCCATAAAAATTGTGGTTAATCCATTACATTAAAATTAAAAATACACGATAATCAAATAATACTAGATTATTAACATACACGAAAACAAAAAGAAACATACACGAGCAAATAATAAAATACTTGATTTATTTAAAAATATTTGGCTTTTGGCCATAAAATTTGGTCATAGTAATAAAAGATTCCATTCACACTATAAATTAATTTTTTCATGGATATTTTTATCCTTTTACCTTAAAAGTTAAATATATTTTTCTATCACATTTTCAATGCATTGATTATTGTGGAGGAACTTAATTACAATCAATTCATTGGAAATTGAGAACCCTTAACCTTAATGATATCTTTCTGCAGATTATTTTTGACATGGAATACGGTGTAACATACGGTTTGACATATTCATATCTTAATGATATAGCCTTAATGAAACATACGGTGGAAATTCAAACGTATTTTCAAACCGATTTGAGCATAATTTTTTACTAATTTTAATTCTTGCGTAAAATTTTTTCTCTAATTTTAATTCCTTACTAAAATATTTTTTTAGTGAAACGTATTTTCAGTATTTGGAAATATACAGTGATAAATATGTTTATAGTTTGCCAATTTTCATACATACTCATTATTTGTTAATTTCAGTATAATTTCATATTTGAAAACATAATCATTATTTGTTAATTTTAGTTTAAATCTGTGTAAATACGTTTTCAAATACATTTACTTAGGTAGACATTCTTAATTTTAGTTAGTATAATTTTACATCTTTTCAAGTTAAGAAAAAAATAATTAGGTAGAAATCTCAACATTTCAGCATGATCTCAGTCGATGCTTGTTCTTTCATAGAAAGGGTTTTATTTTTGACAGTAAAAGACAATCAGTACATTTGTTCGCATTTTCTAAGTATGAACATAACACCTTTGACTCTAACTACAACTGTTCAAAATCAAACCGAAATCAATAATCTATAATGACACTTTAGTTATTGAACTAATGGTTCGACTTATCAGATTACCAAGTGTAAAGTGTGTTGATTTGTTATTATCGCAATATTTTATAAATTATTTTTGATATATATATATATATATATATATATATTAAATCATCGTACTATAGAGGTGAAAGACTTATATGATTAACACTTATATCTCATTCTCTTTTATTCGACAGATGTGAACTGTGTGAATAATTTCTATAAGTGTCAACGTTTATCAGGTTTAAGGTATATTGAGTTGTCGTTATTGCGATATCTTACAAATTATGCCTGAGAATTATTTAAATATATGTTTTAATTTCATTTAAACATATACTTAAAAAATAAAAAATTAGAGGTTATTTTAGTTACAAATATAAGAAATGATTCACAATTTATTAAACCGGCATAACATAGGGGCAATAGACTTGTACCATCAATACTTATGTCTCACTCCCTTTGGTTCGATACATATGACTATACGAATAATTTTTATAATGTGTCGACATTTACCAGTTCTAAATTGTGATGAGTTGTCGTTATTGAAATATTTCACAAATTATGTTTAAAAATTATTTAAATATATAACTTAATTTTATTTAAATATAATAATTAAAAAATAATTAATTGGAGGTCGTTTTAGTAACAAATATAAGTAATGATTCATAATTTATCAAATCGACGTAACATAGAGGCGAAACACTTGTACGATTAACACTTATGCATGTGTCAATCTTTTTGGTTCGACACATATGAACTATATGCATGATTTTTATAATATGTCGATATTTACCAATTCTAAAGTGTGTTGAGTTTCCGTTATTGAAATATTTCACATATTATTTTTAAAAATTATTTAAAATAAAGTTTAATTTTATTTAAATAAAATAATTAAAAAATAATTAATTGAGGGTCGTTTTAGTAATATATATAAGTAACGATATGCAATTTATCGAATTGGCGTAACATAAAGGCGAAAGACTTGTATAATTGACAATTATATCTCATTCTCTTTTGTTCGACATATATGAACTATATGCTTGATTTCTATAAGTGCCAACGTTTATCGAGTTTAATGTATGTTGAATTGTCGTTATTGCAATATCTTATAAATTATGACTGAAAATTATTTAAACATATATTTTAATTTTATTTAAACATAATACTTAAAAAATAAAGAATTCGAGGGTATTTTAGTAACAAATATAAGTAATGATTCACAATTTATCAAACCGGCGAAACATAGGAGAGAAAGACTTGTACCATCAACACTTATGTCTCACTCTCTTTGGTTCGACACATATGACTATGTGAATGATTTTTATAATGTGTCGACATTTATCAGTTCTAAATTGTGATGAGTTGCCGTTATTAAAATATTTCAAAAAATATTTTTATAAATTATTTAAATATATATATTTTAATTTTATTTTATCATAATAATTAAAAATAATTACGCATTGTACCACTTAAATAGGCATTTGTGATTTATTTATATCACTTATAAAGGATGATAAACAGACAACAAATTGACATGTTTGCTTGTGTTGCCTCCTTAGATATTTTCTTTTATATATGTTTATTTAACTTTTGTTTTTAATCTATTATATATTTGAGAATCACGTAAAAGTATAATAAATCGTAATAATTGCCAACTTAAAATAATTAAAAAGACGTAAGAAATTTAATTGACTCTCTAAATTTTATTACTGCCACATAAATTCAGACAAAAGAACAAGTACTATAAATCACAATAATTAATAAATTAAAATATTTAAAAAATATATAAAAAAATTTAGTCCATTCTCAAAATTGTATCAATACCACATAAATTGAGACAAAGGGTATAACATATATTATTTAAAAATTATGTAGAAAATTATTATGTTTTAAAAAAAATTAAACTACATAATTTAAATAATTTTTTAAATGTAATTTGAAAATATTTTAATAACGAAAGTTAAAACTCTAACACTTTAAATATGGTAGACATTAATGTATCATAAAAATCATAAAAATTATATAGTTCATAAGTATCGATCCTAGTTTATATCAACCTAAGAAAGTCATGTATTAATATTGTAGTCTTGCACCCTTATGTTATGCCGGTTTGATAATTTATGAATCATTACTTATATTTTAGCATATTTTATTTGTTAAATTTTAAATTTAAATTTTTTCATATTTGAATGATATTTTAAATATAATTTGAAAATATTGTAATAACGGCAATCAAGACTTAAACACTTTAGATGTGGTGGATATTGACAAGTTATAAAAATCAAAGCATTCATTATCGTCGACTATAGTTAACAATAACCCAAGAGAGTCACACGTTAATATTGTAGTCTTGCGCACATATTACATTGATTTGATAATTTTAGAATCATTACTTATATTTTTTATTATTCTGACTTCTAATTAAATAATTTTATAAATTATTATGTTTAAATAAATTTAAAACACATATTTAAATAAATATTTAAACATAATTTGAAAATAATACAACAACGACAGTAGAAATTAAACTAAAAATATTTTAGGCATGATAGAAAGCGTCACTCTATATAAATCATAAAAATCATTGATCCATAAGTGTCAATCCTATTTTATAACAACTCAAGAGAGTCACGTATTAATGTTGAAGTTTTATAGCTTCCAGGTGTTGTAAATACTCACTTGGTTAAATAAAATTGTTTATTTGCCCAAAAATAAATGTTGACATTTTACATATTTATTAGTTATCATCTTTTAAAAAGTACAATAAAAATTTAAATAATTAATGATGACCTTAGTTAACATCGACCTAAGAGTACTCACGCACTAATGTTGTATTCTTGCTTCTTTATATTGAGCTGATTTAATAACTTGTGAATCATTAGTTAATTTTATAATTAATGAAACCTCTAATTAAGCAATTCTATTATTTCTTATATTTAAATAAATTTAAAAACTACATATTAAAATATTTTTTAAATATATAATTTTAAAATATATCAATAAAGATAGTCAAAGCTCAAAACACTTCATAATTATTGACACTAGTTAATTACACTGAACACTTACATCTTCTATGTTATGAAAATCTTACAGTTAAATCCCCAAAAATGTTGATCCTATTTTTCCTAAAAACATTTAAACCTTGCATATAATGAAGATCCTATGTAATTGAAACTTTATTTAACTAGTTATATATAAATAATTTTCAAGGAAAAAATAAATAAAAACTACAGTAAAAAAGAGATTATATATAATAAAATATTATAGTTAATAAAATTACAAAAAATTTACATACTTAAAGCCACAGAAAGTTATAATTTATAGTGGGTATATCTTTTAAATAAGTTGCATCATATCCTATTTTCAAAATATTTATTTATTTTTTAATCAAATGTATGAATAATTTTTATACCCTTGTTTTAAATATTCGTTAGAATAACTTTGCAAAAATATTTTCGTTATATTTATGGTTATAATTTATCGTTTAAAAATTATATTATATATTTAATTATAGAGACACTTCATAGGAGGAGTAAGTGTAAAACTATCAAAGTACATGTGTAAGCATTTCATTTTAAAATTTCAAAAGTATATTCATATTATAAAGTGTTCAATACTAATCATTTATATATTGAAAATTTGAAATTAAATATCATGAATTATATATATATATAAAATTTCCCATCTATGGAATTTTGTAATATTTCAAATTCCAATTGTCCTAATCGACCTAACTACGTGCATTAATGCCCCCTCCCCCCACAAAAGCTTCTGGTTTTAGAAATAAATCGGGAATTATGCATAAAACGCTTCAAAATAGATGATGATATATATATATATATATATATATATATATATATATATATATATATATATAATTTCCCATCTATGGAATTTTGTAATATTTCAAATTCCAATTGTCCTAATCGACCTAACTACGTGCATTAATGCCCCCCCCTCCCCCCCCAACCCAAAAGCTTCTGGTTTTAGAAATAAATCGGGAATTATGCATAAAATGCTTCAAAATAGATGATATATATATATATATATATATATATATATATATATATATATACATATAATTTCCCACCTATGGAATTTTGTAATATTTCAAATTTCAATTGTCCTAATCGACCTAACTACGTGCATTAATGCCCCCCCCCCCCCCCCCACAAAAGCTTCTGGTTTTAGAAATAAATCAGGAATTATGCATAAAACGCTTCAAAATAGATGATGATTTGAAGTTCTGCATATCTTGTTTCTACCAAAAAATGAATAGTAGTAGTTAGTAATTTGTTTATATTGGTAAAGTTGTAATCTTTGAGAGAGTTGGAAATCAAGATTTATTTTTGATATGCTTTTAAAATAAGTTGTAAATTACTATTAAGTTGTATCATATCCTATTAAAATATAAATTATTTAAAATAAATAAATACATTCTATTATTTTAATGAATGGTCATTTATTTATTATCATTTTCCAATGTGGGAATTGACTTTTAAGTTTAGGGAATAACAAAGAGTTTAATTAAAAAACAAAAAAAAGAATTAGTTTATTTAAGAAAAAATCACATAAATATACATATTTAGATCCTAAATTACAAAATATACCTGTATTTTTTTTTTATTTACAAAATGAGGTTTTTATTTACAAAATCTATCATCCACTAAAAATTATTTTTTTTTAAAATTGCATATTCGAAATTTAAGGAAAAAAAATATTTTGGAATTAATTTAGGTAAATTGGCTGAGTTTATGGGATATGTATTTATCCTTTATGGTATTTTATATATTTTACAGTATATGTATTTACTTCTAGAGTCTTCTTTTTAAATTTTCTCATACTTACACTTCAGTAGTGAATCTTCACCATTCTTAACCAAAAAATTAAAAAAATCCTCACCATTATTAGCCAAAAAATATCCTCACCATTCTTAACCAAAAAAAAAAGAATCCTCACCAATTTCTCCACCCAAATTAAGATAAAATTATCATCACCATTTTCTTTACTCATATTTTTCAGAGCTTAGATAGAATGCAAAAATGGTGAATTCAAAATCTTCTACGGAATGTACTCCAAGAAAGAGCGCAAGAATTGGGGAAAATACCCCACAGTGATAATACCAAGGAGAACACAAAAGGATTTTTAAGGTTTTTGTTTGTTAGAAAAAAATGGCTTAAGAAATTGTACAAAGGGCTAAGGAAATCGTCAAGTGATTCAATGACCAAAACGTTTTTGGGTTTATCACTCTTGATGATGGTGGTGACGATCTGTTAGTTCATCAGTCAGTATGTTTTGTGTTTTATTTTGGATACGGTGGAGGAATCCGATATGGTGGCGACGATGGCCGTGGGTGTGATTTCCGATGGAGGTTTTAGGTCTTTTGTCAATGTTTGTTACTACTGATTGTTCTTCTGTTCTTCTACTTCTACGTTGTTGGAAAGGAAGAGGCCAACTAGATTGAATCTTTTGATATTTTTGAGGAGTTTCGAGCATTTTTTGATGACACCAACAAGTGAAGGTTATCAATGATTTTATGCTGCATGAATTGTATAGAAATTGGTGTATCATGATGTATGAATTATATAGAAATTGGCGTTTGAATTGTATAGAAATTGGTGTACCACCAGCTTTATGGTATCTGAATTATATAGAAATTGGTGTATCAATAACTTTATGGTGTCCGAATTGTATAAAAATTGGTGTATCAATGATTTTATGGTGCATGAATTGTATATAAATTGTTGTATCATAATGTATGAATTGTATAGAAATTGGTGTATGAATTGTATAGAAATTGGTGTATCACTAGCTTTATGGTGTCTAAATTGTATAGAAATTGGTGTATTAACAGATTTATAGTGTCTGAATTGTATAAAAATGGGTGTATCAATAATTTTATGATTTTTGAAATAGTTAGAAATTGATATATTAATAATTTTATGGTGTCTGAATTATATAGATATTGATATATCATCAATTTTATTTTAAGGTGTCTTAGAAATTGTGTATCAATAATTTTTTAGTGTTTGAACTCTTTAGAAATAGGTTTATCAATAATAATAATTTTATATTAAAATATACAGAAATAGGTGTATTAATAATTTTATGGTATCTGAAATATATAGAAATTGATGTAAAGATGGATAACTATATATTTTTTCCCAGATCTTTCTTCAAAAGAAATCCTAAAAAATCAATCTTTACATATGGGTAACTATATATTCTTTCCGTACTAATTAAGAACGCACGAAGAAAATAAAAAAATAAAAATAAGGTACATAATTAATAATAATAAGAAAAAATAGAAAAAAGAAAAACAAAAATAAATCCAATATAAAATAGAAGGGAAAGAATAGGAAGAAGAAATTGTTGAATGAAAAGTAACAGTTCAAATATCATGTTCTTTTGTGTATGCTAATTTTATAGCAATGATTTTAAAATTTTTCCCAAAATAATTTTGTTATGGAGGTGGGTATGGAATTGAAAAATATATTAGGAGAAATTATAGGAAAGATACTTTTAACTATTTTTTTTCTTCTTTTTATCTTATTTGATAAGTTTTGTTAGTTTTCTAGTGGTATATTTTTTAAAAATGAAACTAGTGGTATATTTTGTAATATTTACTCTTAAATTGTATATTTATGTGATTTATCCTTATTTTAAAAGAAAAAGGTCATTGTAGTCTTTTTACAATTATGGCCAAATTTGTATGGCCATTTAGCATTACCCGAAGTTGAAAGGATTCTTCAACCTTAAATTTTGAATCACTATGACATACCATATGCATTCAGCCATTTTTTATCTCACTTTTCAAAGACTAAATTTAAATTCTGTACAGTCTAAATTTTAACAGATTAGGTTTGATATAAAAAGGTAAACTAAGAAACGTACACCAAGACATAAAAATGCAAGATTATCTGTAGTTTCAACTAAAGGCATCAATAACATTACTATTTTGCTCTCCTTTTCTTTTAAATTTTTTCATCCAATACCCATATTGGAGTCCTACTAAATTTAAATTTGTGCTGCAAAATCGCACACTCTTGTAGGGTTAATACCATACCATATACATAGATATACTAGATTATGAAACGTGCGTTACACGTTTATCCCAAGTTAACTATTAAATATAAATTTTATATTACAAATGATAAATTTTAAATGGTACATATATTATTGAACTTTATCTGCGCTATCAAATATAAATCAAATAAAAAAAATAACAAAGTGTTTTCTTTATGTATTGTATAAACTTGAGTTTAGCAGACAATATTAAAATTTATTTTTTTGTTGGTGGAAGTAGCAAGTATGTGGTAAATTGATTGAGGTGTGTGTAAATTGTCCGAAATTTTATCTTTATTAGAACAAACAAACAAAAAATCTTCTTTCTGGGTATTATTTAATTTATGGAAAAGAACCTAAAATGTCTTTCAACTATGTGAAATGGTGTAAAAATGCTCTCCGTCTATTTATTGAGCCTAAAATGCCCTTTCCGTCTATCTATTGGGGCTACTTTGCCCATTTATTTAAGAAAAAATTATATAATACCACAACTTATCTTTATTAAACTACATAAAATCCGTATCCTTTTTATTAATATTAACCAAACAAATAGTATAATTATATATTAAATTTCCATATATCTTATTTATTGCTTATTTTTATGGAAGCTCTGTTCATTCATTTTTAAATACTATATAAAAAAATTATGTTTTTTATTTTTATTGCCGGTTCACGATGCCTCCATAAGAATATATGGTATATTTATTCCATAAAAATTTATGGTATATTTACATATTATACAAATTATATTTATATCATAAAAATACATGACATATTTATACCATACAAAGTATATTTATATCATAAAGACATGGTATATTATACCATATAAATTATATTTATACCATAAACGTACATAGTATATTTTAGATATAAAAAGTTTATACCATGTAATACTGAAAATATATATTAAAACTTAATAAATAATTTTTAACAAGAAAAGTACTTTCGACATAATGAGATATAGCATGAATATTTATCCCATAAATTATATCAAAAATATAATAATAATCTGACAGTGACATAAATTATATATATACAATAAAAGTACATGGTATATCTTTACTTCCAACATAATGATTTTTATTTCATGAATATATATCCATAAAAATTATGGTTAACCCATTACATTAGAATTAAAAATACACGATAATCAAATAATACTAGATGATTAACATACACGAAAATAAAAAGAAACATACACGAGAAAATAATAAAATACTTGATTTATTTAAAAACATTTGGCTTTTGAATACAAGAGAGAAATTTGGAAGTAGGGATTATCTTTTACACTTTTAATTTGAAGATTGAAAATGTATCTCTTAAATTAAGGTGAATTGATAGTTAGTTATATCATTAAATTAGGAATTATAATTACCTTTTCTGATTTTTTTACATCGCTATATATGAAAAAAAAACTTTCATTTTTGTTATATTGAAAAAGTACTATTATTTTTGTAGTAAAGTCTTAAGGATGACTTTTTCATGTAATTTGCCTAAATAAAAGGGCAAAATAGGCTCAATAGGTTGATGAAAAGGGCACTTTAGGCCCAATAGGTAGTCAAGAATGACATTTTAGGCCCAATAGATAGACGAGAAGGGCATTTTAGGCCTAATAGATAGAGGGAGGACATTTTTACATTATTTTACATTGTTGAAGGACATTTTAGGCCCTTTTTCGTTTAATTTATTATCTAGAAGGAGACTCAAAAGATTTGTTTTTCAGCCCATAATGTAATTTTAGGTGGCCTTTGTGTTAGTTTGTGCACACGATAATTAACACCTTCCTCCAACATAAATATTGGACAACTTTATCAATCAAGGCTTATTCAGAAAGGAAAAATGGTCACATAACTTCTTTTGCCTATGCTGAAAATCATCTCATAATTTTCATTCACTTTATTAACCGCCAAATAATACTTTAATTGTACAACATTCTCAACTCCTTGATGAACAAAACGAAATTTTTTTTAATTGAAGTTTTAGTAGCTTCAAAATATTCAAATACTAAATATTAGAATCTCTTACATAGTTTAACTAAAGATACTATTAAGACTTCTTAATTATTGATTATCATACTATATTTTACCATATATTTCCTCTTAGCATATATTTAGTACTCTCTAGGGGCTTTGAGCTAAAAGTGACAAAAAAGTTTGAAAATGAGGTGTAGGTGACTCAAGTCTTAATAATTGAGTGGAAGTGACCATTATTTTACCATGGATTAAGAAATTTTAAAAAATTTAAAAATAACCCCCAAATTTTTAAATTTATACTTTGATCCAAATGTTAGTTAATATAATGAGAAACGGAGGAAAAAAAGGTGCATTTCTCTCTCTTCGTGATTTTTGTTGTTCATTGTTGCTGCTTCATTATCATCTTCTACTTCATTATCTTCATATTCTACTTCATTATCATCTTCATCTTCTTCTTGTCGACCATTGTTGTTATTTTTACCGCTACTGTCACTACTTGATCAATTTTTAGGTGAAATTTTATTTTGTACGTCACTTTCCACTTTGTCATTACTTCATAGGTGACTTTGGGAAGTAAAATTGTGATTTTAGTTAAATTTTTCATTTGGGTATACTGCTATTGTTGTTTTTTCAACAATGGATAGAACCCGTTCATGAATACAACATAAGAGCCCACAATTTAAATAAATCACTTAGTTTGTTGCAACAGATAAATATTTTGTTTCAACAGAAGACTCATATGTTGGATTCATGTTTATGGTTCTATAGTGCTTGTAACATGAATCAAACAGATGGGTAATCTGTTGCAACAAACGAGTTATCTGTTGCAATAGACTAGTTATCTATTGCAACATATTACCCATTTGTTGCAATAGACGAGTAATATGTTGCAAAAGAATATTTATCTGTTGCAACAGATTATTTATCTGTTGCAACATATAATTATTATGTTACAATAGATGAGTAATCTATTTGGAACAACACAATATAGCTCCTTCCACAAACCCAATAGATAACCAATATATTTCAACTCTTGCTATTGCTACTGGATTCAAATTATTTCTTAATTGTTAACATATTTGTTGAGAAGAAGAAAGACATAATAAAAATTAAATAAGAATTAAAACGTTAAAGTCGATCAAACATAAATTTTTTTATTAAAATAAATAAATAACATACATAGGCTAAAAGAAAAAAATAATTTAATTCTTATTATTATCATTATTATTATTATTATTGTCAGCCGATCAATCTTTAACCAGCAGAGCCCTTCCCAGCCTGCGGATCTCCTGGAGCATCCTTGCTCTCACGGCGCCCAACTCCCACTACAGGTCATGAACCTGCCTCTGAAGTTTTTGAACAACGTCTTGCAGAAAAACAACGTCCCACACTGGATTAGCCATATCTAGAATACACATAAATTGACAAAAAATATAAAGCAAAAGTAAAAAAAAGAATCCGATGTAATACAACGTATACTACCAATTGGGTATATTTACACAAAAAGAAAGAAAAAAACTTACCTGAGTCAGGGAAGAGAAAGTGGTTGAAGGTGTAATATAAAACACAAATGCAAGAAATAAACAAAGTGTAGTATAATGAACGAGTGAGTAAGGAAAGACATATTTATAGAGGACTGAATTTGAATGAGTTAGGAAAAAAAGCGCGACTGTTCACCTCCATATATTAATTACATACAAATTAGAAACTTTTTAACTACTGTGAAAAGTTATGAATTAATTAAATCAAGCTGCTGACTGACTTTTTGATTATTGTGATAAGTCACGACTTTTCAACTTATTATTATTAATTAGTTCTTTCCAATAACCTTTTTTTTTGAGTTGTGACAACAGATTTTATATCTGTTGCATCAGATAACCCATCTGTGATAATAAATATGCCATTTGTTGCAACAAATTGACAACCTGTTGCATCAGATAATCTATCTGTTGCAACATATAATCTATTTTTTTTAATAATCATCATATCATTAATCCAAATTTGATGATTTTTTTATTATATAAATTTTAAAAACAAAAATGGCGAAAAGTCACTACTTGTCGCCTATTTAATATTAACATAATTATTCAAATTAAATAACTAATTTTTTATGGTTATAAATTGTGTTTATCATTTATTTCCTTATTGTTTTCCGTGAAAAGAAATGATTTAATTAAATCAAGCTGGTGACTTTATTAATTATTGTGACAAGTCATGACTTTTCAGCTTATTATTATTAATTAGTTCTTAAATTTAAATAACTTTTTTCTCTATTAAAAATCGAAGACTTCTCACCTTTTCAATAACCATTTCTTTTATAAAATAATAACTATTTTTATTGAGTTGTGGCAACAGATTATATATATATATATTGCATCAGATAATCCATCTGTGGCAACAGATATACCATCTATTGCATCAAATCGACCATCTATTTTAGGAGCCTTTTTGATTTCTTCTAACAGCCAATTCATCAGTTGCACCAGATGGGGAATTTGATGCATCAACTGGTTTGAATGTGTTAGACAAAAAGTCACGCCTGTTCACCTTTTTTTGAACAATCATCATATACCTTAATTAATTCAATATTGTGACTTTTTTATTATATAATAAATAAATAATTTTAAAAATTATATTTAAAAATAAAAATGGCGAAAAGTCACGCCAGTTATTAAAATTAAATAATAGTTCTTTTACAGTTATAAATTGTGTATATCATTTATTTTCTTATTATTTATTTACGAACCATTTTTCATATTAAATAATCAAAAGTCATGACTTTTCACCCTCTCAATAACAATAACTCTCTTTTTATTAATAACCGCTTATTGCAACATGTGATCCATATGTCGTAACAGATTAACCATCTGTTGCAACATATGGTTCACCCGTTGCCACAAACACTTAATTCCTACCTCCAACCGTCGACATGTTGAGAATAAGGAATAGACAGAATGAAAATTAAATATTAAATAAGAATTAAAAATTCAAAGTCGAACAAATATAGATTTTGAATCCATTAAATACAAATATATACAATAAAAAAATATACCCTTGGATAGATCCGATATAAAAAAAGAAAATACATATGATAAAATAAAAAGCATAACCTAATTATTATTACTACTATTATTATTATTATCATTATTATTATTATTAGTAGTATTATTATTATCAACCGACCAATCGTCATCCGGCAACAGTAGGTCCCTCCTCAACCTTGCTCTAAAGTCATCCAACTCCCTCTGGAGTTCATGAATCTGCCTTGCAAGTTTTCACAAGGACTCGAGATGAATCACCTTGTACAAATCTGGATCAGCCATATCTAGAAGTGGAGTAGAATAAACGAGTAAGGAGGGACCTATTTATAAAAGATTGTATTCGAATGGGTTAGTCAAAAAGCCATAACTATTCACCTCTTCTTTTAATAATTACATCACTTAATTAAATAAAACTGGTGACTTTTCGAATATGTAAATTAAAAAAATGGATCTAAATACAACATTTTATCTTTATTGTATTTTGGAAAGAAAAAATTGCTTTAAAATAAATCTAACAAATGGATAATCTATTGGAAAAAATATTTTATCTATTTGATAATTTACAATATATTGATAATCTATTGCAACAGATGGATATATCTGTTTGCTTTTTCCAACAGATAAGTCATATGTTGCAACAGATTGATCATCTATCATAACAGATGTCTATAATTGTTTGATAATTTTAATAGATGTGTCATCTATTGCAATAGGTTAGTCATCTATTTATTCAAATTAAGCCATAGATGGTCTAGGAAGAATAAAGTAAATGTAGATGAATGGATCCACTTTCATATGTGGGAGTGATGTATTACTATTAAGGTCATCGGGATAACACACATAAAGTACAATGATTTTGTGAATACAATTTTTAACCGATTAGGAATTGATCATTCAACAAGATCCTGCATTGTACAGTTAAGTTGATAGGTTCAAATTGATGAAGCTGAGGGCCCCATAAATATGGTGCCGATATCCTATTATGAATTAAGGACGGTTATTGCTCATGTTTATGCGTGTCAAGTTTTGAGAAGGGATCAATATTTGGTGTCATTGCAGAGATACAATATTGGTTGGACTTAACTTTCAGCGTGCATTGGACTCTGAGAAGGCCTTCGAAGCCTCGTACTACATCAAACAAAAATGAAAAACCAATAGAAATTTCCCTCGCCTAAATTTATATGGAAGAGTTGTTCAAGAAGATGATTATATGCCAGAAGGAGCCGTAGGAGAATACCGATGAAACTGAATTAAAACACAAGAAATCTAAATCAAGTGCAAATATGAAACTGTATCCAAAAATAAAAACCCATCTGTTGTCTCTCTCAAAGAAAAATAGTAAAACTGGGCACTTTGCTAGGGAGATGTGACTAGGTAGCATGGTCGAAATGATTACCTACATAAAAAATAGAAAAACACCAAGAAAGCAGCTTTTCGAACACCGAGGGCTAAAATGATTTACAGTAAGTCAAGAAAACTTTCGCTAAGAACAATTGAAGTTAAAATAAGGAATCAAGCGAAGGCGACAATTTGTGAATTTTGAATTGCATCCCATGCCTTCTTGTTTGTGTTTCTGATTAGGTCCACTGCTATTGACCTTATTGGAACCACAAACAAGATTGAAAGACAGATTGAGCATCATTACTTCCTTATAAATATAGATTAATTGATTGTGTTTTCTTGCCTTTGCATGCTTTCAACATATCTTAGAGAATATCAGAGGCTTGGTATAGTCTTGCTGTAGTATGTGAATCCTAATATTTTCAAGCTTGCTGATTTAGCCATTAAGTTTGTCATTGCTGTCTTTGAGGTTAGTATAGAGTTCTTGGTCTTTTGTGAGCTTGTCAATGAGGAACACTTTCTTCGAAGTTGTGGCATTGTAAAAGGCCTCCATAAGGCTTCCAGAACAATTTTTTATGAAGGCTTAAATAATACATGGAGGGTCTCTATGTTTGTTTTAGGTCAACTTCTTGATGCACACTCAAGCAGTGGTCACAACAGTTGAACAACTCACTTTCTCGAGCACTGTTCAATGCAACTTGTTCAACTAACCTTCAAAAGATTTGATAGTTGATGAGCTTGGAATTACATAACATTTGATCTAAACTAATTACACTAATCTTATAGCCTAAATTCTAGGAAACAACTTATTTAACTCTAAACAATAGTAACAAACAAACCACTACCCCACAAATAAAACAGACAAAACACTATCCTTTTCCTATTACGGGCTAGTGGTTTGTTTGTACTATTTTTTGTATGTCCATTAAGTTGTTTCCTAGAGTTTAGGCTATCCTTTAAAGGTTGGTTGAACAATATGCATTGAATATCACTCGAGAAAGTGAGCTGTTCAACTGTTGGGACCACTGCTTGAGTGTGCATCAAGATGTTGACCTAAAACAAATATAGCGACCCTTTATGTATCATTTAAGCCTTCTGAAAAAAGTTTTCTGGAAGCCTTCTGAAGGGCTTTTACAATTCCACATCTTTGAAGAAAGTGTTTCTTATTGACAAGCTCACAAAAGACAAAGAACTCTATACTAACCTCAAAGACAACAATGACAAACATGATGGCTAAATCAGCAAGCTGGAGGCAAGCTTGAAATTATTAGGATTTACAAACTACAGCAAGCCTACAATAAACCTCTGATCTTCTCCAAGATATGTTGAAATCATGATAAGACAAGAAAACACAATCAATTAATACATATTGCTAAGGATGTAATGATACTCAATCTATCATTCAATCTTGTTTGTGGTTCTGATCAGTTCAATAGAAGTGGACCTAATTGGAAACACAAACAAGAAAGCATGGGATGCAATTTAAAATTCACCATTTGCCTCCTTCGCTTGATTCCTTATTTTAACCTCAGCTATTATTGGCGCAAATTTTCTTAACTTACTGTACATCATTTCAGCCCTCGGTTCCCGCAAAGTTGCTTCTTAGTATTCTACTATTTTTTATGTAGGTGATTATTCCGACCATGCTACTTAGTCGCAGCTCCCTATCAAAGTACCTAGCTGCACTATTTTTCTTTAAGAGAGACAACAGACAGATTTTCATTTTTGGATACACTTTTATATTTGCACTTGATTCAGATTTCTTGTGTTCTAAGTCAATTTCATTGGCTAGATTTGCTACAAATTCCCTCCTATCCTATGTTTCCTCTTTAATTAGTTCTCAGATGATATTTTCCCTATGCAGGTATTCTCCATCGCACCTTCTGGCATAAAATCATCACCCTAAGTAACCCAACCATATAAATTTAGGCTAGAGAAATAACTATATTAATTTCCGTTCTTAGTTGAAGCTGTGGAAGGCTTCGAAGGCCCTCTCAGAGTCCAATGCACCCTAAAAGTTAGTCCAATCATTATCAAATCTTTTATAATGCCACCAAAACTTGATCACTTCACAAAGCGTGACACATAGACATGAGTAACAACCGTCATTAAATCTTAAAAGGGTATTAGAACCATATTTATGGTCCCTCATCCTTATCAGTTTGGACTTATAAAATTTTACTGTAAAATTGCAAATATCTTCTTTGAATGATCAGTCATAATAGGTAAAAAAATAACATTCACAAAATTAGTATACACTATGTGTGTTTTCACGATAACATTATCAGTAGTAATACATACTTCTAACATATGAAGTGATTCCATTTGCAAGCAGCTTATTCCTTCGAACCCATCTTTACTATAACCTCTTGTGTTGGTTGGGAAAAAGTTAATCATATTTTATTTCCTTATATCTACAAACAAGAGAAAAATAATTGATGTCAAACAAGAGAAGAACAAAAAGAACATTATCTATCTGTTGCACCATATTACCTATCTATTGCAACAGGCTCCACATCTATTGCAATAGCTTTCCATCTATTTAATAGATTGTAACAGATGTGGATCTTGTTGCAACAGATGTGGAGTCTGTTACAACAGATGTGTAAACTGTTGGAATGCATCAAACCAGCCTTGCTAGTGGTTTTATTTGTTCCAACAGTTGCTCCGTCTATTGCAACATCAACAACAACATCAACAATAAAGAAACAACATCAACAACAAAGAAACAACATTATTTGTTCCAACACCATCAGCTACACCACACCACAAGTTTCAATAATACCAACCCCACTAACACCATCAAGAACAACATCAACAATAAAGAAACAAATAAAATATATACAAAAAAATGATACTGCCAATAAGACTTTTAAATTTCTCCTAACAGATGACATTTTTGTGCATATTTTAATAAAAATAACGGTTCGTTCATTCAAGACTTAAAAGTAACCTTTCCTTCTAATTTTTAAATAAATATGATATGGGTAAAGGGTAATTAAATAAAAAATAGATGTAAATAACTAAGGCAAAATAACTCGATAGACCCTTGTACTATGTCCATTTTGTAATGTGGACACTTCTACTTACATGTTTGTCATCTAAACCCTTGAACCCACTAAAAAGCAATATTTTAAACCCTTTTCTACTCATTTGAACATATTGGACAATCGTGGGTACGTCATCAAATATTTTAAAAATAATTTTCACGTAGGAAATGATGTGTCTAGGGTATGAATAGAAATGTATGACCGAAAAATTAGGTTATTTCAGAACCTTGTTCTTCGTCTCTTTCATCCAAAGTTCAAAATTTCCTCGATTTTAACTTAATTTAGGTCGATTATTGTTGATGGTTGTTGAAATCCGTGTAAGTATTTAATATTTTGTGGTAGTTGTAGTGTTTCATAGTTTATTTTAAGTGTTTTGTCGATTTAATGGAGTCCGTTTTAGTGGTTTTAGGTTTTTCGTGATTATGAACTTTTTTCTTTAATTTTTTGGGTGGTTTTGCTCTGTTTTGTATCTAGTATTGTTGTAGGTAGTATGTATAGTGGTGATATGCCTTCAATGGCATATTTTGGGATTTTGATTAGAATTTAGGGTTTTTTCGTAAAATGGTAATTGGGTTCAAAAATTTTGGGGCTTTTGTTTTTTTGTTGTCTAATGCCCCTATTATACCTATGTATTGTAGTTTTGTGCCTTTAATGACATATTTTGTTATTTCGATTACATTTTAGGGTGTTTTGATAAATTTAGAATTGGGTTCGAAATTTTGGGGCTTTTGATTTCGTTGTTGTTTAATACTCCCATTAGATGTATGTGTAACAGTTTTGTGCCTTCAATGGCATGTTTTGTTTTTTTGATTACATTTTAGGTTTTGTTTTTGGTAAAATCAGAATTAAGCTTTTTATTCCTTTATTTTTTCTTTAAAAATTAGGACTTTGTGGATAATTGACTTATTGTATATATTATCTTGTTATTGTACAAGTTTTCTAAATAAATGGATGTAATTGTAACACTTTAATTTACCTATGAGGGGGTCTTTTTTTCAGACCATATTCTAAGATATGCAAATGGAGTTTGTATTCCTTAAAAATTAGAGTAGATGTAGATGAGTTTCATATTATGTTGTTTCATAACTTAGCAGTAGATTGGATGTGGAGAAAGTTGAAACTTTTTGGTGCAGAGTAAACAAAAAGGGTTGTTATTATAGGTTAGATAGTAATGCTGATGTTTTAAGATTTACCAATAGTTTAAAAGCTGGAGATTTTGTTGATGTACATGTTGTTCACCAAATTAGTGAACCTATAGTTGTTAGTGATGATGTGGCAGCCACTCCAGCATTATTACTACTTAGTAATGGTGATGTGGCAGCCCTTTTTAAAACTAATAGGGCTGATGTGTCTTTATCTCAATGATTAGATATAAATGAAGATGAGTATATAAATGAAAATCAGCCTCCTAGGACAGATAAAGGAAAAGATATGTTTTCTTTAAAAGACTTAGAGCAAGGTCAAGTTAATGATTTCTCTACATACCATTTTCAAACATATGATTTTGAAGTAGATTTTGATATCACTAATTCTGATGGTGATTCACTTTATGATTTTTATGAAAATATTAAAGAGTTGAGTGATTTTGATGAAGAATTGCTTCAAGCTAGGAAGTCTAATGTTGAAAAACAACCAAAAGAAAAGGCTGATAGGGTGAATCTAGATGAGATACCATCTGGACCAGTAGGTATAGATGATAGTTTTGAGAAAATTTGTAAAGGTAAAATGGGTGGGGATGACCCTTATTTTGATAGTTCAAATCTGGGTAGTGACATTAGTGAAAAGAAAGGAGACCCCGTTGATGATGATGAATTGGTAAATCCACTATCTAGAACTTTATCTAGCAAGATCTACTTTGATAAAACTTCAAAAAAGGTATGTTTTCAGTTGTATATGGTTTTTTTGAATGCTATTGAGCTTAGAGAGGCACTGCAGACTTACTCTTTTAAAAAAAGTATGAACCTTAATTTGAAACCTAATGAGAAGGAAATAGTAAGGGAAAAGTGTAAGCATAAGGGTTGTCCTTGAGTTATTCTTGGAAGTGCTGATAACACAGGAAATTTTAGTGTGAAAAATTACTTCCTGTCCACAAGTCTTCTAAAGGACAAGAAATAAGATGTGTAACCTTTTGTGGTTTAGTAAGCATTACAAGGATAGGATATGAGTGATCCATCAATAAAATTTCATCAGATTTAAGCACTTTTAAGAAAGGACTATGGGTTATATGTTAGTAAAACAACCTGTAGAAAGGCAGAAATCAAAATTATGAATGAACATTTTTGTGATTTTTTTGAAGAGTTTGCTAGGTTGAATGACTATGCTGAACAGTTGAGGACCACCAATCCTGGTACCACTGTATCTATTAGGACATCCAAGAATTCAATTCCAGGAAAAGAGGTGTTTTTGGGCATTTACATTTGTCTTGAGGCCTTAAAAAGTGGATGAAAAGAGGGCTGCAGAAGAATAATTGGTTTAGATGGTGCCTTTCTCAAGGGTGTATGTAAAGGTATCTTGTTGTCTTGCATTTCCAAAGATGGAAATAATCAAATGTACCATATAGCATAGGAAGTGGTTGATAAAGAAACCAAGGACACATGGTCTTGGTTTCTTAGGTGCATCAGCCATGATTTGGAACTTCAAGAAAATGAGGGTGAAGGCTTGACAATAATGTTTGATATACAGAAGGTATGAAGTGTCATATTTTTTTCAATTATTTTTTTCCAATTTGCATAGTGATTTCATTAATATTTAACTACTGTTTACATATTTTGATAGGGCTTCATTTGGTACTTACTAATCTACGGTCAAATATTGAGCATAGATGGTGTGCTAGACATATATGGTCCAATTGGAAATAGGTTTGGAGAGGTGAAGAAAGGAGGAACAAATTCTGGTAGGTTGCAAGGGCCCCATTTGCAATGTATTTACAACAAAAACTTAATAAAATGAGTGAGTTGGGTGTTAGAATTGTTAAAGATTTGCTCAAGTATAACAAAAAGGCATGGTGTAGGTTTTTTTTTTAAAGAACATAGCAATGTGTGATGTGTTTGAGAAAAACATGTGTGAGACTTTCAATAGTTGGATTTTAGCTGCTAGGTTCAAAATAGTTATCACTATGTTGGAGGAAATAAGATGCAAAGTCATGGAAAGAATGAATCAAATGAGAAATGTTTCAGAAAAATGGACCAGTGATGTATCACCAATGGCTATGGAAGTTCTTGCAGAGAATAGTAAATATGTAGCCAAGTGTGAGGTAAAGTTTAATGGTGATATGGGCTTTGAGATTAGTGATCCACCATATACACATATTGTTAATGTGAAGAGGAAGCAATGTAGTTGTAGGTCGTGGCAACTAAAGGGAATTCCTTGTGCATATGCAATTGCTGCAATGCATTACAAGGGATGGAATATGGAGTCATTTGTTGATCACTGGTATCAATGGGAAACATACCTGAAGGCATATGATAAGTATATTCAACAAATGACAGATATGAAGACGTGGCCAAGAAGCACAAGACCACCAATTAAGCCACCTGAGATTGCTCCCATGCCAGGAAGGTCAAGTAAAAATAGAAAAGAAAGTTATGGATAAGCCTGTTAAGAAAAAGTTTGGGAAGGCTACAAGAAAGGGAAGAAAAATGACATCTTCTGTGTGCAAGTCTATTGGACACAAGAAGAAAGGATGTCCAACTTTGGTAAGATAAATCCTTTCTTATTGATGAATTTTACTGTTTTTGAATGTGTTTTTGACCTTTACATATTTTTTGGTAGAATAAAAATTTAAGTAGTAGCTATGGCAGTCAACCAAGTGTGCAAGCAAAAACTAGTACTGCAGCTGCTGAGAGACCTGTAAATTCTTCAGTAGGTGAAGACATGCCTGCAAATGCTAAATCAAGCAACAGAAGCCCTGCAGGAAGGCCTGGAAATGCTCATAGTGCACTAACAACTGTAGGAAGGCCTGTAAATGCTGCATCAGTTGGTAGTGTGAGGCTTGTAAGTGCCTCAACAGCTGATATAAGGCCTGCAGCTACTGTGATGCCTGCAACCACTTCCGCAGTATGTGATAATGCTACACAATCTACAACTTAATAGTCTACTAGTGGTGTTGGTGCCCAAAAGAGGACGACTAGTACAACTTTAAGAGGTGGTGCAAATCTTGCATATAAAAGAACAAGGCAAAAAAAGTTGGTTTTGGTGTGCTGTTTGGACCAAGTGGCAGTGTAGTAGAGAGGGTAAGTTTCAATCATGTACTTTACATTTAACTAGTATTAATTAGTGCATCTATAACTGATTTTCTTATTTTTACAGTCTGAAAATACAGATAGAGTGGTACATAGTCCAACATTTAGTTCAGTTCCAACCAATATTGACTTGGGTTTCAAACCAAATGGACTAAGGTGGAAAGATGGAGCTGTAGTAACTCAAAGACACCTACAAGAATAAAGTTACATAAGATCAAAGGTAAAATCATCTACAACCACTTAGGCCACATCAAGCACTCAATCCAGCAAGAATCAGTCCACAAAAACCACTCAAGGAACACATTAGTATAATTCTTTTTTTGTATTGATCCCAAGTTTTGTTAAGATAATTTTTTAAGACTTCTGGTGCATTTCTCATTAAAGATGCTGTTAAGACAAGCTTTTTGATGTCAACTCTTATTAAGACATTATATATTGAAAATTTCTATGTTGGCAAAATGGTGTTTGTCATTAAATTTGCATTTCTTTTTTATTGCACATTGCAACTATAAATATCAATCTATCTTAAATACAGCAGATAGAAACCAGATGACAACAATAGTGATAATAGTGATATCAATGCTAGTGCTTGATCTTTCATGTCTTTTGTGCATTTTCATATCTTCCTAGTCCTTCTTGTATTTGTTGCCTTCTATGTCTGCCTTTATATTATTCATTTGCATCGGTCCATTGAAATAATCCACAACCATTACCAACTTTATATTCTTGATAGCCCCAAAATATTCTTTTAGGGTTGGTTAGTGTTCTTGACATCTTAAGTTCATCGTAAAGCCCACAATAACAAACCCAAACTATCATGGTGTTGTGAAAAATTACATAATAAATTAACTTTCCAATATTACGAAGAGAGCAGGAAAAATAAATTAAGGAACAAGAACTTAGAGAGAGAAAATGGAGAAAAATGGAGGAAAAAAAAGCTCAAATTGCTCCAACAATGGTGTTGGAAGCAAATGAAGAAGAATGAGAATTTATAAGGACTTTTATGACCTTTGGGGGCCTTTTTGTGATGGTTTAATAATGGTTAGAGGCTTAACTACATGCTTCTATGTGGTCCCAGCCACATAGGATGCCACATCAGAAAAACTGTTTAAAATATTGCTTTTTAGTGACGAACATGTAAGTAAAAGTGTCAACATTATAAAACAAACATAGTACAAGGGCCCATCAATCTATTTTCCATTAACTTTTTTAAATAACTTGCGAAGAAAAAGACGAGAATGAAAGAGCAATAGTGAACCATACTTGCAATGTCAAAAGCAAGGGGATCAAAACAAAAATTTCAGTCCAGAAAAGATATAGATTGGTTCAGATTTGAAAGGATTCTTATGAGAAAGAGTAGGAAAAAAGGTAAAAAAAGAGATGGCTATGATAACCCTAAAGAGAAGAGAAAGAAAAAGAAGAGAGATGAATAAATTTAGGGCTAAAGGAGAGATAATTCTAGAGATGGGTTTAAATATTCATTAATAACTTTAGGGGCACGGGGAAGATGAGTGACATCGAAAAGACAAGATAAGACTACTCAAGGAGGAGATTTTTGAGTTAACCAAGAAATATTTTTTACCGACTTAGTAGTATTTTATCTTTCTTCTTTCATAGAAGATTGCTTTAAAATTAAAAAAAAAGATTTTCAAATAGATATGTCATCTATTTCAACAGATATCAATATCTGTTTGAAAATTTCTAATATCTCAGTCATCTGCCGCAACAGATGTAAATGTTTATTTGATAATTAAATCAGATAGGTAATCTGTTGCAACAGATCTCAATATCTATTTAAAAATTTCCAAAAAATCAGTCATATGTTGCAATAGATTTCTTTGCAATTGATTTAGCTATAACTAGGGATGAGTACATAGGGTGGACTATAACTTCAGTTGAGTCTTTGCAATTGCATGATATTAGTATTGTGTTCCTCCCAACCCGAGTCATCGATCGATCACTCTGAGTTAAAACAATTCATATTAACTTAATGCTAAGCTAATACCTAAATTTATTTAGTTAGGACTAGGGATGAGTACATATGGTCAACTACAACTTCAATTGAGTCTTTAATTGTATGATGTTGGTATTGCATTCCTCCCGACCCAAGTCATCGATCGATCACTCTTAGTTGAAATGATTAATATTAACTTATTAGTAAGATAATACCTAAATTGATTTATCTATAACTAGGGATGAGTACATAAGGTCAACTACAACTTCAATTGAGTCTCTGCAATTTCATGATATTGGTATTGAGTTTCTCCCAACTCGAGTCATCGATCGATCACTCTGAGTTAAAATGATTCATATTAACTTAATGTTAAGCTAATACCTAAATTGATTAGATATAACTAGGGATGAGTACATAGGGTCAACTATAACTTCAATTGAGTCTTTGCAATATTGGTATTGCGTTTCTCCCGGCTCGAGTCATCGATCGATCACTTTGAGTTGAAATAATTCATATTAAATTAATGTTAAGATAATAAGTAAATTAATTTATCTATAACTAGGGATGAGTACATAGGGTCAAATACAACCTCAATTGAGTCTTTGCGATTGCATGATGTTCGTTTCTCCCAATTCGAGTCGTCGATCGATCACTCTGAGTTAAAATGATTCATATTAAATTAATGTTAAGATAATACCCAAATTTATTTATCTAGAATTAGGGATGAGTACATAGGGTCAACTATAACTTCAATTGAGTTTTTGCAATTGTATGATGTTGGTATTGCGTTCCTCCCAACCCGAGTCGTCGATCGATCACTCTGAGTTGAAACGATTCATATTAACTTAATATTAAGATAATACCTAAATTTATTTATCTAGAACTAGGTATGAGTACATAGGATCAACTATAATATTAATTAAGTCTTTGCAATTGCATGATGTTGGTTCTGCGTTCCTCCCAACCCGAGTCATCGACGATCACTCTAAGTTGAAATGATTCATATCTTTTAAAATTTTAAAAAATAATTATGATTAATTCAGATCAAATTAACAATTTCAAAACTTGTCATTCTTTTTCAAAAATACAAATCAACCCATACAAATCATCCATTTGCGGGAAAAATATTTCATCATTTCAAATCTTGAGTTCTGTTTTTTTTCTTTCTCTCTCAATAATACATACAACAACTACTCAACATATTGCTCAACACTTCAAAACAAATTGATTTTCTTCCCATTTTGACCACATAGTTGTTGTTTATGACTTTATTCTCGCTTGTATCCATCATTTTCTCTGTCTTTACAAGTAACAGAGTTTGAAAAGAGTTCAACATTTGTTCTTTATTCTAAAAATTAGGGTTTTTTAGTTAATAATGAAAAATAATACTTTTAGTTGTATTATCTTCGAGAATGGGTTAATAATTTTGAGTTTTAATGCTAAAAATGTAAGAAGAACCCGAGAAAACCCTGGTTTTTGTCATAGTGTTTCATTGACTGTCGTGGTATTGTTGGATGGTGTTTGTGTTATTGTTGGTGGCTTTTGTTGGTAGTGTCTGTATTGGTGGTGTCGTTGGTGGTCTTGATGGTGGTCTCGTTGGTGGTCTTGGTGGTGGTGTCGTTGGTCTTGGTGGCATTGGTGTTGTTGTTGGCGGTCTTGGTGGCCTTGGTGTGGGTATTGGTGGCATTGGTGGTGGTGTTGGTGGTCTTGGTGTTGGTGTTGGTATTGGTCTTGGTGGTGGTGTTGGTGGTCTTAGTGGCATTGGTGGTGGTTTTGGTGGTCCATCTATTGAAACAGGTGGAACATCTATTGGGAGATATTAATAGGTCTTCAAACAGATTCCTCATTTGTTCCAACTGATGGGTTATCCGTTGGAGTATTTTTTTGTAATGTGGCGTATAATAATTTATTGAAATTTGTCTTACTTATTTTTAAAAAATTATGCAGACATCAAATATAATATATTTTTTATTTTTTCTGTTGTTTGTAGTTAAAAGATGTCTCCCAAAAGAAAAGAAACTGAAAGTGGATCAACTTCTGACCATCCAACAAAAAAGGCTAGAGTACAGTTGGATTCGGAGGAACTTTCTGAACAAAAAATGAAGCTGAGATAAGTTTTGAAAAGGAAGGTGGAGAATGGTATGTAGAGGCCGGTGAGGAAAATAAAAGTGAGAAAGAAGAAGAAGATAAACAAGAAGAGGAAGAGGTAGAAAGTGCGAAAGAGGATGCTGATCAATATGATGATAAACAAGAAGAGGAAGAGGTAGAAAGTAAGAAAGAGGATGATGATTAACATAATGATAATGCATCACCAATGAGGTATGAATTAAGATCAAAATCCCAGTATGAGGCTATCAAAACTATTAGTATTGACAGGTTTCAAGTTGTGATGCCGATATATGACCCTTTAGAACTAACTGATGATCTTGTACTTAAATATCAGTTGGGGAAACATTTTAATAACTTTAGGAATATTATGAAGAATGAAAACATAGACAAACTTTTTAAGAAGAGCTTCTTTGGACGCTTTCTTGAGCTACCTGAGGACCACACTAATAAGCATGGTATATGGTTTTCTCAAGCATAGGATCAAGTACATGGGGGATGATAAAGATTCGAAGAAGGGGGAAAAAGATGGATGAAATTTGGATCAACTACTATGGCATATCGGTTTGTTTCGGCTTGAAAGAGTTTGCCATAGTGACAGGCTTGAGATGCGATCGTTGAAAAGAACCTCTGATCAAGGAAGCACCCCATAAAAGGTCAACCAAACCACCACCATCAAATAGAGGGAAGTCATTATCCAAGCAACCACCCACCAAAATCAACAAACACAAGGAAAAAATAGATGGGTTGTTAGACATTGCTGGGTGTAGCTACAAAGTGTTGAATTTGATAGAAGATCTCAAGGATAAAACTATACCAAAGCAGTAAGGGAGCAATTGTGCTTAGTTTGATTTGCCCATTCTGTTATATTGGCAAGAGACGGCAAGAAAGTCATAAAAGATGATTTGTTGGTGCTTGCTGAGGATTCTTAGAAATTTAACAATTATCCCTGTGGATATGGCAACTATAACTTGACTATCAAATATTTACTGTCAAAGATATCCCCAAAGACAATCACATTATACAACTTTCCTTGAGCTTTCATGGTAAATTCAATCACTATTTATTTACTCATCCATTATTTTATATTGAATAATTATTATGAATTTTTTTGCTTGCTTCCTGTTTACATATTTTAGTCTTGGGCATTTTAAGCCATTCTTCTCCTACGAAAGCAGGTCAAGGATTACCCGGATGAGGTCTACCATCCAAGAATCCTTAGGTGGTTGGCTGTAGAGAGCAACATAAGAATTAAGGAGGCCGATCTCTTTAACCTTTCGGATAATACAATACGTCTTATTTCAAGTAAAATAATTTGAATGAAATAAAGATATTAAAATAGATGTGCCATCTGTTACAACAGATGGGTTGTTTGTTGCAACAAATTACCTATCTACTGCAACTGGTGCAATAGATAGGTAATCTATTGCAACAGACGATTGATATTTTGCAATAGATTAACATCTGTTGCTCTGGTTCTCTGAACCCGACTCATCAGATTATCCATCTACTGCAAATTATGCAACAGATGGGTAATTTGATGCAACATATTGTTAATCTGTTGCAACATATAAATCAACTATTATGACAGATAGATCATATGTTGCATACCTTGACTGTGTTAATATGTAACCCAACTAACTGCAAATTATTATTATATGATTTTAATGTATCTATTTTTTTATAGGTTGTGAATCTTTGGATCGTGCCTACTGAGCAGGAGTTGGGGATGACTTCTTTTATTACTCTAGGTCTTGTTGATACAATAGCATACCCAACGGTGGAGTTAATAAAGATGAAATTGTCTGGAGAAAAAACCATAAGAAGATCAGTTAGGCAAGGTCAGCCTATTATTGAAGCACTTCATGACCAACCTACTGCAACAGATCCGAGTGCTTCTTCTGGGGGTGTTGCTGGTGGAGTTGTTGATGTTGGTAGTATCTATCCTGATCCTGATACTAATACCAGTCATGATGATGAGCACGTTGATTCTCAAGAAAAACTAAATACGTCTGAAATCACCCCTTACATAGGTACCTCTCACCCTTACACTGGTCCTTTCCACCCTTATAGTGGTCCCTATCATCCCTCTTCATGCTCATATTCTCATTGCAAATGCAAAGTGTGCAAGGATAGATAAGATAAACTCCTTAAACAACTAGAGGCTATCACTGAAGATATCGAGGAATTGAAATCCAAGAGGGGTGTCATACCATCCTAGAAGGTGAGAGAGCCGTGCACTCCTACAGTGGCAGTTAGAAGGAAGAAAAGAAAAATTAGCAAAATACTCTTCAGTCCGAAAACAAAAAAAATTATACCTCCTCCCTCTCCAAAAGTTGTTGAAGTTTAGGGGCCACTAAAGAAGGTGGACATATACGCAATACTTGGCGATGAAGAGAGGAAGGAACTGTGAAAGACCACGTATGCGAAGAAGAAGAAACCTGCACAAGAACACACCATGTATATGTTTGACGCCTAAGACTTTAAGAGTATTGCAACTATACGCAAGTGGTACATGGACAAGGTAAGTTTACTTTTCCTAACCTAGCCTTCTAATCTACTCCATGAAGAAGAAGCGACACGACAAATATGTAATCTATTGCAACAGCTGGGTATTCTGGTGCAACTGGTGGCAATTCTGTTGCAACAGATTAAATATCTAGTTCATAAGTTGCGTTAGCTAGGTAATCTGTGAACATATTTAGAGAACCCTCTGCAATAGATGAACCATTCATTGCATCTTTCCACTATGTTTTTATTCTTTATAATTATGAATTTATTTAAAAATTATTTTCTTATATCACAGTATGTTGATGAAATTCTCTGCCTCATGAGAGGCAGACAATTAGCATCCCCAGATGCTTATGATACTGCCAATAGTATAATGGACCTTAACTTCTACAATAATTTCAAAAATATGTACAATAAGATTAGTAGTCTAGATGACACTCTCGGTGGCCCAAGATTTAATTGGTTAGTTTCAACATACGAATGGGATGAAGATATGATTAACTATGTTAGATGAAAGAGGCCATATATACACGGCAAGAGATAGACCAATGTAAAGAGAATTCTTGCAGTCATAAACATGGAAGTCAAAATTTTTCTAACGGTTGAGATACTTCTCGAGGAGGGAAATATTAAGGTTTATGACTACAACTTATCTGTCTTCGATGACTGTAATTTTTTTACCCATATACAACCACTGTTGGAGTTATTCCCCAGTGTAAGTTGATGGATCATTTGCTAGTGGAAGTGTTGAAAAATAAAGAATAGGATTTTGAAGGTCGAAACAAGGATATGGACCTTCAAAAAAATAAAATCGATGCCGCGTGCTAGCCGGACATGTTTGCATACATTGAATGTTTGTTGACCGACATAGAAATAGTCGATCTGTCCGACACCATTGTGGAAAAGATGCAAGACGTCTGGGCTTATAGGGTACTATCTAGATGCTTGGAGCCTGTGTATAAAGAAGATGTATAAAGACAAACACCATAATAATTTTTAATTTCAAGCCACTTCACTTTACATGTAGTGGCAATTTTTTATGTTTGATGAATGTTGAATTTTTTTTATAATGCAATAGATTGTCTATCTGTTGTAATAAAAAGTATATCTGTTGTGATAGATTGATTATCTATTGCAATGGGTTAGTCATTTGTTGCATTATGCAGATGTTTCTCAGTCTATCTATCGCAACAGATATATAATCTATTGCAACATATAGTTTATCTATTACAACTGATAGGTAATCTATTGGAACAAGTCAAAATAGTAGGAAAACCTTTTTGATAATTTCTAGTAGATGACCTACATGTTGAAACATATGTCTAAATCTGTTTGATAATTTCCAACAGATATGTCGTCTATTGTAACAGATGTATTATCTATTGCGATATTTGAATCTAGAATTCCATTTTAATTAATAAGTTCAAAACTTAGGATTAAATTATATTCATAGACAACATAAAATAAATCAAATCCTTCAGAAATTACATAAAATAACTCAACAAATAAATGAAATGTAAAAAAATTATTATGGATACATATGATCTACTCTACAAACAAATTAACAATTTAACCTTTAATGTCGACAATTCCCAAGGAGAGGTTATTACTTTGATAGACTCAAGCTATAAAGATCTTCTCATTATGGACAAATTGTTCTTCATTCAGTGCTATGGAATTCGGCTTTGGTCATCGTGGATCTTTAATGTTGCTTGTGTATGGTTTTTGTGTTTTTGCTTCTCTGTATTTTTATAAAAGAGCAGCATATCTTTTGTGGAGTAATTCAACATCAAGTCTATCATTTGGTACTTGTAATCCATCGCTCAAATACTCAGCGTAAGCGGCAACAAAAAGACCATAATCCTTGTATTTTAAAAAAATGGATAATCCATATCTTGCAATTCATGTAAGCGCTGTGAAATTTATGAAATAAAACTAAATCATGATACTTACAGGCTACCAATAGGTTTTTGATCAATTCCTTCAACATATTCTACATCAAATGGATTACCCATTTTATCCCGGTATACTTCAATCATCGACCAATCAGTACGAACCTTTTGGTCCAAAAAGCACCCATATAAAAGTAGGTAGAAACATTTTGGCCAGCTTTTGTATCTCAGATGACGGCTTGGAATGTCTCCTTTGTGTGAAATCGATTCATAAACTCGGATGTGCCTCTCTTTTAGAATGACGATAGCCAACACACAATGGAGTTCATTGCTACAATTGATTGGGATTTACACTTTGTCAACCAAATACCAAGACAAGCCAACTGTAATGCTGAAACCTTTGATGATGTTGATTAACCATTCCACATTTCGGAAAACTTTCGATTGTTGTTGACAAAATCTATCATAGGTATTATTGATGTAAACTTTGTACAAATATTTGACTGTCGTGTATCTGTGTTGTTCTTGTGTTTGCAACTTGGCCTTCTTTCGCTGGTAGTAAAAAATGACATCGATGTGCTACACATATTATTAAACATTTTAGATTTTGAGATAATAAAATTAATACACAGATGGAATTAAATAAAGTATTAATTATAGTAATATGTATGACATTTAAACCTCATCATTCCAGTAAGTTTGGGGCTGTGACATCAAATAGAACTAATCATTCATTTTGAGATGTGCAACAACAAAGTCAAACATATCAAAACCAAGACTCAATTTGTTAACTTTGTAGTGTTCGTCATTTTGTTTTCTACATGATTTATGTGTTAATGTCATATTTTTACAATAAGAATTGCATTAATTAATATCTTTAAAAAATATTTATGTACCTACCGGCATGATGCTTTAACAGCCCATCGGTAATTCATTCTGAATAGTCATTGATCAACTTTGTTAGTTTTCTTGGAGCCTCGTCCAAGATGTTGAACCCTTCAAATGGGTAATTCTTCCATTCTCCTGAACTACAGGCTCCACCTTTTCTTCTTCTATGGAAGCAATTGATGGATTATCAACTATGATATTATGCTGTTCAGCAGTAGCTTCTACAGTGACATCCACCTAAAAAACTAGAATTGTCAATGCTAATAAGAGATATACAACATATTATCTATCTATTGCATTAGATAGATCATTTGTTCAGACAAATTTAAACAAGTAAAATAGAGTTGTACGATAATTTTGAATAGATGACCCATCTATTGCAACATATGCTCATGGTAAAAATTAAAATAGTACGAAGACCTATTTGATTTGCTGAAATAGATGGACATATGTTACAACATATAACACATCTGATGCAACAGGTTAGACGACAGTTGCAATAGATGTATATATCTGTTTGATAATTTTCAGCAGATGTATCATCTGTTAAAACAAATATGTGTCTATTTGTTTGTTGGAACAGATGATATACATTCTCCTTCTTCAGCTCATGCTGCTCTCTTGTGCCTCTTCTACATTGATCAAAGGTGCAAGACAAAGACAAACGATTTGCGATTTTACTTTTTTTGATGCTTGATGATGCCTTGGAAATTTCTTTCGTTCTCCTCTTAGCCACCTTGATCTCTAATAGAGTGTATGGATATGAAATCCTCTTTAATAGAGTGGCACCCCTCTTAGATGTTATTTCCTTTATAGAATCAGTTAATGCATTAATAACATTAATCACTCCATCATGTTTCGCCTTGCAGTCTTGACATTTGCATGCCAAACATTCGCTAGAAGTGGCTAAATCTGTATAACCAGTATGATCATAATCATAATGGTTGATTGTTTCAAAAACTGTAAGAGGAGCATCATTAGCCCCAACTGCAGCACCACTACCACTACCATCATCAACAAAAACAAGTTCACCCTCTAAAATTATTTTTCTTGTGATAGTTGTTGCTCGAAACAATTCCTTCTTTATTTTATGTCCGATAAAGTTTGCACAGACCGTAAAGTAAGAAAAAATGACATCTTCAACTCTCCATTGGTCGGAACAAGTCACGAATGGACAATCTAAAATAAATCAGTACATATATTAGAATGATAATGAAATCATTTTATGAAATCATTAATTAAAATAAAAACTTAATTACAATTAGACTTACTGCTTCCTTCGGGGGTTAAAAAGATCAAGAAATTTTGTATTTTTATTAGTTTTGGCAGACAACCATCTCAGGATTCTTGGACAGAAAACTTTTTCTTGATAGTTCACTTGTTGTCTCAAATAAGGAATGGCTTTAAATACCCAAGCCTATAAAATAACACCAATAAATCAAAAGCATTATTGAATAAATAAAATGAATCATGTCATAATAAAAGAAATATTAACCATGAAAGCCTGTGGAAAGCCATATAAGTTCACTGTCTTTGGTGTTAACAGAGTTAACAATTATTTGATAGTAATTTTAAAGCTTTTATAACCCTAAGGATAGCTGTTAAATGATTCAATATCCTTGGAGAGCCTTATCAAACCAAGTGGTATGTTGTTGTTCATATCTCTCGCCCAAAGAATATTATGTACAAAGCAAACCAAGCACAATGATTGTTTGTGCTTATTTGAAAGTCTTTTACCTTTCAACACTTCTATCAAACTTATATTTTTAAAGCTTGGACCAACAAGTAACACCAAGTCATTACAATCACTCGACTTGCCTTTACCTTTTTTGGGGGTGTGGGGTGTTTTTTTTGGGTTAGTGTAATCCCCTGTATATTTTTAAGCAAGAAAATGAACCATTGTTCCTATGCATAAAACCTCCTATCCTATGATTCATATTTGAGTACATGAATTAGGATGAGTATCTTAGTGATAATAGATCTTATGATGTGTTAAGCATGCTCATAAGAGTCACTTAGAGTAAGCCAAGCTAAGAACTTTTGAATCCACCAAGTTTTCCTATGTGATCTCATATAGGTCATCTTTGAATGAGCATAAATTATTTTATACGTGGTATTTTTGCAGATTTAGACCTTAAAATTGTATATAATTGAATAATCTTTCCGTCGATATCAAATTCGCCTAAAACAGACACTCGGTGAAGAAGTTATGGTGATTTAAAGTTTCAGCAATGTCATTTCAGTCAGTGGCGCATCGAGCCATAAGCCAAAATGATGTTTGTCAATTTCCAGTGTCTCTCCATGATTCCACCATTTCGTGGTGAGTTTCCAAGTCATAAATAAGTGGAACGCGAGGTCTTTGCATCGCGCTGGGGGCCCAAATTGGGAAATTTTTACAGAAATTAAAAGACGCATCTAAAGGGGTATTAGGGTCATATTCCCACCCCTATATATATTCTGTAAACATGGAATTAGGCCATTATTTCACCAAAACATACTCTTTTTCATCAAAATCCTCTCAAGAACGCATTAGGGTTTTTCATAGAAAATTCAAGTTCAAGCAAATTCTACCATCAAATTCCAAGAATCTCTCCGTCAATCTTCACTAAATCAAGAACTAAGGTATACGTGTGTTCATTCATGGACTTCTTTAATCCATGAAGTCCAAGAACCTTATTTTAAACTATATGCCATGATTTTTATGTTTTGATTTGATTGTTGATATTGTTTATGTGTTGAATGATGTCAAGATAGAATCTTTATGGGTTTGTGTGAAACTAGGATGGCATGTTAGTTGAAATATATGAACTTTGGGTGATTTGGGTGGTTGAATTCATGAATAAACCTATGCCCAAAGTGATGCATGCAAGGTGTTTGATAAAATACCTAAGATACTAGAAATCATGTATTTTAGCTAAATAGAACTTAAAAGACAAGCCCATGCTCTATCCCTTATGACTCAACATGAATTCCATGCAAATTGTCATGTATTGTTGTTGTACTATGGAATGCTCATGAAATTAGAACCATGCAAGTATGTACATGTTATATGCAATATCTCCCATGTTCAAGAATATGATAACCATATGTAGTATGAAATCCCTTATTTATGGTATTATGAATTGTGAATGTTATTCTTACGATCAAGTAAGTCATGTGTGTTAGTTTCTTTCCTCCGAGTCCTGGGGGTACTTGTACCCAAAACATATAGCTGTGTGCCTAGAGACATGTCATGTTTTCATGATACTCTCAGTCATGCCATAATCTATAGAAATCAGTCAGTCATGTGACTCAGGAAAACTCAGAAATCTCAGTAATCTCAGTAGTCCAGTAATCTCAGTAATCTCAGTGCTCAGTAACCTCAGCAACCTCAGTATTCATAGTTAATCTCAGTAACTCAGTACTCTCAATCAGTCCTCAGAACTCAGTACATTCTGTCAGTCATCGGAATCCAGTAAACTCAGTTTAGCTCCGCTAAAAAATCCCACTAACATCAGTTCAGTTAATCAGTTTAGTTCAGCGAATCAGTTAAGTATCTTTCAGTTGGAAGTAGGTTTCAGCACCGAGTGAACCCAAGGATGGGGACTCACCTGCCACAGTTAGAGGGTAAGATTCCTAGAAGCAATCTCTATATTCCAGAACTACGTAGCCAGCGTAGGTTGAGATGTCCCTACCCATAGGGATAATGCGTCTTTTTTGACTTTACCTGATAGTAGGGAAGACGGAATGAGCTCCCAAAAATAGAATAGGGTTACTCACATGTTGTCTCTATCCGTGGCATGGTATTGACACCCTTCCAATTAGGGCAAAGATTAAAACCTACCAGTTCAGTTCCAGGGCATGTCGGTTAGATAATTACCTCCCACAGTCTCAGTTTTAGTAATAGATCTCATATAGTTCTTTAGAATATCAGGACTATCAGCTACAACTAACTCAGATACAATACGGAACTCAGCTAGTTCCACTACATTCATGACTGTCAGATACGGTCACTCATGTTATCATTATTACCAGTTCTCTAAACTTATATTACTAGTATCCATCTTTATGACTGTCAGATAAGGTCAAGCATTTCAATTCCTCATAATCATGGCTGCCAAATATAGTCAATCAGATTAATACTTTATAATTAGAGTGTCAGCTATAGTCAACCAGAACAGTCCTTCATAATCAGTACTGTCATACACTATTATTTATGTATCAGTAACATAGCACTAGTCCTTCAGTATTTAGTAATAAAGTGTCAGTTCCTCACTTATTAGTGATTTATATACTCAGTATTCAGTTTCAGGAATATTAGACACAGTCAAACAGACCATTTCTTCATAATTTGAACTATCAAAATAGTCATTTATCTATGCAGTACCTCAGTGTCAGTAAAGTCATAATGTCAGTATTCAGACTTAGTAGTCAGTATCATCACGAGTTCAGTTATAGTTTCTCATGTATGTATGTATTCGCACATCATATCAGTCAACATTGTTCATGTATATAACCCTTTGTATTTAGCCTACCTTACTCGTTTACTCAGTATATTTAGTCGTACTAACATATTTGTGTTATGGTGCTTTCTCTTATGTTACACCATAGGTTCAGAGGCACGAGCTCCAGATCAGCAGTAGATTCCAGTATCGCCAGTCAGAGTTAGAAGTAAGTCCTCATATTTTAATGACATGATGATTTCATTGCTATTTTAGCTTTCCGTTTATTTTAGTAGTTGGAGTTAGTTGGGGACGTGTCTCATCAATTCCTTATTCAGACAGTGTAGAGGCTTTCCAGACTATAGCGTGTTAGACAGTTATTTCAGATTTGTTTTGGTATGGTTATACCATTTTCAGACATTATTCTTATTAGATATTTATTCAGTTGAACCTTATGTCCATTCAATACATGTTTTTGTATTTTTATGTTAATCATGCAGTATACAGGTACAAATATCAGTCATGGGTTAGCTTGTGGTCCTTCAGGGTCATAAGCACCGTGTAGCATTTTGGTTTAGAAAATTGGGGTGTTACAAACTTGGTATCAGAGCCTAAGGTTTAATACTGTCCTAGGAAGTCTGAAAAGCCGCATCTAGTAGAGTCTTATACATGCATATATCATCCACCACACTTATTTGCAGGAGGCTATGAGATGTTTAGGAATAGTTTCACTTCTTTCAGATCTCAAGTCGTGCTGTAGAAAGGTTCTCTAAGAAACTCATGTAGATTCTCCTCATGCTTCACTTATGTCAACTTCACCTTACTTTAAAGGTAATAGAAACGGTGATGCTCAAAGTCCTAGAGATAGGGCTTTCTTAGACAGTCCCTACAAATAGTTAGTATGGGATTGCCTACAAGCTCAAAAGTATCCCATCAGTTCAGTTATGTTCCAGAGTTGTACAACTCTCATTCATGATCATGAGAACTCATTTTTGAACCCAGATTTAGATATGTCATTAGATTTCTTCTCAAAATCCTATGATAGCATATGACTAGAGTTAAAAGCATGAACCCGGGGGTTTAACAGTATTAAAGTTGGGATAATGTTATCCAAATTGATCAGACTATGTATTTATGAGGATGGTTGTGCTAGAATGAATCCGTAGGCTTGAACAGTATGAGTTAGAAATTTAAGTTTATTGATTAGATACTAAGTATGAAGGTATGGATTGAGTTTAGGGGATGTGATATTAGTAGTGTATGAAGAAACAAAAATAATGTGTTTAGTAAAGCAAACATGTGTCATACAGAGTATAAGTATGTGATGATGATTGCAGTTCAATTCAGAGATTAGTTTAGTGTTCGCAAACTTATGATAATGGATTAAAGCCAAGGGGGAGATGGTAAATCAAGTACCCAAGTTAGGCTCTAAGATTTCAGTAGTAGTGCCAGTATATGAAGAAAAGCAATTAGGAAAGATCATTCCCGACCCATCCTTATCTTACTGTATAGTTTTGTACTCTAGTCATCATGATACTTATGCATGCTTCACGTCTCAGTTCCATGAACCTAGCTTATATTCATATGCTTTTCATAGAATCTTATGCGATCTAGTTCCCAACATAAGGGGTTTAGTTCTATTGCCTTCAGTAATGCAGATCATGTTCCACGAAAACAAAAATTCTAAATTCAGGTCATACAACTCATGACTCATGTACACATATCATGTTTTACAGTATAATCAGGTTCCATAACTCATGCTACATCCCTACTGATCAGATAAGTCCAGACTATGTCATGTATATCCTCAGTTTAGACCTTTTTCATAAATCCATGCTGTTGACATTTTATTCCTCAGGTTTCAGTCATGTTTCAAGTTCAGTAAGTGCCAATTTATGTTTTAGGTTCTCCTAATGTAATCCTTCAGTAAGCTTTCCCTATGGAACATTGTAGTGATGAGCAATTTCTTAGATAAGAGATAGAAAGTGTTTCATGTTAAGAGAAGATTGTAGCTGCTTACTGTATACGAGGGGATAGTTACGAAGATAGGCTTAAATACCATGTTAGTGTGCAAGTAAGTGGTTATCATGAGGTTGTATTTAGAAGATGGGGAAGTACAAAGTGTGAATATATATTTATATCCTTAACTTATGTCAATCCCCATCACGTAATATAGAAACTCAATTTCCATCTTAGTTACAATTTCAGTATTCAGTACCTAGTAATCCGTGTTCAGTTCCAAAATTTAGTATTTCAGTATCAGCCTGAACCTCAGTTATCAGCATTCAGTTATCAGAACCCAATATTTAGTTCTAGTAAGAATCTCAGTTACAGTTTTAGGTTTAGTGCCAACTTCAGTTTAGTAATCAGATCAGAAACTCAGTTCAGTTCCAGACTTGCTTGACCCATGCTACAACTATCAGTTACTCAGTCAGTAGTATTTCAGTATCTCAGTCTACAGGAGGTTTCTAAATCATGTTATACGCCTAGCCTTGCATTATTGAGATGATACAGTTTTGCTTATTTATGCTCAGTTACCTCATGTTATCCAGTTAATCATTACCTTCTATGCGTAATATTCTACAGCCTTAGTCCAGTTTTTCAGACTAAGTACAGACAAGTCTCACATGCCCAATATTCAGCTATCAGTTATTCAGTTAATCAAATAAGTTAGTAAATTCATACAGCCGTGCTCAGCACCTTATAAATCTTTCAGTTGTCTTAGTTGCAGTGCATGATATTTAGTTGCTTCATCTTAGATCATGTATCAGGACTCAAGTTTCAGATCTCAGATAATCAGTCATGATTTAGTTCCTAGGTGCCTTGCGCATTGCCTCAGTTTCCCTCAGTAGCTCAGCCAAGACAGTATTCCTAGAAGGACTTAGTGTCCCAAGGGGGAGATATTCTATGATCCCCCAAAATTTTATAACATAAGTGTCCCATTCTCTTCTCACGTAATGAATCCAGTTTGGAGTAGGGATACTCATAAGTTGACCCTCTAGCTCCAAATCTCAGTCGTAACCTTGTACTCAATAGCTCAGTTTAGTCTACAATAAGATAATCTATCCATTTCATACATTACAAACTCAGTTCAGTTCATGTATCACGTTCTAGACTCAGTTATGTTCTTATGTTTTCGCTCGTGCATATTAAGTAATTAATCTTAGACTCATCAGTATGTTCGGTTCAAGGTAACATTCTTCGTTGAGCTTACTTGTTCTTATGTTCAGATTTCAGTACCAAACTTGGTATTCCGTTCCATGCTTAGTTTTTAGTTCAAACTTGGTGTCTTTATTATTGCATGTTAAGTCTCATGTTCATGAGTCAGTTTAGTCGTGTACTCACGCATCAGATATACGCGATCAACTTATCAGTACTTTTAGTCATGCATTTATATACCATGCCAGTCATATAATCATACATCAGATATGCATGGATTCAGCTTATCAATCTCTGCATCGGATATGCATTCTCATTTTGAGAAACTTAGTTCTTCAGAACACTCAGTCCTTCATTCATAAATCAACTACCCATGCATCAGGTATGCATGTTCAGTATGAATCATTTTATTTTTCACGTCAGTCATGAGATCATGTTTCAGTCATTCATGTTTAGTTCATGTTCATATTATTGTTTCCTATCTCAGTCAGTCTCATTCGAGGACGAATGTTCCCAAGGGGATGATATTGTAATACCCCATATATTTTTAAGCAAAAAAATAAACCATTGTTCCTACACATGAAACCTCCTATCCTATGATTAATATTTGAGTACATTAATTAGGATGGGTATCCTAGTGATAATAGAGCTTATGATGTGTTAATTATGCTCATAAGAGTCATTTAGAGTAAGCCAAGCTAAGAACTTTTGAATCCACCAAGTTTTCGTATGTGATCTCACATAAGTCATCTTTGAATGAGAATAACTTGATTTATAGGTGGTATTTTGGAAGATTTATACCCTCTAAATTGTGGAGAATTGAATAATATTACCGTCGATACCAAATTAGCCTAAAACGGACACCCGGAGAAGAAGTTATGGAGATTTAAAGTTTCAGCAGTGTCATTTCAGTAAGTGGCACCTCACGCCGTAATCCAAAATGACGTTTGTCAATTTCTAATTTCTCTCCGCGATTTCACCGCCTCACAGTGAGTTTCCAGGTCATAAACAAGTGGTAATGCAATATCTCCGCATCACGCCGGGGGCCCAATCGGGAAATTTTTACAGAAATTGAAAGACGTATCTAGAGGGGTATATGGGTCATCTTCCCACCCCTATATATATTCTATAAACATGGAATTAAGCCATTATTTCACCAAAACATACTCTTTTTCATCAAAATCCTCTCAAGAACGCATTAGGGTTTTTCATAGAAAATTCAAGTTCAAGCAAATTCTACCATCAAATTCCAAGAATCTCTCCGTCAATCTTCACTAAATCAAGAACTAAGGTATGCGTGTGTTAATTCATGGAATCCTTCCATCCATGAAGTCCAAGAACCCTACTTTAAACTATATTCCATGATTTTTATGTTTTGATTTGATTGTTGATATTGTTTATGTGTTGAATGATGTCAAGATAGAATCTTTATGGGTTTGTATGAAACTAGGATGGCATGTTAGTTGAAATATATGAACTTTGGGTGATTTGGGTGGTTGAATTCATGAATAAACCTATGCCCAAAGTGGTGCATGCAAGGTGTTTGATAAAATACCTAAGATACTAGAAATCATGTATTTTAACTAAATAGAACTTAAAAGACAAGCCCATGCTCTATCCCTTATGACTCAACATGAATTCCATGTAAATTGTCATGTATTGTTGTTGTACTATGGAATGCTCATGAAATTAGAACCATGCAAGTATCGACATGTTATATGCAATATCTCCCATGTTCAAGAATATGATAATCATGTGTAGTATGAAATACCTTATTTATGGTATTATGAATTGTGAATGTTTTTCTTACGATCAAGTCATTCATGTGTGTTAGTTTCTTTCCTCCGAGTCCTGGGTGTACTTGTACCCAAAAAATATAGCTGTGTGCCTAGAGCCATGTCATGTTTTTATGATACTCTCAGTCAAGCCATGATCTATAGAAATCAGTCAGTCATGTGACTCAGGAAAACTTAGAAATCTCTGTAATATCAGTAGTCCAGTAATCTCAATAATCTTAGTGCTCAGTAACCTCAGTAACCTCATTATTCATAGTTAATCTTAGTAACTTCAGTACTCTCAATCAGTCCTCAGAACTCTGTACATTCCATTAGTCATCGAAATCCAGTAAACTCAGTTTAGCTCCGCTAAACAATCCTACTAACATTAGTTCAGTTCAGCTAATCATTTTAGTATCTTTCAGTTGGGAGTAGGATTCAGCACCGAGTGAACCCAAGGATGGGGACTCACTTGCCATAGTCAGAGGGTGAGATTCCTAGAAGCAATCCTTTCATTCCAGAACTACGTAGTCAACATAGGTTGAGATATCTCTACCCATAGGGATAATGCATCTCTTTTGAGTTTACCTGATAGTAGGGCAGATGGAATGAGCTCCCAAAAATAGAATAGGGTTACTGACATGTTGTCTTTACGCGTGGCACGGTATTTACACCCTACCAATCAGGGAAAATATTGGACCCCACCTGTTCAGTTTTGAGGCATGTCGGTTACATGATTACCTCCCACATTCTCAATTTCAGTCTCAGTCTCAGTTTTAGTCATAGAACTCAAATAGTTATTCCAAATATCAGGACTGTCAGATACAGCCAACTCAGATACAATACAGAACTCAGCTAGTTCCACCACATTCATGACTGTCAGATACGCTCACTCATGTTATCATTATTACCAGTTCTTTGAACTTACATTACCAGTATCCATCTTCATGGCTATTAGATATGGTCAAGCATTTCTGTTCCTCATATTCATGGCTGCCGGATACAGTCAATCAGATTATTACTTTATAATTAGACTATCAGATATAGTCGACCAGACCAGTCCTTCATAATCAGGACTGTCATGCACAGTTATTCATGTATCAGTAACATAGAACTAGTCCTTCAGTATTTAGTAATACAGTGTCAGTTCCTCACTTATTAATGATTTATATACTCAATATTCAGTTTTAGGTCTGTTAGACACAGTCAAACAAACTAGTTCTTCATAATTCAAACTGTTAAAATAGTCATTCATCTATGCAGTACCTCAGTATCAGTAAAGTCATGATGTTAGTATTCAGACTCAGTAGTTAGTACCATCACAAGTTCAATTATAGTTTCTCATATATATATGTATTCTCACGTTTATATCAGTCAGCATTGTTCATGCATATAACCCTTTGCATTTAACCTCCCTCACTCATATACTCAGTACATTCAGTCGTACTAATGCATTTTCACTATGGTGATTTCTCTTATGTTACACCATAGGTTCAGAGGCACGAGCTCCAGATTAGTAGTAGATTCCAGTATCAACAATTAGAGTTAGAAGTAAGTCCTCATATTTCGAGGTCATGATGATTTCATTGCTATTTTAGTTTTTAATTTATTTCAGTAGTTGGAGTTAGTTGGGGACATGTCCCATCAACTCCTTATTCAGATAGTTTAGAGGCTTTCTAGACTATAGCATGTCTGATAGTTATTTTAGATTTGTTTAGTTATGGTTATACCATTTTCAGACATTATTCTTATCAGATGTTTATTCAGTTGAACCTTATGGCCATTCAGTACATGTCTCCATATTTTTATGTTATATTATGCAATATACAAGTACAGATATCAGTCATGTATTAGGTTGTGGTCCTTCGGGGTCATTAGCACCGTGTAGCATTTCGGTTCAAAAAATTGGGGTGTTACAGTTAGAATAGGTATAAATTGAGAAGGAGAATGAGGATAACATTTTAATACAGTAACTATGGCAAACTCCCTCCAACCAAAAAAATAGGCATGCCACAGTAATTTATCCACACCTCATCCATCTTATCTTTGTCTTCAAACATAAACCTATGCTTGAGAAGATCATATACCATTTTCATTTGGAAACGAGCATTGTTATCCTCCGACAAATCAAGATATTGCCCAAAGCAGCTGTCCCTAAAAATAAGCTTCCAAATTTTGTTGTCAAAGAATTTTTCTGAAGGCGTTAAAAGATTTTTCCATGGCTGACTTAACCACGAAATCATCCATTAAATCTGTGGCACCATCGCACTGTATTCTCACAAGATAACTATCAATGCTGAAGGTTTTGACCAAACTCTTTGGTGGAAGGGCTATTTGTATTTAGATCATCTCTTTTGAAATATTCCTCCTCCTTATGTTTGTTATCTTCTGCTTTTGATTGAGATAATGCTTGTAAAGCAAGCTCATAGAGTGGTGGATATAGCCTAGCTGCTTCACTTGTTCCTTTACTTGAACTTGATTGTTTTTTTCTTTTGGGAGCCTTATAATAAATAAATAACGGGAATATAAAATAGATTATAATTGATTAATGCATCATTAAAAAAGGATAATATTATTCTGATATATACAACAGTAAAATAACAGTTCCAACAGATCATACATCTGTTACACCAGGTAGGTTATCTGTTGTAACATATAACCAACCTATTGCAATGGATGAGTAATTTTTTCCAATAATAAAAATAGATCACTCATTTATTGAAACAGATAACTGGTTCATTGCACTAGGTATGTTACCTGTTGCAACATATAACCAACCTGTTGTAATGGATGAGTAATCTATTTGAAATAATAAAAAAAAGTCACTCATCTGTTAAAACAGATCACTCCTCTGTTGTACCTGGTAGGTTATGTATTGCAACATATAACCAACCTATTGCAACAGATGAGTAATCCATTGAAAATAGTAAAAACAGATCACTCATCTGTTGCAACATATAACCAACCTATTGTAATGGATGATAAATACGCTGGAAATAATAAAAATATATCACTTATCTATTACCAAATTAGTGATCTGTTCGAACTGTTATTAGTTGTCAATATTGTTTAGGTTTCTTCCAAACAGAAGAGTCTTCTATCGCAATAGTTGAATGATCTATTAGATTGTTCATTTATTGATCAAATTTTTATTGTTGTATCAGATTATAATCTGTTGCATTAGATTTTCATCTGTTGCATAAGATGTTAATCTGTTACATCAAATGGTTCATCTATTGCATCAGATGATTTATCTGTTGCAAAAAAAATAGTACCAGGATTTTGTTCAATAAAACAATAGCACTATCACCATTTAATATCAAATACACCATTATTACCCAAAAAATAATAAATTAACCCAGCAACACCAACATAACACACACACACACTAAAAACATCAACGGTGACAAAAAATCACCAACATTGTTGTTTTTGCATTTGTACAAATACAAACAATAAAAATTAAACTTCAAAAAACTAAATAGACACCAACAAATTGAATCAACTTTTCGACAATAAGAACTACAATAACAATAAAAAATTATATTTTACACCGGAAAGAGTAGAGAAGAAATGCCAGAAATTAGGATTTTCTTTAGTCCAAATTTCAAATTTAAGAAAGAAATATTGAAATTGTTAACCAATACTAGAAGAAAAGTTGGCTCAAGTTCCTCTTTTTCTTCATAACTAAAAAGACATAATTTTTTACCCGTGAAAGAAGAAATGCAACGATGAAGAACTCAAAGTTATTGTTGCCAGAGAACACTGATGTCACATCGATTGATGGTTGAAAGTTAAAAAGAAACTTGCCCAACTATTTTTTGCTGGAGGTTGAAGTCGTCGGAGATTGAAGGGAGAAATTTTGTAAAACTGTTGGTTGGGAGAGAGAAAGAGGAGAGAGACGATTTATTTGGAGAGGAGAGGGGTGTAGGTTTATTCGTATTTTTAAAAATATTAGAAAGTTTTGAAAATATTAATCAAGTCCACAATTAACGTAATCAAGTCTCTTAATTATGTTTGACCCTTTAAGTTGGTCAATGCCACCAATCCTTTATTCAAGACTTAAATGACACCTTTCCTTCAATTTTCTCTACTCTTTATGGCTCTAATCTCTATATAAGCAAAAACTATAATGCTTCCATGAATAATTATTTGAAAATAAGTCGAGCCTAAAATTTGTTGCATCCACTAACAACATCATAATATAAATGCTTTTTCAACCAGTCCTACACCATTCTAGGAGAAGTTAGGCAAGAAAATTTAAAAAACTTGAGCGACAAATCATATATATCATATTTTAATATATAAGTTGTGAAAAATCACCTCCAAAGAAAATATTAAGATAACTACCTCACCTAAAATACATTAAAATTGAAATGAACTTTGCTTTTTCATTGTCAAAGAAGCAATTGACTCCAAAAATCTTTTTGTCTTGCAATTTTAAAAGTAATTTTTTTTATTGGGGATTTGAAATTGAAACCTCAAAAGTGAATCTAGAACCACATCAATCACTAACTCAACATCCATTCTTATGTTTAAGAGGTCCAAAATTTACATATACATATGAAATATTATTTTTAAAAGTACTTTATATATAACTTGTAGTTTTTGCCGATGGAGTTTTCAAGAATATCCAACCCTCCATTTTGTATAAAGTAAACTTAGATATTAATACAACCTATCACTTCATAAGTCCATATGCATTGTATTATTAAAAAATAAAAATTTATTCTACATGTATAATTGTAGTACATTATTGTTTAAAGAGTGATGTTCATTCTGTTAGAGTTTATGCCTTGATTTTCTTACCAAAATTAAGTTTTACTTTTTCTAGAAGGAAAATAAAAGTAATACCAAAATTACTTTTATTTTTTATAAAAGGAAATTATAAAACTCTTCCACATTTGGCAAACCTCTTTGTTGGAGGAAAGGTTTTGGACATCTATAAATAGAAGACCCCCTTCTCATACCATAAGACAATAGCATCCATAATGTAGTCAATCAAAACCTCTTGTTTAGAGGGAGATTTCTCCCAATAAGTTTTATATTTTTTTAATATTAATTTTTAATATGTAGGTCGTTTGACCAACCATATCAATAATATGTTTTTAATATTATATTTTTATTTATCATCTGAATTATCATCATCTTAGTTTGCAAACTAATAGCTTCCACATGACCCCCTCTCTTTTAATTCCAATAAGTGGCATCAGAGCCTATGGTTCAAAAACCCAATGGTTCGATTGAGGACAGTTTAAGATCAAAGTTGCAATCAACTCTGCGATGATGAATTTTTTTGTCAAAAAAAAGTTCAAAAAAAAAACTACATGTGGAGAAAAAGTTTCAAATAAAATTTCAACAATCCTGTTGCTAATCCATCTTTAAAACCAAAATTAATTTTCAACCTATGTTTATGGACTTAAACTTTCAACCCCTGCTTGCTTTTATGCTAGGGCTCCTTTCAACTCGTGGATATACTTTTAACGCATGAGCTCCACTTTTAACCTGTGCTCACTTTCAATGCATAAGGCTCCACTTTCAACTCTGTTACTTATAACACAGGGCTCCAATAATATTAACCCATGCTTTTATTTTCAATGCATAGGGCTCTAATTTTCAATCCATATCAATTTTTAATCTTGGTAAGCAACAGTGATATATGAATATCATTGATATATGAAGATCGTGTGAAGAAGGAGGATCATGAATATTTTTCCAAAAATCAAGCTAGAAAAGAGAGATCTGTTAGGGTTTTTGCCTTGATTTTCTTACCAAAATTAAGTTTTACTTTTTCTTAGAAGGAAAATAAAAGTAATACCATAATTACTTTTATTTTTTCTAAAAGGAAAATATAAAAGTCTTTCATAATTGGCAAATCTCTTTGTTGGAGGAAATGTTTTGAACATTTATAAATAGAAGACCCCCTTCTCATACCATAAGACAATAACATCTACAATGTAGTCATCAAAGACTCTTGTTTAGGGGGAGATTTCTCCCAATAGGTCTTATATTTTTTCAATATTAATTTTTAATATGTAGGTCATTTGACTAACCATATCAATAATATTTTTTATTTGTCATCTAAATTATCATTGTCTTAGTTTGCAAACTAATAGCTTCCACATGATGCCCTCTCTTTCGAAGCCAACACATTCTCCAACCACTACTATACTTGTCATTCAATTTAGGCTTGAGGCAAAATCCTATTTGTGGGGAATTGACACCCTCTTACCTTTAAAAAAAGGATAAAACCTAAGTATAGAAGACATAAAAGGAGCATCAATCACCAAAACACTAATTTGTAATCAAAATAGAGAAATTTTACCAAGCATAATAATAAGATCGGCAGAAAACTAGAGTCATAGCGTGATTGATGCCATAATAACACTACTATAAATGCAGCTATGACGATGATTAATTAGCGATAGTTTAATGACCGTCGCTATAAATAAGCTATGGCAATGATTTTAACCATTCTATATTGTTATCTAATATCTTAGGACAGTAATTAAAATTAACCATTGCATAAACGATAAAACCGTCCCAGTACTTTTATCTATGGTAACATATGTGTCCACCATCGCTATAGCTTATCTATAGCCACAATATTTTATGCCAAAAAATGGAATTACATCAAAAAATTTCCCTCCAACACTTTATTTTACCCACTTATTTTAATTATGTTTATTAAACAAATGAAAATAAGTCAAAATGGTATTAGGGTTTGGGAAAATCCCCATTTCTCCTATTGCTCCATTTAACACTCCTTTGGATAATTATTTTATTCTAGAATTTGATCTAATCAATATCCGATTGCTGGGCCTGTGGAAGTTAAATTCAAGATTGGTATACACGAAGAAAACTTGATACACTATCAGATTCTATTATAGTCCGTAAACATCACTACAATATAAATATCAAATTTTGTTCTTCTATAAGCAATAATGACATTGGTTACTGGTTGTTGTCTTCTCTGATCTACAATGAGATAATTTTTATCTGAGCTTTGCTATTTCTCCGTGAAGTCACTACTTTTCATCTCTTGCAAGTAATAAATTTTAGTAGGTCTTCTTCTTCGATTTTACTCTCTGGTGAAAGGCTTTCTTCTTAGGCAGGTCTCCGATTTTGTTCTCTGAATCATTAAAAGGGTTTGCATGTAAGAATCAATGGGCCAATTGTCTCTAATTTGCCTTGCATGTGCTTTTTCCATAATTGAAAGAATTTTTTTAAAGAATATACAAATGGATTTCTATGGATACTAGGCCAATGTTCTAATTTATGTTTGAAATTAATTTTTTTTGTGGTTTAATTTTTTTTATTACATTTTGAATAAATATACAGTAAAATAACTGAAAAGAAAAATTATGATTTTGATTTTTTTTTGGAGAGGAGGGATTTTATTTAATTTTTGTAGTATGATTTTAGGGGAATTTTGTAGTCTTATTTGTGGATTTTGTGATCTGATTCTGGGAAAATTTCATTTTAATTTTACATGGGTTTATTATTCGTATTTATTTGGGTTATTTTTCAATTGTATTATTTAGGTGTTGATTTGGAGATGATTTATTTGATAACAACAGTTAATTTAATTTTTGGATTATGATTGCATTTCATTTGATCAAATTATGTTGGGCTTTTGCTTTATTATGTTTTTTAAATTGTGATTTTTTAACGTTACCCAAAATCGGTTATCACTTCAATAAAAAATAGTAGTGTTCAATCATGTCACAAAGACCTTTTATATAGGTTATGCGATTTAGGTGAATTTTTTGTTAATTATATTCAAAATTATCTGGGCTTAGTATTGGTGGGGATTAATTTAAATGGGGCCTTGGTCAGCCTGGATTCATATAGCCTCACACCAACCTTTTGGGAACGAGGCATAATAGTTATTATTGTTTTTGTTGAATGGTCAAAATATACAAATAATATTTTTGGAGGATTCTTCATAATTAACTAAAAATACTAGAGATACTAATATAGCTACTAGTATTAGGTAAAAGGAAAAAGAAAAACTAATCCAACCATACTCCATGTAATATTGCTTACCAGTATTAGGTGCTACATCTATACTTCACAACAATTTGATAGATTTTAAGTGCTATACCAAGGCTAGATGGCTTAAATACTATTAATCATGAATGAATGTCGTATTTTTAGGTTAGTAAAGGGCGGGAGTTTTAGTGTGGATTATTAATATAGTGGGTGCCTACATGATGATTGAAGATAATCCCTTTTTCTTTTTTCCCGTTTGAATTTGAAGACAAACTAAGTGATTTATTATTAGAATTGAAAACTTGGCTCCATAAAAAAAGAATTGCTTTGATTACTATAGTTTCCAGCAAGCACCTTCTGCATGTGGCTCTTTATGTTCCGGCATTTGATGAAATATTTTGCACCTTTTACAAGGGATGATTGTATGTTTTTAAGTAATAATTGAAGTGTTTGATGTTAGGTTTTACTTGTTCATAGAAAAATGACTTAGAAGAAGGAATAACTTGGAAAAACATGAAATTATTGTATATGATAGACTAACTGATGGACCATCAGGCTCGCGACAAACCATCGCTGTGTCCGTCAGACTTAAGCAAAAATGAAGTCATTAAGGACCCTAGTGAAAGACCAAATGACAGATGTCACTGTGGCCGTCGGCCTTAAATAGAAATCATGATCTCATTGACGGATTGGTTGACGGGCCGCCAGGCTTGTGATGGACCATCACTTTGGCCGTCAACCTTAAATAGACAACATAGAAGTTAGAGTCCCAACGGCAGCCTTGGTGACGGTCTGTCAGTATTACGATGGATCGTTAGTTTGGCCGTCAACTGATGGCGTGACAACCTGTGTTTGAATTTTAAATTCCCACTTTCTAGGAGCCTATAAATACCCAGCTTAGGGTTGGATTAGGTATCTTTTGGGTATTGAAACACAATTATAATGTAGAATTCTCTGTGAAACAAGTTTAGACTCTGGGATTTCATTTTATTCACTATCAATTAAATATTCGGACCCATCTCTTGTATCTTTGTATTTTTTTTTTGAATTATTTATGAAACATACAATGGAATTCCTTTCTTTAACTATGTGTGGCTAAAACTCCCATAACTAAGGTTATGGGAGCGTTGGTGTGATTCATTGTTAAGGTTGTGGGGATGATCAAATTCCATAGACAAATTCAATTACATAACCTTCTTTTCAACTTAACGATTTTTCTTGGTTGCAAACTCGAAGGATGTACCCATAGACACCACTTGTTTGAGTATAAAAGTTGCTGTTTTTTGAAAAGAGAAGATTTACAAGAAAATCAAGGTAATTAACTATTGATTTTATGGATTGATTCTTTAATAGGATCAACTTTCTGAGGATTTAATTGATAAAGAAAATTCACTCTTTAAGTTTGAAAGAATTAAAGTATAACCATTTTTTAGGGCTGAGAAACAATTAGATGGACTTTATTGCATAATTAGCCTTGCAATTGGATTAGTTAAGTAGGGATTTGAGATGACCCACAACCTTTATTTTTAAATCGCCTTGGTGACCATAATCCTGGTTTACTGATTCTCATTGATTTTTACTATGCAAATATATCACTAGATAGTACACTGAGTACACGCTGAATAATCTTTGTTAACAATATAAACCCTTTTTTATTTTTGGAAACTTTTCATTAATAGTCAATTAATAATCATACGACTTAGTTAACACCATATTCTTGGTGGGATTTGACCCCAACCTCGTTGGGTTATATATTTGACAATGACCTCTTACACTCTATTAAGAGAGTTGTAATTTTAGCGTATCAAATTTTTGTGCCGTTGCCGAGGAGTACGGTTGTCAACTAAGTATATGAGTGTTAATTGACTCTTGGTCAAGTTTCTTAATTTTACTTTTATTTGTTGTTATTGATTATTATAGGCTCTTTGTTATGTATGCCATAAACCAGAAGGTCAGGAAGGCCATTATTACCTTTCAACCCAAAACCTCAGTGAATTGGGAGTATGGCTGAACAAGAAGAAGCTGAAAGATTAGCTGCTTTCGCTAATGCAAAACAAGAAGCTGCAAGACTAGCCACTTTGGCTAATGTGCAACAAGAAGCTACATGGCTAGCCGTTTTGGCTAATGTACAGTTCAACCAACAAAATGTAGAAAAACCTGGTCATGTTGCTAACGCAGATGATGATGACATGGGAGATGATAATTTGGTTGATCTTGTGAATAGGAGACATGCAGAAAATACAGCCATACCAACGAATTAGAATCGTCCATTTAGGGAGAGATCAAATTACTAACCTACTGTGCAGTTTGATCTGGATGATGATGATAAGGCTGATTTGGATGAAGCTAGTGCTAGAGGAGCGATTATTCCACCATCATTAGCACCAGGCGTGAATTTTAACATCCTAATGTGCACCTGGTGAACTTTATCTCAGGCTGTTCTTGTTGTCTCTGTCTAGGGAGGCAACCCTATGGTTGAATAAGCTGGCACCCAGTTCTATAACAAATTGGAGGCAACTAAAAAGAGCTTTGCTAGAAAAGTTCTTTCCACCTTCCAGAATGTTATAGTTGAGGGATGAGATTAGTAACTTCAGGCAGCTATTAAATGAAGCCCTTCATGAGACATGGGTAAGATTAAAAAAGAAGTTGGCACAATTCCCAAATCACAAAATAACTAATGAGCATTTGATGGAAATATTCTATAGGGCTTTGAATTCAATTACAAAGCCAACTATTGATAATGCTGAAGGAGGAGCTTTTATGGAGCTCACTTTCACTGGGGCTGTGGAGATGTTAGAAAGAATGACTAAGACAAGTAGATCTTATCATACCAGGGATTCTAAGGTTGCAAATAATACTGGTTCTAGTAGAATGTCAGCAGAAAAATGTAGGAGAAAAGAGGAGCGTGATCAGGATATGGATCACATGAAGACATATGAATTTTCTCACAAAATATTTGATTTTAGGGAAGGTATAAAAGGTAAAAGCTTTGGGGTCACATATCAGGGGAAATGAATAGATTCTAAGGAGGAGGTAAACTACTTGAATAATTAGGGGGATTTCTGAGGCAAAGGCCAAGGAAATCCAGGTCAAAATTACTATGAAAAAACTGGTTATAGAGATCATGACCAAGGTGGCTGGAAGAATAAAATTGATAAAAGTGGGTTTATATACCACCTGGAAGTCGTGACAAAGTCTCAAATAATTCTGGGAAAATATTGATAGAGGATATGATGACTAAGTTATTAAAAGGCGTGGAGTCAACTGATGCTGGAGTAAGGGAGATATAGAGTAATTTTTAATCCATGAGTAAATTAGTTGACTTATATTTTACATCTATTAAGCAAATGGAGAAACAGATGAATCAATTATAGACAATATTCAATTAGAGGAAGAGTGGGACATTACCAAGTGACAGTTCAGAACCCAAAAAATAAGGGCTTGTGTATGGCTATTACCACTAGATGTGGTAAAATATTACCTGGTCCTTGCTTGAGTGCACCTGTTACAGATAATGTAATGGAGTTAGAAGAGAAAGCAAATGATGAATATCAAGTAGAGTTTGAGAAGCTGGAAAATATAAAATATCCATCTAAATAGAATCAAGCTGATGATGTTGAGAAGGACAATGGAAAGGAGGTAGAGGACACAACAATATGACTACCAAAGCTACTTTCTCTATTTCCACCCAGATTGTAAAAGAAGGCAGACGAGACGAAGTTTAGCAAATTCATGGCTATGTTGAAGCAGTTGAACGTGAATGTGCCTTTGGTTGAGGCACTAAAGTAGTTGCCAGGATATGCTAAGTTTATGAAAGACCCATGACAAATAAGAGAACTGTGAGCTATGAGTAGGTGGATAATCTTCATCATTGTAGCGCTATTGCTACGAGATCACTAGTGTAGAAGAAAGTTGATCTAGGAGCATTTATTATCCCTTGTACTATTGGATCGTTTAACTTTGCGAAAGCCCTTTATGATCTTGGGGAAAGAATCAACCTCATGCCATTTGTGGTTTTTAAACAACTGGGTTTGGGAGATCCTACGCCTACTAATATGATACTTCTGATGGCTGATAGATCGGTGAAAAGACCGGTGGGAATTTTTTATGATGTTCTTGTTAAAGTGGCTAGCTAGATATTCCCAATGGACTTTGTAATTCTAGATTGTGAGGTGGGTACTAATCTTGGGTAGACTGTTCCTAGTTACTGGGAGAGTACGAATTGATTTGGAGTTCAATGAGCTAAAATTCAGGCTCAATGACGAAGAAGTTAGTTTTGATGTATGTCAATCTATAAAGTAGTAGAAGGAGATAAACGTCTTTACAATTATTGATGTGTTATATAAAGATGATCAAGAATTACCTATTAAGGAAAGGTTTGCTGTGGAAACCTTAGCTGCCGCGTTGATGAATTTTGACAGTGAAAGAATTAAAGTGTACAATGAGACTGTATGTGCATTGACTGGAATGGGGTTGTATTCTTATTCCCTAAAGAAGCTGGATTTAGACTTAAATAACCTTCCAACATCATTTTCCAAGCCTTCTATTGAAGAACCACTGGTGTTGGAACTGAAGAAGCTACCGGGCCTTTTGCTGCATATGTTTCTAGGTGATGACAATACTGTACCAGTTATTATTGTAGTGGATTTGGTGGATCATTAAGTTAAAGTTCTTATTTTTGTACTAAGGTGCTATAAGAGAGCTATAGGGTCGACTATTTTTTATATCATAGGCATCCCACTTGGTATTTGTACACATAAGATCCAATTAGAAGAAGAATGCACGCCTATGATTGAACATCAACATAGGTTGAATCCACCAATACAAGAAGTAGTGAAAAAGGAGCTAATAAAGTTGCTTGAAACTGGGGTGGTTTACCGAATCTCTGACAATAAATTAGTAATCTCTATGCTGTGTGTTCCTAAGAAAGGAGGCATGACGGTTGTAGTAAATGAGAAGAATGGGCTGATTCCGCTTAGATCGGTGACTAGTTGGTGAGTATATACGGATTATAGGAATTTTAATTCTTAGACGTTGAAAGATCATTTCCCAATTCCCTTCATGGACCAAATGCTTGATCCGTTGGCAGGAAGGGGTTGGTACTGTTTCCTCGATGGTTACTCAGGATAGATCAAAAATATCAATTTCTCCTGAGGATCAAGATAAAATGACTTTCACATGTCCCTATAAAACCTTCACATTCAAGAAAATGTTGTTTGGATTGTGTAATTCACCGACCATGTGCCAAAGGTGTATGATGTCGATCTTTTCAGATATGGTGGAGGACACTTTGGAAGTGTTCATGGACAACTTTTCTATGGTAGGAAATTCAATCGAATTGTTCTTGGTGAATTTAAGTAGGGTACTACAGCAGAGTGAGGAATTCAACCTTGTTCCAAATTGGGAGAAATGCCACTTTATGGTGAAGAAAAGCAAAGTGTTGGGACACAGAGTTTCTGCAAAAGGAATTGAAGTTGATAAAGCAAATATTGAAGTTATTGAAAAACTACCTCTTCTTATCTTAGTTAAAGAAGTGTGTAGTTTTCTTGTCCATGCACGTTTCAACAGAAGGTTCATCAAAGATTTTTCTAAAATTGCAAATCCACTTTGCAATGTATTGGAAAAGGAGAGCAAGTTTTTATTTAACGATGATTGTATGAAGGCATTCCAATTCCTTAAAGAGAAGTTGGTTGCTTTACCTGTGATTGTTGTTCTGAATTGGTCTAAGCCATTTGAAATAATATGTAATGCAAGTGGGGTAGCACTTGAGGCTATTCTAGGGTAGAAGAAGGAGAAATTGTTCCATACTATCTATTATGCTAGTATGGCATTAAATGGGGGCACAGAAGAACTATATCGTAACAGATCAAAAATCTTAGTGGTGGTGTATACTTTCGAGAAGTTTTGGAATTATCTGTAGGGGACCAAGGTAGTGGTTCACACCGACTATGCCGCACTTAGATACTTGATATCAAAGAAAGATGCCAAACTGAGACTTATCAGATGGGTGTTGTTGTTGTAGGAGTTTGACTTTGAAGTCAAAATTCAGAAGGGTTGTGAAAATTAGGTGGCGTTGCACTTGTACAGATTAGAGAATGACCATTCTATTATGGAGAAGCTGGAGATTGATGATGCCTTTCATGACGAGCATATTATAGTTTCTACTTTTGATCTGATACCTCGGTATGCTGATTTTGCTAATTTTATTGCTAGCAACATTATTTCAGATAACCTGTCATTCCACTAGAAGAAGAAGTTTCTCCCCGATGCTACTAAGTATTTCTAGGATGATCCCTACCTATTTAGACACCGTGAGGATAATATTATTAGAATATGTATACCATAGATTGACATTTAAAGTATTCTGGAAGCTTTCCATTCTTCCCCAGTTGGGGGACACCACGCAGGTGATCGCACTGCTAGGAAGGTTCTTCAAAGTGGTTATTATTGACTGTCACTACATAAGGATGCTTATGAGTTTGTTAAGAAATGTGATCAACTTTAAAGGCATGGCTCGATCTCCAAACATCATGAAATGCCAATGACGAAGATGATAGAAGGGGAATTATTTGATTTATGGGTCATAGATTTCATGGGACCATTTGTAATCTCCTACAGCCACAAATACATCTTGGTTGCCATGGACTACGTGTCCAAGTGGGTTGAAGCTGTTGCATTGGTAGATAATGAAGGAAAAAAGGTGGTTGCAGTCTTGATGAAGAATATTTTCTCATGCTTTGGAGTTCCATACATGATCATAAGTGATGGGGGATCACACTTCTGCAATAAGTTTTTTTGGGCAGCACTATTGAAGTATGACATAAAACAGCACAAAGTGGCCACTTCATATCACCCACAAACTAGTGGATAAGTGGAGGTTTCAAATAGAGAAATCAAGGTGATTTTGGCCAAGAATGTCAATGCAAATAGAAGTGACTGGTCAAGAAAGCTTGATGATGCTCTGTGGGCATGCCGAACGGCTTTCAAAACGCCCAAAGGAATGTCACCAATTCAGCTTGTTTTCAGCAAAGCATGTTATCTACCAATTGATCTCAAACATAAAGCTTTGTGGGCACTCAAAAGGTTGAACATGGATTAGAAAGAGGTAGCGAACTTGAGATTAGAGCAACTGAATGAGATGGATGAGTTTCATCTCGGTGCGTATGAAAGATCTGATTTATATAAGGAAAGAATGAAGAAATATCACGACAAAAGAATTGAGAAGAGCGACTTTCAGGTTGGTGATTGGGCGTTGCTTTTCAACTCGAGGATTAAGTTCTTCCCTGGTAAATTGAAATCAAAATAGTCTGGGCCTTTCAAAATTATTCAAGTCTACTCATCTAGAGTAGTTGAGTTGGAGAATAAAGATGAGAGTGTCTTTAAGGTGAATGTGCAAAGAATCAAAAAGTATATTGGTCCGATGGACTCGGTAAAGTCGCCGAGTACAGTTTATCTTGCTGAAGTCTGAGTAATCAAGAAAATTGAGTTGTGCCGCGGCATTAAATCAGGCGCTAGTGGGAGTCAACCCACAATGTGTTGGTATAGCATTTAGTTAAAACTATTTGTTCTTGTATAATTAATTTGGTTGTAAGTGTGCAGGAGTTGTGCTTCGTGGAGAAGAAATTAAAAATACTGACAAGATGCGATAGAGAGACTGATGGAACATCAACCATCCGATAGGCAGTCATAATAGCCATCACTGCCATAAAAAAGAACAGTCTTTCTAGATATGGCACGACAGAAAGTTCGACGGACCATCACTTTAGTAACGAACCATCATCAAATGGCTAAAAGTTAAACATTCTAGATAAGGGTTGATGGGAAATACGATGAGTCATCATATCAGTGATAGACCGTTGTCTATACCATAAACTTAGGTTAGCTAACAAGTGGTTTTGGTAAGTTGCGATGGCTTACCCGATGGGTTGTTAGTACAATGATGGACCATCGGTAAGACCGTCACTTTTGGTTTGGTCGGTGCAAGATGGGCCCGAATGGGATCTGAACTGGCCCAAAATTATTTTAAATGGATAAAGGGAATCAGTTACATGCACGATCTTGTCTCTTAAACACCCAAAACGTTTAAAACTTATGTACATTCATTCTTTTTAAATTAAATCCATCTGCTCAAAAGACTCTTCAATTTCTTTTCTCCCCTATTGAATCTGCCTTCCATTTTTTCTATTTTCTTCAGTCTAAAACTTCAAACTTTTTCTCTTTAAAGCATTAAGTTCTAGTCGCTCAAAGGTTGTGAAGTTCTAAGAAGTGTGAAGAGAAACATCAAGAAAAAAGTATGATTCTAAATTCTTCTCCCTGTTTAAAAGGTTAAGCATGTTAAGATGTAAGTATAAGTGCTTTCTAAAGATTATTTTTAAATATAACTGTGAGTTAAATACTGGTATTATCTTTTTGGGTGAAGTCTGAGTAACCTATATTCCAGTCTGATTAAAACTGGGGTTGAAAGTGGGCTTGTTTGCATAAAATTTTTGAATACAAAGCCTACGCCTGCTAGGTGTTTGAAAAAATGCCACAAAGAGGCATGAACCTGAAAAGGAAATGGTCGATGGCCAAAGTGACGGATCACCGACCTTGTGAGGACCGTCACTATAGCCATCGCCAACTAAAATTTTGAAATAGGTTCTGTTAAGCAGTGACGTACATAGCAACTAACCATTAATGAACCACTGTTTCTCTACTAAGATACAACAGACAAGGTGATGGACCATCAGTCACTCGATGGACCATCAGCCTGATCATCACTTTAAAATAGTAACTTTTTTTTCTTTGTTATTACAACTTATTACATCTTTTAATTGAGTACTGTGATCTTATTTTCTATTAGCAGGCATTATGACTCAAAATTTACCATCAATAAGATGTGGTGGTCGATATCAACAATCCCAAGATACCACCACTTCAAAGGGTAGAGGTGAACAGGAAAGGTATAATAAAGCACCAACCTTCCATACTAGTTATAGTGAGAAGAAGAAACAAACACTCTCCCAGTTTGATGAGAAAAGTAAAAGTGAGAGCAGTAGCAGTACAAGTTCTATCCCCAAAGAGGAAAGACTTAACACTTTAAACCCTGACCTAGTCGATATGTCAGAACCTGAGGAAGGAGTGTGATCCAAAGCAAAGACCCTGAAGTACGTGAATTAATTAGGTAGATGGTTGAGGGTTAAAAGAAACACTTCTATGATGGGCTACATCCTACGCAAAATATACCCATGAAGAGGCCCATTGTAGAAGAGTATCAGATAGTCACTTCTGATTTTTATGAGTACCCAGATTTGGAAAGGAGGTTTAGTGAATATGAGCTAGCATGCTTGAGTAAGCCTCCAGGGTTGTATTATCCAAACTTAGTTCAGGAATTCTTTGCTAATTACTTGGCACTATTGGAGAAGGATTGTCCTAAAGTCTCCAGAATTGCAGATATGAGGAACAGAACATAGGTTCCTATGAGAAGGGTGACAGTTGATATTTCTAACCACACAATCAACAGGATGTTATTTGGTCAAGACTATCTTACACCGACCATCACACCAGAATTAGAGCATTATTTGACAACAACATCTAGCCAAAGTCCTTGGTTGGCTCAGGTTCTCACAGATAATAGTAACCCGTCATGGCTTCAGGATAAAGAGCAGATTACAAAGTCATTCCTAAGTTTTAAGCCAAAGTTTTAGTGGGCCATAGTTAGATTGAGGGTGATGCCTACTGGAGAAGATGCTAACCTAGATAATCAAAGAGCAGTGTTGGTGGCTAAACTCAGGTAACATTTGATTTTGACCCTAGTCCCTCCTTGGACATTGTGCACCTAAACTCAGGTAAAATGCCTAAGTTGAGGGTGGCTATTGTTAGGAAGTTAATAATTCAAGGTAAGTAGTTTGAATTGTGTAAATGAGTCTTATATGACCCTGATCTATTTGAATAATGTGTATCTCAACTGACAGCATCAACATAAGTTAAGGATGACTGATATTGACTTATAAAAAAAAGAGGGTGCCTTAAGACTATAGGATGAATAGTATATATTGTAAAGAAAACGAAAAAAATTAATCATAGTGAGTAACATAAAAGAAAAGGAGGGTGAAGTCACTACCCGAAGTCACTATCCCAAAAACATTTCTCACCTATCACCAAAGACTAATTACAAGTTGTAAAAAGTCTAGTTTAATCGTTGCTAATCAACCATATGCTGCACAAGATTATAAGGGAAAACTTATGGGTGTATGTGCTTTGTTTAAAATTTCCCTTATTAGAGTGAGAGTTCTATTTGTTAGTCCACAATTTAAATGAGTAAGTATGATACATTTCTTTGAATGTGAGGGGAAATTGATCTATACTTGTCATTACTGATTCTTTGAGACTTTGTGTCCATGAGCATGAATGTATTGAACTGTAGAATAATGCCAAATGTGGATCCTTATATGTTTGAGACTTCATGATCAAGGTGCCAATTAAGTGGTTACTTAATACATTGTTCAATAGCTGAGTACCAGTCATTGTTGTTGTTATACACATGATGTGGTGTTGCATTTATTGAGGTCAAACAATTGTCTTAAGTTGAGGGTGTTGATGTTCCAATATTAGACACAATATTTTGCACCTTTTACAAGGGATAATTGTATGTTTTTAAGCAACTATTGAAGTATTTGATGTTGGGTTTTACTTGTCCTTAGAAAAATAACTCAGAAGAAGGAATAACTTGGAAAAATAAGAAATGATTGCATGTGATGGACTAACTAATGGGCCGTCAGGCTTGCAATGGACTGTCGCTGTATTCTTCAAGCTTAAGCAGAAATAAAGTCATCAAGGACCCCACCAACAGATCATCAGGACAGTGATGAATTGTCACTGTGTCCATTGGCCTTAAACATAAATCATGGAATTAAGGATCTCATTGATGGAATCGTTGACTGGACGGCAGGATTTTGACATACCGTCACTTTGGCCGTCAACCTTAAGAAGATAAAATGGAAGTTAGAGTCCCAAGGACAGACTTGGTAATGGGCCATCAGTATTGCGACGGACTGTCACTTTGGTCGTCAACCGATGATGCGGAAGCCTGTGTTTGAATTTTAAATTCCCACTTTCTGGGAGCCTATAAATACTCCGCTTAGGGTTATATTAGGTATATTTTGTCTATTGAAACACTATTGTAATGTAGAATTCTCTAAGAAATAAGTTTAGGCTTTGGGATTTCATTTTATTCACTATTAATTGAAAATTTGGAACAATCTCTTATATGTTTATAAGTTTTTCTGAATTATTTATGAAACATGCAATGGAATTCCTTTCTTTAACTATGTCTAGCTAAAACTCCCATAATTAGGGTTATAGGAGCCTTGGTGTGATTCATTGTTAGGGTTTTTGGAATGATCAAATTTCGTAGACAAATTCAATTGCATAACCTTCTCTTCAACTTGATAATTCTTCTTGGTTGCAAACTCAAAGAATGTGCCCATATACACCACTTGTTTGAGTAGAAAAGTTGGTGTTTTTGGAAAATAGAAAAGTTACAAGAAAATCAGAGTAATTAACTTTTGGTTTTATGGATTGATGCTTTAATAGGATCAACTTCTTGTTGATTTAATTGATAAAACAAATTCACTCTTTAAGTTCGAAAGAATTAAAGTGTAACCATCTTTTAGGGTTGAGAAACAATTAGTTGGACTTTACTGCATAATTAGCCTTGTAATTGGATTAGTTAAGTAGGGATTTGAGATGACCCACAACCCTTATTATTAAAGAACCTTGGTGACCGTAATCCTGATTTACAGTCCTCATTGATTTTTATTGTGCAAATATATCACTAGCTAGTACACTGAGTACACTATGAACAATCATTGTTAACAATATAAACCCCCTTTTATTTTTGTAAATTTTTACTTAATAGTCTATTAATAATCATATGACTTAGTTAACACCATATTTCCAGTGGGATTCGACCCCAACCTAGTTGGTTTATATATTTGACAATGACTGCTTACACTCTATTAGAACAGTTGTAATTTGGGTGATGAACCCTGCTTATGTAGAAAGCAATTCTTACAAATAAAAGGAAAGTGATCATGTTGAGGAAGCTGGCACATCTGACTTTTAGTGCTTATCCAAAACCTTTTTTTAATATGGAGTCCGATAATGTGTTGCACGCGATGATTGATACTAGAAAAAGTAAATTATATATTTTCATCAGTTTTGTGACTTGTATTGGTATCTTCTATTCCCATTTCTCCTTACTAGCAGTATTCGTGTTTAGTACTTGCATAGTATATTCTAGACTACCACTTCCTAAAATGTTACTTGATTTTTTAGTTGCAGACATGCCACTTTGCTGCATTTATTTTTTCTTTCTAATCTATTTTGGTTTCCCATTTTCTTTGCTTTGTATCTTTCTAGGATATTGTCCTATTTCCTTGTAAACATGCTTTGTTTTTTTTTTTTAAGTTGAGGAAATATATAATCCAGTCTATCTACCCCAGAAAGATAAAGGTAAGGTCTACGTACCTCCTACTCCTTCCTAGGCCTCACTTGTGGGTTTATACTTAGGGTTATTAGCGCCAATAAATTTCACTGTGATAAGGTTAGATTTTGGAAATTTGATCTAATTTGATATTAAATATTTGAACTTTGATAATATTGAGCTGAGGGTCTATCGAAGAAAACCTCTTTGCATTTGCGGTAGGGGTAAGGTCTCCATAGCGTACACTTTTTTTTTAATCCAGAAGATAAACTCTTTTCAAATAAGTCAGCATCTAATCATAATCATTGTCGCTACACTAAAATGGTAATTATAAAATAAACAAATTGTTTCCCAAATCTCTAAGTTTAGAGGCACTAGCACTTAAAACATGCAAAAAATTTGCCCGACTCAACCAAAATCAAGAACACAATATATAAATAAGCAAGCTATTCTACATAGATATAATCAGTCTGTACAAGATACCAATCCCACGACCAAGTAGAGCCCATATAAGAGAAACTAGTAATAATAATACATCTCAAGTTCTAAGATAGTCAATGCCTATGCCTCGATATAAAAGACTGAATATAAAATATAGAGGGAAATGGGAAAATTGAACTCCAAGATCTCACCCTATCTTTGAAAATCAATCACCATACAAACATTGATCAATATCAACAATTATTACTCAGATATGCACCAAAAAGGCACAGAAGTTGTATTGACCTGAGACTACCCCCCGGATATCACACGGTGCTTTGAACCACAAGTGATCCTAAGATAGCCCATGATACTTGCATAACTCGTGAGTAACTAAATATGTAACATATATCTGAAAGAAATAAGCGAAAGAGATGTCTTTAGTAAATATGATCAATACAAGAATGTTTAAATCATACTTTGGTTATACAAAACAAAACTGAAAGTAAATACATCAACTCTGATTGATCGTCTATGACGACTCTACTAATACTGACTATAGGTAGCCGAGAAATGACCCCCAACTATCTCTAATCAATATGAATGAATTAAAAAAATGCTACTAGAACTAGAGTTAACTTGAGTCCTCAAATCAAAAGAACTCTTCACATGCTAACTAGAAGCTGCGAGCTATCTAATTATGATGTGCTACAACTGCTACCTACATTGTGAGAATATGCAACACATAGACATATATCTAGGTCAGTATTTCTTGAATGTACATAGTATGTAGGGGTGAATTCATAAGTAAAACAACAACTGAATATTTATTTAAACTTACAAATGATGCATACTAATTGTAAATGTCTCACATTGAGCTTGAATAAAACAAAGACTGCAAAATCATAAACATGAGTAATGAAGCAAAAGGATAAACTTTATGAGCCATAACACTTAGTTCTAAAATCTTTCCTTTTAATAATTTGTAAGGAGGTTCTTATAACCGATATAAACCATGTGAGCTATCATAGAGTCCAACGTCTTACCCACATTGAGGAGAGTTATTGTACCCTTGCCATCAGAATAGAACCTTATTTGAGTGCTCACTATACTTAACCCATATTGGGATTTAAACCTATGGTGGCACGTAGTTCAAACCTACGGTGGCACATAGTTCTGGGGCATGTGACCTTGAACTCATACCCAAATCGATGCTAAATGCTAGTCCCTTATTACATATATGCTCATACCTTAGGAAATCCACTTTAAAATAACATGAGGGTTTATAGAATGAAAACCAGTTATGCTTCTCTTTCTTTAAATCATAATTAGGATGAACAAATGTAGATTTCATATCTTATCTTAGGATCAAAAGATCAATCTTTCCTTTAAACATGATATAAAACTTATCAATGAAGCTTAGGAGCGTAATGTTCGTGTAAACTCAATACTTGTACTTAGGCCATATAATAATTTCTTAAATTCTTTGAAATTTATGATAAAATTTCATGCTCAATAGTCATCTTGAAATCTTTCAACAATCTCAGTCAAAATAATGAAACAAAAATCACAATATGAAACTTATAAGATAATACATGAACATAAGCAATGCTTGACATACTTAAAGCTTTCAATCTCATAGTAATAACATACTTCAAGAATATAGCAATTTAGGTATGAACCTTAATTCAAAAATAAGTAAATTAAATCTTAAAATTATGCACTTTGGGCAAAAGGGAGAATGGGGAACCCTTGTTCATAAACCCCACATACCTTATATTTCTTGACTTGTGAAGAAAGCTCAAAGCTTGGGACTTTAATGATAAACTTGTGAAAGAAACCCTATTCTTGATATTTCTTGAACTTGGAAGCTTGAAATCTGAGATTCCTGAAGAAATCTAGAATTCAAAACATAAATCCTTGTGTTCTTAAGAGAATAAGCATGAATTATTGTTCTTGGTAAAGGGGAGGATTTTTACGTGAGCTGTTTTGAGGAAGCTGGGCAAATAAGGCTTTTTTTGTCTTAAATCGTGTTTGGATAGCTGGGGTTGAGGGGAAAGGACTAAACATCCCCTTGGCATATTTTCCCTGTGGGAATAGTGTAACGCCCCGAAAACGGGTCCCGGAGCATCACATGGTGCTTGAGGATACGAGTAGCTCCAAGCTAACCCTTTGAGCCATTTTCATTCAGTTCAACAAGAATCAACGGGGTTTCCATAAATAACCCTCAAATATTAACAGAGTAATCATCATCCAAGAATAAAAGAATTTCAGAAAGATAACAAAATACAACTTATTAGTCAACTCCCAACATCTATACTAGTCTGACAAGCCTCTAAGAAAATCAATAAAACCAGCGAGCCTTTGAGACATGCCCCAACTGGCTCATACTCAGTTATCAAATGTAAACAATTCCGTAAAACCCAACATTAGACATCACGTCCTCAGAAAATAAGGACTTACCATGATAGAGGATATAGAACAGCATGCCCAAAGAATCACTGTCGAACCTAAAACTGAGCACCTAAACCTACATTCCGAGAAAATGCAGCCCACATCTAAAGATATGGGTTAGTACCATAGAAAGGAACCGAGTATATGGGGGTGTATGGAGTTTTGTAAACATCATCATCATAAATATTTATAAGAAATATGCAGGATGTATGAAAGACTCACAGAGCCCGAAGAAAATAATCATAATCATGAGAGGATGAAATAAGTATAATAACACATGTGAGTCATCATATAATTTGTCAATCACTTTCAGTTCATCAAGAATATCAATTATCATAATGTAAATATCATTTAAATCTTTTGAAAAAATAACTTTCACAATTCCACTTTCAAATTACTTCACCATTCACCATAGACACAAGGAAACACACACAGTGGGAGATCCTATAACCGACATAAAGCATGTGAGCCATAAGGAGTCTAACGTCCAACCCACGTTGGGGAGAGCCGTCCTATTCTTGCCATCAGAGTAGGACTTCCAATATTAATCCAAAAACACTAGTGATCACTAAATAAATCAGCCTCAGGCTCACGTCCTATGGGGGCACGTAGTTCTAGGGAAGTAAGGTTACTTTATACCTCCCACTCAGTGCTAAAGAGTACTCCCGGACTTAGCTCAGATCATTTCAAAGACAATACGTAACAAAACAAGTTTCATCAATATATAAGTATACATCAGGAGCCATCATGCTACCCATTTATCATAATCAAACACGTTGTGGATTTCTTTCACATTCGAGTTCAAAGAGACTCCATTAAGACCAAAAGGTCAAATCATTCAACACATCTCAAATATTTAACATCAACGTGCTTATAGCACACATTTTCTCAAAGACACAATTTCAAATGGAGTTCAAGACCCAAATATCAAAATCATGATAAATATCGTTCAAGATTCATGCTTTATATCACCAAACATATAAATCCATATTTCAAAATCATAGACATCAAAAATTCATAATAATCATCATAGAATATGAGTTCATGCTTCAAAATCATAATAATCAAGTAAAAATCATGTCTTCGTAATGAAAATTACTTTTGGGCACAAGAACGAAAGAGTGATCTTGTTGAAAAAACCCCCACATACCTTGAAATTGACCTCTTGATTATGAAATCTTATTCACAAAAATAAGGGGTTCTCCTCGAAGGTCTCGAGATGATGAGTTCGATTATCGGATCAAATTTGAATTTCTACGGTAAAATTAGAAGATATTTGGAGCTCAAAATGGACCTAGGGTTTAGTTCTCTCAATGTTTTTGATGGAAGAACATGAATTTTATGGCTCAATATAGGCATAAATGGACAATTTTCGTCCATGAAATCAAGGCATAATGACCAAAATGCCCTTAAAAATCAACTAATTCTCGAATCTGTCCTTTGGTGGACTGTTTTGATGGTCTGAAGTAGATCAACCAAAATGTTTTACTCCGATATCCAAATTGAATGAAACTAATTTCATTAGAAAGAGGACTCTCATATATTTCCATTGATATATAGTATCTCACCCAGATCATTGTTTACGAGGAGTTATGATCGTTTGAATTTGACCCAAAAATTCACTTTTGATAGGCTGAAGTAGATCGACCATAACTTTTTTATTCGATAGAAAAATTGGATGAAACCAATTTCATCGGAAAAAGGACTTGCAGATATTTCTGTTGATATATAGTAGCTTACCCAGATCATTATGTACAAGGAGTTATGATCGTTTAAAATTGGACCAAAAATTCTCCAGGCCTCAATACTTTTTCCTGCACATTTTACTGTTCACTACTATTCATGGTTCGATCGGAATGTTCATAGCTCGTCGCTCGGGTGTCCGTTTTGGATGATCCACATATCGTTGGAAATATTATTCGATACTATACGCAATGGTGGGTCATAATCTAAGACATTATGTACGGAAAATTTATAATTCATTTTAGAAGATAGAACTCAACATGTTTACACACAAAATTTCAACGAAAAATTTCTTGGGGTATTACAAATAGACTTCATGGAGCGACCCTTTGTTGGGTGAAGCATCCCCCGCAATGCGACCCTAGTTGGGTGAAATAGCACTCGCAGCGCGGGACTATCACGACTTCTTACTGTCTCTCTCTAAAAAGGTCATAACTTTTCACTCGGGTATTGGATTAAGGCAAAATTTGTATAGTTTAAAAGCTAACTCAATCATTTATCATTTTGTGGGTCTTGAGAAGTCAAATTCCACATATGTCAAAAGTTTTACAGATTCAAAGTTGACCCTTGTAGAATCTAATAATAAAATTTGGCTGAAGCAAAGGCTCTTTTCACAACTTTGATCTAAGTGATTCCTATTCAAATATAAATCATGGGATTAGAGATTATACACATAGAAACGACGGTCCAAAGTGTAAATCAATAATGTAAGGCGTTACATTATCTTCTCCTTAGAATCATTCATCCTCAAATGATGAATAAGAGTTTGTTGATATCATATGAGTGTGGAATGATGTACAGATGACATGTCTATTAATGAATGATTTAGATGAGCTAAAGCATTAAAGCTTCTATCATGAAACTAATTTATGAGTTGACTTGACTTTATTGATTGTAAGGAGTTGATTCATCCTCGAATGATGGATAGGAATTTGTTGATATCTTATGAGTGTGGAATGATGTACAGATGACATGTCTGGTAATGAATGATATAGATGAGCTAAAGCATTAAAAGCTTCTATCATGAAACTGATTTATGAGCTGACTTGACTTTATTGATTGCAAGGAGTTGATTCATGCTGAAAGTTTAGAACTTACTTGAAAAGCTCATGATATGATCTTACATATAGAACTGCAAAGTGATCACTGATGCAATAGAATTTCAAAAGTTACTATGGATGGAATAAATTCAGTCGCTTTTTATTAGGAATAGTTCCTCAACAAAACACGTATAGAAATCAAAAGAGAGGGCTTATGGCATTTCCAAGTACATTATGAAAGCACAAATAATGAGATAACAAGATCAAGGTCATGCAATGGTTATCACAATGTCTGAGCTGGAATACTTGGAAAACTTAGATTATACACTAAACACTTATATACTGTATCACAACTAAATTGCTGAATCTAAAACATGATGCTTGGACTGAACTGAATTAGTAACTTTCATAGACGTGATTGAATTACCTCATGGAAATCCATACTCATGAAACTTCAAATAGTAAGACTAGATGGAAAGATAGAAAATCATGGGAACATGCCTGTCTGACTACTAAACTGAATTGCTCGATATACAGACTGAATTATACTTAAAGTTCATACTCAACTAGAGTATTTCTTCAACACTCTTTGCAAGAAGTTCTAATAACATTAGGTAGCAAAGAATATTGGGCATAATCAAAATAACATATAAGAGTTAGGAATCTTAATATGGCTATACTCTGTAACATGGAATATAGACCTATAAAACATAAGCTAGGATAGAATTAGTAAGCATTAGGAAATGCAACTGCTAACTTTCAAGCTTAGCCACACTTCTAAAATACTCCCACAAAAATACTTTTCCCTTTAAATACCATGCTCATGGTTTAATTTATAATCCTTCCATTGGTGCATCTAAATACTCAAGCCAAAGTCTGAGTCGAGCTACATACTCTTGCCATGTTCAAACCTAACTCGAAATTATAAGGTACTACACATAACACCATAAAGCTAGTGTACCATGAATTCAATACCCCATGCGTTTTCATAAATCTAATCTTAAGAATAATTCTTCTTACCACTTCAACAACTAAATTCTTCTTACCAGTTCAACAACTAAATTTAACCTCTTATTAGGAATTAACTTGCGCACAATGCACCCATCCACTTATATACCAACATGACATTCAATCCTATCATTATAACCATATATGAAATTCTAGGTAACAACCCACCAAAGCTTCTTTCTCATATTATCTAAACCTCTATCAATAAAAACTTTTTTACACTATTCATAATAAGACACACATGGAATTCTCAACTAATCATGACATATACCATATGCTCTGCCTCAATCGTCCTTCAAACTTATAGCCTTAGATAAAATAAGCATAAAACAATCTTTACCCAATAAGAAACATTTATTCTCTCCCATCTAAACAATTGTTCATAAATTTTTTTACCATTATTATCTTTTCATAAGGAGAGGTCACTGAAAAAGATAGAACATGAGATCCTGAAGCATAGAAGGATACTATTTATAGCTTTGAAATTTAACTGAGGACTGAAAAATAGAATATCAAAGGCATGAATTCATTAAAGAGATCAAAATTGAGGACATGCATGACATAATTTGAATTTTGCTGGTCAATAAGAGTATACCATGAGTTATGGGAATAGAGCATACTATAAAGCTTGAGTACATTAGTCATGAGATTCATGACCTGAGTTTTGAGTTCATAAATTCATGGAATATGATTCGTATTGCTGAGTGAACTAGACCTCCTCATACTAGAAACTAGAAACATATACGATTCTATGGAAAGTAAACAAATATGAGCTATGATCATGGAACCGACATGTAAGGCATGAGTAGATATCATGAGGACTGAAGTACAAACCTTTAAACTGAGATAAGAATGGGTTGGGCGTAATCCTCCCTTACCTGTATAACTTGTAAGCAACTAAATATGTTACATAAATCTGAATGAATAAGTGGAAGAGATGTCTTTGATAAATGTGTTCAATGTAAGACTTTTAAATCATACTTTGGTTATACTAAACAAAACTAAAAGTAAATACATCAAATCTGAATGACCATTTATGAAGCCTCTACTAATACATACTATAGGTATCTGGGACATGACCCCTAACTATCCCTAATCAATATGACTGAATAAAAAAAATGCTACTAGAACTTGAGTTAACTTGACTCCTCAAATCAAAAGAACTCTTCACCTACTATATGAAAGCTACGTATGTCTGATTATGATGTGCTACAACTAATACCTACATTATGAGAAAATGTAGCACATAGACATATAAGTGGGTCAGTACTTTTTGAATGTACTGAGTATGTGAGGGTGAATGCATAAATAAAATAATAACTGAATATTTATATAAACTTTCAAATGATGCATGCTAAGTGTAAATGACTCACTTTGAGCTTTGATAAAACAAAGACTATAAAATAATTAACATGAGTAATGAAGCCAAAGGATAATTTTGTGAGCCATAAAACTTAGTTCTAAAGATTTCTTTTTAATTATTTTTAGGAAGGTTCTTCTAACCGACATAAATCATGTGAGCTATCATGGATTCTAATGTCTTATCGACATTGAGGAGAGCTATTGTACCCTTTCCATTGGAATAAAATCTTAACTTGAGTGATCACTATACTTAAATCATATTGGAACTTAAACCTATGGTGGCATGTAGTTTTGGGGCATGTGACCCCTAACTCATACCCAACTCGGTGCTAAATACTACTCCCTTATTACATATATACTCATACTTTCTGAAATCCACCTTAAAATAGCATAAGGGTTTATAGAATGAAAACCAGTTATACTTCTTATTCTTTGAATTATAATCAAGATGAACAAATATGGATTTCATATCTTATCTTAGGATCAAAAGATCAACCTTTGCTTTAAATCATGATATAAAACTTATCAATAGAGCTCAGGATCATAATCTTCTTGTAAACACAATACTTATACTTCAGACTTATAATAATTGCTTAAATTCTTAGAAATTTATGACAAAACTTCATGCTCAATAGTCATCTTGAATCTTTTAATAACCTCAGTCAAAATAATGAAAAAAAATCACAATATGAATCTTATTAGTTAAATCACGAACATAAGAAATTCTTGAAAAACTTAAAGCTTTCAATCTCATGGTAATAACATGCTTCAATAATATAGCAATTTAGGGATGAACCCTGATTCAAAAAATAAGTAAATTAAATCTTAAAATCATGCACTTTGGGCAAAAGGGAGAAAGGGGTACCCTTGTTCATAAACCCCACATAACTTAAGTTTCTTGACTTGTGAAGAAATATTGAATCTTGGGACTTGAATGATGAACTTGTGAAAAAACCCCTATTATTGATATTTCTTGAAGATTTCTTGAACTTGGAAGCTTGAACTCTTGTATTCTTTAAGAAATATTGAATTCAAAACATAAATCCTTGTGTTCTTGAGAGAAGAAGCATAAATTATTGCTCTTGGAAATAGGTAGGGTTTTTACGTGAGTTGTTTTGAGGAAGATGGACAAATAATGCCCCTTTTTGTTTTATAAATCATGTTTGGACAACTGGGGTTTAGGGGAAAGGACTAAACTGCCCCTTGGCCTCTCTTTACCTGGGAATAGAAATCATGGTGTGACCCCTAGTTTGGTGAAGAATCCCTCAAGACATGACCCCTAGTTGGGTGAAATAGTCCTTGCAGCGCGAAGCTATCACGACCCCTTATATCTCCCATAAAAAAGGGCATAACTTTTCACTCGAGTATCAAATTAAGGAGAAATTAGTATCATTGGAAATCTAAATCAACTATTTATTATTTGAGGGTCTTGAGTTTTCAAATTACACATATGTCAAAATTTATACATGTTCAAAGTAAACCCTTGTAGATCTGATTACAAAAATATGGCAGAAGCAAAGGCTCTATTCTCAACTTTGTCTCTAAGTAATTCATATGAACATGTTTCAACTCATAAACACTTCACACACTAGGATAAAGATCATAGCACATGTATTCAAATATAAATCATGGAATTAGAGATTATATAAGTAGGAACGACAGTCCAAAGTCTAGCTCAAAAATGCGGGGTGTTACATTATATCCTCCTTGGAATCATTCATCCTCGAATGATGGATAGGAATTTGTTGAAGTATTATGAGTGTGGAATGATATACATATGACACGTACGGTAATGAAGGATGTAGTCGAGCTAAAACATTAAATGCTTCTATCATGAAACTTATTTATGAGACGACTTAACTTTATTGATTGTAAGGTATTGATTCATGCTGAATGTTTAGAACTCACTTGAAATGCTCGTGATATGATATTACTTATACAATGAAAAAGTGATAACTGATGCAATAGATTTCCAAAAGGTAGTATCAATGGAATAAAGTATGTAACCTCTCATTAGGAATTATTCCTCAACAAAACACATATAGGAATTAAAAGAGAGGGCTTCATGGCATCGGCAATTACATTATGTAAGCACAAATCATTAGATAACAGGATCAAGGTCATATAATAGGTATCATAATTTTTGAGCTAGAATACTTGGAAAACTTAGATCATGAACTGAACACTTATGTAATGAGTCTTGACTAAATAGCTGAATCTGAAACATGATGCTTGGACTGAATTGAATTCGTAACTTGCATGGACGTGAATGAATTTCCTCATGGCATAGACATACTCATACACCTCAAATAGTAAGACTAGATGGAAAGATGGAAAATTACGAAAACTTATCTGTCTGAATGCTAAACTAAATTAATGGATATACGAATTGAATTATACTTAAAGTACATACTCAACTAGAGTATTTATTCAACACTCTTTGCAAGAAGTTCTAATAATTTAGGGAACAAAGAATATTAGAAATAGTCTGAATACGATATATGAGTAAGGAATCTTAATATAGCTATACTTTGTAACATGGAATATAGACCTATGAAACATTAGCTAGGATAGAATTACCAAGCCTTAGGCAATGCAACTGCTAACTTTCAAACTTAGCCACAATTCTAAAATACTCCCTCAACTATACTTTTTCCCTTGAATACCATGCTCATTTGATTCAACTTATAATCCTTACATGGGTACATATAATTACTCCAGCCAAAGTCTGAGTCGAGCTACATGTTGTTGCCTTGTTCAAGCCTAACTCGATATTACAAGGTACTATACCTAACACTATAACACTTGTCTATACCATAAATTCAATACCCAATGCATTTTCATAGCTCTCATCTTAATAATAATTCTTCTTGTCACTTTAACATCTAATTTCTTCTTATCAATTCAATAACTAAATTCAACCTTTTACTAGGAATTAGCTAGCGCACAATGCACCCATCAACTTATATACCAACTTGGCATTCAAGCCTATCATTATAACCATATATGAAATTCTAAGCAATCACCTATAAAATCATCTTTCTCATATTATCTAAACCTCTATCAATTATATCTTTCTTGCACTATTCTTAATAAGACACACATGGAATTATCAACTAATCATGACATATACCAAAAGCTCTACCTCAATTATCCTTCAAACTTATAGCCTTAGATAAAACAAGAATACAATAATCTTTCCCTAAAAATAAACATTTACCCTTTCCCATCTAAACAATTGTTCATCAATTTTTTATCAACACTATATTTTCATAAGGAGAGGTCACTTAAAAGGTTAGAACATGAGAACTTGAAGCATGGAAGGATACTATATGTAACTTTGATACTTAAACGAGGCCTGAGGAATAGAATATCAAAGGCACAAATTTATTAAAGAGATAAAAACTGAGGACATACATCACATAATCTAAATTTTGCTAATCATTAAGAGTGCACCATGAGTTGTGGGAACTGAGCATACTGTAAAGCATGAGTACATGAGTTATGAGCTGCATGACCTATGTTTGGAGTTCATGGATTCATGGAATAAGATTCATACTACTGAGTGAACTAGAACTTCTCATACTAGGAATTAGAAGTGTACACGATTCTAAGGATATTGCACCGATATGAGCTATGATCCTAGAGCTGACATGTATGGCATGAGTATATATCATGATGACTGAAGTGCAAACTTTTGCACTTAGATAAGAATGGGTTGGGCATCATCCTCCCTAACTTATGTAACCCGTGAGCATCTAAATATGTTACATAAATCTGAAAGAAATAAGCGGAAGAGATGTCGTTGGTAAGTATCTCCAATGCAAGACTATTTAAATAATACTTTGGTTATAATAAACAAAACTAAAAGTAAATACATCAACTCTGAACGACCGTTTATGAAGCCTCGATAATACTTAGTATAGGTATCCATGACATGACCCCTAATTATCCCTAATTAATACGACTAAATAAAAAAAAGCTACTAGAACTTGATTAACCTGAGTCCTCAAATCAATAGAACTCTTCACCTGCTAACTGGAAGCTATGGGCTATCTGATTATGATATGCTATAATTGGTACCTATATTATGAGATAATATAGCACTTAGACATATATGTGCGTCAGTACTTCTTGAATGTACTGAGTATGTGGGGGTGAATGCATAAGTAATATCATAACTGAATATTTATTTAAATTTTCAAATGATGCATGCTAAGTGTAAATAACTCACCTTGATCTTGGATAAAAAAAGACTGTAAAATCATAAACATGAGTAATGAAGCAAAAGGATAAACTTTGTGAGACATAACACTTAGTTCTAAAAGCTTTTCTTTTAATTGTTTTAGGGAGGTTCTTCTAACCCATATAAACCATGTGAGCTATCATGGAGTTCAACGTCTTACCAATATTGAGGAAAGCCATTCTACCCTTGACATTTGAATAGAACCTTAATTTAAGTGATCACAATACTTAACCCATATTGTGACTTAAATCTATGGAGGCATGTAGTTCTGGGGCATGTGACCTCGAACTCATACCCAACTCTGTGCTAAATACTACTCCCTTATTACATATATGCTCATACTTTAGGAAATCCACCTTTATAGAATGAAAACAAGCTATGCTTCTCTTTATTTAAATTATAATCAAGATGAACAAATGTGGAATTTTTATCTTATCATAGAATCAAAAGATCAATATTTTCTTTAAATCATGATATAAAACTTATCAATGGATCATAGGCGCGTAATCTTCTTGTAAACTCAATACTTGTACTTAGGACATATAATAATTGCTTAAATTCTTTGAAATTTATGACAAAACTTCATGCTCAATAGTCATCTTAAAATCTTTCAACAATCTCAGTCAAAATAATGAAACAAAAATCACAATATGAATCTTATAAGATAATACATGAACATAAGTAATGCTTGATATACTTAAAGCTTTCAATCTCATGGTCAAAACATGATTCAAGAATATAGTAATTTAGGTATGAACCCTAATTCAAAAACAAGTAAATAAATATTAAAATCATGCACTTGGCACAAAAGGGAGAAAGGGGTACCCTTGTTTATAAACCCCACATACCTTATGTTTCTTGACTTGTGAAGAAAGCTTTAATCTTGGGACTTGAATGATGAACTTGTGAAAGAAACCCTATTATTGATATTTCTTAAAGATTTCTTGAACTTAGAAGATTGAACTCTGGTATTCTTGAAGAAATCTTGAATTTGAAACTTAAATCCTTGTGTTCTTGAGAGAAGAAGCTTGAATTATTGCTCTTTCTAAAAAGGAGGGTTTTTACGTGAGTTATTTTGAGGAAGGTGGGCAAATAATGTCCCTTTTCGTGTTATAAATTATGTTTGGCCACCTGGGTTTAGGGGAAAGGACTAAACTTCCATTTGGCCTTTTTTTCCCTGGGAATAGACATTGTGGTGTGACCCCTAGTTTGGTGAAGAATCCCTCATGATTGGAACCCTAGTTGGGTGGAATAGTCCTTGCGGTGCGAAGCTATCATGACCCCTTACTATATCCCATAAAAGAGGGCATAACTTTTCACTCGGGTATCGGATTAAGGAGAAATTGGTATCGTTGGAAAGCTAACTCAATTATTTATTATTTGAGGGGTCTTGTTTTTTCAAATTACACATATGTCAAAATTTATACATGTTCAAAGTTAATCCTTATAGAATTGATTATAAAAATATGGCAGAAGCAAAGACTCTACTCTCAACTTTGTCTCTAAGTGATTTCTATGAACATGTTTCAACTCATAAACACTTCACACACTAGGATAAAGATCATGATACATGTATTCAAATATAAATCATGGGATTAGAGATTATACAAGTAGGAACGACAGTCCAAAATCTTGCTAAAAAATGCATGGAGTTGCATTATTTACCCCTTGGAATCATTCACCCTCGAATGATGAATTGAAAAATTTTGAAGTATTATGAGTATGGAATGATGTACACATGACATGTCCGGTAATGAAGGGTGTAGCTGAGCTGAAACATTAAAAGTTTCTATCATGAAACTGATTTATGAGATGACTTGACTTTATTGATTGTAAGGAGTTAATTCAAGTTGAAAGTTTAGAACTCACTTGAAATGCTCATGATATGATCTTACATATAGAACTGCGAAGTGATAACTGATACAATAGAATTCCAAAAGGTAGTATGGATGGAATAAAGTATGTAACTTCTCATTAGGAATTGTTCCTCAACAAAACCCATATAGGAATCAAAAGAAAGGGCTTCATGGCATCGGAAAGTACATTATGTAAGCATGATTCATTAGATAACAAGATCAAGGTAATACAATGGGTATCACAATTTCTGAGCTGGAATACTTGGAAAACTTAGATCATGAACTAAACACTTATGTACTGAGTCAAGACTCAATAGCTAAATCTGAAACATGATGCTTGGACTGAATTGAATTCGTAACTTGCATGGACGTGAATGAATTACCTCATGGCATAGACATACTCATACACCTCAAATAGTAAGACTAGATGGAAAATGGAAAATCAATGGAACTTGTCTATTTGACTGCTAAACTGGATTACTTGATATACAGATTGAATTATATTTAAAGTTCATACTCAACTGGAGTATTTATTCAACACTCTTTGCAAGAAGTTCTAACAACATTATGGAACAAAGACTATTGGGCATAGTCTGAATAAGATATATGAGTAAGAAATCTTAATATGGTTATACTCTTTAACATAAAATATAGACTTTTGAACCATAAGCTAGGATTGAATTACTAAGACTTTGATCTCTCCAAACAAGTGCAAGCTTATTGCCAAATGTCTCTTCTATTACGAAGACTGCCCGGTCGTGAAGCTTATCCAGGAGATGTTTTTTATTTACATTCACGCCTTTTGGAAAGAGCCGGCAATATGACAGCACCCAAGCGCACACACAAGTGTACGCTGTCTTATCAAGTAGTAAAGTGGTTTCAAGAAATCCCAAGTATTGATCTCTCAGGGAATTGCGTTCGCCGCCCATCTAATTCTAGTTTAACCAATTGAGAAAAGTAGCAAATAGAGTTTTATAATGTAAACTAAAAAATAAACTAAACAAATGCGGAAAAGTAGATGACTTTTGAAAATCAAAGGATAGAGATCCAGGATTAAGGCTTACGATCAATCATACTACGTTATTGAAATGCATTCGTTAAATTGCTTATCGCGGTGTTGATTCATAGGGTTAATTGCGCGATTATGGTTTCCCAACCTCTAATCCTTTACCTGACTTGAACCTTACAACTACAACATTGAGCGGGGATGTAATGATCCAATTAGGTTATTTAAGATATCTTCCTACGTGTGAATCAAGTAAGGCATCTAAGTACATCCCTGTCCTAGATGCTAAATAAAGTCTCTTATTTTATAATGAAACAAGAACCTAACTTTGCTTATTCCCTTGTTCTATCTCCCTATTCTCTCTCCCGAGATCACAAGGTCGAAAATTGATTTATTCTAAGGGTATCTAATCCTTAAAATAGTTAAAACAAGAATAAACAAGCAACCAATAATGATAAGCAAATCAACAAACTTAATCAAAACGAAATAATCATGATGTTGGCCTTAACCCTGAAAAGGAAGTTTTAGCCTTTAATGGATATATTCATCATCCAATCCCTTGGATTGATGATACAAACCATGAAAGAAACTAAATTAAAGAATGATAAAACCTAAAAAGAAGTTGTGGTAGCCTCCAATGCTCCAAGATGTTCAAAAGTTGTCCAAAAGTATGTAAAAACGTGATATAACATGTATTTATAGTATAGGAACAAGACCTTTCCGTGTTGAACAAGAAAAGCTTCAGATGTTGAGCCTAGAAGTAGGTGAGGCGGAACCCTAGATATAGCCCTGGTCCAGGAGGGGCGGCACCTTAATATCGCCCAAAGCTACTGGTATTCGCTCTCCGAAATTTTGTGAAGTGTCGAGTCTCCCCTCTTGATTCCTTGTCATGTGGAATCTTTCCCATGAATTTCAAGCTTCTTTAGCATAAAAATATCATCATATTCAGCTCCAAAAGCCTACTACATAATCACACCAAACGAATTAAGAGAGAAACACAACACAACACACATAACGACAAATGAAAACAAAAGCTAAACATAACTAGTTAGCATTGATCTTTCACTTATTGTTCTAGCTGTAGACTCATTCAAATTGAACTTTTATCATTACCAACAAGTTATTCCACTCATAATAACACATAAAAATCATTAAGAACACTTTAAACACTCTAGAATCCACTGGAATCAACTAGACAAGCACCTAGCTCAACTAGTAACGCTAATTTTCCAAGTTGAACTCTAAATGAAACTTTTAAGTACAAATTTTTTTGGAACTTACTTTAAACATCCTAAACACATGCTTTAACAGTTCTATGCACACTTATCTCATTATCAACCCATTTATCACATGAATCATCCTCATAATAGGCTAAAAAGGCTAGAATAATGATGATAGAATGCATAAATACACCCAACATCACCACCCCACACTTAAAGCCTTGTTTGTCCTCGAACAATGCTTCATTGTAAGTATCATGAGCGGAGATTCTAAACTTCTACTAAATGCAAGACACTCAAGCTAGTACTACAATCACTACATGAAATGCAAGTTATTATGCTAAGAATGTTAGAAACACAATTGAAAGTTTATGAATACTACTCCAAAACATCCTATCCTCAAGAATTGACTCTCCTAGTTGGAAAACTCATGTTTATCATTCAATCAAAGACATCATACAAATCACCCATATTCATCAAACATGTATCCTCACAATAAGAGAATTACCCATAATCACTCACAATAATACAATTTATAACATAATGGGTATAAGAATCAAGTTACTCTCACTCTCACTAGGAATTCACAAGTTACACACAATGAACCATAGGATTTCCCTTAGTGTAATGCTCCACTAATAATCAAATGTAAAGCTTAGGCTCAATTAGGGATTTTCTGGGTTGTAATGTAGGCTAAGGGACGGATAGGAACTATTTGGGAATAGTGACTAATCCTCTCTAAGCACTTTAATACACTACATTATACACTTAAAATTAGTCTCCAACAACCAAACTACAGTTATTCATTCGTCCATACCTTTTGTTTTTGCCTTATCTCTTTTAAGCATTTTCGCAAACACTTGGTGGACACCTAGTTAACTACCACAAGAATCAATTTTTTTCTCCTTTTTCACAATCATGGAAATATTCTAGCATAAATTATATCACACCTATCCACCACACATCAATTATTAACACTAATAACTATTACCTTGGGTCATCAATTTCACCTTTTTCTTCTTTAATTTCTCAAACTCCTTACTATTTTAATTTTTCATTAAAGCACTTAGGATGTTTTTGGATCAAATTAAGGTTCATCAAACTAGGGATTAGGCTACTTATGTGGCTACCAAAGAAAAAGCTAAAGGCTCAATGGGGTTAATTAGGATTATGCACAAATGGTCGGACAAATAAAATGTATAAAAAAAAGATATCAAAGAAATGCCTAAATCATATCCTAAACCCACACTCTTTATTTCGCTTTACACTCACACTAGGCAGGTTCTAGACATCACATGCAACAAAAAATATACAAATACCTCATATCACACATCGTAGGATCATCATAGACTCGCAACCCAACAATAGAACAAATTCAAAATTAAACCAACAAGTACAAGAGTCATAAAAATAAGTCTAAGAGTCTCAAAAATAGCAATTCACTCAATCAACATTCTTTTACACACAAACCCACTTGCATCATGTAATCAAAAATAGCACCAACAAGAATATCTCACCTAATGTTTTTTAAATTGAGCCAAAATTTAGAAATTTCCCTACCCCACACTTAAAAATCTATTTGTCTCCAAAGTAAACTTAAAATTAAGAGACAAAAATACTCCCTGAGGCCTCTAGACCTAGCTAGTAGAATCTTTAAACATAAATGAGATCCATGAAATCCCACACTCAGGCTATGCCATGCATCAAGCTCAAGTTATGGTATTCAGACTTCCCATTAACCTGTGACTCAACCAAAAACAAGAAAATACGTGAAATAAAAAGTAAAAAACTAAAAAGAAAACATACCTTATCTTGGGTTGCCTTCCAAGCACTTAATTTAGTGTCGTGGCACGACCCAATTTAACTTTTTTCTCCACCTTGAGGATATGAATTTCCCCCCAAACATCGCGTTCATCATTTTGAGTCGCTCATAGGGTGGTGGTATAAAAATTAAGGAATTGAGTAATGGAATATGCATAATAAAACACTCGACCTTGAAGTGAAGTGTGTTTTTATGTTGCTTGTCCGTTGTAAAATCAAGAATATAGGATTCTTGTTCCCCATCTTCATATTCTTTCACTATTTTTAATGATTCCAATGACAAGACATCATCTAAAATAATGTAGAAAAGTGCTTTGAGTGAGGACCAACCAAGCCCACTTCAAAATTTACACTATCTTCAGCACCCTCACTTTTATTCACCTTCTCAATTTTAGTCTCAAGAGAAAAATGACGACTGAGTGGCTGTGATTCTTATGTTTTCTCAATAAATTGGCTAATATCCTACTCATATTTTTCTTTACTTAGAATTTGTAGACATGATGGAAGTGGTATCTCCTCAACCTATTTAACAACTTTAATTTTCGAGTACTCAGACTTCCTCAAATTATTAATAACTTTCTTTACAACTGGTTGGGGAGTCAACTCTGCATCTACCTCCAGCTTATTATCAATTGCTCTGCAGCCTCCCGATAGTGCTTTATGTCTGCCAAAAACTGTACTTGAGACGCTAAAAGTTGTTTCAGCATCCCTTCTAAGTTGCTAGTTTGAGTTGGGGCCTGCATGTTTTGTTGTTGCTGGTGAAACTGCTGCTAGTTGTTCCATGATTAAATTTATGGATGACTCTGCACCATTTGATTATAGTTGTTTATATAATTTTGCCTTTCAACATAGCCCACAAATAATTCTTAATTGGGATTGACAACACACATAGCTACAGTATGACCACTTTGACCATAAACCAAACACCAAGTTATAGTCTGCTCCACAGATAGAATTTTCATCACTCAAAAACCATCTATCCCAAGAAAATAAAAATAAACTATACAAAAACTATTTACAACTCAATATAGAAAAACTAAAAATAAGATAGTTGCCTAATTACAAGTTCCCAGCAACGGCGCCAAAAACTTGATGGCACCCAAGCGCACTCACAAGTGTACGTGGTCTTATCAAGTAGTAAAGTGGATTCAAGAAAGCCCAAGTATCGATATCTTAGGGACTTGCGTTCGCCGCCTATCTAATTATAGTTTAAGAAATTGAGGAAAGTAGCAAATAGAGTTTTAGAATGTAAACTTAAAAATAAACTAAACAAATGTAGAAAAGTAAATGACTTTGGACAATCAAAGAAAGAGATCCAGGGTTAAGGCTTACGATCAATCATACTATGTTATTGAACTACATTCGTTAAATTGCTTATCGTAGTTGTTGATTCGTACGGTTAATTGTGTGATTATGGTTTTCTAACCTCTAATCCTTTACCTAAGTTGAACCTTACAACTACATCGTTGAGCTGGGATGTAATGATCAAATTAGGTTATTTAAGCTATCTTCCTATATGTGAATCAAGTAAGGCATCTAAGTACATCCCTGTCCTAGATGTTAATTCAAGTCTCTTATTTTATAAAGAAACAAGAACCCTACTTTGCTTATTCCCTTATTCTATCTCCCTATTCCCTCTCCCGAGATCACAAGGTTGAAAATTAATGTATTCTAAGGGTAGCTAATCCTTTAAATAGTTAAAACAAGAATAAAAAAGCAACCAATATTAATAAGAAAATCAACAAACTTAATTCAAAGCGAAATAATCATGATCTTGGCCTTAACCTCGGAAAGAGAGTTTTAGCCTTTAACGGAAATATTCATCATCCAATCCCTTAGATTGATGATACGAACCATGAAAGAAACTAAATTAAAGAATGATAAAACCTAAAAAGAAGTTGTGATAGCCTCCAATGCTCCAAGATGTCCAAAAGTATTTAAAAACATAATACATGTATTTATTGTAAAGGAACAAGCCCTTTCCGTGTTGGACAAGAAAAGCTTCAGATGTTGAGCCTGGAAGGGGGTGGGGCAGCGCCTTGGGTTCATACCCACTATAGGTGGGGCGGCTCCCTGGCTATAGCCCTGGTCCAGGTGGGGAGGTGCCTCAATATCGCTCAGAGCTACTGGAATTTTCTCTCTGAAATTTGGTTAAGTGTTGAGTCTCCCCTCTTGATCCCTTGTCTTGTGGTGTATTTCCCATGTATTCCATGATTATTTAACATAAAAATATAATCATATTCAGCTGCAAAAACCTCCTACATTATCAAACCAAATGAATTAAGAGAGAAACACAACACAACACCCATAACGACAAATCAAAACAAAAGCTAAACATAGCTAGTTAGCATTGATCTTTCACTTATTGTTCCAGCTGTAGACTCATTCAAATAGAATTTTTATCATTAACAACAAGTTATTACACTCATAATAACACATAAAAATCAATAGGAACACTTTAAACACTCTAGAATACACCGGAATCAACTAGACAAGCACCTAACTCAAGCTAGTAACGCTAGTTTTCTAAGTTGAAGTCTAAATAAAACTTTTAAGTACAAACTTGTTTGAAACTTACTTTAAACATCATAAACACATGCTCAAAAACTTCTATGCACATTTATCTCATTATCAACCCATATATCACAATGCAATTTCTAATTTTCAAACTTAGTCATAATTATAAAATACTCCCTCAACTATACTTTTCCCCTTAAATACCATGCTCATTTGATTCAACTTATAATCCTTACATGGGTACATATAACTACTCCCAGCCAAAGTTTGAGTCGAGCTACATATTGTTACCACGTTCAAGCCTAATCGATATTACAAGTTACTACACTTAACACTATAACACTAGTATGTACAATGAATTCAATACCCGATGCATTTTCATAGCTCTCATCTTAAGAATAATTCTTCTTATCACTTCAACAAATAAATTCTTCTTATTAATTCAACAACTAAATTCAACCTTTTACTAGAAATTAACTAGCGCAGAGTGCATCCATCAACTTATATACCAACATGACATTCAAGACTATCATTATAAACATATATGAAATTCTAGGAAACAACCCATAAAAGAATCTTTCTTATATTCTCTAAACCTCTATCAATAATATCTTTCTTGCACTATTCTTAATAAGACACACATGAAATTCTCAACTAATCAGGACATATACCAAAAGCTCTACCTTAATAATCCTTCAAAATTTTAGCCTTAGATAAATACAACAATCTTTCCCTAAAAAGAAACATTTACCCTTTTCCATCTAAACAATTGTTCATTAATTTTTCATCAACGCTATATTTTCATAAGGAGAGGTCACTTACAAGGTTAGAAAATGAGATCTTGAAGCATGGAAGGATACTATATGTAACTTTGACATTTAAACGAGGCCTGAGGAATAGAATATCAAAGGCATAAATTCATTAAAGAGAACAAAACTGAGGACATACATGACATAATCTGAATTTCACTGATCATTAAGAGTGCACCATGAGTTATAGGATCTGAGCATACTTAAAGCATGCATACATGAGTCATGAGCTGCATAACCTATGTTTGGAGTTCATAAATTCATGGAATAGGAATCATACTGTTGAGTGAACTAGAACTCCTCATACTAGGAACTAGAAGCGTACATGATTCTAAGGAAATTGCATGAATATGAGCTATGATCATGGAGCTAACATGTAAGGCATGAGTAGATATCATGATGACTGAAGTATTAACCTTTGTACTGAGATAAGAATGGGTTGGGAATCATCTTTTCTTGCATCTGTTCTATAATATATTAGCATCACTGCTAGGATCCGAGAGCCTGACTTGGTTACTTGTTCTATTATCTCGCTCTTAGCTTTAACCCATCATTCTAAGTCTGTGAACCCCTTTAATAAATACTAAACTTAACTGCATCCATTCTACTCTAGATTCTGGGATATAATAATACACATAAATAATAAACTCACCTTGAAAGACTACACTTGAAAATGTAAAACACACTACTAATACTTACTTCTGAGATACAATTCTTAACTTTCTCTAGCCCAAATGATCATCATATAATAACTTTAACACTTACTGACTTAGAATCTTCATGAGTATTACCATACCCTATGTTTACACCATCTAGAGCTTCAACTCTTCTTTCTATTAGCTCAATCTTCAAAGATTCAAGCTTAGATTCTAACACTTAACATGGATATCCCCAAATCTTCAATGAACCATACTAATTTCCTTCATAGCCTACAAATATAACATCTCTAAACTTATAATTTTCCATAAATCATGAGAATTAACATTACACCAATATGCCCAACATCAACAACATATAATTTTGAATCAATAAACTTAAATTCTTGCATACACTATTCCAATCCTACTGATTCACCTTTCATACAACTAGCCCTATGGATACATAATCTACTAAATATAGTCAAACACTATCCCAACTTTACTACTGCTAAATTTCTGGGTTCATGCTTCTAACTCTAGGTCATATGTTGTTATATGATTCTGAGAAGGATTTGAAAAACACATCTAACTTCAGCTTAATGCAGGATCTTTCATTATCGTGAATGAAATCTTTCTAACTTTAGAACATATAGGAAATGATGGGATAATTTTTGAGCCAACCTTCAAGCCTATAACTATTTATGGGGACTGTGTGAGAAAGCTCTATCTATAGGAATTTGAGCTTGACTATTTCTATTACGTCAAAACTAGGCAGAGTTGGCATAAATAGAGCATAATGAGAATCTGTATAAGCTTCTTAGAGAATGCTTCTACTGCACGATCTGAGACATGAAAGAAGAGAAACATTTCTTAAATGCCTTGTGGCCTTTTGAAGAAAAGTACAGACATCTTCATACCATTCCACAAGACTCTACTAGACACGGCTTCATAGACATCCTAGGACACTTGCACTTTGTGCTCTGATAAGAAGTTTGTAATGCTCTGAGACTACCCCCTGGATGTCAGACGATGCTTAGAACCACGAGTGATCCTAAGATAACCCATGATACTTGCATAAATCATGATCAACTAAATATGTTACATAAATCTGAAAGAAATAAGTGGTAGGAATGTCTTTGCTAAATAAGATTAATACAAGACTATTTAAAACATACTTTGGTTATACAAAACAAAATTGAAAGTAAATAGATCTGCTATAAATGAACGTCTATGAAGCCTCTACTATACTGAGTATAGGTAACCAGGACATGACCCCCAACTATCCATAACTAATACGACAAAATAAAAAAATGCTACTAGGACTAGAGTTAAATTGAGTCCTCGAATAAAAAAGACTCTTCACCTGCTAACTGGAAGCTGTGAGTTGTTTGATCATGATGTGCTAAAACTGGTACCTACACTTTTAGATAATGTAGCACATAGACATATATGTGGGTCAGTACTTCTAGAATGTACTGAGTATGCGGGGGTGAATGCATAAGTAAAATAATAACTAAATATTTATGTAAACTTTCAAAGGATGCATGTTAAGTGTGAATGACTCACCTTGAGCTTGAATAAAACAAAGACTTCAAAATCATAAACATGAGTAATGAAATAAAATGATAAACGTTGTGAACCATGACACTTAGTTCTAAAAGTTTTCCTTTTAATTCATTTTAGGAAGGTTCTTCTTACCTACATAAACCATCATGGAGTCCAACGTCTTACACATATTGAGGAAAGCTGTTCTACCCTTTCTATTGGAATAGAACCTTAACTTGAGAGATCACTATACTTAACCCCTATTGGAACTTAAACCTACGATGGCACTTAGTTCTAGGGTATGTGACCTCGGACTCATACCCAACTCGGTGATAAATACTTCTCCCTTATTACTTAGATGATCATACATTAGGAAATCCACCTTAAAATAGCATAAGGGTTTATAAAATGAAAACTAGTTATACTTGTCATTCTTTAAATCATAATTAGGATGAACAAATGTGGATGTCATATCTTATTTAGGATCAATAGATCAATATTTGCTTTAAATCATGATATAAAACTTTTAGTGGAGCTTAGGAGCATAATCTTCTTGTAAACTCAATACTTGTACTTATGATTTATACTATTTTCTTAAATTCTTAGAAACTCATGACAAAACTTCATGCTCAATAGTCATCTTCAAATCTTTCAACAAACTCAGTAGAAATAATGAAACTAAAATTAAAATATGAATCTTATAAGTTAAAACATGAACAAAAGCAATTCTTGATATACTTAAAGTTTTAGGTCTCATGGTAATAACATGCTTCAAGAATATAGCAATTTGGGTATGAACCCTAATATAAAAAACAGTTAAATTAAATCTTAAAATCATGCACTTTGGGAGGAAGGGTGAAAGGGTTACCCTTGTTCATAAACCCCACATACCTTGAATTTATTGACTTCTGAAGAAAGCTTGAAGCTTTGGAAATGAATGATAAACTTTTGAAAGAAACCCTATTCTTGATATTTCTTGACCATGGAAACTCACTATTGGATTCTTGAAGAAATCTTGAATTCAAATCTTAAATCCTTGTGTTATTTAGAGAAGAAGATTGAATTATTGTTCTTGGGAAAGGGAAGGATTTTATGTGAGTCGTTTTGACGAAGATTGGAAAATAATGCCCCTTTTTGTGTTATAACTCTTTTTTTGATGGTTGGAGTTGAGGAGAAAGGACTAAACTACACCCTGGCCTTATTTTCTCGTGGGAATAGAGAACGTGACACAAACCCTAGTTGAATGAACCCTCGAAATGTGACCCCTAGTTGGGTGGAATAGCCCTCGCGGCTAGGGGCTATCCCGATCCCTTATTGTCTCTCGTAAAAAAGTTCATAACTTTTTCCTCAGGTATCGGATGAAGGCAAAATTTATATCGTTGCAAAGAAAACTCAATTATATATCATTTGGTGGGTCTTGAGCTATAAAATTCCATATATATGAAAAGTTATACATGTTCAAAGTTGACATTTATAGAATCAAAGATAAAAGTTTGGTAAAGCAACGACTCTATCCTTAACTTTGCTCTAACTAATTTCTATGAACATTTCTCCCCTCATAAGCACTTCACTCACTAGGATAAACATCATGACACATGTATTCAAATATAAAACATTGTATTAGAGTTTCTACACATTAGAATGATGGTTCAAAGTCTAGCTCAAAAATGTGTGGTGTTACAGAAGTCTAGTAGAGTATCAAAACAACGGGTATAGAATAAGCATCATCGACCGACTGACCTAAATCATGATATAAGTATGATAAAATGCACCATAATATATCTAAGTCAAGGTACAAAAAACAAACCTAAAATGGCTTCAACATCACTGTGCATAATAGGTAAATAAACCAGAATAATAATAATAACCTAAAGAAACAACACAAACAAGCATAACTACAAAATTGGCTCCTATATTCCTAATTGGTGTGAAAAAGTAAATATCTCATCATAGACTCTCATACGCCCGGAGAGCACACTCAAGGATAAAATGAAAGCAATCATCCAACTTTATATCTAACTTTCATTGTCATTTAACAATCATTCCATAATTTACACATATTCCATAATTCTACCATCATTCAACAACTTTTCATAATCGATAGGCGTCAACCCTCACATTAACCAATTACATCCATCAAGAATCAAGATTTTCTAATATTACCACAATACATATTTCCAATGGTCTAATAAGCATAAACTATTTTAGTAAATCTAACACGTGTGATAGCCTGAAGTGGTTGAAGAGTTCACTTCTCATCCTCAAGTTCTATTTTAAGCAAATTCTACCCGAACTAGGCTTAAGGTACATAATATACACTTTTATATGTTAAATAATCCACTATTTTTCCTAAGATACAAAATTCACCAAAATATGAGTAACTAGGTAAATTATGCCTAATTTGACTAATCTAATGCATTCTCATGTTAAACATGAGGAATGAAGTCCAATTCACCTAAAGCATAAGGAAATAGGATAAGTGTTCAACTCTATAGTTTCAATTTAGTCTAACGATCCAAGTAACCCAAGTCTTGAATTTTCATTAATCCAACACATAAAACCCATCCTAATCTAACAAGATATAATAAACATACTATGAGATATTCAATCTAACAATGGATAAAACTAGCCTCCTCGATGCCAAAGAAAGCTCTACGAAATGGTAAACCACTATTTTCCCTTTTGAGAAGCCTCCTCAAGATAACAAGATATCAATAACACATTCTACTCATCAATACGAGAATAATAGCATCCATATTGCACCATTTTGCTTCGGGTCCAAAAATCATACCAAAATACCATGTGGGCTCCACTTACAAAAATCACATTTTTAAAACCAACTCAACATAATATCAAGCTCAAAGAATCATTATCCTAAAAAATGGGTAAAATCGAAGATAAATTATGGCTAAAGTCAAAACCTAAAGGTTTTGGGATTTTGAGAAATTAACAAAAAAAAATTCACCAAGAAAAGGGTGAATTCGTACATCAAATCATAATATAATCAAAAAAATCAATGTTATTCAAGCTCCCAAGTCACCCAAAAGTCTCAATTTTAAGATATCACACTATTTAGAGTTTTTGATCTTAAGAGAATGGGTGAAGAATGAGCAAAATTTGGCTAAAGGGGTCAATTTATACCCTTTCCAGGCCCTTGGCAGTCACCATCGCGACCTGAGGCCTTTGATCACCATATTTTGTGGCTTCCAGGATTAGTCTTAATGGAGGTAATCTCTGCCTACCAAGGGTGTCACAATCATGATACTTAGCTCACGATAGCGATGACACCAGATATCAACAATAGACTTGTAAATTTTTAAGTCGCTGCCAAGCCCTCGGAATTCATTTGGAAACTTGTGCAGGCAAACAAACTATGTAACCATACTAAATTCGACGTTCTGCACTCAAAGGTAAAATTGAATTTTCCATATGAGTCCGTCTTCACCAAATGTGGGTCCCATACCCATATTTCTAATTTTTTAACTTTTTGACAAATATGTCAAAATGAGAGCGGGTGTCTCGGGACCCAAACCAAGGGTCTACCTATCCTAAAATTGACATTCCAAAGTTGTTGGCATAGTAAAAATTTGCATGTGATATTATTTAGCTTAAGATTTTTTCCAGTGGCCATTTGGAACCAACAAAGAATTCTAAATAGAAAATTGGCTCTAAAAACCAAATGAGCTGCTCGTTAACCACACTATAAGTCACAACAAGTTACAAATAACTTGAGGCAGCTATGGAAAAGATCTAATACAAAAAATAAGAGGAAATATGCACAATGACCTGAAGGGTCATTTCAATATCACTTACTAAAAGAACTTTTATCCACAAAAGTTAAGGATGAGGATATACCTGATGTATCAAATAGGTGAGGATACTGGGTTTGCATCTTGCACTCGATTTCCCAAGTAGCCTTCTCCAAAGGGCAGTGTCTGTAGTAAACATTAACTACATGAATCTTTTTAGTGCATAACCGACTAACATCACTAGCTAAAATAAGCATCGGATCCTATACAAAGGTCTAATGCTTGTCCAACTGGACTGAGTCCCATGAAAGCACATCGGATGGATCAGGAATGTGTCGGTGCAAAATGGAGACATGGAAAACTGGATGAACAACAATAAAATTTATAGGTGATGTAAACTCATCGGCTACCTCACCAACTGTGCAAAGATTCTCAAACTGTCAAATATATCTAGGATTGAGCTTGTCCTTCCTCTCAAACCCCATTACAACCTTTAAGAATGATACATAGAGGAATGCCCAAATACCAACTCCAAATCTCAAGGCACGAACCCTATGGTTTGTATAGGAATTTTTCCTACTCTAAGCCCCTCTCAACCTATCATGAATAACATTGAATCTATCCAACGACTCCTAAAGAAAATCATTACCACAAGGCCTAATCTCGATAGTCTAAAAACATCCAACTAGAGAATGACATCTCTTATCTTACAAACTCTCAGCTCGCGCTATCTCAATACTCAAATAATAGTTGTTATTATATGAAGCTTCTAAGGCTCTGTGTTGCTCCCACTGGCCTCCAAAATCCATAACATATGCTCAGAGCATATTTCAAGAACCTGAATAGTTTTTTCAGATTGGTCATTCGTTTGCAAATGAAAGGCTATACTAAGATCCACCTGGGTACCTTACTCCTCTTAAAATTCTCTCCAAAATCTGGAGGTATATATAAAACCTAGATTTGATATAATAGATATAGGCAACCTATGCAAATGGAGTATCTCTCTAACATAGATATGGGCTAATCTCTCAGCACTGAAGGACATCAAAATTAGGATGATATATGATGACTTGGTGAAAAGGTCCATAATGACCCAAATACTATCGGATCCATGGGTAGTGATAGGTAAACCACTAACAAAATCCATCATATTCATTTTCTATCTCTACTCAAGAATAGGTAACGTTTATGTCAATTCACTTAGACATTGATACTCAACCTTTTCCTTCTAACAACATAGTCAATGGGCTACAAAGTCGGCCATATCTGTCTTCATACTGCCCCACCAGTAATGTTCTCTTAAATCTCTATACATCTTGGATGTGCTAGGATAAACGTAATATCTAGAGCTGTGAGCCTCCTACAAAATCAACTAAATTAATTCATCTATCCTCAAAACATAAATGTGACTATCAAATATTAAAACACCCTCAAAATTTATGGTGACCCTTTTGGACTTACCACTCAAAACGTACTCATGAAGGAAGAGAAGCTTACTATCCTCGAATTGACGATCCCGAATATGCTCAAATAATAATAACCTCATCTCAAAACTAAAAAAAATTCCTACTGGCTAAAATATCAAGGCGAACTATCAAGTTGTCTAAGGACTAAATGTTCCATGCCAACAACCTCTGAGAAACTAAAATAAAACTCAAGCTACCCATTTTCATGATCCAATACTACCCCTAGTTATAACATGATGCTTAGAACCATAAGTGATTCCAAGCTAACCCATGCACTATCATAATGCTTGAGCAACTAATATCAATCGAATATATAAAAGCAAAGCTGATTGAGCGAAAGCATAGGCATTAGGTAATCAATTTATGCTCAAAGTTTATAACACTATAATATAAAAGAATGGGAAACTAAAACTACATATAATGACTTTTACTGACTATATATGAAGCCTCTACTAATACTACCTATATGTAGTTGGGACATGACCCCCAACTATCCCTAATCAATACATAAGAATACGAATACAAAATACATGAACTACAACTAAATTGAGCTCTTGAAATATGATAACTCATCCCTTGATGGTTGAATGCTATTATTTGCTTGGCAAAAATCCTATAATAAGCACCTAAATCTACATCACATGAAAAATATAGGCAGAAGAGGTATGCTATCAGTACATTGGAATGTACTAAGTATGTAAGATATGAATTAGTCATGAAAATACTTAAAACAAGCTTTGAAATAAGGACATAAGTCATTTTATGGAATTTGCATTTAAAACATGTCTGTACGTAAAGTGGTAAGATAGTGAAATTTCTAAATCATGAGCTAAATATTTTTATGAACTGGGAAGATGTAGAAACATGACTACTATATTTAATATCTATTTAGGGATGAATATTTTGTAAAACTATACTGATGGTCATTTATGAATACTGAATCAAAAACTATGGGATGTAAACTGATGCAATGACCAAGTATAAACATGTACTGTATAAAACTGAATGATTGAATATTTGAATACAAGGTCATGCATATCTCAACTAAACATAAGCTAACAATAATTGAAACATGCCCCTAAGCAAATAGAGGTCCCACTTGTAACCCCATTTGGAAAGGTGATAGTGCCTTGCCAAGGGTAACTACACTGGCTGGCATGGATTCACTAAACTAATTTCCCGAAGGACTAAGGTGTCAATCCTAAACTGGCTGGTGACCCTTGAGAATAGCATGAATAATACAATATGGGCCTAAGAAATCATAATTAATCGCTAAAACATGCTTAAGAGTGAAAATTATATCACGGGGGATTGAAAGTAATCTTTCAATAACAATTGGGTAAAAGCGCTAGTTTATAGAAATCATAAAATTTATAGAAAAAAAATCATAATTTGGGCAAGCGAATGAATGGAGATTCTTATTAAATACCCACATGGCTGATTACTCTTAATTCTTGAATTGAAGTTTTGAAGATTTGAACTTGGAGATAAAAAACCCCAATTTATTGCTTTGGATAATAGAAAATCGCATGTTTCTTGAGTAATTTATGTTGAGAATGAGGGATTTGAAGTTGTTTTGGATTTATATCTAGCCATAGAATAGCTTAAACAATGTATTTTTGGGGTTAAAAGAGTGAGAAAAGACTTAAACCCCCCTAAGATATCATTTGGATAACTTCTGAAAGTAGTCTCGACGACTTGGGTCATGAATCATGAGGTCTGGCCATGAGTCGTGACATGAGTAATGGTCAAGACCTCAATTTCTGCCTTTATTGCCCAAATCACAACTCCATCTAAATAGCCCAAGATGTCTGGTTATGAGTCGTTATTAGGTTTGTGGTCCCTGGTAGATCTGACAGTGCTTCAATAATATGGCAATAAGTTTTTAGTTCGACATTGGATTTAGGCAAGATTTGTAGCTTTCGGAAAAATAATTCAATTATCTATATGATGGTGTGTCTTGAGCTAAAAAAATCATGGTAACCCAAAAGTTATGCTTGTTTGAGGCTGAATATAGTTTTATTCTTCATAAGAATTTAATCGTTAAGAATCTTTTAACTTGTCTATAAGCCACAAGCTATTTTTGACATTAATATGTGTCTAAATAACTAATAAAACTACCAAACATGAGATTTTATTTTGCATGAACTTAAAGAATTGTTCAAATATTTTCTTTGATATTTAGGTTGTTACACCTACATCGACTACCTTCTGGTTCAAGGAATCTGCTGCCACACTTGCCTTGCCCGAATGATTCAAGATGGAAATATCATAGTCTATAAGTAAATCTATCCATCTACACTATCTAGCATTATGATTGCTATAGGTAATAAGATGCTGAAGACTATGATGATCAGTAAAAATCTCACATTCCACACCATAAATATAATGCCTCCAAATATTAAGCTCAAAGACTATCACCACCAACTATAAATCATGAGTGAGGTAGTCGCGATCGTGCTCCTGAAGCTATCAAAAAGCGTAAGCAATAACATGACCTTGCTGCATTAATACATAACCCAAACTGACACCAGAAGCATCACAAAACATAGTAAATCCCTCACCTTCTAAAGTGAGAACGTCCTTTAGTTTTCCAAAGATTGACTCACACACCTCAGACTATTGGAAAGGAACCTTCATATGAGTCAATCTGGTCATAGGGGATAAAATAGTAGAAAAACTGAAACACCTAGACTTTGAAACATTGAAGAACTGACTCATACCCTTGGTCATGATTTGTACCCTTATCCCTCTCCCATTTCATATCCTAGATAGTATTAAAAGGTATTATACTATCCTATATATGAAAAGGCCATCCCTTTGTCGTAGCCATGCATTAGAGTCATACACTACTCAACTGTATAGATTGAAGTCTCCAAATCAAGTGGACTATTTTTGTTATGGATGAAGCTCATAATTAGGGCATAAGTCATACCATTGCTTATGACTCAAGGGTGCCCACTCAAACCCACAATAGTGTGGCTAACCTAGGAGGGGCCTAGGGTACGAGTTAGGGTACCACTCGTACCTTAGGGTATGATTGTTCAAGGACTCATAAAGGGGAGTCATACCCCTGCATGAGTAAGCTTTTTAGTTTTTAACCAAGGCCCTTTTGGTTATTTACCATGCCTAAAACCCAAAAAGTTCTCACTATATAAGGAATTATAGCCTCCTAATTCTTTATTTTACAAGACTTAAACATTCCAAAACACTTTAAATGCTTCTTGGAGTAAGATTGGAGGCTAGGGTTTTGAGTTGTTCATCTAGTGGTAAGAGGGAGTCAAGTTCCTTGTAATTCAAGTTATTTAAGGCATGTACCTCTTCCCCTCTTTAAATATCTCTAAAACTCATGTATTTAACAATTTCATTAGTAAGTTTATATGGTGGTTTTTAATCAAATTAAAAGGGTTTTGGTACCTAATAATGAATAATGATGATTCTTGGTTTTATGTGTGTTGATACATATTAATGATGGTAGATTGTATATGTGGGTGTTAGTTGTATGTTGTTTAACATAAGAGTTTTGAGAAAACCTAGTCTTAATGACTTTTACCATGAGAATGGCCTTGTTAGAGTTATGCACCCAAGGTGTTTGTAAAAATGTTTAAGTGAAATAACTAGTTGTATGTTGATAATGTGTTGGTCTAGGGAAATGGCCTAAATGAGTATGAATGATTGATAAATGATATTGTGAATGTATTATGATCCATGTTTTGAATAATTGATAACTTTGTTAGGTGATGTCTAATGAAAGGGTAAAGCCATAGACATAAAAATGAACTTAAATTATGGATGAAACTAAGTGTGGTGAAAATGTGATGTAATATTATTAATGATATATAAATACATTTGTGTGGGTCATGAGGACCACTATTTGAATTATATGTTGAATTGAATGAATGCATTGGACTATTGAGATGTATGAGCAATGGGGGCACCTATAAAGACCATGTAGTTATGAATGATGATTGAATTGGCTAAATAAGCCAAAGCCCTTAAATGTGACACACATTTTATGAATATGAATGCTAGAGCTAATAGGTCAAGAGTTCAATGTCGACCAATGATGCTAATAAAACAATGAGTGATTTGAGTTCCTCATCTTATGATATGACTAGTGCTTCGAGTTCCTAGTCCCATGAAACAACGAGTGATTTGAGTTCCCCGTAAATGACACAACTATTTATTTGAGTTTCTAGACTAGTGATATGACTAGAGATTCAAGTTCATAGTCCAAAGAGACCTTTTAAGGTTAGAATACCTTGTTTAATGACAGAGCTAGTGATTCGAGCTTCTATACTGGTGATATGACTAGCGATTTGAGTTCCTAGTCCAATGAGATGACACGGCTAGTGATTCAAGTTACTATACCATGAAGCAACTAGTGATTCGAGTTCCCAGTCCAATGAAATGGAAATGAGATTGGTCGAATGGGCAAACTTTATGGACAGTATTTCATCCTTTGTGTTATGAATGAATAACTTAAGGATACATAATAAGCCCTGTCTCCATTTGTGACATAATATGATCATGCTGTGTATGTCCATGTGTATGAATATATGTTCAAGAATGATTGTGAGACTTGATCTCTTGTCTAGCATATTAAATATCTATATGTACGGATAAGTTTATGAATATGAATGATGATATATCTATATTCACTTATTGATAAGAGATGATGATATATTGACTTGTTGCTAAATTTTGATGTTATTTTATCCTTACCCTTGAGTTATATGTAGCATTTGAACTACTAACCATCTTCAGATGCTACATCTCCACATGATATAGGGGCCGAAACATCTTTTTCTTTACCCACACAGTGATTAGATGATCAAGCTATTCGTGCATTAACTTGAAAGGGTGATCATCTTTATATCTGGAAGACATTCATATATTAGTCCTTATCTTGTGACTTAGTCTCTTTAAGACTTGGTTTGGCTATAGTTGGGGTCTTTTCCTGACATGTATACTTATTAACTTTGGTTTTGTATAGAGGTATTGTGAAAAATTGTGAACTTAGGGTAGTTATTATTATAATGAATCTAATATTGACTTATGATATTATTTCGAAATCTTAACTTGTGAATTGGAGTTCTTTGACTCCTATGATATGATAAAGTGCTTAGGTAGGGTTACAAGGAGACCTCTATTACATGTGTTCTTGAGGTGCCCATATGATATGTTCCAAATTTTGGGGCATGCCAAGTTAGTATCAGAGCCTAGGTTCATGGTCAGTTGAGGGGTTATAGTACCATGTTAAGTGGAGTCTCTTTTATATGTGTAAAGCATGCCACACTTATAAAAGAGAAGCTATGAGACATTTTAGGAAATATTTCCCTTTCTTGTGTTTCAATCTCAAGATATAAAGTCTATGGTCTTGAATTCCTCTAATTTAATTTGCTATCTTTCAAATCATGCCTCAAAAGAGATCCGAGACTCAGGAAAACACTATTGAGGGTCGTATGGATGAAGCTCATCCAATATGTAGAGTTCAGACCTGGGCTAGGGATGCGGCATCTGGCCATCCTCGTGGGGTTCCACCTACTAACCCTACTCATGAGAGTGGCATTCTTCCCCAGTATCCTCAAAGGGATGCTACTAATGTTGAGTTTCCTTGCTCCATCAACCTCTTGACTCAATTAGTAGCCTCTCAAGAAGAGAGTGGTGCTCCAGCTACAATTTCTTTTGAGGCCATGAGAATTGACCAATTTATGATGTTGAGCCCTCCTACATTCTCTGGTATAAAGGTTGAGGAAGATCCTCAAGACTTCGTCCATGAAATATAGAAGATCTTTTGAATTATGCATGCTTCAAAAATTAAGGCCATGGAGTTTGTATTCTATCAATGGTACAAAGGTGGGAATTGTATAGAGGTATTGATGATAATCCCATTATATGGGAGGATTACTCTTAGGCTTTACTTGGTCGTTTTTTACCTTGAGAGTTGAGGGAGGCTAAGGCGGAAGAGTTCATGAACCTAAAGCAAGAGAGAACATCCATTAAAGAGTATGCCTAGACAATTGTCAAGGTATGCTCCCGCGATGGTTTGTAGCATGAGGCCTAGAATGTGCAAGTTTGTCTCAGGATTTTTGCATGAGTTAGTCCTTGAGAGCAAGGCAGCATTGTTGATTGACAACATGGATATCTATAGGTTGATTGTATATATATGCAATAAGTAGAGGATGATAAGAAGAGGCAACCTGAGCTTAATGAGAGGTAAAGGAAAAAGTTTGGGCCTTCCAAGAGTAGTGGTGAAAATGGTGTCATGTGGCCACGAAAGAAGTGAAGAAGTTTGGGTTCGCTCTCCTGGGCTAGTATTTGCTTTCCTTACCATAAGTTTTTGGGAGGTCATCTATCTCAGTTCAGTGGTGGGTCCCGGGCATCGGGTGCCTAATTTTAGACTAGTGGTTCCCAGTCAGTCCACCCTGCCATCCTTGTATATTCTATGGTCAGAGCCATTATGGTGAGTGTGAGAAAAAGGAAGGCAGATGTTTTCATTGTGGTCAGGTTAGGAACATGCAACCAGAGTGCCCCTCTCCAATGGCTGCTTCGGCCAATAAGGCCCGTATTGGTACTCTTTCTTCTACACCAAAAGGTGCTTTGTCTACTTCTGGTTTTATTTTTAGCATCGATGTTGGCCGAAACTGCTTATATGCACTTGCTACTCGCTAGGATTTTAAGATATTTTCTAATATTGTCATTGGTATGTTGGGACTTTTCTACCATGATGTGTATTGTTTGTTTGATCTAGGGTCTACTCTTTTTTATGTGACCCCATATATGGCTGTGAATCTTGATTGTGGTCCTGAAAGTCTTTTGGTTCTTTTTTCTATCTCTACCCTAATTGGATACATTGTGATTGTTAAAATGATCTACAGGGGATGTGTCATATCTATTAGTAGCAGGGATAATCTTGTTGATTTGATAGAGTTTGACATGGTTGATTTTGATATCATTTTGTGAATTGACTAGTTGCACTCTTTCTATGCATTCTTACATTTTTAGACCTATAGGGTCATGTTCCGATTCCCTAATGAGCCCGATTATTATATGGGAAGGTGGTTCCTTAGTTCTTAAGAAAAGTTTTATTTCCCATCTTAGAGCCCAAAAGTTGATTGCAAAGGGTTGCTTGTATCATTTGGTCCGAGTTAATGATCCTAACTTAGAAGAGCCTTCTCTAGAGTCCTTTTCCATGGTGAATGAGTTTCTCGATGTGTTCCCCGATGATCTTCCCGGTGTTTCTTCTAATAAGGAATTTGATTTTGGGATTGATCTTATTTCGGGCATGCATTCGATCTCCATTCCTCCTTACAGAATGGCTTCGGTGAAGCTAAAAGAACTTAAGCAGCAACTGAAAGACCTCTTAGAAAAAAGGTTTTATCCATACTAGTGTGTCTCATTTGGGTGCTCCTGTGTTGTTCGTCTGTAACAAAGATGACTCCCTTTGTGTGTGCATTGATTTTTATCAGTTGAACAAAGTGACCACAAAGAACAAATATCCTTTTCCTAGGATTGATGATTTGTTTAATCAACTTTAGGGTGCAAAGTATTTCTATTAGGTTGATCTTAGATTGGGTTATCACCACCTTAAGATTAGGGATGCGGATGTCCCTAAGACTGCTAGTAGAACTCTGTATGTCACTATGAGTTCGTTGTCCTGTCCTTTGGGTTGACCAATGCCCCAACGGTATTCACGGGCATGATGAATAGGGTCTTTCATCCATTCTTAGACATATTTGTCATTGTTTTCATTGATGATATCGTAGTGTATCCAAAGAGTAAGGCAGATCATATAGATCAACTCCGTGCCATGTTAAGAACTTTGAGGGATTATCATTTGTATGCTAAGTTCTCCAAGTGTGAGTTTTGGTTGAAATTCGTAGCTTTTATTGGTCATGTCATCTTTAATGAAGGTATTATGGTAGATCTCTAAAAGATTGTGATGGTTAAGAAGTGTGCTATATCTACGACTATAACCGCTATTCAGATCTTCTTGGGTCTAGCCAGTTATTATAGAAGGTTGTAGAGAGCTTTTCCACTATAGCTGTCCCATTGACCAAGTTTACCCAGAAGAAGGTAAAGTTCTCATGGTCCAATGCTTGTGAAGGAAGTTTCGAGAAGTTGTAAGACAAATTGACTTCTTCTCCAGTTTTTGCCTTGCCCGAGGGTAGTGATGGTTTTTTCATTTATTTGATTCTTCTCATGTCGGTCATGGTTGCGTGTTGATGCATCATGGTAGGGTTGTGGCTTGTGATTCTAAATAATTGAAAGTTCATGAAAAGAATTATCCCCCCATGACTTAGAATCTTTAGTGATGGTCTTTGCTTTGAAAATTTGCCTGTATTATCTCTATGGTTTTCATGTTTATATTTTTTTCGATTATAAGAGCCTCCTATATGTGTTTACCCAAAAGGAGTTGAATCTTCGACAAAGAAGGTGACTCGAGCTATTGAAAGAATTTGATATGAGTCTTTATTACCATCCGATAAAGTGAATATAGTCGTCGATGCTCTTAGTAGATTGTCTATGGGAAGTTTTGCCCATGTTGATGAGGATAAGCGGGAGTTGGTGAAAGATATTCAGAGTTTGGTAAATCTTGGAGTTAGACTTTCAGACTCCGAGGATGGTGGTACATTTGTGCATCTCGTACCTCAATCGTCTTTAGTTGTTTATATAAAAGAAAAATAAGTATTGGACCCTGACTTGATGAAGTTCAAAGGTAATGTGGGTCAACACAAAGATGCAGACTTTGTGATTGGTGGTGCTGGTATCTTTAGGTACCAATGTTGGCTATGTGTTGCTGACATCGATGGGTTAAGGGAAAGGGTCATAGCCGAGGCTCATGGAGCCCATTATGCTATTTATCTTGGTTCCACCAAAATGTATCATGACCTTAGGGAGTTTTACTGGTGGAATAATATGAAGTGTGATATTGCTAGCTATGTGACCAAATGTATGGTATGTCAATGAGTAAAAGTTTAGCACATGAGGCTCGGTAGTTTGTACGAAGAAATTATGTTTCTCGAGTGGAAGTGGGATTCTATTAAGATGGATTTCGTTACGGGTCTTCCAAGATTCCAGAATGAATGTGATTCTACTTGGGTCATTGTTGATAGAATGACCAAGTCCGGCAATTTCTTGCCCATGAGAACTAATTTCTCAGCGGCAGATTTTGCTAAGTATTATCTTGTGGAGATCGTGATGTTGGACGGTGCTCTAGTGTCTTTTATCTCAGATCATGGTCCTCCATTTTTATCCCACTTTTTAAAGTTGTTCAAAAGAGGTTTGGGAACTAAGGTGTGCCTTAGTACTGCTTTCCCGCAAAAGGATGGTTAAGTGGAGAGAACTATCCAAACATTGGAAGATATGTTGCGGGCTTCTGTAATTGATTATGCAGGTAGTTGGTGTGACCACTTGTCTTTCATTAAGTTCACCTATAATAAAAGTTACCTCTCTAGTATTGGCATGGCACCTTTCGAAAAATTGTATGGTAAAAGATGTCGGCCTCCTATTGGGTGGTACGAAGTTGGCGAGGATAAGTTGCATGGGCCTGATTTAGTTCACTAACCTTCAGAGAAGGTGAAGGTGATTCTCGATAGATTGAAAAATGCACAAAGTCACCAAAAGTCCTATGTGGATGTGAGACGTTGGGACTTGGAGTTTAGTGCCGACGATTGGGTATTCTTTAAAGTATCTTCCATGAAGGAGGTGATGCGATTTAGTAAAGAGGGGGAGATTAGTCCCCGCTATGTTGGACCTTACTTGATTGTGAAGAGGGTTGGCAATGTTTTCACAAAGTTTGAGTTGCCTCCTAGTATGGACCACATTCACCCAGTTTTTTTATGTGTCTATGTTGCGGAAATGTGTGGGTGATCATTACTAGTTTGTCCACTTAGAAGATGTTAGTATCTTTTATTTTTTGACCTATGTGGAAATCACGGTAAGGATCTTAGATCAGAATGTTTGCTGGTCGCGAACAAAAGAAGTGGCTTCGGTAAAAGTTCTATGGAGGAACCAAAAGTCCGAGGATACTTGGGAGGCGGAGGAGGACATGAAGTCCAAGGATCCGCATTTGTTTTCCATTTTGGAAACTCATCATTGAGGCATGTGTTAATATCTTGATTTTACATGTTCCTTGGATTGATATTGGGTTCGAGTCCCTAAAATTTGAAGGATCCATGTGGACTTGATAAATGATGTGATTGGATTCAATAGTGAATGAAATGAGGTCGATAATTGATGATGATTATGATACTTGTTGTGTCGAATCCTTGTTGTGTGCTTGTTTCTAAATTGTGTAAGGTTTGGTTTGATGCATGTTGATGTGTTGACTTGTGTTTATTATTTCCTTACCCTTCATTCGCAGACGAATGATCCCAAGTAGGGGATAATTGAAACAACTAGACTTTGAACCATTGAAAAACAACAACGTTGGTGTCTCTGAGTTGGGTACGACTTGGTACATTGAGTTGTACCCTTGGTCACGATTTGTACCCTTATCCCCCTCCCCTTACTTATCCTAGGCAGAATATTAGGGTAGTATACTGTCCTTCATACGGCAATTCCATACCTTGGTCGTTACCATGCATACGAGTTGCACACTACTCAATCGTATAGAGTGAAATCTCCAAATCGAGAGGAGTATTTTTGTTATGGATGTAGCTTAGTATTGGGGCATGAGTCGTTCCCTTGGTCACAACCTAAGGGTGCCTAATTGTGCCCACAACAGTGTGGTTGACCTAGGAGGGGCCTAGGGTACAATTTAGGATACCACTAGTACCTAGGTAACGATTGCTATAAGGAACCGTAAGAGGGGCTTGTACCCTTGCACGAGTAAGCTTTTTAGCTTTTAACCAAGGACCTTTTAGTCTTTTACCAAGCTTAAAACCCTAAACCCACTCACTATATAATGACTTTTATCCTCCCAAGTTTTCATTTTACAAGATTTAAACATTCCAAAACACTCTAAAGACTTCTTGGAGCAAGATTGGAGGCTAGGGTTTGGAGGTGTTCATTTACTGGCAAGAGGGAGTCAAGTTCCTGGTGAATCAAGTTGTTTAAGGCATGCATCTCTTCCCCTCTTTAAATATCTCTAAGAACCATGTATTTAACATATGGGTTAGCAAGTGTACATGGTAGTTTTTAATCTAATGAAAAGGGTTTTGTTACCTAATAATGAATGATGATGATTCTGGCTTTTATGTGTGTCGATACATGTTATTGATGATAGATTGTATATGTGGGTGTTAGTTGTATGTTTTTTTAACATAATGGTCTTGAGTAACCCTAGTCTTAATGACTTCTACCATGATAATGGCTTTGTTAGAGGTATGCACCCAAGGTGTTTGTAAAAATATCTAAGTGAAGCGACTAGTTGTATGTTGACAATATGCTAGGCTAGGGCAATGACCTAGATGAGTATGAATGATTGATGAACGATATTGTGAAGTTATTATGAGCCATGTATTTTATAATTTATAACCTTGTTAGGTGATGGCTAATGTAAAGGTAAATCCCTATACATAAAAATGAACTTAAATTATGTATGGAACCACGTGTGGTAAAAATGTTATGTAATATTGTTAATGATATATGAATAAGATTTAGTGGGTATTGAGGAACACAAATTGAATTTTATGATTAATTGAATGAATGCATTGGCCTATTGAGATGGTTGAACAATGGAGTCTCCCATAAGGACCATGTGGTCATGTACGATGATTGAATTGGCTAAATGAGCCAAAGCCCTTAAATGTGACATACATTGTATGAATGCGAATGCATGAGCTAATGGGTCAAGAGTTCAATGTCGACCAATGATGCCAATGAAACAACGAGTGATTCGAGTTCCTCATCTAATGATATGACTAGTGATTCAAGTACCTAGTCCCATGAAACAATGAGTGATTTGAGACCCTCGTCAATGACACAGCTATTGATTTGAGTTCCTAGACCGGTGATATGACTAAAAATTCAAGTTCCTTTTACGAAGAGATCTCTTAAGGTTAGAATACCTCGTTTAATGACACGCCTACTGATTTGAGTTCCTAGACCAGTGGTATGACTAGCGATTCGAGTTCCCAGTCTAATAAAATGACACAGCTAGTGATTCAAGTTTCTAGACCGTGAAGCGACTAGTAATTTGAGTTCCCAGTCCAATGAGTTGTAAATGAGATTTGTCGAATGGGCTAACTTAGTGTAAAGTGTTTCAACCTCGTGTTATGAATGAATAACTTAAGGATACATGATAAGCCTTGTCTCCCTTTATGGCATAATATGATCATGTTGTGTATGTCCATGTGTATGAGTATATGTTCAAGAATGATGTTGATCTTTGATATCTTGTCTAGCATGTGGAATATCTATGTGTAGGGATAAGTGTATGATATGAAAAATGATATATCTATATTGACTTGTAGATGAGAGATGATGATATATTGACTTGTTGCTAAATGATGATGTTATTTTATCATTACCCTTGAGTTTCATGGTAGAGTTCCAACCACTAATCGTCTCCGAACTCTACGTCCCCATGCAACATATGGGTCGGAGAATCTTCTTCTTTACTTGCGCAGTTATTAGATGATCAAGAGGTTCGTGCATTGACTTGAAGGGGTAAGCTTTCTTAAATCTAGAAGACATTCATCTCTTAGTCCTTATCTTTAGACTTAGTCTCTTTAAGACTTAGTTTGGCTATAGTCGGGGCATTGTCCTGACATATATACTTATTGACTTTGGTTTTGTATAGAGGTATTGTGAACAACTCTGAACTTGGGCGCAGTTATTATTATAATTAATCTAATGTTGACTATTTATATTATTCCGCGATATTAACCTATGAATTGGAGTTCCTTTGACTTCTATGATATGATGAAGTGCTTAGGTTGAGTTATGGGGAGACCTCCAGTACATGTGTGCCTGAGGTGCCCACACGTATGAACCAAAGTTTGATGCATGTTAAAAACCCTCAACAAATCGTCCATAGTAACTGGAAAGCCTAATGAAGCTACAAATCTCTGTCGGAGATGTAGGTCTAGCCCAATCATGAATTGCCTCAATCTTAGAAAGGTCTACCATAATAAAATCCTTAGATAACATATGTCTAAGGAATGTCACTGACTCATGCCAAAACTAGCACTTGGAGAACTTGGAGAAAAGCACATGAACCCTCAGAGTCTGGAGCGTGATCCTTGAAACCTGCGTATGATCCTCTTTACTCCTTGAATAAACAAGGACGTTGTCGATGACCATAATAAAAAAGAATCCAAATAATTCCTGAATACTTGGTTTATTAAATCCATGAACGCGACTGCCGAATTAGTCAACACAAATGACATCACTGAGAACTCATAATGACCATAATGGGTCCTAAAGGCTGTCTTCAGGACATCATCAACCCAAATCCTCAATTGATGGTAACTAGATCTCAAATAAATCATTGAAAACATCACCGCACCCTGAAGCTGGTCAAACAAATCATCAATCAAGGCACAAGATAATGGCTATTCACTGCCACGTTATTAAGCTTCCTATAATCTATACACATACGCATGGAAACATCTTTATTCTTCATAACAAATATAGGAACTCCCCATGGGACACACTCGGTCTAATAAAACCCTTACCAAGAAGATCCTGAAGCTTAGAATTCAACTTCTTAAGCTCGATAGGAACCATATGGTAAGGTGCCATAGAAATAGATTGGGTGCCAAGCTCAAGATCAATTGAAAACTCACCCTTGTAGATAAGGGAATACAAGCAAGTCAGTAAGGAACACATCAGGAAACTCAAAAACAATAGGAAAAGAGTTAAGAGATTGCCCCACACACTAGTATAACAAATATAAGTAAGGTAAGAATCGCAACCCTTGGAAATAAGACTCCTAGAACGAACATATGAAATAATCCCCACCGGCTCGTAGCTAACATCTCCCTTCCACATGACTAGGGGTACACCGAGCATGGCTAAGGTAACGGTCTTGGTAAATAAACCATGATCGTATGATAGTGGGATAGCTAGTCTATTCCCTAAAGCACATAAAAATACACAATAACTATAATAATGAGATCAACATAAATATCAACATCACTAATAGTCACAACACATGATTTGAAAACCCAATCCACTACTTAAAAATCACCCACGGGAGTAAATAAGCACAATGACACATATAATTAGTCACAAGACAACTCCAATTATGGTACATAATAAGTAGAAATATAAGAATAAGTGGATCATAAATCAAAAAAATCATGGGCCAACTGGAGGCATACCATAATCATACTCTTAACAACAACATCCAAAGTCTGAGTCTCAAGCCTAGTAGGTACTACATACAATTGACCTTGCCCACCACCTGGCTGGGCACCTGACTGACCTCCTATAATGCCTCGAATCTGGTATCTGAAATGCCACACGGTGTTCATGACCCCAAAGGACCATAAGCTAACCCATGACTGGTATCTATAACTGAGCACTGCATAACATACAGTATAAATGTGGAATAAAAGGGATGAAAGGCCATAAGGTTGAAAAATCTAATTAAACATAACATCTAGAGATATGATATATCAATACTAAAACAACCTAAATAACTGTCTGAACATGCTAGTCTGAAAGACTCTAAACTGTCTGAATAAGGAGTTGATGGGATATATCCCCAACTAACTCTAAGTGCTGAAATAAACGAAGTACTAAAAGAATGAATTAGTCAAATAATAATATCCTCGAATGATGAGGACTCACTGCTAGTCTGTCTGCTGAACGACTGATCTACAGAAAAGAAATATTCATCAGTATGTAAGAATGTACTGGTATGCAAGTGAGGTAAGATGAATACAAAGGTTCATATGCATGAACTATAACTGGCTGACATAAACATGAACATGACTACGTGAGGATACATGCATGAATACGTGAACTGTAACTGAAATCATGATAATACTAAATCTGAATATTGATAACATGTGTTTCATATTAATTGAGTGACTGTGCCTAACAGTCCTAATTTTAATGGAACTAGCTGAGTTCTGTGCTGAACTGTATGACTGTATCTGACAGTTCTAAATCTGAAGAACTATCTAAGTTGTTTTATTGAGATTGAGATTAAGACTATGGGAGATAGTCATCTAACCAAAAAGCCCTTAATAAGCTATTATAGTTGAGTTGGAGTCCAATCTGTTACCCCAATTGGAAGGGTGTCAATACCACACCACTGGTAAGGACAAGCTATGAGTGACCTTCATATGGCAGTGTCCCTAAAGAAGAATAGTGGGACCTTCATCTAGTAGTGTCCCCAAAGGAGAATTATGGGAACCTCATCTGGCAGTGTTGATCCACCTCATCAACCCTCAACTGACAGTGTCAATGTCTCAACCTATGCTTGTTACATAGTTCTGGAATATAAGGATTGCTTCTAAGGTCACAACCTTTACTGTCAGTGTGTGCCCCTATACTTGGGTTTGCTCGATGCTGAATACTACTCCCAACTGGGTAGATACTGAACTGATTATACTTAGACAAATTGGACAGAGTTTCTTGGACTGACGAAATGTTATTGAATTCTATTAACTGACTGAGTTCATGAGATTACTGAGTTTTCCTAAGTCATGTAACTAACTGAATTCTAATGATCTTGACATGACTGAGATTATCATGAAATTGACACTGGCTCAAGGCACACAGCTAAATTGTCAGGTATAAATACCACCAGGAATCGATAGCATAAAAGTAATTCATGGAACAAGTTCGAAAACACAACAATGGCTGTACATATATCCATGATGCATTGACTAAGACATTTCATCAAACACTTGGCATGCATTAACTTGTACATGAATGGGGATTTCATACTATCATACTATAATGGCACTTTTTCCTTTACATAAGCATTTAATCAAACATATGGGGAGCATACTTTGGTTATACAATCATCAATGCATCTAATTATCATGGTTGCAAAAATAAATTTGCAATTTGAAGGGTTTATCCTTAATATTATGCAAATCATCACACACTAGGATCAATCATTAGAACATATAATTTAAAATATAAATCAAAACCCTATAACAACATTGATATAATTTTTAATTCAACTAAATCATGAACATTCATAAATAGACAATCTTGGATTTTTAAAAGAGATTCTTAAGCTTCATGGGTGAAAGGGACCCATGAATCAACACTTGTCATACCTTGATTATGAGTTTATTGAAGTTCTTAGACTTGGAGAACCTGAATCTCTTAGTTTCTTGAAGAAGGGTTGGGATCTTATTCTTGGGGATTGATCTTTGAGAGAAACTCTAATTTGGTGTTGTAGATGAATAATGAAGCTATGAGCCCTGGTCTGGTATAATTAGGTGTTAAAAAATGAAAAATACCCAGACACCCTTATAAAAATACCTCATCTAGCAGTGTCCCCAAAGGAGAATTGTGGGACCCTCATCTGACAGTGTTGATCGACCTCACCAACCCTCAACTGACAGTGTCGATGTCTCAACCTATGCTTGCTACATTGTTCTGGAATATAAGGATTGCTTCTAAGGGTCACAGCCTTTACTGTCAGTATGTGCCCCCGTCCTTGGTTTTGATCGATGCTGAATACTACTCCCAACTGGGTAGATACTGAACTGATTATACTTAGACAAACTGGACTGAGTTCCGTGGACTGACGAAATGTTACTAAATTCTGTTAACTGACTGAGTTCATGAGATTACTGAGTTTTCCTAAGTCATGTAACTAACAGAATTCTACTGATCATGACATGACTAAGATTATCATGAAATTGATACTGGCTTAAGGCACACAGCTAAATTGTCAGGTATAAATACCCCCAGGACTCGTTAGCATAAAAGTAATTCATGGCACAAGTTCGAAAACACAATAATGGCTGTACATATATCCATAATTCATTGACTAAGATATTTCATCAAACACTTGACATACATTAACTTGTACATGAATGGGGATTTCATACTATCATAATATAATGGCACTTTTTACTTCACATAAGCATTTAATCAAACATATGGGTAGCATACTTTGGTTATACAATCATCAATGCATCTAATTATCATGGTTACACAAATAAATTTGTATTTTGAAGGTTTTATCGTTAATATTATGCAAATCATCACACACTAGGATCAATCATTAGAACATATAATTTAAAATATGAATCAAAACCCCACAACAACATTGATATGATTTTCAATTCAACTAAATCATGAAAATTCATAAATAGACAATATTGGATTTTTAAAAGAGATTCTTGAGCTTCATGGGTGAAAGGGACCCATGAATCAACACTTGTCCTACCTTGATTGTGAGTTTATTGAAGTTCTTAGACTTGGAGAACCTGAATCTCTTAGTTTCTTGAAGAAGGGTTGGGATCTTATTCTTGGGGATTGATCTTTGAGAGACACTCTAATTTGGTGTTGTAGATGAATAATGAAGTTATGAGCCCTGGTCTGGTATAATTACGTGTTAACAGAATGGAAAATACCCAGACACCCTTATGAAAATAGCTTTAAATTTTTGAACGGGATTTGCGACGTCTTGGGGGATGGTCCATCGCTGGATCGATGGCCCATCGACTTTCCCATCGTACTAGGCCAGAATGTGATCTTTCTGCCTTGGTTCCGATGATTTGCAACGATTCGTCGTCCATTCCATCGCACCTAGCCAGAAGGTGGACTCACTACCTCCGCTGAGATGGTATGGGTGATGGATCATCACTAGATTGATGGTTCGTCAACCCTTTCTGTCGCACCTGGGCGGTTTAGACTGCTTTCTGTATTTTGGCCATAACTTTCTACCCCGATATCGGATTTTAGTGAATTTGGTATCAATGGAAAGCTTATTCAAATTATCACACAACAAATAGTCAAAATATTGAAAATTCCACATGTATAAAAGTGGATTTATCCTTTAAAGCAAGTCTTTAATATTTTTGGGATGCTTTTTAAGCTAGGTAGAAGTACGGGGTATTACAATATCTCCCCCTTGGGAACATTCATCCTCGAATAAGACTAATTTAGATGGGAGAAATGATAAGATGAAGTATATACTGAACATGAACAACTGAAACATGACTACATGACTGACATTACTGAGATTCATGCTGATCATGCATATCTGATGCATGTTTTTTTGACTGAGCTGATACATGAATGCATGACTTAGAGTACTGATAAGCTGATCACGTATATTTGATGTGTGAGAACATAACTGAACTAACTTATGAACATGTGACTGAACATGTAATGGTAAAGATACCAAGTTTGATACAAACACTAAGCATAGTTTGTAACTGAAATTTGAACCATAAGCTGAATGAACTTAAGAAAAACTATTACCTTGGGATGAGTCTGAATTTGCGGAGAAGAGGTGAGGATACTTGGTCCATATATATACTTCTACTTCCCAAGTAGCTCCCTCAAAAGGCTGATTCCACCAAAGAACATTGACTAGAGGGACTTCTTTGTTCCCCAGTCTACCAATCTGATAGACAAGGATTTTGACTGGGATTTACTCAAAAGAGAGACTGTTCTGAATGTCTACGCCCTCAACAAGGACTATGACTGCTGGGTCACCTATGCACTTCTGAAGCAAGGAGACATAAAAGACTGGGTGCACTTAATCAAGATCTGAAGGCAATTCGAGCTCATAAGCTACTTTGCCGAAGGGAATGAGAACTTTGAAAGGACCGACATATCGGGGAATGAGCTTTCCCTTCTTGCCGAACCTCTTCACTCCCTTCATGGGAGAGATTTTCAGGTACAAATAATCATCAATCTCGATCTCGAGATCCTTTCTGCACATATCTGCATACGAGTTTTGTTAGATTTGAGCTTTCTTGAGCCTCTCTCTAATTAACTAAACTTTCTATAAGGTATCAAAGACCTAGCCAGGCCCTACTACTGTGGCCTCGCCGACTTCGAACCATCTAATCGGATATCTGCATCTCCTACCGTAGAGAGCTTCGAATGGAGCCATCTAAATACTGGAATGATAACTGTTATTTTATGCAAACTCAATCAAAGGCAAGTGGTCATCCTAACTGCCCTTGAAATTAGTTGCACACTCCCTTAGCATATCTTCCAAGGTTTGAATGGGCTTTTCTGCTTGATTATCTATCTGAGGGTGAAAGGCTGTACTGATATGAACTCGGGTACCAAGACTATTTTGGAATGCTTTCCAGAAATGAGAGGTGAACTGGGTACCTTAATCTGAGACAATAGACAATGGAACACCATGCAATCTGACCAACTCCTTAATATAGAGTTTGGTGTAATCCTCACTTGTATTGGAGGTATGGACTAGAAAGAAATGAGCAGATTTAGTTATCCCGTCTACAATGACCCAGACTAAATTATGCTGATGAAGAGTATGAGGTAAACCCATCACAAAGTCCATGTTCACTTCTTCCCACTTTCAAGTGGGAATATTGAACTCCTGCATCGACCCACTAGGCTTTTAATGCTCAACCTTAACCTGCTAACATGTAGAGAACTTAGCCACAAGCTCTATAATATCTCTTTTCATCCCACTCCACTAATAGATTTCTCATAAATCACGGTACATCTTAATGGCCCTTGGATGAATTAAGTAACGCACACCATGCGCTTCTGCAACCATTTATTACCTCAAGTCATCTACACACTAGCACACATAGACGATCCTAAAAACGTAATACACCATCTCCCCCTTGAGAGAAAACTTCAACCTTCTGATCGTTGACTAACTTTTTCAACTTGACTAGACTGGGATCTCTATCTTGTTTTTCCTTAACTTCAGAAACTATAGATAATTTAGAACTACTCTGAACTCATATATTACCCTCGGCTAAATGGACTAAGTGGACACCTAGTATGGAAAGATGATGAACTTCCCAAGCTAGATTCTTCTTACTATCTTTAACATGAGCAACACTACCCGTAGACAGTCTACTGAGAGCATTAGCCAGTACATTGGCCTTGCCTGGATGATAAAGGACACTTATGTCGTAATCTTTTAGGATCTCTAACTACCTTCTCTAATATATATTAAGATATTTCTAAGAGAACACGTACTAAAGGATTTTATGATCTGTGAGCACATCTACATGAACATCGTACAAGTAATGCCTCCAAATCTTTAAAGCAAAAACTACGGCAGCTAACTCAAGGTCATGAGTAGGATAATTCTTCTCATGGGGATTAAGTTTTCTGGAGGCGTAGGCTATGACCTTACCATGCTAATGAGGAAACAACCCATACCAACTCTAGATGCATCACAGTACACCGCAAACCCATCTGGAAGAGCTAAAACTGGGGCTGAGGTAAGTCGAGTCTTCAACTCCTGAAAACTCTTCTCGCAAGGATCTGACCACTAAAACTTGGCTTTCTTCTAAGTCAATCTGGACATAGGGGATGAAATAGAAGAAAATCCCTCAACAAACCATTTATAATAGCCAGCCAACCCTAAGAAACTCCTGATATCTGATGGAGAGATAGGGCGAGGCTAGTTTCTTACTGCTTTGGTCTTTTGAGGATCAACTCTAATACCATCACCAGAAATGATATGACGAAGGAATGCTACTGACCTTAGCCAAAATTCGCACTTACTGACTTTGGAGAACAATTGATGATTTCTAAGAGTCTACAATACTATACTGAGATGGTCTGCATGATCACGCTCACTGTGGTAATAGACAAGAATATCATCTATAACGACTATGATGAATATGTCCAAGTACTTCTTGAACACACGATTCATCAAGTCCATGAAAGCTGTTGGGGCATTAGTAAGACCAAAGGACATGACTAAGAATTCAAAATGACCATACTGAGTTTGGAAAACTATTTTTAGAATGTCGCATTCTCTGACTCTGAGCTGATGATAGCCTGATCTGAGGTCTATCTTAGAGAAATAGCTGGCATCCTAAAGTTGGTCAAACACATCATCGATTTTGGGAAGTGGATAATTGTTCTTGACCATGACTTTATTGAGATGACAATAATCAATTCACATTATGAGAGAACCATCTTTCTTCTGAATGAATAAGACTGGTGCACCCCATGTGGACACACTAGGTCTAATGAATCCTTCTCCAAGAGATCCTTCAACTGTTCCTTCAATTCTCTAAGTTCTGCTGGTGCCATTTTGTATGGCGGAATAGATATGGCTGAGTATCTGAAAGAAGATCAATGCCAAAGTCTATTTCCCTTTTGGGAGGAATTCTTAGAAGATCTTCGGGAAAGACATCTGAGTATTCATTCACTACTAGGATTAATTCAAGACTGGGAGTTTCGGAACTAGTTCCCAAAGGTAAGAAATAAGCTGACCTTTTGATCTTTGAAGTACTACCTCTCTACTCTAGGATAGGTTCATTTAGAAACTAAAATTAAACCACTTTATTTCTGCAGTTTACTGTGGCAGTACAGGAATGAAGCCAATCCATGCCGAGAATGACGTCAAAATTAGTCATCTCTAATTCAACTAAGTCTGCTGATGTGACTTTCTAAAATATCATAATTGGACAATTCCTGTATACCCATCGTGCTATGATGGTTTTCCCCATCGGGGAAGGACTGAGAAAGGCTCTGCTAGAATTTTGGGATTGACTCCGAAATCAACTGCTATATAAGAAGTAATAAAAGACAAAAAAGTTCCTGGATCTAGCAAAGAGTAAATATGAAAGTGAAAGATCTGTAATGTACCAGGGACCACATTAGGAGAATTTTCCTGATCCTATCTGAACTGAAGAGTGTAGAGTCTATTTGGGCACTACCCACTAGTTGCACTGGAAGTGGCACCTTGTTAATTCGGGCTACCGAACTGAAGTGAGGAACTATTCTGCTTACCTTGAAATCCTGATTGGGGACAATCTCTAACTCTGTGGCCTAGCTTAACACATCCAAAACACACATCACTACCATCTCTGCAAATACCCTTAAGGATGGGTGCGAGCACTGCTAACACTACCCCGAGACTTAGATTCTCGCTCCCTATCTCTGTTACCATTCCTGAACTTAGCATTTGGAGCACTATTTGAGGGAAGAGCTGGAACAGATGACTTTGGGTGGAACTGAGAACGGTTACCACCCTCTGACTTAGGCTAATTGAAGTTGAAGCTACCGATTCTAGCTCTCTTATTCTACTTCTCCCTTATCTTAATCTTCTACTCTTCTATCTATTTTGCATGGATCATAAATTTGGCTATGCCTATCTCACTAATCAACATTATGGATTTGCACTTATTGATCACACTATCATTCACCTGAGAAACAAACTTACTCATCTTGGCCCTGCTATCTGCCACCACATGAGGAGCATATCTAGCTAGTTGAGTAAACTTAATAGAGTACTCTTTCAATATCATGTTGCCCTACCTGAGGTTGATAATTCTAACACCTTAGCCTCTCTCAGCTCTAGGGGAAAGAATGTATTAAGAAAGGTAGTGGAAAAATCCTCCCACTCAATAGGCCCTGCAGTTATCACCCTCTCTACTTTCTACTGTTTGAACCATGTGTGAGCCACATCCTACAACTGATATGCAACTAGCACAACACTCTTACTAGCGGTAACCCCCATGATATCCATAACCTTCTAAACCTGGTCAAGGAATTCCTGAGGTTCCTAGTCTATCTTAGACTCAAAAAGGGAAGGAGGATTCATGCAGGTGAAGTCCTAAATCCTAGCTGCGGGAGTGTTGGCCACTGGATTGGCCATAACTATAGCTGTCCATTCATTCTGAGAAGCAACTGAGTTAGCAAGAGTAGTGAATGTAGCTCCAAACTATGCATGGGAGACATGTTCGTCCAAGAGATCTGCTTAGATGGGCTGAGGGGCTGACTGATTTCTGTTCCTTCTTTTAGAAGGCATGTTATGTAAACAAAAAGGGAGAAATAGATTAGACTGAGAGTTAAATTTGAGCTTATGCTCACTGGCACGACATGAATACTGAAAAAAAGGAAACTATTCCTAAAACATATTATAGACTCTTGTACATAATGTGGCGCGCAACATACCCATGCATAAGACTCTACTAGATGTGGCTTTACAGATGTCCTAGGACACTGTTGAAACTTAGGATCTGATACCAAGTTTGTAACGCCCCAAATATGGTACCCTGAATGCCACACGGTGCTCATGACCCCAAAGGACCACAAACTAACCCATGATTGATATCTTTAACTGAGCTCTTCATAACATACAGTATAAATATGGAATAAAAGGGCTGAAAGTCCATAAAGTTCAAAAATATAATAAAACATAACATCTGGAGATATGGTATATCAATACCAAAACAACTAAAATAACTGTCTGAACATGCTAGTCTGAAAGCCTCTACACTTAAGAATAAGGAGTTGATGGGACATGTCCCCAACTAACTACAACTGCTGAAATAAACTAAGTACTAAAAGAATGAATTAGTCAAATAATAACATCCTCGAATGATGAGGACTTACTGCTAGTCTGTTTGCTAAATGGCTGATCTACTAAGGATGCTCTAGAGCTCGTTCTTTTGAACCTATGGTATAAAACACCATAGCGTAAAAGAGAAGTATGCGTCAATACATGAGAATGTACTGGTACACAAGTGAGGTAAGCTAAATGGAAAGGTTAATATGCATGAACTATAACTGACTGATATAAACATGAACATGACTATGCGAGGATACATGATTGAATACGTGAACTGTAACTGAAATCATGATAATACTAAATATGAATACTGATAACATGAGTTTCGTATTAACTGACTTACTGTGTCAGACAGTCCTGATTCTAATGGAACTAGCTGAGTTCCATGCTGAACTGTGTGACTGTATCTGACAGTCCTAAATCTGAAGAGCTATCTGAGTTCTTTTACTGAGACTGATACTGGGACTATAGGAGATAGTCATCTAACCGACATGCCCCTAATAAGCTATTATAACGGAGTTGGGGTCCAATCTGTAACCCTAATTAGAAGGGTGTCAATACTGCGCCACTGGTAAGGGTAAGCTGTGAGTGACCCTCATTTGGCAGTGTACCCAAAGGAGAATTGTGGGAGCCTCGTCTGGCAGTGTTGATCCACCTCATCAACCCCTCATTCATCAGTCCTTTCATCACACCTAGGTAATTCAGACTACTTTCTGTATTTTGGCCATAACTTTCTACCTCGATATCGAATTTAGGTAAATTTGGTATCGTCCATACTCATGGATTCATCCTTCAAAGCAAGTCTCTAATATTTTTGTGATGATTTTTAAGCTAGGTAGAAGTATGAAGTATTACACCTCATATCCTGCCTGCCTGAGTACCTCCTCGAGTACCTTGGGAACTACCCCTCTAACCATGAGAACCACCTTTAGCTAAGGGATGAACTAGTCTAATAGGAGAGAACCCTGAGCTGAAACAATAATCGCCCTATGATTAGACCAATCTTAAGAATAATGACAAGGAGCTCCGTAAGCGTAACATGAGCCCTGAGATGAACTAGAACCAATAGATCTGAATGATTTGAAATAACCACCATAACTAGAATAACATGAAGAACAACCCCTCAAAGACAGACCCCCACCATGACCATGGAAGTCTCTGGCATTAGACTGGCCTCCGCCAATAATTTGAATTATTGCCTGAATCAGTCAACTAGGATGCCTCTGATTTTGATAGGATGGACACGGAGAATACCTACCATTAGAACTAATACTTCTGAATCGAGAACTACTATAGCTTTCACTTAAACGTGTGTTAAATAAAGGCCTCTTATCGCTGCCCTCATGGGTCTCACGATGCATCTCCTTTATCACCAAAGCGTGATCCAATACCTCAAAAAAGGCCTACCCTAAAAAAACTAACCTATGAGTAGACATATGCAGGTGGAGTCTTAACCCTCTGATAACACATCAAACTCTCTCATACTCAGTGTCTAGAATAGAAGTAGCATGTCTAGCCAACTCATAAAATGAGCCTTATACTCTGCAACTATCATGGAGCCCTGCTCCAATCTCGAAAATTGATCCCTCAAATGACCTCTAAGGCTGAGAGGCATGCACTTCTCTAAGAACATCTTAGAGGACTGAGCCCATCACAAATAAAAAGATCCACCTTGTCTAGAATCCATAAAACCTCTGAACTATGCCTAAATTACAGAGCCTATCCTAACAATTAATCTGAAACTCATATGCACCTTTGCCAGGTGCACTAGAAAACTCAGACAGAGCTAATCTTAAGAATATGGCAACCATCTTCTATTCCTAAGAAATATAGCGGGCTAGGCTACCACTGGATAAGTAACTATAAGCTAAGAAATTACTGGTATAGGAGAAACCTTAACTCTGAGAGTCACTGCTATAGGTTGCGCCCCAATCTTAGTACCTGTCATATCTATAGACTATGCACCATAAGACGTTGCACTGCCAGCTAAACCCAGAAGCTTAACCAACACATCTTTGAGCACTAAAGAAGAAATAAACCCTGGCGGAGCCCAGGATGGTCCCTATTCCACCATTAGATGGGGTAAAAGTGTCCCTACCTGAGGATGGCGGCCTATATCGGGCCCTATATTGGGACACACCACACGGTTTTCCATGACTTCTACGTCATCCATGAATAGGAGTAGGATGCTTAGGCTCTGCCTCAGGACTCTCATCTCGAGTTGCGGTAGCACATATCCTGCCCATCTGCGAAAGAGTAAAGTCAAAGGAATACTTCTATAAACCAACTTAGACTTTTAGCATAATATGAGGGAAAGAAGTGATGAACTCCTAGGAATGTCCCATAGCCTCCAAAAGATAGGAAACGAACGTCATCATTCCAATCCGCAGGACTCTACTAGACACTGGCTGTTTAACCAATAATATCAGTGTAACTTAGGCTCTGATACCAATTTATCATGACCCAATTTATGAATCATGATGATATCTACTGCATCCCACCAGTAGGTAACCAAAACCAAAACCCAGATATAACAAAGTTGGTTAATTTTGTAGGAAATACAAACATAGGAAAAATTCAGGAACACAATATATAAATAAGCAAGGTGTTCTACGTAAATAAAATTTGTCAAACAATATACCAATACCATGACCTAGTAGGGCTAGTACAAGAGCATCTATTAACAAAAATAATAATACAACTCAAGTTCTAAGATAGTCAATACATCTCTCTTGAGACGAAAGACAAAATATAAAAAATTGTCTCCCATACGCCCCTTGGTGCGGAAAAGTAAATAACACATCATAGACTTCCATATGTTTGGAGAGCATACTTAAGGACAAAATAAAGAAATCAACCGACTTTATATCTAAACTTCATTGTTATTTAACCATCATTCCATAATTTATCCATATTCCATAATGCTACCATCATTTAACAACCTTATCAATGTTGCTCACTAATCACCATTTAACAACTAATCATCTCTTATTAACTAATCAATTTAATTAGTAGAGTCCTTTTATGTCATACCATATTATAACCATTTCCTTATTTTATGACTTAGCCAATTGCTACCTTCAATCTCATAATCGGATATTGTCAATCGTAAAAGTATAGCATCATAACATAATATTCATATCCAGACTTGAATCGGTAAATATTATAAATTGTCAGACTCAAACCAGTAAATAAAATCAATGGATGGGCCAAGTAAAAAGTCAATAGCCGAACTTCAACTAAAAATTATATCATTAGTTCCACAGTCATCCTCCGAATATGAATAAGGTATATAGTTAACAGCATAACCATCTTCTAAACATGAACAAGATATATATATATATATATATATATATATATATATATATATAAAATCAACATCATTAATAGTATCATCAATATGCATAATAATAGCATAATAAATAGGTGTCAACCCTCACATTAACCAATCATAACCATCAAGAATCAAGATTTCCCAATATTACCACAATATACATTATGAAAGGTATAATAAACATAAATGGTTTTACCAAAGACAAAATTTATTATATCCTAAAGTGGGTTAAGAATCCGCTCCTAATACTCAAGTTTAATTTTAGGCAAATTCTACTAGAACTAGGCTTAAGGTATCTAATATTAACTTTTTATATGTTAAACAAGCCATGATTTATCCTATGACAGAAAATTCACCTAAATTTAATCAACAAGGTCAATTATGCCTAATATGAGTAATCCAAGGCATTCTCATACTAAATATAAGGAATGAAGTCCAATTCACATAAAGCATATGGAAACAAGCTACGTGTTTAACACTATATTTTCATTTTGGCCTAAACAGTCCAACTAACCAAAGTCTTGAATTTTCATCAATCCAATACATAAACCTATCCCAATATATCAAGATATCATAAACATACTATGACGTAGCTCAATCTAACAAGGGATAACCTACCCTAACAATGAAAAAGCTTAACGAACTGCTACACCACCATTTTTCCCTTTTGAGAAGCCTCTTCAAGATACCAAGCTATAAAAAACACATTTTACTCATCAATACGAGAATAACAACACCCATATTACACCATTGTTATGCGGGTCCAAAAATCATATCAAAACCCCATGACTGCCTCGCTTATCAAAATTGCATTTTCAAAACCAACCAAACATAATATAAAGCTCAAGGAATCATTAGCCTAAAAATGGGTAAAATCCAAGCTAAATTACGGATACAGTTAAGCCATTAGGGGTTTGGGGTTTTGAGCAGTAAACAAAAAAAATTTCACCTAGAAAAGGGTGAATTCTTAACTCAAATCAAAATATAATCACAAAACTAAATGTTAAACAAGCTCTAAAGTCACCCATAAGTCTTAATTTTAAGATATCACACAATCTAGGATTTCTCTCTCTCAAGAACATGGGAGATAAATGAGCAAAATTGGGCAAAGGAGTAAATTTATACCCTATCCAAGTCCTTAATAGTCGCTAGCGAGACCTGATGCCTTACAATGACCATGTCTCATGGATTCCAGGCTCAGTCACAATTCCAATAATTTATTACGATTGTAGTAATCTCAGCCTACCAAAGGTATTAAGATCGCGACCCTTGGCTTGCAATAGCGATGCCACCAAATATCAATAATGGACTTGGAGATTTCTAAGTCATAGCCAAGCCCTCACAATTCATTCAGAATCCCATGTAGGCAAACAAAATAAGTGACCACACTAAACTCAACATTTCAAACTCAATGGCACAATTGGATTTTCTATCCAATGTCTTGACCAAATTTGGGTCCTACACCCATATTTCAAAATTTCTTAAATTTCTGATCAATAGGTCAAAATTAGCTCGGGTGTCTTAGGACCCAAACCAAGGATCTACCTAGCCTTAAATTAGTATTCCGGAGCTGCTAGCATAGTCAAAATTTACATATGAGATCGTATGACTGAAGTTTTCTCCTAGTGGCCATTTGGAACTAGGTAAGACTTATAAATAGGGAATTGACTCTAAAATGAACTACTCAGCACCTAAAATGTCAGTCCTAGAATATCATAAATGACTTGGGACAGCTCTAGAAAATCACTATCAGTTAACATAAGCTAAATTATTAAAAATGACCTGAAGGTCATTACATTTATATGGGATGGTTATTGATAATTTCATTTAAGTACAAAATGTATTTGTTGAAAATCTCCAAGGAATGTACATTATGAATTGAAATAAATGACTTTATGAATAGACATATAATTATATAATTGACACTTTTAGCAGTTTAATGTATACTAGTTCTTTATCACCTGTATTGTAACACTCAAAAATTCCAAGTAATTATTAGAACCATACTTCAAGTCCATGTAAAATAAAAACATCATTTTAAAGTGATTTAGACATATATTAAGGCCCCAAATAACTCCTATATTATAGACAAGTCAAAATATCCCTTACTGTTTGAATTTGAGAAAAGAATATTACTATTGTCATCTTTAAATGAGAATAACTTTTAAAGTGATGATTAATTTTGCGATAAATACCCTAAAAAATATAGCTAATTTAATTAGCTTTCCAATACCACGACTTTATTTTTATTCGATATCAGAGTAAAATGATATGACTAAATAACTGAAGCACTATCAAATATGCCAGTGATGACACTCATAGTCAGAACCTATGAGCTATCAGGAGGACTCATAATCATAGAAGTGGGGAAGAAAATATGGGTCCTTTGACCTTTACTCAAGCCATGAATCATGTCCAGACCTTGTGAATTATATCCTAAGTTATAGGGACTGCTTCCAGAAGTTTTATAAATGATTTTGGAGGTGTTGTTTGGTATTTTATCCCTATTTTAACACCAAAACTACGTCGTTTAAGCATGCCAAGAGCTGAATCATTATCCTAAAATACCCATAAAATCCCTATTCCTCAAAATTCATTCAACACTTCCGACTCCAAATCCAAATATTTTGTCAAGGTCTTAAACCTCAGGGATGTGGGTATTAAATAAGGTATTCCTTTCACCTTTATGACCAAAACCTAGTTTTAAAATATAAATTTCAGTTGTGATTTCTATGATTCTCATAAACTAGGGTTTTTACACAAATAGAATTTCAAACCTAAATTTAGTTCTTCCTAATATATTTTACCTTCATTATCACATTTTCATGATAATTTAAGATTTCATATGACTATATTATATCATACACAATATTGTTGTAACACCCCGGAAGTATACCCTAGACGTCACATAGTGCTTATGGTCCCAAAAGACCACAAGCTATACCATGAGCTGATACATACTGTGAGAACTAAATAATTATAATAGAATACACATGTGAAGAATAACTGAATACGACATAAGGTTTCAAATACTAAAACATTTCTAAATCATAAGTCTGAAAACTACTGCCAGAAAACAACTGTCAGAAAAATAACAAAGGTAATGACAACTAACTGACTATTTGAAGTGTCTGAAAGCCTCTAAATCTGACTAAATAAGAGTTGATAGGATATGACCCAACTAACTCCAAGCGAATACTAAACTGAAAACATTGAAATAAATATAATCGGTCGTCAATATTTGAGGACTCACCACTGCTGTTATTGGTGATGTGTTAGAGTATCTAAGTGCGGTCAAGAATCTGAACATCCAAACCTATGATATGAGACATCATAGCACAGAAAATGAGTATGAGGTCAGTACTTTAAATGTACTAGTATGCTAGATGGGGTTAAGCTGATATGCATGGGCTTATGTGCATGAACAATAACTGATTAAATAAATAACAAAAAATAAATGATGCATAGTATGTGTAAAAGTTGTAGAATATGAGAATGCATGACCAAGCATATAACATAATACTAAAGTAGTCTGTAAACTGAAATACTAAGATACTGATAATTGACTAACTAATAACTGTACACTATGGTCAAGCAAACCTAAAATTGAACTCTTTATTGAATACTGAACTAAGACTGTGGGAGCTAGCTATAACCGATATGCCCCAATGTACTATGAGGGTCTAACTTATAACCCCAATTAGAATAGTGTCAGTACCGTGCCATGAGTACTAACAATGGTTGTGTGGATCCATTAATATGATATCTCAAAGGACGAGGGTGTCATGCCTAACTGACTGGGGACCCTTCAAAGTCTACGGTGGCGCTGTAGGTCTAGAACCTATGGACTACTACTAACGTATCATGCCTACTGATGGGGGAGACAAGTACCTCATGCCTACTGATAGGGGAGATTCCATCCCTAAGTTCACTCAGTGCTAAGTTTAACTGAATATGCTAGATGACTAACTGTTAATGTTCTTTACATATCTGAACTATTTTGAAACTACTAAGACTAAGTAAAAAACAATGTTTTTGGGTATTCATAACCACCAATACTCGATAGCAATAACAAAGGAACACATTAACACTTTAAAACTATGATAGAAATCATTTTTCAAAAGCTCATCTCTTAGACAATTCATCAAACAGATGAGGGTCATGAATTTCAAGCATGGAAATAGTTTAAAACAAATAATTAATCACTTGCTACAACACTAAACCATAAAATTGTGATTTATCATGAAAACATCATCATTCAAACTTGTAAGGTTTAACTTCAATAACAATTACTTGTAAACACCATGTAAAATTGAAATTCATAAGGATTCATGGAGATAGTTTATAACAAACAAGTAAATTCATGTTTTTAAATCTTGAAAATGGATTCTTGGACTCCATGAGTGGAAAAGGACTCAAGTATGAACATTAAACATACCTTAAAGCTTTAATATTGAAAGTGAATTAACTTTTCCTTAGCATTCTTTGATTGGGAAACACAACTTCTTGGTTTTCTTGATGAAGGGCTTGAATGTTGTTCTTGGGTGATGATCTTCAGAGGAAACTCTAATCTTATTCTTGAGAATAAAGAGGGTTAGTGGATTTTAAAAACTGATTGATAATGACTAAATACGTTTATGAGGTGATTTAAGTTATGGGGTAGGTAAGGTTTTAGGTGAGCAAAAGATCAAAATACCTCTCCAAAGCTAAATAAGAATTGTTGAATTTTTTAGTTGATGGCTTAGTTGATAGTTTATCAACTAGTTGATGGCTTATCAACTTAAGTCATCAACTGATAGTTTGATTTGGATCCTTGTTGTTTTAGGGTGATGACTTGGCAAATAAGTCATCACTTAGTTGATGACTTATCACCTTAATTCATCACTTTGTAGCTGAGGTTGATCGTATTCGGGTTATGGGTGACAACTTGGTTGATAAGTCGTCACTTAGTTGACGACTTATCACCTCAAGTTGTCACCTAGTTACAGATGGACATACTGAGGTAAAATGATCATAACTTTCCATTATGATATCAGTATCAAGTGAAATCAAGTGCATTGGAAAGAAGACTCTAAGAACTTTTATTTTATATATAGTAGGACACTTGAATCAATATATTCTAGGAGATACGCTCATCTAAAGTGGACCCTATCTTGAGCATTTGTCAAAACTCTCTAGATAGAAAAGTCCTCATCTCGTCTTTGATTTAGGATGGTTTTAGGACCTTGATAAATATACAAATAAATTACCACATCATATATTTGATAATCACACATGAATATATATAGAATAATTGGGTTTGATGACTTAATTGAATATACAATGACTATACTCAACCGGTGTATTTCTTCAACACTCTTTCAAAGAAGTCTTAATAACAATAGGAAGTAAAGAATCTTGGGCATGACCTAAAAAAGACATCTTTATAAGGAATTATAACATGACTATAATTCTGGGACATGGAACATAAGTCTACGAAACATAAGCTAGGATAGAATTACTATGCCTTAAATAATGCAACTGCCATTTTCAAGTTTAGACATACTCCCTGAATTCTCCCTCAACTATACACTTTTCTTCAATACAACACTATACTTGAGGCTACTGAAGATACTCACATGAGCACTGATAATCTACTTACTGATGTTTGGTCTGAACTAAATTCTCTCTCTATGTTCAATCTTACTTAGATCTAACAAATGAACACTTAACACTATAATACTAGTTTGAATTATGAATTCAGTTTACCTTGTCCTTTCATAACTTCTCATCTCAAGAATAATTCTTATTACCTCTTTAACAACTACATTTAACCTCTTACTAGCCATTCACTAATGCGCAATGCATTTATCCACTTACACACCAACAAGACATTCAAGCCTATCTTCATAACTACATATGAACTTCTAAATAACACCCATATAAGAATCTTTCTAATATTCTCTAATACCTCTATCAATAAAAATTCTAGGAGCTATCCCCAAGAAAACACACATGATGTTTCAACTAACCATGACATGTATCAAAAGCTTTGACTCAATCATTCTTCAAGCCTATAGCCTCGTGTATAACAAGAATGCAATAATCTTTTCTTAGCATGAAAAATTTACTTCCTCACATCTAAAAAAATTACTCATCATCACCATCATTTTATAAAGGGGAGGTCACTGAAAGGTTAAAACATGAGGAACTGAAGCATGAAAGAATATTATGCATAACTTGGACACTTAACTGAGGTTTGAGGAATAGAGTATCAATGACATGGGTTTATTACATAGATCAAGACTAGGGATACACATGACATAATCTGAATTTCATTGATCATTAAGAGGGTAGCATGAGTACTAGAACTAGATATACCATAAAGTATGAGCATATTAGTCATGAACTGCATGACCTATGTTTTGAGTTTCTGAATTCATGGAACATGATTCTTACTGCTGAGTGAACTTGAACTCCTTATACTAGGAACTGAGAGAGTACATGATTCTATAAAATACATGAATATGAGCTATGATCATAGAGCTGACATGTATGACATGATTAGATATCATGATAACTGAATGACAAAGACTGAAATAAGAATGGGTTAGGCATCTTTCTCTCCTACTGCTTTTCTACACATACTAATATCACTACTACGATCTGAGAGCATGACTTGGTTACTTGTTCTGTCATCTCCCCCTTAGATTCAATCCATCCTTCTAAGTCGGTGGTACCATAATACACATAAATGATAATCTCACCCTGAAAGATTATGCCTTATAATGTAAGACACACTTCTATTACTTTTCTTCGATATGCAATTCTTAGCTTTCTGTAGCCCCAACAATCATCATCATAAAATAAATTAAACAGTGACTAACTTAGAATTTCTAGGAGTATCACCATACCATGAGTTCACACCATCTAGTACTTCAACTATACTTTCTATTAGCTCAATCTTCAAAGATTCAAACTTAGATTCTAACACTTATCATGGATATTTTCAACCTCTTAATGAATCATACTAACTTCCTTTATAGCCCACTAATAACACATCTATATACTTATTTTTATCCCTAAACCATGAGAATTACCAATACACTTGGACATCCAACATCAATATGCTATAACCCATAACTTAGCTGGTAAGAATATCAATTACTACATTACTAGCCCTATTCAGACTTAACACTCAAGGGTACTACATAAGCACACCCACACCATCATACTTTACTTAAATTATTGCATACACTATTTTCAAGCCTATTGATTCACCTTTCATACTACTAGCCCCAGGGGTACATAGCCCACCAAATTCAGATAACACTATTCACACTCTATTGCTACTAAACTTCTGGGTTCATGCTTTTAATTCTAGGCCATCTACTATTATAGTATTCTGGGAAGGGCTCTAAAAACATATATGACACCTAAGAACTTAGGTATTACCCCTCCATTAAATGATTGATTCATGTAAAAACTAAAACTAAATGGCTCTATTTCTGAAAATCACCAAAAGTAATTTTCTAGGATAGTGAAATCGGGCAGTTTTAGTATACCCGTCTAGCTAGGATAGTTTTATTCACTGAGGTAGACACTGATAAGGGCTCTGCTAATAGTTTGGGACTGAAATTGAACTCGACAGCTATGTAGGGGGTTATAAAAGAAAGATAATCTCTAGGGCCTAACAAAGAATAAGCATGTAAATGAAAGACCTGTAATGCACCCATAACCATATCAAGAGAACTTTCCTCATCCTATCAGGACTAAAGTGCATATATCATGTTCTAACGCTGGCCACTGGTTACACTAGAAGTGGCACCCTGCTGAGTTGGGTGACTGGATGGAACTGAAGGATGATTGGACTAACCCTACTGACATCCTTTAGGCAATCTCTGATACTATGACCTGTCTTGACACACCCAAAACACACATCATTACTGGCTCTATACACACCCTTAAGATTTCTACCATATTCTCTACAAAGTGAATTAGTACAAACACCTTTCCCACTTCTCTATGAGTTAGATCTTGGTGCTCCATCTCGACTTAAATTCTTAAATTTAGGTACTGGTTCACTGGATGAAGGCAGAGCTGGGGCTGAGAATTTCTAATGGAATTGGGAGCGGTTACTACCCCTAACATTGGCTTAAAACTACTTATCTGTCCTTTTTATTCTTTTTTTTCTTCTTATGATTCCCTCCCTCAATTTGCTGAGCATAAACCATAAGTATAGATAGGACAACAACCTACTAAAAGTTTTGAGCAGTCACTGAATGAGTTAAGGTAATGAAAGTAGCTCTGAATTTAGTGTAGGAGACATGTTAATTCAGGGGATCATCCTGAACGAGTGCTGGTATAGGCTGGTTCCCATTCTTTCTTTGTTTAACCTTTCTGGGAGACATGGTCTATAAATGGAAGGAATATTGAATTAGAAAGATAATTTAGATAGATCTCATGCTCTTTCGCACGATATGAACACTAAAAGAAGGGAAACTTTTTATAAAATGTCTTATAGCCTCTCATCCATAAGTATGGCGTGCTTCACACCCTTGATTAAGACTTTAATCAATGCATCTTTCAGACTCCCTATGACACTTTAAAATCTTAGGATCTAATACAAAGTTTTTAACACCCCATAAGTACACCCTGGATACCACATGGTGCTTTTGGTCTCGAAAGACCACAAGCTAACCCGTGAGCTGGTACCTGCTGTGAGCACTAAATATTTATAATAAAATACACATGTATGGAATAACTGAATACACCATTAGGTTTCAAATTCTAAAATATTTCTGAATCATAAGTCTGAAAATAATTGCCAAAAAATAACTGTTAGAAAAATAACAAAGGTACTGACAACTAACTGACTGTCTCAAGTTCTCGAAAGCCTCTAAAACTGACTGAATAAGAGTTGATGGGATAGGAACCAACTAACTCCAAGAGACAACTAAACATAAAACATTGAAATAAACATAATCTATTCTCAAAATATGAGAACTCACCACTGTTGCTGCTGCTGATGCGCTAGACTGTCTATGTACAGTTGAGAACCTAAGCATCCAAACATATGATGTGAGACATCATAGAATAAGAAATGAGTATGTGGTTAGTACTTTGAATATAATGGTATGCTAGATAAGGTTAGGTAGATATGCATGGGCTCATATGGATAAATAATAATTGATTGAATGAATAACATAAAATAATTGATGTATAGTATGCGTAAAATCTATAGAATCTAAGAATGCATGACCAAGAATATAACATGATACTGAAGTAGTCTCTAAGCTGAAATACAAAGATACTGATAACTGAGTAACTGCTAACTGTATGCTATGGTCATGCAAACCTAAAGCTGAACTCTTTACTGAATACTAAACTGAGACTGTGGGAGCTAGCTATAACCGGCATACCCTAATGTACTATTAGGGTCAAACCTATAACCCCAGTTGGAAGGGTGTCAACACTATGCCTTGGGTACTAACAATAGCTGTATGGATCTACTAATCTGATATCCCAAAGATGAGGGTGTTATGCCTAACTTATAGAGGACCCCTCAAAGTCTATGGTGGTATTGTAGGTCTTTAAACTAGGGAGTGATACTAACATATCATTCCTATTGATGGGGGAGATAAGTGTCTCATGCCTACTGACTGGGGAGATACCATCCTTGTGTTCACTCGGTGCTAAGTTTTACTCCCAACTGAAAGACACTGACTTGTGAACTGTTCTAAGTTTAACTTAATATGATAGATGACTGATTGTTAATGTTGTTTACATATCTAAACCATTATGAAACTACTAATACTAAGTAAACAACTAAGTTTATGGGTATTCCTAACCCCAGTACTCGATAGCAATAACAAGAGGAACACATGAACACTTTAAAACCATGATAGGAATCATTTTTCAAAAACTCATCTCTTAGACATTTCATCAAACACATGAGGGTCATGAATTTAAAGCATGAGAATAGTTTAAAATATATAATTAAACACATGCTATAATACTAAACTATAAATTCAGGATTCAACATGAAAACATCATCATTCAAACTTGTATGGTTTAACTTCAACAACAATTACTTGTAAACACCATGTAAAATCAAAATTCATAAGGATTCGTGGAGATAGTTTATAACAAATATGTAAATTCATGATTTTAAATCTTGAAAATGGATTCTTGGACTCTATGGGTGAAAAGGACCCAAGGGTAAACATCAAACATACCTTAAAGCTTTAATATTGAAAGAGAATTAACATTTCCTTAGAGTTTTGGATTGGGAAACACAATTTCTTGGTTTTCTTGAAGAAGGGCTTGAATCTTGTTCTTGGGAGATGATTTCTAGAGGAGACCCTAATATTGTTCTTGGGAATAAAGATGGTTAATGGATTTTAAAAACTAATTGATAATGACTAAATACACTTATGAGGTGATTTAAGTTATGGGGAAGGTAAGGTTTGGGGTGAGTAAAAGACCAAAATACCCCTTTAAAGCTAAATAAGAACTTCTGAAACTTTTAGTTGGTGGCTTAGTTGATAGCTTAACAACTAGTTGATGGCTTATCAATGTAAGTCGTTAACCCATAGTTTGATTTGGACCCTTGTTATTTAAGGGTGACAACTTGCCTAATAAGTCATCACTTAGTTGATGGCTTATCACCTCAATTCATCACTTTGTAGCTAAGGTTGATCATATTTTGGTTATGTATGATTACTTGGTTGATAATTTGTCACTTATTTGATGGCTTATCACCTCAATTCATCACCTTGTTGATAGACGGATATGCTTAGGTAAAACGAGCATATTTTTCCACTTTGATATTAGATTAAGCTGAAATTTAGTGCATTGGAAATAAGACTCAAACAAATTTCATTTGATATATAGTAGGACACCTGAATCAATAAATTCTAAGAGATAAACTCATCTAAAGTGGACCCTAGCTGGAGCATTTGTCAAAACTCTATTGGTAGAAAAGTCCTCAACTCGACTTTGGTTTAGAAGTGTTTTATGACCTTGATAATTATCCAAAGATATTTTCATATCATATATTTGATAATCACACATGAATAAACATAGAATACTTGGGTTCAAGTCTTTGTGCATAGGAACAATGATTTGCATTCTAACCCAAAAATGTGGGGTGTTACAAATCTCTTGTCCATGCAGGATTTACATGATATTACTTTTGATTTAAAGCTTAATATTAGGCTATGAATGATTTATTAGTTTTTAGAACTATTAAGCATTATGCATCAAGATTTTCCTGTGAAATTTAGTATTTTCACATACTTAGTGTTATGAACCCTCAATATTTTGGTAAATTTAGTATTATTGAGCTATTCAATATATTAATTTAAATTCCATTATGAGTAGTAATTAGCGCTGATCCAATGTAGGGATTGAGGCTCATCCATCAGTTAGGTTGAGACCTTTGGTAGAAGTTAATGTATGAGCAGATGCTAACATATTTGAGGCTTTTAACTGAGAATAATTATAAAGTCTTAAGAAACTTTTGTCAGTTTTGATTGTTTTCTCTTTGATATTGCAGTAAAAGTCGAGATGCAAGAGAACCAAAAATAATGGAAGTAAAAGAGTTAATTTCTGGGCAAGTAGAGAGGGAAGAATAGATGACGACTTGTCTGATAAGTCGTCAGCCTTGTGATAAGCTATCAAAGTTTCCGTTAGCCTTAGATAAAGAATGTTCTATAGCTGGAATTCATGACCACATCTGTGATAGGTTGTTAGGATCATCGTTAGGCTTAGATAGAGAATGAGCTACAACTGGAATTCATGATGATATCTATGATAAGACGTCAGGCTCATCATTAGACTTAGACAGAGAATGAACTTCAACTAGAATTTGTGATGACATCTGTGATAGGCCTTCAAAAGTATGATAAGCCATTAGGCTCATCATTAGGCTTATGCCGGGAATAGGATTTGAAGTGAAGAAGCGACGACTATTCTGATAAATCATCACATGTCTGATAAGCCATGACGTCTCATCATCAACCTAAGGCAGAGATTATCAAAAGTGAAGAGGAGCTGACGACATTCCTAATAAGTCATCAGACTCCTGATAAGCCGTCACACACATCATCGGCTATTCGAGAAAATACTGTGATCTATGATTTTGTTTCTATAATTAGGATGAAGTATTTAAAACATATATTAGGATTTTCGTTCACCATATTGATCATCTTGAAATGGCTGGAACTTGTTCCAATGGCCAGTTTATCTCTCTTTAGGGGATCTTAACTTAGAATTCAATTTTCAACTCTTCGATTTGGTTGTGGGAATTTTCTCTTGAACTTGGAGGAGAATCAACTTCAGAATTCATCTTTTATAAGTTTAATTACTTTGAATGATGAATAAAATTGTTGCTATCTCTTTTTTTTTCATGTGGCACTAAAACCCACAACTAGGGTTGTGGGATTTATGATTATTCCTCCATGGATTTAATAGTTGGTTAGGGTTTGAGTGATTGTGGGAACATCTTGATAATTCTTTTGTATTAATTATTTTCTGTTGGTCACAAATAATAGATCTCGCCCTATGTTGATTTGCTCAAACTGAGAAATAAACTAAAGGTAGTAAATTATCAACAAGGATTTGGGAAGGTTAAGTTCCCATCTAATGATTAATGTTGTCACAAGATTGATCAACTTAAGATAAAATCAGTATGAATAGAATGATTTCTAAAGTTTGAGAGAAGTAGGGAGTTCAACATCTAAGTAGGTTGAGAAACACTTAGATGGACTATCAAAACTGATAATTTGGTGTTTCCCACAAGTCATGAGAACCCAATACTACTTTTATTTTTCATTGGGGATTAATAATCATAGTGATCACAACCCTAGTTTCTCTCTATCATTGATTTGAAACACTAGAATTTTAGCTTGGAGTTTCTAAAGAGAACGCGCGTGTTAATAACTTTTGTTCAATCATTACAAACCCCTATTTTATCTTTTTGTATCATTTATTTGAATTTAACTTGCAGTTTTTGTTTTAAATTAGTTTAATTGCCACTCACATTGTTTTTTGTGGATTCAACCCCGACTCCAAAGTTGGGTAAATATATAGACGACAATTGCCTTGCACTAAATTAACGTGTAAGTTGAGCGTTATAATAAATTGCACTGTTGCCAGAGAACAATTTGGTGTATTGAGTTAGTTTGAAATTTTAGCAAACCTTCTTGAATGCAAACTTGTAAATATTTGTTTAGTTTATTTATTATTTTTTTTCCTCACACCTTTCTTGAGATGTCAGCCTGGATAGATGGGTTTTTGAGTGATGACAATTCTTGTTATTATTGTGGGGGACCACATTATGAGTCTTACTATCCAGATTTAGATGGAAGTGCATGGACGGGACCTTCACAATATGATATGGACACTGTTCTAACTGGGGAACAGACTGTAACTTGGTGTTTGGCTTGTGGTCAAAGTTATCATTCTGAAGATACATGTGCTATCACAATTCAAATGGACAAATTGATGAAATAAATTTTAGAGAATCAAGCACAGTTGTGGGAAGAGCTAAAGGAGTTACCACTACCACCATGTCTACAATGGATAAACAAAAAAGAATATGAGGAGGACATTAGCCAATTTCTGGAGAAAACACAAAAATCGCGGCCACTCAATTGCTATCTTGATCTTAAGACTGACATTAAGAACATGAATAAAAGTAACGTGTTGAGGATAGTGTAAATTTTGAAGTAGGATTTGTTGGGCCTCATTCGAAGCACTTTTCTACATTATGTTTAGATGATATCTTGTCAATGGAATCATTTAAAATAGTAGAAGTGTGTGAAGATAAGGAACAAGAATCCTATATTCTTGATTTTACACTAGACCAGTAATATATAAACACACCTCACTTTTGGGCCGAGTGGTTTACCATGCATATTTTATTACTCGGTTCCTTAATTTTTGTATCACCCTTCTATGATCGAGGCAAAAAAATGGACTCTAACTTGGGGATGAAATTCATATCCTCAAGGTGGAGGAAAAAAACTAAGTTGGGTCATGCCGCGACACTAAATTAGGCACTGCTTGGGAGGAAACACAAGGTATTTTTTTTGTTTATATTCATGTTATGTGATTGACATTGATGTACCTTTGTGCCGTGTGTGTGAGATACTACCTAGTTCCCATTGTCTGTGAAATCTAGAACTTGCCCGATTGGTCTTTCCTTGGTGGTAGGATAGCGGTTAGGAAAGGATCATAGGCCATTGTTGATATTAGTTCTCTTTTAGCCTAAATGAACTTCCATGTGTGAATATTATCCCTTGATCCTGATTTTGAGCCTGAATGCCTATTCTTTTTACTATACCTATCACCTTCCCATTTGTATCACAATGAATCTGTTTTGGCTCTGGTCCTCCTTAGATATTGTGCACTTTGACTTAGGCAAATAGCCTAAGTTGAGGGTGGCTATGATAGGGGTACGTGATGTAAAGTAAGTATGAGAAGGGTAAAAGAAAAAAAGAAACAAATGCAAGGCTGGGTGTGGTAGAAATAGAATGAGAAAAGAAAAGTTGTGAAAAAGAGAAAATGAATGAATAAAAACTTCACCCAGCTTGAATATGCTTTAATCAAGAAAGGGAGAAATTAGGTAAACGTAAATAAGAGAGACCCTAAAAGTTAGTGTAATGCCAAGGAGGCTTAGTCACCCTAAATATCATCGAGTATTATACCATCCCCTAGCCTACGTTACAAGCCAAAGAGAAGACCTATAGTGATCCTAGCTGACCTATCTGAAAATCTTGGTAATAAAAATAATGGCGAGCCTATGGTATTTGGCATACATTGATTGGAACTTTATTCTGAGAGTGAGCGTCTTTTGATTGTCCCCATGGTTACATATGTGATGTTTGATAAAAGTGAAGTGGGACCTCTTTGTTGTAAGGGCACACTGGTTACGTTGCTAGTTGCTAACTTATTTGGATAGTGTAATCTTGGTACATGCATGGTTGTTGTTGCTGAATTGATGCCATATCTTGATTCCTGTGTGTCGCATGGTTGTCCTTCAATAATATGCACAGTTATTTTTTTTTTAAAATTAATTGACCTTGGAGATGGTAAAGATGTTTTGAGATAATATGGATGGTTGACTGCCGAATGTACTTTGTTTCTTCATGGTTGTGTTTTAGTTGCTTGAGGACAAACAATTATTTTAAGTTGAGGGTGTTGATGTGTGAGCAGATGCTAACACATTTGAGGATTTTAACTGAGAATAATTGCAAATTCTTAAGCAATTTTTGTTGTTTTTGACTGTTGTCTCTTTGATATTACAGTAAAAGTCAAGATGCAAGAGAACCAACAATAATGGAAGTAAAAGAGTTGATTTCTGAGCAAGTAGAGAGGGAAGTATAGCTGATGACTTATCTGATAAGTCATCAGCCTTGTGATAAGCTATTAGAGTTGCCATCAGCCTTAGACAGTGAATGAGCTTCAGCTGGAATTCATGAAGACATCTGTGATAGGTCATCAGAAGTATGATAAGCCATCAGGCTCTTTATTAGGCTTAGACAAAGAATAAACTTCAGCTAGAATTTGTGATGACATCTGTGATAGGCCGTCAGAAGTGTGATAAGCTGTAAGGATCATCGTTAGGCTTAGGTAGGAAATGCGAGTTGAAGTGAAGAAGTGACGACAATTCTGATAAGTCATTACATGTCTGATAAGCCATCAAGTTTCATTGTCAACCTAAGGCAGAGATAGTCAAAAGTAAAGAGGAGTTGACGACATTCCTGATAAGTCGTCAGAATCCTGATAAGCTATCACACACATCGTCGCCTATTCGAGAAAATATTGTGATCTATGATTTTGTTTCTATAATTAGGATGAAGTATTTAAAGCATATGTTAGGGTTTTCATTCATTATCTTGATCATCTTGAAATGGCTAGAACTTATTCCAAAGGCCAGTTTATCTCTCTTTGGGGGCTCTTAACTTAGAATTCAACTTTTAACTCTTTAATTTAGTTGTGGGAATTTTCTCTTGAACTTGGAAGAGAATCAACTTCAGACTTCATCTTTTGTAAGTTTAATTACTTTGAATGATGAATAAAATTGTTGCTATCTCTTTATTTTTCATGTGGCACTAAAACCCACAACTAGGGTTGTGGGATTTATAATTATTACTCCATGGATTTAATAGTTGGTTAGGGTTTGAGTGATTGTGGGAACATCTTGATAATTCTTTTGTATTAATTATTTTCTGTTGGTTGCAAACAATAGATCTCGCCTTATGTTGATTTGCTTGAACTGAGAAATAAACTAAAGGTAGTAAATTATCAACAAGGATTTGGGAAGGTTAAGTTCCCATCTAATGGTTAATATTGTAACAAGATTGATCAACTTGAGATAAAATAGTATGAATAGAATGATTTCCTAAGTTTGAGAGAAGTAGGGAGTTCAACATCTAAGTAGATTGAGAAATAGTTAGATGGACTGTCAAAACTGATAATTTAGTGTTTCCCACAAGTCATGAGAACCAAATACTACTGTCGTTGTTCGTTGGGGATTGATAATTATAGTGATCACAACCCTAGTTTCTCTCTATCATTGATTTGAAACACTGGAATTTTAGCTTGGAGTTTCTAAAGAGAACATGCATGTTAATAACTTCTGTTCAATTATTACAAACCCCTATTTTATCTTTTTGTATCATTTGTTTGAATTTAACATGTGATTAAATATAATAGATCTGCTTCTACCACTGGCCAGTTTATAGAATATTTTTAGCTCATGATTTAGTGATTTCACTATGCATCATAGCTTTTGCATACATACATGTTTTAAATGAATATTTTGGCAAATAACCTATATCCTCAATTTTAAAGCATGTTTTAAGTGTTTTCAGGACTAGAGAATATCTTACATAGTACATTCAAAGCATATCTTACATACTCTGTCCATTATGAAATACTAATTGCATACCTCTTCTACCTATATTTTTCATATGATGTCAATTCAGTGTTTACTATCAGGATCATAGTCAGCCAGATCATAGCATTTAACCAGTAGGTGATGAGTTCTTTTATTTTGAGGACTCAAATCAGTTATAGTTCTACAATTTAATTTCCTTATTCATATGTATTAATTCGGAATAGTTGGAGGTCATATCTTGGCTACCTATACTCAACATTAGTAGAGGCTTCATAGATAGTTAGTTAAAGTTATTGTATATAGCTTCAAATATTTTTTGTTTTATATTATAGTATTTAAGCTTTTAATAGTAACGTATTGAAATAACTTATCTCATGATTATACTTCTGCTCAATTAATTTAACTTTTATATATGATATAATTAGTTGCTCAATCATTATTCTAGTACCATGGGTTAGTTTGGGATCAGTTATTGTTCTAAGAACCGTGTTACAACTAGGGGGTAGATCAGGTTGTGAAAAACTTGGCATCAGAGAACAAGGTTTAAGTGCCATAGGGTGTCTATGAAGCCATGTATAGTGAAGTCTTACAGAACGGTAGGGAGACATCTGTACTTTTATTCCGGAGGCTTTATGATATGTTTCACTTCTTTCAATTCCAGATCATGTAATGAAGATATTCTATAAGAAATTTATACAGATTCTAGTATTACTCTATTCCTCGTAACTATGCTTTATATTTTGAGGTAATAGAAATAGTCAAGCTTAAATTCCTACTGAGAGAGTTTTCCCAGACAGTTCCCTCACACATTTATAAGATTACATGTGTGATAGAAAGGATCCCATCACTAATTTTATGTTCTAACAATTAAAAGAGTTAATTTTTTGTTTATGATAATCGTGCATTGAGCCAAAGTCAGATGTGCTCTTAGATCCCCTCTCAGAATCATATGGCAACATGACCTAGATTTAGAAACATAAGCCTAGAAGTATAGCAGTAGAAAAGTGGGGATAATGTTTATCTAAATTTAGTAATTATGTATCAATGGAACCAAAAAGGTGTTGTATGGATTGTAAGTAAATCTTTGAGAGAGATTTACAGACTATGGGGACTTAGAGTATGTTAGTGCTTTAGCGAAGATCGAGATTAGGCAACGACTAGAAATAAAGAGGAGCTTGTTAAGGTTGGGTATGTTCATCAATTTTTTTGGGTTAGTGTTTCATGATTATAATCGTATAGTAGTAAGTTAGTATAGTTGATTAAATGTTTTGGGGATATCCATGTTAAATGTTAGAAACTAAGTTTGAATTGTGGATGATTAAGCTAATAGAAAGATGTGTATTTAATTCTTGATTAAAAAGAGTAAACTCAGGGTATTTTGATAATTCAGAAAGTTCAAATTTAATAAGAATTTAAGTTATTGTGATGACTATTGAGGCTATAGAAATTTAAGAGTTGCATCTCAGAAGGAAGTACTAGCAGTGGGTTATAGTCTTTTAGGAAGATTTTAGTATTTATGTGTACTGTTATATCTCAAACTATAGAGTAGAGTCATTGTAGTTTAGTTTAGAATTTATGGAAGAGGTCCACAGACATAGAATAATGGATTTAATCTAATGGGTTGATGATAGAAATAGGAACCAAGTTAGGGGTTTAGATTCTAATAGTGATACTAGTGATTCTAGAACAATAATAGGGGAGAAAGATTGCCAACCCATTATTATCTCAGTTCAACTATTTGCAGTTCTGTCATTATGACACTTTACTCATGCCTTATAAGTTAGCTCTATGATCATAGCTTATATTATTGCACTTTATACAAAATCACATCCACTCCCAGTTCCTTATATAAGGAGTATAAGTTCATTCAGAAGTAAGACTCATATTCTATGAATTTATGAATTCTAATCTCAAGTAATATAGCTCATAACTCATCTATTCATGTTGTATAGTATGTTAAATTCTTGGTACTCATGATACATTGTTAATGACTAGTGAGATCACACAATATCGTGTATGCTCTCAAATCAAATCTCTTGAAAAAAAATTATTCAAATTATATTTTATTCCTTAGTACCCAGTTACAGTCGAATTCATAAAAATCGTTAAGTCAAGATTTCATAGTATCCTTCTTATATTAGAAACTCATGTTCTAGTTCTTCAGTGATCCTTATGGTGATGTTGTTGGCAGCTGAGTGATAGGCTTGAATGATTTGTTGATATACCTTGATATTATGGCTTGTGGTGGTTAGTGACTCTTTGATTAGTAAGAAAAATTGATTATTTAAGGCAATAAGAAATAATGTATATTAGCTTAAACTCTCCGAGTGGATATAGAATATAAATTCCCATAGTTGATACCAATGTTGTCATTTTAATGGTGGTTCTTTATATACCAAAGTATATCTTGAATGAGGTATGAATATGAAACTAGACTTATCTTTTAGAAACTTTAATATGGTCTATCCTTAAGAGAGTTAGAAAAGTTCAGCTAGTTATGTGGTGGATTTGTGAAGAACAACACAGTGGAAGAATGTTTCTATGTTAGAAGTTATCACCCCAATTGATTAAAGCATATTGTTCTATCCTTACTTTTGGCCTAGGATACTTTTGTATCCTAATAGAAAACTTCTAACCATAGATTTCTAATGTTCAACTCTAAGTCATTCCCATTTTACGAGCTTAGAATAGTGGATTTGGATGCCCAAACCATGTTATAATTCGTATCTAGATATCTCTTTCAGATTATGCCAAAAAATTTTCAGTTCCTAATGTTTTTAGAAACTCTAACAAGGAGAGTAAAAGCTAGTTGATATTCCTTTCTCAGTGAATCTTAGAAATTTTATGTCATTATATGTAACTTTGAGTTCTAATTATATTTTTGTGATAGGAATGCTTTATCTGAGTTATAAACTCTCAGTATGTGTCAGTCAATATATCCAATAATTTAATTGAGCGATCCGACAAACAAGCTTCTTTAGTTTTCCATCTTTTAATCTAGTCTTACTAAAATTTTCATTTATATTCCTTTCCCATGAGGTTTTTCATTTTTATTCATGCTATGGATGGCTTCAATTGAGTCCTTACTCCCAGTCTAAATTAGTCATAACTATTACAGATATCTAGATTCAAAAATCAATATTATGTTAGTTATCCAACTTCAAAAGTCGTTCGGACAGTACCCATAAGTTTGCTCATTTTTTGACCTATCAGAGTTTAAGTTGGAAATTAAGTTCATATCCATGGTCAACTAGTGGCCAAACCTAACGAGTCGTAGCCTAAGTTGTTGGGACTTTTTTCAAGAGTTTTCTAAATAATTTTGGAGGGGTTTTTAGGTATTTTCTCACCATTTTAATACCAAAACTATGTCTTTTAAGCGCTCCAAGGGATGAATCATTATATTAAAACACCCATAAGTCTCCTATTCCTCAAAATTTATTTAACACTTAAAAATTCTAGAGAGAGGAGATTTTCCTATCCAAGCAAGAAATAAGGCTTTTCATCTTTTGGCTCCAAATCTAAATATTTCACCAAGGCTTTAAACCTTAGGCATGTGGAAATTTAATAAGGGATTCCTTACATCCTTATTCCTAAAACCTAGTTGTAACATATGAATTCTAGTTATGAATTCTATAATTCCTATGAACTAGGTGATATTGCTCACCTATACCATATAAAGTGGTAGAGGACAGTCATTGTTAAATGCTCAACATTTATTTAGGTTAAATCCACGAGGACCAAGATTTAGATTTCAAGTCCTATAGGTGTCAAGATTAACAAAAAGATACCCAAAGTGTGCGCAACATAAAACACATAATGTAAAGTGGGGAGGGGTTTGGTTTGAAATAAGATGTTATCAATATAAAGTCATGCAACATACTAGAATAATTCTTTTATTTTAGAATTCAATTTTCGGAGGGATCTTGGGATTATCCCTACCCAAGGGAAAGTTGTTCATGGGATGATGATGGTTTGGTATAAGTTTTAAGTTTTGATAACATGGTAGGCTACATTAAAAATACTTGAGGCTAGTTTGTAAACAAGGCCTCAAGGATGTCACTCCTTTACTCTTTTGAGTAACTAACGAGTGAATCAATAAAAGCCACACAAAAACCCCAATTGGGCATCCCTATTGCTAGAAAGATGCCCATGACATAACCTATTGAAACATCCTAGGTTTTGGACATTAGAAAATTTCCTGGAGTTCTAATATTTAGACCCAATATGACTCATGGGTAAGAGACGTATGTTGGGGGTACAGGTGGTATAGTCCAGTTGTATACTAACCTGTGTTGGTTGGTAGGATGAATTTTGGTTACTGGAATGGGTACGACTTAGCGGTATGAGTCATATTGATGGTTATAGAACATTTGGTTCATTAACTTAATCTTAGACTTAGTTACTTAGGTTGGATCTAATTACGAGTGGCTCACCATAAGTCATAAGCCAGGGTATGAATCGTACCAGGGACTCATATAGTAGACATGTTCAATCCTCCAGGTATTTTATTCTGTCAAGGATGCGGGTCAAAGATATAGATCGTATGCTATGGTTATGACTTGGTTGGATGAGTGTATACTAGACAGTGCTTGATACAAGGTTTGAGGCCATGTTACAAACTGTGGATACCAATTGTATTGGGAGGGTACGACTCGAGAGGGTCAGTCGTATCCTTGTGATGGATTTTTGGTGCAACTTAAGTGGGGGTATTTTGTACATTTCCCCACTTATCCTAATAGGGTCCCATAACTTTTAAATTACTTGGGACGTTGTTTACTCTATTATTCTATTCATTAATAGTTAGAAACTCTTCCTAAAAACTTCATAATTCTCTCAAGTGCTTTTGGGCAAGGGGAGCTAGTGTTTCAACTAAGGGATCAATTTGGGGCTTGTCTTGTTGATTTCATTCTATCATCATCTTGGTTGAAGGCATATTCTTTTCCCTTGTCATTAATTTTACTTAAAGACATGGTTTTTATGAATGTTTTCATGATTTCATTGATTTTATAATTTTAGGTTTCCAAATATGATTTGGGAGTTTTGATATTAAATAGTTGGTTATGGTTTCCCATATTTTTATTTGTGATTTTATATGCATTAATGGTGGTTTTGGATAATTAGATTGCATGGAAATGGTTTAATGGTAATTGAAACTTATTTTGATCATATTATGCCCCCAATGTGATTGACAAAATTCTTATAAGGATATGTTCATTTCATTGACTATTTTTAATAGAACTCTTGCATGTTTTAAACTTGGTAAACGAATTATGCATGGTATAAACAGTTTGGAAAGGTTTTAGGATAATTGGTTATGCTTGTGGGGAACATGAAAGTCTCCCAAGTGGTTTAATATAGTAAATGGAAGGTCACTTGAAAGTCCCGTTAAACTTATAAATGGTTGGCTATGGATGTTACTTGAAAGTAAGGGTTGGTATGACGATACCAATATCAATGTCCTTGGTTAATAAATGGATAATGGTTTGGCTAATTATAAATTGGTTATAATTGGGCAGTAATGGCGGGAGGTGTAGGCAAGGCTTGGAAGGCAGAAGTCCTGGTGAGACAAACTTGAAAATCATATTTGCCGATATGAGGTTGGTCTTGGTGACCATGTGCATGACGCCATACTATTTTGGGGGGATGTATTAGTCATCCTATCAGTAGGGGGAGCTGAACCTATATAGCCCATGGGTGGTTTAGGATGACAAAGCTACACAAGCCATGTAAAGTTTTTAAAGGCATTCTAAACCCGATCCCTTTTCCTGGCAGGGTTATATATATATATATATTAATATATATGTATGATTGTGTACATATGGATGGTTTTACCTGGTTTTATAAATGACATTATTTTATCCTTACCCTAAGATCATGCTAGCGGTCACTCGCTAACCCCGTTTACTAGTGGCTGTATACCCACGCTATGTATGAACCAGTCATTCTACTCCTTCTTTATAGTGACTGACTTAGGGATCACATTTGGACTGAAGTACTGAGCTTCCATCCTTTCGGATGACTTCATTTATGATGTGGATATCTTTAGACATTTTAATTTATTTTAGATATTAGAGGTTTTGTGGTACTTCTATAGGTGAGAATGGGCAGGATCAGTATTGGTGTCAGCCTTGGCATTGGAATAAGCCAGTGGACTGACATCATTAGATGATATTGCAGGTTTTTCCGTCCTATTTAATTTTGGGATTAATTATATTATATTTTGGAATGTCTTTTGATATGACCTAACTTATGTCCCTTATTTTGGTATGGTTTTGAATAGTTATATTGGTGTTACGAGATTGTTGGACTCAGTTGGGTCGGTCATGGTTTTTATATATTCTTTGAGTCTTTATGTGAGTTGTTACACTATTTTATTACATGCTCAAAATTCAACCAACTCAGGGCAGGCAACTGGAGGTTGGGTTGGGTAATGGGGGTCATCTCTGGTCCCGATCAGATGTGTGATGCCTATTTTGACAAGGCCCTAGGGTGGGTCATGTCAAGTTGGTATTAGAGCCTAGGTTCATGGTCAATTGGAGTCCATAAAGCCCTGTTAAGTAGAGTCTCTTTTAGGGGTGTGTAGCATGCCACACTCATAAAGGAGAGGTTACAAGGCATTTAGGAATGTTTTACTTTCTTGGTATTCTATTTTAAAACTTGGAGTTTTAGTCTTGGAATCTTCTCTAATCCTTATTTGTTTGTCGGTCAGATCATGACTCGTAGATCTAGAGTAGAAGAAAATTTTTCTATCCCATCTGGGTGTATGCTGAGAGGGTGCATCCTACTTTTGGGGTTCATCTTTGATCTCACATTCCTATCCCTAATAGTTTTGGAGTTCCACTAGTTACTACTAGTCCTCCTCAAGGTGAGGTGACTTATGCAGAATTTCATTAGTCTATTCTGCTGAGGCCACAAGGGTTAGCCAATTTATGAAGATGAATCCTTCTACTTTTTTCTAGAGTAAAGGTGGAGGCGGATTCACAAGGCTTCTTTAATGATATGGAGAAGATATTTTGACTGATGTAAGCCACTAATTTGGAAGGGGTAAACTTTACAGCTTATCAGCTCAAAGATATTACATATCAGTGGCGTGAAGAGTGGGATAGGGATAAAAGAGATGTGGAGGAGTTGTCCTTTTGGGATGCCTTCTCTGGTGTTTTTTGGGATCATTTCTTTCTTCAAGAGTTGAAGGAATAAAAAATAAAATAGTTAGTAAACCTCAAGCAGGGGATAAAGTCTATCAAGTAATATTCCTTGAAGTTTCATCAATTGTGAAGGAATGCTCTTGATTTGGTGGCTAACATGAAGTCTAGAATGAGGAAGTTCACTTCTGGGTTGAATTGGGATCCGATTTTAGAGAGCAAGACTACTTTGCTATCAAGGATATGAACATCTCTAGGTTTACTGTTCATATGCAGCAAGTAGAGAATGAAAAGAGGAATCAGGTAGAGTTTGGAGATAGAAAGGGTAAGGCAGGGTAAGAGGAATAAGTTTTCTGACCAGGGAGCTGCTCAGTCTCAAGGTGGTCGAGATGGTGGCAAATGACAGAAAAAGAAGTGGGGGAGTTCCACTACCTAGTTTTTTGCTAGTGCTCCTTATCAGTCGAGAGACAGGCATCATTATGGAGGTAATAATTTTTGGGTGCAGGTTGCCTAATCTCTGGCAAGCGAAGGCCAGTTAGTTTCTTTATGTCCTTTTTGTCGATTTTGTGGTCATCCTCATCAGGTTTATTTCAATGAAGAAAAAGACAAATGTTTTAAGTGTGGCCAGGTAGGTCAATGGCTTAGGGATTATCCAGTTAATAAGGTTGCTTTGGGGGCGAATAAGATTCCTGTGGCTTCATATTCTGCTCTTACACCCGGTGGTATGACATCTTTTTCTATTATTGCTCTTGGTTCTAGTGTTGGTTAGAATAGTTTGTATGCTTTCGCATCCCGATAGGAATCTGAGGCATCACCTGATGTCGTTATTGGTGCATTATAACTTTTATCTTATGATGTATATTTTTTGATTGATCCAAGTTCTACTCTCTCTTGTGTGACTCTATATGTGGCTGTATCTTTGGGTTTTGATTTGAAAGTTATTTCAGATCCTTTTTATGTTTCTACCTAAGTAGGTGATGCGATTATTGCTATGAGAGTTTATAGGTGGTGTGGTATTTATTCGTGGCAAAAAGATCTTGGTGGATCTGTTTGAGTTGTTTGTGGTAGATTTGATATTATTTTTGGGATGGATTGGTTAAACTCTTGTTATATGTCCTTAGATTATCGGACCCATAGGGTCATCTTTAGGTTCCCTGGTAAGTCAGTTATAGAATAGGAGGGTGTTTCTTTAGATCCTAGGGGGATGTTTATTTCCTATCTTAGAGATCGCAGGTTAATCGCTAAAGGTTGTCTTTATCACTTGGTCTGGGTTAAAGATTCTAACTCAAAAGGTCCTTTTTTTCAGTCAGTTCTTGTGGTTAATGAGTTTCCTCAGGTTTTTTCGGATGATCTCCCTAGTGTTCCTCCAAATAGGGAAATAGAGTTTGATATTGATCTAATTTTGGACACTCGTCAAATTTCCATTCCACCATATATGATTGCTCTGGCTGAGTTAAGGGAACTCAAGGAGCAACTTAATGATCTTCTAGATAAGGGGTTTATTCATCCTAGTGTATCTCCTTAGGGTATACCGGTGTTGTTTGTGCAAAAGAAAGATGGTTCTCTTTGGATGTGCATTGACTATAGGCAGCTGAACAAGGAGATGGTCAAGAACAAGTATCCTCTTCTAAGGATAGATGATCTGTTTGGTAAGTTGTAAGGTTTCAAGTTCTTTTCTAAGATAGATCTTTGGTCTGGGTACCATCATCTAAAGATTAGGGAGGTGGATATCCCTAAGATGACTTTTTGTACTCGAGTTAGGTTGACTAATGCTCTAGTGGCATTTATGGATATGATGAATAGGGTTTTCTATCAGTATTTGGATCTTTTCATCATTATATTTATTGATGACATTCTGGTTTATTCAAAGAGTAAGGTGGATCATGCTAATCACTTCATGTCAAGTTGCAGATCTTAAAGTAATAGCAGTTATATTTCAATTTCTCTAACTGCGAGTTTTGGTTGAACGCTGTGAATTTCTTTGGTCATATTATTTCTAGCGAAGGGATCATAGTGGATCCGCATAAGGTTTTTATGGTGAAGAGGTGTCCTAGACCTACGAATCCATCTAATATTTGGTACTTCTTGGGTTTAGTTAGGTATTATAGGCGGTTTATAGAAAGCTTTTCATATATAGCTGCTCCTTGACTAAGTTAACTCAGAAGAAGGTTAAGTTTTCTTGGTTAAATGATTTTGAAGGGAGTTTCAAGTAGTTGAAGTATAAGTTAACTTCGGTTCCAATTTTGACTTTGCCAGAGGTCAATGATGGGTTTGTGATTTATTGTGATGCATCTTGGGTAAGGCTAGGTTGTGTGTTGATGAAGCATGGGAAGATGATTGCCTTTGCTTCCAGGTAGTTGAAGGTACATGAGAGGAATTATCCCACTCATAATTTAGAGCTATTGGTGGCTGTGTTTGCTTTGAAAATATAGTGGCATTATTTATGTGGTGTTCACATGGATATCTTTTCTGATCATAAGAGTCTACAATATGTGTTCACCCAGAAAGAGCTGAATCTTAGGCAGAAGAGACGGCTTGAGCTTCTCACATTTTATGATATGAGTCTTCACTATCATTAGGGTAAGGCTAATGTGGTTGCTGATGCTCTTAGCAGATTATCCATGTGGAGTTTGGCTCATGTATAGAAAAGAAAGTAAGAGTTGGTGAAGGATATTCACCGTATAACTAATCTTGGGGTTTTCCTCTTGGACTCCAATGATGTTAGTGTGGTGGTGCAAGAAGTGGTTCAATAGTCTCTTTGTGTGGAGATTAAGGAAAAACAAGTGCTAGATCCTATCTTTATAAAAATCAAGAGTGACATTAGTGAACAAAAGGTAATGGTGTTTGATATCGATGTTGATGGTACTTTAAGGAACCAAGAGAGGTTGTGTGTTCCTGATATCGACGGGTTATGACAAAGGGTTTTGACTACGTCTCATGAGTCACACTATGTTGTTCATCCCGGATAAACTAAGATATATCATGATCTCAAGGAGATTTTTTGGTGGAATGGTATAAAGAGAGATATTGCTGATTTTGTGTCCAAGTGCATGGTGTGTCAAAATTTTAAGGTTGAGAACATGAGGCCATGAGGGTTGTACCAAGAAATTAATTTTCCTAGAAGTGAAAGTGATAAATATAGACTTTGTTACCGATCTTACTGGGTCTTGGAATCAAGATGATTCGATTTGGGTCACAGTGGAAAGGATTACTAAGTCTGCACACTTTTTTCTAGTGTGGACTACCTTCTCGTCGGTGGATTATGCAAAGCTGTATCTTTAGGAGATTGTGCCGCTTCATGGGGCACCTATTTTGATTATTTCTGATTGTTGTAAACCATTTAAATCTTACTTCTGGCAGTCTTTTCAGAGAGGGTTGGGGACTAAGTTGAGTCTGAGTACTGCTTTTCATCTACAGATGGATGGATAAGAGAAGAGAACTATTCAGAAATTGAAGGATATGCTTTGGTCCTGTGTGATTGATTTTGGTAGCAGTTGGGTTGAGCATCTGCCTCTATGGGAGTTTGCTTAAAACAATACCTATAATTCTAGTATTAGTATGGCTCCTTTTGATGAATTGTATGGTAGGAAGTGTAGATCTCTATTTTATTGGTTTGAGCATGGTAAGGGAGACATGTTTGGTCCCTATTTTGTTTACCAAGCTATGTAGAAGGTGATGGTGATTTGGGATAGGCTTAAGGCTTCCCAAAGTCGCCAAAAGTCCTATGAAAATTTTAGGCATAGAGAATTGGAATTTGAGGTTGGTGATAAGGTTTTTCTCAAGGTATCACCCATGAAGGGAGAAGTACGGTTTAGCAAGAAGGGTAAGCTTAGTCCCTAGTATGTGGGTCCTTATGAGATTTTGAGGAGAGTTGGTAATGTTTTTTTATGAGCTAGAGTTGCCTTCTAAATTAAGCTTGGTTCATCCGGTCATTCATGTTTCCATGATGACAAAGTGCATCGGTGATCCTTCTTTGGTTGTTCCTTTGGAAGGGCTTGATCTCACGAATTCTTTGTCATATGAAGAAGTTATGGTTGACATCCTGGATAGGAGGGTTCATCGATTGCGTACTAAGGATGTGGCTTTAGTTAAGGTTCTTTGGAGGAACCATAAGGTGGAAGAAGCTAAGCAAAAGAGGATATGAACTCACAATATTCGCATTTTTTTTTGCTCCCGGGATTCATGCGGAAGGTATGTGTCTTCAACATATCTTTCCTTTTAGAGTTTGTTAAAGAAAAGATTAATATCTTGGCCTCTTTGTTTAGGAACTTTGTTAAAGATTTGGAGTTTATTTTATAATGCAAATTACTCTTGCGTATAGATACCCCTAACTTGTTCGTCATTCGGGGACAAACGTTCCTAGTAGGAGAAACTGAAACACCCTAGTTTCTAGACCTTAGAAAATTTCTCGAAATTATGATCTCTGGACCCAATACGACTCATGGGTACGATCCGTAAGTTGAGGTACATGTGGTATGGTGAAGTTGTATACTGAATAGTGTTGGTTGGTGAGATGGGTTTTGGTTACTTGAATGGGTACGACTTAGGGGTAAGAGTTGTATTAGTGGTTATAGATCATTTAGTTTCTTAACTTAACATTAGACTTGGTTGCTTAGGTTGGATCTGAGTACGAGTGGATCATAATAAACCATAAGCTAGGGTACGAATCATACTAGAGACTCGTATGGTAGACATCACTCAATCCTCCTGGTATTTTATTCTTCCAGGGATACGGGTCATAGATATGGATCATATACTGTGGTTACGATATGGTTGGATGAATCGTATGCTGGACAGTGTGTGATCCAAGGGTTGAGGCCAGGTTATGAGTGTTGGATACCAATCATATTGGGAGGGTACGACTCGTGAGGGTCAGTCGTATCGCTGTGATGGTATTTTTGGTGCAACTTAAATGGGGGTATTTTGCACATCTCTCCACTTATCCTAATAGTGTCCCACGACTTCTAACCTACTTGGGAGGTTCTTTACCCTATAATTCTATTCACTAAAACTTATAAAATCTTTCTAAACACTTCATAATTCTCTTAAGGGCTTTTGGGTAAGGGGAGCTAGGGTTTCAACTAAGGGATCAATTTGGGGCTTGTCTTGGTGATTTATTTTCGTTATCATCTTGGTTTAAGGAATTTTGTCTTCCCTCAATGTTAATTTTACTTAAAGGCATGGTTTGTATGAATGTTTTCATGATTTTATTGATTGTATGATTTTGGGTTTTCAAATATGATTTGGGGGATTTGATATTAAATGGTTGGTTATTGTTTACCATTGTTTTAATTATCTTTTAATATGCATTACTGGTGGTTAAAGATAATTGGACTACCTGGGAATGGTTTAATGGTAATAGAAATTGGTTTTTGTGATATTATGCCCCCAATGTGTTTGGCAAAATGCTTATAAGGATATGTTCATTGCATTGCCTACTTGTAATGGAACTCTTACATGTTTTAAACTTGTTAAAGGAATTATACATGGTCTAAATGGTTTGGAAAGGCTAAAGGGTAATTGGTTATGCTTGTGGGGAACATGGAAGTCTCCCAAGTGGTTTAATATGGTAAATAGAAGGGCTGATGAAAGTCCCCTTGAACATATAAATGATTGGCAATGGATAATACTTGCAAATAAGGGATAGTGTGACAATACCAATATCAGTGGCCTTAGTTATTAAATGGAAAATGGTTTTCATAATTGGAAATTGTTTTTAATTGGCAATAATGGCGGGAGGTGTAGCTTATCTGTGGAAGGTAGGGGTTTTGAGGGGGGACTGATGTTGGGTGTATTTATGCAATCTAGCGTCACTATTCTTGTATTTTTAGCCATGTGTTGATGACGATTATAAGATATAATGGTTTATAATGATATAAATGTGTTAAAATATGTTTATATGGTTCAAGGTGAATTCTAAGCAAGTTTGTACCAAAAAGAATAATCAATTAGACTTCAATAGAAAAAACTAGCCGTTCTAGCGTAAGCTAGGTGCTTGTCTAGCCTCTCTTGTTGGATTCTATTGATTTCTATGTGTTTCTTATGGTTTTAAATGTGTTATTATATGTGTAAATAAGTTTTATGAGTGTACAAGGGTCAAGTGGATCAAGACAAGAGTCAAAACAACAAGTTAAAGATCAAAGTGAAATTTGCCTATGCTTAGCTCTTGTTTCTATTTCATTGAGTTGGATGTTGTGTTGTTTTGAGCTCTAAATTGTTGTGTTTAATGCTATAGTATTCTTGGTGAATGGATAATGATGATATATAAAGGATATGAAAGGTTCAAATTAAGTGGAAATAACTCGAAAAGGCTTGGAATGGATCATGGAAGCACAAAACACAACTTGACGCCAATTTGGACACCTTAAAAGTATTAAGAGAGTGTGGGCGCGTGGTAAGGAGTATGGGAGTGTGCGACACATCAATAGACTCAGAAGGGACCCAAAAAAGTGTGTACGTGCGATATGCATGTGTGTCATGCTCTATTAAGGTGCAATACAGTATGCACCGCTTGCTTTACTTCAAGGGTCCAATGCCTTAGAGAAATTTAAGAAGCCAACTTCCAGTGAGTGCATACGAATAGCATGTGACACTTGCTCCACTCTACATGTGGGATTTTCACTCCAATTCGACTCCAACACGGACTTGGATTACCCTTATGCTATATATACATGTTGTTTCACTTTTTACATACTTTTTGACGTATTTTGGAGATCAATGGGCTGCTACAACTTCATAATTAGGTTTTTATTAATTTCATTTAGTTCATACATATTTTTAGTCGTTAATTGCAACCTTGTGATTACAATTATGACTATGCATGGCTAAACTCCCTATTTCTTGGATTGAAGCCAAGACCACGAGTATTGTAGTTTTGAATTGAATTTGTTTGATTTGCTTATCACTGTTGGTTGTTTGCTTATTCTTCTTATAACTATTGTCGACCTTGTGAACATGGGAGAGGGAATAGGGAGATAGAACATGGGAATAAAAAGAGTATGGTTTATTTTTTCTGTATGAAATAAGAGATTCAGATTATTATCTAGGACAGGGATGTACTTAGATACCATACTTGATCCATATGTAGGATGATATTTGTAAAGAACTTAAGTGAATCATTATATCCCCGCTAAACGATGTAGTTGTAATGTTAAACTTAGGCAAACGATTAGAGGTTGGGAAACCGTAATCATGCAATAAACCCTACGAATCAACAACCACAATAAGTAGATTAACGAATGAAGTTCAAAACATAATAAGATTGTTTGAAGTGCTTCAACCCTTGGTTTTATCCTATTGATTGTCTTTAGATCTTTACCTACGTTTTGTTTATTTTCTTGCAATTATTAACTACAAACTCTCTTTTTGGTTACACTTGCATCAATTGAATCGAAACAGTGAACTGAAATTAAATCGTTGCCAAATCATGTCTCTGTGGGATTGATATTTGGCTTTCTTAAAGGCCACTATATTACTTGTCAGACCACGTACACTTGCGTGTGCTCTTGAGCTATCACAAGTTTTTTGCGCTATTTCTGGGGACTTGTTATTTGGAAATTGTTTATTTTAGTTTTAATTTTAGGTTTATTTGGTGTTTTTTTGCTTGGTCTTGGTTTTGTTCTTGCAGGAAATAGGTTTAAGTTGATAAGCTGGCAAGGGAACGAGAGTTGGTAAAACCAAGCCTAGAACTCGAGAAACTTTACCATCAACTCAGGAGAGAAGCAATTCTTCTCCCTAGAATTCCTCAAATCCAAGAAGGCCAAGAGAATACTGTTCCTATGGCTGAACAACAAGCAGCTGGTAGGAAGGTTAGGGAAGTGGCAGTCCCACTTCCAACGAACTTGACTTCCCAAATTCAAAGACCGACAACTGGGGGGAATTTTGAGTTGAAACATAATATGATACAACTTCTTATTAGCAGTGAAAGTTTGCAGGGCTTTAACACGGGGATCCCCAAGTACACTTGAAGACCTTCATTGAGCTTACAGATACATTCACTCCGACTGGGGTGACTCCAGATTATATGAGGCTGACAATGTTTCCCCATTCACTTTTGAGGGAAGCTAAAAGGTGGTTGAATGCGAAGCCGACCAATTCAATTACATCATGGGATGACTTAGCCAAAAAGTTCTTCATCAGATTCTTTCCATTAGGCAAGACTGCCAGACTTTGTAGTTAGATAGTGAGCTTCAAATTGAAGCATGATGAAAACCTCTATCGTTCTTGGGAATGCTTCAAGGCTCTTATTCGGGAGTGTACACGCCACCAACAGTCAAATGAGGTACTTTCTCATACTTTTGTAGATTCTCTTGATTATAATTCAAAGATTTTGCTAGATTCAGCCGCAGGTGGTCAAGCGCTGAAATTGACTTATGATGAGCTATACACATTCATAAACTGATTAGGACAAGGAAATCCAGATTGCCATTCAGATTCTAGAAGTGCCACAAAAAGAATTGCGAGTGTATTAGAGGTAGACCAATTCACAGCCTTATCAACGCAGGTTTCTACACTACAAAATTTGATCTCAACACATCATTTAGTAGCATGAAGTTGGGAGAAACACAACCTGCAGCAACAGTCAATGCCGTCCAACAAGCCACAGGTTGGTGTGAGGTATGCAGAAATAATATCCATTTAGCGGCCATTTGTGCTTCAAATCTTAAATCTATGATGTATGTAGGCAATGCTCAAAGGCCACATTATGGTAATGTCTATAACATAAAGTGACAGACTCAACCAATATATTATCCATGGTACGCCCCACTACCACAGGCCCAACCAAGTCAGTCAACTAGTAACATGGAGGAGATGTTAAAGCAGATCCTAGCCAATCAGACCCAGTTTGCTGCAGACCTAAAAAATTTTCAAGCGACTACTAGAAGTTTAGATTTGTAAGTGGGATAGAATTAAAAAATGTTGAATACTAGGCCACAAGGTAGTTTGCCAGCTGATACAGCAACTCCAAAGTAGGTTATGGCAATCATCTTAAAAAGTGGTAAAGAGCTTCAAGAAGAACCTCCCAAGGCAACAAAGGAGGTAGATTCTTATATGTTGACCCAAAAGGTAAATGAAGAAGTTGCTAAAAATTTAAGAAAGTCTGAGTACTTGAATAAAAAAGTTGTTGAACCAGAGAAGAAGAAGATGATGCTAGTGCCCTTCCCTCAAAAGTACATAAAAGAAAAAGAGGATGCCTTGTTCAAAAAGTTCATTGACACATTCATAGAGTTGCATATTAATTTACCCTTTCTAGATGTTTTGCAGAGTATGCCTAAGTATGCAAAGTACTTGAGGGATGTGGTGGCAAAGAAGGTAAAAATGCAAGATGTGGGAGCAATCACACTAACTGAAGAGTGTAGTGCTATGATGACTCAAAAAATTTCCAAGAAATTAAAAGATCAAGGGAAGTTTGCTATTCCCATACAAATTGGGGGAAAGGAAGTACATACACTAAGTGACTTGGGGGCAAGCATAAATTTGATGCCTCTATCATTTTTTAGAAAATTCGGCTTAGGAGAGCCTAGCGAGACACAAATGGTTATGCATCTTGCAGAAGGATCCATAGCATATTCAGAGGGAATCATTGAGGATGTCCTCATAAAAATTGGTAAATTTATTATTCTTGCTAATTTTTTTGTTCTTGATTTTGTGACAGATGAACAGGTACCAATTATTTTGGGGCGCCCATTCTTAGCCACTGGAGGGATTTTAATTGATGTTAGAAAAGGAACGCTCAAGATGAGGGTAGATGATGAAGTGGTGGTATTTGATGTTTACAAGGCTCCCATTGAAAATCCCTTATATAAAGATTTATGCATGATCAATGTGTTTGAAAGGAATGAGTGTGGGGTGCCTAAGCCACTAAAGACCTCTTTCGAATACTTGATTGCACGACCTATGATAAAATAACCATTTACCAACATGTTACAAGGTAAAAGAGGTTTGGATAGAATGAAAAAATGGCTCCCAAAAGGGAGTAAAAGGGTAAAGGAATATGGTTGAGTTGAGTTGGATCGTGCCGCGACACTAAATCAGGCGCTGCTTGGGAGGCAATCCAAGTTAAATTAGGTATGTTTTATTTTCATTTTTAGCTTTTATTTTATGAAGTTTTTTTGTTTTTGGTTGAGTCACAGGTTAATGGAAAGTCTGAGTACCATAATCTTGAGCTTGAAGTATGGCAAAGATTGAGTGTGGGGTCCCATGGATCTCATTCATGTAAAGATGCTATTAGCTAGGCCTAGAGGCCCCAGGGAGTATTTCTATATTTATACTTTTAAATTCACATTAGGGAAAAAGTAGATTTTTAAGTGTGTGGTGGGAAATTCCTAATTTTTGGGTCAATTTAAAAATTTAAATTTTTTTAGGTTAGAAATAAGTGATATATTCTTGTTGGTGCTAATTTTGATTACATGATACAAGTGGGTTTGATTGTATAAGCATGTTGATTGAATGGATTACTATTTTTGAGACTCTTAGGGTCATGTTTATGACTCTAGTACTTGTTGGTCTAATTTTGAATTTGTGCTATTGTGTGGTTGGGAGTCTATGATGATCCTATTGAGTTGAGCATGTGCCATCTGTGTGTAAGGTTTTTTTTGTATAGTCCTTGTTGCATGTGATGTCTAGAACTTGCCCGTGTGTGTGTGAAGTGAAATAAAGAATGTGGGTTTAGGAGATGATATAGGCATTTCTTTGATAGCCTTGTTTTATACCTTCTCTTTTTACTACCTTGGTGTATAATCCTAGTTAAATCCCATTGAGCCTTTAGCTTTTTCTTTGGTACCCTAATAAGTAGCCTAATTCCCTTTTTGGATAGACCCTAATTTGATCCAAAATATCTCTTAAGTGCTTTACTAATAATGATAATTGAGAGAGGAGTTTGAGAAATTGAAAAAAAGGTGTAATTGATGCCCCAAGGTAATAGTTATTAGTGTATAATTGATGTGTGGTGGATGGTTGTGATATAATTTATGTTAAAATTATTGCCATGATTGTGGAAAAAGAGAAAAATCGATTCTTGTGGTAGTAAACTATGCGTCCACCATGTGTTTGTAAAAATGCTTAAAAGAGATGGGGCAAAAACAAAAGGTATGGGAGGATGAAAAAGTGTAATTTGGTTGTTGGAGATTGATTGTAAATGTATAGTGTAGTGTATTAAAGCGCTTAGAGAGGTTAGTCACTATTTCCAAATAGTTCCTACCCATCCCTTAGCGTACATTACAACCTGAAAAAGACCTACTTGATCCTAAGATTTACATTCGACTATCGGTGGAGCATTACACTAAGGGCAAGCCTATTTTTTATTGTGCGTAACTTGTGAATTCCTTTTGAGAGTTAGCGTAATTTGATTCTTGTACCCATCATGTTATTGATTGCATTATTGTGAGGATTATTGGTGACTCTCTTATTCTGAGGGGGCACATGTTCAAACATGGGTGATTCGTAAGATGATTTTGATTGAGAAATAAGCATGAGTTTTCCAACTAGGTGAGTCTATTCTTGAGGTTAGGATGTTCTGGAGTAGTGTTCATGAGCCTTCAATGGTGTAAATAACATGCTTAGCGTAGTAACTTGTATTCTATGTAGTCATTGTAGTTCTAACTTGAGTGTTGCATTTAGCTAAAGTGTTGAGTCTTCATACTTGATGATTATTGTAGTCAAAAGTTTTTTGAGGACGAACAAGGATTTAAGTGTGGGGTGGTGTGATGTTGGGCGTATTTACACACCTAAGCACCATAATTTACCCATGTTTTAGCCAAGTTTTGAGGATAAAATATATAATTCTTGCACTTTTAGTCCATTTTCCTTTAAGTGAGCTGACCTACGTGATTAGCATGGTTTTCAGGTATTAATGATGGAGATTTCAGCACTTTATGGACTTGTGAGCAGCAAAGGAAAACTTCACATTAGAGGGAAGGCAGCTTTTGGAAGCTTGTGGACTAAATGTGACGCATGGAAAATTTATCCCGGGCAAAATCAGTATTTCTAAATACTTAGGGATGTAGCAGTAATTTAGTAGCCAAGGACATTATAAAAACCCTATTGCTGAATTTTTCAGCAAGTTGTTTTCATTATTCACGTTACAGATTTTGTAAGTTTGGACAGAGAAAAACGGCTTCCTTGAGCAACGGTTAGAGGGAAAACGTCAACCCCTAGTTGGACGCAAAACTCATCCCCATCGTGAGATTATTCTAACTTTGGTATGATGATGATGTCTTCGTTGATTTCCGTTGTAATCATGAGTAGCTAAACTTCTCTGTTAGGGTTATGGAAGCCTCGTAATATACTATCTATTACTATGAGTTTGTGAATTCTTGATGTGTATGCTACCTATATCATTACTCCCTTCGTTTTAATTAAATTCTTATGGTTGCAAACATAGAGAATATGCCAGTATAGCGTTAACTTGTTCGAGAGAAAAGTTACATGTTTGGAAAAGAGAGTGTGACAAGAAAATTGGGTTTCCAACCCCTGTTTACACGTTAATGCCTTAACCGAATTAACTTTCTTGGAGAATTTGTACCATTCGTTATACACTTTAGGCTCGGGAGAGCTAAAGTGAAATAATCCTTGATGGTTGGGAAACACTTGGATTTACAATTAGAATACGAATCTCTATAAGTGCATGCATGTCTAAATTCCGCATTACTCATAGTTAATAGATACGTAGAACTTACAAGGTGGACATAACCCTAACTTATTATTCTCTGTGCTTAAATCTTACTAAATACATCGTTTCATTCGTTACTTTGATATTATTAATTCACGCATAATCAAATCCCTCCTTTTTTCGTAGAATTTTCGACCAACAGTCTACTAATAATTGCGACACTTAGTGACCAAGTATTCCCTGTGGGATTCGACACCCAACCCAGTTGGGTTCTATATTTGACAGCGACCGCTTACACTTTCTAACGAGAGCTGTAGTTTGGGCGTTATCAAATTTTGGCGCCGTTGCCGGGGAATATGGTTGTCAACTAAGTTTGTGATAGTTAATAGACCCTTTGGTCAAAGATTCTTGAATTTTACTTTGTGTTTGTTGTTTTTGTTTTGTTCAGGTTTGGTAGAGTGCATGCCAAATACACAAAGTTCTGGTCAGCCATTATTACCTCTAAATACTGAACCACATCTTATTGGCAGAATGGATGCACAACGAGACATTGAAAGAAGGGCTGCTCAACTGGAGCAAGCTAGATTAGCTGCATTGGCAGCTGCTCAAGTGCATCAACAGAATATTGATAACCCAGGTCGGGCAACAAATCTTGATGAAGAGGACCTGGGCGATGATGAGTTACTAAATCCTAGGCGTACAGATGAGGTGGCAGCACCTGTACATAGGAGAGATCGTCAAGCTAGAATGAGACCTGAACGCCGAGATGTGCAGGCTCCTTTTGAGGACGATGATGACGATCTTGATAGAGCTGGTGCCACAGGGGCTATTATTCCTCCACCCTTGGCACCCGGAGCCAAGTTCAATATCACTAGCACCATGATTCAGCTATTGCACCTCAAGGGATTATTTGGTGGACTTGCAGGCGATGATCCGAATATGCATCTGATCAATTTTATGTCAACATGCAAGTCGTTTGACAATCCAGGAGTTGGACAAAATGCAATTTGGCTGCGCTTATTTCCATTGTCTCTATCTGGAGAGGCAACTCTATGGTTGAACGGGCTAACTCCTGACTCTATTACTAATTGGAGGCAACTGAAAGACGCTTTCCTAGAAAGATTCTTTCTGCCATCTAAGAGAGCCCAATTAAGAGACGAAATAAGCAATTTTTGACAGCTTCCAACTGAAGCTCTCCACGAAACATGGGAGAGGTTCAAGAAGAAGCTTATGCGGTGCCCAAATCATCATATGACCAATGTCCACTTGATGGAGATATTATACAGGTCTTTGAATTCGGTGACTAAGCCAGTGGTTGATAATGCTGCAGGTGGGTCATTCATGGACCTTACTTTTAATGAGGCAAATGATATGCTAGATCGTATGACAAAGCAGAGTAGAGCTTGGCATACCAGGGATTTTGAGGTAGCAAGCTCTACTGTATCTATTGGCTTGACGGCAGAACAAAGGCGAAGAGAAGAGGAACGTGACCAGGATATGGCTCACATGAAAATTCAGATGGACCTTCTTACCAAGTATTTATTATCAGGGAAGACAGAAAAGGTTAAGGTCGTTGTATCACAGGGAAGAGATGAATCTGATTCTGAGGAAGAAGCTAACTACTTGAATAATCAGGGGGGTTTCCGAGGCAATGCCCAAGGAAACCAAGGTCGGAACTATTATGATAAATCTGGATACAAGGACCGCAATCAAGGTAGTTGGAAGAATAAGACTGATAGGAGAGGTTTGTACGTTCCTCCTGGAAACCATGAGGTTGCGGTATCTGGCTCTGGGAAGATGTCCATGGAAGATATGATGGCTAAGCTGTTGAAAGGAGTGGAGTCAACCAACACAGGAGTAACTGAGGTAAAGAATAATTTGTCATCAATAAATCAATTGGTTGATTCGCATTCCACTTCAATAAAATAGCTGGAACAACAATTGAGTCAACTATCAGCGGCATTCAACCAAAGAAAAGCTGTCACCTTACCTAGCAACACTATGCAAAATCCAAGGAATGATGGATCATGTATGGGTATTACTATCGGGAGTGGTAAAGTGTTGGAAAATCCATCCAAAAGCAAGTAGGTGGTTGATAATACAAAAGAGGATGTTATTGAAGCAGATTGTGATGATTCTGTAGAAGCTAAAAATTATACTGAGAACGTTCATGATGTTACCCCTAGATGTCTGCATCCTAAAAAGATCAAAAATCGGAAGCAAGATAAAAAGGAAGCGGTGGAGAAAACTATTCCCCTTCCACCACCACCTTTTCCTCAGAGACTGAAGAAGAAAGCTGATGATACAATGTTCAGTAAATTCATGACTATGTTGAAGCAGGTGACTATTAATGTGCCTTTGGTGGAGGCACTGGAGCAGATGCCAGGGTACACCAAATTCATGAAGGACCTTTTGACAAAGAAAAGAGAAGCAAGTTATGAACTGGCAGATGATGTTCATCATTGCAGTGCAATTGCCACGAGATCTTTAGTACAGAAGAAGGCAGATTCTGGTGCTTTCACTATTCCTTGCACGGTGGGATCTATGAATTTTACTAAGGCATTGTGCGATTTGGGTGCTAGCATCAATTTGATGCCGCTATCTATTTATAGAAAGTTGGGGTTGGGCGATCCTACACCAACCAATATGCGGCTTGTGATGGCAGATAGGTCGGTAAAATGACCTGTTGGTATCTTATATGATGTACTGGTGAAGGTTTCTACCTTCATTTTTCCCATAGACTTTGTTATTTTGGATTGCGAGGTGGATTCTGAAGTTCCCATAAACTTGGGTCGTCATTTCCTCACAACTGGAAGTGTGCTTATTGATTTACGAGCTAATGAGCTATTATTTCGGCTGAATGATGAAGTGGTCCGTTTTGATGTATGCAAATCAATGAAGCATCCCAAAGATATGAATGTGTTCTCTGTAGCTGATGTTTGTTATGAGGATGAGAAAGACTTATCTGTAGAGAAGCAGCTTAGTGTTGAGCCATTGGCTGCTGTGCTTATGAATGTTGAGCATGAGGATGTTGAATATTATTAAGAAACTATTTATGCTCTAACAGGAATAGGGTCCTATTCTCATGCTCCTAAGAAGCTGGACCTTGATCTTAAAAATCGACTTTCACCAACAACGAAGACTTCCATTGCAGAGCCACCAGTGCTAGAATTGAAAGAGCTCCCCAGTCATCTAAAGTATGCATTCTTGGGAAGTGGAAATACACTTCCGGTGATTGTTGCGGCTGATTTAGGTGAACAGCAAGTAGCGACTCTCATCTCTGTTCTGAAGAGATACAAGAGAGCCACTGATTGGACTATTGATGATATAATTGGTATCCCTCCTGGGATATGTATGCACAAGATTCATCTCGAAGAAGATTGCATGCCCACAATTAAACATCAGCGTCGTCTGAATCCATTCAGAAAACGATGCATCATATATCTCGATGAAGTCTAAGTAATCGAGATAACTATGTCGTGCCGCGACAATAAATCAAGTGCTAGATGGGAGGCAACCCATTATTTTTAATCATTTTATTTTATTAGGAGTTTGTTTTTGTTAAATAAAAAAAATTCAAAAAGAAGAGTCGAGCCACGACCAAAACTAAGGCGCTTGGTGGGAGACAACCCATCCTTCTAATCGTTTTTGATTGTTTTTGATTAAGTGTAGGTTTTTTTTTTCTTTTTTTTCTTTCCCCCCCCCAGGAGGATCAATAGTGTTTCCATACTTCCCCTCCAGCGTGACTCAAACCCTCAACCTACCAGTTGAAGGTGGAGGTGCTCAACCACTTGAGCAAGCCTCACTTGTCTAAGTGTAGGTTTAAGACGTACAAAAGAGGGGATTAGTCCCAAATTTTGATTTTAAAGTGGGCTATGATTAAGGTGGTAAGCTAGGAATGAAGGAGCAAAAGCTATCGGTTAGGCATTGCATATGCTAATCTAGGCATTGGACAAGGCAAGACCTATGCTAATCTAGGCAATGGACAAGGCAAGGCCTATGTTAATCTAGGCAATGGACAAGGCAAGGCCTATACCATTACCTATGCTCACTATCTCACATAGGCAACGGACAAGGCCTTGCCTATGCAAATCTAGGCAATACCATAGGCGCCGCCTATGCCAAACTAGGCAATACCATAGGCGCCGCCTATGCCCAACTAGGTGATAGCATAGGTGCCGCCTATGCCCAACTAGGCAATAGCATAGGCGTCGCCTATGCTAAGCATAGGCAAAGCATTAGGCGCCGCCTACTTATGCTTTTTGTCTCCTAACCTGATTTTCCATGGATAAAACCCGAACCATGGCTTAGTCTATAAATAGATCTTCAACCTTAGAACAAAATACACTTGTTTCCTTGACCTAGGCGCCGCCTAAGCATCCCAAATCTCTCAAAGATTTTCTTTTTGCTCATCTAATCTTGCAAGATCATCTTCCTAAACTATCACCAAGTAAGTTATTCTTTTATATTATGTAGTTGTTGCAATACTACGCTTATAATGGTATTTTAGATTTTGAAGTGGTGTTTGGTGATAAGAATATGATTGGTTTGTCATGATACATCTAGTTGAGTGAAATTCTTCGTGTGGGTGCTCTTGACTTTATTCCGACTTGTATTTGATTGTTATACACTGTCATATTTTTATGAAGTCGAAATTGTGAAATTAATGCGTAATCTTGAAAGTTGAAAGCTTGAATGTTTGAATGACTCGTTCATCGAGATAAATATCATGATTGAACAAAAGCATAAGATGTTATGATTATTTCTATGCAATAACTTGATACGATCTCTATATGGTAGTCTTGTTCAAAAAGTGCATTCATCCAAACAGGAAAGGATATTCAATATTACATGAAAGTATGACTGTGCTAAACATGGTGTTGGAATATCTCACCTAAAAGTATGTCGATGAAGTCTGAGTAATCGACATCACTCACTTAATTAGTTTGTCCCAACAAATTAAGTGTGGGGTGGTGCCACTACTGTCTGTTTTTCGATTGAATCTTCCGAGATAAAGCTAACATTACTCTATTTTAATCTCAGGTAGAATGGCCCCAAAAGGACGACAAGGAAAAGAAAAAGTGTCCACCTCACAGAAAGGTCAGAAAAGGGGAAGAAAAGAGCAAGCTGAGTCCTCCTCTTTGCAAATACCTCTACGCACTTTTGGGATAAAGTGGGTCCTAGAGGAGGAAGGAAATGAGTGGTACAAGAACAACAAAGTAAAGAAATATGTTCATGTGGATTTGATGCAGAAAAAGAGTCTAGTGAAGAGAGACCCCGCATTTTGGCTAAAATCATGGCACTAAACCTTGATTTCATTTTCCAAGATATGAGGGAATGCAATCTTGATCTAACACGCGAGTTTTATGCCAATTGGTCCCCAAAGACTACCGGAAGTGAAGTGAAGATTCGGGGCCAAGTCTTGCAACTGAATGCGGATTTCTTCAACTCTTTTCTGGGCCTTCCATCTGTGGATCCATCACCGCTCAAGGATCTATATCATAGACCTCCTTACAGGGCAATCAGAAATACATTATACGGAACAAGGTCCATGGCCCGGTGGATTCGCCACAAGGATAACGGTCGGCACAATACCTTTCTGTATGTTTCCTTAAACAAAGAAGCTCGTATTTGATTGAGGATAGTCAACTCTTGCCTGATTCCTGGGACACAGTACACAAATATCACACGTGATAGAGTATGCTTGGTGTACGCTCTAATGACTAATATTCCCATCAACATTGGTGCGATTATACGATCATCAATGCGTAAGGCTAGGCTGCACAAAAGGTCCCATTTCAGCTTTGGTAATTTGTTGACTGCGATATTAAGGAAGGAACACATTGAAGAGGAACCTACAGATCATAAGCTTCCACACAACCCGAAGAAGGTTGATCTCACGAAAGTTAAAGATCCTGAAACTGGTCATGGCATCAACCTTACTACTGTAGAAAGACATGCTCGGGACGAAAGTTTCTTTTGCCATCTATATGGCATGACTAGGTTTACAATGATGAGTGAAGGTCGTATTCCACTGATGCAGAGCTCCAGCAGTTGGATTATGACTACCCGATGAATGAGCATGCACGGGCTATGTGTGGAGTAGGGGTATATTTTGAGGAACCTCTCGATGATGATGTGCCAACTGATGATGATCGCCGACTGCCAGACTCAGACGTAGAGGACAACTCTGATGACGACGACTCTGATGATGATTCCAACGAAGGGGGTATGACCCCAGACATAGAGGAGGAGTCCGACTAATCAGGTTTTCCTTATTTATTTTCCACTGAGGGCAGTGTGTCCTGTCTAAGTGTGGGGTGCTGGTATTTGTATGATGTATTGTACTTCTTTTCCTACATTTATTCTTGTTTTTGTTTGTTTGAATTAGTCGTAGTTAATTAGTCGTAATTAGTTAGTTAAATTTTTTTTAGAGTTTGCATGAAATTGTTCTGATAGACGACATGGTAGTATAACAAGAGTTTGTGCTAAATCATTACTATTGAGACATTTAGGCTCTAAGAGTGACTCACTATGTGATAATTGTGTGGTTTAATTCATTAATCTGTTGAGTCAAGAGTCTATAGTGCTCCTAATTAAGTCGACCATGTGCCTTGTGTGGGTGAGGTTATAGTATATTCTGTGTTGTGACTGATGCTAGAACTTGCCTGGTGTGTGTGTAAAGCGAAATAAAGAGTGTGAGTTTAGGAGATGATTTAGGCATTTCTTTGGCAGCCCTAATTTGTTTACCTTCTTTTTACCTACCTTTGTACATTGTTCTAGTTAAACCCCTTTGAGCCTTTAGCTATTTTCTTTGACAGCCTCATATGTAGCCTAATCCATTTTTTTTTCAAGACCATAATTTTATCCAAACTCCTAAGCGCTCTAAATTGTAGAACCAAGTGAGTAAGGAGTGTGGCAAAATAAGAGAAAAATGGTAAAAGTAATGCCACAGAGTGTATTGGTACTTGAAAATAAGGTGAAAAAGAGTGGCTGTCATAGGGATGCTTATAAAAAAAAAAATATATATATATATATATATAAATAATAGAAAATAAAAAAAATATAAATAAGAGAGTTGTATTCATCTTTGTGTTGCTGAGTGAATAACTAATTGGATGAAAAGGGGTTGGTAGATGAAAAGAAGGAAGAAGGGTTGTTAAAATCTAGTGTAAATGGCAAAATGTAGTGTATTAAAGCGCTTAGGGAACATAGTCACTATTTCAGGCCAAAATAGTCCTACCTGTCCCTTAGCCTACATTACAACCCTGTAAAGACCTATTGGATCCTAAGCTTAGCATTCTGATATTAGTGGAGCATTACACTAAGGGAAAGCCTATGGTCATCAGTTGCAATATAAGAATTCTTTGTGAGAGTGAGAGCAAGGAGAGTCTTATACCCATGTTTCAAAAAATGCAAAACTATGAGCAATTATGGGTGATATCTTGTGTGAGACACACGTGGTTGATGATTTTTGGGTAGTGTTATATGATTCTTTGTGGCTTAACTTGTGGATACGAATTAACCATCATCACGAGTCTATGTTGGAGGTTGAATTGTTTCTAGTGGTGATCAAGAAACCTACTCTTTGTTAATAATTGTCGTGCATGTCTTGAGGATAAATTTTGTGTTGCTGTGGTGAAATTCTAGTTAGGTGTTTGCATGGATGTTATATTTTGTTAGAGGATGAACAAAGCTTTAAGTGTGGAGTGTTGATGTTGGGCGTATTTACACACCTAAGCACCATAATTTACCTATGTTTTAGCCAAGTTTTGAGGATAAAATATATAATTCTTGCACTTTTAGTCCATTTTCCTTTAAGTGAGCTGACCTACGTGATAAGCATATTTTTCAGGTACTAATAATGAAGATTTCAGCACTTTATGGACTTGTGAGCAGCAAAGGAAAATTTCACATTAGAGGAAAGGCAGCTTTTGGAAGCTTGTGGACTGAATGTGACGCATGGAAAATTTATCCCGGGCAAAATCAGTATTTCTAAATACTTAGGGATGCAGCAGTAATTTAGTAGCCATGGACATTATAAAAACCCTATTGCTGAATTTTTCAGCAAGTTGTTTTCATTATTCACGTTACAGATTTTGTAAGTTTGGACAGAGAAAAACGGCTTCCTTGAGCAACGGATAGAGGGAAAACGTCAACCCCTAGTTGGACGCCAAACTCATCCCCATTATGAGATTATTCTAACTTTGGTATGATGATGATGTCTTCGTTGATTTCCGTTGTAATCATGAGTAGCTAAACTTCTCTGTTAGGGTTATGGAAGCCTCGTAATATACTATCTATTACTATGAGTTTGTGAATTCTTGATGTGTATGCTACCTATATCATTACTCCCTTCGTTTTAATTAAATTCTTATGGTTGCAAACATAGAGAATATGCCAGTATAGCGTTAACTTGTTCGAGAGAAAAGTTACATGTTTGAAAAAGAGAGTGTGACAAGAAAATAGGGTTTCCAACCCCTGTTTACACGTTAATGCCTTAACCGGATTAACTTTCTTGGAAAATTTGTACCATTCGTTATACACTTTAGGCTCGGGAGAGCTAAAGTGAAATAATCCTTGATGGTTGGGAAACACTTGGATTTACAATTAGAATACGAATCTCTATAAGTGCATGCATGTCTAAATTCCGCATTACTCATAGTTAATAGATACGTAGAACTTACAAGGTGGACATAACCCTAACTTATTATTCTCTGTGATTCAATCTTACTAAATAAATCGTCTCCTTCGTTACTTTGATATTAGTAATTTACGCATAATCAAATCCCCCCTTTTCTGTAGAATTTTCGACCAACAGTCTACTAATAATTGCAACACTTAGTGACCAAGTATTCCCTATGGGATTCGATAACCAACCTAGTTGGGTTCTATATTTGACAGCGACCGCTTACACTTTCTAACGAGAGCTGTTGTTTGGGCGTTATCATGGTGATGTTGGGTGTATTTATGCATTCTAGCATCACTATTCTAGCCTTTTTTGCCTTGTGTTGAGGAAGATTCTAAGATATAATGGTTTATAATGATATAAATGTCTTAAAAAATGTATTTATATGGTTCAAGGTGAATCGTAAGAAAGTTTGTACCAAAAAGAATCAATTAGAGTTCAATAGAAAAAAACTAGTCGTTCTAGTGTAAGCTAGGTGCTTGTTTAGCCTCTCTTATTCGATTTTATTGTGTTATATGTGTTCATTATGGTTTTAAATGTGTTATTATATTTGTAAATAAGTTTTATGAGTGTACAAGGGTCAAGTGGATCAAGACAAGAGTCAAAACAACAAGTTAAAGAACAAAGTGAAATTTGCCTATGCTTAGCTCTTGTTTCTATTTCGTTGTGTTGGATGTTGTATTGTTTTGAGCTCTAAATTTTGTGTTTAATGCTATGGATAATTATAATATATAAAGGATATATAAGCTTCAAATCAAGTGGAAATAACTTGAAAAGGCTTGGAATGGATCACGGAAGCACAAAACACAGCTTGCCGCCAATTTGGACACCTGAAAAGTATTGGAAGAGTGTGGGGGAGTGGGAAGGAGTTTGGGCACGTGAAACACATAAATAGACTCAAAATGGACCAAAAAAGTGTGTACTTATGATATGCGTGTGTCACATGCTCCAATCAGGCGCAATACAGCGTGCGCTGAATGCTATACTTCAGGGGTCCAATGCCTTAGAGAAATTTAAGAAGCCAACTTCTAGTGAGTGCATACGAATAGCATGAGATGCATGCTGCACTCCACTCCTGGGCGTTTTACTCTAATTTGACGGGCATTTCCCTCCAATTTGACTCCAACACAACTTGGCTTACCTTTATGATATATATATATTGTATTACATTTTTATATACTTTTTAGCATATTTTGGAGATCAAGGGGCTGCTACAACTTCATAATTAGTTTTTTTATTAATTTCATTTAGTTCATACATGTTTTTAGTCATTAATTACAATCTTGTGATTGCTATTATGACTATGCATGGCTAAACACCCTCTTTCTGGGGTTGAAGCCAAGAACATGAGTATTATAGTTTTGAATTGAACTCTTTTTATTTTCTTATCACTGTTGGTTGTTTGATTATTCTTGTTATAACTATTTTATGGATTTATCACCCATAGAATACACCTATTGTCAACTTTGTGAACTCGAGAGAGGGAATAGGGAGATAGAACATAGGAATAAGTAGAGTATGGTTTGTTTTTCTTTATGAAATAAGAGATTCAAATTAGTATCTAGGACAGGGATGTACTTAGGTACCATGCTTGATTCATATGTAGGATGGTATTTGTAAAGAACTTAAGTGAATCATTACATCCCCGCTCAACGATGTAGGTGTAAGGTTCAACTTAGGTAAACGATTAGAGGTTGGGAAGCCGTAATCATTCAATAAATCTTACGAATTAACAACCAAAATAAGTTGATTAATGAATGAAGTTCATGACGTAATATGATTGTTCGAAGTTCTTCAACCCTGGGTTTTATCCTATTGATTATCTTTGTATCTTTACTTACCTTTTGTTTATTGTCTTGCAATTATAAACTACAAACTCTTTTTTTTGGTTACGCTTGCATCAATTGAATCTAAAATGTGAAGTGAAATTAAATCGTTGCCAAATCTTGTCTCTGTGAGATCGATATTGAACTTTCTTGAAGGCCACTATATTACTTGTCAGACCATGTACACTTGCATGTGCACCTGAGTCGCAACTGGGATCAAAATTGGAAACTCATATTTGCCGATATGAGGTTGGTCTTGGTTACCGTGTGCATGATGTCACACTATTTTTTGGGGATGTACTAGTCATACGATAGGATACTTACCTAGTCATGTGTCTACATGCACTAGGTCCCTTTTAGCGGGGGGAGGGGGGAGCTGAACCCATATAGACCGTAGGTGGTTTATGACGGTAAAGCTACACAACCTTGGTAAAACCCATTTTTCTGGGCATGGTTATATATATATAAATATATTGTAGTATGAATATGGATGGTTTTACTTGGTTTTATAAATGACATTACTTTATCTTTACCCTGAGATCATGCTAGCAGTCACTCGCTAACCCCGTCTGCTGGTGGTTGTATACCCATGCTATGCAAGAACCGACCATTCTACTCTTCCTACGTAGTGATTGATTCAGGGACAACAGTTGGACTGAAGTGGTGATATTTCATCCTTTCAGAAGACTCTATTTCATGTTTGGGAAATTTTTAGACATTTCAGTGTTTTTTGGATAATGGTTTTGGCTATGGTTGGGAGAATGTACCAACCATATTTCATTACTCTTTTGGTTAGACGAATTTTGGGACTTCTATGGGTTGGAATGAGTAGGATCCATATTTTTCTTGACCTTGTCATCGGAATAAGCTGTTGGGCTGACATCTTTGGACGATATTGTTGGTTGTTCCATTTTATTTAATTTTGGGATTAATTATATATGTTTTGGAATGTCTTTATTGTGGCCTGGTTTATGGCCCTTGTTTTGGTCTAGTTTGGTATGGTTGGATTGGTGGTACATGATAGTTGGACTTGGTTGGGTAGGTCACAGTTGTGAGATATTTCCATACTTCTTATGTAAGCTATTACACTATTTTTTTATATACTTTCCATTCAACCAACTTAGGGCAGTCGGCTTGAGGTTAGGTTAGGTAACGGGGGTGGTCTCTGGTCCCGGTAGAACTTGGGATATCTATTACGACAAGGCCCCAGGGCGGGTCGTGCCACCTACTCTCCATCTACCCTTATTTTGATGATGGTAAAGGAAAGTAAACTATGTTCACAATAGTCCATTATTGGTTTGGACCCTTATAGCCCCCTTTTAAGGAAGCTATGGGTTCCCAAAACTTCACACACCTCTCTTTCAAGGATGATGAGAGCTTTCATGAGTTTGGGGATTTAACCCAACAAACCCATTTTTGGGTATTTGGGGTTTTCACCAAAAAATCAAAAATTATTTCAACCAAGCAATAATGGATTCCATAATCAACAACTAAAAATTACACAAACACATCATCACCCAAACACAATTACACCTTAGTTCAACGTATTCTCAAGAATAGAGAATTTAACTACTCATGAAATGAAAGAGAAAAAATATACCAAACAATTCATTCATGGTATCCAAAACAATGGGGGATGAATAAAATCTTCATTTTACTCTTTAATTTCACCAAGTTCCACTTGATGTTTAACTACACAAATGTTTCCCCTAATTTCTAGGGTTCAATCCTCCTCTCTTGCATAATGCCCTAAGGGAAAAATAATTGTGACTTATATGGGAATTGGAATCAGCTACATATTTTGACTGAACTGCCCTTGATCATTAAACCTGCTAGACCACGGTAAGTAGTCACTTTCATGGTATATTGATGAGTCTTATTGGTCGTGATAGTAACCAAGGTGTGTTTCTACTCAAGGTCTAAAAGCTGCACTTTTTTAATTCTTTTGATTCTTTTTAGATCCAATCCACATCTTTCTGTCTCATGACCTGAATGCTTGGAAAATGTGAAAATTAGTGCCCTTAATCACCATTCTGTCTTATTTATACATTCAAATCATGGTAATGTGCATGAAATTTGAGTGCAAATGAATTGTAAATACACCACTGATCAACAACCCCAACTTAAAACATTGCTTTTCCTCAAGCAACATTACCTTTTAACATAAGACAATGCACTTTTATGCACAAATTTCTTAACCCCATGATCACAATGACTTCAAGATTAGTTGATATCACATATAACTCATCAAACATGGGCGAAGCTATTTTTCAACACCCGTAAACATTAAATATAACATGAAAGGATGCAAAAGACTTCGAAGAGAAACCACGCAACAATCACTTATACTCTAGAAGTGACTCGATTTTGACCTCCATAGCAACATACTCTTTTTGCCTCATTTTGCGGGAGATAATAAAATCACCTCAAGTCATCAAATATGCAACAAGGAATATAAGTTTGAAACACTTTCTCTCTCAAGAACTCTCAATGCTAACAAGTACCATGCCAGGCTTGCCCCTATTTTCAATCGCCAATATAATGAAAATACTTGGTTGGAATTGACGTAGGGAATTTTTATCTTGTAATGTAGGTTCGGGCTATGGTAGGATATCTTTAAGGAACTACATGGTTATACCTTTCTTGAACATCTACATCACACTATTCCATCCAACATTTTATCATGGGCCACTTCTTTTGTTTTATTTCTTTACACAAGTGCCTACTTTTTTTTTCTTTGGTTCACCCATTTTCTTTTCAATTATTTTTCATGCACCCTTTTTGCTTTTCTTTCCTTTTTTGGATCCTTTCTTTTTCTTATTCATTTGTACTGAATTTTTAAGCCTATAAGCACTCACTTACAAATTTGTGACCCTAAGTTACCTCTTCCAATCATCACTACCCCCAACTTATGCTTTTAGCCTCAAGTTGCAATTTTAAGTTCAAGGAGGGTAGGGTTCGAAAGAGGGATATAAATTGAAAGGCTCATGGTTTGCAATGTGTTTTCCAAAGGAAATTCCAAAGGGTCAATGTGGGTAACTAGGGATAAAATCTATGCAAGGGTATGCTTTTTAGGCAAAAATGGACTTCCAATGTCACAAAAATGGCCTAAGATAAAGTCACCAACAAAGTACAATCAAAATGAGCCTTGGGAGACTAATGGGGAAAGTTCTAAATAGTACAAATAAACATGAAATTTGAACAAATAACCTTATAACACACAAGGAGGCTCAATTGCCCCTTATGCTAGAGACAAAAATAGATTGTCAACCAATATATAAAAGCCAAGATTTTTGGAATCATTAAAAGAGAAAAGTGTTAGAGAAAGGTCGCTCACGTCCATGCCCTTGGTTTTTTTAAAAATTTGTATGGAGGGGGGTGTTTGTTTTGAATTTGCACCATGCACAATTTACTAATTATAGCATCAACCCAAGCCTTTGTCTTACATTTTGGCTTTCATACAAGCAAACCATATGGCTACTCAGACTTTGCCATATATATAAGTGCGATCCCAAATTCCAAATACCACAGGTACTCAGATTCCCTTGCATTTACAATAACTCAATGCCATGGGTACTCATACTTCACCTACATCAATGGCTTAAACCCAATCAAAGAAAACAAAGGTAGTCTCACGCATCCCATAACTTAGGTATCTGAAGTGTCCTCACTACATCATAATTAAAAAGAATTATGGTTATAAGGGACTCCCTTAAGAAGAAAGAAGAATACCCTTCGGATGCTGCAATCGTGCTGAAGAGTTCCACAATTGTTTTACCACGAACATGGATCTCAGACTGTGATCGCAGTAATTGAGGCTGAAATCCTCTATTTTTGCTCTGTTTGATTTCCTGCATAGCTGCAATTTTTCAGATCTGCCTTTCCCCTATTTTTTAAGACATTAAACTTGAGTTAAAACACCTCAAAAAACATCAAAACAAACAATAAATGAGTCAAGTATGGGTTGCCTCCCATCAAGCGCCTAATTTTATGTTGCAGCATGACTTTTCTTCTTTACTATATAGTATCCTTGAAGCAAACAAACTCTACTTTGGCTATCACGGGGCCTTTCATATTGTAGTGCTTCACACTTGTGCCATTTACTAGAAACCTTTTTCCTTCATTATCTTTCAATTCAATGGCACTACTAATGTAAATGTTAGAAATCACAAATGGACCTGGCCATTTAGAATGAAGCTTTCCGACAAAGAATTTCAAATGAGAATTATAAAGAAGTACATTCTCTCTTAGATAGAATTCCCTCTTAATATTCGAGAATCATGCCATTTATTTATTTTCTCATTATACAAGGCGAAACTCTCATAATCCTTGATTCGAAAATCTTCCAACTCATGGAGTTTTGTGACCCTCGCCTCAGAGACCTCTCCTTAATTCATGTTCAACATCTTTAAATCCTATAAGTCGTTATGCTAAAGCTCAATGGGAAAATAAAATGCCTTTCTAAACACCAATTAGTAGGGGTACATGCCAATTGGGGTTTTGTAGGCCGTTCTATAAGCCCAAAGTACCTCATTAAGTGACCCTGCCTAATTGGTTCAGCCTATATTCACTATATTCTCAAGTATTTCTTTTATTTCAAGGTTTGAAACTTCAACTTAGCCACTCATTTAGGGGTGATATGGGGTAGCCACTTTTTGTTTAGCCCCATACTTTTTAAGAAGGATCTCGACTATCTGATTACTAAAATGTGAACCTCTGTCACTAATAATGGCATGCAACATTCCAAATCTTGTAAAGAAGTATGTCTTCTAAAAGAAAGTAACTTTTTGCCCTAATTATTTGGAAGTGACACGATATCCACCCATTTAAAAACATAATAAACTTCCACCAATAAGTATTTGTTTCCAAATGAGCTCACAAACGGGCACATAAAGTTAATTCCTCACACATCAAAGAGTTTAACTTCAAGGTTTGGTTATAGAGGAATTTCATGTATTTTTGAAATACCACCTTGCATTTCACATTGTTGACATTACTTTACCCACTCAATGGCATCTTGATGCATGGAGGGCCAATAATGCTCACATTGAAGGATGCTGTCAGTGGTTCAAATTACCCCATTGTGACCACTGTAAGGTGAAGAGTATCAAGTTTCAAGGATATCATTCATCTCAACCTCCATAACATATCTCCTAATTACACTATCAGTGCACTATCGGAATAGGAATGGTTCATCCTAAAATTATCTCTTTGCATCAAACAAAAAAAGCTTCTTTTGATGGTAGCAAACCCCTCAGAAAGTACACCACTTGATAAATATTTGGCATAGTCGGCATACCACGATGCGTTTTTTCTTGAAATAGAAATGACTAATTCATTGGGAAAAGCTTCATCAATTTCAATTTCTCCATGCCTTTTATGGTTACCTTCAAGATGTGAGAGATGGTTGGCCACTTGGTTTTTGCACCCTTTTTGATTCTTTACCTCAAAGTTGAATTCTTGTAAGAGAAAAATCCATCTAATTAAGAACGACTTTGATTCCTTCTTTGGCATGGTGTACTTTAGGGCGGCATGATCCTTGTGTCCTACTACTTTCATTCCTAACAAGTAGGCATGAAATTTTTTAAAAGCATACACAACTGCCAACAACTCTTGTTTGGTAACAATGTAGTTCCGTTGAGCAACATTTAAGGTATTTCTTGAATAATCGATAGGATGAAAGAGTTTCTCCTTCTATTGACCTAAAACCGCACCAAATGCAATTCCACTTGTATCACACATTACTTAAAAAGGGGATGACCGATCCAGGGGTTACAATGATGAGGGCCAAAATAAGCAACCCCTTAAGATGCTCCAAGGATTTCAAGCATACCTCATCAAAGTTGAATTCTATCTCCTTTTCAAGGAGCTTGCACATAGGATGCTATTTTAGAAAAATCCTTGATGAAACAATGATAAAACCTGGCATGTCCAAAAAAACACCAAACACCCTTTACGAATATGTGGGTAGTAAATTAGAAATTACCTCTACCTTCACTTGATTGACTTATATACCTTTCCCTAATATTGTGTGTCCCAAGAAAATACCCTCCTTGACCATGAAATGGCATTTTTCCCAATTTAGGACAAGGTTGGTTTCCACTCATTTCTCAAGAACCTTTCTTAGATGCTTAATACATGAGTCGAAAGAGTTCCCTACCACTGAGAGATTATCCATAAATACCTCCATTAAGTCTTCAACCATATCCGTAAAGATTGACAACATGCAATGTTGGAAGGTTGCAAAGGAATTACATAACCTAAAGAGTATTTAATTACATGCGAATGTCCCATATGGGCAAGTAAAAGTCATCTTCTCTTAATCCTCTAGGGCGCTGAAAATTTTATTGTACCCCAAATAACCATCTAAGAATAAATACCATTCCTGTTCGGCCAACCTATTTAATATATGGTCCATAAAAGGCATCAGAAAATGGTCTTTTTTGGTCCATGAGTTTAACTTTTGATAATCCATGCATACATACCACTCAGTAAATGGTCGGATGGGGATAAGATTGTTCTTTTCATTCTCAATCAGCATATTTCCACCTTTCTTGGGGACACATTGTTCTGGACTCACCCAAGTGTTATTCGATAAATGATAGGCTACTTCTACGTGAAAGACGTTTTATGATCTCTTTATTTACCACCATTTGAATAGTTTGATTTATCCTCCTTTGATGGTCCACACCTGGTACATGATCTTGATCTAGCTTGATTTTATGGGAATAAATTTTGAGGGCTATCCCGATGATGTCCACAATTGTCCATCCAATGGCTCGAATGAACCTTTTCCCCACCAACTTAAAATCTTCCACTTGAGAGGGCTCAAGGTTACTTTCAATGATGATAGGTAATGTGTATCCGTCCCACAAGAACACATATTTAATGTAGGGTGGCAAAGGCTTTAGTTCAATTTGTGGTAGCTCAAGAATGGATGGTTTTCTGGGTGGGCTCTCACGATTTTTAAGATCAAGGTCCAACTTTACTGGGTTCTTGGTACAGTATCCAAGTCCCGTTAAAGATGAAACCACCACATCAAATTCTTCTACTTCTTAACTTTCGTGATTCCATAATATTCCAACAAAAGGGTCATCAAACAAGCTCAAATTAGCATGATTTGTCACCTCTTCATCAATAACATCCATTATCGAGATGAATTGTAAGTCCATTTGTTGCATTATGGATTTACATATGTTGAAAGACACCTCCTTGTTATTCAACCAAAACTTTATCTCATTGGATTTCACATCCACCAAGGCCTTCTAAGTAGCTAAGAATAGCCTTCTGATAATTATAGGAACTTCAATATCCATTGCACAATCCAAGATCACAAAATTGTCTAGGAAGATGAACCGCTCAACTTTGACTAGAACATTATGAAAAATTTAGATCGGCTTCTTGATGGAATGATCAGCTATAAGCAATTTCATTATTGAAGGTTGCGACTTCTCCAATCCGAGCTATTGGAATACGTCATATGGCATTAGATTTACACTTGTTCTAAGGTTACACAATGCTTTTGAGATTTTGAACAACTCGATGGTTCATGGAATTATAAAAGCACAGGGGTCGTTCTTGTTTTTCGCCAATGAGTTTGACATGATGGAACTATAATGATGATTTATATCTATTGTTTCATGGTCCATAAGCCGCTTCTCAAATATCAAATCATTCATAAATTTTGCACTCCCTGCCATATCTTGAAAAGCCTTAACTAGTGGAATATTTATGGATAGGGTTCTAAATTTATCAAAGAGCATGTTGAAATTTGCACTTTATTCCTTTGGTGAGAACCCTTTAGGAAAAGGAGGAGAAATCTTGTTTGATGGCATGGAGATAATTTGGCGCTCATTTACCTTGGCCTTTTTGAATACAATACCACTTGTTTTTTGTTCATCATTACTTGACCTCTTTCTCTTTGCCTTTGTTTGATCATCCTCTTCTTTTCCATCGGAGTTCTCAAGCTCCATAACATTTCCTCTTTGAATTTATTCTTGTAGCTTTTCCATGAGACATACCGCTATTTGATTAAACCTTGCCTCTAGTTGTTGGATGGCTATTAAGTGAGACTCAATCATTTGATAGAGCACGGAGAAATCACTTCTTATTTCTTGGACCATTTCCTCTTATTTCTTCATTGATGCACTATTCCTTCTCACATATGTTTTGACTTTTATATTTCTGACCTTTGTTCCCGCTTTTCCATTAAGAGAAAAGGTGTGAACCCTCTATATAATTATGCAACACACTTAATTTGTCATCCACTATCTCTTCTCCTGCACTTTTACATGGCTTATCCTTATTTTCATTTCTCACATTTACTATTCTAATTAGGGTTCCCAATATATTATTCGTAAGGAGTTCAAGGAATGACATTACTTTGATCATGGTTTTATGTTTTTCCTCCTACTGAACTTTTCTATGTTGTCACATAAAGGATTAGGAGATAGCCCTCATGGCCACCACGACATCCTTCATGTCCCAACCCCTGCACAAACTAGCTATTTGATCCAACAACTTTGATACAATCCCATATGACAATTTAATGAGCGATCCACCAGATGCATTGTCAACTATAGCTTTGTTGAGTTGGTACAATGCCCTATAAAATATTTGGAGAAGCATCTTCTCTGATATCTCATGGTTAGGACATTTCAAGAGTTTTTCCTTGAATCTTCCCCAAGCTTCATACCATGGTTCTTCATGGAGTTGACAGAAATTAATGATTTCATCTTGCAATTGTAACATCATCGAAAATGGGTAGTATTGACATATGAATCTCTCCATAATACTTTTCCATGAAGTGATGGAACGGGCGGGAAAATATCTTATCCATGGAACCACATTTCCCATTAGAGAGAATGGAAAAAGGCGCATTTGGATGGACTCTTGGGATATGTGTAAAATATTAAAAGGGGCACAAACTTCTACGATGTTCTTCAAGTTCAAATTCAGGTCCTCATGTGCTTTACCCCCCAAAAGTCCCTTCAAGTGAAGCAATTATAGCATTATGCTTGTGACATATAATACTCTATTTCCTCGAGGAGGGGGGAATGCAGATAGCACTCTCATGCTATTTGGTGTAAAATTAATCCAATCCATCCTGTCTCATGATTATTCGAAGAGGATAATGATTACCTAATAAAACCAACAACAAGGAAAGTAAAACAAAATTACCATGGGTATATTAAAGTAAAAATCACACCCACAAGTGAAAACTAAATTTCACTCTTTGGAAAAGGCACCATTTTTATAATGCTCACCTTTACCATATAAAGTTGTAGAGGATTGTCATTGTCAATAGCTCATCTTTCATTGAGGTAGAATCCACGAGGAGCGAGATTTGGATTACATGTCCTATGATTGTCAAAATTACTAAAAATATACCCAAAATGTGTGAAAAATAAAACACATAATATAAAGCTGGGGAGGGGGAGGGGGTTTGGAATAAGATGTTATCAATATCAAGTCATGCAACACACTATAATAATTTTTTTTTAGAATTTAATTTTTGGAGGGCTCTTGGGATTTTGTCTACCTAAGGGAAAGTTGTGCATGGCATCATGATAGTTTGGTATAAGTTCTAATTATTGATAACATGGTAGGCTAGGTTTAAAATCCTTAAGGCTAGTTTGTCAATAAGGCCTCAAGGATGTCACTCCTTGACTATTTTGAGTACCTAACGAGTGTATCAAACGAAGGTTGGGAGCTTTAGTTAAGACAAAATATTTAATGTTGTACTCTTTATACCACTTTCAGTCGAACAATCTCTTTCTACTTTTTGCTTTTGCCTTCTAACGTCCACTTCAATGGTCTTTGACTAGTTTGACCGATGCCAAAGACACCGTAGAAGCACCAGAAGTAGGTAAAGACTCTCTTTCTCCCTCATACCCCCTCTCTCTCCCCAAGTATTTCTCCTCTCTCTTTTTCTAGTTAGTACTGTCATCTAGCCACTGCTATCACAGGTGGATCTAGTGTCTCCATTGGCTCGACTTTGGCTATAGAGGATTTGTGAAGTACCAATCAAAACTAGTTTAAAATAGGAGGTAAGACATCAATTAGTGACTAGCTTCTGGCAAAACTAGTAAGAAACTCAGGTGACTTTTTGATGATTCAGTGACTTTTCTCTGGAAACCGATTTCAATATCAAAATTTGTCATAACCAGCATACGTAGGAGTCTCCAGTGTCTTCCAAACTTTACTACCTAGCTTTTTTACATTCTAGTTTCTTTGTTATTTTATTTTTGGTTTCCTGTGATTATTGTTGTGCCTGGTCTAATTATTGATAGATATTATTATGTAGTTTTGTGCGTGCCTGCTACTATTGTCCTAGGGTTTTCCTACCGTTCCTTTGTTTTGTTGGTGGTGGTTTTTTGTTTTTATTTTATTACGTGTTTTCAGTGTTGATTAATCTTCCTATAAATTTGATGCCTACTATTTGTTGTTTGTGTATTTTAGAGGTATTCTGTGCTTTGCGGGTGCCTTTTACTATTGTGCTATTGTGTACTTTTTCTTATTGTTCGATATTGAGTTGTGGCTTTGGGGGTAAATGGTGGAATAGGGTCATGTCCTATGGGGTTGGCGTACAATGTTGGGGTCAAGTGGAGAGGCGGAGGTATTAGGGGAGCAGTTTCAAGAGATGATAGGTTGAGGGTAGGGTCGTGGAACATAAATACCCTTCAGGGTAAGTTAATAAGGCTGGTTAAGACCTTAGGAAGAGAAGGATCAATATTACATGTGTCTAGGAGACTAAGTCAGTAGGTTTTAAGGCTAGGGATATGGATAGGTACAAGTTGTGGTATTCGAGTAGTGAGAAGCATAGGAATGGTGTAGATATATTAGTGGATGAAGAGCTTAGGAAACAGGTAGTGGAGTTTAATAGGGTTAGCAATAGGGTGATGACTAATAAGTTAGTCATTATGGGGTTTAAGGTGAATATCTGTAGTGCTTATACACCATATGTTGGCCTGGACAAGGAGGAGAAGAGGAGATTTTGGGAGTTTTTGGATGAGGTGGGTAGTAGCATTCCTAGCTCGGAGAAGATTTTCATAGGAAGGGACTTCCATGGGCACATCGAGGCTTTACCAATAGGATATAAGGAGGTGCATAGAGGTTTTGGCTTTGGGGATATGAATGATGCAGGTGCCACTCTTTTGGACTTTGAGAGGGCCTTTGAGTTGGTGGTAGTGAACTCCTATTTTCCGGAGAAGAAGGAGCATCTGGTTAGTTTCCATAGTAGGTTAGCCAAGACTCAAATTGACTTTTTGCTACTTAGGAAGGGGGATAGATCTTTGTGTAAGTATTTTAAGTTCCTTCCGAGTGAGAACCTTTTGACCTAGCATAGACTTCTGGTGATGGATTTGATTATTAAGAAGGGAAAAAAAAGGGGTAGGGAGGGTCGAGCTAGAGTCAGGTGGGGTGACCTGATCTCGGCTACTACTTTGGAGATAAGGGCAAGGTTAAAGGGGATGGGGTTTTGGGAATATTAGGGGGATGTGGATAGTAAGTTGGATACGACTGTGAGTTACATCAAGGAGACAACTAGAGAGGTTTTGGGTGCCTCGAAGGGTTCATCTGGTTGACATCAGGAGGATTGGTGGTGGAATGAAGGAGTTAAGAAGAAGGTGGAGTAGAAAAAGATGGTTTACACAAAGTTGGTTTAGAGTACGGATAGAAGAGAAAGATGGGTGAGCAGGGAGGAGTACAAGTTAGCTAGGAAGGAAGCTAAGTTACCGGTCACCGCTGCTAAGACAATAGTGTTTGAGAGATTGTATGAGGGACTAGAGGAGAAGGGTTAGGAGAAGAGCTTGTATAGGCTTACCAAAGCTAGGGAGCTTAAGGGTCAGGATTTGGACCAGGTTAAGTGCATTAAGGGAGGGGGGATGGCAGATTTTTGGTAGATGACGTTCTTATTAAGTAAAGATAACAGTCGTATTTTCATAGGCTCCTGAATGATATGGGGGATAGAGGTATTGTACTAGGGGAGTTGGAGCACGCTGAATAATATCAAGATTTAGGGTACTATCGGCATTTTAAGGTGGAGAAGGTCTGTGAGGCTATTCGCAAGATGTAAAGAGGTAGGGCAACAGGGACAGATGAGATTTTGGTAGATTTTTGGAATTTAGCAAGTGGGATGGGGTTGAGGTGGTTGACCAACTTATTCAACAACATTTTTAAGTCCGCTAAGATACTTGAGGCGTAGAGATGGAGCATGATGATTCATCTTTATAAGAATAAGGGTGATATTTAGAGTTCTAAGAACTACCGAGGTATTAAGTTGGTGAGTCACATGATGAAGATTTGGGAGAAGGTGGTGGAGCGGAGGTTAAGGAAGATATTATCGATTTCAGAGAATCAGTTTGGTTTTATGCCTGGTCACTCGACGAGTTAGGCAATTCAACTATTGCGAAGAATGGTGGAGTAGTGTAGAGAAAGGAAGAGGGACCTGAACATGGTGTTTATTGACTTGGAAAAGGCATATAACAAAGTCCCTAGGGAGATTCTTTGGAGATGCTTGGAGGTGGGGGGTCCCTGTGGCGTATATTATTTTGATTAGGTACATGTACAAGGGGACGAAGACTCGGGTAAGGACTGTGGGAGGGGATTCCGAGCATTTTTTAGTACTTACAAGGTTGCACCATTATTTGACTTTGAGTCTATTTTTATTCGCCGTGGTAATGGATATATTAACACGAAGTATTCAAGGTAAGGTGCCATGGTGTATGCTTTTTGCAGATGATGTAGTCTTGATTGATGAGTCTCGTCGAGGTGTTAACGATAATTTGGAGGTTTGGAGACAAACCCTAGAAACTAAAGGTTTCAAGTTGAGTAGGACAAAGATTGAGTTCTTGGAGTGTAAGTTTAGTGACATGAGTCAAGAGGACGATGTGGTGGAGAAGTTAGAGTCTCAGGTGGTTTGTAAGAGGGATTGTTTTAAGTACCTTAGGTCTATGATTCAGGGGAATGGAGAGATTGATGAGTATGTCTCTCACCATATTGGGGTGGGTTGGTTGAAATGGCGGCTTTCCTTGGGAATTCTTTGCAGTAAAAAGGTGCCTCTAAAGTTTAAAGGCAAATTCTATAGAGTTGCAGTCCGATCGGCTATGTTGTATGGTGCGGAGTGTTGGCCTACTAAGAATTCTCAAGTACAGAAGTTGAAGGTGGCAGAAATAAGGATGTTGCATTGGATATCTTGTATCACGAGGGCTGATAGGGTTAGGAATGAGACTATTCAAGATAGGGTGGGAGTGGCATCTATGGAGGATAAGATTCGGGAAGGGAGGCTGAGATGGTCTGGGCATATAATGAGAAGAGGAATGGATGCTCCAGTTCATAGGTATGAGAGGTTGGCCTTGGATGGTTTCAAGCGGGGTAGGGGTAGATTGAAGAAATACTGGAGAGAAGTAATTTGACATGACATGGAGCAATTACAGATCACTGAGGACATAACCCTCGATAGGAAGGTTTAGAGGAAGAGTGTTAGGGTAGAGGGATAAGGGGTGTGGTCAAGTCATAGCTGGGATTTAGGCGAGTCTCGTGTCGCTTGGTTAGTAGTGCTAGGGTTGGGGGAGGGTGGTGCCTTTTGTTGGTTAATGTACTTTTTGTGGTTATGGTACCATTTTTATTTTATCATGTTGTATTCTTGCATTGTTTTACAAAGGTCTTGGTCCTTTTTCTTGAGCCAGAGGTCTATTAAAAACAACCTCTCTACTTCTTCGGATGTAGTGGTATGGACAGCGTATATTCTACCCTCCCAAAACCCCACTATGTGGGAATATACTAGGTTTGTTGTAGTTGTTGTAATAAGTATATGAAGAAATGCCACACAAAAACCCCAATTGGGAATCCCTATTTCTAAGAAGATGACCATGACATAACTTATCTCCACCTACCTTTATTTCGAAGATGGCAAAGGAAAGTAAACTATTTTCACTATTTCTTTGGTCCACTATAACCCTATTTCAAGAAAACTATGGGTTCCCAAAAGTTCACCCACATCTCACTTTCAAGGATGATGAGAGCTTTAAGGAGTTTTCGGTTTTAACCAAACAAATATATTTTTGGGTATTTGGGGTTTTCACCCACAAATCCCAACTTATTTCAACCAAGCAATAATGAAATACACAATCAATAGTTAAAAATTACACAAACACATCATCACCCAAACACAATTTCACCTTAGTTCAACATAATCCCAAGAATAGAGAATTTAGATACTCGTGAAATGAAAGATAAGAAATATACCAACAATTCATTCATGGTATCCATAACATTGGGGGATGAAGAAAATCTTTACTTTAAACTTAAATTTCACCATCTTCTACTTGAAATTTTAACTAAACAAATGTCTCCCCCAAATTCTAGGGTTCAATCCTCCTATCTTACATAATGCCCTAAAGGAAAAAGAATTGTTCCTTATATGGGAATTGGAATCAACTACATGTTTTTACTAAACTGCCCTTGATCATTAATTCCATTAGACCGCGATCGCTGACACTTTTCCATAATCGCGACTACCGAGACTGCAGAGAACACTCGTGATTGTGATATATTGACTTTTCTTGACTGGTCACGATCATAATCCTCAGACCGCGATCATAGTAATAGAGGCTAGTTTCTGCTCCAGGACTTCCAACTGCACTTCTTTTCTCCTTTTGATTCTTTTTAGATCCAATCCATATCTTTCCGTCTCATGACCTAAATGCCTGCAAAATATGAAAATTAGTTCCCTTAATAACAATTCTCTCTCATTTTTACTTTCAAATCATGGTAATGTGCACAAAAGTTGAGTGCAAATGAGTGGTAAATACACCACTCATTGCTAGGTTTTTTATCCAAGTAGAATTCTAAGCCTAAATCCAGTTCTTCTGAATATATTTTACCTATATGAGCATGTTTTCATGATTATTTATGATTTCTTATGACTATACTATAGAATTCATAATATTCTCATGTCCTTGCATTAGTTAGATGATATTACTCGAGATCTAAAGTATATGATCAGGCTATAAATGTTTGAATAATTTTTCAAGACTAGTATGCATTATTTATCAAGATTTTGCGAGTTTTAGTCTATATTACATGACATACCATGTTTTCTCATGAAATTTAGTATTTTCACATACATAGTATTATGGACCCTTAAATGTTGGTAAATTCAATATTTTGGACTTGTATTATGAAATTTCACATTTTTCTTTAGATTATAAAATTTATCATGATTGTTGCATTTTGTAGAGATGGCGGGTTATGAACACATAATAATGTAGGATATCATCCATTCTCAGTAAAACACTTATTTCTTAAGTTTTCATGATTTTGAATCTTTCAGGCAATGAACTAATCTTTCATCCTCACGTCTTCGGTATTATTGATCTATTAAGTATATCAATTTATATTCCATTGTGAGTAGTACTTAGCACTGAGCGAATGCGGTGATGGAGCTCACTCATAACTTAGGTTGAGAACTTTAGTAGAAGTCCCTAAGTTCTAGAACTACGGCACCATAATCGGGTTCTAAAGGGTCACCTATCAAACAAGGATTGACACCTTAGTCCTTTTTGACATCAGTTTAGTTGTACCACATCAACTCAGCCTTAATAACTTAGAAAGGTATGTTGGATCCTTTTTGATGGGGTTATAAATCAAGGTCGATATGTAGCTAATATGGTTATATGTCAGTTAATAGTTTCTCCCACATTCAGACTCTGTTATTGCATAACCTTGTAAATAGTTTATTCAATACAGTATTGATCAATTACATGCTTCTTTACTCGGGCATTGTATTAGTTTACATCCCATAGTTTCAGACCATTTTTCATACATGACCCTCTTTTTAGTTTTACTTTCTTTTATACTATAAGTATTCAGACTATCACTGTACATTAGTGTATATGTATTTTATATAGGGTCACTGTACTATAGTTCTGCTCTATACAATATGTTTTCTCTCAAGTTCATTTTATTTGAAATCGGTTAGCATTCAGTATAATTTTAAAGCATATTAAACATTAACTTTAGATTATATATAATAGCTATATTTCTACCATTTCCTAGTTTACAGAATTTTGTAAGCTCATGATTTAGAGATTTTACTGTGCCTCATAGCTTTTACGTACATACATGTTTTAAATGTATATTTTAGGAAATGACTTATTTCCTTAGTTTTAAAGAACGTTTTAAGCATTTTCATGACTAATGCATATCTGATATACTCAGTACATTCCAAAGTACTTATTGCATACCTCTTCTGCCAACTTTTTTCATATGATGTAGATTTAGGTGCTTACTATCAGTATCATACTTATCCAGATCATAGCATTTAGCCAGATGGTGATGAGTTCTCTTATTTCAAGGACTCAAATCAAATACATTACCAATAATTCATTTTCTTATTCGTATGTATTGATTAGGGATAGTCGGAGGTCATGAATTGAGAACCTATAGTCAGTATTAATAGTGGCTTCATAGATAGTCAGTTAGAGTTATTCTATGTAGTTTTAAGTTCTTCTTTCTTTTAGATTACAGTTTTGTAATCTTCAATAATAACAAATTGAAACAACTTATCTCATGATTTTTCTTCTTCTCAGTCAATGTAGCTTTTCTATATGTTTTAATCATTTGCTCAAGCATTATTCCAGTACCATGGTTTATCTTGGGATCACTTGTCGTTCTAAGCACCGTGTTTTGACTATGGGTAGTATCGTGTTGTGATATGCATTGCCAGTAGTTCTTGAGTAATGTCAGTAATATATATGTGTATTGCATAGAAAACAAATCAATAACATGAGTAAATATAAATTTCAACAAAGAATTATAGCTATATCATGATAACATCTTTTAATATTTCATGTTGGGTGGGGTAGGGTTTATGCATGGAGACAGGTGAAGAAATATTTACACTGCAATTGCACCGCCAAGCATGATTTTTCATTACTGAGAGTTATTGAAGACCTAGGGTTTGTGAAAAAACTTCAAGACCAATACATTTTCATGCTCTTTTAGCGACACCCTCAACATGCATTCTTCCGATTTGATCCTTTTTTTATAATGTTAGGAGCTTTTATTCTCACTAAAATACTGTAAGATGTTAATATAACATGGAATCCTATCAATTATTATAAATCATGGAATGATAGGACTATCATTTAATTATAGAGTAATAAAAAATTAGTCAAGAAAAATATATACCAAAATTCTCTATAGCATTTTTCTTGACATTAGAGTGGAAGACTTCTTTTTTTTTTCTTCTTAAGAAACTAGTTCCCCTCTTTTTGTTATCTTTTTCCATCAAAATTATATCGATAGAATCATACTGATCTTTCTTTTAAGGTAAAAAATTATTTATAAAAAAGTCAGAATAATAGACATTATTGATTACAATACATTACACTATGGGCGGACATATATTTATATAATTTACACTTTGAGTTGATAATGTAGAATAGTTCATCGGTATGTGTGTTCCATGTGGTTCCTGGGACATGACAATAGGATGTTCTTATATTGCTTGGGAAATTAAGAAATAACACAAACATAAAGAAACACTTAGGCAAGTATTCTTGTTGTGATTTAAACATGGATTTCTAAGTACTTTCCATGATTATGAAAATCCACAGAATAGCTTTTTGATTTGCTATTTACTTTATTAAAACTCGTAAATCCAAAGTTGGGTACACTTTTGTCAGCGGGATGTTGAGTGATCAAAAGACATTAGAAGGCCACTAAAATCCTGTGTATGTCATATACGAAACAATTGTGTTACTAAGAATACCAAGAAAGTATTATGCATTAAGAAGGGCAAAGTCAATTCATCCTATCGAGGGTTGATAAGTCTTTGTTCCATAGCAAATTGTCCTTTAGAGTTAGTGGATGTATATCCAAAATCATAATAAATTTATTGTGGTGTTGATAAAAGCTTTGATTTTGTATGGTGTACCAGCTATATTGATGTGAAACTACCTTTCGTGTTGAAACGATTGATATCTATTGTCATTAACAAGCAAATATTGTATAGGGAGGTTTTTATAGCCCACTATAGTATATAACGATTGAGATCTATTGTCATTAACAAGCAAATATTGTATAGGGAGGTTTTTAGAGCCCACTAAAGTATATGGGACAAAGTATACCTAACATCAAATTTACATGTTTTGATAAAGTAAAAAATCAAATCAAAAAGGTACTGTATGGATCAAGTAAAAGGACATTCCATTCCTTGTATTCATATGGTATTTTAGGTTCTTAGATTATCAAGTCATCATCTAGGAAGGTGATGTCTTGACAAGAGATCATCATGGTTCCTCCATTTCTATCTATTTTCTTGATTCATTTTTTTGATTGTTTATGGGTTGCATTGACCTTTTTTGAGTTGTTATATCATCCTTCCTTACCCATAATAGTTTGGCAATGTTAAACACTTATTCATTAGTATACACATGAGATAAAGACATTGGTATTGGTGGACTGCAAGGGAAAGCAGAAAAGTTGTGGTGCAATTTAGCAGTAATAATGTTTGCGACTACATGGAGAATAAAGTTTGGGTAGTGTATTATGGGTTCTTTGTAGCTCAAAGTTTCCATATTTTATGTGTTGGATCTGGTATTTTAGTGAAACCATTTCTTTTGGTTGCTGGTCAAAGAAGTATGAGAGTGAAGTGGTTGGTAAACATATGTAGGTGGTCGGTGGACATAAGTCATACAAAAGGGTTTGAAGCTTGATTTCTAACAGTTGGGTAATTCCATTATGCTATATAGATTTTTCTCTACTTTCTTGTATATTGCTTCAACCTTATTCACTAACTTGGTCTGTGTGTGGGCTACACTCTAAAGGGATTAGCCAATGTTGGTTAGCATCCATGTTTGGCACATGGAATTTTAAGATTTCCAATTGAGACATGATTTTGTGTTGCTTAGGGGAATCTTATAACCCATTGGTAGGATAGTATTTTTAGTTTGTATTTTTGGATCTTAGATTAGGTTATCCTTTTTAAATGGTTTGCTTGGTTGGAATCATTTGAATGATTGGGGCATATAAGGGATATCATGAACATATTAGTTTTTAGGTTATTTGTAGTTTGAGTAGTCTTATTGATAACGCTCAATCTACAGCTCTCGTGGGAGTGTAAAGCGGTCGTTAGCAAATATAGAACCCAACCTGGGTTGGGTGTCGATCCCATAGGGAATAGCTTGGCCAACAAGTAAGTAAAATTACTAAACTTTTGGTGCAAGTCTCGTAAGAAGGGGGGATTGTAATGTGTAACCAAAACAATAAAGTAAAAGCTGAAAATAGCAAAGTAAAAAGAGAGTATTTCGTAGGTTGTGAAACAGTGAGAATTGAAACGTTGGGGTTATGTCCACCTTCTGAGGTATACGTCTCTATTGGCTATGAGTGTGTAGAGTCTTGACATGTAATTGCTTATAGAGAATTGTAGTCGATGGTAAATCCAAGCGTCTCTCGACCTAAACAAGGACTATTTCACTTTAACTCTCGCGAGCTTAAAGCGTGTCTAACGGTGCGAATTCTCCAAGAGGTTAGTCCAGTTACGGCACTAGCTTTTTAATAGGAAAGGGTGTCCTACTACCTTAACATTATCTCTTTTCCAGACAAATAACCTTTCTCGCGAACAAGTTAAATGTTAGACTGGCGTATTCTTGCGTTTGCAACCGCAAAGAATGTGGTTTAAGATGAAGAGAGTAATGATATAAGCAATATACGTGTCTCGAACTCACAAACTCACAGCAATAGATAGTAACTCATTCGGCTTCCATAACCCCAACAGAGAAGTTTAGTTACCCATGAGTGCGAAGGAGATCACGATTTGCATTGTTAATGTTGAGTAATGGCGTGTGGATTAGGTGATAGGCGTGTGGCGTGATTCCTTAGCAAGTAACGATTCTCTTGTTGTGGAATTTAAGAATAGAAGAGTAGATTAGAAGTGTTTGTGGTGGAAGATGAGAGGGATGGAAGAAAATTAATTGTTGAATTAAGTGAAGAATAGAATGATTCTCTCCGCTAAGGGAAGAGTTAATTAAAAATCTCTAGCATGATAGGGTATTTATAATACCCATATCCTAGTTCTACTAAGCTAATGAAATAAATAACCAAATCTTACTAGACTAATGAAATACTTAACCCAAATGTACTAGGTTAATGTAACATTATCATAATCCAAGTAAACTAATGAAATACATAACCTAATTGTACTAGGTTAGTGTATCATTGTCCAAATCCAGCTTTGTGTCTGTAAGTCCCCAAAGTCTTCAGAAATGCTGTTTTAGTCCGGGACAGATTTTCCATGCAGCAGTTTTGGTCCTTTAGGCGTCCCACTTCCTTCTCCTTCGTTCGTGAGCTTTCTTTTGCATCAAGTAAGCCATAAAATGCTGTATTTTGCATCATTTATACCTGAAACTTTACTAATCATGTTCGTTAGCTCATTTATAGGAAAAAGGACTAAAAGTGCATGAAATATATAGTTTGTTCTCAAAACTAGGCTAAAATATGGGCAAAATATATTGATATAGGCGTGTAAATTCACCTATCATCAACACCCCACACTTGCAGCTTTGTTCGTCCTCGAACAAAATATCATGTCCCTCTAAACATCAACTTAGGGTTTCACAGCAACAACACAAAACATTCGTCAAGACAAGCACAACAATTATCAACAAAGAGTAGTTTTTCGATCATTAGTAGAAACCATTTAACCTCTAGCATAGACTCGTGATCGTGGTTAACTCATATTCAAAAGTCAAGGCACAAAGAAATATGTACCACTATCCAAAACTCATCAACCATGTGTGTCTCACAATATATTACCCATAATCACTCACAAGTATAGCATATTTTGCAAACATGGGTATCAAAATGTCCTTGCCCCCACTCTCACAAAGAATTCATATGTAGCAACTGATGACCATAGGCTTGCCCTTAATGTAGTACTCTACTAAATGTCAGAATTCTAAGCTTAGGATCAAGTAGGTCTTTTGATGGTTGTAATGTAGGCTAAGGGACGGGTAGGATCAGCTATTTTGGCCAGAAATAGTGACTAAGTTCCTAAGCACTTTAATACATCACATTGTATCATTGACACTTTTTTCTTTCAACCTTTCTTTATTTTATTCTTCCACCCTTGTTCTCATATTTTGTTTTTCAATTTTAAGCACAACTCACTTTTCAGCTTTCTTTTCCTTTTTCTTTTCACAACATACCTCTTATGATAGCACTTTCTTTTTCATAACACATTCAAGCACCATTACAATTTAAAGCATCATACTCACCCAATTTCCTCTTATGTTGTCACATGACTTTTTCACTTTAAAGCACTTAGGAATTTGGATCAAATTACGGTCTTGAAAAAAAATGGATTAGGCTTACATACAAGGTTGTCAAAGAAATAGGCTAAAGGCTCAAAAGGGTTTAACTAGGATGATGTCCATGGGTAGGTAAAACTGAAGGTAAACAAATATAGGTTGCCAAAGAAATGCCTAAATCATCTCCTAAACTTACACTCCTTATTTTCGCTTTGCATACATACCAGGCAAGTTCTAGCATCAGTCACAAACATAGAATATACTATTATCTCACACACACAAGGCACATGGTCGACTTGATTGGAAGTAATATAGACTCTTGACCCAACAAGTGAAGGAATTGAACCACAAAATATCACATAATGAGTCACAACTAGAGTCTAAACGTCTCAATAGTCACAATTGTAACACATACTCTTGTTATAATCTCATGTTGCCTGTCAAAATAATTTCATGCGAAGCTAGAAAAAAATTTACTCCTAAAAAAAACTAAAAAAACGTCAAACGAAAAACAACAACAAAAAAAAAACGGGCTCAAAGTAAACAAACAAACATACAAACATAGGTGCAACCAAAGAAGTATAGCATGCGATTCTGCCACCCCACACTTAGACGGGACACTGCCCTTAGTGAAAAATAAATTTGAAGAACCTGGTTAGTCGGACCCTTCATCAATGTCGGGGGTCATACCCCCTTCATCGGAATCATCATAAGAGTCGTCGTCAGAGTTCTCCTCTTCGTCAGAATCAGGGGAGCGTCTATCATCATCAGTCGGCACATCATCGTCTAGAGGTTCCTCAAAATATACACCCACTCCACACATCTCCCGTGCATGCATGTTCATTGGGTAGTCGTGGTCCAGCTGTTGGAGCTCTTCAGCAGTTGGAATACGTCCACCACTCATCATAGTGAATTGTGTCATGCCATAGAGATGACGGAAGAAACTCTCATCACGGGCATGTCTCTCCGCAGTAGTAAGGTTGACTCCATGAGTTGTTTCAACATCTTTGACCTTGGTGAGGTCAACCTTCTTTGGGTTGTGTGGGAGTTTGTGGTCAGCTGGTTCCTCTTCGATATCCTCCTTTCGCAACATTGCTGTCAACAAATTGCCGAATGTGAAATGGGACCTTTTGTGGAGTCTGGCCTTCCTCATGGTAAATCGAATGATTGCCCCAAAGTTGATAGGGACATTCGTAATCAAAGCATAGACCAAACACACTCTATCTCTCGATATCTTGGTGTATTGAGTCCCAGGAATAAGACATGAGTTGACAATACGCATCCAGATTCTTGCTTCCCTATTTAGTGGAGCATAGGGGAAGGTGTTGTGTCGACCTGTTTCTTTATGTCTGCCCCACCTTGCCATTGATCTACTTCCACAAAGTGTGTGTCGTATCGCTCTATAAGGAGGCCTACTGTACAGTTCTCTGAATGGTGTTATGTCGACCAAAGGCAAGCCAAGAAAAGAGTTGATCCAATCCGCGGTGAGCTGTAACACTTGGCCCTGAATTTTGACTTCATTTCCTGTTGTGTTTGGCGACCAGTTGGCATAAAACTCTCTTGTTAAATCAAGGTTGCATTCTCCCATGTCACGGAAGATGAAATCCAGCTTCGAAGCCATTATTTTTGCCAATATTCGTGGCTCCTTCTTTGCTAAGGTCTCCTTGTTGATCAAGTCGACGTGCACATATTTTCTTTCTTTGTTGCTGCTGTACCATGATTTGGCTTATTCCTCAAGAACCCATTTTATTCCAAACATTCTGCGTGGTAGGTGTGCTGAGGATGATTCTCCTTGGTCTTTTCGACTTCTCTTCTTGCCCTTTTGGGACGTGGTAGCCTTCTCCTTGCCTTGCCTTGCCTTGCTTTAGGTGCCATTGTACCTGAGACTAGAAATAATGTAAGTTGTAGCACAATCTCAATTGATACAATCTATATGCAAGCACTAGGGGTACCACCCCACACTTAGGTTTGTTAGCACAAATCAGTGAAGTGAAAGTGGTCGAGTACTCAGATTTCGTCGACATACGTGTTAGGATTGTATTCCGACAAGAAAATCAGCATTGCATCACTTGTTTGCAGCCATTGGACTACTTTCATGGTGGATATAGCAATACTACGACATAGGGGTTACCACATGGAATCGTTATTCTTACAACAAGCACAACCTCCTAAGTCGATAGGCACTATGACCTTATCCCGATGGCCGGGATAGTCTATCATGTAAGCATCCAAACAACAATCTTAAGCAATATTCATAGCCATATCAATTCAGCAATTATCATAACAATGCTTTTGAAACTAAATTCAAATCGGAAACAAGCCGAGAATTCCCTACGTATATGTTTACTTCACATGATTTTGTAACAACAATCCAAACACATGAATATCACCACCAATATTATATGGTTTAGCAATTCATTATAAACATAGCAACGTAGTACTTACGCGAAATAAATGAAGAATAAGAGAGTACTTACTTGCTTGAAGTTCGTGGAGATGGTGTTGTGAATTGGAAGCACAAAAGAAGAAAATGTTGAGAGGATTTGGAAGGTTATGCGGCGCCCTTAGGGTTTATTCTAATATGGTGGTGTTATAAAACTAAGTCCCCTTTATATAGGAAGAGTATGGGTTGGGTTATGACCCATTTACAATCGGATTTGGAGACAAAAACACCACATATGCGGCGCATATCACTCGGCATATCAAGGACATATGCGGCGCATTGTCTATGGCATAATGGGACATATGCGCTGCATAGTCTATGACATTTGTAGACATATGCGCCGCATAGTCTATGGCACATGAGATACTGAGACCAAATGCCATAGCATAGGCGGCGCATAGTCAAAAGCATACCTAGGAATAGGCGGCGCATAGTGTATAGCACACGAGATTGCGAGACCTTAGGCTATAGGATAGGTCGTGCATCGTTCGTGGCCTAGTTCTACCAAGGCCTAGCCTTCCTCGAAGCCTATTTTGACAAGGAAAAGGCTCAATCCATAGCCTTCTGCATCACTATTCCTAACTTACCAACTTTCCAATGCATCCAAATCGTCAATTGAAATTGATTACCTCGTTGAATACTTCTTGCACCTATTTTTGCTCAAAATCAAACGAAAATGATTAGTACGATGGGTTGCCTCCCACCAAGCGCCGTGGTTTTGGTCGTGGCACGACTCGTATTTTTGGATTTTCATTTATCAAAAAGAAAAAATACTAAAATGACAAAACGATAAAACGATAAAATGATAAAACGATAAAACGATAAAACGATAAAACGATGGGTTGCCTCCCATCTAGCGCCTTATTTATTGTCGTGGCTCGATGTAGTAATCTCGAGTACTTAGACTTCGTCGAGATAAGTGATGGCCATGTCATTCATCGAGTCAAGAGGATTGATATATGGCTTGACACGTTGGCCATTCACTTTGAAGATAACACCCTCATTGTCTTCCAATTCGACTACTCCAGACGAGTAAACTTGGATGACTTTAAATGGACCATACCATTTCGATTTTAACTTACCTGGGAAGAGCTTAAATCTGGAGTTGAAGAGTAGCACCATGTCCCCTTTTTGGAAATTTCATCGAATAATCCGCTGATCATGATACTTCTTCATCCGCTCCTTGTATAAATCCGATCGTTCTTATGCATGGAGCCGGAATTCATCTAGTTCGTTCAGCTGCTCCAACCTCAGATTCTTCACATCTTCCCAATTCAAGTTCAATCGCTTCAATGCCCACAATGCCTTGTATTCAAGTTCAATGGGTAGATGACAAGCCTTTCCATAAACTAGTTGATAAGGAGACATGCCAATGGGTGTCTTGAATGCGGTTCTATACGCCCATAGTGCATCATCTAGCTTTCGAGACCAATCCTTCCGATTCGCATTAACCGTCTTTGCAAGGATTTGCTTGATCTCACAATTGGAAACCTCTACTTGTCCACTAGTTTGGGGATGATACGGCGTAGCTACCTTATGTTGCTTGACACCATACTTGGCCAATACAAATTTGAATAGCTGGTTGCAAAAGTGAGATCCTCCATCACTTATGATAGTACGAGGTACTCCAAAGCGAGAGAAGATATTCTTCTTTAAGAACGCTACAACACGCTTTCCTTCATTATCGGCCAATGCTACTGCTTCAACCCATTTTGACACATAATCCACAGCAACCAAGATGTACTTCATTCCAAACGAATTCACGAATGGCCCCATGAAATCAATACCCCACACATCAAAGAGTTCTACCTCAAGAATTTTGGACATGGGCATTTCATGGTGTTTTGAAATAGCACCTTGCCGTTGGCATTGGTCATACCTCTTCACATAGTCATATGCATCTCTGAATATCGAAGGCCAATAATATCCACTTTGCAATACTTTTCTCGCCGTTCAATTGCCTGTATGATGTCCTCCAACTTGCGAGGTGTGGCATGCTTCCAATATAGTAGGCACTTCTTCATGGGATATACATCATCGAATGATACCATCAGTGCATCTTCGAAACATATAAGGCTCATCCCAATAGTAGTGCTGAACATCATGCATAAACTTCCTCCTTTGGTGGTAAGATAAATTGGCGGGTAGTACATTACTTACCATGAAATTTGCAAAGTCGGCATACCATGGTAATTTCTCCATTGTTGTTGCTAATATCTCCTCGTCAAGGAATGCATCATCAATCTGAATTTCAGGTTGCGCCACTTGCTCACTCTCAAGTCTAGATAGGTGATCAGCCACTTGGTTCTCGCAACCTCTTCTATCTTTGACTTCGAAATCAAACTCTTGCAGCAGCAACACCCATCGAATCAGCCTAGGTTTTGCATCCTTCTTTGTCATTAGGTACCTAAGAGCTGCATGGTCTGTATGAACGATCACCTTAGTACCCAATAGATAGGCACGAAACTTCTCAAACGCATACACAACCGCTAGGAGCTCTTGTTCAGTAACAGTGTAGTTCCTTTGGGCTTCATTTAGGACCTTACTCGCATAGTAGATAGGATGAAATAGTTTCTCCTTTCTTTGTCCAAGAACAACACCAATGGCTACACCACTAGCATCACACATGACTTCGAACGGGAGCGTCCAATCTGGTGCTACCATGATAGGGGCTTCAATGAGTTTTCCTTTAAGGCATTCGAATGACTTTAAGCAATCGTCATTAAAGTCAAACTTCGCATCTTTCTCCAATAGTTTGCACAATGGACTAGAAATTTTGGAGAAGTCTTTGATGAATCTACGATAAAACCCGGCGTGGCCAAGAAAACTACGAACTCCCTTCACCAAAATTGGAGGTGGTAGCTTCTCGATTACCTCTATTTTTGCACGATCAACCTCTATTCTTCTATCGGAGATCTTGTGCCCAAGAATGATTCCTTCATTTACCATGAAGTGGCACTTCTCCCAATTCAGCACAAGGTTGAACTCTACACATCTTTGCAATGCCATGCTCAAGTTTGCCAAACATGCTTCAAAAGACTCACCAACAACTAAAAAGTCATCCATAAATACCTCCAAAGTGTCTTCAACCATATCAGAGAAAATGGACATCATACAACGTTGAAAGGTGGCTGGTGCATTACACAACCCGAATGGCATGCGTTTGAAGGCAAACGTACCATATGGGCATGTAAATGTTGTCTTCTCTAGGTCTTCAGGTGCAATACAAATCTGATTATAACCTAAATAACCATCCAAGAAGCAAAACCATCCTTTCCCCGCTAATCGATCTAGCATTTGGTCCATAAATGGCATGGGGAAGTGATCCTTGAACGTCCAAGAATTCAGCTTGCGGTAGTCCATGCATACTCTCCATCCAGTAACGGGCCTGAGTGGAATAAGCTCATTCTTTGCATTCGCGACCACCGTCATACCTCCTTTCTTGGGAACACATTGCACAGGACTTACCCATGTACTATCAGAGATAGGATATACAACTCCTGCGTCTAACCACTTGATAATCTCCTTCTTCACCACTTCTTGCATTGTGGGTTTAATCGCCTTTGATTTTCAATGGTGGGTGTGCACTTTTCTTGAAGCTGAATTTTATGTGTGCAAATCCCAGGTGGAATACCAATAATATCCGCAATGGTCCATCCAATAGCTCTAATATACTTGCGTAAGATTGGAATAAGAGCTGCAACTTGTTGCTCACCCAATTCGGCTGCTACAATGACTGGAAGAGTGTTTCCGCTTCCTAAGAATGCGTACTTCAAATGGCTTGGTAGCTCCTTCAATTCTAACGTGGGTGGTTCTTCAATAGATGGCTTAGCTGGTGGTGTGGGTCAATTTTTGAGGTCAAGATCCAGCTTCTTGGGGGTATAGCGATATGTCCCTAAGCCCGATAGACCACAAATATCTTCATCAGAAATTTCAGCATCATCATTCTCTCCTCTCATGAGCAAAACCTCCAAAGGATCATCAAGAATTTGCTCTTCTGCAAGTAACTCTTTCTCATCATCAAAGACAACATCGGCCACAGAAAACACACTCAGATCTTTGGGTTGCTTCATTGATTTGCAAACATCAAAGCGAACCACTTCGTCATTTATTCTGAATGAAAGCTCATTAGCTCTCAAATCTATGAGCACACTTACCGTAGCAAGGAAAGGGCGTCCCAAGATTATGGGAACCTCTGAATCTGCTTCACAATCCAAGATGACAAAGTCTGCTGGAAAGATAATTGAAGAAACCTTTACCAAGACATCGCATAGAATACCAACCGGTCGCTTTACCGACCTATCTGCCATAACAAGCCTCATATTAGTTGGTGTAGGATCTCCTAACCCCAACTTCTTGTAGATCGATAATGGCATCAAGTTGATGCTGGCTCCTAAGTCACACAATGCTTTGGCAAAGTTCAAAGATCCGACGGTGCAAGGAATAGTGAAAGCTCCGGGGTCGGCCTTCTTCTGAACTATCGATCGGGTAGCAATTGCACTACAATGATGCACATCATCCTTCAGCTCATAACTTGCTGCCCTCTTTTTAGTCAAAAGATCTTTCATAAACTTTGCATACCCAGGCATTTGTTCAAGTGCCTCTACCAACGGAATATTAATAGTCAGCTGCTTCAACATGGTCATAAATTTGCTGAACTTAGTGTCATCGGCCACCTTCTTCAATCTTTGGGGAAAAGGTGGTGGTGGGTATGGTAGTGTTCTCTCCACGGATTTCTTCTCCTCTAGCTTCCATTTTTCCACTTTTCCAGGCTGCACGTCACTAGGTGAAACGTCCTTGACGTTGGGAGTAGTTGTTGCGTCTTCTTCTCCTCTTGTAACGTCAGTAAGTGTAGCATCCATGTCTGCAACTTCGTCAACCAATTGATCTCCTTTTGCTGAAGTTTCCAGCACCTTACCGCTTCTGGTAGTGATGGCCATGCATGACCCATCATTCTTTGGGTTTTGCACAGTATCGCTTGGTAAGGTGCCAGCCTTTCTTTGATTAAATGCTGCTGAAAGTTGGCTTAACTGCTGCTCTATTTTCTTGATAGAAGTGGAATGAGAATCAACTAGTTTCTTCATGGAGGACAAATCATCAATCACCTCCTTAACTCCCGCGCTCGTTGCTTCCACTCCTTTCAATAACTTAGCCATCATGTCTTCCATGGAATTAGATGTGGTGGTATCACGTTTACCAGGGGGAACGTATAAACCACTCTTTTCATTATTTTTCTTCCAACTACCTTGGTCTTTGCTTCCAGATGTATCATAATAGTTCCGACCTTGGTTTCCTTGGGCATTCTCACGGAAACCCCCTGATTGTTCAAGTAGTTGGCCTCCTCTTCAGAATCAGATTCGTCTCTTCCTTTTAGCGCTACAGCTTTCGCTTTTTCGGTCTTCCCTGATAATAAGTGCTTTGTCAGAAGATCCAATTGTGTTTTCATGTGCGCCATGTCTTGCTCACGTTCTTCTTCTCTTCTTCTTTGGTCTGCAGACATGCCAATAGATAAAGTGGGGCTTGCTACCTTAGAATCCCTGGTATGCCAAGCTCTACTTTGCTTTGTCATGCGATCTAGCATATTGCTTGCTTGACCAAAGGTGAGGTCCATGAAAGAACCTCCAGCTGCGTTGTCCACCACTGGTTTAGTTATTGAATTCAAGGCTCTATACAAGATCTCCATGAGGTGAACATTAGTTATGTGATGGTTTGGGCATCTCGCTAGCTTTGTCTTGAACCTCTCCCATGTTTCATGAAGAGCTTCAGAGGGAAGCTGACGAAAGTTGCTGATTTCATCTCTCAATTGTGCTCTTTTGGATAGCGGAAAGAATCTTTCTAGGAAAGCGTCTCTCAATTGCCTCCAATTTGTAATTGAATCAGGAGTCAGCCCATTCAACCATAGTGTTGCCTCCCCAGATAGAGACAATGGAAATAGACGTAATCGAATAGCATTCTGACCAACACCAGGATTGTCAAAAGACTTGCATGTAGAAATAAAGTTGATGAGATGCATATTCGGATCATCGCCTGCTAGTCCACCAAATAATCCCTTGAGTTGCAATAACTGAATCATGGTTCTAGTGATGTTGAACTTGGCTCCGGGCGCTAATGGTGGTGGAATTATAGCTCCAGTGGCTCCGGCACCATCAAGATCATCATCATCATCGTCGAAAGGTGGCTGCAAAGGTTGGCGAGCATACCTATACCGAGCTTGTCGACCTCTTCTGTTGGCAGGTGTTGTAGTTTCAGCGACATGCCTTGGGTTTATCAACTCGTCATCACCTAAATCCTCATCGTTAGGATTTGTTGCTCGCCCAGGATTATCAATATTTTGTTGTTGGACTTGAGCAGCGGCAAGAGCAGCTAATCTTGCTTGCTCGTGTTGAGCAGCCATCCTGTCGATTTCAGCTTGTGCTTCCATTCTTCTAATTCGTTGTGGTTCCGGATTGATTGGTAATAATGGTTGACCATAACTTCTAGTATGGGGCATGCACTAAAAGAAAAACCTGCAATAAACAAAAACAAAAACTAAAAGTAAAAGTACGAGAATCTTTGCCCAAAGGGTCTAGTAATTATCATGAACTTTATTGACACTCGTATTCCCCGGCAACAGCGCCAATTTTTGATAAAGCTCAATCTACAGCTCTCGTGGGAGTGTAAAGCGGTCGTTAGCAAATATAGAACCCAACCTGGGTTGGGTGTCGATCCCACAGGGAATAGCTTGGCCAACAAGTAAGTAAAATTACTAAACTTTTGGTGCAAGTCTCGTAAGAAGAGGGGATTGTAATGTGTAACCAAAACAATAAAGTAAAAGCTGAAAATAGCAAAGTAAAAAGAGAGTATTTCGTAGGTTGTGAAACAGTGAGAATTGAAGCGTTGGGGTTATGTCCACCTTCTGAGGTATACGTCTCTATTGGCTATGAGTGTGTAGAGTCTTGACATGTAATTGCTTATAGAGAATTGTAGTCGATGGTAAATCCAAGCGTCTCTCGACCTAAACAAGGACTATTTCACTTTAACTCTCACGAGCTTAAAGCGTGTCTAACGGTACGAATTCTCCAAAAGGTTAGTCCAGTTACGGCACTAGCTTTTTAATAGGAAAGGCTATCCTACTACCTTGACATTATCTCTTTTCCAGACAAATAACCTTTCTCGCGAACAAGTTAAATGTTAGACTGGCGTATTCTTGCGTTTGCAACAGCAAAGAATGTGGTTTAAGATGAAGAGATTAATGATATAAGCAATATACGTGTCTCGAACTCACAAACTCACAGCAATAGATAGTAACTCATTCGGCTTCCATAACCCCAACAGAGAAGTTTAGTTACCCATGAGTGCGAAGGAGATCACGATTTGCATTGTTAATGTTGAGTAATGGCGTGTGGATTAGGTGATAGGCGTGTGGCGTGATTCCTTAGCAAGTAAAGATTCTCTTGTTGTGGAATTTAAGAATAGAAGAGTAGATTAGAAGTGTTTGTGGTGGAAGATGAGAGGGATGGAAGAAAATTAATTGTTGAATTAAGTGAAGAATAAAATGATTCTCTCCGCTAAGGGAAGTGTTAATTAAAAATCTCTAGCATGATAGGGTATTTATAATACCCATATCCTAGTTCTACTAAGCTAATGAAATAAATAACCAAATCTTACTAGACTAATGAAATACTTAACCCAAATGTACTAGGTTAATGTAACATTATCATAATCCAAGTAAACTAATGAAATACATAACCTAATTGTACTAGGTTAATGTATCATTGTCCAAATCCAGCTTTGTGTATGTAAGTCCCCAAAGTCTTCAGAAATGTTGTTTTAGCCCGGGACAGATTTTCCATGCAGCAGTTTTGGTCCTTTAGGCGTCCCACTTCCTTCTCCTTCGTTCGTGAGCTTTCTTTTGCGTCAAGTAAGCCATAAAATGCTGTATTTTGCATCATTTATACCTGAAACTTTACTAATCATGTTCGTTAGCTCATTTATAGGAAAAAGGACTAAAAGTGCATGAAATATATAGTTTGTTCTCAAAACTAGGCTAAAATATGGGCAAAATATATTGATATAGGCGTGTAAATTCGCCTATCATCACTTATTTTAAGATAGGGTGGGCAAGTGTAACGCCTCGAAAATGGGTTTTGGAGAATCACACGGTGCTTGAGGCTACAAGTAGCCCCAAGCTAACCCTTTGAGCCATTTTCATTCAGTTCAACACGAATCAACGGGGTTTCTATAAATAACCCTCAAATATCAACAAAGTAATCATCATCCAAGAATAAAAGAATTTCAGAAAGATAACAAAATACGACTTATTAGTCAACTCCCAACATCTATACTAGTTTGACAAGACTCTAAGAAAATCAATAAAACCAGCGAGCCATTGAGACATGCCCCAACTGACTCATACTCAGTTATCAAATGTAAACAATTCCGTGAAACCAACATTAGACATCACGTCCTCGGAACATGAGGACTTACCATGACAGAGGATGTAGAACATCGTGCCCGAAGAATCACTGTTGAACCTGTAACTGAGCACCTAAACCTACATTCCGAGAAAATGCAGCCCACATCCAAAGATGTGGGTACCATGGAAAGGAACCAAGTATATGGGGGCGTATGCAGTTTTATAAACATCATCATCATAAATATTTATAAGAAATATGCAGGATGTATAAAAGACTCACATAGTCCAAAGAAAATCATCATAATCATGAGAGGATGAAATAAGTATAGTAACACATGTGAGTCATCATATAATTTGTCAATTACTTTCAGTTCATCAAGAATATCAATTCTCATAATGTAAATATCATTTAAATATTTCAAAATAATAACTTTCACAATTCCACTTTCAAATCACTTCACCGTTCACCATAGGCACAAGGATACACACACACTGGGAGATCCTATAACCGACATAAACCATGTGAGCCACATGGAGTCCAACATCCAACCCACGTTGGGGAGAGCCGTCTTATCCTTTCCATTGGAGTAGGACTTCCAATATCAATCCAAAAACACTAGTGATCACTATGTAAATCAGCCTCAGGCTCACGTCCTATGGGGGGACGTAGTTCTAGGGAAGTAAGGTCACTTTATACCTCCCACTCGGTGCTAAAAAGTACTCCCAGACTTAGCTCAGATTATTTCAAAGACAATCCGCAACAAAACAACTTTCATCAATATATAAGTATACATCGGGAGCCATCATCCTCGAATGATGGTAGACATGACAAGATTTGATATGGAATATAGCATACATCTGAAATCATTCGTTAGACTCATTACCACATCGTTTCTCACTCCGAATGCAACATAGAATGCATAAATTCAAGAAACTACAGCTGAACACATAATAAATGATAGCTGAACTGCTGCAACTTTTATCAAAAATGCATGATTTAGGAAATAACGGTACCTTCAGCTTGATTGGAGTTCACAGAAAATAGGTACGGGTACTTGGATCGCATATCCACCTCAGCTTCCCAAGTTGCACCCTCAACAGATTGGTTTCGCCACAATAGCTTGACCAAGGGAACTTCTTTGTTCCTTAGCCTTCGGACACTGAAATAAAGAATCTCAACAGGAATCTAATCAAAAGAAAGATTTTCTTGAATGGCAGCACTCACAGAAGAATCCACTACCACAACATCGTTAATATGCTTTCTAAGCATGGAGACATAGAATATTGGATGAACAGAGGACAACTCGGAAGGCAACTCGACCTCATAAGCTACCTTACCAACACGGCTAAGAATTTTGTAAGGACCAACATAACGGGGACTAAGCTTCACCCCCCTCATGAGTGAAATTTTCAGATACACTAGGTCACCAACTTCAAACTCAAGGTCTCTCCTTCTAACATCCGCATATGACTTCTGACGACTCTGCGCAGTTTTCAACCTGTCCCTAATCAACTTACCTTTTTCCATAGCCTCGAATACCGAATCAGGACCAGTCACAGCCGCTTCACCCATCTCGAACCAACCTATGGGTGATCTACACTTCCTCCCATACAAGGCTTCAAACGGATCCATGCCAATACTAGAGTGAAAGCTGTTATTATAAGCAAATTCTATCAACGGTAAGTGATCATTCCAACCTCCCTTAAAGTCAAGTACACAAGCTCTCAACATATCCTCTAAGGTCTGGATGGTCTGCTCAGCCTGACCATCGGTCTGTGTATGAAAAGCAGAACTCAAAAGCACTTGGGTACCAAACCCTTCTGAAAAGCTTTCCAAAATTGCAAAGTGAACTGAGTACCCCTATCTGAAATGATAGACAAGGGAACTCCATACAGTCTGACTAGCTCTCGGATATATAATCTAGCGTAATCCTCAGTTGTATATAAAGTATGAACAGGCAAGAAATAAGCAGACTTAGTCAATCTATCAACCACAACCCAAATGGAATCATGATGGCGTCGGTAAGGAGGTAAACCAATCACGAAGTCCATGTTTATCTCTTCCCACTTCCAGGTGGGAATACTAAACTCTTGCATCATAACACTAGGTGTTTGGAGTTCAACCTTAACCTGTTGGCATGTTGCACAATTAGCTACAAACGCTGCTATATCTTTCTTCATGCCAAGTCTTGGTACATCTTGGTGGCACCAGGATGAATAGAATATCACTCCCCGTACACTTCAGCCATAATCCTCTGTCTCAGATCATCAACATTCGGGACACACAATCTACCTTACAATCTCAAAACACCATCTCCCCCTTGGGAGAAAGCCTCTACTTTTTGGTCCTTGACTGACTCCTTCAGTCTAACCAAACTAGCATCTAAGTATTGTTTTTCTTTCACTTCCTAAACCAAGGAGGATTCAGAACTACTCTGAACCCCTATACTACCTTCAGCAGAGTCAAACAACTTAACCCCCAATCTAGACAAACGATGTACATCACGAGACAACTCTTTCTTACCTTCTACCATATGCGAAATACTACCCATGGACACTCTACTTAGGGCATCCGCCACAACATTGGCCTTGCCCGGATGGTACAACACACTCATATCATAGTCCTTTAACAATTCTAGCCATCGTCTCTGCCTAAGATTCAATTCTCTCTGGGTAAACACATACTGCAGACTCTTATGATCAGTGAAAACATCAACATGGACACCATACAAATAGTGTCTCCAGATTTTCAAAGAAAACACAACAGCAGCTAACTCAAGGTCATGGGTGGGGTAATTTTTCTCATAGGATTTCAACTGTCTAGAAGCATAAGCTATCACCTTACCCTTCTGCATCAATACGCAACCCAACCCAACTCTCAATGTATCGCAGTTCACCACAAAACCATCAACACCATTAGGCAAAGTCAAAATAGGGGCTGAAGTGAGTTGAGTCTTCAACTCCTGAAAACTCTTTTCACAAGATTCGGACCATAAGAACTTCACTTTCTTTTGGGTCAACCGAGTCATAAGAGATACTATAGAGGAGAAACCTCAACAAAATAGCGGTAATAGCCATCTAAACCCAAGAAACTTTGGATATCAGTCGGAGACATAGGTCTAGGCCAATTTCTAACAGCTTTAGTCTTTTGGGGATCAACTCTAATACCCTCAGAAGAAATGATATGACCCAGAAAAGCAACTGACCTTAGCCAAAACTCACACTTACTGAACTTGGCAAACAACTTGTAATCTGTAAGGGTTTGCAAGATAGTTTGGAGATGATCAGAATGTTCATCCTCACTACGGGAGTACACCAGTATATCATCGATGAACACTATGACAAACGTATCTAGATATGGTCTGAACACTCAATTCATGAGGTCCATGAAAGCTGCTGGGGCATTAGTTAACCCGAAAGACATAACAAGAAACTCAAAATGGCCATAACGAGTTCGGAAAGCAGTTTTTGGGATGTTGCACTCCCTAACTTTGAGTTGATGATAGCAGAAAGGAAGGTATATCTTTGAGAAATAACTTGCACCTTGCAATCGGTCAAACAAATCATCTATTCTCGAAAGGGGGTACTTATTTTTTATGGTGACTTTATTCAGTTGGCGGTAATCAATGCACATACGCAAAGAGCCATCTTTCTTTCTCACAAACAACACAGGAGCACCCCAAGGAGAAACATTGGGCCTTATGAAACCCTTATCTAGTAGATCTTTGAGTTTCTCTTTCAACACCTTAAGTTCTGCAGGGGCCATACAGTAAGGAGGAATAGAAATGGGCTGAGTATCGGGAAGAAGATCAATCCCGAACTCTATTTCTCTATCAGGAGGTATCCCTGGGAGATCATCCGAAAAGACATCAGAAAACTCATTGACGACGTTAACAAACTGGAGAGTTGGAATCTCAGACTTAGTGTATTTAACTCTAACCAAATGGTAAATACACCCCTTGGAAATAAGCTTTCTAGCTTTGAGATAAGAGATAAAATGACTCTTGGGTGACACAGAATTCCCAGACCACTCAAACATGGATGCACTCGGAAACTAAAACTTGACCATTCGGGTCCGACAATCAATAGAGGCATAAGAAGAATACAGCCAGTCCATAACCAGAATCACATCAAAATCTACCATGTCTAACTCAATAAGATCAGCCAACAAGACTCTATGAAGAACGGTAACAGAACACTTTTTATACACTTTCTAGGCAATAATCAAATCACCCACTAGGGTAGAAACTAGGATAGACTAAGGAATAATATCAGGACTCATTTCAAAATTCACAACAATCAAAGGTATAACATATGAGAAACTGGATCCAGGATCCAACAAAGCATACACATCAAACTGAAATATACGAAGCATACCAGTAACAATATCGGGAGAGTTCTCCTATTCCTGGTGGGATAGTAAATCATAGAATATATTTTGGCTCTGCCCACCAACATTGCTAGAAGAGGCGCCCTAAGTTGGGGCTGGACGAGTCGCTGGAACTGGAGCACTAACAGTCTAAGTCTAGGTCTGAAGGCGATAGTCACGATGCCCTTGTCCATCCTGTGGACAATCTCTAACTCTGTGACCCATGTCACCACACCAGAAACAACCCCTCTTCTTACCCCAACACTCACCCGAATGAGCCCTACCACAGTTAGGACACAGGGGACGATTTGGCTTACTGCCAGCACTGTACTGGGACCTGGATGCATATGACGTGCTACCTTGCTCCTGCCTACCTCTAGGCATGGGAGCACTAGCAGATGACGGTGCTGGCATAGACAAATGGTCCTGATACTAAGGGATACTCCCTCACTGCAATTTAGTTTGACCCTATCCGTGCTGCTCGGACCTAGCTCTCTTATTCCTTCTTATTCTATCTCTTTCCTTTATCTTGTCTGCCTCAATCTATTGGGCATGAGTCATTAGCCTAGAAAGATTTATCTCACTATTCAGCATAGCAGACCTATACTCCTTAACCACATAACTAGACACTCCAATCACAAACTTACTCATACTAGCCCGATTATCTGCCACTAAGTCAGGAGCATACTTGGCCAACTGATTGAACTTTAGACAGTACTCCCTAACAGTCATAGAGCCATATCGCAGGTTCATAAACTCTTCCACCTTCGCCTCCCTCATCTCTAAAGAGAAAAACTTATCTAGGAATACATCCTGGAACTTTTGCCAAGTCATAGGGATAGCTCCCTTACCTCTACCTTTCCTTCAAGAAAAAACCCAGTCATAAGCAAGGTCTTTCAACCTATACGCAACCAACTCCACACTATGTTACTCAGATACATGCATCACCTGAGTAATCTTCCGCACCTCCTCTAAAAACAATCATGGATCCTAATCAGATTTGGACCCATAGAATTCTGGTAGATTCATCCGCATGAAGTCACGAATCTTGGCTGCAACAGAATTACCTCCCTGCTGCTGTGGAGACGGGGCCGAGTTGGCTCGCACATTTGCAGTAACAGCTTGGGCCAGCGCCTGAAAGGCTGCCCAAAATTCAATATGAGACACGTTTTCATTCAATGGGTCAGTGGGTTGAGGTTGTTGACCATCATTATTTCTTCTCACTCGACGTGGAGGCATATTTCTGAAAGTGGAGATCAGAAATAAATAGCAGAGAGAGATACTTTAAGCACGATAGACTTCTGAAAGAAAGAATCACACTTTTTCCAAAAACGTCTTCTAGCCTCTTAATCATAGATGTGGCACGCTACACACCGATGATCAAGACTCTACTTAACGCGGCTTGTCAGACTCCCTAGGACCCCTTAAAGCCTTAGGCTCTAATACCAAGTTTGTAATGCCTCGAAAATGGGTACCAGATCATGACACGGTGCTTGAGGCTATGAGTATCCCCAAGCTAACCCTTTCAGCCATTTTCATTCAGTTCAAAATGAATCAACGGAGTTTCCATAAATAACCCTCAAATATCAACAGAGTAATCATCAACCAAGAATAAAAGAATTTCATAAAGATAACAAAATATGACTTATTAGTAAACTTCCAACATCTATACTAGTCTGACAAGCCTCTAAGAAAATCAATAAAACCAGTGAGCCATTGAGACATTCACCAGCTGACTCATACTCAGTTATCAAATGTAAACAATTCTGTGTAACCAATATCAGACATCACATTCTTGGAACAGGAGGACTCACTGCGATGGAGGATATAGAACAGCGTGCCCAAAGAATCACTATCGAACCTAGAACTGATCACCTGAACCTACTTTTTGAGAAAATACAGCCCTACATCCAAAGATGTGGGTCAGTACCATGGAAAGGAACCAAATATATGGGGGTGTATCCAGTTTTATAAACATCATCATCATAAATATTTATAAGAAATATGCAGTATGTATGAAAGACTCACATAGCCCGAAGAAAATCATCATAATCATGAGAGGATGAAATAAGTATAATAACACATGTGAGTCATCATAATATTTGTCAATCACTTTCAGTTCATCAAGAATATCAATTCTCATAATGTAAATATCATTTAAATCTTTCAAAAGAATAACTTTCACAATTCCACTTTCAAATCACTTCACCATTCACCATAGACACAAGGAAACACACACACACTGGGAGATCTTATAACCGACATAAACCATGTGAGCCACATGGAGTCCAACGTCCAACCCACGTTGGGGAGAGCCGTCCTATCCTTTTCATTGGAGTAGGACTTCCAATATCAATCCAAAAACACTAGTAATCACTATATAAATCAGCCTCAGGCTCACGTCCTATGGGGGGAAATAGTTCTAGGGAAGTAAGGTCACTTTATACCTCCCACTCGGTGCTAAAGAGTACTCCCGGAATTAGATCAGATCATTTCAAAGACAATCCACAACAAAACAACTTTCATCAATATATAAGTATACATCGGGAGCCATCATGCTACCCATTTATCATAATCAAACACGTTGTGGATTTCTTTCACATTCGAGTTCAAAGCGACTCCATTAAGACCAAAAGGTCAAATCATTCAACACATCTCAAATATTCAACATCAAAGTGCTTATATCACACATTTTCTCAAAGACACAATTTCAAATGGGGTTCAAGACTCAAATATCAAAATCATGATAAATATCGTTCAAGATTCATGCTTTATATCACCACACATGTAAATCCATCTTTCAAAATCATAGACATCAAAATTTCATAATAATCATCATAGAATATGAGTTCATGCTTCAAAATCATAATAATTAAGTAAAAATCATGTCTTCGTAAAGAAAATTACTTTTGGGCCCAAGAACGAAAGAGTGATCTTGTTGAAAAAAACCCCACATACCTTGAAATTGACCTCTTGATTATGAAATCCTATTCACACAAATAAGGGGTGCTCCTCGAAGGTCTCAAGATGATGAGTTTGATTATTGGATCAAATTTAAATTTCTACGGTGAAATTGGAAGATATTTGTAGCTCAAAATGGACCTAGGGTTTAGTTCTCTTAATGTTTTTGATGGAAAAACAGGAATTTTATGGCTCAATATAGGTATAAATGGACAATTTTCATCCGTGAAGTGAAGGCATAATGACCAAAGTTCCCTTAAAAATCAACTAATTCTCAAAGCTGTCCTTTGGGGGACTATTTTGATAGTCTGAAGTACATCAACCATAACGTTTTACTCCGATATCCAAATTGGATGAAACCAATTTCATTAGAAAGAGGACTCTCATATGTTTTCGTTGATATATAGTATCTTATCCCAATCATTGTGTATAAGGATTTATGATCATTTGAATTTGAACCAAAAATTCACTTTTGATTGGCTGAAGTAGATCGACCATAACATTTTTCTCCGAAAGACAAATTAGATGAAACCAATTTCATCAGAAAGAGGACTCGTAGAGCTTTCTGTTGATATAAAGTAGATCACCCAGATTATTATGTACAAGGATTTATGATCGTTTAAAGTTGGTGCAAAAATATGCCAGGCCTCAGTACTTTTTCCTGCATATTTTACTGTTCACTACTATTCACGGTTCGATCGGAATGTTCATAACTCGTCGCTCGGATGTCCGTTTTGGATGATCCACATATCGTTGGAAATCTTATTCAATACTCTAAGCAATGGTGGGTCATAATATAAGACATTTGGCACAGAAAATTTATAATTCATTTTAGAAGATAGAACCCAACACGTTTACGTACAAAATTTCAACTAAAAATTTTCTGGGGTATTACAGTAAGGATTACAAGTCCTAAGGATTTTACAATACAAGGAACTATCTCTTCCCTAGACAACCGAGAGAACCAATGAATTGTTCTCTTTCATCGTGTCTCCTCTTGAATTCTCTTTTGGAGTTACCTCTGCATTTATTTTGTGATTTAGCTTTAGCCTAACAGTATTCATTCCATTCCATGTCATCCGCCTGTAATTCATAAAATTATAATAAATTTTACAAAGATTGTGTCCCATAAAAGGACACTTGGACCACTGCACACTATTATTATTGAAGTGTTTTTTACAATCACATTCACTCATGAAGCTTGACAGAAACCATTTAATAGTTTCTGGGTTTTACACATCTGGAAGGTCATCAGAAGATTGGTATATATGGATAATGAATGTTGTTTTATAAGGCTTCTTAAAGTAAGAATGGTAAAACCTAATAGTGACTGTGTTGTCACTCTTTTTTTTTTTTTTTGTAAAAGTTGGTTTAGTGGATTGTAGAGGATTGTCTCTCAACTTCTCATAATTTGTGACCCATGATTTTGAAAGCACCTTAACAAGACTTCCCTCAAAACTTTCCTAAGGATCTGGATGCTCTAGATGGTACCATTGGTGGCATTATCATAAGGAATAAAACATTCTCGCCACCTAGAAGAATAGATCCATAGCGTTGTTTTGGACCGACCAAGTTACTTGATAGTGAAGAGTTGATTATACGGAATAGTTTGTGGAGATCTATGAATTTGGACATAGATATTCAATGCCTCTATCAGATATGATGGGAGAGGGACATATTAATGTTGGGAAATATAGTGACAAAAATTATCCTGGCATTCAGTGTGATTTCTGAGGTACCTAAGAATGTTCGTACTCATTATATCTTGAATAAATGAGGAAAGATATTCCATTACTTGTTGAACTTTTCTTCCGTGATATGTCAACACAAATCTAACAACGCCAAAATAGATATGGGTGAAGCCTTGTTTTTTCAACTATCAGAGAAAATCCTTCTGCATCTGCAGAGTGATGAACTATTCCTTCCAAGTTGACAAAATAAGATACTGGTCAAGTTTCAACAAATCGATGTATTCTTTAACTCCCTTTGGTTTTGGATATACCCGAGAATAGTTTTGCTGCCACAGAGTACACACTTTATTGACAAAGGCAGAGTAGGAGTTCAGTAGAGGTGGTTATGTGGAAGATATATTATTTTCTAGTGGAAACATATCTACTTCATAGAATTAGTTATATTTACATGACCGAGTTTCACTGAGAGTAGGAGACATGTTTAATTTGGCTAGGTTTTTACATGAACTAGACACAGAAGATGAAGATAGTAAAGAATATGAGATAGACATATTTTAATTATTTTGTGGACTATAAAGACACAATATATTTGTGCTAAACATTTAAGGAAAGGACTCAACACACTATTTGTTCTACAATCTAAGGAAAGGAATTTTGACCAAAATATGTACATGACTTTCGAAAGTCACAATGAAAAAGTAAGGACTATGAATATATTTTAGATTAAATACTAAAATTAAGTTAAGTAAAAACTTGAAATGTAAAGTTTGCTCTTGTAAAATAAAGGTAATGAATCTTATATGAAACCTACTTCCTTACTCCCTATGAGGGTGGGATGTCTCTAATACCACTCTAAGGGGGGAAACATGGCACGAAGAGACACCATAGGCAATGTTAGCTCGGCAATAACAACATATCTATATGTTTCCAACATGAAAGACGATTTCATATCCATATAGGTAGAACTCCTTATGAAATAAAACATCTTATCAACACCACAATCCATTTCATAAAATTGTGAATACATATTCACTAATCTTAAAAGGACAATTTTCCATAGAGAAAAGACTTTCAACCCTCAATCGGATGACTTGACTTTGCAAGTCTTACAAAAATAAATCCTTAGTATTTTGAGTAATGCAACTATTCCATGTATGATATACATGGCATTTTAGCAGGTCTCTCATTGGGGTTTAACCAAAGGCCTAGGTGAAGCTAAATCAATAGGTTCAGACTTAGCGTGTAATTTGCTATAGCTGTCACTCTATGCATTTATGTACAACAAATGCTAAGTAATTAAATTTTGTGTGCATTAGGTATAAAGGAAATCAAAACTTTGGTAATGACTACAATCGTAACTGGCATAGTCAACCAAATTGCTTAGGGAAGTAATCCAGGCCAAATTCAGTAGTTCCAACAGCACCGAGGAAATCAAACAATCACTTAGTATAGCAATATAGAAGAGACATTAAAAATATCATGGACAACCAAGAACAAATGTCTACAGAAATAAAAAATTATCAAATGGCTAAATAAATCTAGAGAAGTAAATGGGTCAATTAGCTGAAGCTTAGAATACAAGACCTCAAGAGGGTTTTTCTAGTGACACTGATCCTAACCCCCGACAAGTAATTTTAATATCATTGAGGTATGGAAAAGAATTAAATAAAGATCCTCAAAAGAAAGATCATGAGGTACACGATAAATTGATTAGACCTAGCTCAACTGCGGAGAAGGTTTTAAAGAAAGTAGTTGTAAAGAAGGTGGTCAAGATAGCAGAAAAGAGTAGAAAACCACCCCCCATTCCTCAAAGGCTCTAGAAAATCAAAGAGGATACATGTTTCAAGAAGTTCTTTGACACATTCTAAGAAATACAAATAAGTCTTCCTCTTTTTGATGTTTTGTAGGGAATGCCTAACTATTCTAAGTACTTGAATGATGTGGCAAGAAAATATGAAGTGAATTATGGATTTTAAAACTATGGAACTTACTAAGGAATAAAGGTCTAAGGTAATAAACAAAATTCCACAAAGATCTAAGACCTTGCATGTTTCACCTCCCAATACAAGTTAGTGAAAGTAAGTTGATGCAAGCTATGTGTAACTTGGGGTAGAAATAAATTTGATTCCCCTTTTTTGTGTTCAATACTTTTGGATTGGGGAAACATAAGCTTTCAAAAGTTGCTCTTGGACTTTCAAATAGATTTAGATTAGATTCTAATGGGATCATTGAGAATGTGCTCATTAAAGTTGGTTATTTTATAATTCCTCTTGATTTTATCATTCTTGACTATGGAGTAGATTAAAGGGTGCCAATTATATTAGGAAGTCTATTCTTAGCCACTGGTGGATCCTTAATAGATGTGAGAGAGGACAACTTAAAGATGAGGGTAAACATTAAAGAGGTCACTTTTAGAGTGTACAAAGGACTGAACACATCATCACACTATATAGATTTATGCTTGATCACCAAGGAGTCAAAGATGAGTGTTGGGTGGGGGAGTGTAAATTATAAAATGTCTTTCCATTGCATTTTTTTATCAAATGGCCTAAGCTGCGATAGGATAAAACTCATAAGATGTTAGACAGGCCTGAGTAGGGTGGGAAAATGAGAATACGACTAAATTTAGATGGTGCTCTTGGTATTGTAAATAAAATAAAAAGTTGTTGTTGAAAGGGAAAAATACGCCGAGAGAGCCCTGAAATGGTTAATACATAATTCATGTTGTAAGCTAAATCAAAGATACTTAAGAGGCAACAGAAGGTTATAATAGAGGTAATTTTTTATTTGTTTTTATAGTGTCACCTTTGTATTTGTTCTTGTGTTTTTTGTAGATTAGGGGATGTTTTGAGTAACCAAAGTCTAAGCTAAGGAGAATAGTACAAGCATAGGTGTCGGGTCCAATAGACCCTATGATGGAAATTTTAGAGAGTGACATGTTGCTAGCTAGTCCTAGAGGCCTCAGAGAGTATTCCTATCCTTTGTTTTAAAATTTTAGTTGTGCATTGTGGACATTGAATCATTTCAACTGTCGGGTGGAAATCTTTTTATTTGGTTAGGGTGAAGTGAATTATGGGATTATATTTTGATATATTTTCATGTTTTTCACTAAATCTAAAAACATAAACAGAATTATGTTTGTTTATTTTTAGTTTTTGGTGTTTTGTCCGTTTAGTAGAAGCACACTTAGCCCACCCCTTGATTTTATTTGAATTTTTCTGAGGAAAATCTCTTTGAACCCAGTATCTTTTTTTCATTTTTTTATGTGTAAATTTAAAAAGTTTTAGTAATAGCTAGTCACTTTTCCCAATGATGGGTGGATGATGACCGTCTTGATGGAAAATTAGTCTGAGATGACCCAAACCAGGGGTTTGTCTTAATGGGCAATCCTAAGCCCTACCAGGACTGAGAACCACCCCTGTTACCAAAAAACAACCAAACGCATACCTTGAGTCGGATGAAGTCAAAACATTTGACAAGATATTGTGTTTATCCCTGTGGTGACTCTGGGATAAGTCTAGAATCGAGACCCACCCAATCAACTCTAACAAACCAAACCAATACGAAAAACATAAAACAATATACCATAGTGATAAGCCAATGTATGTATAAATAACATAAACCATCCATACCATACCCAAGTACATAGTTGTCCATACAAAGCCTCAAGATAGAGTACTCAATCGGGACATGCCCCCGACCATAGCTAAAAACCAAAGTCTATGAAATAAAATAATTATGTAAAGTGAACCATGACCTGAATAAATGTCTTTCGAACTATGGAATCTCACCACATCAATTCAACATCTACTATACCAAAATTTGATTACTAAGCAAGAGGAGTAGAAAGGTCAGTTCCTGCATAGCGTGGGTATACAATCGCCAGTAGACGGGTTAGTAGGTGAAGACTAGTATGCACTCTAGATAGGGGTAAAACAATGCCAACCAGTGAAAAACGATGTAAACCAACCACATAAACCATACATATATATATATATATAACCATGCTGGGAAAGGGAATCGGGTTAAGCTTTCCTTTAAAACAATCACCTGGGTTGTGTAGCTTTGACGTCCTAACAACCCACGGGAAGTATGGGTTCAGCTCCCCCTGCTGAAAGGGACCCAGTGCGTGTAGATGCATGAATTGAATAGAACATCCCCTAATATAAAATGTGACACACGAACACGATCATCAAGACCCCTCATATAAGCAAATATAAGTTTCTAGTTTTGGTACCCTCGGGACCGCCACCTTCCATGGCTTTTCTACATACCCCGCCATTAATGTCCAATTAAAATTATTTCCAAATAACCAACCAAATCCATTTACTATTTTATTAACCAAGGCTAATATTAGTGGTATGGTCATACCACCCCTTACTTGCAAGTAATATCCATAGCCAAACTATTTAGGTTAAGGGGACCTCAGGTGCCCTTCCAATTACGATATTAAATCCACTTGGGAGACTTTAACATTCTCCACAAGCATAACTATTTAGCCTTTAGCCTTATGAAACTATTTAAACCAATACCATTAATTCATTCACTTGAGGGATTTCCATGTATCTCGTATGATTTTCAAAATAGACCAACCATGACCACCAAAACCTTTACCATTTAAACCATTCAAAACCAATTTAGATTGTTTAAGCCATGAAAAATCATCCAAAACCATTTAGAGTTCCATTACCAAACCAAAGCATGCAAGAGTTTCAATGAAAAACCAATATTGGAGTAAAAAAACTCTTTGAGGCATTTTATCAAAAATGTTTAGGGCATACCTTTTTTAAGACAAAAACCAATGCATAAACCACCATAAATAGGTTTACTCAAGACCCCTTTTGTTAAACCATAACCAACCAATAATCACATATGCAGATCATTACGAAAAACATCTAAAAACATAGTTTAAACCAATACCAAACCATATCCACCAAAACCCTCAATAATATTTCAAAATCCACCATTCATGACTCATAAAAAAATGTTTAAAACACAGTACACATGCATATATTTTGAAATTATAATAAGGGAGGGATTACATTCCTTATACACAGTGATTTACAGAAGAAATCTTGACCTTTGAGCCCCTTGAAGATCATATGTAGAATCCCTAGCCTCCAATCTTCAAGAGAGTGTTTGAAAGAGTATTTGATTTGTTATGATCCTTTAACAGGTGTTATGGAAGGACATATAGGGTTATATAACTTTAGGATATAAGAGTTTAGGAGTAAGAAATGTCCAAACTACCCTTGACTTAAATATTAAAATAATTCAGGTCCAGGGGTTCGACACCTTACCATTCGTATCCAAGGGTTCGAGTGACACCCCAAACCAGTAGGTAAGAGCTTGGCACCCAACCTTTCCAAGCCCTTACCTATTGGTTTGCATATGACATGCCCTCCCTAACTCATACCTAAGGGGCCGTTTGGTGTGAGGTACTAAGACAAGTTATCCCGGAATAAAATAATAGTTCCGGGAAAATGCTTTTAATACACCGTTTGGTTTGGTAATATTTGGGATAACTTATCCCATGATTAATAATAGTCCCGGGATAAGTTATACCACATATTTTGTGTTATAAGTTATCCCACCTTAATTTATCCTGGGATAAATTATAAAATGACAAAAATATCCCAAATCCATTACAAACACATTTCTCCAATCTTTTTCATCATCTTTAATTATTGCTTTTGAAATTGAAAAAAGATTATTGATATCTACTTGATTATCTAAAATGTGTTATTTATGAGAAATTAAAAAGACTAAAATATATTATTTTGGAACGAAGGAAATATATGACTAAGAAAAATTAGCCTCTTATTAATTAAACTTTGTATTTTTTTCAGTCCATTGTTTGTAAATTTTATAAACTTATACGCTATTTTCTTATATAAAGGATAAAAATGCAAAATTAACAAATTAAAAAATGAAATATGTTAGATTCATACATAATAAGGATCAAAACTAGGTACTATAATTTTTTATATATCCAACAAAATGTAGGTACAATAATTTTTTAAGCATAGAAAAATGGAATTCAACTCAACTTTTTCCTTCCAAGTGTTATTTTTGTGAATTGATAACACAAAAAGTTCTTACTACACAATGAAAAGATTAACTAAAGCAAGTAGATTTTACAATAATAATTATCATTCGCTAGTAATCTATAAAATATTTTAACAACTACAAAGGCGTTGCCTAGTTTTGATACACAATATCGTTCACAATCGACCCTATTGTTCAATTACATATTTTAAATTAAATAGCTTTTTAATAACTTGAAAATTGATATTGTATATATCAATTAAAATGAATTTTAATATTCTATATTATATGAGTAATATGTGTTTAAATGAAGTGGCATAAACAACAAATCTTCTTTTACTTTAACAAACTTAAGTTGGAAGTTTTTAATTCAAACTAAATAAGATTTAGAAAGTTTTTTTTTTAAACGCATTATACGACTTGTCCTATACCATTCGTAAGCTCCCATATATCTCATACCCATATGAGTTGTAGCTTGGGCATTCGATAAGCCTCCCATACTGCCTAGGGTATGAGTGAGTCACCTAGATACCCAATGACTCTTATCCAATGGGTACGAGTGACTCCCCTGAGTCGTATCGAGCCAAAGAGGTCCAAAACCAATGAAATTTTCAAGGGTCCTATTTATGGGATGTTTCAGTCTCCCCCACTTGGAACATTCATCCTTGAATGATAGGTAAGGATAAGGATAAGCACGAGGTAACACAATAATACACATCAAACTGTCCCTTAATGGAAATAGAGGGCAAGAATCCAAACTAAGATAAGAAGATTACCATATACCCGAAGCACGATTTACACCCCAAAACTTTCATTCCGATCTCTAACTATGTTAGAAAATAAAGATGCAAGAGGGACCATTCTTCACCTTTAACAAAGTTTGAAAACAAAGAAGTATTAAAGAACACACACCCTACACACTAATTTTTGGAACAAAGAACTAACACGGATCCTAGGACTCCATGTCTACTTCCACATCCCAAATGGCTTTCCCAGGCATTTAGTTCCACCATGGAACCTTTACCGAAGCCAAACTTTCCATTTGCAATCGGTGAAGTTACCGATCCACGATTACCGCTAGAGAACAAGGAATTGGAAATACCAATACCACCCAAAGAAACCAGCCACACCTTATCCCAACACAAATACATAGGATACCAATGAATGGAACTTACGCTAAAGAGCAAATCCAATCCAACTTAGAAATTACCAAGAAAAATCACTACAAGAGCTTGAGTCTAACTATGCACACCAATTCCATGTTCAAGCCTATTTAAAACACAAAGAAGCTAAAGTAAGCATCTATCCTGATATACTACTCCACCTCTATCACTATTATAACATTGAAACTATGAGTAAAGGACATGAGCAAACCCATATCCAACCATTTATAACCTAAATCCCCAACCTATGATTGAACACCAAAATCATACAATAATGAAACCATTAAACATTTATAAAAACTATGCCTTACCAATCGCAACACAACCACAGGCACATCTACCAACCATAACAATTCATGCCTACCGCTAACTTGCCTGCAGTATGATCAATCCATCAAATGATCAAAAACCATTTAATATTTCACAATGGATTTTCACCACCTATTCATTTCCTAACCAGTTATCATGACAACAACCTTACCTCATCCTCAAACCTTAACTCTAGTAGCTACACTAGACGCCCTCTCCCCCACTTAGAGACTTCTACATTCCCTTTTACAAAACATCATCATTCTCTCCAAGCCACTACCATCCAAACATAAGGAGAGTCATTAAGGAACTGAAGTACTAGAATTATCCATGGCTCCCAAGGAAAGACCCCAGAATAATACACAATACCAAAGGCATGAAGTAATTTATAACAACTACCTAGACCATAATGGAGAATCATCCCAACAAAATAATACCACAAAAGAGTCCTTTGAAATAGACACAAAAAGAAAAACAACCACTTATACCACGAATAATACAATGTAGAATAAAGACTCATATCCGGGGAATAAGGAAAATACAAGATGTGAACCTTAAGCATATGTGCAATAAGAATGCCTACAACACTAGTAAAGTACTTCACTAAATTGATAGAAGAGAATCACCAGAATATGCAACCCGACCTTCCCTTTAAGTCCACCACTAAAGAAAATTTAAGGCTAATCATCAACCTTCACCCCCTTTACCTATAAGTACAATACTCCACTCAATTGGGTATCACCAAAGATATATACTAGGGACGTTTAGTTCTCCCATAACAAAAATCTTATCCATACTAATGTTACCTAGAGCCCAACATAGACATGCAAAATAATTAAACCAATTTTCCTCCAAGGTTCCCAATGGAAACAAAACCATTTAAAATCAAATCGTAGCCACCAAGACTTTTTCAAAATCATTTAAATTTAAAATCCTTAATTATACCAAAATCTATATCGCAAAGCCCTATAAACGCAAAAAAAGTCAATTCCTATATTTTTCAATTCCCAAAAGCTCTTAGCTAATTAACTATACGATAGGCCCTAAAGGCATTACTTGACTGAAAGAGTACTTATATTATAGGGGCTTCCCTTTTAAATATCTGACTTATATACAGGTTAACGACTCAAAACCATGAATTTAGAAATAAATTACATGCCAACAATAAGGTACAAATATAAGGACAATGACATATGCCAGCTTCATATTCTATCTCATCCCATGACTTAACCACCAACTCACCATTTTACCTTCACAATTCCTGCATTGCTCACCCCGAGCTATCATGCTTCTTTTATACAAATCAAACATCGAGGTTCAAACCTAGTACCTACCAATCACCATGTACTATTATCAAAGTACCCCATGTAAATTAGAATACACCTATAAGGTCCTCCCCCACTAGAAGGACACCTTAAATTCCTTAGTCACCCTCCAGAAACTTATTTACTCCCCAAGAAACTATCCCCTTATACATGAAAGCATGAAATCACCTCATAGAGAAATACAAGGATAGATACCTCTATCTAAAAGATCCCTTTATTTACCTTCTAGCCCTTTTTGACCTAATTGGAACCATTCTATAAAGAAAGGATAAAAGTTGGAAAAATGTTCAAAATAAGACCAATCCGAAACAAAACTACCCATTAAAAATATACCATGAGAGTCATCAAGGAAGACCTTAAATAATAAATTTACCACCAAAACCAAACCAAAGAAGGACCTTTCGAGTTAGGATCTATAACCATGACCATGCAATTAAGACACCCCTTTTTGGAGAGCAATCTCCTAGTTTTAGGACATGATATAACCTTTCCATTAATAGCTAGGGAATAAAATCATCCGCCCAATCCACAACTGACTCACCATGAAGCCTAAAGACAATCCTTATAGATTTTTAAAAATCTAATAATGAATAGCACGAGTACAACTAATTAATTTCGCTGAATAACATTGAGATCCACGAGATTCGAGTCAAACAAATCCACCAACACCCCTTTACTAACAGTAGATACCACACACACTAACAAACTCTTTTAGTAATTACAGAGTCACCTAACAAGGTAGAATCAAAAGAAGAAAAGAGTTTGAAACAACCTTGGAACCATAACAAAAATGCACAACCACAAGTGGGGTCACAAGAGAGTGAGGACCTCGTACCAAATAACCCATACATACCATAAAGAAAAGAGTTTTCAACACACCAGTGTCGGCATCAAAAGATGCCTCATAATTTTGATGGATAGTAAGGGCATTTAGCCTATTCTGAACAATACCGAAATTCAAAGTAGCACCGCTTAGTGCCACCCCTTAGTTCAGAAAACTAAGATCTCCTTACCTTACATATTTCCAACCTTACCTCATTCCTCCCTATACACATAGGACTAGACTGGTGCGATAAAGTTTTCACTATCTAGGTCCATAGATTAATAGATTTTTGAAACTCAACAATAGTAACTTCTTCTTAAGATAACCAAGAATGAGATCCTCCTTCCAAGAAAGGGTCAGTGGAAACCGGTTGGACTCAACAAGAAAAACCAAAAGATGTGACCCTTGACTTGATCTGTGTCTCATGAGTTGACTAGATCCATCTATGTTGTCATCGAGTGGGATAAGTAAGTTTTCAAGAACCTTTGAATCTTTGAGAAGAGACGATTTAAAAAGTAAATCAAGGAAGATTTAGAGAAGAGTTCAAGACCTTAGACTCTATAGCCCGAAAGTAGAATAACCAAGAATTTAAAACATTTCTAAATTCCTCGATGCCTCTTAATTATAAGTATGGTGCATGAGACATCCATAAGCAAGACTCTACTCGATACATCTTTGTGGATACCCCATGACACCGAAACCTAAATCTCTGATATAAACTTGACACGACCAAAACTAGGGCCTTATTGTAATGGGCAATCCCAATCCCAACAGGGACCGAGAACTTCCCATGTTACCTAAACCAACAACCTAAGGCATACCTTAAGTCGGATGAAGTCAAAACATAGGACAAGATAGAGTGTTTATCCATGTGGTCACTCTGTGATAAGTCTACAACCGAGACCTACCCAATCAAGTCTAACCAACCAAACCAATATAGAAACTATAAAACTAAATACCATAATCATAAGACAATGTATGTATAAAAAACATAAACCATACATGCTATACCCAAGTCCACAGTTGTCTATACAAAGACTCTAGATCAATCAAAGAGTACTCAGTCAGGATATGCCCCCAACCATATCTAAAACCCAAAGTCTATGAAAGACAAGTATTATGTAATGTAAACCATGACATAAAATAAGTGCCTTCTAAACTATTGAAGCTCACCACATCAATCTAACATCTATTGTACCCAAATACAATCACTACAAAAGAGGAATAGAAAGGCCAGTTCCTGTATAGTGTGGGTATTCAGCCACCAGTAGATAGGTTAATGGGTAAGCACTAGCATGCACTCTAGATAGGGATAAAATAATACCAACTAGTGAAAAACCAAGTAAACTAACTAATTCACATAAACCATACATATATATAACTATGATTGGAAAGGGAAGCGGGTTTTGCATGACTTTAAAACCATTACCTTGGATGTGTAGCTTTGCTATCCGAACCACCCACGGTCCATATGGGTTTAACTCCCCTTGATAAAAGCGTCTAAGTATGTGTAGTTGAATGACCAAGAGAAGTCCCATTTTATTACTAGTACATCCCCAAATATAAAATGTGCCACATGCATACGGTATTTAAGACCCCTAATATTGGAAAATATGAGTTTCTAGTTTTGGTCCCCCAGGGACCGCCACCTTCCCGACTTTTCTACACACCCACCATTAATGCCTAGTTAAAATCATTTCCAAATAACCAACCAAATCTATTTACTATTTTATTAACTAAGTCTAATATTAGTGGTATCATCATACCACCCCTTACTTGCAAGTAATAGTGATAGCCAAACCATTTAGGTTAAGGGGACCTTAGGTGCCCTTCCAATTACCATAGTAATCCTACTTGGGAGACTTATATGTTCTCCAAAAGCATAACCATTTATTCTTTAGCCTTTTCAAACCATTTAAACCAATTCCATTAGTGCATTCACTTGAGGGAGTTCTATGTATCCCATAAGGTTTTCAAAATAGACCTACAATGCCCACCAAAACCATTACCTTTTAAACCATTCTAGAATGATTTAGACTATACCAAGAATTTAAAGTATTTATATCATTTAAACCATGCAAAACTATCCAAAACCATTTATATTTCCATTACTAAACCAAACCATGCAATAGTTTCAAAGAAAAACCAATAATATAGTAAAAACACTCTTTGAGATATTTTATCAAATATGTTGAGGGCATACCTTTACTAAGACCAAAATCAATGCATATACCACCATAAATAGGGTTACTCAAAACCCTTTTTGGTAAACCATAACAATCCAATAACCACATATGCAGATCATTACCAAAAATATGTAAAAACATAGTTTAAAGAAATACCAAACCATATGCACTAAGACTCTCAACAATATATCAAACTACATAATTCATGATTCATAAGACAATATTTAAGAAATAATACATATGCATTTATTTTGAAATAACAACGACGGAAGGAGTACATGCCTTATACAAGATGATTTACGGATGAAATCTTAACTATTGAGCCCCTTGAAGTACACATGAAGAAACCATAGACTCAAATCTTCAAAAGAGTATTTGAGAGAGTATTTGGTGTTTTATGATCCTTTAATAAGTGTTATGAAAGGCCATATAGGGTTATATAATATGAGGACATAAGGTTTTAGGAGTAGAAAATATCCAAACTACCCTTTACTTAGAAATTAAAACAATTCACATCTAGGGGTACACTTTACCTTACCATTCATATCCAAGGGTATGAATGACACCCCAACTCATACCCAACCTTTCTAAGACTATACCTACTATTTTTCATATGACTTACTCTCTATAACTAATACCTAAGGGTATGAGTGGTTACCTCAATCGTATCTCCTAATCATATAGTGGACAGATTACCCTAGACAACTCAAACATACACTATACGACTTGTCCTATACCACTCGTAAGCTCCTATATGAATCTTACCCATATGAGTCATACTTTGGGCAGGATCTAAGCCTCCTATTCTTCCTAGGTTATGAGTGAGTCACTTAGCTATCCTACAACTCGTATCTAAGGGGTATGAGTGACTCTCTTGAGTCATATCGGGACCAAAGAGTTCTAAAACTAATGAAACTTTCAATGGTCCTATTTTTGGAATATTTCATAGTCATTAGAAAAATAAAAGTGCTCTTGTTAGTTTCTACACATGATTGATTGATGTAAGTTGGTTTTGAATTCAAAAGCATATTGTGAAGACTCAATGATTTCAATGGATACACCTAATCTCTAATTTGACTCTTATATGATATTAGATTAGAGTTGAACTCTTGTGTTTTCTTTATTTAGAGTGTAGATGGATCCTTCTTGTGTTGGACATGTGCCATGAGTGTTAGCTGTTTATGATACTAAGTGCTTTCATGTTGATGTCTATAACTTTTCCTCTATGTTTGCAAACGAAGATGAAGAATGTTGAGTTTTGAAGATAATATAGACATTTCTTTTATTAAACATGTTAAACTCCCTGCTTTACCTACCAATAATGGATAATATTAGTTAGACCCAATGACCCTTTAGCCTACTCTTTTGCATTCATGTATGAAATTATTTATCTTAATGTAATTGACTATTAATTTGATCAAAAACTCTTAAGTTCTTAAATTGAAAATAGGAGTTAAAGGGAGTGGAAATTTAAAATGGAGAAAGTCGAGTCTCAAATCCAATAGAAAAGAATAAGGGTGCAAGTGACTACAAATTCATGTAATATTAGTAGCGAGTAGAAAAAGAAAAATAACTGAATAAGAATGTGATAATTGATGACTCATTACTAGTGATATGTAAATATGCTTAAGAGGATAGGTAAACAAAGAATTTATATTGATAGGAAGAGTATAAAATGAAGTTAGTTGATCAAAGAAGGTGATTAATTAGAAAATTACGATGTAGATTAGGGAAGATAGTCACTTTTACTGGCGAGAATAGTTCCCACCAATCTCATAGCCTATATTACAATCCAAAAAGTCCTACTTGATCTTAAATTAGTACTCAAAGATAAAGCTTATGATTAATCATATTCAACATGTGAATATTCTTTGTAGAGTGAGAATAATTATTCTTATACCCATTATTGTGATAAATTGAATTCTTTTGAGTTACTTTGGGTAACTCTCTTGTTGTGATGACACATGGGTAGTTGAAGAAAGGTGATGTATTTTATTTATTAGTTGGGTGACTTGTTTTTTAATATCATATATTTAATTATTGAGGCTAAGAGGTCATAAAGTAGTTGTTCATGAGTTTGAATTTACTGAATAAAGCATGCGTGTTAAGAACTTTTCATCTATGTTTGTCATTTTAGCCTAAGGTTTATTGATCTTGTATCATTTGATGATTTTTAAGGTTTCTATATAGCATGGCATATAAATGATTTGTTCAGAGATAAGCAAATCTTTAAGTGTGGGGTGGTGATCTTGGACGTATTTGTACGTTTGCTTGTCGTGTTTTACCGACATTTAGCTGAATTTTTAAGATAATGTCATGTAGATGCTTGTTTTTATTGCATATTTTGGATAGTAAACTAAAAATATTATTAGGTATTTTGTAGGTAATGGTGGTAGAAATGGACCCATGGAAGCATAATGAAAGGTTTGGAGCTTTTGGAGCTACTTTGGATGACTTTTTGGGCAAAAACATTGTTAGTGATATGGTAGGCACATGATCCAAAGCCTAAACTGTAGCAGGCTACCAGCAACGCCTTCACACGCACATGGAACCTACCCTTAAACTCCAGAAAGGTGTGTGAGATGCTACATGAGACGTATTATGCCAGGACACAAACCTTGAGAAAACCTTTAGGTGCTATCGGAGGTGCCTAGCGCTAGAGTGCATCCAACGAGGAAATTCTATTTAATTTAAGTCTAAAACCTAATAGGATATAGAATTGTGAGGTCATAATCCTTAAACAACTTAAGCCAAAAACACTGCCTCATATTAAGATCTCATTGGTGAAGAAATACTGAAGACTATGGTGATCCGAGAATATCTTACAATGGGCTCCACATAAATTGTATCTCCACAAATTTACAGCCAAAACAACTGTGGACAACTTTAAATCTGGGGCGGGGTAACTCTTTTTATGAGGCTTCAATTGACGAGAAGCATATACAACTACCCTACCATACTATATCAACATGGCACCTAACCTAACACTTGAAGCATCATAAAAGACGGTAAAGCCTACACCCTTCTTGGGCAGAGTCAAGTTATGAGATGAGGTCAATAGATCATTGAGCTCTTAAAATCTCGCCTCATAAGAATAGGACCACTAAAAAGAAATCTTCTTCTAATTCAACTTAGTCAAAGGAGCCATAATAGAAGAAAAACCCTCAACAAAACATCAATAGTAACCTGCTAATCTAAAAAAATCTACATATTGATAAGAGAAGTAGGCCTAGCTTAATCACAAATAGCCAATGTCATGACCCGAGGATACCCCCTAGTCGTGACATGGTGCTTAAGGCCACAAGTAACCCCAAGCTAACCCATGATCTAGTACCTGTTGTGAGCACTAAGTAAAATGGTAATAATCTTTCATATGTGGAAGCTGACCTGATCTAATTACTATTAAAATATAATGCTAAAAAAAATACCAACATGTCTGAATAACTGATAAAAGATACTAAAAAATATCTGAATGTCTAAATATCTAGTCTTAATAGTTGAATATATAGTATGAAAGCCTCTAAGACATGTGGAGTTAATGGAACAAACTCCCAACAAAATCTGACTTACTGAACATTAAGAAGTACTGAAAATGACTGAAAAAACCTTTTCCTCAATCTATGGGGACTTACCACTATAGTTGTTTAAGGTCACTGAGCTGGCTAAGAGTGATCGATGATCTAAGTGTACGAACCTATGTTATAAGACAACATAGCGCAAAAAGTGTATGCGATCAATACTTTGAATGTACTGGTATTAGAGGTAGGGGCTAACTAAAATATATGCAAACACTAAACATTAATACATGAATATGTAAAATAAATGCAAAACCAAGTAAATCATTAGCTAAGATAATCTATATAACATTAGTAACTAAATGTCTGATAACTATAAACTTGGTTATACAAACCTAATCTGCCATAAATTTAATACTGAACTAAGATTGTAGGAGTAAACTCGAATCGACATTCCCCAATTTAATCTAATTGAGGTCCAACTTTTAAACCTAGTTGGAAGGGTGTTGGTACTTTGACAGGGGTACCAACACATGACTGACGATGTGGATCTACAAGGCTGATGTCCCAAAAGATGAGGGTGTCTTGCCTAACTGTGGGGGACCCCTCATAATCTATGGTGGCAGCATAGGTCTTGAATGTAGGGACTTCTACTAACGACTCATGCCTAACTAACGGGGGAGCTGCCATCCCTATGTTCGCTCAGTGCTATATGTTACCCCCAATTGAATGACACTTGTATTATTATTTGTTTGACATGACATGGCACTATACTAATAAGTGCTCAACATGAACATGATAATATGTATATGATAATGAAATCATGGTCTGACTGCCTTGTTACTTAAAAATGGAAACATATAAGAACACGTAGGTATTGGGTGTCATAACCTACTAACCCTAAATGACACTTTAAATACAATAATATCATTTATAACACTAGTAGGAAGTCATGATTCAGGGACCCAAATATTGCACATTTAACTAAAATGGTGGAAGCCATGATATTTATGTATGGGGATACGTTAAACCTTGGGAGGATAACATGATCACATAGTTTGACTCTTGAATTTGTAAGTTAACATGGTTTCAACCTTTCATAACATGGGTGATTGGAATCTAAAGTATAAAATGCATAATTCATACAGGGAAACTTATTGACATGGCTTGAATTCAAAACTACTAAGAAAACATAGAATATATTCATAATTAACTCTGATATTTCATAAAAGAAGATAAAAAATTCATAGTATAAATAAATAGGGAATTTGGGACTCAATGGGTGGAAAGAACCCATTGATGAATGCCCCAGATACCTTAATTTCTTGAATTCTTGAAGAAGAAGCTTGGAATTTGAACTTAAATGCTTGAATCCTCGAACAGAAATTTGATTTTTACATTCTTGGGAAGGGGAGTGAGTTTATGTATGACAACTGATTGAGAATGGGGCAATTGATGCCCCTCTTGGGGTTTACATTCGTCAATTGGGTGTTTGGGGTGAGCGGGAGAGACCAAAATGCCTTTTTGACCCTTAATTAAGAATGCAGAAAAATAAAGCCTCCATGGCATGGAGGCTATTGTGGAGACTCAACCTCTGTGACACATCCAAAACATAGAGGAATTCTTCCTGCGAGGTCCAAAAACACCCTGAACCTATTCTGAAAATCATTGAATTCTCCTAGATATCCCTTTTAACATTCCTAAACATATTTCAACTCATAAATCAATATTTCGGACTTAGGAAGGACAAATATAACATATTCGTATTCTTGGGGTCTTAAAATCCCTAAGTATTTTGTACTTAGTGAGAAATTAATGCCTTGGACCCTTGTAAACATGCGTCTAGGATCTAGAAATATGTATAGAATCTTAAGGGGTATTACAACTGCAATCATTGTCGAATCGACTATGCTACAATCCTTGTTCACCACATGATCCAAGATAGAGAAAGACTTCAACCAAAACTACACTTGGATAACTTATAATACAATATCTCATCTCTCAACCTTAGAAATACAATACACAAATGCTGCTCATGATCAGCCTCACTCTTTGAGTCAATCAAAATGTCATCTTTAAAAACAATAACTAGGCAGTCGAGATACGATTAAAACATTTAATTCATCAACTCTGTGAATGCGGCTGTGGCATCAGACAACCCAAAGGACATGCCCAAGAACTCATAATGACTGTACCTCATTTTAAAATCTATCTTCGGAATATCCATAGCTCTATCCTCTGCTAGTGATACCCAAACCTCAAATAAATATTCTAAAACCACTAAAGCACCATGAAGCTAGTCTAACAAATCACTAATAAAAGAAAGAGGATACTTATTCTTAATCGTCTCCTCGTTCAGTTGTGGATAATCAATACACATGCACATAGACCCATCCTTTTTATTCATAAATAAGACAGGAACACCCCAAGGTGGTACACTAGGTCAGATAAATCCCTTATCTAACAACTCTTGCAACTGGTCCTTCAATTCCTTTAACTCGACTAGGACCATCCTTTAAGGAGTAATAGAGAAGGGCTTGGTTCCTGACTCAACATCAACAACAATGTCAATATTATGATATGGAAGTATTCGCAAAAATTTCATAGGAAAAACATTCGTAAACTAACAAACAGTATGGACAAAATGCTAAGAAGGTGGTAAAGAAATATTAGTATCGTGAATACGCACCAAATATGAAAAACATACCCTTTTAACCAAGTGACGAGCACTCAAAAAGGATATAACTCTCATGGGAGCTTAATGAAGCACACCCTTCAAAGATATCCTTGGCACACTTGAATGAGCTATGATCACAACCTTAGCATACAAGTCCAAAATAATATGATAAGGAGCCAAGAAATCCATACACTCGATAACATCAAAATCTACCATATTTAGGAGGATATCACCTACCCAAATGTCACACCTAGCAAGGTTACAAATAGGATCGGTACACCCAATCCACCACTGGAGAGACTCCTATAGTGGTAGATATATGAATAGGCATGGAAAGAGGCTCAAAGTAGAAGCAAAACCCAAAGCAAAGTATGCAAACACATAGGAGAAAATCAATCTCAAATCAAATGATACAGATGAAAATCTAAAACAAATGGGGATAATATATATGATAACTACATCAAAAGCCACTACCTCAGGGATAGAAGTTATAACATAGAACTTTCCACGTCTACTACTAAACTGAGCAACCCCTCGACCACCACCATTAGCATCACCACCTATGTCTTGCACACGTCTTGTAGTCCCTTGACCAACCTTAGTGTCACCTATAACTTTCAATACAAGAGTATATCGTAAAACACAATGAGGAAAATCTTTGACCATATGGACAAACTCATCCCACTTATAATAATCTCTACAGCCTGACTCAATTTGAGGTGGAACACCTGACCTAGAATGACCATCCTAGGATGATACTAGACTACCTAAAGCTGCTAAACAAAAAGGCCTACTACCTCAACCTTCTAAATTTGTATACAATATCCTATTGTTATACCCATGGGAACCTCTAACATGTCTTGCTCGAGGGGGCGTGACCACTGCACTCACCCTGATAATTTACCCTCTTAGAACCACTTTGAGACTCTATGAGTAGTAGCCAACTAAAAGAAATATCCAATCATTTCACCAACTTCAAAATCTTCTCAGACTCAATGGAAATAATAAAAAAAAATTTGGGACAAGGCATAGAAATGTGCCATCATACTTGGAAATAATTACGAAGCCCTTTTATAAGTTATCAAACTCGTCTCTCATCTGATCCCTAAAACTATAAGGAACAAACATATTCAAGAAGGCCTCAACAAACTGATCATAAGTCATATCTTGCGAATGAAGTGGTCTGGATTAATAAATGACCTCTATCAATTTTTGGTTACATCTCTCAACTTGTAGGTAGTGTAAGCAACCCCATGCAATTCAAGAGTTCAAGGTTATGCAACTTTTATTGAAAATCCGTTAAGAACTCAGGAACCTCACCCATGGAAAAACAGAAACTTTGGTGGACACAAGCAAGCAAATCTCTCAAACCTCTTCTGATCCTTAAAAAACATAACATTACCCATAGAAATAGGAGGAATAGTAAATTTGACTAGTTGTGATCCCACCTGAGAGGGTAACATGGATGGAGGTTGAACTCTTTATCTCCAAATACTATACTCAAATACTCACATAGAATGAGAAAACACCTAGAGTCTGTGGAGTACCATAAGAAGATGCTGGTACAGCTGGAAGAACCACACTCGAATCAGGAGGAACACCTTAAGCAAACTCTGTAACAGATGGCTACAAAACACTCAGAGCAGGAGGAATACCATGAGCAGGATATGGGTCCAATGGAGGTACAACACTTAGGTTTTGAGGAACACCAGCTACACCCTCAAAACAAGTTAACAAATGAATCAATAACCTCTCCAAGACCGGGGTAGAAGAACTCAGTGGAACTTGAGTTGGTCTGATATCTCTAGCATGCTCAACATAAGGCTCAGTGGAGATCCCTCTAGCACTACCACTTTAAGGAAAAGATCCTCGAGCTCGACTTCTACCTTGGGCCTGACCATGACTCACAACTAGACCCTAGATGTGGCTCTTATCTCAAATGATGGCTTAACATCCCTAGGCTCATGCAATCTTGTCCTCATTATCTTTGTAGAAAAGAGTGAACCACAATTTAGAATACGCACTATGAAAGATTTTCATGATAAGGAACAAAACAAGGAAGTTTCATAAAGATATCTTCTAGTCTCTCAACGATAGATACAAACATCTACATATCGATCCGCGCGACTCTACAAGACACTATATTCTTATACTGATGAGACTGATGAATCTAGTTGCTTGATACCAATTTGTCAAGACACAAAAATATGGCTCCTAATAGCTTTTACTGTGGCTAAGCCTTGATAAGTAAGAAAATCACTCAAACTGATATATATAAAAAATCATTACCCAATTCCTAAGTTGAGACTTCATAAGGGATGTCAGACCATACATTATAATAATAGTGAAAGTCTGGATATAAAAATACCATAAACCATCTAAAACCTTGTTTCATAGTGTATGAACAATCTACATACAATTTGAAGACTGAAAAATAAAAATAAAAATCCAAAGGAAACCACAAGTCTATGTTAAAATAAAAATTAAGATAATTACTAGATAGGAAGAGGCCGGATGTCGGGTCTAAAAACTTAGATGGGCCCTACCTCAAATGTATCAAATTATCACCCCAAACTCAGTTATTGTATGATGTAATCTGTATAGATCTACACCGAAAAGGTATAGTTGGGATGAATATTGTCCACTTTTACTCGGTAGGTATTATAGGCTAACTGAGTAAAGCAAAAAATAAGGTATATAAATACACACTATGAGCACATTACATGTAAGCAGAAAATGTCCGAAACGATAGATTACACCATCTCCACTAATCGTAATAGCTATAATACATAAGCAGGAAATAGGTACATAAAAGAATAAAATAGACATGCATCATATAAAATAGAAAAATACAACATTAGATGATGCTAAATCTATCGAGCATCTGTGCTTTAAATTAGAACATATGGGGAGTTCAAAACCCGTATACAATCTCAATCTTAATATCTATATCTTCTCTCAGATTCGTGTTCTATGATAGAGGGTTTTGTAAAAGTGTTACATTTTTTGTCAAAAATTAGTATTTCTACAGTGGTGCCAACATCTCATGAATGTATGTATGATATAAGGATGTAATATTAATTAACAAACTAGTATGAAGATCTCAAATTCGTCAATACACACACGTGAGTTCAAAATCAACTTAATATGTCAATCATCCATGATTTAATATGAGCCACATACCATGAGAGTAAAATATGCAAGTAAGACATTACTAATATCATAATAACCCCAAATTTGGCATGTCCTATCATGAAAAAATAACCAAATGTATACACAAGTCTAACAATATGAGTTATGATCCCCACACGGGCCACACATAGCCATCATCATCTCAGCTCATCAATAATAACAACATAAGCCCCACTCGGCCACACAACAGTAACAACATTATTTCTATGATAATTACCCATACCCATCCATGTTTTTACATAAGATATTAACAACCTAACCTTGTTTGAAGAAAGTTAATCCATAACCTATCTCATGAAGACAAAATCCAAGCCTAAAAATCCTTCCCATGGAGCTTCATCCCTCTCAAATGGACAGCCTCAAAATCAACTAAACATATAAATATAAAATCTATGAATCAAAAGAATGTCAATGATAACTATATTGCCTATTTATGAGTCGGTGTCAAAACAGACCCCCAATATAGGCTTTTGATAAGAAAGGGCAAACCAGAATTTTTGTTTATAAAAAATTCACCAATGATTAAAGGAACCCAAAGGAGAAAAACCCAAATGAAAATGTGTCAATATGGGGTTTAAATTGAAGAAAAACCATTTTAGGCCTTTCGAGCCAAAATCCCCAAATTCTACTTTTGAAATAATAAATTAACGGGTTTAAGATGACAAAAATGGAAGTAAAATAATAGAAGTAGTGATTTGGAGATTATCCAAGCTAGAAAATTGAAGAACTCATCCAAACCCTCTTAACCTAAAGCTCAAAACCAAAAAAATGAGAAAAAGGCATGACGACTTAAGCAACAAGTTTACCACTTAAGCGTTCACTGCTAAAGCGGCCAAGTGACACTCTACTTAAGCAGAAAAGAGGTCATTTAAGCAGATCGGATCCACATTAGCAATCCTAGCTGGCGATCCTAGTCGCTTAAATAACTGACTGGCTGCTTAAGTGATCTCCACTAATGCAACCATGTGTCTTTTTAGCTTTTGCACCAACTGGGTGATGCACCAGCTGCGACATAGAAATTCCAAGTCCCCATCGACCTCTCATGATTCATCCAGAATCACGTGAAAGCAAACAAACTATATTACCCTATAAAATTTGATAGTCCAGAATCAATGTCGACATAAGATTTTTGAAAATATTTTGTTTTCATAGAATTGACTCTATGGCCCAATTTTATAATTTTCTAAACTGAAGATCAAAATGAAACCGAAAAGACATAAAATAAGACCAACCATACTACCAACCTAAACGTTTCAAATATACTTGCGTAGTTCATTTAGCCATCCGACACATAGAAAACACATGTTGACAAAAGTCAACTATGATCCCTTTTTAACTCCTAATAATCACAAACTTGCACAAATTATTTTTGATTTCATTAGGAACCAATCTGATCATCCCCACACCCCAAAAATAACACATAGCAAGCACGGGAAGAGATAAAATAGTCAAAACACATAAAATTGATAAATTCACATAATCAAGGCCTTACACAATTACCTCAACTTGGGTATTTTTATCACGAAGAAAAAAAACATAGCATATATATATTTATATATATTTATATGACTTATAATTCTAGATAAAGCCCTCTACACAGGCAACATGTAATAAATATCATCTCAAATAATTAATAACAATAATATGAGCCTCCACATGGAAACACCATAATCATAATGATGGATTACTCTTACCCATAACATGCTTTATATACAAATTAACTACCCAACACAATATGAAGAAAGTTAGTCCATAACCTACACCATGATGTCATAATCCAAGACTAAAGCCCTTCAACGTAGACATTTTCCATTTTGAATGGCTACAAAATCAATTAAAACATACAAATATAGATTCTCCACATTAAAAAAATGCCATTGATACCCGTATATCCCACTATTGAGTTAGGGTCAAATCGAACCATCAAAATAGGTTATAAAATTGAAAAGGTAAAATTGGTATTTTCATTCTGAAAATTTTTACCCTTGATTAAAGGAAGACATAGGAGAAAACCCAAGTTAAAATGGGTGTAAAATGATGCTTAAATAAAAGAAATAACATGTGTGCCTTCTGGACGAAAAAATCCCCAAATCTCAATTTGAATCCCAATTTAAAAGGTTTTAAATAACATACTCTAAGTTGATAACGCTCAATCTACAGCTCTCGTGGGAGTGTAAAGCGGTCGTTAGAAAATATAGAACCCAACCTGGGTTGGGTGTCGATCCCACAGGGAATAGCTTGGTCAACAAGTAAGCAACGATTACTAGACTTTTAGTGCAAGTCTCGTAAAAAGGGGGGAGTTTTGTAGTGCAAGTAAAGTAACCAAAATATTGAAGAAAAAGCTGAAAATAGCAAAGTAAAAAGAAAGAATGTTTAGTAGGTTGTGAAACAATGAGAATTGAGGAGTTGGGGTTATGTCCACCTTCTGAGGTGTACGTCTCTATTGGCTATGAGTGTGTAGAGTTCTGACATGCATGTGCTTATAGAGAATTGTATTCGATGGTAAATCCAGGCGTCTTTCGACCTATTCGAGGATTATTTCACTTTAACTCTTTCAAGCTTAAAGCGTATCTAACGGTACAAATTCTCCAAGAGGTTAATCCAGTTACGACACTAACTTTTTATTAGGGAATTTTAGGGGGTGACCCTACTACCTTGACACTATCTCTTTTCCAGACAAATAACCTTTCTTTCGAACAAGTTAAATGTTATACTGGCGTATTCTTGCGTTTGCAACCACAAAGAATGTAGATTAAGATGAAGAGAATAATGATATAAGCAGTGTACGTGTCATAAACTCACAAACTCATAGCAATAGATAGTATCTCAGTTGGCTTCCATAACCCCAACAGAGAAGTTTAGTTACCCATGAATGCGAAGGAGATCACGATTGACATTGTTGTTGTTATACCACAAGACTGATGATTTTCGTGTAGCACAAGTGGTAGGCGTGAGGCGTGAATTCCAAGGGAAAAGTAACAATTCTCTTGTTGCGGAATTTAAGAATAGATGAATAGAAGAAAAATAGAATTAATGGGAAGATTAGAAGAGTTGTAGAATTGATGGATTTGTAAGAAGGAGAATGAATTGTGAATGTCTCAAAATCTCTAGCATGATAGGGTATTTATAATACCCATATCCTAATCCTACTAAGCTAATGAAATACTTAACCAAATCCTACTAAGCTAATGAAATACTTATCCCAATTGTACTAGGTTAATGTAACATTATCCAAATCCAAATAAACTAATGAAATGCTTAACCCAATTGTACTAGGTTAATGTATCATTGTCCAAATCCAACTAAGTTACTGCAGGTCCCCAAAGTCTTCAAAAATGCTATTTTAGCCCGGGACAGATTTTCCATGCAGCGTTTTTGGTCCTTTAGGCGTCCAATCTTACGTTCCTTCCTTCGTGAGCTTTCTTTGGCATCAAGTAAGCCATAAAATGCTGATTTCTGCATCATTTATACATGAAACTTTACTAATCATGTTCGTTAGCTCACTTATAGGAAAAAGGACTAAAAGTGCATAAAATATATAGTTTGTTCTCAAAACATGGCACAAATATAGGCAAAATATATTGATATAGGCGCGTAAATTCGCCTATCATCAACACCCCACACTTGAAGCTTTGTTAGTCCTCGAACAAAATATTATGTCCCTCTAAACATCAACTTAGGGTTTCACAGCAACAACACAAAATATTCGTCAAGACAAGCACAATAATTATCAACAAAGAGTTGTTTTCCGATCATTACTAGAAACAGTTTAACCTCCAACATAGGCTCGTGATGGTGGTCAACTCAGTTAAGGCACAAAGAATCATATACAGCTATCCAAAACTCATCAACCATGTGTGTCTCACAATATATTACCAATAGTCACTCACAAGTATAGCATATTTTTTAAACATGGGTATCAAAATATCCTTGCTCTCACTCTCACAAAGAATTCATATGCAGCAACTGATGACCATAGGCTTGCCCTTAGTGTAATACTCCACTAAATGTCAGAATGTTAAGATTAGGATCAAGTAGGTCTTTTGATGGTTGTAATGTAGGCTAAGGGACGAGTAGGATCAGCTATTTTGGCCAGAAATAGTGACTAAGTTCCTAAGCACTTTAATACATCACATTGTATCCTTTACACTTTTTTCTTTCAACCCTTTCTTTCTTTTATTCTTCCACCCTTGTTCTCCTCTTTTGTTTTTCAATTTTTAAACACAACTTACTTTTCAGCTTTCTTTTCCTTTCTCTTTTCACAACATACCTCTTATGATAGCACCTTCTTTTTCATTACACATTCAAGCACCATTACAATTTAAAGCATCATACTCACCCAATTTCCTCTTATATTGTCACATGACTTTTTCACTTTAAAACACTTAGGAATTTGGATCAAATTATGGTCTTGAAAAAAATGGATTAGGCTTACATACAAGGTTGTCAAAGAAATAGGCTAAAGGCTCAAAAGGGTTTAACTAGGATGATGTCCATGGGTAGGTAAAATGACGGTAAACATATGTAGGTTGCCAAAGAAATGCCTAAATCATCTCCTAAACTTACACTCCTTATTTTCGCTTTGCATACATACCAGGCAAGTTCTAGCATCAGCCACAAACATAGAATATACTATTAATCTCACACACACAAGGCACATGGTAGACTTTATTAGAAGTAATATAGACTCTTGACCCAACAAGTGAAGGAATTAAACCACACAATATCACATAATGAGTCACAATTAGAGCCTAAGTGTCTCAACAGTCATAATTGTAGCACATACTCTTGTTATAATCTCATGCTGCCTATTAGAATTATTTTATGCGAAGCTAAAAAAAAAATTAAAAAAAAAACTGCGAAGCTAAAAAAAAATAAAAAAATTAAAAAAAACTAAAAAACGAAACAACAAAAACACGAAACAAAAACATAGTAAAACACCGTAAACAAACATAGATGCAAATAGAGAAGTATAGCATGCGATACCGCCACCCCACACTTAAACGGGACACTGCCCTCAGTGGAAAGTAAATACGAAGAACCTGGTCAGTCGGACTCTTCCTCAATGTCGGGGGTCATACCCCTTCGTTGGAATCATCATAAGATTCGTCGTCAGAGTTCTCTTCCTCATCAGAGTCTGGCAAGCGTCGATCGTCATCGGTCGGCATGTCATCGTCTAGAGGTTCCTCAAAGTATACTCCCACTCCACACATCTCCCGTGCATGCATGTTCATTGGGTAGTCATGGTCCAGCTGGTGGAGCTCTTCAGCAGTTGGAATACGACCTCCACTCATCATTGTGAAGCGTGTCATGCCATAAAAATGACGGAAGAAACTCTCATCACGAGCATGTCTCTCCGCAGTAGTAAGGTTGACACCATGAGTTGTTTCAGCATCTTTGACCTTGGTGAGGTCAACCTTCTTCGGTTTATGTGGGAGTTTGTGATCAGTTGATTCCTCTTCGATATCCACCTTCCGCAAGAGTGCTGTCAACAGATTACCAAAAGTGAAGTGGGACCTTTTGTGGAGTCTGGCTTTCCGCATTGTAGAGCGAATGATTGCCCCAAAGTTGATAGGGACATTCGTCATCAAAGCATAGACCAAACACACTCTATCTCTTGATATCTTGGTGTATTGAGTCCCAAGAATAAGGCATGAGTTGACAATGCGCATCCAGATTCTTGCTTCCCTATTCAGTGGTGCATAGGGGAAGGTGTTGTGTCGTCCGGTGTCTTTATGTCTGCCCTACCTTGCCATCGATCTACTTCCACAAAGTGTGTGTCGTATTGCTCTATAAGTAGGTCTGCTGTACAGCTCTTTGAATGGTGCTGGGTCGACCAAAGGTAAGCCAAGAAAGGAATTGATCCAATCCGCGTTGAGCTGTAACACTTGGCCCTGAATCTTGACTTCATTGCCCGTGGTTTTCGACGACCAGTTGGCATAAAATTCCCTTGTCACATCAAGATTACACTCTTCCATGTCGCGGAAGATGAAATCCAACTTCAATGCCATTATTTTCGCCAACATTTGCGGCTCCTTCTTTGCTAAAGTATCTTTGTTGATTAAGTCGACGTGAACATATTTTCTTTCTTTATTGTTTCTGTACCATTATTTGGCTTCCTCCTCAAGAACCCATTTGATTCCATACATTCGGCGTGGTAGTTGCGTTGAGGATGATTCTCCTTGGTCCTTACGACCTCTCTTCTTGCCCTTTTGGGAAGTGGTAGCCTTATCTTGTCGCGCTTTAGGTGCCATTGTTCCTGAGACTTAAACAATATTCATGTTAGCATCAACTCAAAGGAAACAATGTATACAAAAGCCATAGGGGTACCACCCCACACTTAGGTTCGTTAATATGAAACAGTGAAGTGAATTCATACGTTTTAGGAACTATGTTCCGACAAGAAAATCAGCGATGTATCACTATTTGCAGCCATTGCACTACTTTCATGTTAGGCATAACAACACTACTACGTAGGGGTTACATCATGGTATAGTTACTTTCAACAATCAAAACCTCCTAAGTCGGTAGTTAAGTATAGGTCTTATCCCGATGAACGGGATAGTCTAACATGTAAGTATCCAAGTATCAAACTTAAGCAATTTTCATAACCATAAATTCCGCAAATAGTATAATAATGCTATTAAAACCAAATTCAAGTCGGAAACAAGTCAAGATTATCCTAACGTATATGTGTACTCACATGGTTTGTATCAACAATCCAAACTCATTAACATCACCAATATTCTTTCATGATGTAGCAAGTCATAATAGACATAGCGACGTAGTACTTACGAGAAATAAATGAAGAATAAGAGAGTACTTACTTGATTGAAGCTTTTGGAGATGATTTTGTGAATTGGAAGAGCAAAAAGAAAATTTTGAGAGGATTTGGATGAATATGCGGCGCCTTTAGGTCACTTTGCAATGTGCTTATGTTTCAAGACCAAGTCCCCTTTATATAGGAAGAGAATGGGTCGGGTTTTGACCCATTTCCAAACGGTTTTGGAGACAAAAATAGCCTATATGCGGCGCATAATGCTTGGCATAGGCATGACATATGCGGCGCATAGTCCATGGCATTTAGGGGCATATGCGGCGCATAGTCTATGGCTTTTAGGGACATATGCGCCGCATAGTCTATAGCATATTAGATACTGAGACCTAATGCTATAGCATAGGTGGCGCATAGTGTATAGCACTCTTAAGGATAGGCGGCGCATAGTGTATAGCACACTAGATTCCGAGACCTTAGGCTATAGGATAGGTTTTGCAATGTTTGTGGCCTAGTTTCACCTAGGCCTAGCCTTTCTCGATGCCTAATTTGGCATGAGCAATGCTCAATCCGAAGCCTTTCGCACCCTTATTCCTAACGTACCACCTTTACCATACAATACGTCCAAATCGTTATTTGAAACCAATCTTCCTCGTTGAATACCTCTTGCACCTATATTTGCTCAAAAACAATGAAAACAATTAGTACGATGGGTTGCCTCCCACCAAGCGCCTTAGTTTTAGTCGTGGCACGACTCTTTTTTTTTTGGATTTTCATTTATCAAAAGCAAAACAAGTACTAGAATGAAAGAAAGACAAAATGAAAAACGAAAAAACGATGAAACGATGGGTTGCCTCCCATCTAGCGCCTTATTTATTGTCGTGGCTCGACGTAGTTACCTCGAGTACTTAGACTTCATTGAGATAGGTGATGGCCATATAATTCATCGAGTCAAGAAGACCAATATAGGGTTTAACACGTTGGCCATTCATTTTGAACACAATGCCATTATTGTCTTCCAATTCGACTACTCCAGACGAGTAGACTTGGATAACTTTGTATGGACCAGACCACTTAGATTTTAACTTACCTGGGAAGAGCTTCAATCTGGAGTTGAAGAGAAGTACCATATCACCCCTTTGGAAGTTTCGTCGAACAATCCGCTGATCATGATACTTTTTCATCCTCTCCTTGTATAGGTCTGTCCTTTCATATGCATGGAGACGGAATTCATCTAATTCATTCAGCTGCTCCAACCTCAGATTCATAGCATCATCCCAATTCAAATTCAATTTCTTCAATGCCCATAATGCCTTATGCTCAAGCTCGATGGGTAAGTGACAAGCCTTCCCATAAACTAGTTGATAAGGAGACATGCCAATGGGCGTTTTGAACGCAGTCCTATACGACCATAGTGCATCGTCTAGCTTCCTAGACCAATCTTTCCTATTTACATTGACCGTCTTCGCAAGGATTTGCTTGATCTCCCGATTGGAAACTTCTACTTGTCGACTAGTTTGGGGATGATAAGGCGTAGCTACCTTATGTTGCTTGACACCATACTTGGCCAAAACTAATTTGAATAGCTTGTTGCAAAAGTGAGATCCTCCATCACTTATGATAGTACGTGGTACTCCAAAGCGTGAGAAGATATTCTTCTTTAAGAACGCTACAACACGCTTCCCTTCATTGTCGGCCAAAGCTACAGCTTCTACCCATTTTGAAACATAATCTACAGCAACCAAGATGTACTTCATTCCAAATGAATTCATGAATGGACCCATGAAATCAATACCCCACACATCAAAGAGTTCTACCTCAAGAATTTTGGACATGGGCATTTCATGGTGTTTTGAAATAGCACCTTGACATTGGCATTGGTCGCACCTTCTAACATAGTCGTAGGCAGCTCTAAATATCGAAGGCCTATAATAACCACTTTGCAAAACTTTTCTTGTCGTCCGATTGCTTGCGTGATGTCCTCCAACTTGGGAAGTGTGGCATGTTTCCAATATAGTAGGCACTTCTTTATGAGATATACATCGTCGAATGATACCATCCGCGCATCGTCGAAACAAATAAGGTTCATCCCAATAGTAGTGCTTTACGTCATGCATAAATTTCCTCCTTTGGTGGTAAGATAAATTGGCAGGTATCACATTACTCGCCACGAAATTTGCAAAGTCGGCATACCATGGTAGTTCCTCCATTGTTGTCGCTAATATCTCTTCGTCCGGGAACGCATCATCAATTTGATTTTCAGGTTGCGCCACATGTTCATTCTCAAGTCGAGATAGGTGATCGGCCACTTGGTTCTCGCAACCTCGTCTATCTTTGACCTCAAAATCGAACTCTTGTAGCAGCAACACCCATCGAATTAACCTTTGTTTTGCATCCCTCTTTGTCATGAGATACCTAAGAGCTGCATGGTCTGTATGAATGATCACCTTAGTACCCAATAGATAGGCACGAAACTTCTCAAATGCATACACCACCGCTAGGAGCTCTTGTTCAGTAACAGTGTAGTTCCTTTGGGCTTCATCTAGAACCTTACTCGCATAGTAGATAGGATGAAATAGTTTCTCCTTTCTCTGACCGAGAACAGCACCAACGGCTACACCACTAGCATCACACATGACTTCGAATGGGAGAGACCAATCTGGTGCTACCATGATAGGGGCTTCAATGAGTTTTCCTTTGAGGCATTCGAATGCCTTTAGGCAATCTTCATTGAAGTCGAACTTCGCATCTTTCTCCAAGAGTTTGCACAATGGAATAGCAATTTTGGAGAAGTCTTTGATGAACCGACGATAGAAACCTGCATGGCCGAGAAAACTACGAACTCCCTTCACCGAAATTGGAGGTGGTAGCTTCTTAATAACCTCTATTTTTGCTCGATCAACCTCTATTCCTCTTGCGGAGATCTTGTGCCCAAGAACGATTCCTTCTTTTACCATGAAGTGGCACTTCTCCCAATTCAGCACAAGGTTGAACTCTACACATCTGTGCAATGCCATGCTCAAGTTTGCCAAACATACTTCAAAAGACTTACCAACAACTGAAAAGTCGTCCATAAATACCTCCAAAGTATCCTCGACCATATTAGAAAAAATAGACATCATACAACGTTGAAAGGTGGCTGGTGCGTTACATAACCCGAATGGCATACGTTTGAAGGCAAACGTACCATATGGGCATGTAAATGTTGTCTTCTCTTGGTCTTCGGGATCAATACAAATCTGATGGTAGCCTGAATAACCATGAAGGAAACAAAACCATCCTTTCCCCGCTAATCGATCTATCATTTGGTCCATGAAGGGCATTGGGAAGTGATCTTTGAGTGTCCAAGAATTCATCTTTCGGTAGTCCATGCATACTCTCCATCCAATGACGGGTATGAGTGGAATAAGCTCATTCTTTGCATTCGCGACCACCGTCATGCCTCCTTTCTTGGGAACACATTATACCGCGCTTACCCAGGTACTATCAGAGATGGGATACACAACCCCAGTGTCTAACCACTTGATAATTTCTTTCTTCACCACTTCTTGCATAGGTGGGTTTAGACGTCTTTGATGTTCAATGGTGGGCGTGCAATTTTCTTGAAGCTGAATTTTATGTGTGAAAATCCCAGGTGGAATACCAATAATATCTGTAATGGTCCATCCAATGGCTCTAATATACTTGCGTAGAATAGCAATAAGAGCTGCAACTTGTTGCTCACCTAAATCGGCTGCTATAATAACTGGAAGTGTGTTTCTGCTTCCTAAGAATGTGTACTTCAAATGACTTAGCAGCTCCTTCAATTCTAACGTGGGTGGCTCTTCCATTGATGGCTTAGCTGGTGGTGTGGGTCGATTCTTGAGATCAAGATACAGCTTTTTGGGAGCATAGCGATATGTCCCTAATCCCGATAGAGCACAAGTAGCTTCTTCATAATTTTCACATCCTCATTCTCTCCATTCATAAGTACAACCTCCATAGGGTCATCAATAATTTGCTCTTCTTCAAGTAATTCTTTCTCATTATCAAAGAAAACATCAGCTACCGAAAATACACTTAGATCTTTGGGTTGCTTCATTGATTTGCAAACATCAAAGCGAACCACTTCGTCATTTATTCGGAATGAAAGCTCATTGGCTCTCAAATCAATGAGCACGCTTCCTGTAGCAAGGAAAGGGCGCCCCAAGATTATGGGAACTTCTGAGTCTGCTTCACAATCCAAAATAACAAAGTCTGCCGGAAAGATAAATGAAGAGACCTTTACCAATACATTACATAAAATACCAACAGGTCGTTTTACCGACCTGTCCGCCATGACGAGCCTCATATTGGTTGGAGTAGGATCACCCAACCCCAGCTTCTTGTAGATTGATAATGGCATCAAATTGATGCTGGCTCCCAAGTCACGTAATGCTTTGGCAAAATTCAAAGATCCAACGGTGCAAGGAATAGTGAAAGCTCCAGGGTCGGTCTTCTTCTGAACTATCGATCGGGTAGCAATTGCATTACAATGATGCACATCTTATCTCAACTCATAACTTGCTGCCCACTTCTTAGTCAAAAGATACTTCATAAATTTTGCATACCCAGGCATTTGTTCAAGTGCCTCCACCAATGGAACATTAATGGTCAGCTGCTTTAACATAGTCATGAATTTGCTGAACTTCGTGTCATCCTCCACCTTCTTCAATCGTTGAGGAAAAGGTGGTGGTGGGTATGGAAGTGTTCTCTCCACGGTTTTCTTCTCCTCTTGCTTCCGTTTTTCAGATTTTTCAGGTTGCACAGCACTGGGTGAGGCGTCCTTAACATCAGGAGTAGGTGTTGCGGCATCTTCTCCTTTTGCATTGTCATCTAGGTTCGCAACCTCGTCAACCACTTGCTTGCCTTTTGCTGAAGTTTCCAGCACCTTACCACTTCTGGTAGTGATGGCCATGCATGACCCCTCATTCCTTGGGTTTTGCACAGTATCACTAGGTAAAGTGCCGGCCTTTCTTTGATTGAGTGCTGCTGAAAGTTGGCTCAATTGCTGCTCTATTTGCTTGATTGAAGTGGAATGAGAATCAACTAATTGTTTCATGGAGGACAAATCATTAACTACCTCCGTTACTCCCGCGCTTGTTGCTTCCACTCCTTTCAAGATTTTAGCCATCATGTCTTCCATGCTTCCAGAATTAGATGTGGTGGTGTCACGTCTACCAGGGGGAACGTACAAACCACTCTTTTCATTCTTATTTTTCCAACTACCTTGGTCTTTGTTTCCAGATTTACCATAGTAGTTCCGACCTTGGTTTCCTTGGGTATTCCCACGGAAACCCCCCTGATTGTTCAAGTAGTTGGCCTCCTCTTCCGAATCAGATTCGTCTCTTCCTTTTGACGCAATGGCTTTGGTTTTTTCGGTCTTCCCTATTAATAAATGCTTTGTAAGAAGATCCATTTTTGTTTTCAGATGCGCCATATCTTGATCACGTTCTTCTTCTCTTCTTCTTTGGTCTCCTGTCATGCCAATTGATAAAGTGGGGCTTGCTACCTCAGAATCCCTGGTATGCCAAGCTCTACTTTGTTTCGTCATACGATCTAGCATATTTCTTGCTTGACCAAAAGTGAGGTCCATAAAAGATCCTCCAGCTGCGTTATCCACCACTGGCTTAGTTATTGAATTCAAGGCTCTATACAATATATCCATTAGGTGAACATTAGTCATATGATGGTTTGGGCATCTCGCTAGCTTTGTCTTGAACCTCTCCCATGTTTCATGAAGAGCTTCAGTGGGAAGCTGACGAAAGTTGCTGATTTCATCTCTCAATTGTGCCCTCTTGGATGGCGGAAAGAATCTTTCTAGGAAAGCGTCTCTCAATTGCCTCCAATTTGTAATAGAATCAGGAGTCAGCCCATTCAACCATAGTGTTGCCTCCCCAGACAGAGACAATGGAAATAGACGTAATCGAATTGCATTCTGACCAACACCAGGATTGTCAAACGACTTGCATGTAGAAATAAAGTTGATGAGATGCAAATTCGGATCATCGCCTGCTAGTCCACAAAATAATCCCTTGAGTTGCAATAACTGAATCATGGTGCTTGTGATGTTGAACTTGGCTCCGGGCGCTAATGGTGGTGGAATTATGGCTCCAGTGGCTCCGGCACCATAAAGATCATCATCATCATCGTCGAAAGCTGGCTGCATAGGTTGGCGATCATACCTAAACCGAGCTTGTCTACCTCTTTGGTTGGCAGGTGTTATTTCAGCTTCACACCTAGGGTTTAGTAACTCGTCATCACCTAAATCCTCATCGTCGGGATTTGTTGCTCGTGCAGGGTTATCACTGTTCTGCTGTTGAACTTGGGCAGCGGCAAGGGCAGCCAATCTTGCTTGTTCCTGTTGAGCAGCCATCCTTTCGATTTCTGCTTGTGCTTCCATTTTTCCAATACGTTGTGGTTCAGGATTGATAGGTAATAACGGTTTACCAGAACTTCGAGTATGGGGCATGCACTGAATAAAAACCTGCAGTAAACAAAAACAAAAACTGAAAGTAAAAGTACGAGAATCTTTGACCAAAGTGTCTAGTAATTATCACAAACTTGATTGACACTCGTATTCCCCGGCAACGGCACTAATTTTTTATAACGCTCAATCTAAAATTCTCGTGGGAGTGTAAAGCGGTCGTTAGCAAATATAGAACCCAACCTGGGTTGGGTGTCGATCCCACAGGGAATAGCTTGGTCAACAAGTAAGCAACGATTACTAGACTTTTAGTGCAAGTCTCGTAAAAAGGGGGGAGTTTTGTAGTGCAAGTAAAGTAACCAAAATATTGAAGCAAAAGCTAAAAATAGCAAAGTAAAAAGAAAGAATGTTTAGTAGGTTGTGAAACAATGAGAATTGAGGAGTTGGGGTTATGTCCACCTTCTGAGGTGTACGTCTCTATTGGCTATGAGTGTGTAGATTTCTGACATGCATGTGCTTATAGAGAATTGTATTCGATGGTAAATCCAGGCGTCTTTCGACCTATTCGAGGATTATTTCACTTTAACTCTTTCGAGCTTAAAGCGTATCTAACGGTACAAATTCTCCAAGAGGTTAATCCAGTTACGGCACTAACTTTTTAGTAGGGAATTTTAGGGGGTGACCCTACTACCTTGACACTATCTCTTTTCCAGACAAATAACCTTTCTTTCGAACAAGTTAAATGTTATACTGGTGTATTCTTGCGTTTGCAACCACAAAGAATATAGATTAAGATGAAGAGAATAATGATATAAGCAGTGTACGTGTCATAAACTCACAAACTCATAGCAATAGATAGTATCTCAGTTGGCTTACATAACCCCAACAGAGAAGTTTAGTTACCCATGAATGCGAAGGAGATCACGATTGACATTGTTGTTGTTATACCACAAGATTGATGATTTTCGTGTAGCACAAGTGGTAAGCGTGAGGCGTGAATTCGAAGGCAAAAGTAACAATTCTCTTGTTACGGAATTTAAGAATAGATGAATAGAAGAAAAATAGAATTAATGGGAAGATTAAAAGAGTTGTAGAATTGATGGATTTGTAAGAAGGAGAATGAATTGTGAATGTCTCAAAATCTCTAGCATGATAGGGTATTTATAATACCCATATCCTAATCCTACTAAGCTAATGAAATACTTAACCAAATCCTACTAAGCTAATGAAATACTTAACCCAATTGTACTAGGTTAATGTAACATTATCCAAATCCAAATAAACTAATGAAATGCTTAACCCAATTGTACTAGGTTAATGTATCATTGTCCAAATCCAATTAAGTTACTGCAGGTCCCCAAAGTCTTCAGAAATGTTGTTTTAGCCCGGGACAGATTTTCCATGCAGCGTTTTTGGTCCTTTAGGCGTCCAATCTTACGTTCCCTCCTTCGTGAGCTTTCTTTGCTGTCAAGTAAGCCATAAAATGCTGATTTCTGCATCATTTATACCTGAAACTTTGCTAATCATGTTCGTTAGCTCACTTATAGGAAAAAGGACTAAAAGTGCATAAAATATATAGTTTGTTCTCAAAACATGGCACAAATATGGGCAAAATATATTGATATAGGCGCGTAAATTCGCCTATCATCATAAGTACAAATTTAGACCTTACCCAAGCTTGAAAATAGAAAAGATTGCTCAAAAATCTTGTAACCTAAAGCTCCAAGTATAAAAAATAAAAGATAATTGTGAAAATGAATTTTTATACTTGTTCAACTATGATCGCAACATCAGTTAAATGATCACTTAAGCGATCATCATTTAAGCACAGCGACTGCTAAAGTGGTCAACCATTCACTTTAGTGGTAGTTAACACCCAACAAGGTGCTGCTAAAGCAGTGCATTGCCGCTAAGTGTCTTCCACTTTAGCTTTATTTTGGCCGCTAAAACGGTTGCATCTTCATTTAGCTGGATCAACAACTTTTCTAAGTTGAAAAGTTGTTCATCCACACCTCAAAATTTTTTGGAATCCTGTGAAGACAAACGAAATATGCTAATAGGATAAATCCTAAAAAGGGTTGTTTTCACAAAATTTACCTCTGAGACCTGATTTTACTAATTTCCAAACCAAGGGACAAAATGAGATCCAAAAGCAATAAAATTAAACTGACCATGCTACCGACCCATATTTGATGTTCGAATCTATTGGCGCAGTCCATTATGCAATCTAACACATAAAACAACAAATGATGATCAAAGCAAACTATAAGCCTTTTATAACCACTAAAAACTACATTACGCCCAAAAATTTTTGAATTGCATCGAGAAACATGCCAACCATCCCCACGCACAAGAAAATAACGCATAACAACCAAAATAGAGGTAAAATGGTCAAAATACATGAAAGGAAAAAATCAACTCAAACAAGTTCTTACAATTTCCACTACTAGTAATCTAGTTCATCCTCGAACTAAAGGCAAGGAAAATACTTGAATTAGCAAAACGTTAGAGATAACTACAATAAATGTTGTCCTCAAACTCCTGTGTAGCCTCATCTATGAAATAGCGTCTCCGCTAACCCTTAACCACTAGAATATCTCTAGAATACAATCGCCTTAAATACCGCAATGGAGACTGGCTACTTATCAAAGGACAATCTCTCATATAGCTGCATTGTGTCCCAATGAATTACATGTATTATCCAAAATATAATAATATAGAATGGATATATGAAAAATTAGATGAACAAATGAAAAAATAAGGGGCACTACTAACTCATAAGCTATATCTCCAATAGTTTAAAGAATTTCAAATAGCAAGATATATGTGGGACTAAGTTTTACCCTCTTCCCAAATCTCATCACACCCTTTATGGGAGACACGAAGAAAGATTTGATAATTAATACTAAATCTCAAGGCATGAAGTCTACAATATGTATAAAACTTCTACATACTCTGATCCATACAAAGTTTATCCTAAATGACCCAAACCCTATCCAAAGACTCACGAAGAAAGTTCGTACCTCGAGTTCTAATCTCAGAAACCTCAAACAAACCAACCAGAAAACAACAAAGTCTACCATATAAAGCCTCAAAAGATGTCATTTCATTACTCGAGTGGTAGCTATTATTACATATGAAATCTGCCAAGGCTAAATATTGCTCTCATCGGCCTCTAACCATAACACAAGAGATGAGTATATCCTCTAAAACCTATATAGTCTACTTTGCCTGACCATCGGTCTAAGAGTGAAGAGTTATGTAGTTATTAACTCGAATACCCAACTCCTTCTAAAAGATCATCTAGAAGTTAGAAATTATAGCTGAACCTCTAGCCGACATAATAGACACTGGTACAGCATGGAGATGAACTATCTCATAAACATTGATACGAGATAACCTATCAGCATTGAAGAAACCTTAAATAGGGATTAAATGTTAAAATTTAGTCAATCGATCCATGATGTCCCAGACATTGAAAAAAGCATAAAAGGTACTTGGTAACCTAGTCATAAAGTCCTTAGTGATCCATTACCACTTCAACTTAGGAATAGGTAACCTCTAAAGAAAATTGACAGGTCTCAAATGCTAGGAAACAAGCTACAAAATCCGCTACATCCTTCCACATACCAGCCTTCCTATAGTTCTATCTCAAATTATGATATATCTTTATCATTCATGCATGAATGGAATATCTGCAATAATGAGCCTCCTTCAATATCAATCTTACCCAATTGCCTACTCTCGGCATATAATCTCATCCTACAACTCTCTAAACACCATCAGAGTAAAGTGAAGCTCCTATAGCCTCTACACTCTACAGCTTATCCCAAATAATACTCAAACTAACATCATAAAACTAATGAGACCAAATTTATTCCAGTAAAAAAGATATAGCTTCCATAAAATCCAAAACACACCCAGGTATTAAAATATCTAGTCTAACCATCTGATTAACCAAAGATTGAACCTCTAGGGGCAAAGGCCACTATTGGGTCAAAAGATGAGCTAAACTACCCATACTAGTCGATTTTTGGCTAAAGGTATCCACAACACCATTAGTCTTGCCAAGATGATAAAGAATAGTAAGATCAAAATACTTAAGAACTCAATCCAATAATGTTGCTTGATATTATAATCTCACTAGGTAAAGAAATATTGAGGATTATGGTGATCCAAGAAGATCTCACAATTGACTACATATAAATAGTGTCTCCACAAATTTAAAGAAAGTACAATTGCGAACAACTCTAATTTATTGGTAGGGTAATTCTTCTCATGAGACTTCAACTGATGAGAAGCACAAATAATTACCTTACTCTCCTTCATTTACACGACACCTAAACCAACAAGAAAAGTATCACAAAAGATGGTAAAGACCATACCATCCTTAGGCAAAGTTAAGATAGGAGTTAAGGTTAATAAATTATTAAAGTTTTGAAAGTTCACCTCACAAGCATCATACCACTGAAGAGAAATCTTCTTCTGATTAAACATAGTCAAAGGAGTAATAATAGAAGAAAACCCTCAATAAAGCATAAAAATGTCATAAAAATCTACCATATCTAGGATGATCGGATCTACCCAAGTCTCATGCCTAGCAAAGGTCACAACATAGGATCAGTATACCCGATCCACCACTACAAGGTCTCCTATGAGAGGTAGATAAACAAATAGGCATGATAAAAGTCTTACAATTAGAATCAAAACCACAAGCAAAATATAAAAACACATAGGAGAAAGTCAACTATAGATGAAAATCTTATGAAAACTGGGAAGATGCCTATGATAACAACATCAAAAGCCTCTACCTCAAGTCACGCTGGTATAGCATAGCACTGACCACGTCCAGTACCAAACTGAGCAACCCCTTGACCACCACTACAGGTTTCTTCACCACCACCTCACATATCTCTAGTAGTGCCTTTACAACTCTAAGATTCATCTCTCATTATCGATATAGGAGTAGGTCAAAAAACATGATGGGGCTAATCACTAGGAACATGCCCAAACTTATCTCACATATTACAACTAGTGTAACCCGGCTTAATATGAAGAGGTTCGACTGAACAAGAACAACCACCTTGGGACAATGCTCGACTTCCCCATTCTACTAAACCTTAAGATCTACCACCCAAACCCTATAATGCCATTACTGGTCTACTATGTTAACCAAAGGAACCTCTAAAATCTCAATCTTGAGGAACGTGTCCACCAAGTCACTCTGACTGTGCACCTTCTTGGTGCCTCCTTGAGATACTCAAAGGATAGACTAGGTCATTATTGTATGATCCGCTATACTTTAAAATGACTCCCTCAACACTACCATCTAGGCAGTATCCAATTGAAAAAAACATCCAATCCTTACACAAACTTCTAAATCTACTCAGACTCAGTGGCAATACTAGAAAAAGATTTTTTAGGAAAGGCATGGAAACATGACTTATACTCAATGATAGTCATGATTCCCTTATCTAAGTGATAAAACTCATTTATCATATGTTCACTCAAACTCTATGGCACAAAACTTTCAAAAAAGGCCTTACCAAATATATACCAAGTCATATCTGTCAATCTAAGGGTTCTTCAACTAATAAGTGACATCTATAAATCCTTGGCTATATCTCTTAACTGATTGGTAGTGTAAGTAACCCATGAAACTCAATCAATCAAAGGTTATACAACCTTTTCTAGCAATCAATCAAGAACTAATAGGCATTCTTGCCAACAACACCACAAAATTTGGTTGGACCCAAGTGAGTAAATCTCTCAAACCTCTTTTGATCCTTAAATGACATAATTGTACCCATAGCAACAAGTGGCATAGTGAATCTGTCCTATTGTGATCCAACCTGAGGGGGTAACACAGATAAAGGCTGAACTTCTAAACTCAAAATACCATACTCAAATACTATCATAAAAGTTGTAACAACACTCGGAGTTTGTGGAATACCATAAGCATATATTTTTACCGCTAAACAATTGCACTCTGAGTCAGAAGATTACCAAAGATAGACTTTGGCACAGATGGTGGCATAATAGTCGGGGTTAGAGGAACTCCAAGTACAATTAAAGAGATACCCTCTAAATGAGTCTTCAAATAAATCAATAACCCTTCTAAGACTAGGGTAGTAGTACTCAGTGAAACTTGATAAGGTCCCATATATCTTGCATGCTCAACCTCTGGCTAAGAGGAATTACTCTTTGTACTACCTCTAGAAGGACAATATTCTCTTTCCCATCTCTATTACTAACCTATCTATGACTCATAGCTCATCCCATAGACTAGACTCTATCTTGAGATACTAGCTCAAAATCTGTAGCCTCATAGGATCTAGTCCTCTCTATATGCATAAGAAAGAGTGAAATACTATTAAGAACATAAGTTATGAAGGATTTGCATGATAAAGAACAAAGATTGATCCAAACATCTACTTATCGATCCATGAGACTCTACCAAATACCTTTTACAAGTATGATATAGATGAACTTGGCTACTATGATACCGATTTATCACTATCCAAAACCGAAGTTCATAATGGCACTTATCATTGCTAAGCCTTGACAAAAAAACCAATTGCCCAAACTAAAAAATATGTTTAAAGCAATACAATAATTCCCAAGGTAAGACTTCTAGACAAAAGTCAAACCATATATATATATAATATTAGTGTAAGTCTGAAAAATAAAGATACTATAAACCAATCCCAAAACCTGATGTCACAATGTAAAAACAATCTACATACAACTCAAAACTATAAATACAATAGAAATGAAAGAATAACTACAAGTCTATGTATGAATACAAATTAAAGAAAGTAGCTAAATAGAAGGTGGTCTAAGGTCACATCTGAAGGCGTAAAGTAGCCATAGCCTAAAAAATATCAATAACCAACTACACAAACTCAGCTATCATGCATCACACTTAAACCTAGATCTACACTAAAAGGGCACAGTAGGGGTATGTATGGTCCACTTGTACTTAGTAGGTACTAAAGATCGATAGAGCAAAGTATAAAATAATCTATGCAAGTACATATTATGATCACATTACCTGCAATTAGAAAATATCCCAAAAGGTAGCTCATACTGCCTCCACTAGCAGTTCTAACCACATAAATAATAAAATAGGTACATAAAAGAAATTGAATAGACTTGAATTAATTTAAATACAGAATAATAAAAATAAAGATACATAATGTATTAAATGCAAGAACAATGATAATGATAATAATGTGATATGATTGATGTTATTGCGTAATGCCCATATACACATAGCAAGCCTCAACACTTTCAGGTAGGATCCATGGAGGGGTTGCAACCCTTACACTATATCAATATTTAATCCCAATCTCAATATCTATATGGTTTCTCAAACTCATGGACTATGGTAGAAGGTTTTGTAAAAGTCTCTTATTTATGTCAAAAATTGGTGTTTCCTCATTGGTACCAATGTATCATGAATGTATGTGTGCTATGAGGATGTAATGCTCACTCTCAAATCAATATAAAGATCTTAAATCGATTCAATAAATGTACGCAAAAGCTCAGAATCTACTAAATATGTCAACCACCCCAAATTGGGTAATTCTATCTCTATGAAAACAACCAATGCATATATATATGACAAATAGTTTTAGATAAAGCCCCTACACAAGCAAGACATATTAAATATCATCTCAAATAACCAGTAACAATAATATGAGCCCCCACACGGGCATACCATAGTCATAATATCATTTCCATGATTGATTACCCATATCCTGAAAATGCTTATATATATAAATTAACTAATAACGTACCTTATGACATCAAAATTTAAACCTAAATCCTTGCAACAAAGATATTTCCCCTTTTGAATAGCCTCTAAATCAACCAAAACCTATAAATATAGAATCTATGAGTTAAAAAATCCAATGGTACCTTTATTGCCTATTTTTGAGTCAGGGTCAAAATGGACCCCTAAAATAGGTTTTGAAATTAAATGGTAAAACTGGAATTTTTGTTTTGAAAATCCTTACCCTTAATTAATGAAAATCATAGGAGATATCCCATGTGAAAATGGGTTAAAAACTATTTAAATCAAATAAATACCATTTGTGCCTTTGATGCAAAAAATTCGCAAATCTCAATTTAAAATCAGATCTAAAATGGTTTTAAAAGATATACTAAAAATAGAGTAATTGAGATAGTGATTTAGAGCATACCAAAGCTTGAAAATGGAATAAATTCCTAAAAAATATCATAACACAAGGCTCCAAGTATCAAAAATAGAAGAAAAGATTAAGAAAATAGAAATTTATATATGTCTAACTATTACAGCTAAAGTGGTCATTGCTTAAGTGCAATTAGGCCTCTTATGCAATCCTGCGTAAATGAGATGGGCCTCTAAAGCAGTCCCCTACCTCTAAAGTTATGACCACTAAAGTGGTCAAGAGTCTGCTTTAGCATTAGTTAACAGTCAATGTGGTGCTTCTAAAGTGGTGCATTTACCACTTAAGTTGTTACCATTTTATAATTCCTTTAACCGCTAATGTGTCTCACCAATATTCAACTGGATCAACAACTTTGCAAAGTCATAAATTTATTGATCCACCACTCGAGATTAATTTTGAATCTACTAAAGGCAAACAAAAATTCTAGTAGACTAAATTCGACGTCTGGACTGAATGGAAACATCAAATTTTTGAAAAGATGTACTTTTGACAAAATTGACTCGCCAAACCAATTTCACAATTTTTCAAACAAAGGGTTGAGTGAGATTCAAAACCTATTAAATTGAACCGACTATTCTACAACCCCAAAAATGACATTCCAATCTGCTGGCACTATTTATTTTGCCATCTGGCCCATAGAACAAAAAATGTTGATGAAGTTTACTATTAACCTTGTTTCACCTATAAAAAACTATAAACTCACAAAAAATATTTCGAATCACATCATGAATCATGAAAACCATCCCCATATCCAAAAATAAAGCATAGAAACCAAGGAGTGGTAAAATTGTCAAAAAACATGAAAGTAAAAAACTCACAAAACCAAGTCCTTACACTAGAATCTTATCTCAAACTTAAAATGGAAACCAACGGGAATGTCAAATTTCTCCAATCATAAGATGACTAAACTGAAAAGTCATGATCAAATATCATGAGTTATTCCAGAACTCATCTTGAAAGTCTAGTCCTAATTTCTTATAAGATCAAAATTTCTCCTATTAGAAATGACTCTATGCCATGAGCATAGTATCCATCTATGAATCATTCTATGAGTCGTAGGGTGCATACCTTGTCAAATAGTTATTTAAATTAGACTTTTCCAAATATTATGAAATGCCAAATATCAAGCATCCCTATATATAACTATGATTATTGCATGAGATGTGATCTAATATCGTAAGAAATCCCTAACACCTAGTGGTAATGAAAAATCCTCTTTTGATCAAGTTTTTGTAATGCCCCATATTTTGAAACTCTGGAATTTCATTGAATAAATTGATCACTAACTAGGAAATGACTTATGTGATGAGTCATATTAAGTCATCATGAGTTGTACTGTGCTACCAACTGCATAACTAGTAAGGTTGCCCAATGTTTCTGACATGGTCACGACATAGTCCTAGCGAGTCATAGGGTGAGATCACAAGTCATGGTGAGGGACTCATGAACATAATAGTATCCATTCTAAGAGTTTTTGTTCAGGCTACTAGTCAAGGTAATAACTTGTTAGCAGTCACCAAGAGTCATTACCTAACTCATAGCGATTGGCCAGAGTTTTCTACATGTTTTAATTAGGGTTATTTTGGTCTTTTCCTTCCATTAAATTATTTCCCCATGACCTTAAAACACATAAGGGGTCCCTTTTTATCATTTGAAAAATCAAAAGTCATATTCTCTCCTCTTAAACTCCAAAGCAATAGAAGTTAGTTTTTTATAGGGGTTAATCATCTAAGCTTCAAATTGTGGTTTCTCTCCAAATTCCTCTGTCTTTTAGGCATGTCTCTCCCTAACATAATTTTTATGTAAAATCATATGTTTAATGATTATTAATGTGAAAATAACTGTGGGTTTGTAATTAGATTGAGGGTATTGAATGATTATTGCTTGGTTTTCTTTACCATTGTTTGAACATGATATTCATGTTTTATTTTTGGTTTTAAATTGATTGGGTGCATGGTTATGTGAATTTGGAATGGGGAAAATGGATTTCCCCAAATTGATGGATTTTGTATTGAAATTGATGTCATCCTTAACCCACCATCATAATCTTTAGTTTAAATGTTAAAATTGTATGTTTTAATTCACTTTTGGAACTATTGCATTACATAAATGAACAAAAGGATATAAATGGTTTTAGATGGAATTGGTGGCCATGGTTTAGGCTTTAAAAATAAAACTTAGGAGTTAAATCAGTTTAATTGGTTTGAAATGGCATAATTGGATTTGCTTGCAAGCTTAAATTTGGTAAAACAAAACCAACAGTTAATGCCTTAATAAATGACTCATTTCTTATAATTAGGATTATATGTTAAATGGTTTTAATTTGGGCTTAAAGGGAGTTGTTTAGCTCGCCATAGAATATGGACATCCCGAGAAGACCAAAATTTGAAACTACATTTGCTGGCATGGGGGTCTTTATGGTCGTGTTTATGGTTCACACTATACATATATTTTTGGCATTGTTGGACCCTCAGTAGATTTGGCCCTTCCTTAAATTTTCTTCAATTTATGTGGCTAACATGCACTTGCAACCTTTCATCAGGGGGAGCTGAACCTATATAGACCTTGGGTACCGTTAGGATGGTTAGAGCTATACATTCTTGGCTAATGGTTTTAAAATATCATTCTTAAGCCTTGTTCCCTATCCCGACATCTATATACGCATATACAGTGTGTGTCTATGGTATAATTTAGTTTTGGAGGTGGCATTATTTTATCCATTTTGTGATTTACATGCCTAGTCTTATAACACTAACTATCCCTGGATGCAATATTATTTCATGGTTTAGGGTCCTAGTGGTTTGTCTATTACCTTATGCAGCACATGGTGGTACGGTTCGTCGATTGGTCAATATTGAAGTGGTGATCTTTCATCGTTCAGAAGGCTAGGTGTTTCATTATTCTTCTTATGATCTTTGTGTTTCATTGGGTTTCTTTTCATGTTTTGGGATTTTCTATTAATCACAGTCGGGGGCATTTTACGAACAATTTAGTATTCTGGTATTGTAGAGGCTTTTATGAACAAATGTAGGAGTAGATATTATGTTGACTTTTAGATTTCAATTGAGCTATCTTATTCTTTCTATTTTATTATTTTCCATTATTATCTTCATTGTGGTTAGGTATTTAGGCTAAGGGGGTGGTCTCCAGTCCTCGGTGGACTTAAGATACCCATCACAGGTTGGCCTTAGTTCGAGTCATGACAAGCTTTGTATTAGAGCATAGATTTAGGGCATTTGGGTGGACACAATGTTATGTTGGTTAGAGTCCTTTTTATGGATGTGTACCATGCCATACTTATAAGGGAGAGGCTATAAAGCATGTAGGAATGTTTTCCTTTCTTGTGTTCTAATGAGGCTATAGAGTTTATGTGATCATGTTTATTATTATGCCTCCCTGAAGGTTTGATATATGTAGAAACTCTACTGGAACCTCTATCCCGCCTAAGGAAAATATAGATGGAACCTGCCCTGTCTATACAGTGTAGACCGAGTCTAGAGTCCCTTCTTCTGATTGTAATGCCCCACGTGGAGTTCTACTAGTTCCTACTAGTCCTTCTTGGGTTCCCCGATATCATGATAATTCTACCCTAAAGCCTCAAAATGAAATTTCTAATGCTGAGTTTTGTTGGTTTATTCATTTACTTACTTAATTGGCAATTTCTCAGTCTCATCAATCAAATAGTGTTGGTTCTATTACTCTTTCATCTTATGATACTGGCATCGGCAAGTTCAAAAGGTTAAATCACCCAACCTTTACAATCTCCAAGGTTGAGAAGTATCCTCAAGGGTTTTTGGATAAGATAGAAAAGATTTTTAGGGTGATGAATGCTACTGATTCTTAGGGTATGGAGTTTGTGGAATATTAGTTGAAAGATGTATCTTATCAGTGGTATGAGGAGTAAGAGCAATTGAGAGGCAATAATGCTGAGTCGGTTGTACGTGATAAGTTTATAGTGTCCTTCCTTGATCAATTTTTTGTTAGGAGTTGAGGAAAGCAAAAGTTAAGGAGTTTGTGAATTTGAAGCAGGATAAGATAAGTGTGAAAGAGTATTTCTTGAAATTTTAGTAGCTGTCTTACTATTCTCTGAGATGGTATCTAGCCAGAGATATAAAATAAGAAAGTTTGCTTCTAGATTATCCCATGACTTGGTATATAAATGTAAGAATACAATGTTGAACAATGACATGGATATATCCATGCTTGTAGTTTATATGCAGCAGGTTGAGGATGAGAAGAAGAGTTTGGCCGAGATAAGAGTGAGATAGAGGAAGAAGTTCAAGTATTCAGTGCAGGGTCCAGGGCAACACAATAGTGGGAGAGATAACAAATAATGGACCATGAATAAGACTTGACTAAATTCTAATTTATATTTGATAGCTAGTGCTCCTTATCCTAAGATGTTTAGTGATCGTTATTTCAAAGCTAGTAGTGTACATAAGGCATAAGGTGCCTAGTGTCTTGCTAGTGGTGCTTAATAATCCCAACCTTATCATCCTTGTAGATTTTGTGAACAACTTCATTATGGTTACAGTGATGAAGGGTAGAACTTATGCTTTAATTATGGCCTGCCTGGATATATATAGAGGAACTGTTCGGCAACTAAGGTAGCCACTGGGCTAATAAGGTCCTGGTTGCTATTTTATTTTCTCTTTTAACTAAGGGTTCCAATTCTAGTACTGGCACTGACCAAAATAGCCTCTAAGCTCGTGCCACCTATCAGTATTTTGAGGTATCTCCTGATGTTATCACTGGTATATTATAACCCTTTTCTTGCAATGTGTATTATTTACTTTATTGGGGTCTACCCTCTCATATGTGACCTCTTATGTGGCTGTTCATTTTGGTTTTGGTCCTGAAAATATTTCCAACCACTTCCCTATTTCTACTCTAATGGGTGATTCTATCGTGGCTAGAAAGATCTATAGGGGTTATGTGGTGTCTATCTTTCATACAAAGACCTTGGTGAATTTTGTCGATCTTGATAGTTTTTTGTGATCAGGGGTATAGATTGGCTTAACTTGTTCTATGCTTCTCTAGATCATAGGACCCAAAGGGTTAGTTTCCAATTTCTTGATAAATCAAAAATTGAATGGGAGGGGAGTTCCTTAGTGCCAAAAGGGAGGTTTACATTTATCTTAGAGCTCGAAAGTTGATTTTCAAAATGTGTCTATATCATTTAGTTTGGGCAAAGTATTCTAATTCTAAGAATCCTTCTTTGCTAGCTGTCCAAGTGGTTAATGATTTTCCTATAGTATTTCCCAATGATCTCTAGTGAATTCCTCCAAAAGGGAATAGACTTTGGGATTGACCTTCTACCGAATACCTACCCTATTTCTATTCCTCCTTATAGAATGGCTCTAACTGGATTACAGGAGATAAAAAAATCCATTAAAAGATCTTTTTTATAAAGGCTTCATTTGTCCTAGTCTTTCTCCATAGGTTACTTATTTTCTTTTCATGCGTATAAAAGATGGGTCTTAAGATATGTATAGATTACCATCAACTAACTAAGGTGATAGTAACGAATAAGTATCCTTTTTCTAGGATTGATGATCTTTTTTATCATTCTTATGGTGCTAGATGTGTCTCCAAGATTGATCTTTGCTTGGGCCATCATCAATAGAATATTAGGGAGGTTGATATTCCCAATAGTTTTCTCCATACCCAGTATGGTCATTATGTGGTTTTGGTTATGTCATTTGGGTTAATTAATGCTCTTACTGCTTTTAAGGATCTTATAAATTGGGTATTTTGCTAGTTTCTAGACTTGTTCATAATAATATTCATTGATAATATCTTAGTTTATTCTAAGAGAGAGAACGATCATTCCAATCGCCTTCGAATTGTATTGTAGACCCTTAAGGAATAGAGGTTGTATGCTAAATTTTCTAAGTGTTAGTTTTGACCGAATATTGTGACCTTTCTTGGGCTTATGGTGTCTAGTAAAGGCATCAAAGAGGATCCATAAAAAGTTAGGTTGTGAAGAGGTGGCCTAGACCTATGACTCTAGCTAATATTAGTAGTTTTTTGGGCTTGGATGGGTATTATAGGAGGTTTGTGGAGAGTTTCTCCTTTATTGATGCTCCGTTGATAAAGTTAACTCTAAAAAAGATGAAGTTCTTGTGGTGTTGATGCTTGTGAGGGTAGCTTTGAGATGATGAAGGATAATTTTACTTTTGCATCAATTTGTGATCCTGCCCAAGGGTAGCACTGGGATTCGATTGTTTCATGATGCAACATGGTAAGGTTATGGCCTATGCTTCTAGGTAGCTTAAGGTTCAAGAGAAGAATTATCCAACATATGATTTAGAGTTACTAGATAGGGTTTTTGATTTAATGATTTGGCACCATTATTTGTATGAGGTGCATGTGGATATCTATTAAGACTATAAGAGATTTTAGTATGTCTTTATTCAGTAGCAGTTAAATCATAGGCATATGTGATGGCTCTAATTACTTAAGGACTATAACAAAAATTTGCATTATCATATATGAAAAACTAATGTTGTTATTAATTCTCTTAGCAAGTTATTGATAGAGAGCTTATCTTATGTGGATGAGGAAAAACAATGGTTTGTAAAGGATATTCACTGGTTATTTAACTTGGGAGTTTGTATATTGGAATCCATTTTTAGGGGAGTGATTGTACACGAGGTGGTCAAGTCATCTATTGGTGCTAAGGTTAAAGAGAAGCAAGCTTTTTATCCTATCCTCATGTAGATTAAGAAAGATGTGGGTCGGCAGAAGGCTTTGGCTTTCGAGATTGGGCGAGATGGTATTCTAACATACCAAGGTAGATTATGTATTGCTGATATTTATGGATTATGAGAAAGGATTTACGTTAAGGGTAATGAATCTAGTTATATGGTATATCCGATTTCGACTAAGATGTACCATTACTTGAAGGAGATCTACTGGTGGAAAAATATAAAGAGAGATATGGAAAATTTCATGGCTAAGTGTATGGTCTGTTAATAAGTGAAGGTAGAACACTTGAGGCCTAGTGTCATGTCTCAAGAGATAGAGTTGCCTATATGGTAGTGGGAGATGATCAATATGGATTTCATTACTGGTCTTTTATGGTCTCACAATTAGTATGATTCAATTTAGGTCATTGTAGATAGGATGACTATGTCTGCTTAGTTTATGAGGACTACCTACTCTTAATATGATTATGCTAAGTTGTTTATTGAAGAGATTGTTAAGTTTCATGGTGCTCCAGTGATTATTTCAGATGGAGGGATGCATTTTTCTTCACACTTTTGGCATTTGTTTTTGAAAGGTTTGGGTACACTAGTGAATCTTGGCACTACTTTCCGCCCGCAGATGGATGTGCAAGTAGAGCATAAGATTAAAACCTTGGATGGTATGCTAAGGGCCTACGTGATTGACTTTAACAGCAGTTGGGTTAACTATTTGCCTCTTACTAAGTTTGTGTACAATATAGCTTAGATTCGGGCATTTAGATGGCTCCTTTTAAGGCTTTTTATGGAAGGAGGTGTAGGTATCCTAGTGGATAGTTTGAGGTTGGTAAGAATAAATTGTTTGGTCATTACTTGGTTCACCAAGGCATGGATAAGGTTAAGGTTATTAGATAAAGGATTAAGATGGCTCAAAGTCACAAAAATTCTTATGCAGATGTGAGGAGGAGGTAGTTGGAGTTGAAAGTAGGCGATTGGGTGTTATTGAAGGTATCTCCTATGAAGGGAGTAATGCATTTTAGGAAGAAGGGGAATCTTAATCTCCATTATGTTGGTCCATATTAGATTATGAGGAGAGTCGGGAATTTTTCTTATGATTTGGAGTTGCATGCGAGTATGACTTCTATTCATCTGGTGTTCCATGTGTCTATATTAAAGAAGTATATGGGTGATCCTTCTTTGGTTGTTACTACGTAGAACGTCCCATTGATACTTTGGATAGGCCAGTCTATACGTTGAGAACTAAGGATATGGCTTTGGAGAAATCAAAAGGTGGAAGAAGCTACATGGGAAGTTGAGGAAGATATGAAGATGAACTACCCTTTCTTGTTACCTAGGTTGGATGAAAATGTTTAAGATATGTGTTTCCCTATTTCTAACTTTATTTCTAATTTTTTATTTGGTTATGTGTGTATTCTATGTTGTCTTCATGCTAATAGGTGCCCTAACTCTACATTCAGGGATGAATGATCCTAGGGGATGTAGTGTAATACCCTAAGTTTTAGAACTTTAGAATTTTGTTCTATAAGTTGATCACTACCTAGGCACTAACTCAGCTGATGAGTTGTACTTAGTCATCATCAGTTGTACTGTGCTACTCGTTGCATATCTAGTAAGGTTTCCCATTGTTTCTGCCATGGTCACGACTTAGTCCTAGCGAGTCATATGGTGAGGTCATAAGTCGTGGTGAGGGACTCTTTATCATAAAAGCAAGCATGCTTGGAGTTTTTACTCAGGCTACAAGTCAAGGTGACGACTCATGAGCAGGCATCCCAAGTCGTTACCCGACCCATATTGACTGACGACAGTTTTCTACATATTTTAAGTAGGGTTATTTTTATCTTTTCCTCTTATCCAATTATTACCCATGACCTTAAAACACCTAAGGGGTACCTTTTTCATAAACTAACAAATCAAAACACATATTCTCTTCTCTCAAACTCCTAAAGTAAAATAAGTTAGGGTTTTCATGGTTTTAATAATCTAAGCTTAAATTTGTAGGTTTCTCTCAAATTTCCTTGGTATTTCAGGCATGTCTCTCCTCCCTAACTTGATTTTTATATAAAGGCAAACGTTTAATCATTGTTGACATAAATTTAATTGTGGGTTTGTAATTGGGTTGATGGTTTTGAAAGGTTATTGCTTGGTTTGCTTCCCCATGGTTTTGAACATGATATTCATGCTTTAATTTGTGGTTTTGAACTGATTAGGTTCATAGTTTATGAGATTTTTAATGGGGAACATGTGTTTCCCTAAATTAATGGATTTTGTATTTAAATTGATGCCATCCTCAACCCACCTTCATAAATATTGGTTTAAATGTGAAAATTGCAGGAATTTACTCACTTTTGAACTATTGCATTACATAAATGAATAAATGGATATAATTGGATTTGGATGGCCTTGGTGGCCATGGTGTTGGTTTTAAAAATGGTACTTAGGAGTCAAATAGGTTTAATTGGTTATGAATGGCATAATTGGATTACCTTGTAAGCTTAAATTTTGTATGGTGATATCAATATTAAATGCCTTAATAAGTGACTCATTGGTTATAGGTGTGATTACGTGCTAAATGGTTTAGATTTGGGCTTAAAGGTAGTTGTATAGCTTGCCGTGAAAGGAGGAGGTCCCAAGGGGACCGATAATGGAAACTACGTATGTTTCTATTGGGGTCTTTATGTCTATGTGCATAGTTAACACTATACTTATATTTTTGGAATGGTTGGAGCCTCGGTCTCTCCGACCCTTCCTTGGGTATTCTCCGGTTCATGCGGATGACACACATTGGGGCCCTTTCAGCAGGAGGAGCTAAGCTCATATATCCCATGGGTTCCCTTAGGATGGTTAGAGCTACATAGTCAGGCTAATGGATTTTAACTACTCATGGCTAAACCTTGTTACCTATCCCAACATCTATATATGCATATACAAGATGTGAATGTGGTTTAATTTGGTTTTGGACGTGACATTATTTTATCCTTCCCTGAGTTACATGACAATGCTTCTCCCACTGACCATTCTAGGTCATTGCATCGTGATGTGCTATATCCCTCCCATTTTGCCCCAAAGTGTTATGTTTGATAAAATGAGTGCCATAATCTAGCTCTTAAACATGAAGGTTGTATTTGCTGGATTCCCAGTGATGACTCAAATATGCACCTTGTAAATTTCATTGGGATTTAGTTCTTAAACCAATCCAGGGGTGAATCAAGTGACACTTAGGTTGAGGTTCTTCCCTTTTTCGTTGACAGGAGAAGCATCTTTATTGTTAGGGGAACTGCAAAGAGGCTCTATCACTACATTGAATGAGTTGCGCAAGAGATTCATGATCCAATTCTTTTCTATGGCTAGGATGTTGCAGCTCAAGGATGAGATATACAATTTTAGACAGCAGTAGTCTAAGTCTATTATGACTCTTTGTTCAGGTATAAGAAGAAGTTGAGTATAGTTCCCGACCATCGTATTTCTGAAACGACCTTATTAGATATATTCTATAGAGCCCTAACAATCAGTTCTACAGCCATGGTAGATGGAACGAGCTTATTATATATATTCTATAGATCCCTAACAATCAGTTCTAGAGCCATGGTAGATGCTATCTCTCGAGGATCTTTTATAAAATTATGTATGGAGTTAGCTTTTAATTTTCTAGACTAGATTTCTCTCACTAACTGAGGGTGGAAAATCAGGAGGTTGAGAGGGGTTCTGGAAGTTATGCCATTTGAGATTCTAGAGACCAGAGAGTGGGTAATGATTTTGTAGTGCAAGAGATTGCACTGTTGAGGACTGATATTCGTTTAATGGAAAAAACAGTTAGCAATCGTGAAGTCTAAAAAAATTAACGTAGTAAGAGCACAGGGTATAGCCTCTAGAGCTTACAAGTCTAAATTAGAAGACGAGGGTAAGTATAGTTGGCGGGCTTCCGATACCAAGGGAAAGGAAACAAAGGTTGGAACTACTATGGAGATAGATACTGAGACTGCTGCAGGGAGTGTGATAGTGACTGGAGAAGGAAAATTGACTATAAGGATAAGGGCAAAATGTATATTCCTCCTGGAAGTTGTGATACAAAATTGAGAATGAAGGCTATGCTGACCATAATGGTGAATGAGAAACAAAGTCAATAGGCCAGCCTGAAGGTTATTAAGGCTAATATATTAGGTTTGACCCAAAAAGTTGAGTCTCATGCGACTACTATCAAGCAGTTAGAGCACTAGTTTCGGTAGATGTCAGCTCCAATGATTTAGAGACAACCAGGTAACCTTTTGAGTAACTCGGTCCAGAACCGAAAGAATGATTGTCACTGTCTTGCTATTACTACTTAGAGAGGTTTATCTACTATTTATCCACCATTGCATACTGATGAGGTGCAAAAGACCGATAGTCCTGTGGTAGATATGACACTTGTCGTGGAAGCTTACAAGGCGACAGGTGTTGATGCTAGGGTAGGTGATGATAACGGCAAGGGCAAGGTCAATAAGCCAACATTGAGACAAATTCCTCCATTTCCCCCACCTTTTATTCAAAGACTGAAATAGAAGAAAAAGAAAGGGAAATTAATGTGTTTTATTGAGATGATAAAAGATCTGAGCTTGAATATCCCTCTCCTTGAGGCGTTGGAGCAGATGCCTAGGTATTTTTAGTTTATGAAAGAGTTAGTGAGAAATAAGAAGGTAGCTAGTTTTGAGGATGCTAGAGGAGTACACCCTTGCAGTGCAATTATTTTCAAGACGCTGGACTAGAAAATAGGTGATGTCACGACCCAAACCAGGGCCTGGCCATGACGGGTATCTCAAGTCCTACGTGGATCAAAGATCACCCCCTGCACATATAAAAAAAAAACACCACACCCAAGGTCAGTTGAATTTTGAACATATAACAAGATAAGAGAATATCACTTTAAAAACATTAGAATAAGTTTATAACCAAAACCAACCGATACTATTATCAATGCCAATACCAATACAAATTCTAATACAAATACCAACATCACCAATGCCAACAGTAATGCAAATAAAGCCTCTAATCAAAACAAAAGAATATCTGATCAGGATATTCCCCCTACCATAGCCACAAACCTAATCCAAAGGAAATGTCAAAATGTAAAGGAAACCATAAATATTAAATGGGGTCATCCAAAGTATGAAAGCTCACTACTATAGTCTGACTCACTAGTTGATCTTGAATCCAAGTCACTGAGTAGAGGGAGTAGAAGTATGAACAAGTTCTACATCGCGTAGGGATACTGCGTTTGAAGACGGTTAGCCGTGTGAATACTAGCATGAAACTAGGGGATAAGGATAACATAATAATATGATCAACAGTTTAAAAACCATTCAAATACCAATGCACACAATAAAATGCATATACGTAATAAATATATATAGAGAGAGAGACACACACACATACATGCAGTATCGGTCACTTGGACTTCAACTTTCACGACTCAGCTACACAACCCTTATTAGAGCCCAAATATTACAAGTAGCATACATTCCCATTCATTTAACCATATTCCACATTAAGACATACAATGTTGGTATCATTATACCAACTACACTTGCAAGGTAACACATCATGCCAAAATAATTTTCATTAACTTCGGGAGAATAACTGCCTTTGATCATTAATACATATTAGGGAACAACAACTCCCTTTGTTCATTAAATCATACCATTGTATTCCAAATACTTATTTTTATCATGCAATAGTTCAAGACTAGTTTAATTTTACAAATTCCCATAGTTCTCATAACTAAAGTATTTTTGCATTAAGGGGTTGGGGTTATACTCACTTCAAAAGCTACAAGTTTGGGAAAATTGCAATTCCTTAGTTCATTCACCATACCCATGCACCCACGAGTTCGAAACCATATCAAAATCATGAAAATCATATATATAAACCTGAGAAACATCATTTAATTCATAACAACCAAAATCCCCAACCTTTGTTTTCATAATCGAAACTCCTAAGTTCTAACTTTAAAATAAAGAGAAACATTTCCCATTTCATAATAGCTTTATTATAAATTGTCACATGCCTTAAACACCAAAAATTAAAGAGAAAAATATCCCTTGAGAGCCCTAATTTATCAACCTTTTGAAACCCTAGCCTTAACTTGAACAGAGAGTTTGAGAGATAATTTGGGAGTGTTTAATCTGTTAAAGTGTTTAATGAATCTCCCAAAAGTTTTCTATGGATGTGGGATCTAAAGGGTTTTAAGTAGAAAATGTCTAAAGTACCCCTACCTCAAAAATTAAAAAAGAATCATCTTTGGTTACGAGTCAACCCCTTTACTTGTACCCACACCATACAACTTGTGACCACAAGTCATAATCAAGACAATAACTAGGACCCCCACACACTCCCACCTTATGACTCCACCAACCCACACATAAAAAGATCTTACGACTCATAAGGTCTAGTTATGAGCAACATAGAACCCCAAATGAATTAAACACTGGACATGCTACGATTTGAACCTACAACTCATAACATATCCTCACAGTTCATAGTGAGCCACTCATACTCAGAGCACAATCTTACCACTCAGTTTCTGATTTGCTTAAGACCATGGTTAAATAACCCATAACCACATCTCACAACTCATCACCACGAGTCATGACCAAGGCAGTGAGCCCAAAGCTCAAGAAAATTTCAAGGATAAAATCCAAGGTGTTATATTCTCCCCCGCTTGGATCATTGGTCCTCAAATTATGGGACAGGGTTAGTGCTAGCACAATTTGACTCTATACTCCTCTACTCTTACCCTTAATAAACTCAGAAAACAAAAATGTCATGGAATTCATCCTTTTCTTTAACAAAGTAAGAAAACAATGATGTGAAGAATAACACAAACCTTACGGACAATTTTCTAGAGTGGAAAACAAGAACGGATACTTAGACTTCATGTCCTCTTTGATTTCCCAAGTGGATCTTCAACCTTGTGGTTCCTCTAAAGAACTTTTATCGAAGCCATATCCTTTTTTCGTAACCGCCAAACTTGTCGATTAAATATTTCAACCAGGACTTTCTCCTAAGACAAGGAATTCAAAATACCAATATCCTTGATAGGTACAGCCAGCGACAGACCACACACAAACTTTCTCAATATTGAGACATGAAACACCAGATAAATAGAGCTCAAACTGGAAAGCATCTCTAAATCATATGCAACACTACCAACCCTCTTAAAACCAAGTATATGCGAACATACTGGGGATTGACCTTCCCCTTTTTCCCAAACTGCATAACTCCCTTCATGAGAGATACATTAAAGAACACCCAATTACCAACCTCAAACTCTAACACCCTATGCTTGGTATCCACATTGGATTTTTGGTGACTTTGGGAAGCTTTAAGTCTATCTCGAATTATCTTTACCCTTTCAATTGTTTGGTGAACAAAAATCAGGACAAACATCTCTGCCTCACAAACCTCAAACCACCCAATAGGAGAATGACTCCTATCATACAACACCTTAAAAGGTTTCATACCAATGCTAGAGTTATAACTATTCTTGTAAGAAAAATCTATGAGAGCCAAATTATTGACCCAACTACCTCCATAGTCAATCACACAAACCCGAAGAATATCATCCAAGACTTGTACCATCCTTTTAGCTTGCCCATCCGTCTTCAGGTGAAATTTAGTACTAAGGCTCACCTTAGTTCCCAAACCTCTCTGAAACGAACACCAAAGATATTATAAAAACTGAGTACTGTAATTTAATATGATAAAATAGGCACCCCACGCAACTTCATAATATCTTTGAGGAACAACTTCTCTTAATATTCTTTTGAATAATTTGTCCTCACTAACAAGAAGTAAGAAGACTTAGTCATCTTATCCACAATGACCCAAATAGATTCAAAATGACTCCGAGATCAAGGAAGATCGGTAAGAAAATCCATATTAATCACTTGCCTGTTCCATAAAGGCAACTCAATCACTTGAGTTATAGGGCCTCAAGTTCTCACCCTTCACTTGTTGATACACCATGTATTTAGCCATAAAACCGGCAACATCTCAGTTCATATTGTTCCATGAATAAATCTCCTTAAGATTGTGAAATATTTTTACCAAACCGGGATGTATAGTATAATGCGACTCACGAGCCTCAGCAGATATTCTCACTCTAAGCCCATCTATATCAAGAACACATAATCTGCCTTGGTACCTCAAGATACCATCACCACCAATCTCTAAAGCTACAACCCCATTTCTTCCTTAATCTTTATTAAGATAGGATCCAATACTTCTTTCTCCTTTATTTAAGTAACAAGAGATGACTTTGCCACCTCTTGCACAAATACACCACTATTCTAAGAGTCCAAAAGACAAACTCCATGGTTTTCCAAATGGTGAATATCTTTCACCAATTTTTACTTATCCTCATCCAAATAAAATAGACTCTCCATGGATAACCTACTAAGAGCATCAATAACCACATTAGCTTTACCTGATTGATAGTGGAGACTTATGTTGTAATGTTTAGGAAACTCAAGCCTCCATCTTTGACTGAGATTCAATTCATTCTAGGCGAATATATATTGTAGGATCTTGTTATTTGAAAAGATATCTACATGGACTCCAAACAAAGAGTGATGCCAGATCTTCAATGCAAACACCACAACCAATTACTCCAAGTAATGAGTCGGGTAATTCTTCTCATGCACTTTCAACTACTTGGAAGCATAGGCCACCACCCTACCTACTCCATCAATACACAACTAAGTCCCTGACAGGACGCATTACTATAAATAACAAAACCAACAGTGCCTTTAGGCAGAATCAAAACTAGAGCTGAAGTCAGCTAGTCTTTCAGCTTCTCAAAACTACCCTCACAAGCATCAGACCATAGAAACTTCATCTTCTTCAGAGTCGGCTTAGTCAATTAGGCATCTATAGTTGAGAAACTCCACAAATATTATATAGTAACTAGTTAACCCAAGTAGCTTCGAATATTAATAGGAGGCCACTTATTACCCACTGCAACTTATTATGAATTCAGTATGATCCCATCACTAGAAATGACATAACCCAAAAAAGTAAAAGCCTTCAACCAAAATTCACACTTTGAAAACTTAGCTTATAAATATTGATCTTTCAAGGTTCGCAACATGATCCGGAGGTGATCGACATGATCCGCCTTGCTCTTGGAATATAATATAATAACATCTATAAACACAATAATGAAAAAATCTAGAAATTGGCAGAAGACCCTATTCATCAAGTCCATGAATATCGCCAGGACATTAGGCAAACCAAAAGGCATGACTAAGAACTCATAGTGACTATACCGAGTTTGAAAGAGAATCTTAGGGATATCCACTTCTATAATACTTAGCTGGTGATATCCCAATCGAGATCGATCTTAGAGAAACATCTAGCACCCTGAAGATGGTAAAAAAATAAACAAATCAATGAGAAAGAGAATTATTCTTCATCGTAACCTTATTCAATTGATTGTAATCAATAAACATTGGAAGGGAACCATATGTCTTATGCACGAACAAAATAGGTGCACTCCACGGAAATATACTAGGATGGATAAAACCCTTGTCAAGAAGGTCTTTTATTTTCTCCTTAATATCTTTTATCTCAGCTGGAGCCATACTATAAGGAGGGATAGATATAGGATGACTGTTCAAAAAAAGGTCAATCCCAAAATCAATCTCCCAACTAGGAGGGATATCAAGAAAATCATTAAGAAAAACCTCAAGAAATTCATTGACCTCTAGAACAGATATCAATGAAAGACCCTCTGAGTTCAAATCTTTAACTCGGACCAAATGATAAAGACATCCCTTGGAAATCAATCTTCGGGCAGTAAGACAAGATATGAACCTTACTTTAGGAACTAAAGAGCCTCCTTCCCACTCAATAACCCACTCATTAGGAAATTTAAACATGACCTTGTAGGTTTGACAATATAAGAAGGCATAGCACGAATGCAATAAATCCATCCCCAATATGATATCAAAATTAACTATGTCTAACTCTATTAGATTTACGAATATTACTGTACCACCAACAGATACCATAAAATCCCTATAAATTCTTTTCGCAATGATAGAGTCACCCATTGGGGTATAAATAGAGAAGGGATCAGGGATACACTCGGGACCAAAACAATAATATACAGCATCAAATGGGGTCACATAAGAAAGAGTAGACCCAGGATCAAGATAGCAATACACATCATGAGAAAAGAATCATAACTTACCAGTGACAACATCGGGGGATGCCTCAACATCCTGGCAGGTATTAAAAGCATACAATCGATTTCTGCTAGTATCAATACTAGAAGAAGAAGCAGTACCATTTGTTATGGGAGGTGATGAAGTGGCAATTGGAATCTTATTTTCCTCAAATCAGCCACAGAAGTACAATGCTACTGCAAGTGACCATTCTGGCCATATTTAAAATACCTGCTCATCCCCTCTTCACAAAAACCATGGTGTACCTGCCCGTAGAATCTACAAGGAGGATATGATAGAGTAGACTAAGCCCCACCAACCTGATATTAGGCACCCTATTCCCTAAGACCACCATTATGCTAAGAACAACGATCACCTAACAACATCAAATAAGGAGCACTAGTCATAGAGTAGGAACCAGAACTCCATCACTTTTTCTTTGACCACTTTCCACCATCTCTACCACTCTGCTATTGACCTCCAACTTGATAAGAAAATATAAACTTGTTATTCTACCTCTCTTAATTTAAGCCTACTTCTTATTCTCTTCCTCAACTTGCTTTATATACATAACCAATTTGGAGATTTCCATATCCTTGTTAAACAACGCATCCTTACTCTATAGAATTAAACCACGGGATAACCCAAAAGAAAATTTTCTCATTCCATTCCTCATGCTAGACACCAACACAGAAGCATATATGGACAACTAATAGAATTTCAAAGAATACTCCTTAACTGTCATCCTGCCTTGCTTTATATTTTCAAACTCTTCTTCTTTTGTCTCACTCAACTCCTGTGGAAAGAAGCAAACCAGGAAAGCACTAGAGAAATTGACCCATAGTGTTGATTCAACATCATCTCCCCTAGACTACTCCCATTCCTCATACCACTAGTAAGATACATCCTTCAGTTGCTAGGAAGCGAATGTTACTCCCTCTATATTTGTAGCCCGTATAAAACATAATATCTTCTCCATCTCTGAGATAAAACTTTGATGATTCTCTTCAACCTTACCACTAGTGAACACAGAAGGTCTCAACCTTATAAACTGGCCAAGCCTAATAGCCTTAGATAATGGAGTAACAGAAGCTACATGCTTAGACTGAGAAGCTACCAACTAAGTCAACATATGAACAGACTGCCAAAATTTTTCATCCTTCACATCATCTTAAGGGGCTCAAGAAGGACTATAGGGGACTAACAAAATTCTAGGAGGGCAATTAGGAACTAGACTCCTAGATCAGGTTTGTACCCCATAAGCAGGGTGTGTCCCATTAGGATAGTTCTCAAGTGGGACAGAGCAGTTTCCTTGAGCTTCAGATTATTTGTGAGGCATGATCTTAATGGTGAACAAATAAAAATTAAAGAGATTCTAGACCTTAGAATCTATGGTTTAAAATAGAAAAATAAGAAAGGGAAATATTCCTAAATATCTCGTAGCCTATACCTTATAAGTATGGCATTCAACACGTCATTAAAAAGACTCTACTCGACACGACTTTGTCGGAAACCCAATGACATAAAACCGATGCTTTGATACCATCTTTATCATGAACCAAACTATGGCCTTGCCATGACAGGTATCTAAAGTCCCATATGGACCGGTGAACACCTTCTGTATTAATCCAAATGAAACACACCACAACTCGAGGTCGGCTTAATTTCGAGCATATAACAAGATAAGAGAATATCAATTTAATAACATTAGAATAAGTCTTTAACCAAAACCAACTGATAAAAATATAAATACAACTACCAATACCAATGCTTATACCAATATCGACACTACTCATGCCAACATTAATCCAAATAAATCCTCTAATAAGAATAAAAGAATATTAGATTAGGACATGCCCTCGACCATAGCCACAAACCCAATAAAATGAAATAGTCAAATTTAAAGTAAACCATAAATATGAAATTAGGTCTTCCAAAGATGGTTAGCGGGGTAAATGCTAACATAAAACTCAAGGATAAGGATAACATAATGATATGATTAATAGTTTAAAACCATTCAAATATTGATGCACAAAATTAAATACATATACATAAATATGTATATATTTATATATATCACATGACAGGGTAGGGAATAAAGCTTAACATACTTTTAAAACTTTAGCCTGGAACCTCTTTGGTTAGGCTATATGGGCCTCAAATCTCACCCCTAGTCAGGCCTTAGTGTGTGTATCCCCATTAATTAGAGAATAATCTCATATATATGCACATGGGGGACTCGATCCCTTCAATAAATACCAAGGTGACTTAAGGACCTGATTACATGATGATTTACGGAGGACTCAAACCTCCCTAATTATGAAATTAAAATAATAGGGACTTTAATCTCCCTGTTTACTTTGGCCCTTACATCAGCAAATGTGATTTCCGATACTGGTCACTTGGACCTCCACTTTTACCATTCAGCTAAATAACCCTTATTAGAGCCCAATTAAAATAAGTAGCACACATTCCCATTCATTTAACCATATTTCATATTAAGGCATACAATGTTGGTATATTCATACCAACTACACTTTCAAGGTAACACATTATGCCAAAATATTTCCATTAACTTGGTCAGAATAACTCCCTTTGTCCATTAATACACATTGGGGAACACCGACTCTCTTTGTTTATTAAATCATATAATTGTATTCAAAATAATTACTTATATCATTCAATAGTTCAAGAAGATTTCAATTTTACAAATTCCTATAGTTATCATAACTACACCCATTTTATATAAAGGGGTTGGGCTTATAATCACTTTAAAAGCCATAAGCTTGGAAAAATCACAACTCCCTAGTTCATTTACCATACCCATGCACCCAAGAGTTCAAAATAATATCAAAAGCATGACAATAACTTATATAAACCATGAGAAATATTGTTCGATTCATAACATTCAAAATCCCCAACCTTTGTTTTCATAATCAAAATTATAATCTTATGAACAATACTTTAAATCATATGTTTTTGCAAAATTAACAATGAAGGAAGACTAGCATGCTTTAAACATCAATAAGTATGGAGAGATATCACCTTTGAGATCCTTAATTGATCAACCTTTTAAAACCCTACCCGTAACTTTAACAGAGAGTTTGAGAGAGAATTTAGGAGTGTTTAATGTAGTAAAGTGTTGAATGAATGCCCTAAAAGTATTTTATGGATTTGGGTCTAGTGTATTTTAAGTGGGAACTATCTAAAGAACTCCCAACTTAAAAACTTAAAAAGCATCATTGCTAGTTACGAATTAACACCTTAACTCAAACCCATACCATACGAATCATGATCGAGTCATAACCAAGACAATGACTAGGACCCCTACGCACTTCCCACCTTGCAACTCTACTAAACCATAAGTAAAGAGATCTTATGACTCGTAAGGTCTAGTCATGAGAAATGTAGAAACCCAAATGAGTTTAACACTAGACATCCTACTCTATTATAAGACCCCACAAAATTCTTAGCTTAGTTCAGTCCTTTAAGCTTGTTAAGGGAGTCCCGTACTTAGAAAATTTTAGCTAAGTATTCTCATTCAGAGTCATTTTAGCCTTCGTAAGTTGGTAATCTTATTTCACAACCTTCCTGACCTTAGTTTGTCTTCTAATTGATTCATGATCAGGGCCACTTGTGTGTTATCTCAGGTGAGTTTTAAATTTTTTGGACTAGCATATGGGTGATTTTGTATGCCCAAAATAGTGAGGGGTCACGATAGCCCCACGTCGTGAGGGTCAGTCAACCCAAGTAAGGGTCATTCCGCGATGGCTACTTGAACCGAGCAGGGGTCGCATCGCAATGTCCACTTGACCCAACCAAGGGTCGCGATACGAGGGCAACCCTGTTCAACATTATTTTAGTATGGGTTGTGGGGACAAATAGGTCATTTTCCCCACCCTTATTCAGCCTTATCACGAAATTAAGCACCCTATAGGGAAAAATTTCATTCTTTCCTCAAAAACTCTCTCAAGAGAAAGCCTTAGCCTCATCAAGTTCAATAATTCAAGTCTCAAGAACTCACTTCAATCTCCTCGAAAGCAGTACTCAAGGTATGTGAAGTGTTCATCCAAGGGTCCCTTCCACCCTTGGCGTCCAAGAAACTATTTTTAAACTTCAAGTTTATAGATTTCATAAATTCCATATTGGGTTTGATTATATTTATGTTTAAATTAATTAATTGGGATTCTAATCCATATTTTATGATATGTTTCATGTGAGTTTAATTGATATATATGTAAAATCATGTGGATCCAAGTGAAACCCTTGAAATTGTGAAGTTTGAGTTGAATTATGATGGCCACTTATTATTAATGTTATGTACATAAATCATGTTCACTAACTGCTTGAAAAATTTCTCATATAAACTAATAAGATAAAGAAGTCATGTCATGTTAGCTTATGTGCAAGTTGTATCATGCAAGTGTTTGATAAAATGCTTCCATGAATGAGTTATGAACAAGTGCACATGATTATGCTTTTTAAGGCTATGCTATGAATTACTTTTCATGCTATCGAGTCCTAGGGGTATTTAATACCCAATAATTTAGCTGTGTTACTTAGAGCCAGTGTCAGTTACAGAATGGTATCAATCATGTCACGACCAGTAGTACTCTCAGTCAGTTATAGAACCTAGTAGTATTCAGTCAGTTAACATGATTCAGTAGTATTCCGTCAGTCAATGGAACTCAGTAAACTTAGTAACAACTTAGTCAAGCCTAGTATGAACTAGGAATTAGTTTAGTGTCTATTAATTTAGGAGTAGGATTCAGCACCAAGAAAATTCAGGGATGAGGGTATACCAGTTAGACAGGAATGGGTCCTTAGAAGCAATCCCTATGTTCCAGAACTAGGTAGCCAGCATAGGTTTTGAGATGTCACTCATTAGATAGGACTGACATACTCAGGTATCACCTGCTAGATTAGGACTGATCTTAGGGGTCACCCGTTAGTTAGGAATAACTCCACAGCAGTTGTCTTTACCCGTGGTATGGTATAGACACCCTTCTAATTGGGGTTATAGATTAGACCCCAACTCAGTCATCTTAATTAGGGAATGTTGGTTAGATGATTACCTCCCACAGTTTTAGTATCAATGTTAGATTCAGTCTCAGTATAGAACACAGTTTAGTTTTACAGATTCAGGACTCTCAGGTAGTCACTCAACTCAGTACGAAGATCAATACAATTCCATATATTTAGGACTATCAGATCCAGTCATCCAGTTATCAGTAATACAGTATCAGTAAACTTGAATATTAGTTAATCAGTATTCAGACTTAGTATTTAGGGCTATCACAATCTTAGTTATAGTTTTTGTATTCATGCATGTACTCTTATTTAGTCATACTTATGATATTCAGTTAGTATTGTTCATGCATATGAACCCATGCATTTCAACATACCTCACTGATCATACCAGTACATTCAAAGTTCTGATGCATGCCTTTATTTTGCAGTATGATGTCTTATATCATAGGTTTAGACGCACGGGCCAAGCACCCTTAGCAATTTTAGATTCTCAGCAGACAGAGTAGTGGTGAGTCTTCATAGTTTGAGGACATAATTGTTTTTTAGTATTTTAGTTCATTTCAGTAGTTTGAGTTAGTTGGGGACTGTCCCATCAACTCCACAGTTCAGACAGTTTAGAGGCTTTTCAGACTAGAGTATTTTTCAATAGATATTTCAGTTTTGGTATTTTTATACCATATTCAGTTTATTTTTAGATCTAAACCTTATGATAGTTTTCTACATTTATCTCAGTTATATTGTTATTATAGTATTACTATTATTCAGTGCTTACAACAGGTACCAGTCATGGGTTAGCTTATGGTCTTTCGGTACTATGAGTACCGTGTAGCATCTGGGGTACAGACTCGGGCATTACAGCTATGAATCTATGACTCAAAACATATCCTTACAGCTTATAGTAAGACACTCATACTCATAGCAGAACCTTACCGCTAAGTTTCTCCTTTGGTTACGACCAGGGACCTACGACTCGTAACCACATCTCACAACTTGTTAACATGAGTTGTGATCAATTTAGTGAGCCCAAGGCTCAAGAAATTTTCAAGGTCCAAAATTTGGGGCATTATAGTTGATCCCAATGCATTCACAATTCCATATATTATTGGGACATCCAAATTCACCAGAGCCTTATGAAACATAAGGGCCAACATTAATTTGATGCCATTGGCCGTATTCAAGCAATTGGGCTTGATCCCTCTAGATTTGACTAATATGAGGTTATTGATGAAAGAATGTACCATGAAGAAACCCATGGGCAATTTATTTTATGTAATGGTAAAACTTGACAAACTTATCTTTCTAATTGATTTTGTCATTCTAAGCTAATTTTATCATTCTAAATTATGAGGTTGACTTTGATATGTCTATTATTTTGGGAAGATTGTTCATAGCTGCGGGTGGAGAAATGGTCGATATGAAAAAAAAGAGCTCAGGTTCAGAGTTAACAATGAAGAAGTCACTTTCAATGTCCCAAGAACTATGAAGCATACTATCGACCTGATGATTGCATCGGTGATCCATTGTATTGATGATCTTGGAGGGTATTCCCTTAGGTACCTTGATGAATTATCAATGGTAAAGTTACCTACGTCGTGCCATAACATTAAATTTAGCACTGCATGGGAGGCAACCCATGGTATAGTTGGTAAATTCTAAGTGACCAACTTATCCACATCGTGTCGCGATGTTAAAATAAGCACTGGGTAGGAGGTGACAAACTATTTTAGAATTCATATTTGTTTTTCTTTTCTTATTTTATGTTTGTAGTATGCGGGATGGACTAGAATGTTGTAAAAAGTTTTAATTTATAAAATTCAAGGTAAAGGGACTTCATGACTATATCATGGAGGTCAAGTTTCCCACTCGGGATAGGTAAAGTGTGGTAAAGGTAAAGATGGAGTTTTCAAGGATTTAATTAGAAAAATTATGGACTTTGACAAACAATCCTACTTACTGGGATGTAAATGACTTTTATGACCTCATAAGTAGAATAGTAATTATAAGAATATAAAGTCCAAAGAGCAGGAAATTTGGGTAAAAATAGGAGCCCACATACGGCTGGCACTACGAATCGTATCTACCACATATGGGTCGTATGTGGTAACCATAAGTAGGTATTTTACGGGTCCAGTTTATTTTTAAAAATTTTGGCCAACCCATATCTGAACAAACTCTAAACTAACTCCTTGCTCTATTTAAGTCCTCTAAATTCATTTTAACAGTTAGAAATCCTCAAAATCTCCTTAAAATACTTAAATTCCAACTTTTCTCTCAAAGTTCAAACTTTCCCCACATGCTATTAAAGGCTATATTGTTTCTTGTTCGTGTGACTAACTTTTCCCAAAATTCTATAAATGTGTTCCAACTTTGGGCTTCCTTCACTTCTTCATAGCTCACTTCAAATTTTTTATCTAAAAGTTAAGGTTCTTGGCTCCTATTCGTAGTATCTTGTGTTAAAGTAAAAATAAGTAATTTGGTGTGTTGATTTCCATGAAAATATGTTTTAACCAACATATTTGTAGTTTGGAACCTTCAACTATCCCAAATATCCCAATGTCGGGCATTGTTCGTGAATTAAACCCTAAGATTATGCCTTAACCTAAAGTTTAACTTGAAAAAGTAGAGGAACCCCAGAAGTTTTCATGTTTTGTTTTCATTGAAAAAGATTATTTTTGATATTTGTGTGGACATTATACTTGTCGGGACTGATTTCAAGTTCTAGGGATGTAAAAATTGAAGGAAAATTTGAAGTGGTCAAATTTTGAGTTTTTCTTTGAATTTTGCAATCTCTCATTATCTATTGGATGCTAATAATTGGTTTTTCGAGTACACATGGCACCGAAGAAGAAAACCAGACCAGATAAGTGACTGGATGAGTCCCTCAAGACCTATGTCTTAGTAGAGGAGTACTCCATTACACATCTTAAAGCAGCCTCGGCTATGGAAACACGCTGAGTGACTATGGGATATATACATCTTACAATTGAGACCCTTATTATAGGCACCATGGGTATGAAACCTATAGGTGATTTGCAGTGTGGGCAGATGACCTGCTTTTACTTAGCCTAGGACTTAAACTAAAGTTATTCCGACAGTTCAGGTTTTTCAAGCTATTTCCACATTAAGGATGTAGACGACCCATAGATTACTATCACACTCTCCAATGCCACCTGATGATAATGAGGAGGAGGGTAAGGATTATAAAGATAATGATGATGAATATTTGGTAGATTCACCTCCCGCAGTAGATATAGAGGACCCCTTAGTCTGAAAAGAGGTCCCAAGATTAGTCTAATATAGTAGATGAGGAGCAGTCATCAGCAGTACCTCAGTCTTAGGAGGGTACAAACTAGGATACACACCATGTTCTACCTCCTGATTTAGAAATACTAGCTCTGCATGATCAAGTGTCCGACTCTACATATTTCTTAGGCTCATGCTGCTAACTCTAGATCAAGGTTTGTTATAGGATTTTGAGAGAGGACCGACAACTGAAGGGATTTACTAGGATATTGTGATCGGGTGATTTTTGTATACTCGTCTGGATAGGTTAGATTTACCCTCTGAGGTAGATACTGAGAAGGGTTCTACTAAGATTTTGGGACTGACTCTGAAGTTGATGGCTATATAAGGGGTTACAAAAGAAAGAGAAGCTCCAGGGCATAGTAAATCATAGACATGTAAAAGGAAAGACTTGCAACGTACCAATAACCATAACAGAAGAACTTTCATTATCTTGTCGAGACTAAAGTGCGTAAAGTTTATTCTTACATTTATCATGGGTTACACTGGAAGTCGCGCCCTACTGAGTTAGGCAACCAGATGGAAAAAATGTATGACTATACTGACTTCGTGGACCTGTCTTAGGACATTCTCGGACTCTGTGACCTGACTCACCACATCCAAAATACACATCACTGTTGGCTCTACACATACCTAGGTAATTTCTACTGCATTCTTTGCAAAACGAGTGGTTATGACCACTACTCATACTACCCTGGGTTTTGGATCTTGGCGCCTTATCCTGATGGTCATTCCTGAACTTTGGTATTGGTGAACTAGCTAAAGATAGAGCTAGGGCTGAAAATTTCTGACTAAACTAAGAATGGTTACCACCCTATGACCTCGGCTGAGCAAAGCTAAAGCTACTCGTTCTGGCTCTCTTATTCTCTCTATCCTTCTTCTTAAACTTCTGCTCTGCAATCTATTGAGCATGGACCATAAGCCAAGATATGTCCATCACCTTAATTAACATCATAGTTCTACACTCTTTGACCATACTATCAGATACCCCAGACATAAACTTGCTCATCCTGGATCTGTTATCAGCCACTATATGAGGAGCATACTTAGAAAACTGAGTAAACTTAAGGGAATACTCTTTTACACTCATATTGAACTGCTATAAATTAATAAATTCTAATACCTTAGCTTTCTTTAACTCCAATGGGAAGAATCTCTCTAAGAAAGCTATAAAAAACTCCTCCCATACTATAGGCCCTGTGTATGCTCCTTTATCTACCTTTCACTGTATAAACTATGTATGAGCTACATCTTTAAAATGATAGGTAGGTAACTTAGCATTCTCACTAGCAGTTACCCCCATAATATCTATTACTTTTTGGACCATGTCTATGAATTCCTGCAGATCCTCTTCAGGTTTGGATCGTGAATATAGAGGAGGAATCATTCGGGTAATGCCCCAAATCATAGCTGCGGTAGTATTGGCCACTGGGTTAGCCGGAATAACATCTAGATGAGTATTTTGATCTACCACAAAATGGGCTAGAGTAGTGAATGCATCTTTGAACTCTGCATGAGAAACATGCTCATTTAAGAGATCTTCCTGAATGGGCGAAGGTGATAGCTGGTTTACATTTCTTCTCCCGTTTGTCTTTCTGGGAGGCATGGTGTAAAAATGGAAGGAAAAATTGACTTACACTGAGAGTTCAACTTGAGCTCATGCTCTTTCGCACGATCTGAGCACTAAAAGAAGGGATTCTTTTCTTAAAATACATTGTAGCCTCTTATCCATAAATGTGGAGTGCTTCACACCCATGCATAAGACTCTACTTGACGTGGCTTTCAGACTTTCTAGTACACTTTAAAATATTAGGATCTGATACCAAGTTTGTAATACCTCGAGAGTACACATTGGGCATCACATGGTGCTTAGAGTTTCGAGGGACCACAAGCTAACCCATAAGCTGGTATCTACTGTGAGCATAAAATAAAACTTATATCAAAAGGTCATATGCCGAATTTACTGAGGAATGCCATAAGGTTTTAAGTGATAAATCAAATAAAGTCTGTAAAACAAAATTGATAATACTTAATAAAATGTCTTACAATGACAACTGAAAAATTGGTTACTAACTAACTGTCTGTACTAGTATGAAAAGCCTCTACTGACTGACTGTGGAGCTGATGAGACAAACCCTCAACTAACTCCGACTAAATACTAAATTAAAAGTGTGAAAATAAATAGTCTATCCTTAAAATATGAGGAATCACCACTGCTACATATGATAATCTGGAAAGTCTATGCGCGATCCGAGAACTGAGAGTCGGAACCTATACAATGATACATCATAGCGCAAGAAAAGAGTATGCGATCAGTATATTGAATGTAGTAGTATGCTAAATGAGGAAGGCTAATATGCATGGTTTCATGTATAGGTGTAATAACTAACTGAATGAATAGCATGAAGTACTAAATAGAATGCATGAAATCTGTTAGTATTAAGAATACATGACCAAGCATAAAACATGTTCTGAACATAATTGATATCTAAAATACTAAATACTGATAACTTAATAACTGATAGACTGTTTACTATGGTCAAGAAAGACTGAACTAAATTCTGAACAGAGTACTGAAACTAAAACTGTGGGAGGTATCATCTAACCGATATGCCCTATTCTGAGCTAATAGGGGTCCAACCTATGACCACGGTTGGAAGGATTCTAGTACCGTGCCATGGGTACTAACTATGGTTGTGTATACCCTAAACTAGTAGGAAGAAATCTTGTCAACCCTAGACTAACAGGAAGACTCATGAGATATATGTCAACCCTAAACTAGCAGAAAGACATCTAAACCTATGCTGGCTATGTAGCTCTATAACTCATGGATTGCTACTAAGGGTCAAACCTAATTCTAACAGGAATGACCCCATTCTTGGATTTGCTCGATGTTAAATCCTACTACCAACTTAACTGACACTAATTACGGGACAGAACAAGGATTAACTGGACAAGTAACTGATCATGAAGGCTAACTGAGTGGTAATGCTAATGAATTATCTGAAGATACTTAGACTAAGTAAATAGCTAAGTTTTCGGGTATTCATAACCACCAGGACTCAATAGCAACAATAGTAAAATATTACTTAAGCTTGGAGGACATAACATAAAGCTTTTATCAAATATTCATTCTTATTGGCATTTTATCAAACACTTGATATTCAAAGTTTAAGCTAATCATGAGAATAGTATGTAACTTGGAGTAATAGCATGATTTCAACATCAATAACACGTAATCATGATTTAAATCAGTGAATAACAATATTAGAACATGTGGGATCTGATAAACAACAACAATTTCATGTAAACATTGTATAGAATTTCAATTTATGGAAGTTCATAGTTAAAATCACAATTTAAACTCATAATAACATGTAAAGATCACAACTTTAAATTTTAAAGAGGATACTTGGAATCCATAGGTTGAAAGAACCCATGGATGAACATTTAATTTAGTTGAATAGTTGAATTCTTGAAGTTTTTGGTAATTTTTTTTGAATCTTAAAGGCTAGGGTCTTCTATTTCAGAGAGAATGCTCTTTAATTGAGAGAAATTGATAAATTAATGACTAATAAGGCTGTTAGGGCTTTAATCCCATGTTTGGGATGATTGGGGTCATGGAAAAAAACTAAATTACCCCTGGAATAAATTATTCATCACTGAAAAATCCTAACTTTTGACATAACCGCGATGGTGTGCCACAATGGTGAGCCACTAGATCTTTATGGTAGGTGTAGTCTAAGGATGAGTACGAAATTGCACTTTGGTGCGATGCGGTGCAATCACGTTACATCGCTTGAAAAGACGAGTGTGAATTGGCACTTCATTGTGACGCGATGCTTATCGCGGTGCTTCACTGAAAACTGACGAGTGTCATTTTTCTTGACACCACAATGGGGTACCATCGCGGTGGCCCACTGTCTGGAATAAAAATTTCCATAACTTCTTACCTAGTTATCGGATTAAGTAAAGATTGGTATTGTTGGAAGGCTAATTAAATTTCCTATAGTTTGGTGGGTCTTGAGCTGGAAAATTCTGATTAGAGCAAAAGATATGCTCGTTTGAAGTTAACTAAGGAAAAATTCTTATCAAAAACTCAATCAGTAATGATTGTTTTGATTCGTCTAATAGCTGGGAGTTATTTGAGGCCTTAACTCATAAAAATAGAAAAACACTATAATTTGTTTCTCATGAGCTTGAAGCATATTTCTAATATTGGTCTTTATTTTTAGGCTATTACAAAATGTGATGAGTTTTGAGGTGATTTGCTCATGCTTGTTGATTAATTGTGAGTTCCTATCAAGTATGAATCATGCTTATCATTTTGTTTAAAAGTGTATGCTACAAAGTTGACTAGTCTTATTGAATGTGAAGTAATGTTTCTTGAGGACAAGCAATGTAATGCCTCGAGATACCATCCCGAGATGTCACACAGTGCTTATGATACCGAAGGACCACAAGCTAACCCTTTACTAATATCTGTACCTGTACACTCCATAATATTTTAAATAAATGCTGAAACTAGCCATAAGGTTCAACACATCTATGAATACTCATAATACAGAAAAACTGAATACTAATACATCCGTCTGAAAAGCCTCTAAACTATCTGAAATACATAGTTGAAGGGGCAGGTCCTCAACTAACTCCCTCAATTGAAAATAAACAAAGTCTGAAGCAATAATAGTAAACTGAGATTCATCCTCAAAAGAAGAGGACTAACTGCTACTACTGCTGACTGGGATTGAACTGCTGAGGATACTCTGGATCCTGTGCCTCTGAACCTATGGTGTCAAATAAAACACCATAGCACAAATGCGTCAGTACAAGAATGTACTGAGTATGTAGACGAGATAGGCTAATGCAAGGGCTCATGCATGCACAATATCTAAACTGAATAATCATGAAGATGTCGCATGAGAACACATATATGAATGCACACACCATGAACACAATCATCGCAACTCTAGATACTTAAACTCAGGTTCCACTTTACTATAGAATGAACTCTCTATTGACACAGAGATACTGAATCACTGACTCATCTGATACTGATAACTAAGAGTCTGGACGTACTCACATCAAGGACTGAATTCTGAGCTTACTGCTTTTGACTGACAAGATTAGAGACCAACTTTTCTAACATATTATTCTGGAAGCGATTATCAATGATAAGAAGTATGATCATGTCCAAATCTGATAATAAAAATAATCAACAGAATCTGAGATGGAGATCAAGCCTATCTAACGGGAGATCTCTAGATATGATAATAAGAATACTCAACATGGTCTAAGACTGAGATCAAGCCTCTATGATGGGATATCTATAGATATGATAATAAAAATCTGTATATAAGACCAAGCCTATCTGACGGGATGGTCTATGAATCAATAGAACTATCTGAGTTCCACACTAAGATAGATGACTGTACCATAACGTCCTGATTTCTGAGGATTGATACTGAAACTACAACTGTGGGAAGTATTTACTTAACTGACATGCCCCAACCTACCACAGGTGGGGTCCAACCTATAACCCCAGCTGGAAGAGTGTCAATACCGTGCCACGGGTAAAGAACTCTCTGGTCAGGCCTCTTTGACGGGATGACCCTCACAAAAAGTCGGCCCGAGGTAATATAATAGTCAAACATCTCTGATAGTGACAGCCTCTACTGATGGGGACTCCTACATCCTGCGCTGGCTATACAGTTCTGAAGTTCAGGGATTGCTCCTAGCCTCTCTGATGGGTGAGCCGCCATCCCTTCCCTCTCTCGGTGCTTGCTTCTACTCCCAACTGAAAGACTCTGAACTAATTCTCAACTGAATATAACTGAACTGAATATTATACTAATCATATTTCTCAAAAGATCTGACTTAGTTACGCTTAGATTACTTAGTTCCATATCTGACGGAAAAGCTATTGAATCATGGTATTTTACTGATGATATAGAGCTTGAATAAATTACTTGAATTTCTTTTGAGATTAGAATTAAATCACTTGAATACTATTAGATCTGAGATGATTGCAGGGATGAGGCTAGATTACTAGCAATACAGAGATTACAGAGATAACTGAGACTATTGAGCTTTCTTAAGTTCTGCACTTATCTAAGGAAACAGAGTTCTATAGTTCACTGATTTCTGAGAATCATGGCTCAACTAGAATTATCGAGAAACTGACATGGACTCTAGACAACAGCTCTATTGTTGGGTGTAAATACCCCTAGGGCTCGATAACATAAAAGTAAAGCATAATCATTCATTCATCATCACGATCATTCATACATCATTACAATCACCCATTCATCATCACAATCATTCATGTACCATCATAATTATTAAAGAATCTCATAATTATTAAAGCATCATCATGATCATTAAAGCACCATCATAATCAATAAAGCATTTTAACAGTCGCCGAAAGGTCACTTTAAGTATCTCAGAATCATAATCCTATAATAACGTAGGGGGAACATGCTACTAGATCATACTCCATTCAAGAAGGTTTTACCTCAACTATTTCATTCCTAAATCAATCTTGACATATGTTTGGATATCACATGGCTTGGGAAAACTTCATACTATCATGTCATAACTTACTTGCTAACCACTTGGCATGTATTAAAAGCTTAGCATATATCAAGAGCACATAATTGGGGAATTTCTACTATCACAGCTCCACTTATTCACTAAGGTCCTACAACAAGAACTAGACATGCACGGGTTCACACTTATTTGGGGATTTCCTACTACCATGAAATAATTCATTCACTTGGGCATTTTATCAAACACTAGGCATGTATAAACTAACTCACAATTTGGGGTTTCATCTTCAAAATGCTACAATGGCCCTCATGCTTCTCCTAAGATATTTATCAAACCTAGGGGGAACATGCTTCATTTATTAAACTAATTCTACACTCATTTGACATGAACACATCACATAGAAAGTAACATAAGGAAGATTCATCACAAATACACATGAATTCCACCTACTAGGGTTACGGCTCATGAATCTTGTAAATAAAAATGAATCAAAACTCAACAATACATTGAACATCAATTTCAACTCATACAAATCATTAACAACTCATAAACATAAAAATCTTTGAGTTTTGAAAAGGGTTCTTGAGCTTTTTGGATGAAAGGGACCCAAGAATCAACATCTACATACCTTAATCTTTGAAATTGGATGAATTATAATGCTTGAAACTCTATCCGCACTTATAATAAATAATTCTCGAAGCCCACACTATGAGGAACTTGATTCTCGAAGAAATCTTGAAGAATTATGGATGAATTTTTTTTGGAAGATTAGGGTTCTTGAATAAAACCCTAGTTATGTCTTCTTAAGAGAATTAAGAGAGAAGATGGAGAAATTAGGATTTAAAGGTGGATGCTCATATTTATAGAGACCTCCAAATAGTGGGAAATGACCAAAATACCCTTGAAAAAATGTCCTTAAATTGCTGGAAAAAAAAGTTGACGACATCTGTGACAAGCTGTCAAGTTGGTGATAGGCCATCACGAATTGTCATCACAAAAAGGTAAAATTTTGATTTTCTAGTTAAGGTTGACGATATTGGTGATAGGTCATCACGGGCGTGCCGACTTGTCACAAAATGTCATCACCAGGGTCAGAAATCTGCCCAGGTCTGATAACATTGGTAATAGGCTATCATAACCGTGACGGCTTGTCATAATTGTCGTCACCAGTTTCCAACCCAGACATGCTGGAGTAAAATAGGCATAACTCTTTTCTCCGATATCGATTTTTGACAAAATTGGTGTAATTGGAAATATAATTCAAAGAGCTTTCATTTGATATATAGTAGGTCCTCTAATTTGATATACACAAGGAGTTATAGTCAATTGAATTTTACCAAAAATTTTGACGGTCACTAAAACTTTGAATGATAGGAAAGATTTCAACTTACCCTAGAGTTAGGGGACCTCTATGATCTTAATTCATGCTTAAATAGATTCCCACATGATTCAAAGTATTTCATACTTGAGAAGATATTTCTGAAACATTTAGACTCAAATTTTTCGCTTTACCAAATACACTCTAAGGCTCAAACTGGAAGAGAATTTTGCAGGGCATTAAATTATCTCCCCCTTGGGAAAATTCGTCCTCAAATGTCGGTTGATAGACTGAAAATATGAATCAGCAGAATCTACTCAAGAAATGGAAAATTTTAATGGCATGCTTATGCAACTGGAATAATCGACATACTGAGTTCTCATACTAGGCATGATTTATATCTGGTGCATGTAATACTCGACTGAACTACTCATTGCTGAATTCTCATAACACTCATGCATATTTTATGCATGGACTCATAGCTAGGCTGATCTCAAGAATGCATGACTTATCACACACTGACAAGATGAACTCATTTCTACTAAATACGCATATCTAATGCATGAATGTCCAGCTAAGTTGACTTTCGAAAGCCCGACTTGACAATGCAATAACGACTGATGCTAACTTCACAAAGAAAATTTGAACTTGCATCAAAATGAATCTACTGACATGTAACATCATAATACTATAGGGTATCTCCTCCTTGGGACTCTTTGTCCTTCTAAACATACTTTTGCTGAAATACTAGGGCGGTGCGCGGGGCATCTACAGACTGGGTCATGATTGACCGATCAAGATATAAAACTCATGCATGACTCATGCTAACATATAAGGTCAAAATGGGATCAAAGGATCTATCAATGCATGTCATAAAGATAAAGGGCTCATAACATACCTGTGTCTATTTCAAGGGATCTTTCCCGATCAAGGCGAGCCTGAAACGCAGGAAGTCTACCCCTTTGAGTCAGCACCCTACATTCTCGCATTGTATGGCCTGGTTCACCATACCCAAAGCATACAATACTTCCATTTCAACACAATCCTTGGCGGCGCCTGCCACACTCTCCACAACGCAGATGGGTACGACACCACTAGCACTACTATGGGCTTTGGAGCTTAGCGCTCCCTCAGATCTGGCACCCCCGAACACAGGTGTGGGTATACTAGCTTAAGATGGACCTGGGACTAAATATATCTAACCATACTGAGAACTACTACCATCTCAAGACCTTGACTGCGAGAAACCATAGCTTCCTGTCTTGGCCCTTTTACTCACTCTCTCTCTTTTCTTTATCTTATCCACCTTAATCTAATGCACATGCATCATCAGCCTAGCAAGGTCCATATCTCTATGAAGCATAGTAGTCCTACACTCTTTCAACACTAACCCAGATACACCAGTCACAAACTTACTCATACTCGCTCTAGGGTCAGCTATCAAGTCAAAAGTATACTTAGCTAATTGGTTTAACTTAAGACAATACTCTTTCACGGTCATGTAACCTTGCCTTAGTATCATAAACTCCTCTACCTTAGCCTCTCTTATGTCTAGCGGGAAAAACCTATCTACAAAGGCACTCTGAAACTCTAGCCAAGTCACAAGAGATGCATTCTCCTCTCTACTCTTTTCACAAATCACTACCCAATCATAAGAAACATCCTTCTACCTATAAGATGTTAACTCAACACTTTCCTTCTTAGAAACATGAATAACTTGTACAATGCATAATATCTGAAATAAATGCGGAAACTAGCCATAAATTTTAACACATCTATAAATACTTATAATACAGAAAAATTGTATACTAATACATCCATTTGAAAAGCCTCTAGACTATCTGAAATGCAGATTTGAAGGGATAGGTCCCCAACTAATTCCCTCAACTAAAAATAAAAAAAGTCTGAAGCAATAATAGTAAACCGAGATTCGTCCTCAAAAAAAGAGGACTAACTGATACTGCTGCTGACTAGGACTGAACTGCTGAGGATACTCTGGATCCTGTGCCTCTGAATATATGGTGTCAAATAAAACACCATAGCAAATGCGTCAGTACAGGAATGTACCAAGTATGTAGATGAGGTAGGCTAATACAAGGGCTCATGCAAGCAAAATATCTAAACTGAATAATCATGAAGATGCCGTGTGAAAACATATATATAAATGCATAGACCATGAACACAATTATAGCAACTCTAGATACTGAAACTCGAATACTAATTTATTACAGACTAAACTCATACTGGCACTTGGATACTGAATCACTGACTCATATGATACTGATAACTGAGAGTCTGGATGTACTCACATCAAGGACTGAATTCTGAGCTTACTACTTTCGACTGATAGGATTAGAGATCAACTTTTCTAACATATTATTTTGGAAGCGATTATCAATGATAAGAAGTATAATCATGTCCGAATCTAACAACAATAATACTCAATAAAATTTGAGATGGAGATCAAGCCTATCTGATGGGAGATCTCTAGATATGATAATAAGAATACTCAACATAGTCTGAGACTAAGATCAAGCCTCTCTGGGGGGATATCTCTAGATATAATAATAAGAATCTGTATATGAGACCAAGCCTATTTGACGGGATGGTCCATGAATCAATGGAACTATCTAAGTTCCTTACTGAGATAGATAATTGTACCATATAGTACTAATTTCTGAGGATTGATACTGAAAATATAACTGTGGAAAGTAGTTACTTAATCGACATGCCCCAACCTTCCACGGGTAGGTTCCATCCTGTAACCACAGCTGGAAGGGTGTCATTACCATGCCATGGGTAAGGACCTCTCTGGTCAAGCCTCTCTGACGAGATGACCCTCTCAGAAAGTCGACCTAAGGCAATATAATAGTAAAATCTCTCTGACAGTTATAGCCTCTACTGACGTGGAATCTTACATCCTGCACTGGCTACACAGTTCTAGAGTTTAGGGATTGCTCCTAGCTACTTGGCCTCTCTGATGGGAGAGCTGCCATCCCTTTTCTCGCTCGATGCTATCTTCTACTCCCAACTAAAAGACTCTAAACTAAATTCTCAACTGAACATAACTAAACTAAATATGATACTGATCATGTTTCTCAAAAGATCTGACTGAGTTATGCTGAAATTAGTTAGTTCCATATCTGATGGAAAAGGTATCGAATCATGGTATCTAACTGACGATATATAGCTTGAACAGATTAGTCGAATCACTTCTGAGATTTGAATTGAATTACTTGAATACTATTAGATCTGAACTGATTACAAGGCTGAGGCTAGATTACTAGTGATACAGAGATTACATAGATAACTGAGATTATTGAGCTTTCTTAAGTTCTGTACTTGTCTGAGGATACAAGTTCTATGGTTCACTGTGTTTTGAGAATCATAGATCGACTGGAATTATCGAGAAACTGACATGGGCTCTATAAAATAGCTCTATTGTCAGGTCTAAATACCCCCAAGACTCGATAACATAAAAGTAAAGCATAATCATTCATTCATTCATCATCACAATCATTCATATATCATCACAATCACCCATTCATCATCACAATCATTCATGTATCATCACAATCATTAAAATATCTCATAATTATTAAAGGATCATCATAATCATTAAAGCATTTTCACAGTCGCCGAAGGATCACTTCAAGCATCTCGGAATCATAATCCTATAATAACATAGGGGAAACATGCTACTACATCATACTCCATTCAACAAGGTTTTACCTCAACTATTTCATACCTAAATTAGTCTTGACATGTGTTTGGATATCACATGGCTTGGGGTAACTTCATACTATTATGTAGTAACTTACTTGCTAACCACCTGGTATGTATTAAAAACTTAGCATATATCAAGAGCACATAATTGGTGAATTTACTACTATAACATCTCCACTTATTCACTAAGGTCTTTCAACAAGAACTAGACATGCACAGGTTAATACTTATTTGGGGATTTCCTACTACCATAGAATAATTCATTCACTTGGGCATTTTATCAAACACTAGGCATGCATAAACTAACTCATAATTTGGGGTTTCATCTTCAACATGCTATAATGGACCCCATGCTTCTCCTAAGATCTTTATCAAACCTAGGGGGAACATGCTTCGCTTATTCAGCTATTTTTAAACCCATTTGACATGAAAACATCACATAGAAAGAAACATAAGGAAGATTCTTAACAAATATCACATGGATTCCACCTACTAGGGTTAAGGCTCATGAATCATATAAACAAACATGAATCAAAACTCAAAAACACATTGAACATCAATTTCAACTCACACAAATCATTAACAACTCATAAACATAAAAATATTTGAGTTTTGAAAAGGGTTCTAGAGCTTCATGGATAAAAGGGACCCAAGAATCAATATCTACATACCTTAATATTTGAAATTGGATGAATTCTAATGCTTGAAACTCTATCCGCACTTACAATAAATAATTCTCGAATCCCACACTATGAGGAACTTGATTCTTGAAGAAATCTTGAAGAATTATGGATGAATATTTTTGGAAGATTAGGGTTCTTGAATGAAACCCTAGTTATGTCTTCTTAAGAGAATTAAGAGAGAAAATAGAGAAATTAGGATTTAAAGGTGGATGCTCATATTTATAGAGACCTCCAAATGGTGGGAAATGACCAAAATATCCTAGAAAAAAGGTTCTTAAATTGCTGAAAAAAAGCTGACGACATCCGTGACAAGCTGTCAAGTTGGTGATAGGTCGTCACGAATTGTCGTCACAAAAGGGTAAAATTTTGATTTTCTGGTTAAGGTTGACGACATTGGTGATAGGTCATCATGGGTGCGATGGCTTTTGACAAAATATTGTCACCAGTGTCAAAAATCTTCCCAGGTCTGATGACATTGGTGATAGGCCATCACAGGTGTGACGGCTTGTCATAATTATCGTCACCAATTTTCTAGCTAGACATGCTGGAGTAAAATAGGGCATAACTCTTTTCTCGGATATCTGTTTTTAACGAAGATAGGATCGTTAGAAAGATAATTCAAAGATCTTTCATTTGATATATGGTAGGTCCTCTAATTAGATATATAAAAGGAGCTATGGTCGATTGAATTTGACCCAAATTTTTTACGGTCACTAAAACTTTGAACGATAGGAAAGATTTAAACTCGTCCTTGAGTTAGGGGACCTATATGATCTTAATTCATGCTCAAATAGATTCCCACAAGATTCAAATTATTTCATTCTTGGGAAGATATTTTTGAAACATTTAGACTCAGATTATTCGCTTTACCAAATATGCTCTAAGGCTCAGACTGGAAGAGAATTTTGTGGGGCATTACATTATCTCCCCCTTGGGAACACATTCGTCCTTGAATGTCGCTTAATAGAATAAAAATATGGATCAATAAAACCTACTCAATAAATGGAAACATGTCAAGGCGTGCTTATACAACTGGAATAACCGACATACTGAGTTTTCATACTGGGCATGATTCATATCTGGTGCATGTAATACTCGACTGAATCTACTCATAGCTGAATTCTCATAACACTCATGCATATCTGATGCATGGACTCAAAATTGGGCTGATCTCAAGAATGCATGACTGATCACACACTGCCAAGCTGAACTTATTTCTACTAAATGCGCATATCTAATACATGAATGTCCGGTTTAGCTGACTTTCAAAAGCACGACTTGACAATGCAATAACGACTGATGCTAACTTCATAAAGAAAATCTAAACATACATCGGGATAAATCTAATGACATGCAACATCATAATACTATGAGGTATCTCCCCCTTGGGACTCTATGTCTTTCTAAACATACTTTCCTATAATACTGGGCGGTGCGCGTGGCACCTATAAACTGGGTCATGATTGACCGATCAAGATCTAAAACTCATGCATTACTCATGCTAACATATAAGTTCAAAATGGGAGAAAAGGATTTACCAACGCACGTCATAAAGATAAAGGGCTCTTAACATACCCGGGTCTATTTCAGGGGTTCTTTCCCAATCAAGGCGAGCCTGAAATGCACGAATCTATCCCTTTGAGTCAGAACCATACATTCTCACATTCTATGGCCTGGCTCACCACACCCAAAGCATACATCACTACCAGCTCTAAACATACCTTGGTGGCGCCTGTCACACTCTCCACAATGCGGATGGATACGAACACCAATAGCACTACTATGGGCTTTGGAGCTTGGTGCTCCCTCAGATCTGACATCCCAAAACACAGGTGCGGGTATACTATCTAAAGATAGAGCTGGGACTAAAAATATCTAACCATACTGAGAACTACTACCACCTCGAGACCTTGACTGCAAGAAACCATGACTACCTGTCTTGGCCCTCTTACTCACTCTCTCTCTTTCCGTCATCTTATCCACCTCAATCTACTGCACATGCATCATCAGTCTAGCAAGGTCTATATCTCTATGAAGCATAGTAGTCCTATACTCTTTCAACACTAACCCAGATACACCAGTCACAAACTTATTTATACTCGCTCTAGGGTCAGCTATCAAGTTAGAAGCATACTTAGCTAATTGGTTAAACTTAAGACAATACTCTTTCACAGTCTTGGAACCTTGCCTTAGGTTCATGAACTCTTCTATATTAGCCTCTCTCATCTCTAGTGGGAAAAATCTATCTAGAAATGCACTCTAAAAATCTAGGAAAGTCACAGGAGCTGCATTCTCTCCTCTACTCTTTTCCCACATCACTACCTAATCATGAGCAATATCCTTCAACCTATAAGATGCTAACTCAACACTCTACTTTTCAAAAACATTCATAATTTGGGTGATCTTCGTCACCTCCTCTAGATAAATCTATAGGTCCTCACCTACTACTGACCCAAAGAATTCGGGCGGGTTCATTTTTATGAAACTTTTGGTTCTAACTATTGGTAAGTCCCCATCTTCCTGAGGTGGGGTTGTAGCCTGACGGTTGCCCTAAACACTAGTCACAGCTTGGGCTAGCACCAAAAAAGCTACCAAAACTCTGCATATGAGACACTCTCATTATTAGGATCTACTGGTTGTGGAGGCTGATCATCAACCCCACAGACAAAACCTCTGCCTGTAATTCGAAGAAACAAGTGGATTAGAATAAGGATCAACTTGAGATCATTCTCACTCACATGAAATAATAACTGAAATAAAAGGAACTATTCTTAAGAACATCTCGTAGCCTCTTATACATAAATATGGCGCGTGACACACCCATGAATGAGACTCTACTAGATGTGGCTTTTCAGACTCTCTAGGACACTCTTGAACCATAGACTTTGATACCAAGTTTGTAACGCCCCGAGATCCATCCCGAGATGTCACACGCTGCTTATGACCCCAAAGGACCACAAGTTAACCCTTTAGTGATATCTATACATGTACACTGCATAATAGCTGAAATAAATACTGAAACTAGCCATAAGGTTCAACACATCTATGAATACTCACAATACAGAATTGAATACTAATACATCCGTATGAAAAGCCTCTAAAATATCTAAACTGAAGAGTTAAAGGGATAGGTCTGCAACTAACTCCCTCAACTGAAAATAAACAAAGTCTGAAAAAATAATAGTAAACTGAGATTTGTTCTCAAAAGAAGAGGACTCACTGCTACTGTTACTGACTTGGACTGAACTACTAAGGATACTTTAGATCCTGTGCCTCTTAACCTATGGTGTCAAATAAAACACCATAGCCTAAATACATCAGTACAGGAATGTACTGAGTATGTAGATGAGGTAGGCTAATGCAAGGGCTCATGGATGCACAATATCTAAATTGAATAATCATGAAGATGCCGCATGAGAACACATATATGATTGCACAGACCATAAACGCTATTATCGCAACTCTAGATACTGAAACTCGGATACCACTTTACTGCAGACTGAACTCACTACTGACACTAAGATATTGAATCACTGATTCATCTGATTCTGATAACTAAGAGTCTGGTCGTACTCACATCAAGGACTAAATTCTAAGCTTACTACTTTCGAATGATAGGATTAGAGATCAACTTTTCTAACATATTATTCTGGAAACAATTATCAATTATAAGAAGTATGATCATGTCCAAATCTGACAACAAGAATACTCAACAGAATCTGAGATGGAGATCAAGTCTATCTGACGGGAGACCTCTAGCTATGACAATAAGAATACTCAACATGGTCTAAGACTGAGATCAAGCCTCTCTGACGGGATATCTCTAGATATGATAATAAGAATTTGTATATGAGACCAAGCCTATCTGACAGGATGGTCCATGAATCAATGGAACTATCTAAGTTCCTCACAGAGATAAACGACTGTACCATATAGTTCTAATTTTTAAGGATTGATACTGAAACTGCAACTGTGGGAAGTAGTTACTTAACTGACATGCCCCAACCTACCATAGGTGGGGTCCAACCTGTAACCCCAGCTAGAAGGGTGTCAATACCGTACCATGGGTAAAGTCCTTTCTGGTGAATCCTCTCTGATGGGATGACCCTCGCAGGAAGTCAGCCCAAGGCAATATAATAGTCAAAACTCTCTGATTGTGACAGCCTCTACTAACGGGGACTCCTGCATCCTGTGCTGGCTACGTAGTTCTGGAGTTCAGGATTGCTCCTAGCGACTCAGCCTCTCTGACGGGAGAGCCGCCACCTCACTCGGTGCTAGCTTCTACTCCCAACTAAAAGACTCTGAACTGAATACGCAACTAAACATAACTGAACTGAATCTGATACTGATCATGTTTCTCAAAAGATCTAACTGAGTTACACTTACATTACTTAGTTCTGTATCTGATGGGAAAGGTATCGAATCATGGTATCTTACTAATGATACAAAGCCTGAATAGATTACTCGAATCGCTTTTAAGATTAGAATTAAATCATTTGAATACTATTAGATCTGAGTTGATTACAGGGCTGAGGCTAGATTACTAGAGATATAAAGATTACAGAGATAACTGAGATTATTGAGCTTTCTTAAGTTCTGCACTTGTCTGAGGATACAGAGTTCTATAGTTCACTGAGTTTTGAGAGTCATGGCTTGATGTTGGGCGTATTTATACCCCTAAGAACCATAATTTACCCATATTTTAGCTAAGTTTTGAGGATAAAATATATAATTCCTGCACTTTTAGTCCATTTTCCTTTAAGTGAGTTGACCTACGTGATTAGCATGTTTTTCAGGTATTAATGATGAAGATTTCAGAACTTTATGGACTTGTGAGCAGCAAAGGAAAACTTCACATTAGAGGGAAGGCAACTTTTGGACTGAAAGTGATGCATGGGAACTTTTTCCCGGGCAAACCCATTATTTTTAAATACTTAAGGAGGCAGTAGCAACTTATTGGACAAGGATATTATTAAAACCCTATTGCTGAATTTTTCAGCATCATTAATCATTATCATTCGACAATTTTCATTATTGAGTTTTTAGATTCTGTAAGTTTTAGAACAGAGAACACAGCTAAGGCTTGGGCAACGGCTAGAGAGGGAATCACATCATCCTCATATTGAAGCAAAAGCATCTCCATCGTGAGATTGTTCTAGTTTTGGTATGATGATGATGCCTACTTTGTTTTCCGTTGTATTCATGAGTAGCTAAACTTCTCTGTTAGGGTTATGGAAACCTTGTAAGATACTATCTATTACTATGAGTTTGTGAATTCTTGATGTCTATGCTACTTATATCATTACTCTCTTCGTTTTGATTGAATTCTCATGGTTGCAAACATAGAGAATAAGCCATTATAGCATTAACTTGGTCGAGAGAAAAGTAAAATGTTTGGAAAAGAGAGTATGACAAGAAAATAGGGTTTCCAACCCCTGTTTACACGTTAATAGATTAACGGGATTAACATTCTTAGAGAGTTTGTACTATTAGTTATACACTTTAGGCTTGAGAGAGCTAAAGTGAAATAAATCCTTGATTGTTGAGAAACACTTGGATTTACAATTAGAATACGACTCTCTATAAGTGCATGCATGTCTAAATTCCGTGTTACTCATAGTTAATAGATTAGTAGAAACTACAAGGTGGACATAACCCTAACTTATTATTATCTGTGATTAACTCTTACTACATACATCGCCTCATTCATTATTTTGATACTATTAGTTCACGCATAAATCAAACCCCCCTTTTCCGTAGAATTTTCGACCAACAGTCTACTAATAATTACAATACTTAGCGACCAAGTATTCCCTGTGGGATTCGACACCCAACCCAGTTGGGTTCTATATTTGACAGCGACCGCTTACACTTTCTAACGAGAGCTATAATTTGGGCGTATCAAATTTTGGCGCCGTCGCCGGGGAATACGGTTGTCAACTAAGTTTGTGATAGTTAATAGACCCTTTGGTCAAAGATTCTCGAATTTTACTTTTTGTTTGTTGTTTTTTTTTGTCCAAGTTTAGTGGAGTGCATGCCAAATACACGAAGTTCTGGTCAACCGTTATTACCTATAAATCCTGAACCATATCTTATTGGCAGAATGGATGCGCAACGAAACCTAGAACGGATAGTTGCTCAATAGGAGCAGGATAGATTAGCTGCATTGGCAGCTGCTCAAGTGCATCAACAGAATATTGATAACCCAGGTCGGGCAACAAATCCTAATGAAAAGGACCTGGGTGATGATGAGTTACTAAATCCAAGGCGTGCAGATGAGGTGGCAGCGCCTGTGAACAGGAGAGATCGTCAAGCTAGAATGAGACCTGAATGTCAAGCTGTGCAGGCTCCTTTTGATGATGATGATGACAATTTGGATGGGGCTGGTGCCATAGGGGCTATTATTCCTCCGCCCTTGGCACCCGGAGCCAAGTTCAATATCACTAGCACCATGATTCAGCTGTTGCAACTCAAAGGGTTATTTGGTGGACTTGCAGGCGATGATTCGAATATGCATCTGATTAATTTTATCTTAACGTGCAAGTCGTTTGACAATCCAGGAGTTGGACAGAATGCAATTCGACTGGGCTTATTTCCATTGTCTCTATCTAGAGAGGCAACTCTATGGTTGAATGGGCTGACTCCTAATTCTATCACTAATTGGAGGCAACTGAAAGACGCTTTCCTAGAAAGATTCTTTCCGCCATCCAAGAGAGCACAATTAAGAGATGAGATCAGCAATTTTCGACAGCTTCCAACTGAAGCTCTCCACGTAACATGGGAGAGGTTCAAGAAGAAGCTTATGCGGTGCCCAAACCATCAGATGACCAATATCCACTTGATGGAAATATTATATAGGGCTTTGAACTCGGTGACTAAGCCAATGGTTGATAATGCTGAAGATGGGTCATTCATGGACCTTACTTTTATTGAGGCAAGTGATATGCTAGATCGTATGACAAAGCAAAGTGGAGCTTGGCATACCAGGGATTCTGAGGTAGCAAGCTCTACTGTATCTATTGGCATGACTGCAGAACAGAGACGAAGAGAAGAGGAACGTGACCAGGATATGGCTCACATGAAAACGCAGATAGATCTTCTTACCAAGCATTTATTATTAGGAAAGACAGAAAAGGTTAAGGCCGTAGTATCACAGGCAAGAGATGAATCCAATTTTGAGGAGGAAGCGAACTACTTGAATAATCAGGGGGGTTTCCGAGGCAATGCCCAAGGAAACCAAGGTCGGAACTATTATGAAAAATCCAGATACAAGAATAAGACTGACAGGAGTGGTTTGTATGTTTCTCCTGGAAGCCGTGAGGCTGTGGCGTCTGGCTCTGGGAAGATATCCATGGAAGATATGATGGCTAGGCTGTTGAAAGGAGTGGAGGCAACCAACACGGGCGTAACTGAGGTGAAAAATTATTTATCCTCAATAAATCAATTGGTTGACTCGGATTCCACTTCAATAAAACAGCTGGAACAACAATTGAGTCAACTATCAGCGGTATTTAATCAAAGAAAAGCTGGCACCTTACCTAGCGACACTGTTCAAAACCCAAGGAATGACGGATCATGTATGGCTATTACTACCAGGAGTGGTAAGGTGTTAGAAAATCCATCCAAAGGCAAGTAGGTGGTTGATAATATAGAAGAGAATGTTATTGAAGCAGATTGTGATGATTCTGTAGAAGCTGAAAATCAGAATGAGAACGTTCATAACACTACACCTAAACATCACCAACCAGATAAGATTGATAATCGGAAGCAAGATAAAAAGAAAGCGGTGGAGAAAACTCTTCCAAATCCACCACCACCTTTTCCTCAGAGACTGAAGAAGAAAGCTGATGACACCAGGTTCAGTAAATTCATGACTATGTTGAAGCAGCTGACTATTAATGTGCCTTTGGTGGAGGCACTGGAGCAGATGCCAGGGTATGCTAAATTCATAAATGACCTTTTGACAAAGAAGCGGGCAGCAAGTTATGAGCTGGAAGATAATGTTCATCATTGCAGTGCAATTGCCACAAGATCTTTAGTTCAGAAGAAGGCAGATCCTGGTGCTTTCACTATTCCTTGCACGGTTGGATCTTTGGATTTTGCTAAGGCGTTGTGCGATTTGGGGGCCAGCATAAATTTGATGCCGCTATCTATTTACAGAAATTTGGGGTTGGGCAAACCTACACCAACCAATATGCGGCTCGTGATGGCAGATAGGTCGGTAAAACAACCTGTTGGTATCTTATATGACGTACTAGTGAAGGTTTTTACCTTCATTTTTCCTGCAGACTTTGTTATTTTGGATTGCGAGGTGGATTCGGAAGTTCACATAATCTTGGGTCGGCCTTCCTAACAATAGGAAGTGCGCTTATTGATTTACGAGCCAATGAGTTTTTATTTCGGATGAATGACGAAGTGGGCCGTTTTGATGTATGTAAAGCAATGAAGTAACCTAAATATATGAATGTGTTCTTTGTAGCTGATGTTTATTATAAGGATGAGAAAGAAGTATCTATAGAGAAGCAGCTTATTTTTGAGCCATTGGCTGCTGTACTTATGACTTCAGAGCGTAAGGATGTTGAAGAGTATGAAGAAACTACTTGTGCTCTAAAAGGAATGGGGTCATATTCTCATGCTCCTAAGAAGTTGGACCTTGATCTTAAGAATCGACTGTCACCACCAGCGAAACCATCCATTGAAGAGCCACCAGTGCTAGAATTGAAAGAGCTGCCCAACCGTATGCGTTTTTGGGAAGTGGTGATACACTTCCAGTTATTGTTGCGGCTGATTTAGGTAAACAGCAAGTAGCGGCTCTCATCTCTGTTTTGAAGATGTACAAGAGAGCCATTGGTTGGACTATTACTGATATAATTGGTATTCCTCCTGGGATATGTATGCACAAGATTCACCTTGAGGAAGATTGCGTACCCACTATTGAGCACCAACGTCATTTGAATCCACCGATGCAAGAGGTGGTGAAGAAAGAAATTATTAAATGGTTAGATACAGGGGTGGTGTACCCCAATCTCAGACAGTAAATGGGTAAGTCCGGTATAATGTGTGCCCAAATGAAAAGAATGAGCTAATTCCACTCAGACCTATCACAGGGTAGAGAGTGTGCATGGACTACCGGAAGCTGAATTCGTGGACGCTAAAGGATCGCTTCCCAATGCCATTCATGGACTAAATGCTTGATCGATTGGCAGGGAAAGGATGGTTTTGTTTCTTAGATGGTTATTCCAGCTATAATCAGATTTGCATTGCTTCTGAAGATCAAGAGAAGACCACTTTTACATGCCCGTATGATACTTTTGCATTCAAACGAATGCTATTTGGGCTATGTAACGCACCTGCCACTTTTCAGCGTTGTATAATGTCCATTTTTTCTGATATGGTTGAAGACACCTTGGAGGTGTTAATGGATGACTTTTCGGTTGTAGGTGAGTCATTTGAATCATGTTTGGCAAATCTGAGTATGGCTTTGCAGAGATGTGTTGAATTCAACTTGGTGCTAAATTGGGAGAAGTGTCATTTTATGGTTAAGGAAGGCATTGTTCTTGGGCATAAAGTCTCTGAAAAAGGAATTGAGGTTGATCGAGCCAAGATTGAAGTTATCGAGAAACTACTACCTCCAATTTCTGTAAAGGGAGTTTGTAGTTTTCTCGATCATGCAGGTTTTTATCGGAGGTTTATTAAAGACTTCTCCAAGATTGCTAGTCCATTATGCAAAATTTTGGAGAAGGATGCGAAATTCGACTTCGGTGAAGATTGCTTGAAGGCATTTGAATGCCTAAAAGGAAAGCTAGTTGAAGCTCCTATTATTGTAGCTCCCGATTGGTCTCTACCATTTGAAGTTATGTGTGATGCAAGCGGGGTAGCATTGGGTGCTGTACTTGGTCAGAAAAGAGAAAGGCTATTTCATATAATCTACTATGCGAGCAAGGCCTTGAATGGAGCCTAGAAGTACCGTCACTGAACTAGAGCTTCTAGCAATTGTTTATGCTTTCAAAAAGTTTCGTGCTTACTTGTTGGGAACCATAGTAGTGGTTCATACAGATCATGCAGCTCTGAGATATCTAATGGCGAATAAGAATGCTAAGCCAAGGCTAATTAGGTGGGTGTTACTGCTTCAAGAGTTTGATTTTAAGGCAAAGGATAGAAAAGGTTGCGAAAACCAAGTAGCTAATCATCTATCTCGACTTGAGAGTGAGCATATAGTGCAACCCGACCTTGATATTGATGATGCATTTCCCAACGAAGAGATCCTAGCCACTATGGTGGAAAACTTACCATGGTATGCAGACTTTGCGAACTACATGGTAAGTGAAGTGATTCCTAAGCATCTCTCCTTTCATCAAAAGAGAAAGTTCATGCATGATGTGAAACACTACTTCTGGGATGAACCATATCTTTTTCGACGATGTGCTGATGGTGTTATTAGGTGATGCATCTCAGATATGGAGGTGCCTAGTATATTGGAAGCAAATCATGCTTCACAAGTTGGGGGTCACCATGTAGGTGATCGGACGGCCAGGAAGGTACTGCAAAGTGGCTATTATTGGCCTTCACTATTCAAGGATGCCTATGATTTTGTAAGAAGATGTGATCAGTGTCAGAGGCAAGGCGCTATCTCAAAGCACCATGAGATGCCCATGTCTGAGATGCTTGAGGTAGAGTTATTTGATGTCTGGGGTATTGATTTCATGGGCCCATTTGTGAGTTCGTTTGGGATGAAATATATCCTAGTTGCTGTGGACTATGTATCCAAATGGGTCGAAGTAGTCGCGCTAGCTGATAATGAAGTAAGCGTGTTGTAGCATTCTTAAAGAGAAATATCTTCTCTCGTTTTAGGGTACCACGTACCATCATAAGCGATGGAGGATCACATTTTTGCAACAAGCTATTCAGAGCCGTATTGGTGAAATATAGGGTCAAGCAACATAAGGTAGCTACACCTTACCACCCACAAACTAGTGGGCAGGTAGAGGTTTCTAATCAGGAGATCAAGCTGATCCTTGCTAAGACTGTAAATGCTAGTAGGAAAGATTGGTCCCGAAAGCTGGATGATGCCTTATGGGCTTATAGGACTGCGTTCAAGACACCAATTGGCATGTCACCTTACCAACTAGTTTATGGGAAGGCTTGTCACTTGCCAATTGAGCTAGAACATAAAGCACTGTGGGCGTTGAAGCAGCTTAACCTGAATTAGGATGATGCTACTAATCTGAGATTGGAGCAGCTGAATGAGATGGATGAATTCCATCTACATGCATATGAAAGTCTAAGTAATCGAGATAACTATGTCGTTCCGCGACAATAAATCAAGTGCTACATGGGAGGCAACCCATCGTTTTTAATCGTTTTATTTTACTAGGAGTTTGTTTTTGTTAAATAAAAAAATCCAAAAAGAAGAGTCGAGCCACGACCAAAACTAAGGTGCTTGGTGGGAGGCAACCCATCTTTCTAATCGTTTTTGTTATTTTTGATTAAGTGTAGGTGCAAGACATACAAAGGAGGGTATTAGTCCCAAAATTTTAATTTGAAAGTGAGCCATGCTAAAGGTGGTAAGCTAAGAATGAAGGTGCAAAGGCTATCGGCTAGGCATTGCCTATGCTAATCTAGGCAATGGACAAGGCAATGCCTATGCTAATCTAGGAAATGGACAAGGCAAGGCCTATACCATTGCCTATGCTCACTGCCTCACATAGGCAACGGACAAGGCATTGCCTATGCAAATCTAGGCAATGCTATAGGCGCCACCTATTCCAATCTAGGCAATACCATAGGCACCGCCTATGCCATTGCCTATGCTCACTGTTTCACATAGGCAATAGGCAAGGCGCCGCCTATGCCAATCTAGGCGATAGGCAAGGCGCCGCCTATGCCTATGTAGGCAAAGCAAAAGGCGTCGCCTATACTAAGCATAGGCAAAGCATTAGGCGCCGCCTACTTATCCCTTTTTGCCTCCTAACCCGATTGTACATGGGTCAAACCCGACCCATGGCTTAGTCTATAAATAGATCCTCAATCTTAGAACACAATCCCATTGTTTGCTCAAGATAGGTGCCACCTAAGCTTCCAAAATCTCTCAAAGTTTTTCTTTTTGCTCATCTAATCTTGCAAGCTCATCTTCCCGAACCATCACCAAGTAAGTTATTCTTTTATATTCCGTAGTTGTTGAAATGCTACGTTTATAATGATTTATTAGATTTTGAAGTGGTGTTTGGTGATAAGAATGGGGTTGGTTTGTTATGATACATCTAGTTGAGTTAAAGAATACGTGTGGGTGTTCTTGATTTTGTTTCGACTTGTACTTGAGTATTATACACTGTCATATTTTTATGGAGTAGAAATTGTAAAGTTAATGCATAATCTTGTAAGTTGAAATCTTGAATGTTTGAATGACTCGTTCATCGAGATACCGATCATGATTGACCACAAGCATAAGATGTTGTGATTATTTCTATGCAATAACTTGATACGATCTCTATGTGGTAGTCTTGTTCAAAAAGTGTGTTAATCCATTGAAATAAAGCTGGAAAGGATAGTAAAGATTACATGAAAGTATGACTGTGCTAAACATGTTGTTGGAACATATCGCCTAAATGTATGTCGATGAAGTTTGAGTAATCGACATCACTCACTTAATTAGTCTGTGCCAACAAATTAAGTGTGGGGTGGCGCCATTACGATTTATTTTTTGATTGAATCTTCCGAGATGAAGCTAACATGATTCTATGGTGATCTCAAGTAGAATGGCCCCAAAAGGATGACAAGGAAAAGAAAAAGTGTCCACCTCACAGAAAGGTTAGAAACGGTCAAGAAAAGAGCAAGCTGAGTCCTCCTCGTTGCAAATGCCTCGACGCACTTTCGGGATAAAGTGGGTCCTAGAGGAGGAAGGAAAGGAGTGGTACAAGAACAATAAAGTAAAAATATATGTTCACGTGGAATTGATGCAGAAAGAGAGCCTATCAAAGAGAGAGTCCCGCATTTCAGCTAAAATCATAGCACTAAATATTGATTTTATTTTCCGAGATATGGGGGAATGCAATCTTGATCTAACGCGAGAGTTTTATGTCAATTGGTCCCCAAAGACTACCGGAAGTGAAGTAAAGATTCGGGGCCAAGTCTTGCAACTGAATGCGGAGTTCTTCAACTCTTTTCTAGGCCTTCCATCTGTGGATCCATCACTGCTCAAGGAGCTTTATCACAGACCTCCCTACAGGGCCATCAGACATACACTGTGCGGAACAAGGTCCATGGCCCGGTGGATTCATCACAAGGATAACGGTCGGCACAATACCTTCCCGTATGCTTCCTTGAACAGGGAAGCTCGCATATGGTTAAGGATAGTCAACTCTTGCTTGATTCCTGGGACACAGTACACAAAGATCACACGTGATCGAGTATGCTTGGTGTACGCTCTGATGACGAATATCCCATCAACATTGGTGCGGTTATACGATCGTCAATGCGTAAGGCAAGGTTGCACAAAAGGTCCCATTTTAGCTTTGGCAATTTGTTGACTGCGATCTTAAGGAAGGAGCACATTGAAGAGGAACCTGCAGATCATAAGCTTCCACACAACCCGAAGAAGGTTGATCTAACGAAATTTAAAGATCCTGAAACTGGTCATGGTATCAACCTTACCTCTGCAGAAAGACATGCTCGAGATGAAAGTTTCTTTCGCCATCTATATGGCATGACTAGGTTTACCATGATGAGTGGGGGTCGTATTCCGACTGATGCGGAGCTTCAGCAGTTGGACTACGACTACCCGCTGAATGAGCATGCGCGGGCCATGTATGGAGTTGGGGTACATTTTGAGGAACCTCTCAATGATGACTTATATCATTACTCTCTTCATTTTGATTGAATTCTCGTGGTTGCAAACATAGGGAATGCGCCATTATAGCAATAACTTGTTCGATAGAAAAGTTACTGTTTGAAAAAGAGAGTGTGACAAGAAAATAGGGTTTCCAACCTCTATTTTACACGTTAATGCCTTAGCAGGGTTAACTTCTTGGAGAGTTCGTACAATTGGTTGTACACTTTGGATTCGGGAGAACTAAGGTGAATAAATCCTTGATGGTTGAAAAACACTTGGATTTAGAATTAGAATACGTCTCTCTATAAGTGCATGCATGTATAAAATCCATATTACTCATAGTTAATAGAGAAGTAGAAGCTACAAGGTGGACATAACCCTAACTTGTCATTCTCTGTGCAAATATAATTACACATATCATCTCATCGTTACACTGATAATATTATTGTGCACTTAAACCAAACCACCCTTATCTTGGAACCTTCGACCAACAGTCTAATAATAATCGCAATACTTAGTGATCATAGTATTCCCTGTGGGATTCGACACCCAACCCAGTTGGGTTCTATATTTGACAGCGATCGCTTACACTTTCTAACGAGAGTTGTAATTTGGGTGTATCACAGGCGGTGTGGTTCAGTTCTTCAATTCAAGATCCAGCTTCTTAGAGGCATATTTGTAAATTCCCATGCTATGTAATGCACTAACCATCTCATCAAATTCATTGACAGCTCCCAAGTGTACATACAAATGTACGTGGTCTTATCAAGTAGTAAAGTGGCTTCAAGAAAGCCCAAGTATCGATCTCTCAGGTACTTACATTTGCCGACTATCCAATTTTAGTTTAATAATTGAGATAAAGTAATCAAAAAGAGATTTAGTTGATTCTGTTCTCTCTCCTACTAACGTTCTCTCTCCTACTAACGTTCACTTTAACGTACACATATAACCCCCACCCCCTACCCCCCCACCCCCCACCCCCACCCCTCCCTTTTTTGCTGACCAGCGACTACTGACGCGGCTGCCGTTGATGGCGGCGATTGGGTCGGAGAAGGTAAGGTCGTACCTCTCTCTCCCTTCCCAGATCTCCCTCTTTCTCTCTCTCCCTCTCTCCTAAATCTCCCTCTCTCTCTCTCCCTCAGCGGATTTAGGGTCCCAGCTGACTCAATATCCAGCAACAGACGGCTCGATCTAGGGTTCCGAACGGCTCGACTTCCGGCTTGATTCAGGGTTCCGGCCAGCGCACTCCGGCGAAGCGACGTACCGGAGACGTACGTACCAACAGCCCTTTGACAGACCCAGCAGTTAGCAGTCCCCCTCCTTATGCCGGCGGCCCAGCTCCGGTCAGAAGCAACCGATTCCGGCGGGGGCATCCAAAGGTTCCACGGTTTCCGAGTGTACAGTACCGGCTCGGACTCCGGTGGCACACTGGCGAAGCCCCAACGATAATACCCCGGTGATCAGTTTCTGTTTCTGCATCATTTTGCGGGGATCAAACATACCGCGCAGAAAAGGAGTACTTGGTCTACAAGCGTAACCCGGTGACTTCTAACCTTTGTTATTTCATTATTTCATATTTCATTCTTTGTATTATTCCAGTATTATCTGCTGTATATTGACTTGCATTTGATTTGTCGATATTGCCTGTTGTTGTTTCTTGCACTGCTTGTTGTTGGGTTATCTTGACTTGGTGTTTCCTCTCTATTTGAGTCTAGTTTTGTTGCGTGATTATTCCGTCTAATTTAGGTGTGCCTTGTATTTCTTACGGATGCTTTGTTACTATCATTGTTTATATTTCCTTGTATTTCCTGATAGTACTGGTTGTGGGCGTTGATGGTTGGATAGGGTCATGTCCGAGGGGGTTGGGGCGGGAGGCTGTTGTGGGGGCGGGGGAAGAGGAAAGGGCGGGAGGGGGAGGGAGGCCAAGGTGTGACCTCAGGGGTGGTAGAGGAAGACGTGTGGATAGTGATGGTAGGCTGAGAGTGGGGACTTGGAATATAGGGACTCTTCAGGGTAAGTCCATAGAGCTTGTAAAGATTCTTAGGAAGAGGAGGATCAATATCGCGTGTGTTCAAGAGACCAAGTGGGTAGGGTCTAAGGCTAGGGATGTGGATGGTTACAAGCTGTGGTACTCTGGGAGCGAGAGGTGTAGGAATGGAGTTGGCATCTTAGTAGATGAAGAGCTTAGAGGCCAGGTAGTAGAGGTGAAGAGGATCAACGATAGGTTGATGACTATTAAGTTGGTCATTCGAGGGTTTACCCTAAATGTGTGTAGTGCTTATGCGCCGCAAGTGGGCTCAGAGGGGGAGGAGAAGATGCGGTTTTGGGAGGCTTTGGAGGAGGTAGTGAGAGGCGTGCCTAGCTCAGAGAAGATTGTTGTAGCAGGAGATTTCAACGGGCACATCGGGGCGCTACCGGGAGGCTTTGCTGATGTGCATGGTGGTTTTGGTTTTAGGAAATGAAGTGGGGGCTACTCTATTGGAGTTTGCGAGGTCCTTTGGGCTGGTGGTGGTGAACTCGGGCTTCCCAAAGAAGGACGATCACCTGATCACCTTTCGAAGCGCGATAGCCAGGACCTAGATTGACTTTTTGTTGCTGAGGAAAGGGGATAGGGTGTTGTGTAAGGACTGTAAGGTCATTCCGAGTGAGAATCTTTCGACCCAGCATAGGCTCTTGGTGATGGATTTGGGCATAAATAATAATAGAAAGAGGAGGAGTAAGGAGGGTAGACCTAGAATTAAGTAGGGTGTCTTGACGCCAGTGAAGGCGTGGGAGATAGGGGAGAAGTTGGCTGGAATGGGGGTGTGGGAGTGTAGGAGGGACGTGGATAGTATGTGGGATAGGGCAGCTAGGTGCATCAGGGAGAATGCAAGTGAGGCGTTGGGTGTTTCTAGGGGTCGGGCAGGGCATCATCGGGGGGATTGGTGGTGGAACGAAGAGGTGGAGAAGAAAGTGGGGACCAAGAAAGGGGCGTATGCTAAGTTGGTTGAGAGTAAGGACGAAGAAGAGAAGCAGGTAAACAGGAAAGAGTACAAGCTAGCTAGGAGGGAGGCTAAGTCAGCAGTCACGGCAGCAAAGACGGCCGCTCTTGAGAGCTTGTATGCAGGGTTACAGGGGAAAGGAGGGGAGAAAAAGTTGTTTAGACTCGCTAAGGCTAGGGAGAGAAAGGGTCGTGACCTCGACCAGGTGAGGTGCATCAAGGGAGAGGACGGTAGAGTGTTAGTGGAGGATGGTCACATTAAGAGTAGATGGCAGTCGTACTTTCATAGGCTCTTGAATGACGAAGAGGATAGAGCTATTGTGTTAGGGGAACTGGAGCACTCAGAGGAGGGTCGGGATTTTGGTTATTGTAGATGTTTTAAGGTAGAAGAGGTTAGAGAGGTTGTTCACAGGATGCAGAGGGGTAGGGCGACGGGGCCGGATGAGATACCGGTGGAGTTTTGGAAGTTCGTTGGAGAGGCTGGTGTAAGGTGGTTGACTGGATTGTTTAACGAAATCTTCAAGACGGCAAAGATGCTCGAGGCATGGAAGTGGAGTACCATGAGCCCTCTCTATAAGAACAAGGGTGACATCCAGAGTTGCAATAACTATAGGGGGATTAAGTTATTGAGTCACTCTATGAAGATTTGGGAGAGAGTGGTCGAGGTGAGGCTGAGACAGATAGTGTCTATTTCGGAAAACCATTTTGGATTTATGCCTGGCCGCTCGACGATGGAGGCAATTCACCTGGTACGGAGGTTGGTGGAATAGTATAGGGAAAGGAAGAAGGACCTGCACATGGTGTTTATCGACCTGGAGAAGGCATACGACAAAGTCCCCAGGGAGGTGCTATGGAGATGCTTGGAGGTGAGTGGAGTCCCGCAGGCATATATCAGAGCAATTAAGGATATGTATGATGGAGCGAAAACTCAGGTGAGGACGCCGGGAGGAGACTCAGAGCATTTCACTGTCTTGACAGGATTGCATCAGGGATCTACTCTTAGCCCCTTTTTGTTTGCTTTGGTGATGGATGTTTTGACGCGGCGTATTCAAGGGGAGGTGCCTTGGTGTATGCTTTTTGCAGATGATGTAGTTCTGATTGACGAGACTCGAGGGGGTGTGAATGACAAACTAGAGGTGTGGAGACAAACTCTTGAGTCTAAAGGGTTCAGGTTGAGCAGGAGCAAGACAAAGTATTTGGAATGCAAGTTTAATGAAGTGAGGCTGGAGAATGAGGTGGTAGTGAAGCTGGAATCACAGGAGGTATGCAAGAGGGATAGTTTCAAGTATCTTGGGTCCGTGATCCAGGGTAACGGTGAGATTGACGAGGATGTCTCGCACCGTATTGGGGCGGGATAGATGAAGTGGAAGCTCGCGTCGGGGGTGTTGTGTGATAAAAAGGTGCCGCCCAAGCTTAAAGGCAAATTCTACAGGGTGGTAGTCCGTCCGGCCATGTTGTATGGTGCGGAGTGTTGGCCAGTTAAGAACTCCCACATCCAAAAAATGAAGGTGGCGGAAATGCGGATGTTGCGCTGGATGTGTGGGCTGACTAGAGGGGATAGAGCCAGGAATGAGACTATCAGGGAGAAGGTTGGTGTGACTCCAGTGGAGTGCAAGATGCGGGAAGTCCGATTGAGATGGTTCGGACACGTGAAGAGGAGGGGTATGAATGCCCCGGTTCGTAGGTGTGAGAGGCTAGCGTGGGATGGTTTTAGGCGGGGTAGGGGTAGGCCGAAAAAGTACTGGGGTGAGGTGATTAGGCGGGACATGGAGCAGTTACAGCTCACCAAGGACATGACCCTAGATAGGAAGGTATGGAGGTCGCGAATTAGGGCAGAAGACTATGGCCAGTTTGGGTCGCTAGTGTAGGGAATTACTTGGTGGGGGGTAATATTTCTTGTTATGATTCCGTGTTCCAGGTTTTATTACGAATCTGGGTGCTTGTCTCTGTTTTCTATTACTTATGGGTGCCGTATTTATGTTATGTTATGAAATCCTGTTCTGTACTTTACTATGTATTTGTGTGGTGTCTCGTGTCTTGACCCGGGGGTCTATCGGAAACAACCTTTCTACTTCTTTAGAGGTAGAGGTATGGACTGCGTACATCTTACCCCCCCCCCCCCCCAGACCCCACTAGGTGGGAATACACTGGGTTTGTTGTTGTTGTAAATTAAAAAAATAAAATAAACAATGCATAAAAATAACAATCTTGGGACAATAAATGGATTAAAACCAGGGTTAAAGAACTTCGAACAATCACACTATGTTATTGAATTTCATTCGTTAATTTGCTTATCATGGTTGTTGATTCATAGGGTTAATCGCACGATTATAGTCTCCCAACCTCTAATCTTTTACCTAATATGGACATTACAACTACATCATTGAGCGGGGATGTAGTAATCCAATTAAGTGAATTAAAGTCATCATCCTACGGTATGAATCAAGTAAGGCATCTAAGTACATCCATGTCCTAGACACTAAGTTCAATTTTTTATTTTATAAAAGAATAAAAACTCAAACTTTGTTTATTCTCATGTTCTATCTCCCTATTCCCTCTCTCAAGATCAAAAGGTCGACAATATATGTATTTTATGGGTGATCAATCCATAAAATAATTAAAGCAAAAATAAACAAACAACCAAATATGATAAGCAAAATTAATCGAAATTAATCCAAAATAATAGTAATCATGTTCTTGGCTTTAACCCAAGAAAGAGGGTTTTTAGTTGATAATATTCATAATCACAATCCAAATAATTGAATACATGCTATGAAAAATTAAAAGTTAAATAAAATAATTAAAACCTAATAAAACCATGTAGCAACCTCCATCTTTTTTCTTCAAACAGTGTCCAGGTCTTCTAATAACGTGACCAGCTCTTTTTATATTGTCTGCAAATTGTTCCAATTTGTTCCAAGTTGACCTAGTCTTGTACACAACAAAAATACTCCCAAAAATCCAAAATTGTGACTAGTTGTCCACCATAAAAGTTTTTTTTTATCCAAAGTTTTGCATTTTTATTATTTTAATAATAATCCAAGTGGGATTAAGGTTTGGCACGTTATTCTACCAAAAGATTCCCACTTGCCTTAATCCTTGTGCCATCCAATTCTATTACTATTAGGTCAAAGCCTATGTAGGCGCAATTTGAAATTGCAGTGTTTGAACACATCGACGCGATGCATCGCTAAACTGGTTGGACTAGAAATGTCAACACGACACGTCGAATTCGCGTCAATTCACTAGAATTTTCTTCTAAAATTTTGGTTAAGTGTTGAACGTCCTATCCTTTGCCCATGCCTTTTGTAGTGTATTTTTAATGAATTGCGAGCCTTTTTATCATTAATATATCACCGTATTCACTTCACAAAGCCTCCTATAATATCATACACGACAAATTCAAGATCAAAATAATACAATAACCTCAATGACAAATTAAAATAAAAGTTAAGATAAGGCAAATTCGCAACGATCTTCCACTTATTATTTCGACTCTTGACTTAATTAAATTGAACTTTGCACATTTTCAACAAGTTATTCCACTAATAATTACACATTTAAATCATTTGAAATAAATTAAATACATTAGAATCCAATGAAGCCAACTAGACACATACCTAGCTCAAGCTAGTAAAACTAGTTTTCCGAATTGAACTCTAAATGACTCAATTAAGTATAAACTTGTTTGAAAAATACTTTGAACATTGTAATCACACACTTGGACACTTAAATGCTTATTTATATCAATATAAACATGTAAAGCACACGAATTACTCTCAAAATAAGGCGAAATAAGCTAGAATAATGATACAAAAATATATAAAACTTCCTCAGATCAGTCATCTATCCCATCACTCTCGGAGTTTATAATCACTACTACAAATTCTTCTACCCGTGAGCTCTCCTCAATAGGCACATCCGCTGTAACCACATCATCATCTACTGCATCAATCACTGCTACCACTCTCATATCATCAGGTTGTTGAACTGTCATACATGTATTCAACATTGTCTGCTTATCATTCTATTTGAAAGTGATCTCCTCTAGGTCTATATCAATCAATGTCTAGCCAGTGGATAGAAAAGGACTCCCCAATATGATTGGAGAGTAAGCTTCTAATTCACATTCTAAAATCATGAAATTTATTGGATAAGTGAATGATGCCACCTTCACTGCTACATTGTGCACAATACCTACTAGCTCTTTTACAGATGAATCAGCCATCAACAACCTTGCAGATGTAGGCTTGAGTTATCTTAACCCCATTACCTTACATATCACCAATGGCATTATATTTATTCCTGCTCCCAATCACGTAGAGATTGATTAATCTCATAAAGCCCAATACAACATCGAATGGTGGATGCACCTGGGTCTCCCTTCTTTTTTATTGATGGTGCATGAAAACCTATGCCAAACTGCTACACTATATGTTGGAGCTCTTCTGTCACCCAGTCATAATCATCATCACTCCCAAAATCATCATCACTATAGGTCAGCTGTTCAAATTTAGCTTAAGATGGCTCATCTAAATCAATATCTTTCTTTTGGGGCTCATTAGTAGCAGGAAAAAAGTGCTCGTCAGATAGAGAATCACTCACCATGTTAATATCCAAGCAATGAACCAGCATTGGAGGATTCGGCACATTGTCTCTAGGAAGTGTCCCTGACTATCTCTCAGCTAAAGTAACAGATATTTGCTTATACTGCTGCTCCAACTGCTTGATAGTAATTGCTTGTGACTCAACCAATTCTACCAATTCTGAAACATCAACCTTTAGTTCTGTAAGGCAATTCACTTAACTTTTTTGGACCTTCATTAGCTTAGCCAATATCTTTTTTATTCTTGATTTTGCATCTCATCTGCCAGGTGGAATATATGTCTCTATCCTCATAGTTCTGACCTTGATTCCCTTGCCCTTGGGATCAAAACCCCACTAGCTAATGATCCACATACTTTTACTCCTCCTTAGACTCAGAGTCATGCCTCCTAAGAGTTTTACCTTACACCCAGGCTGTATTTACCTTTTCAAAATTTATTATTGCAAATTACTTAGCCAACTCACCAGTATATGTCCTCAATAGTGAGATCTCCTGAGGTACAGCATACTCAGCTACTCTTTGTTCACCAGAAGCTTTAATGGCGTAAATGTCAGAACCTCTCTCAACCTCCTGAGTTTTCCACCCTCGGTTAGTTAATGAGATCTGAACCATAATACTCGAAGCCATATCCCATCATAATCTCATAAAGGCTCCTTTAGAGATAGTTTTTGCAATTGCTCTGGAACTGATAGTCAAGGATCTATAGAAGATCTTAAATAGGTAGTCCCTGAAATCTGGTGTTTGGGCACCATGATAAATTTCTTATTGAACCTAAATCATGTCTCATATATAGATTCTGATTGTGGCTTCCTAAAGTTGTAGATAACATCCTTGAGCTATAGTACCTTGGATGGAGGAAATAACATGATCAATAACTATATGCATAACTCACTCCATGTAGTGATGGACCCTCTTGGAAGTTCCCCTAGCCATAAAGATGCTTCTTCCATAAGTGAATAGGGAAACAACCGCAGCCTCAATGCCTCTTGATCTATCCTAGGTATGGTATATGAAGTGTTGATTCTAAAATATTTGCTAAATGTATGTTTGCATCGTCTGTAGACAACCCTATAAACACACCACTCAAGTATAAGAGCTGAATCATAGCACTAGAAATATTAAACTTGACATCAGAGGGTAAAATAAGAGGAACAATAGCTTCGGTCTCTGCCAGCTAACCGTATCCTAGATCCCACTCTTTTTTTTCATATGGCTAAACATACTTATATGTTGGGACCACATGAGGTCGATCTCTTCTATTTCTATTCTGGTTTCCACCGAGTACTGCTGGACAGTCTACTGCTTGTCTTTACTCATCTAACTCTGCCTTCCAAGCTATGCATTGAGCTTCTTCTACTACCCTCCTCTCATTCTCAACTTGGTCTAAAAACTCACTAGTCTATCAATCAATAATTTCCTAAACTCCTTCAGGAGGAGGGGAAAGCAGATCATCTCTTTTAGGCTCTAATATCTTATTAGGTGTCTGTAGGATCCTCTCTAAATTCAAATTCCGTGGGAGTAAGGGATTGTCTTTACTCTGTAAGTTAGGAATACATCGATGTATACATAACTAAGAACAAAAAAAACAAAAAACCCAATGAGTCCAACGCCTTTAATTCATAAATCAATACCATATTTCCAGGAAACGGTGCTAAATTTTTTATGATATCCAAACAACACCTCCTATCAGATAATGATATGGTCGTTGTTAAAATATATTAACCCGACTAGGTTGGGGTCGAATCCCAAGGGAATATGGGGCTTGCATATCTTAACATTTATAGTCAACGGTAGAATAAGAAAAGTAAATGGTGGTTTTGGATGGTAGAATTTAAAGAAGAGCAAGTGTAAACTTCAGTTGTGATCAGTAGTAGTGAACACTAGGATTGTGTCCCCTTTGCTTCTCATCTCCGTAGGCTTGTCATACTATGTTGAACCAACCCGATACCTTTTATGCAGAATCAATAAGTTATGTACCTTCTACAGGTTTTTGGATGAGTAGAAGGATTTCACTTTTTACCTTTTGAGTCTCAGGATGTCGCCTTACTAACCCTTATCTTGATACCAGCTAACTATTACCTTTTGAGTCTCTAGTTATTAGATGACATTTAATGGTCATTCACTATATTCCATGTTTAACATGGATCAACAATTAAATTTAAATTACTATTATCTTTATATTTTCTTAGTTATTACTCCTCTTTTGCAGTAAGTAGCAATAATCTAGGCGAGATCTTATAATAACAACATACAAATATATAAGAAAAGATGAAATACACGATAACAAACACATAAATAGAACTGCAAATAATGTCATATAGTAGGATAATAATAAAGTAAGCCATCACATGACACTTTGTATGCACCTTTTGAGTATAAGCTTCCATGATAGGATCCATAGGGGGCTGGCAATCCATATACTTTCACAATCTAAATCTCATATCTCAATAAACCTTATCAGCACATCACTCGATCAAGGATTTTATAAATTATTTTATTTTTATTCAAAATCAGTGTTTCCTAATAATGCAATTCTATGTATATGGATGAATAAACTGGGGATGCATGTTCAAATAATGCATATCCTGAATTAAATCAATAATGGTATAAAATAAGCTCAAATCTCAATAAATCATGATATAATCCATCACATAGCATCGTAGTAATGAATAGTTATGAAATACATCAAAAATATCAATTAAATTCCTCACTCAAGCATCACAGTAAAAATAAATGGTAAATTATGCTCCACTAAGACCAACACAAGCCCCAATATAGGCATCACACCAAATATAATATCTCAAGTCAATTTTAAGATTCATATAAACCCCCACATAGTCATCACAACAAATATACTCTCTCAATTAAATAATAAAATTCATGTAAGGCCCCACACGGACAAAACAATAATTTTAATCACTCAACTCAATATAATACTTACAAAGGCTCTCACACAAGCAACACGAATAGATAAATATCTAAAAATATAAATCTCATGATAAAATCTCCAACCTATAATATATTTTACATGAATGATTAACTATTTTTTCCAATCTAAATAAAGTTGAGTCATAACCTTTCTTAAAAGGTCAAATCTCAAGTCTGAACCCTTCAATAAGGAGCCTTTCCTTTATGCACGGCTTTAAAATAAAACAAATCTATCAAAATTATCATTTATATTTCAAAAAGATTCTAGCAATATCCATAATAGCTACTTTCATTTTGGATTCAAAAATTGATTGAAAATTGACCCCAAAAGAAAAAGGGTAAAACTAGAATTTTATTTAAGAATCATGTTTCCAATACTAAAAGAACTCTACATACGAGAACCCATTAAAAATAAGTTGAACTTGAGGTTGAAATCGTTGAAAAGATATTCTTTCACTTACTATGTAAAATCCACAAATTCAAGTTTAAAATTCAATTTTTTTAGTTATTTTTGAGTTAAATCAATGAATAATTATTGAAAGGATTAAGAATCTTACCAAAACCTTATGATAAAAATATCTCTTTCAAATTATCAATCTCAAGGTTTCTAAGTCCAAAAATAGTGTAAAAATAAAGAAAATGAGGTTTTACACTATTAATAAATAGTAGCTCCTTCGCAATTACTGTCACTTGACTTGACCTAAATCGGACCCTTCACAAACTCAACCACCACCTTGCCTTTATAATTACTTGAATCCCTAACCCTTCGTGATCATGAGACCTCCACCTGATCACGATGAAGAAAATAATCTTTCTCCATGAACGCAATGAGCCTCCCACAAATTCATATAAGATAATGTAGCTATACCAAAGAAAATAATTCAGTTGCTGGGGGGTTGGTCCAATATTCTCTTAATGGACCTTCTATTCATTTGGGACCCCAAAGAATAAATCAATTATTTTACTGGTCTAATTTTAATATTCTAAACTCAATAGGACCATCAAATTTATCAAAAGAGTCCTGGTTTGGGACCTAGTAGTGTCTATGGATGTTCTAAGTCCCTTATTAGCCTCTCTATTAATAAGAAGTAGTGTTGAATGTAGATGGTCACCGTGGGTTCTATCTTTACTAGCTCAGGGAGCTGGAAGAGGTGTATAAACTAGTGTTGGATATGGTACTCGTTGCATATTGCATCACCTATTTTTCTATGGCATTCATTACTGCATATACATTACCTGTCGCTAGTATAGTTGTTTTTTTATGTCTGTCCTACTTATAGGGGTGGTTGGGTAATATTTATTTTTTGGGGTCTGTCGTGCTTATGGGATTCAATTGGGTTATTGACTTTTGTGTGCACCTTCTAGACTTATAGGGAGCCTAGCCAGGTTTTTATTGATTATTACTACTTAGATTGTGATAGGGTGATTATTGACTTGTACTTGTGATAGAGGTGCACTATTTATACTCTCCTTGTTAGCATATTTTTAGCTCTAGTGTGTACTATCATGTTGATTCACTTTCCTGGGTAGATGTTATTAGTAGGATGTTGTTGATATTCTTCCTTACTGTGTTAGGATTTTAGGCTAGCTGCTACAGGTATTTTCACTCATTCTCATTACTTATATTGTGTATTATTTCATACTAGTAGGTAGTCTCCTTCATACAAATTTTAGTGCATTTATTTTTCATTCATGCTGCTTATACTTGCATTATCTTTAAAGCTCATTGAGCCTACACCTACCGAGTACTGTGTATTTGATACTCATACTATCCTTCTACATCTTGTAGATTCTAGTTTGGGTTCTCTTTGTTGATGTGTGCATCATGTGGAGCTATCTTGAATTTGATATTTAGGGTGAGCTCCCAACATCCAGAGTTGTCCTGTCTCCCACTATTTTGCTGAACTGGTCTTTACTTTGTATTTCAAAGACAATTTTGCATGTATATATGTGTGTGTGTGTGTGTGTGTGTGTGTGTATATATATATAATGTATTTATCCAGAACACTTGTTATGTTTATTAGCTCTTATATTTACTAATGCCATATCTTGGGGTATGATTTATATATGTTGCTTCTTCACCTTCTTAATGTTTATAATTTATGGGTCCTATTATCGAATTTTATAGTTACTTTTGACCCAATTTATTTGGCTTGGTTCTTCATTCTATTGGCCAGTTACTTATTATTTTAGGATATGGGATTTCGCTTACCTATAGATGGGTTTGTAGGAGCCACCATAACCTGAAATTTTGGATTGTGAAAATCATAGTACCTAAATGAAAGAATCTCATAACGTTATATAAATTAGGCCTTATTCCTTTTCTTTTAATAAAAGTCTAAATTTTTTAATGATTTGGGTCTTAAGTCATTCAGTGCATTTGTTTACATTAATAAATAACTTATTTGGTCTGTATATGTCATAATTATTTATCTCTTGAGCATACTAATATCATAAGAGGTATTTTTGTGTGAATAATTTTCACATCTTCTCAATCCATAATTCCAGCAACAACCATTACCAACTATCATCACCATTGTGAATCACCAACTATCACCACCAACCATATCTGTCATCCCAATCACCACTGATAACCACTATTATCAGTCGCTACAACACTAACCTCCTTTATCATTATATTTATTTTCACTCTCACTATCATTGTTTCTATCTCTGTTACATCTACTACCACCATTATGGCCAATCCCTACAATCAACCACCTCCATAGTCACGACTAGCACCATCGAAAACTATCATCAACACTATCGTCAATCACCATATATTCTTTAGCTTTCACTAACTTTGTTGAACAATTCTTTTTAGGATAAGTGCTGAACAAAATAGGGTTTTATCTCACGGCTCACTAGTTAGGTACCTTTATAGCGGGCTTGCTATAGCGTCCAAGAGACGCTGCAGCGGCTCTCGGGTAGATTAAGTCCCACATTTTTAATCCTTTACCCAAAGTGATCGTTAACGAACAACAGTTAATTCCGACTTACATTCAAATTGATGCAAATTTTGAAATTCAGGTATTATATCACGGTTATTTTTCAATAACGATAGAAAGAGTCGTTACAATAAAGTTAGTAAAAAAATATTTATTTAGTTGTAAGGCGATGCTTTTTTGATGGAGTTTTGGACTCAACTCTTGTCCAAAGTTTGTTGAGTTGTACTTTGTGATTTGATTGTTGTATCTTGGGGGGACAAATCAAGAAGATTATTGTTGGGTCAGGAAAAAGTTTGTTGAAGTGGGCTTTAATCTTTTTAAGGAGAGTGAGAAATATGCGCCTCAGCGTGAAGATAATTTTATATTCTTCGTTTATTTTTAAATTGTAATTGTAATTTCACATTGATACAATCATACAGTACTTTAATTAGTATTTTCTTGGTTTCAATTTTTTTTTTTTTAATTTGACACCAAATTAAGAAAATAAAAAAGTCTTTGAAATCTTATGTGCATAAATTAGAGACATGTAAAATGTATCAAAATGTTAATTAATTTTGTTGTCTTAGATATGTTACGTGGAATACTGAAACCATAGAGTTATCAAAAGGAAAAGAGATATTTGTTTTGAAATGAACTAAAAAAAATAAGACAAATAAAATAAAATGGAAGGAGTAATTAAGGCCAACCTAATGCAATCTTACCTATTTTTTAAAATGGGTTTGTGTAAAATATTTTCATTTTTATGATTTGAGATCGATTTGGAATCCAAATCCAATTGAAACTGACCCTCTTTAAAAGAGATTATATCCTTTTCATGATGAAACTAAATTATTATGATCGGATGTATCAATTGATATTCGGTCCCCCAGCTTCAAAATAAACTAAAAGGGCCAACCAAAAATTCTAAGAAGAATACTTAAATCTATTGGTTTGGCGTATTGCTTTTGAAACTGAATATTAGGTGTTTTTAACAATTTGAGTTTTCTATCGCAATTATAGGCCACGCAAATAGCGAAAATGAGAAGAGAAAAAAATCCCATTTTGGAATGATAATGATGCAATTTTTCAGCAAGATCAAACTTTCTGTTAAGTGTACATAAATCTACGTCCAATTTCTTCATTTAATTTTATCATTAATTTCTCAGATATTCGAAAATTTCAATTCAATATCAGTGTCTTGAAGATTATATTTTTTCTTTTATGAAAAATATTTATTTTTTGGAGGATATAATAACTGTTGCAGATCTAAAAGAGAGTAGAGATTTTCTTCCTTTCATGGGGAAATATAGAAATACGATGTGAAAATTAAATGTAGGTAGCTCAACTCTTTAACCATCTTGGGTCTGTATAATTTCTTTAATTGCGCTTTGTTAGAAGAAAATTTTAGGCTTAAGATTGTTGTCTTTCAAGGTGGTATTCCATTTCAATGATAAAATGCATTCTAAATGAGTGAAAAACAGATATTAAAGGTCCGTTGATTTTGATCATTTGATGGACAAATCTGAGCATGTCGTTCAATGATAAGGGCGTATTTGTGACAAAATTTAAATGGGAATATTTGTTTTTCCTATTTCTTATAATTGAGGTGAACAAGTCCACCAAAAGTTCACCAATAATCAATATATATATATATATATATATATATATATAAAAGAGAATATTAGTCCATCCTATGTGGCATGTCTAAAATCAAGAAAAGCTATTTATTTTTTTTGTGATTTTTTTGAACTTTTTCTTCATTTTTTTCATTTATCAATCAATTTATTTAATAATCAAAATAAATGGATCAATTACTACTCCTACAATTATTTATATCCTTTAATATAAAAGTTTAATGTTTTTTATTTTCATTACTCACATGACCTTTGATGATCATAACTCCTTTTAAGATATCATTTCATATTCCATATTGTTGTCCTATAAATAGAAGCATTATAAGTCATCTTCCCCCATCAACAAAATTAACAATATTTCATTCACTATATATTTTTTGAACTTACATATATTCTTTTTAAAAAAAATCGTTTGTGTACCTTCTAAAATATCCTCCTTATTCTTTTCTTTTGGGTATGTTGTTTTTTCTTCTTCTTCATGTATTATTCTTTTGGCATTTTAATTGATTTGATTTACACTAAATTTGGTGTTATTATTATCATATATTATTTGTAACTTCTAAGCAAGAATATGTAGGAATCTATTTTCTTACAATTCTTATTCATCATGTATTAATTTTTGTGATGTATTAATTTTTATAGGGATAAGAAGAAGATCAAATAGTGAACGGATGAAATAAAGATAAAGTGATGACTATGTGAAGATTTGAGGATTAGGACATAAGAATCGCTTGACATGAATGCCATTTGTAGAATTATATATATATATATATATATATATATATATATATATATATATTTGTTTAATCAGAATAGTTCAAATTACTACACGCAATTTGTTCACTTTGTTTGTCATTATACTAAAAATAAATATAAAGGAGAAACATAGATAAAATAATGTAACACCTTTTTTTGACATTTTTTCTCATTTCTTTCAATTAGTTTATTTTACAAAATCGTGTTCTTAATTCATATATTCAATTACAAAAATTCTAATCTTAAATATTAGTAATGTCCATAACTCTCAAGTCTTTCATATTCATAACCCTCAATTAGTTAATGTATAAGAAGACAATTTATTTTTTTCTCTTTTTATTTTTTATTTTTAATTGTTTTTATTTTCTCTATAATTTATGTGATTGATCTGTATTAAATTAAATCTATAGATAATAATAATAACGAAGAAATATAGAAAAGGTGATGTAGCACTATTCTAGAACCTCCTTTTTTATTTATTTCTTTTCTCATTTTTTGACAATTTCTTCTTCATTTATTATATATATATATATATATATATATATATATATATATATATATATATATATATATATATATATATATATATATATATATATATATATATATAAAGAGAATATTAGTCCATCCTATGTGGCATACCTAAGAATCAAGAAAAATTATTTATCTTTTTTGTAGTTTTTTAAAACTTTTTCTTCATTTTTTTCATTTATCAATCAATTTGTTTAATAATCAAAATAGATGGATCAATTACTACTCCTACATTTATTTATATCCTTTAATATAAAATTTTAATGTTTTTTATTTTTATTACTCTCATGACCTTTGATGATCATAATTCCTTTTATGATATCATTTCATAATCCATATTGTTGTCCTATAAATAGAAGCATTATAAGTCTTCTTCCCCCATCAACAAAATTAATAATATTTCATTCACTATATGTTTTTTGAACTTACATATATTCTTTTAAAAAAAATTATTTGTGTACCTTCTAAAATATCCTCCTTATTCTTTTCTTTTGGGTATGTTGTTTTTTCTTCTTCTTCATGTATTATTATTTTGGCATTTTAATTGATTTGATTTACACTAAATTTTGTGTTATTATTATCCTATATTATTTGTAACTTCTAAGCAAGAACATGTATGATTTAAATCTATTTTCTTACAATTCTTATTCATCATGTATTAATTTTTGTGATGTATTATTTTTTATAGGGATAAGAAGAAGATCAAATAGTGAACGGATGAAATGAAGATGGAGTGATGACTATGTAAAGATTTAAGGAGTAGGACATAAGAACCGCTTGACATGAATGTCATTTGTAGAATTATATTTTATATATATATATATGTATATATATATATATATATATATATATATATATATATATATATATATATATATATATTTGTTTTATCTGAATAGTTCAAATTACTACATACAATTTATTCACTTTGTTTGTCGTCATACTAAAAATAAATATAAAGGAGAAACATAGATAAAATAATATAACACCTTTTTTTGACATTTTTTCTCATTTCTTTCAATTAGTTTATTTTACAAAATCGTGTCCTTAATTCATACATTCAATTACAAATATTCTAATCTTAAATATTAATAATGTCCATAACTCTCAAGACTTTCATATTCATAACCCTCAATTAATTAATGTACAAGAAGACAATTTATCTTTTTCTCTTTTTATTTTTTATTTTTCATTGTTTTTAGCTTCTCTATAATTTATGTGATTGATTTGTATTAAATTAAATCTATAGATAATAATAATAACGAAGAAATATAGAAAAGGTGATGTAGCACTTTTCTAGAACCTCCATTTTTATTTATTCCTTTTCTCATTTTTTGATAATTTCTTCTTCATTTATCTATTTATTTTATCTTTATTATTCAAAACTTAATTATTCAATTAATCAATTTTCACCTCCCACTATGATTAACTTCTTTAATAGAGATTTTAATATGTATTCATGTATTCTACCACCTTTAATCTTTAATCTTAATTAATTTTACTAATGTGTAGTATAATGTGCTAAAAAATGAGAGATAAAAAGATATCTCACAGTGCCGAATTATGCATACATGAATAAATTATTTTAGTTGTTGTAGTTGCACTCTTTCAACAAAATTCGCTTTCATTATGTCTTCCTGCCTCCCTCTCCTTTCCATGTATCTTTTATTCTCTGTCTTTAATTTAAAATTTTAATATATATTTAAAAGTTTCAAATGATAACAACACAAGAACACAATCTCGAAAAAAGTTTGTAGTGAAGATAAGTTATGGCGATAGGTTTCAAATCTTTGATGACTTTTGGTTGATATTTAGACTTAAAAATATTACTCTAAGTTATCATGTAGAGCTTCAAAAAAAAAAGTTCGTGGTAAAATTTAATTCCATGAATGATTGTCTTTACTAATAAAGAATCGTGCCTTGCAAATTGGATAAATTTTTATAACTTATTTTGAATTTTTCTTTTGTTATCTTATACCTTAATGAAAATAATTTTTTGTCAGTGTGTTCCAAAGAATAGAAACACATCCCACTATTTTAATTTTCATTGTTAAAAATATTATATCATAAATTTGATAAGTTAATTTATAATCGCACGAAGCGCGATCAAATTCAATAGTAAGGGAATATTAGAATCAAATCAAAATGAGGGAAAAAGTATTTTATTTTTTCATAGTTAATGACAGTTTAGGCTTTTTTGTCTCAAGCAAATATGATATACTCCTAATCGTTTGATTTTCACATAGACATAGTAACCGTAAAGTAAATATTTAGATGGATTAATTATTATAAGTTATTTATGTATTAAAAAATAAATAATACTTAATAAAATTAAATTAAAATAGATATTTATGACATATCTGTTTTGACTTCTCAATCGTGATTTTACTATATTATTCTTAATTAATTATTATAAGTCATCTTATTACAAAATTAATAATATTAAATAAAAAAAGATAAAATAGACATGAAATCATATATTAACTCTTGACATTTTAAATTAACTTGATGTCTTATATGAGGTTCACTCAAATTTTTTTCACAAATATTTTTTATAGTAATTTTGTTATATCACTTCTAATTAGTTATTGTAAGTCATTTAAGAAATGTCTGCTTCCCTACTTCAATCGTGATTTTACTAAATTGCCCCTAATAAATTATTATGGTCATCTAAGAATTATGCCACATAAATTAGAATATAAGAAAAATTAATATAAATTAGAATAATTAAAAATATAAATTATTTTTAAAATATAATTGACTATCAATGCCACAAAAGTTTGAACAGGGAGTGATATATGACCTTACAATTGCATAAAAAATATTATAAATTATGATAGATACAATTTAAAATATCTAAAAAAAAATAATTTACTATATATTTCAAAAAAGAATACGTAAAAAATACTATAGATTATAATAGTTAACAACTTAAGAAATTTTAAAATATAAAATATTTGACTGACATTCAAAATTTTATCGGTGCCACTTAAATTGAAATAGATGAAAAAGTATTACAAAAACTTAAATTATTTTAAAATTATAATGACTGTCAATGCCGCAAAAGTTTAGACAAGGAGAGTAACAAATATTATTTAAAAACTATTATTAAAAATTATAATAGTTAACAACTTAAAATATTTAAAAATATATTAAAAATATGATTAATTATCGAAATTGTATTTTTATCACATAAATTGAGACAAATAATATATATTCACTGGCCCCTTGATATATATATATATATATTCTCTAATGTATTATCATCATCAATCCCGTTAGGGTTTAGCATTTTATAGGATTTGTCGGAATGAAAAATCCTAGAAGGAATGGCGAGTTCAACTACTAGCAATTTACATCCATGTAATTGAGGATGCTAATAACAAGGTTCGTGATGAGTTTGTTAATAATGGCGGTCCTGGAGAGAACCATCCTCAACGAGCTTCAAGCAGTAATTATATCACCTTTTTCCTTTTTTTAATGAAATTCACTTAAGTTTTTTTTACAATTATTTTTATAGTAATTATGTTATATCACTTCTAATTAGTTATTATATATAAGTCATTTAAGACATTTCTATTTTGTTGCTTCAATCGTGATTTTACGACATCACTCCTAATTAATTATATGTCCATCTAAGCTTCGTGAAACTTAATTGGAATAGAAGAGAAAATATTATAAATCATAATAATTAAAAAATTAAATTATTTATAAAATATAATTGACTATCAATGCCACAAAAATTTCAACAAGAAGAATAATATATATTATTTAAAAATTATATAAAAAGTATTACAAATTATAATAATACCTTTACATATCTAAAAAAGTATATATATTTAATATTTTATATATTTCAAAAAATAGGTAAAAAAATACTACAAGCCACAATAACTAACAATTTAACTATCAATGCCACAAAAATTTCAACAAGAAGAATAATATATATTATTTAAAAATTACATAAAAAGTATTATAAATTACAATAACACTTTTAAATGTCTAAAAAAAATTAATATTTTATATATTTCAAAAAATATGTAAAAAAAATGCTATAAGTCACAATATCTAACAATTCAAAGGTCAATCTATCTGCTTTGGCACAGCTTCATTGGTCTTTTTCCTTGCCTTAATTTTTCTCATCCATTTTAATTTGTTTGTGTTATTTTTTTTAATTTGTAATATATTACAAAAAAATATGAAAACAAATCCTGAAAATCCAAATAAATAATATCTTAATAAATTAAAAAGATATAAAATATTTGACTGACACTCAAAATTATATCAGTATCATTTAAATTAGAATAGAAGATAAAGTACTACAAATCACAGTAATTAAAAATTTAAATTATTTTAAAAATATAATTGACTATCAATGCCACAAAAGCTTGGAAAAAAAGAGTAACATATATTATTTGAAAATTACATTAAAAATATTATAAATTAGAATATTTAGCAGCTTAAAATATTTTAAAAAAGATAATCTGTTGTATATTCCAAAAATACGTAAAAAATACTATAGATCACAATAATTAACAACTTAAAAATTTTAAAAGATATAAATATTTGGTTGAATCTCGAAATTATATTAGTGTCACTTAAATTTAAATAGTTAAAACTATAATTGACTATTAATTACGAAAAATTTGGACAAGGAGAGTAACATGTATTATTTGAGATAAAAAGTATTATAAATTACAATAGTTAACAATTTAAAATATCTAAAAAAAGATTTAATCTGTTATATACTTAAAAAAAATTATAAATTACAATAATTAACAACTTAAAATTTTTTAAAGATATAAAATATTTGATTGACTCTCGAAATTATTTGATATAACATATTTGGTTGATTGACGAAATTAATTGTGATACTTTGATTAAAACTTTTGATTGACTCTCGAAATTATTTGATATAACATATTTGATTGATTGACTAAACTAATTGTGACACTTTGATGAAAACTTCGAATGAAGCAACTTCTTATGTTTTTATGCCCTTTTACAATAATAATATTATTATAAATTTATCTAATTATCTTCATTATTTTCAATTTATCACTACTAATGAGCACGGGCATATCGCACTAGTGTTCTATAAGCTTGACCTATAAATGTGAAATAAATTACTCTAATATGTTGAGTAATATGTATATGTACCGCATACGCAAAGTCTTGGACCACTTGAGAAGCCACAAAAAATTGTAATTTCGTCAACCTTTAGCTATGCTATTTTATCGTATTCAAAAATATTCCATTTCAAACTCCCGTCTTGAAAACAAAGTAGCACCAAATTGACACAAACATGTACCGTGCATAATAACCCCAAAAATAGAAAAATAAATGAAAAAAAAAAAAACTCTTTTAAGTCTATTCTGCTTGTCATACTTGCTGGTCTAAAATAATTTTTATTTCAAAAAATAAAGATATATGATTATTTATTTCCATCTTTACTCTCACTCAATAAATATGACGAGAAACCAACGTGTTAAAAAGGAAAGTAATACTCCCACCATTTTAAAAAATGACTCACTTTTATTTTTTTTAATTAGTTTCATGAAAAATGATCCTTTTCTTTTGCCAACACTATAATTTCAACTTTTCAGTGACATATTTAACACCTCAAGATTAAAAGATATTTTGATATATTTGAAATGACTTTAATTTAAGATCACAAGATTCAAAAGTCGATCACAAGATTCAAAAGTCTTCTTCATTTTCTTAAACTCCGTGGCAAGTCAAATTAAGTAGCTCATTCTTTTTTAAATGAAGAAAGTATTAAATTGAGACAAAAAGAAATAAATATCAAATTGTAATAACCCTTCAGGTAGAGGTGGGCATGGTATGGTACGGTACGGTACGGTAACTTCGGTTTTTGGTATCTAAAAGAACAATACCATCACCATACCAAATTAGTTCGGTATGGTTCGGTATTTTTAAATTCGATTTCAGTATTTTACGGTATACTAATTCAGTAACCATACTTTATTTGATTTCTAATTACATATATTCATATAAAAAAACTATAACTTTAAATTTTAAAAATGTCTCAATCATGTTAGGCTAACAACTATCTTTGTTAATTAATTACACAAAAATAACATTTCAATCACGATTGAATAGTCCGAGATGCAAATTCTGAACAACAGTACCTAAACTTAAGCATAGTACTCCTAAATAATAAGCTTCCCAAAAACTTATTTCTGAATAAAAGCTACTTTTGTGTTCAATTGGCTAATGGATGATATATAAATATATTTAATAATCTTAAATATAATATAATATAATATATATATATATATATATATATATATATATATATATATATATATATATATATATATATAGATGGGTCTTATATGTTATTAAAAAACTTCGGTGCGTTATATGGTATTTCGGTATTTATTGCATAAAATAACAAATACTGTACCAAATACCAAAATAATTTAAAATTCCTACCAAATACCATACCATCCATACTGCGGTATAAATTTTTTTGCTTTTGGTCTGGTATTCGGTATATACCATATCATGCCCACCCCTACCTTCAGGTCATTTTCTGGGTTTCCACATATTCTCATCGTTTAGATTTTTCCTATAGCTTCCCTAAGTCATTTGTGATTTGTCGAGGCTAACAGTTCAGTTACCAGACATTTTGTTTAGTTTTTAGAGTCAATTTTTGTTTGAAAGTCTTCGCTAATAAGAATTGGCTATCGAGCAAACACTTCAAGTTAATGACCTTGTATGCCAATCCCGACAATTTCATCAGCTCCAGAACATTAATTTTAGGCTAGGATGACTTTTGTCTCGGTTTCAAGGCTTTCGCACTCATTTCGAGCAATTGGGCAGAATTTAATGAAAATGGACCTTAGATGTGGGCTCCATATTTCATCAAAACGATCCAAATGGAAATTTTGGTGGTACCGTAGAGTTTGGAATATCAAAATCGATATGATAACATATTCCATTTGTATTCACGGGATTTCAAAGGAATCCCAAGGGTTTGGTGAAAACTTAAAATTTTTCAAGCTTCTAATACAATTCAAATTACCTTCGGATCTTTGGATAGGATACTTATGGTTCTAAAGGGGCTTGAATACATCTTATTGTCATCAAAAGTGTGTCATGTGATGGTGATTGAACCTACATTTTATCAAGGGTCCTTGGAAGAGTCGAGGGAATACGAGAAGGGGCTAAAAGGCCCCTTGGAAGGGACTTCCATCCAATCTTCCTTGGAGGTACGCCCGACCTGCTCTAGCTGATCAAGAGTAGGTCAAAATAGTTTCATCCACTCTAGAAATACCCTTGAAATGTGCCATACTTGCTCCAAAGATGCTAGAGCGGGTTTCCTTGCTTCATTAATGCAAAAGGGTCACGTTTGGACCCATTGTAATAAGTTAAACCCTAGACTATAAATAGATTAGCTTAAACTTTATTTCATTAGTTTTGCTTTTGATAATGAAGATATGAAAATTCTTGGGATAGTGAGTGAATGCTTTGAAAAGCTCTTGTTGACATTTGTTTAGAAACGGTGGTTGTAAGGGCATTTTGATTCCTTTACGGTCAACGTAAGAGATTAGGTTCTTGTTGATAATTGATTTGGGGTTTTTTGAGTTTAATATACTCATTAGTTCCTATTTCTTTCTATCTTCTTATGTGAATCTATCTATCATCATTCTTTTATCCCTTTACTTTCCGTATTTTAATACCATCATTTCTTTAGTTTTTGTGGTTGTTTTCTCTTTCGTAGTTGTTCCGTTATCATTTGATATCAGAGACGAGCTTGATTTTATTTCCACGAAGTCAATCTTGCGTCTAGTTGTCTTGAAAAATAAAAAAAATTACTGTTCACATTTTTGGTCTTTGATCAAATTTTGAGTTTTTGATTTTGGTGCTTTCTTAAGTTTCTAGTGTTAGATTTTTGTTCTCTAACACTAATAGAGTCCAAATATTGAATTTCAGCTAAATCAGAGTTGTATTCAAGATTCTACCACTGATGAAAAGCTTGAATTTAAAGAAAAGAAAGTGGGTTGAAAATCTGAAAATTTTGGTAAAGAATTTGAGCTCAATGATGTTTGGAATGTGTTTACAAGGTTGAAAAGTGCTTGGATTCAAAATTTCATCGTATTTCGAGCAAGGGTTGAAGAGTTGAAAAATTTTGTCTTGTTGGTGTTCTTGGGAATATTCATATCTTCATGTTGGATTTTTTTAGAAACGGAATGTTTGATCCATGAAAGAAAGGAAAAAGGGTGCAAAAAGTATTACTACAAAGCACGTTTGAAAATCCTAAGAATATTCCAAGAGAAGAGGACAAAGGAAGGACCACAACAAGTACAATTTGACACCTAAAGGCTAGCCGGCTGATCTTCTTTGGACCTACCCTTGGTCTGTATTTGAACTGTTGCAGCAACTCAAAAGGCATATCAAATCAGTTCCATATGTGCCTGATCTACCCCTGAGATGCGTTGGACCTGCTCAAGCAGGTCAAAACAACCTCTTTAGCGTTTGACATGCATTTGGGGTGCGCCAAATTGATTGAGTTAATCCAAAAACATATTTTAAGCTTCTTATTTTCCTTTATGCTCAGGTTTGATTCATCTAATTTCAATTCTTGATTCTTATTCATCTATTCTTTAATCCTAAATACTAATTCACAACTAGTAATCAACCTACTTAATTGTGATTACCGCTTGAATCTGTTTCTTTTTCATCCTATGTTATTTGAGGTTTTCTAGTTTTTTATTCATCATAGCTTCTTGACCCAAGCCCGTACATATTTGCTTTGAGTCATTCAACCAAAAATCCATTTCTTCCACAAGTAGCAATTGACACCTTATGAGCTATCAAAGATAATCAATTTTCAACATTAGACTATCTAATTGTGAGGCAATCAAAGGTGAGTAAACACGAATGATTGTGAGCTTTTATTTTGATAACACCAACGTTGTTGTTGTCTTTGTTGAGTGTTTAATTGCTAATTACAATAGCTATGGAATAAGATACTCAAAATCCCATGATAAGAGACATGTTGAAAGTTAATGGAAAAATATTGAGGGCATGAACGAAACATTGGGAAAGATAGACGGTCATCTAATCTCCGTGGAAGGTAGTGTATCAAACATGGAAAAATAGACTATCAAACATGGAAGATAAAATGACAATCATGAAGAAGTCCCTTGACACCATTGATTAAATTCAAGATGCCCCAATCCATAGGTCAAACTTGATGATCTTAGAAGGGGATAATGAGTAAGTGGGTAGTATGAGATCATGAGATAATTCTAGGAAATAATGAAGAAGAAAGAGGTTGAGAAGAGGGAAAGGGAACTATCCCTTGAACAAGAAAAGAAAGACATGGCTCAAGGACAACAAGAGTGGACTAAGAATGATGAGCCAACTAGTTTCTTGAAAGGCGTGGAAAAGAAACACTTAATTGTAGGACTCGTCAACACAAATCCCTTGTTATCCACTAACCATGATACTAGTATTTTACCTAGTATCAACTCTTCTCTTTTGCAGATTAAAGAACATATACTTCTAAAGAAGGATCCCAGGAGAGTTCTGGTGATGACCCAATTTATGAGTCATGATGGTACCTACCCTGTCCCACTAATAGGTAAGCCAAACCATAGTCGGGAGCTGGGTGTAATGGTATAACTTGGTGGGAAAATGACCTAAAATCCAGAATTAACAATTAAAGATTCAAATAGAAATAATACAGTCATAAAGGTCTAATAGATAGATAAAAACCAACAAACATCCCAAGACTCAGTAATGTTGGTACAAGAGCTACTACAATAGACTATGAGTACTGAATAGTCAAATACAATTCGTCTCAGAGATGAAAGACTATATATAGATAAATAGAAGGAAAAGGGTAACTCTGACTCCAAGACCTCACCCAATCTTTGAAATTAACTCTACGTGAATGTCAAATAGATGGAGGTAACTAGTACTCGGATCAGCATAAAAAAGAGACATAAGTTTAGTATGAGTACCAAAATCATGGGTACTCAGTAGGCATCATCATTTGACTAAGCTAAATCATGATATAAATATGATAAGATAAAATATAACATACACAGAGTCCAGATAAAAAGGGCAGGCCTGGAAATAAACTTCGACACCAATGTACATGGATAAATAAATGCATATGAAAATGATAACATAAAGATCATACCATTAATTACAAGATTGGCCCCCCTAAAGTCCATAAGTGCGAAAAAAGTAAAAAAACCCCAACTAAAGCCCCCATAATTCTGGAGGGTACAATCAAGGAAACTAATAATCAAATAATAGTAATTTACCGATTGTCACGCCATAACCAAGAATCCATCTGACCCGTATCATATAATAAACAATCCTCAATGTCGGACTCAAATTAAATCTCAATAGCATCATCATTATTATCATCAATTTTGCCGGACGTAAACCAAAACTCATATCAATAAAACCATCAACAATCGCTGGACTCAAACCGAGACTCATATTTATAAATCATGTCAATGAACCATTCTAGTGAGACATTTAAATAAGCTAAACTTAATATACTATACCAATAAAGCATAGTTATAACCCATCTCTTTACTCATTTTTATACACTGGATCAAGAATCATACCTATAAGTCTCATCCATACTCACGTCTATAATCATATTATTAGTCATATACGAAATCCATATCGATACTAATGCTCATAAGCAATACGATTAAGCATATCCCGAATTCATATTTATAGTCATATCTACAGACCACCCATCATATCTACAAGCCGTTAATCATATCTATAAGTCATATAATATCTACGGACCATAGTATATCCATAAGCCATATCATATATATATATATATATATATATATATATACATATATATACATATACGTTATGAGTGGTGAATTTATAACTCATTTACTCAACACTCATAGATGCTACCATTAATTGAATATATAAATAAGACATGTTTGTGATCAAATGCACTAATTTCCACAATTTTGCATGCACACAGGTGATGAGATAGAAAGATGTGGATTTGAGCTAAATAGAGATCAAAAAGAGAGGAAAAGTGCACAGCTGAAGACCCTGCACGAATCAGCCTCAGTTATCATGATCGCGTCTGAGGGCGACCGCGATCACAACCAGTCAAGATTAGGTCAGCCACCGTGATCACAAAGATCTTATCGTGGTCATAGTAGTTGTGATGGTGGAAAAGCTGTTGCAATCACGGTTTAGTGGGATTTTGGCCCAGGGCAGTTTTGTAATTTCACTAAGCCAAACCCAATTCCTTCAAAAGGTTAACACCCTTTCTCTTTTGGATATTCTACACTATTAAAATATTTTTAAATTTGAAGTTTAAACCCTATATTGAGCAAGAATTTAATTTGATTTGGAGACTTTGAATGTAGTATTTGTGAAGAATGGATGCTTTAAACAATCCCAATGGTATATTTTTGTCTTTTTTCTTCACGAGTAGCTAAACTTTCATTGTCTTAGGATTATGTTGAACTAAGGTGCAATTATGTGTATGTTGTGATGTATTTGTGTATATGCTTGTTTATTGATGATGGGTTTTTCTATTGCTTGGTTTAATTAGTTGAGATTTGTTGGTGAAAGCCTCAAATACCCAAAATGGGTTTGTGGGTGAAAACTCCAAACTCTTGAAAGCTCAAACCATCCTTGTAATAATGGTTTGGGTGAACTTTTGAAGCCCATACCATTCTTGAAAGAAGGATGTGGGTGACAAGGTATTAGTAGACAATTAATGGATATAGTTTGCTAATTTTCACTATCTTAGATATAAGGGTGAGTATGGAGTTGACTATATTTTGGGAATCTTCCTAGAAATAGGGATGCCCAATTGAGGTAATAGGTGGTTGAAATTTGATACACTTTTTAGTACCCGAGAGGGTCAACGAGTGAAATTCTTGAGGTTTTGTTGAAAAGCTAGCTTCAAAGATTTTATACCTAGCCTACCATATTATTGATAACTAACATGTACACTAAATTTTCATGCACACATGTATAACATGCCCTTAGGTAGACATAATCCCAAGATTCATGTCATATTAAATTTAAATCACAATTGTTGTTCACTTTGTTGACTTGAGTTGCTATTGAAAAAACACGTGCCAAACCACACAACCCCCCTCCCCTCATTTTTTATTTATGAGTCTTTTATTCATATTATAGGTAGCGTATTAGTAGAATTTACCACCCATAGGACAAAAATTCTTATTTCGCTCCTCGTGGATTCGACCTCAACATAAGTTGAGCTATTGACAACGACCGTCCCTACCAACTTTGATGGTATAGATGATCGTTATCAATAAACCATATCATCAAGATAATCCATATCATACTGTAAGACCCTGCAAAATTCTAAGCTTAATTCAGTCCACTTATTCTTGTTAAGGGGGAGGGGGTCCCATACTTAGAAGGTTCTAGCTAAGTTTCCAGACTTAGTTTATTTTATCCTTTGAAAGTTTCTAGTCTCATTTTGTGACTTTAATGTCCTTTAATAGTCCGTATTTTTGATAATTCATGACTAGGAAGGTCAATAGGTGTTTCCGGACAAGTTTTAGATTTTTTGGAACTCGTTTAGACCACGTTCAGAATCCCAAAATAGTGGACCAACGCGATCTTGATACGCCGCATCGCCAATCGCGTTGGTTGATATTGTTGCAGGTTGATAGGGTCAAAGTACTGAGGCTCAACGCAATGATGGCATGACGCGTCGACTATCGCATCGATGCCATAACGCACCGCGTTGCTAATAGCATCGATGCCCAGTTCTCAGTTATTTAAAAGATGTATCCTCAGGGTTATTTTAGTCTTTTTCCTACACCCTTCAACCCTCATAACATGAAATTTAGCCCTCTTTTGGCTAATCCTATTCATTATTCTCAAAATCCTCAAGAATAAGACCCTAGGGCTATTAATTCAAGACTCAATTTCCAAGGAATTACACCATCAACCTTCAAGAATTCACCAACTAAGGTATGTCAAGTGTTTATCCAAGGGTTTCTTCCACCCTTGGAGTCCAAGAAACCTTTTCAAAAACTCAAGATAATGTTTTGATGAATTTCATGATTTAGATTGATTGTGTTTATGACTATTATGTTAATGGGTTCTCTAGTTCATGATTTAATTACAATATCTATGTGAAGTAAAGCGATATATGTGTAGTATCATATGAAACCATGTTAAACCCTTGAAATATGTCAATGGGAATGTGAATTATGATGCCTATTTATTGTATAGGGTTATGTGCATATGTTATGCTCACTAAGTGTTTGATGAATTACTCATGTGAGTTAATAAGTGAACGAAATCATGCCATGCTCGTTATGTGCAAGTTCTATCATGCAAGTGTTTGCCAAATTATTTATGAGAATGAAATAATCTAATGTTATAGTATGCTAATACGTATTCTCCATTCATGTGCAAGTAATGCATCTCAAGTGGTTGTTGAAATGTCTAAATGAATGAATGATAAACATGTAGCCACTGTTGAGCTTTTAAGCTTATGCCAAGATTTACTTATTATGCTATTGAGTCCTGGGGGTACTTGTACCCGATAATTTAGCTGTGTGCCTAGATCCAGTGTCAGTTTTCACAATACTCACAGTCAATCCATGATCAGTAGAACTCAGTCATGTTACTCAGGAAAATTCAGTATCAGTCTAGTAATCTCAGTGATCTCAGTAATCTCAGTAATCTTTGTAATCTCAGTCAGTTATTAGATCTTATTAGTATTCAGTTCAGACCCCAGTAAACTCAGTCAGCTAGCAGAACTTAGTAGTATTCTGTCAGTTAATAGAATTTAGTAGTATTACATCAGTCAACGAAACTCAGTTAACTCAGTTTAGTTTAGTAAAACTGTATCATCAGTAATAACTCAGTCTAGCCTAGTATGAACTAGGAAATCAGTTCTATGTCTATTCAGTTAGGAGTAAGATTCAACATCGAGTGAACCCAAGGATGACACACACTGTCAGCTATTAGAAGGTGTAATCCTTAGTAGCAATTCCTACATTCCAAAACTACATAGCTAGCTGAGGTCGAGATGTACCCCTACGAGTCTAGGGACTATTCATCTCCTTTGAGTTTTCCTTACAAGAGGGGTTAATGAAAGAGCTCCCTGTCAGAGAGGGTTTACTCATAGCTTGTCTTTACCCGTGACACAGTACTAACACCCTTTCCAACTGGGGTTACAGGTCGGACCCCACTAGTTCATATTTGGGGCATGTCGGTTAGATGATTACCTCCCACAGTCTCAGTTTTAAATTCAGTCTGAGTAATAGAACTCAGTTCAGTTCTATCGATATCAGGACTGTCAGATATAGTCGCTCAGCTTAATATGAAACTCAGCTAGTTCCACTAGAATCAGAACTGTCAGATACTGTCATCTAGTTCAGTCTAGAACTCAGATAGTTCTTCAAATTCAGGACTGCAAATACAGTCACCCAGTCCAGTAAAGAACTCAGATAGTTTTATAGTATCAGTATACTCAGTTATCAGTAATATAGTACCAGTAACCTCAGTATCGGTTACCTGTAAACTCCCTAATTCATATCATCAATAGATTCAGTTATTCAGTATTAGTAAGCTTCGATGTTAGTACATCAGTATTTAGTGTTGTCACAACCCCAGTTCCAGTTTATGTATTCATGTATGTATTTCTCACGTGTTCATTTTTATGTCATCAGTTAGTTATTATTGTTCATGCATACGAACCCTTGCATTCAGCTTACCTCACTTGCATACCAGTACATTCAATCATACTGACGTATTTGTGCTATGGTGTTTTATACCATAGGTTTAGAAGCATGAGCTCCCAAGCATCCTTAGTAGATTAGACGTTCAGTAGCCAGACTAGCAGTAAGTCCTCATCATTTAAGGATAACATGATTATTTTATTATTTTATTATTTCAGTAGTTTAAAGTTAGTTGGGGACATGTCCCATCAACTCCACAGTTTTCAGTCACTTTTAAAGGCTTTCAAGACTACAGCATATTTTAGACAGTTTATTTCAGTTTTTGGGTATTGCTATACCCCATTACATATATTGTTTTATATTCAATATTAGTTCAGTTTTGAACCTTATGGCCTTACAGTTTATTTTTCGCATATTTATAGTATATTATTCAGTGCTCAGCTACAGATATCATTCATAGGTTAGCTTGTGGTCCTTCGGGGTCATGAGCACCGTGTAACATTTGGGTTACCAGATTCGGGGCGTTACACATACCCACAGTATATATATATATATATATCGAAACACCCTAGGTTTTAGACCTTGAAAATTTCCTAAGCTTTAAGCTCACTGTCCTTTTAATGACTCACCATACAAATCATATGGTGTGGGTACCGATCAGGTAACTTAACTCGTAAGGTATCCAGTAAGTGATGGTTGATCTTCTATTGTGGTTACGGCTCGGTGGGTATGAGTTTTATGTTGATATGATGAGTGAGATGAGCTCCAATCATATGTTGTCTAGTGTCTAGCCCTTGAGGTCCTATCTTGAATACGACTTAATGATACTAGTCGTATGGCTTGGTAACAAGTTGGGCAATGGAGTCATATGTTGGGCAGAATATAGTGTCCAAATTTTTATTCTGGTTACGACTGGATGGTACCAGTCGTATGATGTGGTGATGAGTTGGAAGGCCAACTCGTGCCCACTTGCGGGAATTGCTATATTCTAAGTTGGGGGTATTTTGGACATTTCCCCTCTTAACTCCTTTTGACCCCACAACATAAAACATCTTTTTAGACCTCGTTAACCTCCTATTCTCAATCAAACACTCTTAAACATCTCTTAAAAACATCTTTCAAGCTCTTGGTTCAAGAAAAGACCAGGGTTTCTTTAAGGCAATCAATTAAGGATCATAAAGGCGGTTTGTCTCCGTCTTCCTTAGTGTCTAAGGCATGTTAATCCTCCCTCATTGTTAGTTCAACTAAAAACATGTTTAATGGATGGTTTTCATGATATTATTGTGGTATTGCTTGTGTTTTGAAATATATGTTGGGATTTTTGGTTGTTCTTGGTTAGATAATGTTTTTCTTAGGATTTTCATGTTATAATTGTGGTTTGAAAATATGGTTGCATGGGAATGGTCAAATTGATACATGGTTTTATTTTTGGAAATCTTATGCCTTTAATGCCAAATTAACATCAAGATGAATTATCTTCATTATACATTTAGAAAATTATGCTCTTAACTCAATTTATATTAAGTAAACAATTTTATGGATGTCAAATTGTATGTTGACAAGAAACACACATGTGATCATCATATATCGATGCATCATAATATATATCACATGATAGGAGTGGACCACACTTACTAGAACTTGTGACAACCTGTACATTGTATTTATTCAATCACTTTACCTTCGTTCTTATCATCTTTGTAATCATTACTGTACTGTACTGTGACCATTAGGCTGCCTACAGTACATATCAATTGGGATCGACCCATGCTAGGCTTATGCCCCTGGGATACCACCCATAAACACATAAATAGGGATCGACCCATGATAGGCTTATGCCCCTGGGATACCACCCAATAAGAGAGAGCTTCCATCACTTAGTTCAATTAATCTTTGAGATTGTTATTTCGGTCGCCACCACATTTTTGATACTTTGAAACAATGATACATCAATAATAGACATATAAATAGACCATCAATGCAATAACAATGAAGTAACAACTCATTGGCACATCAATGAAACGTTTTGGAGTCATTAATAGCACATGGATCTTGTTTGAGTAACCGGATACCTTATGACATTCATTAGTGCAATAAACATGTAAGATTTGGAAAACAAGTAAGTATTGGAATGTCTTAACATCTTGTAGGGTGGAAACAAGTTCATTGGTAACGTAGGACATCATACAAAATCATTATGGATCACATGTTACTGAATAACTTTGGAAACTTTCTTAATAGAACAACTGTTCACTTTCATGCCAAAGATATGGTATAGAGTATGCTTTACATACCTGACTGTCAACCTTCAATACTAGTCCCAAATGGACTTCTCGTCTTTTCGGATTACTTATCTACAATGAACATATATAGCAATCTAGTATTAGCGACCAAATGTCACAATTCAATTATTTGAATTCACCAAACTAGTGGTTAAGTAGTAAGCCTTAATTACACCATAAAGGGTGTCACTTTAATCCTCTTATACTCCAATTATATTCACATGCCATGCATATTTATACAACATCCTCCAATATCAAGTTTGGATTCATTTATCCTTCCAACCAATCCATTAAACCAAATTGAGCCATAGACATAAATAATCATCAATTCAATAGTATATCACCATATCCACCTTCCATAACTCAATTACCATATCCACCCACCACAATTCAATACAACCAAACCATGCAAAATAGTCCATAACCCTATTTTCATCACCTTTCAATAACAACCAATACATATAATCCTCTATCACACATATACATATGGAAGAGAACAAAGGAAAACAATATTCATACCTTAGAATTCACCTTTTGATTATGCAATCCTGTTTGCACAAATAATAGGTGCCGTTCGAAGCTCTCGAGATGACAAACACAGTTATCGGATTACTTTGGAATTTCTACGGTTGAATCAAAAGTAATTTAAAGGTAAAATTTGGCTAGGGTTTGTTCTTTCTCAATGATTGATGATGAAAATGAGTTTTTGAACTCATATACATGTATATATACACGTATTCCCATCCATAATAGGGAATGACCAAAGTGCCTTTAAAATTTAAATAATGTCAAATCTGTCCTTGGTGGACTATTTTGATAAGCTAAAGTAGATCGACCATAACTCTTTCCTCCGATATCGGATTTGGGTGAAATTGGTATCGTTGGAAATATTTCAAAGGGCTTTCATTTCATATAAAGTAGGCCACCCAGTTCGTCCTGTACAAGGAGTTATGGTCGTTTGAAGTTGACCCTAAAAATCTGTTTTGAGAGGCTGAAGTAAAACGAGTATAACTCCTTACGCAGACGTTGGATTTGTACGAAACCAATTTCATTAGAAAGAAGACTCAAAGATCTTTCTTTTCATAGGTCGCATCTCTCCCAGTTCATTATATTAATGGAGTTATGATCGTTCAAAGTTGACCCAAAAAAATGGCTGGCCTCAGTAGTTTGTGTGCAGGAAATTTTCCTGCACATTTGCTATTCCCACTATCCCGGCCACCGTTTTATAGTTTCGAACGTGCTCGATTATATCCAAAACCTATCCGTTTTTGGAAATCTTTATATCGTTGGAAAGCTTATTCAATAACCTTCGCATGGAACCATCGACGGGCAAATTCCGGTATAAATAAAATAAAAAATTAATTCCATATAAATAAGACCAATACACGTACTTGAATACGCCAATACACGTACTTGAATACGGGGTGTTACACGATTCATTTTTATATTTTAGGTATACCTACGCTTCATTAAAATATGATACGATGATGTGAGAAAATTCAAACATAATAAAATAGGGGTACAGCGGCCTTATTAGTTATTATATATTTGCATAGGTTAATTTTCTATTTTTTAAAAGACAAAGTTAAGATAACAGGTGGAGTCGGGATTTTAAAATTATAGATTTTTTATTACAGTTCCTTTTTTTATGTGTTGGATAAACTTTTTAATTATATAAATAGAGAGTTCGAGTCAAAGTTATTGAATTTGGTTGAATTCATGATCAGGGGCAAAGAAAGATAGGATCGAGTAGGTTCATCTTGACCCTCTTTGATGAAAAATTACATTGTTTAGACATGATTGGCATTATTTATATGTTAAATTGGGTGAAAGTCTTATATTAATTGGAGAATGGATGACAGTTTGCTTATATGGACTTGACCAACCCTCCCCTCATAAACTAACTTTTGGGGTGTGAATTCGTCCAAGTATAATATGTTTATATGTATCAAAGTCAGGTCCATACTATTTGAGCTCCTGGTCCATGCTCTAGTTGGGATCTAAGCGTCAAGGGGTGTTAGAGTGGGTGAAAGTCCCGCTTTGGTTAGTGAATGGACTGACAAATTTATTTATATAGACTTGGACAATCCTTCCTTCATTAGCCAGCTTTTGGAATTAAGTTAAGCTGAGATGTCATATTTATATTTCATGTAGATCTATTAGATGTTAAATCTCATTTGTTTTCTTCGTGTGTTTACTATTTCTATTTTGAACCTTTTAGTGAAAATTCTAGCTCAACCACTATTAATGCCCATGACTACTACACTGGTTGAGCCTAGCTCCCTCGGAGCTAAAGTTTCATAAACGACTCTAGCTACTGACTGTTGTATATATACGTGTGTGTTGTGTTTTCTGTCCTATGATCATTTCTCTTCATTTCATATACAAAGTTAATCCAAACTTGCCACTTTGCCAAAAGAAAAAGAGCACCCTATGGCTGCGCAAGTAGAACCAAAACTTCCCATTATTGAGTTCACAGATGACAACTTCAGTGGCAGCACAACTTCATGGATATCAACATCCCGTGAAATCCGACGTGCGTTGGAAGAGTACGGCTGCTTTGCCGCAGTGTACAAGAAAGTCATGCCAGAACTCCGGGAGGTCATGTTTGATCACTACAAGGAATTGTTTCAACTTCCCTTGGAAACTAAATGCCAAAATACTTCTAATATTCTTGGGTTTAGGTATGGTGGGAATTTTCGTACCATGCCTCTTGCTGAATTTTTTGGCGTCTTTGATGGGGTAACTCTCGACTCAACCAAGAATTTTGCTAATCAGATGTGGCCTAATGAAATCATCAATAAATTTTGGTAGGTTTTTTTATTTATGCGTCTCTTTTCATTTTTCTAGATTTAAATTATACTATAAATTTTATTATTTTCTATGTTATAATTTATTTATTTTATTTTTACTTGACACAAAATTTATGAAAATAAAAAATATTTTTAAATTTTGTGGTCTTAAATTAAAGAGAGGAGCGGCTAAACAAAATTAGTGCCATAAAGTCAAACTTTAACGTTAGACTTTAATTTTTTCAATAATAATATCTTTCATTATTTCAAAAGTCTTCTTTTTTATTAAACGTGATTCATCCCGGCTTCTTTTTTATATTATGCGCGCTTTATTCCGACATAGTAATCATATTTAGTTTATTGAGAGTTAGATTGTATATACGTTGACCAATATCATTTAAATATATTTTTATCATCATATTAATATGATAAATATTTCAACCTATAATACTTTTTGTCGTTTATACATATTTGACATTTAATTTTAATATATTGAATTAACTTAGTCCAATTTAACTCCAAAAATTAATCGAGTTAATTCTCAAAAAGTAAAATGCATCAATCATTTAAGAGGGAAAGAATAAATATTTTGTTGTGCTAAGGCTTTTTTTTTAAGAAAATATATGACATATTATTAAAAATTGGGGCCCCACAAACTTGGGGACCTAAAGCATTGGCTTTAGAAGCCTTATTGTAACGCCCCAAGAACCTATCTCGAGACGTCACATGGTGCTCAAGGCCACATGTGACCTCAAGCTAACCCTCTTAGCCTGTCATCACTTTCAGAACTCATTATAGCGAAAATCATGCTAAGATAAAAAGGAATAACCATGTCATGAACATACTGAAACACGAAGTAATACTGCCTTGTACAAACAAAATACTAAAATCTCTGTACATACTAGTATACTAGTCTGACAAAGCCTTTACTATATAGAACTGAGGATCCATTGGGACAGATCCCCAATTGACTCGTACTGAACGGAAAGCAAACAACCATCTGTTAACAAGATAAAATTGGAGACACGGGTCCTCGAACCATGAGGAATCACCAACCGCAGAAATGTAGATGAAGGTACTCAAAGATTACTGTTGCTGCTGAGACTGAGCACCTAAACCTATATCATGAGGAAATATAGAATACAGAAGAGTATGAGAGTCAGTACTTGGGAATATACTGAGTATGTGGGGGTGGATGCAACATTTTTAAATAATATCATAAATGTATAAGAAAATCATTCATGCTGATAATAATAACTCTCTTCGCTTGAATTATCTAAAACATCATTTCCGTAAGTCATTAGTAATAACATATGCTTCATAAATCTCATAAATCATTTAACTCAACTCAAACTCTTTGACTCATGACGTAGAGTGACTCAGTAACTCATGGTACTTAGATCATTATGGACGTAGGAGTTGCTTATAACCGACATAACTACACCATGTGAGCCGCATAGAGTCCAACGTTTTGACCTCCTAAGGAGAGAACCACATTGGTGAGGGTGTCATACTCTTGCTAGGGAGTACAACCTCAATCTCGTTATCATAATCTCATACTCGGCATCTGGCCCAAAATTATCAACATCAATCCTACGGTGGCACGTAGTTTCAGAGAAATACCATATTTTCCGCTCGGTACTAAATACTCCTCCCAGGCTCAGCTCAGAACGCATTAGGAAATCCACCTTAATCAATATCAACTCATGGGTCTATTTTAAAGACCAAAACATATATATATATATATATATATATCATCTACAAATCATAAACATCTTGTGGATTCCTAACCCGACTCAACTCAACACAATCTTTCTCAACATTAAGTACATTTACTTTTCGAATCATTTTCAAATATCAAAGCTTCAAGGAAACATCATAGGACTAATTCTTGACTTTCAATATCAAATATCGATATCTATTCAATAGTCAAATTTCTCATGGAAAGGAGTAACTAATGAAACTTGTCTTAAATCGCTTAGAAATCATCAATACGTAATGACAATATACAACTCATGGAATAAATTCTCAATTTAAGAAACATGATGGTGAAATAATGATAAATATCAAACTTATTCAACTCAAATCTCATAAATCATAAATAAAGAAATTTGGGTGTAAACCCACTTGCAAAATCATGTAAATCAATAATAGAAAGTAATTCTTTAGGCACAAGAACGAAAGAAGTGTTCTTGTTCAAGCCCCACATACTTTGAATTATAATTTTTGGAGATGTAGAAACTTGTTTGGAACTTCTTACATTTTTTAGCTAAGATCCTTGATGCCTTTGACTAGGGAAGCTTAATTCTTGGACAACTTGGAGAAATCTATGGAAGATCCTTGAATTTCTTGGAAGGAGTTTTGATTTTTGGGTTGAGAGAAAACCCTAGTTTTCTAGAAAATTCTTAGAGAAATTGGAGAGAAATAAGAGAAAATGATCTTCTCCTCACTACTTTGATGTATATATATAAGGCAACAAGGAGCGAAAATGACCAAAATGCCCTTTTGAAAAAGCTGAAATTCGCTGATCGGGGCCTGTGATGGTCGATCTGACGGTCCACCAGATCATCCGTCACTCGAGTGCCAAAATTAAAACGTTCTGCCTCGACGTGACGGTCAAAGTGACGGTCCGTCAGGAAACTGATGGACCACTAAGCCTTCCGTCACTCGAGGGCCAGAAACGATGCATTCTGTCTCAACCTGACGGACCCCTTGACGGTCCGTCAACTTTTGACGGTCTACCATCTTGACCGTCACACGGTGACCAGGAAGAGGGGTCACTGCCTTGGCTTGACGGGACACTTGATGGTCCACTAAGGACCTGACGGTCCACCAGGTCAACCGTTAGACCTGGGCGATCTGATATCGCTGAGTAAAACGGCTATAACTCCCTCGTCCGAAGTTGGTTTTCAATGAAATTGGTATCGATGGAAATCTTATTCAATGCTCTACATGACAAAAAGTAGAAATTAGAGAAATATAACATGGTTTAAACATCAATCACTTTGGAAGTCATACATATCCACTCAAAAGACGGATTTAGGCTTAAGAACGATCGGGGTGTTACACTTATCCTCCGGTAGGCCTTGATTAAAGATATGACAAATATATCAGAATATTATTTAAGATCTATTTGGAAAGCCATTTTGAGAACTGAATTTTGTGTAACTGGTGTAATTACACTGTTTGACATGCTTAGTTAATCATGTAATTACTTGGTCAACATGTAATTGAGTGTAATTGACAGTTGGTAATTACACTCTCCAATTCACAGGAAGGGGCTAGGAATTGCTGGCAAAGTGGTTACTTTTTAATTTCTTCATTTTATTTTTATTTTTATTTTTTTGTTTGAATTTATTTTTTATCTTTCTATAATTTTTAATTCTTTTTTATAATTATTCTAATATTTTTAAAACACATATTTTTTTTAGTTTTGTTATTTATTTTTCATTCTCATTTCTCAACGTTTACTTCTTTTGATTTCATGCAATTATTCGTATTATCTATTTTTTATTTATTTTATGTTTATTTTTTTTATTTAGCATAATTTTGTTACTATTCTATTTTTTAAAAATAAAAGTAGAATTCTTCATTGATCAAGGCTATAGACTTACGTTTACTTTTTCTTTGAATAAATTTATGTATGTTATGTTGAAATTTGGCATAAGAGTATTGTGTTAACTTTTTTGTTTTAAATTTTGAACTCATGTTATATTTTTAGTTTCAATGTATCTGTTTTACTAGTATTAGTTTGATATTTCACATTGCAAGTCATTCATTTTTTAAGTTAGAATTGATAGATTATCTTTTTTATCAAATATTTTGATAATTTTATGACATTATATTTATAATATTAATTTTTTTTTGTCAAACATGCAATTCATGATGTTCATAAAAACCTTGTACTTTTAATTTTTATTATTAATTTAATTAAAATATGCTAATTTAAAAAATATAAACCAATTATTTTTTTAATAATATCAGTTGAGAACAATTCTCTCTCTCTTTCTCTCTCTCTCTGTCTATCTATATATATATATAGATATAAATTTAATATCAATTATTAAGACCCTTATTTGTCTTATATAAATTTTTAATTTTTGATACTTAAATTTTATTTTTAAAAAATAATTTAATCATGTGATTACATTTGTGCAATCAAACAATGCTCTTGCACATTGTGGCAAACAAACCGGCCGTCTTAATTACTAGATTGGTAATTACTACCTTAGTAATTACAACAATTCTAATTATCAAGTAACTTTTCAAACAATCATTTAATCTTATAGTATTAAACATACCATGTGAAAATTGCGAAACTCAAAAGTTTCTAAAAAGAAGTAGAGACATTATTTTTTAAAAGGACTAAAATAAAAGGTTGAACAAATAAATTGAAACTCAGGAAGCAATATTTTAAAATGCACTCTACTTTTCATCATATTGACATGATAAGATTTTTCATTTATACTAGTTTTCGTAAAACTTTTTAATATTCAAATTTGAGTTTTAAAATATTGAGTTGATTATTTAATTACATATAGCTTTAAAAATTAGTCAGATTTATTTTCGAGAAGCGATAGAAGTAACATAAAATTTAAGTTGAGGAATTTTTTAACCCCTTCCTAATAACTCTTATCTGTTTTCGCCCACTTGGTGATCCAAATGGACTATCTTACTATTGAAGGTGGATGATATGATTGTCATTTGAATAAACCCATTTATTAAATTGAGCAAGTATATATATAGATGTGTGTGTGTGTGTGTATGTATGTATATTCATTCCCGTTTTGTTTTATAGGCATATGACAATGTTTGTGTTACGATCCGAATCGGGGCCTGGCAGTGACGAGTATCTCAAGTCCCACGTGGATGGGAGATCACCCCCTGAACCTAATCAAATCAAGTACACCACACCCCAAAGTAGGCTGAATTTCGAACATATAACAAGATAAGAGAATATTAATTTAAAGACATTATAATAAGTCTACAACAAAACCAACCGATTATGGTATCAATGCTAATACCAACACCAATATCAATACCAACATCGCCCATGCCAACAGTAATCTGAAAAAGCCTCTAATCAAAACCAACAAATATCCTGTCGGGAAATGCCCCCGACTATAACCAAAAACTAAATCCAGGGGAATAGTAAAAATGTAAAGGAAACCATAAACATGAAATGGGGTCTTCCGAAGTATGGAAGCTCACCACTTCAATCTAACTCGCTAGCTGATCCCAAATCCAAGTCATTCAGTAGGAGGAGTAGAAGTATGTCCAGTTCCTCTATCGCGTAGGAATACAACGTCCAAAAACGGTTAGCGGGGTGAACACTAGAATTCAACTTGGGGATAAAGATAACATAATGATATATCAATACTTTAAAATCATTCAAAATCAGTGCACGTAATCAAATGCAGAAACATATATATATATATATATCACATGCTGGGATATGGGCCCTAGCTCTTACCCATTGGTCGGGCCCCAATGCATGTAGCCACACAAATTGGAGAATAATCTCATATATATGCACATGGGGGACTCGAACCCTCCAACATATACCAAGGTGACTTTAGCACCTGATCATATAATGATTTACGGGGAACTCAAACCTCCCTAATCATGAAATAATAATAAGGGGGACTCGAACCTCCCTGGTCACTTTGACACCTGCGTCAGCAAATGCGGTTTTCAGTATTGCTCACTCGGGTCTCTACTTTTACTACTCAGCTACACAATCCTTGTTAAAGTCTAATTAAAAAAATTGTCACACATTCCTATTTATTTAAACACATTCCACATTAAGGCATACAATGTTGGTATCTCCATACTAATTACACTTTCAAGGTAACACATCATGCCAAAACAGTTTTCATTAACTTGAAGAGAACAACTCCCTTTGTTCTTTAGTACACATTGGGGAACACCGACTCCCTTTGTTTGTTAAATCATACCATTGTATTTCAAATACTTCTTTATATTATGCAATAGTTCAAGACTAGTTTAATTTTATAAATTTTCATAGTTCTCATAATTAAAACTAATTTCACATTAAGGGGTTGGGATTATAACCACTTCAGAAGTCTTAAGTTTGGGAAAATCACAATTTCCAAGTTCATTCACCATACTCATGAACCCACAAGTTCAAAACCATATTAAAAGTATGAAAATCATAAATATAAACCAAGAGAATCATTGTTCAATTCGTAACATTAAAAAACCCCAACCTTTGTTTTCAAAACCAAACATTAACTTATGAACAATACTTTAAATCACATGCCTTTGCAAAATTAATAATAAGGAAAGACTAACATGCCTGAATCCTGAAGATTTATGAAGAGAAATCAACCCTTGAGCCCTTAGATGACGAAATTGGTGAACCCCTAGCTTGACTTTGTTGAGAAGATTTAGAGAGAGTGTTTAATCCATTAAAGTGTTGAATGAATGCCCCAAAAGTGTTTTATGGACATAGGGTCTAAAGGGTTTTAACTGGAAAATGTCTAAAGTGTCCCAACTTAAAAGCTGGAAAAGTATCGTCTTTGGTTACGAGTCAACCCCTTGACTCGTAGCCACACCTTACGACTCATGACCATAAGTCGTAACTAGGACAATCTCCAGGACCCCCAACAATGTTATCCTTACAACTCAACCCACCAAATCGTAACATGACCCTATGAATCGTAGGGTCCTACTCGTGAGCAACACATAAACCAAATAAATTGAAAACTGGACATCCAACAATTTGAATCTATGACTCGTGACATATCCTTACGGCTCTTAGTGAGTCACTCGTACTCAGAGCAGAATCAAACCTCAAACTTAATAGTTTAGGTATGACTCATCCCAACGAGTCGTCAAGACACCCTCTGACTCAGAGGGTCCAGTTGTAACTAAGGCAGTGAACCCAAAACTCAAGAAATTTTCAAGGGACAAAATCTGACATGTTTCAATTCTCCCCCACTTGGATCATTCATCCTCTAATGATGGGACAAGGCAATTACTAGCACGATTTGACTATATATTCCCCAACTCTTACCTTTAACAAACTCATAAAATAAAGATGCCAAGGAAATCAATATTTTCTTTAACAAAGTCATAAAACAAAGATGTTAAGAATAACATATACCTTACACACGATTATCTGGAGTGAAAAACAAGGATGGATACTTGGACTTCATGTCCTCTTCGGCTTCCCAAGTAGCCTCTTCAACCTTGTGGTTCCTCCATAGAACCTTTACCAAAGCTACATCCTTTATCCGCATCCAACAAACTTACCGATCCCAAATCTCAATCGGGACTTCCTCATACAATAAGGAATCCGAAATACCAATATACTTGATTGGCACAATCAGCGATGGATCACCCACACACTTTCTCAACATTAACACATGGAACACCGGTTGAATGGAGCTCAAACTAGAAAGAAACTCCAATTCATATGCAACACTACCAACCCTCCTCAAAACCAAGTACGGGCCAACATACCGGGGACTGAGCTTCCCTCTCTTACCAAACTGCATTACTCCCTTCATGGGAGATACCTTTAAGAATACCCAATCACCAACCTCAAATCAAACTCCCTATGCCTCATATCCGTATAGGACTTTTGGCAACTTTAGGTAGCTTTAAGTCTATCCCGAATTACCTTCACCTTCTCCATCACTTAGTGAACCAAATTTGGGATAAACATCTCCGCCTTACCAACCTCGAATCACCTAATAGAATACCTATACCTTCTACCATACAATGCCTCAAACGGAGTCATCGTAATACTAGAGTAGTAGTTGTTATTACATGAAAACTCTATAAGAGGCAAATGATCAACCCAACTACCATCATAGTCAATCACATAAGCCAGAAACATACCTTCTAATTTCTAGATAGTTCTTTCTGCTTGCCCATCTGACTATGGGTGGAAAGAAGTACCGAGGCTCACCTTAGTTCCCAACTCTCTCTAAAATGAATGCCAAAAATACGATGAGAATTGAGCACCGTAATCTGACATAATAGAAATACGCGCCCCATAAAACTTTACAATATCTTGGAGGAACAACCCCGCATAATCCTTTGCCGAATAATTAGTCCTCACTGGCAAGAAGTGAGCAGACTTGGTCATCCTATCCACCATGACCCAAATCGATCAAACTGATTCCGAGACCGAGGAAGACCAGTAAAGAAATCCATATTAATTACTTCCTACTTCCACATAGGCAACTCAATCTCTTGAGTCAACCCACTGGGCCTCAAGTGCTTAACCTTCACTTATTGATACACCATGTATTTAGCCACAAAATTAGCCATATCACACTTCATATTGTTCCACCAATAGATCTTCTTAAGATCATGATACATCTTGGTTGAACCATGATGAATGACATAATGCGACTCATGAGCCTTAGCTAAGATTCTCTCTCTCAATCCATCTACAACGGAAACACATAACCTGCATTGGTACCTCAAGATACCATCACCACCAATCTAAAAAACTACAACCTTTTGCGACCCATATCCCCCCTAATCTTTATTAAGACAGGATCCAGAACCTGTTTCTTCTTTATTTTAGCAAAAAGGAATGACTTTGCCACCTCCTTCATGAACACACCACCATCCTCAGAGTCTAAGAGACGAACTCCAAGGTTAGACAAATGGTAAATATCTTTCACTAATTTTTGCTTATCTTCATCCACGTGAACTAGACTCCTCATGGATAACCTACTAAGAGCATCAGAAACCATATTAGATTTACCAGGGTGATAGTGGAGACTCATGTCGTAGTCTTTCAGCAATTCAAAGCACCTCCTCTGTCTGAGATTTAACTCTTTCTAAGTGAACACATATTGCAGACTCTTATGATCAGAAAAGATATCTACATGAACTCCATACAAATAGTGATGCCAGATCTTTAATTCGAACACCACAGCCAATAACTCCAAGTCATGAGTCGGGTAATTCTTCTCATGGACTTTTAACTGCCTAGAAGAATAGGCCACCACCCTCTTTGTTGCATCAACACACAACCAAGTCCCACACGGGACGCATCATAATAGACAACAAAATCATCAATGCCTTCAGGTAGAGTCAAAATTGGAGTTGAAGTCAACTTATCTTTTACCTTCTCAAAACTACCCTCACAAATATCGAACCATAAAACTTCACCTTCTTCTGAGTCAACTTAGTCAATGGGGCAGCTATAGTCGACAAACTCTTCATAAATCTCTAATAGTAATCGGCTAAACCCAAGAAGCTCCGAATATTAGTTGGAGTCGTGGGCCTAGGCCACTTCTTAACCACTGCACTTTTTGTGAATTCACCATAATCCTTTCACTAGAAATGACATGACCCAGAAAAATAACAACCTTCAACCAGAATTCATACTTCAAAAACTTAGCATACAAATGTTGATCTTTCAAGGTTTGCAACACAATACGGAGGTGTTTATCATAATTCGCCTTACTCTTAGAATACACCAGAATATAATATATAAACACGATGATGAACAAATTCAGAAACTGGCAGAAGACCCTATTCATCAAGTTCATGAATGTTGTCGGGGCATAAGTCAAACCAAAAGATATGACTAAGAACTAATAATGATCATACCACATTTGGAAGGCAGTTTTATCGATATCCACTTCCCTAATGTTTAGCTGATGGTAACCAAAACCTTAGATAAATATCTTGCACCCTAAACTTGGTCAAATAAATCATCAATCGGAGGAAGAGGATACTTATTCTTCACCATAACCTTTCCAACTAATGGTAATTGATGCATATTTGAAGGGAACCATCCTTCTTACGCATGAACAAAATAGGAGCACCCCACGGACACACACTAGGATGGATAATTATCTTGTCAATAAGGTTTTTTAACTATTTCTTAAGCTTCTTTAACTTAGTCGGAGCCATTCTATATGGAGGATAGAGATAGGATGAGTTGTCAGAACAAGGTCAATCCCAAAATCAATCTACCTATCAAGAGGGATACCAGGAAGATCATTAGGAAAAACCTTGGGAAATTCACTAACCACGAGAATGGATTGTAATGAAGGACCCTCCGAGTTAGAATCTTTAACCCAGACCAAATGATAGAGACATCCCTTGGAAATCAACTTTAGGACTCTAAGATGTGATATGAATCTTCCCTTAGGTTCTAGAGAACCCTCTTTCCATTAAATGAATGGAACATTAGGAATTTAAACACGCCCATATGGATTTGACAATCTAAGGAGGCATAGAACAAATACAACCAGTCCATCCCCAATATGACATCAAAATTAATTATTTCTAACTCTATCAGGTCTATAAGAATTTCTTTACCACCAATAGATACCACACAACCCCTATAGACTCTTCTAGCAACCACAGAGTCACCAACTAGGGTAGAAACATAAATAGGATCAGGGATACACTCAGGATTAAAACCAAAATATATAGCCACAAATAGGGTCACAAAAGAAAGTGTAGACCCCGGATCAAGCAAGCAATACACATCACGAGAAAAAGTTGTAACATACCAGTGACAACATCGGAAGATACCTTAAAGTTCTGGCGAGTAGCAAGAGTATACAAGATATTTTGGACAGTACTGGTACTAGAAGAAGATGTAGCACCCTTTGGTGCAGAAGCTGATAAAGTGGAAACAGAAATCTTATTTGCCTCCGAAGCAACCTTAGAAGGAGAATCCCTCTACTAGTGACCACTCTGACCATATTTGAAACACCTTTTTCTCCCCTTTTCATAAAACCCATGATGTACCTGCCTACAGAATCTATAAGTAGGATATGATAGAGTGGGATGAGCCCTACCAACCTCAGATTGGGTGTCTTGCGCCCTAAACCCACTTTCATACTAAGATTTTACTTCTTCTTAGACCACTTTCCACCATCTCTACCACCCTGCTGCTGACCTTCACCCTGGTCAGAAAATCTAAACTTCTTATTATGCCTCTTCTCAATTTCAACTTGTTTCTTCTTCTCTACCTCAACCTGTTGTATATACACAACCAATATAGATATGCCCATATCCTTATTCAATAGGGAAGCCTTACTCTCCAAAATCAAATCACGAGATAACCTATAAGCAAATTTTCTTATTCTAGCCCTCACGCTAGATACTAACATAAGAGCATATCGGGACAACTGATGAAATTTCAAGGAATACTCCTTGAACTTCTTCCTGCCTTGTTTAGATTAACAAACTCTTCCATTTTGCCTCCCTTAATTCTTGAGGGAAGAAGCGGTCCAGAAAAGTACTAAAGAAATCATCCTAGAGTGCAAATTTGGCATTATCTCCCCTAGACTGGTCCCATTCCTCCTACCATTGGTATGGTACATTCTTCAGTAGATAGGTAGCAAATTCTACACCTTTTATATTAGTATAATGTATAACGCGATGGATCTTTTCCATCTCATCAATGAAACCTTGAGGATCCTTTTCAACCTTTACACCAGTGAACACAAAAGGGCTCAACCTCATAAACTAGATAATCTTTATAGACTCAGAAGATGGAGTAACAGAAGCTACACTCTCAGACTGAGAAGCTACTAACTGAGCCAACAAATAAATGGACGAAAGAAATTCTGCACTTAACATATCAGCTTGAGGAGATCGAGGAGGACTAGAGGGGATCAGTGGAACTCTAGGAAGGCAATTAGGAACTAGATCTTTAGACAGGGTCTATGCCACATAAGCAGGGCGTGCCCCATCAGCATTGTCCTCAAGTGGGACAGAGGCGTTTCCATGAGCATCAGATTATCTGGAAGGCATGATTTGAAAAGCAAACAACTGGGAATTAGAAAGACTCAAGACCTTAGACTCTATGGCTTGAAATAGAACAACAATAAAGGAAAATATTTCTAAATGTCTTGTAGTCTCTCCCTTATAAGTGTGGTGCACTACGCACCCATAAAAGAGACTCTACTCAACATGACTTTATCAGACACCCAATGACACTAAACCTAGGATCTAATCCTACCTTTGTCATGACCCAAACTGGGGTCTGACTGTGACAGGCATCTCAAGTCCCATGTGGATTGGAGATCACCCCCTGTACCTAACTAAACCAAGCACACCACACCCCAAAGTAGGATAAAGTTCAAACATATAACAAGATAAAAAATATTAATTTAAAGACATTATAATAAGTCTACTACCAAACTAATTGATACTGGTATCAATGACAATACCGATACCAACATCGATACCAATATCGATACCGCTCATGCCAAGAGTAGTCTGACAAAGCCTCTGATCAAAACTAATGAATATCCAATCGGAACATGTCCCAAACCATAGCCAAAAACTAAATTCAAAAGAATAGTCAATATGCAAAAGAAATGACAAACATGAAATGGGATCTTCCAAGGTATGAAAGCTCACCACTTCCATTTGACTCGTTAGCTGATCCCGAATCTAAGTCATTCAGTAGGAGGATTAGAAGTATGTCATGTTCCTGCATCGCATGGGGATACATCATTCGAAGACGGTTAGCGGGGTGCATGCTAGCCTGTAACACGGGGATAAGTATAATATAATGATATGGTTAATTGTTTAAAATCATTCAAAAATAGTGCATGTGATGAAATACAGAAACATATATATATATATATATATATATATATCATATGCCGGGATAGGGGACAAGTCTTAATATGCGTTTAAAAACCTTAGCCTAGATTGTGTAGCTCAACCGTCACATAATAGTACCCACAAACTATATTGGCCTTAGTTCTCACCCCCTGGTCAGGCCCCAGTGGGTGTAGCCGCACAAATCGGAGAATAATCTCAAATATATCCACATGGGAGACTCAAACCCATTAACATATACCGAGGTGACTTTAACACCCGATCATATAATGATTTATGGGGATATCAAACCTCCCTAATCATGAAATATATTAAGGGGGACTCAAACCTTTCTGGTCACTTTGACCCCCGCGTCAGCAAATGTGATTTTCAATATTTGTTGCTCGGACCTCCACTTTCACGACTCAACTGCACAACCTTTATTAAAGCCTAATTAAAACAATTGTAACACATTCCTATTCATTTAAACACATTACACATTAAGGCATACAATGTTGGTATCACCATACCAACTACAGTTGCAAGGTAACACATCATTCCAAAATAGTTTCCATTAACTTAGGGAGAATAACTCCCTTTGTTCATTAGTACATATTGGGGAACACCGACTCTGTTTATTCATTAAATTATACCGTTGTATTTCAAATACTTCTTTATATTATGCAATAGTTCAGAAGACACAAGTTTAATTTGGGAAAAATCACAATTTCCTAGTTCATTCACTATACTCATGCACTCATAAGTTCAAAACCAATTTCCTAGTAAATAACACCAGATGTTTTATACTGGTTGGAACCTCTAATAGGTCTTACTCTAGTCCCCTTGGGTTGTAAAGGATTCTACTAGTTCTTTGTGAATAAAATTAAAGTACAAGACTGAGTCATGTTTTTTGGCTTTGACTCACACTCTTTTCTTTCTTTCTCACTTTGATACAATGTCTCACCAACTATGTATTTATTTTCTCTCTTTTTTTGTACACAATAAATTTTTCAATGTTTATATAGTAGTGATTGAACTACTATTATCCGTTGGAAGCTAGAAGAAAATCCAAAGAATTTTTCTTTTTAGGAAAATAAATTAGGAATATTCTATTTTCAAGAATAATTAAGGACTAATAGGAAAATATAAGTATAATATATATAGGAGAGAGAGATATGAAATTTCCATGATTTAAGAAAACCATTTAATGCAGAAGATCTTTCTCCTCTTCGGGAATGTCATGCCTCTTGATAGTATCTTCTGAGGAGATTTTCTTCAATCTATTTAGAATAATAAATCTTTATCTTTTTGTGGAATACCTCTTGATATATTAGGAAAAGATATTCTTTTGACAATCCTTTTTTTAATGCATAAGTCCCATGATTTATGCACCTTAGTAACTGTAACAATTTTTCTTTCCTGCTTGAGAGATGCTTTTCCTTTTTGAGAGTTTGAAAAGGGATCTTTTTGATTACTCTTTTACTAAATTTCTACAATCAAATCAAACTCTGTATCATTCATCAAAACTTAACATTATCAATTTCTTTTTTTCGATGGATCACAAAAATTAGAATACTTTACTGTTTAGGTTCTCCCCCTAAATGAGTGATGTTGTCTTTCCCTGTATGATTAGAATAAATACACTATTCTCCCCCTTTTATCGTTAATAAAAAATAAGACAGAAAGTACACAGAAATAAAATCAACTCAAGTAACTTTGTGGTTTAAAAGGTTTTACAATTATGTCAAGAGGTTTTCTGAGTAAATAAAATCTTTCTTCCAGCAAAGGTTTAGTAAAAATATCAGTTAATTATAAAGCGATGCTCATAAAAGATAGTTCAATATCTTCTTTTAAAATATGATCTCTAATAAATTGATGCTTAACATCAATATATTTTACTCTAGAGTGATGTACAAGATTTTTAGATAAGCAGATAATACAAGAGCTATCACAAAATATTTTGATATGGTTAAAACATAGATTATAATCACTGAGTTAATGAGACATTCAAAGAATTTTCTCACAACACAGTCCAACTATAATATATTTTGATTCAGAAGTAGATAAAGAAATACAATTTTGTTTCTTTCTATTTCATGAGACAAGAGATTTTTTTATGAATTGGCTAGTACTGCTGGTGCTTTTTCTATATACTTTATCACCGTCATAATCTGCATTTGAGAAACCTTTTAAAACAATATTAGTAGACTTAGGATACCATAATCCATAGGAGCTTGTGCCACTAAGATATCCGATAATATGTTTACAATAGTTGAATAAGCTTCTTCAAGAGCTCACTGAAACCTGGCATATTTACATACACTTAAAAGAATGTCAAGTCGACTGGCTGTAAGGTATAAGTGTAAACCAATGATGCTGTGATAGTTGATTTTATCAACATTTTTTCCATCTTCACATGACTCTAGAACACATGTGGAACTCATAAGAGTATTGAATGGTTTGGCATTTCCATCTCAAATTTTTGAATGAGATCTTTGGTGTACTTACCTTGGGAGATGAACGTACCCTCAATAGACTAATGGATTTGTAATACCAGGAAGAGTAATAATTCTCCCAACATGCTCAATTCAAATTCACTTTGCATTAGATCAGAAAATTTCTTGCACAAAACAACATTAGTACTTTCAAAGATAATGTTGTCAACATAAATTTGAATGATTAAATTTTCAGAGGAAGTTCGTTTGATAAATAAGGTAGCATCAATTTTTCCTCTTGAAAAATTATGTTTAATAAGAAAGTTGCTCAGTCTATCATATCAAGCTCAAGAAACTTGTTTTAAGCCATATAGAGCTTTTGAGAGTTTAAAAACATAATATGAAAATTTTAAATTTTCTAGACCAAGGGGTTGTTTCAGAAAAACTTGTTCATCAATAAGCCATTCAAAAAGGCACTTTTCACATTAATTTAGAATAAGTTAAACCCTGTATAAGAGGCATAAGCAAGCAAAATTATAATAGATGAGCTTTATTTCACACAACTTTACCTAATTCATCCATTATATTTTTGAACACCCATTTAGTTCCAATAATGAAGACATTCTCTAATTTTAGAACAAAATTCCACACATTGTTTTGTCAAACTGCTCAAGCTCTTCTTTCATTACCTTTACCTAACAATCATCTTCTAAAGCTTTATTGACTTTCTTTGGTTCAAGTTGGGATATGAGAGCTATATTTGTATTTCTTCTACTGGAAGATCTTGTTAGCATTCCTTCTTTTGGATTTCCAATAATAAATTTCTTTGGATAATTAAGCTCGCTTCTCAATTTATTTGGAATTGCTTTATGTTTAATTTGATCATTCAAAGGAGTAGCAGGCTAGTTAGTTTTAGCACTAGTTGACTTGGAGGAGAAATCATCTTTAGTGAAAGGTGGTTTGTTAACTTGTACTTGTTCAATCTCATCATTACAAAGCTAACATTCTTCAGACAATGATTAGTATCATCATATACAGATTCTTCAGTGCAAAGAGTACTTTTATTGAAAATTCTATATGATCTACTAGAGTTAGACTATCACATAAAAATACATTCATCACTTCGTGAATCAAACTTACCAATATTGTCTTTGTCATTCTTATAAAGAAAACATTTTAAGCCAAATGCATGAAAGCACCCAATGTTGGGTCTTTTGTTGTCCGAAGCTCATATGAAGTTTTTTTCAAAATAGGTCTAATGAGACACCTATTTAAAACATGACATGCAGTACTAACAACTTCTATCCAAAATTTATGTAGTAGAAAGTGTTCACAGATCATGGTTTGAGCCACGTCTTGAAGCATTCTATTTTTTAATTCAATCACACCATTTTGTTGAGGGGATCTTGGAGCAGAAAAGTTATGAGAGTATCCATGAGTATCATAAAAGATTTTGAAATCTTTGTTCTCAAAATCTCCTCCATGATCACTTCTAATGACATAAATGCAGTAACCTTTGTCTCTTTAAACCTTTTCATAGAAAACTTTAAAATTCTGTAAGGTATTATATTTATTAGCTAAAAACATGACCCAAGTAAATCGATAATAATCATCAATAATCACAAAATCATACCTTTATCACCAATCCTAGCAGTTCTAGTAGGACCAAACAAGTCCTTATGAAGTAGCTGAAAAGGTTTAGTATTGAAAGAAATAACTTTAATAGGAAAAGAGTTTCTAGTTTGCTTACTAAGCTGGAAGGCATCACAAATATGGGTCTTTTTGAAATCAAAATTTAGAAGTACAGTCACAAGTTCATGCTTGACTAATTTTTCAATATGCCTTATGTTTACATGGCTAAATTTTTTGTTTCAAATCCATGGATCCTTAGAGATGGATACATGAAATATATGTCCTTCTGTCTTTTTTATGGAGTCTAGAACATACATATTTTTGTGTTTGTTTTCAACAAGAATCTGCCTTTTAAGTTTTTAAATTATGCACCCCTTTTTTAAAACCTTACCTCTAATCGAGCATCACACAACTGACTGATACTCAACAGGTTGTACTTTAAGTTTTTGATTAAACGGACATTAGTAATGTCACATGAGTTATTAAAGGAGATAGTACCAATACCTATTACTTTACCTTTAGAGTTATCTCCAGAGCTGATGTCACCTCCATCAAAATCATCTATTGTCTCAAATAGATTTTTGCTTCCAGTCATATGATTTGAATATTCACAGTCAAGATACTATTTTCTTTTGAATTTTGAGTGTAGTTCTTGCAAAATAGTTATCTCACTTATTTCTAGATATCCAAGCATTCTTGGATCCCTTGGGGTTAGTCATTAAATATGTTGATTCAGTTTTGATCTCCAAATCCATCTACCAGGATTTTTAAAGCAAAATCTGTAGTTGTAATAATTATGACCAAGCTTTCCACAGTGATAACAAGAAGTCTAGTATTGATCAGTGGTTGTATAGTAAGTATCATGACTGTGACTGTATCTTCTAGTCGACTAACTTGATTTAGTTGACCTCTGAGATTTATCATAGCTATAGTACTTTTTATGAAAGTTATTAGGATTATTCTAGCTTCCTTTGGTTGACTTACTCGAACTAGTTGACCGTTGAGATCCTTCATAGCTATAATATCTATTATTATGTTTACCATTATTAGTTTTATCAGTTGACTTAGCTATGCTAGTCAACTAATTTGACTTAAGAATACTATGACTGTAAGATTTTTCAAAACTGTTAATTTTGATTTTTAAATCATCAACTTGTTTCTGTAAGTAATCTTTTTCGATTTTACAAACTTCAAATTTAAGTTCTCAGTCTCTTCTTTCTCTTAATAAAGCTTTTTTTTCTTTATGAACTTTATTTAAATCTGCTATGGCAAGATCCAGTAAATTTTAAAGTTTTAAGCATTCATTACAGGAATTAGTTCTTACCTGGTTGGATTCTCCAATCTCCATGAAACAATAGTCTCCAGTATTATCATTTTTATGGTCTGATTGTTTTTCATCCAGAGCAACTGGATACCTTTTGATTTCCTTTTAAAGGTCCTTTTCTAACTTTTAGACAATTAGAAGCAATATGATCATATCTATCACAATTATAGCACTTACCTTTATTCTTTTTTTTTTATCAGCGTGTTATTTTTCTTATGAGTAATTTGATTTTCCTTTTCTTTGATTCCTAAATTTTTTGTAATTTTTAGCAACTGTCCTTGTGATGAGAGCAAGTTCATCTGTATCATCTTTTTCTTTATCTGTAGCTTTAAAGGCCATAGTTTTCTTCTTTTCATCCTATTATTAGTCCTTCTTATTTAGGTGAGATTTTGCAAAGGCAATAAGGTTTCCTCTGACTTCATCATAGGTCATGTTATTAAATTTCATGCTTTCAAGAGACACAACCTTAGAAAGCCACCGATGAGGCAAACTTCTAAGAATTTTTGTAATTTAATTTGCCACAGGATAGGTTTATCCAACGACTTTGAATTCTCCAATAATTTTTCCAAACCTGACAAATGTTTCTTAAATGGATTCACCATTCTCCATCTTGAAAAGTTCATAGTCATAAACTAATAAACTTACAAGAGTTTGTTTGACCTTCTCAGTTATTTCATAGTGTCACTTTCAACTTTTCTCGTATTTTTTTGGCAGTTTCACAGCATGGGATCTTCTCATATTCTTCACTATTGATTGCATTGTATAGAACAGTTTTTCCCTTAGAGTTAATATGAATGACCTTCATTTGTTCATCAGTGTAATCTTCCAAGGATGGAATGCTCTCAGTAGATTTCTCACCATCTTTTGATTTCTTTTCATCTTTTTCTTTATTTGTAGAGATAATTGGAAGATCACCAGGTTTGATTACTATCTAAACTTTGACATTATAAGACTTGATGAAAGTCTCCATCCTTATTTTTCAATGACAAAGTGTTTTCCATTAAAGTAAGATGGTCTAGTTTTGGATGTCCCTTCAGATAACAAAGCTCCAACAACAGTTTGTGCCATGATCTTTTCTCACTTATTATTAAGAAAATACTCTTAATTCCTTGCTCTGATACCAATTAAAAGTTGTAAGGGAGGGGTGAATTACTTCTTTTTTTTTATCAGATAGTCGACTTTTTTCGACAGACATCGACTATTGGTTGCAGTAATAAAATCTTCAAAAAATAAAATATTAAAGGTAAATAACACCAGATATTTTATATTGGTTGGAACCTCTAATAGGTCTTACTCTAGCCCCCTTGGGTTGCAAGAAATTCTACTAGTTTTTATGAATAAAATTAAAGTACAAGATTGAGCTAAGATTTTTAGCTTTGACTCACACTCTCTTCGTTCTTTCTCACTTTCATACAATGCTTCACTAACTATGTGTTTTTTCCTCTCTATTTGAGTATACAGTAAACTTGTAAGAGAATACAATGTTTGAGTAAATTAGAGAAAAGAACTAGAGAATGTTGAGACAAGTGTATATCTCTTCCTTTGACTTTCAATGCTTATATAGTAGTGATTGGACTACTACTAGCTGTTTAAAGCTAGCAGGTAACCCAAAGAATTTTTCTTCTTAGGAAAATGAATAAGAAATATTTAATTTTCAAGAATAAGGACTAAAATAAAAATCTAACTAAGTCCAATATATATAGGAGAATGAGATGAGACAGTTTCATGATTTAATGCAGTAAATCTTTCTCCTTTCCTGGAATGTCATGCCTCTTGATAGTATCTTCTGAGGAGATTTTCTTCAATCTATTTAGAGCAACAAATCTTTCACTTTTTGTGGAATACCTCTTGATATATTAGGACAAGAGATTCTTTTGACAATCCTTTTTATGATGCATAAATCCCATGATTTATGCACCTTAGTAACTATAGCAATTTTCCTTTCTTTTTTGAGAGATGGTTCTTTCTTTTTGAATATTTGAAAAATGATCCTTTTGAATATTTTTTTCACTAAATTTCTGCAATCAAATCAAATCAAATTTAATATCATCCATCAAAGCTTAACATTATCACTTATATAATAAAACAGATAAAATACTTAACTTTAAAGCATTTAGATCATATATAGTAGTGTAATAACTGCTCCTCCCTCCTTTAGTTATAATTTATGTCAAGTAATTTGAGTGGATATAGAATTTAAGAAAAGAATGAAGAATTTTAAAATTTATAGTTTTGAACACGAAATGTGTCATTTTTTCTAAACGAACCAATAACAAGATAAATATAAGTTAAAACTGATAGATGAAACAAACTTAATACTATATATGTGGCCAAAATAATTACGAAGGTGTATTTTTTGGATAAAGTAATGAAGCTCTTCTAGTAAATAATTATATATGTAAGTAATCATAATATTTTGTCGTTTATGTATATTTTTTTGCAGTGAAGAATCGATTTCATATTCTAAATTACTTGCTGAACTGCACGATGGGGTGATCCAAATGGTGTTGCAAAGCTATGGCTTAGAGAAATATTACGAATCTTTTAAACATTCGTGTATGTATTTGATGAGATACATTAAATATCGAATCCCAAAAGGGGATGAGATAAATATAGGCCATTTACCTCACAGAGACAAATCATTTTTTGGGATTATTGACACTAATCAAGTGGGAGGTTTGGACATGCAAACAAGAGATGGCAAGTGGATGACCTTTCAACCCTCCTCTTATAAGACTTTTATCTTCATAGCTGGTGAGCCATTCACAGTAAGAATTACTACCAACTTTTCCTATGAAAGTTAATGTAGTGTTAGGTATGTTTAAATGTGTATTTTTGCTATTTTTTCCTCCGTTCATATTTACTTATCCACTTTGCTATTTTAAAATATCTAACAATACTTTTAGTTTATAAAATAAATGGATAATTTACCTACTTATACTCATTTTACCCTTACATTAATTACGATTCATTATCTAATACATTTTTCAAAATATTAAATTATTATATTCAAAGGGTAATATGATAAAATTACACCTATCATTTACTGCTCCTTAACTCTTGTGTCAATAAAAAAATAGACAAGTAAAAATGAACTGAGTGTTATGAAATATAAAATAAGAATAAGAAGAATGAAGAGAGAGAAGAGATGAAACTTCTTTATTTCTCATGAGAAATTCCTGATAGGTTGAATTACAATGAAAGAAAACCCATTTATTTATAGGGGTTTCTAACTTTTCCATAAATAAACATTCACTATATATGGTAAAGTAGACATCCACTGTATATGGCAAAGTAGACATTCACTATATATGGTAATATATTTATAACTCTCCCCCTTGAATGTCTAATTGATAGATAATTTGCCTCGTTAAAACCTTAATAGAAAAAAATTCAGTAGGCAAAAAAATGTAGTGAATAAAAAAGAGTACACATCCATAACAATACACATATAGGTTACCTCATTAAAAGTCTCACAAGAAAAATACAGTGGGATAAAACCCCGTAAGGGAAAAAGAGTACAACACGTATTAAATTTCCCTAATAAGAACATCCTTGAGCATTTGCAACCCGATCTTGTGCACCATCTTTGTGAAAGTTACAATTGAAGGAAACTTGGTGAATAAATCAGTCACATTGTCACTTGAATAAATCTGTTGCACGTTAATATCACCATTATTTTGGAGCTTATGTATGTAGAAAAGCTTTGATGAAGTGTGCTTCATTCTATCTCCTTTTATGAATCCTCTCTTAAGTTGTGCTATGCATGTTGCATTATCTCCGTATAAAATTATGGGTATATTATCACATTTCACACCACATTTTTCTCGAATAAGATATATCATGGATCTTAATCATACTCACTCTCAGCTTGCTTCATGAATAGCTATTATTTCAACATGGTTCGATGAAGTGGCTGGATAGATTGCTTTGTATATCTCCAAGATATGGCAATATCCCCACATGCGAATATATAGGTTATTTGAGATCGAGCTTTATAGAGGTCAGATAAGTATCCAATATCAGCATAACTAATAAGATCGGGACTACAATCTTTAGAATAAAATAAGTTCATACGTTTGATCAAATTCTGATGTCTCCGAGTAGGAGCAGAACTATATATACCTTGCTAACAAATTGACCGAAAAAGGCTATGTCATGTCTTGTAGTATTTGCAAGATACATTAGTGCACCAATTGCACTAAGATATGGTATTTCATAACCAAAGAGTTCCTTATTCTTTTCTTAAGCTCGGAATGAATCCTTATTCAATTATGCATGTTTCTCATTTAAGCAAATATTCTATTGCTTTTGAAAACTCTCTAAGAGTTTCAATAATTTTCAAGCTATAAGCTTATACAATATAAGGATTATAAATAAGTTTCCCAAAAACTTTTATATGCTTCGAACATTTTGAATCCTTAAAAAGTTCTCATATAAATTTTGTCAGAAACCGTCAGAAATCTATTAGGTCTAGTAACAATGGAAATGTGGAGTCTATATATACTTTTATTCATAGTTGAACATTACCTTATCGATAACTTTTTCATTCGATATAGGGCTATTCCATTGTCAATCCTTAGAACTATGATAGGCGACCTTAGACGATTGAGTGTTGGCGGCCAAGAAGATTTATATGTGTCAAGTCTCAGATCTTCTTTTGTCGTAATCGGCGACCCTTTCTTCTTTTACTTCACATAGATTTTCATTTCCTTGATAGCTAGAAGTTCTCCAAATGTATGAAAGGCTGAAGTACTTAGTACCATCACTTCCGATATGGTTGGATTCTTATGTTCAATTTTTGAGGATTCTAAGTTTTTTACTCTTAAGGATAGATGAGATACTTTTTAAGGATTATTAAGTTTTTCTCTCTTAAGGATGGATGCGATACAAGTGACAATATTCAGCATTTCATGCCTGACATCTTCAAGTGTTTGGACTGCACCAAATAAGTTTTATGCTTATCAAGATGCATCATTTCATATCACTTAATAAATGTTTCTATGTCAGCATGCTTAAATAAACATAGAAATCAGATCCTCGTAATCTTTCACAATATTGCATCAATATTGTATCAAAGATACTAATGATATTTCATTTCTTATTGGTTCACAGTGTGGCATAAGATTTTGAGATCTCATCGCTTTTTTATTTTCAGGTACCTGAACCTCTCATAAGGTTTCATGAAGTGTTATGTCATAAGCTCTTCAAGAGCATATTTCCTTCTTATTATGATTATTTACTCCTTATTCTTTTCAAGAATTATTTCATTTGGAGCCGATTGATCTACCACGCTTCACGCATGTATAGACTTTATTCTTTATGGACACAAAATAGAAGCACTTGCAGCTTAAATATGAGATGCATTCGGCATTTGACTTGAATTATCTTTTGAGTGAGGATCTAATGATAATTCTTAACATATTTTATGATTGCTTATAATCTTACCCTTATGTTAGGAAAACTAACATACATCCTCCATCTTCTTTGAGGAATTCATCTTTGTGTGTTATGATCAATTCATTAATCATACACCGCACATCAAAATTATTAGATGGAAAGTTGGTTCCTGACCTTAAACCAATTGAGAGGAAGAAATAATCATAATTTATTGGTTTAATGCATACAAGTGCTATTGTATGCAGCATATTATATTTCATACAAATACATGAAGTTTTGTTCTCATTAGTAATAGTTTAGCTATTTATCAAAGGCATTCCATGCCAAACCATCGTTATCAAGATGAATTGTCTTGATCACACAATCTGAAAGTTATGCTCTTAACTCAATTTTATTGAGAAAGCAACTTTAAGAATGTCAAACCGCAGGTTGACAAGAAACGTACAAGTGATCATCTTATATCGATGCATCTTAATATATCATATATTCACCTTTTATACTTTTCAGATTTTAAGGGATCCAATCCCAATATTAGTTGGTTCAATCAACTTATCATGAGAACAAGCGATATGAATAATTCATGAAGAATCTTCTAGTTCTTCAATATATGTTTAATACTCAATATGCACATTTTCGGAATATAACAATCATTCATGTCAATTTATGAACTTTTATACTAGTTAACTCCAAGTTTATCATGACATGTGCCTTTTTGCTTTAGTAAATTTCAGACTTACTATTACATGAATAAATTTTCGAATTTATAAATTCATAAGTAGATTTAAAAATAACTCTTCTCGATTACTCTGCCTCATTCGAAGGTGAGTTGTGATACCATCACAATCAAGTGCACGTTTGTACTGAAACAATTGAAATCCTCATTCCTAGGAATGAAATAGAATTGTGCCCAAGTCTATCAAATTTTGATAGCTTATAACCTCTTTCATGATATTGCTACTTCAGGAGCAAATCGAGGCATAAATATGCTCTCTATATGCTACCACATTTACTTCTAGAATTGAGCAAATTGTCATCTTTTAGACTTATCATATATTTCTACCATATTCACTTCTTGGAATAGAGCATATTCAATGGACAAGTTTCATGACTGTTTATCAAATACATATTATTTTTGTCTTAGCCATCATAATATCATTAATATGGTGCATTGAGATTCAAACTCAACATCTTATCCATATAAAGGCGTCTTAGTCATAACTTGGTGGGAATTGAACTCATCATCTTATCATCATGGTGCATTGAAACTTTTAACCCAACGTCTTGTCCTCTTAATAAGATGAGACTAAAATTCATCATCACATCTTTTAACAACACTATTCTTCATGAACAAATTGAAAGCATAAGTGATTCCAAGCCAATTATTTTTCCTCAAATCCAATAATAATTATATCATTAGTAGCAAACGACAAATAACATAAGGAATCACTAACCTTGAAATTATCTTTAGATTTATAATCTCACCTTGCTTGGCAGAGTCTCGTGCCGATAACGTGTTATGAAATATAAAACAAGAACAAGGAGAATGAAGAGAGAGAAGAGATGAGACTTCTTTATTTCTCATGAGAAATTCTTGATAGGTTGAATTACAATGAGGGAAAACTCCTTTATTTATAGGGGAAAACTAACCTCAGGGTTTTTAACTTTTTCATAAATAAGCATTCACTATATATGGTAATATATTTATAACATGGAGAAAATATTTATTTATTTATTTTGGACCGATGACAGGCATGGAGCAATGGTAGGGTATATGCGCCAATACACCAAGTTATTATGAAAGGAACTGAAGATAAATATTCGATAGCCTTGTTCTCTTTTATGCAAGGGACGGTTGAAGTACCAGAGGAGCTAATTGATGAAGAAAACCCACAGCATTTCAAGTCATTTGATCACTTTCAATATCTGAAATACTGTGCAACAGATTGCTCCAAAGAGGAAGATCCCATCAAAGCCTACTGTGGTGTTTGAATATTTATCATGTAATGTTCCTGTAATTTCATGCATGTTTTGTGATTTCTACTTTCATCTTTATGTTGAACTATGTAAAAATGTGAGCATACTGTGTACCACAAATATCCTATGTACGTGAATAAAATAAAGTTTGGTTTTTGGTTCTTTCTTGAATGGTGCTCTGTTTTTGTATTCTTATTTCCTAGCATAGCAAGAAGCTATACTGAACTACATGAAGGGACAAAATTGCATTACAAGTTTTGCACCAACACACCGGCACGGCTACACCTTCCACAAGTGTAACCTCTTCACCAAAAATCTAGGATTTAAGTTATATGCACTACCAAAGCAATTTAATTGGCTATGACATATGAACATAAGACAAACTTGCTATAAATTTTTTTTTTTAATTTTACATGATGTTGTAATATATAAAACTTAAACCTGAATCTTGTAATCGGCGGAACAAACAGGGAGCAGCACAACATATTTTTAGATGAAACTAGCAGAGTATGAATTACAACTAACATGACGGGATATTTCCATATTGGTGTTGAATATAGTTCTCAAAGACTTAACTAGTTTCAACACCAATATCTCGTCATGGTAATTCAACATCCAATAGAATTACCATGCGGTACACTGAACATTTCCATTGTGGTTGTCCCCAACACTTAGGAAAAAAAGGTAATTCTATTAGCAAGGACGATTACTAATTCCACCATTACACCAAATAGGAAACAAACCAAAGTCTTAAAAGAAAATTTATTATCCAACACCTGAGCAAGCTATGCTCTATCCTGGCTGAACTATAATTCCGAACCTGAAAAACACCCACCAAATGACTAGCAGTGACAACATTAACTAAAGCTGCAAAAGGAAAACTCAGAAAGACCGGATGACAGACATTTAGAAGAGAAACTTCATATACTAGAAAGCAGCTGCACCACTTCTGGACCCTTCACCAGTATCTTCTTGATCATTTGCTGATGCCGAGTGACAATTCTGACTTCAGTCACTGAGAGGAAACCATGCAAACAAGAACCTGAGTCAAATATATATATGTGATAAAATAACTTATCAGTAATATTATTAGATAATCGATACCCGAAGTATGACTTCATCAAAAAAAAACAAAAAGAATACCCAAATTCTGAAGTTTAGAGATTTGTAATGCTACCACATATATAAACAGACAACTACCGCCCCTCATGCTGCAGAGTATCTTCCAAAGTAAAGCAGCATGAGCAGGCAATTGTGATGCAAACCTGGGATCGTAAAATCCAGAATCAGAACGTATAACTGGTTATAGGTTCAACAAAAGAAAAAATGAAATGTAAAATCAAGTACTCTTGATACAATGCCCATTTAAAGCTAGACCAAAGAAAAATGTCTGCATGAATTTTATTAAGTTGGACTATCCCCTTATTCGCCAATAAGAGTGCCTTTTCTATTAAATATTTTTTCTTGTTTGTCTTTTTCGGAGAATTTTGGAGATTTGCAGCAGTAATGCAGACCCTTTTTTATTTTATCAAGACAATAATGCAGACCCATTTAAGGATAATATTTTCTGGAAATTTCAAAATGCTGGATCATATGGTAAAAAACAAAGGAAAACGATCAGATTGAAGTCTGGAGGAAAACCCTTAACTAAAGCACACCTAATACATGAGATGTCCACATGCTCCAGATCAATATTTTTGCAGAAAGCAAAGGGTCAGAGAAATGGCTGCAGCACCCACAAGCTTCTTTAAGAGATTTGCAACATCCAACTAGAGATGGAATATTCAACTGTATATTTGAACCTAAATCTGCTTTTTTCAAACTGCTTCAACCAATGTAACTATCTCATTGGTCAAACTTCATTTCTATATATCTGCACAGAAGTAACACAACATTCTAAAGGACGCCAATGAAAATGGCAATATAATAACAGCAGTTTGACAAAGAAACTCAAAATATGATTATCTCATTTCAGCAATACAAAGTACAGCTTGCCTGCGAGGATTCTCCTGTCGCAGTCTGAAGTCATCATTTATGAGCTCTGGTAAAGAAATAGGGGCAGACAAGATCAATACAATAAAGGCAGAGGCGGATTTAGGATTTCGAGGTTGCGGGTGCCATGTCACTTTTGACGTTAAAGCTACTACTCAAAAAGGATACTTTTTATGAGCGTTCCACTGGAATTTGGCTTGTTAGAAAGAGATTTTTTAAGGAAAATTTCATTGAAACATTATCGAAAAACTTAACTTTTACGAATTAAGTTGGAAATCAGTTAATTTTTTGCTTTATGTTTTGCTATTTACACTGCCCCAAATAAGATAAATATTTTGTAGATTTTATAGACTTGGGTTTCTATTTGATTATTTGTCTTTTCAATTTGTATAGATAAATAGATCAAATAATAAAAATGTGATTATTATTATAAAAATTATTGAAAACAACCTTTCTACTTTTTCGGAGGTAGTGTATGGACTGCATATATTTTACCCTCTCCAGACCCCACTATGTGGGAATACACTGAATTTGTTGTTGTTATTTTTATTACTATAAATTGTATAAACAAGAGTTAAATTCAACTTATCAGTCAGCGTGAAAATACAAAATAGTTGTCAACATTCAATGGATATTTCCAATTCTATTGTTAAGAAATTATAACATCAAGCCAAACATCATTATTATGATTTACGGGAGAGGTTAACAATAAATTTGAAGGAAGAAGGAATCTCCAACTATATTCTACACTTAAAAGTTAAAAATTCTTAAACAAAGATTACTCAAAAAAATGAGTCAAACAAAGATTAAGTTAAGAGGAAAAAAACTTATAAAAAATAGAATAGCGATAAAAAAGTAACAAAATAGTGCTAGCGTCTGGATTTGAACTCTAGTATACTACGTGAAATTTCAGCGCATTTTCCAATGACACTACTTCCTCAATTGCTGCACCAGGTGACACTTAAATAATATATCGGTTTTCTTCAAAATAAATATATATACACACTATTTTTCGATCGAAATTTGCGGGTGCCATGCCATTCCTGAACCCCCATTAGATCTGCATCTGTTAATAAAGGAGAAGTTTCAAAGCACAAGCTTCGTAAAAACCAATTGAACAAAGTAACAAATAAGGGTGGGTATATCTTACCAGGTGTCAGTTGGATCGTTGATTCGCTATTTGTTTTACTTGTATTGTTCTCTTTGCTGCAGACAGTAAGTACTGTTAAGTTTCTTTACAACTTCGTAGGTCTATAATCAAACACGGCTTTGAACATCTATAGTTAATACTTCAAAGAACCAAGAAATCACTCTAAAAAGTGCAGACAATAAGGGGAAAAATGGTTTAAGAGTAAATACAGATGCTGAATCATATACAGATTTAACTATCAGTGCGAAAACATGGCACAACAACTCTCTCCAAGATAGCACACTCTTAACAAGAAAGTTTCACTCAGATTTTCAAGTAGTGCCAAAAAGGATGATAGATCCCTTGAAAACTTAGACTTGCAATTCCTCTGGGTGCACAAATAGGAATAAGCTTGGCCTTTAAAATAAATGCTCTCATTGGGCCACTTTTGTCCTGAATCCTTGTATTCTCATGTGAAACTTAATGCAAAAGTCATGATAAAAATTAAAGTTTATGCTATATTGGAAAAAAGATGCTGATGAATATGAGCAAAAAAACAAAAGAAAATACAAAGGAACAAGAATAACTGCATTGACCAAGAGTGTGACAAATACATGCCAGGAGAAAGAAAAACAACAAAACCAGAATATCAAGACAATCTACAAAGCATTCTACTGACATTGGAGCAGCACCGAGAGATGATATCTGCCCATTAGGGTGAGGATGATAAGCACCACCTGCAGCAATATATGGTGAACAGTATGGTGTGCCTAGTGCTCCAGCAGCACCAGCTAAAACTGGCAACCTGAAAAATTGAAACCAATATTTGTCTAGTGACACCCAGTTGCGCGAGCTATAAAGCTGTATCGAAGATTAGAAGAGGACGTTAATTTTATTATATCCAAGAATTCAGAGTGAAAGATCCTACACACCACACATCTGTCATTCATCCCCTCAAGAATGTGAAGCACGAGACTAAAGAACCTATGCAGTAACATCTAAAATCTCCATGCAATACAAGGCAAATACTTCTCTGTTTTTTCCTCTTTCGTTTTTTTGTTCTTTTTTGTGTGTGCGCGGGGTACTTTTAGGTTAGCATTAGCTTAGCTGGGTTGTGGATTCTCCCAAATTAATTTGATAAACTTACGAGGGTTGTGGATTCCCCTAACTTTATGAATTTTGATAATTAAATTGGTAATGAACTCACCCCAGCCTTATGAAGTTGGCTTTGAAACATGGATATATGTATATTGAAACGCAATTTAAAATTATTGCATTGCATAAAAGTCTAATGAAGTACAAATGACTTTGAAAGGCCTTTAGATCCATGAATTGATTTTAAATTGAACTTTGGGAGTCGTGGATTCCCCCAAGTTAATGAATAATTGAACCATAGGGGTTGTGGATTCGCCAAAGTTGATGGTCAATGGAAATGGCATAAGGATAATAGCTTGCAAACATGATTGGTATGACGATACCAATGGTATGTGCTAAGGGAAATGTGTAAATGTTTTAATTTTGGCTTAAAGGGAGTTGTATAGCTGGCCTTGAAGGTGGAGGTCCGGAGGGACTGATACTGAAAGCCCACATTTTCCAGCGTGAGAGTTGGTCTTGATGATCGTGTGCTTATGTCACACTTTATTTATTTGTATCCTGGATTTACATGGGGTCGTATATTCTTCGGCCTTCCTCAATACTTTGCTTCGTGCGGCTAACACACATTGGGACCCTTTCAGCAGGGTGAGAGATGGACCCATATAGTCCATGGGTATAGGTGATGGTTTAAGCTACACAGTCCAGAATAATGTTTTAATTCTCATATTAAACCCTGTTCTCTATTCCGACATAATGATATATATATATATATATATATATATATATATATATATATATATATATATATACACACACACACTGTGTGCACATGATTTTTTTCATTGTTTGAACATGGAATTATTTTATTCCTTCCCTGAGTTACATGATAGCACTCACCTCGCTAACCATCCTCGGATGTTGTATCCCCATACAATGCATGATTAAGAGATACTTTTGCTTTCTTGTGCAGTAATAGATGATTTCGAGATTGTCCGCAGTTAGCTTTAACGTGTCGAGATTCCATTCTCCTAAAGGCCCTCATTTCATGGTCTTATCTTTACTTATGTCATAGACTATATGTAGGATTACTCTTTTGGCTATGGTCGGGGCCATGTCCCGACCAGGATTGATGTTTGGTTTCTTAGACGCTTTGTGGACAAAGTATGGGTGGATTGTGTTGTGGATTCTTAGATCCCTCTTTTTAGTGACTTATCTATCTTGTTATATGTTTGAAACTCAACTCTATCTTTTTATATTTTCGAAACTCATTCATTTCTACTTGTATTATGTTCTAGTTGGCTAGATTAGTGGTGGTGGTCTTCGGTCCTTGGCAGACTTGAGATACGCGTCACAACTTGGCCTTGATTCGGGTCATGACAGACTGCTTTGTCGATTTGATACCTACATAATCAATTCCCATTCATCTGCCCTATTTTAGCTTTTTCGCCTATCTTTTTTACTCAACAAATCGAATGTAAGTTTAGAGTTTTGATTAAAATTCTATATTAGGACTATTGAAGAGGTTATAGATGCCATGCCCTTCACGATCCTCTGTTAAACTAATTGACTTCTTACCAACTATATTATTGAACTAAGTTGTAGATGCAACATGTTAAATTTTCTGTCGTTGGAGGTCGAGGTATACATATATAGTTCTCATTTAAAGTCTAAAAATCATAAATAAAGATTATAACCAGCCTAGACGATGATCTAATGGGTTATATGGATTTATCCACATCTCTTTGTTGCTTTTATCTATAATGGAAACTCAAATTAAAATGCAACTTTCAATCCATGAAAAATAGAAAAAAAGAGGCTGAATATGAATTTAGGTAAGGGACTTAAAATTAATTTTAGATGTTGTACTGGAACGTGCTATAGTCAAATCTAATAAAGCTAGGCAAGACATTGAAAATGTTGCACATCAGTTACTTGCTTCAAGGATAGAGTTAAATGATTTCTCTCTCTATCTCTCTATCTATCTATTTGGTCATTATTTATTTGATGTCAACTAATATTAGCTCATTATACTGATCTGATTTGCAATCTTATTTGACTTGAGAGGCATATAAGATGGATTAGACATTCATCTCCTTAATTATATATAGGCATACCATATAGCCCTTTGTGAGCATTGATTTTTCTTATTGAAAGATCCGTGAATGTGCGATGAAACTGTTATACCTTTTCTTTGTTGATGCATATGAAATTTCTTTCCATTCACTAAAGTTAAGAAAAGCGGCCCTTAGACTGATGCCAAAGCATGTTTTCGTATTATTGATGAGTTGATGACAGAATTTCAAACTATGTAAATCAGACTGGAATCAAGATGTTTCTATCAAAGTTATCAACAATGTCTTTGGAAACAAGAAAATGTTATTTCAACCCACTCTCAAATTATTTGTCATTTATAATCACTTTATGACTCTTTTAAAGTTCGAACTTGATTTTCTACCTATTTGTAGAGATTTGTGTTGATATCTCTTTGATATTTATTTTTCTTTACTTTCTTTTCATTGTACATACAAGGAAGAAAAAGAGACGTTGCAACATTATGTGCCACGTGCCCTGGTCCTTTGATAATGTGAAATTGCAAGTGAACTATGGTTGCAGATGTTCAAAGATTTTAGAGAAAACAGATAGATTTCTGATTTGAGTACATTATTTTTAATAGGTGACTAAAATAGTTATGAAGCTTGATGATTTAAAACAATTACAATTTCACAGTTTTTAGCCTTTAGTTGGAATTATGTTTCAATTGGTTGGGAGGTAGACATTAGCAAAATAGTTGAATTTTCGGTGTAGTACTTTCATGCATTTTATCTCAATGAAGTTTAGCTAATCTGAATTTGGGGTTGGGCGTCAATGTGAATATCTTCTCTCTAAGAAAGTCACTCAAAAATATGCTGTTACTAATGAATTTTATTCCTTCTGAAATATAATTTCTCATGAACTTTGTGACAACTTCAGATAATTCAATCCATTGGATTGTGGCATCATCCTAACGGCAGTAATTGTAGTGTTTGGATTTTGGAATTATGTAGCTGGTTTACAGGAAAATTTAATTTCACTAGATCTTTTGAGAATGAAAAAAGTCAGGATGTGCAAAATAAATCTTAGTACAAACCTTAATCATTTATCAATGATGCACAAGACTTACAATGATACTTTGGGTACCACAAAAATAGTGATCTGTAATGGACCTATGTGGGTGTTTAGTTTGACAAGGTTGTTGTTAGAACAGAGGTACCAATTACCATTCTTCTCTTTATATTTGTTTACCATATGCTTAGATCTATAAACTAAATAGAAAGGGAATAAATATGGTTTTATATGGTTTTTAAAATTTAAAGGTGGAGGAATAAGCCAGTTTGATGTGTCACTTATTGTGTTAATTTATTATTTATTTATTATTCTAATATTTTTGTTGATGGAGCAGTTATGTTAATTGTGTATGTTATTCGTGTTTACCTATGATTTTAATAGAGTCATTTTCATAACTAAAGAGTGAATGGTAACAACCATGTTATTGTGGTGATAGAAAATTGCAAAGTAGCTAGCAAACCTAAGTGAAAAAAGGAGTGACCATTATCATTGGAGGTGGAGACTCTGTTCTATCCATTGAGAAAGTTGGGAGTTGCTAGCATGATGAGCCATATATCCACTGGTGGAGCCAGTTTGGAGATACTAGAAGGAAAGGAGCTACCTGGTGTCATATCTCTAGAAGAAGAAGATGACCTTGTTTTAAAGTCAGGGAGTAGAGGTGCTCCCTAGAAATGGCCAAAGTTTTGGGTTATGTATAAAACGTGCATCTCTTGTATATAGCATTTTAGTTTTAAGGAATATAATGCACTATATGTACTATTTAATAACATATTTGATTTATATATTTCTCTATAATATAATATTAGGAGAAATGTTGATTGAAAGCAAAGGAGATGTACATAGCATAAGTCGAATGTAGTAGGAAGCAATTACACCCCCCGTTCGATTCTACTCATGTTTCACTTATTGAGAGTCAAATTATATAAATTTATATCAATACTTTTAAGATGTATTTTTTCATCGCATTAATATAACAAAATTATAACTTATGTATTTTTGTATCTTTCATTTTTAGTTAAGTCTCTACATGATTGATCCACTTGCTGCCGCTGACGTGACCCTGTCCAAAAGATATGTCTCAATCAGCGCCAGATCAGCAATAGGGCCAATATATGGATAGACTAAACAAATCAAATTTGAAAATGTTGAGATTAATTGGTGCTACACTTTGCGCCTAATACCTACTTTTATAGAAGAGGAATACATATAGACTATGGGTGTCAAACGGGTCGGGCCAACCTGAAATCGGTCCTTCTATTTTAATCGGGTTGAGGGTCGGTTAGGGGCCGATTTTGGCGTTAGATGGGCCGGGCCAAACAGTAAAAAAATTAAAACCCACGCTAATCCGGCCCACTTAACTCAACCCGGTCAAACCCACTAAAATTCGATTAAAATATCGGTCAAATCTGGTAAAAAATATATAAAAAAAAAACTTTCTTTCAATATGCATTACATATACCCACCTATATACATTATAAATACGTTAAATAATATATATACATTATATATAGTATATACTACATTAGAATTTAAAAAATATATACACATATACACAATTAGTCAATTACTCATATAGACGCACCATTCAATGTATATATACTACTACTTATAAAATATACTGCAATATATATACATTACAATAAATATAGATATACTTATATACTAATTCATAAAACATATACAAATGTATATGTTAAATATACAAGATATATACACGTGTATATGCACCATACAATGTATATATACTACTACTTATAAAATATACTACAATATAAATACATTACAATATATATAGATATAGTTATATACTAATTTATAAAACATATACACATGTATACGTTAAATATACACTTTTGTAGAAGATATATACACGTGTATATGCACCATTCAATGTATATATACTACTACTAATAAAATATACTACAATATATATACATTACAATATATATAGATATACTTATATACTACTTTATAAAATGTATACACATGTATACGTTAAATATACACTTCCATAGAAGATATATACACGTGTATACGCACCATTCAATGTATATATAATACAATATATATACATTACAATATATATAGATATACTTATATACTAATTTATAAAACATATACACATGTATACGTTAAATATACACTTCTATAGAAGATATATGCACAAATATACAAAACATATGCTACTTAATATAATAAATTAATTATATTTGTTAGTAAATTAATAATATATTAGAAGTAAGTTTTTAATTTAAAGTAGAAAACTAGAAATTCAATTTAAAATTTTAAATCGTTAAATGAAAAAATATAAAAAGCAAGGACTAAAGAGTGAATGAATTTGGGGAATTTTATTGATTGCAAAATGATCCAAAATTTATAATTTACATGAATGAAAAATCTATAAATTATGCATCATTTTTTCCAACTCATTCATGTTAATATTAACGGGAACTTGCATAGGATAGTCGAAGTCAACGGGGGCAAAACCATGCATTGGACTTGATTCTGCTAAGTTCTCCTGTGAAGTCATAATTTCTTCAAGTTTCAGCTCGTCGCTCGGCTCCGGTTCCATTCCTTGATTTCTTCTTTATGCTCTAATCCAATCTCTGAGGCAAACTAGAACATTCATTACATTGCTTCCCAATGAGTGTCGGTTGTCTCCAAGCTGCTGTCGTCCCTGAATAAAGGCGCTCTCTGATGTAATGGTTGACATTGGAAAATTCAAGATATCTCTAGCTGATCTTGAAAGCACAGGATATTGTGTTTCATTAATCCTCCACCAATCCAACGTGTTGATCCATCGTCTGTGATCCTCTGGTGCCGTCCGAAGATAATATTTCAGCTCTTCCGGATAAGTTGATGTGTAAGTTCTCTCATCAACACTGTTCCAACAATTTAAATCATAAAACGAATCAGAAAAATCACTATGTGCCGGCCTTTTAGAAGATGATGGCTCCTCGGGAGGATGATGAGCAGGTAGAGTGATATTTGTAGGTACTGCTAAATAAAATAAATCAGCATAGTGATTATATAATTTTTCTATGTAATCCTTTGCATCAGCCGTAGCCATCCACAAATCAGGTTGTACTTGTTCAGAATCATGGTTAGTATTTATTTCTAAGTTAGTATAAATAAGAGTACTAAAGTGGCACATATTATTATAGTTCATGCACGGATTTAGCATAGCACCAACTAAGTAAATAGGGGAAATCGGGAAAAAATATTTTTTAAATTTCGTAAACATGGCGCCAACATCTTCTTTATAACCTCATTTATTTTTATATTCTTTGAGCAAACCAGAAATATCGGCTATATATGCCAAAATATTACAAACAATAGGATAATAAGCACCGGAAAATTCAACCGTAGCTACATAAATTTTTTCTAAAAACTTAACAAGATCATTAATTACAACCCAATTAGAATTATGTAGCATGCAATCAGCAGAATCAGCAAATGAAACACAATATTGGTTAAAAGCTAGTGTAATAGGAATTCTATATTTATAACAAGTTTTTAAAAATTCATACGTAGAAATCCATCTAGTATCAATTTCCTCTGGCATCAAAATCGGTGTAAGTCCATTTTCTTTAACTTTAAATTCTCTAATTCTCGATCTACGATTATTTCCTTGAATAAAACCAACGGCAAGATGAATTTTTTCAATATAAAGCTCAAAAAACTCAAGACCATCTTTTACAATTAAATTATATATATGACATGCACACTTAATATGAAAAATTTCAGGCAAGAGCGGGGATAGCGTAGATTTTAATTTTTTTTTATAGCAGTCTTGTTGTTAGAAGCATTATCAAAAGCAATACATAAAATTTTATTTTCGATACCATAATATCCGGTAATTTTAACAATAGAATCAACAATAAATTGTCCAATATGTTTACGATCTTCATCAGATAAAAAAACAAGAATACTTTTTTGCATCACGAAATTATTATCCATCCAATGGAAAGTAACGGTTAAATAATCATTTTTATTTACAGCATGACCAAGATCAGAAGTTAGGGACAATCTACATTGAATATTTTTTAACAATGTTGATAAATAAAAATAATATTGTGAATGAAGTCTAAAAATATCAGACTGACAAGTAGTTCTAGGAATACCGTTAAACATAGGATTATAAATTACTTGTATATAACGAATAAAGTCATCAGAAGAAGGAAAACTAAAAGGAAAACAACCCACAACTACCATTTTAGTTATTTCCTTTCGGTCCCTCAATTTATTATACTTCTTCGCTACGTGACCGGTTGCTGGGTCTATTCTAGTTTGCATTGGCCCGCTAACATCCCCACCACCTTGTGCAATATTTAACTCTCTTTTGTGACCTTCATCTATATGTCTCATTAATGTACCCGTACCCCCTTTCTTGCCTCCACTTCTATGCTTATATATTTGTTGACAAATATTGCATTGCACCTCAATATCTGATATACGTTCAAAAAATTGCCATGCAACACTAGTTCTTTTACGAGGTCTTGGGGTACTGGGTGGACGGGGATGGAGATTAACCGATTCAGATCTAACGTTAGCATCTCATACTGCGGGTGTCTCAATAATATTTTCATTATCTTCGTCTAAATTAACCGCATCTACTTCATTTTCTTCTTCTATACCGTAATTTTCCTGAGGTTCTACATAATGCATATCGTGAGCACCTACACCTATTTCTTCCTCAAAAGGTGTACCAAGCGGTACCGGGGTATATCTACTACTTGAACTACCTCTACCGCTAGTAATTCGCTTTTTACTACCACTACCGCTTCCGGGACAAAAAATTTTAACACCTTTAGTAGCGAGGTTTCTTAATTTATCCATAATATAAATTAAATTAAACTAAAAATATTTCAAATATACAAATATAATAAAATTAAATATTAAACAATTGATACAATAAATAAAAATTAAACGTAAGAGATGGAACGACAATATCAAATTTTTGAAGTATCCGAAGGTTGCGACTTTAGAAACTTCCGCTCGTACTTTGTAAACAAAAAATTAAAAAATTAAAGTGAACACTTTCAAAAATTAAATATATTGAATATTTGAGAATTGAGAATTGAGATTTGAGAGAGAATGAGATTTGAGAGAGCGAAAAATTGTGTGAAAAATGATTTGAAGTTGTAGGGTATTTATATAATTTTTTTTGGGATTAAAAAATATTTTGTAAAGTTAATTTTTTTTTTTAATAAATGGGCCCAAACTAGCCATTTGGACCCAAAAACGGCTATATAGCCGTTGGGCCAACGACTAGTTTAGCCCAAAATCTCAATTTTTTTCTCTTAAAAATGGTATTCGGGCCGGACTGGGCCTGGCCGGTTAACCCGAGGGCCTGGACCGGGCTTGGTCCTAGTCGGGCCCATTTTTAAAAAATAACCGGCCCGGGACTCGGAACCCTAAAGCCCTAGGGCTTATCGGGCCTGGTTAAACCGGGCTGGGTTAGTTACGAGGGTCGGGTCGGGCCGGCCCACTTGACACCCTTAATATAGACTGAACATTTGTTATTGCCTAGCTAATTTGTGTTTTCTATTGATTTAAGTACTTTCGTGGATAAAGGTATGTAGTGACTAGATTTAACATACCTATTTTTACCAAAGAAAATTGATAATCAATAGTGCTACACTAAGCACTAGGCTAAATAAAAATACATATATGACAATAGTTTTAGCGTTAATGTTTAATCGAAATGTAGTCTAGTGGGTTGTAACAAGAAACTCCTACATGGTGGAAGGAGAAATAGGGGCCTATATTTCTCCCTTTTTTTAATCAAGATTAGGGACACATATCTTCTACTTTTTAAATATTAAGCATCACTTTTGTTCTACCTTTTATAAATTAGACGTTTAATTTTACGAGGAGCGAGATTAGAATTAAAAAAAAAAAGGGTATAGATTTGATATTCTATTACCTGTCTTTCTATCCCTAACCTAGGCATATCAGTTATAACTAGAGCTTTGAGAAAAGAAATAATTAAAAGTAAATTATGTTCAAATTCAGGGTTGTTATACTCCTTAACTTTCTTTTCAATGTTATTGTTATAGGAGTATTTTTCTAATAGGAACTTAATGGTAGTTTAGTTCAAACATTAATTTATTGTTTAGATATTTGTTGTGTATGGTGCCTATGCATTCACCGGATCAAATTTTTAAGACAAGTAATAGATCGATCACGCATTGATGTGTCATGATTTCATGGCACTTTCGATGCTTAAAACAAGAAAATTATCCAAAAACGTGGGTATTATTGTTGGATATGATGTGTTTTTGTGTTGATTATGCAGGAAAACATGTTTTGGAGGAAAGTTTAGAAAGAAGGATGAAAATTTGCTGAGTTGGTGACCCACGAGTTGACCCATGACTCGCTGGTGGGACCTACAGCTTGTGAGTGGACTTATAACTTGAGTTCTAAAGTTGAAAAGTAAAGTCTGATTCCTATGAGGGGACCTACAACTCGTGAATGCAACCCACCACTAGTGGTTAGCAGGTGTGAGTCAAGTACTAAAGAGTGAAGATAAATTTGATTTTCATGATTAAGACCCACGACTCGTGGGTCTAATCCACAACTCAACCTATGAGTCGTAGGATGTTACCAACCTGATTTTCCTACACAGTTTAGGATAGTATTTGTTTTATATAATACATATATACATAAATACATACATATACACACACACACATATATATATGTGTGTGTGTGTGTATAAATACTCCCTTGATGTATTATGATTAATTTACATAATTTTGATATTCCGGTATACATTATTGATCTTTGAATCATGACATTTGTTTTTAGGATTTTTAATCAATTTGAGATTTTGATTTTTCGTCTTATTCTTGTAAGTAAAAAAGTATGCTTTCATCTATGGATTCTTCTTGCGTGCTAACAATCACGAATAGATAAACCCCAATGTAATTCCAAAGGATGGGGTGAATTGAAATTTTCTTCTGTGAGTCAACTACTGACTCCTTACAGTCGACTCTCCTACAGGTTAGAACACTTCACAAACAGATTAAATTTAGAATAGCTAAGTAAATAATAAAACTTAAAATAATAACACCAAGATTTATCCTGATTCGGAACACCAATGTGGTGCCTATGCTCGGTCCCCTTGCGTTTCAATGTTTTCTTATATCATTAAATATTTGGCTCGAGTACAATGATAGAAAACAAGTTCTGAAGATTTATTTTGCTAATCAGATCTTGCGACACAACTTCAATTGCTGTTACAAAGTTAAATCGATCCTATTCTTTATATAACAATTGTAAACTAAAGTTACAAAGACTTGTTAGACTAAGACTGAGAAACTTTGAATTTTTCACTTGAAGTTGCATAAAAAGTGTCTGTCTTCGGTCTTCATCTTTTATAGTCTTTGGCTGCTTCTATTCATAAGAAAACCCAAGATATTTCTTCTTAATCAAGGATATTAATTGATTCCTTGATTGAAGAATGTATCCGTATGATATGTCCATGTATGGCTTTGGATCACGTCCATATTAGATATGTTCATGATTTTTTTTCTTTTTGGTTTTGTAGAGATTGATTCCTTTCCAAATGTGTCTATGATCTTCTTTTCCTGATTGATATAGTCTGCCTTGATTTTGGGATTGTGATACTTGTTTTATTTCTATTATATTTGATTGATCTACTTGTGATGCCGTGATCTTCCGTATCCTCCAATAACTTGATTTGATTCTCCGTGACATTTGGGGCTGAGATTCTCTTTCCATTTGTGATTGATTTTTCTTGGATACTGTGGATGTCCGTCTATTCTTCATGTCCTTCTATTTCTGGAGTCGGCTCTCTTTATCTTTCCACTATTAGTAGTCTTAGTATTCTGCAAACATACACTTGTTAGTGTGTTATTATTAAAACATAGACTTAGGAGGCTAACAATCTCCCCCTTTTTGATAATGACAACAAGAGTAAACATCAGTTGACTTCCCTAACTATCAGCTTGCTCCCCCTGACTTGTATAAGTATTAGCTGACATATAAACTTGCTCTGCTCCCCCTAGCTGGTAGGCTACTCTGATGTTCCATCTTTCTCCCTCTTTGACATAATAAAAAAGAAAATAATATGCAGGCAATATGCAGACAGAGAAATGCACACAAAAATGAAGTAGAAAGTTTTTTTTTTCATTTTAAAGATCACTAATGTTAAGAATATCAAGACTTTTTTGAAGAGAGAAAAATCTTTCTTCTAGCGGGGGTTTTGTAAAAATATCTGCTAGTTGATTTTCGGAGTCAACAAAATTTAGGAAAAATCACCATTCTCTACATAGTCTCGAATGAAATGATGCTTGATATAAATATGTTTAGCTTTAGAGTGATGCACGGTATACTTATATAGACTAATGACACTAGTGCTATCACACATAATAGAAACAGATTCAAAAAATAAGTAAAAGTCAAGAAGCCGATGTATAATCCATAAGATTCGAGTACCACAACTTCCAACAGCTATGTGTTCAGCTTCAGTGGTTGAAAAAGCAACAAAAGTTTGTTTCTTGCTATGCCAATAGATAAAGGCATCACTAAGAATTTTACAAGTTCCACTGGTACTCTTACTGTCACTCTTATCTCCTGCAAAATTAGAATTTGAGTATCCAATTAAATCAAACTATGAGGAGCTGGGATACCATAGACCAAGGTCTTGAGTTCCTATTAGATATCGGATGACTCATTTGATGGCAGTGAGATAAGACTCCTTTAAAGTCATGTGGGATCTGGCATATTTACATACACTGAACATGTTATTTGGCCGACTTGTAGTCAAGTAGAGTAGAGATCTGATCATCCCTGTACATCTTTTCATCAACATCTTTTCCAGCCAAGTTTGAATCAATGTTTGTGGATGGGCTCATGGGAGTTCCATAGGCCTTTTCCTTTTCCATGCTGATATTTTTTCTGAGTTCTTTTGTGTATTTGGTTTGACTGATAAAGGTGCCCTTGGGAGTTTGTTTAATTTGCAATGCCATAAAGAAGGTGAGCTCGCCCATAAGACTCATTCCGAATTCTCTTCTTATCAAGTTAGCAAAATTCTCACACATAGAGATGTTAGAACTACCAAAAATGATATCATCAACGTAAATTTATACAATGAGAAAATTTGAATCAAGCTTTTGAATGAACAAAGTTGTGTTAATTTTACCCCTTTGAAAATTATTATTTAGTAGAAAAGTACTCAATCTTTCATACCAAGCTTTTGGAGCTTATTTGAGTCCATAGAGTGCTTTTGATAATTTGAAAACATGATTTGGAAATGAAAGATCTTCAAATCTAAGGGGTTGTTTTACAAAAACTTCCTCATGAATAAATCCATTTTTAAAGGCACTTTTTTACGTCCATTTGATATAATTTAAAACATTTAAACGTGGCAAAAGCTAATAAAATTCGTATTGAGAACTTTGCCACAGGGGCAAAGGTCTCATCATAGTCAATACCTTCCTATTAAGAGTAGCCTTGATCAATGAGTCTGGCTTTATTTCTGATAATATTACCTTCCTCATTCAATTTATTTCTGTAGACCCATCTGGTTCCAATTACTGAGCAGTTTCTTGGTCATTCAAATAGAGTCCAAACTTGATTTCATTCAAATTGGTTCAGTTCTTTCTTCATTGATTCAACCCATGATTCATCGTTAAGATCTTCATTAGTTTTCTTTGGTTTGATTTGGGACACAAGGCCAATAGATGCTTGTCTCCTTAATGACGCTCTGGTTTGTACTCCATCTTTTGGATTTTCAATTATGGGTTTATTTGGATGGATGGCATCATGCTTCTATTCTTTTGGAATATTTGATTTCACTGTTTCTGCTGTGGGAGTCGACTTTATTGAGAGTGTAGTCGACTATCTTGTGAAGGTTCTGGAGTTATACTGTGAGTTTCTCCACTCTACATATTACTTACCTATTCTTTATTAACACTTATACTCATAGGAAGGTGGTTAGACTCATAAAAAACAACGTGTATAGATTCCTTAACACACAAAGTTCTTTTATTAAAAGCTCTATAAGCACGACTAGTGGTAGAGTACCCAAGGAAAATTCCTTCGTCACTTCGTGAATTGAAATTTCCTAAGGTATTCTTACCATTGCTGTGAATAAAACATTAGCTAAAGGGATAGAAGTATCCGATGTTAGGCTTCTTTTCTCTCCAGAGTTCATAAGGTGTTTTCTTCAAAATAGGTCTGATTAAACACCTGTTGATAAAATATGACACACTGTACTAACTGCTTCTGCCTAAAAGTGATCTTGGAGATTATGTTCTAACAACATTGTCCTGGCAGTTTCCTGGAGGGATCAGTTCTTTCTCTCCACTACACTATTTTGTTGAGGAGATTGTGGTGAAAAGAAGTTCTAAGAGTATCCATTCTGACCATAATACTCCTCAAATTCCTTATTTTCAAATTCTCCTCCATGATCACTGTGAACGTAAGTGATGAGGTGTCCAACTTATCTCTGTATGTTTCTACAAAAAATTTCAAAGTTTGTGAAGGCTTCATATTTATGTGTAAGAAACATAACCCAAGAAAATCGTGAGTAATCATCAATTATGACAAAAATATATCTTTTTCCACCAATGCTTGCAGTTTTGGTGGGACCAAGCAGATCTATGTGGATTGTTTGGAGAGGTTTGGTAGTAGAGACAATGTCTTTAACCTTGAAAGATGTTCAAGTCTGTTTACCCAATTGGCAGGCATCACAGATGTGATCCTTTTCAAACTTGAGTTTTGGCAAACCTTTCACCAAATCAAGTCTAGACAATTTCTCAATAATGTGCATACTAGCATGCCCGAGCTTCTTGCGCCACAACCACATATCATTGGTTTGCATAGTGAGGCAGTTTAAGGTGGAAAATTAGGACTATTCAAAACATTAATATTATCAATGCGTTTACTGATAAGGGAGATATTTCTCTTGTCTTGTTTAATAGAGCGATTTTCAAATTTGAAGACGACTCTAAATTTGGCATCATATAGTTGACCGATGCTGAGCAGATTGTGTTTGGGATCGTCAACTAGGTATACTTTGGTGAATTTGCATGATGAGCTGAGTCTCACTGAACCGACTCTAATGACGTTACCTCTGGCATTTTCACTGAATCTGACTAATCCCCCATCTACTTTCTTTAGGGAGGAAAAATTCTCCTTCTTTCAGGTCATGTGTCTAGAACATTCATTTTCAATGACCTGTATCCCCTTTTTATAGCTCTTGCAGACCTTTTCCTGAAAATAAGAAGATAAATTTCGTTTAAGTACCCAAGTGGTCTTGGCTCCTTGTGTGTTAGATATGTTTTATTTGGGCTTCCAAAGCCACACGCTTTTAGGCTTATTCCTACAACTGTAGGATTTGTGCCCTCTCTATCCATAGATAAAGCAGATAGGTCCTCGTGAGGAGAAATAGGCCTTAGCTAATTTAAACAACCATGATGAGGAACTCGAATAGTTTTTGAAAGTGTTTAATCTTACGAAACTAAGGATTGGGGATTATTTTAAGATTGTTCAATTTTATTGTTGCATCACCAAGCTCTTCATGAAGTAAGTTAATTTTCACTTAACATGCTTCAATTTTCAATGGTCAGTTTCGTCGTTCCTCTTCGAGTTTTTGTTTAAAGCTAGCTTAACAACTTTTTTCCTCTTGGGCGAGCTTATTATATTCATTTATAAAAAGCTAGTTCATCAATTATCATATCCAGATTACATTCAATAGTGTTATAGTTATGATAGTCGTGTGATTTTACCTTGCTAGGTTCATTTGTTTCCATAAAGCAGATATTGTAAGCCTCTATTTCTTCTTCAGTTTCATCTTCATTGCTCCAAGCTCCAAAATTTTTATTTTTATAGATGATTATTGTCTCAATTCAGGATAGTTTGTTTGAAATATCCTGGAATTCCAAAGTAGTAACATAGATCATCGCTTCTGGTGACGTCATTATTTTTGCTTCCTTGGGATTTTTGTTGTCTCTGTCTCATGATCTTGCTTACCCCACAGTAGGTGAGGGACATTCCTTCGATATTAGCATCTTCTAAAATATCCTTCTCTCCGGTTGGAGAAACATTGAAATCTACTGGTTTCTTCTTTCCATTTTTTTGAGACCTGTTGGTATAATTTTTCTCATATGCAATAAGGTAACCTCGTAGTTCGTTGTATATCATGTTGTGAAGATCTCTGTCTTTTATAATGGTAGCCTTGGTTTCCCAAGTCTTTGGGAGACTTCGAACTAGCTTCTGGACTTACAAGCTGTGTGGATAAATCATCCCCAGTGATTTCAGCTCGCACATAATTTTGTTGAATATGGCAAACATTATTTTAGTGTCCTCATTTTCTTCCATTTTGAATAAATTGTATTTATTAACCAGGGAAACAATTTTTGACTTCTTGACTTTGGTGATTCCTTCATAGGTTACCTCCAGTTTTTCCCACATTTCTTTTGCTATTTCACACGTTGATATCTTGTTGTATTCTTCTCTGCCAACTACACATAAAAGCAAACTTATAGCATGTGCGTTAGTTTGGATTAGCTCTTGTTGTTCTTTAGTTACCTCAAAGATTTCAAGCCCTTCTAAGTCAATAATGCTAGATTCCTTGTATTTGTCCTATGACTTCTCTTTAAGTCCCGGAATGGGCTTCGGACCCTTCCCGATGACAACCCAGGCTTGGAAATTATTCTCTTGGACAAAAATTCTGAACCTATTTTTCTAGTAAGTGTAATGTTTCTCATTAAAATATGGTGGTCTTGTGGAGTAGTGATCATCCTAAATAAGAGCACCAGGAATTTGATAATTGGCCATCTGATCTTTTCTCATTTGTGGTTAAGTAATGCAGTCGGTGAGACCTGCACTAATACCAATTGAAATTCAAGAAGGGGGGGGGGGGTAAATTAAAATTTTCTTCTGTGAGTCAACTACTGACTCCTCACAGTCAACTCTCCTGCAGATCAGAACACTTCACAAATAGATTATATATAGAATAATTAAGTAAGTAAATAACAAAATGTAAAGTACTAGCACAAAGATTTTGTCCTAGTTCAGAACACCATTGTGGTGCCTACGTCCAGTCCCCTTGGGTTTCAAAGTTTCCTTAGATCATTGAATGTATGGCTAGAGTACAATGATAGGAAAAAAGTTTTGAAGAGTTATTTTGCACTTCAAATCTTGTAACATAGCTTCAGTTGATGTTACAAAGTTGACCCGATCCTATCCTTTATATAACAATTGTAAACTAAAGTTACAAAGCCTTGTGAGACTAAGATTGAGACACTTTGAATATTTTACTTGAAGTTGAGTAAAAAGTGCCTGTCTTCGGTCTTCATCTTTTATAGTCTTTGGCTGCTACTCTTCATAAGCAAACTCAAAAGATTTCTTCTCAATCAAGGATGTAAATTGATTCCTTGATTGAAGAATGTAGTCGTATGATATGTCTATATATGGATTTGGATCATGTTAATATTAGATATGTCCATGATCTTTTTTGTTTTTAGTTTTGTAGAGATTGATTCCCTTCCAAATATGCTCGTGATCTTCTCTTCCTGATTGATTTAGTCTACCTTGATTTTGGGATTTTGATCCTTCTTCTATTTCTGTGATATTTGATTGATCTGCTTGCCATGCAGTTATTTTGATTGATCTGCTTGCTATGCCGTGATCTTACATATCCTCCAATATCTTGATTTGATTCTCCATGACATTTGGTGCTGAGATTCTCCTTCCATTTGTGATTGATTTTATTTGGATACCGTGGATGTCTGTCCATTCGTGATGTCCTTCTATTTCTGGAGCTAACTTTTTTTATCTTTCCACTATTAGCAGTCTTAGTGTTCTGCAAAGATACACTTGTTAGTGTGTCATTACTAAAACATATACTTAGGAGTTTAACACCCATAACTAAGGTTATGGGAATTGTGATGAATTAATGAAATAAGTTTAAGTGCAAAATCATTCTAGATCAGTGTTCTTGCATGTATTGGTGTTTTCTTCAGTTTGATTGCATTTCGTGACAGTTGCAAATGTTAGGAACTCACCTGTATTCAAAACTTGATTGAGAGGGAGGTCTAGATTGGGAAAAGGAAATAACAACAATAATTTAAAACTACCAATAGTCATCTGCCTTAGCTGGGATAGTTAATCTGAGATCACCAAACAAAGATTAGTAATGCGACACTTAGAGTTTGAGAGGAGATGAGTGAAATTCAGTTAGCCAAGGTCTAGGTGATAACTCCCAAAGTACACCTCTAATTTAAGTATAAAACAGTCGTTGTCAAATATAGTAACCCAACTTGGTTGGGGTTGAATCCCAAGGAAATACATTGGAAATCTATCTTAAATTTGTTGAAATCGTCGGGCAATGCCTAAAAGTAAAAACAGGGGATTTGTTGAATTAGAAAAAGGAGAAGAATTGGTTGTTCTTGGTTGTAAATAATAGAAGACAAACACTAGGCTTGTGTTCCCCCTGGCTTCTCAACTCTGTAAATTTCTCGTGATCAACCCAACTATTCTGTTGTTTTGCATGTAAAGTCTACAGATAGGTATTATCAGTCGGGTAAGCTGGAAGATAAATTTCACCCTTTATCGGGTAAGTCTCATGATGTTGCCTTCTTGCCCTTTGCTATGACCTCAGTTCACTATCACTGGGTAGGATTAAGTGATTAGATGAGATGGAAATAACTAAAAGGTGGAGATGAATCCCAAATCACTGTCCTAATCTTCTTTACCCAATCACAAACTCCTTTGTGGGGATGGATGCGAATACAAGCTATCTCAAGCTACTATAGCTACTTGAGATTTAATTATCATGAAGAAGATTAAAATACATGTAACCCTAGAATAGATGAATATCACACTTCCTCTACATAGCTAATCCGCCAAGATTCCCACAACCCTAGCTAAGGGAATTAGCCACTCATATTTATGAGATCAATCATGGAATCCACAGATAAAATTACAAAATCAATCTCCAAATAATGAGGAATAGATCCCAAAGTCTTAAATTGAATAAAAAATCAAGAATAATTAATCTCTAAATTTATTATTGAATGTTGAATATTTGAATGAATAAATAAACAAAGCCTAAAGGGTATTTATGGATTACAAGCACTAAGTCCTAATTAAAGAAGGAAAACACTAGAAAATAAATCCTAAATAAAATAGAAAAACTTAATTAACCATACATAATAGGACTAAAAAACATTATAGGAGTGTAATTGGGATATATGGAAACTCCAGGAAACAAATCCTAACTAAAACAAAATAGGAAAAGTAAGTTGACCAAACTTCTGACTCGTATCTTCATATTCAACCGAGCATAATTTTTTGTGTACTTGGAAGTTTTGGTCTCAAGACCCATCAATAGATACAACATTGAATTAGCTTTCCAACGATACCAATTTCACCTTAATCCGATATCAGGGTGAAAACTTATGACCAAAATACTGAAGCACTATCGAAGTTGAGTCGAATCTGTCCGAGTTAAGATTTTAAGGGTTTTCCAAGATACGACTCGTATAGGATACTTACGAGTTGTTAGGATGAAGTCGTACCTTGGGCAGTAAAGGCTTAAAATGGGGTTTTTACTATGATTCAAGCCACTTTTCATAGTTCCTCTTGCATTTAGCATCCAAAACCTAATTTCCTACAAAACACTCCCCAAAACACATCAAATCTAACAACATAGCCTTAAGTACATGAATATTCTCATAGTTCAAGCATCGTAAGTGCTATATTTCTATAACACATCACTAGAGACAGTTAAGTGATACATAACTGGTTAGATTTTCTATGCAAGATATCAAGATAGTCTGCTAAGCATGAACAACCTATGGATTCATGGGGAACACAATCCTAGTGCTTGTCTCATATTAATCACAATCGAATTAACCATTAGGTATTACATTACAACTTACATTTGAAACTCCCCATTTTATTTATGTAATTCCCAAGCAGAAAACTCTTAACAGAATTTTGGAATATTCCTCGTAGGATCGACCCCAACCTAGTTAGGTTCTATAGTTGTTTGACGATCATTTTATACTTAATTATGAGGTCTAGTTTGGCGATATCAAATTTTGGTGTCGTTTCTAGGGAATCCGGTTATGAATTAATAGATTGAGTTTGTTGAAGTTGTTGGTTTATTTGTTGATTTCTGCTTTTTCTACTATTTCTAGGATACACGTCGGTGTATACCCTAAACTTGGATTCAAGGATATCCTTTGATTCTGTTTGATTTTGAACTTGAGAGAACTCTGAGATAGAATTGGAAGATGGATAGAGAAGGTTTCATAATTAAGAAGCCCTACTCGAAGGGGGTTAATGATGACCCAATAGTATTGAATAAGCACTTCAACATGATGTTTAAGAAATTGTAGAGTAGGCTACTACTCACTTAATGGTTAAAAAAACTAATAGACAAGCAGTTGTTCGATGAGAAATAGGGAAGAAAGGGCTAGATAGAAAGAGGTAGATCATCAAGGCACACTTAAAAGATAGGACAAAAACCCATCTAGAAATACCTACCAGTGTATGATGATCCAAATAAAGATTTGGGGTATGTTGAACCAATTGAAATAGGTGCAATCATTCCTCAAAAATTTCCCCAAGGGACTAAATTCTATATTACAAGTGCAATCGTCCACTTATTGAACTTGAAAGGGTATTTGCTGGTCTGCCTAATGATAATGCGAACAGGCACCTTCTGAACTTTGTGGTGATCTGCACTTCATACAATCTATCTGGGGTAATCCAGGAAGCTATACAACTGAGGTTATTCCTATTCTCTCTGATAGGAGAGGTGACTTTATATTAGGAGAGTTTCCTCATGGATCAATCACGACTTGGAATAATTTGAGGACACAGTTCTTGGACTATTTTTCTCACCTCTAGAATACTATAATTGAAGGATGATATCTACAATTTCAGACAGTTGCATTTATTGACATGATATGAGACATGGTTGATGTTCAAGAAGAAGCTACAAAATGTTCCAAATCACGGAATTACGATTAGAAACTTGATTAGAATATTCTATAGGGACTTGTATGGTAATACTTAGGCTGTAGCATATACTATCACAGGTGGAGCCTTCATGGGTCTTTTTAGGAGCATGCTTTTTAGATTTTAGACTGAATTACTAGAAATAACCAAGGACTTCATACTCTGGAAGCAGATAGATCAACTGATACTTATGAAATTGATGCATCAAGTGAGCAGAGAGATTTAGATAAGATGGTGGCTCAAGAGGTAGAATAATGGAGAACTGATATTGTCCTTTTTATGAAGCAATTTGCAGTGATTGGTGTAAGAAACATAAATATGGTGGGTTCACAACATAAGGATTTTAGACGTAGAGAGTTATATTTTGAATAAGAAGTTAAGTATTTGGATAGAGAGATGATAGGTTCCCGAGCGAAGGGCTAAGGTTCTTATTGAGATAATTAGAAATTGATGCAAGATAATTAAGGTTGGAACTATTATGAATATAGATATATGGATGGGAGTAGAGAGCGTAATGGTGATTAGAAAAGGAAAGATGACTATAAGGATAAGGGTGGCCTTTATGTTCCACTAGGGAATTAAAATATTAAGTCTTGAGTTTAAGAATGGAAGCATTACTTGCAAAGCTTGTGAATGGTTTGTAGAGCCAAGATTGTTTCCTTAATGAAAGTAACACAAATATTTTATAAATGAGGCAGAGGTAGAGTTACATACAACTGCTATCAAACATCTTGAGTAATAATTTAGGCAGATGTCTGCCACATTGAACCAATGTCAACCAGGCACCCTTCTTAGCAATGCTATTTAGAATTCAAAGAATGATAGACATTATCTATCTTTTACTACTCAAAGAAGTCAGGCCAATACTGACCCACTTATTTATTTGGTTGATGACATGAAGAATGACCCTGTGGACATTAATGATGCGGACAAGGATGAAATTGAAAAGTTAGTTATGAATAATTAGAGATCTCAGAAGCCTATAGTTTCAGAAAAAAGAGCTAATATTGTCAAAGTAAAGGGTAAGGAGGTCACATCATTATTGAATACCATTCCCCGACCTTTTCTACCTTTTCCCCAAAGATTGAAGAAGAAAGCTAAAAAAAAAATATTATAAGATTATTATATTCTGAAGGAGTTGATTGCGACATCCCTCATATGAAAGCACTTGAACAAATGTTAGGATATATAAAGTTCACAAAATAATTGTTCATAAAGAAGAGAACTTCCAATTATGAGTCTATTGGTGATTTGCACCATTGTAGTGCGATAACATCTAGTCCTCTTGTTCAAAATAAAGATGACCCTGTCACCTTTACAATTACTTGCATAATTGGGTCATATAAATTTTCCAAGACTTTGTGTAACCTAGGTGCACACATTAACTTAATGCCACTAGCAGTGTTTAAATAATTGGACTTGAGATCCTTGAACCAACAAAGATGTGATTGTTGATAGTGGATCGTACAATCAATAAACATGTAGGCATATCGTTTGATGTTTTAGTCAAGGTCAAAAACTTCATTATTTTGGATAAATTTGTTATCTTGGATTGCGAGGCCGATTTTGTGATGCCTATAATTTTGAAGAGACCCCTTTTTAGCCATCAGTAGAGCATTGGTGGATATGGAGAGGGGTGAGCTAAAGTTTAGGATGAATAATGAGGAAGTCATATTCATTGTTTTTCAAACTATGAATCAATCAAAATAAACGAGGGTGGTTTCGATAATAAATAGTTTTGATAATTCTATTCAGCCACCACCACCTCCTGGCACTAAGCCCATTGCACTTATTGACACCTCGACTTAGGGTGAATCCATGTCTAGTTCTTAGAGAGTTCTAGGTATGTCTCCACTCTCATGTTTTACTTCTTTTCTTAGTTATGGATTAAGGATAGTACATCAACTTTTAGTTAGGGGTGGGGATGTGCCACCACTTGAGATTTTTATTATCGTGTCTCTGTTTTAAGAATGTGTTATCATAGTAGAGCCAACATACCTAGGATATTTTGTTATTCATTATATGTGTTATGTTTGTTAAGTTTGATTAAGGGGAAAATAAGGAACCTTAGTGCAGTCAATTTTTTTTAATAGGAATAAGATGATACCTTTCCTATGTGTTATGTTTGATTAGGAGAAAATTAAGGAACCTTGGTGCAGTCAAATTTTTTGTTTTTGTGATGGATAAAATGATACCCCTCCTATTTTTTATTATGAACTATCTTTTATAAGGATATGAGATTGTGATAATTATTGGATCTTGGTGTGGCATTAGTGTTAGGGACATAATAACTGTAGCTTAGCATTTCATGAATCGAGTAGGTAGTAGTTGATAATGTAACCCTGTACTATGTGAATGTGAGGTGTTTGCTAAGTTCACTTTGTATGTAAAATCCAGAACTTGATTGATTAGTCTTTCCTAGCTTGTAGGATAGTTGGTTCGGATAATATTATAGGCCATTCTTGAATAAGTCCATGTTTAGCCTAAATGACTGACTATATGAAAATAAGTACTCCTTGATCTCAAACTTGAGATTAAAGTGACCTATTTTCTTATATTAAAACATTCACTTTCATGTTTTAATTACAATGATCCTATTTTGTCCCTAGTCCTTTCTTGGACACTATGTACCTCAACTTATTCAAATTGCCTAAGTTAAGGTTGGCTATCATAGGTGTGAGTAGTTGGATATGGGTATGAAGAAGATGTTGATAAAATAAAAGAAGATAGGGCTGGGTATGGTAGAAAAAAATGAAAGATTAATTTGAAAGAGTGAAGTGAAACCACACCCAATCTGAAAATAAATAACAAAGAAAAAGGGAGAATAAAACGAGCGTGGTTGAATGGTGGAGACAAAAATGTAAGTGTAGCGTCAAGGAGGGTTGAGTCACTATTACCCATATGTGTCATACCTGCCCCCAAACTTACAGTACAAGCCTACAAAAGTCCTTTAGTGATCCTAGTCCAATTGTCTCAAAAACTAAGGCTAGAAAATACGGGCAAATCTATGGTATTTATGCACATTGTTTGAATTTCTTTTTGAGCGTGAGTGTTTTGATGTAGTCCCTGTATTGATATTCATTATGATACTGTAATAATATGAGACTTTTTTCGAGTGAGGGTACATGGATTGTATTGTTTGTTACTTATTTGTTTAGGTAATGTCATTTGCATACACGTTTTATGATATTATGCTACTTGTAAATACATAGTGGTTTTAAAAGTTGTGCATAGGAGGGCTTGAAAGTTTGTACTAAATTGAATGAATTGAATGTCGTCGGTGCCTTTGTTTTTCTTAGTTAATCATCATAGGTGTTATTGTCTTTATTTGTCTGAGGACATGCAAACATTCTAAGTTGAGTGTGTTGATATGTCATGGTTTCATGGCACTTTCGATGCTCAAAGCAGGGATATTATGCAAGAACTTGAGTATTATTGTTGGTTATGATGTGGTTTTGTGTTAATTGTGTAGGAAAATAGGTTTCAGAGGAAAAGCTGAGAAACAAGGTGAAAAATTGTTGAGTTGGTGACCCACTAGTTGACCCATAACTCATGGGTGGAACCTATAGCTCGTGAGTAGACCCATGACTTGAGTTCTGAAGCTGGAAGTTAAAGTCTAATTCCCACGAGGGGACCTAAAACTCATGAATGCAACCCACGACTAGTGGGTGGTAGGCTTGATTCACATATTGAAGACTGAATCTAGATCTAAATTTAATAATTCATAGTCACGTCTCATAGGTCTGATCCACGATTCAACTCACGAGTCGTAGGATGTTGTTCACCTGATTTTCCTACACAGTTTAGGATAGGATTTGTTTTGTGTCTGTAAATATTTCCTTCTTGTTTTATGATTAGTTTAGACAATTTTACATTGTTTTAAGATTCTAGGATACATTATTGATCTTAGAATCATTGATATTGGTTTTTAGGATTTTAATCAATTTAATATTTTGGTTTTTCATCTTATTCTTATAAATACAAAATTATACTTTCATCTATGGATTCTTCTTACATTCTTACAATCATGAGGAGCTAAATCTCATGACTAGGGTTGTGAGAACTATGATAAATTAACGAAATAAGATTAAGTGCAAAATCATTCCTGATCATTGTTCTTGCGTTTATTGGTGTTTCTTTTGATTTGACTGCTTTCTTGGTGGTTGTAAATGTCAGAGACTCTCTTGCATTCTAAACTTTCTCAAGAGAGAGGTGTAGATTGAGAAAAGAAAATAACAACAATAATTTGAAGCTACTAACTTTATCTAATTAACTTGAGCCTTAATCGAGATAGTTAGTATAAGATCACAAAACAAGAGTTACTAATGTGACGCTCTGAGTCCAAGGGGAGATGAGTGAAATTAAATTATCCAAGGTCGAGAGACTTTTAAGTGATACCTAGATTGTTAGATTTTGAATTGAAGGCATCAGGATAGTCTGCTAAGTACGAACATCCTGTGTAGTTATAATGTCATGGGGAACATAATCCTAGTACTCGTCTCATATTGATCACAATCCAATTAACCAACAACTATTACTATTACAACTTACTTTTACAACCTCCCCCCTTTATATACGTAATTATTTCCAATTATATCAACAAACTCTTGAGGGACTTTCGGCCTATTCCTCATGGGATTGACCCTAACCTGGTTGGGTTCTATATTTATTCAACGACCACTTTATACCTCATTGCGAGGTGTATTTTGAGCGACATCATGCATCCAGATTAATTTTCATAATTTATTTATCTACGAAAAAAGGATTTATTTTTGGCATAATCTTCTATCACCTATTTTTATTCAAGAGAAGAACTGGGGTAAATATATATATATTTACACCATTAGGAGTTTCGCAAGTTGTGGTGATTCTAAATCCATTTATCAATTACAGAAATTTATACTTTTTTTTTCATGAATAATTATTACTCAAATATTGTTTTAAGAATATTGATATATTATTTTACAAAATTGTATATTGCATGTCTTGATATACACATGCAACACACGTGCAATGGGAGTAGTTATACTAAAAGTGGGAATAAAAAAGTTGTAAAGTTCGATAATCATTTTATCCTCACACCAAATAAAAATATTACAAATAATATAATTAATTAATTGTTAAATAGTAATAGTAATATTTACTTATATATATATATATATATATATATATATATATTTGTACTGTGTGCATCACAGTGAGAGCACTAAATGTATATTGTCTCATGTATTGATGATGACTGACGATATTGGGGACCAGGTCCCTCGCCTGCTTTGCTCAGGTACAATTGTCACACTTTGCACAATTTTATCCGCTAGTGCAATAACTATATAGATGGACACCTAGTCCAATCAAAATTCTGTCACTCAATTCTACACTACTATAACTACATAAGGATGCTCTTTCCTTCATAGTTTTTGCAAATTGAAGAATCTCATGGTGGCGGTGGGAACTCTCTCTAAGCTTAAGTTCTAAATCTTTTCATACTTATAGTTTAGGTGTTCTTGAGTCGAGTCCTATAATTGCTTTACTCAAAGTTTAAGAGTAAAGTTTTTTTATTGCTATTGAGTTTCCTAGGTAGAGTTACCTGAGTATGTATTGGTTAGAGTTAATCGATATTGAGAGTGAAATTGACAGAGTGTTAAGAGGTGATTATAATAGAGTTATTACAATTTGAGAAACTTATAGTTAAGTTCTAATGGAATCTGTAATCAAGATGTGTTTTTATTATAGAGGAGTTTGAGAGCCTGTGAGTGCAGGTTGTGGTTTTTTCCTCCTTAGAGCAATGAGGCTTTCACATAAATTGTTGTGTTGATTTATTTACAATATATGTGTGTGTTCACTATTTTATTGTCATATTATTCACTTTAAGGACCCGGTCTCTTAGAGGTGGTGTACCCTATTCAAGTGAGGACACTCTAAAAGGTTAACACCTAGAGTGAATTCTTGATCATGGTTGCACCACCTAATCTGGAGGAAGGACAATCTACTACTAGGCCACCCCATTTCGATGGGCAATACTTTGGGTGGTGGAAAACTGGGATGTACTATTTCATTATGGATGATGATAGTGAGCTGATGGATGTCATACTTAATGATCCTCATGTGCAGTAAGGGAAGTCATAGAAAGAGACAACTAGAATGATTGTTAAAACTAGGAAATAATATGATGATGAAGATAATAAGAAGATTGAAAAGAACTTAAGGGACAAGAAATTATTGGTGTGTAGAATAGGAGTAGATGAATGCAATCGAATCTCTGCTTGTGAAAATGCCAAAGAGATCTAGGACTGCCTAAGACCAACTCATAAAGGAACAACTGATGTAAAGGAATAAAAAATGGATATGTTGACCACTTAGTATGAAACCTTCCCAATGAAGGAGGGTGAAACTATTCAGGAGATGCACACAAGATTTACTTCAATCACAAATGAGTTGCACTGCCTTGGTGAAGTAATTACTCTACATAAACAAGTAAGAAAAATTCTGGGAGTTCTTCTTAAGTCATGGGAGAGAAAAGTTTATGCTATCACTGAGGCTACAAATTTGAAGACAATCTTATAGATGAATTGATTGGGAATTTAAAAATCCATGAGTTGAAGAAACAACAAGGTCATGAAAAGAAAGAGGTTAAAAGAGAAAAGTCACTAGCCTTAAAAGCCTCAAAGTATGAGTCCAGTGATAAATATGATAATGTTGCTTACTTAACTAAAAGGATTGTCTAAGCCATTAAGAAAAGTGGTCAATTTTAAAGAAAAAATAAGCAGCATAAAAAAAAGGGGCAATGTTGAAGTTTGTCACAAATATGGTAACTTGGACATTTTATCAAATATTTTACTTAGCATAAAGTGGATATCAAGAGTACTTGAAATCAAAAGGATACAAAGGAAAATGGAAGGACCAGGTCCCCGAGAAGTCAAAAAGGAAAGTTGTTGCTGATTATGTAGTGAAATAAGCTCTAGCTGTCTAGGGTGATACCTTAAGTGAAGCTAGTAAATCTGAAAAAACTGAAGATGCCTCTATGTTCGCTGTGGAAGATAGTGAAATCTCTTACAACTCTCTTTTTAGTAGTATGGCAAAATCAAATAATGAAAAAGAGAATGAGGTAACTCTTTTTTATTAAGTAGAACTTAAATGATTATTCCTCTAAAAAGATAAGGAAACTCGCAAATATCTTGCTTGATTCTGTGGGTGAGCTTACTGCTGAGAGAAATTTACGTAAAGATACATTAGAAATCTAGAACAGGAAAAACTAGCCTTAACCATTCAGTTTTCTGAAGTAGGAGAACAATCCTTAAAATTAAAATCTAAAAATAAGGATTTCATAGATCAACTGAAGAAGACAGCTGAGTCTGATGGGAAGGGAAAAAAGGAAGCTTTAAAGCTTCAAATTGATCTTGAAGAAAAGTTGAATAATTCTCAAAATCTTCTTATGATTGCATTTCATAAGAATGAAGAATTAGAAAGGGTCTTGTATGTATAAAAGAAGATCTTAACAAATCGCTAAAATGGACCACATCTTTACAAATCCATGCTAATATAACTAGTTAGGGGATCAATAATTGTAGAGGTCCTGGGTATCATTACAACTCTAACACTCTTAAGTCCCAAGGCAAGCATATCTCTGTTGCTAAAAATAAAGCCAACAGTCCTCTATGAACTTTCTGCGGCAGGGATATTTACTTGAAAGAGGAATGTCAGGGATGACTTAGATTTAGAATGAACACTGCTAGATATGTCAAGCTGAATCAGTCTTTCCACAAGGGATCTAATTCCTTGATAAATTTTAAAAAGAATAAATTTCCTAGTTAGACCAAGAAAGTTGTGATCACCCCCTTGTCTTTATTTTGGGAACTCAGACTCAAGCTGGTTACCAAATCTAACAAATGACCTCTGTATTCAGATGGAAGTAAGAGAAGGTAGTCAAAGTTGGCTCATGGTTAGTGAATGCTCTAAGCATATGACTAAAAAAGCTGACTATTTTTTATCACTCAAGGCACTTCAAGGCGGAGGTGTATTCTTTGGAAATGGAAAGAAAGTCTATATTCATGGTGTTGGAAAGATAGGAAAATCATTAAATCATTCCATTGAGGATGTTTATTATATGAATGTTTTAAAGTTCAGTCTTCTAAGTGTGTCCCAAATCTGTGACAAAGGAAATGAAGTGAAGTTCCTATCTGATAGGTGTACTATGTCCAATTTAAAGTTTGAGAAAGTTATACTCTAAGATAAAAGGTTCAAGAACATGTATGTGGCTGATCTAGACAAGGTAGTTGATTGTGAATTGACTTGCATAAGTGCTCAAATTGAAAATATTGATTTGAGGTACAGAATGTTGGGACATTTAAGTTCCTTTCTACTTAACAAACTAATCTCAAAATACCTATTTCGTGGTATTCCAAAGTTGCAATTTTTAGAGAACAAGGTTTGTGATGATTGAGTCAAAGAAAAACAAACCAAACCGTCCTTTAAGTAGAAGAAGTAGATAAGCACCACAAAACCCCTTGAATTGTTGTACATGGACCTATGTGGACTTGTCAAAGTCAAAAGTAGAAGTGGGAAAGATATGTATTTGTTATTGCGGATGACTATTCTAGGTTCACTTGGACCATCTTCCTAAGAGCTAAGGATGAAACTTATGAAGTTCTAGTGGTCTTTGTTAAGCAAATTCAAGTGAAATTGAAATGTAAGATTGTAGGTTTCAGATCTAATCATGGAACTGAGTTTGAAAACCCCAAAAGTTGAAGAATTCTATGCAAAAAATGGCATTAGTCACAACTTCTTTGCTCCAAGAACTCCTTAGCAAAATGGAGTGGTTGAAAGAAAGAATAGTACACTCATAGAATTTGCCAGGACCATGCTGATTGATAGTGGCCTTCTAAAAAGTTTTTGGGTTTAAAATGTCAATACTGCCTGTTATTTGACCAATACATACATGATCAGATATCTCTTTAACAAAACTCCATATGAACTTGTTGTCAACAAAAAGCCTAAACTTGACTAGTTTAGACCCTTTGGGTGCAAATGTTTTGTTCTAAATAATTGAAGAATGAGCTTGAGAAATTTGACTCCAAAAGTGATGAAGCTGAATTTGTTAGCTACTCATCAATAAGTAAAGCATATAGAGTCTTCAATAGAAGGAATCAATGTGTGGAAAAAAGTGTACATGTGGTCTTTAATGAATCAAGAAAGTTAAAAGATTCAATTAGAGGTGAAAATTCTGACATGGATGAACTCATTCCTATTTAAAAGGAAAAAGTAGCTGAAGCTGAAGTTCAAGAATAGAATGATACAATTACAGATGAAGAAGGTGTTGGTGAATCAGGTCGTCAGTAGTTGGATCCAAATATAGAAGAGGAACATCAAGAAGAACCTATTCAAAATCCTCAAGGACCTGGTCCCAACAGACCTTAGTCAAGAATATCAAATTGGAAGCACAAATTTTCTCACCCCTTGAAAATATAACCTTTTCCTTGGAATCTGGGATGCAAACAAGAGCTCAAACCAGGAATTTTATGGCTTTCTTAGCCTTCTTCTCATAGGTTGATCCCAAGAATTTAAAGGAAGCCCTAAAAGATGCTGGCTAAATTAATGTTATGCAGGAAAAACTTTAGTAATTTGAGAGAAGCAAAGTCTAGAACCTGGTCCCAATGCTTGTTGACAAGCAGGATAAACATGGAACTATCAACAGAAATAAAGTAAGGCTTGTTGTTCAAGGATATAATCAAGAGAAAGGTATTGACTATGATGAGACCTTTGCTGCTATTTCAAGGATGGAAGTAATTAGGATTCTTATTGCTTTTACAACTAATATGGGTTTCAAACTCTTACAAATGGATGTCAAGAGTGCCTTTTAAAATGGAAATTTGATGGAAGAAGTCTATGTCAGTCAACCTCTAGGTTTTGAGGATGGTGATTTCCCATATCATGTGCTCAAACTGGATAAAGCTCTCTATGGGTTAAAGCAGACACCTAGATCTTGGTATGAGAGACTATCAAAGTTTCTTTTGGAAAATGGTTTTAAATAAGGGAAAATTGACAATACCTATATGGAATAACTTATTGATTATGGAAATCAATGTTGATGACATATTCTTTGGATCAACCTCTGAATCTCTATGTGAGGAATTTGCCAAATTAATTGGGAGTGAGTTTGAACTGAGAATGACGGGTGAATTAAGATTTTTCCTAGTGCTATATATTAAATGGAAATCCTAAGGTAAAATGATTTGACAAGAAAAATATATCAAAGAGTTGCTAAAGAAATATAATATAGAATATGCAAAGATAATTGATACTCCCATTAGAACCAGCTTAAAGATGGATAATGATGAATTTGGTCCCTCAATTAATGAGACCATGTATGTAGGGATTATTGGATCCTTATTATACCTCACTACAAGCAAACATGATATTGTGTTTAGTGTTTATATGTGTGCTAGATTTTAGGCATGTCCAAAAGAGTCTCATATGAAAGTAGCAAAGAGAATTCTTAGGTATCTGAAAGAGATAGGGGACCTGGTCCTATTCTATCCATCTAGAGATAGTTCTTACCTAATAGATTATGCTGACGTTGATTATGTTGGGTACTTGGTGGATAGAAAGAGTACCTCGGGAATGGCTCATTTCCTAGGTTTCTCTCTAATTTCCTAGGGATCTAAGAAACAAAATTCAGATGCACTATCTATTATTGAAGTTGAAAATGTGGATGCAGCTTGTTATAGTTCTCAACTGTTCAAATAGGAGCTGAAGGATTTTGGAATTGTTTTTGATAATATTCCTTTTATGTGTGACAATACAGATGCTCTAAACATGGCTAAATATCTAGTGTGGCATTAAAGGACAAATCATATTAATGTGAGGCAGTATTTTATGAGATACAATGTTTAAAAAATAGGCCATTTGCATGAAATTTATAAGACTGAAGATCAAGTAGTTGATATCTTTACAAAGGCTCTTCACAAGGAGCAATTAGTGAAGAATAGGCTGAGGTTGGGTTTGATCAAGCTAAATTAACCTACTTGGTGGATCAATTTCCTTAAATTCATTGGCTTTTATTAGTAGACAGGTATTCTTGATGGAATTGGTGCTTTTTAGTTTAACTCAGTACCATACCTTTGTAGGTATACACGTATTGCCCATTCACTTTGAAGACACTTCCATCTTCATTTGCAAGTTCAACTACTCCAGATGAGTAGACTTGATTACCTTGGAATGGGCTCGACCATTTTGATTTAAGCTTACCTGGGAACAACTTAAGTCTGGAGTTGAAGAGAAGTATCCAATCTTCCTATTGAAATTCTCTTTTTGCAATCCTCCAATTGTGGTACTTTTTCATTTTCTCTTTGTAAAGATCTGCCACTTTCATACTTACTAAGATGGAACTCATCCATCTTATTCACCTGTCCCAATCTCAACTCCGCTGTCTCGCTCCAATTTAAGTTCATCCTCCTAAGTGCCCACAACGCCTTATGGTCCAATTCAATTGGCAAATGACATGCTTTGCCATAAACCAATTGGTATGATGACATGCCGATACTTGTCTTGAAAGTTGTTCTATATGCCCATAAGGCATCGTCAAGCTTCCGAGACCAGTCTTGTCTGCATGCATTCACCATTTAAGCTAGAATAGCTTTGATCTCTCTATTACAATTTCCACTTGCCCATTAGTTTGTGGGTGGTATGGAGTTCCTACCTTATGTTGCTTAATACCATACTTTGCTAATGCATCTCAAAATACTCGGTTGTAAAAGTGAGATCCACCATCGCTTATGATGGTGCAAGGCACCCCAAATCAAGAGAAAATGTTCTTTTTAAGGAATTCAACAACTCTCTTTCCTTCATTATCAGCCAAATCGATGGTATCAACTTATTTTGATACATAATTGACAGCAACTAGGATGGATTTTATTCCATATGATCTCAAGAAGGGCCCCATGAAGTCGATACCCCAGACGTCAAACAACCCCACTTTCATCATTTTGGTCAAAGGCATCTCATGGTGTTTTGAGATTGACCTTTGTCGTTGGCATTGGTCGCATCTCCGTACGAACTCATAAGTATCCTTGAATAAAGTCAGCCAATAATAGCCACTTTGCAACACTTTCCTAGCAGTCAGGTCACCTACATAGTGACCTCTAACTGGAGAGGAATGACAGGCTTGCAGAATGTTCAGCATGTCCACTTTTGGGACACATCTCTTTATAATATTATCTGCACGGTGTCGGAACAAGTACGGATTATCCCAAAAGTAATATGTCACATCATGAAGAAACTTATTTCTTTGATGGAAAGAAAGGTTATCCGAAATAACTTCGCTCACCTCATAGTGTACAAAGTCTGCATACCACGGTACTCTCTCTAACACAACAACCAAGATTTCCTCATATGGAAATGCATCATCAATTTCTAGCCTATCCATAAATGCTTGACCTCCCTCTAGTCTGGACAAGTAATCTGCGACTTGGTTCTCACATCCTTTCCTATCTTTGACTTCGAAATCAAATTCTTAGAGAAGAAATACCCATCTAATTAATCTCGGCTTTGAATCCTTATTGGACATGAAATATCTCAAGGCGGCGTGGTCTGTATGAACCACCACCTTGATGCCCAATAGGTAAGCCCGAAACTTCATTAAGGCATAGACAACTGCAAGAAGTTCTTGTTCAGTAATAGTGTAGTTCTTTTTAGCACCACTTAAGGCCTTTCTTGCATAATAAATGGGATAAAACAACTTATCCCTCTTTTGGCTAAGTACAGCCCCAAGTGCGACACCACTTGCATCACACATAATCTCAAACGGCTTTGACCAATTTGGTGCAACAATAATAGAAGCATCAACTAATTTCCCTTTAAGTCATTCAAATGACTTTATGCGCTCATCATCAAAATTGAACTTAGCCTCCTTCTCTAAAAGTTTGCAAAGTGGAGTTGCAATTTTTAAGAAGTTCTTTATAAATCTCTGATAGAAGATCGTGTGACCAAGGAAACTACGTACCCCTTTTACTGAAATGGGAGGCGGTAGCTTCTCAATAACCTTGACCTTATCTTGGTTGACCTCGATCCCCTTGGCTGAAATTTGGTACCCAAGAACAATACCCTCCTTCACCATGAAATAGCATTTCTCCCAATTAAGCACAAGATTAAATTCTTCACACCGTTGTAAGGCTCTACTCAAATTCACCAAACAAAGCTCAAACGAATCATCAACCACTGAAAAGTTGTCCATAAATACCTCCAAGGTGTCTTCGATCATATAAAAAAATATAGACATTATGCACCGTTGAAAGGTAGTGGGTGTATTACACAATCCAAATGACATCTGCTTAAATGCAAAAGTACTATACAGGCAAGTAAATGTCATCTTTTCCTGATCCTTCAGGGTAATAAAAATCTGCTTATATCCAGAATACCCATCTAGAAAACAATACCAACCTCTTTTCACCAATTGATTAAGAATCTGATCCATAAAAGGTATCGGTAAGTGATCCTTCAAAGTCCATGAGTTAAGATTGCGATAGTCCATACAAACTCTCCACCCAGTCACTGGCCTGAGCGGAATCAACTCATTTTTCTTGTTCGCTACGACAGTCATGCCCCCCCTTTTGGGCACACATTGAATAGGGCTTACCCACTTACTGTCAGAAATGGGATATACAAATCTTGCATCAAGTCATTTGATGATATCCTTCTTAACCACCTCTTGCATAGGTGGGTTAAGATGGCGTTGATGCTCAATAGTTGGTCTACAATCTTCTTTAAGCTAAATCTTGTGAGTGCAAATACCTGGAGAAATGCCAATGATATCTGCAGTAGTCCAACCTATCGCCTTTTTGTACCTCTAAAGCACAGAAATAAGTGTCTCCACCTGCTGCTCACCCAAATCAGACACAATAATCATAGGTAACATGTTTCCACTACCTGGTAACACATACCGGAGATGCCCTAGTAATTCTTTCAACTCCAACATTGGTGTCTCCTTAATAGATGGCTTAGCCGGTGGTGTTGGGTAATTTTTAAGATCCAGATTTAGCTTCTTCAGAGCATAAGAATATGATCCCATTCCCGTCAAAGCACAAATAGTCTCCTCATACTCTTCAATTCCTTCACTATCAAAATTCATTAGAACTGCAACTAAAGGCTCAACAACAAGTTTTTCCTCTATCGGCACCTCCTGCTCATCCTTATAATAAACATCAATGATAGAGAACACACTCATCTCCTTATGATGCTTCATAGATGGGCACACATCAAATCAAACTACTTTATCATCAAGCCTGAATAAGAGCTCATGAGCTCGCAAGTCAATAAACATGCTTCTGATTGCAAGGAAAGGCCAACCTAAGATTATGGGTACCTCGAAATCTACCTCGTAATCTAGAATAACAAAATCTATAGGAAATATAAAACTGGCCATCTTTACTAACACATTATATAATATCCCTACTGGCCGCTTCACCGACCCATCCGCCATCACTAGCCATATATTTGTGGGTGTAGGATCCCCCAAACCCAACTTCTTATAGACAACAAGCGGCATCAAATTGATGCTTGCTCCTAGATCATATAAAGTTTTGGAAAAATCAAGAGACTCGATAGTACAATAAATCATGAATGCTCCTAGGCCTTCTTTCTTTTGCACCAAAGACCTCATTAAAATAGCACCACAGAGATGAAGATTATCTACCGGTTCATAAGTCACTACTCTCTTCTTTGTCACCAAGTCTTTTATGAACTTAGCATACCCAAGCATCTACTCTAATGCCTCCACTAAAGGTACATTCATTATCAGTTGCTTCAGCATAGCCATGAATTTTCTAAACCTTGTATGATCTTTCTTCTTCTTCAATCTATGAGGAAAGGAAGGCGGTGGTTTTGGGAGTGTAGTAACCACTGCTTCTTTTCCTTTCTTTTTTCCTTTTCTAACTCATCAACCTACTAACAGTTAGAAGGAATGTCACTACTATCAAGATTTTCAGACTCCACTGGATAACTTTCTTCATGTTCCACATCTTTTTCAATCATATCTTTGATCACAGGCCCCCAGAAGGGCCCGGTAATACCTTACCACTCTAAGTGGTGACTGCCATGCAAGATCCATCATTATAAGGATTCTAAACTGTATCACTTGATAATGTACCACTTTTTCTCTGATTCAATGTTGCTGAGAGTTGGCTCATCTATTGCTACAATTGTTTAATGGAAATTGAGGGTGAATTTACCTACTGACTCATGAAAAACAAATCATTCTTCATAGTAGTCACCCCAGAGTTGGTTGCCTCAACTCCATTTAATAGCTTCTTCATTATGTCCTCTATAGACATTTTGCTCAACCTTATTATAGTATTATCTCGACTTCCGGGGGGTACATACAGTCTACTCCTATCATTTTTGTTGTTCTAATTCCCTTGGTCCCTACCTTGTAACCAACCTTTTCGTAATAGTTTTGACCTTGATTTCCTTGGTTATTGCCTCGGAAACCCTATGATTATTTAGATAATTTGCTTCTTCTTCTGAATAAGAATCAGCTCTTCCTTGGGATGCAACATCTTTCACCTTATCTATTTTTCAAGACAATAGATTCTTAGTCAATAAATCCATCTGTGTCTTTAAATATGCCATATCCTGATCACGCTCTTCTTTTTTTTTACGTTGCTCTGCAGTCATACCAATAGACACATCAGGGCTTGCAACCATAGAATCCCTAGTATTCTAAGCTCTACTTTGTTTAGTCATCCTATCGAGCATTTCTGAGGCTTCTGGAAAAGTGAAATCCACAAATGACCCACCTACAGCATTATCTACGAATGGCTTTGTAATAGAGTTTAAGGCCCTATAGAGAGTTCCAATCAAATGAATATTAGTCATATTATGATTCTAGCACTGCATTAGCTTCTTTTTATACCTCTCCCAAGTCTCATGAAAAGCTTCAGTTGGAAGATGTCGATAGTTGCTGATCTCATACCTCAACTATACCCTCCTAGAAGGTGGAAACAAACTTTCTTAGAAAGCCTCTTTTAACTTTCTCCAGTTGGTGATAGAATTAGAAGTCAGCCCATTAAGCCATAATGTTGCCTCCCCAGACAGATACAATAGAAATAAATTCAAGTGGATGGCATTCTTGCCCACTCCTAGGTTATCAAAAGACTTGCAAATGGTGACAAAGTTCACCAAATACATATTAGGATCATCTCCTAGTAGACCATCGAGTAACCCCTTTAGATAAAGGAGTTGAATCATCATGCTAGTAATATTGAACTTAGCTCTGGGTGCTAGAGGTAGAGTAATAATAGCTCCAGTTGCACCTTATCCATCCATTCTATCCTTATCATCATTAAGATTAAACTGCATAAGTTGGTGATCTTGCCTCGCCCTGAAGGGATGATTCTTGTTTATATTATGATTCATTGGTGCAGCTGCATTCTCTGCACGCCTTGGGTTAACAGGATACAACAAGTCATCATCTCCCAAATCATTATCATCAAGATTAGGATGATATGCCGGTTGATCATCATTCTATTGATTAAGTTGATCTCAAGCCAAGGCACCTAGTCTTTCAGCATCTTGTGGGTCTACCATTCTGCCAATCAGCTGAGGTTCCAGATGTACTGGTAATAACAGTTCACCTGACCTCTGTGTACTTGGCATATATAATAATTACCCTGTGCAGAACAAAAACAACTAATAAAAGTAAAATTTGGGAAACTTGACCAAAGGTCAATTAACAAACACAAACTTAATAAACAACCGTATTCCCCGGCAACGGCACCAAAATTTGATACGCCCAAATTACACCTCTTTTGTAAGAGAGTAAGCGGTCACTTTTAAATATAGAACCCAACTAGGTTGGGTGTTGAAGCCTACAGAAAATACCATGTTCACTATGTATTGCGGTTGTTATCAGACTGTTGATCGAAGATTCCAGAGAAAATGGGGTTTTGCATTATGAATTATGTCTAAATAATTATAATAGAGTTGTTCCAACTAGTTATTTCTTTGTAAATGTTAATTCAATAAGATTAAACAAACTACAGTTATAGTTACCAAGATGCTTAAACAAATGGGGTTGTGAAGCATCTTTGAGTTCCAATTAATGACTTTAAGTGTAAGAGTAGTTGAATCCTATTGTTTATCCATTAGTTTCTCAACCTAAATGGATAGTTTATTCTTTAATTCTCTCAAACTTAAAGAATGTATTGATTATTCAACTATTTTCTAATGTAAGTCAATCTCGTTAAGGCATCTACCCTTAATCCAAAGGTTAAAGCCTCTAGATTAAATAACAACCCTTTCTTTTCCCAAAAAATACTTTTCTATTCAAACAAGTGATTTCTTGGGCTCACCTTTCAAGTTTGCAACCCAAATCATCTATTCACCTCAAGGCTCCCATAACCCTAGTTATGGGAGCTTATCCACACATCTCCATAGAAAAACAAGAAGGAGTCATTGTATTTCTCACAAATAGATTCAAAAAATACTTACAAGGAATCAAAGATTTGTTCTTGAATATTTAAGAAAGTATGAATAATATGTTTTGATACACAATTCTAGCTGTTTCTCAGAGAATACTGCTTACAATAATGTTCAGAGTTGGAAAATATGATAAAATATAACTAAATAAAACCTAAACTGGGTATTTATATGTTCCCAGGTGCATAGTATTTAAAATTTAAACTCAAAAAAAGCTGCATCCAAGTTGATGGTCACATCGACAAACCATCGGTATACTGACGGTCCATCGAGTGAATAGTTGTTGAGAGACTCAAAATGCCCTATTCTGGATAAGGGTTGATGGCTGACTCGGTGGTCCGTCACTGGTTTGGTGGTCCATCACATGGACCGTCACTTAATCCATAAGATTTCTAGGTTCTGTATTAGCCTGATGGCCAAGTTGGAGGTCCATTAGAGGCGTGATAGTCCACCATTTGGACTATCACAGAGAACACTCAATTTTTTCTTTCGGTTTTGGTCTGACGGGCACCCTGGCGGTCCGTTGCATATCTGACAGTTGATTGGTTTGCCCTTGGGAAGCCTTTATCTATTGCTTTTCCATGTTTTTCTTTCAGCTAACTCCTTAACCTGAAAACACTAAAATCTAATACTAAATACACTAGTAGTTGCTTGAAAACATACAATTATCTCTTGTAGAAGATAAAAAATATTCCATCAAAAACCGAAACATCATTGACCCTGTGAACTCATACCTAACTCTAGATAAATTAATTTAGGTATTTTAAATAATGAGCTATTATGAATCATTTCAACTCAGATTGATCAGTTCATGACTCAGGTCAGGAGGAACACAATACCAATATTATGCAATTGCAGTGAATCTTAGGCAGAGATGATGGTTAGAACTGTTGAAATATTTTAATATGAGTGTGCTATATCATTCGGGCAAGGCCAATATAGTAGCAGATGCCCTTAGTCAGAAGTCCATGGATAGCGTAGCACATGTGGAGATTGGTAAGAGAGAGTTGTCCTGTGAGGTACATCATTTGGCTAGATTGGCGGTTAGGTTGTTTGGTGATGCTGAGGGTAGTATAGGAGTGCAAAGCGGTTCCGAATCCTCTTAGTTTCGAAAGTGAAGGAGAAGCAAGACAGGGATCTTACCTTGGTCAGGTTAAAAGAGTCAGTTAAAGACCAAAAGGTGGAGGTTTTCTCCCAAGGGAGATATGGTTTTTTGAGACTCCAAGAAAGATTATGTATTCCTGATGTTGATAACTTAAAGCAGAAGATTATGGCGGAAGCGCATAGTACGCGATACTCCATCCATCCTGGTGCTACCAAGATGTACCATGATTTGCGGGAAATCTATTGGTGGAACGGTATGAAGAGAAACATAGCAGAATTTGTGGCAAAGTGTTCCACGTGTCAACAGGTTAAAATAGAGCATCAAAGGCCCAGTGGCGTGATGCAAGAGTTTAGCATTCCTACTTGGAAGTGGGAAGAAGTGAATATGGACTTTATAGTTGGTTTGCCTCCATCTCATCTCCATCATGATTTGATTTGGGTTGTCGTAGATCGGCTGACGAAATCAGCTCATTTCTTGCCTGTACATTCATCGTATACAGCTGAAGATTATGCTAGAATATATATTCGAGAACTCGTCAAACTTCATGGAATCCCTTTGGCTATTATTTCTGATAGAGGTACTCAATTTACCTCTCAGTTTTGGAAATCTTTCCAGAAGGGTCTCGATACCCAAATTCGTTTAAGTTCTGCTTTCATCCGCAAATAGATGGTCAGGCCGAGTGGACCATTCAGACTTTAGAAGATATGTTGAGGGCTTGTGTGCTTGATTTTAAAGGTAGTTGGGATGAGCACTTAGCATTAATCGAGTTTACTTATAATAACGGTTTTCATTCTACTATTGGAATGGCCTCGTTTGAAGCTTTGTATTGTAGAAGGTGTAGATCATCCATTGGTTGGTTTGAAGTTAGTAAGGCTGCCGCGACTGGACTAGATGAGGTGTTCGAGGCCATAGAGAAGGTTAAGTTAATTCGGAAAAGGTTGAAAACCGCCCAAAGTCATTAAAAATCATACGCAGATGTAAGGAGGAAAGACCTTGAATTTGATATTGGTGATTTAGTGTACTTGAAAGTTTCACCCATAAAAGGGGTGAAGAGATTTGGGAAGAAAGAGAAACTAAGTCGTCGTTACAATTGTCCCTATAAGATTGTGGATCACATTGGGAAGGTAGCGTATAAGGTTGAATTGCCCGTGGAGTTATCTAACGTCCATTCAGTTTTCCATGTTTCTATGCTTAAGAAGTCTATTGGTGATTCTGTTGTGATTGATCCTTCCGAAAGATTGGGTATTCAAGATAGTCTTTCATATGAAGAGATTCCGATTGAGGTTTTTGACTTTCAAGTTCGTAGGCTAAGAAACAAGGAAGTTTCTTTGGTTAAAGTGCTTTGGCGAAATCAATCCGTGGAGAGTGCTACTTGGGATGCCGAAGCGGATATGCGCGCCAAATATCCCCACCTCTTTCCTACGAATTCTGACCATGTCAAAGGTATCGTTCTCTTTTGATTTAATCCTTATTGCTATGTTTATCTTGGCTTGTGTGTTTTCTACGATATCCAAAAAAATCTAGAATGGAGTATATGCTTGGACAGGTTGATTTTTCTCTATATACTCATTTTCATAGTATTCTTGACCTACCTATCAACATTTTTAGGATGAATGTTTCCAAGGGGGAAATGATGTGATGCCCCAAAAAAATTTTCCATTAAGATCTCAGACGAAAATGTGTTGAATTCTATTCTTTATCATGATTAATTATTTTTATGTGTGGAATTTCTGGATATGCGACCCGTCATCACGTAGAGCATCAAATAATATTTCCAATGATATGCGTATCATCCAAAACGGACACTTGAGTGATAAGTTATGATCATTCCGATCTAACCATGAATAGTGGTGAATAGTAAATGTGCAAGAAAAAAATACTGAGGCCAGGCGAATTTTAGAGTCAACTTCAAATGATCATAACTCCTTGTACATAATGATCTGGGTGAGCTACTATATATCAACAGAAAGCTCTGAAAGTACTCTTTTCAATGAAATTGGTTTCATCCAATTTGGCCATCGAAGCAAAATGTTATAGTCGATCTACTTCAGCCTATCAAAACAGTCCACCAAAGGATAGATTTGACATTATTTGATTTTTAAGGGTATTTTGGTCATTCTCACTCCAATCCATCCGGGTAAACCATGGATTTAAGTCCATTAAGAGCATTCAATATCTCATTTTTCTCCAAAATTTCCTAAGGCTCAAACCCCAACCCTACTACTCCAAATTTCATCCTTCTATGTCTCTTGATTAATCATAGAAATTTTAAATTGATTTGGGATTCGAGTTGATCATGTTAAGGGCTTCGAGAAGCACCCTTTATTTTTGTGAATAAAGTTCCGGAGTCGAAAGTTCATATTCATCTTCCATTTTTAGGTATGTGGGGCTTTGAACAAGATTATCTTTTTGATCTTGTGCCCGGTATTTTCGTTGAATTACATTGACATGAGATTTTACATGTTTTACCATGAATTGGAAATATGGTTTTATATCTTATATTATTGTCCATGAGCTATGGGATTATGTCATCCGATATGTGTATGATGTTGAGATGGAATTATGTCCAAAAAGTATTTGATTATGAGAGTATGATGATTTAATTTGTTAAGCCTTGATTTATACTATCATTCTACTATTTTCTTATTATGAATTTATAATTGATATTGGAAATTCTATATCCCTACTATGGGTTGATGTCTCAAGTACCTTTAAATAAGAGTTGGATGGCAAATTGAGAAATGTTGATATTAAAGTTGCAATGAGTCTTGGTATTTTTCGGATAGTTTTGATGAGTTAAATTGTTGAAAATATTATGTATTGAGTCTTCATATCCTTGTCCAAATGTTGAGTCAGTTATGGTTCAATACATTGATACCTTGTTGATGTTGAAGAAGATTAAAATGTTTTGAGCTAAAATGTGTTGAGTTAGGAATCCACAAATTGATATGATTTGATAAATGAGAAAGAGATTTGATTTGGTCTTTATGATAGACCCTTGTGATGTTGTGGTGGATTTCCTAATGCGTTCTGAGCTTATCGGGGAGTAGTACTTAGCACCGAGAGGAAAATTTGGTATTTCCCCAAACCTATGTGCCACCATAGGGTTGTTTGATGATGATATTATTGGCCAGAGATCCCGATTGTAATTATTGCAGTTTTAAGGTCGTACTCCCTGTCAAAGAGTATGATGCTCCCACCAGCGGGGGTTTCAAACATTGGTATTCCACGTATCTCACATGGGGTTGTCGCTAATAGGAAGCTTCCCTGTCCATAAGAGTCATATTTATTGAAATACCGAGTCACTCCGAGTTTTGATGTAGTAAGTCAAGTTGCCTATGATGATCTATAATGATTTATAAGGTTTTTCTCCTACATTTCCTATCTAAGATGTTATGAGTTGCATGATTCAATGTCACTTAAGCCAGGTGTGTTATTATGGTCCGTATGTACGTTTTTACAAAATTTATGATATTATTTATACTTTGCATGCGCCCCCACATACTCAGTACATATCTTGTGCTGACCCACATATTTCTCTATGGGCTACATTCTTACTATGATGTAGGTTCAGGTACTCAGCCGCAACCGCGACAGTGATATCCGAGTGTCGCATCTACGCTCCTTCAGTGGTGAGTCCTTATGGTTTGAGGACCAAGTTGCTAGTTTTGGTGTTGTTGTTTTGTAATCCCTTTGGTCTGTTGAGTCAGTTGGGGGTTTGTCCCAATGGCTCGTTGATTTTGTTGTATAGAGGCTATGTCAGACTAGTGTATTGTTGGGTTGGTTTGTGTATAAACATTCCATATATGTACAGTCTAACGATATTCCGTGCCATGTACGATGTGATATGATACGTACTTATATATATATATCCTTAGCGTAGCGTGTATGTTGTTGTGTTGGAACCCAAGGGTATTGTTTTGGCTTAAAGGGTTAGCTTGAGGCTACGTGTAGCCTTGGGCACCGTGTGGCGTCTAGGGATGATATTTCGGGGCGTTACAGAATATTATGATAAAGCATTTAATAAACCATAAATTACTAAAATCTAATTCCAAGTTATCCAAGTTATTCGTAGAAACCTAAGCATCGTATGGACAATATGACAAGCTATATATCTGATGAAATTAAGATACTTGTTGACATAAAGAAAATAATATGGGAAAAAATATTTTATAAAGAATCGTTAAGTCTAGAATGGTTAGAAGATATGCATGATCTTAATTTATATTATTCATATAGTTATTACTTAGATGATAATAGTTATTATTCAGATAGATATTATACAAATTAAAAATGTTAGAATATATTAAAAGTGTTAGAGGAAAACAAAGTTGGCTTATGAAGAAATTAATTATAGAAACCAGCTTAGAAAAGGAAGAAAACAATTAAAAGAAAGATTAATTTGGATAGATAAAATCATGAAACAACTAGAATTAAAAGACAGTTTAGAATAAGATTTAGACATAGAGTTATTCATAGAAGGAAAAACAGGATAATTAACGAAATAGATAACCTAGAATTTAATATCAGATATAGTACAATTAGAATAAATTATTACAAAGAAATTTGCAGTATTACAACTATTTTAGGATAAAATGATAAACTATGAATATTTAAAATATTGGAGACAAGATATGGAAGAAATAAGATTAACAGAAATACTTGTGAAAGAGAACTTAATTGAATATTTTATAACAAAAGATATAGAATATTTAGAATACCTTCAAAATAATATACAAGAATTACAAAGACTAAGAGAAAAAACTAAAGAATATTACAGTAAAGCATTTAATCAAATACCATTTAATCACCTCCTAACATATGAACATCAATAAAATAAAATAAATAAATTAATAATAAAAATATTTAGAAAAGTTAAGAAACATCCACACACAAATAATAATAGATCCATTAGAGTTATAATATATCTATTTAAGTTATCCGATCTATTTAAGTTATCTGCACCCCCTACAATTGGTATCAGAGCCTATGTTGTTTAAAGTTACCGAAGTAGTATATATTTGGATTTACTTGATTAATTTATTAATTATGATAAAATTAGATTTAGATATCCACCAAAATATTATAAATATTGCTTAGATGAATAACAAACAAAAATTACAAAAATATAAAGAATTAAAACAAATAATATCTGAAAAACGTAAAGAATTAAAAATAAGGATAGAAAGACTACAATATAACATAGTTGTCGGAGTTGGTAAAGACTCAATAAATTCATAAAAAGAAGAAATATCAAATTTAGAATCAATAATAGATAGTCTAGAATATATATATCAACATAACTTATATACATTTAAATAAAATGAACAAAGAAGAATTTATAATAGATGAAAAAAATTATAAAAATCACGAAGGATTACAAATAAAAATAGTATTTTCTAATTTAGGAAGAAGATAAGTTGGCAGCCATGGTAAGAATAGAAAGAGAAAATGAAGAAATAGATAGGAAAAAAGAAATAGATAAAATAAAATAACAAACCACAAAAGAAATACGAAAATTATAAGAAACTAAAAATAGTAGGATTGCTGAATTAGAAAAAGAACTACAAATACTAAAAGGCCTGTATGAAAAAAGACAGAAAGAAAAAGAAGAAAAAGATAAAGAGCAAAAATTAGAAATAAATACAATAGATGCTAAAGAAACAGATAATTATGATTCGGAAGGTAGTGAAACATATACAGAAATTCTAGAAAACATAGGAAACTAAAAATTAATGAAAAACAAGAAGTAATTAATAAAGAATACTTAGAAAATACAAACACAGAAAGAAATACTCTTAATAAAGAAGACGATGAAAACATAATACCTAGTACATCAGAAATAAGAAAACCTACATATTATAAAAAAGAGTTTAAAAAATATAACCTAAAAAATGAATATAACAAATGGACATCAAAACAAATAATTAATAAAAATTATAACTTTTTAGATTTAGACTGTGTAATAGACACAAATAAAACAATACAATTATGGGCAGGATACATGTCAAAACAATTATTAGATAATTATATAGATATAACAAATACACCAGAATATATAGAAAGGATATTAATAAGAACAGTAAAATTATGGTTTTTAAACCTAACCGAAGCAAGTAAAAAAGTATTAAGATCTGATAATAAAATAGAAGGAACATCAACAACTACTAAAATATCACCAACAGAAATATTGAAAAAATATGAAGTAGCTATAAGAGATGAATTTAGCAGTATAACAACAAAAGAAGAACAACAACAACAAAATAAGAAAAAAGATACGAATAGGAATTTAATGTTAAAATTAAAAATCTGTAATATGTGCTATATAGATGAATATACATGCGCATTTACAGAATATTATTATAGAGGAACATATAATACAGAGGAAAGTAAGGAGATAAGAAGATTATATAAATTACCTGAACTATTTAGTTCAAAAAAACTAAAGAGTTGGGATGAAGCAAAAATAGTAGATACCCTAGAAGCAAGAATAAAATTTTTACAACAATACTATAGAAATCTATGTGAAAAATATTGAGAAGAAATAAAAATGTAAAAAACACTAATAAGAAATTTAGCATATTGCAAAGATAAAATAGCACATCAATTTGGATGTGAAGAAAGATATTATAAGAAAAGAAAAAGACATAAGAAATATAAGAAATACACAAAATTAAAATATAAATATAAAAAACCAAGAAAAAAGATATTATGTAAAAAATTATAAACATAGGAAAAATAAATCTATAAAAGAATGTACTTGTTATAATTGTGGAAAACTAGGACATTTAGCTAGATATTGTAAAATGCCTAAAAACGCAAAAAAGAAACAAATATTAAAAATAAAAATAAAAAATACAGAATATATGCAGATAGATTATATAGATTATGAATTAGAAAGTGAAGATAGTATATATGAAATTTCGGAGAATGAAACAGATAATGAAATAGATAGTGATTTAGATGAATCAAATGACTGAAGAAGATATAAAAATGAACCAATAACTGAAGAAGATATAAAAATAATAACAAAGGAAGAATATTTAAATGAAGAAGGAACTGATCAAAAAATAATATTTGATAATAATATATTTGACGAAATAAAAGAAAAAGAGTTAGACCTAAGTGTAGAAAAAATGTTCAAAATACCAACAATAAAAAATATATTTAGTAGAAAAAAGGAAGAATACTACGTAGTAAATCAAAAGGAACATGTAATAGACTGTAGATATGCGAAAGGTAGAGCTAGTAACAAAAAAAATAATTAATAAAGAAATAAATAATATTAAAAATAAAGACCCAATAAAATATGTACACCTTGGAAGAACAGAGATATGATAAAAACATGTTTTAGAGAAGGAATAGATACACCAATAGAATTACATTTAGCAGATGATAGAATTATAAAACCTATAGAAAAAAGTATAATAACTGTTATAAAAGGAAATTTAATATAACAAAAATTTAAATTTATAATAAGTGCAAATTATTCAGTAGCAATAACAGATAAAAATATAGATAAATCATTAGTATTATATTGGAAGATATCAGGAATAGAACTAACCCCAAGAAGTAAAATATTTATAGCAAAATATAAAAATCTATACGTATTAACAACAAAACATAAAATAACGAGAAAAAATAAAATTAATAAAATACAAATAGAAAGTCCTTTCGAACAATTTGTAAAAATAATTGATAATAATGATTATAGTTACAAAGACATAGATATAGAAGAAGATTTAGAAATAATAAATAATAGAATAAGTACAACAAAAAGAATAGCTCATGAAAAATCAGAATCAACAAGCTCATAAAAAAGAACAAGTTATGAAACAATTTCAACAGTTAATTTAAATCAATATTACATAACAGGAACAATAAATGAAAAAGAATATTTAAGACTCTTAAACACAGGACAAGAAGAAAATTACATAGCAAAATATCTTGTAAAAAGTGAAGAAATAAAATCTAATAGTAATATATGCTCAGATCTACTAAGGAGTCTAATAAACATTAAGGATACGACAGAAAAAAAAAATATGAGTAAGAAAAATAAAAATAGAATTTGAAATAAAGGAAGAAATGCAAAAGTCAGACATAATATTAGGAATAAAATGGTTAGAACAAGTAAAACCATACAATATAGAGCATACACAATTATCTATAACATATAATAAAGAAAAATTATTAATAAAAAGAGTTTTGACATGATATAAAAATATATGTACTTGTAAAAATAATAGTAGAAGGATATTATAACAGGTATGATACACCTATGATAGATACAGGAGCAGAAGCAAACTTATGTAGATACAACTGTGTACCAGAAAGTAAATGGGATAAACTAAAAACACCAATAGTAGTCAAAGGATTTAATAATGAAGGAAGTTTAATTACATATAAAGCTAAAAATGTAAAAATACAGATATGAGATAAGATAATAACGATAGAAGAAATCTATAATTATGAATTAACATCAAAAGATATGCTATTATGAATGCCATTTTTAGATAAATTATACCCACATATAATAACGAAAATAGATTGGTGGTTTACAACACCATGTAAATAAAAAGTAAGAGCAAAAAGAGTTATTAATAAGAGTTAATACATAAAAATGACCCTAAACTTGACACCAAATTATAACTTTGACCTTAAACTTTGATAGTGCACAAATAAGACCTTTAACTATTCAAAACCTGAACAAATATGACCTCCGATTTTGCAACTCCATGAGTTAGTTTCACTCGCGCATACGTGGAAAGGTAATCCAATCACACGGTGCCACATCGTTAAAAGGGCTGACTTGGATGGAGGTCATATTTGTGCAATTTTGAATAACTAAAGGTCATATTTGTGCACTGTCAATGTTTTACTTTTTGTGTTAAAAAGGCGACGTTTTTATTATTATTATTATTATTATTATTATTATTATTATTATTATTATTATTATTATTATTATTATTATTATTATTATTTCTATAGCTGCAACACCTAGCTATTTTTTTAATTAAAAAATTAAACCTGCGCAGTAGGCTGAAGGAAGCGCCCAAGAAGAGCAAATAACATCACTGGGCTATCTAAATGCCTTGTTTTATGTGGTTCAACATTAATATATGTACATAAATATAGATTTTTACCTTATATATATAACATAACTTTTTTACCGAGGGGGCCATGGTAACCACATAGGTTCGCCCCTGCATTAATTTAATAATATTTTAATAACGTTAATTTAATAACATTGTAATAACGTTAATTTAATATACTACCACTACTATCCTTAATAACGTTAATTTAATAACGCTTTATTGAAATTATAATTTTTTTTATTATTAGTATAGTTTTATCTTTAATTTAATATTTAAATAAATTATATTTAGATATATTATATAACTTAAATTCGCCCTCTGTTTTATAATATATATACATACCTGCGCGATTTTTTTGTATGAGGCTGACCCACCTAATTAATAAATCTTCAATATTGCTCTTTTTCCGCAATGACAAAAGAAATTAGATGTCATTTTCATCTTTGAGCAAAAAATAATTAAAAAATAATAGTGAAAAATTATTTAAAGGTGATATTTGTGCAGTTTTCAATAGTTAAAGGTCATATTTGTGCACTATCAAAGTTTAAGGTCATATTTATGTATTATGCCCTTAGATTTTAAGCTGGACGCGTCCAGTTTTGCGTGTTGAACTCGCGTTTTGCCACGTAGGATTAGAGGTCATATTTGTGCAGTTTTGAATAGTTAAAGGTCATATTTGTGCACTGTCAAAGTTATAATTTGGTGTCAAGTTTAGGGTCATTTTTATGTATTAACTCTATTAATAAAATAAGAAAGAAAACTGATTCGATAAAAGGAAGTAAAAAATTACGCAAAAGTTAGAAAATATAAAAAATACAAAAGACACAGTAGAATTAGTTGTATTTTCGATAAATAAAAAAGAAATAACTATATTTTCAATAGATAAGGTAGAAATTACAAAGAAAAGATTAAGACAATTATATAGTAAAGATCCATTAAAAGGATAGGAAAAACATAAAATTACTATAAAAATTGAATTAATAGATAAAAATAGCATAATAACTCAAAAACCATTAACATATAATTTTGACGATTTAAAAGAATTTAAAATGCATATAGATGAATTATTAGAAAAATAGTATATACAAAGAAGCAATAGTAAACATAATAGCCCAGCGTTTATAATAAATAAACATAGTGAACAAAAAAGAGGAAAAAGTAGAATGATTATTGACTATAGAAATTTAAATGCAAAAACTATGACATACAATTATCCAATACCAAATAAGATATTAAAAATAAGACAAATACAAGGATATAACTACTTTAGTAAATTTGACGGTAAATGAGGATTTTACCACTTAAAGTTAGATGAAAATTCTAAGGAATTAATCGTAGCCTTTGATTTCACTAGAGATGTTACATCATTTTGATATGTGGCATGATCCTATTGACTCTTCATTACTTGACTTGGCATGCCACATCATATGCTGTGTGGCACCTAATTAAGCCTCTAAAATATGATGATTTCTTGAGCTTAGCAAAATGGGCCCCTCATTCCTAACTCATATCAATGAACTAGTACAATAAAAATCGATTTTTGATTAAATCCATATTTATTTAGACTTAAATAATTATATTAATTCGTAATATTTATTTGAAATAATACAATTAAAATTTATACGATCATAAATGTTCCATACTTCAAGTTTTGTCGAGATATTTAATGTTTCTAAAAATAGACTTGAAGTATTTACTTGATGGTTTAATAATAATATGCAAGATTTCAACATTGCTTGTTCTTATGCACTAATCTACACTACCAACTCTAGATTAAAAAGTTGGCCTAATCATAATAATTAAATAATCTTCTATGACATCTTTCTCTCAATCAAAATAAAGATTATGATAATTTGTATTCGTCCCTCAAAAATAAGAGACGTATTTTGCATAAAACACGATACAAACACGTAAATAATTACTTTCCGTCTTTACTAGAGATAGTGGTCTTTTGACTTCAATATGTTTATTTCATAACTTGGCGATTGAAAATAAAATACTAGTTTTATACGTTCACCATAACACTAACCATTGTTGCAAAAATAAATATTAGTTCTCAAATTCACGTGTGAGAGCATAATTCTTGCTTCGTGCACTTGTCTGTTCCATTTTCTATTTATCATGATCACTGTTATTTATCTTATTGTTATTGTCTTTTTTTGTCCTTGGGCTATTTTAATTATTTTATCGTCAGTGTTTTTCTTTTCTCCATGAGTATGCATCATATTTTTACTTTAATAGTTGTCAAACTTGATTTTAAAAATATTTTTCTTGAGCCGAATATTCATAACAACCTCTATAATACATCTCAAAACATAATTTTAAGGTTTACATACATTGCATAATCCTCATATCTCACTTGTAATATCACAAAATAAATTATTTCTCTATATTTATTACTCTTATATCAATAAAATCATCAACTATTTTGTCTCATTAAACTCACTCAACTTTACGTATCTATTGGTAAATTACAAAACTAAGTTTTATCTCATTAAAATTAGAGAACTATGTGTTAATCGTTAAAAAAAAGTCACTGACAAATTAAATTTTTGGCACCAAAAATCACAGCTCACCAAATAATGTTTATTTTATTTTTATAATATCTAAGGGATATTGTCGGTGTATATATCGAGATACAATTATATTGTATAATTTTACTAATAATAGATAAAATTTAGTAATTTTAACAGAATATAAAAAATTATTTTTATGATATTTTACTATATAATGAGAGGAAATAAGCACACATCCGATCACATGTATGCTTAGAGTAATAAATTTATTATTGAAGATTTTCTGATCATTTTACTTAAGTTTTAATGCAATATCTTATTTGAATATTTGGCTTCAATGCTTGATTGGGAACTTCAAATGACCGAACTATCATTAACTTTTACTTATTGTTAAGATTGTCCTATCTTTTACAAAATGGCTCAGTAAGAATATTTTTGCAAATCTATCAATAGTAACACAATATTATTGGTCAAAAAGAACGTTAGTGTTGTTTCTATATTATGTTTGTATGTTAAGACCAATTTACCCTCTTACTTATATCATCAATTAGGTTGTTTAATTTTACAAAAAGAGATTATTTTATTCTTTTGGTGATTTTAATTTAATAATGAAAGAGGTAGTTGCCAGAGAATACGGGAAAATATTCAAGTTTATTTACAACTAGTGAATATAGTCGCGCTTCGTGCGATCATTAAAATATTAATGAATAGATATTATTTATTTATTTTTTGCAAATTTAGTATTCATAAAAGAATTGAAATATTATATATATATATATATATATATATATATATATATATATATATATATATATATATATATATATATATATATATATATATATATATATATATATATCCTGTCTTTTACACTGAAATTAATAATATAATTTTTTTAATGTCCAAATATGAATCTCTCAATTTCTCGAGTCAGAGCGAAACTCTTAGACTAATTTGAGATGCAAATATCATGATTTAAAGAGGAAAATATATTGTTACCAAAAAGTTTATTTAAAATTTTTTTAAAAAAATTTAAATCATTTTTGAAATATTTCTTTCTGTTTATGACATGAAAAGATAAACTAACTTACCTATTGCACTATAAAAGTGTAAGATAACGAAGCTCAAAGTAAATTTATAATTTAGATAGAAATATTATTTGGTATAATCTTAAGATGTCACAAACTTAATTATTAAGATAGGTTACAAACATAAAATCATTGGATTATGATACTAATACTAATTAAGAATAGAAGTTATGAAAATTATGTAATGTTTAAGAAAGTTAGTCAACTATAAATAAATATGATTCAAATTTATGAGAATTTATTAAGTGTCTTTTGATGGCATTTTATATAGCATAAAAATGGAAGAAATATGATAAAAATGGCCAAAAAAAACTACAAAAAAGATAAATATGTTTGGAGCATTCTAAGATATGCCACATAAGATTGACTATTGATCTCTTTTATATATATAGAGAGAGAGAGAGATTTACAACAAAATAAATGAGAAAAAAATAAAAAGAAAGCTTGATGTATTAAATCATGGTCAAAGAGGTGTCATATTATTAATGAGTTATTAGTGATGTTAATCTAAGAAATGATCTACAATGGTTCATGTCATGTGTGATTTTTTTTCATCCATCACTACTACTATTTTTTGACATGGGCCTTTCAAATGCCGACTAAGCAAGACAATATTTGGAGTGAGTATTTAATACTTAACTCTTTTACTGATTTTAATTAGTATATGAAATTTCATAATTTTGAGACAATCAACGTATAGAAATAACTTCTTTTTCCATTCTGATAATTTGGTAACGGGTCAATTTTAGCGCAGTTAGACTAAATTCACGAGATACCTACCATCTCCTCCAACAATTAAAATAGCTTTCAAAAGCTCGATATCTCAAATTCAATTTCTACAAAAAAAATGCCAACGAAAAAGTAATATCATTCAAATCACCATAGTGACAAAAACATATAAAGATATCATTATTCATGATTGAGTATTAGCTATACTAAGAATTGTACATATTGAATGAAAAAATATGGTAAACATCACTTTCTAAATTTTAAATATCATGAAAATCTCATTTATATGGATACCCTTTAACTAATAAGAGTAAACAATTTACCGAAATAAAAATTATTAATCTGACAGTGATAAAAATTATATATATCTCAATGGAAGATTATATATAAGATCTCTTTTGCTACCTTATATGTTGCCCAATTTTTTTTAATTTATACCATCTCAGAGGAAAAAAATACACCAAATAGATATTGTTACATGTTAGATCATATGAAAATTTAAAATTTATCATCTACTTTCAAGAAGTGATCATTGTTACATGGTACCGAGGTTTCTATATATGTGTGTGTGTGTAAATATATATCATACATACAAGTTAAATATTTATCACATTCCAAGAGTAGCAAACTTCAATAGACATAAAAAAAAAATGAAACATTACGTAAGGAGGAGCATACCTTGGATGTTGGATATGAATGAAACATTGTAATAATTGATAAAGGGAAAAACTAATGAGAATAATACCCTGAATAGTGAGATTGATATCCCGCAAACAATATTACTCTTCAGTTTTAATCTGTAAAATTTATTACAAATAAATGACTACGATTTTCATTGGTCACCCTACATTTTTCAAACACAGACATTGGTGAGAGACAAAATAAATTAATTTGTGCATTTTACAATTTGATTAAAGTAACGGTGGAAAGCATCAGATTAACATACTCTTTTGGACAATCTAAAAAGAATATAAAATAAATTAATTATAAAAAAACTTCATATGCTTAAACAATGAAATTCAACAACAATATAAAAATATATCTAAGATAATATCACAAGATGGATAAACATTAAATTCAAAAAATAGAAAAATCTAAGCTAGAAAATAAAGAAACTGCTCATGAACGAAAAAATATAAATAAACATATAGAAGTATATGCAGAACAAAGAATATGCTCATTTTATATTGTGGAGGCAACGGAAGAATACATAGAGATTACTATTAATTCTTATTTATCATCATTCTTCATTATTTTTTCAAATAAATGAGAAACTATTAAAAAAAAACTTTATAGGAATATGAAAAGAGGCAAAAAGCTGAAGAGATAATAACTGATTTGTAATGCTGTAATGTTTAAGAAAGTTAGTCAACTATAAATAAATATGATTCAAATTTATGAGAATTTATTAAGTGTCTTTTGAGGGCATTTTATATAGCATAAAAATGGAAGAAATATAATAAAAATGGCCAAAAAAATTACAAAAAAGATAAATATGTTTGGATCCTTCTAAGATATGCCACATAGGATTGACTATTGAACTCTTTAATATATATATATATATATATATATATATATATATATATATAGAGAGAGAGAGAGAGAGAGAGAGAGATTCTTAGTGTGTGTTATAAAACATAAAGCAAAGAAGAAGAAAAAGAAGAAGAAGAAGAAGAGAGAATAGAGAGTAATTCTTATTTCTCTTGAGGGATGAATTACAATGAAGGAAAATTCCTTTACTTATGGGGGAAAACTAACCTTGGGGTTTGTAACTTTTCCATAAATAAACATACACAATATATGGTAAAGTAGGTATTCACTATATATGGTAAAGTGGACATTCACTATATATGGTATATTTATAACACTACCTCTTGAATGTCTAATTGATAGATAATGTGTCACGTTAAAACCTTACTAGAAAAAACCCAGTAGAAAAAAATCTAGTGAAGGAAAAAGAGTACACATCTCTAATAATACGCATATAAGCTTCCTCATTAAAAACCTTACAAGAAAAATCCAGTGGGACAAAACCTCATAAGGAAAAAAGAGTACAACGCGTATTAACTCCCCCTAATAAGAACATCCTTGGACCTTTGCATCCCGATCTTGTGCACCATCTTCTTGAAAGTTGCAATTGGAGGAGATTTGGTGAATAAATCAATCACATTTTCACTTGAACGAATCTGTTGCATGTATCACCATTCTTTTGGAGCTCATGCATGTAGAAAAGCTTTGATGAAGTGTGCTTCGTTCTATTTCCTTTTATGAATACTTCCTTAAGTTGTGCTATGCATGCTGCATTATCTCCATATAAAATCGTAGGTACTTTGTCATATTTCAAGCCATATTTTTCTCGAATGAGATGTATTATGGATATCAACCATACACACTCTCGGCTTGCTTCATAAATAGCTATAATCTCAGCGTGATTCGATGAAGTGGCTATGATAGATTGCTTTATTGATCTCCAAGATATGGCAGTACCACCACATATGAACATATAGTCTATTTGAGATCGAGTTTTATGTAGGTCAGATAAGTACCCAACATCAACATGACCAATAAGATCGGGACTGCAAATTTGCTACCAAATTAACTGAAAAAGGCTATATCAGGTCATATAGTATTTCCAAGATACATTAGTGCATCAATTGCACTAAGATATTGTACTTCATAACCAAGGAGTTCCTCATTCTTTTCTTAAGGTCGGAATAGATCTTTATTCAATTTTGCACATTTCTCATTTAAGCAAAAATTCTATTGTTTTTGAAAACTCTCCAAGAGTTTCAATGATACTCAAATCATCAAATTATCTCTTATGTGGATAATAAAAAGTTTCCCAGAAACTTTATATGCTTTAGGCATTTTGAATCCTTTAGAGATTTTCATATGAATTTTTGTCAAGTGACAATATCCAACATGTCAAGTGTGACATCTTCAAGTGTCTGGACTACAAATCAAATAAGTTTTATACTTACCAAAATGCATCCTTTCGCGTCACTTGATAAATATTTCTACGTCAGCATGCTTAAATAAACGTAGAATTCGGATCCTTATAATACTTTATAATATTGCGTCAATATTGTATCAAAGATATTATTGATGATATATCATTTTGTATCGATTCACAGTATGACATAACACTTTGAGATCCCATCACTTCATTATTTTCAGGTACCTGAACTTCTCATAAGGTTTCATGAAGTGTTATGTCATAGGCTCTTCAAGAGCACATTGTCTTCTTATTATGATTATTTGCTCCTTATTTTTCAAAGATTATTTGATATTTTCATTTGAAATAGATTAGTCTATCATGCTTCATGCATGCATAGACTTTGTCTTTTATGAACACAAAATAGGAGCACTTGCAGCTTAAATATGAGATGCGTTCGGCATTCGACTTGAATTATCTTTTGAATGAAGATAATTTTTAATATATTTCATAGCTGCTTATAATCTCCCCCTTATGTTAGAAAAATTAACATACATCCTCTATCTTTGTGCATCATGGTATATTCATTAATCGTATACCACACATCAAAACTATTAGATAAAATAGTTGATTCCTGACCATGAACCAATTAAGAGGGAAGAAATAATCATAATTTATTGGTCTAACCCATACAAGTGTTACTGTATGCAACATATCATATTTCAGACCAATACATGAAACTTTGTTCTCATCAGCAATGGTTTAACTATTTATTAAAGGCATTCAATGCCAAATCATTTTCATCAAGATGAATTGTCTTGATTGCACAATCTAAAAGTTATGCTCTTAACTCTATTTTATTGAGCAAGCAACTTTATGAATGTCAAACTACAGGTTGACAATAAATGTACATGTGATTATCTTATTGATGTATTTTTTTCAATATATCACATGAAAGGTGAACGGACCCTTATTCACTTTTTATATTTTTTAGATTTTGAGAGATCCAATCCAATAATTAGTTGGTCCAACCAACTTATCATGAGAACAAACAACATGAATAATTCTTGAAGAATTTTCTAATTCTTCATTACATGTCCAATATTCAATATGCACATCTTCGGGATGTCATAATCGTTCATGTCAATTTATGAACTTTTATTCTAGCGAACTCCAAGTTTACCATGACATGTACCTTTTTACTTTAGTAAATTTCAGATTTACTATTATATAAATAAATTTTTGATTTACTACTTTAGAAGTAGATTTAAAAATAACTCTTCTTGATTATTCTGCCTCATTCGGAGGTGAGTTGTGAAGCCATCACAATCAAGTACACGTTTGTTGATAAGCTTCACTAAATATCATCATATTCACCGAGGGAATGGATCTATGCTTATAACAATTAAAATTCTCATTTCCATGAATGAAATATAATCGTGTCTTAAACCTATCAAATTTATAGCTTATAACCTCTTTTATGATATTGCTACTTCAGGAGAAAATCGAGGCATACATATGATCTAGAGAATTTTTCTCTAACATATCTTATGATCATAATTCACGTGTGAAAATGTCATCACTTTTGATGATTATTATCATATTGTCCCTCCATGCATATATTCGTACATTCAATGACTTGTCTTCTTTCAGACATATTACGCACTACTATCATATACACTTCAAGAATGAAGTAAGTTGTCATATTTCACACTTATCATATATTGCTACCACATTCACTTCATGGAATGAAGCATATTCAATGGGCCATATTTCATGACTTTTCATTAAAAACAGATTATTTTGCCTTAGCCATCCATATATCATCAATATGGTGCATTGAGATTCAAACTCAACGTCTTACCCATATAAAAGCGTCTTAGGCATAAATTGATGGGACTTAAACCCAACATATTATCATCCCTTTTGATAATATTGTTCTTGAGGAATAAATCTAAAACTTAAATGATTCCAAACCAATTATTTTTCCTCAAATCCAACAATAATTATATTATTAGTAACAAAAGAAAGATAACATATGGAATTACTTACCTTGAAATTACCTTTAGATTTATAATCTCATCTTGTTTGGTAGAGTCTCGTGCTGATAACGTTTTATAAAACATAAAGCAAAGAAGAAGAAGAAGAAGAATAGAAAATAGAGAGTAATTCTTATTTCTCTTGAGGGATGAATTACAATGAGGAAAAACCCTTTTACTTATGGGGGAAAACTAACTTTGGGGTTTGTAATTTTTTCATAAATAAACATACACAATGTATGGTAAAGTAGGTATTCACTATATATAGTAAAATAGATATTTACTATATGTGATATATTTATAACAATGTGTTAGTTCTAGAAAGATCTATTGTTTACAAAGTAATCATTAATCAATTTTTACTGTCTTAACATTATCACTCTTAATTTTTAAAAAATAATAAATAAAAAGAAACTCTTAATTTGAAACTAATATTTTGGCAATTTTTTTTAATGTTGGATATTCTCAACTTTAAATATGATAAACTTTAATCTGTGTCATAAAATGGGGATAGAGGGAGTAATGCATAATACTATAAAAATTATTTTAAAAGTATTATAAATTATACTAATTAATAATTTATTATTTTGAGAAAATATAAAATTTAGTTAATGTCAAATTTTACTTATCAATTAAAATTTTATTATTATTTTTTAATTTATGTGTCAAATTAATAATGAATAATTATTAATAAACGAAAAAAATAATATATATTAAACCTATGCTAGCACGGTGCTCTAGTATTTAGCAACTTTAATAAATACAGCAGGTAAAATTTCGTGATCGTGAATTGGAATAACTGGTAAATTCAACCATGTCTTCCTTTCTTTCTTTGTGCAGGAAAATGTCCTTTTTTTCTTTATTATTTTTTTTGGCTGAAAACCTCAAAAACCCTGGCACAGAGTGTTGGACCACAAAATTGCTTCTCCAGTATTTTTAAAGCCGCCGATAAAACAGTTTATTTATTTCCTTAAATAAAAATTTAAACCACAAAAATACATCCTTATTTTAATTGTTTTAATGTTCTATGGTCCCCATTCCCCAATATCCTTTTTTGCTTTGGTCTCATTTGGGAGGTATAGAATGTGTCATATATGCATGTCGACTACTTCTCGGATGATTAAAACATATTATATAAATTGGGATAAAAAGATAATACTAACACAATTTCTTATGTCGAAACTTGAAAATAAATTGTCTTTAATAAAAAATATTTCAATACTAAAACAAAAATTTTGATGTAAATTCGAATCTATTGAGTTTTACCAAGGTAGAGACCATTAAGTAGATTGTATACAAATAATATCGATTTATTATCACAAATATGCACATTTTAAGTAGAAAAAATTATGAAAAGTAACATACTTAAGACTATAATTACAATAAATAGCAACACTTTTGTAAAATTACAGTTTATAACAAGAGTAACATTGTTTTACTTATTAACTAGGCAAGTCCATATTTTACTCTCACTACTTTACATTTTCTTATTTTCACTCCATTATTTGACCTCCCCCAAATATAACCATATCTTTTACCCCTTTTTTTCATCTTTTTTTTTTAACATTTTATTTTTTTATTTTATTTTATTTTTATTTTTTTATTTCTACTTTATTTTTTCTCTTCTATTTCTTTTTTTTCCTTTTTTCGTTTTTTTTTCTTCATATTTTAAGATAATTATCTCCATGATCTTCAAGATTTTCAAAATAAAACATCACTACCGTCTTTCACTCTCTTATATCTCTACCTTTTTTTTCTTGCTTATTTTTTTTCATCTTATTTTTTTATCATTTTATTTTTTTATTTTGATGTCTTTTTCTTTTTTTCTTTTTTCTTTCCACTTTATTTTCTCTCTTTTGTTTTTTTTTTTCTCGTTTTTCATTTTTTTCCTTTCTCATATCTTTTTTTTCTTTTTCTTATTTTTTTTCTATTTTATTTTGTTTCTTTTTTTCTTTTATTTTTATACTTTTATTTCTCTTTCTTCCCTTTATTTCTTTTTTCACTTCTCTTTTTTTCATTTTTTTTTTTACTCTTCTATCTCTAACTTTTATTTTGAAAAGATAAATATGTATATCACATATACATATTCAAAAAACATACAAAATACATAGCCATATAGATCTGGATATGTATTTACGGTACAAAACACACATATGCATTTATAAAATACATATCATATTCATATTAAACAGTAACAAATATAACTATACTATGTATCTTCATATGTATTTGCAAATACAAAGGTGACTCATATAATATTCTGTAAATACATATGCAGAGCTATATATATTTTATACAGTGTTGGATTTGTCTTTGAACTATATACACTATGTCATTTTAGAGGGTAACATATGTACTTATTTGTTTTCTTTTACTATTTAAGATATGTATCATATATATTTTTTATTACCTATATGCATATATGTATATAATTATTATTTTTGTTATAGAGATTTTGTATCCTATATATTTATATATACAGGTGAGTCAGATATGTATTTTTATAAATACATATGCAGACATATATGTATGTTTTTTACCGTAAATACATATATAGATCGATATGTCTATTTGTTTTATATATGATATAGATATTTGTCTTTTAAAAATAAAAGATAGAGATAGAAGAGTAAAAAAAAAAAGAAAAAACAAAAAAAAAAAAAAAACAAAAACAAAAAATAAAATATACAAAAAAAGTGAAAAAGCACAAAAAACATAAAGAGAAATAGAAGTGTAAAAACAAAACAAAAATTCTTTTAAAAAAAGAAGAAGAAGAAGAAAACGAAAAAAATATGAGAAAATGAAAAAAAAAAATAAATAAAAGAAGAAAAAGGAAAAAGAAGAGAAGTAGAAGAGAGAATAAAGTGAAAGAAAAAAAAGGAAAAGAAACAGAAATTAAATATAAAAAAAGATTAAAATAATAAAAAACTAACAAGAAAAAAATAGTTAGAGATCTAATAGAATATTATTTTGAATTTTTGAAGATCATGGAAATAATAATCTTCATATTTGACTTTGATTTGGAAAATGAATCTACTAATATGAATAAGAGTAATTTATGGAAATTTAATTAGATGAGATAATTATTCCTTATTTAACTCAACTAATTTGAGTAAAACAAGGGCAGTAAATCTTGTTGTATATGTATTTGTATAACAACAATTTACTTAAATACAAAATACAATTTGCTATTTTTCATAATTATGAAACTATTGCTATAAAAGTTACAATTATGACTTTATAGTTGCTATTTCTAAACTTTTCCCTTTTAATTGGTTTTGCATTATTCATCCGCAAGTGTGTCCGCTCATAATATTTACTTAAATTTGTGTACGAATATCATATGTCAGCGACTTACATCAATTGATTGAAGGTGTTTCTGCAATGTGTGGAAAAAGAAAAAAAGTTATTTGATCAAGGCACATGTGAAGAGCTATCCCATATATAATTATTGATGAGATCAAAATTTTCATCTTTGAAAAACTTGAATTCTTATATACTAAAATTTTATGTCTTAAGGATGAATATGATTTCACTTGTATATTTTTGTAGCCAAATTGAAGGTTTTTGAACAGTAAAGCAATGAAATATTAAAGCAATAAAAGAGTGTTTCAATGTAACAGTGATGTCCCCGTTCAAAAATCAAGGGTCATAATGACACTTGTCGCGGCAAGCCTACAGGCAAGGCTTCTAGAACGAAATCGAACCACATAAACATGATCATAATGAAAATATAATCAAGATATCAAACCAAATCCCAGAACCTAGTGTCACAGTGTAAGATCTACTAAATACATCTCAAACTTCAATGATATAATAATAATCCAAAAAGGATCAAAATCTGTCTCAGAATACTAAGTAAGACATGAAAATAGGTAGGAAGAGGTAGTACGCCAACTCCTGAAGCATAGGACGTCCACTACCTCGAATATACTTCAAATGCCACCTGAATCAGCTATCTATGCGGCACACTCGTACCTGAATCTTTACCAAAATAGCACAGTAGGGATATGTATGGTCCACTTGTACTCAATAGAAGGCCGACTGAATAAAGTAGAAAATAAAGCATATAAACACAGACTATGGACATATCTCCTGCAATAAAAAAATATCCCAAGTGGTGGCCCACACTGTCTCCACTTATAGGTCTACTATATTCACATATAACAAATACTAATACAAGAAAAAAAATACAGATATACGCGTATACCAGGTATAAGCAGAGGAAAGGAATACAAGTAGACAGATATCACATCAAGAACAGAAACATAACATAGAATGAGCACAATATGTATGGAATGCAATGAAGATGTTAATGATGATGATGCACGAGGTTGTAGCATAACCTTCATATATACCTACCAAGTTATGCTCCCGGGGTGGGATTCATGAGGGCTTTATCAACCCATATACGACCAATATTAAATACCAATATTCATAACTTCTCTTCGACACATAAATTGCTAGATGATTTTTAAAGATGTCACATTTTTTGTCAGAAAAAGCCAGTATTTCCAATATGTCCATGATAGTACCAATGTTTCATGAACGAATATGATATGGAGATGTAACGCTCACAATCAATCAAACTAAGAATATCCAATACTCAACCAATATACCAACAATATGAGTTAAAAATCCACTCAAACCAACCAACCTTCCATGATCCAATATAATCCATATACCATCAAGTGAAACATGCAAAAAAATATCATAAATCCCCAAATCTAAGATTTTTCCAATAAAAAATAGTGCAATCAAGTATACATATATCAATACCAGGACAATAACATCATACAAGACCCCACATGGTCATACATAGCAAGTAATGTCTCAAAACCACCAAACATTATCCACATAGGCCCCCACACGGGCATATAAATGACCTAAACACATTTTCCATGATACAACCTCATACTCATTGCATGATTTTACATTATTATTAACTGCCCAACCTAATCTAAAGAAAGTTAAGACATAATCTACCTCGAATGCCGAAATTGAAATAAATAAGCCTTTATCACTGAGCTTGCACCTCACGTACAGATTCAAAATCAGCTAAAACACATAAGTATAGAATCTATATGTCAAGAAAAAGCCAACAATACTCATATTGCCCACTTTCGAATTGGGGTCAAAATAAACCCCCAAAATGAATTTTCGATAAAGAAGGATGAAATTAAAATTTTAGTCCAAAAATATATTTTTCAAGATTAAAGAAACTCATAAGAGAAATTTCAAGGAAAAATGGGTTGAAATTGGAGTTTGAATTGAAGAAATGTTAATTTGAATCATCCGGGTCAAAATCTCCAAATTCCATCTTTAAATACGAGTTTAAACAATATTTAAATGATAGGATCGAAGAAAAGTAGTTGAAATAGGAGTTTGGAGCTTACCCAAGCTTGAAAATGGAGGAAATTACCTAAAAACTCTAAAACTCAAAGCTCCAAGTCTCAAAAATGGTAAAGAAAATGAGAAAATAATTTATATATATCCAAGTGCCAACTGCCGCTAAAGCGGACAAATGACCGCTTTAAAAGTCACCACTTAAGCGGTCTAGTACCGCTTTAGCAGTACCTATTTAACATGCCAGTCCATCAAAGCAAATAAGGGCTGCTTTAGCGCCCTCTGCTTAATCGGACGAGGGCTGCTAAAACGCTCTTGCCATGTTGGTGGTCGGGCTACTAAAGCGACCAAGTGGGTGCCAAAGCGGCCAAGTGACATTTTATCTCCCACCGCTAAAGTGGCCAAAATGGTGCTTTAGCAGTGGCACCAGCTGGGTGGTGCACCAGTAAAATTTGAAAAATTTTTAAGTCTCCGTGGGCCCTTCAAAATTCATTCGGGATTCTGAGAATGCAAACAAACTATGTTACCCTATCAAATTCAACGCTTAGAACTCAATGACAATATCAGATTTTCAAAAAGACATTACTTTTACAAAATTAACCCTCGAGACATATTTTCACAACTTTTTGAATGAAGGATCAAAATGAGATACGAAAGCCGTAAACCACACCAACTAAGTTACCAACCTAAAATTTGTGTTTCGGATCTGTGGGTGCAGTCTAATTTTCCATCTAACACATAGATCAAAAGATATTAATCAAAGTCAACTAATAAGCTTTTGCGACCATTTAAATCACAATCTCGCACAAATCATACTGAAATGCACTAAGAACCATGCTAATTGTATCTACACCCCATAAATACCACAATACAACCACAGAGAGGGGCAAAATTGTCAAATTATATAGAAATAAATTTTTATACGAATCACCAAAATTCAGATCATTACATCATCCACCACCAAGAATCCGATTCATCCTCATACTAAAGGTAATAGAAATATCTGAATTTGCGAAAAGTAGGGGATAACTACTATGCATATCAGACTCGACCTCCCAATTTGACTCATCTATAGGTCAATGACTCCAATGGACCTTAACCACTGGAATATCTCTAGAACACAACCGTCTAACATCCCTGGCTAGAATGGTGATAGGCTCCTCAACAAAAGATAATCACTCATCTAACTGAATTGAATCCCAATGAATAACATGAGACTCATCTGGAATGTAATGTTGAAGCATAGAAACATGAAAAACTGAATGAACAACTGATAAATCTAGGGGACATTCTAACTCATAAGCCACATCCAAAATTCCAAAGGATCTAAAAAGGTCTAATATACCTGGGGCTAAGCTTGCCCCTTTTCCTAAACCTCATCACGTCCTTTATTAGTGACATACAAAAAAAGACACGATCACCAACACTGAATCTCAAGACACGAAGTATACAATCTACATAGCACTTCTGCCTACTTTGAGCTACTCAAAGTCTATCTTGATTAGCCCAAACTGTATCCAAAAACTCATAAATCAAGTTCGTACCTTGAGGTCAAATCTCAAAAATCTCAAACCAACCGACTAGAAAGAGATAAAGCCTATCATACAAAGCCTCAAAATGAGCCATCTTAGTATTAAAATATTAGCTATTATTATATGGAAACTCCACCAAAGCTATATGTTGCTCCCACTGACCTTCAAAATCCATGACAAGCGCAAAGCATATCCTCCAAAGCTTGGATAGTCCATTCTGACTGATCGTTGGTCTGGGGGTGAAAAGTTGTACTAAGATCAACCCGGGTACCAAACTCTTCCAAAAGTGAGATGTGAACACTAAACCTCGATCTAAGATGATAGACATTAGTATACCATAAAGATGAACTATCTCACAAATATAGATACAGGCTAATCTCTCAGCACTAAAAGAGACCTGAATTAGAATGAAATGAGCAAATTTGGTTAATCAATCCATGATGACCCAAATACTATCAGAATTATGAGAAGTACGAGGCAACCTAGTCAAAAATTCTATAGTGATCCGTTCCTATTTTTACTCAGAAATAATTTTGGAGAGGTGAAAACACGAAAGAGGATTACCCTAGGGTTCTTATTTCTTCTCTTTTTATTACTTAATTCTTATTTGAAGTACATTAATTCTATAAATTTGAATTAGATTATGAGTGTCTAAACACCCTCTTTCTAGGGTTGAGGTGACGAACATAATTATTAGCATATATTCAAGTTTGTTAATGTTAATTATCATATCTGGTTGTTCTTATATTCTTGTAATAACTATTCTATTGATTCACAACCTTTAGAATACATTTATATTTTTTTGTGAGCCTAAAAAACATAACATTAGATTAGAATGTAAATATAAGGAATGGGTTTTTGCCTTTTAGATGAATTAAAGATAAGATTCACTAGGATAGGAATATACCTAATTTTCCCCATTTGGCTCATAGATGGGATCAAATATAAATGCATCTGAATTATTTTCCATATCCCTTCTCAATAATGTAGATATGAGGCTAATGTAAATAGATGATTAGAGGCTCTAAAGACCATAATCATGGTGTTAACCCATGAATCTACAACAAAAATAGATAACTTAACCAATGAGATCGTATAACTTTGCATGATTGTTCCAGATGCCTTGAACCTGGAATCCTCCTAATTATTGTTCCAACAATTTTAATTTCCATTATTGTTCATTGTTAATTTTATCATAATAAAACTCAAATTCTCATTGATTGCAAATCTCATTGATTTCAAATCATACTCATTTAACTTCAATAGTGGTACTTGACTTGGATAGTTTTCTAAACATCAAGTCCCTATGGGATCAAATTTTGGCTTACAAGAGACACTTTATTACTTGCACAACCACATGTACTTGCATGTGTATTTTGATAAAACAAGGCCTAAGGGGGCGATGATAAGAGATAACATCAACAGGGTAGTTTCAGTGTGAGTCAAAGTGGCTCATAATTCAAAGGCAGAGGCTCTCAGTGTAGGAATCCTTCTCATCTATCTTATCAACAATAGGGTCACTCTTGTAGGCTCATTTATACAGCACTTTAGACCATTAATGAAGGTCAATCTAGTTATAGTGACTATAGGTAGTAGTCAGTGCTTGAGGGGTGCACAGTCAGGGTCTTCCAATAAAGGTGGCCATTCTAAGATAGCCTAATCTTTCAGACAAAGTAGAGTGCCCAAGGCTTGTTATGATTATGGGTTTCTAGTTATTTCTATAGAGAGTGTCCCTAACGTAAGAGGATTTATCCTGCAACACAGAGTGTTCAGTCGATAAGAGCAATTCCACCTCTAGTGAAGGGTGGTGCTCAAAGTTATAAGAGTGGCCCTTGGAGTTATAAAGAAGGTGCTCAGGTAGGTAAAATAGGTGATAGGTTGGTAATCATTCTAGAGGTGGATGGTTTTAGTTGTATGTTGTACTTGGTAGGACAAAAGCAGAGTCTTTGGATGTAATTATTATGGGTACTATTTCAATATACCATCATCTAACTATTGTATTATTTGATCTAGGATCCACTTATTCTTATGTTTCTACTTATTATGCACTGCCATTTGAGTTGTCTTGGGAGCCTTTCTCTATGCCATTGCATGTATTTACTATCGTAGGTGATTATTTAATGTATATTGGGTCTATAGGTCATGTGTTGTGACCTTTCAAGAGTATGATACTCGGGCTAACCTTATTATACTAGATATGATGGATTTTGATATAATTTTAGGCATGGACTGGTTATCCACCTATCATTATGTCTTGGATTGCTTCGACAAGATTGTTACCTTATCCATGACTGGCATACCCCCAGGTATGTGGTAGGGTTCTTTTAGCCGCACACTAGCAGAGATTATTTCTTATGTTTAGTCTAGGAGATTGGTGTTGAGAGGTTGTGATTCTTCTATTAATTATGTTTGTGATATTAATGTTGAGAGTATTTAGGTTGATTTTGTTCCTATTGTTCATGAATTTCTTGATGTTTTCCTCCCGACCTGCTTGGTCTTCCCCCTAAGCATGATATTAAGTTTTCTATTGGTATAGAGATAGGGACCTAACCTATTTCTATGGCACCTTACCATATGGCTTCTACCAAGATTAAGAAGCAAAATTCATAACTTTAGGATCTCTTGGTTAAGGGTTTTATTAGGCTGAGTGTATCACCTTGGGGTCCTTCTATACTTTTCTTGAAGAAAACATTTGGTTCCATGTGTATCTGTATCGACTACAGGCAGCTAAATAAGGTGACTAAAAGGAATAGGTATCTTATGTCTCAAATTGATAATTTATATGACCAACTTTAGGGTGTGACAATGTTTTGTAATATTGACTTAAGATCCAGTTACCACCAGTTGAGGATTAGGGAGGAGGATATCCCTAAGACAATATTCAAGACTCGTTATGGTTATAATGAGTTCCTTGTAATATATTTTGGGTTGACTAATACCCCAACCACATTCATAGACTTGATGAATCATATTTTAAGGATCTATTTAGACTCCTTTGTGATAGTCTTCATTGATAATATCCTTGTTTATTCGAGAAGTAGAGATAAGTAGGAGCAATATTTGAGGCTTGTGCTCCGGACTTTGAGAGATCATAGGATTTTTTCCAAATTCTCAATGTGTGAGTTTTGGTTAGTGTCTGTGAAATTTATAGGACACGGGGTATCTATGGATGGGATTATAGTAGATCCAGCAAAAACTGAGGCTATTCGAGATTAGGCCAGACCTACATCTCCAATTGAGGTTTAAAATTTTATTGGTTTGGAAAGCTACAATAGGTGGTGTTTTTAGAGATTTTCTACTATTACAACACCTATGACCACATTAACTCAGAAAAGGTTTCTTTTTAGTGCTCTGATGTGTGGGAGTCAAGATTCGAAATTTCAAAGACTTGCTCACTTTTGCTCCTATTTTGACTCTTCTAGTTGAGGGTGAGGGATTTATATTTTATTGTGATGCTTTTGATGTAGGTTAGGGTAGTGTTTTGATGCAATAGGCTTGAGTTATTGCTCATGTATCGAGGTAGCTAAAGGTGCTTAAGTGGTAGTTTTTACACTTAAGATCTAGAGGCATTACTTGTATAGTGTTTATTATGAGATATATAATAACCATTATAGTCTTCAATACATTATGACCTAGTTGGAGCTTACTCCCAATATTCAATTCAATCTGGGGAAACTAACATGTATAGTATTTGAGGTAGCACTAATTGTGGAGTTGTATAAAGAAGGATGTAACAATCTTTGTAACTAATTGTTTTTGTCGTCAACAAATAAAGGTAGAGTACCAAAGATTAGGTGGATTTCTTATATGATAGCCAATTCCTAAGTGAAAGTTGGAGAAAACTACTATGGACCTCGTGAGTGGTTTGCCTCTTACTTCTCGTGGTTCTGACAATATTTGGGTTTTTTTAGATTAGTTGACCAAATTGGCTCATTTTATCCCAATTTAGATTTTCTTCAGTATTGAGAGGTTAGCCTCATCTATGTTTGGGTGGTAGTTCACCTTCATGGAGTACTCGTGTCCATTATTTAAAATAGAGACACTTTTAGCTTCTGGAGGATATTTTAGGAGGAGTTGAGTACTTAGGTTGATCTTAGCACCACATTCTACTCTAGAGAGATAGTCAGTCAAAACAACTATTCAAGTTTTAGATGATACATTTCACGCGTGTTTAATGATTTTGGAGGTTAGTGGGAGCAACACATAGCCTTAACAGAGTTTGCTTATAATAAAAACTAACATTCAAGTACTGAGATGGCACCATTCGAGGCATTGTATGGTAGGCTTTATCAATCTCTGATTGGATAATTTGAGACTTTTGAGGTTAGTCATCATGAAACCAACTTGCTTCATGAGTATTTAGATAGGATATGGGTAATTTAGGATAGGTTATGGGTAGCTTAAGGTAGACAGAAGAGTTATGATGACCACAGATGTCGAGCTTTGATATTTTTTGAGTTGTCAATCGAGTTTTCCTTTGAGTATCGCCTATGAAAGGTGTTATTAGGTTTGGTGTCATGGCTCGAACTAGGGTTTGGCCATGACGGGTATCTCAAGTCCATCGAGGACCGGAGACCACTCCCTTTACCTAACCAAATAGAACACAATACGACTAGCAGCGGATGAATTCCAAACATATAACAAGGTAAGTTGAGTTCCAAACATATATCAAAATAAACTACTCAGAAATGAAATTTATGAATTTCAACAACATCCTAATCCACAGTAATCCACAAAGCCTCTAAATATACCAAAACCATTCTAAGTTGGGACATGCCCCCGACGATATCCAAAAGAGTCTAATAGAAGGAGTCTAAGACATAAATAAAACATGACTTTAAAATGATAGCCCTTCTGGATAATCGAAGCTCACCACTTCAAGCCTGACTGCTGACAACATAGAAATCCTATTACTACATAGGAAAAGTAGATGTATCTCCAGTTCCTGCATCGTGTGGGGATACAACATCTAAAGACAGTTAGCAAGGTAAGCGCTAGCATGTAACTCAGGATAAGGATAAAATAATGCCAATTCTAAAATCCAGTCTAAACTTAATGTACATGTTTACATACATACATGCATACATACATATATATATCTATAAGATGTTGGGATAGGTAACAAGGCTTAGTATTCAAGTAAAAATTATCCTGGACTATGTAGCTTAACCGTCATAAAAAGGCAACCATATGCTATATAGGTTTAGCTACCCCAGCTGAAAGGGCCCCAATGCCTATTGGATGCATGAATCAGAGGTATCAAGGAAGACCAGGAAATGGCCCAACCTTATGTCATTCCAGGATATAAATAAATATCATTAGTGTGAACTATGCACACGATTATCAAGACCAACCTCCACACCGATAAATGTGAGTTTTCAGTATTAGTCCCCCCGGGACCTCCAACTTCACAACTTATCTACATAACCCCCATTAAGCCTAATTAAAATAATTTTCACATAAACCATCCATTTAGCCAAAGAATTGATCACTAAGGTACAACATATGTATCATCATACCCTTACACTTTCAAGCTTATAATTTTGCCATTACAATTCCATCAACTTGGGGGAATTCTCCGACCCTCTTTGTTTATTAATTCAACCCAGGGGAATGCCTCTACCCTCGAGCTTCAAATTTAAAATCAAATCATGGACAACAAGGCCTTCAAAATTCATGTTTACCAGTTTAACCATTTATGCAATGCAATAGTATAGGTAAGTAAGTCAAATCGTGTGACAAACCATCGTTCAAAACCAATTACACAAGTGGGTTGAGGGAACACAATTTTCATAGCAAATTTTCAATCCAAAATCATCAATTTAGGGGAATGCATCGACCCCCTTTTTCAATTCCCATCCCATGCACCCAAGTAGTTCAAAACCATTGATAAAGCACAAACAATGCATGTAAAATCATGGGAATCCAATTCAAGTAATATTTATTCTAAAACCTTCAAACCCATATTTATAAACCATAATTAAATCACATGAGTAATAATTTAATTACATGATTACAGCAAAATAAGTTTTGTGGAAGAGAACATGCCTGAGATATTAAGAATTATGGAGAGAAATCAACTCTTGGAAGCTCTAATTGCCAATCTCTTAAAACCCTAGGTATTCTTGACTTAGGGACGTAGGAGATCAGAGAGAATGTATTTAATGGTTAACTGTGAAAAATAAGGTCCCCAATATATTTTATGGTCATGGGTCTTAAGTGGGGAAAGTGGGAAATAACAGGAATGCCCCCACTTAGAAGTGTAAAAAAGGCCGCCCAGTCGTTATGGGTCACCTTACAACTCATGACGTCCAAATACAAGTCATCTCCACAAATCATAGTATAAGCAGTAGCTCAAGGACCCCTCGTTATTGACCCTATGAGTCACACACTATGGCTCATAGGTGCCATTAGGACACGTAGGATCCTAGTTATGGTCAACGCAAAAACATTAGGCACCTTTACTAGTTTGGCTAAAATAAGAACTACACAACTCATATAGAGTCTTGATGACACATTGAGTCTAGTTGTACTCAGTACAGACGCCTTGGGAAACTTTACTAGTCACCAATAATTTGGGCCCTACGACCCGTATGGTAACCTTACGACTCATAAGGTAAGTTGTAGTCAGAGAAGTGAGTTCAAAAACTCAGGAATTTTCTAGGGCTAAAATCTGGGGTGTTATATTTGGGTAGAGGGGTAAGCTTAGCCCTAAGAATATTGGTTCAGTTGAGATACTTTGAACTGTTAGAGAGGTAGCATATGAGTTAGACCTGCCATTAGACTTTGCAGCTGTTTACCTAGTTTTTTATTTATCTATGTTGTGGTGCTACATTCTTGATGAGTCACATATGCTTTGGTGGTACTCGATTCAATTAGATGAGAGGATGACCTTTGTGGAGGAGATAATTTTTATATTGGTAGGGAAGTCAGGTAGTTTTACTTTAGAGAGATTTCAGTCATTAAGGTTTAGAGGAATCACTGTACAGCTGAGGAGGATACCTGGGTGATTGAGAGTAAGATGCAGGCCTAGTATCCCTTCCTATTTGAGCCTTTGGGTACATCTTGATCCTTTACTTCATAAATGGAAGTCCTTTTAGTAGTGGATATTATAATGACCCGCTGGGTCATTTTCTTAATTTCTGCACTCTTTTAATATTTAGAGATTCCCCATAGCTGCCCTAACTCATTTATGACTTGCTGGAGCCAACAATTCAGTTACTAGGTAGTTTGTTTGATTTTTAGAGCCAATCCCTTATTTTGAGTTTTTTACTGTTAAGAATTAGGTATCAGGTCTAAACTATAGGTAAAATACCTCATATGCCAATTTTGAAAGCTTCATTAGATTCAAAACACCGATTATAGGCTAGAGGACTCTTGGTTTTGGTCCAAAAATTTCAAGACTTTTTTTAGAGCCTGTAGGTGGATTTTGGTTAAAATGGACCTTGCATGTGGGCTCTATATTTCATCAAAAATAACCTCAAATTGAAATTTTGGATGGCTTTGTTGAGTTTGTAATATTAAATTTTACACGGTAGAATAGTTTATCTGTATTCACAGGATTTTAAGTAAATCTCGTGGGTTTGACCAAAAACTTGGGAAATTCGACAAGTTGCTGGTGCAGCTTCATCTGTTGTAGGAATAAAATATCCTTCACATTCGCGAGGCCATGGATGCATTCATGAAGGCCAAGGTTATTGACGATTGTGTTTGCATGGCAATCTTTACATTTGTGAAGAATCATATGGCTTCTCGGTTCAGCTTCCTCCTTTGTATTCATGGTGGACCGCCTCATTCGCAAAGGGTAAGTCGGTCCAAGTATTGCGTTTGTGATGGATTCCCCACAATCATAATGAAGGGACCCTGGCAATATTAAATGTTGTGGAACCTGATTTCTCATCATTTTTCTTAATTCCCAAGTCCTTTAAAATTCTTAGAGAGCTAAGAAAGTTTGGAGATCAATCCTTAGGCATTCAGGGTGTTTTCAGATGTCATTTTGAAAATCTTCTCACCTCTATTTTCATAATTATCCTTTAAATTCTTGATTAAGTTTCCATTTTAAACCCCAATCCCTAGTTTACTTTATAGGTTGATTTAGGGTTCTTTTTTTGGTCAAATAAGAAATTTTTCATTCAACCAAAGTATCAACATTACAAGGTCCTGCCAATCTTTTTGGACTCAAACTGGCTACTCAGTTTTCTTTTGATAGATAATTTGTTTATAGTATATCTAAACTAGCACTACATTCAAGCATTTTACATTCAAATCTTGCTAATTTGGATATCTCATCAATTGCTGCAACCTTGAGCACCATTTGGGATATTGTTTTCCTATATGTGGATCTCCAATAAAATATCATGAATCTTCTGTGTTGATTCTAGCTTGATTCATAAACCTTCTTGCATTCCGTTAAGTATACCTAATAGACTGCTGCCGCAAAACAAAAGCCCAGTAGTCCTGAGGTCTGCTATTTTTTATCATTTTGGTGAGCCAGGCAACTTGTTGATTCCAGTCCCCAATAGTTTTGTTATATCCTAGCCATTTTAATAACCCTAACCAGATGCTTGTTGAGTATGGACATTTAAAGAAAAGACGGTAAGTTGTTTCTATTATATCCTTTTTACATAACACACAATATGTGGACACTATTTTTCCCTACTTCAAAATTCAATCCACTGTATTTAATCTATTTGCAGTGCTAACCATAAAATGAACCTTTGCCTTAGAAGTTGGCCTTGCACTAACACTAATCTGGTCCACTTCACTTTGTTATAGTGAGGTAGCATTCCTAGGTATCTTTTTCTTATGCTTAAACCTTGAACTCCCGTATATGCTTGTAGTTTATCCTGGATAGTACCTGTACCTTCAAGCCATGTTTTTGCATCAATAATCTTCTTGACAAGCCAACTTGCTTTCTTTGGAGTTTTCACTGTGTCAATTGTCATATTCTTTATATAGTAAGCATGGATCTCTCTCACCTATAATCTATCTTGTTTTTGTTTCACAACCCATAAAAGTTTGCATATTTCTTCCCTATTCCATCTAATAAGATCGATTACATTTAAACCACCTGCTGTTTTAGGCATGCATACTATTTCCCAAGCAACCAAAGCCTTTTTCGAACACTCATTACTGCCAGTCCACAAAAAGGTCCTATACATAGTAGTCACTAAAGCCAAGACTTTCTTAAGGAGAGTGAATATATGAGCCCAGTAGGTCTGTATTTCAAATAACACACTCTTCACCAGTTGGAGTCTACCACTGTAAGATTATAATTTAGATAACCAACATTTGACTCTTGCTATCATCCTCTTCACTACTGGTAAGCATTGTTAAATTGAAAGTTTTTTAGTTGATAGAGGCACTCCTAGGTACTTGAAGGGTAGTTACCCAAGGACATTCCCAAGTTAGTATTTTATCTCTAAACTCAGCCTCCACTCCTACAATGTATAGTGAACTCTTTTCCATATTTGCATAAAGACCTGATACTCTAGCGAACTATTGGAATGTATTAAATAGCAAGTTGATTGAGATCTCATCAGCCTTGCAGCTCATTAGCAAATCATAAGCAAAATAGATATGGATAATACCCAGTTTTTCATACCTTGGTGGTAGTTAAATTGTTATAAGCAGTTCTTTTGTACCTAATTTTCTTCCATTTTTATAGTAAATGATCCTTGAGCTTAGAGGGGAGTTTTGAGAATTTTCAAAGTCATGATTCCATAGGCAGGCCCTGCATGAGGTTTTTAGTTTGATTTGGACTCAGAGCATTTATATTCGATATGGGTATTATTATTCTTGTGTTAATGCATAAATTACTATTTTGATTGCGTGGCATCATGCAGGGGCTTCTCAAAAGGGAAAAATTCTAGCTTAGTCTACTCCATCAAACTTTTAACTGCTTTCAGGTAGGTTAGGCTTACTTCTCTCAAGCCTAGCTTTGACTTATTTAATATTTAGTAGTGGTTCAATTCTGGTATGATGGTTTAGGGGAATTACAAGTTTGGTCTTACTGTTTTTTACTTTAAGTTTTAATTATTGGTACTCTCTTCCTTGTTTGCACCCCAGGCTAATAAGGGATCTACTGAGGTTTCCCTTTATTATTTGCACCTTCTAGGCTTATAGAGATCCAAAATAGTTAGACAGTAACTATTTTACTTTATTCATTATGTATAATTGTCGCTTATTTCAAAATTTATAGTATTCTCGATATCATCTTATCCATGATGTTACCTTAGTTTCTCACATTTTATTATACTTTTGTGATGATTTAGCTCAGTCAACTAATAATTCCTACTGAGTAACCTTTGTTTTGGTACTCATTCTACACTTTTGCACCATTTTATGATGTAAATAAGAGTAAAATTCACCGCCACTGACGTTCTATCCAACTTGCTTTTGGGATTTAGAAATCGTACAAAAAGACAAAGGGGGATATGAGATAACCATAATGGATGCATCGGATAGGACTTTGATCCTCTCTCTTTCTACTACTTTTGGGGCAATATTTACTTTTGAGAATACCTATATATTTGATAATATTTAGTACTTTTATTCTTTTTACTTAGTGGATTTTGTACTGACCTTACTATGTCATGGGATATTTCTTTTGTGTCATTCTCTCTTTTTTTCATTTGATATTTGTTTTATCATACTTAAATTTATCTACTTACAATTTTGTTATGTGTTTATTTTTGGTATTTATCATACCTTCCACCAATTTTCTCATTAGGTAACATTCCGGGCTATGATTTGGCTTACCTACTGGCAGCCTAAAATAGGTGCCATCATGACTCCAAAAGTTTGATTAAGATAACTTGGTATTACAACCTAGGTTCATCGGTATTTTGGTACAAGAGAAAGTGTCTAGTAAAGTCATGTGTATCAGTCGATGACATTTATATCTTATCTTTGGGAGGCTATATGGCATTTTTAGGAAAAACTCAATTCTTTATTTATTTTTGTGGGTCGATTCTATGTTAGTTTCTAAAGTTCTCTTTGGTTTACACTTTCACTAGTGGTGAGGACTCAAGCTATACTGATCAGAGATGAAGACCCCAAGTTTACAACTAGGGAACCTACTAGAGGTCATTGCTGACCCAGACAATGAGGCCATGCTAGGGTTGTAGCCTCTACAAGGGGTCAGGACAGGGAGCCTTCACTAAATCCTGTTATTGCTCTTGAGCCAGAGATTTTGCCACCCCAACCATTGATGGGCCGGGGGAAGCCTAGGACTTACCTAGGTTAATTTCTACTTAAGTTCTAAAGATGCCTTACTTCAGACCAGAGTGGTATTGATTTAGAAGCATTGTCTATAATTTGTCTCTCTAAGTTGAGATTCCTCTTGCATCAATAGTTTAACAACTGGTGGTATCTCAACTAGTTATGATAGTATAGGAGCAGAAGATATTGGGATGATTCTTGAGATTGACTCCACCTAGATTTACAAGGGCCCTAAATGAGGATAGTTGTAGAGATCAGAGCAAAGAGAGATATGGTAACTGGAGATGTAAGGATGATTATAAGAAGAAGAGTGATGCATATGTTCAACTAGGGAATCGTGTCACTGAGTTAAGAATGGAGGTATTTCTTACTAAGCTGGTTAAGGGTTCAAAAAGTCAAGTAAGTTCCCTTAAGAAGATTAAGGCAGACATTTCAGCTTTGACCCACAAAGTGGAATTGCATGCTATTGCGATCAAGCAACTTGAGAAAAAAATTGGTAAGATGTCAGCAACCTTAAATTAGTGTCAATCGAACACTCATCCAAGTAATACTGTTTAGAATCCAAAGAATGACTGTCATTGTTTGGAAATTACCACTCAAAGTAGTATTGACAACATTGATCCTCCCATTCCTGTAGTTGATGAAGCTAGGGATGATGCTGTTGATGTAGATGAGGCACTTGAAGCAAAATTTCAAAAGTTAGTAACTAGTGGTGAGTCATCACAAAAATTAACAGGTGTTTACAAAAGAGTTGAGAAGGATAAAGGCTAGAGAAAGGTAGATAAGCTAGCATTGAAGACCATTCCATGACCTCATCAGCCTTTTCCTCAGAGATTGAAAAAGAAATAAGAGGAAGGAAAGTATAAGAAGTTCTTATCGATGTTAAAGAAACTGTCTGTAAATATTTCTCTTGTAGTAACATTGGAGAAGATGCTTGGATACACTAAGTTCTTGAGGGATTTGGTTACTAGAAAGCGGATGGTGAGTTTTAAGCCTACTTATAATGTGCATCATTTAGTGTCAATTCTTTCTGATCATTGGTTGAGAAAAAAGAGGAACTTAGAGTATTTACTATTCTATGTAACATTGGATCCTTTAACTTCTCTCGAGCTTTATATGATTTGGGAGCTAGTATCAAACTAATATCGTTGGTATTATATAAGTAGTTGGGGTTAGAGGCACCCAAAAATCCATCCATAAGGTTATTGATGGTTGATTGGACTGTGAAAAATCAATCAGTATTTTGTGTGATGTTTTGGTGAAGGTTGCATCCTTTATATTTTTAGCTGATTTCGTGATCCTTGACTGTGAGATGGACTTCAAAGTCCCTAATATCTTGGGAAGGCCTTTCCTAGACATTGGTAGGGCCTTGGTTGACATGGAGATAGATAGATGAAGTTCAAACTCAATGATGATCATGTTACTTTTAATGTGTGTCGGTTTATACGACAGCAGAAGAATATGAGAGTACTGTCCATGATTGATACTGTTGATAATGATGCAGTGATTATTCCCATTGAAGAGAGACTTGAGGTTGAGGCAATAACAATAGTTATCATGAACTTTAACAGTGATGATATTGATAAACGATGAGATGGTGAGCGCATTTTATGGTAGAGGTTCTTATAATTATGCTACGAAGAAGCTAGATCTTGATCCAAAGAATAGAACCACTTCTTTTGCTCAACTATATATTGAGGAGCCATCAATTTTGAAATTGAAGGCCCTTTCATCTCACTAGTGGTATGTAATTTTTGGGGTCGATAATACATTATCGGTCATTATTGATGTTGGGGTATTGGAGACACAGGTTGAAGAATTAATCTCAGTGTTGTAGAGAATCAAGAGGTCCATCAAAAGGATTATTATAGAGATTATGCGGATTTTGCTAATTATTTGCACTCATAAGATATAGCTTGAACCAAAAATATACTCAACACCAATTTCGGTTAAGTCCTCTTATGTGTGATATTGTAAACAAAGATATTGTTAAGTTGTTAAATATTGCAGTGGCTTACCCTATTGCAGGCCAAAAGTGGGTCAGCCTAGTTTAATGTGTACCTAAGAAGGGTGGGATCACTGTGGTCCCAAATTAAATTAGAAGAATGAATTGGTGCCCATGAGATCGTTTACTGGATGAAGAGTATGCACGAGTTATATGAAGTTGAATACTTAGACTCAAAAGGACCATTTCCCTATGCCATTCCTGGATCAAATGCTAGACAGACTTACAGGCAAGGGTTGGTACTATTTTCTTAACAGGTACTCGGGATACAATCATATTTCAATAACTCCCAAAGACTAAGAAAAGAATACTTTTACTTGCCCTTATGGGACTTTTGCCTTCAAGCGAATGCCATTCAAAGTATGCAACGTTCCTTCCACTTTTCAGTAGTGTATGATATCACTATTTTCTGACCTGGTGGAGGATACTATAGAGGTTTTCATGGATGACTTTTCAGTAGTTGGTCTTTTAATAATTGTTTGGCCCATTTGGACAATGCACTCCAAAGGTGTGAGGAGTACAATCTGGTGTTAAATTGAGAGAAGTGCCATTTTATGGTAAAGTAAGGTATTGCTCTTAGTCACAAAATCTCAAAGTGGGGTATTAAGGTGGATAGAGCAAAGATTGAGATAATTGAGAAATTACCTCCTCTAGTCTCAGTTAAAGGTATCTAAAGCTTTTTAGGTTATGCTAGATTTTATAGGAGGTTCATCAAGGAATTTTCTAATATTGTTAATCCTTAGGCAAGCTTTTAGAGAAGGAGGTGAAATTTGTATTTGATGATACATGTCTCAAGGCCTTTGAGTACCTTAACGAATGGTTGATCTCAACTCCTACTATTGTGTCTCCTGATCAGTCTTTACTATTTGAGGTTATGTATGATGCTAGTGGAGTGGCCTTGCCTGTTGTCCTAGGCCAAATACATGAGAAAATTATTCACCTGATCTATTATGCTAGAAAGGCATTAAAACCCACACAGAAGAACTATACGGTCACTGAGTAGGATTTACTTGTGGTGGTTTTTTCCTTTGAGAAATTTTGATCCTATTTGATGCTATACCTCATATTAGTCGTAGCTTAGTTTAGCTCATAGTGCATGTATAAGAGGTTTAGAACCTAGAAATTCAGCTAAGTTTTGGGGACTTAGTTTTATTTTTGGCCTCTTAACTTTGATTATTTTTAAAATGACCTTCCCAACCTTGAGACGTAAGTTTTTGAGTTAATTCACGTTCAGAGGTGTAAGGAGCATATCTCAGGGAAGTTTTGGATTTTTCAAACGAGTATTGAGGCATGTTTGGATTTCATTTGCAACACCTCACCGTGATGGAGAGTTCATCACATCGCGGTGATGGGTCAATCGGCTTTCCAGTTGTGAATTTAAATTCTATAGGGGCAGTCTTGTCTTTTCCCCTCACCCCAATCCATAATAACACGAGATTTACCTTCAGTTAAGGCATTATTTACCCACTATCCCCAATTTTACTCTCCAATAAATCCTAAGCTTTCCTTAGTTCATCAAATTAAATCCTCTCCCCTTCAAGAAAACTCAAGAATTCAAGCTTCACCATCCAAGAACTTTCAAGAAAGTTGTTCCCTTTCAAGATTTAAGTATTAAAGGTATGTGTGATGTTTATCCATGGGCCTTTTCAACCCATGGAGTTCAAGAATCCTTATTTTATATCAAATTGTGAGTTTTTATACATTTTATGATTAATTATCCCCATGAATTGTTATGAATTTTGATTTTACATCATGTTTACAATTGTTTTCAATGGAATTAAACCTTACATGTTTGAATGATGATGTTTTCATGTTAAAGCCCAGAATTATGGTTTTTGTACAGTAGCCATATGAATATTACATGTTTTAAACTATTCTCATTCTTTAATTCATGACCCTCATGTGTTTGATGAAATGTGTAAGAGTCAAATTTTGAACAAAGATCCCTTTATGGTTTTTAAGGCTTTATATGTCCTTATTGTTATTTCCATTTTGTGCTGCGGGTTATAAATACCCAAAATTTAGTTGTTTACATAGTTTTAGTAATTACAGAATGAATTTAGATAAACCATAAACATCGCCATTCAGTTAGTTGTTATGTTCAGTCTGGCTCAGTTAAACTTACGTCAGTTCAGTAATCTGTGTCTTTCAGTTGGGAGTAAAAATTAGCATCGAGTAAATGTAGGGATGGCATATGCCCCGTCAGTAGGCATGAGACACTTGTCTCCCCTGTCAGTAGGCATGAGACATTAGTAGCAGTCCTTAGGTTCCAGACTTAAGGTGCCACCGTAGATTTTGTGGGGTCCCCCATCAGTTAGGCATGACACCTTCGTCCTTCAGGACGTTAGATTAGTGGATCCATGCAACCAAGGTTAGTACCCATGGAACGATACTGACACCCTTCCAATAGGGGTTATAGATTGGATCCTGATAGTATATTGGGCATGTCGGTTATAGCTAGCTCCCACAGTCTCAGTTTAGTATTCAGTACAGAGTTCAATTTCGGGTTTTCTTGACCATATAATATAGTTTAGTGTTTCAGTATTTTTGTTTAAAGACCATATTAGACATGTTTTATGCTTGGTCATGCATTCTTAGATTTTACAGTTTTCATGAATTTATGCTCAGCTATCTCATGCTATTCAGTCAGTCATTATCCCATGCATATAACCCATGTATTTTAGTCTAACCTTATCTCATATACCAGTATACTTAAAGTACTGATTGCATACTCATTGCTTGTGCTATGATGTTTAATATCATAGATTCGGACACTCAGTTTTCTAACCATGCTTAGGCAGATCAGCTTATCAGCAGTAGCAGTACTGGTGAGTCCTCATCCTTAGAGGATAGATTTATCTTATATTCAGTTATGTCAGCAGTTCAATTATTTAGTCAGTCAGAGTTAGTTGGGGGTTTTTCCTATCAACTTCACAGTTTGTTAGTTTTAGAGGCTTTCAGACATTCAGATAGATAGCCAATTTATCAATTGTTTTTATTAGTATTGTTTTTAATTTCTAAAACCTTATGGCATTATCAACTGATTTTCTACATATGTCTTCATTATCAGTATATTATTCAGTACTCACAACAGGTACCAGTTCATGGGTTAGCTTATGGTATTTTAGGACCGTAAGCACCGTTGTCGTTACTAGGTGTAACCTCAGATCATGACATTTGATAAGGACCAAAGTCATAGTTCATACAGATCATGCAACTTTAAGGTAGCTAATGTCGAAGAAAGATGTAATATCGAGGTTGATACATTAGGTCCTCTTGTTGCAAGAATTTGACTTTGAGGTGAAAGACCAGAAAGGCACTGAGAACCAGGTTGCTGATCACTTATTTTCCCTTGAGGAGGAGGAAATACAGAAGTTAAGGGATGAGCTTGACATAGATGACACTTTTCCAGATAAGCGGGTCTTGGGAAAATCTCAAGACTTAATCCCCTAGTTCAGTGATTTGGCTAACTTTTTTTGCAAGTGATCTCATTCCTGAAGATTTGTCATTCCAACAACAAAAGTGGTTCATGTATGAGGTTAGAAAATTTTTCTGGGATGAGCTTTATCTCTTTTGGATTTGTGTGGATGGTGTTATTCATAGATTTATTCTTGAGGTAGAGATGATAAGCATCCTTGAGGCTTATCATTCATCGTTAGTTGGAGGTCACTATTGTGGTACCTGTACAACCCAAAAAATTTTGCAGTATGGGTATTATTAGCCAAATATCTACAAGGATTCTTATGACTTTGCTCAAGCCTGTGACTAGTGTCAGTGACAAGGAAATATCTCATAAAAGCATGAACTCTACATGACACCTATCTTGGAGTTGGAGTTGTTTGATTTATGGAAAATTGTTTTTATGGGTCTGTTTGTAAGATCCTATGGGATGTCGTACATTCCAGTGGCAGTCAACTATTTTTTAAAGGTTGTAGAGGTGATTGCGCTTCCCAATAATAAGGGTCAAAGTGTCACTGTATTCTTGAAAAAGAACATCTTTTCTTGGTTTAGAAATCCACCTTCGATTATTAGTGATGGTGGGTCTCACTTCTACAATCATCTTTGTAAGGCCCTGCTAAAATATATGATGTGAAACATAAGGTGGCAATACCTTACCATCCGCAAAGGAATGGAAGGTTGAGGTCTCTAATTGGGAGATATTGAAGACTGTGAATGCCAAAAGATTGATTGGTCAAGGAAGTTAGATGATGCTTTGTGGGATTATTAGAAAACTTTTAAGGCCCCCATTGGTGTCTCCCCATATCAGAATGTGTACTGCAATACATGCCATTTGCCGATCGAATTTGAGAACAAGGTCCTATGGGCATTGAAAAAGCTTAATTTGGAGTGGCATGATGCAGTTAATTTGAGATTAAGCAAGGTGAATGAGTTGGATGAATTCCCACTTCATTCTTATTAGATTTAAGCACTGTACAAGTAAAAGATAAAGTTGTATCATGACAAGAAGATTGAGAAGAGAGTTTTTGAGCCCGATGATATGGTCTTGTTATAGAATTCAAGACTTCGCTTGTTTCCTGGCAAGTTGAAGTGTAGGTGGTATGGACTATTCACTATGCTTTGGGTATTTCAACATGGTTCTGTAGAACTAAAATGAGACGGTGAATCCCCATTCAAGGTGAATAGGCAGTGTGTCAAGCACTATTTGGGTAACACTGATGAGGTAAAAGTGGTTGTTGATGTAAGAGTTACAAAGTCTGAGTATCCAAGGCAACCGAGTCATGTCGCAATGATAAATCAAGAATTTCATGAGAGGCAACCCATGGGTTTGTTGGAAAAGTCTAAGTAACCAATATAGCCACGTCGTGCCACAATGTTAAATCAAGCATTGGGTAGGAGGCAACCCACTATTTTAGTGTTCACATTTTCTTTTTTTTGTATGAGTAAAACATAAGGAACCACCTGAAACATGGTAAAATATTGCAAAACTCAGAAAATTACAAGGGGACTTATTGAACCACTTATGGGGGTCATAAGTCCTACTTAAGCCAGGGAAGTGATGCTGTAGATACCGGAGGGAAAAATTAAGAATTTTAGGTCTCTGAAATTTTACCTATGAACCCACTTATGGGGATCGTAAGTAGCACTTACGACCTCATAAGGTGGTGTCATAAGTATCAGAACCAAAGTTCAGATAATGGGGAAATTTTTCTGCAACTTACGACAGACCACTTACGGGCCATAAGTGGCACTTAAGAGCCGTATGTGGTGCCATAAGTGACAAAAACATTTTGGGTCAAAATTTTAAAAATCTGAGTTGGACCCAAGTGGATCCGACCAGGACTAGCCTACCATCCTTTTTAAAAGCCTGAATATTGATCCTTATGCCTTATATTCTCAGATTTTGTAACTCACACCATAATTCAAACTCTTTAAATCCCTCATTAACTCCATAAAAATAAAAATAAAATCCTTCATTAGCCCATCACTTGCATGCTTAAGAACATTCAAAGACTAAACATTTCTTCACTACTTCAATTTTATAGTTCTATCTCTCATAATCAAGGTAAATATTCTTGGATCCCATTGTAATAATCATTCGGTTAAGCATAAAGTGAGTTGGTACTTGAATACACTTGATACTTTCATAGAAATCATGAATCATGGTATCAGGAGACTAGAATGATACTAAAATTGAAATTTTCGCAATGTTCTTGAATAAAAAGTTTGAGATCATCCTACATAGAAGTAGATGTTGAAACAATAGTTAAATCCCTAAAATTTATGTGCAATTACTGTGTTTAGGAACTTAATAAACGTTGTTGTATGGAAAATTGGACTTGAATAGGATAAATACACTTTATGGGGATGTAAAATTTGAAAAATTGAAAGTACCCTCAGAAGGGTATCTACGAGCCATATAAGTAGCACTTATGGGCCATAAGTGACTTCGTAGGTGTCAAATTTGAAGGCCTAAAATGTCAGGTCTTTGTCTGGAATATATGATGGCCACATACGGGACGTACAAAGTGCCCTACCCTAAAAGTTCTCATTTTGTTTCAAATTTTTCATTCCATTCTTCTCTTTCAAACACTAACAACTGATTTTTCAAGTACTATGGCACCTAAGGCAACCTCAAAGAAAAGAGTACAGTCAAGGCTTCGAGATGAATCCCCTGAGTGGAGGAGTGCTAGATTGCCCCGAAAAGACCAGAGGCTCCACAAACTAGGAGATAGAGACTGGTTGTAACTGCAACCGTCGTTGTAGCCACTTTAGGCATCCTGGGCACCCATCCTGCCCCCACACAGACTCAATCAGGGACTCAGCCACATCTACATAGGCTGGGGCCTAGACGACGATATCTAGACCAGTTTCTAGGCCAAGGATAATGTAAGCTAGGACTTCACCACCTCACTCTCCCCATTCTAAGGAGGGAGAGAATGCTTCTGAGAATGGGTCTGAGGAGAATGAGTCAAAGATTAGATAAGAGGTTGAGTTTGGATTAGTTTTTGGTTTGGGTGAGTAGGAGGACACACAGGACCCCAGTCCGAGGAGGGGTCAAAGGATGAGTCAGCCTCTGTGAGTAAGTCAACGTTATCTGTACCCTAGTCTGAGGGGGGGGGGTACATTTCAGATGCTACTTTAGGTTTCATCTTCTCAGCACCTGACATAGAGCTCCCTACACAAAATCCTCAGCCTCCAATTCTACCACCAGCGGACCTTGCTTCTAACTCTACATATATCTTGGTTATACCAATAGTTGAGTTAATCTGAGATAGTGTGTAAAGGGGATACGACTGATTTATAAGTGGGATAGCTTTATTACTGATGTGGTTTGACCTAAGAGGACTATTTATGACAAAAGGAGGTTTGAGTTATCAGGGATACCATGGGATCTAGATCTATGGGCCTCTTTTGAGCGATACTAGTTGTGGTGGATGACTCAACCCTAGGGATCCATTTCCAGGCCTTGGTTCGAGATTTCTACACCTCCTACGTTGCCACAATTACTTTGGTCACACCTAGAGTAGGGAGAGGCATGGATCAGCCCAGTTGGAGCACAGTTTAGTGAGATGAGTTTATGTTGATATTTCTATGGTGGCCATCTGCCAAGTTTTCTTTGGGCCTCATTTTAAGCATCGAAAGTGTTATATTTCTATAGCACACCAACACCTTTAACTTAGAACATTTTCAAGTCCTCAGGAAACAAAACAAAACAAAAACAAAAACAATGCTTAACTAGGAGAAACTAAGTGATTCAAGGTAGTCAGTTAACATTTAAACTCAAAACACAACACTCCCTACAATCTTATTTTTCAAACCCAACTGTGTATGAACATGAAGCACAACATTGTGAAACAATGGGATCAAGGTATGTCAATTTCCATAGCAATAGACAACCACTCATATATACAAGTTACTCTACCCGAAATAAGAAAATAACTAGTAATATGACTCAAGTGCCCTCACAATAAAAATGTGCCAATCATTCATATGAAATAGTGCATGTCAATGCGGGGAAAATCAAGATAAACTCATACTAAGAAGAGAAGTTCTAATCAATGCATGTCAAATGCCATACGCTTGCCCTTATTTTATTTTAACCTTCGCATTCATATAGTCAGGATAGGATAACTATAAGACTTTTCTCAGCTTGTAACGTAGGATAGGAGGCTGGTATAGTACATATGGAAATATCAAGAGACTAAGCCTCCTTAGCACTACACTAACCTTGGGGTCTCACTTACTGGAAAATTTTTGTTTATTCCACCCTTATTTCTCCCTTTTATTCTTTTTTGTACATTCAGGCTGGGTGTGGTTTCTTTATTTTTTTTCTGTTGTTTCACAACTTTTCTTTTCTTTTTCTACCACACCCAGCCCTACTAACTTTTTCTCTTATTTTACCCCTCTTCATAACCATATTACACTACATACCCCCATGATAGCCACCCTTACTTTAAAAGTTTTGACTTAGTTGAAGTACACAATTTCCAAAGAGGAACAGGCCAAAACAGGTTCATTGTAATAAAAATGGGAAGGTGAATGATAAAACAAGAAAAATAGGCTACAAGGGCTCAAAATTGGGATCAAGGTATATAATTCACACATGGAAAGTAATTTGGGCTAAAAGGTGGACTAAAATAAAAAATGGTCTATGATCCTTTCCTAATTGATTATCCTTCAACCTAGGCAAGATTAACCAGGTATGTTTTGAATCCAACACACAAAGGGAACTAGGAAGTATCTCACTCACACATGGCACAGGGTCAATATCACAAACTACTAGTTATCCAGTTCATGCAATTATTGACAAGTGATTATCATGTACCTAATCCTAATACCATAGCAAGATCCACAAAGTTCACACATATATGCATCATATAGTTCAAAAACATACAATTTTGGAAGGGTATAAAAAATTAACAAAAACATGACTACTGCCCTAAATACTTAAAAATCTCCTAATTAACCATAAAACATCATGAAACAAAACACAATATGCCTAAACATGCCAGCTCTACTACGAACAGGACTCTAGGGAAAAGAGGCATGACAACAAAAACCCTAATAGGACATCAAGACCCAAAAGAAGCCCCACCCTTAACTTAAAATCATGCATTGTTCCCGATGAATCAAAACCTCTACAAAACAAGAGAGTTAGGAATATACATGTGGCACCATAGGTGTGGATATCAGACGTCAATAACAAAAACAAATAAAAACACCAAAATACCTTGGGTTTCCTCTTAAGAAACTCCTGATTTAATATCACGGCATGACTCATTTCCCTTGGGTACTCAGACTTTGCCAAGGTCTATTTCAGCACAAACTTTTACTTCTTCCAAGTTTTCCGTTTAGTGTTTCACTCGTTGTCCGTTCACTTTAATTGGGAAATCACCATCATTATTTATCTCAATAGAACCATATGGGAACAACTTAACCACCGTAAATGGTCCAGTTAATTTTGATTTTAGCTTGCCAGGAAACAAGCGTAGTCTTGAATTGTACAATAAGACCAAATCATCGGGTTTAAATATTCTCTTCTCGATCTTCTTGTCATGGTATAACTTTATTCTTTATTTGTATATGGATGAAATCTCATAAACCCAGAGTTGGAATTGGTCCAACTCATTCACCTTGCTCAACCTCAAGTTTGCTGTATCACACTACTCAAATTTTAGCCTTTTCAATGCCAATATTGCTTTATGCTCAAGCTCAACCGATAAGTGGCATGCTTTCCCATACACAAGATGTAATAGAAAGTAAACTATAGGTGTCTTATAGGCTATCTAATAGACCCACAATACTTCATCTAACTTTTTAGACCAGTCGGTTCTTTTGGCATTCACACTTTTCACCAATATGGACTTTATTTATCTATTGGAGACTTTTACTTGCCCACTCATCTGAGGATGGTAAGGTGTTGCCACCTTATACCTTACAAAATATCTATAAATAAGTGCTTTTAATAAGAGGTTGCAGAAGCGTGACCCACTATCACTGATAATTGCACATGGAGTGCCAAGTCGAGAAAAGATGTTCCTCTTTAAAAGACGGTGACACTCCTACCTTCATTGTATAGAAGTGCAACTACCTCCACCCACTTTGATACATAGTCAACTGCTACCAGAATATACCTCATACCATAGGATCTTACAAATGGGCCCGTGAAATTAATCCCCTATATATCAAACAAATTCGACTCTAGAATTAGTGTCATAGGGAGTTCCTGGCACCGTGAAATATTGACTTGACATTGGTTAAAGGATTTTGAAAAATCATGAGAATCCTTGTAAATTAAAGGACAGTAAAACCCACATTGTAGAATTTTAAGGTTGTCGTATGCCACTGTGGTGACCCCAAACTGTTGAAGAATGACAAGCTTCAAGAATGCTCATCATCTCCACCTCTTGAATGCATCTCTGAATCACACCATCAACACAGATCCTAAAAAAATACAACTTATCCTATAAGAAATTCCTTACCCCATGAAAAAATCTCCAGCTCCATTGGAAGGATAGATCATCTGGGATAATATCATTTGCTAAAAAGTTGACAAAATCAGCAAACTAGGGAGTCAAATCATAAGATGCTGCCAACACTTTCTCATCAGGAAAATCATCACATATCTAAAATTATCCCCTAATTTCTATATGGTCTCCTCTTCAAGTCTGGATAAGTGGTCTATAACTTGATTTTTGTTACCTTTTCTATCATTGACTTCAAAATCAAACTCTTGAAGCAAAATAACCCAAAGAATCAATATGGGTTTGGCATCCTTTTTCGAAATCAAGTACCTCAAAGTTGCATGGTCAGTGTGCACTATAACCTTAGTCCCAATCAAATATGACCGAATTTTTTCAATAGAAAAAACCACCACATGTAGCTCCTGGTCTATAACTGTATAATTTTTTTGTATAGGGTTTGAAGCTTTCCTAGCATAGTATATGGGGTGTAGTATCTTTTCTCTTCTTTGGCTTAGAACATCTACCAAGGCCACTATACTCACATCACATATTACCTCAAAAGGTGCTGACCAATCAAGTGATGCAATGATGGGCACTGAAATCAACCTCTCCTTTAGGCATTTGAAATCCTTGAGACAATCATCATCATCAAAAAAAAATTTCACCTCTTTATCTAAGAGCTTTCATAGATGACTTTCAAATTTAGAGAGGTCCTTGATGAACCATCAATAAAAGCCTGGATGACCCAAAATACTCTGTATGCCTTTAATTAACACTGGCAGTAGCAGCTTCTTAATCTCTTCAATCTGTACTGTGTCTACCTTAATACCATGTACGAAGATCTTGTGCCCAAGCACGGTACCTTCTTTTACCAGGAAGTGACATTTTTCCAAATTAAGTACCACATTGCACTTTTCACATCTCTGCAGTACACTAGCCAAATAGGCTAAGCCATCATCGAATGAGTCCCCAACAACTTAAAAGTCATCCATGAATAATTCAATAGTATCTTCCACCATGTCAGAGAATATGTACATCATACATCTCTAAAAAGTGAAAGGTGCATTACACAACCCAAAGGGCATCTACTTAAATTCAAAAGTCCCATAGGGGAAAGTAAAAGTAGTGTTTTCTTGGTCTTCGAGAGAAATCATTATTTAATTGTAACTCAAATACGCTCAAGAAAATAGTACCAACCCCTGCCTTTTAATCTATCCAACATTTGATCCATTAATGTCATAGGGAAATGGTCTTTTTGTGTCCACTTATCCAACTTTCTGTAGTCCATGCATACTCTCCAAATAGTCATTGGCCTCATTGGTACTAATTCATACTTCTCATTTAGAACCACTATAGTGGGAAAACCACCCCAGCATCTAACCACTTGATTATCTCTTTTTTCACTACCTTCAACATAGGAGGATTCAGTCATCTTTGATGCAAAATATTGGGAATGTTGCCTGCCTAAACTGTAGCTTATGTCTGTAGTGGTCTACCCAATATCTCTCTTGAAATTTATTAACACTGATATCAAAGCTTCCACCTGAGCTCCTACTAAATCTACCATAATAATTGAAGGTAAGGTCTTGTTGGCCCCCAATAATACATACTATAAATAAGGTAGGAGGGCCTTCAATTCTAATACCAGTGGCTATTTTATCAATGGTGTTTCAAGAGGTGTGGTTCTATTCTTCAAGTAAGGTTTTAGCTTCCTAGAGGCATATTAATGAGAACCGATGCCATGTCGTTCCTAAACCAACTCATCATACTCATCTATCCCATCACTCTCAAAGTTCATAATCACTGATGCTAATATTTCTACCCCTAATCTCTCCTTAATAGGCACCTCTGCTGCAACCACATTAATTATTACAACCACACTCATATTATTATGCTGTTGAACTGTCATGTATATGTCCAACACTATTTGCTTATCATTCCATTTGAAAGTGATCTTCTCTAGGTCTATATTAATTGACACCCAGCCAGTGGACAAGAAAGGTCTACCCAAGATAATCATTGCATAAGCATCCACTTCGTAGTCTAAAATCATGAAATTTGCTAGATACGTGAATGATGCCACCTTTACTTCTACATTTCACATAATACCTACTAGCTTCTTTACAGATAAACCTGCCATCAATAATATTATAGATATAGGCTTGAGTTTGCTTAACTCCAATACTTTGTATATCACCAATGGCATTACATTTATTCCTACTTTCATATCACATAAAACCTACTACCCAGTCGTCATCATCATCACTCCCAAAATTATCATCATTATAAGTTAGATTCTAAAATTCAGCTTCAGGTGGCTCGTCTGCAACCATATTTTCCTTCTTTAGCTAATTAGTAAGGGGCAAAAAGTTCTTATCAGGTGTAACTCACTCCCAGTGTTAATAGCAAGATGATGAACCAGTGTTGGAGGATTCAACACATTGTCTATAGGAAGTGCTCTTGATTGTCTCTCAACTAAAGTACCATAGATTTTCCCATACTGTTTCGCCAACTACTTGATATCAGTTGTATATGGCTTTACCTTCTGGACAAATCTTGAAACGCCGGTCTTGAGTTCTGTAAGGTAAGCTTTTTGACTCTCTTAACCCTTCATCAGCTTAGCCAATATCTCTTCTCTTCTCAATTTTGCATCTTGTCTACTAGGTGGAATGTATTTATCTCAATTATTATAGTTCCGACCTTGATTCCCTTTCCCTTAGACTAAAACACCTATCAACTGATGATCCACATACTTTGCCTCCTCTTCTAACTCAGACTCATGCAACCTAGAAGCTGTACCCTGAACCCCTAATGCATTAACCCTATACCCAGTGAATGAAATTTTTTACCATTTCTTGACGGGTGAAAATGATGGTCCGTCAGGGGATTGGTGGTCCGCCAAGTCATTCGTCACCTTGTTCCAGTAGCTCACTTGTATCCCTCTTATCCCTTTTTACTATATTCCTGGTCCTGTACACTTTACAAACACATCAAAATTTCACAAAAACATGAAATGGACTCTAACTATGGTTACAACAACATATTGTGGGTTGCTTCCCATTAGCGCCTGATTTATTATCGCAGCACAACTCAGTTAGCTCAATTACTCAGACTTTATCGAGATAAAAGATATCAATACTTTTTATCGAGTCTTTTGGACTAATATAAAGTTTGATTCATTGTCCTTTTACTTTGAAGACATTATCGACTTCATTTTCAAGCTCGACTACTCAAGATGAGTAGACTTGACTAACTTCAAACGGTTCTGACCACTTACACTTGAGTTTACCTGGAAACAATTTGAGCCTGAAATTGAACAGAAGTACCAAATCACCTTTCCAGAAGTCTCTACTTTTAAGTCTTCGGTCATGATACTTTTTCATCTTCTCTTTGTAAAGGTACGCTCTTTCATAAGCCTCGAGATGGAATTCATCCATCTCATTCAGTTACCTTAATCTTAGCTCTGCTGCTTTCTTCTAATTCAGATTTAACCTTTTTAGAGCCCAGAAAGCTTTGTGTTCCAGATCAACCGGTAAATGGCATTCTTTTCCATATACTAGCTAATATGGTGACATGCCAATTAGAGTCTTAAAAGCAGTCTGATATTCCTACAAAGAGTCATCTAGCTTTTGAGACCAATCTTGCCTATTAGCATTCACTGTTTTGGCTAGGATGGTTTTAATCTCCCGATTCGACACCTCCACTTGCCCACTAGTTTGTGAGTGATATGGAGTTGCTACTCTATGCTGTTTCACCCCATATTTCACTAAAGCTACCCGAAACACTTTGTTTCAAAAATGGAATCCTCCATCGGTTATAATAGTTCGTGGCACTCTAAAGCGAGAGAAGATGTTCTTCTTAAGAAATGCAACAACTCTCTTCCCTTCATTATCAAACAAGGCAACAGCTTCGACCCATTTGGATACATAATCCAAAGCAACTAAAATGTACTTCATTCCATACGAGCTTACAAAAGGTCCTACAAAATTAATTTCCTAGACGTCAAATAATTCCACTTCAAGAATCTTAGTTAAAGGAATTTCATGCCTTTTGGAGATCGACCCCTGCCTCTGACATTGGTCACATTTTAGAAAAAACTCGTGAGTGTCCTTGAATAATGATGGCCAATAGTAGCCACTCTGCAATACCTTTCTCGCAGTTCGATCACCTGCATAGTGACCCCCGACTGGGGAAGCATAACATGCTTCCAATATGCTCAATACATCTACCTATGGAACACATCTCCTTATTATATTATCAGCACATCACCGAAAAAGATATGGATCATCCATGAAGTAGTGTGTCACATCATTCATAAATTTCTTTCTTTGATGAAAAGAAAGATTTCTGGAATCACATCGCTCACCACATAATTTGTAAAATCAGCGTACCAAGGTAGTTCCTATAGAGAAGAAGCTAAGATCTCCTCATCCGGATATTCATCATTGATCTCCATCTCATCTCTAACTGCTCGCTCACCTTTCATCCTAGATAGATGATCCGCCACTTGGTTTTCGCAACCCTTTCTATCGTTGACTTCAAAATCAAATTCTTGGAGTAGTACCACCCATCTAATCAGCCTTGGTTTCGTATATTTTTTAGCCATCAAATATATCAAGGCTGCATGGTCAGTGTGGAACACCACCTTGGTTCCAAGAAGATAAGCTCTAAATTTCTGAAAAACATACACTACAAGAAGGAGTTCCTGTTCGGTGACAGTGTAGTTCTTTTGAGATCCATTCAAAGCTTTGCTGGCATAATAGATTGGATGAAACAATTTGAACCTCTTCTACCCCAAAGTAGCTCCAAGGGCAGAACTTCTTGCATCACACATGATCTAAAATAACTTGGACGAATCTAGTGCTACAATGATAGGGGATTCAACCAGTTTCCCATTAAGGCAGTCAAATACTTTCAACCAATCTTTATTGAAGGAAAACCTTGATTTCTTCTCCAAAAGTTTGCAGAGTGGGTTTGCAATATTGGAGAAGTCTTTAATCAACCTCAGATAAAAACCAGCATGGCCGAGAAAACTACGAACCCCCTTCACAGAAATAGGAGGTGGTAGTCACTCAATAACTTCAACCTTGGCTCGATCAACATCAATTCCTTTTGCTGAAATTTTATGCCCGAGAATAATGACCTTCTTAACCATAAAGTGGAACTTCTCCCAATTAAGTACAAGATTGAATTCCACACATCGTTGTAAGTCCATACTCAGGTTTTCCAAACACAACTCAAATGAATCTCCTACAACTAAAAAATCATCCATAAACACCTCCAAGGTGTCTTCAACCATATCTGAGAAAATAGACATCGTGCACTATTGTAAGGTGGCAAGTGCATTACATAACCCAAACAGCATCCACTTGAATCCAAAAGTGCCATATGGGCATGTCAAAGTGGTCTTCTCCTAAACTTCGTGTACTACCCCACATTTTGGACTAGAATGAAAATCCATCATTCCTATGTGTGGATGTTTTAAAAGCCTCAAATCCTATATAAATTTAGTGTATTAATCAATTATGTTGTGTGGTAATCTATTTGAGCATGAATTTAGATCATAGAGATCCCCTAACTCAAGTACAAGTTGAAAGCTTTCCTATCGTTCAAGTTTTAGTGAGCGTTAAAACTTGGGTCAACTACAATCGACTATAACTCGTTATATATGATGAACTGGGTGTCTTAATATATATCAAATGAAATATCTTTGAATTATCTTTCCAATGATACGAATTTTGCCTAAATCCAATATCGGAGCAAAGAGTTATCCCCATTTTATTCCAGCATGTCAAGCTGGAAAATGGTGACGACGTTTCTGATGGGCTATCACGTTTCTGATGACCTTTTTGATGACATCATCATATTCTGATGACATTTATAACAACGTCGTCAGCCCTGAGCAGAAAATTAAGAATTTGAACCCCTTTTGTGACGACAATTCATGACGGCCTATCACGGACCTGACAGCCTGTCACGGATGACGTCAGGTATATTTTTCCAGCAATTGAGGGACATTTTAGTAAGGGTATTTTGCTCTTTTTCCTTCATTTTCCATGACTTATAACCCTCAAGGAGCGTATTATATTCCATTATGTTTAGTTAAACATCTCAAAAAGCTCTCTCATACACTCTCAACTACAAGATTATGGTTTTCTCTCAAGATCAAAACTCTCAAGAACAGGCCCTAGGGTTTTCATAGAAGAGTCTATTTCAAGGAAATGTCACCCTTAATCTTTATGAATTCTTAATGTAAGGTATGCGTAGTGTTCATCCATGTAGCTCACGAATCTTTAAATTATAAATTGTGATTTCCTTGTTGTTTTATGACTATATTTATGTTAATGATTGTTGTTTGGATTCAAGGTTGTGTCTTGATGTGTTTTTCATGAATCATGTGAATAGGTTAGTTGGAAACCCATGAATTTGGGTGTTCAAGATTTCTAAATTTGTTAAGTACACATATTCTCAATATTATGCATACAAGGTGTTTGATAAAATGCTTAGGATGCTAGAAATTCATGTGTACATGGTTCCATGATATCTAAATGACTAGTCCATGTTAGTTATATACTTCAATATAAATTCCATGCTATTGATGTGTTACTATTATTGTGGTATGAAACATGTATGATAATGGAGATATACTATATGTACATGAAATATATCCATGCACTCCCTACCATGCTTAAGATGTTGAAGAACTACATAAAGTATAATATCCCTTACTTATGACAATGTGAATTGTGGACTCCAATCTTATGATCAAGTCATTCATGTTGTGTCAGTTTCTTTCTATCGAGTCCTGAGGGTATTCGTACCCAAAAAATATAGTTGTGTGCCTAGAGCCATGTCATGTTATCATGATACTCAGTTAAGCCATGATCTATAGAATTCAGTCAGTCATGTGACTCAGGAAAACTCAGAAATCTCAGTAGTCTCAGTAGTTCAGTAATCTCAGTGATCTCAGTACTCAATTTGTAACTTCATTATTCATAGTCAATCTCAGTAAACTCAGTAATCTTAAGCAGTCCTCAGAACTCATTATATTCCATCCGTCATCAAAATCTAGTAAACTCAGTTTTAGCTCTGCTAAACAATACCACTAGTATCGGTTCAATTAATCAGTATCAGTTCAGCAAGTCAGTTCAGTTAAGTTATTTAGTTCAGCCTAGTTATTCAGTTTAGTATCTTTCAAATGGGAGTAGGATTCAACACTGAGCGAACCTAAGGATGGAGGCTCACCCGTTAGATTAGGACTAAGATCCTTAGAAGCAATCCCTAAGTTTCAGAACTATGTAGCTAGCGTAGGTAAGAGATGTCACCCATTAGGTAGGACTGACATACTCAGGGGTCACCCGTTAGCATATTTATATGTATAGGACTGATTCCAGGCGTCACCCACTAGATTAGGACTGACTCCACAACAGATATCTTTACTGGTGGTGCGGTACTGACACCCTTCCAGTCAGGGCAGAGATAAGACCTCAGTCAGCTTGGCTTGGGGTATGTCGGTTAGATGAACACATCCCATAGTTTCAGTTATATAATTAAGGCTTTTAGACTCAGTCAACTCAGCTTAGTAGTACAGATTCAATACTGTTGATACAGTCAATGCTTATAATTGTAAATAGACTTCAAGATTACCCATTAGCTAGGACTGATCTCAACTATGATTAATCAGTATCAGAATCATTAGATTTGAAGATCACCCGCTAGATTGGAATGATCTCAGACTAAGTCAAATAATCCTTATTATCAGTATAGTCATGATCACCCTCTAGATAGGACTGATCTTAGATTTAGTTACTCCAAGTAGAACAAAACTCAGATAGTTCCATCAGAACTTAAACTGTTAGATACAATTGCTCAATATCAGTTACATCGATTAGGCCGATCATCACAGTTATATCAGTTATATCAGTTTTCTAAACTTATGTATCAGTCATATCAGTTATTAAAATTCATGATATCAGTATTAAGCATCAGGACTGTCAGACACAGTTAACTAGACCAGTTCTTCATAATTTGAACTTTCAAAAATAGTCATTCATCTATTCAGTATCTCAGTATTAGTACACTCATGTTATCAGTATTCAGACTCAGTAGTTAGTATCTCTACGAGTTCAGTTACAATTATGTATGCATGTATGTATTCTCACGTTCATATTAGTCAGCATTATTCATGAATATAACCCTTTGCATTTAGCCTACCTCACTCATATACTCAGTACATTCAGACGTACTGACACATTTACGCTATGGTGCTTTCTCTTATGTTACACCATAGGTTCAGAGGCACGAGTTCCAGATTAGCAGTAGTATTCCAGTGTTCAGAGTTTGCAGTGAGTCCTTCTCATTCGAGGACGATATGATTATTGCTACATTTACTATTTAGTTGCTAGATAGAGTTAGTTGGAGATATGTTCCTTCAACTCGTTATTCAGTTCAGTTAGAGGCTTTCAGACTAGATGTCAGATTAGATATTTAGATCTTATTATTTTCAGTATTTATGACTTGTTTTAGTATTGTTATACCCTTTTTAGACATTTTGTTATCAGATGTTTATTCAGTTTGAACCTTATGGCCTTTCATGTTCATAATTCTACATTTTATGTATATTATGCAGTATACAGGTACAGATATTAATCATGGGTTAGCTTGTGGTCCTTCGGGGTTATGAGCATCGTGTAGCATTCCAGTTCAAAAAATCAAGATGTTACAAACTTGGTATGAGAGCCTAAGGTTCAATAGAGTCCTAGAAAGTCTGAAAGCCACATCTAGTAGTCTTGTACATGCGTGTATTATGCACCACATTTATGTACAGGAGGCTATGAGATATTTTAGGAACAGTTTCCCTTTTTTTAATATTTATGTCGTGCCAGCAAGTCAGTTTAGCAATCAAGCAGTCAGATTTGTATAGCTTGTTTTCTCATTCTTGCATCTATTCATGATATCTAAAACCTCGGAGAATGTAACAATTTCAAGGTAAAACCTCCTAGTAGTTGCAATTTCAGTTCATCTCATGCATCATTCATTAGTTTCTGACTCCCGAAGTTTACTTATAATTTAGTTTGTAGATGCCCTGTGCATCATCTAGTATCTCCGTAAGGTAAGCGTTCTTAGAGGGACATAGCATCCCAAGGGGGAGATACCCCACCATCTCTTAATGCTCTCATGCCTTAGATCCTTCAATTTCTCCTTGCATAACGAATTCAGTCTAGAATAGAGGGTACTTATTAGTTGACCTTTAAGTTAGACCTCAGCTGTAAGTTGAGTATTCAAAGGTTCAATTCAGTTCATAATGTTCAGTATACATGTTACATAGCAGAATCAGTCATGTTCTCATGTTTCAGTTCAATCTTAGTTCCTTTACCATTGCATGTTCAGTTGCATGTTCGTGAGTCAGTTCAGTCATGTATTCACATATCAGATATGCGTAGTCAACTTATCAGTACTTTCAGTCATGCATTCACGTATTATGTCAGTCATATAATCATGCATCAGATATGCATGGATTCAACTTATTAGTTAAGTATCAGATACGCATCTCAATTTGAGAAACTCAGTTTATCGGAACACTCAGCCCTACATTCATAAATCAGCTACCCATGCATCAGATATGCAGGTACAGTATGATATGCTTAGTTTTCAATCATGTCATCCATGAAATCATGATCAATAATTCATGCTACATATTCGTGTAAGTTGTCTTTTCTCTCATCTCAGCCAATATCATTTGAGGATAAATGTTCCCAAGGGAGAGATATTGTAATACCCCACATTTTGGACTCGAAGGAAAATCTGTCGTTCCTATGCGTGGATCTTTTAAAAGCCTCAAATCCTATATAAATTTAGTATATTAATCAATTATGTAGTGTGGGAATATATTTTAGCATGAATTTAGATCATAGAGGTCCCCTAACTCAAGTACAAGTTGAAAGTTTTCCTATCGTTCAAGTTTTAGTGAGCGTCAAAACTTGGGTCAAATTCAATCGACTATAAATCATTATATATGATAAACTGGGTGGATTAATATATATCAAATGAAATATCTTTGAATTAGCTTTCCAACAATACCAATTTATCCTAAATCCGATATCGGAGCAAAGAGTTATCCCCTTTTTATTCTAGCATGTCAAGCTGGAAAACGGTGACGACATTTCTGACAGGCTATCACATTTCTGACGACCTTTTTGATGACGTCGTCACATTATGACAACATTTCTGACAACTTCATCAGCCCTGGGCAAAAAATCAAGAATTTGGACCCCTTTTGTGACGACCATTCATGATGGCCTATCACGGACCTGACGGCCTGTCACGGATGGCGTCAAGTATATTTTTCCAGCATTTGAGGGACGTTTTAGTAAGGGTATTTTGGTCTTTTTCATTCACTTCCCATGACTTATAATCCTTAAGGAGCATATTATGTTCCATTCTCTTTAGTTAAACATCTCAAAAATCTCTCTAATACACTCTCAACCACAAGATTAGGGTTTTCTCTCAAAATCAAAACTCTCAAGAACAAGCCTTAGGGTTTTCATAGAAGAGTCTATTTCAGGGAAATTTTGCCGTCAATCTTTACAAATTCTTAATCTAAGGTATGCGTAGTGTTCATCCATGGGTCCCTTTCATCCATGCAGCTCAAGAATCTTTAAATTATAAATTGTGATTTCCTTGTTGTTTTATGACTATATTCATGTTAATGATTGTTGTTTGGATTCAAGGTTGTGTCTTGATGTGTTTTTCATGAATCATATGAATAGGTTAGTTGGAAACCCATGAATTTGGGTGGTTCAAGATTTCTAAATTTGTTAAGTACACCTATGCTCAATATTATGCATGCAAGGTGTTTGATAAAATGCTTAGGATGCTAGAAATTCATGTTTACATGGTTCCATGATATCTAAATGAAAAGTCCAAGTTAGCTATATACTTCAATATAAATTCCATGCTATTGATATGTTGCTATTGTTGTGGTATGAAGCATGTATGATAATGGAGATATACTGTATGTACATGAAATATATCCATGCACTCCCTACCATGCTTAAGATGTTGAAGAACTACATGAAGTATAATATCCCCTACTTATGACAATGTGAATTATGGACTCCAATCTTATGATCAAGTCAGTCATATTGTGTTAGTTTTCTTCCATCGAGTCCTGGGGGTATTCGTACACGAAAAATATAGCTGTGTACCTAGATCCATGTCATGTTATCACGATACTCAGTTAATCCATGATCAATAGAATTCAGTCAGTCATGTGACTCAGGAAAACTCAGAAATCTCAGTAGTCTCAGTAGTTCAGTAATCTCAGTGATCTCAGTACTCAATTTGTAACTTCATTATTCATAGTCAATCTCAGTAAATTCAGTAATCTTAATCAGTCCTCAGAACTCACTATATTCCATCCGTCATCAGAATCTAGTAAACTCAGTTTTAGCTCTGCTAAACAATACCACTAGTATCGGTTCAATTAATCAGTATCAGTTCAGAAAATCAGTTCAGCTAAGTTATTTAGTTCAGCCTAGTTATTCAGTTTAGTATCTTTCAAATGGGAGTAGGATTCAGCATCGAGCAAACCTAGGTATGGAGGCTCACCCTCTAGATTAGGACTGAGATCCTTATAAGCAATCCCAAGTTCTAGAACTACGTAGCTAGCATAGGTACGCGATGTCAGCCGTTAATAGGACTGACATGCTCAGGGGTCACCCATTAGCACATTTATATGTATAGGACTGATCCCAGGAGTCACCCACTGGATTAGAACTGACTCCACAACAGATGTCTTTACTGGTTGCGCAGTACTGACACCCATCCAGTCAGAGCAGAGATAAGACATCAATCAGCTTAGCTTGGGGAATGTCGGTTAGGTGAACATATCCCATAGTTTCAGTTACAGAATTAGGGCTTTCAGATATAATCAACTCAGCTTAGTAATACATATTCAGTACTGTTAGATGCATTCAATGCTTATCATTGTAAATAGACTTCAAGATCACCCATTAGCTAGGACTGATCTCAACTATGATTAATCAGTATCAGAATCATTAGATTTAAAGATCACCCTCTAGATAGGAATGATCTCAAACTAAGTCAAATCATCTTTATTATCAGTATACTCATGATCACTCGCTAGATAGGACTGATCTCAGATTTAGTTACTCCAAATAGAATGGAACTCATATAGTTCCATCAGAACTTAGACTGTTAGATACAGTCGCTCAGTATCAGTTACATAAGTTAGGCCGATCATCACAGTTATATTAGTTATATCAGTTTTCTAAACTCATTTATCAGTCATATCAGTTATCAGAATTCATGATATCAGTTTTCATCTTCAGGACTGTCAGACAGAATCAACCAGAATAGTTTTTCATAATTTGAACTGTCAGAAATACACTCATATTATCAGTATTCAGACTTAGTAATCAGTATCTCCATGAGTTTAGTTACAGTTATGTATGCATGTATGTATTCTCACGTTCATATTAGTCAGCATTTTTCATTCATATAACCCTTTGCATTTAGCCTACCTATTTGTATACTCAGTACATTCAGACGTACTGATGCATTTACACTATGGTGCTTTATCTTATGTTACACCATAGGTTCAGAGGCACGAGCTCCAGATCAGCAGTAGCATTCCAATGTTCAGACTTTGCAGTGAGTCCTTCTCATTCGAGGAAGATATGATTATTGCTATATTTACTATTCAATTTCTAGATGGATTTAGTTGGAGACATGTTCCTTCAACTCTTTATTTAGTTCAGTTAGAGGCTTTCAGACTAGATGTCAGATTAGATATTCAGATCTCATTATTTTCAGTATTTATGACTTGTTTTGGTATTGTAATACCTTTTTCAGATATTTTGTTATCAAGCATTTATCCAGTTCGAACCTTATGGCCTTTCATGTTCATGTTTCTGCATTTTATATATATTATGCAGTATACAGGTACAGATATCAATCATGGGTTAGCTTGTGGTCCTTTGGGATCATGAGCACCGTGTAGCATTCCGATTTAAAAAATCGGGGTGTTACACTTTGGGAGTAATACAAATCTGGTTATATCCAGAATAACCATCCAAAAAGCAATACCATCCCTTTCCTGCCAATCGATCAAGAATTTGATCCATGAAGGGCATTGGAAAGCAATTCTTTAACGCGTACGAGTTGAGCTTTCGGTAATCCATACACACTCTCCACCCAATAACAGTTCTTAGTGGGATCAATTCATTTTTCCTATTGGCTACAATTATCATGCCCCCTTTCTTGGGCACACATTGCACATGACTCACCCATTTACTGTCTGATATAGGATGTACCACCCCTGCATCTAACCACAAGATGATTTCTTTCTTTACCACCTCTTGAATAGGTGGGTTCAGGCGACATTGATGCTTAATAGTCAGCACACAATCCTCCTCTAGCTGAATTTTATGCATACATATGCCAGGAGGAATACTAATGATATCTGCAATAGTCCAACCAATAGAACTCTTATATCTCTTAAGAATAGAGATAAGAGCTTCCACCTGTTGCTCACCCAGATCAACAACAATAATAACGAGTAGTGAATTACCACTACCCAGGAACCCGTACCTTAAATGACCCGGTAACTCTTTCAATTCAACACCGGTGGCTCTTCGACAGATGGCTTTGTCAGTGGTGTTGGTCGATTTTTAAGATCAAGATCGAGCTTCTTAGGACAATAAGAGTATGATCCCATTCTCGTCAAAGAAAAAATGGTCTCTTCATAATCCTCAATATCTTCACGATCAAAATTTATAAGTACTGCAGCTAACGTCTTAACAACAAGCTGCTTCTCTATTGGTACTTCCTTCTCGTCCTCATAATGTACATCAATAATCGAGAACACGCTTATTTCTTTATGCTGCTTCATTGATTTGCACAGATCAAAATGCACCACTTCATCATTCATCCTAAATAAGAGTTCATTAGCTCACAAATCAATTAGCACACTTTCGGTTGCAAGGAAAGGTCGACCCAAGATTATGGGAACCTCAAAGTCCACCTTGCAATTATCAACTACAATAAAAATATATTTCTTTCCACCAATGTTTGCAGTCTTGGTAGGGACAAACTGATCCATGTGGATTTTTTTTAAAGAGGTTTGTTAGTAGAGACAATGTATTTTAATTTAAATGTATTTTGATTTTTTTTACCCAATTGGAAGGCATCACAAATGTGATCCTTTTCAAACTTGAGTTTTGGCAGACCCTTCATCAATTCCAGTCTGAATAATTTCTTAATGATATGCATGCTAGCATGACCAAGATTTTTGTTCCACAACCAGATATCATTGGTTTGCACAGTGAGGCAAGTTAAGGCTGCAAAATCAGGACTATTTAAGACATAAATATTATCAACACATTCACTAATTAGAGAGATGTCTCTTTTATCGTGTTTGATTAAGTAATTTTTGATTTTGAAGAGAACTCTGAAACCAGCATCACACAACAGACTGATGTTAAGAAGATTATGTTTAAGGTCATCCACTGTATATACTATAGTGAATTCACATGATGATTTGAGTTTTACTAAGCTGACTCTGATAACGTTGTCCCTAGCATTGTCCTCAAATCTTACTGATCCCTTATCTATTTTCATTTGAGTGGAAAAGTTTTTTTTCTTTTTCGTCATATGTCTTTAACATCTGCTATCAATGACCCACATATCTTTCTTATAGCTCTTACAGACCCGTTCGTACAAAATAAGAGAATTAAATTTTTTTAGGTACCCAAGTGGTCTTAGGTCCTTTAAAGTTAGATGTGCTTCCTTTGGGATTCTAAATCCATACTCTTTTCTGCTTGTTCCTGTAGCTATAGGATTTGAGCCCTCTCTATCCACAGATAAAACAAATAAGCCCTCGAAAAGAGAAAAAGCTCTTGGTTGATTTAAACAATCCTAATGAAGAACTTGAGTAGTTTGTAAAGGAACTCGATCTCTCAAAACTATGATAGAGAGATCTCTTAATACTATTTAATTTTATCTTTAAATCATCAAGTTCTACATGAAGTAAATCAATTTTGATTTCACATGCTTTAATTTCTATTTGATGATTTCTCTATTCCTCGTTGAGTTTTCATTTAAATCGAGCTTCACGACTTTTCTTCTCTTGAGAAAGTTTGTTATACTCCTCTAAAACCTTTTGAAGCTCGTAAGTTATCATATCTAGATTAGATTCAAGAGTGTTATAGTTGTGAAAATCATATGGTCTTACCTTGCTAGATTCACCTATTTCCATGAAGCACATATTGGCGGCTTCTACTTTTTCTTCGGTTTCATGTTCATCACTCCAGGACCAAAAGTTTTGATTTTTGTTGAATGTTCTTCTTCATAATTTTTGATAGTTTTGTTTGAAGTAACCAGGCCTCCCACAGTAATAGCATCGATCATCATTTTGATGGTTTCATTATTTTTGGCTCCCTGGATCTTTGTTGTCCCTGTCTAATGATCTGCCTTACTCCACGATTGATGAGAGCCATTCATTCACTATTAGCATCTTCCAAAATATCCTTTTCTTCAGTTGGAGCAGTGTTGAAGGCTATTGGCTTCTTTTTTTCCTTCTTGTTATTCCGGTTGATATAATTTCGTTCGTATGCATTAAGATTACATTATAGTTTATCATATATAATGTTGTAAAGATCTCCATCTTCTAGAATGACGGTCTTAGTTTCCTAAATTTTTTGAAGACTTCGGACCAGCTTCTGGACTTGTAGGTTGTGTGGATAGATTATCCCAAGAGATTTTAGTTCACACACAATCTTGCTAAATCTAGAAAACATTGTTTCAGTGTTCTCATTCTCTTTCATTTCAATAGCTTATATTCATTTACAAAGGCAACAATCTTTGACTTTTTGACTTTGGTGGTTCCTTTATTGGTTATCCCCAACTTGTCCCATATTTTCTTTGCAATTTCACAAGTTGATATATTGTCGTATTCTTAGCACGTGCATTAGTTTGAATTACTTCTTGTTTCTCTTTGGTGACCTCGAAGCTTTCAAGGTCTTTTATGTCAATACTATTAGATTCTTTATCATTGTTGTTTGACTTCTCTTTAATTCCTTGAATCAGCTTTAGACCGTTCTTGATGACAACCCATGCTTGGAAGTCATTTGATTGGACAAAGATTCTGAACCTATTTTTTCAGTAGGAGTAATATTGTCCATTAAATTATGGTGGTCTTGTGGAGTAGTGTCCATACAGGAGAAGAGCACCAAGGAATTAAAAATTTTCCATTTGATCTTTACTCAGTTATAGTTAAGCAACACTATTGGTGAGACCTACTCTAATACCAATTGAAATTCAAGAGGAGGGGGGAATGAATTGAAATTTTCTATGAGCCAAGTACTCACTTCTCACAGTCGACTTGCCTACAGATTAGTATGCTTTACAAAATAGATTAGATTTAAAATAAAAACATATATGGGTAATTGAATTCAAAAGTAAAGAGCACGATAATTTATCTTGGTTTGGAACACTAATGTGGTTCCTAGTTCCAGTCTCCTTGGATTTCAATGTTTCCTTAGATCTTTTAATATTTGCTTCGAGTACAATAATGATAAACAAGTTTCGAAGACTTATTTTGCTCTTCGAATCTTGTGATACAACTTCAGTTTATATCACAAAGTTGAATCAATCCTATTATTTGTATAACAATGGTAAACTAAAGATTAAAGAGCCTTATAGGACTAATATTAAGATACTTTAAGTTTTTTTTCTTGAAGTTGCGCAGCCCATGTCCATTTTCAGTCTTCTTCTTTTATAGTCTTTTGCTGCCACTCTTCATAAGGAAACCCAAGAGATTTATTCTCAATCAAGGATTTGAATTAACTCCTTGATTAAGGAATGCAGTCGTGTTGATATGTCTATATATGGCTTTTACTCGCATCTATATTAGATATGTCTGTGATCTTTTCTTCTTTCTATTCCTTCTATGATTGATTTGATTTTCTACGATTCTTGAGGCTAAAATCCTTGTGATTGATCTACTCTGTTGTGATTCCCTGAACTTAGATTCTTCTTCTATTTGTTCTTAGTTTGATTTATTTTCTTTGATGTCACAGATTATAATTTGATGTTTTTCTATTATTGGAGTTGGCTTCCCTACTTGCTTCCATTCTCCTTCTATTTTTCCATATTTTGATTTATTCACTTTGATATCGTGGATTATGATTTGATATCCTTCTATTTGAGGAGCTAGATTCCCTATTTCTATTATTAGAAATCTTCCAATATCCTTTATTGATTCATTCTTTAGTTTGTCATTAGTAAAATCATAAACTTAGGAGGCTAATCGGTGAGACCTAATTATTTGGCCCTAATTTTGTTTTCCAAGATATGAAGAAGCTGAAGGTGATTTGGAATAGTCTTAAGACCGCTCGATGTCACCAATAGTCCAATACAGATGTGATATAAAGGGAGTTGGAATTTGATATTGGTGATTGGGTGTTCTCAAAAGAATCTCCTGTGAAAGGGTTGATGGGGATTTGAATAAAGGGTAAAGTTAGTCCCCGTAATATTGGTCCGCACTTGATTTTGAGGAGATTGGGAAATGTGTCTTATAACTTGGAGTTTTCTTTGAGTTTGGGTTCTACCTATCTAGTGTTTCAGGCTTCAATATTAAAGAAGTGCGTGGGTGATCCTTCCTTAGTTGTTCCCTTATAGTGTGTTGGTGTTTCAAATTCATTGTCTTATAAGGATGTCTTGGTTGAGATTTTGCATAGGTAAGTCCATTAGTTGGGGACTAATGATGTGTCTTCGGTGAAGGCTTTATGGAGGAACCATAAAGTCAAAAAAGCTACTTGGGAAGCTGAAGTGGACATGAAGTCCAAATATCAATATTTGTTTTTTGATTTGGATAATCTTGCTTAAGGTATGTGTATTCCTTAATATCTTTATTTTATGTCTTTGTTAAAGGAAATTATGGTTGTGTTCTATGTTAAATCATGATAATGTATGCCTTAATTCATCATTTAGGGATGAATGATCTTATGGGGAGAACGTCACACCCTAAACTTTGGTCCTTGGAAAATTCCTTAATTTTTGAGCTCACTGCCAAGGTCACAACTTTGGTGAGGAGTCATGAAGACTCCTTACGAGTCATAGAATATTGATCATAGATTGACCTGTAGGTTATCTAGGATTTTCTTAAGTTTTTCTTGAGATTATGATTTATACCAAATGAGTCATAAACACTCGTTACAAGTCATAGAGCATGAATCATACGGTGGCCAGTGTAGGTGCCCAAACTTTTTGTGGTGGTCATAACAATGACCATATGAGTCCTATGGTCTGGAAATGAGTCATAGTGTATAACGCATCATCTGACCAATAAGGATGCCCTACGTCACTAACTTGATCATGAATCATGTTGGCAATTCGTAAGGTGACCCTACGAGTCGTAAGGTCACCGATAACGACTGGAGAGAGTTCTCTATAATTTTAGTAAGGGCACTTTGTACATTTCCCTCTTTCCCCAATAGGGACACACAACCTAAAATACCTTAAGGGACCCCATAACTTTTCATTACTCAAATAATTGCTCTCTTCTCTTCTCTCAAATTCCCCATTCAAAGACAAAGATATGGTTTTAAGAGTTTGGTCTTTAAGGGATTAAGGGTGGTTTATTCTCCAAATTTCTTGGTGATTAAGGCATGTATATATCCCCTTAAACTTGTGTTTTAAATTATAAGATGATTTGATTTGGTATTCTGAAACACCCCAAACTTTGACCCTTGAAAAATTTCTTGAGTTTTGAATGTTCTGGACAACATATGACTTAAGAGTGCTAATCGTATGCTTGGGTACAATTTAAGGTCCTTTTACTCATATAACAATTAGCATTACTGGGTTGTTTTCTATCATACATACCAGTTGGCATGATATTAATCGTATGTTAGGGTAAGAGTGGTATCTTGCCAAACCATATGATACCCATTGTCTAGTCGAATGGATTCTGACGAAGGTATGATTCCAAGGGTACTACTGATATATTAGGATACGAGTTACGTAGGTATGGTCGTATGATGGACAATATAGAGGTGTAAGGTGATGCTAGGGTATGGGATGAGGATATCACTCATACCCTAGGATATAGTTTAGAGGGATGGGTCGTACCCTCCTATGGTTGAGTTTTCAGCTCTTAAGCAGAGGGTATTCTGGATATTTCCTACCCCAAAATCGTAAGTCCCCATTTTATATAACATATTGTGGTCTCTCATAACTCCTTTTGAAAGATAAAAAAAAATCTCAAAATCCTTTCTAAACTCTCTCAAGAAGGTTGGCTGGGGTTTTCTTCAAAGTGCCCATTTAGAGTCTCAAGAGTCAAGTTCACTCCATGAATCTTCATAAATAAGGCATGAAACTCTTGACTCTTTGCTAGTTATACTAAAGTCATGAATTAATATATAGTTTCATGGCATAATTATGGTATGGTTTTGGGTTTTGAATTATATGTTGGGGTTTTTTTAAATGGTTTGGTTATGGTCTTCCTGAGTTTTTACTTTTGGTTTTCATATTAAAATAGTAGTCTAAACATTTGGTTGCATGAGAATGGTTAATTTTTACTTGGTTTTAGTTATGGAAACTATACACCCTCAATATGTTTGATAAAATTCCTATGAGAATGCATTTGTTAAATTGTTGATTTTTTTAGGAAATTATTTCATGGTATAACTTGGTAATGGAACTTAAACTAGATTGGATTGTTTTAAATGGCTAAAGGGTAAGGTTTTGGTGGTCATGGTTTGGTTCAATTTAAATCCTTGTAGGGTATTAGGGAATCCCCTAAGCAAATATAATAATATACTACTTGTGGGGTACATGGGAGTCTCCCAAATAAACTTAATGATGTAATCTTTGGGTACATAAGAATCCCTGTTCTTTAAAAGGTTGGCTAAGGACATTGCTTGCAAGCTATAATCAGTATGACGATACCATTTATAATAGACTTGGTTAATAATAAATGGAATTGGTTATGTGCTAATGGTTTTAATTAGGAAATAATGGCGAGTTGTGATAGCTAACCCTGAAGGTAAAAGTCAAATGGATGGACACTGGAAACTCATATTTTCCAACATGAGGATTGGTCATGGTGACCACATACTTGTGGGGTACATGAGAATCCCCAAAGCTATACTTGTATATATGTATCATGGGCAGTGAAGGGTTCATGGGAATCCCCTACTACTCTGGTATCTCTGGTTCATATGGCTACACACATTGGAGCCTGTTCAGGGGGTTACACTAGACCCATATATCCCGTGGGTGGTTTTAGGATGGTTAAGCTACACATACCTAGGTTAATAGTTTTAAAGGTATGCTAAACCCGATTCCCTTTCTAGGCATGGATTACATTTATATTTATGTATAGTTATGTATGCATATGGTTGTCTACTTGGTTTTTAAAGGTTGGAATTATTTTATCCATATCCTGAGTGAATTTTAGCATTCACCCTCTAACCCATCTTAGGGCACTGTATCCCCACGCAATGCAGGAACTGACCATACTACTCCTTCAGCTTATTAATCAAATTCACAGATAACTGGTATTGGATTAAAGTGGTGAGTTTTCATACTTGGTGGACTCCATTTCATTTTTTGTATTACTTTGCATACCTATGTCATTTCATAGACTTTGTTTTTTTGCTATGGTTGGGGGCATGTCCCGACTAGATATTCTTTTTTTGGTTTAGAGGCTTTGTATGGACAATTGTGGACTTGGGTAAGGAATGATTATGATATGGAATTAGGTTATTGATTTGGTATTATTTGTTATTGGATGGATCAACTTGATTGGGTGGGTCTAGGAAGTAGGCCTATCCCAAAGTTATTATATCTTCAAATATGTTATCTTGTTATATGTTCAAAATTCATCTGACTCAAGGTACAGGTTGGTTGGTTGGGTTGGGTATCGAGGGCAGTCTCTGGTACTGGTTAGACTTAAGATTCCCATTACAACAAGGCCCTAGTTTGGGTCATTTTAAGTTGGTATCAGAGCCTAGGTTCAGTGTCATGGGGTATCTAGAAAGCTTTGTGTAGTAGAGTCTTTCCTATGGGTGTGTTGTGCCCAACAATTATAATCAAGAGGATATAAGACTTTAGGAATGTTTCTTTTTCTTCTTATTCTATGTTCGGGCTATAGAGTCTAACGTTTTGAACTCTTGCTTAAATTATCTGTTGTTCACCTTTTAGATCATACCCTCCTAATGATCTAAAGTCCATGGAAACTCACTGTCCCACTTAAGGATGACATGGATGGATCTCGTCCAACTCATAGGGTACATTCTCAATCAAGGGTCGTAGTTTTTGATTTCCCCGTGGAGTCCAACCGATCTCTACTGACCCTACTCTGAAAGGTGGCACTCATACTCAGTTACCTTAAGAAGAGATTACCAAATCTGAGTTTCAACATTCTATTCATCTATTGACCCAGATAGTGACAACTCTATCACTCTAGTCATGTCCTATTGGTATGAGGGATAATTATGTAAAGTTAGGAAATATGTAGACTAAGAGGTCTCATATTTCTAAACAAAGTAAAGACCAATAGTATGGTGGTTAGTGTCTAGGAGGAAGAGTCGGGGGAGTCCTAACTTTTATTCTATGGCTAGTGCACCTTACCCAAAGCTATTGGGAGACAGATTTTTTAAGAGTGGTGATGCATCTAGGGCACAAGGTTCCCTATCTCAGGACAGTGGGGCCTAATCTGCACGATCCTACCCCCTTTGTAGATTTTATGGATGGTCGCACCATAGTTGTTGCGAAGAAGAGAGAAATCAATATTTTAGTTGTGCTCAGTTGGGTCATATATAGTAGGAGTGTCCCATAAGGATTTCCACTTTGGCAAATAGGATATCAGTTACCACTTCTCTAGCTATTGCACTGAGGGGTACTACTTCTGGCCCTGACACTAGCCGGAATCATCTAATGCCCCCGCTATTCTTCAAGAGATTGAGGAATCTCCTGATATTGACACAGGTATGTTGAAACTCTCTTTTCTTAATGTGTATTGTTTACTTGGTATGGGATCTACTCTCTCTTATATGACCCCATTTGTCGCTGTGTATTTTGGTTTTGATCTGGGTCCTTCCTTGCATACAGTTTTGATGGTGAATAAGTTTCCTAAGGCCTTTCGTAATGACCCTTATGGTGTCTTTCTAATGGGTTGGTTGAGTTTGGGATAGGTCTTGTTTCGAACACTTGTACAATTTATATTTCTTCTTTATAGAATGGCTCCAATTGAGTTAAAGGAGCATAAAAGGCAATTAAAGAACCCCTTATATAGAAGTTTTATTCATCTTACTGCTTCTTGGTAGGGTGCTTCCATTTTCTTGTGCATAAAGGGATGGTTTCCCTCAGAAATGAATAGGTTGTCGGTAGGTGAATAAGGAGTTTAAGGTGTCCTCCTTGTGGGGTTGAAAATATATGTATATTCTATATGAGGTACTCTATTGGTAGTGCATAATGGTTGATAGATCCTAAGTGAAACTTTAGGCATTATTTATGGTAAAGGAAGTATGTTATCTCAGGGGTAGCAATGTGAGAATTATGGAGGTAGATAGGTTGGATGGGGTGCGAAAGGGGTAAATTTGATGACTTGGGGAATACAAGAGTGGGAAAGTTATGACACGTAGGTTGGAGGTTCAGGTTGAACTAGTGGATTAGGGGTTAAATCATTTTATGGGTTAGAGAATAGAGTTTGTATAACTATACTAGAATCTAGGTAGCATTTGTATGGATGAGGCTTTAGGTATAGGATAACCAAGTATCCCTATTGTACGCCCTTGGTGATACCCTTTTAGAGCTGAGTTTTGTGCTTATAGGTATAATAAGGTGAAGGTCGAGGGTTAATCTTAAATTTTCTTCTAGCGGTGGACTTCAAGGGAAGGTCGGGGTGTGTGTACTCCTATTCTAGTGATTCCTTCCTATCTTGGTTAGGAGGGAACTCTACTAGTGTTGCATGCATTCTAGTAGCGCCAATGCCTAAGGTTCGCATTCTACATTAACCTAGTTCCTTGGATATGAATCTTGACCATATGTTACCTTACCCATGATATATGCAGTCGTATTTCTTTTGGTGTCCAGTCCTAAGGACTCCTACTATGGTGTGTTATTTCGGGATGATTCTTTATTTGTGACTTAGGTTGTTGCTATGAAGTACCTCGTGCCTATTTTTTGTGTCTCATTACACATGTCTCACCTTGTGTAGTACAGTAACTATGAGCTATAATTCTTAAGTAACTCCCTCATCCTTATTGATTGTGCTCTAGTTCCTTAAGTAACCTTTCTTGTGTTAAGGTGGTAGTGGAATAGAATTTAGGTGATGATTTGAAATGAAGTAGAGTAGAGGTACCTAGTGAGGGAGATTTTGGGGTGACTACTATAACTAAGTTCATGGAGAAGAAGGGAAGGGTAAAGTAAGGTTGTTGATATAGGGGATATCTAGGAGAGGAGTAGGTGTAAAGATCCTTATGAAATGATAGAGATTACTAAATCTTTGGAAGGATAAACCATACAATGGGTATAAAAGAGGTAAGCTTGAATGTTGTGATTGGTTGATATACCTATCATTGTGTTGGGTACTTAAGGATCTTGATGGGGCATAGGGCTTGGCTGCAGTGATGGAGAGGAGTAGTGTTTTGGATGGATGTAAGGAATAAAGCCCTGTGGCCTAAGTTAACCGCTTTTATCTTTAAATATGCTTAAACGTGGAAGTGGTGTATATCTAGACTCAGGCTCTCGTAGTGATTTGTCTTTGGGAAATTGTAAGTTGAATTGGACTCGCCCTCTAGCATGAGTTCCATTCATCCGGTACTCCATATGTCTATGTTGGGGAAAGATGTGGCTTTGTGTCACGACCCGAGCCTAGGCCCTAGCCGTGATGAGCATCCCAAACCATGAAGGCCCGGAACACCCATTCTCTATCTGGTTATCATGCACAACTTTCGTAATCATAATAGAATGCAGAATTGAAACTGAGTACGGAAAACATGGTCAAGTTCTGCAACATTTCTGAATATTACTATCTGACATCAGTCTGCGAAATCTCTACTAAGAACATAAACATCTGTCTGAAAAAAAAACTGGGACAAGGCCCCCAGTAAACAAAAAACATAATAAATAAGATAATGTCTGACATAATTAGGCCTTCCGAATGATAGAAGGCTCACCACTGTAAATCAAGTCTGCAAATCCAAAAATGTCTACTGAGTAGCTGGACCCCTAGACTGTGCCTCAGAACCTGGAAGGAGCGGGGGGGGGGGGGGTCAGCACAAAAGTACTGGCACGCAAAGCACTCCAAAAATAGTATAAAGGAACATATATATATATATATACATATATATATATATATATTAAGTGAAAGCAATTCTTTTCATCACGACATCATGTATAAAACTGTTTCTGAAAAATACATGGGCACTTTCTGAAAACATGAAACCTGGCTGTTCATTTCAAATCAAGATCTGTGTTTTACTTCTGAGTTAGGTGGTATTCCCCTACAAGTCTGATATTCCACGGGCTGTATGGAATCTGCCATTGACTCGGCGGGGAAGCCCCAAACCCAAGTGTGCCGCAAGGGTTGGAGTGTCTGAGTCTGATACGCCACAGGACATTTAAGTCAGCGCATAATAGTATACCCGGGTCGGCAAACCACGGTTTTAGGCAATGAGTCGCTTGAACTCAATCCCTCTTCGGGGGACCACCTAACATCTCTGTATGCCTGTTTTTAACCTTTTCTGTACATGTATCATTCTAAAATTTCTAAATCATGAAAGTCTAATAAAAATCTGATTTCTGAACTAGTCTGTATCTGTTATGGCATTTGTCTGAGTTGGTATCGTCATACCAAGACTTGCAAGTCCTATTTCTGAGCCATAATGCATTTAGCACGATCTTTCATAAAAATATAGTTTCAGACCACCGAAACATGTAATTTGCATTAAAGATGTCATGTTCCGAAACTCAAGTCAAATCCATGCAAAACTTTCATCAAACATATGGTGGTCATGTGCATTATGGAAAAACCATGCATTCTTTCATTACATGCATATTCAACATTCACAACCCTCTCTTTCGTGTTCAAAATCATATTCCAAACATAGCAAGAGTCAAAGCACATCATATCATGATTTCCTTTTCTTTTCGAGATGTATTTCAAAACAATTTATATTACGTAAAGCATTAATAACTTTACATTAAGAGAGGGGTTTCATAAAAGTCATGCTCTCAATTCATATTTCAGGACAAACACATATATACGTATACATAAAATTTTCAATCACTTTGGGGGGAAGCCAAAAGGCCAAAACAATATCATTAAAGCTTCTAAAACATGAGTATGTACATGAATTTGAAAACCCGATTCTTAAAACATGATTTCTGTGCCCATGAGATTTTAGGAAAACCCCGCGTACCTTTTTCTCCACGAATTTTGGGTGTCTATTGAAGCCTACGTCGAGAGGATTCTGAATCTGTAATTTGTTTCACGAAGAAGTTTCGAAATGATTGGACCTTCAAGCTTATTTTCTCAAACCCTAGTCGCTTCTCCTCTTAAGTTCTTGAAGGATTAGATTTTGGGATTTTATAGGAGGCTTCAATGTTGTTAATAGGTACAATTCCGTTTAGGAGTGAGTAAAGATGATTTTGGGTTTTGTAAGGACTAAATTGCACTTAAAATAACTCAAAACGGAGTGTTTTCGTCACCTGAAACCATAAGTGTGCGCCGCCCTTTGCTTTGCATAGATTAAGATAGGCGCCGCATTGTGTATCGCCTAGACTAAGGTAGGCGCCACATTGTGTATCGCCTAGACTAAGGTAGGCGCCGCATTATGTATCGCGCAACCAGTCCAGTGGCTATGTGCGATTGGTTAGGCGACGCACTCTTCTTTGCAAAGCCATAACTTCTTGCTCGAGTGTCGGATTTTTGCAAAATTGGTATCGTTAGAAAGTTAACTCGAATACCTATCATTTGAAACCTAGTAGGTTCTCTAATTCTATATATACAGAGAGTTATAGTCGATGGAAGCTGACACAATTTACAACGTCCACTAAAACTTAAGTCTAAAGTTCAGAAATTACAGTCTAATACATGCATGACTTTTTATGGGGTGTTATATTATCCCCCCCTTGGGATCATTCATCCCCGAATAATGACGCGGGAATAGTCACGCACGATTTCAAGTAGATTCATACATAGAAGGAAACATAAAGCAAGAATTGTACCTTCCAATTCGTTATTTGCTGGTTCAAATAGGCTTGGGTATCTCACTTTCATGTCATGCTCTGACTCCCAAGTTGCTTCTTCAACTTTCTGATTTCGCCATAACACTTTCATGGAGGCTATCTCTTTACTTCTCAATTTTCTCACTTGAAGATCTAGGATTTCCACGGGCTCTTCCTCGTAAGACAAGGAATCGCTCACCTTGATCTCATCAATGGGCACCACCAAAGAGTGATCTCCGATGCACTTCTTCAACATGGATATGTGGAATACTGGATGAACAGAACCCAAACTTGCAGGCAATTCTAATTTATATGCAACTCCACCTATTCTTCTTACAATCTGATACGGGCCTATATAGCGAGGACTTAGCTTACCCCTCTTCCCGAAACGCATAACTCCCTTCATGGGAGAAACTTTAAGGAAAACCCAATCTCCAATCTCAAACTCTAAATCTCTTCTTCTGACGTCGGCATAGGATTTCTGACGACTCTGAGCTATCTTAAGTCGTTCCCTAATGAGTTTCACATCCTCCATTGCCTGATGAACAAGGTCAGGGCCATACATCTGTATCTCACCTACTTCATACCAGCCTATTGGAGACCTGCATCTCCTACCATATAATGCCTCGAAAGGTGCCATCTTAATACTAGAGTGGAAGCTGTTGTTATAGGCAAACTCTATCAGTGGCAAGTGTTCAACCCAACAACCTTTAAAGTCTATCACAGAGGCCCTCAACATGTCCTCCAGGGTCTGGATGGTGCGTTCAGCTTGCCCATCAGTCTGAGGGTGGAATGTTGTACTTAAGTTCACCTGGGTACCTAAACCTTTCTGAAACGATCACCAAAATTGAGAAGAAAACTGCGTACCTTGGTCGGATATAATAGAGACAGGCGCTCCATGCAAACGGACAATTTCTGCAATGAACAACTTAGCATAATCTTCCCCCGAATAGTTAGTCCTGACAGGCAGAAAGTGAGCTGACTTGGTCAGCCTATCTACAATCACCTATATAGAGTCATACTGATTTTGGGACTTCGGAAGTCCTGTAATAAAGTCCATATTGATCATTTCCCACTTCCACAAGGGCAACGCTATTTCTTGGGAAGTACCTCCTGGCCTCAAATGTTCTACTTTCACTTGTTGGCAATTCAAGCACTTAGAAACAAAGTTAGCCATATCTCGCTTCATATTATTCCACCAAAACATAGATTTCAAATCATGGTACATCTTAGTAGAACCATGATGAACAACATACCTCGAGGTGTGAGCTTCATCAAGAATTCTTTCTCGAAGCCCATCGACATTCGGAACACATAATCTACCCTGAAACCTCAGAATACCATCACCACCAACTTCAGAAGACATCACCTTCTGTTGACCCACATCTTTCTTGATTTGCATCAAGATGGAATCTTCAACCTGCTTCTCCTTCACTTCAGCACAAAGGGATGACTTAACTAACTCATGAACAACCACCCCTCCATCTTCGTAATCTAACAGTCGCACTCCCATATTCTCAAGGCGGTGAATATCCTTCACCATCTCTTTTTTTTTTCTTCTACATGAGAAAGGCTGCCCATAGACAACCTGCTGAGGGCGTCGGCTACAATATTTGCCTTGCCCGGATGGTAATGCAGGCTCATATCATAGTCTTTCAGAAGTTCCAACCACCGCCTCTGCCTGAGATTCAATTCTTTCTGCGAGAAAACATACTGCAGACTCTTGTGATCAGTGAAGATATCAACATGAACACCGTACAAGTAGTGCCGCCAAATCTTAAGGGCAAACACCACAACCGCTAACTCCAAATCATGAGTAGGGTAGTTCCGCTCATGCACCTTCAACTTCCTAGATGCATAAGCTACCACCTTACCATGTTACATCAAAACGCAGCCAAGTCCCACATGGGAAGCATCACAGTAAACCACAAAACCGTCAACACCCTCGGGAAGAGTCAAAATGGGTGCAGTGGTCAATCTGTCTTTCAACTTCTCAAAACTATTTTCACATAAATCAGGCCACACAAACTTTACCTTTTTCTTAGTCAGTTTAGTGAGTGGGGCCGCTATGGCTGAAAAACCCTCTACGAACCTTCTGTAATAACCTGCCAAACCCAAGAAGCTCCGAATATCGGTTGGAGTCGTGGGTCTGGGCCATTTCCTCACTGCCTAAACTTTCTGGGGGTCCACTCTAATCCCGTCACTGGACACAATATGCCCTAAGAAGGCAATAGCATCTAACCAGAACTCACACTTGGAAAATTTGGCATACAACCGATGATCCTTAAGGGTCTGAAGAATGATTCGAAGGTGATCGGTATGATCCTCCTTACTCTTAGAATAAATTAGAATATCATCAATAAATACAATGACAAACGAGTTAAGAAACTGACGGAAAACTCTGTTCATAAGATCCATGAAAGCTGCAGGGGCATTAGTTAACCCGAAGGACAAGACAAGAAACTCATAGTGACCATATCGGGTTCGGAAAGCTGTTTTGAGAATGTCTGACTCCCTAACTTTCAACTGATGATAGCCCGAATGAAGTTCTATTTTTGAAAAAAATCTAGCACCCTGAAGCTGGTAAAAAAGATCATCAATCCTAGGAAGAGGATATTTGTTTTTAATTGCGACCTTATTCAACTGACGGTAATCTATGCACATACGAAGGGAACCGTCTTTCTTACGCACAAAAAGTACAGGTGCACCCCAAGGAGACACACTGGGGCGTATAAATCCCATATCTAGGAGGTCTGCTAGATGCTCTTTCAACTCTTTTAGCTCTACGGGAGCCATTCTATATGGCGGAATAGAAATGGGACGGGTATCTGGAGTGAAAGCTCTATTACGGGTCCGCATCCCATGGGTGGGACGGACCACATATGCCTGAGCACTCTGATCGATGTTGTGACGGGGATGCATAGTCGTGTTTCACTGTAATACAAGAGATCATCGATTAGGGGACAGTTTAGACTCTGAAGCACGAACTAAATCACAAAGAAGGGAAACATTCCTAAATGCCTAGTAGCCTCCTGTTTATAAGTGTGGCGTGCTACACACCCATAAACAGAACTCTACTCGACGCGATTTCGCAGACACCCTGGGACCATGAACCGTGCTTTGATACCAAGTTTGTCACGACCTGAGCCTAGGCCCTAGCCGTGACGAGCATCCCGAACCATGAAAGCCCGGAAACCCATTCTCTATCTGGTTATCATGCACAACTTTTGTAATCATAATAGAATGCGGAATTGAAACTGAGAACGGAAAACATGGTCAAGTTCTACAACATTTCTGAATAATACTATTTGACATCAGTCTGCGAAATCTCTACTAAGAACATAAACATCTGTCTGAAAAGAAAACAGGGACAAGGCCCCCAGTAAACCAAAAACATAATAAATAAGATAATGTCTGACATAATTAGGTCTTTTGAATGATAGAAGGCTCACTACTGTAAATCAAGTCTGCAAATCCAAAAATGTCTACTGAGTAGCTGGACCCCTAGACTGTGCCTCAGAACCTGGAAGGAGCGGGGGGGGGGGGGGGGGTCAGCACAAAAGTACTGGCACGCAAAGCACTCCAAAAATAGTATAATGGAACATATATATATATATATATATTAAGTGAAAGCAATTCTTTTCATCAAGACATCATGTATAAAACTGTTTCTGAAAAATACATGGGCACTTTCTGAAAACATGAAATCTGGTTGTTCATTTCAAATCAAGATCTGTGTTTTACTTCTGAGTTAGGTGGTATTCCCCTACAAGTCTGATATTCCACGGGCTGTATGGAATCTGCCATTGACTCGGCGGGGAAGCCCCCAACCCAAGTGTGCCGCAAGGGTTGGAGTGTCTGAGTCTGATACGCCACAGGACATTTAAGTCAGAACATAATAGTATACCCGGGTCGGCAAACCACGGTTTTAGGCAATGAGTCGCTTGAACTCAATCCCTCTTTGGGGGACCACCTAACATCTCTGTATGCCTGTTTTTAACCTTTTCTGTACATGTATCATTCTAAAATTTCTAAATCATGAAAGTCTAATAAAAATCTGATTTCTGAACTAGTCTGTATCTGTTATGGCATTTGTCTGAGTTGGTATCGTCATACCAAGACTTGCAAGTCCTATTTCTGAGCCATAATGCATTTAGCACGATCTTTCATAAAAATATAGTTTCAGACCATCGAAACATGTAATTTGCATTAAAGATGTCATGTTCCAAAACTCAAGTCAAATCCATGCAAAACTTTCATCAAACATATGGTGGTCATGTGCATTTTGGCAAAACCATGCATTCTTTCATTACATGCATATTCAACATTCACAACCCTCTCTTTCGTGTTCAAAATCATATTCCAAACATAGCAAGAGTCAAAGCACTTCATATCATGATTTCCTTTTCTTTTCGAGATGTATTTCAAAACAATTTATATTACATAAATCATGAAAAACTTTACATTAAGAGGAGGGTTTCATAAAAGTCATGCTCTCAATTCATATTTCAGGACAAACACATATATACGTATACATAAAATTTTCAATCACTTTGGGGGAAAGCCAAAAGGCCAAAATAATATCATTAAAGCTTCTAAAACATGAGTATGTACATGAATTTGAAAACCCGATTCTTAAAACATGATTTCTATGCCTATGAGATTTTAGGAAAACCCCGCGTACCTTTTTCTCCACGAATTTTGGGTGTCTATAGAACCCTACGTCGAGAAGATTCCGAATCTGTAATTTGTTTCATGAAGAAGTTTCGGAATTATCGGACCTTCAAGCTTATTTTCTCAAACCCTAGTTGCTTCTCTTCTTAAGTTCTTGAAGGATTAGATTTTAGGATTTTATAGGAGGCTTCAATGTTGTTAATAGGTCCAATTCTGTTTAGGAGTGAGTAAAGATGATTTTGGGTTTTGTAAGGACTAAATTGCACTTAAAATAACTCAAAACGGAGTGTTTTCGTCACCTAAAACCATAAGTGTACGCCGCCCTTTGCATTGCATAGATTAAAATAGGCGTCGCATTATGTATCGCCTAGACTAAGGTAGGTGCCGCATTGAGTATCGCCTAGACTAAGGTAGGCGCCGCATTATGTATCGCGCAACCAGTCCAGTGGCTATGTGCGATTGGTTAGGCGACGCGCTCTTCTTTGCAAAGCCATAACTTCTTGCTCGAGTGTCGGATTTTTGCAAAATTGGTATCGTTGGAAATTTAACTCGAAGACCTATCATTTGGCACCTAGTAGGTTCTCTAATTCTACATATACAGAGAGTTATGGTCGATGGAAGATGACACAATTTACAACGTCCACTAAAACTTAAGTCTAAAGTTCAAAAATTACAGTCTAATACATGCATGAATTTTTACGGGGCGTTACACTTTGGTGGAGGTTCTATGGTAGGACTAAAAGTCTGAGGAATCCATTTGGGATATAGAAGAGGACATGGAGTCCAAGTATCCGTGTCGGTTCTTTATTATGAAAATTAGTGTGAAAGGTACGTATTCTTCATCACACCTTTATTTTCTAACTTGGTTAAAGGAAAGGTTGATTTTCTTGCATCTTTGTTTTCTAATTTAGTTAGAGGTCGAGATGGGGGTGTAGGGGGGTATGTAGTGTTGGGGTATGTGATGATCTTGTCATCTTTATTTTATGTCTATTTTTCTAGCTTGTTTGAAGGGAATTTTAATGTGTATCAATGTGTTAAATAGTTCTTGCCTTTACCCATTATTCGAGGATGAATTATCCTAAGTGAGGGAGAATAAAACACCCCAAACTTTGACCATTGCAAAATTTGTTTAGTTTTGAATATTCTGGACAATATAAGACTTAAGGGTGCTAATCATATACATTGGTACGGTTTAAGGGCCTTACACTTGTATTATAATCAACATTGTTGGGTTAGTTTCTGTCCAAGATACGAGTTGGCATCATACTAGTCGTATGTTTGGGTAAGAATGGTATCTTGCCAAATCGTATGATGCCTATTATCTAGTCTAATGGATTTTGACCAAGGTATGGTTCCAAAGGTACTACTCATATGTTATGATATGAGTTAGGAAGGTGTGTTCGTATGATGGACAATATGGAGGTCCACGGTGATGCTAAGGTACGAGATAAGGGTACAACTCGTAACCTTAGGTATAGTTTAGGGGGATGGGTCATACCGTCCAACGGTTGAGTATTTAGGTTTTTAGATGAGGGTAGTCTTGATATTTTCCACCCAAAACACTTAAGTTCCCACATTATATAACACATTTTGGCCTCTCATATCTCCCTTTAAAAGATAAAAATGCTCTCAAAATCCTCTCTAAACTATCTCATGAAGGCTATCTAGGGTTTTCTTCAAGGTGCCCATCTAGAGACTCAAGAGTTGAGTTATTTCTATGAATCTTTGTAAATAAGGCATGTTACTCCTCCCTCATTATTAGTTCAACTAATGGCATGATTTAATATATGGTTTTCATGGCATAACTACTGTATGGTTTTGAGTTTTGAATTATATGTTGGGGATTTTGGTTGTAAATGGTTTGGTTATGGTATTCCCATGTTTTTTCTTATGGTTTTCATATTATAATGGGGGTTTGAATATTTGATTTCATGATATTGTTTAATTGGTACTTGGTTTTGGTTTTGGAAACTATATGCCCTCAGCATGTTTGATAAAATGCCTATGAAAATACGTTTGTTACATTGTTGGATTTTTTAAGAAACTATTGCATGGTATAACTTTATAATGGAACTTAAAAGGGATTAGATGGTTTTAAATGGATAAAGAGTAAGGTTTTGGCGGTCATGGTTTGGTTAAATTAAAGCCTTATAGGTACAAGGGAATCCCCCAAGCAAACATAATAATGAACTACTTGTGGGGTACATGGGAATCTCCCAAGTAAACTTAACGATGTAATATTTGGGTACATGGGAATCCCTCATCTTTAAATGGTTGGCTTAGAACATTGCTTGCAAGCTATAGTCAGTATGACGACACTATATATAATAGCCTTGGTTAAAAATAAATGGAATTGGTTATGTGCTATTGGTTTTAATTGGGCAATTATTGTGGGTTGTGGTAGCTAACCGTAAAGGTGTGAGTCGAATGGATGGAGATTGGGAACACATATTTACTGACATGAGAATTGTTCATGGTGACCATATACTTATGGGGTACACGGAAACCCCCAAAGTTATGCTTATATATGTATCATGGAAAACGAAGGGTACACGGGAATTCACTACTCTTGTGATATCTTTGGTTCATGCGGCTACACTCATCGAGGCCTGTTCAGGGGGTTGCACTGGACCCATATCACCCGTGGGTGGTTTTAGGATGGTTAAGCTACATATACCAATGTTAAAGGTTTTAAAGGCATGCTAAACCTTATTATCTTTCCCAACATGGATTATATATGTATATATATATGTATGGTTATGTTTGCATATGGTTGTCTAATTGGTTTTAAAGGTTGGAATTATTTTATCCTTATCCTGAGTGATTGCTAGTGTTTATCCGCTTACATGTGTTCAGGCTCTGTATCCCCACGTGATGAAGGAACTATCCATACTACTTATCTTACTCATTGATTGGATTTTGGGAAAATCAATGTTGTATTGAAGTGATGAGCTTTCATACATTGGAAGACTCCATTTCATGTCTTGGATTCCTTTACATACTTTTGTCTTTTCATATACTTTGGTTTTTAGCTATGGTTGGGGAATGTCTTGACTAGATATTATTTGGTTTGGTTTAGTGGATTTGTATGGACGATCGTGGACTTGGGTATTGAATAATTATGATATGGAATTGGGTTATTGTTTTGATTTTATTGGTTATTGGATGGATTAACTTGATCGAGTGGGTTGGGTATCAGGGGTGGTCTTCGGTCCTTGTTGGACTTGAGATGCCCATTACGACATGGCCCTGATTCGGGTCATGTCATATTCACATGATTTGTTGTGGGTTTTGAATGATGGTTTGAGGGTTTTGGATAATGATTGTTTAAATTATTTTCCTATGGTTTTTAAGGAATAATGATTCTTTGAATTGATGATTTGTTAACCCATTGGGGTGTATAGGCATGGTGATGGAATGAGGATTAAGGATACTCCAAAATAATTGGATTTTTCTATTAAAATTTATGAGAAACTCAATCCACTTGCATCATTGGTTTTGGAATATGTATAATCATTTGGCTTTGCCTACTGCTCTATAATAATTTCTTTAATGAATGGATAAAATGGTTTTGGAAAGGTTTTGATGACCATGTAATGGTTTTAACATGGAAATTAGGAGTCCTAGAGTCTGGGGGTTGTCTTCATTGGATAGATAATTTGGTTCAAATTTGGACCTTTGGTCATATTAGCTAAGGTGTTAGTGTCTGGCTTGGCTAAATGGTATGGTTCCCACTTGGAATGTTGGAGTCTTGTTGGCCAGTGGGTCAGAGTCTAAATTGGCAAATTGTTTGATTTGGCATAATGACATGTGCTTGCAAGCTATAGTCGGTATGACGATACCGCTTGATGTTGTCTAAATAAATGACTCCTTGATTTAATAAATGGATTATATGTTAAATGTTTTAAGTGGGCTTAAAGAGGTTTTTGTAGTTCATCGTGAAAGTGGAGGTCTAGAAAGGACTAATACTGGAAACCGTAATTGCCGGCGCGAGGGTCTAAATGGTCGGGTGTTCGAGTCACCCTTGCTTTATTATTAGGTGTTCATGTCACCCTTGATGTATGACCGAGATGATCAAGTCCCCTGTTAATATATGTTATGATTATTCTTTGGTTCGCAGGCTAGACCAGGGGGTGAAATTTGTGGCCCAAATAGCCTATGGGTGTTATTATGACGATCAAGCTACACAACCCTGGCTAATGTTTTACTTTCATGCTAAGACTTCTTCCATAGCTCCACATGCTATATATATATATGTACACTGTTTGTATGTGGATTATACTATTGATTTGACTTGGCATTATTTTATCCCTTCCCTGAGTTACATGCTATCTCTCACCCCACTAACCATCTTCAGACGTTGTATCCCTACACGATGTAGGGAAAGGAGACATTTCTACTTTTCCTGCATAGTGGTAGGATTTCTAGGTTGTCAGTAGTTAAGTTTGAAGTGGTGAGCTTCCATTTCTCTGGAAAGGTTATCATTTTTAAGCCTTGTTTCACTTATGTCTTAGACTTATTTTATTGGATTCTATTGCTATCGTTGGAGGCATGTCCCGACATTGATTGTTGTTTGTCTATTAGAGGCTTTGTGGATTACTATGGATTGGGATGGTGTTGAAATTCTTAAATTACTTTCTGAGTTTCCTATCTTATTATGTGTTGGAACTTAGCTTATCTTGTTATATGTTCAAAATTCATCCACTGCTGGTTGTATTGTGTTCTATTTGGTTAGACAAGGGGGTGGTCTCTGGTCCACAGCGGACTTGAGATACCCATAACGGCTAGGACCTTGTTTGGGTTATCATTTCCACTGCTAACCCGTCAACCCTAATTCTCTCTTTAATGGGCACAATCATTTCCTCACCATCAATAGTCTCAATCATAGACACCACTCTCATATCCTTCAGTTATCGCATATATTAACAAATATGAGAAGTGACTTGTTCATCGTTGATTCTGAACTTCATATGCCCTATCTCCATGTTAACCAATTCCTTACCCATATCTAGGAAAGGCCTTCCCAAGATTATAGGGACTTCAAAGTCCACCTCACATTCCAAGATCACAAAGTTAGCCAAAAATATAAAGGATACAACCTTTACCAATACATCCCACAAAATACCAACCAGTTTATTGACAGTCCGATCAGGCATCAACAACCTCATGGATATAGGTTTATCTACCACCAAGCCCAACTACTTGTATACCACCAACATTATGAGATTTATGCCAGTTCCCAAATCACGTAACGCTCAAGAAAAGTTAAAGGACCCAATAGTACATGGAATAGTGAATGCTTTGGGGTCCTTTTTCTCCACTAACGATTGGGTAGAGACAACGCTGCAATGGTGCACATTATCCATCGGCTCAAAACTCACCGTCCGATTCTTAGTGACCAAGTCCTTCATAAACACCGCATAGCCAAGCATCTTCTCCAAAGCTTCTATAAGAGAAATATTAATAGATAGTTCTTTCAACATCCACAAGAAGTTCTGATACTTCCCTTCTTCTTTTTTCTTTATCATTCTCCAGGGAAAAGGAGGGGGAGGTCATGAAATAGTCTTCAACATAGGCTCAAATACCTCACCCTTTCCTTTCTCCTTATCTATAATTTTACAACCACCTGTTGACTTCTTTATCTTTGCTTTAGATGTCTCATCAACATCAACACTTTCATTCATCGACTCATCAACCACAGGCATAAGGGGGTCAATAGTTGTCTTACCACTTCGAGTGGTGATGGAAAGACAATGATCATTGTTTTTAGGATTCTGAATTGTATTTCTTGGGAGGGTGCCTGGTTGCTGCTTATTCAAGGTTGCTAATATTTGACTAAATTACCGCTCCCACTATTTGACTGAATTCTTACCTGAGATGTTTTTCTTAATCTCTTTAAGGCATGTTTTGTGACATTCCTGACCCATTACTAGCTTGGAAAATAGAGCCTCCATCCTTGATTCACTGTCATGACTACCTGGTGGAACATATACACCACCCTTCTCTTTATAATCATCCTTTCTTCTACAGTCACCATATCTATCTCAGATTCGATCTCTATACCTATCCCAATAATAGTTCTGACCTTGGTTCCCTTTCCCTTTGGCTAGGAAACCTACCAACTCTTTATCTAGATATTTTACCTCTTCTTTAACATCAGAATTATATGATCTAGAGGTCTTACCCAATGAACCCATGGAATACACCTTTGCAAAATGCATCATCATCAACTGCTTTGTCAATAACCTAACCTCCACCCATAGCTGAGCAACCTATTATACGTTGCATCAACAACTTTGTGCTCGTTGAAGGCACCAATATAATAAGTATTAGGTCCTCTCTCAGCCTACTGAGTATACCACCCTCAGTTGGTGAGAGAGATCTGATCTAATATCTCCGATGCTGCCTCCTATCGCAGGCGCATGAATGCTCTATAATTAGTTATGACTATCATAGCCTAGAGATGGTGTTAAGGGATATATAGAATATTTCAAGTAAATTTTGTCATGAAATCCTATGGTTAGGAACCATCATCAACTTTTTATTAAATTAAAAGCACGCCTCATACATCGACTCAGAATGCAACAGCTAGAAGTTATAGATCTCATCTTTCAATTGTATAATTCTGGATGGAGGAAAGAAATAGTCTAAAGAATTCATTCGCTACTCATTCAAAGTAGTAATAGACCCATTAGGAAGTTTCCCTAACCATAATGTAGCTTTACCAGTTAGAGAAAATGGGAACAACCTTAGTTTGACAGCTTCCTAATCTACCCTAGGTATAGTGTATGATGATCAAATCCCAGTAAAATTGATAAGGTTCATGTTTGCTTCATCAGTAGGAAAGCCTACAAACACACCCTTCAGATTGAACAACTGGATCATAGAACTAGTGATATCAAACTTCACATCTAGTGGCAATGTAGGAGGAATGATAGCTTCTATATTTGTAAGCTCAACGTATCCCTAGTCCTCCACCAAATCATCATATACTGGCCAGTGCTTGATCTCTACCTCTTCTTCCTCTATCAAGTTCTACTTGAGGATCAAGTGTCTGTCTCTGCCTTACTAGCTCTGCCTCCTAGGCTATATAATAGGAAACTTTATTATCCATTGCTACATTGTTCCAACTAATAATCGTTCAGTAGTCTGATCCGCAGTCTTCTAAACTACACCCAATGGAGGGGGAGGCAAATCATTAGCATTCTATCAAACCCCTGAAATCTCGCATTCTATTCTATGTTCTGACATCTTACGATTAGGTTGTAGGATTTTCTCTGCTCAGATAAAGGAATTTCCTTGACTTCTAGTGCTAGGAATACATTGGCATATTTCCCATGAAGAGTAGGAAAATAAAACCCAAAAACTTCAACCACTTTAGTCAATAATTTCACAATCGTATTCCCTAGTAATGGTGCCAAAATTTGATATCTCCCAAACCATACCTCCAAAAGATATAATGTGGTCATTGTCAAATTATAGTAACCCAACTAGGTTGGGGTCGATTCCACAGGGAATAGATTGAACTCATATCTCAAACATACTGAAGTATCTGAAAGTACGGGAAAGTAAATAAAGGGGTTTGCAGTAATCAGTAAAAAGGTAACAAGCAGTGAATGCTTTTTATTATAAGAAATCTGAAACAAACTCGATATTTTTGTTCCCCCTAGCTTCAAACTCTATAGGTTTCTTGTTCTCAATCCGACTATCTCAATTCTATACAAGAAGAATCTAGCAAGATAGGTATCACCAACAGTCTTCTGAACTCATTGGTAAATTTCACCCTTCACCTAGTGAGTCTATGGGTGTCACCTTACTAACCATTGTCCTCGATCCTAGTTTGACTATCACCTTGTGAGTCTCAAGTTTTTAGACAAGGTTTGATAGCTTCAAATCACTATTGTAATTTTCTTTTCTAAATCTTGAACTCCCTTTTGAGGATGATTGCGAATACAAGCAGGTTCTTAGAGTTGGCCACCAATAAGAAAGAAGTTAAGATGAATAACATTAAAATATATGTAGAAACAATGATCTAACAAAATCTTACAATTCACCTACTTCGTTAATCCTCAAAGGTTCCCACAACCCTAGATAATGGAATCAGACGCTCATAGTGGTAAGAAACACCATAGAATTCATAAGTGAAAGCATGGAAATAATCTCATGATAATTGACAATAAAAACCCAAAGTCTCGAATTGAATAATAAATGAAAAACCAATAACTAGTGGATTTCAAGATCAAAAGTTAACCTTGAAATCAATATGTATTAGTGAGAGCATAAAGTGTGTAACCTAATTCAAGAGTACCTCACGGGTATTTATAGTTTTTAAATAACAAATAAAACCTAAGCAAAATAAAATAGGAAAACTTAATTGGCAGTGGTCACGACTCTAGTAATGAGTTGTTAGGACTCATAATGACTCATTGGCTACCTTCGTTGCTCTCCTATAAACTCAGTGGTAACGACTTGTTGTTAGACTTAAAAAGTCATTGGATGGAACTCATTTTCACTCCAGTGAATTTTAGCTTTCATTACCTTTGAGTCTGTTGTCAGAACAACTCCTTGCCGTGAGTAATTGTCAGTCATAATGACTCGTGGTCTTCACTCATTTTCATTGGAACTTCACTTGTTAAATTTTATGAATTTTTCTCTTATGATCAGAACGATTCTCACTATGACCCATTGTCACTCATAATGAGTCATAACAATGTTCACTTTGCTCCTGAATTTAGCCTCCCTTACTATTAGCACAACTACATAGGGAACTAGTTATTACGTAACTAAATGACTCATTGCCCGGTCAACACTTAGCTTTTTCTAGAACATTTTCACCCTTTTTTAATCCATGTCACTTCTAACCTAATTTACCTATAACACATACAAAACACACATCATATCGGACAAAATAACCCAAGTAAATGCATATTTTTACAATTTTAAGCATAAAAAATGCCATGAACCCATGGCACATCATGCGTGAGACAACTCACTCCTCTCTACAGTAGTATGATTCACCTAAGAGGTTAGTTATGGTTTAATTTATAGAAACTAGTCTTGACCGAGATACATCTAGCATTAATCGTGATGTCGGCAGTATCGTGCATCAGACCTTCGAGCACAAAGTTGGATGGATAAAAAAATTTAAAATCCAATTACGTTCGAATATGTTGTATGACTTTATTTTATATTAATGTTTAGTTATGATAGATCACAGATAGATTGTGGAGCGAATGTCTATTGTTTAATATCTTCCAGGCGCTTGATATTAGTGAAAAGTTAGACCACATAGAGAAAGATACTAGGATAAAATTTATGTACCCGATTTAAACATAAATATCTTATTTGCATAAAGGTAAGTGACTTAAGTGTGAGACATGATATGAGGGGATTAGTAATTAGCGTAATTCAATCTTATGTATAAAGAGTGGACATAAATGAGTAAATATTGTAAACTACGAAAATAGATTTTGGACTAGAAGTGATTTGGGTAAGTATAGTGGATTATGTGAAAGATGGAAAGTTGGGATATGAACATAGAGTAAGTAGTGATGGTATTAATTTGGATTCTGACAGAACCATAAGGGTATATGCTATATGATGGTTGTTAATACCTATGCATAAATTAAGGTTCCTGATTAAAATAAGATATGGTTTTGTTGTTGTACTTAAAGTTTCTTCGTTTTATGCTTGTTGTGAACTTCACATCTATAGTTTCCTTATAGTATGACTAGTGATTTATTGGCTGTATTTAATTTTATTTGTAATGTGTTGATGGGTTGAAATGATGGATAGGGTACCATACTGGTACAAATATGACTTATAGTGATATGGGTTGGGTATCATGCTTGTAGGATATGATTTATTCTTATATGGTTTATGATATAAATTAATAACCAGACCATTACATATATGATATGTCATGATATGGGTCGGGTACCACACCGATATGATGTGATGTTGGTAATGGTGATGAGGTTGTTAAGAAAAAATAATAAGAGATGATGCGCATATCTTCCATACTTGAATTTATCCATGTATTTGAATGTAACTCTATTTTATATATATTCATATACATGTTCCTATTGTAGTAAGTGATGGAAAACTATTTATAGATGTACAACATGTTCCTTATATGGACTGTGTTGGAGGTGAGTGTCTACAATCCCCTAAGTACAGTGATTATTGTAGAATAAGATTGGGTAGAATTCTAATTTCATAATAATATGGCATAGTGATGTCTAAGATTGTAAGTACCAAGAGAATTTGGGGGCGGAAGTAGATTAAGAATCATAGGTACCATAAGAACGAGTCAGCAGGGAAATAAAAAATATAGGCTAGAATGGATAGTCAAAGCACATAGATAAACAAAAATGTTAAATCATAGGTAGGTCACAAATATGCTAAAGTGGGGTGTTAGTAATTCTATAATTGAGAGTTTAGAACTAAAACTTTACTTTATGCTATTATCTCTCTCTATATATTATTAATGTTATTTGTTTCTAACCATGTTCAGTTGATGATGCTTACCAGTACATGTAGTTATAATAATGCTACACTTACCATACCTTCACTTAAGGTCATAGCCATGATACAGGTTTGTTGGAGTTTCTATAGCAGCGATGACGATCACTCAATAAAAGCTCCTATAATCTCTATTCTACATGGATGCTCTATCGTTGATGTCCCTACTCTTTGTCTTGTGCTCATGTATTGATTTAAGCTAGGTTATGGGTAGTCACTTATAGATATTTTATGCATTTAGTTTATGAATTAGATGTATTAAAACAAGTATGAAAGGACCAGACCGAACAATCATATTCAAACAACTGATTAGTTATTCATATGACAAATATAAATTGACTAAGTAAATATTGTAGTAATTTCCTCATTTGATTAAATGGTGGGTTCTTTAGAGTTCTCCTATCTGGGTAGACGTAGGTAGGTGCCCGATAAGATATGGTGGCTTGGGTCATAACAAAGATGATGTCAAATCCCAAGTTATTAGTCTCCTAATACATGAGAAAATATTGAGTAGAGTCCCATATATTGATGTGTTGATGTCCATATAAAATTTGAAGAGGCTACATAGAATCTAGGAATCAGTTCCACTTTCTTCACTCCTTTCGTGTCGTTTCAGTGTTGTTTACTCAGGTTGGTCTAATTGGTATCTAGTAGATTCCAATTGATATCTAAATCATCACAATTGAGAATGGTTGGCCCCAACTGGCATCTCTTAATATGGAAAGGTCAAAACTAATCATTCAATGAATAGAGGCTGATAAGAAACATAAAGAGTGGATTGTTGTAACTTGTTAGAAGTGGCATTAAGTACTTGTAGTAATGCAAGTGCATGTTACAATGTGTTATGCATTTGCTTGTTGTAGTTAATGAATGAAAACTTTCTTGAGATGTTTAAACTTTAATATATGGTTAATTTGTAGTGTGTATGTGGTTGTATGGCGGGTAGCCAAGTAGACTAGTGGATGTAAGGGAACATTTCTACAACTTGAACTATGACTCATCTCTTCATGAGTTGGAGTTTACTTGACATTTATCCGACTTTGTACGAACCATCCAGGTGCTTGGCTGTTGGTGGAACACTTTTGAGTATAGTGAATTAAGTAAGTTAAAGGATTTACGAAGGTGTGGCATGATTAGTTTGACAAATAGAATTTGTATTGGTTGCATCCCAAAAACAATAGATAATGCAGATTTGATTTACATTATGCATAGGCAAGAGCTTATTACATTACTATAAAAGACATAAAAAGAGTGTTGTGTGAAAGAGGGGCCAGGGACTGGATAAGAAAATAAAAAGTAAAGAAACTAGAGGATACCATTGTAGTGGTAAGATTAACCATTATAGCGGCTCCAGGCAGTGTCCTGCCAAACACCCCCCTATTTTTGTAATATTTTAATCAGTACAAGCAACCCTAGTTTTGAAATGATAAAAAGACAAAAACTTAATTTAGCTCGCATTATTAGAAAGGCTGATTATTATTATTAAGTAGATGGGAGGAAAAAATCTTAATAGTACAAGAAAATAAAAAGGGTAATTGCTCTTTACATGCCCCAAATAACCCAAATTGAAAAGTGCATAAAACATATAAATGAGGGAAAGATAACTCTTTAGCATACTCCTTAGTCAAATTCTAATGTGACTTGTATGTGAAGGTGCACACGAACATTGACCTGTACAATTTTCCATATTCTCATTAGCAAGCAGCCCTTGGAGTGGCGTTTCTTCTTCTCCTTATCTAACTCCCTTAGTAGCTCAACGTAGGATTGGGACGAATCCACTGGGGAAGTAAATCTCTAAGGATCCAACCCCGATTGGGACATCTAACTCCTTTCCATGTAACCTCTCAAAGTAGTAAGGTCAGTCGTCCAGTCACTAGGAGTAACATGTTCTTGAGAATAGGGAGCATCTCCATTCCCAAGAGCTCTACTGCTCTCATCCTCCTCTCAGGTGCTCCTTCCTCTTAACGAGTTATATGGAAAATTGTATCATTCCATGTTATCATGGTCTTCCAGGGAAACATATACCTGCTTGCATAGTTTTCTAATCAAGGTAAGTAAAGCTCTATTGGTGACCTTTTCCTGGAATAGAAGTAGTGACACTCATTTACGATCTGTGCCCCTACATTCATCTCGTTCCCAGACATAGAATATGCCACCACCATAGCTCGGTGGAAAACCTCGTTCATAACATTTCTTAAAGGATGAATCCTCTAAGACAACAACTACAACCAGATCTTACGCTCGATTAAGAAGTGTGTATTCTTGGTCGCTCTCTAATTGAACCAATTCACCTCGTTAGCTTTACCCTCTAACGCTAATTACTGAGCCATCCGCCCTAAGTTTAACTCCTATATATTTGCCTCAAAGGTTGCATTAGATGAGTTGGGAATATCCAACACCTCGTTGATAGTAGAAGCATCCACAGACACATTCGTCCCCTGAATCTAGATGGTAGAGAAAGGTATTGACCACTCCACCTTAGGAAGTAAGACATAAATTTGAGGACCCCATCTAGGTTGAACTTTGTGATTGTGACACGGCCCGACCTTAGGCCTTGTCGTAATGGGCATCCCATGTTCAACCAGGACTGAGGACCGCCCCCTGTTGCCCAGCCCAATCACCTATATCCGAGGTTAGATGGGCTGATTTTGAGAATATAATAGGATAGTGTAAATTCTCTCATGAATAGGATAGGATCATAACAGTGACCGACCTAACCGAGTCTACTCGTAGCACACTAACTACCTAACTATACCGACCAAACTATTGGCCATAAACCAGGCCTTAACCAAAGAGAATACCAAAACATAATATAATTAATCCCAAAATGTAATACGATGGAACAACCAACAATAGCGTCCAAGGGTGTAATCCCTAACACCAATACCTATGCCAAGGAAAACATCAATACCGATCCCGCCCATACCAACCCCTAGAAGTAGCATAAAGCCTCTATCTAAAAGAGTAAATAAATCCAGTTGGGATGTGCCCCTAACCATGGCCAAAACCAATATCCAAAATAAAGTCAAAACGTCCGACAATATCCACCACATGAAATAATGCCTTCCAAAAGGATGGAAGCTCACCACTTAAGTCCAAATGTTATCCCCGAGTCAATCACTATATAGGAGGAGTCGAACGGCCGGTTCCTACATAGCGTGCGTATACAACCTCCAGTAGATAGGTTAGCGAGTGACCACTAGGAAATATTGTCGGGCCCACAAGAACACCATACAAATAATGCTGCCATATTTTCAAAGCAAACTCAACTGCTAACAACTCTAATTCATAAGTAGGATAAATCCTCTCATGTACCTTCAACTGCCTGGAAGCATAGGCGATCACCTTTCCACGATGCATCAACACATAACCAAGACCGACCTGAGATGCAACATAATAAACCACAAACCCATCATTTCCCTCCTGCAAAGTCGGGATTGCAAACAAAGTCAACTTATCCTTCAACTTTTCAAAACTAACTTCACAAGCATCCGACCAATAAAAATTAACCTTCTTCTAAGTCAACATAGTCAAAGGAGCAGCTATCTAAGAAAAGATTTCGACAAACCGCCTATAATACTTGGATAAAACTAAGAAGCTCTGAATGTTAGATAGAGTCATAGGCCTAGGACACCTCTTCACCACAACAACCTTCTGCGGATTCACCACGATCCTTTCACAAGAAATTATATGACCAAATAAAGTCACAACATTCAACCAAAACTCACACTTAGAGAACTTAGCATACAACTATTTTTCCTTTAAGGTGTGGAACACCACATAGAGGTGATTAGCATGATCCACCCCGCTTTTCGAATAAACCAGAATGTCATCAATAAACACAATGATAAAGAGATCCAAATACTGCCTGAATACTCTACTCATCATGTCTATAAATGCTCCCAGAGCGTTAGTCAACCCAAATGACATCACCAAGAACTCAAAATGCTTATACTGAGTATAGAAAGTCATTTTAGGGATATCCAGCTCCCTAATATTAAGTTGATGGTACCCAGACCGAATATCTAACATAGAGAAGAACTTGGCACCTTGCAACTAGTCAAATAACTCATCTATTCGAGGAGGAGGATACTTTTTCTTGACCATTACCTTATTCAACTGCCTATAGTCAATGCACATCTAAAGGGAACCATTATTCTTGCACACAAACAACACCGGTGCATCATATAGAGAAACACTAAGATGAGTAAACCCCTTGTCCAGAAGATTCTTATGTTGCTCCTTGAGTTCCTTTAACTGAGTCGGAGCCATTCTATATGAAGGAGTAGAAATTGGACGAGTGTTCGAAAGTAAATCAATACCAAAATCTATTTTCCTATCCGGAGGAACACTAGAAAGATCATCCAAAAAGGCCTCTGGAAGCTCATTAACCACAGGGACTAAAGACAAAGAATAACCTTCCGAGTTAGAATCTTTAACCCATACCAAGGGATAAAGACAACCTTTGGAGATTAACCTCCGAGCTCTAAGGTAAGAAATAAACCTTCTCCTAGGAGATAAGGAACTACCTTCCTATTCTATAATCAGTTCACTAGGGAACTTAAAGATAACCTTGCGGGTTCGACAATCCAAAGACGCATAGAAAGAATGCAACCAATCCATACCCAGAATTACATCAAAATCTACCATATCAAACTCAAACAGATCCACCATGGTCTACTTTCTGCCAATAGATACCATACATACCCTATAGACTCTTTGAAGAATAACCAAGTCATCTACTGGGTAGAAATAGAAAAAGGATCCAAAATAATTTTTGGATCATATAGAGTAACATAAGGAAGAGTGGACCCTGGATCAAGCAAATAATGTACGTCATACGAGAAAAGATAGAATATACTATTGACGACATAAGGTGATGCCTTGGATTCCTATTAGGACACTAAAACATACAACCTATCCTGACCAACACTAAAACCAGGAGAAGTAACAGAAGCAAATGCCACACCACCAAATGCCGGAGCAGATGATGAAGACACAGGAATCTTATTCGCCCCCATGGCAGCCTTATTGACTAGACATCCTTAAGCTAATGGCCTGCTTGGACACACTTGAAACATTTGTCCCTTTCTTCATTGTAATAACCCCAATGATAACGACCACAAAATAGATAAGGAGGACATAAGAAAACTGACTGACCTCCACTCGCTTAACAAGGGAAACCTATGCTCGAGAATTGTCACTACCTTGATGATGTTTGTCTCCCGACTGGTAAGGAGCACTAGAGAAAATTGAGCCCAAACTCCCCCACTTCTTATTTTTCTACTTGCCACCATCTCTACATTCTGAGACTGAGCACCTCCTTGATCAGAAAAATTACTCCTCTTTCCTTGGTTATTCCGAAACTCTACCTGCCTCCTCTTCTTATCCTCAACATGTTGCATATGAACAGTCAACCACGAGATATCCATATCTTTAATCAAAAAGGCGTTCTTACTCCCTAGAATTAAATCTCTATTCAACCCAGAAGCAAACTTTCTTATTCTCGACCTCATATCATCCACCAAGTCAAGATCATAACTTGATAGCTGATGAAACTTTAAAGAATATTCTTTTACTGACATCCTCTCCTGCCTGAGGTTTACAAACTCCTCTATCTTAGCTTCTATCAAATCTTGAGGAAAGAACTTATCTAAGAAGGCATTAAAAAAGCCTCCCATCACCCTTCCTTTTCCATATTACCTCAATTCATGTCCCACTCTTCATACCATTGACAAATAATATCCTTAAGCTGATAAGCTACAAGGTTAACCCCCTCTACATTAGTAGCCTGAATCACCTGAAAGATCTTTTCTATCCTATCCAAAAAGTCATGTGGATCCTCCTCTACCTTCACTCCAGTAAAAGTAAGAGGACCCATCTTCATAAATTAACCAATCCTTGTGTCCTCAGCAGGCAACGCACCAGCCGTACCCCTTTCAACCTAAGTAAAAATCAATTGGGAAATAACATGAATAGACTGATAAAATTATGCATTCATCCGGTTGCCCTAAGGGACTTGAGGAGAACTAGCCTTAATAGGAGAAACTCTATTACCATCAGGAATAGGACTATGAGTCAAATATTTACTCTAGATGTGGGATGTTCCCCTTATGCATTATCCTCATATGGGATGGAAGGATTGCATTGTCTTCCATATCTAGGAGGCGTGATCTAAAAGACGATCAAACTAGGATTAGAGAAGATTCAAGTATTGAGAACTCAAGCTTGAAGATAGAATATCAAGAAAGTGAAACATTCCTTAATGTCTTGTAGACTCTCTCTTATGAGTGTGGTGCACTTTACACCAATAAAGAGACTTTACTTGACACGGCTTTCTGGACTCCTAAGTGACCATGAATCTATGCTTTGATACAAACTTGACATGACCCAACCCCATTTCTTATCGTAATGGGCATCCCATATACAACCAGGACAAGGGACCATACCCTATTACCCAACCCAATCACCTATATCCAGCCTTAGATAGACTGAATTTTAAGCATATATTAGGATAGGATAAATTCTCTTATGAAGACTATGGAATAGGGTCATAGCCATGACTAACCCAACCGAGTCCACCCGTACCACACAAACCTCCCAACCATACCCAGCAAACTATAGGCCATAAACCAGGCCTTAACAAAAGAGAATAGCAAAACATAATATAATTAAGCCCAAAATGTAATACAATGGAACAACCAACAATATCGTCCAAGGGTGTAAGCCCCAATACCAATACTGATGCTAAAGAAAATACCAATACCGATCCCGCCCATACCAACCCTCAGAAGTACTATAAGCCTCTATCTAAAAGAATAAATAAATTTAGTTGGGCCATGCCCCCAACCATGGCCAAAACCAATATCCAAAATAAAATTAAAAAGTCTAACAATATCCATAACATGAAATAATGCCTTCAAAAAGAATGGAAGCTCGCCACTTCAGTCCAAATGTTGTCCCCGAGTTAATCACTATATAGGAGGAGTCAAACCATTGGTTCCTACATAGTGTGGGTATACAGTCGCCAGTAGATGGGTTAGGGAGTGACCTCTAGCATGAATCTTAGGATAAGGATAAAATAATACCAGTTGTAAAACCAAGTAAAACCATCCAATGCATACAACCATACATATATTTATACCCATTCTGAGAAAGGGAACCTGGGTTTAATATGCATTTAAAACCTTTACCTAAGTTGTGTAGCTTAGCCATCCTAAACCACCCATGGGCTATATGGTTTCAACTCCCCCTGCTGAAAGTTCCCCTGTGTGTGTAGCCACACGACCAGGGTAGTATCCCATGGGATGAATAGTACATCACCAATAATGTGACATCATGCACACTGTCCACTAAGATCAATCCTCATATTGGCAAATACAAGTTTTTAGTTTTGGTCCCCCGGGATCGCCACCGTCCATGGCTTTGCTATACATCTTATCATTAATGCCCAATTAAAATCACTTCGAAAATGACTGGCCAATCGATTTACCATTTTATTAATCAAGACCAATATTAGTGGTATCCTCATACCACCCCTTACTTGTGAGTAATATCCATATCCAAACCATTTAGGTTAAGGGGACTTTCAAGTGCCCTTCCATATACTATATTAAACCACTAGGGAGACTTCCATGTTCCCCACAAGCATAACCATTTAGCCTTTCACCTTTTCAAACCATTTAAGCTATGTATAATTCCTTTACCAAGTTTAAAAAATGCAAGAGTTCCATTAAAAGAAGTCAATGTAATGAACATATCTTTATAATCATTTTATCAAAGACATTGGAGGGATAATATAACCAAAACCAATTCGAAAAACTATTAAACAATTACCATACAATCCAATTGTCCAAATCCACCATTAATGCAAATAAAATCATAATTAAAACCATAGGAAACCATAACCAAGCATTTAATTTCAAAACCCCCAAACAAGAGTTAAAAACCATAATCAAGAAATAGTAAAACTATAATCAAGAAATAGTAAAACATGCCTTTAGTTGAAATTACAATGAGAGAAGAGAATCATGCCTTAAACTAAGAATATAATGGAAGGAAATCGCCAAGACAAGCTCCAAACCAATCCTTTAGTTGAAACCCTAGCTTTCTTGCTCCAAAACCTCTTGAGAGAATTATGGTGTGTTTTGGAATAATTTCTAAGGGTTAATGAATAGAATAATAGGGTAAATAACCTCCTAAATGTATTAGAAATCATGGGTTTTAATTATGGTAGGTAGGAAAATGTCCAGAATACCCCTACTTAAGTTCCACAAAATCGCATCACAGGGATACGAGTGACCTATAAGAGTCGCACCCTCCTATACGATTGGTTTCCGCCACTTATATCCAAGCCTTAACCTTGGGTTAGGCATTTTCCAATGAATGACTCATCCAACCAAGTAGTAACCAAAACATACAATCCATACCTATGACCTGTATCCCAGGCAGAATGAAATACCATCATGATCAAACACTGCCTACCATACGAGTCCCTGGTACGACTCATAACAAGACCTACGACTCATACCCCTAAGTCGTACCTATTCCTGTGACCAAAACCATCTCACCAACTAAAACTGGTCAGCATACGACATGACCACACCACTCATACTCCAAAATATGGCTCGTACTATGATTTGTATTGGGTCTAGAGAACAAAAATTCCAGGATATTTTCTAATGGTTAAACCCCAGGATGTTTTAGACTAGATCGGTCAATATCTCCCATCCAAACACTTTTAACTAGTCACTGGAATGAGTCAACCTATTCTCTACACCATCCATCATGAATCCTCTCTTATAAAGAAAGCTCAAATTTTGTCGCCTCTCCTCAAACCAAGAAAGATAAATATTTTCCAAAAACCTATGATAGGTAGGTTGCTTATCCATGACGATCCTATAAATGCTACAAAAACTTGTCAAGAACAATATAAGGATACCAAGAAGCGAAGAGAACTTAACATTTCAAGAAAAATAAAAAATTAGGAAGTTACTACCCAGACCACTGCAGTAGAAAAAGTTACAACTATACCGGTTCATTATCTTCAACCCCACAACCTCCTCTCCTATGGTGGATTTTTAACATATCTCACTTTAGAAATAAAGTATGACTTGGCATGAAAAAGTGTGTGTGAACCTTTTTACAATAAGCTGGGGATGTGGAACACCCAAAATCAAACCCAAATTAAAGAAAAGTTATTGGAGACGATGACCTTTCATCTTTCATTGCTTTTATAGCTAAAATCTACCATGAAATACATTAATTATATGTCCCAAAAGTTGTAGGAGTGTTGAAAAGTAAGATACTTATCATGTAAAACTATGTGTTCAAGAACACCACCAAGTTTAAGTTCAATGAGTTAGACCCAAAACTACCCGAATACTCTCTATTCTAATGTAATCCTACTATTCTATAACTAGAAACACATAAAGTTGGTAATGAAGAGAAAGAAATTACATTGAATTTCTCTTTGAAGAAATATTTCACAAAGAAAGTTGAGAGAGTTTTGAGATTTTAGAGAAAAAATAGGGGAAATGAACATTTCCCATACTTAAAACCATTGTAAATATCAGTAGCGGTAAGAATTCTCCTAGTGTTAGTTTCGTCTTGACCTTTCATGTGTTATGGGGTCGAATCAAGTTTAGGAAACCATAATAGGAAATTATCCACAAATTTATTTTGTACATCGACTCGCAAAAATCTAGAAATAACCATAAAGCATACATTAGGCAGTACATTGGCAGTGGCTCATCTAAGAGCAAAGATATGTAATGAGCTAGTATAGAATGAAATAACTCTCCTAAAATCTTATTGGAGTTAAAATCTATTGAGTGGTTATTAAAATTTCCAAAAATTACCTCTAGGACCATTAAGAGATTAAAAGATCCAGAGAAAAACTAAAGCGGGGTGGAAAAATTAGGCCCAAAGAAATTAGGAAAAAAGGTCCAACAATGAATTAGGTTGAACTTTTGAAAACCACAGTAGCATTCGAATTTCCATTGCATTGGTACACTTGCAGTGTAGATAGCAGTAACTCAACTAAGGAATTTTTAAAAATCCTTTTTCTCTTTATTTCTTTAGGTTGCTCCATTCCTCCAAAAACACTTTGAAAAACCCTATCTTTCCAACCACAAGATTAAATGGCCAAGGTTCATGAGGGAAATTTTGAGACACATCCAGAGAGAAACAGATATGTGAATATTAGTACTATCATAACCCAAGACTACGTCCTAGTCAAAACACGATGCTTAGAGTGACAAGTGACCCCAAGCTAACCCATGTCATGGAAAACACTATGAATAATGAAAGATATTAGTAACATTTTGGGCGAAAGATGAACTAAAATAAACAACTAATAAAATAGGTATAATAAAATCCTGAATATCAACCAAAGTTGGAAATAAGAGAGACTGCCTAAAAACCATATTGAAATCTAAATATCTATCTATCTGACTGTCTGAAAGCCTCTAAATCATGATGAGCTATTGGGACATGTCCCAAACTAACTCTGACTAGTTAAAATAAATGAAAATACTGAAATTAAGAAATTAAAAACTAGTCCACGACTGATGAGGACTCACCAAGGCTGCAGCTGAGCGGGAAAACAACTTACTAACTGTGTTCCAGGGATTGAGAATCCAAGACTATGTTATGAAAAAATATAGGGCAAAGAAGTATGTGATCAGTACTTTGAATGTACTGAGTATGACGGATGGAAAACTAACTGGTATAAACTAAAAGTGGATGCACATAAACACAATAATCTAAATGCATAACTGAGCATAATAACATGTACTGACTAAGTCGTATATCTGGAAGCAAGATCATCCAAAGTCTGAAGCTGAAACATGAACTGAAACAAAAACTGTAGACTGTGGGAGCTAACTACAACCGGCATACCCCAATCTAAGCAGAATTGGGGTCCAACCTATAGCCCCAGTTTGAAGGGTATTAGTACCTTGCCAAGGGTACCAATATTGGCTGGTATGGATTCACTAAACTAATGTCCCAAGGTACTAAGGTGTCAATCCTAAAATGATGGGTGACCATATAACCTACAATGGTGCTGTAGTTCTGGAACATAGGGACTGCTACTAACCATCTCAAGACTAGCTGACAGGTGAGCTGCAATCCCTTAGCTCACTCAATGCTAAGTACTAATCCCCTAAATGATATTGAAGTATAAACTAATGCATGAACTGATAACTAATATGCTCAAGTCATGGTATTCTGTACATAACAATGCATGTATAAATCTAAAGTACTCAGTAATATGTAAAATAATAGATATAACTAAATTCCTAGGTATTGGGTGTTCATAACCCACAAACTTTACACGTGGTGATATTAGCTGATATTAATAGAAAATTCACAATTTAAACCCATCAAATCAAACACATGTCTTGATAAGGGAATTCATGGTTTTGAACATAAAAGATGCTACTTCAATTGGGAAAACACTTGTTCATGGTTTTATTTCACAATAAACTAACAAGTTTAAAGAAAATGCATATTTTACCTGGAACCCAACTTGAGGGGAAAATATACTTGAGAATTTGTGTATTTTGTGGACTTAGTGGGTGGAAGAAACCTATTGATGAACTCCTACATAATTGGAGTAAATTCTTTAGGGAATTGCTTTGAACTTGTGCTTGAACTTGGGAAACCCTAGTCCACTTTAGAGAAGAAGAAAATTGCTTCTTTTTGGCTAAGCGTAATAATTTTTGGAGTTTATAAAGTGTTAGGGTAATTTAATCGCTCAATAAATAATATTGGAATGACCAAATGACATGGGTTTGGGGTTAAAAGGGTGGGAAAATACTAAAAGACCATTCTAAAGACTATGCAAGAATTTCTGGTTCCAGTTATCAGGCTCACATCATGACTCATTATGACTGGTCATGAGTTATGGTCTGAGCCGTTACTTGAGGTTCTAAGGTTTGGCTTCTTTCTATTGTGATCACAACTCCCCCTCCCAGTGCTCGCTAGGTTTGCTCACAAGTCATTAGAAGTAGTGATGCCTAAGAGTAAATTTCAAGATTCCTCACTTATGTGCTCTCGGGTCCACACAATGACTCGTTATGTTTGATAAATAGTCATGGGGTGGAGCGTTTCCACTGAGATGAATTATTGGGTTACTTACTACCATGGTAATAGTCTAGGACATAACTCGTTCTGTTTGGTAATGAGTCATCGTCTGAATTGTTACCATTGGTAGCTTGATAGTGCCTTTGAACAAAATTTAATAAAAATTTGCCACGACATAGGATTAAGATGAGTCTTGTTCCATTAGAAAGATAATTAAATGGCCTATCCTTTTTTTGTTTCTAGAGCTTTAAAACTTGGGGAATTACAATATCCCCTCTCTTGGGATCATTCATCCTCGAATGAAATAACTAAGCTAAAAGGCTAGGGAAAAGTTGGGATATTGCACTGAATACTTAAGAACTGAATCATGAGCCGATATATGATCTTATGGCTGTTGCACGAACTAAACTAAACCCATGAATACATTGTATGACATGAAGATGGCTGGATGACTGAGATGGAAATGAAAGAATTAATTAATTAAAGAAACGATTACCTCATGATGGGACTGGTTTGAAGAGAAAAGGTAGGGATACGTGGTCATTATATATACCTCTGCTTCCTAAGTAGCTCCCTCAACTGACTGATTTCTCTATAGGACCTTTACTAAAGTGACATCTTTAATCCTCATCCTACGAATTTAACGATCAAGGATCGCAGCTAGGACTTCTTCATAAGATAGGCTATTTTCCACGACAATCCTTTCTATAGGTATTAGTGATGTTGGTTCTCTAATGTATTTCCTAAAAAAAGACATGAAACACTGGGTGTGCTGATGCCAACTCTGCAAACAATTCCAACTCATAGGCTACCTTTCTATACCTACCCAAAATCTTATAGGGACCGACATAGCAGGGACTAAGATATTTTTTCATACCAAACCTCTTCACCCCTTTCATGTGTGAAATTTTCATGTAAAAAAAATCCCCAACATCAAACTAAAGGTCTGTTCTCTTTACTTATGCATAGGATTTCTGACAGCTTTAGGCCATTTTCAGTATTTCTCTAATCAGCTGAACCTTCTCCATCACTTTATGTACTAAATCTATCCCTATCAAGGCAGCTTTGCCAACCTCAAACCAACTAATAGAGGACCTACACCTCCTACCATAACCACTTTAAATAGAGATATCTAAATACCGGTATGATAGATGTAATTATAGCCAAACTTAATAAAAGGTAAATGATCATCCTTAATACCCTTGAAATCAATTTCATAGGATCTCAACATATTCTTTAAAGTCTGAATGGTCCTCTTATCCTGACTACCTATTTATGGGTGAAAGGTTGTACCAAGATGAACTTGTGTACCAAGACCCTTCTAAAATGTCTTCGAAAAATGCAAGGTGAACTGGGTACCTCTACCTGAAATAATAGTAAAAAAGACTACATGTAATTTCACCAACTCCCTAAGATAGAGTCTAGCATAATCTTCAACTAAGTCTAAAGTATTAACTGGCAATAAATGAGCTTAGTTGTTGGGTCCATAATAACCCCAATGGAATTATGCTAACACGAGTATGAGGCAATCGTGTGATGAATTACATATTCACTACTTCCAATTTCTAAATAGGGATGTTGAATTCCTAGAGCATGTTGTTAGGCCTCTGGTGGTCAATATTAACCTATTGACAATTTAGACACTTTATCATGAATTCTACAATACCCTTCTTTATACCATTCCACCAATAGACTTCCTACAAATTGTGGTACATCTTAGTGGCTCCTAGATGAATAGAATATTACAAACCATAAGCTTCTACTAATATTCTCTTCCTCAAATCATCCATATTTGGTACACACAACTTATCCTGACAATGAAGCACACCATCTCCCCCTTAAGAGAAAACCTCAACCTTTTGATCCCGAACTACCTCCTTCAACTTAGACAAAATAGGATCACTATCTTGATTTTCCTTTACCTCTGCAACCAATGAAAATTTTTAATGATACTGAACATACACATTACCTTTGACCAAATCAACTAGTCAAACTCCTAACTTAGAAAAAAGATAAACCTCACAAAGTAGATCCTTCTTTTCACCCTCAACATGGGCAACACTTTCCATAGATAATCTGCTAAGGGCATCAGTCACAACATTGGTCTTAATCGAGTGATACAACACACTTATATCATAGAATTTTAACAATTCTGGCAACCTTCCCTGGCAAAGATTTAGATCCTTCTGACTAAAAATATATTGAAGACTCTTGTGATCGATGAACATATCAACATGAACCCCATAGAGGTTGTGCCTCCAAATCCTTAAGGCAACGACAACTGCTGCCAATTCAAGATCATGATGCAGGTAGTTTTCCTTATAAGGTTTGAGCTGTTTTGAGACATATCCAATAACCCTTCCTCGCTGCATCAATACATAACCAAGACTAACTCTAGAAGTATCAAAATAAACCACAAAATCATCTGAACCCTTTGGTAGAGTCAAAACTAGGGTGGAGGTGAGTAAAGTCTTTAATTCTAGAAAAATCTTCTCATACGAATTGAATTACTAGAATTTGACCTTTTTTTGAGTTAGTCCGAACACGGGAGAAGCAATTGAGGAAAACCCTTCAACAAACAACCTTTAGTAATTAGTTAAATACAAGAAACTCCTGATGTTTGATGGAGCGATAGGTCTAGGACAGTTCCTTACTATTTGGGTCTTTTGAGGATCAACTCAATTTCCTTTATCAAAAATAACGTAACCAAGTAAAGCTATTGATTTTAACTAGAATTCACACTTATTGAACTTAACGTGTAACTGGTTATCTTTGAGAGTCTGTAGAGCAATCCATAAATGGTATGCATGCCTACCCTCACTATGAGAATATATGAGAATATCATCTATGAAGACAGTGAAGAACATGTCTAAGTACATCTTGAATAGCCCGTTAATCAAGTCCATAAAATCTACAGGAGCACTTATTAGTGGAAGACATAACTACAAATTCAAAGTAACCCTACCGAGTTCTGAAGGCTATCCTCAGAATGTCACATTCTCTGATTATGAGCATATGATAGTTGAATCTGAGGTCTATCTTAGAGAAATAGTGTTCACAATGAAGTTGGTTGGATAAGTCATCAATCTAGGGGATGATATACTTATTTTTGATGATGACTTTATTCAACTGACGGTAGTCGATGTATATTTGGAGCGAACCATCTTTCTTGGGCACAAATAGAACTGGAACACCCCATGGAGAAATATTAGGCCTAATGAAACCCTTATCAAGGAGATCTTTCAATTGTTTTTTCAATTCCTTAAGCTCAGTTAGAACCATCCTGTTTGGTGGAATTGAAATAGGTTGGGTATATTAAAGGAGATCTATTTCAAAGTTAATTTCCCTGTCGGGAGGAACTCTGGGTAGATCTTTCAAAATTTGCTTATTACTGGAACTGTCTCAAGACTTAGAGTTTTGGAGCTTGAGTCTTTGACTCAAACCAGATGATAAACACAACCCTTTAAAATGATTTTTCATTACTCAAGGAAATAGATAAACTGTCCTATAGGCACTAAAATACAAATCCTCCATTATAAGACTAGCTCATTTAGGAAGTAAAATAAGACAACTTTGTTTCTACAATCAACTAATGCATATCAGTGTAGAGCTAATTCATGCCAAGAATAATATTAAAATTAGTCATTTCTAACTCTACAAGGTTGACTAAGGTGACTTTGTGGGACACTGTGACTAGGCAATTTTTCTATACCCGCCTGGCTATAATAGAACTATAGATTGGAGTAGAGACTGAGAAAGGTCTAGAATTTTAGGATTAACACAAAAATCAACTTCTATATAGGGATTAACAAAAGAAAGTATGGCCTCAGGATCAAATAATGCATACACATGAATATGAAAAACTTACAATGTACCTGTAACCACATCATATTAACCCTCCTAGTTTTGTTGTGTCTGAAGGGAATAAAGCCCATTCCAATATTCTCCACCAGTAGCACTAGAGGTGGCACCCTATTAAGTTGGGAAACTTTATAGAATGGATGAAGGGTTAGTATAACTTTGCTATCAATCATTTCTACTTTTCTCTGCAACCAGCAAATACTCCCTTACTCTATGGCTCGTCTTGTAACGCCCAAAACAAAAATCACAACCAGCCACTCACTCTCCCCTGTGATTCATACCACAACTCTTGTAGACTGGGTTGGTGCGACCATTATTCACACTTTCTTGGGACTTCGATCCTAGAACTCTATCACATGTATCCTTTCTGAATGTAGGCACTAGGGAACTAGCAAATGATGGGGTTGGGGCTTAAAATCTATGGAAGAACTAGGAACTATTTCTACTATCTGACCTCTGTTGAGAGAAATTGATGCTACTTATGCTTTCCCTCTTATTTTTCTTTTCCTTCTCCTTAAGTTTCTTCTTCTCAATCTGCTGATCATAAACCATCAATCGAGAGAGTTTTGTCTCCTTAATAAACATATCCATCTAACACTCCTAAATCACATCCTTAAAAATCCTAAATATGAACTTGCTTATTCAGACCCTAGAATCAACCTCCATATTTGGAGCATACCTATTGACTTAGTAAACTTGAGTGAATATTCCTTCACACTCATGCTACCTTTCTTCAATTTTATAAACTCTTGCACTTTTTCTTTATTCAACTTAGTGGGAAGAAACTATCAAAATATATAGTAACAAATTCCTCCTGATCTACAGAGCCTGCATTGGCACCTCTATCCTTCTTCCACTATTTAACCCAAGTGTGAGCCACTCCTTACAATAGGTAAGCATCTAAGTCAGCATATTCACTTAAGGTGACATCCATGATATCAACCACTTTCTACACACTATCCAAAAATTCCTGGGGATCCTCCTCAGGTTTGAATCCAAAGAACACTTGGGGATTTATCCGAGTGAAGTATTGAATTCTAGTTGATGCCATATATATTATTGGTTTAGATGGGGAAAAAACTTGCTGGTTATTCTTAGAATCCATAGATTGGGCTAATTCTGTTACAAAAACCCAAAATTTAGCATGAGAGACCTGCTCAATTAGTATGTCTTCAGGAATAGGCGATGGTGCTTGTTGGTCCTTATTCCCCTTTTGTTAGCCCTTCTAGGAGGCATTAGGGTAGATGACAAGTTAGAAGAAGGAGTTTAATAGAGTATACACTCTATCACACGATGTGAATAATGAAAGAAGTAAGACTTTTCTAAAAAATTTTATATCCCCTCACCCATAAATATGGTGCAGTTTAGACCCATGAATGGGTCTCTACTAAATGCAACTTTCAGACACCCTAGTATACTTAAAACCTTGTGCTATAATACCTACTTTGTCATAACCTGGGACTGCCCCCTAGTCGTAACACGATTCTTAGAGTCACAAGTAACCCAAAGCTAATCCATGGCCTAGAAAACACTATGACTACTAAATGATATTAATAATATTTTGGGTAGTCTAAAATGAAATAAACAACTGAAGAAATAGTTCTAATGAAATCCTAAACATCAACCAAAGCTGGAAATAAGAGTTACTTCTTAAAAACCACACTGAAATCTAAATATTCGTCTGACTATCTAAAAGTCTCTAAATCATGACAAGCTATTGGGATAGGTCCAGTCCCCAACTAAATTTGACTAGCTGAAATAAATGAAAATCCTAAAATTAAACAAATAAAAATAGTCCTCGACAAATGAGGACTCACCAAGGCTGTAGTTGAATGGGATAGGATCAAGATAAGTATTGTCCGGGTACTGAGCTTTGAACCAATATTATGAGACAATATAGTGCAAAGAAGTATGCGATTAGTACTTTGAATGTACTGAGTATACATGATGGAAAATCAACTAGAATAAATTAAATATAGATGCACATAAACACGATAATATAAATACAAGACCGAGCATAATAATATGTACTGAACAAGTTGTATATCTAGAAACAAGATCATGAAAAGACTAAGCTAAAACATGAACTGAATCATTGACCAAGGGCTGGGAGCTAACCATAATCTTTATACCCTAATTTGAGAAAAATTAGGGTTAAACTTATAACCCCAGTTGGGAGGGTGTCAGTACCTTTCCAAGGGTACAACCACTGACTAGCATGGATCTACTAAAATTGATGTCACAAAAGACTAGGGTGTCAAGCCAAAACTTATGTGTGACCTCTTATAACCTACGCCGGCGCCGTAGTACTAGAACTTAGGGATTTCTACTAATTATCTCAAGCCTAACTGACGGGTGAGCCGCCATACCTCTTCTCACTTGGTGCTAAGTATTACTCCCAATTGAATGACACTGAAGTATAAATTAATGCCTAAACTAATAACTGAAATGCGCAATTCATAGTATTCCTTACATAATAATGCATGTATAAATGTAAAGTACTCACAAACATGTAAACTAGTAGATATAACTGAATTCCTAGGTAACAGGTGTTCATAACCCATTAGCTTTACACATGATTACATTAACTTATATTAAGAGGAAATTCACAATTTAAACCAATAAACTTACCAACATATCATGATAAGGATATTTATGGTTTTAAACATGGAAAATTCTTTCTCGATTGGGAAAAAATGTATTCATGGTTTTATTTCACAATAAACTAGAGAGTTTAAAGAAAACTCATATTTGACCTAGAACCCAACTTAAGGAGAAAATATACTTGAGAATTGGGGTATTTTTGGGACTCAATGGGTTGAAGGAACACATTGATGAAATCCCACATACCAGTAGTGAATTCTTTGTGGAATTACTTAGAACTTGTGCTTGAACTTGGAGAACCCTAGTTTGCTTTGAAGATGAAGAAAATTGCTTTTTTTGTCTAAGCATAATAATTTTTGGAGTTTATAAAATGTTAGGGTAATTTAATCCTTGATAACTATATTGGAGTGCCTAAACGACGTGGGTTTGGGGTTAAAAGGGTACGAAAATTCCAAAAATGCCTCCTTAAATTTGTGCAGGAATTTTTAGTTCCAACCGTCATGACTCATATCATGCCTTGTTACGACTGTTCTCTAGTTGTGGTCTTAGTCGTGACCTGAGGTTCTAAGGTCTGGACCTTTTCTGTTGTGATCATGACTCCCCCTCCTAATAACTCATTAGATCTACTCATGAGTCATTAGAAGTAGTCATGGTCTAAGACTTAATTTCTAGATTCTACATTGGTGTGGCAATAGGTCCACACGACGACTTATTATGTCTAATAACGAGTTATGGGATAGACTCGTTTCCTCTAAGATGAATTCTTTTGCTACTCACTGCCATGTTATCGAGTCTAGATCACAACTTGTTACGTTGGGTAATGAGTCATTGCATTAACCGTTACTAATAGGAACTTGAGAGTGCCTTTGAACAAAATTCCATAACTTTTTTCCACGACATCGAATTAAGACATGACTTACGGAATTGGTAAGATAATTTAATGACCTATCCTTTGATGGGTCTAGAGCTTGAAAAGTTAATATATTACAAGCACGGGCAGGATAACTCACTCCTCTTTTCAACAATATATTTCTCTTAAGAGGTATGTTATGGTTTACTTTGTAGCAACTTGACTTGGGCTATATGTATCTAATGTTAATAGTGATGATAGGAGTATCATGAAGTAGACCTTTGGTAATGGATTTGGATGGATGAAGACAATTAAAATCTAGTTAGGCTCGAATATATTGTATTAATTTATTTTATTTAATGTTTTATTATGATAGTGGACGAATAGTTAGGCTTGAATAGTGGATGGTGGAGAAAATGTATGTAGTTTAATATTTTCGAAGCCCTTGAGATTAGTGGAAGTTAGATGATATAGTAAAGGATAGTTGGAGAAAATTTAGGTGGCTCTAGTAAAGCATAAATGTCCTAAATGTTTGAGTTACATTAAAAGAAGCAACTAAAGGGTGAGGCATGGTAAGACAATATTACTAATAGCATAATCCAACCTCATTAATGATAAGTAACATAAATGAGTAAATGTTGTAAAGTAAAGATTAGATTTTCCCATTAGAAGCGATTAAGGAAGTATAATAGATAGTGTGAAAGACGTGAAATTGGGATATGGCAGAGAGAAAGTAGTGATAGAATGATTTCAATTATTGAAGCAATGCAAGGGTGTATGGAATATAATTATTGTGAATACCTATGTATACATTAATGACCCTAATAAAAATAAGTTATGGTTTTGTTATAGAACATATTTTTCTTGATTTTGTGCTTTTTGTAAGCTTTGAGTCTTTGATTTCCTTACAGCAAGACCTATAATTTATTTGATAGCATTGTATTTTATTTATGCTATATTGATGTATTGATATTATATATTGGGTACCACGTTAGTGAAAATTTGACTTGCAGTGATATAGGTTGGGTACCACACCAGTACAGATATCATATGTCCCGATATAGGAATACAACTCTATTTTATATGTGTTCTTATATATTTTATTATTTTGGCATATGATGGAAGATGATTTATGAATGTACATTAGGTCCCATGCATGGATGGGTTAGATGTGAGATTATACGGTTCCCTAAGAGCACTGGTTATTATAGAATAAGATTGGTAGAATCCTAATTTCATAGTGGTGCAGCTTAGTAATTTCTAATATAGTGAGTACTGAGAGAATTTGTGGGAGGATGTAGATTAAAAATTTTTGGTACCATAACAACTCAGTACCAGAAGAAAAAGTATAGGCTAGAATGGCTAGTCAAAGGACAATGATATTAAAAAATAGTTACTGACAGGTAGGTCACAACAATGCTAAAGTGGAGTGTTAGGGAATCAATAATTTGGGCTTAGAACAAAAATTTTAGTTGATCTTATGATCTCTCTATAATACTATTGATGTTATTTGCTTCTAACCTTGGTCAGATGATGATGCTTATTGTACTTGTGCTTTTGCTGATGCAACACTTACAATACCTCAACTCGAGCATATAGACATGGTGTAGGTTAGTTTGAGTTTCTATAGCAGTGATGTCAATCACTCAGTAGCAACTCTTATCATCTCTATTCTGCATGGATGTTGTGTCATTCTTGTCCCTACTTCTTGTCTTATTCTCTTGTATTGGTTCAGGCTAGGTTCGGGGGAGTGACTTGTATTTATTTTCTACATTTATTTTATGTATCAGATGTATTGAAACAAATATGAAAGGAATGGATATAATAATTATATTTGAATAATTGATTAGTTATTCTTATGGTAGATATAAATTAACCAAGTAAATGTTGTAGTAACTTGTGTATTTTATTGAATGGTGAGTTCTTTTGGGTTCTCCTACATAGGGTAGGCATAGATAGGTACATGACATGATTTAGTAAGTTTGGTCATGAAATTTGAGCTAGATTTTGCTCAATCTAGTAAATTGATCTCCCAGTTCTCATATTTTGTGTATGCTCTAAGTAGCACACCTTCTAATCTAGCAGTGTCGATAAGTACAATAAGAGGATCACCTAAATATTATGAGATTGGAGAAAGTGGATCTTTTGAACCGCAATACTGACAAAAAAGTCGTCCAGTTCTATTGATTTTCAAGCTACATTGGATAAGAATGATTTTATATACATGAAACATAAAGACTTAGCTCTTAAATGTGCAAACAGTCATGCATAGGACAACAAAAATGAGGTATAATTAATAAACAATGATATAATCATCGTCCAAGAAGCTTTCCTGAAACCAGAGCTTCCCCAAAAATGACGAATTAAGAAATTACCCATGACTCGGTTAGTTATCCTCTGTTCTTCATCCTCTTATAGTATGTATCGATTTTCAGTAACCATAAAAAAATTATTGACCAATGAAGAAAAATAATTTGTCATGATGGTACTATAACACCCTGATTTTCTGAACTAAAATGCAACACAATGCTCATGACCCCGAGGGAGCACAAGCTAACCCATGACTAATATCTGTACCTTTACACTGCATAACATACATGTAATATGCAAAAAACATAAACAATAGACCATAAATTTCAACTGAAATAATTATAAGATCCATATGGGTGAAAAATACCCAAGATAACTAAAGTCTGAATCAAAACTAAACTAAATCTGAACTGTATCTAAAAACCTCGAAGTACTGACTGAATAAGGAGTTGAAGGAACATGTCTCCAACTAACTTCGTAAATTGAAAACTAATTGAAATAATAAATGAATTGAATCACATCATCCTCAAATGAAGAGGACTCACTGCAGCTCTGTACACTAGAATAAAAATGCTACTGCTGGTCTGGAACTCATGTCTCTGAACCTATGGTGTAACATGAAAAGAAAGCACTATAGCGCAAATGCATCAGTACAACTAGAGTACTGAGTATACGAGTGAGGTAGGCTAAATAAAAAGAGTTTACATACATGAGCAATGCTAACTGACCGACTAATATGAATGTGAGAGTACAAACATACATACATACATAATAACTGGAAACGTAAATACATAATAGTGGGTTTGTACGGTAATACATGATTTACTGATTTCTGACATGACTGAAAATATGGTTTTGTCAAAATGGGTGACTGTGTCTGACAATCTTAGGTCTGATAAAACTATTCGAGTTCCCTACTATAACTGAATTTGACTGTATATGGTAGTCCTGGTATACTGATATTTGAAGAACTATCTAAGTTCTTTTATAGAGACTGAGCCTGAAATTGTGGGAGGTAGTTGTTTAACTGACATTCCCCAATAATGCATATAGATAAGTTGGGGTCCAATCTATGCCCCAACTGGAGGGGTGTCAATACCGCGCCACTAGTAAGGACATTTGTGAGTGACCCTCATCTGGCAGGTACTCAAATGAGAATGGTAGGAACTCTAAACTGACAGGTTAAGCTATCTCATCAACCCTAGTCTGACAGGTTAAGATTTCTCAACCTACACTGGCGACGTAGTTCTGGAACACAAGGATGACTACTAAGAATCACACCCTAAACTGGAAGGTAAGTTACCATCCATGGTTTCACTTGGTACTAACTTCTACTCCCATCTAAAAAGACTGAATATGATTTAACTGACTGCATGTGGACTGAGTAACTGACTTCCGTTGACTGATGAAATAGCACTACTATCTGAGATTTTGTTGAGATCATGAGTTTTTGGAGGTTTCCTAGTCACATGACTGACTGAGTTCTATAGATCATGGCTTGACTAAGATTATCAGGATAACGTGACTTATGGCCTTGTTGAGATATCATCAAATCCTGATGGACGATAATGATGTATTTACCAGAGTTTTCCTCTCTCGAACATTCACATTCTCATTGATAATTGTGAAAAACATGAGTTGTAGTCATTTGTTGATTGTTTTGTGGGATATCATCAAATCCTGATGGATGATAATGATGTATTTACCAAAGTTTGATTAAATCAGAGGCACAACATCAACAACAAGAAAGAAAGAATTTATTTCAACATTATCACACTCACATTATTCATGTTCTTCATTCTAAAAAGCAAAGTAGAGTTTTTATTATACCTTATCTTTGAAGTACTTTTCAATGCTCTGACTTGCACAACTTAGGGCAGACTATTCTATTTAGTTTCTAAGTGAGTGACTTAACTTTGATTCTGATGAAACTAACAGAAGAGGGTGATGGTTTAAATAGGAGAAGAGGGGAGATGAAGAGTCCAAAAATGAAATGTATTTAATTTCCACAATGAATGTGCAGGAATTTAAATGGTTTTGGGAGTTAAATAGGTGGGAACGTGTGTTTAACTGACTTCCATTATCCATTAAATATTATTTGGATCGAATCAAAATAACTAAATAGCCCTTTGGTGACCTGACCCGCTCATTAAAAAAAACTAGGGTTTGTCAGACGGGAAACTTGATGGTCCGTCAGGTGTCTGATGGTCATTTGATTCCACCGTCAAGCCTTACCAAAACTTGATTTATTTTGCTTAATTGCGACAGTGAATATGGTAGTCCTTCAGATGGTTGATGATCCATCGTGGTATCCATCAGCTCTTATCTAGAACCTTGATTTTTTAGCTCCATGTTGATGGTGACTTTGACGGTCTGTCGAGCATGTGATGATTTGTCATCTCAGCCATCAAGCCTTATCCAAAATGTTTATTTTGTTTCAATGGCTTTGACAATTTCAATGAAAGTCCGTCAAGACATTGATAGTCCATCAACCTTCCCGTCAACCTCCCTCAAGTTGATCAAATCCTATTTTCCTATATTTTTATCCTTGTACATTTCAACAAGCACATCAAATTTCACCAAAAGAAACAAATAACTCTAGCTACACTTACAACAACACATTGTGGGTTGCATCCCACTAGCGCCTGATTTAATGTCGCAGTACGACTCAATTATCTTGATTACTTAGACTTCATCGAGGTAAACTGTATTGAAGTATTTAACTAAGTCCATTAGACCGATATATAGCTTTATTTGTTGGTCGTTGACTTTGAAGACACTTCCATCTTTGTTCTCAAGTTTGACTACTCCAGATGAGTCAACGTGTGTAACTTTAAATGGGCCAGACCAATTAGACCTAAGTTTACCTAGGAAGAGCTTCAATCTGGAGTTGAAAAGTAATACCCAATCGCCTTTCTAAAAATCCCACTTTTCAATTATTCAATCATGGTATTTCTTTATTATTTCCTTGTACATGTCTGCTATTTCATATACCCCAAGACAGAATTCATCCATCTCATCCAGGTACTCCAGTCTTAGTTCTGCTACTTCCTTCTAATTTAAATTTAACCTTTTGAGTGCCTATAAAGCCTTATGCTCCAGCTCAATCGATCAATGACATGTTTTTCCATAGACCAGCAGATACAAAGATATCCCAATGGGTGTCTTGAAAGATATCTGATATGCCCACAAGGCATCATCAAGCTTTCGAGACCAATCCTATCTACTTGTGTTCACCATTTTGGCAAGAATAGCCTTTTTCTCCCAATTTGAAATCTCCACTTGCCTACTGGTAGGGGTGTGCAAAAACCGAACCGACCGATAAACTGAACCGATAAAAATGTTATTCGGTTATTGTTATTGGGTTATTGGGTTAACGGTTTTTTAGTGGTTTTATAAAAAAATTATTGGGTTATTGGTTTGGTTTGATTTTTCTTATTGGGTTATTAGGTAAACCGATTACCCAATAAGAATATATATATACATATATATTTATATATATATATATATTATACATATACATACATGCATACACGACTTATTATATATTTCTCTTAATTTCTCTTTAATCTATACAAATTAACAAACCTATTATTTCAATTATATAAACTCTTAATTTCTCCTAACAACATTTAGTTTAAACTTGAAGATTCTTGTAAATTAAAACACATTATGTAGGATTTTTGTTTGCAACTAAGATTTAATTTTTTTCATGTTAGTTACTACTATTTCTATTTTATGAGTATTTTTTTGTTGGTTAAACTGAAAGCCGAACTGTTAATGAATAAAAACCGATAAACCAAAAACCAATAAAAAATATCTTATTGGTTTGGTTATTGGTTTAGCATATTTAAAAACCAAAAACTGATAAACCAAACCGATAATATGGGTGGTATGGGGATGCTACCTTATGTTGTATCACCCTTATTTTGCCAATGCATCCTAAAATACTTTGTTTAACAGAAATGGGATCCTCCATCTCTTAGAATAGTATGTGGTACTCCAAAGCGAGAGAAGATGTTCTTCTTGAGAAAGGCAACCACCCTCTTGACCATTATCAACCAAGATGAAGGCTTCCACCCATTTGGTCCACAGCAATCAGGATATACTTTAACCCGTAGAGGCTTATAAAGGCCCCCTTAAAATCTCATTTTGGTCATAGGCATCTCATGGTGTTTTGAGATTGACCCTTGTCTGTGGCATTGGTTGCATCTTCTAACAAACTCATATGTATACTTGAACAAGGTTGGCCAATAATAGCTACTTTGCAGCACTTTTCTTGCAGTACGATCACCTGCATGGTGTCCCCCAACTAGGTAAGCATGGAAGGCTTCCAAAATATTCAACATGTCAATATCTGGGTTGCATCTTTTGAAGATATTATTAGCACAACGCCTGAATAGATATGGCTCATCCCAGAAGTACCTTTTAGCATCATGGAGGAATTTTCTTTTCTGATGAAAGGAAAGAACTTCAAGAATACGATCGCTTACCACATAGTTGGAATAGTCCGCGTACCAAGGCACCCTTTCAAGAACAACAGTAAGGATTTTCTTATTAGGGAATGCATCATCAATTTCATATTTATTTGTGACTGCCTAATTTCTCTCTAGTCTAGATAGGTGGTCTATGACCTGGTTTTTGCATCCTTTCCTATCTTTGACCTCAAAGTCGAACTCTTGCAGAAGCATCACCTATCTGATTAGCCTTGGCTTAGCATCCTTCTTCTCCATCAAATATCTCAAAGTAGCGTGGTCTATATGAACCACCACCTTGGTTCCCAGCAAATAGGCACAAAACTTCTCAAATGCATAGACTATCGCGAGAAGTTCCTACTCAGTAATAGTGTAATTCTTCTATGCCCCATTCAATGCCCTGCTCACATAGTAAATGGGGTGAAACAATTTTTCTTTCTTCTAGACAAGAACAGCCCCAAGTGCCACTCCACTTGCATCACATATGATTTCGAATGTCCTAGACCAGTCTGGAGCAACAATAACTGGGGAAGCCACTAGTTTCTCTTTAAGGCATTTAAATGTCTTCCTGTAATCATAATCAAATATAAACTTAGAATCTTTCTCCAACAGCTTGCACATTGGATTTGCAATTTTGGAGAAGTTTTTAATAAACTGACAGTAGAATCCAACATGTCCCAGAAAACTACGAACTCCCTTCACTAAGATTGGAGGTGGTAATTTTTATATCACCTCTACCTTGTCCCGGTCAACCTCAATTCCCTTGGATGAAATTCGATGTCCAAGCACAATGCCCCTATTCACCATGAAGTTTCATTTGTCACAGTTCAGCACGAGATTGAATTCCTCACATCTATGTAGCGCTCTACTAAAATTTACCAAACATAACTTAAACGAATCACCTACTATAAAAAAATCATCCATGAACACCTCTAAGGTTTCCTCCACCATGTCAGAGAAGATAGATATCATGCACCGTTGGAATATGGTGGGTGCATTAAATAAATCGAACGACATTCGCATGAATGCAAACGTTCCAAACGGGCATGTAAATGTTGTTTTCTCCTGTTCTTCCAGGGCAATCAAAATCTGATTGTATTCCGAATACCCATCCAAGAAGCAATACCAACCCCTTCCTCCTAACCGATAAAGCATCTGATCCATGAAAGGCATTGGGAAGTGATCCTTCAATGTCCATGAGTTCAACTTCCAATAGTCCATACACACTCGCCATCTAGTCACTGGCCTAAGTAGAATCAACTCACCCTTCTTATTAGCAACTATAGGAATGCCCCCTTTCTTGGACACATGTTGCGGGGGACTCACCCACTTACAATCGGAGATGAGCAACACTACCCTTACGTCAAGCCATTTGATAATATCCTTTTTAACCACTTCTTGCATCGGTGGGTTTAATTTGCATTGATGCTCAATAGTTGGTGTGAACTCTTTCTCTAGCTAAATTTTGTGGGAGCAGATACCCAGTGGAATACCAATAATATCAGCAATTATCCACCCTATAGCTCTTTTGTATCTCCTAAGCACAGATATAAGATCTTCCACCTACTTCTCACCCAACTTTGCTTCAATGATCATAGGTAAGGTGTTTCCACTACCTAGAAACATATACTGAAGATGGATCGATAACTCCATCAACTCCAACACCGGTGGCTCATCTATAGATGGCTTAGCCAGTGGTGATGGATAATTTTGTAGGTCGAAATCCATCTTTTTTGGAGCATATGAATGTGATCCCATTCCCATCAGGGCACACACTATCTTCTCATATTCTTCAATACCTTTACTATCAAAATTTATCAATATCACAACCAAAGTTTCAACAACAATTTTTTCCTCAATTGGCACCTCTTTCTCATACTCATAATATACATCAACAATGGAGAATACACTCATCTCTTTATGTTGTTTCATCAACTGATAAATATCAACACACTCCTAGTTATGAAGAAAGGTCTACCCAAGATTATGGGTACCTTGAAGTCCACCTCCTAATCTAGGATCACTAAGTTGGCACAAAAAATAAAACTGTCCACTTTCATAAGCACATTATATAATATACCAACTAGCTGCTTCACTGATCTGTATGCTATCATAAGTCTTATGTTAGTGGGCATGGGATCTCCTAAACCTAACTTCTTATAAACTGCTAGTGGGATTAGATTAATACTTGCCCCAAGATAACACAGAGCCTTCCTAAAATCCAGTGATCCAATAGTACATAAGATCGTATATCCTCCAAAATTCACTTTCTTTTGTTATAAGGATCTTGTCAAAATAGCACTACAATGGTGAAGATTATCCATTGGTTTTAGCTCACCGTCCTCTTCTTTATGACAAGATCCTTCATGAATTTAGCATAGCGAGTCATTTGTTCCAGTGCCTCTACCAAAGGCACATTTACAGTCAACTATTTTAGCATTGCCATGAACTTGCTAAATTATGTGTCATCCATCTTTTTCTTTAATCAATAAGGGAACGGAGGGAGTGGCTTTAGTATTACCTTAACCACTACTTCTCCATCCTTTCCTTTATCTTTGTCAAACTTATCAGGCTGTTGATGGTTAGATGAAATGTTATTATTATCCATCTTCTCATACTTTACTAGATGATCTTCTTCTACTTCCTTATCTAACTTTACCACATTATCAATTATAGGCTTACCGATAGAAGGGCCCAGTAATACTTTACAACTGTGGGTAGTAATCACCATACAAGACCCATCATTCTAAGGGTTCTACACCATGTCACTCAAAAATGTACCACTCTTTCTTTAATTAAATGTAGCCAAAAGTTGGTTCATCTGTTGTTTTATAGAGGTTGAATATGAGTCAACTAACTAACTCATAGAGGATATATCACTCTTCATTATTGTTACACAGAAATTAGTCGACTACACCTCTTTCCATAATTTCTCTATCATGTCCTCTATGTACATCTTAGCCGAACTAGTAGCAACATTATCACGGTTTCCAGGAGGCACATACAATACACTCTTGTTGTTCTTATTTTTTCATCTCCCTTAGTCACGATCTTTGTAACCAGCTTTGTCATAGTAGTTTTGACCTTGATTCCCTTGGCAATTGCCTCAAAACCCCCCTGATTATTTATATAGTTAGCCTCCTTCTCTAAATTAGACTCGGCTCTCCTACTTTATGATTCCATGACCTTTACCTTTTCTATTTTTCCCGATAGCAAATTCTTAGTAAGCAAGTCCATCTAGGTCTTTATATATGCCATGTCATGATCTCATTCTTCCTCTCTCCTACATTGTTTAGCTTTCATGCCCTAGACATAGTGGGGCTTGCTTTCACAAAATCCCTGGTATTCCAAGCTCTTCTTGTCTTAGTCAATCGCTCCAACATATATGAGGCCTTAGTGAAAGTGAGCTCCGTGAATGCTCCACATGCAATATTGTCCACGGTTGGCTTAGTGATAGAGTTTAAAGTTCTGTAAAATATCTCTATTAAATGCTCATCGGTCATCTTGTGATTAGGGCACTATGTCAACTTTTATTGAATCTCACCCAGGTCTTATGGAGTGATTCATTCGATAATTGCCTGAAGTTGCTAATCTCGTCCCTCAACTGTAACATTCTAGAAGGAGAAAAGAAACTTTCTAGGAATAATCTTTTTAGTTGCCTCCAGTTTGTTATAGAATCAGGAGCTAACTCATTCTACTACATTGTTGCCTCCCCAGACAGAGACAATCGGAATAACCATATATGAATTGTATTCTATCAACTCCAGGGTTGTCTAAAGATTTGCACATATTGATGAAATTCACCTGATGTATATTTGGGTCATCCCTTGGAAGTCCACCAAACAACCCTTTGAGGTTTAGCAGTTGTATCATGGTGCTTGTGATGTTAAACATTACTCCTAGTGCTAATGGTGGTGGAATAATTTCTTCTGTAGAATCAACCTCATCCAAATCAATGTCATCTTCCTCATTAGCTGCAAATTACATAGCAGGTTGGCAGTTTACTCTTCCTTTAACTGGTCGATTCCTGTTCACTGGCATAGCTATATTCTCAGCACGCCTCCTATTTGCAGGCTTAATCAAATCATCATATCCCAGACCCTCCTTAACTAGGTTAGGATCACGAGCTGGTTGACCATTATTTTGTTGATTCAATTAAGCTCTAGCCAAGGCGGCTAGTCTATCTGCTTCTTACTGATATTTCATTCTACCAATTAATTGAGGTTTCAAATAATATGGTAATAAGGTTATCATATCCTCCTCGTACGTGGCATACAAAATAAAGATCCAGTAACGAACAAACACAACAAATATAAGTAAAATTAGAAAACTTGACCAAATTTCAATTAACTCTCATAAACTTAATTGACAATCGTATTCCCTAGCAATGGTGCCAAAATTTGATATGCCCAAATTAAAACTCTCGTTAGAAAGAGTAAGCGGTCTTCATAAAATATAGAAACCAATTAGGTTAGGTTCCAACCCCACAGGGAATACTGTGCAAGTTAATTGTTATGATTGTTAATGGTCGGTTGATTGAAGGTTTTGGAATAAAAGGAGGTTTTATTTGTTAACAGTGAAGTATGATTGTAGTAAAACATGTTCCAAATAATTAACATGCTTGTAATATTTGATTAAATGATAATGAAGAAACTAGTATTATGTTCACCAATATGTTATAGCAGACAAGGTTGTGAGTTATCCTAAATTCATACGTAACAAATTCCAATTGCAAGAGTTATTGAACTCTAAAGCTCATCTATTCGTTTCTTAACCTTAATAAATGATTACCCCTTAATTCTCTTAAACATAAAGAATGTATTTATATGTTCAATTAATTTCTCAAGCAATTTAATCTTATTAAGGCATCAACCCTTAACCCAAAGGTTAAAGCCTTTAGAATCCTTGTAAATCTCCTCTTTTCCTAACACACACATTTCTACTCAAATAAGTGGTGTTCTTGGGCTCACCCTTACAATTTTCAACCATGAAAGATCATAATAATAAAGAGGGGTTTATACAATTATAAGTAGATACAAAACTAAGTCATTATACAATTGTAAGTAGATACAAAACTAAGTTAATCTCACAACCCTAAATAACCAATCAAATCAAGGCTCCCATAACCCTAGTTATGGGAGCTTTAGCCATACATCATAGAATGAGAAGAAGATTCCTTTATGCTTCTCAATGAAAATTTAGAAAACTATTTAGAAAAATATCCAAAGGATATTTCTTGATATCCAAAGAACAATAGTGAATAAAATATTCAGATCCATAATATTAGCTATTTCTCAAAAAATAATAGGTTACAAGTTGCTCAAAAGTTGAAAAAGAGATAAATATAAAAATGAAAGATATCTATTCTAAACCTAGACTGGGTATTTATACATTTCCAGGTACTGGGGATTTAAAATTCAAACTTCAGTATTGTCGCGCCACTATTGACAGCCAAGTTAATGGCCCGTCAGCGACCTGACAGTTCGTCACTTGGACTATCCTTGAGGGACCCAAAATGCTTTATTTTGTGTGAGGAGTGATGACCAAGACCAACTTAATGGGTCATCATTGGTTTGACGGTCCTTCACTTGGACCATCGCTTGATCACTTGAGGGAACACTTTTTGTTTCATACTGATGGCCAGGTTGACGGCCTGTCACATGAACCATCACTTTGGTTATCTATTCTGCCTATTCTTCTTAGTATTGACAGGCACTCTAACGGTCTATCACAAGGTTAATGGCCCGTTAATTTGGCTATCATTTCCCTTTTGGTTCCTATTTTTCCATTTTTCTAAGTTAATTCTTTAGCTAAGTCCTTTACCTGAAAACATTAAAACCCAGCATTAAATAGATCAATGGTTGCTTAAAAATGCACAATTACCCCTCAGAAAAGATGTAAAATGTTATTTTTAAAGCCGGAACATCACTTGTGCTCAAACAAATATTTTTAGTTGGGAGGGGGTGTTTATTTGTGTTGACTTCGGGATCCTAGCTTTGTTTATAGAATTATCCAATACTCCCTCGGCTGCTCGATCATCTCCAAATCTGGAGTCTCAGTAGGTGGGAAAGTAGGAAAATATTTTTGAAATATATATATATTCGCAAAGTTTTTATATATATCTATTAAGTATATATAATAATCCTTTATTGTTTTCAGATCATCACATGTTCCAAAGTCTGTTAAGCCTCCACTCGTCAATCATGATTCTTGTGGCTTTATCCTTTGAATTGTTGATGCTTATGATGATTCTGGCAGCAAGATCGCTTGTATTCTTGGGCTATACTATGATAGAAAAAAGGATTTACCTAAGGGTAAGACAAAATCTTTTAGGTTTCCTACGTATCCTTGAAATAGGAATCAGTTCTATACGTAGTTCGAAGGTAGAGAAAAAACATAAAATGCAGCGATCGAGTCTAACTTAAGCAGCCTACATATCCAAGTAGAATCAGGTCATGACATAATTCAAATATAATAAGAGAAATGAAAATATGGAATGCAATGACCGATCCTGACTCAGGATGCCTATGTATCCCAAAAAAAGGAATCAGGTCATGACGTAGTTCAATAATATGAAAGGGTAAAAATATAAAGGGACCAAATCCAATGAGGATTACCTATGTATCTCTCCATGGAAAGCCAAGTCTAGCGTAGTTCTGAATACATAAGAGGATTATATTTTGGGGGGTTTTTAAGTACCGAAACCTATGTGGGCTACCTACGTATCCCACCATGGGAAGTAAGGAAAATGCGTAGTTCTGTTACATTATAAGAAAATGCCAAAGTACCAGGAAACCACAACTAGTCCTGATGTCTTCAAATATAGTAATTCTTGATGGCATTTGAATTAATTGGCATCGTGCTTACTGTGTCGTCCATTTCTTACAGGATCATTGCCCCTCCTAAGAGTACTCGGTGAACTATGTAAGGACTTTGCAAATTTTGTGGAAATTTCCCTTTGGCTTCACCTTGGTGGAGGAATATTTTCTTCACTTCCAATTGTCCTGGTGTGAATTGACAAGTCTTGACCTTCTTGCTGAATGCCTTGGTCATTCTATTTTGATAAAGTTGACTATGACAGACTGCGTCCAATCTCTTCTTATCAATAAGCATCAACTGTTCGATTCTTCTATGAATTCATTCATCTTCATCTAGACTAACCTCCTAGATGATTCTCAATGAAGGTGTCTCCACTTCCGTAGGTATCACTGATTTTGACCCATAAACTAACAGGTAGGGAGTATCGACAGTAAAAATTCTGATTGTGGTGCGATATCCAAGCAAAACATATGACAACTTCTCATGCCATTCCTTATTACCGTCCACTATTTTCCTCAAGATTCTCTTGATATTATTGTTTGAATCATCAACTACTCCATTCATATATGGCTGAAACTTTCATAGATCTCTCTCATTAAGTTACTATTGAGATTGGCCCCATTATTTGTTATGATTGACTCTAGAATTCCAAACTGACATACGAAGTTATTGGGAATGAAGTCTGCTACTACCTTCTTGGTTACGACCTTATGTAGGGAGGTTTCAACCCACTTTATGAAGTAGTCGATAGCGATCAAGATAAATTGTACCCGTTGGATGCAGGAGGCTCTATTGGCCTAATAACATCATTCCCCAAGCATAAAACGACCAAAGAGGACCCATCACATTAACCTCATTCGGCAGAAACCGTATAAAGTCCCCATGAACTTGACATTGGTGACATTTCTGCACATATCGGATGTTATCCCTCTCCATGGTCATCCAAAAGTATCCAGCTCTCAAAGTATTCTTTGCAAGTATGAAACCATTCATGTAAGGTCCACAAGTTCCTTCATGTATCTCTTCCAATAAAATTGTGGCTTTTGAGGCATCGACATATCATAACAATCCCAAGTCTGGAGTTCTCTTATACAAGATTTCCTTGTTGTGAAAGAAGTGATTGGCTATCCTTATTAAAGTCTTTTTCTTCTTGGTAGTAGAACTTTTTGGATATTTTCTTACTTAGAATAACCACTTGATATCGTAGTACCACATCTTTTCATTTGGTTCTTCATCTACATAGAAATTTTGTACATCTTAATCATGTATCTCTACCTTGATGGGATTGATGTAATTCTTATTTGGATGCTGAATCATTAAGTATAGTGTTTCCAAGGCATCGACAAACTTATCTTGAATTCGAGGGACGTGTTTGAACTCAATCTCTGTGAACCTTTTACTTAGCTCATTAACACATTGCATATAAGGAAGGATTTTGACATTCTTTGTGGTCCACTCTCCTTGCACCTGATGGAAATCTGAATCTCCTATCACCAAAAGCTCTTTGATGTCCATGTCTTCTGTCATCCTAAGTCTGAGAATGCAAGCCTCATATTTTTTTCATGTTATTCATGCAAGGAAACCTAATCTTCATCGAGATCGGGCAATGTTGACCTATTTTTGAAACTAGAACTGCTCCAATTCTGACTCTTTTAAAGTTTGATGCTCCATTGAAGAACATTCTCCACCTATCATATGGCTCTGAGATGTATTCTCCTGTAAACAACACCTTTTCATAAGGAAAGTAGGTATTGAGCGGCTCGTAATCTTGATCCTTTGGGTTTTCTGCAAGGTGATCATCTAAAGATTGTCCTTTGACGGATTTATATGTCATGTACACAATATCAAACTCGCTCAACAAAATCTGTCATTTTGCCAATTTCCTAGTAGGCATTGGCTTTTGAAATATGTAATTGAGTAGATCCATTGTTGAAATCAAGTACATGGTATATGCGGACAAGTAGTTCCTCAACTTTTTTGCAACCCAAGTTAATGTGCAATAGGTCCACTCCAATAATGTATACCTAGCTTGATACGGTGTGAACTTCTTACTCAGGTAGTAAATGGCTTGCTCTTTCCTTCTTGTATTATCATGCTACCTTAACACACATCCAAATGTATTATCCATAACAGATAGATATAACAACAATAGCTTTCTTGGTTCCGGTGGGACTAATACTGGTGGGTTGTCCAAATACTCCTTGATTTTGTCAAAATCCTTCTGGCATTCTTCAGTCCATCTAGTGGTGGCATCCTTCTTCAACAACTTGAATATTGGTTTACAAATTATTCTAGATAGGGCTATGAACCGACCGATGTAATTGAGTATTCAAAAGAAACTCATTACGTTCTTTTAAGTCTTAGGTGGTGGAAAGTATTGGATCTCCTTTATTTTTGATGGATCAAACTCTATACCTCTCCTACTAACAATAAATCCTAATAAATTCCCTCGAGAACTCCAAAGGCATATTTGTCGAGATTCAACTTCAGGTCGTACATTCGTAGCCTTTCAAAGAACTTTCATATGTCATCCAGGTGATCCGAACTCTTTCTGAACTTGATAACAACATCCTCCATATATACCTTGATTTCTTTGTGGATCATATCGTGGAAAAGGATAGTCATGGCTCTCATGTAAGTTGCACCAGCATTCTTAAGTCCAAAAGGCATTACCCTATAGCAGTATACTTCCCATGGAGTGATAAAAGTTGTTTTCTCTACATCATTATCGTCCATCAGGATTTGATGATATCCCAAAAAACAATCAACAAATGACTACAACTCATGTGTTTTGCAATTATCAATGAGAATATAATGTTCGAGAGAGGAAAATCATCCTTTGGAATAGCCTTGTTGAGATCCATGCATATTCTTATCTCCCCATCTTTCTATGGAACTAGCACGATATTGGCCAACCAGGTGGGATAAGTTGTGGCCCTCACGATGCTAGCTTCTATCTGTTTGGTCACATCCTCTTTGATTCTTAAACTCAAATCGGGTTTGAATTTTCTTATCTTCTGTTTCACAGGCGGACATGCGGGGTTAATCGGTAGCCTACGTGAGACGATATCGGTGCCCAAACCAGGCATGTTACCATACAATCAAGCAAATACATCGATGTATTTCTTGAGTAGACTTATCAATTCTTGCTTTTTTTTAACCTCCAAGTGTAAAATGACTCGTGTTTCCTCCAATGTTTCTTCATCACCCAAATTGATGACTTTAGTTTCATCCATATTAGGATTCTTTTTACTTTCAAATTGCTTGATCTCCTATGGCCAGTTTTCAGGCAACATTCTCTCATCATACTCCTCATAATCTTTCTTATCTCTCTCATTTTGCTCAATGGATTCATTACACGTCATAATAGTGAAATGAGGATTTTTATTAATATTTGTACTGAAAATTATAAAAAGTAAGTAAAGTAAATAGATATCAAAAACAGGCAAAAAAGTTTTGAAAATAAGGACTTTTATTAATAAAAGCACTGGCTTTGGCAAGAGGTGAGTAGAAAAAGAGCTTCGGCATTATTCAAGCCTCAATTAATCATGCAAATAGAATAATTTTAAAAGCAAATACAATCCCACACTACCAGAACTCCTATCGACACAGGGATGGGTTGATGGTCCAATTTTGCAAGACTTCCCAGGTTCAGCATCACAAATGGTAAGTTTCTTAAAATCCATCTCTGGTTCTTCTTCAATTATGGCCATAAAAAGATTTCGTATTCCCTCTATGATATCTTCATCGATGGCTTGCTCTGAAATCGGGAATTGGACTTGCATACCGTCACTCTAGACCCTTCACTGATGACTCCTCTTAAAGTAGGCTTATACTCAAGCCCTGTAGTACCTATCTGCTGCTTCAGCTGGATTGGATCAACTATACCATCGACTTTTGATCCTAGCGATGTTTGGGGTTGATATGTATATTCCAACATCTTTGACGCAACCATCCTTTCAGCACTCGATATTTTCTCTTCAGTTAGTTCTATCATCTCATTGATCCTTGCATCTTGCATGATCTCCAGAGTATGAAAAGTGGCTTCACCTAACTCCTTGGTCTCCTTGGTGACTATGAAAAGTGGCTCCATCTAACTCCTTGGTGACTAGAATAGAATTGATAGAATAGATAGGATGACTGAGTTCCTCATGGATAGTAACTTTTGTGCGTCCCCACTCAAAATTCACACACTAATGAAGAGTGGAAGGAACGGCTCTCATCCCGAAGTGTCAGACGGAACTTAAGGCTACAAGTATCCCCAAGCTAACCCTTTGAGCCTGTTACTACATATAATAACTTATCTCAAAATGAAATAAACAAAACACTAGTACTGTCATATCAAATGATAGGAAATACTAAGAAAATACTTGGGATCAGCACTTGGGAATGCACTGAGTATATGGGGGTGCATGCATTTAATTAAACATTATCATTACTCTTTATAAAATCATGCATGCATATATGAATGACTCACATGGTTTGAATAAATCTAAAATAAAATTCTCATGAATCGTGAATAGTGAAACATGAAATATAAATCTCATGAGTCATTATACTTAACTTTAAAATCTCTACTCTCCTCTTATTCTTAATACTTGAAGGCTAAAGGAACTTTAAACAATACTTTTAAATCACGGAGAATAAAACTTCTTTAAAATCCAAGGACTCAAAACTTTTAGGAACTTTCAACACTTGGGAACTCTAGAACTCTTTTATACATGGGACACTTAGAACTCGGGATTATATAACTTTGGACACTCGGGAGTTTCCTCTAACCGACATAAACCATGTGAGCTACATGGAGTCCAATATCTTGTCTGCCTAAGGAAGAAACCTCACGTTGGGGAGAGGCTTCATACTCTTGCTAGGGAGTATAACCTCAACTCAGTGATCACTATCTTGGCCTCGGGCCCATAAATCTTAGTACTATAGTGGCACATAGTTTTGGGGTATGAGACCTTGGAATCATACCCAACTCGATGCTAAATACTACTCCTATACTCAACTCAGAACTCTTAGGAAATCCACCTCAAATAACTTAAGGGTCTATACTGAAGATCAAAATATATTACTATTTGTTTTAATAGAACATCATTGTGGATTCCAACTCTATTAGGACCAAAAATGTCAAATATTTCTCAATAATCTCAAAGTACTCGAATCATAGGTGCCTATAGCATAGAAGTTCATAAAATTGCAATTCTCAAGTAAGGCTTAGTGGCCAATAGTTCAATCTCAAGTTAAGACTCATCAAAATGGATACTAGAGATGATAAGGATTCATAAGTCGTATAGAAATCTGGAATTTCAGCATTATGCATTAAAATCTCAACATACTCATGTATCTCAATTTTTAAAACATGGAAATTATCATAATCTCAAGAACAAAAACAAAGGGTACAAACCCATACTTCAATTTTCATAAGAAAACATGTGAAACCATATATTCTTGTAATTTAAACCATATATCCTAGTTCAAACCCCACATACCTTGAATTGGAAGCTTTGGATGAACTCTTGCATTTGGGACACTATTCGTACTCTTGAATGAGGGTTCTTGAAGCCCTTGATTTGGGAACCTTGAATCTTAACTCAATTTAGAAAATCTATGGTGGATTCTTGAGATTCTTGGAAGAGGTTTAGGATACTTAGAGTTATTGTTGAGTAAACTTGTGAAAAACTTCATTGAATGCTTGTTTATGACTTTAATTTGGTGTTTGTACGGTTTAAGAGGCTTGGAAAATGTCCAAAGTGCTCTTTTAACTTCTGTACGATGCTAGAAAAAATTAAACTGGGAACTCGATTTTATGGGCCACTGAGACGTGCCACTATCGCGGTGGCTCACTGGATATTGACAAATAGGAACCAGGGAGTCACCGCAACGCGGAGCCATCGCATTGTCCCATTGGTTGGGACTTGGAACTTCAATGCGACGCATCACAATCATGCTAGGCCACTAGAAATTGACTATTGGGAAATTGGGGCCCTCCACGATGCACCACTATCGCGGAGTTCCACTGGAATTTAAAAATTGTCAAATAGACCCTCTCCACGATGCGCCAAGTACTAAATTGATATTGTTTTATGACTAGGACTTAAATTGGCCATAAATTCTTACCCGGTTATCTGATTTGGTTAGATCTTATATTATTGGAAAGATAATTAAATTTCCCACATGATAAAAAGTTAAAATTAGGGAAATTCTATAAGGATTAAATGTGACACACGTAGGAAGTCAGTTCTTAGCATTCTAGAGATGAAATTAAGCTTAAGGAAAAGTTCGGGGGTAATACAATATCTCCCCCTTGGAAATATTTATCCCCGAATATAGCTAGTTAAGCTAAGAGCACGAAGGAAATTGAGTACGTAAAGCTGGAAGAACTTGCTAAACTGACTTTATGTCTTTCTAAACTCTTGAATACTTTAGAGGATGCTTGAACTTAATAAGGGTAGAGGCATAGCTAAACTTTCAAATAGAAGGGCTGAATTTAGGATGAATATTACCTTCGGCTTGATCTGAACTCGTGGAAAAGAGTTATGGGTACTTGGCTCGCATGTCTGCCTCGGCTTCCCAAGTAGCGCCCTCAACTGACTGGTTCTGCCATAAGATCTTGACCAAGGAAACCTCTTTGTTCCTCAGTCTACGGATCTGGTAATCTAGAATCTCAATGGGAATCTCATAAAATAAAAGACTAGTCTGAATATCAGCATTCTCTAAAAGATCTACTACCACGGAACCACCAATGTGCTTCTTAAGCATGGTGACATGAAAGATAGGATGAACTGCTGACAACTCTGCGGGCAACTTAACTTCATAGTCTACTTTACCAACATAGCTCAAGACTTTATAAGGGCCAACATAACGGGGGCTAAGCTTCCCCTTTCTACCAAACCTCTTCACCCCTTTCATGGGTGAAATCTTCAAGTACACCAAATCACCCACCTCAAACTCAAGGTCTTTTCTTCTTATATCTACATATGAATTCTGATGACTCTAGGCTGTCTTCAACCTTTCTTTAATCAACTTACCTTCTCCATAGCCTCAAACACTACATCAGGTCCAATCAAAGTAGCCTCACCCACTTCAAACCAACCTATGGGTGATCTATATCTTCTACCATACAAAACCTCAAATGGTGCCATCTTGATGCTAAAATGGTATCTATTGTTATACACAAACTCAATCAATGGTAAATGCTCATCCCAACTACCTTTGTAGTCAAGAGCATATGCTCTCAACATATCCTCCAAAGTTTGGATGGTCCTCTTAGCCTGACCATCTGTCTGTGGATGAAAAGTGGAACTCAAATGAATTTGGGTACCAAGACCCTTCTGGAACTCCCTCTAAAATTGACAAGTAAACTGAGTACCCCTATCTGTGATGATAGACAAGGGAACTCCATGCAACCTGACCAACAGTCAAATATACAACCTAGCATAATACTCAGCTATATAGGATGTATGCACGGGCAAGAAATGCACAGACTTAGCCTGTCTACAACAACCCAAATAGAATCATGATGACGTCGCAAAAGAGGTAAACTAGTCACAAAACCCATATTCACCCCTTTTAACTTTTAAGTGGGAATACCAAACTCTTGTATCACACCACCAGGTCTTTGGTGCTCTATATTAACCTATTGGAATATTGCGCACTTCTCTACAAACCCAGCTATATCCTTTTTCATACCACTCCACCAATAGATTTCCCACAAGTCGCGGTACGTCTTAATAGCGCTAAGATGAATAGAATATCGCACGCCATGTTCTTCAATAATAATTCTCTACCTCATATCATCAACATGAGGAACACACAATCTACCCTGCAACCTCAATACCCTATCTCCTCCTTGAGAGAAAACCTCTACTTTTTGGTCCTTAACTGATTTCTTTAGTCTGACCAAACTAGCATCTAAGTCTTGCTTCTCCTTCACTTTCGAAACCAAAGAGGACTTGAAACTACTCTGCACTAAAATACTCCCCTCAGTAGAATCAAGCAACCTAACACCCAATCTGGCCAGACAATGAACATCATGAGCTAACTATTTTTTGCCCTTTTCTACATGAGCAATACAACCTATAGATAACCTTCTAAGGGTGTCTGCCACTACATTGGACTTGCCTGAATGGTACAAAATGCTTATATCATAATCTTTTAGCAACTCTAACCATCTCCTCTGTCGAAGATTTAACTCCCTCTAAGAAAACACGTATTGCAAGCTTTTGTGGCCCGTAAACACATCAACATGAACACCATGCAGATAGTGTCTCCAGATTTTCAAAGCAAAAACCACAACAGCTAATTTAAGATCATGGGTTGGGTAGTTCTTTTCATATGGCTTCAACAGTCTAGAGGCATAGGCTATAACCTTACCTCTCTGCATCAACACACAACCCAAACCAACTCTAGAGGTATCAAATACACCACAAAACCATCCGTACCATTAGGTAAATTCAACACAGGGGATGAGGTGAGTCGAGTCTTCAACTCCTAAAAATTCTTCTCATAGGAATCTGACCAAAGGGCTTAACTTTTTTTTGGGTCAAACGAGTCATGGGGGATGCAATAGAAGAGAAACCTTCAAAAAAACGGAGGTAGTATCTAGATAGACCCAAGAAACTTCTAATGTCAGACAGAGAGATAGGTCTATAGCTTCTGTCTTTTAGAGATGAACTCTAATGCCTTCGGCGGAAATAATATGACCTAGAAAGGCTACTGATCTTATCCAAAATTCACACATATTGAATTTGGTGAATAACTGGTAATACCTAAGAGTTTGCAAGACAATTCAAAGATGATCTACATGGTTGTTGTCAATACGGGAGTACACAAGGATATCATCTATGAAATCAATAACAAACATATCAAGATATTGCTTGAACACTCGATTTATGAGGTCTATAAAGGTTGCTGGGGCATTGGTTAGCCTGAAAGACATGACTAGAAACTCAAAGTGACCATAATGTATTTGGAAGGCTATCTTTGAAATTATCACATTCCCTCACTTTAAGATGATGATAGCTGGATCTAAGGTCTATCTAAGAGAAATAACTTACACCTTGCAACTAATCAAACAGCTCATCAATTCTTGAAAGAGGATACTTACTCTTAACATTGACCTTGTTAAGCAGACGATAGTCAATGCACATATACAAAGAACAATCTTTCTTTCGTATAAAAAGAATAGGTGTTCCCCAAGGAGAGACACTAGGCCTTATGAAACCTTTATCTAAAAGATCTTTGAGTTGCTCTTTAGGCCTTATGAAACCTTTATCCAAAAGATATTTTTGTTGATTTTTCAACTCCTTAATATCTACAAGTGTAATAAGGTATGGTGGAATAGAAATAGGCTGAGTGTCGGGAAGAAGGTCAATCCTGAATTCTATCTCTCTATCGGGAGGTACCCCTGGGAGATCTTCCAGAAAAACATCAGGAAACTCATTAATAATGTTGACTGACTGAATAGTTGGAGCCTCAGACTTAGTGTCTTTAACTCTAACTAGGTGATATATGCAACCTTTGGATATTAGCTTTCTATCTTTGAGATAAGAGATAAAATGACTCTTGGGAGATACCGAACTCCCGGACCACTCAAAAATTGGTTCATCAAGGAACTAAAACTTGACCACATGGATACAATAGTCTATAGATGAATAACAAAAATGAAGCCAATCCATACCCAGAATAAGGTCGAAACCCACCATGTCCAACTCTATCAAATCAGAAAATATGACTCTATGAAGCATAGTAACAGAATAATCTCTATACACTTGTTTAGCAACAATCGACTCCCCTACTGGTGTGGAAACTAGGAAAGGCTTAAGAATCTTCTCGGGACTCATTTTGAAATTCACAGTGACTAATGGGGTTACAAAAGAGAAACTTGACTCGGGGTTCAACAACATAAAAACATCAAAGCAAAATACACAGAGCATACCACAAACAACATTGGAGGAATCCTCCTGCTCCTAACAGGATGGTAAGGCATAGAATCTGTTCTAGCACTGACCACCAACGGTGCTAGATGAAGTGCCTTAAGAAGGGGCAGAATGAGCAACAGGAGTTGGTGCACTAGTAGTCTGTGTATGGGGTTGGGGATCTCTGTTCCCCTGCCTAGCATGCGGATATATCTAAGTCTGTGGCCTAGCTTGCCATAACCGAAACAACCCCTTTGGTCTGCTAATAACGCTCAATCTACAGCTCTCGTAGAAGTGTAAAGCGGTCGTTAGCAAATATAGAACCCAACCTGGGTTGGGTATCGATCCCACAGGGAATAGCTTGGCCAACAAGTAAGCAAAATTACTAAACTTTTGGTGCAAGTCTCGTAAGAGGGGGGGATTCTTGTCGTGCAAGTAATTTAAATAAAGTATCAAAATAAAAGATGAAAATAAAAAAAAGAATGTTACGTGAGTTGTAAACAATGAAAATTGAAGCGTTGGGGTTATGTCCACCTTCTGAGTTATACGTCTCTATTGGCTATGAGTGTGTAGACTTGTGACATGCATGTGCTTATAGAGAATTGTATTCGATGGTAAATCCAGGCGTCTTTCGACTTATTCGAGGATTATTTCACTTTAACTCTTTCGAGCTTAAAGAGTGTCTAACGGTACGAATTCTCTAAGAGGTTAGTCCAGTTACGGCACTAGCTTTTTAATAGGAAAGGGTGTCCTACTACCTTGACATTATCTCTTTTACAGACAGATAACCTTTCTTTCGAACAAGTTAAATGTTATACTGGCGTTATTCTATGCGTCTGCAGCCACAAGAATTTGCATTAAGATGAAGAGAATAATGATATAAGCAGCATACGTGTCCCGAACTCATAAATTCACAGCAATAGATAGTATCTCATACGGATTCCATAACCCCAACAGAGAAGCTTAGTTACCCATGAATGCGAAGATAATCACAATTGACATTGTTTATATACCACAATAAAGATGAGTTTCGTGTAGCACAACTGTGGTAGGCGTTAGGCGTGATTTCTTGCAAAAGTAATGTTTCTCTTGTTGCGAAAATTAAGAATAGATGAAGAGAAAGTAATAAAAATTAATAAAAAGAATTGTTTTGATGGATGGATGGATGGTGGATGGATGGAAATTAATGGAATGGGGGAATGGTGAATGGTGAATGAATAAAAATCTCTAGCATGATAGGGTATTTATAATACCCATATCCTATTCCTACTATGCTAATGAAATACTTAACCAAATCCTACTAAGCTAATGAAATACTTAACCCAATTGTACTAGGTTAATGTATCATTATCCTAATCCTAATAAGCTAATGAAATACTTAACTCAATTGTACTAGGTTAATGTATCATTATCCTAATCCTAATAAGTTACTGCTAGTCCCCAAAGTCTTCAGAAATGTTATTTTGGCCCGGGACAGATTTTCCATGCAGCATTTTTGGTCCTTTAGGCGTCCAATCTTACGTTCCTTTCTTCGTGAGCTTTCTTTGGCGTCAAGTAAGCCATAAAATGCTGATTTCTGCATCATTTATACCTGAAACTTTGCTAATCATGTTTGTTAGCTCACTTACAGGAAAAAGGACTAAAAGTGCATGAAATATATAATTTGTTCTCAAAACATGGCACAAATATGGGAAAAATATATTGATATAGGCGCGTAAATTCGCCTATCATCAACACCCCACACTTGAAGCTTTGTTCGTCCTCGAACAAAATATCATGTCCCTCTAAACATCAACTTAGGGTTTCACAGCAACAACACAAAATATTCATCAAGACAAGCACAACAATTATCAACAGAGAGTAGTTTTTCGATCATTAATAGAAACAGTTTAACCTCCAACATAGACTCGTGATGGTGGTCAACTCGTATTCAACAGTTAAGGCACAAAGAATCATATACAGCTATCCAAAACTCATCAACCATGTGTGTCTCACAATATATTACCCATAGTCACTCACAAGTATAGCATATTTTTCGCACATGGGTATCAAAATATCCTTGCTCTCGCTCTCACAAAGAATTCATATGCAGCAACTGATGACCATAGGCTTGGCCTTAGTGTAACACTCCACTAAATGTCAGAATGCTAAGCTTAGGATCAAATAGGTCTTTTGATGGTTGTAATGTAGGCTAAGGGACGGGTAGGATCAGCTATTTTGGCTAGAAATAGTGACTAAGTTCCTAAGCACTTTAATACATCACATTGTATTATTGACACTTTTTTCTTTCAACCTTTCTTTCTTTTATTCTTCCACCCTTGTTCTCCTCTTTTGTTTTTCACTTTTAAGCGCAACTCACTTTTTAGTTTTCTTTTCCTTTTTCTTTTCACAACATACCTCTTATGCTAGCACTTTCTTTCTCATAACACATTCAAGCACCATTACAATTTAAAGCATCATACTCACCCAATTTCCTCTTATGTTGTCACATGACTTTTTCACTTTAAAGTACTTAGGAATTTGGATCAAATTACGGTCTTGAAAAAAATGGATTAGGCTTACACACGAGGTTGTCAAAGAAATAGGCTAAAGGCTCAAAAGGGTTTAACTAGGATGATGTCCAATGGTAGGTAAAACGAAGGTAAACATATGTAGGTTTCCAAATAAATGCCTAAATCATCTCCTAAACTTACACTCCTTAGTTTTGCTTTGCATACATACCAGGCAAGTTCTAGCATCAGCCACAAACATAGAATATACTATTATCTCACACACACAAAGCACATGGTCGACTTGATTGGAAGTAATATAGACTCACAACCCAACAAGTGAAGGAATTGAACCACACAATATCACATAATGAGTCACAACTAGAGCCTAAACGCCTCAATAGTCATGATGTTAGCAAAAACTCTTGTTATAATCTCATGTTGCCTATTAGAATAATTTCATGCGAAGCTAAAAAAAATTTTTACTACTAAAAAAACTTAACTACTCAAAAAAACTTAAAAACGAAACACAAAAAAAAACAAAGTAAACAAACATAGATGTAAATAGAGAATTATAGCATGCAATACCGCCACCCCATACTTAAACGGGACACACTGTCCTCAGTGGAAAATAAATAAGAAGAACCTGGTTAGTCGGACTCATCCTCTATGTCTGGAGTCATACCCCTTGCGTCGGAATCATCATCAGAGTCGTCATCCGTAGAAGTTCCTCATAAGTATCCCACTTAATTCCAAGAGTGAGTCGAGGTGTTTGCATTGAGGAGGGTTCTCCTTGCTCTTTTTGACCTCTTTTCTTGCCTTTTTGTGAAGTGGTAGCCTTATCTTTGCCTTGTCTTTTGGTGCCATTGTACCTGAGATCTCAATAGATTCATGTTAGCATCATCTCAATGGATACAATCTATAAATAAGCAGTAGAGGTACCACCCCACACTTAGGTTGTTGGTACCAACTAGTGAAGTAAAAGTGGTCGATTACTCAGACTTCATCGACATACGTTTTAGGAGCTATATTCCAACAAGAAAATCAGAGATGTATCACTTCTAGCAACCTTTGCAATACTTTCATGTTTGGTATAACAAGACTACTACATAGGGATTACATCAAGGTATAGTATCTATCACAACCTCCTATGTCGGTAGGCAACTATAAGTCTTATACCGCTAAACGGGACATTCTAACATGTAAGTATTCAAGTGACAAGATTATGCAATGTTCATGACTATATCAATTCCGCAAGTAGTATGACAATGCACCAAAATCAAATTCAAGTCGGAAACAAGTTAAGATAATCCTAACGTATGTGTTCACTCACTTGGTTGTGTATCAGCAATTCAAACACATGAATATCACCAATGCTTCTTCAAGATATAGCAATTCATAATAGGCATAGCAACGTAGTACTTTCTAAAAATGGATGAAGAACAAAAGAGTACTTACGTGATTGAAGCCTGTAGAGATGTTCTTGTGAATTGGAAGAGAAATTTTGAGATGATTTGGATGGATGTGCGGCGCCTTTGGGTCAATTTCTAATGTGGTTATGTTTCAAGACTAAGTCCCCTTTATATAGGAAGAGAATGGGTCGGGTTTTGACCCATTTCCAAACGGTTTTGAAGACAAAAATACCACATATGCGGCGCATAATGCTCGGCATAGTCATGACATATGCGGCGCATAGTCTATGGCATTTTGGGACATATGCGCCGCATAGTCTATGGCATTTTGAGACATATGCGCCGCATAGTCTATGGAATATGAGATCCTGAGACCTAATGTCATAGCATAGGCGGCGCATAGTCAAAAGCACACTTAAGAATGGGCGGCGCATAGTGTATAGCACACTAGATTCTGAGACCTTAGGCTATAGGATAGGTTTGGCAATGTTCGTGGCCTATTTTTACCTAGGACTAGCCTTCCTCGATGCCTATCTTGGCATGAGAAATGCTTAATCCATAGTCTTATGCATTACCATTCCTAACTTACCACCTTTACCATGTAGCACATCTAAATTGTCAATTGACATCAATTTCCTCGTTGAATACCTTTTGCACCTATATTTGCTCAAAACCAATGAAAAAAATTAGTATGATGGGTTGCCTCCCACCAAGCGCCTTATTTTTGGTCGTGGCACGACTCTTATTTTTGGATTTTCATTTATCAAAGCAAAACAAGTACTAGAATGAAAGGAAAAATGATAAACAATAAATGAAAAATGATAAACGATGGGTTGCCTCCCATCTAGAGCCTTATTTATTGTCGTGGCACGACATAGTTACCTCGAGTACTTAGACTTCATCGAGGTAAATGGTGGATCGTTTTCTGAAAGGATTTAGACGACAATAAGGCTTACCTGTGGGCATACGATCTTTTTCGAGATGGCTCATACGTTTCTCCGAAGAGTCACCAATTATATCATCAATAGTCCAACCCATAGCTCTCTTGTATCTCTTCAGAGCAGAGATGAGAGCCTCTACGTGCTGTTCACTTAAATCATTTGCACTCTCTGGAAGTATATTTCTACTTTCCAAGAACACATACCTTAGATAATCGGGGAGCTCTTGCGATTCTAGCATTGGTGGCTCGTCAATGGGAGTCTTCGTTGTTGGTTGATTCTTGAGATCACAATCCGGTTGCTTAGGAGTATAAGACTCTATTTCTGTTAGATCACCCATAAGTTCTTCATAATCTTCATTATCCTCATGCTCAACATTCAGTGGCGCAGCAGACAATGGCTCAACAGTAGGCTGTTTCTCTATAGATAATGCTTTCATATCCTCTTGATAAACATCAGCTACAGATAACTCATTCATATCGCTGGGCTGCTTCATGGCTTTGCATATATCAAACCGTACTACTTCGTCATTAATTTGAAACAAAAGCTCATTATCTTTCATGTCAATAAGCACACTTCCGGTTGCAAGAAAAGGACGTCCCAGGATTATGGGAACTTCAGAATCCTCCTTACAATCCAGAATAACGAAGTCTGCAGGAAAGATGAATGAAGAAACCTTTACCAACACATCATTCAAGATACCCACAGGTCTTTTTATCGACCTATCAGCCATCACGAGCCTCATATTGGTTGGTGTCGGATCGCCTAGCCCCAACTTCTTGTAGATGGATAGTGGCATCAAATTTATGCTAGCACCTAGATCGCACAATACTTTGGCAAAATCTAACGATCCAATAGTGCAAGGAATAGTGAAAGCTCTGGGGTTGGCCTTCTTCTGAACTATCGATCGGGTAGCAACTGCACTACAATGATGAACATTATCCGCTAACTCATAACTTGATGCCCGCTTCTTTGTCAACAGGTCATTCATAAATTTTGCATATCCAGGCATTTGTTCAAGTGCCTCCACCAATGGAACATTAATGGTCAGCTGCTTTAACATATTCATGAATTTGCTGAACTTTGTATCATCCGCCACCTTCTTTAATCTTTGGGGAAAAAGTGGTGGTGGGTATGAAAATGTTCTCTCCACGGTTTTCTTCTCCGCTTTCTTCCGTTTTTCCACTTTTTCAGGTTGCACAGTGCTGGATGTGGCGTCCTTGACGTCAGGAGTGGGTGCTGCGGCATCTTCTCCTTTTGTGTTGTCATCCATGTCCGCAACTTCATCAACCACTTGCTTGCCTTTTGCTGAAGTTTCCAGCACCTTACCACTTCTGGTAGTGATGGCCATGCATGACCCGTCATTCCTTGGGTTTGGCACAGTATCGCTAGGTAAAGTGCCGGCCTTTCTTTGATTGAGTGCTGCTGAAAGTTGGCTCAATTGCTGCTCTATTTGCTTGATAGAAGTGGAATGTGAATCAACTAATTGTTTCATGGAGGACAAATCATTGATTACCTCTGTTACTCCTGCGCTCGTTGCTTCCACTCTTTTCAATAATTTAGCCATCATGTCTTCCATACTTCCAGAATTAGATGTGGTGGTGTCACGTCTACCAGGGGGAACGTACAAACCACTCTTTTCATTCTTGTTCTTCCAACTACCTTGACCAAGGTCCTTATATCCTGAATTATCATAATAGTTCCGACCTTTGTTTCCTTGGGCATTGCCTCGGAAACCCCCCTGATTATTCAAGTAGTTGGTTTCTTGTTCAGAGTCGGATTCCTCTCTTCCTTTTGACGCAATAGCTTTGACTTTTTTGATTTTCACTGATAATAGATGCTTTGTAAGAAGACCCACTTGTGTTTTCATGTGCGCTAAATCTTGATCGCGTTCTTCTTCTCTTCTCCTTTGGTCTGCAGTCATGCCAATAGATAAAGTGGGGCTTGCTACCTCAGAATCCCTGGTATGCCAAGCTCTACTTTGCTTCGTCATCCGATCTAGCATATTGCTTGCCTGAACAAAGGTGAGGTCCATGAATGATCCTCCAGCCGTATTATCAACCACTGGCTTAGTCACCGAATTCAAAGCTCTGTATAATATCTCCATCAAGTGGACATTGGTCATGTGATAGTTTGGGCACCGCATAAGCTTCGTCTTGAACCTCTCCCATGTTTCGTGGAGAGCTTCAGTTGGAAGATGTCGAAAATTGTTGATCTCATCTCTCAACTGTGCTTTCTTGGATGGCGAAAAGAATCTTTCTAGGAAAGCATCTTTCAATTGCCTCCAATTAGTAATAGATTCAGGAGTCAGCCTATTCAACCATAGAGTTGCCTCCCCAGATAGAGACAATGGAAATAAGCGCAGTCGAATTGCATTCTGTCCAACGCCAGGATTGTCGAATGACTTGCATGTAGAAATAAAGTTGATCAGATGCATATTCGGATCATCGCCTGCTAGTCCACCAAATAATCCCTTGAGTTGCAAAAGCTGAATCATGGTGCTAGTGATGTTGAACTTGGCTCCGGGCGCTAATGGCGGAAGAATAATGGCTCCTGTGGCACCAGCTCCATCAAGATCATCATCATCATCATAGAATGGTATTTGCATAGCTCGGCGTTTAGGCCTAAACCTAGCTTGACGATCTCTTCTCTGCATGGGTGCCGCCATCTCAGCAGTATGCCATGGGTTTAGTAGCTCCTCATCCCCCAGGTCCTCATCATCAGGATTTGTTGCACGGCCTGGGTTATCAATATTTTGTTGATGCACTTGAGCAGTTATCCTTTCAATTTCACGTTGTGCATCCATTGATGCACTGAACAAACCTGAATAAAACAAAAATAACAACTAAAAGTAAAAGTATGAGAATCTTTGACCAAAGGGTCTAGTAATTATCACAAACTTAGTTGACACTCGTATTCCCCGGCAACGACGCCAATTTTTGATAACGCTCAATCTACAGCTCTCGTAGGAGTGTAAAGCGGTCGTTAGCAAATATAGAACCCAACCTGGGTTGGGTATCGATCCCACAGGGAATAGCTTGGCCAACAAGTAAGCAAAATTACTAAACTTTTGGTGCAAGTCTCGTAAGAGGGGGGGATTCTTGTCGTGCAAGTAATTTAAATAAAGTATCAAAATAAAAGATGAAAATAAAAAGAAAGAATGTTACGTGAGTTGTAAACAATGAGAATTGAAGCGTTGGGGTTATCTCCACCTTCTGAGTTATACGTCTCTATTGGCTATGAGTGTGTAGACTTGTGACATGCATGTTCTTATAGAGAATTGTATTCGATGGTAAATCCAGGCGTCTTTCGACTTATTCGAGGATTATTTCACTTTAACTCTTTCGAGCTTAAAGAGTGTCTAACGGTACGAATTCTCTAAGAGGTTAGTCTAGTTACGGCACTAGCTTTTTAATAGGAAATGGTGTCCTACTACCTTGACATTATCTCTTTTCCAGACAGATAACCTTTCTTTTGAACAAGTTAAATGTTATACTGGCGTTATTCTATGCGTCTGCAGCCACAAGAATTTGCATTAAGATGAAGAGAATAATGATATAAGCAGCATACGTGTCCCGAACTCATAAACTCACAACAATAGATAGTATCTCATACGGATTCCATAACCCCAACAGAGAAGTTTAGTTACCCATGAATACGAAGATAATCACAATTGACATTGTTAATATACCACAATGAAGATGAGTTTCGTGTAGCACAACTGTGGTAGGCGTTAGGCGTGATTTCTTGCAAAAGTAACATTTCTCTTGTTGCGGAAATTAAGAATAGATGAAGAGAAAGTAATAAGAATTAATAAAAAGAATTGTTTTGATGGATGGATGGATGGTGGATGGATGGAAATTAATGGAATGGGGGAATGGTGAATGATTAATGAATAAAAATCTCTAGCATGATAGGGTGTTTATAATACCCATATCCTATTCCTACTAAGCTAATGAAATACTTAACCAAATCCTACTAAGATAATGAAATACTTAACCCAATTGTACTAGGTTAATGTATCATTATCCTAATCCTAATAAGCTAATGAAATACTTAACCTAATTGTACTAGGTTAATGTATCATTATCCTAATCCTAATAAGTTACTGCTAGTCCCCAAAGTCTTCAGAAATGTTGTTTTGGCCCGGGACAGATTTTCCATGCAGCGTTTTTGGTCCTTTAGGCGTCCAATCTTACGTTCCTTCCTTCGTGAGCTTTCTTTGGCGTCAAGTAAGCCATAAAATGCTGATTTCTGCATCATTTATACCTGAAACTTTGCTAATCATGTTTGTTAGCTCACTTACAGGAAAAAGGACTAAAAGTGCATGAAATATATAATTTGTTCTCAAAACATGGCACAAATATGGGCTAAATATATTGATATAGGCGCGTAAATTCACCTATCATCATCTGCTAAACTCTCACTGGGATGATCCCAACCACACTTAGCACATGGAGGATAGCGGGGTCTTTTACTCACCTGTTCTGGGATTAGGACATAGAAGAACTGTTCCCTTTCTCCTGCCTACCTCTATAAGTAGGAGCACTAGCTGATGAAGGTAATGGCATAGATGAACGACCATAGAACTAAGGGCGGTTCTCTCTATGGGACCTAACCTGACTATACTCATGTTACTCAGATCTATCCCTCTTGTTACCCCTCACTTAATCTCTCTCCCTTATCTTGTCTATCTCTATCTGTTGTCCATCTATAATCAACCTATATATATATATATATATATATATATATATATTCATCATCGCAGTCCTACACTCTTTCAGTACTAAACCAGAAACACCTGTCACAAACTTGCTCATACTAGCTAGGTTGTCAGAAATCAAATCAGGAGCATACTTGGCTAACTGGTTAAACTTTAAACAGTACTCCTTAACAGTCATGGAGTCCTTCATTAAGTTCATAAACTCCTCAATATTCATTTCTCTCATCTCAGCCAGGAAGAACTTCTACTAGAATGGATCTTGGAACACCTTCCAAGTAATTAGGGCATCACCTCCCTCTTTACTCTTCTTCCATGTAACCACCCAGTCATATCCTATGTCTTTCAGCCTATAAGATGCTAACTCAACACTTTCTTCCTCAGAAACATACATCACCTATGTGATCTTTCTCACCTCCTTAAGGTATAACTATGGGTCCTCACCTGCCTTAGATACATAAAAATATAGCAGATTCATCCTCATGAAATCATGAATCCTAGCGGTAGTTAAATCACCTCCTTGTTGATTTGGAATTACGACCTAGTTATTGGCCTGAACATTAGCAGTGAGTGCTTAGGATGACGCCTGAAAGTCTACCTAAAACTCAGCATGAGACACAGTCTCACTCAAGGGATCAACAAGATGGGGTTGCTCATTATCATTTCTGTAAGCGTTCGCTTTTTGGGGAGGCATTTTTTGAAATAGGAGAGCTCTAATTATTAGATGAGGGGGACAACTATAAGCATGATAGAGTATAAAAGAAAGAAACAACTTTTTCCTAAAATATCTTGTAGCCTCTTGTTCATAGATCTGGCGCGCTACACACCAATGATTAAGACTCTACTTAACGCAGCTTGTCAGACTCCCTAGGACTCCTTAAACCTTAGTATCTGATACCAAGTTTGTAACGCCCCAAAATCTCATCCCGAAGTATCACACGGTGCTTAGGGATACAAGTATCCCCAAGCTAACCCTTTGAGCCTGTTACTTGATAACGCTCAATCTACAGCTCTCGTAAGAGTGTAAAGCGGTCGTTAGCAAATATAAAACCCAACTGGGTTGGGTATCGATCCCACAGAGAATAGCTTGGTCAACAAGTAGGCAACGATTACTAGACTTTTAGTGCAAGTCTCGTGAGAAGGGGGGATTGTAATGTGTAATCAAAATATTAAAGTAAAAACTAAAAATAGCAAAGTAAACAAAAAGAATGTTTAGTATGTTGTAAAACAATGAGAATTGAAGCGTTGGGGGTATGTCCACCTTATGAGTTTACGTCTCTATTAGCTATGAGTGTGTTGAATTCTGACATGCATGTGCTTATAGAGAAATGTATTCGATGGTAAATCCAGGCGTCTTTCGACCTATTCGAGGATTATTTCACTTTAAATCTTTCGAGCTTAAAGCGTGTCTAACGGTACGAATTCTCCAAGAGGTTAATCCAGTTACGGCACTAACTGTTTAATAGGTAATTTAGGATGGGACCCTACTACCTTGACACTATCTCTTTTCCAGAAAAATAACCTTTCTTTCGAACAAGTTAAATATTATACTGGCGTATTCTTGCGTTTGCAACCACAAAGAATGTAGATTAAGATGAAGAGAATAATGATATAAGCATCATACGTGTCACGAACTCACAAACTCACATCAATAGATAGTATCTCAGTTGGCTTCCATAACCCCAACAGAGAAGTTTAGTTACCCATGAATGCGAAGGAGATCACGATTGACATTGTTGTTATACCACAAGATTGATTAATTTCGTGTAGCACAAGTGGTAGGCGTTTAGGCGTGAATTCCTAGGCAAAGTAACGATTCTCTTGTTGCGGAAATTAAGAATAAATGAATAGAAGAAGAAAAATAGAATTAATGGAAGAATTCGGAATTGAGAAGTAGAATGTATCTCTCCACTAAGGGAGGAATGAATAAAAATCTCTAGCAAGATAGGGTATTTATAATACCCATATCCTATTCCTACTAAGCTAATGAAATACTTAACCAAATCCTACTAAACTAATGAAATACTTAACCCAATTGTACTAGGTTAATGTAACATTATCCAAATCCAAATAAACTAATGAAATACTTAACCCAATTGTACTAGGTTAATGTATTATTATCCTAATCCACATAAGTTACTGCAAGTCCCCAAAGTCTTCAGAAATGTTGTTTTAGCCCGGGACAGATTTTTCATGTATCAATTTTGGTCCTTTAGGCGTTCAAGCTCCCTTTCCTTCCTTCGTGAGCTTTCTTTGGTGTCAAGTAAGCCATAAAATGCTGAATTCTGCATCATTTATACCTGAAACTTTGCTAATCATGTTCGTTAGCTCACTTATAGGAAAAAGGACTAAAAACGCATGAAATATATACTTTGTTCTCAAAACATGACATAAATATGGGCAAAATATATTGATATAGGCGCGTAATATCTCCTATCATCATTACTACATATAATAACTTATCTCAAAATAAAATAAAAAAACACTAGTACTGTCATATCAAATGATAGGAAAGGCAAAGAAAATACTTGGTCCAAACAGCCACAATACTGGAAATCTCAACATACTAACAATCTAATAACTAGTCTGAGAAAGCCTCTACTACTCCATAACTAGAGAGCCATTGGGACAAGTCCCTAACTGACTCAAACTGAACTGGAAACAATAACATATCTACTAAAATACTAAAATATCTGAAGATATGTCCTCGAACCATGAGAACTCAACACTGTGGAAATGTAGACAAAGGTACTCAGAAATCACTGACGAGGCTGGGACTGAGCACCTAAACCTACATTATAAGACAATGTAGCACATAGACATATATGTGGATCAGCACTTGGGAATGTACTAAGTATATAGGGGTGGATGCATTTTATTAAACATTATCATTACTCTTTATAAAATCATGCATGCATATATGAATGACTCACATGGTTTGAATAAATCTAAAATAAAATTATCATGAATCATGAATAGTGAAACATGAAATATAAATCTCATGAGACATTGTAAACTTTAAAATCTCTAATCTCCTATTATTCTCAATACTTGAGGGCTAAAGGAACTTTAAAAAATACTTTCAAACCTATACTTTTATCTCATGGAGAGTAAAACTTCTTTAAAACTTAAGGACTCAAAACTTTTAGGAACTTTCAACACTTGGGAACTCTAGAACTCTTGTAGAATTAGGACACTTAGAACTCAGGATTATATAACTTTGGACACTTGGAAGTTTCCTCTAACCGACATAAACCATATGAGCTACATGGAGTCCAATATCTTGTCCTCCTAAGGAAGACATCTCACATTGGGGAGAGGCGTCATACTCTTTCCACGGAGTATAACCTTAACTCAGTGATCACTATCTTGGCCTCAGGCCCATAAATCTCAATCCTATGATGACACGTAGTTCTAGGGTATGAGACCTCAGAATCATACCCAACTCAGTGCTAAATACTACTCCCATACTCAGCTCAGAACTCTTAGGAAATCCACCTCAAATAACTCAAGGGTCTATACTCAAGATCAGAATGTAATACTATTTGTTTTAATAGAATATCATTTTGGATTCCAACTCTATTAGGACCAAAAAATGTCAAGTATTTCCCAATAATATCAAAGTACTCAAATCATAAGTTCTTATAGAACATATGTTCATAAAATTGTAATTCTCAAGTGGGGCTTAGTGGCCCATAGTTCAATCTCAAGTTAAGAATCATCAAAATTCATACTAGAGATCATAAGGATTCATAAGTCATATAGAAATCTAGAATTCAGCATTATGCATTAAAATCTCAACATACTCATGTATCTCAATTTCTAATACATGGAAATTATCATAATCTCAAGAACAAAAGGGTACAAATCCATACTTAAATTTTCATAAGAAAACATGTGAAACCATATATTCTTGTAATTTAAAACAACTTCTGGGCACGAGGACGAAAGGAGTGTCCTTGTTCAAACCCCACATACCATGAATTAGAAGCTTTGGATGAACTCTCACTTATAGGACTCTATTCGTACTCTTGAATGGGGGTTATTGAAGCCCTTGACTTGAGAACCTTGAATCTTTACTCAATTTAGAAAATCTATGGTGGATTATTGAGATTCTTGGAAGAGGTTTTGGATACTTAGGGTTTTTGTTGAGAGAAAACATGAGAAAAACTTAATAGAATACTTGTAAATGACTTTAATTTGGTTTTTGTATGGTTTAAGAGGCTTGGAAAAAGTCAAAGTTCCCATTTTAACTTTTTTACGAAGCTGGAAAAAAATAAACTGGGAACCCAATTTTATGGGCCACTGTGATGCGGTACTATCACGGTGGCTCACTAGATATTGACAAATGGGAATTAGGTAGTCACAGCGACGTAGATCCATCACGTTGTCCTACTGGTTAGGACTTAGAACTTCAGCGTGACACATCACAATCACACTAGGCTACTGGAAATTGACTATTAGAAAATTAGGGTCCTCCGCAATGCGCCACTATCATAGAGTTCCACAGGAATTTGACAATTGTAAAATAGACCCACTTCGCGACATGCCAAGCACTAAAATGATGCTGTTTTACGACTAGGACTTAAATTAGCCATAACTTCTTTCCTGATTATCAGATTTGGGTGGATCTTATATCATTAGAAAGCTAATTAAATTTCCCATATGATAAAAAGTCGAAATTTGGGAAATTCTATATGGATTAAATATTACATACTTAGGAATTCATTCCTTAGCCTTCTAGAGACGAAATTAAGCTTAAGGAAAAGTTTGGGGCTATTACACCTTCCTAGCAACAAGTTGTAACTAGACGATACATCCATCACTTGAAATAAGATAGGAAATTCTACTTATCCTATATGCAATGTCAAGTAGATTTTTCTAATGATACTCCTTTGCGATCCATCAAAGGCTTTGACCTTTACCCGACTCTCCCTTATATCTTCTATGTTTACACCTAAATCCCCTAGAGTTTAGAATAAAAAATTATTACAACCCAAACTACCATCGATCAGGACCCTATTCATGACCTTATCATGATATTTGACTATGATATAAAGTGCTTTGTTGTGTGTATCCCCTTCTTATGGTGGCTCATCATCATGGAAAGAGACCTTATTTGTTTCTGCTACTCAACCGATTGTTGTAGCCAAAGTCTCGCTATTGGTCTCTTTGGTATGTAAACCCATTTAACATTTCCATTAAAACATTTCTATGGGCTTTAGAACTTATAAGCAAGGACATAATGGATATGTGGGTTGGTGTCTTCTTGAGTTGCTCTTTAATTGAATAGTCCTTGGGTTGCATCTTCTTCCAAAATTCTGCAGCTTCAACATCGGTAATATTCCTCTATGGGTTTAGATCTTTCCCAAGAACACCTTCTTTTTTTGTTCATCCCTTAAGCTGCCAGATGTATGGCCCTACTCACGACTTGAAGTGCAACCATAGATTGGATCTTCCCTAACTTGATGCCTTCTTCTATGAAATCCCATCTTGTCCAGTTCTACAAACTTTTGGCCTATCATTGACATTATCTTATAAAAATAAACACCCTCTTAAGCTCGGATAAAATACTTAGAGAGCTCGCTTTCATCCAATGCAAGTTGGATCATAGCAGCCTTAGTTCTCTAATGCCATGCATATTCTTGAAATGATTCCAATAGCTTCTTCTGTATGTTAGCTAATGAGAAACTATCTATGGAAATCTCGATGTTAAACCTGAAGTGGATCATGAAGTCTTCGGCCATTTCCCGCTAATTATGCCACTTACTAGGGTCTTTTCGGGTGTGCCAAGTCAAAGTTTCTCCTGACAAACTGAGAATGAATATCTTCATTCTCAACTTCTCATTCCTTCCCACACCAACAAAATTATCATAATAAGCCCTCAGATGTGCATGTGGGTCACCCTTTCCATCAAACACATCAAACTATGGTGTTTGTACCCGACTGGCATATTAATATCCAAATGAATGCACAATACGTCATATTTTAAGCTTTTAGTTCCTCTAGTGACTTGCATATTTCTAAATACCCTTCTTAGTCCTTTGAGTTGTGGTTCTATTGACCCTTCTTCACTTGAATGGACATCTTTTCTCAATCCCATATGCCGATCAACCTCATGTAGCATCTTAATAGCTGCGAATGTTGCAAAATTAGGAGCTTCGGTAGCATATATCGGAGGCACAGGTATCTAACAAATGATATGTGCCTTGGGTATGTGATGCATTTCTAGATAGAATAGAATAGTAAAGTTCTGAGCAGGAAATGAAAAACCAGGTGCAATCCCAACAGTAGGTTGAAGAGCAGGCGAGGCTTTAGAATATGGTAGATTCGTTGGGTTAGCGGGGATGATCGGGGGTAATCCAACATTTGGACTTTGGAAATAAATGGGAAATCTAGCCACAGTAAGCTTGGTTAGGTCCCATATTTGACATAGCTCTTTCTTTAAGACTTTGATTTCTTTCCCCAAGTTGGTTATTTGTTCATCATTTTAGGTGTCTGACAGCTTTTGGGAGCTTTCAGCATCATCCACCAGTATCATCACAGCCTTATCTTTGTTAGTCATTTTGTCTTTAGATCGAAGGTTGTATTGGGATTCCGCTAATTTTCTAATTGAAAGAAACCAACTTTATTTTTGGGGGGGTTAATAAACAAAAAGGAATGAAATAAAAATAAAAAGTAAACTATGTTAGTTTGAGAGATTATAACACCCAGAGAGTACACCCTGGACACCACACAGTACTTATGGTCACAAGTGAACACAAGCTAACCCCTGATATTGGTACCTACTATGAGCACTGGGTAAAACTGATAACAAAAGATCATATGTGGGATTTAACTACAAAATGCCATAAGGTTTTAAATTATAGTTCTGATAATGTCTATTAAACAGTACTGGCAATACTGATAAAATGGCTAATAATAACAACTAAAAGCTAACTGACTGTCTGTACTAATCTGAAAACCTCTAAATTGTCTAACTGTGGAGTTAATGGGAGAAGCCCCCAACTAACTCTAACTAACTAGATAACCAAACTACTGACATAACTAAATATAAGATAACTCATCCTCGAAGGATGAGGACTCACCACAGTTGTTTCTGATACTGATACATTGGAAGGTGTCACGACCCGAGCCTAGGCCCTAGCCGTGACGAGCATCCCGAACCATGAAGGCCCGGAACACCTATTCTCTATCAGGTTATCATGCACAACATTCGTAATCATAATAAAATGTGGAATTGATACTGAGTACGGAATACATGGTCAAGTTCTGCAACATTTCTGAATAATACTATCTGACATCAGTCTACGAAATCTCTACTAAGAACACAAATATCTGTCTGAAAATAAACTGGGACAAGGCCCCCAGTAAACCGAAAACATAATAAATAAGATAATGTCTGACATAATTAGGCCTTCCGAATAATAGAAGGCTCACCACTGCGAGATCAAGTCTGCAAATCCGAGAATGTCTACTGAGTAGCTGGACCCCTAGACTGTGCCTCAGGACCTGGAAGAGGGGGGGCTCAGCACAAAAGTACTGGCACGCGAAGCTTCGCAATCCAAAAATGGTATAATGGAACATACATATATATATATATATTAAGTGAAGGCAATTTTTCATCAAGACATCATGTATAAAACTATTTCCGAAAAATACATGGGCACTTTCTTAAAACATGTAACCCGCCTGTTCATTTCAAATCAAGATCTGTGTTTTACTTTTGAGTTAGGTGGCATTCCCCTACAAGTCTGATATTCCATGGGCTGTATGGAATCCCCCATTGACTCGGAGGGGAAGCCCCCAATCCAAGTATGCCGCAAGGGTTGGAGTGTCTGAGTCTGATACGCCACAGGACATTTAAGTCAGCGCATAATAGTATACCCGGGTCGGCAAACCACGGTTTTAGGCAATGAGTCGGTTGAACTCAATCCCTCTTCGGGGAACCACCTAACATCTCTGTATGCCCATTTTTAACCTTTTCTGTACATGCAACATTCTGAATGTCTAAAATCAGGAAAGTCTGAAATGTCTGTTAGTCTGAGTCTGATATGGCGTTAGTCTGAATTGGTATCGTCATACCAAGACATTGCAAGTCATGATTTTTTTGAGCCATAATGTATTAAGCAAGAGCTTTCATTCAAAACATAGTTTAGACCACCAAAACATGTAACTGATGTAAAGGATTTCATATTCCAAAACTTAAAGTTCAATTCATGCAGAAATTTCATCAAACACCTGGTGGTCAAATGACTTTAGCAAGTTCATGTATTCAAAATTGAAACACATTCATTCATATATGTATATAAACTATCAAATCACTTTGGAGATGGTCAAAAGACCAAAACAATGATGTTAAAACATCTTATACATAAATATATATACATAATTTAAAACCCCATTCTAAAACATGATTTTTTTCTATGCCCATGAGAATTTAGGAAAAGTCCCGCGTACCTTGTTCTCTACGAATTTTGGGTGTCTATCGAAGCCTACGTCGAGAGGATTCCAAATCTGTAATTTGTTTCACGAACCCGCGGTTAAATCTTGAGTTGCTTGGGTTTTAATGTTGAAACCCTAGGGAGAGTTCTTGGGCAAATTTGAAGAATATAATGATATTTTGGCTCTTTAGGGATTTAATCCCGTGTATAAGTTGATAGGAGAATGATTATTTATGGAAATGCCATTAAAATCCGGATGGACTGAACATTTTGGCCGGGCGCGATCCAGCAGGCGGCGCGGGCTAATCGCGCGCTGCCACTGGATCAAAATCCAAACGAGGCCTTAGGTTCGTCAAAAAATTCTAAATTTTTCTCCGAGACGTACTATAACCTTGCCCCATCGTAACGCAACAAAAAAATCCAAAAATGAAGGTCGGGAAGGTCGAGAAGTTGTATCCCGAAGGTTGCCAGTTAAGAATGAGTCTAAGTCATTTCAACACTTAGAAGAATTTAAAACTTAAGTCTAAAGCTCAAAAATTATAGTCTAATACATGCATGACTTTTACGAGGCGTTACATTATCCCCCCCTTGGGATCATTCGTCCCCGAATGATGACGCGAGAATAGTCACGCACGATTTCAAGCAGATTCATACATAGAAGGAAACATAAAGCAAGAATTGTACCTTCCAATTCGTTATTTGCTGGTTCAAATAGGCTTGGGTATCTCACTTTCATGTCATGCTCCGACTCCCAAGTTGCTTCTTCAACTTTCTGATTTCGCCATAACACTTTAACGGAGACTATCTCCTTACTCCTCAATTTTCTCACTTGTCGATCTAGGATTTCCATGGGCTCTTCCTCGTAAGACAAGGAATCGTCCAACTTGATCTCATCAATGGGCACCACCAAAGAGTGATCTCCGATGCACTTCTTCAACATGGATATGTGGAATACTGGATGAACAAAACCCAAACTTGCAGGCAATTCTAATTCATACGCAACTCCACCTATTCTCCTTACAATCTGATACGGTCCTATATAGCTAGGACTTAGCTTACCCCTCTTCCCGAAATGCATAACTCCCTTCATGGGAGAAAGTTTGAGGAAAACCCAATTTCCAATCTCAAACTCTAACTGTCTTCTTCTGACGTCGGCATAGGATTTCTGATGACTCTGAGCTGTCTTAAGTCGTTCCCTAATGAGTTTCACATCCTCCATTGCCTGATGAACAAGATCAGGCCCATATATCTGCATCTCACCTACTTCATACCAGCCTATTGGAGACCTACATCTCCTACCATACAATGCCTCAAAAGGTGCCATCTTAATACTAGAGTGGAAACTGTTGTTATAGGCTAACTCTATTAGTGGCAAGTGATCAACCCAACAACCTTTAAAGTCAATCACACAGGCCCTCAACATGTCCTCCAAGGTCTGGATGGTGCGTTCAGCTTGCCCATCAGTCTGAGGGTGGAATGTTGTACTTAAGTTCACCTGGGTACCTAAACCTTTCTGAAACAATCTCCAAAACTGAGAAGAAAATTGTGTACCTCGGTCGGATATAATGGAGACAGGCGCTCCATACAAACGGACAATTTCTGCAATGAACAACTTAGCATAATCTTCCCCCGAATAGTTAGTCCTGACAGGCAGAAAGTGAGCTGACTTGGTCAGCCTATCTACAATCACCCATATAGAGTCATACTGATTTCGGGACTTCGGAAGTCCTATAATAAAGTCCATATTGATCATTTCCCACTTCCACAAGGGCAACGCTATTTCTTGGGAAGTACCTCCTGGCCTCAAATGTTCTACTTTCACTTGTTGGCAATTCAAGCACTTAGAAACAAAGTTAGCCACATCTCGCTTCATATTATTCCACCAAAACATAGATTTCAAATCATGGTACATCTTAGTAGAACTAGGATGGACAACATACCTCGAGGTGTGAGCTTCATCAAGAATTCTTTCTCGAAGCCCGTCGACATTCGGAACACATAATCTACCCTGAAACCTCAGAACGCCATCACCACCAATTTCAAAAGACATCACCTTCTGTTGACCCACATCTTTCTTGATTTGCATCAAGATGGAATCTTCAACCTGCTTCTCCTTCACTTCAGCACAAAGGGATGACTTAGCTAACTCATGAATAATCACCCCTCCGTCTTCGAAATCTAACAGTCGCACTCCCAGATTCGCAAGGCGGTGAATGTCCTTCACTATCTCTTTCTTTTCTTCTTCTACATGAGAAAGGATGCCCATAGACAACCTGTTGAGGGCGTCGTCTACAATATTTGCCTTGCCCGGATGGTAATGCAGGCTCATATCATAGTCTTTCAGAAGTTCCAACCACCGCCTCTGCCTGAGATACAGTTCTTTCTGCGAGAAAACATACTGCAGACTCTTGTGATCAGTGAAGATATCAACATGAACACCGTACAAGTAGTGCCGCCAAATCTTAAGGGCAAACACCACAGCCGCTAATTCCAAATCATGAGTAGGGTAGTTCCGCTCGTGCACCTTCAACTGCCTAGATGCATAAGCTACCACCTTACCATGTTGCATCAAAACGCATCCAAGTCCCACACGGGACGCATCACAGTAAACCACAAAACCATCAACACCCTCGGGAAGAGTCAAAACAGGTGCAGTGGTCAGTCTGTCTTTCAACTTCTCAAAACTATTTTCACATAAATCAGACCACACAAACTTTACCTTTTTCTGAGTCAGTTTAGTTAGTGGGGCCGCTATGGATGAAAAACTCTCTACGAACCTTCTGTAATAACCTGCCAAAGCCAAGAAGCTCCGAATATCGATTGGAGTCGTGGGTCTGGGCCATTTTCTCACTGCCTCAACTTTCTGGGGGTCCACTCTAATCCCGTCACTGGACACAATATGCCCTAAGAAGGCAATAGCATCTAACTACAACTCACACTTGGAAAATTTGGCATACAACCGATGATCCTTAAGGGTTTGAAGAATGATTCGGAGGTGATCGGCATGATCCTCTTTACTCTTAGAATAAATCAGAATATCATCAATAAATACAATGACAAACGAGTCAAGAAACTGACGGAAAACTCTGTTCATAAGATCCATGAAGGCTACAGGGGCATTAGTTAACCCGAAGGACATGACAAGAAACTTATAGTGACCATATCAGGTTCGAAAAGCTGTTTTGGGAATGCCTGACTCCCCAACTTTCAACTGATGATAGCCCGAACGAAGGTCTATTTTTGAAAAACATCTAGCACCCTGAAGCTGGTCAAAAAGATCATCAATCCTAGGAAGAGGATATTTGTTTTTAATTGTGACCTTATTTAACTTACGGTAATCTATGCACATACGAAGGGAACCGTCTTTCTTACGCACAAAAAGTACAGGTGCACCCCAAGGAGATACACTAGGGCGTATAAATCCCTTATCTAGGAGGTCTGCTAGCTGCTCTTTCAACTCTTTTAGCTCTGCGGGAGCCATTCTATATGGCGGAATAGAAATGGGACGGGTATCTGGCAACACATCAATACCAAACTCTATCTCCCTATCGGGGGTATCCCTGGGAGATCTTCGGGAAAGGCTTTTGGAAATTCATTCACCACAGGGACAGACTGAAGAGGAGGATTTTCAACTTTAGAGTCCTTGACTCGAATAAGGTGATACAAGCAACCCTTAGAAATGAGTTTTCGGGCTCTGAGATAAGATATAAAGTGCCCTTTGGGTGCTAAAGAATGTCCCTCCCATTCTATCATCGGTTCATTCGGGAAGGAAAAGGTAACTCTACGGATCCTACAATCCAATATGGCATAGCATGAATGAAGCCAATCCATCCCTAAGATAGCATCAAATTCAACCATGTCCAACTCTATAAGGTCTGCCACCGTATCCCGACTACCAACAGTCACCACACAACCCCTATATACCCTTCTAGCAACAACAGAATCCCCCACCGGGGTAGAAACAGAAAAGGGTTCAGAAATCACACTGGGCTCAAACCCGAAACCAACAGCCATATAAGGGGTCACATAGGATAAGATAGATCCGGGATCAAGTAACACACAGACATCACGGGAAAAGATTTGTAATGTACCGATAACAACATCTGGGGAAGCTTCCGCCTCCTGGCGGTTGGTCAAGGCATATAACCGGTTGCGACTGTTCCCGGCAGCTGATGTGGCGCCCTTCTGAGACGGGGGTGGTGCTGTGGAATTGCCCTGAAACTTTGCACCACCAGCACTCCTCCTAGCAGATGGACAGTCCCTCTGAAAGTGGCCTGACTGACCACATGAATAACATACAAGTGTGCCCAACTGACATTTCCCCGGATGATTCCTACCACAATTTTCACATCGCGGCTAAGTGCGATGCTGCTGAGCCACACTACCCTGCGACTGAGTATCTGGTGCTCTAGATCCATGAGGAGTCTAAAAGCTCTAAGTCTGTCTGTCTGCAGGGGGTTTGGGCGTTGGGGTGCTGGTTGATGACTGTGTATTATTCCAAAACCTCGTCTTCTTCGACCACCTATTTCCCCAGTTACCACTCTGCGGCTGACTCTGGTGCTGGTCCGCAGATTTGACTCTCTTGGCCTGTCTGTTCTTCTCTCTAGATTCAGCGATCTTTCTTTTCTTCTCTTCCACCTGCTGCATGTGGACTGCCAGTCTAGCAAACTCTAACTCCCTATTTAACATTGCCCCCTGGCACTCAAGTACCAGGTTATCAGCAAGGCCAGATGCAAATTTTCTCATCCGGGCTCTCATATTGCTAGTCAATTCTGGTGCATAGCGGGCTAGTTGATTAAACTTCAAAGTATACTCCTGTAAACTCATACTGCCCTGCTTCAGATTCATGAACTCTTCTGCTTTGGCCTCCGTCAACTCCAGAGGAAAGAATCTGTCAAGGAAAGCTTCTACAAACTCACCCCAAACTGTAGGCTCAGCACTCTCACCTTTTGCATCTTCCCAGTCTGCATATCACTGATTTGCAACATCCTTAAGCTGATAAGTTGCCAATTCCACTCCTTCAATCTCATCTACATGCATTACCTTAAAGATCTTCTCTATCTCATCCACGAACTCCTGTGGATCTTCCTCCACCTTTGTACCAGTGAACTTAGGTGGATTCATCTTCATGAAATGCCCGACTCTAGTAGCCTCAGACGTAACGGATACAGACCCAACATCTTTCGATCGTGGAGCCTGGTTAGCTACCAGCTGTGTCAGCATATGGATCGACCGTCTGAACTCTGCATTTGAGATATCTCTCTGAGCAGTTGGTGGACGGTTGACATTAGTCCGCGGAGCCCGAGGTGGACTGGTTGGGACTGAAGGGACACCCAGAGTAGGGACAGGTTCTGGCGTGGAAGCTCTATTACGGGTCCACATCCCATGGGTGGGATGGACCACATCTGCCTGAGCACTCTGATCGATGTTGTGACAGGGAGGCATAGTCGTGTTTCTGAAATACAAGAGATCATTGATTAGGGGATAGCTTAGACTCTGAAGCACGAACTAAATCACAAAGAAGGGAAACATTCCTAAACGCCTAGTAGCCTCCTGTTTATAAGTGTGGCGCACTACACACCCATAAACAGAACTCTACTCGACGCAATTTTGCAGACACCCTGGGACCATGAACCGTGCTTTGATACCATGTTTCTCACGACCCGAGCCTAGGCCCTAGCCGTGACGAGCATCCCGAACCATGAAGGCCCGGAACACCCATTCTCTATCTGGTTATCATGCACAACATTCCTAATCATAATAAAATGTGGAATTGAAACTGAGTACGAAATACATGGTCAAGTTCTGCAACATTTCTGGATAATACTATCTGACATCAGTCTGCGAAATCTCTACTAAGAACACAAACATCTGTCTGAAAAAAAACTGGGACAAGGCCCCCAGTAAACCGAAAACATAATAAATAAGATAATGTCTGACATAATTAGGCCTTCCGAATAATAGAAGGCTCACCACTGCGAGATCAAGACTGCAAATCCGAGAATGTCTACTGAGTAGCTGGATCCCTAGATTGTGCCTCAGGACTTGGAAGAGGAGGGGGTCAGCACAAAACTACTGGCACGCGAAGCTTCGCAATCCAAAAATAGTATAATGGAACATACATACATATATATATATTAAGTGAAAGCAATTTTTCATCAAGACATCATGTATAAAACTGTTTTCGAAAAATACATGGGCAGTTTCTGAAAACATATAACCCGCCTGTTCATTTCAAATCAAGATCTGTGTTTTACTTCTGAGTTAGGTGGTATTCCCCTACAAGTCTGATATTCCATGGGCTGTATGGAATCCGCCGTTGACTCGGCGGGGAAGCCCCCAACCCAAGTGTGCCGCAAGGGTTGGAGTGTATGAGTCTGATATGCCACAGGACATTTAAGTCAGCACATAATAGTATACCCGGGTCGGCAAACCACGGTTTTAGGCAATGAGTCGCTTGAACTCAAGCCCTCTTTGGGGAACCACCTAACATCTCTGTATGCCCATTTTTAACCTTTTCTGTACATGCAACATTCTGAATGTCTAACATCATGAAAGTCCAAAATGTCTGTTAGTCTGAGTCTGATATGGCGTTAGTCTGAATTGGTATCGTCATACCAAGACATTTCAAGTCATGATTTTTCTGAGCCATAATGTATTAAGCAAGAGCTTTCATTCAAAACATAGTTTAGACCACCAAAACATGCAACTGATGTAAAGGATTTCATATTCCGAAACTTAAAGTTCAATTCATGCAGAAATTTCATCAAACACCTGGTGGTCAAATGTCTTTAGCAAGTTCATGTATTCAAAATTGAAGCACTTTCATTCATATATGTATATAAACTGTCAAATCGCTTTGGAGATGGTCAAAAGACCAAAACAATGATGTTAAACATCTTATACATAAATATATATACATAATTTAAAACCCCATTCTAAAACATGATTTTTTTCTATGCCCATGAGAATTTAGGAAAAGTCCCGCGTACCTTGTTCTCCATGAATTTTGGGTTTCTATCGAAGCCTACGTCGAGAGGATTCCAAATTTGTAATTTGTTTCACGAACCCGCGGTTAAATATTGAGTTGCTTGGGTTTTAATGTTGAAACCCTAGGGAGAGTTCTTGAGCAAATTTGAAGAATATAATGATATTTTGGCTCTTTAGGGATTTAATCCTGTGTATAAGTTGATAGGAGAATGATTATTTATGGAAATGCCATTAAAATCTGGATGGACTGAATATTTTGGCCGGGCGCAATCCAGCAGGCGGCGCGGGCTAATCGCGCGCTGCCACTGGATCAAAATCCAAACGAGGCCTTAGGCTCGTCCAAAAATTCTGAATTTTTCTTCGAGACGTACTACAACCTTTCCCCATTGTAACGCAACAAAAAAATCCAAAAATAAAGGTCGGGAAGGTCGAGAAGTTGTATCCCGAAGGTTGCCAACTAAGAATGAGTCTAAGTCATTTCAACACTTAGAAGAATTTAAAACTTAAGTCTAAAGCTCAGAAATTACAGTCTAATACATTCATGACTTTTACGGGGCATTACAGAAGGTCTAAGTACGATCGGGAATCTGAGTGTCTGAACCTATGATATAAGACATTATAGCGCAAGAAATGAGTATACAATAAGTACTTTGAATATACTAGTATGCTAAATGAGGTTAGGCTAATATGCATGGTTTCATGTACTTGATTAATAACTGACTAAATTTATAGCATGAGGTACTGAGTAAGAATGCATGTAAACTGTAAAGACTGCGAATGCATGACCAAGCATAAAACAAGTTCTGAAATAGTCTATAAACTGAAATACTGGTAACTTAATAACTTTTATTGTATGATTCGGTCAAGCAAGCCTGAAACTGAATACTGAACTGGATACTGAACTTAAACAGTGGGATCTAGCTATAACCGACATGCCCTAATATACTATCAGGGTCCAAACTGTAACCCCAGCTGGAAGGGTGTTAGTATCGTGCCATGGGTACTAACAATGTTACGTGGATCCACTAATATGATATCCCAAAGGACGAGGGTTTCATGCCTATCTGACGGGGGACCTCTCAAATATATGGTGGTGTTGTAGGTATGGAACCTAGGGTCTTCTACTAATATCTCATGCCAAATGACGGGGGAGACAAGTGCATCTTGCCTAATGATAGGGGAGATGCCATCCCTATGTTCACTCGGTGCTAAGTCTTACTCCCAACTAGAAGACACTGATTTCTGGACTAATGTAAGTTTGACTATTTATGACAACTGACCAAACTGTTAGTGTTGATGGTTTATCTGAAACCATTCTGAAAGTACTAAAAACTATATAACCAACTAAAGTTTGGGTATTTAAAACCCTAGGAATTGATAGCAATAACAATAGAATCATAGTAAAACTTTGAGGACATGACATGTAAGCACTTATTCAAAACTCATTCTTATAGGCATTTCGTCAAACACTTATAATTTATGGCTTAAGCTAAGCATGGAAATAGTTTTAAAAACTTGTAGTAATAGTATAATTTCAATACTAACATCATCATTCAAATATGTGGGGTTCAATAACGACAACAATACATGTAAAAGATGGTATAAATCGAAATTCATGGGAATTCATGGTTACAATCTTAATAACATGTAAAAACCATAGATTTGAATTTGAAATCAGGTTCTTGGATTCCATGGGTGGAAAAATGGGCCCATGGATGAACATTCAACATACATTGCTTGAAGAATTCATGAAGTTCTTGGTGGTTGAGAATTAACCTTGAATGTTGAAGAGCTAGGATTTGTTCTTGAGAGGGAATGCTTTCAACTGGGGAAATTTTGAGAATAAAATAGTAACTTATGCTTTTGAGACTCTAAATCCCGTGTTTTAGATTAGTTGGGTGAAGGGAAAGAACTAAAATGCCCTTGTAAAAATGTGACTTAAAGATGAAAATACACAGGGCATGATGGAGCGCGTGTCACGGGCTCCAGTCCTCCAAAATGGACCGCACATCACAGGCTCCCCCCCTAAGGGGTGAAATGGAGGGCGCGTCACGGGCTAATCGTGCGCTGCCTCTGTTTTTGGCGTCTAAACTCGTCCTTACGCTGGTTCATAAATTTCATAACTCACTCGGGAAGTACTATTAACTTCCCCGAGCATGAATCAACTTTAAACTCAACTTTTCAATATTGGGAAGATCAAAAATAAATACATAAAATTAAGGGCTTTAGAAATAATAAGTCTTAACACTTAGTGAAATATTCTAAGTCTTTGACCCCTTTAACATGCAAGAGTGAGCTGAAATAAGCTAGGATTATGGGGTCTTACAATATCTCCCCCTTAGGAACATTTGTCTTCGAATGAGACTGATTAAGTTGGGAAATACTGAGGTTACATGCTGAGTATGCTTAATTGAAGACATGATTATATGACTGAGTCTGAAACATGGTAACTGACTGAACTGATTCATGAATGCATGCAATCACATGAAGATGAGCATATGGCTGAGACTGAGAATCGAAAGGAGGTAATATAAGATAAATCATTTCCTTGAGCTGAGTTTGGGTTTTTGGATAAGAGTTGAGGATACTTGGTATGTATGTTTGCTTCTGCTTCCCAAGTAGCTCCCTGAACGGACTGATTCCTCCAAATAACGTTAACCAAGGGAACTTTCCTTAGTCTGTGAATTTGGAGATCTAAGATTTTAACTTGGAGTTCTTCGTAAGAAAGGTCATTCTGAATATCTAATCTTTCTAAAGTAACAATGACAACTGGATCACCAATACACTTCTTTAATAAAGAGACATGGCATACTAGATGGAATGATGCCAACTCTGTAGGCAACTCAAGTTTGTAAGCTACCGTTCCAAAATGACTCAAGATCCTGAAAAGGCCTACATATCGAGGATTGATCTTCCCATTTTAGCCAAACCTCTTCATTCCCTTCATGGGGGATATTTTTAAATACACAAAATCACCATTCTCAAATTTGAGGTCTCTCTTTCTCATATTTGTATAGGATTTCTGTCGGCTTTGGGCTGTCTTAAACCTTTCTCTGATTAGCTGAATCTTCTCCAATGTATCAAATACTAAATTTGGCCCTATCAATGTGGTCTCACCTACGTCAAACCACCTGATAGGAGATCTACACCTTCTTCCATAAAGATCCTCAAAAGGAGCCATCTGAATATTAGAATAATAACTGTTATTGTAGGCACACTCAAGCAATGGAAAGTGATCATCCCAACTGCCCTTAAAGTTGATAACACAAGTTATCAACATGTCCTCTAAGGTCTGTATGGTCCTCTCTACCTGACCATCTGTTTGAGAGTGAAAGAATGTACTGAGATGAACTTGGGTACCATGACCCTTCTGAAAAGCTCTCTAAAATTGAGAGGTAAACTGAGTACCCCTATCTAAAATGATGTACAATGGGACTCCGTGCAACCTAACCAACTCTATAATATAGAGCTTGGCATAGTCCTCGGCTGAATAAGAGGTATAGACAGGAAAGAAATGAGTTGATTTGGACATTCTATCTACAATAAGCCAAATTAAATCATGTTGGTTACAGGAATGAGGAAACCGTATCACGAAATCCATGTTCACCTCTTCCCACTTCCAAATGGGAATACTGAACTCCTACATAGAACCATTAGGCTTTGGGTGCTCGAACTTGACCTGCTGAAAATTAGAGTGTTTAGCTACAAATTCTGCAATGTCCCTCTTCATCCCATTCCACCAATAGATCTCTCGCTATTCGCGGTAAATCTTAGTGGCCCTTGGATGAATAAAGTAACACGCACCATATGCTTATGAACAAATTCGTTGCCTCAGGTCATCTACATATGGCATACATAGTCTACCCTGGCAACGCAAGACACTGTCTCCCCCTTAGGAGAAAACCTCTACTTTCTGATCTCTGACTGACTCTTTCAACTTAACTAGACGAGGATCCCTATCTTGCTTTTCTTTTACTTCGGCAACCAAAGAAGATTTTGAACTGTTCTGGAACCATACACTACCCTCAGCTGATTCAACCAAGCGAACGCCTAATATAGATAGATGATGAACCTCCTAAACCAACTTCTTCTTATCACCCTCAACATGAGCCACAGTACCCATGAACAATCGACTAAGGGCATCTACCACTACATTAGCGCTGCCCGGAAGATACAGAATGTTTATATCATAATCTTTCAACAATTATAACCACCTTCTCTGATGAAGATTCAACTCTCTCTGTGAAAACACATATTGCAAACACTTGTGATCTATGAACATATCAACATGCACCCTATACAGATAATGCCTCCAAATTTTCAGGGGAAAAACAATAGCTGCAAACTCAAGATCATGGGATGAATAATTCTTTTCATGGGGCTTAAGCTGTCTAGAAGCATAGGCTAGGACCATACCCTTTTGCATCAAAACATAACCTAGACCAACTTTAAAAGCATCACAGTAAGCAACAAACCCACCTGAACCATCTGGCAAGGTCAAAACTGGAGCTGAGGTGAGTCAAGTCTTCAACTCCTAAAAACTCTTCTCAAAAGAATCTGACCACTGAAACTTGATTTTATTCTGAGTCAATCTGGACATGGGGGATGCAATAGACAAAAAACCATCAACAAACCATCTGTAATAGCCATACAAACCCAAGAAACTCCTGATATCTGACAGAGAAATAGGTCTGGGCAAGTTTCTCACCACTTTAGTCTTTTGAGGGTCAACTCTAATGCCATTACCGAAAATAATATAGCTAAGGAAAGCTAATGATCTTATCCAAAACTCACACTTACAGAATTTAGCAAACAATTGATGGGCTCTAAGAGTCTGCAATACATTTCCTAGATAGTTCGCATGATATTTTTCATTACGGGAAAAGACAAGGATGTCATAAATGAAAAGTATAACTAACATGTCCAAGTAATTCTTGAATACTTGGTTAATTATGTCCATGAAAGCTATTGAGTCATTAGTTAGACCAAAAAACTTGACTAGAAACTCGAAGTGACCATATCGAGTTCGGAAAGCTATTTTTGGAATGTCACATTCTCTGACTTGGAGATGATGATAGCCGAATTTGAGGTTTATCTTGGAGAAATAGCTGATTCCCTGAAGTTGGTCGAACAAGTCCTCGATTATGGAAAGTTGGTATTTATTCTTGATTGTGACTTTGTTCAACTGACGATAGTCTATGCACATTCTAAGAGAACTATCTTTCTTTTGCATGAATAGGACTGGTGCACCTCAAGGGGAATACTAGGCCTGATGAATCCCTTATCTAAGAGGTCCTTCAACTTTTCTTTCAACTCTTGAGTTCAAATGGAGCCATTTTGTATGGCAGAATAAAGATAGGCTGAGTATCTAGAAGAAGGTCTATTCTGAAGTCAAATTTTCTTTGGGGAGGAACTCTGGGAAAATCTTCAGGGAAACATCTAGAAATTTCCTTACTATTGAAACCCACTCAAGATTGGGGGTCTCTGAACTAGAGTCTTTCACTTAAACAAAATGGTAAGCACACCCCTGGGATATCATTTGTCTCTCTCTAAGGTACGATATAAACTGACCCCTATGTACTTTAGTAATACCTTTCCATTTAAGGACTGGTTCATTTGGAAATGAAAAATGAAAAATTCTATTTCTACAATCAACTTAAGCATAGGACAAATGGAGCCAATCCATGCCAAGAGTGACGTCAAAATCTGTCATCTCAAATTCTACAAGGTCTACTGAAGTAACTTTCTGAGAAACTATAACTGGATAGTTTCTGTATATCTATCAGGCTATAATGGAGATGCCTACTGGGGTTGACACTAAATAGTGCTCTACTAAGGTTCCGGAATTGACCCCAAAGTTGAATGCTATGTAAGGGCACTACAAGAAAAACAACCTTTAGGGAAGGGAAATCTGGTCCCTAAAAGTTCAATTCTGGTCACAAATGACTTTTAAGGATGGGAAAATGTTGGTCGCGGCTTGTCCTAATAGCCTTGTTCGCTAAAGGTCAATTGATATGAGCTGCTCTAACTGGTCGTTAAATATCATTAGCGAAGGTGACATATCCATCCTCAAAAAAACCTGTAGAGACTGTATATATCATCCCAAATAGATCATTTTCATTTTTAAAAAGTAGTTATTTTGTGGTTGCTAAAACTTTTTTGCGAAGAGTAACTACCTTGTCCTAAATTACTCTATCTGGACGAGCAATTAACTCATCCTTGATTAATCTTTAGAGATGAGCAACTAACCCAGCCTTTAGAGACAAGCAACTAACTCGTCCTAAATTAATGTTTAGACCAAACAATATTATATTCGTATATCTAATTTACCACCAATGATACGTCCTAAAACCTTATATCATAAAAGTATATATTTCATTGTTAAATATAGAATTATTATTGAAAATTTCAAAGTATAATAAATATAATTTCAATATTTTCTAAACAAAAAAAACTTAACCAGTTAACATCCCGAGCTAGAATATTGTCAATAGTTTTAATATTTTTTAAACAAAAAAATATTAACATCCTGAGATAGAATATGATGTAAAGCTTTACGTAACACTCTTAGCAAAATAATAATAAGCTTGTCCATCTTCTAAACATGCATCTTCTCTTGTAAATTTAATCTTCAAAAATCTAGAAGAACAAAGTTTTGAAAAGTCAATCCTTAAGTTAAACAACCATGATAAAGGATTAGGCACAATAACATAACATGATAGAGTTGCATGACTTGCTAATGAAATCCTTGTTAGAGTGATAACGCTCAATCTACAGCTCTCGTGGGAGTGTAAAGCGGTCGTTAGCAAATATAGAACCCAACCTGGGTTCGGTGTCGATCCCACAGTGAATAGCTTGGCCAACAAGTAAGCAAAATTACTAAACTTTTGGTGCAAGTCTCGTAAAAGGGGGGATTGTAATGTGTAACGAAAACAATAAAGTAAAGGCTGAAAATAGCAAAGTAAAGAGAGAAAGATTGTTACGTAAGTTGTAAACAATGAGAATTGAAGCGTTGGGGTTATGTCCACCTTCTGAGGTATACGTCTCTATCGGCTATGAGTGTGTAGAGTCTTGACATGCAATTGCTTATAGAGAATTGTAGTCGATGGTAAATCCAAGCGTCTCTCGACCTGAACAAGGACTATTTCACTTTAACTCTCTCGAGCTTAAAGCGTGTCTAATGGTACGAATTCTCCAAGAGGTTAGTCCAGTTACGGCACTAGCTTTTTAATAGGAAAGGGTGTCCTACTACCTTGACATTATCTCTTTTCCAGACAAATAACCTTTCTCTCAAACAAGTTAAATGTTAGACTGGCGTTATTCTATGCGTCTGCAGCCACAAGAATTTGCATTAAGATGAAGAGAATAATGATATAAGCAATATACGTGTCTCAAACTCACAAACTCACAGCAATAGATAGTATCTCATTCGGCTTCCATAACCCCAACAGAGAGTTTTAGTTACCCATGAATGCGAAGGAGATCACGATTTGCATTGTTATTGTTGAGTAATGGCGTGTGGATTAGGTGATAGGCGTGTAGCGTGATTCCTTAGCAAGTAACGATTCTCTTGTTGTGGAATTTAAGAATAGAATTAATGGAAAGATTATAAGAGTTGTAATTGAGAAGTAGAATGTGTCTCTCCACTAAGGGAGGACTTGTCTCTCCACTAAGGGAGGACTTAATTTAAAAATCTCTAGCATGATAGGGTATTTATAATACTCCTATCCTACTCCTACTATGCTAATGAAATAAATAACCAAATCCTACTAAACTAAGGAAATACTTAACCCATTTGTACTAGGTTAATGTAACATTCTCCTAATCTAAATAAACTAATGAAATACATAACCCAATTGTACTAGGTTAATGTATCATTGTCAAAATCCAGCTTTATATCTGTAAGTCCCCAAAGTCTTCAGAAATGCTGTTTTAGCTCGGGACAGATTTTCCATGCAGCAGTTTTGGTCCTTAGGCGTGTAGACTTCCTTCCCTTCCTTTGTGAGCTTTTTTTTGCGTCAAGTAAGCCATAAAATGCTGTATTTTGCATCATTTATACCTGAAACTTTCCTAATCATGTTCGTTAGCTCATTTACAGGAAAAAGGACTAAAAGTGCATGAAATATATAATTTGTTCTCAAAACTAGGCTAAAATATGGGCAAAATATATTGATATAGGCGTGTAAATTCGCCTATCATCAACACCCCACACTTGCACCTTTGTTCGTCCTCGAACAAAATATCATGTCCTTCTAAGCATCAACTTAGGGTTTTTACAGCAACAACACAAAACATTCTTCAAGACAAGCACTAAAATTATCAACAAAGAGTAGCTTCCCGATTATAAGTAGAAACAGTTTAACCTCTAGCGTAGACTAGTGATGGTGATCAACTCGCATGCAAACGTTAAGGTACATAGAATCATATACAACTATCCAAAGCTCATCAACCATGTGTGTCTCACAATATAGTACCCATAATTACTCACAAATATAACATATTTTTCAAACATGGGTATCAAAATGTCCTTGCTCTCACTCTCACAAAGAATTCATATGTAGCAACTGATGACCATAGGCTTGCCCTTAATGTAGTACTCTACTAAATGTCAGAATGCTAAGCTTAGGATCAAGTAGGTCTTTTGATGGTTGTAATGTAGGCTAAGGGACGGGTAGGATCAGCTATTTTGGCCAGAAATAGTGACTAAGTTCCTAAGCACTTTAATACATCACATTGTATCATTGACACTTTTTTCTTTCAACCTTTCTTTATTTTATTCTTCCACCCTTGTTCTCATTTTTTGTTTTTCAATTTTAAGCACAACTCACTTTTCAGCTTTCTTTTCCTTTTTCTTTTCATAACATACCTCTTATGATAGCACTTTTTTTTTCATAACACATTCAAGCACCATTACAATTTAAAGCATCATACTCACCCAATTTCCTCTTATGTTGTCACATGACTTTTTCACTTTAAAGCACTTAGGAATTTGGATCAAATTACGGTCTTGAAAAAAATGGATTAGGCTTACATACAAGGTTGTCAAAGAAATAGGCTAAAGGCTCAAAAGGGTTTAACTAGGATGATGTCCATGGGTAGGTAAAACAAAGGTAAACATGTATAGGTTGCCAAAGAAATGCCTAAATCATCTCCTAAACTTACACTCCTTATTTTCGCTTTGCATACATACCAGGCAAGTTCTAGCATCAGCCACAAACATAGAATATACTGTTACCTCACACACACAAGGCACATGGTTGACTTGATTGGAAGTAATATAGACTCTCGACCCAACAAGTGAAATAATTGAACCACTCAATATCACATAATGAGTCACAACTAGAGCCTAAACGTCTCAATAGTCATAATTGTAGCACATACTCTTGTTTTAATCTCATGCTGCCTATTAGAATTATTTCATGCGAAGCTAAAAAAAATTTACTACTAAAAAAACTAAGCAAACAAATATGAATAAATGCAAATGCGGATCGAGAAGTATAGCATGCAAATACCATCACCCCACACTTAGACGGGGCACACTGTCCTCAGTGGAAAATAAATAAGAAGAACTTGGTTAGTCAGACTCATTCTCTATGTCTGGGGTCATACCCCTTGCATCGAAATCATCATCAGAGTCATCATCCTTAGAAGTTCCTCATAAGTATCCCACTTAATTCCAAGAGTGAGTTGAGGTGTTTGCATCAAGGAGGGTTCTCCTTGCTCTCTTTGGCCTCTTTTCTTGCCTTTTTGTGAAGTGGTAGTCTTTTCTTTGCCTTGTCTTGCTTTGGGTGCCATTGTACCTGAGACTAGAAATAGTTTTAATGGTAGCACAATCTCAATGGTTACAATCTATACACAAGCAGTAGGGGTACCACCCCACACTTAGTTTTGTTGATACAAATCAGTGAAGTGAAAGTGGTCGATTACTTAGACTTCATCGACATACGTTTTAGGATTATATTCTGACAAGAAACTCAGCAATGCATCACTTACTTGCAGCCATTGGACTACTTTCATGGTAGATATAACAACACTACTATATAGGGGTAACCACATGGTATAGTTTCTATCAATAAACTCAACCTCCTATGTCGGTAGGTAGTTATAAGTCTTATTCCGATGAACGGGATATTCTAACATGTAAGTATTCAAGTGACAAGATTATGAAATGTTCATTACTATAGCAATTCCGCAAGTAGTATAACAATGCATCAAAATCAAATTCAAGTCGGAAATAAGTTAAGAGCATCCTAACGTACATGTTCACTCACTTGGTTTTGTATCAACAATTCAAACACGTTCACATCACCAATACTTTTTCAAGATTTAGCAATTTATAATAGGTGTAGTAAAGTAGTACTTACAAAATTTAAATGAAGAACAAAGTAGTACTTACTTGGTTGAAGCCTTTGGATGATGTTCTTGTGAAGAAAAAGAGCAAAAGGAAACTTTTTGATAGGATTTGGAGACTATAGGTGGTGCATGAGCTAGGTTTCCAATGTGTTTTTGGTTCAAGATTAAGTCTCATATTTGTAAGAAAAGGTTGGGTTGAGTTTTGACCCATTAAAATCGGATTTGGAGACCAAAAGTGACCATAGGCGGTGCCTAATGCTTTGCCTAGTTGAGCAGAATGCCATAGCATATGCCATTCATTTATTTAAGAATGCCATACACTATGCCATGCATTTATTTAAGAATGTCATACACTATGCGGCGCATTGTCTATGGCATTTAGAGACATATGCGCCGCATAGTCTATGGCATATGAGATCCTGAGACCTAATGCTATAGCATAGGCGGCGCATAGTCAAAAGGACACTTAGTAATGGGCGGCGCATAGTGTATAGCACACTAGATTCCGAGACCTTAGGCTATAGGATAGGTTTTTCATTGTTCGTGGCCTAGTTTTACCTAGTCCTAGCCTTCCTCGATGCCTATTTAAGCATGAGTAATGCTCAATCCATACCCTTATGCATCCTTATACCTAACTTACCACCTTTACCATTCAATACATCCAAATCGTCATTTGAAACCAATCTCCTCGTTGAATACCTCTTGCACCTATATTTGCTCAAAACAATAAAAACGATTAGTACGATGGGTTGCCTCCCACCAAGCGCCTTAGTTTTGGTCGTGGCACGACTCTTATTTTTGGATTTTCATTAATTAAAAACAAGACAAGTACTAGAATGAAAGAAAACGATAAACGATAAATGAAAAACGATAAACAATGGGTTGCCTCCCATCTAGCGCCTTATTTATTGTTGTGGCACGACATGGTTACCTCGAGTACTCAGACTTCGTCGAGGTAAATGGTGGATCATTTTTTAAAAGGATTTAGACGGCAATGAGGCTTACCTGTGGGCATGCGATCTTCTTCGAGATGGCTCCTATGTTTCTCCGGAGAGTCACCAATTATATCATCAATAGTCCAACCCATAGCTCTCTTATACCTCATCAGAGCAGAGATGAGAGCCTCCACGTGCTGTTCACTTAAATCATCCACCACACTTATCGGAAGTATACTTCCACTTTCCAAGAACACATACCTTAGATAATCGGGAAGCTCTTGCGATTCTAGCATTGGTGGCTCGTCAATGGGAGTCTTCGCTGTTGGTTGATTCTTGAGATCACAATCTGGTTGCTTTGGAGTATAAGGCTCTATTTCTGTTAGAGCACTCATAAGTTCTTCATAACCTTCATTATCTTCATGCTCAACTTTCAGTGGCACAGCAGACAATGGCTCAACAGTAGGCTATTTCTCTATAGATAATTCTTTCGTATCCTCATGATGAACATATAACTCATTTATATCGCTGGGCTGCTTCATTGTTTTGCATATATCAAACCGTACCACTTCGTCATTAATTCAAAACAAAAGCTCATTATCTTTCATGTCAATAAGCACACTTCCAGTTGTAAGGAAGGGACGTCCCAAGATGATGGGAACTTCAGAATCCTCCTTACAATCCAGAATAACGAAGACTGCAGGAAAGATGAATGAAGAAACCTTCACCAACACATCATTCAAGATACCCACAGGTCGTTTTACCGACCTATCAGCCATCACGAGCCTCATATTGGTTGGTGTAGGGTCTTCCAACCCCAACTTTCTGTAGATAGATAGTGGCATCAAATTGATGCTAGCTCCCAAATCACACAAGGCCTTAGCAAAATCCAATGATCCAATTGTGCAAGGAATAGTGAAAGCTCCAGGATCTGCCTTCTTTTGAACTAGCGATCTTGTAGCGATTGCACTACAATGATGAACATTATCCGCCAACTCATAACTTGCTGCCCGCTTCTTTGTCAAGAGATCCTTCATAAATTTTGCATACCCAGACATTTGTTCAAGTGCCTCCACCAATGGAACATTAATGGTGAGCTGCTTTAACATATTCATGAATTTGCTGAACTTTGTGTCATCCGCCACCTTCTTCAATCTTTGGGAAAAAGGTGGTGGTGGGTATGGAAGTGTTCTCTCCACGGTTTTTTTCTCCTCTTGCTTCTGTTTTTCCACTTTTTCAGGCTGCACGTCACTAGGTGAAACGTCCCTGACGTTGGGAGTAGTTGTTGCGGCTTCTTCTCCTTTTGTAACATCACTAGGTGTAATGTCCATGTCCGCAACTTCGTCAACCACTTGCTTGCCTTTTGCTGAAGTTTCCAGCACCTTACCACTTCTGGTAGTGATGGCCATGCATGACCCATCATTCTTTGGGTTTTGCACAGTATCGCTTGGTAAGGTGCCAGCCTTTCTTTGATTGAATGCTGCTGAAAGTTGGCTCAATTGCTGCTCTATTTGCCTGATAGAAGTGGAATGATAATCAACTAGTAGCTTCATGGACGTTTCCACAGGGAATAGCTTGGCCAACAAGTAAGCAAAATTACTAAACTTTTGGTGCAAGTCTCGTAAAAGGGGGGATTGTAATGTGTAACGAAAACAATAAAGTAAAGGCTGAAAATAGCAAAGTAAAGAGAGAAAGATTGTTACGTAAGTTGTAAACAATGAGAATTGAAGCGTTGGGGTTATGTCCACCTTCTGAGGTATACGTCTCTATCGGCTATGAGTGTGTAGAGTCTTGACATGCAATTGCTTATAGAGAATTGTAGTCGATGGTAAATCCAAGCGTCTCTCGACCTGAACAAGGACTATTTCACTTTAACTCTCTCGAGCTTAAAGCGTGTCTAATGGTACGAATTCTCCAAGAGGTTAGTCCAGTTATGGCACTAGCTTTTTAATAGGAAAGGGTGTCCTACTACCTTGACATTATCTCTTTTCCAGACAAATAACCTTTCTCTCGAACAAGTTAAATGTTAGACTGGCGTTATTCTATGCGTCTGCAGCCACAAGAATTTGCATTAAGATGAAGAGAATAATGATATAAGCAATATACGTGTCTCGAACTCACAAACTCACAGCAATAGATAGTATCTCATTCGGCTTCCATAACCCCAACAGAGAGTTTTAGTTACCCATGAATGCGAAGGAGATCACGATTTGCATTGTTATTGTTGAGTAATGGTGTGTGGATTAGGTGATAGGCGTGTGGCATGATTCCTTAGCAAGTAACGATTCTCTTGTTGTGGAATTTAAGAATAGAATTAATGGAAAGATTAGAAGAGTTGTAATTGAGGAGTAGAATGTGTCTCTCCACTAAGGGAGGACTTGCCTCTCCATTAAGGGAGGACTTAATTTAAAAATCTCTAGCATGATAGGGTATTTATAATACTCCTATCCTACTCCTATTATGCTAATGAAATAAATAACCAAATCCTACTAAACTAAGGAAATACTTAACCCATTTGTACTAGGTTAATGTAACATTCTCCTAATCCAAATAAACTAATGAAATACATAACCCAATTGTACTAGGTTAATGTATCATTGTCAAAATCCAACTTTGTATCTGTAAGTCCCCACAGTCTTCAGAAATGCTGTTTTAGCCCAGGACAGATTTTCCATGCAGCAGTTTTGGTCCTTAGGCGTGTAGACTTCCTTCCCTTCCTTTGTGAGCTTTCTTTTGCATCAAGTAAGCCATAAAATGCTGTATTTTGCATCATTTATACCTGAAACTTTCCTAATCATGCTCGTTAGCTCATTTACAGGAAAAAGGACTAAAAGTGCATGAAATATATAATTTGTTCTCAAAACTAGGCTAAAATATGGGCAAAATATATTGATATAGGCATGTAAATTCGCCCATCATCATAGAGTAATTAAAGGTATTCAATACAGAGGTGAGAAATGATACAATAATTGGCTGTTTGGAAACCATAGATGTAATGGCAGTAAGAAGTGTGAAAACAAAGTGTTGCACAACATTTTGACTTGTTCAACTAACATTTCAAAATCCTGCACCCTATGTTATTGATGATTTCTGCAAGGATGCAGAACAAAACTATCAGAATACATATTTTACTTATGCAGGTGTTTGAATTGGCTTTCTGGATATTAGGAGGTTTGGCGAGTGATAAACAAAATTTTTCCACATAGCTATCCAGAGACAACAACAACAACATGCCCAGTGTATTCCCTCGATACCACTATCTCAAGATGAAGTAGAGAGGTTGTTTCTAATAGACCCCCGACATTTTCTACGATCTATAGATTGAAAACCATCTTAACTGTTTGGCTGGGGATATTGGAAGAAAACGATTGAAAGATTCTATTCAATTTGATACATGTGGAATAAAGTGGGAAATTAGAGCTTTAATTTTTGTGAAGTCCTTGCTCACTCAGGAAGGGAAAAGCAATAGTGATTGGCATCCACTATTGCAGCAATTTGGTTTTAGAATTTAACAAGATGTGGAAGTGAAGTTTGCAAGGTACTTCAAATATCTGAAGAACAGTGTGAGCTGTCAATAGGCATATCTGGTGACTTTGAACTTGTTGTGAGTGACTTAACTCACTAAGGCACATCACAACGTTAATAGGCATAGAAGGATCTCAAATGATACAGGTTTTCTATGGATCATCCAGTAAATTAGTTACACCACATATATTTTCCTTTTTATAATGTAAACTAAATCTGTCCAGAGACATGTTTGACTAGAGAGAAATTGAAGCAGTAAATATTATTCTAGAAAAAGTGAAAGCAGTTTGTTATTATATAGAGATGTCAGACTACAGATTAACTTAAGATACAATGGAAGATTTCCACCAAATAAAGAAGGACATGTAGCTAAATAACATTAGGTAGAAAATATAGAATGCAATCAAATATTGGAACTCGAATTTTAGAAATGAAAGATGGCTCTACTGTCTAGATGTGTAGACATACAACAATCAACAGTCTACTCTTGTTACTCACAGCATCAATTGTACATCCTATTTTCAGTCATATATCTTCTTTGTTAAAAAAATACACTATGTCAAGAAGCTCATTTACTTAAAATCCAAGTATCACCAAGAAATACTCAAGACCCCCACACCCCAATCCTCATACTCAAGTCCACTTATAACAATGTTATACATGAAAATAAAGGTAAATGCAGCCTAACATAATCTCCAACTAAGTTCAAGGTATAATCTAACAAAATGTAGTTAAATAATAAGCAAGTAAAATAAGTACTTACTTGGACAGTAAAATAAGCTAGTGTCATTCAGTTGAAATGGGTGAGGTCGTATGAGGGATATGTGATTGTTGAGCAACAAAAAATTCTTGCTTTTTCTTATTTTTTTCCATCTCATCTTCTAAGGTTGACAAACGATCATTCAATGACTTGTTTTCCTCAATCAAGGAGCTATTGTCCTCTCGAGTTGAATGTAGAGCGAACAGTAATTTAATCTTTGAAGAAGTGCCCCCTTTCATATCTTTCACCTTTACTCCACCGCCAAAGCAAACTACATGACTATGATTTTGAGGTCCTCAACATTTTTCTACAATCTCTATGGTAGGTAGAGATGGCTCAACTTTCACTATTTCTTTGATCTAAGCCTAAAATATATAAAAGGACATTTTCAATTAGAACCCATAATAACTTTAAGTAATTTACAAATTAAATTTACCAAACGCACATGTTATTCAATTGCTTCAGGTTCAACAAGATTGTTACTTTTCTTATGAGTCTCATAGAAAATAGTCCCCAAATCAAGAGGATTACCATCTTTCCCGCCCTTTACACCAAGGACAACATGTCAAATAATACCTCATAAGTATTTTCTTTTGGAAATAATTTTTTATACTACTTGCTAATACATTATCTCTCGAATAGTCTTGCTACCAATATGATGAAGCATTGTCAAATTACCTCAGTTTTCTGTATTCCTTCTACTTCTTGCCTGTATTATTCTTAAACAATAACACTAGTATCTATTCAAATGCAAATTTTGAAATTGCATCAACAAAAAAAGTTTATAGGGAAGAACTAGCAGGTAATATAGAGCAGCATAAACAGAGCCATTGATTTTTTTAGAAAAAAAAAAGCCAATCCATACACAATTGTAAAGAAAATAATATAGTGCAACGAAATGGAATACCTAAAAACTTTTGAAAGAAAAATGTTCCTTAACTAACCATTCCCAGTCCTTCTTCTCTACTCTCTCTGGTTTACACTTAAGAGCATGTATCATTGGCTTATTTTTCACATACTTACTATGCAAGTGTCCTCTCCATTTGTTCAACAACTCATTCATCCATCAAAAATATGATCACGATGATCATTTATGTCATCACTATCAAATTTATCCTATAATCAATACACAACATCAGATAGAACAAAACAAAAAAAGGTCCAAATACCCATTCATACTATTGACTACATTTGTTACCTCAATAGTTGCACATATGTGATCTAACTTTTATTTCTTAATATCACTCCAGGATGATACAACCAATGGACACATGTTAATGTCATGAATTATTTTTCCCAAGTGTCCCAAAAACAAATTGCTATTTTTTCCAATCATTCAATTATTGTAAAAGGTTACTTTCATCTTCTAACCGACTTCAAGTGATGCAACTTCATTGTGCTTGTTGATCCCTCGAACTCTTTTTACCTTTTTAGGATTAGATGATCCTACAAATGCTTAATTTGGTAAGAACTATAATAATAAAATTCAATTCTATAAATTTAATAATACATAAAGTCTAAATACCATACCTATTTCAATAATTTATTTATTTTGGGGGGGTGGGGTTTCATAACTATATCAGTAGATGGGGGCAATGAAATATTGGTTTGCATATTCTCTATCCCAAGAATCAAAGGAATATTATCCATTGATGGCATTCCTTGATTAGATCCCACACTATTCTTAAAAAACCCTAACAAAGAGCACAAAATCTAGGTATTAGAACCCATATTATTCATAGAACCCCCTAACAAGGAGAAAATATTTGTATGATGTGATGAAAGCGGACAAATACTGAGTAAATTTGGAAAAACTTTTTAGGAACCCCTAAACTGAGTATGATATGATGCATATGGACAAATACTCAATAGATTTGGAAAACCATACTTTTTCAACCTCTTTGGTGCACTGCTTAACTCCATTAGTAGATGGAGGAAATGAAGTATGAACTTGCATATACGATTTCACATGAACCATGGAGTTCTTATGTATCATTCACATTCCTTGACTAGAAGACATGGTAATGTTTTTAAGTTCTTCTGGTCTCTTCCAAAAAGAACCTAGAGAAATCTAATCATATTACTAATACTTAAGTTATATATGCAATCAAAAAATCAACAGAATTGAAAAAAAAACTTTAAAAAACTTACTTGTTTCAGCCTCTTTGGTGCATTGCTTAACTTGATTAGTCAATGGAGAAAATGGATTATGAACTTACATATGCTCATTCTCACAAACCATAGAGTTCTTAAGTATCCTACCCATTCCTTGACTAGAAGACATGGTAAAATTTTTATGTCCTTCTGGTCCCTTCCCAATAGCACTTAGAGAAAGAAAATGATATTACTAATACATAAATTATATATGCAATCAAAAACTCAACAGACTTGAAAAAAAACTTTCTTGTTTCATCCTATTTTGTTCATTGATTAACTTGATTAGTTGATGGAGAAAATGGAATATGAAATTTCATATACTCGTTCTCACGAACCATGAAGTTCTTACGTATCGTTCCCATTCCTTGACTAGAATACATGGTAAAATTTTTAAGTCCTCTTTCTGGGCCCTACCCAATAGCACCTAGAGAAAGAAAATCATATTACTAATACTTAAATTATAAAATACAATCAAAAACTCAACAGACTTGAAAAAAATTACTTGTTTCAACCTCTTTTGTGAATTGCTTAACTTGATTAGTTGATGGAGAAAAAAGAGTATCAACTTGTATATACTCATTCTCAATAACCATAGAGTTCTTATGTATCATCATTCTTATTACTTGGAAAAAACATATGGTAGAGTTTGTAAGTCATCTTCCTCACCCTTTCACAATAGAGCCTTCCAAAACAAATATACAGTTGTATGAGCTTAACATTTTAAGTTTAATATGGCAGTTGTAAAAGGTTCTCCAATGAATTTAATACATATGTTTGGTTGATTTACTTACACACATTTCTAAATGGTCACTTCAACAATCTAGAAGATAACAACCAGATGGTTAGGTCTGTGGCTATGTCCCAGTTCTAATCTAGTACTTTGTACCTACTATTTTCAATCCCTTTAATACTTTGGAAGTATTAATAATTTATCAATCACATGTAATCTTTGCCATGCTTTTTTTTAAAGGAGTCACTAGTAATGAATCTAAAATATGACAAGAAACAGAAAATATTCCTCTGCAAAACCTGAATTCTCTTTCTCTTTCCATTTTATTCATTGTCCTCTGCAAATTAGGTACCTTAATGGGCTCACTAGCAATACACAATAGTTACTGTTGATTAAGACTCAATTCTAAGAGCGACAATTTCATAATCTAGTGAACGAAGTTCATCATCATGAACAGAAGTAAACTTAACAACCTAGTTCGCAGGAATATACTCTAAGGTAGTGCATAATATGGTCAAAAGTTAGCTATGCCCAAGAAGCAAAATCATACATCTAAAATGGATATAAAGACTATTATTAAAGAGAACTATGCCCAAGCAGCATAAATCAAAGATAGCCTCTGGCTTCACTAGGAGGATAGTGAGGCATCTGTACTAGCAGCAAATGATTGATTTTACAATGCTTTCAAGACTGGAGATTTAAATTCTATGCAAGATATCTGGTCAAGGGGTGAAAATACATGCATTATAAACACTGGGTGAGTGGCCTATCTGACTATGATCTTGTTATCGGAAGCTGGGAGTTCGTCTGGACAGAATATAATTTCCCATTTGATATAGAGATCAGAGATGTCTGAGTTAACATTAGTGGTGATATCAGGTAAGTTACTTGCATCGAAATGGGCAAAACAAAGGGTACCAACTGGGGAAAACAGTTTGCTATAATGTGTTTGAGAAGGTTGATGGACAACGGTTCATATGTATACACCATGCCTCTTATATTGACCTATAAATTGTCAACATGAGCCATTTTAGAGGGAGTTAGAAATGTATATCATATAGGTCTAGAGCTTTCCCAGTTGGTGTATACAGATGATACAGTAATATAGTATAACTATTACATATAAGCCACTTTTTAGGTTTATGATGCAACCATAGGTGACATAACTATTACAACTAATAAAAAAATGATAAGAAGTAGATTATGTCAAGAAGTAGCAATTAAAATCTTCACAGAATATGGAAGGAATTTTATAGCATCTATTACATCTTTCACAAATAGACAATCCTCAATAGGAATTTGATTTGAAAAACTTACTTGTTTCTACTTCTTGTATGTATGTCTTAACCTCATTAGTAGACAGAGGTAATAAATTATTAACTAGCATACACCCATTTTCCCAAACCATGAAGTTCTTACGTATTGTTGTTCCCATTACTTGACTAGAACACATGGTAAAGTTTGTAAGTCTTTTTTCTGGTCCCTTTCCAATAGCACCTGGAGAAAGAAAATCATATTACTAACACTTGAGGAATTATATTTTGTAGCACAAGGAAGGACGGTGAAAAATAAGTTAGAAGGACAAGCTATTTTTGTTGACCAAAAATAAGCTATGATGTTTAATTCAAGTTATGTATGCAATTTAAAACTCTAATAAATTTGAAAAACCTTACTTGTTTCAAATTATTAGACGTATTGATTAACTAGATCATTAGGTTGATAAAATGAACTTAATGAACTCTTAGTTAGAGTTTTTCCTTTTGTTATCAAAGATCTAAGCCCTTGTCCCCATCCCTTTCCAATTGCACCAGGTGCGCAGAAACTATATCATATAGTACTCTTAATAGTTGATCCATCCACATTTTTAGTCTCCATAGTGAACCTACAAAGAGAGACAAAAGTAGAAATATAGTAAGAAAACTTGTTACCCAGTGAACTAAAGAATACAGTCAACGTAGTCTCTGTGCTTCACAAAAACTCAAAATCTATACAAACAGTATTATAAATTAAAATTTTAATGCTAAAAGAATAGAAGTTCTTAACAGTAAATAATTTATGAGATACTTCACCTCATCAGTTCTTTTATGTTTCTTTTTTTATGGACTTTCTAAATCATCTACAACATCTGAAGGACTTTCTAAGTCATCTACATCATCATCCATTTATTTCACAATCTCATAGGTATCATGAGGTTGAGTCTTCCTCACTACATGCCAGCCTTTGTTGGAATTATCATTAGCATAAAACACTTGAGATGCTTGATCCACTAAAACAAAAGGCTCATTTGTTTTCAAAAATCTACTCGGATTAACACTTACATAGTCATAATCATATCTTTTTATACCTTTTATTTATCATGCATATCAAACCAATTACACCGAAACAAAATCACTCTTCTATCTAGGAAAAATTGCAATTCAATCACATTTGTTAAAACTCCATAGTAATCAAACATCTCACTATCTTTATCATTCTGTCCAGCTACAACAACACCACAATTTTAAGTCCTTAAAGATCGATCATAATCTTCTGCATGAAATCTATATCCATTTACAATGTATTGAATATTTGGTAGGACCACGTGAAAGTGAGAGAAGATATTCCACGAGCTGACTACTATCTGCTTTATGCAATTGTACAACCTAAAAATAAGATTACATTTAATAATTTAGAATGAGTAATACAACATTAAGAAGTCAAACCTAATGTTTATGTGTTGCTCATATTACTCACCCTATTTTTAAACCATTTAATAAATTCTCAGTCCCATTCTGTATCTGACAAGTTTTGAGCAATATCCATATTTGCAAACTCTGTACAAAATTGAGGTTAACTATAAATAACATATAGAAACATTATTACCTTAAAGGAAATTGAAAAAACAAGATGACACAAAAGAACTCTCCATACTCGGTATATAGTAAGACTTCATCACAATTCTTCAATATATATATATATATATATATATATATATATATATATATATATATATATATATATATATATATATATATATATATATATATATATATATATATATGTGTGCTTGTTTCAATTTATTTTCTTCAAGCTCAGATAGATCTTTAGCTCCCAAAGTTTTTCCAGGTTGACAAAATATAGATAAACCTCTATTTTAATTCTTTAAACCACCATCATAATTTTGTTCAGGCCGATTGAATTTTGTTTCAATTCTATGCAGATACCTTGAACATAAGGTCATACATTCATTTGTAAGGTATCCCTCTACAATGGAACCTTCTAGACATGCCCTATTACTAATGAGATATTTCAAAAAATATAACCATTGCTCGATAGGATACATCCACCGATAATGAACAGGCCCAATGATCTTAGCTTCACCAGCTAAATGAATAGGAAAGTGAACTATGACATCAAAAAAAAGGAGGGAAAACCTTTTCTAACTTGCAAAGTGTAATGGGAATTTGCTCTTCAATATGTTTCAACTCATCAATCTTCAATTCCTTTTATCAAAGAAATCAAAAAAATAAAGATAACTCAATAAGAGGTTCACACACTTCTTTCGACAACATACCACAAAGTGTAAGAGGGAGTTTATACTGGAAAAGAACATGACAGTCATGACTTTTCAAACCAGATATCTTGTGTTCTTTCAAGTTCACACATTGAGAAATATTAGATGAAATCCATCCGGGATCTTAAAATTCTTCAAGAAAATACACAGTTTGTGTGTTTCTTTGGGAGACAATGTGTAGCATGCAGCTGGAATTTCTACTTAATTCTCTCTTTGGATAGGGTGCAATTCCGGCCTAATGTTTATTGCTTGCAAGTCTAACCGAGTTTTAATTGTATCTTTGGTCTTTCCTTTGACATTCATGAATTTCCCCAAAAAACTATCACATATATTTTTTCAATATGCATAACATCCAAATTATGTCGCAACAAGATATATTTCCAATAAGAAAGTTTAAAAAAGATAGTCTTCTTGTTCGAATTATCCTTTCGCTTTTCATGTGATAGCTTCCTCCTCTTCTTAGGATCCTTTGTCAATGGTTGGCATTCAACATCTTGCACTTGATTAAGTATCTCAATTCCATAATGCATTTTTGGTGGGTACCTTTGCTCTGTTGTACCATCAAATGACTTCTTGTCATTCCTTCATATATGACTCAAAGAAAGGTAATGTCGATGACACATAAAGCACTCCTTCTTACAATTAGCCAATCAAATAAAAGAAATGTCATTATTACAAGATGGACATGCCCGTTTTCCTTTTGTACTCCAGCTAGATAAATTTCCATATGCTGGAAAGTCATTGATAGTCCATAACAAAGAAGCATGCAATTTAAAATTTTGTTTAGTTGATGCATCAAAGGTTTTAATACAATTTTCCCACAACTCATTCAATTCCTCTAGTAGAGGTTGAAGATATGTATCAATTTCATCTATGAGACTACTTGGACCAGGAATAGGCATTGACAAAATAAAATTTTCCTGCTTCATACACAACCAAGGTGGTAAATTATAAGGAATAAGAACCACATGCCAAATGCTATATGAGGTTTTGGAATTTCAAAATGGTTGGAATCCGTCACTAGCAAGTCCAAGTCGAATGTTACGAGGCTCAACTGCAAATGAAGGATATAGTTCATCAAATGACTTCTATGACATTGAATCAGTTGGGTTCCTTATTATTCCATCATCAGTTTTTTCATCCTTATGCCATGTCATTAGTGAAGTTGTCTTTGTAGACATAAACAACCTCAGAAGCCTAGGCTTTAAGGGAAAATAGCGTAATGTTTTTAGGCTATTTTTTTACCTTTTTTATTTTTGTCTCCCCGCTATGTGCATCTAATTTCCTTCTAGACGTACCACAAATTTTGCAAGAATCAAATAAGCTATCCTCCTTCAAATATAACATCCAATCTTTAGTACAAGCATCAATCTTGTTGTAAGAAAGCCCAAGCTCTCGAATTATCTTCTTTGTCTATTAGCTCTATCAGGCAACAACTCCTCTTTTAACATTTTCAATAGCATGGTAAATGACTCATTGCTCCAATGACCCACACTTTTGATGTGAAGCAATTTAATCAAAGATGAAATCTTTGAAACCTTTGAGTTTTGATACAATGGCTGCTCGAAATCCTCCAGAAGGCTATAAAACTTTCCAGCTTCAGCATTTGGATCTTTCTCTACTTTATCATCAAAACCAGTGTGCATATCTCTTCCACCTTCAGCATTAGGATATAAATCTCTCAATAGTTATTCTACTTCATCTTTGTCTTCACTCTCAAAATCATCTACTTCATCCTCATCCTTATCTTTAGAGCTTGATAATGGCTCTCCTAAATGTTCCCCAATAGTGAAACAAAAAGGTATAATTTTCAATTATTCCATCGACTTTAAAATGCATATCAATCATTTTATGAGTTCCTAATTTTGTATTACAACACTTGCAACTCGGACACCGTATTTCATATTCTTCTTCTTTTCCACAAAAAGCAAAATTCCCAAACTTTTTCACCCCATCTAAGTAGATTTTTTCGGTCTGATTATGAAGAGAAAGTTGCATCCATTGCTTACTAGGAGCCATAACTTTGGAGAATACATAAAAATTAGATTAAGAAATATAAAGGATAAGAAAAATAATTAGAACTATATTACGACCTCAGGTATTTTCAACTTTAAACATAATATGACCTCCTCCTCAGATTAAAACTATATTATTTTTGTGAAATTTATGAACATTGTTTGAAACTGTCAGCTTACTATTCAAACAAGCATATAATCATCATAGGCCAACAAAATTTAAACATCTCAGATAAAGTCTCTACTGCAACAATAATAACAACATCCCTAGCTCAGGTTGCAACAAATAGTGAAATTCAACATTAAAACAACAAAGACAACACAAAAAATTAACCACCATCTCAAGGCAAAACTCCAACTCAATAATACAAAACACTAAATAATAGTGATAAAAATACAAATCGAACTGAAAGACAAGAATAGACTGATAAAGTAATGCTTGATGATAAAAAAATTATTTAAATAAAAATTAGACTGAAAGACGAGAAGTATGGACTGGAAGTTTGTCTTTCTTTATTTATTTTCTTAATTTTATACTGGTTTTTCATTTGGAGGTCTGGGATGTCAACATTCAGAATAATTCTGTGTTTGGACAGACATCTCATATATGAAAAGCTAATAATAATGTTGGCCTTTTCAAATAGATACACAAAACAATGATTGTTACATGGAAAGACCTCTCGGTACGTAATCACTACACTGTAGATACATTTTTGTTGATTGAAGGTTACAGAGGAACCAAACTATCATCTAGCAAAAACATCTAAAGAATGATTGTTACATGAAAAAACCTACTAGTACGCAACCAACATACTGTAGATGCCATTTTTTTTATTAAAGGTTGTAAAAAGTGTGAAAGTCAGTATTGCTAACAACTTTCATATTTTTTTACTTCTAAGTACCCACAAAGGAGTCACATTCTATGCTCTACATCTTCTTTTCCTTCTTCCGAATGTCCAACTAAATACCACGTCCTAAACTGTAGCTAGGAACAATAATGGTAGCCCAAATAGATATAACACCGACCACATAATCATGTTGCAACCTGGCAATGCAATAATAAGTGGTTCACAAAAACAACTACAACAATGACATACACAGTATAATCCCACAAACTTGGGCTGAGAGGGTAGAGTGTACGTAGACCTTACCCATACCTTAGAGGTAGAGAGGTTTCCTATACACCCCTAGCTAAAGGGAAAAACCAGCTAAGATATGCTATCTTCCTTTTCTTTAAATTTTCAACGATAAGGATGATCCCCCTTGCCATAACTAGGTGAAAGAGCATATGTTCCTCAGAGCTTTGGGAATCCATACTGATAAATGATAGAAATCTTTGGTCTCTCTTCTTAATAACCTGTGGTAGGAGGACGTTACCAAAATATTCCACAAAATACCTTTTTCATTCCTTATCCAAATATCTTGGTATGATAATGTAATGTGTTTCTATTTGGACCCTTTTAGAAATGTCTAACTATTTACCTATCATATTTTCAATTGAAAGGTTAAGGAAGAAATCTTGTGTGAGCCTTGTAGTAGTACCGGATGGCTGCTCTGTGATTTTTGTAAATGTTAGAAGACCAATGTGAAATCTAAGACTAACTACTCTTAGCCTTTTAATCGAAAATAAATCATTATAGGTGGAAATTAAAAAACAAGCAAAATTTTGACATTAATACAGCAATTCAGTAGCCTATGAATGAAAAAGAGCAACTCGGTCGACTGGAAAGTAAGGCATACCTGGAATTCCTCGATTTAGTCTAAAGCTGCAAGAAAAACTATCTCTCATTTAGAATAGGTAGAGCTGATCGCTGGAAATTGGAAAACAAGCAAAATTTTGAAATTAATGTTGCAATTTAGCAGCCTATAAATGAAAAATAGCAACTCAATTGATTGGAAAGTGAGACATACCTAGAATTCCTCGATTTAGGTTAGAGATGCGAGAAAAACTCTCTCATTGAAATTAGAAAGAACTGATCAGTGAAAATTGGAAAACAAGGAAAATTTTGATATTAATACAAAAATTCAACAGCCTATGAATGAAAAATAGTAACATCGATCTATTGGAAGGTGAGGCATACCTTGGGATTCCTCGATTTAGGGTAGAGCTGCAAGAAAAATTCTCTCTGGTTGAGATCACGGAGAGCAGATCGATCGATGGAAATTGGAAAAGTGGGAGTGATTACTAGCTCTAAGGTTTAATTAGCGATGAGTTTAATTTTAAGAAAAGGAATGTTTTTAAATTTTTTACTTTCAATAAATAGAGAATTGGCGCTTTAATTTTTGGTAAAAGAACAAAAAAAAAATTCCCGCTCGTGCCTTCAATTGTATATTATTTGGGACCACATACTAAAATTTTTTGGGACCATATTTAGCACCTTCACAATAAAATGCATAAATAAGGACCAAAATATAATCTTGTCTCAATACCTATACTTTTTGAGATGGGATTATCATCACGTCCCAGTATGTTGGTCATAAATAAAGCTTTTTCTTATAGTGAGGGTTACAAAAGAAAGAGAAGCTCCAAGATCTAGTAAAGCATAGACATATAAATAAAAAACATGCAACGTACCAGTAACAACATTAGGAGAACTTTCCTGATCCTGTCAGCACTGAATTGCATAAAGCCTTTTCTGACGTTGACCTAGTAGCACTGGAAACGGTGCCCTACTGAGTCGGGCGACCTGTGGATATTGCTGATGAGTTATCCTGACCCTATGGGCGATCATTCCTACCCTTCCACATACCTATCGAACAGCCTCTCAACCTATGGCCTGGCTTGACACATCCAAAACACACATTGCTACCAGCCCTACATATACCTTGATGATTTCTTCCACACTTCTGATAGAGAGGATTAGTACGAAAACTATCTACACTGCCCCTGGGACTTCGATCCTGGTACCCTATCTCGATTATCGTGTTTGAACTTCAGTACAGGTGCACTAGATGAGGATGGGGCTGGAACTGAGGATTTCTAATGGAATTAAGGACAGTCACCACCCTTCGGCTTCGATTGAGAAAAATTGAAACTACTTATTCTGGCCCTCTTGGTATCCCCCTCTCTCTCCTCTTAACCTTCTCCTCTTTAATCTACTGAGCATGGACTATGAACTTAGATAAGTCTATCTCCTTAATCAATAATATGGTCCTACACTCCTTGACCACATTATCAGACACTCCGCATACAAATTTGCTTATCCTTGACTTGTGATTAGCTACTACATAAGGATCATATCTGGATAGCTAAGTAAACTTGAGGGAATAATATTTCACACTCATGTTGCCCTAGTTTAGATTGATAAACACCAACACCTTAGCCTCCCTTATATCCAACGAGGAAAATCTATCTAAGAAGGCAGTAGCAAACTCCTTCTATTCTATAGGCCCTGCATCTGTGACTCTATCCCCTTTCCATTATTTAAACCATGTGTGTAATACATCCTACAACTGGTAAGCATCCAACTCATCACTATCAGTAGAATTCACCCCCATAATGTATGTTACCTTCTGCACCATGTCAATAAATTCCTGGAGATCCTCTTCGGGCTTGGATCCCAAAAATGGGGGAGGGTTCATTCGAGTGAAGTTCAAATCCTGGCTGTGGGAGTATTGGACACTGTTTTAGCCTGAACAGTAGCTATCCAAACATTTTGAGTTGCTACAGAATGAGCTAGAGTGGTGAATGCAACTCAGAACTCTGCATGGGAAACATGCTCATTCAAGGGATCTTCCTAAATAAGCGAATGTGTTGGCTGGTTTCCGATTCTTCTTTAGTTAGTTTTTTTGGGAGGCATATTATGTAAATGGAAGGAAAAGTTGAATTATATAGAGAGTTTAAATTGATCTCCCATTCATTCACAGAATATGAACACTGAAAGAAGGGAAACTTTTCTTAAACGTCTTGTAAACTCTTAACCATAAGTGTGGAGCGCTTCACACTCATGCACGAGACTCTACTTGATGCAGCTTTCAGACTCCCTAGGACACTTTAAAAACTTAGGCTCTGATACCAAGTTTGTAACACCCCAAGAGTACACCCTAGATGCCACACGGTGCTTACGGTCAGAAGTGGCCACAAGCTAACCCATGATACTGGTACCTGCTGTGACCACTGGGTAAAACTGATAACAAAAGATCACATGTAGGATTTAATAAAAAAATTCCATAAGGTTTTAAATTAGTCTTATAATATTTGTAAAACAATACTAGCAATACTGATAAACTAGCTGATAATAACAACTAAAAATTGACTAATTGTCTGTACTAATTTGAAAGCCTCTAAACTTTCTGACTGTGGAGTTGATAGAACAAATCCCCAACTAACTCTGACTGACTAGATAGCCAAACTACTGACATAACTGAATATAAGATAAGTCTTCCTTGAAGGATGAGAACTTACCACAGCTGCTGCTGTTGCTGATGCACTGGAAGGTCTAAGTATGATCATGAATCTGAGCATCCGAACCTATGATATAAGACATTATAGAACAAGAAATGAGTATCTAATCAGTACTTTGAATGTACTGGTATGCTAAATGAGGTTAGGCTAATATGCATGAGTAATAACTAACTGAATGTATAGCATGAGGTACTGAGTAAGAATGCATGTAAACTGTAAAGACTGAGAATGAATGACCAAGAATAAAATAAGTTCTAAAATAGTCTGTAAACTCAACTATTGAAATACTGGTAACTGAATAACTAATATTGTATGTTACGGTCAAGCAAACCTGAAACTGAATACTGAACTGGATACTGAACTGAAATTATGGGAGATAGATATAACCGACATGCCCTAATATTCTATCATGTTTCAACCTGTAACCCCAGCTAGCAGGGTGTTAGTATTATGCCACGTATGCTAACAATGGCTGCATGGATCCACTAATTTGATATCCCGAAGGACGATGGTGTCATGCCTATCTTATAGTAGACCCCTCAAATCTATGATGGTGTCGTAAGTATGGAACCTAGGGACGGCTACTAACATCTCATGCCTACTGATGGGGGAGACAAGTGCCTTATTCCTACTGATGGGGGAGACACCATCCCTATGTTCGCTCGATGCTAAGTTTTACTCCCAACTGGAAGACACTGGTTTCTGGACTAATATAAGTTTGACTTCATATGACAACTGACCGAACTGTTAGTGTTGATGGCTTATCTGAAACCATTCTGAAAGTACTAAAACCTAGATAAACAACTAAATTTCGGGTATTCAGGACGAATATACTTTGATTAATATAGGGGGGAGCGTGAAGACCCTAGTTACAAAGAGAGAAAAGCCTTGAATTAAGGATTACATCATGGTAGACATATTGTCGTAGAAATATCAGTAAAGGTCATGTAATACCTTTTAGGGAAAACAATAAAAACAAAAGACAAAAGTACTATCATCAGGTTAGGTAGTGCAAGACCTTTCAGAAATCAAGGATAGTGAATGGATCCTAAGTCCAGGTGGGGGGATCATTGTCATTATCGTCCAAGTCGTAGTAAGTCCTTGGGTGGTACTCTGGGGACCCATCCGACTGCTACTCCTTGTAATCTTTGTCCTCCTCGTCTTCGAACCTTATCAGTCCATATTCTTCTTCTTGGGATCCTCTTCCATTTCTTTGATCAGCTCTTCTTTTTACTCTTTCATCGGATCTTTTTCTGGATCTTCCTCTAGGTTTTCTTTTGGATCTTCTTTCGGATCTTCCTCCGGGTCCTCTTCCATTTCCTCTTTGGATCCGTCGTCCACAACAAGGATGAGATGGTCCACCAATCCTGGGATTACCTGTTAGTACATGGTGGTGGATCTAGGCATGAGGTGCAGTAGCTGGTCCCGGATCTGATCTGCTCTGTGAATGTCTGTGATCCCCTGGAGTGATTCATAGCTTGGTCGGGCCAAAATTCCTCCCGACATATACCATGTGTAGTACTCCAGGGTGTAGTATAGGTTGACGCTCATGCCCAAACTAAAAGAAAACTTTTATTATTATTTATTTTTAAAAAGAAAATTAAGATATAGTAAACACAACGCTACCACGTACAAGGAAGTAATACAATTATCACAAAATATACATGCATTTTAAATAATAAAAAGACAATAATACAATTTCTATAATTATAATAACAATAATAACAATAATAATAATAATAATAATAATAATAATAATAATAATAATAATAATAATAGTAGTAGTAGTAATAATGATAGTAATCAAAGTAGCAGTAATAATAATAATATCGATGACGTTTAAAAGTAATGATAATTATGGTGCAAATAGTAAAGTAGTTCATTGGTAATTAACATGAAAAAATAAAATTTTGGTAGTGTCGAAAATAATGTACATTGTACATAATAGTGGATGAATATATATACTTTGCATTTCTATCCCCTTTGAGGTTTGAAAACTCTAATAGCATTCATAAAAAATTTAAATATAACATAACATGTTAGCATTATTCATTAGAACAAGTTAAAATTGGTGATTTGAATCTAAATCTGGTGACCTCCTTCCTACTAATTTAATTCCGAAATTATTATTTTTTTAGTTTTTTACTCTTAAAGCAAAAATAGGAATTACCACGCCCGTTTTATTTAGCAAGTCCCTTTTTTAAAAGTAAGATAACTAACTAAACACTTGGCCAAGGACTAAGATTTGCTAGTCCTTTTGAAGAAGATTTGCTTCTATGAACTAATTATCTTAGCGTTAATCGCAACAATATGATATCAATATCTCATTTAAAGAATTGACAAATAATAAAGAAATTATGAAGCAATAAATCAATAAAGTTATCTCAAACAAAATTAATAATGAACATAAAGTTAGTTGTCAGTCTTAAAACAACATAATATAATATGAATAAGTTAACGGAGAGCGGCTAATTGGGGTACTATACTCCGTTTCGGAGTTTGAACTTCTAATTGCGAATCCGGGACTCTTGCAACTCTAGTAGCGACTGACCCAATGCATGGGTCGAAACGAGTTTCGTTGCGGAATTCCAAATCCCGGGTTCATATGAAAAAATAAAAGATAAGGATTAGAGATCCAGACATAAAATAAGTTAAAAAGGATGGAATTAGGAGAAAAATACACACATAAGCCAACATTTAATCTTTGGAATGTCAGGCCCTGATCAAACAAACTGTAAAATTAATATCACATGCTTTAATACTTTGGAAATTAACCCAAAGAAATCACTGCAAATAGACTTTCACTCAACTTGTCTAAGTACTTAAACAAAATAGGGAATCATGCCATCCCAAGATAAGTCAAACGATGGATACATGTGCATGCTGAAAAGGAGAACGGGCTTGCATCGCCTACGAGCAATTTCCATTGGAAAATTTGTAATCTAGTAAATCACAAATGTGATCCAAAAATCTTATACTCTTATCACCATCTCTCAAATTCAATATAGACTTATAATTTGTAAAAATACTGAGCAATATCAATGGGATAAGCAAAAACTAATAAGATATGGCTTTTGACAGACGACTCCAAGTACTCTAAATTCACTTGTAAAAGCAACGTTTATGAAAATACCCGCTAAAGCCTTGTGGACAAATATTCCAGAAACTTTAACTGCGCTACAAATAACTTTTTAGTGTAGTAATAAAGATCGAACTCAACACTTTCACAGTTTACAAACCTTAAGCTTCGGGCAGAAATTAAAAGATTATATATAATTCATGGTTATAAGCGAATTAATTTAGGACAACTAATTAATGGGGACTTTTGTAGGAAAGGATGTAATCCGACATTCATATAGAAAGAGAAGCAAGTGTTCTGAAATAAAATGTTTCTAGTAGCTACTGGTTACAAAAATGAAACATGTGGTTAAAGGAGAAAATGACAAAAGAGGCATTTGGACACCTGGTGTTTAACATTATATTTAAGTTAAACTAATCACTTAATGGTGTTCAACATTTTATTTTATATCTGAATGTGGTTTCAGGATCAGTAACCAAAAAAGCACAACCATGGTCAAAATTGCTCATGAATCCACTTTTCCTTAAAACCTGTAATAAACCCAAAAATGAAGTGTTCATATTTACAGACCCACGTACACACAAATAAACTTGTATCCAACCATATTTACCAATAATATTCCCAAACGACCACAACAATCAAATGGTATAAACACATGCACTCGTATATCTACAAATCTGCGCATTCAACACCAAATGATTCTTTAGATTCTAAAGGGTTACAACTTTTACTTGCAAAACTGAAATAACAACAAACCCATAACTTTTACTTGCAAGGCCAAGATAGCAACAACACAACTCGAAATCAAAATTAAATTTTGTATTCGACAGAATCAACAGCAGATGAAAAGGACGAAAACAAAACAAGAAGGGAGCGAGGTCGGATCTTTTTTTGGGGCAGCAAACTCGGGATCAACGTAAGACTCCTTTTCGGCCAATAACTCAAAGTCCCGAAAGCTCAAAATTTTACCCCCAAAAACGAAAAATGAAAAACAAAGAAGATAGCAGTGACTACAACAACTTGATTTTTCCCTTGTTTTACTCCTTTTCCTTATACCCACTTCGATTTTTGACCTTCAACGCTATTTTTCTTTCTTTTTTGGTTTTTCCTGCTCTCTCACATAATTTTTTCTCATGAATTTCTTTTGCCTATCTCACCTATTTCTTTTTCTTTTTCTTCTCACATAGCCGAAACTTCTCACAAATATTTTTTCTTTGCTCTCCAATCTTGAACCTTGTCCTACAGAGGTGGACAAGCCACGATTTATAGGAGCAAATACGGACTTGAAAGTCCGAATTTGAAACCTTAAAATATAAAATGGGAAAGAAGGACGAAATTTGAATTCAAATCACAAAAGAATCTACAAACCTTAACTTTTCCAGGGCATTAATGGTGGATTTGAAATCAACAATAGATTATTATACCATTTTGGGACTGCTCTTCTCAATTTTTTGGATTCACGGGTTTGGGATGATGAAAACGGGAGATTCACGTAGGCTAGGGGATAGCAGTGGTGGCAGCGATGGCCAGCTATGGTGGTCAGAGCTTTCTGGTTTTGGTGATGGTGGAGGAGAGATGTGGAGAAGTGAGAGGAAACGGAAGACTGGATGATGGTGGAGGAGAGAGGTGGAGAAGTGAGTGGAAAGGGCAGACTATTTTGGGAAAGGAAGACGGAGACTAAGTTTTTTTTGGAAAATGGGAGGCACGCGTGACTGAATTTTTGGGAAATAAAAAAAAATCTAATGTATTAATATGTTGACTCAAATACGGGCCGTCCGATCATTTAATCGGGCGGTCTAGGTTTTTATTTAAGAAATAAAATCAATAATAAATTTTATATATATATATATCAAAGTCGTAAGATTCTATGAGACTTTATTATATGAATTATTTAAGAACACAAAAAAGAAAGCCTAGACCCTACGAGCATTTAATAATATTAGATTCAGAATATTATTGGTCTCAGATAAGTTTAAAAGAATAACTTAAAAAATTGTATAACTTCTTATTAAGACAAAGGCAATTAAGTATAAAATTATTTGAACTTTCTCCAACATCTAGAGAAGAAGCCTGGACTGAACTAGAAAAAGTAGATAATAGACTAAAGAAAATTAGAGAACAAATAACTTATATTAACCACGAGCTTTGGGTAGATAAGATTTTAAGAGATATGCACCCTTTTAATTTGGCTTAATGAATATACTACCTAAAAATACAAAAACATTAAAAGAAATCGAAAATAATTTATATTGTTTATATATAGAATCTAAAAGACTTAATACCACAAAAGAAGACCCTATAACCTTAGATAAACTAATTACTACAATATCTGAATTAGAATATCATTTAATAACACATCTTAAGTTTAGAAACAATAATAAATAAAAAGACATCTTTTTGCTAATAATATACGAGATAGATATTGATCTTTATATGAAGAAATAAAACAAAAGGCAGAGAAAGAAGAGATTGAAATATTTTTAAATATTTATTTAGATTTATTAAAATGTATAGACACTTCACAATCAGAATTATTCAAAGAATATGTAAGTGAAATAAGTTTGGAATTACAGGGAATGGTATTGACATATTTAACCATAATAGAATAATATGCTATTATAGAAAACGTTGTGACCAAGTAAGTATTCTTTTAGGATAAAAACACATGAAAACACATCCTTTTGCAAGAGAAATACAAAGAGAATATAATCATTTATATAAAGAAATAAGACAAAGAAATAATATTTTAAGAATAGAACAAAGACTAATAAATCAAATAGAAATATTAGAAACTACAAAATTACCAGAAGCAATCATTATTTCAGACTTTATAAATTTAGTAAATTGGAGAAATCATATAAGTTTGCTAAAGTGTAGATTAGAAAGTATTACATATTATATAAACTATAGGAATTTTATATTACAAACACCTAGAAAACAGTGTAGTAATAACACACCCTCTTTAGGATAAAGAAGAATAGTAGTATAAAAATAGATAATTTAAAGAAGAGAATATTTAGATTTAACAATCCCAACTGAAAAGAAATATAGATGTTTTAAAGATAATTCTCTTATTAGATGTAATTTTAACAATGGAGAACATACTTTACATGGAGAAAATTCACAATTAAATACTATTACAGATTTTATAATAAACCTAGGAGAAAAAACTCTACAAGATAATACAAAAATATTAAAAACTCTAGAGATATTAGAAGATCCGCAAAACAAACAAAAGAAATTATTAGATAAAATATAATTAAATTTTGATTTTTTAAAGAACCAACAAGCAGAATTAGAAAAGAAATTCAAAGAATTAATTAATAAAGACAAAGGTAATTTGAAAAATCTTGAAATAAGGTTAGTATTACAAGAAGTACAAGAAGAAATTAATAAAATAAAAAATATAATACTCTCATGAATGATATACTCCAAATAAACTTTATCTAGGAATATTAAAAAAGGCAGCACAGATCCAACCAAATCTCGAAGGATTATCAGACCATCAACCCTAGAAAAAATCAGACTCGTTAATCATAAAACAAAATAATATTATAATTTTGTTATTATTAGAACTAAATAAGAACCTAGAAAAAGAAATCCTAGAAAAAGAAAAACAAAAAGACAGTCAAGATAAAAATATAGAAGAATTAATAGAACAACTAAAAAAATAGAAATAACCCCTCAAAAAGAATTAAAAGAAGCTAAAATAACTATACCAACTAAGCCAAAATTATGAACCTTTTTTCAGCATCCCCAAGTAGACAAAGATCAAGTTTTACACAAAGCAGGTTGGCAAATAATGTGCTATCAAAAATAATAAATAAACCAAGAATGGCGTCAAGACAACTGTTAGAAGAGGCAATAGACGTAGATAAAGAAATACAATTATTCTAACAAAAGAAATTAAAATTGTTAAATGCAAGAACATTATGTAATGAAGGAATGTTTTCAAGAGCACAACTATATAGGCATTATAGAGAAGAACAGATGTGTGTTATCGGAGAAAATAGTTGTAGCATAAATTTAATAAGCTCAAATTCTTTAAAAGAAATTATAAAATTAGACATGAATCTTATGCACATGGGATTAATAGTGATAGGCATAAAAAGGTTTAACTAGAAAAAATTTAGGAACTAAAGTATTAATCACAATATATGATAATAGATGGTCAGACACTGAAAGATCTATAATAGGAATAACTGAACTAGACATGACGAATAACTGAACTAGACATGACTAACTGAACTAGACATGACTAATAATGGAGGACTTTTTTATTGTAGTCCAGATTATATGATAAATACCTTAGAATTCGGAAAAGCATATTAAAATAGGTGTACAAACTAAAGGATATGAAGAAATGAATAATGGAAATAATTTACTTATATGTGTAGGATTTATAGAAAAACTTGCCACTAGTTATAGTATAAAGTTTAATCAATAGATGATGTAGTAAGTCTAATGGAAAATAAAGCTATTAAACTACCCCTAAAATAAACCCAGAAAAATATGCAGGTTTAGAATGAAACTTAAAAAAATTTACTAAAAAAGAAATATTAAAGTCAACCGATCATTTAATATATATAAACAATAAAGGAAAAGTTTCAGTAAGATTCACAGACTATCAATATACAAATGAAAAAGAAACTGATGAAGAAATTGAAGAATGTGAAAATACTAATTTTATGAATATAGAAATATTAGAAGAAGGTTTTGAAGTAAATAAAGCTATAATAAAAGCAGAAGCTCTATATGAAATAAATAGCCATAGCATATTCAAATGTACAAGTTGTAAATTAAGGAATTTAAGACTTGAAGAAATGAAAGAACATTTTATAAAATGTAAATTAAGAACAGATAATTATGGTTATACACAAAAAAAGAAACTAAAAGGTGAAGACGAAGAATCAAATTATAGTATAGAAGAAAGTGTAAAGGAATTTATGAAAAGAGCAGGAAGTTCCTCAAGCCTTTTCCAAAGAACAACTGGTATGCAAAACGTACCATTAACAACAGGAAATTTACCAAGACATAGAGTATTTAGAACAAACCCAAACACTCTAACAGAACAAGACATAAAACCTAGAGTAAAAAGAATGTCAATAAAAGAACCCAGTAGATTACAAGAAGGAAGTAATAAAGGAAAATTTTTAAACTTGCTAGCCCATGACCCTTAGGCATGAAATCATGTAATAGACATATGGAAAAATATAGTTGTAGCAGACTACATACAACATATACAGGGTAATCAAGAACCAGATGCAGAAATTATGTATAGATATTTAGAAAAATTTCTAGGAGAAAGTACTAAAACACTTTGGGAAGCTTATAAAATAATATTCCCACAAGACTTTCAAGAATTAATAGAACTAGGCTCAAATCCATATAATTTTGTAAACAAAGTACATACTTTACTAATAGGCCAGGATCCCAATAGTGGATTGGTAGTGTTACAACAAAGTGCTTTAATAAATTTAGAACAATTAAGTATTAATCATTGGTCAAGAATTAAAATTTTTTTATATGATTACTTTTATTATTGTACAATTAGAGGAAACTCATTTGATCAGACTCTAGGAGCTAGATTATTTAATAAATTACCAGGAGTTTTAGGAAGAGTGATAGAAGAAAAATAGTTTAAAAGAGAAGGAGTAATACAAAACTCAAACAACCCATGGTCAATAGGACAAAGAATACAACATGTAATGGATATATTACAAGAAAAATATATAAATATATAGATACAAAAACAATTAAAAAGAAGTGATGCAGATTTTTGTAAGACCATATATACTACTCAACATTATGACCAAGATTATAAAAAGAAAAAAATATAAAAAGACATATAAAAAAGACTATTGCCCTAGGAAGAAATATTACTTGAGGAGAACAAATGCGAGAAAACCATACTTAGATAAGAATAAACATGTGAGAAAATATAACACTGGTAGAACCAATAAGAATAAATTAGAATGTTTTACTTGCGGAAGTATAGAGTATTTAGCAAATACTTGTCCAAAGAGAAATAATAATAGATCTAGAAATGCACAATTAATAGAGGATGTAAATGAGAATTTGATAAATGTAGATGAATATATGTCAGATAATGAAAGTATATACTCTATCAGAAGCATGAAAGTTTTTGAAGAAGAAAAGAATAATTCTGATTCTTTAGAATTTAGAGAAGAAGAATTTATAAATGAAATGGGATTAGAAAGAACAAATACAGACTATCACTTAGTCAATAACACAGACTATCACTTAGTCGCAGACTATTATGATTTAGTAAATCTAATAGAAGAATGTAAACACGAATTTGAAGAAGGAAAAGGATTAGACAGTAATCAATGTTGTCTTTGTAAATGGTTTCCAAGTAAAAACAAAAGGGAAAAATGTAGGACATGTTATAAGGAAGCATGCATAAAATATATATAGAAAGCATCAGAAATCTTAGAGACTCCAAAATCAAACCGTAATTTAAATAAATTTTACAACAAAGAACCAATAACCAGAACAACAGAAGATAGAATATTAAAATTAGAAAAAAGACTAAAAAGACTAGAGATAAAAATATACAGTAAAAATATAATTAAAGAAGAAGACTTAGTATAGGTAGAGTTATTAAATACATCAGTTGAAAATAATAAAAAATCAATGAATGTACCATTTGAAGGAATGGTATGTAATGAAGAAAAGAAAATCAGTACAGTGTATTTATATATATATATATATATATATATATATATATATATATATATATATATATATAGGGGTAAATATAAAGGAAAAAGTTGATTTAAAAGCAATTATTTTTTGATCTGTCCGAATTTGATTTGAAAAGTCCGAATTTAAAATAAAAATAAAATAAATTGTATATATATATATAGATATATAAACAAACAACTGAAAATTTTAGGATTCTTGGACTGGATTAAATCAGTGAATCGAATTAATTTGGTCGAAGTGTGAGAATTGATATTTTTTAACGACGTAGCTACGTATGGTTGGTGGATACAGTGTGGTGGGTTGATGAAGTGGACATGGATATCAGACTGGGGTTTCAGCCAATTTTGGGCCTCTTGGCTAAAATTTATAAATAAAGAGTCGGGTGAAATAAAAAATGAAATTGGATTATTATTGGCCCGAATACTCTTTTTCTACAAAAATTATTTTTATTGATGCTTCCTGATATCCTAAAAATATTTTTAGTTTAACATATATAAATTAAAAACATAATTAGTATAAGCATCCAATTTAATAGCTTTTGCGATTTAATATTAACCAAAATATATTTGCATACATATATATGTAAAAATAAGAATATAATAAAATATAAAATAAATATTTAATATAACAAAAAATATACTTATATATGATCACAATATCACCTAAAAAATTAAATTAGAAAGAATGCGAATGCGATTACCAAAAGATATTTTTTGTGATTTTGATGTTAAAATATTTTCTAATATGATAGAAAAATAGATTCCCTTTTATTATTATCATTATTATTATTTATTATTATTTTTAAAATTCAAAGAAAATAGAAAAAATATATGAATTTATTTTGAAAAATTATCTAGGATCGAGGAGCATCGAAACATAATTAAAGAAAATAGAGAAAGCCAAAATTGGGTGTCAACAACGGATAATACTCAAAGCCAAGGTAATCAAAATTTTGAGAATAACTATAACCTAGGTTAGCAGAATCACCCCTATCTCTCATGGATTGGAACTGAGGGAAAAATTTTTAATCAGTATAGAAACCAAGTAGGAAATCAAAACCAACAACAACAAACTGGAGTGGTCATTCTAATACTTAGTCCATTAATAGTTAGGAGACGCTGAAGAATATCATGGCTAACCAATCAATAATGGTCGATGACATAAAAAACTAGTAGTTAGCCATAATAACTCTAGAGGCTCAATGAGACAACTTGTTGGGGAACAAAAAAGGACACCTCAAGGAGGTTTATCCAGTGATATTGATCAAAATACCAAGTAGATTAACATGGTTTTCACTCAAAGTAATAGGCAATTGGAGGAGTTAGAGATCAAAAAGCAACTTACAAGACTGTGGAGAGAGATAAGAAATAAGAAAGACTAAGAAAAATATGAACAATGAGAACAACATAGAAAGATGAAGCCACATTTTCCATACCCACAAAGGTTGAAAAAGAAAATTAAAGAAGCATATTTTCAAAAGTTTATTAACTTATAAAAATAGGTGTATATTACTCTTCCTCATGTTAATGTTTTGCAAAAAGGTCCTAAGTATGCCAAGTATATCAAGGATATTATGGAAAATAAGAACAGGTTGATAGAGTATTCTACTATTGACTTATTGAAGAATGCACCTCACCGATTCAGAATAGATTTCCAACAAAGCTCAAGGATCCAGGAAGTTTCACCATCTAGATCACCGTTGGAAAATCTATCAATGCTAGGGTCTTGTGTGAACTTAGAGCGAACATAAATCTAATGTCCACCTCTTTGTTAAAGAAGATGAGGTTATGTAGTCCACGACTTACCACTGTAATTTTAGTTGTCTTATCATTCGTTTTCCATATCTAATTGAAACAGTAGAAGATGTGTTGATGTTAGTGGGCTCATTTATTTTAATTATGGATTTCACTATACTGGACTTTTATATGACCATTTTTATCACTAGGCATGCTTTGATAGATGTAGTTTCCGGTTAGCTAACTATGTGAGCCCATGATAAAGTTGAGGTATTTTATGTACAAAGAAATAACATTGCTATGTATTTACGAGGATTTATCTGCTAGCATATAGATAGATTTTGAGTCATAACTCCTTTCAATTACTTCTTAGGATCCATTAGACAGAGATTTGGTGAAGCAAGATACATTTGAAGATGCAAAAACTTAAAAAATGGTTCAAATTCTAGATGTGGCAAGTATTTTGAATTACAAGGGTAGATTTGTGCCTCTAAATAAACCCCTTGGCCCTCACCTTAAACTGTCTACTGATAAAGCTCCCAAACTAGAGATTAAAGCATTGTTTGAACACCTTAAGTATAATTTCTTGGGGAATGATAATACCTTACCTATTATTCTATCTACAGGATTATCTAATTTATGGGTTAAAGAGGCATTACCAGTGCTTAAAAGGTGAAAAAAAACTATTGGGGAGAAGATGTCAAACTTTAAAGAAATAAGTCCTACCATTTGCATCCATAAAATATTCATCTAGAAAGGGTAAAACCAAGTGTATAACGCCATGAAATATTAAATACATCAATGAAAGAAGTGGTAAGAAAGAAAGTGATCAAGTGGGTTGATGTATGCATTGTGTATCCTATTTCAAACAGAAAGTGGGTTAGGCCCATTCAATATGTTCCAACTAAAAAAAGGCATAAAAGTGGTGACTAATGATAAGGATGAGTTGATCCTGACTCATATAGTGAATGGGTAGAGAATTTACATGGACAATTAAAAGTATAATGATGCCACTCGCAAAGATCATTACCCAATCCTTTTCATTGATCAGATTTTGGAAAAACTTATTGGGAAGGAGTATTATTACCTTTTAGATGGATATTTTTGTAATAATCAAATATCCATAGAACTAAGAAAATCAAGAAAAAACCACATTCACCTGTCCTTATGGGACATACGCCTTTAAGCATATGTTTTTTAGACTGTGTGATGCACTAGCCAAATTACAGTGTTGTATGATGGCTATATTTTAGGACATGGTGGAAGACTTTGTTGAGGTATTTATGGATGATTTTTATTTTTTTGGTAATTCATTTGTAGTGTTTTTACAAAATCTATATAAGGTCCTAATAAAATGTGAGGAGACAAATCTAGTATTAAACTAGGAAAAATGTCACTTTCTAGTTAAGTAAGGCATCGTCCTTGGCCATAAAGTGTCACAGAGAGTATTGGAGGTAGATAGAGAAAAAGTAGAGGTTATAGAAAAGTTATCACCACTAGTGTCAATAAAAGGGGTATGTAATTTCTTAGACACTTTAAATTCTGTATGAGATTTATAAGAAATTTCTCAAAGACGTCAAGACCTATGTGTAAATTGCTTGAAAAAGAAGTGATGTTTGAATTTGGGGCTGACTGTATTAAGGCATTAGAGGAGTTGATGAAAAATTTGATAGAAGCTCCTATCTTGACAACTCCTGATTGGGAACTCCTTTATGAGTTAATGTGTGACACTAGTAATATAGTAGTGGGAGAAGTATTAGGTCAGGGGAAAAAGAAGATTTTTTATTCTATATACTATGCTAACAAAACTCTAGACTCTACCCAAACCAATTATATGGTGATTGAGAAGGAGATATTGGCTCTAGTTTATGCTTTTGAAAAGTTTAGATCCTATCTAGTGGAGACGAAGTTGATAGTCCATGCTTATCATGTTGTCACATGTTTATTATATAAAAGATATGCAAAATCTAGGCAAATCAGATTGATTCTATTATTGCAAGAATCTGATATTGAGGTTCAAAATAGAAAGAGAATAGAGAATTAGGTAGCAGATCATTTATAACGGCTAGAGGATCGGTCGTAAGTTATTAAAGAAAGACGTATTAGGAAAGAATTTCCAAATGAACAACTTTTTGCATTGAGTATAGCTGATATACCCTATTATGTAGATATAATAAACTTATTGGTGAGTGCATGCATCCACCAAAAGTGACAAGTCGTTAAAACAAAATGTTGTACTTTAATTGTCACCTCATACGTATGGGATGAGTAATAAATATTTAAGTAGGTTACTATTAGAGTGGTTAGAAGATGTATTCCTGAGTTCATAGATAAATAGGTGCTTGAGGGTTGTCACTCATCACTTTATGGAGGTCATCATGGAGGAGAGTGCACAATGCATAAAGTGTTATAACCAAGATTTTCTTTCCTACATTGTTCAAGGATGCCTTCGCTTTTCTTAAAGATTATGACCAATGTAAGCAAATGGAAACTCTATCCATATTACATTAAATGTCATTGAAAAATATCATAGAAGTAGATATCTTTGATGTTTGGGGGATACATTTGATGGGTCCATTTCCACCATTGTTTGGTATGAGTATATCTTAGTCGTAGTTGACTACATATCTAAATAGGTAGAAGTGACAACTTGGCCTACTAATGATGCAAAAGTAGTGGTTATATTTATAAATAAGTACTTTTCCTCTATATTTGAAACTCAAGATCAATCATTAGTGATGGAGGATCTATTTTGTAAATAATTGGTTTAGAAACTTTCTAGCAAAGTATCGGTAAGACATAGAGTTGTTACAGAATACCATTCTCAAACAAGTAGTCAAATCAATGTGTTAAGCCATGAAATCAAGAAGATTCTCTAGAAAACTATGATTATCAATGCAAGGACTAGGCCATCATATTAGATGATGCACTATGGGAATATAGAACTTCTCACAAAACACCCATCAGAACATCACTGTATCTATTAGTATATGGGAAAACATTTCATTTGCCTATTGAGATTGGGCATCAAGCTTTATGGTGGTAAAAATATTGAACCTCAATCATAAGTTAGCAAGGAAAAAGTTGTTTCTTTAGTAACATTAACTTGATGAGTTTCATTTATATGCTTATAAGAACATAAAACTCTATAAGAAGAAGAGAAAAATATGACATAAAAAACATATATGACCTGGGTGTTTGATCATGGCTAGAAACTACTGCTAGTTAATTTTAGGTTAAATCTTTCCCTAGGAATTTTAAGATTGAAGTTGTATAGACCGTTTGAGGTTGTTTGAATGAAGCATAATATGGAATATGAGTTATGGTGTGAGAATAAAAGTTTGAATTTTCTAGTAAATACACAGAGACCCAAGCATTGCTGGCTAAGCATAAGATTGACAAAAGACATTTCTCAAGTTTATAGATGAATGATTGTAGTTGTAGCATTCCATGATGTTAAATAAAATTCCACATAGAAGGCAATCCATGAATGTAGTGTAATAGCATAGGACTTTTATTAAAAAAATATAAGAAAAACAAAAATATGAAAAGAAATTTTGAGCTACGACCAAAACTATGGCGCTTGATGGAAGGCAACCTACCCTTCTAATGCATTTTTTACTTATTTTATAGGGATTTTTAGGTTCTATGAGGCCAAAAGTAGTTGGGAAAATCCAAGAGGATAATAGAAATCAATCAAGGTATGCAGTGCAACATGAAAAAGGATCTTACGATGTACTACCAGGGCTCATATGATGGGACCGCAAAACATATCATAACATAAAGGTCCATTGGTTATGCCTCGTGATTGGTGCTATATCTAAGGCCCTTGAACCTCATTATAAGCCCTATGGTGAAACTCCCCTTCATCATGCCTTATTTTCACTAAATCCAATTTTAAATAATCGAGTCAACCCAACCTAGAAGGCTTCATTTAAATACCTCCAACCAGAATTTCATCTCTTTTTCACCATAAACACACCACACACCATTCCTTTAATTATAAATGCATGACACAACTCTAAATCCCTCGAATGCTCCTATTTTTAACTTGATACATCTACCCAAGGTTAGATTACATAACCCCATCAGTATTCTGTTATTAATTACGTGCTTATTAGCTTGTTGTGTATCCTTTGATTTTAAATTTGTCACAAATGAAGTTCAATAGTGTTAATGCTTGATGCTAGCAACTTTTAAAGATGAACACATTGCTTGATTCATTGTGGTGCGTGTGGATATCCTTAATTCTAGTGGAAAGTGATTTTAGGAGTATTAATTAACGTAAAAGTTTCACTTTGTTAGTTACTTAAGTCATGATCATGCATGATTTTTAATTTGAACTATGATTCACCTGCGAATATGCTATGATTATACGTGATTTTGTTATATCCATTTGATGTTATCGTGACTGGTATACTACCAAAGTATTTGAACAGTGAAATATGGGATGTGGTTGAGGATTATTTTTGTAATACTTTTGGGTGTAAATTATAGATTTTGTGTAATAGATTGTGCCTGTTAGCTTATTGTTGTATTTATCCTTAAAGGTTAATACTTTGAATAATGATGGCTATGTGATAGAACTAGTCCAAGAATTTTGAGTAGGGAAGTTTGAATACCTAAAAACAATGACTAGCTTTAGTATGCTAAGAAATTAGATGTGGGGTAGTTTCAACCACCTCTTAACTGAATTATGGTTTGCCAATTGGGGTTGAAATAATGCTTTTTGTAGGTGTATTTGTAACATGATGCATGGTACCCTAATTGAGCAAGGGAAAATAAGGTGCCTCTGCCCCACGACAAGAACAAAAATAGACTCGTACTGGCGAGCCATATGTGTAGCTTAAGCTACCCTAGTAGCCTCTCAAAGTGGGTGTCGGAGGTTCGACATCAAATGGATTGACAACGATGGAATATAATAGTACAAAGATAATAAGGAGAACAATTACCAACCAATGGAGCAAATTTACAAAGATAGTTTAAAATATGACTACCCACAAATCTTAGCAAGTATATGACAACTATAAATGAAGTCTTTCATTGATGATATAGGTGAATGTAACATGGATTTTTATAAGGATTTATTTGAAATTTGTTTCAAAATACTCAATTCAATAGTATCAAACTTCATGGGTGGGTGCGTCGTCAAACTAGATGCAATAGTGCTAAACACCTTTCATCACACACCTTGTGTTGATCATACTAGACTAAAGGAATTATACTTCATGCCACCGTATTAATATATCTTTCACACACTTTGTGCGCCTAGACCAACTGCTGTATAGGAAACCACAAAGATAAACAAAAACAAAACATAACTTTATGCTTATTTTAGTAAAGAAGCATGAATTTGGATACACATAGTCGGTGCTTGCTTTATTCCAAGGACCCAGTTTACTAATGTCACGTGTGATTAGGTATGTTTAATTTTTGCTTTGATTATTGCTGTCTTATTAATGTTAGTGCAGTGACTAGATCGGAAATGAGGAAAGACCGAGTTGAAAAGGGCTGTAGGTTTAGTTTTGAGGCCTTGTGACACAAATTTTTAAGGACAATGGGGTCGGGAAGAACTTGTGGATTAAAAGACTACTAGAAACCTCAGAGGGGTTGATATCTCCAAGGTCAAGGAGCTCAATTCCACCCAAGGGCAGATTCTCACCACTTCCAAGAGAAATACATGTGATAGTGGCTTATTTTTCCACCTCTATGACATGACCAATTTGACGATGCTGTATAGAAAATGCCCACTCACTGCAAATGAGTTAATATAGTTGGATGCCAACTACCCTAAGAATTATAATGCAAAAGCCATGCTTCGAGTGGCCCGACTTTTAGAGAGCCTATATTTTATGATGTCCCTATATATGATGTGTACTTGCTAGTTGATTCTAACATTTACATTGATATTGATTATGATCAGGAAGAATATGAGGAGGGATATCTCAGTCTCGATGTGGATGAGGGTGAAACTAAAGACCAAGAGTTTCTTTTTTCCCATCTTTTGATTATATTTGAGTTGTACACTGAGGAGAGTGTTCTTTTTAAATATGGGACAAGGGTAAAAATTTTTCTAATGTTAATCTTGTGTTTAATTTCTCTTGTGTCTAATTTCTATGGATAAAAAGTTTGTCAGTACCTTAGTATCAGATTTCAGTATTTTATGGATCTTCTACCAGTTGAATTATTATGGTTTGTAATAAGTAGTAATCCTTAATTTATTGAATTCTATTATTTGGTAGTAGTAATTATGTTTAGTAGTAGTTTTTTTGTTATTGGGTTCCTCGGCTTTTGCTTTCGGTTGTTCTTTTCCTGGAGATAGTCCTTTTGAATCGAGTAGGATTAAATGGTTAAGTTTTTAGAGTAAATTTTTTGAATAAGTTGTTCATAACAATCATAGTTAAATACTTTCCTCTATGATGGATAGATGATGACCATCTTAAGACAAAATTATTCATATAGAGAGAGTAGGAATTTAAACCCTTTCAATAATTTGATATTAAGTGCTCTTGTAGGCCACATGACTCTATGATGCTAGTGTGATTTGTATTAAAATCATGTTGTGATGAGTTGAATGATTACTGTTGGGATACTTAGGCTCATTTATGTGAATCTGGTATGATTTTAGCTTAATTTGAATTCCTAATCTTGCTCGATTGAGAATCTATAGGAATCCTTAATAATTTTAAAATGTGTCATGTAGGTGTGAGGTTTTGGTTTTATTCCACATATAGATATTGTTGTCTAGAACATGCCTTGTGTGTTTGCAATGTGAAGTGAAGAATTTTGAGATTAGGAGATTATACAGGTATTTCCTTGGTGTCCATGTGATAAATATCATTATATGGAAACTAGAAACAACCACAATAACTAAAAAAGTGACAAATTGAAATACGGAAAGTAACGGGAAAAAATGATAGATAATAGAAGATAGAGAGATTGAGACAAAAAGATAGAAAGAAATAGGAACTAATAATTATATTACACTTAAAAACCCAAATTAATTATCAACATGCACCTAATATCTAACGTTGACCGCAAGGGCATCGAACAACCATTGTTTCTAAACAAACATCAACAAGATCTTTTCCAAGCTTTCACTCACTCTTTCAAGAGATCTTATATTTTCATTTTCAAAAGCAAACTAAAGAAATAAAGACCTAATCTATTCTTTTTATAGTCTAGGGTTATCTTATTACAATGGTCCCAAAAGTGGCCCATGAGCCAAATGAAACTAATTGCCATAATTAATGGATTGTTATGACCCGCTCTAGATCTACTAGAGTAGGTTTGGCGCACATCAAAAGCAACTGGGGTACATGTTCCTTCAAAGGGGATTTTTAGCCCCGTCTTGAACTCTTTTGACCTCATCAAACTCCCTTGACCGAACTTGAAGGTCTTCATCATCCAAGTGGCTTCTTTTGATGGAATAAAGGAGTTCTCAAGCACTTCTATCATCATAAGAATCTTATCCAAACGTCCGGCGGTAATTTGGATTGTATCCTCCTCCCCTTCTTGAAATGGATTCCACCTCAAATCAAAACCTTGAAAAACCAAAGAAAGTACAAGCAAATACAACATCCTCATGGAAGAAGGGTTCTGGTTAGCACAAACAAACATAGAATCATGTCAGGGATGCACAAACTAAAGATATAATCGAGCATCCTTTGTTTTAATATGTAAAACTTAATGAAAAAGTTACAAAGAAGTAGTTATAGGAATCATCAAAAGATAACAAAACCACAAAGGTCATAATGGCATCAACAACATCTAAAGGTATGACCACCATCATCTTAGGAGACATAAGAAACAATTATTTCATCATCTTTTTAAGAGACCACACCAAGAGTGGGGAGACCAATGGTTAAAAATCCCACAGGAGTTATTCGAGGTTAAGGATATGAATGATCCATCAAGTATTATCACTCAAACAAGTGGACCAACCAACAAGTATCTTACAACCTAATAAAATAATTCAAAGACGAGAATAGACATCATCATAGTCAATGAGGTAATATAGAAATGGATCAGGAATAAAAGTATCATCTAAGGTGCTATTGTCTATAATAATGCCACTTGGCTCAAAAGATTTAGCACATAATGCACACAAGGATGTAATAAAAAATATTTAAGCACATATAACTTTTCCTTTTAAAACAATTCTCCAAGGAGAGGAATTTCATTAATGGAGTCATGCTACTAAGAAGAATAGGGACCCTTCTATAAATAATACCAAACAAAAATAAATGGTTCTTCCAAGGAGTTGGGTTCCCTCTAGATAAGGTGGTAGACATGCTCCTAAGAGCCCCAAAAGGTACTTCAAATTTCCCAACCCTGTGAAGGTGGGAAGAGGTTTCTATCATTAATGGAATCTTCCACAAACAAAGAGTCAACATAGTATCCACAAGTTGCGGTCCGCACAACTTAAGCTCAAGTGCGTCAAACAAGGATGCAAGTATATAGGCAATACCCCTAAAGGGCGAATAAATATTTACCCCAAGGTCCTCAAGAATGAAACCACCTTTGAGAAAGGGGTCATTTATTGAAAACAAATCACAAAGAAGGGTATCAAATAAATGGAAATCATCCATATTATTTTCAAGAGAAAACTCTCGCCTTGACCTTCATGTAGTGAAACCTTGGTCATGAATAGAAACATACAATGTTGATCTCCATTAGATCTTCTCATCACTCCATTTCTTTAAAGAAAAATCATCTTTGTTGTAAATTATTCCCATGCACAACTGTCACAACCTGAGGCTACCTCCTGGTCGCAACAACGGTGTTTACGATCCATCAAGCTAAGAAAAGTATGGGGTATTACAATATCTCTCCTTTGGAACATTCATCCTCGAATAAGATTGGTTAGACTAATAGTACTATACTGTGGTAAATGAGATCATGTACTAAACATGCATGACATTGAATATGATTGCATAACTGATTCAAAAAACTAATACCTTAATTGAACTAATTTCCTTGAGAATGTGCAATGAAATGATAATGGTTATAAGGCTGAGATAGAAACGAGATAGCCAACTTATGAGTAACCACTACTTTAGTCTAGATCTGATTTTGTGAAGAAAAGATGAGAGGTTTTAAGATATGAAAACTTGGGGTATTACAACATCTCCCGCTTGGGATCGTTCATACCCTAAATGATACTGACTTGGCTAAAATATTGAGGAAGGACTGAGATAATGCATGGGACACTTACGAACTGTATCATGACTGAATATCTAAATCTGGAACATGATGCATAAACTGAACTGAATTTATAATTTACATGGATGCGAACAAACTATATCTTAGAATTGCAATATTCATGAAACTTCTGATAGTAAGACTAAATCAGAGGATAGGAAAACCAAAGGAACTTATTGTTTGACTACAAAACTGAATTGCTGGATATACGGACTAAATTATACTAAAAGCTTATACTCAACTGGAGTATTTCTTCAACACTCTTCCTAAGAAGTTATAAACAATAGTAGGAAGAAAAGAACTTTGGTATGATATGAATAAGATAGACAAGTAAGGAATTTTAATAAGGCTATAACTCTATAACATGGAACATAGGCCTATGAAACATAAACTGAAATTGCTATCCTTAGACAATGCAACTACTACTCTCAAGCTTAGACATACTCCTCAAATACTTCCTCAACTATACATTCTGCTTCAATACTACACTTTACTTGAGGCTACTAAAAATGTTCACATGGGAACTAATAACTCTATCTACTGAAGTCTGAGCTGAACTAAATTCTTTTACTATATTCAAGCCTACACAAATCTACAAATTGCACCCATAACACTATAATACTAGTAAAAATCATGAATTAAATATACCCTGCATTTTTATAACTTCTTATCTCAAGATAATTCTACTTACCACTTCAATAACTAAATTCAACCTCTTACTAGGAATGCAATAATGCACAATGTACCCATCGACTTATATTACTAATATAACATTCAAGCCTATAATCATAACCACACATGAACTTCTAGGCAAATAACCTATCAATCTATCTTTTTCGTACTCTTTAATACTTCTTTAATTAACAACTTCCATGTGCTATTATTAAGAAAATCACATAAAAAATTTCAACTACCCATGACATATATCAAAAATTTGTCCTTAATATTACTCCACATTACTCCACACTTATAACCTTAGATCAAACAAGCATACAACAATCTTTCCCCAACATAAAATATTTACTTTTTCCCACCTAAACAACTGTTGATCACCACTACCATTTCATAAACAGAGGTCACTAAAAGGTTAGAGCATGAGGAATAAAGCATGAAAGAATACTATGCATAACCTGAACGCTCAACTAAGGCCTGAGAAATAGAGTATCCACAACCTGGATTCATTATAGAGTTAAAAACTGAGGATGTATATGACATAATTAGAATTTCACTGATTATTAAGATAGTAGCATGAGTACTGGAACTGAACATATTCTAAAGCATGAGTACATGAGTCATGAGATGTATGACCTGAGTTTGGATTTCATAAATTCATTGAATATAATTTGTATAGCTGAGCAAAGTAGAACTCCTTATACTAAAATTGGAAGCGTAGTATTCTTTCATGCTACAAAGAACTGACATATAAGGCATGGGTGTATATCATGAGAACTAACGCACAAATACTAAAATAAAAATGGGTTGGGCATTACACTCCCTCACTACTATTCTACAGTGTACTGGCATCACTATTAGAATCTGATAGTCTGACTTGGTTACTTATTCTATCATCTCTCCCTTACCTATAAGCCATCACTCTAGGTCTATGGGACCCTTTTGATAAACTCTAAACTGGACTGCACCCCCTTTAATCTAAAGTTTGGAATATGACAATACTCATCAGTAACAAATTTACCCCGAAAGACTACACTTGGAAGTGCAAAATCCATTACTAATACTCCCTTCTGAGATACAAATCTTAACTTTTTATAGCCTCAATAGTAATCACATAATAACATAAACTCTAACTAACATAGAATCTTCACGAGTACCGCCATATCATGAGTTCACACTATCTAAAATTTCAATTCTCCTTACTGTTAGATCAACTATCTAAGATTTAAACTTAGATTTTAATACGTAGTATAGATATTCCTAAATATTTAATGAACTATACTAACTTCCTTCATAGCCTACTAATATCATACCTCTAAGCTTATTTTTTCCCTAAACTATGAGAATTACCATTAGACCTAAACATCCAATACCATCATTCTATATCCCAAAATTTAGCTGGTAAGAACATTAATCACTACATTACTAGCCTCATTCAAATTTAGAAATTCAAGGGTACTATATAAATGTGACCATACCATCATACTTAACTTAATTTCTTGCATACATTGTTTCAAGCCTACTAATTCACCTTTCATACAACTAACCTTATGGATAGATCATCTACTAAATTCATATAACACTATCCCCTCTTAACTACTGCTAAACTTTTGGTTTTATGCTTCTAACTTTAGATTGTTGCAATACCCCAAACTTTCCTTAAGCCTAATTTCATCTCTATAAGATTAAAGAATGACTTTCAAAGTAATTAATATTTAAATCATATCGAATTTTCCTAATTTTAACTTGTTATCGTATGGGAAATCGAATTAGCTTTTCAACGATATAAGATTCTCTCCAATACAATAACCAGGCAAAAAGTTATGGCTAATTAAGGGTCCAATCATAAAACACCATCATTCAGACCTTTAGCGTATCACGGAGAGGAGTAATATCCCAATTGTCAGTTTCTAGTGGACTAGCACGATATTGACGTATCGCGCCAGGTGCTAAAATGGCATTCCAAAGGGGTACCGCGATGGCTCCACGTTGCAGAGTTTGCCCAGTTTCCAGTGGTCAATTTCCAGTAAGCCACTGCGATAGTGGTGCGTTGTAGTGGCTACTTAGTTTGCAAATATTTTTTTTTCAGTTTGTTAAGAGTTAAAGCAGGGTATTTTGGTTAATTAACCTACCCCGAATCGGTCCAAAAACATAAAATCAATTACATAACAAAGCACTTTATGCCCTAATCCTCATTCTCTTCAAAACAAAAATCCTAGTTTATCACAATTCTCCTCCAAGAAACTCAAGATTTCTCCATTCATTCTCCAAATTGAGCCAACATTCCAAGTTCTTAGTGCAAGAATTCCAAGAAACCTCATTTAAGAGTACAATTAGCATCTCAAAAGCAAGCCTATTCATTAAGTTCACAATCTAAGGTATGGGGGGTTTCAACAATGACAATCCTTTCATTATTGTGCCCAAAAATTGTTTTAAATTATAAATTACTGAATTCTATGTGATTCCTCATGAAATTGGAGTTAAGGTTTATACCCAAATCATATTATTTGAAGCTTATGATATTTCAAGTGATTGAATGTTGAATTACCTGATAAATTTCATATACTTATGCATGTAATGCGAATTTCCAGATTTTCCCAATTGAATTTAAGCAAGATATTGAGATTCTTGATTTTATTATTTTGATATTGTTAAAGTATGATTCAAGAAGAATATTGAGCCTTATGTTTTGCTATTATTTTGAATGTTTATACGTGAGTTTTAAATTGAGATTTATACCCATTATCACTATTTACAAGATTATGATTTTTGAGATATTTTGAAGATAAGTTTCATGTCTATTCTCTTATTTTCATGCCTATTGTAGAAAATTTCAGATTTTGAGTTATATTATTATTGAGTGAATTAACAAGAATAAATGCAATGATTTTACATGAATTTGAGACATGGGTTATTAGGCCCTAATTTGAGTATTGATATTTCAAGAACTTATGATTTAAACATCCTGAGATTTGCATATTTTGAGTTATATAATAGCATTTGATCTTTGGATCCTCAGTTGAGTTTTGGAATCCACTTTTTAGAGTTTATTATAGATTACAAATATGAGTTTGGTCTTCATTATAGACTTTTGAGTTACTTTAAGGTGGATTTTCTAAAAGTTCTGACCCTAAGTATGGGAGTAGTATTTAACACCGAGCGAGGAGTGTGGGTTTAGCGCATCCTACTTCCCCAAAATTAAGTGCCACCGTAGGATTGAGATTTATGGGCCTGAGGCCAAGATAGTGATCACTGTGTCGGGGTTATACTCCCTAGCAAAAGTATGAAGCCTTTCCTCAATATGAGGTTTCTTCCTTAAGAGGATAATACATTGGACTCCATGTAGATCACATGGTTTATGTCGGTTAGAAGAACCTCCCAAAGATGTTACTCACTCTTGAAATAGTTTTATGGATTTAAAGTATTGAGCTAAAAAGTTTACTCTACAGAATGAGTTTCAGATTTCATCTATCTTACAAGTTGTGAGAATAAGAGGAGAATACAGATTTTAGAAGCAAGTGAAATAACTCACAAGATTTATACTACATGTTTAATTATTCATGATTTATGATATTTATATTTCAGATTTTTATTCTAGCTATGTGAGTCATTTATGTCAGCATGCATGATTTTATAAAGAGTAATGATATTGTTTATGCAAATGCATACATCCCCATATACTCAGTATATCCTCAAAGTAATGATCCATATATATGTCTATGTGCTACATTGTCTTATGATGTAGGTACATGTTATAGCGCATATACCATATTCAGTCAGTTCACAGCTTTCAGTCAGCAGGTGATGAGTCCTTTTGATTCAAGGGCTCGAGTTAGTTACACAGTTCTAGAAGTATTGTATTTTCTTTATTTAGTCATATTGAGTTAGGATAGTTGGGAGTCATGACCTGGCTACCTATAGTCAGTACTAGTAGAGGCTTCAAAGACAGTTAGTAATGTTAATGTATTTTATTTTTGGTTTTTTGTCAACAGTAGAGTTGTAATCTTGTAAATTCAGATTTGTATTGATTGAGTTCAGAGAAGTTTTATGTTTTCACTGATTTTGTTCAGATTTATGTATTTTATTAGTTGATTGTAAGTATGCTAGTAAAAGGGTTAGCTTGGGATCACTTATTACCCTAAGCACTATGTGACATCTCGAGACCCATTTTCAGGGTGTTACGATTATATGTTGTTAAAGGATTCTAAGAAGGGATCTGAAAACACATCTGACCACTAAGAACGCTAGTACTACCCCTCTATTCAATGACTGGTTCATTAGAAAACTAAAATTGAATGAACCTATTCCTGCAATCAACTAAAGTGATTTTCTGGGATACTATAATCAGGCAATTTCTGTATATCCGCCTGGCTATGGTAGATTTACCCACTGGGGTAGACAAGAAGAAAGGCTCTACTAATATTTTGGGATTGACATCAAAATTAACAGCTATATAAGGGGTTACAAAAGAAAGTGAGGCTCTAGGGTCTAATAAAATATAAATAAAAAGATAAAAGCCTTGTAACGTACCCTAACTACATTAGGAGAACTTTATTGGTCATGTCGGGGCTAGAGTGCATATAGCATGTTCTAACGCTATCCACTAGTTGCGCTAGAAATGGCACCTTGCTGAGTTGGGCGACCAGATAGAATTAAAGGATGATTGGACTGGCCTTACAGACCACTTTTTGGGTAGTCTCTGAGACTGTGTCCTAGCTTGCCAGACCCAAAACACACCTCACTGTTGGATCTACACACACCCTTATGATTCCTACCACATTCTCTACAAAGCGAATTGGTACGGCCACTGTTCATACTACCCTGAGACTTAGAGCCTAGCGCCCTATCTCAACTGTTGTACCTATAGTTTGGCATTGGCGTACTAGATGAAGAAGGAGATGGGGCTGAGAATTTTTGTTGGAACTAAGAACGGTTACCACTCTCAGACCTTGACTTAAAACTACCTATTCTGTCCCTCTCATTCTCTCTTTTTCTCCCTGTGCTTCTTCTTATAACTCAGCTAAGCATGAACCATAAGCCTAGATAGGAAAATAACCTACTGATAATTTTGAACAACTAATGAATGAGCTAAGGTAGTTAATACAATTCTGAACTCGACATGAGAGACGTGTCATTTAAGGGATCTTCTTGAATAGGCAGAGGTACGGGCTGCTTCCCATTCCTTATTCCATTATTTCTTTTGGGAGACATTATTTATAAACAAAATGAAGGATGAGTCAAAAAGAAAGTTTTAACTACAACTTATTCTCATTCACACGACAGGAATACTGAAAGAAGGGAAATATTTCCTAAAACTTTTTATATCCTCTTATCCATAAGTATGGCGCACTTTACACTCATGCACAAGACTCTACTTAACATGACTTTTCAAACTTCCTAGGACACTGAAAACCTGTCTCTGATACCAAGTTTTTCATTACTCGTGGCTACCCCCTAATTGTGACAACAATGCTTATGGTCATAAATGACCATAAGCTATCCCATGAGATGGTACCTGCTGTGAGCACAGAATAGTGTAACAAAATACACATGTTTAGAAGTATATTATCAATGCCAATTTTTTCAAATACTAAAAATTTAACTGAATCTGCAATTCTAAAAATATCTGCAAAAATACTAAAATCTGATTGATAACACAGATAAACTAATTGACTATCTGAATGTCTAAAAAGCCTTTAACTGACTGACTGTGGAGTTGATGGGACAAATCCCCAACTAACTCTAACCGATTGAAATTAAGGAATACTAAAATAACTGAATGAAAGATAAACTTGTCCTCGAAAGATAAGGACTCACCATTGCTACTGCTGCTGTAATGTTGAACTGTCTACGCGCGGTCAGGAAATTGTGCGTGTGAACCTATGATATAAGATATCATAGCACAAAGAAAGTATGCAGACAGTACATTGATATAATGGCATATGCGATGAGGTTAGGATGAAATACATGGATTAACTGTGCAGTAAAGTAATGGTTGACTGAAGAAGATAGAATATCTGAGTAAGTATGCATGAAAAATAAAATTCTGAGAATGCAAGATCAAGCATATATAAATTTCTGAAATAATCTATAAACTAAAATACTAAAATATGATAATTGAATTACTGAGAATTTGTATGATTTGGTCAAGCAATCCTTAACTAAAATTAGACTGAATACTATACTAAGTTGTAATACCCCGTATTTTTCAAACTTAAATTAACCCTCAGTACATGGGTTGTTCAATATAAAATTTTTGAAATACTTAGTAATTTTCAGTTTTGAGCCTTCCAATGCATGGAAAATTCAGTTATCTTTCTCATGATATAAAATTCACCCAAATCCGATACCCGAGCGAAGAGTTAGAGCCATTTTCATAAAGCAGTGTGCCAAAATGCATGTCAGCGCATCACAGAGGCCAACCAAATGGCAATTGAAAAATTCCAGTGTTGCTCCTTGATATTGGTGCATCTCGCCATAGGCTCAGTTCAGAATTATCATTTTACAGTGCTCCAATGCGATCCCACCACATCGCTCCACCGGCAACATTCCCAATTGTCAGTTTCCGATGGATTGACGCAATAGTTGCACGTCGCACCAGGTGCCCAAATCGGGTTTCTTAGTAACAAATTTTAAATTATTCCCAGGGGTAGTTTGGTATTTTTCAACAGCCCTAATAAGTCCTAAACACAAAATTTAACCCTGAAGGAGAATTAATTACTCATTATTTCATTATTTTCTTAAGATAAAAAAACATTCTTTCCCAAATAGCAAACCCTAGCTTCAATAAATAATAGCAAAATCAAGATTTTCTCCAAGAACCTTCAAGAATTAACAACCCAAGGTATGTTAGCTGTTCATCTATGGGTCCCTTCACCCATAGAGTCCAATAATCCATTTTTAAAACTTCAAAAATTATGATTCATGATTTACATGCTTGAAATTGGATTGTATTCATGTTCTTGATATTAAGTGAGTTTAAATTTATGATTAAATGTATATTCCATGAAGTTTTAATAGCATGTATATTGAATTGTGTAATGCCCATGTTATAATCCATGAATTTGCAAGTTTGGACATTGTAATGCCATGCTTATGTGTTAACCATGATTATGTGCATTAAGTTGTGCTCATTAGGTGTTTGATATGATGTCTATGTGAAAAAATTAATGAAATCATGACATGTTAAGATATATGCAAACTTATGCCCTCCAAGTGTTTGATAAAATGTCTTTATAGATAAATTATGAAAAAATAGACCTTATTATGCTTTTTAAGATCATGCTGTGCTTTAATTTTGATGCTATCGAGTCCTGGGGGTATCTAATACCCGACAATATAGCTGTTCACTTAGAGCTATAGTGGTTACAAAATAGTCTCAGTCATGCCATGAAATAGTAGCACTCAGTCATTTGTAGAACTTAGTTAACTCAGTCCAGTTCACTCAGTCGACACGATCATTAATAGTTCAGTCAAATCCAGTACATTCTAGTAATCAATCCACAGTCTATTCAGTTGGGAGTAGGATTCATAACCAAGTGAACCCAAGGATGGGGGCTTACCTGCCAGTAGAGGGTGTGATCCATAGAATCAGTCGTTGTGTTCCAGAACTACGTAGCCAGCGTAGGTTGAGACATCAACCTTCCAGTTGAGAGTTGATGAGGTTTTTTAATATGCCAGTTGAGGGTAACACCGTTCTCATTAGAGTACCTACCAGATAGGGGTGACTCTTCAGTTTGTCTTTACCTGTGGCACGGTACTGACACCCTTCTAACTAGGGTCAAAAGTTAGACCCCAACTCAGTTATCTTATTTGGGGTATGTCTGTTAGATAATTATCTCTCATAGTTTTAGTCTCAGTCTTTGAAATAGAACTCAGTTAAGTTTTATAGAATTAGTATTGTCAGATACAACCAATTAGTATCAGTAACTCAGTTATCAATAACTTTAGAGATCAGTTACTCAGTATCAGATCATAGGACTTAGCTTCAGATAAGCTCAGTCATAGTATTTATTTATGTGCACATTAGTGCATACTCAGTACTTACAGTAGTGTCAGTTATCTCTGTACTCTCATGTTCAGTTACTCTATATCATTTAGTCAGTTATTATTTATGCATATGAACCCTTGCATTCAACCTTACCTCATCTATCATAGCTATACATTCCATGTACTAACACATACTTTTTCTTTGTGCTATGATGTCTCATATCATAGGTTCAGACGCATAGGTTCTCGACCGCGCATAGACAGATTCAGATTCAGCCAATAGTATCAAAGTTAGTAGTGAGTCCTCATCTATCAAGGATATTTTATTATTATTTTAGTCTCTTAGTAGATCCAGTATTTTAGTAGATGGAGTTAGTTAGGGATTGTCCTTTTAAATCCACATTCAGATAGTATTGAGTTTTACAAATTACTATTATCAGCTGATAATCTTTATCAGTATTTATAGATTTTAAACCTTATGGAATTTTAGCCTATTTTCCATATTTGTTATAGTATATTATTCAGTTCTCATAACATATATCAATCATGAGTTAGCTTGTGGTCCTTTGAGGTCATAAACATCGTGTAGCATCTGGGGTACAGAATTGGGGCATTACAAACTTGGTATCAGATCCTAAGGTTCAATAGAGTCCCAGGGTGTCTGAAAGATGTATCAAATAGAGTCTTATGCATGAATATGTAGTGTGCCACACTTATGGACAGGAGGCTATAAGATGTTTTAGGAAAAGTTTCCCTTCTTTCAGTATTTATGTCATGCGAGTGAGCATGAGCTCAAGTTAAACTCTTAGTATAATTCATTTATTCCTTCCGTTTACAAAAGTTCCCTCCCAAAAAGAACAATTGAAGAAGAACTAGAAATCAGTCAGCACCTCAGCCTGTTCAGGCAGATCCCCTGGACGAGCATGTCTCCCATATAGAATTTAGAGCTGTGTTCACTACTCTAGCCAATTCCTTAGCATCTTAGAATGAATAGAAAGCTATCGTTTAGGACAACTCAGTGGCCAATACTGCTCTAGTCAGGATTCAGGAATTCACTCAAATGAATCCTCCCCTATTCTTAAGATCTATCAGAAGAGGATCCACAGAAGTTCCTCGATCAGGTTCAGAAAGTCACAAATATCATGGGAGTGACTTCCAGTGAGAGTGCTGAGTTAGCCGCCTATCAGATACAAGATATGGCTTATACATGGTTTAATAAGTGGAAGGTAGACAGGGGCACAAATGCAGGGCCAATAGAGTGGGAAGGGTTTGCTACTGCTTTCCTATATAGATTCTTTCTCTTAGAGCTGAGAGAAGCCAAGGTGTTAGAGTTCACCAATCTCAGGTAGGTAAGTATTAGTGTGAAAGATTATTCCATCAAGTTTAGTCAGTATACAGGTATGCTCCCATATGGTAGACGATAGTAGGTCTAGAATAAGCAAGTTCATGTGGTTAAGGAGTGCAGAACTGTGATGCTGATTAAAGAGATAGACATATGTTGGCTCATGGTCCATGTTCAATAGATAGAAAAGGCTAAGAATAAAGAAAGAGAGAGGTAGAACAAGAGAGCTAGAACAGGTATCTTTAATTTCAATTAGCCTAAGTCAGAGAGCAGTAATCGTTCCCAGTTTTGCTTGAAATCTTTAGTTCCAGTTCTGTCCTCAGCTAGTTCTCCAGTACCTAAGTTTAAAAAGAGTAACAAAGATAGGGTGATACGCTATAAAACTCAAGGAAGTGTCAGTAGTTCTTGAATAAATCATCTTTGTCAGACATGTGATAGTAACTATCAGGGTATCTGTAGAGCTGGCAGTGATATTTTTTTCGGGTGTGGCAAGCTAGGACATAGAGTCAGAGATTAGCCTCAGTCAGGTTCTCAGGTTTAGTATAATCATCCTTCAGCTCAGTCAGGTAGTCCAAATCAGCAGGGTGCCATTTTCAGTACAACTAGAGGGCAACACCCAAACAAGATTTATGCACTCCAGTACAGACAAGATCAGGAAAATTCTCCTTATGTGGTCACTGGTATGTTACATATCTTTCATTTACATGTTTATACCTTGCTATATCCAGGATCTTCTTTATCTTTTGTAACTCCTTATATAGCCATTAACTTCAGAGTCAATCCAAAAATCCTAGCAGAGCCTTTCTTAGTTTCTACCTTAGTGGGTAAATCTATCATAACTTGATGAGTATACAAGCACTGTCCAGTTATGATATCTCAAAAATTTACTTCAGTAGACCTTGTAGAGCTAGATATGGTGGACTTTGATATTATTCTCGGCATAGATTAGATCCATTCATGCTATGCCTTAGTTGATTGTAGAAATAGAATTGTTCAGTTTTAGTTTCCAAATAGACCAATCCTTGAATGGAGAGGTAGAACTACAACGCTTAAGGGTCAGTTGATTTCATACCTTAGAGTGAGAATATGATATCCAAGGGATGTATCTACCATATTGTGCAAGTCAAAGACTCTAACTCATAAACTCTAACTCTTGAGTCAGTTCCAGTAGTAAATAAGTTCTTAGATTTGTTTCCCAAAGATCTTTTTGGAGTTTCTCCCATTAGGGAAGTAGACTTCCGAATAAACCTTCTTGTAAATACTCAGTCCATAACTATTTTTCCATATAGAATGGCACCAGCAGAACTCAAAGAGTTAAAAGAAACTTTGAAGGACCTCCTAGATAAGGGATTCATCAGACCTAGTATTTCCCCGTAGGGTGCACCAGTCTTATTCGTGCATAAAAATGACTGTTCTCTTAGAATATGTATAGATTAACGTCAGTTGAACAAGGTCATAGTCAAGAATAAATATCTACTTCCAAGAATTAATGACTTGTTTGACCAACTTCAAGGTGCTAGTTACTTTTTTAAGATAGACCTCAGATCAGGCTATCATCAGCTTAGAGTCAAAGAATGTGACATTTTGAAAACATCTTTCAAAACCCTATATGGTTACTTCGAGTTTCTAGTTAAGTCCTTTGGTCTTACAAATTCCCTAGCAGCTTTCAAGGACTTAATGAATCACGTGTCCAAGAAGTACTTGGACATGTTCATTATAGTCTTCATCGATGACATTCTTGTATATTCCCATAGGGAGAATGATCATCTAGATCACCTTAGAATCGTATTTCAGACTCTTAAAACTCATCAGTTGTTGGCCAAAGTTAGTAAGTGTAAATTTTGGCTAAGGTCAGTAGAATTCCTTAGTTATATTATTTTCGGTGATGGCATTAGAGTTGATCCTCAAAATACCAAGGTGATAAGAAACTAGCCTAGACCCATTTCTCTATCAAATATCAGTAGTTTCTTGGGTTTATTTGGCTATTACCATTTATTTGTTGAAGGGTTTTCATATATTGCATCCCCTATGCCAATATTAACTCAGAAGAATGTCTAATTTTGGTGGTCAGATTCTTGTGTGAAGAGTTTTGAGAAGTTGAAGACTCAACTCACCTCAGCCCTAGTCTTGGCTCTACCAGATAGATCAAATGGGTTTGTTGTGTACTATGATATATCCAGAGTAGGTTTGGGTTATGTACTAATACAGAGAGGTAAGGTTATAGCCTATGCCTCCAGACAGCTTAAGCCCCATGAGAACAATTACCCAACTCATGATCTCGAGTTGTAGTTGTAGTGTTTTCCTTAAAGATTTGGAGGCAATACTTTTATGTGATGCATGTTGATATGTTCACAGATCACAAAATCTTACAGTATGTGTTCTCTCAGAAGATTTGAACTTGCATCAGAGAAGGTGGTTAGGGTTATTGAATGATTATGATATAAGTGGTCTATATCATTCGGGCAAGGACAATGTAGTGGTTGATGCTCTCAGTAGATTATCTATGGGAAGTTTTGCCTATGTTGAGAATGATAAGAATAAATTAGTTTAGGAAGTCCATAAGCTTGCCCATATAGGTTCCCGCTTAGTCGATTCTATAGAGGGTAGTGGGTGGGGGTAGAATAGTTCAGAATCATCTCTATTTTCTTAAGTAAAAGAAAAGTAGGATAGAGATCCTAGTCTAGTGAAGTTGAAAGAGTCAGTCAAAGATTAGAAAATAGAGGTTTTCTACCAAGGGGGAGATAGTGTGTTTATTGCCAGGGTCATTTATGTATGCCAGGTGTAGATGACTTGAGGCAAAGAATTCTTGCAGAAGCGCATGGTGTGTGATACTCCATTCATCCATGGGCCACTAAGAGGTACCAAGATTTGTGGGAGATCTATTGGTGGAGTAGGCTAAAGAGGTATATTGCAAAGTTTGTAGCTAAGTTCTATATGTGTCAGTAAGTTAAGATTGAGCACCAGAATCCTAGTGGGTCCATGCAGGAGTTTAGTATTCCCAAATGGAAATAGGAGGAAGTGAACATGGACTTTCTGATGGGTTTGCCTTATACTCATTGTCAACATGATTTTATTTAGGTTTTCATAGATATGATGACCAAATCATCTCATTTCTTTCTAGTTCATACTTCCTATTTAGCCAAGGACTACACCAAAATCTATATCAGAGTGTTGGTTAAGTTACACAGAGTCCCAGTATTGATCATCTCAGATAGAGGTACCCAGTTTACCTCTCATTTCCGGAAAGCATTCCAAAAGGGTCTTGGTACTCAATTTTACCTCAGTACAACCTTCCACCATCAGACAGATGGTCAAGTAGAAAGGACCATTTAGACTCTAAAAGATTTTATAAGAGCCTACGTTGTCGATTTTAAGGGTAGTTGGGATGAACACTTGCCTTTGTTTGAATTCGCATACAATAAAAACTATCATTCTAGTATTTATATGGCTCCATTTAAGGCTTTCTACGGTAGGAGATATAGATATCTAATTAGTTGGTTCGAGGTAGGCGAGGCCACAGTAGTAGGGCCTGACTTAGTGTTTGATGCCTTAGAGAAGGTTCAACTGATCAGAGAAAGACTTAGGGATTCCTAGAGCCGACAGAAATCTTATGCAGATGTACGGAGAAAGGATCTTGAGTTTGAGATCGGTGATTTTATGTTCTAAAAAATATCTCCCATAAAAGGGGTAAGAAGGTTTGGCATGAAGGGAAAGCTTAGTCCCGGATATATTGGTCCTTATAAAATTCTTAGTCATTTTGGAAAGGTAGCTTATGATCTTGAGTTGCCTTCAGATTTAGCTTCATTACATCCAATATTCCACATCTCCTTGCTAAATAAATGCAACCCAGCAGTCATAGTTTCCTTAGAGGACATAAATATTCAGAATGATCTCTCTTTTGAAGAGGTCCTAGTCCAAATCCTCGATCATCAGATTCACAGACTAAGGAACAAAGAAGTTCCCTTAGTCAAAGTTTTTTAGCTGAATCAGGTAGTTGAGGGAGCTACTTGGGAAGAATAAGTAGACATGTAGACCAAGTATCTTCACCTTTTCTCCGCAATCTCAGATTCAGCTTAAGGTAACAATTTTCCTGAACTCTAGTCAATTCCATGTTCAGTTACAGTTATAATCTTGGTATTCGTTACCGTTGCATTTTCAGTCATGCATTCATGAATTAGTTTAGACATGCACTGATGCATCAGATATGCATATTTAGTGTGTAAACTCAGTCTATCACTATTTCTCAGCCTAGTCAGTCTCATTTAAGGACGAATGTTCCCAAGGGGGAGATATTTTAATACCCTATATTTTCCTAACATAAATTAACCCTCAGTACATGGGTTGTTCAATATAAAATTTTCAAATTACTCAGTAATTTTCAGTTTAGAGCTTGCCAATGCATAGTAAATTTAGTTAGCTTTCCTACGATATAAAATTCGCCCAAATTTGATACTCGAGCGAAGAGTTAGAGCCATTTTCATAAAGCAATATGCCAAAATACATGTCAGCGCATCGTGGAGGCCAGCCAAATGACAATTGGCAAATTCTAGTGTTGCTCCGTGATATTGGCGCGTTGCACCATAGGCTTAGTTTAGAATTGTCTTTTTCCAGTGTTCCAATGCGATCCCACTGCATCGAGGTGAACTTCTAAGTCTCATCCATCATTGCAATGTGATTCTAACGCATAGCACCACCAGCCACATTCCTACTTATCAGTTTCTAGTGACTTGATGCATTAGTGGCACGTTGCGTTAGGTGCCCAAATTAGGTTTTTCAATGACGAATTTTTTTATTATTCCCAGGGGTAGTTTGGTATTTTTCCATGGCCCTAATCAATCCTAAACACGAAATTTAACCCTAAGAAAGTACTAATTGCTCAATATTTCGTTATTTCCTCAAGATCAAAAAGCATTCTCTCCCAAATAGCAAACCCTAGCTTCAAGAAATAAGAGAAAAATCAAGAATTTCTCCAACAATCAATTTTTTAAGTCTATGGGTCCTTTCACCCATAGACTCCAACAATCAATTTTTAAAACTTCAAAAATTATGATTCATGATTTACATGCTTGAAATTGGATTGTATTCATGTTATTGATATTAAGTGAGTTTCAATTTATGATTAAATGTAGAATCCATGAAGTTTGAATAGCATGTATATTGAATTGTGTATTCCCCATGTTATAATCCATGATTTTTTAAGATTGGGTATTGTAATTGCCATGCTTATGTGTTAACCATGATTATGTGCATTAAGTTGTTCTCCCTAATTGTTTGATAGAATGTCCATGTGAATAAATTAATGAAATCATGACATGTTAAGATATGTGCAAGCGTATACCCTCTAAGTGTTTGACAAAATGTCTTTATAGATAAATTATGAACATGTGGACGTTGTTATGATTTTCAAGATCAAGTTATGCTTTACTTTTGATGCTATCGAGTCCTGGGGGTATCTAATACCCAACAATCTAGCTGTTCATCTAGAGCTATAGTAATTACAGAATAGTCTCAGTTATGACACAAAACAGTAGTACTCCGTCAGTTATAGAACTCAGTAAACTCAGTCTAGTTCAGCAAATCAACATGATCAGTAACATTTCAGTCAAATCCAGTATAGTCTAGTAATCAATCCATGGTCTATTCTGTTGGGATTAGGATTCAGCACCGAGTAAACCTAAGGATGGGGGATCACCTGCCAGTAAAGAGTATGATCCTTAGAACCAGTCCTTGCATTATATAACTACGTAGCCAGCATAGGTTGAGATGTCAACCTGCCAGTTAAGGGTTGATAAGTGTTTTAACCTGCCAGTTGAGGGTATCACTATTCTCATTAGAGTACTTTCCAGGTGCGAGTGACTCATCAGTTTGTCTTTACCCATGGCACGACACTGACACCCTTCCAACTGGGATCACAGGTTGGATCCCAACACAATTATCTGATTTGGGGAAGGTCGGTTAGATAATTACCTCTCACAGTTTTAGTCTTAGTCTTCAGAACAAAACTCAGTTCAGTTCTACAGAATCAGGACTATTAGATACAACCAATTAGTATTAGTAACTCAGTTATTAGTAACTTTAGTTATTAGTTACTCAGTATCAGATCTCAGAACTTAGCTTCAAATAAGCTTAGTTACAGTATTTATTTATGTGGACAGTAGTGCATACTCTATACTTACAGTAGTCTTAGTTATCCATGTACTTTCATGTTCTATTACTCTATATCATTCAGTTAGTTATTATTCATGCATATGAACCCTTTCATTTAGCCTTACCTCATCTTGCATACCAGTACATTCCACGTACTAACATATACTCTTTATTTGCGCTATGATGTCTCATATCATAGGTTTGGATGCTCAAGTTCCTAACCGCGCATAGATAGATTTAGATTCAGCCAGCAGTACCAGAGTTAGTAGTGTGTCCTTATCTACTGAGTATATTTTATTATTATCTTAGTTTCTCAGTAGATGCAGTATTTTAGAAGATAGAGTTAGTTGGGGGATTGTCCCATCAACTCCACATTCAGATAGTTCAGTATTAGAGGTTTTTTAGACTAGACTTTCAGAAAGTATTCAGTTTTATAGATTACTATTTTCAACTGATAATCTTTATCAATATTTATAGATTTTGAACCTTATGCCATTTTAGCCTATTTTCTTTGTTTGTTATTGTATATTATTTAGTGCTCACAGCAGATATCAGTTATGGGTTAACTTGTGGTCCTTCAGAGTCGTAAGCATCATGTAGTGTCCGAGGTACAGACTCAGGGCATTGCCAAAGCCTCTTAAACTTTGATGATTTTAATTCTGACCTTTCTAGCATTAGAACATCTATTTTTAAGCTGATTCATAATTGGGGTGGTCGACAATATGTCTTGGGTAAGTGTTGGATTTATTGGATGAGGTTTGAGGCTTGTTTGGATGTATAAACCAGTGAGTCAGTGCTATATGGCCGCAACATAAAGGTTATTGTGTTGGTGGGGTACAATGCGATGCATTGCCTAACGCATCAATTGAGCAACATGACGCATCACTTACTGCGTCACTGGCCACATTCAATTTAATTAATTCCAGGTATATGGGTGTATTTGAGTACTTTTCCCCACCCATAATATGAGATTAAGGTTCCAAAAGGGCAAAATCACTAATCTTTTCAAAAACTCTCTAAAGAACAAAACCTTAGCTTTTTCAAATCCAAGTTCAATCTTTAAGAAAATCACCAAGAACCTATGAAAAATCATCAGTTAAAGTATTTTAAATGTTCATTCATGGGTCCTCTTCACCCAATGAAGCCCAAGAATCTTCTTTAAAGTTTATAATCATGACCTTTACATGTTTTCATGAATTTTATCCATTAACTTCCATGAATTTTGATTTTTATATCATGTCTACATGTGTTTTTGTTGAAATTAGCCTTTGATCCATTATAAGGATGATATTTGCATGTTAAATCCTTAACCAATGATTTCTCTATTAAAATTATGTTACTGTGCCATAATTTAAATATTACCATGCTTTAACTCATGACCCCTGTGTGTTTGATGAAATGTCAAGATGAATGGGTTTTGAACAATGACTACTTATGATGTCCTCAAAGTTTTATTACGGTTCTATTGTTATTGCCATCGAGTCCTAGGGGTTATGAATACCAAAAAACTTAGTTGTTTACTTAGTCTTAGTATCTTCAGAATAGTTTTAGATATATTATGAGCATTATCAGTTCAGTCAGTTTTCATAATCAATTAAACTTAGATTAGTTTAGTATTTCGAGTTAGTTCAGTTAGGAGTAGGATTTAGCACCGAGCGAATGAAGGGATGACATCTTTCCCGTCAGTCAGGCAGAGTAGTTAATAGCAGACCCTGTATTCCAGAACTACGTAGCCAACGTAGTATATGAGGAGTCACCCATCAGTTTAGGCTTGGCTTCCTCTCAGGGGTTACCCATTAGTTTAGGCTTGACAACTTGGTCCTTTAAGAAATCAGTTTAGCCGATCCATACAACCATTGTTATTACTCGTGGCATAGTACTGACACTCTTCCAATTGGGGTCACAGGTTGGACCCAAATTATCTCATATTGGGGCATGCCGGTTAGATGATAGCTCCCACAGTATCGGACCAATATACAATACAGAGTTCAGTTTCAGGTTTGCTTGACCATAGCATACAACTACCAGTTATTCAGTTATCAGTATGTTAGTATTTTAGTTTTCAGAATATTTTAGAATCATATTATATTCTTTTCATGTATTCTGAGATTTTATAATTTTCATGCATTTATATTCAGTTAGCTTGTGCTATTCATTCTGTCAATCATTATTAAAGCACATGAACCCCTGCATATTATCCTAACCTCATCTAGCATACCAGTACATTTAAAGTACTAATTGTATACTCATTTCTTGCATAATGATATTTAATATCATAGGTTCGAACGCTCAGGTTCCCGACCATACTTAGACGTTCTAGTGCATCAGCAGCAACAACAGTGGTGAGTCCTTATCTATCGAGCACATGGTTGTTATTTCAGTTCATTTCAGTATTTTATTTCAACTAGAAAGTTGGATTTAGTTGGGGCCTTTCCCATCAACTCTCTTTCAGACATTTTTAAAGGCTTTTAGAAATTTTAGGAAAGCAGACAGTAATTGGTCTTTTCAGTCAGATTTTCAATAATTTCACATATGTTTCAGAATTTTGAGTTTTCAGTTGTATTACTTTTAAATTTAAAGCCTTAAGGCGTATTCAGTTATTCCGCACATGTGTATTTTGTTATTATTATTTAGTGCTCACAGTAGGTACCAGTTCATGGGTTAGCTTGTGGTCTTTTGAGATAGTAAGCACCATGTGGCATTGTAACGCCCCAAAAAATAGGTCTCGAAGCGTCACACGATGCTTGAGACTATGAGTAGCCCCAAGCTAACCCATTGATCCATTTTCATCCAGTTCAACACAAATCAATGGGAATTCATGACCCAAATATCAAATCATTTGGGATTTCTTTCAAATCATTCAACCACGTTGTGGATTTCTTTCAAAATCAACCACGTTGTGGATTTATTTCACACTCGAGTTCAAAACAACTCCATTAATACCAAAAGGTCAAATCATTCAAAATATCTCAAATATTCAACATCAACATGCTTATAGCACACACTTTCTAAAAAAACATAATTTCCAATGGGGATTCACGACCCAAATATCAAATCATGATAAATATCGTTCAAGATTCATGCTTTAAATCTCCACACATGTAAATTCATCTTTCAAAATCATAAATATCAAGATTTCATAATAATCATCGTAAGATTTGGGTTCGTCTTTCAGATTCATAAAAATCAAATAAAAATCATGCCTTTGTAAAAAAAATTACTTTTGGGCACAAAAACGAAAGAGATTTCTTGTTGAAAAACCCCACATACCTTGAATGATGAACTTTAGATCGATACTCATTTTTGAGATGTTAATCGTTCCTTTGAATGATGGTTCTTGGAGTTCTTGAACTAGGAACTTGAAATCTTGTATAAATTTGCAGAATTAATGGTGAACTTTGGAGTTTTTTGAAGTTGGATGTAGGAGCTTAGGGTTTTCTTTTTGAGGGAATTTGATGAAATATAACATATAATGCTTCTAATAGGCTTTAATATAGGGTTTGGATAGATTTTGGGTGAGGGGGAATGACCAAAACGCCTCTAAAAATCAAACAATTCTCAAATCTGTCCTTTGGTGGACTGTTTTGATAGTCTGAAGTAGATCAACCATAATGTTTTACTCCGATATCCAAATTGGATGAAACCAATTTTATTAGAAAGAGGACTCTTATATATTTCCATTGATATATAGTATATCACCCAGATCATTGTGTACGAGGAGTTATGATCATTTGAAATTGACCCAAAAATTTGTTTTTGATAGACTGAAGTAGATCGACTATATTTTTTTGCTCCGATAGACAAATTGGATGAAACCAATTTCATTGGAAAGAGGACTCGCAGAGATTTCTGTTGATATGTATTAGATAACCTAGATCATTATGTACAAGGAGTTATAATCTTTTAAAGTTGGAGAAAAAATATGCCAGGCCTCAGTACGTTTTCCTGCACGTTTTACTGTTCACTACTATTTACGGTTCGATCAGAATGTTCACAGCTCGTCACTCGGGTGTTCATTTTGGATGATCCAGATATCATTGGAAAGCTTATTTGATACTCTACAAAATGGTGGATTATAATCTAAGACATTCCTCACCAAAAATTTATAATTCATTCTAGAAGATAGAATCCAACACATTTACGCACAAAATTTCAACAAAAAATTTCCCAGGGTATTACACACATCCAGGGTCTATTTTAGGGAGTTCAAAACTTTGTATAAGAGCCTAAGGTTTTACAGTGTCCTAGGGAGTCTGAAAGCCGCATTGAGTAGCCTCTTGTGCATGGGTGTGAAGCGTGCCACACTTATGGACAAGAGGCTACAATACGTTTTTAGGAAAAGTTTCCCTTCTTATAGTATTTATGTTGTATGAATGAACATGAGTTTAAATTAAACTCCTTTTCTAATTCAATCTCCTTCCATTTACAAAATATGTCTCCCTGAAATAATAACAAAAGAAGAAACGGGAATCAGCCCATACCTTTGCCCATTTAGGAAGATCCCTTGAATGAGCATATTTCACATGCCAAATTTAGAGTTGTGTTCACTACTCTAGCTCACTCTATAATAGCTCAGAATAATTAGCCAGCTATTTTCCCAGCCATCCTAGTGGCTAATACCACAACAACTAGGATTCAGGACTTCACCCAAATGAATCCTCCTCTGTTTTTGGGATGTAAGTCTGATAAGAATCCACAGGAATTCCTCATAATGGTTTAGAAGGTAAAAAACATTATGGGCATTACTTTTAGTGAGGGTTCATACTTGGCTACTTAATAGTTGTTGGATGTAGCTCATACTTGGTATATGTAACACCCCAAATCTATACCCAGAATGCTACATGATGCTCATGACCCCGAAGGACCACAAGCTAACCCCTTACTGATATCTATAACTGAGCACTAAATAATATACCAGAAATATGTAGAATGTAAGTTGTAAGGCCATAAGGTTGAAAAATGAACTAATACTAAATATAAAACAATGTCTGTAGTGGGGTATGACAATACCCAAAACTGAGATAAACTGTCTGAAACATACTGTAGTCTGAATGCCCCTAAACTATCTAAAAATTATGGAGTTGATGGGACATGTCCCCAACTAAATCCAAAATATTGAAATAATAAAGTAATAAAATAATCATGCTATCCTCGAAAGATGAGGACTCACTGCTAGTCTAGTCACTGAACGTCTGATCTACTAAGGATGATCGGGAGCTTGTGCTTCTAAACATATATTATAAAACACCATAGCGCAAATGCATCAGTACATTGAATATACTAATACGTAAGTGAGGTAGGCTAATTTCAAGGGTTTATATGAATGAACAATAATAACTGGCTGTATAACATGAACGTGAGAATACATACATGAATACATAACTGTAACTGAGATCATGATAACGCTGACTCATGAATTCTGATAACGTGGATTTACTGATATTTGAGTACTGATACTGGGATAACAAATGTCTGAGTCTACTGAATACTGAGGAACTAATGTCATAATACTAATAAAGGAATGACTATTTCTATAGTTCTAATTATGAAGAATTGGTCTAATTGACTGTATCTGAAAATCTTGAAGCTGAAAACTGATAACATGGGTTTCATATAATTAATATACTATTAACTGAGTTTGTGATAACATGATTACTGAGTCTGAATATTGATAACAAGAGTGACTACATCTGATAGTCCTAATACTGATGGAACTAGCTGGGTTCTGCACTGTACTGATTTGACTGTATCTGACAATCCTAGATTTCTATAGAACTGAACTGAATTCTATTACTTAAACTTGATCTGAAAGTGAGATAGTGGGAAGTAATTATTTAATCTACATGCCCCAAAACTAAAATGGTGGGGTTTAACTTATAACCCTAGATGGAAGGGTGTTAGTACCATGCCACGGGTAAAGACAAGCAGTGTGTATACCCTCTATAATAGGGAGATCTTCCATCAAACCCTCCTAGTAGGAAACTCAAATGAGATGTATAGATCCCTAAATGCGTAGGGTGCATCTCAACCTATGATGGATACGTAGTTCTGGAACACAAAGATTTCTTCTAAGGATCACACCATTCACTGAATAATAGGTGAGTTCCCATCCTTGGGTTCACTAGGTGCTGAATCCTACTCCCAACTGAATAAACACTAAACTGATTAACTAAACTGAAATGATACTAATGGTATTGTTTAGCGGGGCTAAACTGAGTTCACTGAGTTTCGTTGATTGACGGAATGCTACTGAGATCTGAGGATTAATGGAGACTACTAAAGTTATTGATATTTTTGGGAATACTGAGGTTACCGAGATTACTTAGTACTGATGTTACTGAGACCACTGCGGTCACTGAGATTACTGAGTAGGACTAGACTGATACTGAATTTACTGAGTTTTCCTAAGTCATGAGACTAACTGAATTCTAAGGATCATGGCTTGACTGAGAGTATCATGAAAACATGACACTGGCTCTAGGAACACAACTAAATTATCAGGTACAAGTACCCCGAGGACTTGATAGCATGAAATTTATAGGACATGACACTTCTTGAACACATGACCAATATCAACAATTCATAATACATTAGTTTGGGGATTTCATGAAGCACATAGTTATTATAGTCTTCTACATGAATGTAATTGCATATCAACATATCATACTTTAATTAACCTAATCTCATGGACATTCCCTCAACCATTAATAATGCACACAATATCATGGAAGTCATTCTTAGTCATAAGGTAAAGCATACACATATCACTTAGGTCACAATTAAGCTATAATGCATAATTTCTATTCTCTTAGGGATTTTACTAAATAGCTAGGATGCATGACTTTGGTCATAGGAATGACCATCAAATTAATACACCAAAACTCCATATTTCATCTCAATTTTACATATTTCAGACCACATACTAGCATAGATTCATGAACAACACATAATGATTCCAACTTGGGAATCATACAACCATAATCATATGAAAATAATCAACCCACAGCAAAATATTCACAATACAAGATTTAAAACTTGATTTTTAGGCTTCATGGATGAAAGTAATCCATGAATGAACACTGTGAATACCTTAGTTCTTGATTCTACGAAGATTGACGGAGGGATTCTTCAATTTGAGTCTTGGATTCAAATCCCCAATTGAAAACTCTATCTTGTTCTTGAGAGAAACTTGAGATAAATAATATATTTTGGGTGAATTATGGATGAATCATATGTTATTGGGTACATATAGTGGTAAGAAATCGACCCTTTTAACCCTTGGACACGTATTTTATTTCTGTGAAAATTTCCCGACCTGGACCCCTGGCGCGACACAGCGCGTGTCACTGGAATTTGACAACTCTTAATTTGAGCCTTGGCACAACACGACATAATTGCAGAGGCTCACTGGATTTTGATGATTGCCCTTTTGGCTGGCTCCACGACGCGTTGATGGCTTAGGTGGCACACTATCTTACTAAAATGTCTCTAACTCTTTGCCCAGGTATTGGATTTGGGCGAATTTGGTATTGATGGAAAGCTTATTCAATTTCCCACATGAAAGTGGATTTCCATATGTATAAAAGTATATTCATATTTGAAACAATTCTTTAACATTTTTGGGATGATTTTAAGCTAGGTACAAGTATGGGGTATACAATATCTCCCCCTTGGGAACATTCGTCCTTGAATGAGCCTAATTTAGATGGTAGAAATGATCAGCTGAAGTACATACTAAACATGAATATCTAAAACATGACTACCTGACTGACATTACTGAGATTCATACTGAGCATTCATATCTGATACATGATTTATGACTAAGATAATACATGAATGTATGATTGAGAGTACAAATAAGTTAATCTGCCTATCTGATGCATGAATACTTGACTGAACTTACTCATGAACATGTGAATGAACATGTAAGGGTAATGATACCAATTTTGAAATAAAAACTGAGCATGGAACTGAATACCATATTTTTAACTGAAACCTGAACATGAAACTGGATAAGCTTAAGAAAAGCTATTACCTTAGGCTGAGTCAAAGCTTAATTACCAAATATTCATGAGCAAAAACATGAGAACGTAACTGGATATGGAATGTGATACATGAGATGAATAATGTGATCTGAACTAAGTACCTTAAATACGTGGCAACGACCGAGATTAGAGCTAGAGGGCTAACCTATAGGTACCCACTACTCCAAACTGGATTCATTAAGAGAAGAGAGCTGTTTATGTCATAAAAGTTTTGGGGAATTATACTGTATCTCATTTTTGGGACACTAGGTCCCTAGATCTGACTTGACTGCAATACTGAGAAAAACTAGGATGATGCATAGGGCATCAATGAACTAAATCGTGACTGAATATCTGGGATATGAAACTAAGGCATTATATATGAACCAAATTGAACACACGACCACCTAGTTGGTCCAACTTAAAATGATCACATTCATGAGATTTTGAATAGTGCAATTAGGTGGAAATATAGGGAAACCACACCATCTGAACTTATCTGTTCTGACTGATAAACTGAAGTACTGGCTTTGCAGATTAACTCATTCTAAAAAATTATACTCGATCAGAGCATTTTTATGACATTCTTTCTATAGATTTCTAATGACTCTAGAGAGAGAGAATCTTGGCCTGGTCTAAGTAGGATATCTAAATTGGAGATCGCTACATAGATGGGGTTCTTGTATTAGAAGGCAAGGCCTATGAAACATCATCTAAGATAAAGTGACCAAACCTTATGCACTATAACTGAGACTGCTGAAAAGGTTCACATGGTGTTGAGCATGAATGCCTGAATGTTCTTATTTATCTGATTAACTAATTAAATTATAAATGAACGCTGACATTAAAGACTAAATTGTACTTAGTTTGAACGACTAGACTGAGGATGTAGAGTATTATGCATAGGAGGTAAGGACTGACTGAGTGACATGAGGTGATTGGGCAGGGATTTTTGAAAACTGTATTTTTTGAAATTGTGAGACCAAGCATATGACATGATCCAAAAATATTCCATAACTGAGGTACTAAAATACTAATAACTGAGTAACTGATATCTATATGCTATGGTCGAGAAATCCTAAAAGTGAATTGAGTTTCTGATCTGGCTGAACTAGCACTGGGACTGAGATTGTAGCTAAGATGGTAATTAAGACTGTAACCATAACTAAGACTGTAACTGGGACTGAATGTTAGTTTTGTATAACTGAGGTTTGGATTGGTATGGGAGCACTAAATTTTGATGGCTAAATAACTGATAGCTAAAATCCATTATTCTATAGGACTATTTGAGTCCTTTATTGGATACTGACAACTGGATGCCATTGTAACTGAGGCCTATGGAATGGAAAATTAACACTACGGATTCACCGAGGTATCTAAACTGAGAGTATACATGACATAATCTGAGTTTGACTGAACCCTTAGACCGAATTCATGAATCATGTGGGCTAAGCATACTGTAAAGAATGACATGAGTGCATGAGTCATGAGTTGTATGACCTGAGTCTGATGTTTATGTAATCATAGAACTTTATTCATAACACAGAGTAAGCTGAAACTCCTCATACTAAAAACTTAAATCACACACTATTTTTATGGAAAGTGCGAGAATATAAGCTGGGTGCATGGAATTGTGACATAAAGCATGTATAAGTATCAGGAGGGTTGAAGTACAAAACTTTTCACTGCGATAGGAATAGGTCGGGAATCACCTTTCCTTATTGATTTACTACACATACTAGTATTACTACTAGAACCTGAAGGCCTAGATTTTTGAGATATCATAACCGGATAGTTATTGCATGCCTGTCGGGCTGTGTTATACCAACTCACTGTGGTAGAGATTGGAAAAGATCCTATTAACATTTGGTCTGACCTTAAAGTTGACTGCTATGCAAGGAGTTACAAAAGAAAAAAAAGCTCTTAAATCATAAGAAGCGAGAACATATAAATGAAGGATCTATAATATACCAGTGGCTACATCAGGAGGACTTTACTAATCCTATCGGGATTGAAGTGTTTAGAGTTTTTTTGGGCGTTGCCCACTGATAGCGCTTGAATTGGCACCTTGCTGATTCGGGCGACTGAACTGAGCTAAAGGACGACCATGTTGACTTTGAGGACCGAGTTTAGGATAGTCTCGAACTTGATGACCTAACTCACCACATCCAAAACACACAATACAGCCAGCTCTACACACATCCTTATGATGCTTACCACACTCTTCGCAAAATGGATGAGTAAAATCCCTGCTCTCACTACCCTAGGCCTTGAAGCTTGGCACCTCATCTCTACAGTCATTTCTAAACTTTGGTGCTAGTGCACTATCTAAATATAGAATTGGGGCTAGAAACTTCTATCTATGCTGAGAACGATTAACACCCTACTACCCTTGCTAAGAAAAACTATAACTACTAGTTCTGGCCCTCTTATTTTCCCTCTCTTTCTTTTGAAGTTTCTGCTCGTCAATCTACTAAGAATGGACCATAAGCCTATATATGTCCATCTCCATAATCAACAACGCATTTCTACACTTCTTAACCACTCTACCTGATATCCCAACACAAACTTACTCATTTTGGATCTACTATCTTCTAATACATCGGAAGCGTACCTATCTAGCTAAGTAAACATGAGGGAATACTCTTTTATGATCATGCTACATTGTCTGAGGTTGATGAACTCTAATACTTTGGCTTCTTTCTACTCTAGGAGAAAGAATCTATCCAAGAAGGATGTAGCAAACTCTTTCTACTCTACGGTCTCTACATCTATACCCCTGTCTACCTTTCACTGCTTGAACCACATATGGGATCCATCTTGTAGCTAATAAGCGGCCCAATCTACACTCTCATTGGAAGTCACTCCCATGATATCTATGACTTTTTGAACCTAGTTGAGGAATTCCTGCGGATCCTCTCCGGACTTAAAACCTAAGAATAAGGGAGGATTCATTCCGGTAAAGTCCCGAATCTTGGGTTCAGCTAAATTGGCCACTGGGTTGGCCATAACAACAACTGGATGTTTATTTTAAGCTATGATTGAATTGGATAGAGTAGAGAATGTAGTCCTAAATTCTACATGAGAGGCATGCTCATCCAGAGGATCTGCCTGAACGGGCTGAGGTACTGACTGATTTCCCATTCTCCTTTCGTTAGTCCCTTTGGGAGGCATGTTATATAAAAAAAGGAAGAATGGATTAGACTGAGAGAAAATTTTGAGCTTATGCACACTTGCACGACATGAATACTGAACGAAGGGAAATTATTCCTAAAACATCTCATAGCCTCCTGTACATAAGTGTGGTGTACAAAACACCCATGTACAAGACTCTACTAGATGCGGCTTTTTCAGACTTCCTAGGATATTGTCGAACCTTACGCTTTGATACCAAGTTTGTAACACCCCGAATCTGGTACCTAAAATACTACATGGTGCTCATGACCCCGAAGGACCACATGCTAACCCATGACTGATATCTATAACTGAGCACTGAATAATATACTGGAAATATATGAAATATAGGTTGTAAGGCCATAAGGTTCAAAACTGAACTAATACTGAATATAAAACAATGTCTGTAGTGGGGTATGGCAATACCCAAAATTAAGATAAACTGTCTGAAATATGCTGTAGTCTGAAAGCCTCTAAACTGTCTGAAAACTATAAAGTTGATGGAACATATCCCCAACTAACTCTGAACTTCTGAAATAATAAAGTAATAAAATAATCATTCTATCCTTGAATAATAAGGACTCACTGCTAGTCTGGCTGCAGAACGTCTGATCTACTAAGGATGCTTGGGATTTCGTGCTTCAAAACCTATGGTATAAAACACCATAGCACAAATATGTCAGTATGTTGAATTTACTGGTATGTAAGTGAGGTAGGCTAAATGCAAGGGTTCATATGCATGAATAATAATAACTGACTGTATAACATAAACGTAAGAATACATGCATAAATACGTAACTATAACTAAGATCGTGATTACGCTGACTCATGAATTTTGATAACGTGGATTTACTGATATCTGAGTAATGATAATGGGTTACCAAATGATTGAGTCTACTAAATATTGAGGAACTAATATAATATTACTAGTAAAGGAATAACTGTTCCTGATAGTTCTGATTATGAAGAATTGGTCTGATATATAGTATCTGACAGTCCTGAAGCTGAATACTAATAACATGGGTTTCATATAATTAATATACTACTAATTGAGTTTGTGATAACATTATTACTGAGTTTGAATACTGATAACATGAGTGACTATATCTGATAGTCCCAATACTGATGGAACTAGCTAGGTTCCATACTATACTGATTTGGCTGTATCTGATAGTCATGGATTTTTTTAAAACTGAACTAAGTTCTATTACTGAAAATGGATCTAAAAGTAATACTGTGGGAGGTAATCATCTAACCGACATACCCAATATTAAACTGGTGGGGTCCAACCTGTAACCCCAGCTTAAAGGGTATCAGTACCGTTCCATGAATAAGGACAAGTTGTGGGTATACCCTCTTTGACAGAGAGCTTTTTCGTTAATCCCTCCTAGTAGGAAACTCAAAATTAGATGTATATATCCCTAAACGCGTAGGGTGCATCTTAACCTATGCTAGCTACATAGTTCTGGAACACAAGGATTGCTTCTAAGGATCACACCCTTCAGTGAATAAAAGGTGAGTCCCCATCCTTGGGTTCACTCGGTGGTAAATCCTACTCCCATCTAAATAGACACTAAACTGAACTGATACTAATGGTATTTTTAGCAGAGTTAAACTGAGTTTACTAGCTCCATTGATTGATGAAATGCTACTGAGATCTGAGGACTGAGGGAGAGTACTGAAGTTACTGAGATTTCTGGGAATACTTAGGTTATCGAGATTACTGAGTACTGATGTTATTGAGACCACTGAGGTCAATGAGATTACTGAGTAGGACTAGACTGATACTAAATTTACTGAGTTTTCCTGAGTCATGAGACTAACTGAATTCTAAGGATCATGGCTTGACTAAGAGTATCGTGAAAACATGACACTGGCTCTAGGAACACAACTAAATTATCAGGTACAAGTACCCCCAGGACTCAATATCATGAAACTGACAGGACATGACACTTCTTGAACACATGACCAATATCAACAATTCATAATACATTAATTAGGGATTTCATGAAACACATGGTTATCATAGTCTTGTGCATGAATGGAATTTCATATAAACATGTCATACTTTCATCAACCTAATCTCATGGACATTCCCTCAACCATTCATAATGCACACAATATCATGGAAGTCATTCTTAGTCATAGGGTTAAGCATACACTTATCACTTGGGTCACAATTAAGCTATAATGCATAATTTCTATTCTCTTAGGGATTTTATCAAACACCTAGGATGCATGACTTAGGTAATAGGCATGAACATCAAATTAATAAAACAAAACTCCATATTCCAACTCAATTTCACATGTTTCAAATCACATACTAGCATAGGTTCATGAATAACACATAAAGATTCCAACTTGGGAATCATACAACCATAATCATATGAAAATAATCAACCCACAACAAAATATTCATAATACAATATTTAAAACTTGATTCTTGGGCTTCATGGATGAAAGGAATCCATGAATGAATACTATGTATATCTTATCTCTTGATTCTATGAAGATTGACAAAGAGATTCTTGAATTTGAGTCTTGGATTTGAATCCCCAATTGAAACCCCTAGCTTGTTCTTGAGAGAAACTTGAGAGAAAGAATATATTTTGGGTGAATTACGGCTGAATCACGTGTTATTAGGAATATATAGGGGTGAGAAATTGACCCTTTTAACCGTTTGATGTGTATTTTAATTCTGTGAAAATTTCCCAACCTGGACCCCTGGCGTGCCGTGTCACTAGAATTTGACAACTCTGAATTTAAGACTTGGTATGATGCGCCATAATCGTAGAGGCTCACTTGATTTAGATGATTTCCATTTTATGTGGCTCCGCGATGCATTGATGGCTCAGGTGACACACTGTCTTACTAAAATGGCTCTAACTCTTTGCCCGGGTGTCGTATTTGGGAAAATTTGGTATCGATGGGAAAATATTGAGAATAAAATATGTCTAAAAGTGTAATCATCTTTGAAAAAAGTCTTTAACATTTTTGGGACGATTGTAAGCTAGGCAAAAATATGGGTTTTTACAGTATAAGTAGTAGAAGAGGGATAAAGGCATAGATGTAGGGCCTATTGAATGGGGGGAGTTTTCTACCGCCTTTTTAGATAGATTATTTCTTTTAAAGTTGAGGAAAGCTATGGTGATGGAGTTCATTAACTTGTAGCATGGAAATATAAGTGTGAATGAGTATTCGCTTAAGTTTACTTAGCTAGCCAGGTATGCTCCTCATTTGGTGGTTGATAAATGGTCTAGGATAAGATAGTTTATGTATTGTGTATCTTATAGTGTGGTCAAGGAGTGTAGGACCTCAATGTTGATTAGAGAGATGGACTTATCTTAGCTTATGGTCCATGCTTAATAGATTGAGGAGGAGAAGGTTAAGGAGAAAGAAAAAGAGAACAATAGGGATAGAAAAGGTAGTTTAAACATTGCTCAGCTAAGGTTAGAGGGTGGTAAACATCCCTAATTTTGTCAGAAATCTTCAGCTCCGGCTCCATCTTTAGCTAGTTCTCCTGCGCCATAATTCAAAAATGACAATTAGGATAGGGCACCAGGCTCTAAGTCTCAAGGAAGTGTAAGTAGTAATCAAAAAAATCCTCTTTGCTAGAATATTATAGAAACCATCAGGGTGAGTGTAGAGCTGGTAGTGATGTATGCTTTGGGTATGGCAAGGCAGGCCACCATATCTGGGAATGTCAGGTAGTTGCTCTAAAAATAAGGTATATATGCCAATAGGGATAGTCCCATCTGTCATCATCTTAAGCAGGTTTCCCAACTCAGCAGAGCGCCACCTCCATTTCCACCAGCAATCAACTCTAGAAAAAACTATATGTACTTTAGTCTCGAAAGGATCAAGAAAGTTTTCCTGATGTGGTTACGGGTACGTTGTAGGTCTTTTATTTACATGTATATGCCTTGTTAGACCCCAAAGCTTCACTTTCTTTTGTAACCCCCTATATAGATATTAATTTTAGTATTAGTCCCGAAACCTTAATTGAACCCTTATCAATGTCCACTCTATTAGGTGTCTCTATTGTAGCCAGGCAGGTATATAGGAACTATTCGGTCATAATATCCTAGAAAGTCACTTTAGTATATCTTGTGGATTTAGAGATGACTGATTTTGATGTCATTCTCGTTATGTATTGGATCCGATCATGTTATGCCTCACTTGATTACAAAAATAGGGTCGTTCAGTTTCATTTTTCTGACTGAACCAATCCTTGAATGGAGGGGTAGTACTTTAGCCCTTAGGGGTAAACTTATTTTGTATTTTAGAGCTAGAAAAATGACATCCAAGGGGTGTGTTTACCATCTTGTTTGAGTCAAAGTCTCTAGTTCTGAGACTTCGAATCTTGAGTCAATTTTATTAGTAAGAGAATTTCTAGAAATGTTCTTTGAAGACCTTCCCAGTGTTCCTCCTGAAAGGAAAATTAACTTCATAATAAACTTTCTTCCAGATACCCAACCTATTTCTATTCGGTCACACAGAATAGCTTTATCTAAACCCAAAGAGTTGAAATAACAGTTGCAAGATTTCCTAGATAAGGGATTCATTAGGCCCAATGTTTCCTTAGGGGGTTCTCCTGTCCTTTTCGTGTGTAAGAAAGATGGTTCCCTTAGAATGTGTATCAATTACTATCAGTTGAGCTAAGTTACCATAGAAAATAAATATCTACTCCACAAATCGATGACTTGTTCGACCAATTTTAGGGTGCTAATTATTTCTCTAATATAGACCTTATATCTGGCTATCATCAGCTCAGAGTCAGAGAATGTGAAATTTTGAAAATAACTTTCAAACTTGGTATGGTCACTTCGAATTCCTAGTCATTTCTTTTGGAAAAACAAATGCCCCAGTAGCTTTGATGGATTTGATGAACAGAGTGTTCAAACACTACCTGGACATGTTCATCATTGTTTTTATTTATGACATTCTTGTCTATTCCCTTGGTGAAAACGATCATGCAGGCCATCTCAAAATTGTATTGCAGACTCTTAGAGCCCATCAGTTGTTTGCCAAATTCAGTAAGTGCGAATTATGGGTAAGATCAGTAACTTTTATTGGCCATATTGTATCAGGTGATAGCATTAAGGTTGAGCCTCAAAAGACCAAAGTAGTGAGAAACTATCCTAGACCCACCTCTCCATCAGATATCAAGAGTTTCTTGGGTTTGGCTGTCTATTACCATTGGTTTGTTGAAGGTTTTTCATTTATTGCATCCTCCATATCTATATTGACTCAGAAGAAAGTCAAGTTTTATTAGTTAGATTCTTGTGAGAAGAGTTTTTAGGAGTTGAAGACTCGACTCACCTAAGCCCCAGTTTTGACATCACCAGACGGTTCAGAGAGATTTGTTTTTTCTATGATACTTCCAGAGTTAGTCTTGGTTATGTGTTGATGCAGAGAGGTAAGGTCGCAAATACTATGTCTCTAGTTAACTTAAACCCCATGAAAATAATTATCCTACCCATGATCTTGAGTTAGCTACTATTGTATTTGCATTGAAAATTTAGAGGCATTATCTCTATGGGGTTCATGTTTATGTCTTCACGGACCACAAAATCTTATAATATGTGTTTTTACAAAAAGATTTAAATCTTCAGCATAGAAGATGGTTGGAATTGTTGAAAGACTATGATATGAGTGTTTTGTATCACTCGGGCAGGACCAATGTAGTGGCAGATACCCTTAGTAGATTTTTTATGGTTAGTGTTGCTTATCTTGAAATGATTAGAATAAGTTAGTTTAGAAAGTTCATCATCTTGCTAGATTAGGTTGTCGATTGGTTAATTCAGTTGAGGGTAGTGTTTGTATTTAGAGTAGTTCAGAATCTTCATTGATTGCTGAAGTAAAGGAGAAGCAGGATAGGGATCTCAGTTTAGCTAAGTTGAAAGAATCAGTAAGAGACCAAAAATTTGAGGTTTTCTCCCAAGGGGGAGATGGTGTGTTGAGATGTTAGGGTAGACTGTATGTTCTATGGTGTTGATGATTTGAGGCAGTGGATTCTTGCAGAGGCATATGGTGTGAGTTACTCTATTCACCCAGGATCTACTAAGATGTACTGCAATTTATGGGAAATATATTGGTGGAGTGGTATGAAGAGGGATATTGTAGAGTTTGTAGCTAAGTGTTCTAACTGTCAGTAGGTTAAGGTTAAGAACCAGAGGCCTAGTGGCACCTTACAAGAGTTTAGTATTCCCACTTGGAAGAGGGAATAGGTGAACATGGATTTTCTGACAGTCTTGCCTCGTACGCGTTGTCAACATGATTGGATATGGATCATTGTAGATGAAATGACCAAATCAGCCTATTTCTTGCCAGTTCATACTTTCTATTTGGCTAAGGATTATGACAACACTACTAAAAATTACCCTAATGGCAACAGTTCAAAAACCATTGCTATAGATACAAAAACCGTAACGATAAAGCTACCACAATAGTTTGGTAGGTTTTCCATATGTGAGCGTTGCAATAGAGCTACCGCAACGACTTCCGTGATGGTTTCAACAACCATTGTAATAGATAGACCTATTGCAATGGTTTATTTTAAATCCTATAGGGACATTTCATATTGTCTATAGCAATGGTTAAGAACCATTGCAATAGACTAAATTGCAACGATAAGAAACCGTTGCAATAACCTATAGCAATAATTTTTGAATATCTATTGGAAGTAACTATTGATTGACTTAAAACATAAAGCCGATTCTTGTTCGATGATTTAGGAAGATTCCAGGATGATATATCCTCACTGCACTAGACACAGTTGAATAATTCTGACCAACAGATTCTTCATCCTTGTCTAAACCTTCTTGCATCAGATTCTTATTGAGATTACTAAGTTATCAGTGAAAGAGTAGTAGCTAACTAAAAAAGTAGTCAACATATATTTTCCTTAGTAATAAATAAGGTAAGTTTTGAGTAAATCTAAGTGACATAAAAGTCAAATCTGACGTTCAAGGGAAAACTTCCAAAATAACATGACAAAGGCCAGATAGCATTACTTGGAATACTAACCATATGGATCAGAAATTTGAAGGACATAGGCTTGCATTGCTTTGTACATTCAAGACTACTCAAAATTCACCTCATTAAACTCATCAATCCTAAATGCTTAATATGGACTTAAAGGTACAACCTGACGAAAAGAAGTCATGGTCAAACAATATTAAAATGAAAGTATTCTATCAAAAAATGAAAAGGAATTACCCTAGACAAATTCATTATGTTTGACTCCAATCACTTAGATTGGTTCAGGCTCATAGATTACACTACCTTTGCAAAAGTTGTTGCAATAAAGTCTATCATGCTACAAATAAGGTTTTTGATATAGTTAGTGTTTTCACAGTACTATCAAGGTAATGAAGGGAGTTGGAATACTTGTGGTTCCATTTCAGGATGCAACTACTAGTTGTAATAGCAGGGGGTTGTAATATTTTGATAAACCAAATTAAGTTAATTTTCCAGAAACCAATAGGTCTAAAGTTTTCAATACCTTTTAGTTAATGTCTCTCATTTACTTCTCAATTCTAAGAGTAAAACGCCAAAAAACTGAGTTCATCATCTGTAATCAAATTAAAAAGTTATCAGAAGTAACTTTGTAGAGCAACATGTCTCATCTTAATCTAACATTTTTAAATCTTTACTAATAACCAGCTTTTGTGTTTTAAATACAATTATAAAGATATATTACTCTTCTCTTCTAGATAAAATAGATACAAGCCTATTTAAGCTTTCTTGAACTCCATGCTGATAAAAATAAGGCATGGAGAACATGTTGTATGAAGGATAACTTAAACCATTATTACCTCTATAGAATTTAAATTTGGAAAAAGATCTTTCTCTTTTTGTAAAACCAAATTGCTATCTAGTCTAGTAAATACATTACCAAGTTGGCAAGTTCACTAATGCATCTCAACAAACAAATACAGGTTACCGAGTGCATGACAGAATCAACAAGCTAGTGTTGCATAAAATGAAATTCTGTAAGGGGTAGTATGCTCCTACAATATTGACATTTATGTTGATATACTTATAGAATCTTATGTTTTTGATATAGTCATGAGTCTAATTTATATGCAAAACCATGCTAATCTAAGGTAATAAACTTACTGTTTGGAATTACAACTTCTGATTCAATCCAGAATTGGCCCAGTAAGTTTATTTCTAATCAGGTACTTGGCAAATGAAAATCTTGTGTACGTCAGCTCTATGATCAGTCATCTCCATCTCCAAGTTCTAGTGGTTACAATTTATAACTTCATGTTAATGGGGAAAATATGAGTAATAGAGAAGTTTTTCATATTGGTTGTACGGGTGGTAATAAATACATTAATGATGAAAATTAAATTATAATTAAGTGGGATGCGTGACTTTTTTATCTACCACTTATGAATTATTGTAGTGTTTTTTATGTCAAGCAAAGGTTTCAATTCTCTCAAGTGTCCAATTCACTTACTTCTTCTTCCTATTAAAAAGATGAAGCTTATCAATTTTTAATGAACTAGGATAGTCTTTGTGAGTCATTTCTTTAAGCTTGTCATCCCAAATAGTTTGAAAAATCAAAATCAAAAGAGCATGCGTGCATACCTATATTGAGTCTCAATAGACTCAATTTGTCTGAAGATAATCCACAAAGAATAGGGACCTGTCTTCATCTGATGGAGTACTCAAACATAAGCTATTAAAATACCAGATAACGTACAACTGTTAGTATCTCAAGAATAGACTCAGATATAGCATTTATCATGTCATTTACCAAAATAAAAGCAACAAAATATACCTAATTCTTCATCAATCCTCCCATAAAAGGATGCTTTATACAAACTTACACAATATAGGTTCTATGCAAACTCCAAAGTTTAGAAAAAAACATATTACGACAGAACATCAAGGATGACTTCTTTAATGACAGAATGAAAGGAAAATAGTGACAATGATCACACTCTTCAGATATACAATATTGAAAATTTCTGTTCTATTTACAGTTTGTAAGTTTAAGTTAAAAGGTAATTCTCACGTAAATTTTAAGGGAGACAAGAAACCACTTGAACAATTAGTTTTTCTTTATATTATCCAATGGTAAGAATGGTTGTATTTATGAACTACAGTTCTCTAGTTTGAGAGGTTACACTACAATTGTTTTTAATATTTTTTCTTAAGTTGGAACATATTATTTCCTTGAATACTCTATCTCTTAGCCAAAGAATAATAAAGTTACTCAATAGTCATATTTTCCATCGCTTCTCAAATAGAATCAAATAGCACGATGGAAAAATAAGCTCCCCAAAACCAGCAAAGATTATCTGAATAGAGAATTAAAACAGAGAATTTTAGGCCAGCATTCAACAGTTCGTTTGCTTTAACCATAGAGCCAGCTATCCAAATATTGGTATGGCTTTTTTCTTGATCCTAATTAGTAATTAAGGAGCCATTGTAGCTGCAAACAACAACTATCAGCTCATAATTCTATTGAGTAATTACAGAAGCAACTAGCTACAAGATAGTTTTCAACCATCAAGCTACCATCATTTACATGTGAAAAGTGAGGAAATGAATTAATATGTCATCAAGATCTCAAGTTCTTATTTATCTTAAAAGATCTAAAAATTAATGGATAAAGAGACATAACAATGGGCATGAAAACAAAGTGTAAAGCTGATATTGTCTGTACCAAGCTTCTACTATGAAAATCAGATAGGAAAAGATTGAAATATTAACATAGCAACATTAAAAAGATACAGTGATCACATTGGATGAGGTAGACAAGTAACTTAGGGAAACATGCTTTACAAATGACCTATTATAAGAAATTGGACTACTTTGCAATTAAAATTGTTTAGGAGAAGATATACATATATACAAATCCAACCAACTGACCAAACCAATATAGGACAAGTGAAACATCAGTACTTTCCTTTCTCTGTGCTGAGGCATCTATCATACAAATCTTCAATATTTTAAACTCAAGATTCCATAGTTGGACCTATTCTTTTACTTAAATTCTTGGCAGGTAAAAGAATAGAGTTAAATACATTATTTAGATCTAATCTACAAAAAAACTTGTAATAAACCACAAAGAGATAATAGGACTTCAAGGTAATTGTTGCTCTTCACTTTTAGCATGTTTTTAGTGTACTTGTGGTTTAAAAACATTAAGAAGATTATACTTTCATCAACTAAAACATATTTGGATGTTTTACAATGATAGATCCATCGCATCAAGAACATTCTTCTTGGAACAAATGGTTTGTTATGGACTATAACCCTGAAATTCAGATCCAGCAAGTTCAGTATTCTATTATTATGCCAGTTCCACAGTAGCAATAATTTGGTCCTGCCACTGCACATTGCATTTAACATACTGCGCACATTGCATTTAACATACTGCAATAGGTCCAATGGCAATCCTATATTACTATTAAATATATGCACCCCAAACCCAGAAACCATTTCATCAATAAATAAATCAGCAATATCAAATTTTTTATGTGCCAGTCACTAAGACTCAACCGTATAATTTAATAGTGCAATCTGATATAGCTGATGCTGCTGCTATAGGTTCAAGCCAGCAATTAACACCATTAAATCTAGAATTTTGTCAGAGACGAACACTACTTCTACATTAGCACAACCACTATGACATTTAACTTGGATGTGGGAGCAAGGGCACGTGACATTTAAGATAAAGTGCACAAAATACAAAAGGATAGTCAGAATAACTTACATAAAGATGAAGTGTAAATTTGAGATCTAAAGTCGAAGCAGCAACATCGGATCACAGTGAAGTCGGAGCACACCAGATGGAGCACCACTGTTGGATTTTTTGGCTTTTTGAAGAAATTGAACAAAATAAAGTCGGAGCACAATCAACCAGTTTCTTTAATTGAAATTGAAATTGAAATTATGGATGGAGGACGATGAAGAAATTGAAGATCTCAATTTTGAGATAAAATGGAGATTGTGGAGCATAGTTCACTGATGTTGGGTGTACTTAGGCATTCTAGCGTCATTATTCTAGCCTTTTTAGTCTTGTTTTGAGGATGATTCATGTGATATATAGGTTTATAATGAGATAAATGTTTATAGAAGTGTTAAAGAATGTTCTTATGATATGTAAAGTGAGTTCCAAACAAGTTTGTACTTAAAAGATTCATTTAGAGTTCAACTTGGAAAACTAGCATTACTAGCTTGAGCTAGGTGCTTGTCTAGTTGATTTTGGTGGATTCTATTGTGTTTAAAGTGTTCTTGATGATTTTTATGTGTTATTATTAGTGTAATAACTTATTAATAATAAGAAAAGTTTAATTTGAATGAGTCTATATCTGGAACAATATGTGAAAGATCAATGCGAACTAGCTATGTTTAGCTCTTGTTATGATTTGATGTTTGTTATGATTTGATGTTATAGGTATTGTGTTGTGTTTATCTCTTAATTAGTTTGGTCCGATGATGTAGGAGGCTTTTGGAGATGAATATGATAATATTTTAATGTAAAAGAAGATTGGAATTCATGGGAAATATACCACAAGACAAGGGATCAAGAGGGGAGACGCAACACTTAAACCAAATTTTGAAAAGCAAATTCCAGTAGCTCGGGGCGATATTGAGGTGATGTCAAGGTTTTGGAACCATTTTTGGGGAATTGTGTTTTGATAATTGTTTATTTTAGTTTATATTTATATTTATTTGGTATTTTTACTCTTTTTCTTGTTTTGTGCTTGCAGGAGACTAGTTTTTAAGTTTATAAGCTGGTAAGGGATCGGGAGTTGGTAGTTTTAAGCCTGGAACCCAATCAACTTTACAATCAATGCAGAATAGAAGCAATCCTTCTTCCTATAATTCCTCAAATATAAGAAAGCCAAGAGATTACTGTTTCTATGGTTGAACAACAAGCAGCTGGTAGGAAGGTTAGGGAAGTGGCAGTCCCACTTCCAACGAACATGACTTCTCCAATTCAAAAACTGATAGCTGGGGAGAATTTCAAGTTGAAACATATTATGGTGCAGCTTTTATTAGTAGTGGACAGTTTGCAGGGCTTTCACACAAGGATCCACAAGTCTACTTGCAGACTTTCATTGAGCTTAATGATACATTCACTCTGACTCGGGTGACTCCAGACTATGTAAGGTTGACACTATTTCCCTATTCACTTTTGGGGGAAGCTAAAAGGTGGTTGAATGAGGAGTATTCTAATTCAATTACATCATGAGATGACTTAGCCAAAAAGTTCCTCATCAGATTTTTTCCATCAGGCAAAACTGTGAGACTTCACAGTGAGATGGTAAGCTTCAAATGGAAGCCTGATGAAAACCTCTATCATGCTTGGGAGTGCTTCAAGGATATTCTTCAGGAGTGTCCACACCACCAATAGTATAATAAGTTACTTGCTCTTACTTTTGTAGAATCTCTTGATCATAATACAAATATTTTCTTGATTCAACCGCAGGTGGTGAAGAACTTGAGTTGACTTATGATGAGTTGTACACATTATTGAACCACATAGAACAAGGAAATCTAAATCGACATTCAAATTCTATAAGTTCCATAAAAAGAATTGTGGGTGTATTGGAGGTGGATCAATTCATAGCCTTATGAACATAGGTTTCTGCACTACAAAATTTGATTAACACATCATTCAGCAGCATGAAGATTTGTGTATGATCAATGTTATTGAAGGGGACAAATATGGGGTGTCTAGTCCTCAAAAAACCTCTTTAAACTACCTGATTGAGAGCTAAGACTCTATCTCCTAAGCCAGATGTGATGGAAGTTGATGAGACTGAAAAGGCTAGAGTTGAGAAACCAGGTGCTCTTGACAATTCACACCAAAAGTGGTGAAAATGATAAGAAAATGGCCTCCAAGTTTGAATAAAAAGATAAATAAATATGGTTGAGTTGAGTTGGGTCGTGTCGCGATACTAAATCAGGTACTGCTTGGGAGCAACCCAAGTTAATTAGGTATGTTTTCTTTTCATTTTTTTTAGTTTTTATTTCACGTAGTTGTTGTTTTTGGCTGAGTCATAGGTTAATGGGAAGTCTAAGTACCATAAACTTGAGCTAAGAAGCATGGCAAAGACTGAGTGTGGGGTTCCATGGACATCCTTTATGCAAAAATATGCAACTACCTAGGCCTAGAGGCCTCAGGAAGTATTTATATCTCTACCTTTAAAAATTCACTTTGGGGATAAAGTAGATTTTTAAGTGTGGGGTGGGGAAATTCTCAAAATTTAGCTCAATTTAAAAATCTTTGTGTGATATATTCTTGTTGGTTCTATTTGTGATTACTTGATCCTAGTGTGTTTGTTTATAAAAGCATGTTGATTGAGTGAATTGCTATTTTTGAGACTCTTAGGCTCATGTTTATGGCTCTTGTACTTGTTGGCTTAGTTTTGAATTCATGCTATTATTTGGTTGGGAGTGTGTGAAGATCCTATTGAGTTGAGCATGTGCCATGTGTGATGTGAGGTATTTGTATATTCCTTGTTGCATGTGATGTCTAGAACTTTTCTAGTGTGTGTGTGTGAATCAAAATAAAGAATGTGGGTTTAGGAGATGATATAGGCATTTCTTTGATAACCTTGTTTTATACCTTCAATTTGTCCTACCACTGGTGCATTATCCTAGTTAACCTCCATCGAGCCTTTAGCTTTTTCTTTAGCAACCTAATATGTAGCCTAATCCCCTTCTTTTAATAGACCATAATTTGATCCAAAAAGCTCGTAAGTTCTTGAATGAAAAAATAATTGATTGAAATAGGAGTTTGAGAAATTGAAAAAAAAAGGTGAAATTGATGCCCCAAGGTAATAGTTATTGGTGTTAATAATTGATGTGTTATGTATGGGTGTGATATAATTCATGTTAGAATATTGCCATGATTATGGAAAAAGATAAAAAAAAATTGATTCTTATGGTACTAAACAAAGTGTCCACCAAGTGTTTGTAAAAATGCTTAAAAGAGATAGAGCAAAAACAAAAGGTATCGATGAATGAATAAGTGTAGTTTGGTTGTTGGAGAGTGATTTTAAATGTATAAAGTAGTGTATTAAAGATCTTAAAGAGGTTAGTCACTATTCCATAATAGTTTCTACTCCCTTAACCTACATTACAATCCGGAAAAGTCATAATTGATCCTAAGATTTACATTCAACTATTAATGTAGCATTAAACTAAGGGAAATCCTATGGTTCATTGTGTGTAACTTGAGAAGTCTTTGTGAGAGTGAGTGTAATTTGATTCTTGTACCCATCATGTTCTAAATTTCTTAATTATGAGTGATTATGGGTAACATTCTTGTTGTGAGGGTCACATATTTGATGAATTTGTGGAGACTTGTATGATGTCCTTGATTAAATTATATGCATGATTTTTCCATCTTGGTGAGTCAATTTTTGAGGCTAGGATATTTTGTAGTAGTATTCATAAGCTTTCAATTGTGTTTGTAACATGCTTTGTATAGAAACTTGCCTTCCGTGAGTCATCGTAGTACTTGCTTAAGTGTCTTGCAATTAGTAGAAGTATAGAATCTATAGCTCATGAGTTTTATAGTAAATAATTGGTCATGGATTTGCCTGGTATCTTGTGTCTTGAGCCGGGGGTCTATCGGAAACAGCCTTTCTACTTCTTTAGAGGTAGAGGTATGGACTGCGTACATCTTACCCCCCCAGACCCCACCAGGTGGGAATACACTGGGTTTGTTGTTGTAATTGGTCATGGACGAAAAAGACTTTAAGTGTGGAGTGGTGATGTTGGGTGTATTTATGAATTCTAGTGTCACTATTCTAGCATTTTTAGCCTTGTTTGGAGGATGATTCATGTGATATATCGGTTTATAATGAGATAAATGTGCATACAAATGTTAAATCATGTGTCTATGATGTTTAAAGTGAGGTCCAAACAAGTTTGTACTTAAAAGATTCATTTAGAGTTCAACTTGGAAAACTAGCGTTACTAGCTTGAGCTAGGTGCTTGTCTAGTTGATTCCAGTGGATTCTATTATTTTTAAAGTGTTCCTAATGATTTTATGTGTTTTTCTGAGTAGCATAACTTGTTGGTAATGAGAAAAGTTCAATTTGAATGAGACTACAGCTGGAACAATAAGTGAAAGATCAATGTGAACTAGCTATGTTTAGCTCTTGTTTTGATTCATTGTTATGGGTGTTGTGTTGTGTTTATCTCTTAATTAGTTTGGTGTGATGATGTAGGAGTCTTTTGGACCTGAATATGATGATATTTTAATGTTAAATATGCTTGGAATTCATCAAAAAGACGCCACAAGACAAGGGATCAAAAGGGGAGACTCAACGCTTAACCAAATTTCGAAGAGCGAATTCCAGTAGCTCGGGGAGATTTTGAGGTGCTGTCATTCACCCAACCAGAAATTGAAATTAGGGTCAAATATTTATATTTATTTAATTTTTGGCAATATTGGATAGGGGAACAAAAAAATGTTGCAATATTTTTTTAACCAAATAAAGTGTTGCCTTAGATGACTCTATGGCAACGGTTCATGAAATTATTTCTATAAGACTCTATTGCAACGGTTCTTCAACAATAGTTATGGTTTTACCATAAAAATGTTCTACCAAAACATTTTTTTTCAACCGTTGCAATTGTTGCAATAGAGGGTTTATTGAAACGCTTTTGGAACCATTGGCAACAAGTCAGTTGCAATAGGGGTAATTTCTGGTACTGCAAGCTCTATCTCAGAGAATTGGTTAGGTTGCTTGGAGTTCCATTGTCTATCATATCAGATAGAGGTACTCAGTTTACCTCTCACTTTTCGAGGGCTTTTCAGAAGGGACCTGGCACCTAAGTTCATCTCAGTACAACTTTTCATCCTCAGACAAATGGTCAGGTAGAGATGACCATTCAGACCCTAGAGGATATGTTAAGGGTGTGTGTTCTGAATTTCAAGGGTAGTTGGGATGATTATTTATCCTTAATTGAGTTTGCCTACAATAACCGTTATCATTCTAGTATTCAGATTGTTCCATTTGAGGCTCTCTATGAGAGGAGATATAAATCTCCTTTTAGTTGATTTGAGGTAGGTGAGACTGTAGTATTAGGGCCTAATTCAGTGTTTAATGTAATGGAAAGAGTTAAGTTAATCAGAGAGAGCCTTAAGACAGCCCAAAGCCGACAGAAATACTATACAGAAATAAAGAGAAGAGACCTTGAGTTTGAGGTTGGTAACATGGTCTATTTGAAAATCTCTTTCATGAATGGAGTGAAGAGGTTTGGAAAGAAGGGGAAGCTTAGTCCCCGATATGTTGGCCCTTATTGGATCTTCAGCCACTTTTGAAAAGAAGCTTACGAGCTTAAGTTGCCTGCAGATTTGGAATCAGTGCACCCATTGTATGATGTTTCTTTGTTGAAAAGTGTATTGGTGATCCAGCTGTTGTTGTTCCTTTAGAAAGCTTAAATGTTTAGGATATCCTTTCTTACGAAGAAGTACTAGTCAAAATCTTAGATCACCAGATTCACAGACTAGGGAACAAAGAAGTTCTGTTGGTCAAAGTTTTTTGGTGAAATCAGTCTATTGAGGGAGCCACTTGGGAAGAATAAGAAAATATGCGAACCAAGTACCCTCACCTTTTTTTCGCAAACTAAGATTGAGTTCAAGGTAACAGTTTTCCCTTAGATTATCTCTATTCCATTCTTAGTCCTATCCATATGATCATATTCATGTCATTGCATAGATTCACGAATCAGTTCAGTCTATCACATGTTCAGACTCAGTTATGTAATCGTGTTTCAGTTGTGCATATTCAACATATAATCTCAGTACCTCAATAATTCTTAGCTTAACCAATCTCATTCAATAAGAATATTCCCAAGGGGGAGATATTGTAAGACCATGTAAGATCTTAGCTCATTTTAGCTCACCCTTGCAAGGTAAAGGGGTCCAAGACTTAGAAAATTTCACTGAGTGTTAATACTTAATCATTCCAAAGCCTCTTAAACTCCAATGATTTTAATTCTGACCTTCCCGGCCTTAGAATGTTGATTTTTATATTGATTCATGATTGGGGTGGTTGATAGCATATCTCGGGTAAGTTTCAAATTTTTTGGATGAGGTTTGAGACATGTTTGGACGTTCAAACCAGTGAGTAAGCGCGATATGGCCACGGCGCAACACTAATCGCATTAGTGGGGTGTAATGTGGTGCACACCTAATGTATTGACTGAGCGACGCGATGCATCACTTACTGCATCATTAGCCATATTTAGTTTAATTAAATCTAAATATGTGGGGGTATTTGAGTTATTTACCCCTTACTTTGCCCCACCCATAAAATAAGATTAAGGTCCCAAAAGAAAAAAATCACTCATCTTTTCACAAACTCTCTTAAGAACAAAAACCTAGATTTTTAAAATCCAAGTTCAAGCTTTAAGAAAATCACCAAGAACTCATGAAAATTCATTAGTTAAGGTATTTTAAATGTTCTTTCATGGGTCCTCTTCACCTGGATCCAAGAATCTACTTTAAAGTTTAAATTTGAATAACGACATAGCCAGTGTAGGATGTTAGGATTCATCCGTCAGTTTAGATTTGAATACATCTCAGCGGTCGCCCATCAGTTTAGGCTTGACACCCTTGTATTTTGGGACATCAGTTTAGTTGATCCACATAGACATTGTTAGTACCCATGGAATGGTACTGATACCCTTCCTATTATGGTCACAGGTTGGACACTAATTAGCTCATATTGGGGCATGTCGGTTAGATGATAACTCTGTAATACTCCATATATTTCTAAGCTAGAAAATGAACCATTGTTCCTACGCATGAAACTTCCTATCGTGTGATTCATGTTTGAGTACATGAATTAGGATGAGTATCCTAGTTATAATAGAGATTATGATATATTAAGCATGTTCATAAGAGTCACTTAGCGCAAATGCGTTAGTACATTGGAATGTACTGAGTATGTATGTAAGGTAGGCAAAATGCAAAGGGTTATATGCATGAACAATGCTGGCTAATATGAATGTGAGAATACATACATGTATACGTAATTGTAACTGAACTCGTGGAGATAATAACTACTGGGTCTGAATACTGACAACATGAGTGTACTAATACTGAGATATTCAATAGATGGACGACTATTTTTGACAGTTCAAATTATGAAGAATTGGTACTGAACACTGAGCATGTAAATCACCAATAAGTGAGGAACAAATACTGTATTACTGAATACTAAGGGAATAGTACTATGTTACTGATACATGAATAACTGTGTATCAAAATGTTGATTATGAAGGACTAGTTTGGTCGACCGTATCTGACAGTATAATTATAAAGAATTAATCTGGTTGACTGTATCTGACAGTCATGAATGTGAATACTAATAATATGAGTTCTGAGAACTGGTAATAATAATAATATAAGTGATTGTATTTGACAATCATGAATGTGGTGGAACTAGCTGAGTTCCATATAGTATCTAAGTCGACTGTATCTGACAGTCTTGATATTTTGAAAAACTATCTGAATTCTATTACTGAAACTGGCACTGAGACTAAAATTGACACTAAAGGAGGTAATCAAATAACCGACATACCCCAGAATTGAACTGGTTGGGGTACAACCTGTAAACCCAGATGGAAAGGTGTCAATACCGTGCTATAGGTAGAGACAACATATGAGTAAACCTATTATGTTTTTAGGAGCTAATTCCGTCTGCCCTACTATCATGTTAACTCAAAAGATATGCCTTAGCCCTATGGGTAGGGACATCTCAACCTACTCTGTCTACGTAGTTCTAGAATGCAAGGATTGCTTCTAGGAATCTCACCCTCTGACTGTGGTAGGTGAGTCCCCTTCCTTGGGTTCACTCGATGCTAAATCATACTCCTAACTAAAAGACACTGAATTGATTAACTGAACTGATGTTAGTGGGATTGTCTAGCGGAGCTAAACTGAGTATACTGGATTTCAATGACTGACGAAATGTACTGAGTTCTGAGGACTGATTGAGAGTACTGAAGTTATTGAGATTAACTGTGAATACTGAGGTTGCTGAGGTTACTGAGCACTGAGATTACTAAGATTACTGGATTTTCCTGAGTCACATGACTGAATGGTTTCTTTATATCATGGCTTGAATGAGAGTATCGTGAAACATGACATGGCTCTAGGCATACATCTATATTTTTCTGGTACAAGTACCCCCAGGACTCGATGGAAAGAAACTAACACACATGACTGACTTGATCGTAAGAATAATATTCATAATTCATCATACCATAGCTAGGGGATTTCATACTACACATGGTTATCATATTCTTGAACATGGAGGATACTGCATATAACAAGTACATACTTGCATAGTTCCAATTTCATGAGCATTCCATAGTACAACAACACTACATGACAATTTGCATGGAATTCATGTTAAGTCATAAGGGATAGAGCATGGGCTTGTCTTTTAAGTTCTATTTAGCTAAAATATATGATTTCCAGTATCTTAGGTATTTTATCAAATACCTTGTATGAATCACTTTGGGCATAGGTTAATTCATGAATATAAACCACCCAAATCAACCAAAGTTCATATATTTCAACTAACATGCTATCCTAGTTTCATACAAACCCATAAAGATTCTATCTTGACATCATTCAACACATAAACAAGATCAACAATAAAATCAAAACATAAAAAATCACGGCATATAGTTTAAAATAGGGTTCTTGGACTTCATGGATGAAATGAGTCCATGAATGAACACACGCATACCTTAGTTCTTGATTTAGTGTAGATTGACAGAGAAATTCTTGGAATTTGATGGTAGAATTTGCTTGAACTTGAATCCCCCAATTGAAACCCTAATGTGTTAATAAGAAGATTTTGATTAAAAAGAGTATGTTTTGGTGAAATAACGGATTAATTCTGTCATTTGAAGCCTATATAGGGGTGGGAAGATGACTCAAATACCCCTCTAGATGCGTTTTTTAATTTCTGTAAAAATTTCCCGATTTGGGACCCTGGTGCGATGCGGAGACATCGTGTTGCCACTTGTTTATGACCTATAAACCCACCGCAACGTGGTGGAATTATGGAGAGATATTGGAAATTGACAAACGTTATTTTGGCTTATGGCGCGTGGTGCCACTGACTGAAATGACATTACTGAAACTTTAAATCGCCCATAACTTCTTCACCGAGTGTCCGTTTTAAGCAAATTTGGTATCGACGGAAAGCTTATTAAATTATATACAATTTAGAGGGTATGAAGCTGCCAAAATAACACCTATAAACCAATTTATGCTCGTTCAAAGAAGACCTATATGGAATCACACACAAAAATTTGGTGGATTCAAAAGTTCTTAGCTTGGCTTACTCTAAGTGACACTTATGAACATGATTAAATCATCATAAGCTATATTATCACTAGGATACTCATACTAAATCATGTACTCAAACATCAATCACAGTATATGAGGTTTCATATGTAGAAATAATGGTTCATTTTCTAGCGTAGAAATATACGGGGTATTACAATATCTCCCTCTTGGGAACATTCGTCCTTGAATGAGACTAAATGAGAGGGAAAACAATAATTATATGACTAACATGATACATGAATGCATAATTGAAAGTACTGATAAGTTGATCACACATATCTGATGCATGAATACACAACTAAACTGACTCATGAACATGTGACTTAACATGCAATGGTAAAGATACCAAGTTTGAACTAAAAACTAAGCATAGAATGGAATACCAAGTTTGGTAATGAAATCTGAACATGAGAACAAGTAAGCTCAAAGAAGACTATTACCTTAAATCGAACATACTGATGAGTCTGAGATTAATTACTCGATATGCTTGAGCGGAAACATAAGAACATAACTGAGTCTGGATTGTGACACTTGAACTGAACTGAGTTAGTAATGCATGGCATAGATAGAGTATCTTATCATAGACTAAATGAGCTGTTGAGTACAAGGTTACGACTGAGATTTCTTGCTAGAGGGTCAAGTTATGAGTATCCCTACTCCAAATTGGATTCATTACGTGAGAAGAGAATGGGACACTTATGTTATGAAAGTTCAGGGGATCATAACATATCTCCCCCTTGGGATACTAGGTCCCTCTAGGAATACTGTCTTGCCTGACCTACTGAGGAAAACTAAGGCGATGTGCAAGACACCTAGGAGCTAACTCATGACTAATTATCGGAGATCTAAAACTTGAGGCCTGATACATGATCTAAGATAAAACAACTAAACTTCATGCACTACAACTAAGACAACTGAAAGATTTACAAGGTGCTGACCACGACTGTATGAATATACTAACTTATCTAATTAACTGGATAACTAATAGCTAAATACTAGGCATATGAGACTTTTCTGTACTTAGTCCGAATAACTGGACTAAGGTTGTAGAATATTATGCATAGGAGATAATGATTGACTAGATAACATAAGGTAACTGAGAATGAATGAGCAAAATTGTATCACCTCAAGAATGCAAGGCTAGGTGTATAACATGATTTGGAAACATCTTATAGACTGAGATACTAAAATACTACTGACTGAGTAACTGATAGTTGTAGCATGGGTCAAGCAAGTCTGGAACTGAATTAAGTTTCTGATCTGATTACTAAACTGAAGTTGGCACTAAAACTAAAACCGTAACTGAGATTCTTACTGGAACTAAATGCTGGGTTCTAATAACTGAATGTTGATAACTGAAGTTCAGGTTGATACTGAAATACTAAATTCTGGAACTGAACACTAATTACTGGGTACTGAATATTGAAATTATAACTAAGATGTCAACTGAGTTTTCATAGTACACGATGGGGATTGACATTAGTCAAGTATCTAAATATACATTCACACTCTGTACTTCCCCATCTTCTTCATATAATCTTATGATAACCACTTACTTGTACACTAACATTGTATTCAAGCTTATCTTTGTAACTATTCCCTCATATACAGTAAGCATGCCACAATCTTCTCTTAACCTGAAACACTTTCTACCTCTCATCTAAGCAACTGATCATTAATACAATGTTCCATAAGGAAAGCTTACTGAAGGATTACATCAGGAGAACCTGAAACACAAATTGGCACTGACAGAACTTGACACATGACTAAAACCTGAGGAATAAAATGTCAACAGCATAGATTTACCAAAAAGGTCTGAACTGAGGATATACATAACATAGTATGAATTTATCTTATCTGTAGGGGCATAGCATGAGTCATGGAAACTGAATATACTGTAAGGCGTGACATATGTACACGGGTCATGAGCTGGATGACCTAAGTCTGAAATTTCTGAATTTGCGGGACATGATTCATAACACTGAGGGAGCTGAAACTCCTTATATGGGGAACTGGGAGTTCACAAAAGTCTATGAGAAATATGTAAATATAAGTTGTGTTCATGGAAATGAGTTATGAAGCATGTGTAGGCATCATGTTGACTGAAGTACAAAACTTGTACGAAGATAAGGATGGATTAGGAATCGTCTTCCCTTACTGATCTTTTTATACATACTAGCACTACTACTGGAATTTTGAGAGCCTAACTTGGTTACTTGATCTATCATCTCCCCCTTGACCTTAAGCCATCATCTTATGTCTGTGAATACTTGACTAAGCTCTAAACTGAACTTTAATAATAATCACATACTTATACCCGGTCAAACACATGATTGCCTTACTAAGACCATTAGCTGCTTTTGTTGTTTCATATACGACAAATATCACATCCACACCTTCATACTTAATTCAAATCAATAAACTTAAATTCTAGCATACACTGTTCAAGCCTACTGATTTACTCTGGTACAACTATCCCCATAAATACATAATCTAATCAAATAGGATAATACCATCCCAACTCTACCACTGTTAACTCCTGAGTTCATGCTTAAAAATTATAGGTCTATGTTGTTATAGGATTGTAAGAAAAGATTTGGTAGTATAGCTAAAATTGGGTTCGTGAACGAGTTTTCATGGTCATGAAAAAAATCTGTACGACTTGGAACATAACGGGGTTGATGGGGTATTTCTGAGTTTGTGCACAATCCCATAACTTTATACTAGGACTGGTTGAGGAAACTCTATCTCTAGAACTTTGAGGTTTACTGTTTCTATAACCTTGAAAGTAAGGTGGAGTTAACATGCGTAGAGCATGATGAGAATCTATATGAGTTTTCTAAGAAAACTTTTCCATAGCACAATCTGAGACATGAAAGAAGGGAAACTATTTCTAAAACATCTCATAGCCTCCTGCTTATAAGTGTGGTGCACAAAACACATATGTAAAAGACTCTACTAGATGTGGCTTTTCAAACTTCCTAGGACACTGTTCTACCTTAGGCTTTAATACCAAGTTTGTAATGCCCCAATTTTCTGAACCAAAATTCTACACGGTGCATATGACCTCGAAGGACCACAAGCTAACCCATGACTGATATCTATACCTGAATACTGCATAATATACTATATAAATGTATACATTTACTGTAAAAATACAGAGTAGAATCTGTAAGGCCATAAGGTTCAAAACCAAATAAATATCTGATAGAATAATGTCTGAAAATGGTATAACAATACCAAACCAAATCTGAAATAACTGTCTGACATGCTATAGTCTGGAAAGCCTCTAAACTGTCTAAATAAGGAGTTGAAGGAACATGTATCCAACTAACACCATCTAGCAAAATTAAACTAGAATAATAAATGTAATAAAATAATATCATTCTCAAATAGATGAGGACTTACTGCTACTCTACGGATGAAATACTACTGCTGATCTAGAACTTCAGTCTCTGAACCTACGATGTAACATGAAAAGAAACCACCATAGCACAACTGCGTCAGTATATTGGTATATACTGATTATGCATTTGAGGTAGGCTAAATGCAAAGGGCTATACGCATGAACAATGTTGACTGATATGAACGTGAGAATACATACAGGCAGACATAACTGTAACTGAACTTGTGGAGATACTAACTACTGGGTCTGAATACTGACAACATGAGTGTACTGATACTGAGATACTGAATAGATGGATGACTATTTCCGACAGTAAAATTATGAGGAACTAGTACTGAACTCTGAGCATGTAAATCACTAATAAGTGAGGAACAAATACTGTATTACTGAATACTGAGGGACTAGTACTATGTTACTGATACATGAATAACTGTGTAGCACAATCTTGAATAGGAAGGACTAGTCTGGTCAACCGTATCTAATAGTATAATTATAATGAATTAATATGATTGACTGTATCTGACAATCATGAATACAAATACTAATAATATGAGTTCTGAGAACTAGTAATAAAAATAACATGAATGACTATATCTGATAGTCATGAATGTGGTGGAACTAGCTGAGTTTCATATCGTAGCTAAGTAAACTGAATCTGACAGTCCTGATGTTCAAAAAAAGTAATTAAATTCTATTACTGAAATTGAGACTGAGACTGTTGGAGGTAATAATCTAATCAACATGCCCCGTAACTGAACTGGTTGGAGTCCAACCTGTAACCCCAGCTAGAAGGATCTCAATACCATTCCACGGGTGGAGACAATATGTGAGTAACCCTATTCTATTTTTGGGAGCTTATTCTGTCTGCCCTACAAGCAGGTAAACTCAAAAGAGATGCATTAGCCCTATGGGTAGGGACATCTCAACCTACGCTGGCAACGTAGTTTTGGAATACAAGGATTACTTCTAGGAATCTCACCCTCTGACTGTGGTTGGTAAGTCCCCATTCTTGGGTTTACTCGGTGCTGAATCCTACTCCCAACTGAAAAACACTGAACTGATTAACTAAATTGATGTTAGTAGGATTGTCTAGTGGAGCTAAATTGAGTTTACTGGATTCCGAGGACTGATGGAATGTACTGAGTTCTGAGGACTGATTGAGAGTACTGAAGTTACTGAGATTAACTGTGAATATTGAGGTTGCAGAGGTTACTGAGCACTGAGATTTCTGAGATTACTGGGTTATCTAGAGTCACATGACTGACTAATTTCTATAGATCATAGCTTGAATGAGAGTATCGTGAAAACATGACATGGCTCTAGGCATACATCTATATTTTTCAAGTTCAAGTACCCCCAAGACTCTATTGAAAGAAACTGACACACATGACTGACTTGATCATAAGAATAACATTCATAATTCATAATACCATAAATAAGGGATTTCATACTACACATGGTTATCATATTCTTGAACATGGAAGATACTGCATATAACATGTACATACTTGCATGGTTCTAATTTCATGAGAATTCCATAGTACAACAACAATACATAAGAATTTGCATGGAATTCATGTTGAGTCATAAGGGATAGAGCATAGGCTTGTCTTTTAAGTTCTATTTAGATAAAAAACATGATTTCTAGTCTCTTAGGTATTTTATCAAAAACCTTGCATGCACCACTTTGGGCATAGGTTAATTCATGAATTCAACCACCCAAATCACCCAAAGTTCATATATTTCAACTAACATGCCATCCTAGTTTCATACAAACTCATAAAGATTCTATCTTGACATCATTCAACACATAAACAAAATCACCAATTAAACCAAAACATAAAAAATCATGGCATATAGTTTTAAATAGTTCTTGGACTTCATGGATGAAAGTAGTCCATGAATCAACACACGCATTCCTTAGTTCTTGATTTAGTGAAGATTGACAACGAGATTATCTGAATTTGATGGTAGAATTTGCTTGAACTTGAATCCCCTAATTGAAACCCTAATGTATTATTGAGAGGATTTTGATGAAAAAGATTATGTTTCGGTGAAATAACAGCTTAATTCTGTCTTTGGAAGCTTATATAGGAGTGGGAAGATGACCCAAATACCCCCTCTAGATGCGTCTTTTAATTTCTATAAAAGTTTCCCAATTTGGATCTTTGGAGCAATGTGGAGACATTACTTTGCCACTTTTTTATGACCTAGAAACTCACCGCAATGCGGTGGAATAGCGGAGAGACACTAGAAATTGACAAACGTCATTTTGGCTTATGTCGCGATGCGCCACTGACTAAAATGACAATGCTGAAACTTTAAATCACCATAACTTCTTCACCTGGTGTTCATTTTAGGTAAATTTTGTATCAACGAAATGCTTATTAAATTATCCAAAATTTGGAGGGTATGAATGTGCTAAAATACCACCTATAAACCAAGTATGCTCAGTTAAAGATGATCTATGTGAAATCACACATAAAAATTTGGTGGATTCAAAAGTTCTTAGCTTGGGTTACTCTAAGTGACTCTTATGAACATTCTTAACTCATAATAAGCTCTATTTTCACTAGGATACTCATCCTAATTTATGTACTCAAACATGAATCATAGAATATGAGATTTCATGCGTAGGAATAATGGTTCATTTTCTAGCTTAGAAATATACGGGGTATTACAGAATTCTACCATCAAATTCCAAGAATCTCTCCGTCAATCTTTACTAAATCAAGAACTAAGGTATGCGTGTGTTCATTCATGGAATCCTTTCATTCAAAAAGTCTAAGAACCCTATTTTAAACTATATGCCATGACTCTTTTATGTTTTGATTTGATTGTTGATATTGTTTATGTGTTGAATGAAGTCAAGATAGAATCTTTATGAGTTTGTATGAAACTAGGATGGCATGTTAGTTGAAATATATGAACTTTGGGTGATTTGGGTGGTTGAATTCATGAATTAACCTATGCCCAAATTGGTGTATGCAAGGTTTTTGATAAAATACCTAAGAGACTAGAAATCATGTATTTTAGCTAAATAGAACTTAAAAGACAAGCCCATGCTCTATCTCTTATGACTCAACATGAATTCTATACAAATTCTTATGTATTGTTGTTGTACTATGTAATGCTCATAAAATTAGAACCATGCAAGTATGTTAATGTTATATACAGTATCTTCCATGTTCAAGAATATGATAACCATGTGTAGTATGAAATCCCCTATTTATGGTATTATGAATTATGAATGTTATTTTTATGATCAAGTTAGTCATGTGTGTCAGTTTCTTTCAATAGAGTCCTGGGGGTACCTGTACCTGAAAAATATAGCTGTATGCTTACATCCATGTCATGTTTTCACGATACTGTCATTCAAGGCATGATCTATAGAAATTAGTTAGTCATGTGACTCTAGAAAACCCAGTAATCTCAGAAATCTCAATGCTCTGTAAACTCAGCAACCTCAGTATTCACAGTTAATCTCAGTAACTTTAATAATCTCAATCAGTCCTCAGAACTCAGTACATTCCGTCAGTCATCGAAATCCAGTAAAATCAGTTTAGCTCCACTTGATAATCCCACTAACATCAGTTTTGTTAATCAGTTCAGTTTAGCTAATCCGTTCAGTGTCTTTCAGTTGGGAGTAGGATTCAGCACCGAGTGAACCCAAGGATGGGGACTCACCTACCACAGTCAGAGGGTGAGATTCCTAGAAGTAATCCTTGCATTCCAGAACTACGTTACCAGCGTACGTTGAGATGTCCCTAACCATAGGGCTAATGCATCTCTTTTGAGTTTACCTGATAGTAGGTCAGACGAAATGAGCTTCCAAAAATAGAATAGGGTTACTCATATATTGTCTCTACCCATGGCACGTTATTGACACCCTTCCAGTTGGGGTTACAGGTTGGACCCAAACCCATTTAATTTGGGGTATGTTAGTTCGATGATTACCTCCCATAATCTTAGTTTCAGTCTCAGTCTCAGTTTCAGTAATAGACTCAGATTGTTCTTCAGAATATTAGAACTTAGACTGCCAGATATAGTCACTCAGCATCAGTTATATCGGTTACGCCGATCATCACAGTTATATCAGTTATATCAGACATCATAGCTACGTTATTGGTATTCAATTTTAGAATTGTTTGACACAGTCAATCAGACCAGTTCATAATTTGAACTATCAAAAATAGTCATTCATATATTCAGTACCTCAGTATCAATGAAGTTATGTCGTCAGTAATCTAACTCAGTAATCAGTATCACCACGAGTTCAGTTATAGTTTCTTATCCATATATGTATTCTCACGTTTATATTAGTCAGCGTTGTTCATGCATATAACCCTTTGTATTTAGCCTACCTTACTCATATAATCTATACATTCATTCCCATCAACTCCTTATACAAATAGTTTAGAGGCTTTCCAGACTATAGCATGTCAGATAGTTATTTCAGATTTGTTTTGGTACTGTTATACCATTTTCAGCTACTGTGTTATCATACGTTTATTCATATTTGAACCTTATGGCTATTCAGTACATGTTTCTGTATTTTTAGGTTTATTATGTAGTATACGGGTATAGATATCAGTCATGGGTTAGCTTGTAGTCCTTCGGGGTCATAAGCACCGTGTAGCATTCCAGTTATAAAAATTAGAGTGTTACAAACTTAGTATCAGAGCCAGGTTCAACAGTGTCCTAGGAAGTTTGAAAAGCCGTATCTAGTAGAGTCTTGTACATGGGTGTGTTGTTCACTACACTTATGTGCAGGGGGCTATGAGATGTTTTAGAAATAGTTTCCCTTCTTTCATATCTTAGATCGTGCTATAGAAATGTTTTATAAGAAAAATCATATAGATTCTCGTCATGCTGCAAGTATGTTAACTCCAACTTACTTTCAACATTATAGAAATAGTGAAGCTCAATGTTCTAGAGATAGAGTTTTCTCAACTAACTACAGCATACAGTTATGGGATTGCGCATAGGCTAAGAAATACCCCATCAATCCCATTATGTTCCAAGCCGTACATATTTTATTCATGACCATGATAACTCGTTCACAAACCTAATTTTAGATATGCCATCACATATTTTCTCAGAATCCTATAACGGCCTAGACCTAGAATTTTAAAGCATGAACTCAGGAGTTAACAATGGTAGAGTTAGGATAGTATTATCCAATTTGATCAGATTATGTATTCATGGGGATAGTTGTACCAAAGTAAATCAGCAGGCTTGAACAGTGTAACCTAGAATTTAAGTTTATTGATTTGAATTAAGTATGAAGGTGTGGATGTGATATTCGTAGTATATGAAGGAACAAAAGCAGCTAATGGGCTTAGTAAGGCAAGCATGTGTTTGATAAGGTATAGGTATGTGATTGTGATCAAAGTTCAGTTTAGAGCCTAGTCAAGTGTTCACAAACATAAGATGATGGGTTAAGGTTAAGGGGGAGATGATAGATCAAATAACCAAGTTAGGCTCTCATAATTCCATTAGTAGTGCTAGTATGTTATAGAAAGATCAGTAAGGGAAGACGATTCCCGTTCCATCCTTATCTTCATACAAGTTTTGTACTTTAGTCAGCATGATGCCTACACATGTTTCATAACTCAGTTCCATGAACACAACTTATATTTACATGTTTCTCATAGACTCTTGTGCACTCCCAGTTCCCCATATAAGGAGTTTCAGCTCCCTCAGTGTTACGAATTATGTCCTATAAATTCAGAAATTTTAGACTCAGGTCATGCAGCTCATGACTCATGTACACATGTCACGCCTTACAGTATATTCGGTTTCTATGACTCATCACATACCCCTACAAATAAGATAAATTTAGACTATGTCATGTATATTCATAGTTTATAATATTTTGGTAAATCCATGCTGTTGACATTCTATTCCTCAGGTTTTAGTCATGTGTTAAGTTCAGTCAGTGCCAATTTATATTTCAGGTTCTCCTGATGTAATCCTTTAGTAAGATTTCCTTATGAAATATTGTAGTGATGATTAGTTTCTTAGATGGGAGGTAGAAAATGTTTCATGTTAAGAGAAGATTGTGGCATGCTTACTGTATATGAGGGGATAGTTACGAAGATAGGCTTGAATACCATGTTAGTGTGCAAGTAAGTGGTTATCATGAGGTTGTATTTAGAAGATGGGGAAGTACAGAGTGTGTATGTATATTTAGATCTTTGACTTATGTCAATCCCTATCGCGTACTATGGAAACTCAGTTGCCTTCTTAGTTACAATTTCAGTATTCAGTACCCAGTAATCAGTGTTCAATTCTAGAATTTTGTATTTTTGTATCATCCTGAACCTCAGTTATCAACATTCAGTTATCAGAACCTAGCATTTAGTTCCAGTAAGAATCTCAGTTATAGTTTTAGTTTTAGTGCCAACTTCAGTTTAGTAATCAGATCAGAAACTCAGTTCAGTTCTAGACCTTGCTTGACCCATGCTACAACTATCAGTTACTCAGTCAGTAGTATTTTAGTACCTCAGTCTATAGGATGTTTCCAAAACATGTTATATGCCTAGCCTTGCATTCTTGAGGTGATAAAGGTTTGTCCATTCATGCTCAGTTACCTCATGTTATCTAGTCAATCATTACCTCCTATATGTAATATTCTACAGACTTAGTCCAGTTATTCAAACTAAGTACAGACAAGTCTTACATGCCCAGTATTAAGCTATCAATTATTTAGTTCATCAGATAAGTTAGTATATTTATATAGTAATGCTCAACGCCTCATAAATCTTTCAGTTGTCTTAGTTATAGTGCATGAAGTTTAGTTGCTTCATCTTAGATCATGTATCAGGCCTTAAGTTTCAGATTTCAGATAATCAGTCATGTTTTAGTTCCTAGGTGCCTTGCGCATTGCCTCAGTTTCCCTTAGTAGCTCAGCCAAGACAGTATTCCTAAAGGGACCTAGTGTCCTAAAGGGGAGATGTTCTATGATCCCCCAAACTTTCATAACATAAGCGTCCCATTCTCTTCTCACGTAATGAATCCAGTTTGGAGTAGGGATACTCATAAGTTGATCCTCTAGCTCCAAATATCAGTCGTAACCTTGTACTCAACAACTCAGTTTAGTCCACGATAAGATACTCTATCTATTTCATGCATTACAAACTCAGTTCAGTTCATGTATCACGTTCCAGACTCAGTTATGTTCTTATGTTTCCGCTCATGCATATTGAGTAATTAATCTCAGACTCATCAGTATGTATGGTTCTAGGTAACATTCTTCTTTGAGCTTAATTGTTCTGATGTTCAGATTTCAGTACCAAACTTAGTATTCCATTCCATGCTTAGTTTTTAGTTCAAACTTGGTGTCTTTACCATTGCATGTTAAGTCACATATTCATGAGTCAGTTTAGTCGTGTACTCATGCACTAGATTTGCGTGATCAACTTATTAGTATTTTCAGTCATGCATTCATGTATCATGTCAGTCATATAATCATGCATCAAATATGCATGGATTCATCTTATCAATCTCTGCATCAGATATACATTCTCATTCTGAGAAACTTAGTTCATCAGAACACTCAATCCTTCATTCATAAATCAACTACCCATGCATCAGATATGCATGCTCAGTATGAATCATTTTATGTGTAACATCAGTCATGAGATCATATTTCAATCATTCATTTTTATTTCATGTTTATCTTATTGTTTCCCCTCTTAGTCAGTCTCATTCGAGGACGAATGTTCCCAAGGGGGAGATATTGTAATACCCCGCCTATTTCTAAGCTAGAAAATAAACCATTGTTCCTATGCATGAAACCTCCTATCTTGTGATTCATTTTTGAGTACATGGATTAGGATGAGTATCGTAGTGATAATATAGCTTATGATGTGTTAAGCATGTTCATAAGAGTTACTTAGAGTAAGCCAAGCTAAGAACTTTTGAATCCACCAAATTTTCGTGTGTGATTTCACATAGGTCATCTTTAAAGAAGAATAACTTGGTTTATACGTGGTATTTTTGCAGATTTATACCCTTTGTATTTTAGAGAATTGAATTAGATTTCCGTCGATACCAAATTCAGCTAAAACGGACACCCGATGAAGAAGTTATGGCATTTAAAGTTTCAGCAGTGTCATTTCAATCAGTGGCGCGTCGCGCCATAAGCCAAAATAACGTTTGTCAATTTCCAGTGTCTCTCTATGATTCCACCACTTCGCGGTGAGTTTCTAGGTCATAAACAAGTGGCAATGTGAGGTCTATGCATTACGCCAAGGGCCTAAATCGGGAAATTTTTACAGAAATTAAAAGACGCATCTAGAGGGGTATTTGGGTCATCTTCCCACCCCTATATAAACTCCCAAACATGGAATTAAGCCGTTATTTCACCAAAACATACTCTTTTTCATCAAAATTCTCTCAATAACACATTAGGGTTTCAATTGGGGGATTCAAGTTCAAGCAAATTCTAACATCAAATTCCAAGAATCTCTCTGTCAATCTTTACTAAATCAAGAACTAAGGTATGCGTGTGTTAATTCATTGACTCGTTTCGTCCATGAAGTCCAAGAACCCTATTTTAAACTACATGCCATGATTTTTTTATGTTTTTATTTGATTGTTGATCTTGTTTATGTGTTGAATGATGTTAAGATAGAATCTTTATGGGTTTGTATGAAACTAGGATGTCATGTTAGTTGAAATATATGAAAATTGGGTGATTTGGGTGGTTGAATTCATGAATAAACCTATGAGCAAAGTGGTGAATGCAAGGTGTTTGATAAAAAACCTAAGATACTAGAAATCATGTATTTTAGATAAATAGAACTTAAAATACAAGCCTATGGTCTATCCTTTATGACTCAACATGAATTCCATGCAAATTCTCATGTATTGTTGTTGTACTATGGAATGCTCATGAAATTAGAACCATGGATGTATGTACATGTTATATGGAGCATCTTCCATGTTCAAGAATATCTTAACCATGTGTAGTATGAAATCTCCTATTTATGGTATTATGAATTGTGAATGTTATTCTTACGATCAAGTCAGTCATGTGTGTCAGTTTCTTTCCGTCGAGTCCTGGGGGTACTTGTACCCAAAAAATATAGTTATATGCCTAGAGACATGTCATGTTTTCACGATATCTCATTCAATCCATGATTTATTGAAATCAGTCGGTCACATTACTCTAGAAAACCCAGTAATCTTAGAAATCTCAATGCTCAGTAACCTCATCAACCTCAGTATTCACAATTAATTCAGTAACTTCAGTATTCTCAATCAGTCCTTAGAACTCAGTACATTCTGTCAGTCATCGAAATCTAGTAAACTCAGTTTAGATACACTAACAAATCCCACTAATATCAGTTTAGTTAATTAGTTCAGTTCAGCTAATCAGTTTAGTATTTTTTAGTTGGGAGTAGGATTCAACACCGAGTGAACCCAAGGATGGGGACTCACCTTCCACAGTCAGAGAGTGATATTCCTAGAAGCAATCCTTGTGTTCAGAACTACGTAGCCAGTGTAGGTTGAGATGTCCCTACCCATAGGGCTAATGCATCTCTTTTGAGTTTACTTGATAGTAGGGTAGATGGAATGAGCTCCCAAAAACAAAATAGGGTTACTCATATGTTCTCTCTACTCATGGCACGGTATTGACACTCTTCCAGCTGGGGTTACAGGTTGGACCCCAACCAGTTCAGTTTTGGGGCATGTCGGTCAGATGATTACCTCCCACAATCTCAGTTTCAGTCTCAATCTCAATTTTAATAATAGATTAAAATAGTTCTTCAGAATATCAGAATTTAGAATGTTAGATACAGTCTCTTATCATCAGTTACATTGGTTACCCTGATTATCACAATTATATTAGTTATATCAGTCATCATACCTATGTTATCAGTATTCAGTTTTAGAACTATTAGACACTGTCAATCAGACCAGTTCTTCATAATTCAAACTATCAAAAATAGTTATTCATCTATTCAGTACCTCAGTATCAATGAAGTTAAGTCGTTAGTAATCAGAATCAGTATTCAGTATCACCACGAGTTCAGTTATAGTTGCTTATGCATATATCTATTCTCACATTCATATTAGTCAGCATTGTTCATGCATATTACCCTTTGCATTTAGCCTACCACACTCGTATACTCAGTACATTTAGTCATACTAATGCATTTGTGCTATGGTGCTTTCTCTTATGTTACACCATAGGTTTAGAGGCACAAGCTCCAGATCAATAGTAGTTTCCAGTATCAGCAGTCATAGTTGGAAGTAAGTCCTCATATTTCGAGGACATGATGATTTCATTACTATTTCAGTTTTTAGTTTATTTTAGTAGTTGGAGTTAGCCGGGGACATGTTCCATCAACTCCTTATTCAGATAGTTTAGAGGCTTTCCAGACTATAGTATGTTAGATAGTTTTTTTCAGATATTTTTGGTACTGTTATGCCATTTTCAGCTACTATATTATCAGACGGTTATTCAGATTTGAACCTTATGGCCATTCAGTACATGTTTCCATATTTTTATGTTATGTTATGCAGTATACATGTACTGATATTAGTCGTGGGTTATCTTGAGGTCCTTCGGGGTCATAAGCACTGTGTAGCATTCCGGTTCAGAAAATTAGGGTGTTACAAAGCTCCCACCATCTTAGACCAGTATATAGCATAAAGTTTTGTTTCAGGTATGCTTGACCATAGCAAACAACTACCTATTATTCAGATATCAGTAAGTCAGTATTTTAGTTTACAGACTATTTCAGAATCATATTATGTGCTTGGTTATGCATTCTTAGATTTCGCAGTTTTCATGAATTTATATTCAGTTACCTCATGCTATTCATTCAACCAATCATTATTCATCCATATGAACCGCTGCATATAAGCCTAACCTCACCTAGCATACCAGTACATTCAAAGTACTAATCGCATACTCGTTTCTTATGCTATAATATTTAATATCATAGGTTCGAACGCTCAGGTTTCCGATCATACTTAGACATTTCAGCGCATCTGGAGCACAACAGTGGAGATTTTTCATCGATCGAGGACAGGGTTGTTATTTTAGTTCATTTTAATATTTTATTTTATTTAGATGGTTGGAGTTAGTTGGGGCCTGTTCCATATACTCTCTTTCAGACAGTTTAAGAGGCTTTCGGATATTTTAGGCAGGCAGCCAGTTGTTGGTCTTTTCAGTTAGATTTTTAGTAATTTCGCATATGTTTCAAACTTTTGGGTTTTCGGTTGTATTACCAACAGATTTAAAACCTTAAGGCGTATTCAGTTATTCCACACATGTGTATTTTGGTATTAATATTCAATGCTTACATCAGGTACTAGTTCATGGGTTAGCTTGTGGTCTTTCACGAACGTAATCACCGTATGGCATCCACAGTGTATTTTCAGGGCATTACAACTAATCTATGTGATGATGTTAGGCTGAATTAAATGGATTAACTGTGAATTAAGTAATGGTTGACTGAATGATATGGGATATCTCAGTAAGCATGCATGAAAACTAAAATGCTGAGAGTGCAAGACCAAGCATATATATATTTATGAAATAATCTATAAACTAAAATTCTAAAATCTGATAACTGAATAGCTGAGAATCTGTTTACTTTGGTCAAGCAAGCCTGAACTGAAACTATACTAAATACTATACTTAGAATATGGAAGGTCTCTGTAACTGACATGCCGCAAATCTATTGTTGGGTAACTGTAACCCCAATTGGAAGGGTGTTAGTACCATGCCTCGGGTACTCGCGATGGCTGTGTAGATCAACTAATTTGATGTCCCGAAGGACTAGGGTGTCATTACTAACTGACGAGGGACCCTCAAAGTCTACGGTGGCGATGTAGGTCTGGTACTTAGAGACTACTAAGAATGTCTCATGCCTAATTGGGAGACAAGTTCCTCATGCCTAACTAATGAGAGAGATAAGTGCCTCATGCCTAACTGACAGCAGAGACGCCATCCCTATGTTTACTCAGTGCTAAGTTTTACTCCCAACTAAAAGACACAGATGACTAGACCAAGCTAAGTTTAACTGAACAAATAACTAATCATAATAACTAACTGAATGATAATTCTTATGGTATATCTAAAATCATTCTAATGATACTGAAATTATGTAAACAACTAAGTATCGGGTATCCATAATCCTCCAACACTGAATGAAAATAAAAATAAAGACATATGAAGCTTTAAAACCGTAATAAAGGATCATTACACAAAACCCAACATTTAGACATTTCATCAAACACATGGGAGTCATGAATTTAACAATGGGAATGGGTAAATCATATGAGGATTTCAATGCTCAAATCATATAAGGGTTCATTCCATCTAAAAACATAAACATTTGAAATATAAGTTGTAATCAAAATAAATAATAATTTCATGGAGACAATTCATCATAAACATGTAAAAACTCATAATTTGATATAAAAGGGGATTGTTGGACTCCATGGGTGAAAAGGGCCCATGGATGAACATCACACATACCTTGAATCTTAAATCTTGAAAGAGAAACTCAAATCTTTAAACTTCCTTAAAGGTTCTTAGATTTGGGAACTTGATTCTTGGTTCCTTGGAGAGAAAGAAATGAAATAATGAACTTGGGGGGAATGATAAGGGTTTGTTTTTTAGAGGAAATTGGAGTAAAATGGGAATCTAATGCCATAACCAACTTTTGTGTTTTTATGAATTGGATTGAGGGTAAAATGACTCAATTGCCTCTTAGACATTTAACTTTGCAACTGCAACGCCTATTAGAAGGGCAGTACAAAATGGTGAGTGCCTTGTCGCTATAGCCACCGCGATGCACCACTATTGCAGTGAGCTGCTGGAATCGAAATCCAAACACAACTCAATCATTGTCCGAAAAAATTGAAACTTCCCTAGTCATGCTCCTTACCCCCGTACATGAATTAACTCAAAATCCTACATCTCTGGGTTGGGAAGACCCATTTAAAAATTCTCGAAGATAAGATTCCAAAAATAAGACTAAGTCCCCAACACTTCGTGAATTTTTTAGTCGGTAAGCCTCTTATACATGCAACTAGGAGTTGAACTAAGCTAAGAAAAGTATGGGGTATTACAAGAACATACAATTCATTTCTTCCACCCGTACCCCTGGCAGATTTAATCCCAAGAGAGATTTAGACACTGTCCACCACTCGAGTCTTGGGTGCGACTCGTACCCAAGCTTACAGCTCATGGTGAGTTACTTGTACTCAAATCCTACCTAAGTAACCAATTCTAAGATTAAGTTAAGGAACCAAATAATCCATATTCACCAATACGACTCGTACCCCTAAGTCATATCCATTACAGTAACTATAATCCATCCCATCAACCAATACTGGTCAGCATACGATTGGACCATACCATCCATAACCCAATATAAGGCTCATACACTCAAGTCGTATTGGGTCCAGAGATAAGAATTCCGGAAAATTTTCTAAGGCACAAAAACCAACGTGTTTTAGTCTCCCTCACTGGGAACATTTATCCCGAACGACGAACAAGGTAGGGAAAACCACATGCATGAGTCATTTACATTATCAAATATATTTCCAATCTCTAACCAAGTTTGAAAACAAAGAGGCAATGATATTAATCTTTCCTTTAACAAACTCTTAAAATAAAGATGTGTTGGAGATAAATACCTTCCGCACGAATCCTAGGAGCAGAAAACAAATGCGGATATTTGTACTTTATGTCCTCCTCCACATCCTATGTATCTTCTTCCACCTTATTGTTCTACCAAATACACTTAACCAGAGCCACATCCTTGGTCCGCAATCAATGAACCTTCCTATCCAAGATCTCAACAGGGATTTCTTCATAAGACAAAGAGTCTGAGATACCCAATCCTTCTAAATAAACAATCAAACAAGGATCACCAATGCACTTCCTCAACATGGAAATATGAAAGACCAGATAAACCAAGCTTAAGCTAGAAGAAAACTTCATCTCATAAGCAATATTATAAATTCATCGTAAAACATCATAAGGACCCACATACTCCCTTCATGGGAGATACCTTGAGGAAAATCTTATCTCCAACCTCAAACTCTAAGTCTTTACACCTATCATTTGCATAGGACTTTTGGCGACTTTGGGCAGCCTTAAGCCTCTCACGAATCACCTTCACCTTCTTCATATCCTGGTAAACCAAGTCGGGACCAAACATGTCTGCCTCACTAATCTCAAACCAACTAATAGGAGATCTACACCTCCTACCATACAACGCCTCAAAAGGGGCCATACCAAGACTATAATGATAGCTATTGTTTTAAGCAAACTCTACCAAAAGTAGATGCTCAACCCAATTGCCACCATAATCAATCACACAAGCACGAAGCATATCCTCCAATGTCTGAATAGTTCTATCTGCTTGCCCATCCGTCTGTGGACGCAAAAAAAACTCAGACTAACCTTAGTCCCCAACCCTTTCTAGAAAGATTGCTAGAAGTAAGATGTAAATTATGTGCCATGATTAGAAATAATCAAAACAAGAACCCCATGTAGCTTCACAATCTCCTGACAATATAGCTTCACATAATCCTCCACCGACAAGGTAGTCTGCACTGGCAAGAAATGGGCAGACTTAGTCATCCTATCCAAGATGACCCAAATTGAATCATATTAATTTTGATACTGAGGAAGGTCGGTAATGAAGTTCATATTGATCACTTACCACTTCTATTTGGGAAAATCAATTTCTTGATACAACCCTCTCGGCCTCATGTGCTAAAACTTAACCTATTGACACACTATGTACTTGTCCATAAAATCAGCCACATACCTCTTCATGCCATTCCACCAATAGATCTCCTTAAGATAATGATACATCTTAGTCAAGCTGAGATGAACAACATAGTGCGAACTCATGCACCTCAGCTAAAATCCTTTGTCGCAAATCGTAGACATCAGGAACACACAACCTCCCTTTGTACCCTAAAGTACCATTACCGCCAATCTCAAACACCATTACTTTTTGCCTACCAATGTCACTCTTGATCTTTATCTAGATAGAATCTAGACCTTGATCCTCTTTAATCTCCGTACTAAGAGGATATCAAACCACTTCTTGTACCACCACACCACCATCCTTGGAGTCCAAGAGGCAAACTCCATGATTAGCCAAGCAGTGAATATCCTTCACCAATTCCCACTTTTATTTCTCCACATGAGCCAAAATCCTTATGGATAACTTGCTAAGAGCATCAACAACCATAGTAGACTTACTTAGGCGATCGTGATGACTCAAATCATAGTCCTTAAGAAGTTTAAGCCATCTCCCCTGCCTGATATTAAGCTTTTTTTTGGGGTGAACATATACTGTAGACTTATGATCAGAAAATATATCCATATGAACACCATACAAATAATACCGCCATATTTGTAAGGTAAACACAATCACCAACAAGACCAAATAATGAGTAGAATAATTCTTCCCATGCACTTTCAAATACCTAGAAGAATAGGCAATCACCTTCCCATGCTGCACCAAACACAACCAAGCCCTACCCAAGATGCATCACAGTAAACCACGAACCTATCATTGCCTTCTGATAAAGTCAGAATTTGAGATAAAATTAACTTATCCTTCAACTTTTTGAAACTCCCTTCACAAGCATCCGATCAAGAAAACTTGACCTTCTTCTAAGTCAGCTTAGTCAAAGGAGCAGCTATCAATGAAAATCTTTCCACAAACCATCTATATTACCCAGTTAAACCCAAAAATCTCTATATTTTAGATGGATTTGTGGTTCTAGGCCTCATCTTCACCTTAGCAACCTTTTGCGGATCCACCATGATCCTCTCTCTAGAAATAATATGATCCAAGAAAGTTATCGCGTTCAACCAAAAATCACACTTGGAGAACTTGGCTTACAACTATTGTTCCTTTAAGATCTGCAATAACACATGGAGGTGATTAGTATGATCCACCTCACTCATTGAATAAACCAGAATGTTATCAATAAACACAATGATAAAGAGATCCAAATATTGATAAAAAACCCTGTTGATTAGATCCATAAATGCCGATGGAGCATTACTCAATAAAATAACATTACCAAAAACTCAAAGTGCCTATACTGAGTATAAAAAGTTGTTTTAGGGATATCCATCTCCTTAATCTTTTGATGATTGTACACAGACTGAAGATCTGTCTTAGAAAAGAACTTTTCACCTTGAAACTAATCACATAGATCATCTATCCTTAGAAGAGGATACCTGTTCTTCATTGTTAACTTGTTCAACTATCTATAGTAAATCTATATTTAATGAACATCTAAATGGAACCATCCTTCTTGAACACAAACAACACCGTTGCACCACATGGAGATACACTAGGATAAATAATCGAGAAGATCCTTAAGTTTCTTCTTGAGTTCCCTTAACTCAGTTGGAACCCTTCTATATGAGGGAATATAAATTGGACGAGTGTTTGGAATGAAGTCAATACCAAACTCTATTTTCCTATTTGGAGGAACACCATGAAAATCATCCGGAAAGACCTCTGGGAACTCATTAACCACTGGAACTGACTGGAAAAAAAGACTTTCCAAGTTAGAATCTTTAACCTACACCAAGTAATAAAGACAAACTTTAGATATAAAACTTCAAGCTCTAAGATAAGAAATAAATCTCCCCCTAGGAGCTAAAAAACCACCCTCTCATTCTATAAACGACTCACATGGGGACCTAAAGATAACCCTATGGGTTCGACAATCCAAGGACGCATAACAAGAGTGTAACAAATCCATACCCAGAATGACATTAAAATCCACTATACCCAACTCAAATAGATCCACCAGGGTTTGATTGTCACAAACAGTACCACACACCCCTTATAGACTCTGTTTCTAATAATCGAGTCACGTACAGGGTATAAATAGAAAAAAAATCTGAAATAACTTTTGGATCAAAAACAAAATATACAACCTTATAAAGAGTCACATTGGAGAAGTGGACCTCAGGTGAAGCAAACAATATACATCATAAGAGAAAAGTTGTAACATATCAGTAACGATATCAAGTGATGCCTCAAATACCCATCGGGGCACCAAAGCATACAACCTATTCTGACAAATACTAAAATAGGAGTAGTAGCAGAAGTAGATGAAACACCACCAGGTGTAGGAGAAGAAGATGAAGCCACAGGAATCTTATTCTCCCCTATAGAAGCCTTATTAACTGGATAATCCCTGAGCGAATAACCTGTCTAGCCATACTTGAAGAATTTGTCCCTTTCCTCATCGTAATAACCATGATGAGGATGACCATAAAATTGATATGGAGAGCATTAAGAAACTGATCGACCTCCACTTGCTTGAGATTGGGAACCCTGTGCCTAGAAATTATCACCTTCATGGTAACATCTATTGCTTGACTAGTAAGACTAGCAGAAGGGTAGGAACCAGAACTCCCCTACTTTTTCCTATCATTTTCCACCATCTCGACCACCCTGAGACTAAGCACCTCCCTAATCTAAAAACATACTCCTCTTACCCTATCTTTCCCAAAACTCTACCTATTTTCTCTTTTTATTCTCCACTTACTACAAATGAATAGTCAACCTAGAGATATCCATATCTTTAATAAGCAAGGGGGTCTTGCTCTTAAAAATTAGATCCTAATTTAACCCAGAAGAGAACATCCTCATTCCTTCCCACATGTTAGTAACTAAATCAGAGAATACCTTGGAAATTGATGAAACTTCACAGAATATTCCTTGATAGATATTCCACCTTGCTTGAGGTTCACAAACTCCTCTATATTTGCTTGCCCCATATTTTGGGAAAAGAACAAATCTAAGATGGCCTTAAAAAAAGTATCACATAAGGCTGATTCTTCAAGATCACCCTATCCCTATCCCACTCTACATACTATTTATATGCAACCTTTTTGAGTTAATAAGCAGCAAAGTTTACCCCTTCCACATTCGTAGCCTGCATATCCTAAAATATCTTTTCAATTTCATCCAAGAATCCATGTGGATCCTCCTCTGCTTTCACTCCATACAAAGTAGAGGAACCCATCTTCATAAATTAGCCAACCATTATGGCCTCATTAGACAAAGCATCATTCGTACCCTGCTCAGCCTGAGCAGTGACTATCTGAGTAACAACATGAATAGACTGATGGAATTCCGCATTAGTCACCTCGCCTTAAGAAAGACTAGTACTAACCAGTGGAACTCTAAAACTATCAGGGATAGGACCATGAGATTGAAGATAAACTACAAAAGTAGGATGCACCCCTTCATCATTACCCCCAGATATGATAGAAGAATTTTCTTGTGCTCCAGATCTACGAGGCATGATATAAAATATGAACAAACAAGTATTAGAAAAGATTCTAGGACTGATACTCTAAGCTTGAAAATAGAATACCAAGAAAGTGAAATATTCCTAAATGACTTGTAGCCTCTTCCTTATGAGTGTGACGCGCTACACACCCCAAAAAGAGAATCTACTCAACAAGATTTTATGGACTCTCAATTGACCATGAACATAGGTTCTGATACCAACTTGACGCGAAGAGACTGGGGACCTTGTCATAATGGGCGTCCCAAGTCTGCCCGAGATCGAAGACCACCCGTGTTACCCAACCCAACCTCCAACTGCCTGCCCTAAGTTGGTTGAATTTTGAGCATGTTGCAAAATAGCGCAATACCTAACATGGAAACTCTGGGATAAGATCACAAACGTAACTGACCCAATCGAGTCCAACCATCCCATACCAATAATCCAACCATACCAAACCATACCACCGGCCACAAACTAAGACATAGGCTTCCCTTGTACCTGGGATATTAGACTTATTCCATCTTCTGAGAAATCTATAGAATATTAGAATTCTCTAAGTTCAATTTCAAAAACCATGGGAGCTGATTCCTCAAATAGATATAGACATCCTTGGTTCTGAACATACTCAACTAACATTGTCATCCCAGAATTCTCATAAATTGTAGGATCAAAATTTTTTCCTGACAAAACCTTATGTATTCTCAGGCTCCCAATACTTCTTTCTCTAGACATGTCTTTTTTTTTCTCCTTTTTTTCCTTCTTTTGGGCTCACTACTTGGCTCTTCTTTTTCAATAGTTTTTCTCTTCTTGGGACCAGGTTTCGCAGAGACTTTTTTCATTTTAAATAGAAATATATTTTTGTTTTATTCCTGCACTACTTCTAATCTTTGAACTGATGAACCTGATCCTCTAAGCAATATGTACTTCCTGTATTTCTTCGCTAGTTACTACAACAACAACTGACTTAATGTCCTCCCTCTCTTCAACATCTACAACTTTAGTTTTTCCTTTCTCCTCAACTATAGCAGTTTTCTTAAGCTTTCTACTTTTCATAGTTGAAGACTTGATATCCTTCATGTAATCTTCCAACACCTTCTTTTCAGATCCTCTAGTAGAATATGATCTAGCTATTTTCATATTGGTGTTCACCACTTTTTTCTTGCCTTTATTCCCTTCTACTTTTTCACAGACCAAATAGGGATTTGAGTATTTTTAGGTAATTTTTGAACTTTTTGAGGAAAGGGGAATTTTAGGATAAGAAATTTCTTGATTAATTGGAGAGACAAAGCATTAATTAGGATTCTCTATCATGATTAATTAAACAAAAATTTTTAAGAGGAATGTTCAATGGAAACTAACTTATTTATGGGTTTTGGACTTTCTAACAAAGATTCAGTAAGTGGAATTGACTTTAATTATTGTTGAGGACACAAGGTGAAGTTTTGTATGGCTTTGGTTGCTAAAGGATCAAGGTATTTGATGAGGGTATATTCAATTTGTTTTTTTTTGTATTTTATCTACTTCAGGGTTTTTAGTTGGGTTAGAGGTAGTAATATCATCAACCATTTGATTTTAAGAGAGTTAGAGATAAAATAGACCAATTTTAGGAAGATAAATTGGATTAGTTAAAGAAGAATGGGAAACAAGTCTGATTAAGAAATTTTGGAGGTGGCAATGTCATTAAAAGTTGTTCATCTTGAACTGACATCTCTGAACCTAATAAGTGTGAATCTTTAATTTGCAAAGGAATTGACAACTTTAGAAAAGAGAAAATTCATGGATTTTCAGATAATTTTTTATGATTATTTAAGCATCTTGTATAGGTACTAACCTGAGAGATAGGACCAGGTCCATCTCCCTTTTTCTTTAAGTGAATCTTCAAATTTGTGCATTTTATATTTGTCAACTTCCAAAGATATTCACATGGGTGTATACGTACAAGGGTACAGTACTGAGTTAGACTAACAAATATACACTTTACGAAGGATACCTATCTGCTGATTATAGCTATATTCTAGGAGAGATGCTGATTCATATGTTAGTTAGGTTTATTTTTCCAATTCTTATTTTAGCCTCTGCACACCCTTTTCAAAACTTGTTCTCTGAGTAGGTCTGAGAACTAGGTTCCAGACTTTACTCCATCCTCAATACTAAAGCTTTTCCTTCTGAGATGAGTTTCTTAGGGATCAGGTCCCTGAGAATTTTGACATGACTCCTTTTTGCTAATTCTACTACTTGAGCTAGGATCAGTAACTAGTAATCTGAACCATTATCATTATCATTTGTATCCTTCGGCATTTTCTCATATCATCTTTAGTAATATCAACCCTCTTTCTTTAATCTATGGGATTTTTTTTCCAGTTAATTCTTCCCATGGTTCAGCATAACCAGGGACCAGGTCCTTTAAAATCATTTATTTCAAAATAAGACACCTCCACCTTGAAGTGTCTTGAGATAGAGAACACAGTTAGACCTTCCAAAATTAACTTTGAGAACATACTATCAATAGACTACTCCTGACTGCAATCCTATTTCTCATATCTGGAACCATAATCACTTGTTAAATCTACGAACCTATTTGAGCTTCAGTGCCCTATAGAAGGAGAATGGTATAATCAAATCCTTCTTAAGACATCTAGGTAGAGATTTCCTTTTCACCCTTTTTAGAGACTTGAATCCCTTAGGTTGAGCATTTTCCTACTGAACATATCTTAAACTTATTATGCTTGCTCTCATCCAGCTTTGAGAACTTTCCTTAGTGTGGGCATCTTTTTCACAATGAGTGCATAGGAGTTTCCTCCCTTTGTTTCTAACCTTATTGATAGTTTTCTCTTGAGACTCAGCAAGTTGGATTTCTCCTTGATAGTCTAGGCCAGACCTTTTCCATTATTAACACCTTGACTAGTCAAATTAGAAAGGATCTTTGAATAAGCAATCTATTTAAGAGATTTGCTGAGCTCTTCTCTCAAATGGACTAGGTCCATTTCTAACTATTCATTTTTAAGAAGTGCAGACATATGGTGTTTTTGAGAATCCCTCAGTTTCTCCTCAAGAGCAATCTAAAGTCTTGAAGCTTCTTTCTTCCCTTTACCATCTAAAACATTTAACTTCTCCAACTGACTTATGCAACTCAGATTTTGAACTTTTACTTTAGGACAATTTTTTAATTATTAGATATTTTAAGAGTTAGAACAATCAATTCAAGATCTTGATTCTCTACTTTATCCTCTAATACATTTTTCTGATTAGTTAATTCACATACAGTGTCTATTAGCACACTTTCAAGACTTTTTAACTTCCTAGTAGAGTAGTTACCTAGATTTCCCTTAATGTTAAAAAGAGTTACCTCTTTTTCTTTTTCATGTTCTGTGTTTACCATGAATACAAACAAAGAATCATAGATAACTGGATTGTCTTCAACTGATACCATAGAAATATCTCAAGACTTCTCATCTTTATTAGATTCACTGGTAGAGTCTCCCCAACTTTCATTCAATATGCAATAAGTGATAGAGGGATAAAAAATTCATATCTTCTAAGATAAAAATTGGAAGAGGTGAGGACATGGCGAGCAAAATTTGATATATCCATTTTGAAGATTTGAACCTATTACCCAACTTCACGTCAAACTTTCAGTTTGGATCCTTGGGTAGAAGTGAGTTAATTAATAGGCCACTAGTTGCACATCGGGCATTGAGTTCCTTGGCCACTGATGGAGGAAGTTCCATATGATCTTTTGGAATGTCAAATTCCAAAATATAGCAATCGTACTCTGTCTCTACACCATCCATCATTTGCTCGGAGGGATGGATCTTTATCATATCCTCTAATCATAATATTGAAAAGTGGTTTAAATAAGGTCCAACTCCTAATTATGGGTTAGCCTTCTCTAAAACATTGTCACCCTAAAATGAGCTAGAGTCATCATAAGCGATTTGCCTTAATACTTCGTTTGACTTTAGTACCATTTCTTTTATTATGGCTTCTTTTTCCTCATATGACTCGGAGTTTTGGAAAGTTACCAAGGAATCTTTGCTACCAAGATCATCATCATAGCTTGGTTTCTCTTCTTGATGGACATCCTCTTGGGAAATGGGCATGGTTGTAATATTTAAAAGAATTATGTTCTTTCCCAATTCCTTTGCCTTGAAATATGTTCATTCGAACACCCGGTAGGATTGATGGAAGTTTTACACATTCTTCAGGGTTATAGTTATCTGATCTAAAATGGTTTGAAGTATTTCTCCAAGACCAATGGTTCCAGCTTATTGATCCTCTTAGTTTTCATCATAAGGCTTATCAATCTCATAAGAAGAACTAGCAATTTGGTTAGTATAATAGGGGGAGGGGGCATTTGGACAATCACTCCAGTGTCTATTTCAACCACTACATAAAAAACACCTATATTCCCTAAAGTATCGAGATGATGAATCCATCTCTCTCTAGGGATCATAGTCAAAGTCTCTCATGATATGTGGTACATCATAATTTGGACATGGGTCATCACGGTAGGATTTCTAACTACCAATATCATATTTCTAAAGAGATGCCATAGAGAAAAAATAAAAATAAAATAAAATCTACCTACAAAAGAAAATCACAAACAAATATAGAAAATCTTGAATTCAAGAAAGTAACTAAAATTTCAAACTAACTTAATATGCTAAATTGTTTCCCGACAATGGCGCCATTTTTGATAATGCTCAACTTACACGTCAATTTAAGTGCAAGGTGGTCATCATCAATATATTTACCCATCTTTGGAGTCAGGGTAAAATCTATGAGGAAAATGTGAGTGGCAATCAAGTTATTTTGAAATAATAGATACAAGTTAAATCCATACCAATGTTACAAGAAAGATAAAAATATGGGAGATATGTATCTACACTAATGTTTCTTGATGGATTTTTATAGTATAAATTGAGGCTATGAATAATTAGAGTTTAACAGGTATGCATGAATCTTGGGATTATGCACTACTAAGGAAGTGATATGTGGGTGTTAGCAATCGACATCAATTTAGTAAGTCAAATATAGTTAGGTTTGGTTATAGATCTTGATGCTAGTCTTTCAACAAAACACCAAAATTTCACCTATTGATTCTTTCGAATACCTAATAGGTGTGTTCAACATTTGGTAACCACAAATTCAATCTAGGAATCCCTATTTCTAGGATAATACCCATGGTATAGTTAACCTTACATTCACCCTTATGTCTAAGATAGTAAAAATTTAGCAAACTACACACACACTTGTCTATCATTTCTTTCATCTCTATATCCCTCTTTTGAGGATGATATGGATTCCTAAACTTCACCTAAAACCCTTATTCAAAGATGGCTTTGGGTTTTCTAAAGCAACGAGATTTCACTCAGCATACCCATATGGGAATTTGGGGCTTTTGCCCATCAAACCCCAACCAAATTAGCAAAGCATTGATAAAACCAATAAACATGAACTACTAAATAGAAGCTAATCAATAAAAATCCACACACACTTTAATCACTATTCACACATAACCCCAAGAGGGAGATCTAGCAATAAATAAGAGAAATAAGCATAGATATACCCATAATCTCCATTAAAGTGATTTGTCGAAGTTTAAGTGAATGTTACTTCAAACTCGGCACTCCCTCAATCCACATCTTTTGATCTCCTCAACTCTATGTCTGTAGAGAGTGGATATTAGTGCATTTTATCACTAATATGTCTCATTTATTCATTCAAAATAAGGTAATGTGCATAAATGTTTAGTGAGAATGAGTGTTAATATCATCACTCATCAACACCCCCAAATTAAAGCATTTTTTTACCCTCAAACAACACTACTTCTTACCATGAGACAATAATTCTCTATGCCCAACTCTATTCCTTAAAGCTCACAATGACTTCAACTTTAGTTGAAACCATAAGTAGCTCATTGCATATAGGTTAAGCTAATTTCCACTACACCTTTCATCATAAGATACATCATTTAAGGATACATAGGACTTTAAAGAGCAAATAAGCAACAACAACCAATACTCTAGAGGTGGCTTCTTCTTGACCACAACCTCACTATACTATATTTGCCTCATTCTTTGGAAGGTGGAAAAATCACCCACCCCAACTTGTTTTACATGTGAATCCTAACAAGAAAGAAAATTCTACTTACCAAGATACCAAAAATTCAACAAGGAGTTTTTAGTGCAAGAACTCTCCCTCTCACAAAAGAAATCTCAATGCAACAAGTGTCATACCATAAGCTTGCCCCTATTTTCAATCATCACTATAAATAAAATACATGGTTGGAGATATCAAAGGAATTTCTAAGATTTAAACGTACATTTGGGTTAGGGTAGGATATCATTTGGGAGTAACATGGCTACACCCTTCCTTGAACATCAACATAACACTTTTTCAATCCTCTTTTTTAAACTATGGGCTACTCTTCTTTGTTTTCTCTCTTTTATCATGCCTACTTTTTTCTTCCTTTGTTTACCTATTTCTTTCATCATTTTTTCTTGTAAATTTCATGTAATTCATTCCTTTTGTTGGATCCTTTGTTTTTTTATTCCTTTATTTTCAACACTTAGAGCCCGTTTGGATAGGATTAAAATATGGTCAAACCAACTTTTAATCCTTTTTTTTAGATTTTTAACGTGTTTGGTAAAACTAAAAAGTTCTTAAAAAAAGCTAAAAACTGATTAAAAGAATCAAAAGGTGAGAAGTTGGGTACCCCCAGCTTTTTGCTTTTTAGATTAAAGTTCTTTTAGGTTTGATCAAAACATTTACCTTTTTATCCATTCTATTTTCCTCCAATTCCAACAATATCCTAAACTTGTAGCCCTTAAATATATTATTTTTTTCTTTTTCTCTTTGTCGCTTCGCTTTATATCTTTTCTCCAATTTCTTCTTCATCTTTCTTCTTTGTTTTCATAGAATCCATCATTAATTGGAGGTTTGTTCAAAAAATTTATTTTAAAATTAAAAATTATAAATAATTTACCTTATTTATGGTGTTAACAACTTCAAGGACATTTAAGTCATTTTAACAACAAAAAAGTGCTTAACATCACTTGTTTACCAAACACATCAATAACTTTTTCCCAGTTTCAGCACTTCTATCCAAACACTAATCTGCTTAATTTATAAGCACTTATTTTAATCTTTTAATCACTTAAGGTAAAAAACTATTTTTTAATCTTATCTAAACGGGCTCTTAGGCATATTTGGCATTTCACTAACAATTTTATGGCCTCACACTTTCTTCCATAAAAATTTTACCATCCCCAACTTAGGATTTTAGCCTCAGGTTACATTTTCAAGTTCAAAGAGGGTTTGGTTCAAAAGAGGGATAAAAAGAATGAATCATAGGTTGTAATGAGTTTTCCAAAGAAAGGTCCAAAGGTTCAAAGTGGGTACTAGGGATTATAATTATGCATGGGTAGGCTTTTTAAGCTAGAGCAGGTTCTAAAATCACAAGGGTGGTCTAAGATCATTTCCCCAACCATATACAATCAAAATTAGTTTTGAAAGGCTAACGTGGAAAGTTTTAGGTAACACAAGTATACAAGAGATAAATACAAAAATCTCACCACACACGGCATGCAAAATTATCAAAATATGCTCAAATATCCCTCTCACGAGAGACAAAATTGGGGAATGTATTTCTATTCATAAGTCAAAATTTATGAAGCCACAAAAATAGAAAAATGTTTTGTTACAAAATTGTTCACATCCATGCCCTTTATTTTTTTTGAAAATTTTTAGATGAAGGGGGTTGTTCATTTTACATTAGCACCACACACAATTTGCTAAATTATGGTAACAACCAAAGCCTTAGCCTTATATTTAGGCTCGAAGCGGGCAAACTACCAATATGGCTACTGAGTCTTCGCCAATGGTGTACAAAGTGACCCCAACTTTAAAACATACAATGCCACAGGTAATCATACTTCCCTTGCATTTTTAAACATTTATGCTATGGGTACTCATAATTCCCCTGTACCTATGTCTCAAAACCCAAACACAACTCTTTGCCATTAAGAATATCGTCACTCAATCTATCATAGGGCAAAGTTAGTTAAGTATCATCAAAATCAAAATAAAAGCATGAGTAAAAAGATAAAAACATGATAATCCATAAAATGTGGGAACCATCAGGGTACCCAAAATGTAGCATTTTAAAAACAAAATTAAAATAATATCCAAGGCATCATCCCAAAACAATCAACAACATAAAGAGAAATATCCAACAATGCATCACCAACATAATACAAATCCATACGCACCCTCAACTAAAAAGAAATGTAGTGTCCTCACTGTATGTGCAATAAAGAAAGAGTAAGGGGGGTCTCACAAAATCTTCCTCAAGAGTTGCTCTCTTCCGCTGACTCGGTATTATCATCACCAGCATCATCAACTGACCAATCAGCAGGGGCCTTATCCGTACTGTCCATCCTAGGAGAAGGTAGTCGATGGTTGAGCTTGAGCACCTTGAAGATGCCGTTCACCCCCTTCCAGAACTTCTTGAATAATTTTCTCGCTTTTTCCCTCTCTTTACCAATTTCTCATATGATTCCCTGAGGTCCCTGTGTGATGCATCTAAGTTTGAATAACCTCTCTCCATACAGGAAACAGTGGCTTCCTATTTCTCCTGCTACTCTTTGTATTTCTCATAGTGTTCTTGAGCTATGTACGAGTGACGAATGGTAAAAAAACTCTCTCTGTCCCTAAGGAAGTCTGGATAGTAGTTCTCTAACAATATATATCTTACCTGATATGTCATCAAGGGGGTGACTGATGAAGGTCTACAGGAGTCTATGTCCTCTTGGGTTGATTTTTCATAGTCCACCTTTCTATTCTTGCTCTGGCCTGGGGTACCCACACCTCTAAATTTGAGTGGGAAAATGTGGGGGACTGAGAGCACCTAGGTATCTATTGCATATTTATCCACCTATGTCCTCTTACATTTCTTTATGATAAAGAAAGGGAGGAGAAGATGTGTACCTCTATGATTTCTTATATACCTTCATTCTTAATGTACACCCTTGCCCATATTTAGGTTGATGCTAGACAGAATATAGGTCACCATCCGAGCTCCCAAGTCTATAACATTAGTCATGTGAGTGCATGGTGATACTCTGCTATAGATAATATTCAACCAAAGTTTGGCCTCAGCTGTGAAGTTATTTATTAAAATGTTTGTATTGGTAGTGGCCTAGGAACATCTTTTCCAGGACAAAAATATTTTCCATCCAGGTCCCTAGCTCACATGATTTTGCATGGAACTACTTCATGTTAGCATCTAGGATTCCATACACCGTATTAACCTGCTCTGTCCCAAAGTTCACTTGCTTCCCCCAAATCATCATCATTGGGTTTATGAAAGAAACTATGATTAAGTTAGCGTAAAATTCATCCACCCAATGCTCATTAGAAACACAGGTTTTTGGGGCAAAGCATAGACTCCCAGTCTTAGTGAGTCTAACATGAAAGCTTGGGAACTTTTCCTTTACTTTGTCCAAGCTGATACCCCTTTCAAGGAGTAACTTGGTCTTGTGCGAATCCACATTGAAGAGGTTCTGACATTTTGCGCCATGAATCTGGTGTTGTCAAATCCCTTTATCTTTGAGGCTTAGATCCTATAAACAATGCACTTAGGCCATAATTAGTACTATCACACCAAAAGTATGCTAAATCAAACAAATAAATGCATGCGGCAGTACTGTATAAGGTTTTGGGGGAAAAATAGATGTGCAGAATTTTTTAGTTCTACAGACACTACCCTCAGGTGTGGATATCACGGAGTAGTGACCGCAACCGCGGTGATGCGATCTTGGTCATCAGGATTGGGATCGGGGTAATTGAGACCGTACTCTGAAATTCTACACTTCAGTTAGAACATACAATTTTATCCCCACATTTGCATTCTACTAGGCACGTAAGCATTAAGACTAAGTGACTCGGGCCTAGTTATCATGATTATACCCCCAAACTCAAAGAATTTAACATGTATCTCATAGGGGTATTAAGTTAAACACAAGGTGTAATCATTTCAACCATTTAAACCTTAAATTTGGGTACTCAAGATTTCCTCATTAATGTGTACACCAACTACAACAGCTAATGATAATAATAGTCAAAAGTAAGCATGCATTTAGTGATGATATCATTATTTTAGGACTCTTCTAAACTATAAGTTCTAAGAATATAATTATTCAAATCAATGAAATTGAGACAACTTACCAAATTAGATGATGCGCGAGATGAATTAACACTTGGATATGCAATGTAATGCCAAAAGTTGAAGAGAATTTTGAGAGAAATTAAAATAGGAGGATGAGGGAAAGTGGTATTCGTATGGTCATTTAAAATAATTTAATTGGGATCACAGTCTTAGTACTGCAATTGCGGTCATGCGGCGTCCGCGATCGCGATGGTGCGGACGGCCGTCACGGTAACTTAGACCAAAAGTTGGGTTTCCTGCACTTCCTATTCAGTCCAAACTTGCCAATTTCACATATTTCCCTTTTTCAAGTTCATTCAAAATTCCTCCTCGTGATAGCATTTCATGGATTATGCATGAATAAAAGTAACAAAAATATCCATTCTATTATGCATAAATAAAAATAATATATGCCAATTTTTGTGATGTGATAGGTTGCTTCCTAACAAGCACTTAGTTTAACTTCCTAGCACGATGCCTCCACTATTTCCTTTTGTGTCTCCACTTTAAAGAGCTGAATCTCTATCCCAACTTTTATTCAATATGCAATGGGCGGCAGAGGGACAGAAAATTCATATCTTCTAAGATAAAACTTGAAAATGGTAAGGAGATGTAGAGAAACCTTTGATCTCGCCATTTTGAATATTTGAACCTTTTACCTAACTTTATATCAAACTTTTGATTTGGATCGTTAGGTAAAAGTAGTTCATCAATAGGCCACTAGATGCATATCGAGCGTTGAGTTCCTTGGCCATTGGTGGAGGGAGTTCCATATGCTCCTTTGGAATTTCAAATTCCAAAATATAGGAATCGTATTCCATCTCCCTACCATCCATCATTTGCTCGGAGGGGTGGATCCTTATCACATCCTCTAAGCATAATATTGATAAGTTGTTTGAATGAGGTCCAACCCCTAATTTCGGGTTAGCCTACTCCAAAACATTGTCACCCTAAAATGAACTAGAGTCATCATAAGTGATTTGCCTTAATTCTTTATTTTACTCTAGTACCATTTCTTTTATTGTGTCTTCTTCTTCCACATATGACTCAGTGGATTGGGAAGTTACCGAGGAATCTTTGCTACCAAGATCATCATCATAGCTTGGTTTCTCTTCTTGATGGACCTTCTCTTGGGAAATGGGCATTGTTGTAATGTCTGTAAGAATTATGTTCTTGCCTAATTTCTTTGCCTTGACATTTGCTCATTCGAACACCCTGTAGGATTGATGGAAGTCTTAAAAATTCACACCGCTTATAGTTACCCAATCCAAAATGGTATAAAGTATTTATCCATGGCCAACGGGTCCGATTTGTTTCTCCTCCTTCTCATCATAAGAGCTATCAATCTCATAAGAAGAACTAGCAATTCAATTAGTATAATAGGGGGAGGGGGCATTTGGATAATCACTCCAATGTCCATTTCGACCACTACATAAATAATATCTATACTACCTATAAGATTGAGATGGAGAATCCATCTCTCTCAAGGAAGCATAGTCACAATCTCTCATGAAGTATGGTACGTCATAATTTGGACATAGGTCATCACGATAGTATTCCCAGCTACCGATATCATATTTGTAAGGAGATGCCATAAAGAAAAATAAAAATAAAATAAAATCTATCTACAAAGGAAAATTACTAACAAATATATACAAGCTTGCATTCAAGCAAGTAACTAAAATTTCAAACTAACTTAATACGCCAAATTATTCCCCAACAACAGTACCATTTTTTATAACACTCAACTTACACGTTAATTTAACTACAAAGCAGTCATCATTAATATATTTACCCAACTTTGGAGTCGGGGGTGAATCTACGAGGAATAATGGGAGTGGCAATCAAGTTACTTCGAAATAATAGATACAAGTTAAATACAAACCAATATTACAAGAAGATAAAAATAGGGGAGATATGTATCTACACTAATGTTTTTCTTTTGTTTTTTCTAGTATAAATTTTAGACTACAAATAATTAGAGTTTAACAGATATGGACGGATCTTAGGATTATGCGCTACTAAGGGAGTGATATGTGGGTGTTAGCAATCAACATCAATTTAATAAGTCAAATATGGGTAGATTTGGTTATATATTTTCATGCTAGTCTTTCAACAAAACACCAAACTTTTATACATTGATTCATTTGAATACCTAATTGGTGTGTTCAATACTTCATAACCATAACCTCAATTTAGGCATCCTTATTTCTAGGATGATATCTATAGCATAGTCAACCTCACATTCACCCTTATGTCTAATATGGTGAAAATTTAGCAAACTACACACACAATTTTCTATCATTTCTTTGGTCTCCATATCCCTCTTTCGAGGATGATATAGATTCCTAAACTTTACCTAAAACCCTTTTTTCGAAGATGGCTTTGGTTTTTTTAGAGAATGGAGCTTTCACTCATCATACCCATATGGGAATTTGGGGATTTCACCCATGAAAGACCAAGCAAGTTAGAATTGCAGTAATAAAACCCATAAACATGAACTACTAAATAAAAGCTAATCAATAACAACCCACACACACTTTAATCCCTATTCACAAATAACCCCAAGAGGGAGATCTAGCTTCATATATGATAAATAAGTATAGATATACCCATAATCTCCATTGAAGTGATTTATTGAAGCTTAAGTGAATGTTACTTCAACCTTGGAACTCCCACAAATCAACAATGAAAGTGAACTAATCTTCCACTTATAAAGTCTCTAATGTATTCTTCACCCAAATATTATACAATAATTTACTCTCTAAAAATGGAGGCTATGAATTCAAGAGCTAAATCTCAAAATTGGGGATGATGGAATATTTTCAATGATGCTAGGGTTTTAATTAGTTTGTAAAAAATTAGGATCAGCCACATGCATTTTAAAATTTTCCCTTGGGCTAATTTCTTCCGCCAAGCCGTGATTGTGTCGGTATAGCTGCAACCGTGGTTACTCGAATGTAGATAACTTATGCAATTGTGGTTGATGAATTTTTCTTGAATGCCGTGATTGCGGTCAGCAGACCATGACCGTGGTACCTGAGGCCTTTATGCTCCAAGTTTTCAGCTGCATTTTTCTTGCTCACTTTTGATCATTTTAAGCTCCAATCCTAATCTTTTGATTTCCTCAACTCTATGCCTACAGAGAGTGGATATTAGTGCATTTTATCATTAATATATCTCATTTTTTCATTCAAAACAAGGTAATGTGTACAAATGTTTATTGAGAATGAGTGGTAAAATCATCAACCATCACTCTACATGGCTTTGACAGTCTTTTTTGCCAAATAGGCAACATCAGTGTCCTCTTCTACTAAATAATGTTTGGAAACCTTCAATTCTAGGGATTTTCCCCTTTTTACTTCATTTGTATCCACCCGTTGATGCTTCTTAAGTTCATGGGTTTTTAGATCTCCAATTAGTTCTTCCATAGTAACAGTCTTCAAGTTCCTTGCTTCAAAGATAACATCCACTTTGCTTTCCCATGATTTAGGCAAAACCCCTAAAAATTTTCTCATTAGTTTGTACACAAGATGTTCTTCTCCTAAATAGTGCAACACATTAGTGATTGAATGAATCTTGTATGTATCTTTTGGATACTTTCTCTGTCTTTCAAGTTAAAGGTTTTATACTGTGTTGTCAGCATATCAATTTTTCAATCCTTCACATTAGTTGTACCTTTATGAGCTATTGTAAAGTAGTCTCGAATTTCCATAGCTATTTGAAAACTGAAATCCTATTTTATTCACCAGGTCCTATGCCATAAACTAAAAATTTATTGACCTTGTAGTTTTTCTTAACTTTCTTTCTATCATCATCATTGAACTCCCTCCTTCTTTTGACAACTATCCTTGTTACTTCTCCTTCTTTGACTTCATTAACAAAAAAATAAGGACCATCAAGAATTATGTCCATTAGCTCAATATCCTCAGCCATAATGAAGTTAAATATCTTTTTTTTCCACCACCCATAATACAACTCATTAAATCTAGGTGGTCTAATGGTAGATTGCATTTTTTACAAGTCAGGTGGAGTATCCATGCTAACCAAATCACTCTTTGGTTAACCTTTTAGAGTATTCTATCTTGGATACCTATTCTTGAAACCTTAGGGGTTTCACCACCCTGTAAGGGACCAGGTCCCTCAAAGTCAATCACAGGAAAAAATACAATAAAGCAACCAAGAACATAATACAGTGCAGAAAGAGTAAAAGACACAAGACTTAATGTGGAAACCCCTTGTTCAAGGGAGGAAAAACCATGTATTTCCCTCACAAGCTCTTCAAAATCAACTATAATCAACCTCTTTATTACAGACACAACTTGAAACTAACTGTAGATTCCTCCTGCTTCTAATAACTCTACTGCACGATCAACTTGATAACTTTGCCAAGATTCCTCAACACTGATTAACTCTTATCAGTATCAAACTTAGGCAACTCTATGTATGAATTCTCTAAGAAAAGAAAACAAAAGAACATTACTCTGATAGAAATGTGTAAGTGATAGCAGTGTTACCTTGTAGATCACAAGAAGTATGATCTACACTTCATTCTCCAACATGGAAGTGTATTTGCTCTCTTGGTAAGCACTCATTGTAAGGGAGTTTGTAAAGTTTACTCCCTTGAGTCATCTCTTCATCAGTCTTCCCAAAATTGAAATTCTTAACCAAGAACTCCATTAGATAATCAAGCTTGTGTTTGTAAGGAACTCTCCTTGGATCCTCCATTAGAAGTATATGTTCTTGAACCTGCACAAGATAAGGTTTGATATTAGGTAAAATTCTAGTATCATGATTAGTGGGTAATAAGGGGTTTTTGTTGATAAGCCTCACAATTAAGTATTCTTTGTCCACAACTTTCAAGTAACCACTTGGCTCATCAATCTTAGTAAACTCTTGTCTTTGGGCCATGTCTTTCTTTCCTTGTTCATGGGATAATTCCCTTTCTCTCTTATTTACTTCCTTCTTCTTTATTATTTCCTAGAATACTCTCATGGTCTCATATTCTCTACTTACTTTCTCGGATGTCATAGGTTTATCCTCAAATAAAAGTACATACTTATTAGAATTGTATTGATATAGAACCAACCTTAAAACATTCCATGTCTTACCAAGAAACATATGACAAGATCTCAAGGGCATTACATCACATCAAACTTATCTTGATACTTTCCCACTATAAATCAAGAATTGCTTGCTTAGTCACTTTTATAGATTCATTCTCATTCTAAAATTAGAGCTTTTAAGGTTTGGGATGCCCTTGCATGGGAAGTTCCATTAGATCAACAAGTGTAAAAGATACGACATTAATGATTTTATTTCCATCAATTACTAAGGAACACATATTTTCCATTATCTCAAACCTTGTGTGACAAAGGTTTTCATTTTGGTCAAGTTCCTCTTCCAAAGGTTCCAGTACAATGTGCCTTAAGGAATAAGATAGACTTTAATATAACTCTAACTGGTCATCATCCCCTTCGAAGATCATCAAGTTTTCCCTATGGGATGGGTCATCTTGAATTTGCTTTATGAAATCAAGGGACCCCTCTATGCTATTCATTCATCCACCTAAATTTTACATACTTCCTTTAATCAATCCAATTGACTATCCATAGATTAAGCTTCTCTATGATTCAATCTAAAATAGCATTTGAGGTGTTATTATCCATTGTTTGTGATGTTTATCCTTCCAAAGTCATTATACCAAGAAATTTAACACTTAAAAAATAAAGCAACAATGTTAGCATTAGAAAAATAAAAGCTCATAATCACTTGTATTTACACACCTTTGATTGCCTCACAATTGGTTAGGCTAATGTTGAAAATTGTTTATACTGTGGTGGTTCATAAGATTTCAATTGCTACTTGTGTCTAGAATAGTTTTTTTTTTTGAAATACTCGAATAAAATATGTACGGACTTGATTCAAGAAGCTACGATGAATTAAAAGAACTTGAAAATCTCAAAGGAAATAGGACGGAGAAAGAAATGGACTCGAGCACTAATCAACCAACTTAGTAGGTGAATTACTAGTTCTTGAATAGTTCAAGAATCAGAGTAAGAATTTAGGAATTAAGGAATGAAAATAGAATAATCAAACCTGATCAAAGGAGTATTGACGGATTGAATTTGTGTTGGTAAGATGTGTTTTGCATTTGAAATGCATTTTTGGGAGCTTGAAGTGCGTTGGGACAGCTTAAGGTACATTGGAAACCTACTTTAGAAGGTGAAGCGCATGTCCAGTACACCTTGGAGGCTTAGATACTGGTTTGAGATGATTTTGGGCTGCTGCAGCAGTTCAAATGTATCTCAAAGGCATGTCAAAGGGATATCAGCCGGAAAACAGCTTACAATATACCGCTTGTACTTCCAAAATGGTCCCCTTTTGTCCTCCTATTCGGAATATTCCTTTGGATATTCAAAAGGTTCTTTGTACTAAAACTTTTGTACACCTTTTGTTTCTCTTTTTAGGATCAAAGAACCACTTTTTGCTGAAAATTCACCTTGAAGATTTGAATTTCTCCAAGAACACCAAGAACACAAAAACTTTCCAACTCTTTAACCGTTGTGCGGATTGTGATGAAATTTTGAACCCAATTATTTTTAAACCTTCTATACACATTCTAAAAATCATTAAGTTCAAATTATTCACTAAAATCTCCAGATTTTTTAACCCACTTGAAATTCTTCAAACTCAAGCTTTCAACAATGGTGGAATCTCCAATATAGCTCCTATTAAGCTCAAATTCAATATTTAGACTATATTAGTGCCAGGGATCAAGAATATAACAATAGAATTTCAATAAAAAAACAAAATCAAAAACTAAAAATTTGATCCAACCTTAAAAATGTGAATAGTCATTTTTTTGTGATTTTTTGACTTTTCAAGATAACAAGACCCAAGATTGACTTTGTGAGAATAAAATCAAGCTTGGTTATGATACCAAATGATAAATATCATTATATGGAAATGAAACTAAAGAAACAATCAAATTGAAATATGAAAAGTAAAGTGATAAAAGCATAGATGATAGAAGATAGATTGATTGACACGAGAAGATAGAAAGAAATAGGAACTATTGAGTATATTAAACTTAAAAAAAAGATCAATTATCAACAAGCACCTAATCATAATAAATAAAATTTAGCTAATAAGAGAGCATCTCCATTTCAAACTTATGTAAAGTGTGTATGAACCCTCTTCATCAAATCTATAAAATCTTTATAAAACCAAGATTTTGGGCACAAGGATGAAAGAAAACCCTAATTCATTTCTCTTGAGAGTAAAGACAAAAAAGAGTGATAAAAACCTGCTTAACACTGAGTTAATAATGTTTATTGAATGATTTAAGTAATGGGGGAAGATTTTGAGTTAAGGAAAGAACCAAACTACCCCCAAGGAAATTAAAACAATTTGCAAAAAGTTTCTGTCTAACGACTTGGTTGATGACCCGTCAAACCGTTGAAGTCTCGTTAACTTAGGTCAACAATATTTGATGATTTTGTTATCTTTACTGGTTAAAGTTGATGTCCTCAACTTACAAGAACTCAACCAATTGATATCTCATCAACTTAGGTCATCAAACTTTGACAGAAAAATATCCTCAGGAAAAATTAGCATAAATTGCTACTTCGATGTCGAATTAAGGTAAAATCAGATGAGTTTGAAAGAAGAATCAAAGATCTTTCATTTGATGGATCTTATTATTCAAACCACTTCACATACAAGGGTTTTATCATTTAAAATTGAATCATAAAGAATCTCATAGTAGAACTTGGCTGAAAGAGGAGTTTTCAATGTAGCTATGTTTTAGGGATATCTCCTGACTTTAAAACGCATACTAACCTACTAAGAAGCTGGATGATTAACTTTGGGAATGTTACAATATCACCCCCTTGGGATCATTAATCCTCTAATGAAGACTGGTATTGGGATAAAAATAATGTAGTTACTAACATGAAACTAATTTTCTAAAATTGATCATGTTTCATGACTGGAATCACTTTTTGACAGAGTACTGACTCGGCTTATACATATGGAACATGAAAACATACATAAGAATCCTATGGAACATTATAGACATGAAATTAGAAGAGAAAAATTCTAGGAAAAAAATGTATTAGTCTGATTGAATCATTGTTAGAACTGAACAAATAAGGGTACTTGGTCATCATGTTTGTAAATGAAGGGTATAGCTGTGCTAAAAAAATAAAACATCTAACATGAAACTGATTCCTAGGCTGCCCTTATGGATTAGAAGGAGCTGATTTATGTTGAGAGCTTAGAACTTCATGGAAGCATTCATGAAACAATCATACAGATAGAACTGGGAAGTGATAGCTACTACAATGAATTATCAAAAAGTTACTAATAAGGAAATATAAGTTTCTTTAAATGCTCCTTATCATAATTTCCAATAGCTATCGAGGGATGGAATTTTTTGGTATGTTTCGAGTATGGAGTTTGAATAAAAAATCTCAAAATGAGCTAATTAGTATAATTTATGGATATAGGTTCATGTAATATAGATGGTATAGACTCAAACATGAGACATCCTCTGGCTAAAACAATATAACATGGAATATAAGAATAGAGAATAGAAGAAAGAATAGGATTACTATGCCTTATGCGAAGCAACAATTAACTTTCAAGCTTAACAACAAATATATTTTTCAACTATATGTCTCCTCTTAAATACTATATTTTATTTGATGCAACTTATGACCTTTAAATAGGTACATATGACTGTTCCTACTAAAGTCTGAGTCGAACTACATTCTCACATTATGCTTAAGCCTAACTTAGAGTCACAATGTACTGTACATGACATAATAATACTAGTCTAAACTGTGGTATTCAATATCCTATGGCTTTTCATAGCTCTCATCTCAAGAATAATACTTCTTACTTCTTCAACAACTAACTCTAATCTTTATTCAAGAATTCACTAGTACACAATGTATTCATCCACGTGGATAACATTATGACATTCAAGACTATTATTATAACCACATATGAATTTCTAGGCTATCAAGTCTTCCAAGAATTTTCTCATTTTCTCTAAAAACTTTATCAATAACAATTTCATGGACTATCGCCAAAATGCACACCAAAACTTATCAACTAGCTATTACCCATAATAAAACTTATCCTCAATCTCCCTTCACACATATAACCTTATATAAAGAAAATCATACAATAATTTTCCTTAATATGAATATCCGCTCTATCCCATCTAAACCATTGTTCATCCAATTTCATCACTACTATCTCAGCATAAGGAGGGGTCACTAAAAGGATAGAACATAAGGGATTAAAGCATGAAAAAAATGCTATACATGACTTTGAAACTTAATTGTGGCTTGAGGAATAGAGTATTGTAGGTGCATATTGATTAAAGAGATCTAAACTGAGGATATACATGAAATAATGTGAATTTCACTAGTCCTTAAGGGAGTATCATGTGTTCATGGTATTGGTCATACTATAAAGCATGAGTTCATATATATCATAAGTTACTTAAAATAGAACTGGAATTCATAGATTTATGAGGGATGACTAGGATCAAGGAGTGAAGTTATTAATTTTTTTTGCTAGGAGTTGAGAATCAACATGAATATGCATAAAGTGTATAAGTATTGTCATGGGTGTGGAATTATCACAAAGACATGGGTAGAGTGCCATAATGACTAAAATCCAAGGAATACACTAGAGTACGAATGGATCTCTATCTCATCTTAACTCTTATTAACATATATCATAATCTAATTCACAAGACTCTATTTGGTTCTTCGCCTTATCATCTCCCCCTTAGAAAAGCTGACATTCTAAGCCTGTGGGCCTATTCTATATCATCAAGGTATATATATAATTTCTTTGCTGTATCTATGCATAGATGCTAAACTCAATTGGATAAACTATATTTGGAAAATACTAAATTCATTCTTGGACATTCCTTTCATATATAACGCCTTTACTTTATCTAACTTCAATAATCATCATCGTATACTTACACGCTTGTTAGCAAACATACCTGCCTCTCTAAGACACAATCTACCCTTTTCTTAGTAGTTTACTAATATACATACCTCTACATTCATATTTTTCCAAAATCTAAGAAATTAGAACCATACCAAAATACTCAACATCGTTTATCTATAACTCATTAATTTAGCTATATAGAACACCATATACTATATTATTAGTCATCTTCACATGTAGTAACTCAAGGGCACTATCTAAGCATACATGACACTCAATAATCCTAGAAAATCATGAAGCCACATATTACCTTGGGTACACCTCCATATCATACCTACACCATTATACTTAATTACAATTGAATGAACTTAAATCCTTGCATACATTATTTAAAGCCTACTAGATCGCTTCCATATAATTAGTATCGCAATCACAAGCAATCATTATTTCTAACTTGATGATCATCTACTATTCAAACTTAGTTTCCACTGCTAGACATTATTACAATGCCAATTCACATACTATTCTTTTTTGGCAGATATATATAAATAACATCAAGAAATAGTATTTCACTAGAACCTTATAATAACAATAATTAATCCCAATCTTATGGTTATTTAAATTATAGTCCATTATTATATCCTTCTTTCACACATCACTGCAATTTATCCATCCATATGTCTAAATTTACTTTCATAGCTCTATAAACATCAACTAGTTTTATGTTCACAACCTCAAAAAGGGAAGTTTAGATTAACAATCTTTAACAACCTAATTCTTTCACTAATGAACTATAATTTTCTAACACAATGAAACACCATCAAGAATCTTTGTTCCTAGTGCAAGCATATTCTAAGTCACCTTAACTAATAACTCTCTCTCTACCTTCCACCATAAAATCTACACCACTCTCACTATCCCGTAGTTACTACCCAAAGACATATTACCTCAACCTTAACTTAATAGCATATATACATCCATCTATATGATTTTAACCAATATCTATCCCTACCTTCTTTTCACTACTCTTCAAAATACATAATCCCAACTCTAAGGTCATTCTACTACTTATGGATCATTATCCCTTGAATGAAACCTCTATTTAATAATCTTAGAATATGGTCTCTCTTCTCATAGGTCCTACCTTTAATGAAAGGTTAACGAGGAGTCTGAATACATATAATATTATGTCTTAATCGTATAAATCATAAGGAAAAGGACATAAGCTCTCAAATTAAATGACTTAAAACATATTAACAGGCTCCATTCAAGCCCTTTTTGCAATTCCTAGAGTTTTTAATAGTTAAATATGAGACCTTCATATCAGTAGGAATTAAGATTTACTATTTATATTAACTCAATGATGAGGCATAGTTGGAGAAATTTGGAATAACAAATAAATTGATATAAGTTTCTAAGGGGATAGCTTCATGCACAATCTTGACAATGAAAGAAGTAAAACAATTCTTAAATTTGCTAGAGCCTCCTGATTATAAGTGTGGTGCACAACATACTCATAAATAAGACTCTACTAGAAATGTATTTTTAGACACTCTAGGACACTTGAATCTTTTTCTTTAATACTAAGTTTTTAATCCAAGACTACCTCCTACATGTCACACGATGCTTAAAACTACAAGTGATCCCAAGCTAACCCATGGTACTTGCTTAATACATAATCAATAGATTAAATATATATAATAGCTAAATATACTGAGCGGAAGCATAATCAAGAAATAATCTATTTGAATACTCTATTGTTAAGAGTTTACAACACTAATTATACAAAAGGAAACAAAAAATGAATACATCAAATCAAATGGACTTTCTATGAATTTTTTACTAATACTGACTATAGGTCGCTAGGAAAGGACCCCTCACAATCCATAATCAATACATAAAAATAAAATGAAATACTAAGGCTACAAATTAACTTGGGTCCTCAAATAAAGAGAACCAACACCTAATGGCTTGAAGTAGGAAATAGTTTGACCTTGATTTTATAAGATAGAATAGATACCTATATTATAAAACAATGTAACCACATAGACTTATATATGGTGAGTACTTATGGAATGTATTAAGTAAATAGAGGTGCATGAAATAAGTAAAACTAGTATATATTGTAAAACAAAACATGCATGCCAAGTGTATACAGACTCACCATGTTCATGAATAAAACTGAAAGATAAAATATCATAAATATAAGAAGTTAAACAAAATCTAGTAAAGTCAATGAATCATTACACTTAGTTTCTTAAATAAATATTTTTGTGGGAGATTCTCTGAACTAAAATTAACCATGCAAGCAACATGGAGTCTTATATAAATGCCTCTATTGAAGGGACCTGATATACCTTGCTATAGATAAAAAACCTAGACTTTATACCCTTAGAGAATTTCCCCAAGTTTTGAGGTGTTAGGTTGGGTATAGATTGAGAAAACAATTTGTATGCTAGGGTAAGACTAGTACCCTCCCTTTTATATGTTGAAAAGTCTATGTGGATAGTAATCTATCCAAGAGACAGTTTATTCCCTCCCTAGTCATATATTGGGGTATGGGTCATATACTACCTAGTCGTATGAAGTATTGCTCGTAATCTAATGGGTACTAACTTGGGTACGGTTTTCTTGGTACCATCGTACCATTGGGTATGATTCATGCATGTATGGTTGTATATTGGGAAGATTAGGAGTCCAAGATGAGGCCTAGGGTATGATTTGGGGTAACACTCATACCCTAGGGTATGGTTTGGGGTGGGAATCATACCCTTTTGGGAGTTTATTTTATACCTTTTAGCTGAGGATATTTTAGACATTTCCCACATCTAAACCCTTATAAACCATGACTTATAACCTTATTTGGACCTCATTATTCACATATACAAGATCAAAAACATCCCAAAACACTCTCAAAACTTCTTCATTAAGATTGGGGGATAGGGTTTTAAGAGTGTTCATCGAAAGGTTAAAGGGGTCAAGAATCTATGCGTGAATCATCTTGTATAAGGTATATGACTCTTCCCATATCATTATTTCTCAAATATCATGTTATTTAAACAACATTTAGGAATTATTAATGATGTTTTAGAAACAAATATTGAGGGTTTGATGTATAGTGATGAGTAATATTTTCTCTTGTTTAAACTTACATGTTTTTGGTGATGGTTTGCACATATGGGTTCTTGTTGATTTTGATTTAACAAATGGTTCATGAGTAACCCTAATATTGATGGTTTTCACTTAGGTTTTGGTCATGGTAAGAGTATGCCCTAAAGGTGTTTGTGAAAATATCTACTAGAAATAACTAGTCATATGTTGATAGATGGTAATTTGAACTAAGGCAATGGCTTATTTTCCTGTTGGCCTGTAATGATTTATAAATGATCTTTAAAGGCCTTGTTGGCCTATAATGAGTTAAATGGTGCCCTTGGTGGTTTTATTGGCTAAAAAGGGTTGGAGCCCCTAATATGAAATTGAATTGTGTTTGAAATAAATCTTGATGTAAGAGTGCTAATGAGTGTATTGATAAAGTTCTTGATAACCACAATTTGACTTTAATGATATTTGAAACTAATGTATTTGCTTATTAAAGTGATTGATTGATATATGATTCGTGGTGACCTTGTGGTCATGTATGATGTTAAATTGTGGCCTTGATGGCTTAAAATGGTTAAATGGGTTAAAGTCCCCAAATGTGAATGATGTGACGTGAATGCGTAGACAAAGGGTTAGAGTTCAAATTTTGACTAGTAATAGATGTGATGTCTTGTAGTTGAGTCCACATGTATAATGAAATGGCTTGCGGTTAGATTCCACATATGTAATGAAATGTCTTATCGTTAGAGTCCACTTGACTAATAAAATAATTGTGGTTAGAGTCCACTTGGTTAATAATATGGTATAAGGTTTGAGTCTTCTTGCTTTATATAACCTAAGCGGTGGACGGTTAGAGTCCTCCACTTCATAGTTAGTGTTTGAGAGCTTTAAATTGCATGCTCAGTCCTGGTTATCTTTTGACACTTTATGTATCTATATGTATTTATATGTCAATGTGTATAAATGTTTTGGCTCATAATGGTTTGACTCAGTATTGAATAATAACACTATTTTATCTTTACCCTTCAGTTACATGCTAGCACTTTCTTTTTATTCAACAAGTTTGAACCCCCTCTAATTTTTGTGTTTTCTTTATTATATTCTAACTGTCTTTAAATTTTGTGTCCCCACCGACATAGAGGTCGGAGCATCTCTTCCTGCATGGTGATCAAGTGTTCGAGTAGTTCGAGTGGTGAGTTTTTATCCTTCAAAAGAAACACATTTCATGGTCGTCTTAGCTTATGTCATAGACTTACTTTGGATTTGTTTTTTGCTATTGTTAAAGGCTTATTTTGAAATATTATTGACTCTGAATTTATAGAGGCTTGTAGATGACTATTTACTTGAGTATATTAGATGTTGAATGTTGATACTAATGAATGGCTATAATTTCTTATGTTATAATTATTAGTCTTGTTTCCACTATCTCATTCTATGTTCAGAGTTCATCTGATACTTATAAGTTGATGTGATGGTAAGGTTAGGCTAATTGGGCGATCTTTGGTCCTCAACCAGCTTGACACACCCATATGATAAAGCTCAATTTTGGGTCATGTCAAGCTGGTATCAAATCCAGGTTCATAGTCAGTTGGTTGTTTACAAAGTCATGCCAAGTAGAGTCTCTTTTATGGGTATGTAGCACATAGCTATAAGAGAGAGTCTACAATGCATTTAGGAATTTTTCACTTTTTTTTTCTTATTTCGAGTTATAGTGTTTAAGGTTTTGGATCCTTCTGATTTTTGTTTACTCATCTTTCAGACCATGCCTCCAAGAAGATCTGAAGTTCCTACAAATCCTTTCGACCCAACTAAGGATGATGTTGATGGGACTTGCTCTACTTATGGAGTCCATACTCAGTCTGGGGGTTTGGTACCTGATGGCCTATGAGTTCTATCGGTTCCCTCTAGTCCTTCTTTGGTTCCTCAAGATTACGTGTTGAATGCTGAGTTTTCTTAGTCAATTTATATGATTGCTCAGTTGGTAGCTTCTCAAGCTGAGTGTGGTACATCTTCTATTACATCTTCTGAGGCCACAAGGGTTAGCCAATTTATAAGGTTGAGTCCTCCAACCTTTACCGATATTAAGGTGGAGAAAGATCCCCAAAGATTTCTGGATGAGATGGAAAAGATTTTCAGAGTCATGCATGCCACTAATATGGAGGGAGTAGATTTTTCATCCTATCAATTAAAGGTCATGGCATACTAATAGTATACAGAGTGGGAATGGAGAAGGGGTAGTGTTGGAGTCATCTTTGTGGGAGGATTTCATTAATGCTTTTATGGATCTCTTCTTTCCTCTATTTTGAGAAAAGCAAAGGTAGAGGATTTTGTTAATCAAAAGAAAGGAAAATGTCTGTAAAGGAATATGCCATGAAGTTTCACCAATTGTCTAGGAATGCTCCAGAGATGGTGTTGGATATGAGAGCTCAGATGAGGAAGTTTGCCTTGGGATTGTCTCATGAGTTGGTCCTTGAGAGCAAGGCAACTTTGTTAATCAAAGATATGGATATCTCTTGATTGGTTGTGTATATTCCATAAGTGAAAGAAAAAAAAAGAAATATGTTGAGTTTAGCAAAAGGTAAGGGAAGAGATTTAGGCCTTCTAAGCAAAGTGGTGGAGATAATGGTAGGTGGCTAAGAAAGAAGTAGGGGAGTTTTGGTTATTTCTCCTCATCTAGTGATTCTTACCCGATGTGATAAGGTGATCGACAGTCTTAGTTTTGTGGTAGATTCTAGGAACAGGGTGCCCAATCTAAGACTAGTAGGTCTCAGTCGGTTTCATCCTACCCTTCTTGAAGATTTTGTGGACAACATCACCGCGGTCAGTGTAAGAAGGGGAGGAACAGATGTTTTAGCTATGGTCAACTTAGTCACATGCAGTGAGAGTTCCACTTTTTAGTGGATTCTTGGGCCAACAGGGCCCCTATTGCTATTTCATCCACTTCTGCATCAAAGGGTGCTGCTTCTGCTTCTGCTTCTTCTTCTATTTCTAGTCTTCTTTCTCTTTTATTAGAGATTTAAGATTCTATAAGTAACTCAGTGAGTGATTTCTAAGAAGTACTTGGAAGAAGAAAATGACTCATTGAAAGTAGCTTACCATTATCTCCATATATCTGAATAGCACACCCCGATGTGATGGTTACATTTGGATTCTCTAGGTCAAAACCGAGGCCTAAGTTGCCAACCCTACCAGTTCTTCTTTCAAGCTCAAAATAAGAAATTCAATCAAGTGATCAGCCATGTTTTATAATCCCTATGTCATCTTCCCATAGGGAAAACAATGTTGCTACTCCTCCAGGGTACCGACACAGGCTGGAACTGTTTATATGCCCTTGCTACTTGCCAGGATTTCGAGGTGTCTCTAGATGTTGTTATAGGTATGTTGAGACCTCTATCATGTGATATGTATTGTTTGATTGATTCGGGGTCCACTCTTTCTTATGTGACCCTATGTAATACCCTGCACTTTTTTCTAGCTCAATTTAGCTCCTAAAATGTCAAGGGTTAGCTTCAAAAATGAATAATATTTGATACATATAGAATTTTCCAGCTCTATACCCTCCAGTGTGTATAAAATTGAATTATCTTACCAACGATACCAATTTTGCCTCAATCTGATACTTGGTTGAGAAGTTATGGCATTTTAGTGAAGACAATGTCCCAAATTGAGAAGCACCGCATCGCGGTGACATGCAGAATGACAATTGTCGATTTCCAATGGACCTCCACAATTGGTCCATATCGCATTGATGTCTCATTTCACAATTGTGAATTTCCATTTGCTCACTGCGATGGTGGTGCATCGCAATGATGGCCTAAATGACATTTTAGTAGCATGCCGCAATAGCTCCGCATCATGCTAATTTTCCAGTTCCTAATTTTCAAATTTCAGTGGGCCACCATGATTTACCATGTTGCGTTGCGTGGCCAAATAGGAAATTTTGTTCTTTTCTAGTTTTGATTGAAATTTTTAAAAGGGCGATTTGGTCAATTCCCAAGTCCCCAATTCATGGATAACACAAGATTAAGCTCATTCTAATAACTTTATGCTTACTTTTCATCAATTCTCTCTCAAAGAAAACCCTAGAGCTTAAAACTTACTCCCTAAGAAATCTAATTTCCTCCATTATTTTCAAGATAGCTTAAAAATAAAGGTTCCCAATTCAAGATAGTCAAGAATTCATCTTCAAGAGCACAAACAAGAATTCAAGATCAAGTTTTTTTATCCAATTTCATCAATTAAGGTATGTGTGGTTCATGAACAAGGATATTCTTTCATCCTTGTGCCCAAAACTAGTTTTTAATTATAAATTTACGTGATTTTGTATGAATATACATGAGTTTCAAATTAGAGTTCATACCCATTATTGTTATTTGCAATATTTTACTATTTCAAGTGATTTAGAAGTTGAATTGCATGTCTATTTACATATTTTCATACGTATTGTAGTAAATTTCAGATTTTGAGTTGAATTATTGTAACACCCCAATTTTCTGAATCGAAATGCTACACGGTGCTCATGACCCCTAAGGACCACAAACTAACCCATGACTGATATCTGTACCTGTACACTGCATAATATAACATGAAAATGCAGAAACATGTATTGAGTGGCCATAACGTTCAAATCTAAATAAATATCTGATAAGACAATGTATGAAAATGGTATAACAATACCAAAACAAATCCAAAATAACTATCTGACATGCTATAGTCTGAAATCCTCTAACTATACTAAATAAGGAGTTGACGGGACATGTCCCCAACTAACTCCATCTAGCAACTGATCTAAAATAGTAAATGAAGTAATGATCATATCATCCTTGACTGAGAAGGACTCACTGCAAACTCTGAACACTAGAATGCCATTGCTGATCTGGAGCTCATGCTTCTAAACCTATGGTGTAACATAAGAGAAAGCACCATAGCGCAAATGCGTCAGTACGTCTGAATGTACTGAGTATACGAGTGAGGTAGGCTAAATGCAAATGGTTATATTCATGAACAATACTAACTGATATGAACGTGAGAATACATAAATGCATACGTAACTGTAACTAAACTCGTGGAGATACTGACTACTGAGTTTGAATACTGACAACATGAGTGTACTGATACTGAGATACTGGATGATTGACTTTACTGATATTGATATGTATATAACTAATAAGTGATGGATCTGATACTGTATTACTGGATATTAAGAGACTAATATTGCATTACTGATAAATGAATAATAGTTTCTGACAATTTAAATTTTGAATAACTGGTCTGATTGATTGTATCTGACAGTCCTGAAATTGAGTACTGATAGAATGAGTGACTATATTTGATAGCCTTGATACTAATTACTGATAACATGACTGATTGTATCAGACAGTCCTGAATCTAATGGAACTATCTGAGTCCCGTATTGTATTTGAGTTGATTGTATCTGACAGTCTTGATATACTGAAATCAAAAGAACTACCTGAGTTCTTTTACTGAGACTAAGACTGAAACTGTGGAAGGTAGTTGTTCAAACTACATTCCCCATATGTTCCATTATAGCTAAGCTGGGGTCCAATCTCTGCCCTAACTAGAAGGGTGTCAATACCTCGCCACTGGTAAGGACGATGTGTGAGCAACCCTCATATATCAGGTAACTCTAGTGAGAATGGTGGGAACCATCATATAACAGGTTAAGCCACCTCATCCACCCTCATATAGTATGCTATGATGTCTCAACCTATGTTGGCTACATAGTTCAGGAACGCAAGGATGGCTGTTAATAATCACACCGTTATAAAACAGGTCAGTTCCCATCTTTGGGTTCACTCTGTGCTAACTCCTACTCCTCTTTGAACAGACTGATCATAATTTATTGACTGTGCATGGACTGAGTAACTGACTTTCATTGACTGATGGAATAGTACTACTATCTGAGAATTTATTGAGATTATAAGATTTATGAGGTTTCCTGAGTCACATGACTGACTGAGTTCTATAGATCATGGCTTGACTGAGATTATCGTGACAACATGACATGTCTCTAGGCACACAACTATATTTTTATGGTACAAATTACCCCAGGACTCGATAGAAGAAAACTGACACACATGACATGACTTGGTCACAAGATTGGAGTCCACAATTCATAATATGATAAGTAGGGGATAATATACCATATGTAGTTTTAACATCTTGCGCATAATAGGGAGTTCATGGAATATATATATCATGTACATATTATATCACTCAATTATCATAAATGCTTCATACCACAACAATAACGACAAAACAATGGCATGGAACTCATATTGAATTGTATAGTTAACATAGACTTGTCATCTAGATAATATGGGATGATGTAAACATGAAATTCCTAGCATTCTAAGTATTTTATAAAACACCTCGCATGCACTCTTTAAAACATAGGTGTGTTCATAACTTTACATCACATTAAACCACCCAAATTCATGGGTTCCAACTACATGATCAAAACCTTCATGAAAATTCATCAAATCACTACTCTATAGAATAACCACAACCACCAACATGAATACAATCATATCACCACAAAACATTTATGATTTAGTATTTAAAGATTGATTATTGAACTCCACGGACGAAAGGAATCCGTGGATAAACACTATGCATAACTGACACAAGGTTCTTGATGTTTTTGAACTTGAAGGATTTGAAATTCTTTGATTTTTAAAGAAGATTGGATCTTGTTCTTGGAGATTAAATTTAGAGAAAAACCCTAGTTTTTGTTTGTGAAATAATAATGAGCAAAATGGCTGCATTCGCACTCATCTGGGTATATATAGGCGAGTGGTAATTGACCAAAATACCCCTGTTAAAATAGCCTGGAAGTAATGAATGTGGTGTGGGATGAACCGACTGAAGGTTTGTAATTTTGACTGTTATACGTGGACCATAAATGGGGTTCACTGGATAAGAGTTGACGGCCTGGATGACAGTCCCTAAAAAATTTGACGGTCCGTCAACTCATCCATCAATCCTTATCCAAAATGTGGCCCTACTACCTTGGTTGTGATGATCAAAGTGGCGGTTCATCATTTGTTTAGCGGTATGTCAACTTGGATATCACACCTGGGCATTTTGGATAGTTCTGATTAAAATATCCATAACTTCCTCATCTGGTGTCGGAATTGGACAAAATTGGTATGTTAGAAAGCTAACTCAATTTCACACGTGATAGAAATTTGAAATCTCAAAAATACCACGAGTAAAAAAATATATTTGTATTTAAAAGCAATTACTAGCATCCTTAAGATGATTTCTAGCTAGGAATAAGTACGGGTATTACAATATTTCCCTCTTGAGAACATTCATCCTCGAATGAGACTGGCTGAGATGAGAGAAAAGACAACTAACATGAATATAGAGCATGAACGAATGATCATGATTTCATGGATAACATGATTGATAAGATGAAAATATCATACTGAAGATGCATATCTGATGCATGCATAACTGATTCATAAGTACATGACTGTGTGTCCTAATGAACTGAGTTTCTCATAATAAGAATGCATATCTGATGCCTAATTGATGAGATGAATCCATACATATCTGATGCATAATTATACGACTAACATAATACATGAATGCATGAAAAAAAGTACTGATAAGCTGATCATGCATAACTGACACATGAATATATAATTGAACGGGGTCAGGAATATGCGGCTGAACAGCAATGGTAAAGGTACCAAGTTAGAACTGAAAACTAAGCATAGAACTGAATACAATGTTTGGTACTAAAATATGAACATAGGAACGAGTAAGATCAAAGAAGACTGTCACCTTGAACTGAAAATATCAATGATTTTGAGACTAATCACTCAATATGCATGAGCGAAAATATATGAACATAACTGAGTCTGGAACCTGATACATGAACTGAACTGAGTCTGCAATGCATGATATGAATAGAGTATCGTATTGTGGACTAAACTGAGCAATTGAGTACATGGCTTATTATTGAGTTTTGGAGCTAGAGGGTCGGCTCATAAGTAAAACTTTCTCCAAGATAGATTCATCAAAGAAAATGACATGTTTAAATCAAGGAAGTTTGGGGGGATATAGTGTATCTCTCCCTTGGGACACTATGTCCCTTAAAGAATGCTGGATTGACCTTGGTGAGATATTAAGAAAGTTGAGGTGATGCACAAGACACCTAGGTACAAAATCATGACTGATTATCTGAGATATGAAACTGAAGCGTGATGCACGAATGCATAGACATATTGACTTATCTGATTAACTGAGTAATTGGCAACTGAATGCTGGGTATGCAAGACTGAATAGTACTTAATTTGAGTAGCTGGGCTGAGGCCATAAATTATTATACATATGAGAAGGGACTGACTGAGTAACATAAGGTAATTGATCATCGATTTCATGAAAACTATATTTTCTAAAAATGCAGGACCAAGAGTATTACATGATTTGGAAACATTCCATTGACTGAGGTATGGGAATACCTATAATTGAGTAGCTGATAACTGTATGCTATGGTTAAGCATGTCTAAAACTAAACTGAATCTCTGAGTTGAATACAGATCTGAAGCTGACACTCTAACTTAAGACTGTAACTGGGATCCATACTGGAACAAATGCTGGGTCCCGATAAATGAATACTGAAACTGAGGTTTTGACTGATACTGAAGTGCTTAATTCTGAGACTGAGCACTAATTACTGAGTGTTGAGTACTAAAATTGTAACTGAGATGGAAACTGAGTTATGATAGTAGCACCATGAAGATTGACATAAGTCAAGGATCTGAATATACATTTACACTCTAATTTTTTTTCCAATTTCTAAGTACTACCTCTTGCTAGCCTTTTTCTTGCATACTAACAGGATATTCAAGCCTATCTTCGTATCTACACCCTTGTATAAAACATGCATGCAATAATCTGCTCTTAACATAAAATATTAACTCTCTCCTATCTAAGCAATTGCTCCTTACTACACTATTATAAGGAGATCTTACTGAAGGATTAAATCAGAATGACCCGAAACATGAATGGATACTGACTGAATTTGACACATGACTGAAACCCAAGGAATAAAATATCAACAACATGGATTTACAAACAAGGTATAAACTGAGTATATACATGACACAGTCTTAGTTTATCTGATCAGTGAGGGCATAGCATGAGTCATGAAAACTGAGTATACTGAGGAGCATGATACGTGTACATGAGTCTTGAGCTGCATGACTTAAGTCTGGAATTTCTGAATTCATGGAACATGATTTGTAACACTGAGTGATCTAGAACTGAACTTCCTATACTAGGAACTGAAAGCACACACAATTCTATGGAATACGTGTGAACATAAGCTATATCCATGGAATCTGAGACATGAAGCATTCATAGGCACTATGCTGACTGAAGTACGGAGCTTTACACAGTGATAAGAATGGGTCAGGAATTTCCTTCCCTAACTGATTTCCTGTACATACTGGCACTACTAGTGGAATTGGAGAGACTAACTTGGTTACTTGAACTATCATCTCTTCCTTAGCTTTAAGCCATCATCATAAGTCTGCGAACACTAAACTAATCTCAGAACTGCACTGAAATCATGATCATATACTTACACTCTGATCAATATATGCTTATCTTATCAAACACATCATCTGCCTGTATTTCTTCACATACTACTAATATCACATTCAAACCTTCATGCTTAATTTCAAGTCAATAAACTTAAATTTCTAAATCACAATATTCAAGCCTACTGATTCCTTATAGCATAACTATCCCCATGAATAGATAATATATTCAATCTGGATATCGTATCTTAACCTATCTACTGCTAAACTCCTGGATTTATGCTTGTAACTCTAGGTCACATGCTATCATAGGATTTTGAGAAAGGATCTAATGGATTGTCTAAATCTAGATTTGAGAACTAGTTCTCATGATCATGAATAAGATCCGTACAACTTTGGAACATAAAATAACTGATGGGATTCTATTTAAGAAATCCCTATCTTTAGGACGAGCTTCACCGTTTCTGTTACCTTGAAAGTAAGGTGGAATTAACATGAGTGAAGCATGATAAAAATCTACATAAGTTTCTTAAAGAACCTTGCTATAGAATGATCTGAGATGTGAAAGAAGGGAAACTATTCCTAAAACATCTCATAGCCTCTTTCACATAAGTGTGGTGCACAACACACGCATGTACAAAACTCTGCTAGATTTGGCTTTCAGACTTCCTAGGACTCTATTAAACCTTAGGCTCTAATACCAAGTTTGTAACACCCTAATTTTTTTTAACCGAAATGCTACATGGTGTTCATGATTTCGAAGGACCACAAGCTAACCCATGACTAATATCTGTACCTGTACACTGTATAATATAATATGAAAATATGGAAACATGTACTGAGTGGACATAAGGTTCAAATATAAATAAACGTCTAATAAGACAATGTCTGAAAATGGTTTAACAATACCAAAACAAATCCAAAATAACAGTCTGACATGATATAGTCTGAAACCCTCTAACTATACTGAATAAGGAGTTGATGGGACATGTCCCCAACTAACTCCATCTAGCAACTCAACTAAAATAGAAAATAAAGTAATGATCATATCGTCCTCGAATGAGAAGGACTTACTACAAACTCTGAACACTGGAATGTCACTGCTGGTCTAGAGGTCATGCTTCTAAACCTATGGTGTAACATAAGAGAAAGCACCATAGCGTAAATGCGTCAGTACATCTAAATATATTGAGTATACGAGTGAGGTAGGCTAAATGCAAAGGGTTATATGCATGAACATTACTGACTGACATGAATATGAGAATACATACATACATACATACAGACATACATATGTAACTATAATTGAACTCGTGGATATACTGACTACTGAGTCTAAATACTGACAACATGAGTGTACTGATACTGAGATACTGGATAATTGAGTTTACTAATATTGATATGTAAAACACTAATAAGTTATGGATCTGATACTATATTACAAGATACTAGGAGACTAATATTGCATTACTGATAAATAAATAATTGTTTCTGATAGTTCAGATTATGAAGAACTGGTCTGATTGATTGTATCTGAAAGTCTTAAAATTAAGTACTCATAGTATGAGTGACTATATCTAATAGCCCTGATACTGATTACTGATAACATGAGTTACTGTATCAGACAGTCTTGAATCTGATTGAACTATCTGAGTCCCATATTGTATCTGAGTTAACTGTATCTGACAGTCCTGATATAATAAAATCTAAAGAACTATCTGAGTTCTTTTACTAAGACTGAGACTGAAATAATGGAAGGTAGTTGTTCAATCGGCATGCCCCATATGTGCCATTATGGATAAGCTGGGGTCCAATCTCTGCCCTGACTGGAAGGGTGTCAATACCGCGCCACTGGTAAGGACAATGTGTAAGTAACCCTTATATAACAGGTAAATCTAGTGAGAATGGTGGAAATACTCATATAACAGGTTAAGCCACCTCATTCACCCTCATATAGAAGGCTACGATGTCTCAATATATGCTGGCTTCATAGTTCAGGAACGCAAGGATGACTGCTAAGAATCACATCCTCATATAACAGGTGAGTTCCCATCCTTGGGTTCACTCAGTTCTAAATCCTACTCCCATCTGAAGAGACTGATCATAATTTACTTACTGTGCATGGACTGAGTAATTGACTTCCATTGACTGACAGAATAGTACTACTCTCTGAGAATTTACTGAGATCATGAGATTTCTGAGGTTTCCTGAGTCACATGACTGACTGAGTTATATAGATCATGGCTTGACATATATTATCGTGACAACATGACATGGCTCTAGGCACACAACTTATTTTTCAGGTATGAATACCCCCAGGACTCGATAGAAGAAAACTGACGCACATGACATAACTTGGTCACAAGATTGGAGTCCACAATTCATAATATGATAAGTAGGGCATATTATACCACATGTAGTTTTCAACATCTTGTGCATAGTAGGCATTTCATGGAATATATATATATATATCATGTACAATTATATCACTCAATTATCCTAAATGCTTCATACCGCAATAATAGCAACAAAATAATGGTATGGAACTCATATTTAATTGTATAGTTAACATAGACTTGTCATGTAGATAAAATGGGACAATGTAAACATGAAATTTCTAGCATTCTAAGTATTTTATCGAACACATTGCATGCACTCTTTAAATCATAGGTGTATTCATAAATTTACATCACATTAAACCCCCCAAATTCATGGGTTCTAACTACATGTTCAAAACCTTTATGAAAATTCATCATATCACTACTTTATAGCGTAACCACAACCACCAACTTGATTAAAATCATATCACCAGAAAAAATTCATGATTTAGTATTTAAAGATTGATTCTTGAACTCCACGGACGAAAAGAATCCTTGGATGAACACTACGCATACATGACACAAGGTTCTTGATGTTTTTGAACTTCAAGGATTTGAAATCCTTTGATTTTTGGATAAGATTGGGCCTTGTTCTTGGATATTAAATTTAGAGAGAAACCATAATTTTTGTTTGTGAAATAATAATGAGCAAAATCACTGAATTCAGACTCATCTGGGTATATATAGGTGAGTGGTAAGTGATCAAAATACCCCTATTAAAATAGCCTGCAAGTAAAATGAACGTGTTTTGTGATGACTCGACTGACAATTCATCAGGAACTTGACGGTTTGTCATTTTGACCATCATACGTGGACCAAAAATAGGGTTTAGTGGATAAGAGTTGATGGCCTGGATGACGGTCCATAAAAAACCTAATGGTCTGTCAACTCGTCTGTCAATCCTTATCCTGAACGTGGCACTACTGCCTTGGCTATGATGGTCAAAGTGGTGGTCCATCACTTATTTGGCGGTCCGTCAACTTGGATGCCGCACCTGGGCGTTTCGATCAATTTTGAGTAAAACATCCATAACTTCCTCGTCTGGTGTCGGAATTGGACAAAATTGGTATCATTAGAAAGCTAACTTAATTTCCCATATGATAGAAAGTAGAAACCTCAAAAATACCATGGTTACAAAAATAGATTTTTATTTCAAAGAAATTACTAGCATTCTTAAGATGATTTCTAGCTAGGAATAGGCACGGGTATTCTAATTATCAATGTTTACATTATCAAGCATGAACATTACAATGTTTTAACATAAAGTTGATGCATGGGTCGTTAATCCCTAATTGGATATTGCTATTTCGAATTTGATTGTTCTATAAGCACCCTATGACTAGATTATTTTAAGATTTTTGATAAAGATTTGTTCTTTTGATCACAACTTAGATATGAAATACACTTTACAGTTTTAGATTACAGTTTAACTTAGCAATTGTACAATTGGTTTTTATAATAAACCATTACACTAGATTTTAAAGTGGAATGTCAACCGAAAGAGCATACATATTAAGTGGATTAGTATTTAGCATCGAGTTGGGTATGTTTTCATGCCCCAGAACTACAAGCCAATATAGGTTCAGATTATCATATTATTCCCATTATATATGGATGACAGATACAAGTGTGATCACTTAGATTAGGTTATACTCCTTTTAAAGAGTATGACACCTCTCCCCAATGAGAGGTTTTCCCATAAAAAAATAAGACTTTGGACTCCATGATATCTCAAATGGTTTATGTCGGTTAGAAGAACCTCCTTGCAAAAACGAGTAACCCTAATAGTAAAAACTTTCAGAATAGTTTGTAAAAAGTATTTCCCTACTAGTAAAACCTCTACAGAATAGAATAATCTTAACAAAAAAGCTTTCAGAAACAAAGTGTAAAGGCTCACAACTTTACTAAGATATTGTTTTATAGGAAAACATTAGCTACAAACTCCAACTTTTAGATTTTAGATATAAAAGTGAGTCCTTTCTACACTTAGACAACATGATATACAGAAAAAAATACTAGTATAGTTTTTAGAACAAAATGTTATGAATCACTAGATTTATAGAGTATAATTTACTACTCATTATTATGATTCTCAGCTTTCAGATATTCCAGCTTATGTGATCATCTACATTTAGTATGCATTATTTTACAAATTATGATAATATTGAGATATTTATTTACTTATGCATTCACCCCCATATGCTCAGTACATTCTCAAAGTAATGATCCACATATACATTTATGTGCTACATTGTCTCATAATATAGGTTTAGGTGCTTAGTTCCAGCAGCGTGACTGATTTCAAGCATCTCCATCTATATACTGATAGTTGGTGAGTCCTCATATTTCAGATACTTAGTCTTTCAGTTTTTTAGCTTATTAGTATAGATGATTCAGACAATTCGAGTCAGTTGGGGGATTGTCCCAGTGACTCTCTAGTTATTAGTAGTAGAGGCTTGTCAGACTGCTAAATTATGATTTAGATTTTTAGTATTGGTTGTTCAAAATCATAAGTCGAGTACTTTTCAAACATTATATTCAAATATGCTCAGTTATTTCAAGGAAATTTCCCTATTTAGCATGATTTTTATATCTATATTCCCTTGTTGTTTGATTCAAACTTAGTAGAAGGAACATAGGGTTAGCTTAAGGCTACTCGTAGTCTTAAGCACCGTGTGACATCTAGGGACCCATTTTTGGGGCATTATAAACTTGGTATCAGAGCCTAAGGTTTACAAAAGCCCAAGGGAGTCAGACAAGCCATGTTACGTAGAGTCTTGATCATAGGTGTGAAGAGCCCCATATTTATGATTAAGAGGCTATAGGATGTTCTTAGGAAATCATCTCTTTTTATCATGATCTATCATGCTTACAGTATCTCTATTTACTTTTAACTCGTGCTCTTACGTAACAGTTGAATATGCCTCTTTGACTAGCTAATACTTGCAGAAATGATAACCAGCCACCCCAACTTGTTGATCCTCTGAATGAAAATGTATCCCATGTTGAGTTTTGAGCTGCCTTTCAAGCTTTGGCCTAGGCAGTGAATGCCAATATTTAGGGTAACTATTAGATGGCAGTCCTACTTTAGTAAAATAGTTATTTAGCAGTAGCCAGAATTTGAGACTTTATGAGAATAAATCCGCCAGAGTTCTTTAGGTCAAAAGCAGGTGAGGACCTACAACTTTATTTAGATGAGGCGAAGAAGATCACCTAGATTATGTATGTTTATAAAGAGTTAAGTTTAGAGTTGGCATCCTATAAATTAAAAAATGTAGCATATGATATAGTAGTTATGTGGAAAAATGGTAGAGGGGAGAATGGAGCTCCTATGAGTTGGCAGGTATTTTAGGATGCTTTTCTAGATAGGTTCTTTCTATGTAAAAAGGGATAAGCTAAGGTATAGGAGTTTGTAAACCTAAGACAGGGCTCGATAATAGTGAAAGTGTTCTGCCTTAAGTTCAACTAGTTGTGTAAGTATGCCCTTGATACAATGGCTGATCCTAGGGCAAGTATGAGTAAGTTTGTTACTAGAGTATCAGGTTTGGTAGTCAAGGAGTGTTGGATTTCCATCATTATTAGGCACATGGATCTTACTAGGTTGATGATCTATGCCCAGTAAATTGAGTTAAAAAAGCTGAAAGAAAGAGAGAAGAAAAATAATAAGGCTAGAACAGGTCAGTTTAAATATGGCCAGACAAAGTATGGAGAGGGAAATCATTCACATTTTTAGAATCATTCATCTATGCCAGTGCCATCTTCAGCTAGTGGTCCCATTTTTAGATCTAGACAAAAATAGTGGGGTAATACTTCTATGTCCAAATCTCAGAATAGTATGAGTGGAAAGCCCAGATATCCTCCATCTTCTAAGTGTGGTAAGAATTATCCTGGTGAATGCTTGTTAGGATAGAAAGGTTGTTATGGTTGTGGTAAGTTGGGACATAGAATCAAAGAGTATTTGTATGCTAATTAGGGAAACAGTGCTGCTTGTCCCTAGACTCAGGCTACTAGAGCACCAGCTCCTCTAAGTCACCCAGTCCCTCCTCAGGGCACATCATTTAGTACAGGTGACGTTCAGTGCCAGAAAAGGTTTTATGCTTCACCATCCCATCAGGAGCAGGAGAATTCACCAGATGTTTTTACTGGTATGCTTTGTGTCTTTTATCTTGATGTCGATGTGCTGTTAGACCCCAGGTCGAATTTCTCCTATGTGACCCTATTAGTTGTAGTGGATTTTGAAATAGGTCCTGAAAAGATCCCTGAGCCCTTCTTGGTTTCTACCCCAGTGGGTGAGTCTGTTGTTGCCAAACATATATATATAGAAAGTATCCTAGCGCTGTCCTTTATAAAGTCATGTTAGCAGAGCTAATAGAGTTAGATATGATTGACGTTGACCTTATTCTTTGTATGGTTTGGATCCATTCTTATTATGCATCTATAGATTGTCACACCCGAATGGTGAAGTTTTAGTTTCTAGATCAGCTAGTCTTTGAGTGGTGAGAAAGTTCAGTGTCTACCAAAACTCATTTCATATCTTATCTTAAGCCTAAAAAGTTAATTTCCAAAGGGTTTATCTATCATCTAGTTTGAGTCAAAGACACTAAGTTTGAGATTCAAAGATTTTCCAGGGGTACCTCCCGATAGGGAAATAGAATTTGGTATTGAACTTCTTCCAGATACCCAGCCTATCTTTATTCCTCCTTATTATATCACTCCATACGAGATTAAAGAGTTGAAAGAGCAGCTTAAAGATCTCTTAGATAACATTTTCATAAGGCCTAGTTTTTCTTCATACGGCATTCCCATCGTATTCGTTCAAAAAAAGATAGGTCTTTGCGAATGTGCATTGACTATCATTAGCTAAATAAAGTCACTCTAAAACACAAATATCCTCTTCCTAGAATTGATGACTTCTTAGGCTAGCTTTAAGGTTCAAGTTACTTCTCCAAGATGGACCTTAGATATGGCTATCATCAGTTTAAAGTAAGGGAATGTGATATTCCAAAGAAAACTTTCAGAACTCGTTATTGTCATTTTGAGTTTCTAGTCATGTCAATTGGTCTTACCAATGCCCCAGTAGCTTTCATGGACTTGATGAACAAAGTGTTCAAACAGTATCTGGACATATTTGTCATAGTCTTTATCAATGATATTCTTATCTACTCTCGTAGTAAGGATGATCATGCAGACCACCTTAGAATTGTATTATAAACTCTTAGAGATCACCAGTTATCTACCAAATTCAACAAATGTGAATTTTGGCTAAGATCAGTAGGTTTCCTCAGCCATATAATTTCCAGTGAGGGAATTATAGTAGATCCCCAAAAGACAGAAACGATAAGAAATTGGCCTCGACTTATTTCTCTTTCAGATATTAGAAGTTTTTTGGGTTTAGTTATCTATTACAAATGCTTCATTAAGGGTTTATTGTCTATTGTGTCTCCTATATCTAGATTGACTCAGAATAAAGTTAAGCTTCAGTGGTCAAATTCCTATGAGAAGAGTTTTCAAAAGTTGAAGACTCAACTCATTTCAGCCCCAGTTTAAGCATTACCTAATGATACAAATGGTTTGGTTGTGTATTCTGATGCCTCTAGAATTGGTATAGGTTGTGTTTTGATGTAGAGAGGTAATGTTATATCCTATGCCTCCATACAACTTAAGCCTCATGAAAAGAATTATCGTACCCATGATCTTGAGTTAGTTGTTGTTGTGTTTGCTTTGAAAATCTGGAGGCACCATCTTTATGTGGTACATGTTGATCTGTTTACGAATCATAAAAGTTTATAGTATGTGTTTACTAAAATGGAGTTGAATCTTCGTTAGAGAAGGTGGTTAGAATTGTTGAAGGCTTATGATATGAGTGTGTTGTATCATCCAGGCAGTGTTTCTCCTTTGGAGAATGATAAAGAGAGAGTTAGTTCAGGAAGTTCATCAGTTATCTAGATTGGGTGTGAAGTTGGTTGACTTAGTTGAATGGAATATTTGATCCATAGTAGTTCCGAATCTTACCTAGTTTCAGAAGTCAAAGAAAAGCAAGATAAGGATTCTAGTTTGGTCAAAGTGAAAGAGTCAGTTAAATACCAAAAGGTAGAGGTTTTCTCCCAAGGAAAAGATGGTGTGTTGAGATACTAGAGTAGATTATGTGTTCTATGTGCTTATGATTTGAGGTAGCGAATTATGGGATAAGTGTATGGTGAGTGTTACTCCATTCATCCATGAGCCACAGAGGTGTACTATGATTTGTGGGAAGTCTACTGGTGGAGTGGTATGAAGAAACAAATAGCAGAATTTATAGCCATGTGTTCAACTTGTCAATAGGTTAAGGTGGAGCACCAAAGACCTGGTGGTACATTATAGAAGTTTGGTATGCCTATTTGGAAGTAGGAAGAGGTGAATATGGACATTGTGATTGGATTACCCCATTCGCATCATCAGCATGATTTGATATGGGTTATTGTAGACAGATTGACTAAGTCAGTGCATTTCTTTCCAATTCACATATCCTACATAGCTGAACATTATGCTAAGTTGTATATCAGAGATTTAGTCAGATTGCATGGAGTTTCTTTGTCCATTATCTCAGATAGGGGTACTCAGTTTACCTCTTATTTTTGGAAAGCCATTCAGAAGGGTCTTGGTACCCAAGTTCTACTTAGTTTATCTTTTCATCCGCAGATAGATGGTCTGGCAGAGAGGACCATTCAGAACTTAGAGGATATGTTGAGGGAATATGTCCTTGATTTCTTGATTGAGTTTGCCTATAATAATAGTTACCATTCTAGTATTCAGATGGCCTCGTTTAAAGCTCTTTATGGATGGAGATGTAGATCGTTATTCGGTTGGTTTGGAGTGGGTGAGGCCACTTTGATTGAGCCAAATATGGTGTTTGAATACATGGAGAAAGTTCAATTGATTTGAGAGATATTGAAAGCAGCTCAGAGTCATCAGAAATTCGATGCAAATAGAAGGAGAGATATGGAGTTTGAAATTGATGATCTTGTTTACTTGAAAGTTTTACCCATAAAGGGGGTGAAGAGATTTTCCACGTGGTAAAGGTAGTGTATGAGCTTGAGCTACTTACAAAAATATCCTAAGTTCATCTAGTGTTCCATGTGTCCTTATTGTAGAAGTGCATGGACGATTCAGCGATTGTAGTCCCTCTAGAAAGTAAAAAAATTCAGAATAGCCTCTCATATAGAGAAGTTCTAGTAGAGATTCTTGACCATCAGATCCGTAGACTAAGGAACAAAGAAATTCCCTTGGTCAAAGTTCTATGGCGAAATTAGTCCATTATGGGAACTACTTGGGAAGTAGAAGCAGACATGCATACCAAGTATCCTCATCTTTTCTCCATGAACTCATAATTAGATGAAGGTAACAATCTTCCTTAATTCAGCTCTTTTCCAGTCTCAGATTCAGCTATATGGTTGTCTTCATGTAAATTCATGCACTCACAGATTAGCTTAGTCATTCAGTATGTTGTAGATTCATTCATGCAGTTTGTTTCCATTGTGTAATCAGCACATAGCCTCAGATTCCTAAGTATTTTCAGTTTAACTAGTCATATTCGAGGACGAATGTTCCCAAGGGGGAGATAATGTAATACCCCGCACTTTTTCCTAGCTCAATTTAACTTCTAAAATGTCAAGGGTTAGTTTTAAAAATGAATAACCTTGGATAGATATAGAATTTTTTGGCTCTAGACCCTCTAGTGTGTACAAAATTGAATTAGCTTTCCAACGATACCAATTTTGCCTCAATCCGATACTCGGTTGAGAACTTATGGCATTTTAGTGAAGACAATGCCCTAAATTGAGAATTACTGCATCGCGATGACATGTAGAATGGCAATTGTCAATTTTCAGTGGACCTCCGCGATTGGTTCGCATCGTGTTGATGTCCCATTTAACAACTTTCAATTTCCAGTAGCTCACTGTAATGATGGCGCATTGCGATGATGGCATAAATGGCATTTTAGTAGCTTACTATAATAGCTCTACATCGCGTTAATTTTCTAGTTCCTAGTTGTGAAATTCCAGTGGACCACGGTGATTGCACTGCATCGTGGTGGGTGGCCAAATCGAAAATTACTTTTCTTCCAGTTTCGATTGAAATTTTAAATGGGTCAATTTGGTCAATTCTCAAGCCCACAATTCATGAATAACACAAGATTAAGCTCATTCTAAGAACTTTATGCTTACTTTTCATCAATTCTCTCTCAAAGAAAATCCTAGACCTCAAAACTTACTCCCCAAGAAATTCAATTTCCTCCATTATTTTTCCAAGAGGGCTTAAAATTCAAGGTTTCCAATTCAAGATAGTCAATAATTCATCTTCAAGATCACAAATAGGAATCCAAGATCAAGCTTTTTTTTCAATTTCATCTATTAAGGCATGTGGGGTTTATGAACAAGGATATTCTTTCATCCTTGTGCCCAAAACTAGTTTTTAATTACAAATTTACATGATTTTGTTTGAGTAAACATGAGTTTCAAATTAGGATTCATGCCCATTATTGTTATTTGAAAGATTATGAGATTTCAAGTGATTTAGAAGTCAAATTGCATGTCTACTTACGTATTTTCATACGTATTGCAGTAAATTCCAGATTTTGAGTTGAATTATCAATATTTAAATTATCAAGCATGAACATTACGATGTTTTAACATGAATTTGATGCATGGGTCATAATCCCTAATTAGACATTGCTATTTCAAGTTTGATTGTGCTATAAGCACCTTATGACTAGATTATTTTCATATTTTAGATAAATATTTGATCTTTTGATCTTAGCTTGGATATGAAATCTACTTTACAGTTTTAGATTATAGTTTAACATAGCAATTATATAGTTGGTTTTCATAGTAAACCATTATACTAGATTTTAAAGTGGATTTTCAACAGAATGAACATACAGATTAAAGGGAGTAGTATTGAGCACCGAGTTAGGTATGTTCTCATGCCCTAAAACTAAGAGTCAACGTATGTTCAGACTATTAGATTATTCCCATTTCCATATGGATGACAGATACAGATGTGATTACTTAGATTAGGTTATACTCCTTGGCAAAAGTATGACACCTCTCCCCAACGTGAGGTTTCCCCATAAGGGAACAAGACGTCATACACTATGATAGCTCACATGGTTTATTTCAGTTAGAAGAACCTCCCTGCAAAAAAGAGTAACCCTAAAAGTAAAGACTTTCAGAATTGTTTTTAAAAAGTATTTTCCTACTAGTAAAACCTCTACAGAATAGAATAATCTTAACAAAAAAGCTTTTAGAAACTAAGTGTAAAGGCTCACAACTTTACTCAGATATTTTTTTATAGAAAAACATTATCTACAGACTTTAGCTTTAAGATTTTAGATATTAAAGTGAGTCGTTTCTAGACTTAGACAACTTGATTTACAGAAGGAACACTAGTACAGTTTTAAGAACTAAATATTATGACTTACTAGATTTATAAAGTATGACTTACTACTCATGATTATGATTCTTTGTTTTCAGATATTCCAGCTTATGTGAGTCATCTACATTTAACATGCATTGTTTTACAAATTATGATGATGTTGAGACATGGCTTTACTTATGCATTCACCCCCATATACTCAATACATTCTCAAAGTACTGATCCACATATACATCTATGTACTACATTTTCTCATAATGTAGGTTTAGGTGCTCAGTTCCAGCAGCATAAGTGATTTCGAGCATCTCCATCTACATCCCGACAGTTGGTAAGTCCTCATAGTTTGGGGACTTAGTCTTTTAGTTTTTCAGCTTATTAGTATAGATGATTCAGAAAGTTCGAGTTAGATGGGGGATTGTCTCAGGGACTCTCTATTTATTAGTAGTAGATTCTTGTCAGATTGCTAGATTATGATTCATATTTTCAGTATTGGTTGTTCAGACTCATAATTCGAGTATTTTTCATACATTATATTCAGATATGCTCTGTTAGTTCTGGAAGATTTTCATATTTAGCATAATTTTTTAGCTATATTCCTTTGTTATGAAATTTAGACTTATTTGAAGGTAGACATAGTTAGCTTAAGTCTACTCATAGTCTTGAGCACCGTGTGATATCTTGGGACCCATTTACGAGGCGTTATACCCCATTTATCGTTGTACATTTTGGTTTTGATCCTGAGTGTCTGGAAGTTCCTTTTTCTATTTCTACCTTGGTAAGAGATGTTGTTGAAAGAGTCTATAGGGACTGTGTCATAGCTATTAGTAGTAAAAAAACTCTGGTAGACAATAGAGTTAGACATGGTCGATTTTGATGTTATTCTGGGGATGGATTGGTTGCATTCGTATTGCGCTTCCTTAGATTCCCAAACTCGTAGGGTCATATTTAAATTCCCTAATGAGCCGATCATTATATGGGAAGGAGGTTCTTTAGTGCCTAAGAGGAGGTTCATCTCATATCTTAGAGCCCGAAAGTTGATTTCTAAGGAGTTTTTGTATTTTGTGTTCCAAGTTAAACATTCTTACTTGAAAGGTCCTTCTCCAGAATTGGTTCCTGCGGTTAATAAGTTTCCCAAGTATTTCCCGATGACCTTCCTGATATTCCTCCAGATAGGAAAATTGATTTTGGGATTTATCTCATTTCTAACACTCGTCCTATATCTATCCCTATTTATAGAATGGCTCTGGCTAAGTTAAAGTAGCTTAAGAAGTAATTGAAAGATGTCTTGGATAAAGGTTGTCTGTCCTAGTGTGTCTCCTTGGGGTGCTCCCGTGTTGTTTATGCATAAGATGGATGGTTTCCTTTGAATGAGCATTTATCATTGTTAGTTAAACAAAGTGACCATAAATAATAAATATCCTCTTCCTAGGATCGATGATTTATTTGATCAACTTCAATGTGCAAAGTGTTTCTTTAAGATGGATCTTAGGTCTGGTTATCATTATCTTAAGATTAGAGAAGTGGATATCCCTAAGATTGCCTTCATGACCCGGTATGGTCACTATGAGTTTCTAGTTATGTCTTTTGGGGTGACCAATACCCCGACGGCATTCATAGATTTGATGAATAGGGTCTTCCATCTATTTTTGGATTTGTTTATCATTTTATTCATTAATGGCATCTTGGTCTATTCTAAAAATGAGGTGGATCATATTGATCACCTCTGTGCTGTGTTACAAACCTTGAAGGATCATCATTTGTATGCCAAGTTCTTAAAGTGTGAGTTTTGGTTAAAGGCGGTGACGTTTTCTTAGTCATATCATCTCTAATGAGGGAATCATGGTGGATTTACAAAATGTTGTCTTGGTTAAGAAGTGGCCTACACCAAAGACTCTAACTGATATTCGAAGCTTCTTGAATCTAGTCGGTTACTATAGGAGATTTGTGGAGATTTTTTTTCTGATAGCTGCCCCATTGACTAAGTTGACTCAGAAGAAGGTCAAGTTCTTATGGTCAGACCCATGTGAGGATAGTTTTGAATGGTTGAAGGATAAATTGACGTCGGCTCTAGTTTTGACCTTTCCCGAGGGTAATGATGGTTTTGTAGTGTATTGTGGTGCTTCTCATATTGGTCTTGGTTTTGTCTTGATGCAGCATGGTAGGATGGTGGCCTATGTTTCAAAGCAATTGAAGGTTCACAAGAAGAACTACCCTACAGATGACTTGGAGTTATTAGCGGTAGTATTTGCATTAAAGATCTAGAGTCATTATCTATATGGGGTTCATGTTTCCATATTTTTCGATTATAAAAGTCTTCAGTATGTGTTTACTCAGAAGGAGTTGAATCTCAGGCAAAGGAGATGGCTTGATTTGTTGAAGAACTACCACATGATTCTCCATTACCATCTAGGTAAAGGTAAGATTATAGTTGATGATCTTAGAAGGTTATCCATGGAAAGTTTAGATTATGTTGATGAGGATAAGTGAGAGTTGGTGAAGGATATTCACCGATTGGCTATTCTTGGAGTTTGTCTCTTGGAATTGGAAATTGGTGGTGTATTCGTGCATCTGATATCACAGTTGTCTCTTGTGGTTGAGATAAAGGAAAAGAACATGTTGGATCCTGACTCAATGGAGATTAAGAGTAATGTGGGTCAACAAAAGGTTGTTGACTTTATGATTGGTGGTGATGGTATCTTGAGGTACCAAGGTAGGCTATGTGTTCCCGATGTCGATGGATTGAGGGAATGGATTATGACCGAGGCTCATAGATCTCGGTATGCTATTCATCCTAGTGATCTTAGGAATTTTATTGGTGGAATAATATGAAACGAGATGTGGATAGATATGTGGCTAACTGTATGGTGTGTTAACAAGTGAAATTTGAGCACTTGTGACCCGGTGGTTTATATCAAGAGATAGGGTTGCCCGAATAGAAGTGAGAATTTATTAATATGGATTTTGTCACTGATCTTCTCTGATTTCGAGATCAATGTAATTCTATTTGGGTTATTTTATATAGAATGACTTTCACAACCCGAGACTCCCCTTAGTCATGACACGGTTCTTGGAACTAAAAGTATCCCAAGCTAACTTATAAACTGGCATACTGCTTGATCAACTGATTTAAATTGTATAGAAACTAAATTTGCTGAGAAGAAGCATAATCATGAGTAATTCTAAATAAATGAAATACTGATAAAGTTTACAACATAATAAAACTGAGGAAAGAAACTTGAATAACATGTAATGACTCTGACTGACTATCTATGAAGACTCTACTATACTGACTATAGATAGGTTGTACGTGCCTCCAACTACCACTAATCAACAAATCTGAATAATAACAATATATTACATAAACTACAACTAACTGGAGTCCCCGAAATAAGAGAACTCATCACCTTTTAGCTGGAAGCTGCAAACTGTCTAATTATGATGTGTGGGCTACAATTGGTACCTACATTATGAAACAATGTTGCCACATAGACGTATATCTAGTCAGTACTTCTCCAATGTAATGAGTAAGTGGTAGTGAATGCAATAAGTAAAACTAAATAGATACATAATCTTAAACCATGCATGCTAAGTGCGAGTAGACTCACCAAGAGACTGAAATCAACAAAGATGTGAAGTATCATAAAACATTAGTTAAAACATAATATGATAAGGTTTTGAATCACTACACTTAGTTTCTTAACCCTTTACTTTTGCAGAATAAGTACAACTGAAGTTAGGAAACAGCAAAACATGAATACAGAATGTAAATCTCAAGTAGAATTGAACATGCTACAAAATTGAGCTGAGGATCATGTATGGATGCTGAGCATGAAAATGTGAACATGTAAAACTAAGAATGCAAGACCAAGTATAGCATGTACTGACATGATCTGAATAACATGAATGTTCTGTAAAACTGACTGAATAATTACTAAAATTTGATTACTTTAACAGAAAAACCTAAACTGAGATAAACTTAATATTGACTAAAACTGTGGGAGCTATCATATAACTGACATAAACCACGTGAGATACCATGGATATCAATATTTGACCCATATTGAGTAGGGCTGTTCTATCCTTGCCATCAGAGTAGAACCTGAACTGGACTGATCACTAAACTGAGCTCATATTGGGCAATGGAAAACACTCTCTGGCCAGGCCCCTAAATCTACGATGGCATGTAGTTTCTGGGAAAGTAAGGTGTGCTAAACCCACACTTTTGACTCGGTGTTAAATCTTACTCCCAACTAAAAGACATTAAAATACTAACTGGTGCATGCACTGATAACTAATAAGCTCATGTCATGGTATTTTGAAAATAATAGAGCATAAAGATTCTGAAGTAATCATAAACATATAAACTGATAGTCCTCAGCATGATCATAACAAACTAAGTTTAATAATAAGACCATGGGTTGACTGACTTGTATTTTGAAAAGTCTGAGATAACAAGTAAACACATAGGTATCAGGTGTTCATAACCCGCCAGAACTGAATGATTTCTAAAATACGATAACAACTTACAAAGTAGTGATATAAAGTTATAATTTAGAGACCTAAAACATTGGACAGTTCAATACATGAGTATAATACATGAATTTAAGCACGGAGACATATTAAACTTAGGAGAATAACAATTTCTAATCAAAATAATAAAATTCAAGACAAAATATCAAACTTGTTATTTAAAACATGAATAAGTACAACTCATATGCTCTTTAGCCCTTTAAATCACAAGGTAATTCTATGCTTTAACACATGAGAATTTGGGGATGAAACTTAATTTAAAATATGTAAATTCAACTTGAAAATCATAACCTTCTTCAAAACCCCACATACATTAATTGGATGAATTATTGAAGAAAGGTTTGAGATTGGAACTTGAATCTTTGAGTTCTTAGAGATAAAGGTTTAATTTCATTTTTGGGAAGAGGGGAAGGGTTTTGTATTGTATACTGAATGTTAGGGTTAAGTTAGTGGTAATATTGTTATTTAAAACCCCTTAAATCATTTAAGAATGATTCGAAATGAGTTAGGGATGCGAAAATACCTCAACGCCCTTAAACTATGTCAATACGGAGAAATTTTTGACACTATGCTATTGTTGGGAGGCGCACACCAATCACACACCTGAGGTTGTGCGGCGTATTCCAATAGCATACCTCGTCCAGTGGCTATTTGTGATTTCCATGCGACGCACTGCCTTAGCATGGTCATAACTTCTTGCTCGAGTATCAGATTAAGGCAAAATTCGTATCGTTGGAAAGATAATTCAATTATCTAAAACTTGGTGGGTATTGAGATGCAAAATTCCACATATATAAAAGGTTATACATATTCAAAGCTGACCCTTGTAGAGTCAAATAGCACAATTTGTCCAAATCAAAGGCTCTTAGCTCAACTTTGCTCTATGTGATTCCCATGAATATTTCTCACCTCAAAATAATTCTTAACACTAGTATAATGATTATGACAAATGTATTCAAATTAAAATCATGGGATTAGAGTTTACACACATAGGAATGATCGTTGGATGTCTAGCCCAAAAATATGGGTGTTACACTATCTCCCCCTTGGAATCATTTGTCCTCGAATGATGGATAGGAACTTGTTGAAGTCTTATGAGTGTGGAATGATGTACACATGACATGTATGGTAATGACGGATATAGATGAGCTAGAACATTATAACTTTATCGTGAAACTAATTTGTAAGTTGACTTGACTTTATTTACTATACAAAGCTGGTTCGGGCTTAGAATTTAGAACTCACTTGAATTGTTCATGATATGAACTTACATATAGAATTGAGAAGAGACAACTAATGCAGTAGAATTCTAAGAGTTACTAAGGATGGAATAAAGTGCATAACTTCTCATTAGGAATTTTCACTTAGCAAAACCATAAAAAGATCAAAGGAAAGGGGCTTTATGGTATCACCAACTATGTTATGAAAGCACAAATCATGAGACAATGGGACTAAGGTTGTACAACGGGTGTCACAATGTCTGAGCTGGAATACTTGGAAAATTGAGATCATGCATTGAACACTTATGAACTAAGTCATGACTAATATTTGAATTTGAAACATGAACTTAACAGGATTCACAACTTACATTTATGCAAACAAATTACCTCATGGAATAGACATATTCATGAAACTTCGGATAGTAAGACTAGATAGAAAGATGGAAATTTATAGGATCTTATCTATCTAAATGCTAAACTGAATTGTTGTCTATGCCGACTACTCGTATTGAAAGTTTATACTCAACTGGAGTATTTCTTCAACACTCTTTGCAAGAATTTTTAATAGCATTAGGGAGCAAAGAATTTTGGGCATGATCTGAATAAGATATCTGAGTAAGTAATCTTAATATGGCTATAAATCTTTAATATGGAACATGGGACTATAAAACTTACTAAGCCTTAGTCAATGTAACTGCAAAGCTTCAAGCTTAGCCACACTTCTAGAATAATCCCCCAGCTATACTTTTCCCCTTAAATGCGATGCTTATTTGATTTAACTTATAATTCTCACATGGGTACATATAACTACTCTAGCCAAAGTATTAGTTAACTACATACTCTCTCCATATTCAAGCCGAACTCAAAATTACAAAGTACTATACATAATACCATAACACTAGTCTAAACTATGAATTGGATACCCCAGGCATTTTCACAGCTCTTATCCCAAGAATAATACTCCTTACCACTTCAACATCTAACTTCAACCACTTATTAGGAATTCACTAGTGAACAATGCACCCATCCCTAATATACCAACATAATATTCAAGCCTATTATTATAACCACATATGAACCTATAGGAAAATAACCCACCAAAGCATCTTTCCAATATTCTCAAATACCTCTATCAATAATCAACTTCTATGCACTATCCCCAAGAAAACACAAAGAAAATTTCAACTAACATGACATCTATCAAAAGATTCACCTCAATTTTCCTTCAAACTTATAGCCTTAGATAAAATAAGCATACAATAATATTTCCACAACAAGGAATATTTACTCTCTCCCTTCTAAATAATTGCTTATCACCACTATTATTTCAAATGAGAGGTCACTGAAACGTTAGAACATGAGATCCTCAAGTATGGAAGGATACTATACGTATTTTTGACACTTAACCGAGGCCTGAGGAATAGAGTATCAATAATATGAATTCATCAAAGAGATCTAAACTGAGGACATACATGACATAATCTGAATTTTGTAGGTCATTAAGAGTGCACCATGAGTTATCGAAATTGAGCATACTGTAAAGCATGAGTATATGAGTCATGAGTTACACGACCCAAGTTTGGAGTTCATAAATTCATGGAATATGATTCGTACTACTAAGTGAACTGGAACTCTTTATACTAGGAACTGGAAGTGTACATAATTCTATATTATGTGCATGAATATGAACTATGATCATAGAGATGGCATGTAATGCATGAGTAGATGTCATAATTACTAAAGTACAAAATATTGCACTGAGATGAGAATGGGTCGGGCATCTTCCTCCCCTACTAATGTTCTACAATACCCCAGCATCAGAACTAAATTTTCAGAGCCTGACTTGCTTACTTGTTCTATTATCTCCCCCTTAGATTTAAGCCATCATTCTAAGTATGTAGACCTCTTTTAAAGAAAATTTGAACTGGACTATAACCACTATACTCTAGAGTCCAAGACATAACAATACACATAAATAATAAACTCACCCTAAAAGACTACACCTGAAAGTGTAAAATCCTTTGCTAATACTTTCTTCTGAGATAGAACTCATAACTTTCTATAGCCTCAATAGTTATCATATAATAACTTAAACACTTACTAACTTAGAATCTTTGGTAGTATCATCATACCCTGAGTTTAACCCATTTAGAATTTCAAACTTAGATTTAATCACTATACATAGATATTCCCAAACTTTTTAATGAACCATACTATTTCCATCATAGCCTACTAATATCACATCTCTAAACTTATACTTTTCCCTAAAACATGAGAATTTAAATTACACCATAATACATAATATCACAACCTATAACTCATAACTTAGCTGGTAAGAACATAATATACTACATTACTAGCCTCATTCACATTTATCAACTCAAGGTTACTATCTAAGCACACACACTTTACAAACTTAGAAATGCTTCAATCCCATTTCACCTTTAGAATACCTCTAAATCACACCTACACCATCATACTTAATTTTGAATCAACAAACTTAAATTACTGCATACACAGTTTCAATCCTATTAGTTCACTTTACATACAACTATCCCCAAGAATACATAATCTACTAAATCTAGATATCCCACAATACTACAGTTAAACTTCTAGGATCATGTTTCTAACTCTAGATCATATTCTATAAATGGATTTTGGGAAGGGATTTGAAAGCAAATTTTACTTTGGGTTAAAGTACGATTTTTTAGAATCATGAATGAAATTTTTCATACTTTGGAACATAAAGGCACTAGTGGGATACTTTCAAGCCGGTTTGTAATCCCATAACTATCTGTAGGGACTGCCTGAGAAAACACTATCTATAAGGATTTAAGCTTGGTAATTTATATTACCTCTAGAATAAGGTGGAGTTTTCACGAATGGAGTAATGTAAAAATTTGTATAAGTTTCTTAGAGAACATCTCTACTACACGATATGAGACATGAAAAAAGGGAAATATTTCACAAAAGCCCTGCAGCTTATTTCATAAATGCCATGTAGCCTCTCAAAGAAAAGCACAAACATCTTTCTACTATTCTATAAGACTCTACTAGATACGACTTGTTAGACACCCTTGGACAATTAAAATTTATGCTCTGATGCCAAATTTGTCATGACCCGAGACTACCCCCCTGTCATAACACAGTGCTTGGGACACAAGTGATCCCAATCTAACTCATGAACTGGCATACTATTTGAGCAATTGATTTATATTGTATAAAAACTAAATTTGCTGAGCAAAAACATAATCATGAGAAAGTCAAAATAAATGAAATACTGATAAAGTTTACAACATAATAAAACTAAGGAAAGAAACTTAAATGTAATGAATCTAACTGGCTATCTATAAAGCCTCTACTATACTGAGTATAGATAGTTGGGACATGCCTCTAACTATCACTAATCAATACATATGAATAATAATAATATAGTACATAAACTAAAACTAACTTGACTCCACAAAGTAAGAGAACTAATATCTTACTGGCTGGAAGCTACAAACTGTCGAATTATAATGTATGATCTACAATTGGAACCTACACTACGAAATAACATAGCCACACAGACCTATATGTGGTCAGTACTTCTGGAATATACTGAGTAGGTAGGTGTGAATGCAATAAGTAAAACTTAATAGATACATAATCTTAAAACATGCATGCTAAGTGAGAGTAGACTCACCAAGAGACTGAAATCAACTAAAATTTGAAGTATCTTAAAACATGAGTACAAACATAATCTGATAAGCTGGTGAATCACTATACATAGTTTCTTAATCCTTTACTTTTGTAGAATAAGTAGAACTGAAGCTAGGAAATAGTAAAATAAAAATACTGAATGTAAATCTCAAGTAGCACTTAACATGTAAAAAATAAGAAGAGTATCACATATGGATGCTAAGAATAAAAATATGAAAATGTAAAACATAGAATGCAACACCAAGTATAGCATGTACTGACATAATCTAAATAACATGAATGATCTATAAAGCTGATTAAATAATTATTGAAATCTGATTACTTGGTCAAACAAACCTAAACTAAGATAAACTGAATATTGATTGAAACTGTGGGGGCTATCATGTAACTGACATAAACCATATGAGCTATCATGCAGTCCAATATCTGACCCACATTGAGGAGGGTTGTTCTATTTTTTCTATCAGAATAAAACCTAAACTAGAGTGATCACTATACTGAGACCTTATTGGGCAAGGGGAAACACTCTCTGGTGAGGCCCCTAAACCTATGGTGGCATGCAGTTTCTGGGGAAGTAGGATGTGCTAAACCCATACTTCCCACTCAGTGCTAAATCCTACTCCCAACTAAAAGACACATAAATACTAGTTGGTCTATGCACTGATAACTGATAAGCTCAGATCATGGTATTTTAAAAACAATAGTGCATATTGATTCTGAAGTAATCATAAACATGTAAACTTATAGTGCTCGACATGAGCATAAGAAACTAAGTTTAACAATAAAATCATGGGCTGACTGACTTATAATTCTAAAAGTCTAAAATAACAAGTAAACATATAGGTATCAGTTATTCACCTAAGGCTACTGGAATAGTTATTCCATAAGCTCTGTGATGCAAAACCTAACTTAAGCGATAAGTTATGCACCGCACAACCTAGCTTACGCAATAAGTCATATGCCACATATATGATGGCCCAAGTGACGTAAAGACTCCATTTTTTATTTTAAGGGAAGAATGGGTATTTCCCACCTTTATATAAGCCTATAACATAATATTTAGCCCCAATTCAACCAAAATATAGTCACTTCTCTCAAAATTCTCTCAAGAACAAGTTAGGATTCTCAATTGGAGATTCAAATTCAAGAAAATTCCACCATAAACCTTCATAGAATCACGTACTGAGGTATGCATAGTGTTCATTCATGGATTTCTTTAGTCCATGCAGCCCAAGAATCAAGTTTTAAACTATAGATTATGATATTCATGCTATGGGTTGATTATGTTCATGTGGTTGGTATTGTATGATTCCCAAGTTGGAATCTTTATGTGTTTTTAAGCAAATATGTTAGCATGTAAGTTGAAACCATGAATTTTAGTTGGTTATGATATGGTAATTTGATGATTATTCCAAGCCTTAATTCATGCAACCTAATTGTTTACTAAAATGCATAAGAGACTAGAAATTATGTAATATCGCTCAATTATGATTTATGTGATAGATTAATATTTTACCTCTATGTTCAAATGACTCCCATGCTATTGATATACAATGTAGATGTTTGTTGGAATTCTCATGATGTTAGAGTATGAAATTTTGATATTGAGTATATGCATTCCTACCATGTACAAGATTATGATAACCATGTACTTCATGAAATCCCCAACTTATTATATTATAGATTGTTGATGTTGGTCATGTATTTAAGAATGTCATACCTTGTTAGTTTCCTTCTATCAAGGCCTGGGGGTACATGTACCTAACAATTTAGCTGTGTGCTTAGAGACAGTGTCATGTTTTCACGATATCCTCAGTCAAGCCATGTTCAGTAGAATTCAGTCAGTCATGTGACTTAGGAAAACTCAGTAAACTCAGTAATCCCAGTAATCTCAAAAAGCTTAGTAATTCAATAATATCAGTAGTATTCTATCAGTTAACAAAACTCAATGAATTCATTCCAGTTTAGTTCATTTAATCATGTTTAGTGTCTATTAAGATGGGAGTAGGATTTAGCACCGATTGAACCCAAGGATGATGACACACACGACAGTTGAAGGTGTAATCCTTAGAAGTAATCCATGCATTCCAGAACTATTTAACCAATATAGGTTGAGATATTAACACTGAAAGATAAGGGTTGATGATGTGGATAAACACTATCAGATGAGGGTCCCACCATTCTCTTTTGGGGACATTGCCGGATGAGGTCACCCACAGCTTGTCTTTACTAGTGGTGCGGTATTGACACCCTTCTAATTAGGGTTACATATTAGACCCCAACTCATCTATAATACATTATTTTGGTCATATTGGTTAGATGAATACTTCCCACAGTCTCATTCTTAGTAAAAGAACTCAGATAGTTCTTAATATTTCAGGATTGTCAGATATAGTCAACTCAGCACAGTACAAAACTCAACTAGTCCTATCAGAACCTAGACTGTCAGATATAGTTGCTTAGTATCAGTTATATTAGTTATCAGTAACTCATATTATCAATAATAAGACTTAGTAGTTAGTACCACCACAAATTCAATTACAAGAACTTATTCATGCATGTACTTTCACGTTCATGTTATACAGTCAGTTAGCATTGTTCATGTATTTGAACCCTTTGTATTCAAACAAACTCACATGAATACAAGTACATTCAATCATACTGATGTATTTGCACTATGATTTTTTATTCTATACCATAGGTTTTGAAGCCCGAGCTCTAGAGCATCAGTAGCCTTCCAGTTTCAGCAGTCTGAGTTAGCAGTGAGTCCTCATCCTTCGAGGATATGATCATTACTTTATTTATTCATTACATAGTTTATTTCAGTAGTTGGAGTTAGTTGGGTACATGTCCCATCAACTCTTTATTTAGACAGTTCAGTTTTAATGGCTTTTCAAACTATAGTATGTTCAGACAGTTTTGTTTTAGTTTGTTTTGGTATTGATATACCGTACTTTTAGATGTTATATTTTTTTAGTTTTGAACCTTATGGCCTTTCAACCTCTGTTTTTGCATTTATACAATATATTATGCAGTGTTCAAGTACAGATATCAGTCATGGGTTAACTTATTGTCCTTTAGGGTCATGAGCACCGTGTAGCGTTCTGGGTCCCAGATTCGAGGCATTATGTTAGAACTTAAATCCTTAAGTTCTTGGAGAGAAAGGTTGAATTTCATTTTTAGGAAAAGGGTAAGGGTTTTACATTGTGCACTGAATGTTTAGGGTTAAGTGAGTGAAAATATCATGATTTAAGACCTGTTAAATCATTTAAGAATGGTTAGAAATGAGTTAGGGGTATGAAAACACCTCAATGCCCTTAAAATAGTCAAAATGGAGAAATTTTTGGCACTAAGCTATTGCTGGGAAGCGCACAAAAATCACACACCTTAGGTGTATGGAACATTTCAATGGCACACCTCATCTAGTGTCTATTTGCGATTGTCATGCAACGCACGACCTTAGCATGGTCATAACTTTTTGCTCGAGTATCAGATTAAGGCAAAATTGGTATCATTGGAAAGCTAGTTCAATTATCTACAACTTGGTGGGTCTTTGATTTTGGGCGTATTTACACGCCTAAAGCACTATAATTTACCCATATTTTAGCTAAGTTTTAAGGACACAATATATAATTCCTGCACGTTTAGTCCTTTTTCTTGTAAGTAAGCTAACCAACGTGATTAGCATGTTTTCAGGTATAAATGATGAAGATTTCAGCATTTTGTGGACCGTTGGGTAGCAAAGGAAACTTCATGTAAGAAGGAAGACAGCTTTTGGAAGCTTGTGGACTAAAAGTGATGTATGGAAAACCTATCCCGGGCAAAAACAGTATTTCTAAAGACTTGGGGATCAGCAGTAACTTAGTAGGACTAGGACAAGGATGCAGTAACTTAGTAGGACTAGGACAAGGATGCAGTAACTTAGTAGGAATAGGATATGGATGCTATAAAAACCCTATTTTGCTGAATTTTTAAGCATTATTTTCCATTAGTCGTTGTTGACATTATTTTTCATCTATTCGACTTTTAGTTTTCACGTTTTAAGACGAGAGAAATGCTACAAGACCGACAAGAAAGGAAATCACGTCATTCTCATAAGTGATACCAATACATACCTATCGGGAGATTGTTATTATTTTGGTATGATGATGATGTCTTCGTTGTTTTCCTTCGCAATTATGAGTAGCTAAACTTCTCTGTTACGGTTATGGAAGCCTTATGATATACTATCTATTGCTATGAGTTTGTGAATTCTTGACACGTATGCTACTTATATCATTACTCTCTTCATCTTAATTGAATTCCTGTGGTTGCAAACATATAGAATACGCCAGTATAGCATTAACTTGTTCGAGAGAAAAGTTACATGTCTGGAAAAGAGAGTGTGACAAAGAAATAGGGCTACCAACCCCTATTTACAAGTTAGTGCCATAACTGGATTAACCTCTTGGAGAGTTTGTGCCGTTAGTTACACTTTAAGCTTGAGAGAGTTAAAGTCAAATAATTCTGGATGGTCGAGAGACACTAGGATTTACCATTAGAATACGAATCTCTATAAGTGCATGCATGTCTGAATTCCGCATAACTCATAGTTAATAGATACGTAGAACTCATAAGGTGGACATAACCCTAACTTATTACTTTTTGTTATTAAATCTTACTACATAAATCATTTCATTCATTACTTTGTTTATATTAATTCACGTCATAATTTAAATGCCCCATTTCCGTAGAATTTTTGACCAACAGTCTACTAATAGTTGCATACTTAGTGACCGAGTATCCCCTGTGGGATTCGACACCCAACCCAGTTGGGTTCTACATTTGACAGAAACCGTTTACACTCTTACGAGAGCTGTAGTTTTGGCGTTATCAAATTTTGGCGCCGTTGCCGGGGAATACGGTTGTCTACTAAGTTTGTGATAGTTAATAGACCCTTTGGTCAAGAATTCTCAGATTTTACTTTTAGTTATTGTTTTTGTTTTATTCAGGTTCAGTTTAGTGCATGCCACATACTCGAAGTTCTGGTCAGCCATTATTACCCATAAATCCTGAACCACAACTTATTGGCAGAATGGATGCACAACGTGACATTGAAAGAAGGGATGCTCAACAGGAGCAGGCTAGATTAGCTGCATCGGCAGCTGCTCAAGTGCATCAACAGAATATTGATAACCTAGGACGAGCAACAAATCCTGATGATGAGGACCTGGGTGATGATGAGTTACTGAATCCTAGGCATACTGATGAGGTGGCAGCACCTATGCATAGGAGAGATCATCAAGTTAGAATGAGACCTGACCGTCGAGCTGTGCAGGGTCCTTTTGATGATGATGATGACGATCTGGATGGAGCTGGTGCCATAGGGGCTATTATTCCTCCGCCCTTGGCTCCCAGAGCCAAGTTTAATATCACTAGCACCATGATTCAGCTATTGCAACTCAAAGGGTTGTTTAGTGGACTTGCAGGAGATGATTCGAATATGCATCTGATTAATTTTATCTCAACATGCAAGTCTTTTGACAATCCAGGGGTTGGACAAAATGCGATCCGGCTGCGCTTATTTCCGTTGTCTCTATCTGGAGAGGAAAATTTATGGTTGAACGGGCTAACTCCTGACTGTATTACTAATTGGAGTCAATTGAAAGATGCTTTCCTAGAAAGATTCTATCCGCCATCCAAGAGAGCCCAATTAAGAGATAAGATAAGCAATTTTTGACAGCTTCCAACTGAAGCTATCCACGAAACATGGGAGAGGTTCAAGAAGAAGCTTATAAGGTGCCCAAATCATCATATGACCAATGTCCACTTGATGGATATATTATACAGGTCTTTGAATTCGGTGACTAAGCCAGTGGTTGATAATGCTGCAGGAGGTTCATTCATGGACCTTACTTTTAATGAGGCAGGTGGTATGCTAGATCATATGACAAAGCAAAGTAGAGCTTGGCATACTAGGGATTATGAGGTAGCAATCTCTACTATATCTATCGGCATAACTACAGAACAAAGGCGAAGAGAAGAAGAACGTGATCAAGATATGGTGCACATGAAAACGTAGCTGAATCTTTTTACCAAGCATCTATTATTAGGGAATACCGAAAAAGTCAAAGTTGTTGTGTCACAAGCAAGAGATGAATCCAATTTTGAGGAAGAAGCTAACTACTTAAATAATCAAGGGGTTTTCCAAGGCAATGCCCAAGGAAACCAAGGTCGGAACTATTATGATAATTCAGGATACAAGGACCGTGATCAAGGTAGTTGGAAGAATAACACTGACAGGAGTGGTTTGTATGTTCCTCCTGGAAACCGTGAGGCCGTGGCGTCTGGCTCTGGGAAGTTGTCCATGGAAGATATGTTGGCTAAGATGGTAAAAGGAGTGGAGGTAACCAACACGGGAGTAACTGAGGTAATAAATGATTTGTCCTCAATGAAGCAATTGGTTGACTCACATTCCACTTCAATAAAGTAGCTGGAACAACAATTGAGTCAACTTTCAACAGCATTTAATCAAAGAAAGGATGGCACTTTACCTAGTGACACTGTGCAAAATCCAAGGAACGACGGATCATGTATGGCTATTACTACCAGAAGTGGTAAGGTGTTGGAGAATCCTTCCAAAGATAAACAGGTGGTTGATGATATAGCAGATGATGTTGTTGATGCCGACAAAGCTGAGGTGAGTGTGCATGACGTCACCCCTAGACGTCTGCAACCTGAAAAGATCGACAATCGGAAGCAAGATAAAAAGAAAGTGGTAGAGAAAACTATTCCCCTTTCACCACCACCTTTTCCCTAGAGATTGAAGAAGAAAGCTGATGACACCAGGTTCAGTAAATTCATGACTATGTTGAAGCAGGTGACTATTAATATTCCTTTGGTGGAGGCACTGGAACAGATGCCTGGATACGCTAAATTCATGAAGGACCTTTTGACAAAGAAGCGAGCAGTAAGCTATGAGCTGGCAGATAATATTCATCATTGCAGTACAATTGCAACGAGAACTTTAGTACAGAAGAAGGCAGATCCTGGTGCTTTCACTATTTCTTGCATGATTGGATTGTTGGATTTTGCTAAGGTGTTGTGCGATTTGGGAGCTAGCATCAATTTGATGCCGCTATCCGTGTACAGAAAGTTGGGGTTGGGTGACCCTACACCAACTAATATGCGGCTCGTGATGGCAGATAGGTCAGTAAAACAACCTGTGGGTATCTTGAATGATGTGTTGGTGAAGGTTTCCACCTTCATCTTTCCTGTAGACTTTGTTATTTTGGATTGTGAGGTGGATTCTGAAGTTCCCATAATCTTGGGACACCCTTTTCTTGCAATTGGAATTGTGCTTATTGATTTAAGAGCTAATGATCTTTTATTTCGGCTGAATGTCGAAGTGGTCCGTTTTAATGTATGCAAAGCAATGAAGCAGCCCAACGATATGAATGTGTTCTCTGTAGATGATGTTTATTATGAGAATGAGAAAGAATTATCTGTAGAGAAGCAGCTTACTGTTGAGTCACTATCTGATGTGCTGTTGAATTTTGAGCGTGAGGAGGCTGAAGAACATGAAGAAACCATTTTTGCTCTAACAGGAATAAGGTCCTATTCTCATGCTCCTAAGAAGCTGGACCTTGATCTTCAGAATCGACCCTCACCAATAGTGAAGACTTCCATTGAAGAGCCACCAATGCTAGAATCGGAAGAGCTCCCCAGTCACCTAAGGTATGAGTTCTTGGGAAGTGGTGATACACTTCCAGTCATTGTTGCGGCTGATTTAGGTGAACAGCACGTAGAGGCTCTCATCTCTGCTCTGAAGAGGTACAAGAGAGCTATGGGTTGGACTATGGATGATATAATTGGTATCCAACCTGATATATGTATGCACAAGATTCATCTCGAAGAATATTGCATGCCTACAAGTAAGTATCAGCGTCGTCTGAATCCATTCAGAAAATGATGCACCATATATCTCGATCAAGTCTAAGTAATCGAGATAACTATGTCGTGTCGCGACAATAAATCAAGCGCTAGATGGGAGGCAACCCATCGTCTTTAATTGTTTTGTTTTACTAGGAGTTTGTTTTTGTAGTCGAACCATGACCAAAACTAAGGCGCTTGGTGGGAGGCAACCCATCGTTCTAATTGTTTTTGTTGTTTTTGAGTAAGTGTAGGTGCAAGACGTATAAAGGAGGAGATTGGTCTCAAATTTTGATTTGCAAGTGTGCTATGTTAAAGGTGGTAAGTTAGGAGTGATGAAGCAAAGTCTATCGGTTAGGCATTGCCTATGCAAAACTAGGCAACAAACAAGGCAAGGCCTATGTAAATCTAGGCAACGAACAAGGCAAGGCCTATGCTATGGCCTAAGCTCTCTGAATCTACAATGCCATAGCATAGGCGCTGCCTATGCCCAACAATGCTTTGCAAAAGGCGCCGCCTATGCCTAACAATACTTTGCAAAACGCGCCGCCTATGCCAAAGCCTTTTGTCTCTGAATCTAGAATGTCATAGCATAGGAGCCGCCTATGCCATAGCCTATGTCCAACTAGGCTTTGCAAAAGGCGCCGCCTATGCTCATTTTTTGGTCTTCTGATCCAATTCCAAATGGGTCAAAACCCGACCACAAGCTTTTCCTATAAATAGAACCTTAGTCTTAGAACAAAATTTCATTGCAAACTCAACCTAAGCACCGCCTACCTCTCCAAAATCTCTCAAAAATTTTCTTTTTGCTCTTCTAACTTTGCAAGAACATCTTCCGAGGACATCAACCAAGTAAGTACTTCTTTGCTCTTCTTTTATATTCCGTAAGTATTACAATACTACGCCTATAATAAGTTGTTAAATCGTGAAGTAGTGTTGGTGATTTGAATGTGGTTGATTTGTTGTGATACAACTAAGTGAGTGAAATAATACGTATGGGTGTTCTAGACTTGGTTCCAACCTGTATTTGATTTTGATACACTGTCATACTTTTGCGGAATCGACATGGTTAAGATAATGCCATAATCTTGTAACTTGAAAGCTTGCATGTTTGAATAACCTGTCCATCGAGATGAAGAGCATGATTGAATATAAGCATGATATGTTGCTATTATTTCTATATCGTAAACTTGATTCAATCTCTACGTGGTCGTCTTGTTCCAAAAGTGCATTAATCCAAACTATAAAGTATGGACAAGATTACATGACATAGAGTTGAAAAGAATAGTTAAAGACAACATGAAAGTATGACTGTGCTAAAATGTATTGTTGGAACATATCACCAATACGTATGTCGATGAAGTCTGAGTAATCGATATCATTCACTTAATTAGTTTGTACCAACAAATTAAGTGTGGGGTGGTACCACTACTGTCTGTTTATCGATTGAATCCTACCAAGATGAAGCTAACATGACTTTATTAGAATCTCAGGTACAATGGCACAAAAAAGTCGACCAGCAAAAAAAAAAAGCATCCACCTCACTGAAAGGCCAAAAAAGGGGAAGAAGAGAGCAAGCTAAATCCTCCTCGCTGCAAATACCTCGCCGCATATACGAGATAAAATGGGTCCTAGAGAAGGAAGGAAAGGAGTGGTACAAGAACAATAAAATGAAAAAATATGTTCACGTGGAGTTGATACAAAAGGAAAGCCTAGCAAAGAAAGAACCTCGCATTTTGGCTAAAATAATGGCATTACATCTTGATTTCATTTTCTGAGATATGGAAGAGTGCAATCTCGATCTAACGCGAGAATTCTATGCCAATTGGTCCCCAAAGACTACAGGGAGTGAAGTAAAGATTAGGGGCCAAGTTTTGCAACTAAATGTGGAGTTCATCAACTCCTTTCTAGGTTTGCCATCTGTTGATCCATCACCACTCAAGGAGCTTTATAATAGGCCTCCGTACAGGGCAATCAGACACACATTGTGTGGAACAAGATCAATGGAACGTTGGAGTTATCACAAGGATACCGGTCGGCACAACACCTTCCCGTATGCTTCCTTGAACAGAGAAGCTCAGATATGGTTGCGAATAGTCAACTCTTGCTTGATTCCAGGGACACAGTACACAAAGATCACACATGATAGAGTGTGCTTGGTGTATGCTTTGATGACGAACATCCCCATCAACATTGGGACGATTATTCGATCTTCAATGCGTAAGGCTAGGCTGCACAAGAGGTCCCACTTCAGCTTTGGCAATCTGTTGACTGCGATATTGAGGAAGGAGGACATCGAAGAGGAACCTGCAGATCATAAGCTTCCACACAACCTGAAGAAGGTTGACCTCACAAAGGTTAAAGATGCTGAATCTATGCATGGAGTCAACCTGACCACCGCAGAAAGACATGCTCATGACGAAAGCTTCTTCCGCCATTTATATGGCATGACGAGGTTTACCATGATGAGTGGGGGTCATGTTCCAACTACTGCAGAGCTCCAACGGTTGGATTATGACTACCCAATGAATGAGCATGTGAGGGATATGTGTGGAGTAGGTGTATATTTTGAGGAACCTCTTGACGATGACGTGCCAACCGATGATGATCGCCGAATACCAGACTCAGATGTGGAGGAAAATTCTGATGCCGACAACTCCGATGATGATTTTGACACAGGGGGTATGACCCCAGACATAGAGGAGGAATCCGACTAATCAGGTTTTCCTTATTTATTTCCACTAAGGACAGTGTGTCCCATCTAAGTGTTGGGTGAGGGTATTTGTATGCTGTATTGTACTTCTTTGTATGCATCTATTCTCGTTTGTAGTTAAATTTTTAGATTTTTTTTAGATTTTGTATGAAATTATTCTGATAGGCGGCATGGTATTATGACAAGAGTTTGTGCTAAAATCATTACTATTGAGACATTTATGCTCTAAGTGTGACTCACTATGTGATAAGTGTGTAGTTTAATTCATTTATTTGTTGGGTCAAGAGTCTATACTACTCCCAATAAAGTTGACCATGTGCCTTGTGTGTGTGAGGTTATAGTATATTCTGTGTTGTGACTGCTGCTAGAACTTGCCTAGTATGTGTGTAAAGCGAAATAAAGAGTGTGAGTTTAGGAGATGAGTTAGGCATTTCTTTGGCAACCTATAATTGTTTACCTTCTTTTTACCTACCTTTGCACATTATCCTAGTTAACCCCCTTTGAGCCTTTAGCTATTTTCCTTGATAGCCTCATATGTAGCCTAATCCATTTTTTTTCAAGACCATAATTTGATCCAAATTCCTAAGCGCTTTAACTTGTAAAGTCATGTGACAAAATAAGAGGAAATTGGGTGAGAGTGATGCCTTAGAGTGTATTGGTACTTGAATTTATTATGAAAAAGAGTGGATATTATAGAGGTGTATTATAAGAAAAATAAAAAGTTAATTCTGTTTAAAATTGAATAACAAAATAGGTGAAAAGGGGTGGTAGATAAAAGAAAAGTAGAGAGGTTGTTTAAAAGAGAGTGTTAATGGCATAATGTGATGTATCAAAGCGCTTAGGCACATAGTTACTATTTTTGGACAAAATAGTCCTACCCGTCCCTTAGCCTACATTACAACCTGTAAAAGACCTATTTGATCCTAAGCTTAGCATTCTGATATTAGTTGAGCATTACACTAAGGGCAAGCCTATGGACAGTAGTTACAACATATGAATTCTTTGTGAAAGTGAGAGTAAGGAGAATCTTATACCCATGTTTCAAAAAATGCAAAACTGTGAGTGATTATGGGTGATATCTTGTGTGAGACACACATGGTTAATGATTATTGAGTGATTTTGTATGATTCTTTGTGCCTTAACTTGTGGATACAAATTAACCATCATCATGAGTCTATGTTAGAGGTTAAATTGTTTCTAGTAGTAATCAGAAAACTACTCTTTGTTAATGATTGCCGTACATGTCTTGTTAAACATTTTGTGTTGTTACTGTGAAACCCTAAGTATATGTTTACATGAACATAATATTTTTTTCGAGGATGAACAAAGCTTTAAGTGTGGGATGTTGATGTTGGGCGTATTTACACGCCTGAAGCACTATAATTTACCCATATTTTAGCTAAGTTTTAAGGACACAATATATAATTCCTGCACTTTTAGTCCTTTTTCCTGTAAGGGAGCTAACCAACGTGATTAGCATGTTTTCAGGTATAAATGATGAAGATTTCAGTATTTTGTGGACCGTTGGGTAGCAAAGGAAACTTCATGTAAGAAGGAAGACAGCTTCTGGAAGCTTTTGGACTAAAAGTGATGTATGGAAAACCTATCCCGGGCAAAAACAGTATTTCTAAAGACTTGGGGATCAGCAGTAACTTAGTAGGACTAGGACAAGGATGCAGTAACTTAGTAGGAATAGGATATGGATGCTATAAAAACCCTGTTTTGCTGAATTTTTCAGCATTCTTTTCCATTAGTCGTTGTTGACATTATTTTTCATCTATTCGACTTTTAGTTTTCACGTTTTAAGACAAGAGAAACGCTACAAGACCAACAAGCAAGGAAATCACGTCATTCACATAAGTGACGCCAATACATACCTATCGGGAGATTGTTATTGTTTTGGTATGATGATGATGTCTTCGTTGTTTTCCTTCGCAATTATGAGTAGCTAAACTTCTCTGTTAAGGTTATGGAAGCCTTATGATATACTATCTATTTCTATGAGTTTGTGAATTCTTGACACGTATGCTACTTATATCATTACTCTCTTCATCTTAATTGAATTATTGTGGTTGCAAACATATAGAATTCGCTAGTATAGCATTAACTTGTTCGAGAGAAAAGTTACATGTCTGGAAAAGAGAGTGTGACAAGAAAATAGGGATACCAACCCCTATTTACAAGTTAGTGCCGTAACTGGATTAACCCCTTGGAGAGTTTGTACAGTTAGTTACACTTTAAGCTCGAGAGAGTTAAAGTGAAATAATTATGGATGGTCGAGAGACACTAGGATTTACAATTAGAATATGAATCTCTATAAGTGCATGCATGTATGAATTCCGCATAACTCATAGTTAATAGATACGTAGAACTCATAAGGGGGACATAACCCTAACTTATTACTTTCTATTATTAAATCTTACTACATAAATCGTTTCATTCGTTACTTTGTTTACATTAATTCACGCCATAATTTAAATTCCCCATTTCCATAGAATTTTTGACCAACAGTCTACTAATAGTTGCATACTTAGTGATCGACTATTCCCTGTGGGATTCGACACCCAACCCAGTTGGGTTCTATATTTGACAGCGACCGCTTACACTCTTACGAGAGCTGTAGTTTAGGTGTTATCAGTCTTGATATGTAAAATTACATATAATGAAAAAGTTACACATTTAAATCGGACTCTTGTAGAATCGAATAGCACAATTTGGCCGAATCAAAGGCTCTTAGCTCAACTTTTATTTAAGTGATTTCCATGAATATTTTTCACCTCAAAAGAATTCTAAATACTAGGATAATGACCATGACAAAGTTTTTCAAATTCAGGTCATTGTATTAGAGGTTTCACATATAGGAACGATTGTTCGATGTCTATCCCAAAAATACAAGGTGTTACAATGACCAAGTCCACTCATTTTTTGCCAGTAAGGACAAGTTATTTTGTGGATGATTATTCTAAGCTGTATATTTTAGAGATTGTAAAGTTGCATGGTGCTCCACTTTCTATCTTTTCAGATCATGGTACTCCATTTTTAACTGATTTTTAAAAGGCATTTCAAAAAGGTTTGGGAATTGGGATGTGCCTTACTAACACTTTCCACCCTCAAAGAGATGGACAAGTAGAGAGGACTATCCAAACATTGGAAGATATGTTGTGAACTTGAGGTTGAATATGGTGGTAGTTGGTATGACCACTTTTCTTTGATTGAGTTTGCGTATAACAATAGTTACCACTCTAGCATTGGTGTGGCTCCTTTTGAGGCATTGTATGGTAGGATATGCCAATCTTCTATAGGGTGGTATGAGGTTGATAAGGGTAAGTTATTTGGACTCGATTTGATTTACCAAGCCTTTAAAAGGGTAAAGGTGATTCATGATAGGTTAAAAGCCACTTAAAGTTGCCAAAAGTCCTATATAGATGTAAGGCATAGAGATTTAGAATTTAATGTAGGCTATTGGGTATTCTTGAAAGTATATCCCATGAATGGAGTAATACGATTTGGTAAGAAGCGGAAGTTCATCCCCTAGTATGTTGGTCCATATTTTATTTGGAAAAAGGTTGGTAATATTTCTTATGAATTAGAGTTGCCCTCTAGTTTGAGCTCCATCCATCCAGTATTCCATGTGTCCATATTGTGAAAATTTATAGGCGATCCTTTATTGGTTGTTCACTTGGAGGATGTTGGTATTTCAAACTATTTGTCCTATGAGGAGGTCCCAGTGAGGATTTTAGATTGGCAAGTTTGCCGGTTATGAATGAAAAAGGTGTCTTTAGAGCTAGTTTTAGCTCAATCCATCTGGTATTCCATGTGTCCATGTTGTGAAAATGTATAGGTGATCCTTCATTGGTTGTTCCCTTGGAGGATGTTGGTATTTTGGGTTCTTTTTCCTATGAGGAGGTCCCGGTGAGGATTTTAGATTAGCAAGTTCTCCAATTGCAAATGAAAGAGGTGGATTCAGTGAAGGTTCTATGTAGGAACCAAAACTCTGAGAAAGCTACTTGGGGCGAAAGAGTACATAAAGTCCAAGTATCTACATTTTTTTCTATTTTGAAAACTCGTGCTTTAGTTATGTGTTAATCTTCTTAACTTGATTTATGTCTTTGATAGGCCTGGGTTCAAGTCCCTAAATTATGAATTGAGCAAGTATTTTGATAGACACTGGGTTCGAGTCCTAAAGTCAATAGAATTAATGGTTGATGATAATGATCATGGCATATGTCTTATCCTTGTTGTATGTCTTTCACTTCTAATGTGGTTAAGGTTAGATTTGATATAATAGTGTGTTAAATCATGTTTGTGCTTGCCTTACATATCATTTAAGGACCAAAAATCAAAGTGGTCAAGAATTTAAACACCTAGATGTTGTACCCTTAGAGAATTTTGCAAGTTTTGAGGTTTTAGGTAGGGTACGGATTGAGCATACCATTCATATGCTAGGGTACAACTAGTACACTTATTTTTGTGTGTTGATTAGTCTAGATAAATATTATTCTATCCATGATATGGTTTGTATCCTCCCTAGTCATATGTTAAAGAACAGGTCGTATACTATCTAGTTATATGAAGCGTTGGTGATGATCTAATGGACACTGACTTGGGTGTGGGTTGCTTGGTACCACTCGTATCTTTGGGTATAAGGCATGCATGTATGGTCGTATTTTAGGAAGATTAGTGTTCCATGATGAGGCCTATGGTATGAGTTTGGGTACCACTCGTACCCTAGGGTACGATTTGGTGAGAGAGTCATACCTTCCTAGGGTTCATTTTACAACTTTTAGCTGAGGATATTTTAAACGTTTCCCACATCTAAACCCTTATAACCCATGACTTATAACCTCATTTGGTCCTTTATTCTTCAAATATACAAGATCAAAAACATCCCAAAACACTTTCAAAACTTGAGGCTAGAGTTTCAAGAGAGTTCATCCAAAGGTTAAGGGGGTCAAAAATCTCTCTGTGAATCATCAAGTATAAGGCATGTGACTCTTCCCCTATCATTATTTCTCAAACATCGTGTTATTTAAACAATGTTTATGAATCATTAGTGATGGTTTTTGAAACAAATGTTGGGGGTTTTGATATATAGTGATGAGTAATGTTTTCTCTTATTTAAACTTGTGATTTTACATGCTTTTTGTGATGGTTTGCACGTGTGGGTGCTTGTTTATTAGGATTTAACAAATGGGTCAAGATTAACCCTAATATTAATGGTTTTTACTTAGGTTTTGGTCATGTTAATACTATGCTCATAAGGTGTTTTTGAAGATGTCTACTAAAAATAACTAGTCACATGTTGATGGATAGTGATTTGAATTAATGCAATGGCTTAATGGGTAATAATGATTTGTAAATGATCATGTAAAGGCCTTGTTGGCCATGTAATGAGTTAAATGGTGCCCTTGGTGGTTTGATTGGTTAAAAGGGGTTAGAGTCCCTAATATGAAATCGAATTATGTTTGAACTTAATCTTGGTGTAAGAGTGCTAATGAGTGATTTGATGAAGGTCTTGATGAGCATAATTTGACTAAAATGATATTTGAATCTAATATATTGGCTTATTAAAGTGATTGATTAATATGGGATTCGCAAAGACCTTGTAGTCAGGTATGATGTTGAATTGTGGCCTTGATGGCTTAAAATAATTAAATGGTTTAAAGTCCCCAAATGTGAATGGTGTGATGTGAGTGCATGGACAAAGGGTTAGTGTAATGAACCCTTGGGTCATTTTCCATATTTATGCTTATCTTTACAATTTGAGCTTCTCCAAAGCTACTCCAAGTCATTTATGCCTTGGTGGGACCGATAATTCAGTTATCGGGTAGTTCATTGGATTTTTAGAGTCAATTCCTTATTTAAAGTCTTTGCGGGTTCCAAATAGCCACTAGGCAAAGACTCTAGTGAAATGATCTCGGATGCAAATTCTGACTATCCCAGCAGATCCAGAATATTGATGTTAGTCTAGGTAGACCTTTGGTATGGGTCCAAATGCACCCGAGCTCATTTCGATCTATTGGTTGAAAAGTTGAAAATTAGAAAAAATGAGTGTGGGACCCACATTTGGTCGAAACAACCTCCAATTGAAAAACTAACTTTCCATCACCTTGGAAACATTGATTTTTGGCTATGGAGACCGTTGGTCAGGTCCCAAGGCTCCTGGACTTATTTTGGACTATTGAGCGATTTTATGAAAAGTGATGAAACTATAGGCATGGGCCCCACTTTCCACTTAAACAATCTCCAATTAAAGTTTTGATGATTTTAGTGGATTTGAAAATTGGTTTAAACTAAAAATTCACTATTAGATCATGTTCCTTGGATTTTGGATGAGTTCTAAGGGTCAAAACCTTATTTTTTTGAGTTTGTTGTCATCTGGTGGAACCGCGATAGAAGCAAAGAATGTGCGACTGAGAGTAGCATGATCGCGAATCGTAGGGCTAGGATGGCGATATCTGAGTACCTGTAAGGGCTATATATAGGTCCCAAGATGCATTTGGGGCATTTCCCCTTCACCATTTAGACCTAGAAACCCCAAAATGAGTGTAATAACTCAAAATTGGTCATGGGGGTGACTTGGGAGCTTAATTATCATCTTATATTGCAATTCACTTTAAGATTGAGGTAAGAATTTCTTGAATTCATGCTAGAATTTCTTCGTTTGGATCCAAAACTCAAATTTCATTTAGGGTATTTTAGCCCAACGTATGCTTATTTTTGACCCATTCTTTGAGGGTTATGATTCCTTATTCATATGTGAACATTGGGTTGGTCTCAGAAACTCACTTTCTTCATGTAAGACCAACTTGGGGTTTTGGTATCATTTTTGGACCTGAAGCACAATAGTGCAATATGGGTATCATTAGACTCATATTGATGAGTAAATTATGGTTTTGATAGTGTGATGGCATTTTGAGGATTATAATGTGAAGATGAGCATATGGTACATGAGTGAGGTTTTGCAGTTTGGCCTTGAGGTAGGCTTCTGTCTACTTTTCTTCATAGATGATATGTGATATATGTTGCATGTGAATATGGATGTTAGGCTTGATTATGAGTAGGATAACTTAGCCTTGATATATTGTTGATAAGGCATTAGATAAGGGTTTTGGGCCCATCAGATGGCATATTTATAAACCTTTGGTATTATTTTGCCTTTCCTCTTTAGTTTAGATTAGTTATTGCATGGATATGATATAATGTTATGTTTGGAATATGGTTTTAGATTTTGAAGCATGATTTGTATATTCAGCCTTATTGGGCTAGTGTGTTAGTCTTAAAATCGGAAGTTGGGTAGAGTTAACTTGATGTGACACCCCGTACATTTCTAAGCTAGAAATTGGACCTTCATTCCTATGTGTGTGAACTCTAGCCCTATGATTTATACTTTAATCCATGTTTCATGATCATTAATCTAGTGTGAAGAGAGAATATGAGGTGAGAAAGATGTTTGTAAGAGTTTCTTAGAGCAAAGTGATCTAAGAGCCTTTGATTCGGTCAAATTTTGGAGTTTGATTCCACAAGTGTCAAATTTGAATAAGTATAACTTTATATATGTGTTGAATTTGGCAGCTTAAGACGCACAAAATTTTAGATAATCGAATTAGCTTTCCAATGATACCAATTTCACCTTAATTCGATACCCGAGAGAAAAGTTATGGACATGCAAAGGGTTGTACATCGCATAATAATCGTCTAAGGCCACTGGAATGGGTGTGTGGTTGGCCATTCATCGCCCAGCCCAAGGCTAGGTGATTGGCCATGCATTGCCCACCTTGACTTGGGCGATTTCCTGGGCTTCTCCTACGTCATTGCCCAATTCCAAAAATGCTCTGTTTTGACTTAACTCAAGGGTGTTGAAGTCTTTTAACACCCCTAAACCATCACTAATCACTTCAATACAATTTGATAAAGTATTAAACACATTAACTACTCTCTCTTAACCCTATGCAATTAGTAAATAAGTTAAAAACCCTCATTTATTCCCAAGAACAAGATTCAAGCCCTTTTCACAAGAAATCAAGGAATTCAAGTTTCTAATCCAAAAATCCTTCCAGAAATCAGTCGTTAAGGTATGTGTGATTTTCATCCATGGGCCTTTTTTACCCATGGAGTCCAAGAATTCCTTTTTATGTTTTAAATTATGAATTTTACATGACTAATTTGAATTATGCCCATTAACATCTTGATAATTTGATTTCAAGTTATGATTACACGTGATTTTAATGGAATGAGCCATTGCATGTTTTGAATATTGAACTCTTGTCACTTAAAAACTTAATTCATGGTTTTAGTATTGTAACTATGTTATTATCACGCAATTTACCCATTCCTATGCTTAAGTTCATGACTCTCATGTGTTTGATGAAAAGCCTAAGTTTTGGATTTTGAACAATGATTCTCTACTATGGTTTCAAAGCTTTTATATATCCTTATTCTTATTTCCATTTAGTGTTGGCCAGTTACGAACACCTGATACCTAGTTGCTTACATGTTTTCAGTATCCTTAGAATATTTTCAGATATACCATAAGCACTATCATTCAGTCAGCTATTATGATCAGTTGTTTGTTTAGTTAAGCTTAGTTTAGTCCAGTAATCAGTGTTAGTTCAGTTGGGAGTAGGATTTAGCACCGAGCGAATCTAGGGATGAGGGCTTACCCGCCATCAAGGACTGGGTCCTTAGAAGCAGTCCCTATGTTCCAGAACTACATATCCAGTGTAGGATTATGAGATGTCACCCGCCAATTTAGGATAAACATTCTCTTAGGAGTCACCTTCCAGTTTAGGACTGACTCCTTACTCTTTCGGGACACCAGTTGAGTGGATCCACACAGCCATGTGTTAGTACCCATGGCAGGCACTAACACCCTTCCAATTAGTGTTACAGGTTGGACCTCGATTAGCTCTGATTGGGGTGTATCGGTTAGATAATACCTCCCACAGTATAGTATTTAGTATAGTTTTAGTTAAGGTTTACTTGACCAAGTGTATAGATTTTTAGTTTTACTAGTTATACATTTTTCAATCTTTCAGATTACAGACTTATTTTAGATTTTAGATTTATGCTTGGTCTTGCATTCTCAGATGTTATAGTTTTTATGCACTCATGTATAGTTGTCTCATGCTTTATAATTAGTCCTTATCTCATACACACAGTACCCCAAGTATATCAACTTGACCTTATTGCTTATACCAGTATATTCAAAGTACTGAATGCATACTCTTCTTTACACTATGATGTCTTATATCATAGGTTCAAATGCTCAGTTTCCCAACAGTAGTTATACATCCTAGCATTACTCAGCTACAACAGTGGTTAGTCCTCATCTATCGGGGACATGATGGATTATTTCATTTTTTCAGTAGTTCAGCACATTCAGTCTGTTGGAGTTAGTTAGGGACTTGTCCTATAAACTCCTCAGTCAGTTTAGAGGCTTTTACTAACAGTCAATTAGATAGTTGGTTCAATTTTGTAGAAATTTTTATCTATTGTTCAGACTTGAGATCAAATTGCATTTCCAGTATTCAGAATGTATGGATTTATCATTTGTTACCGCATATGTCCATTATTATTATTTTATTCAATGCTCACAAAAGGTACCATCTCATGGGTTAGGTTGTGCTTACTTATGATTGTTTACGCATTATTATCATAACTAGGTGTAGCCTCGGGTTGTGAAAAAACTTGTTATCAGAGCCTAAGGTTTCATAGAGTCCTAGAAAGTATGAAAGCCACATTGAGTAGAGTCTTGTGCATGGATATGAATCGCTCTCCTTATGGACAAGAGGCTACAAGATATTTTAGGAAAAGTTTCCCCTCTTTCAGTGTTCATATAATGCGAAAGAGCATGAGTTTTATTTAAACTCTCTTTCTGACTCATTTTTTATTTCGTTAATAGATAATGCCTCTCAAAATAAACAATGGAAGAAGGAACGGGAAGCAGCCTGCACATCCACCTATTCAGGAAGATCCCCTGAATAAGCATGTCTCTCATTCTAATTTAGAGCTACTTTTACTAACTTAGCTTATTTAGTAGTTGCTTATAATGATCAGTAGGTTGTTGTCCTATCTAGGTTAATGATTTATGATTAGCAGAGTAAGGAGAAGAAGCATAGGGAGAAATAGAAAAAGAATAAGTGGGTTAGAATAGGTAGTTTTAAGTCAAGGTCAGAGAGTGGTAACCATTCCCAATCCGACCAAAAATTCTCAATCCTAACGCCTTTCTTAGCTAGCGCACCAATGCCAAAGTTTGGTAATGATAGTCGAGATAGAGCGCTATGCTCTAGGCCCTACAGTAATGTGAACAGTGGTCATACTAATTTGCTCTATAGAACGTGTGATCGCATTCATCAGGGTGTGTGTAAGGCTAGTAGTGGTATATGTTTTAGATATGGAAATCCAGGCAACGAGATGAGGGAGTACCCTGTAAGTATATGAAAGGGTAGAAATGGTCACCAGCAGGGTCAAACTAACTCTTCAGCAACACTAGTAGGTCATCCTATTCAACAAGGCACCACTTGCAGTTCCATCAGTGATGAATGCCAGAATAGATTGTATGCATTGCAGTCCCAGCATGATCAGTAAAGTTCCCCTGATATTGTTATGGGTGCGTTACAGGTCTTTCGACTTCATGTTTATGTTTTATTTGATCCCAGAGCTTTACTTTCTTTTTTGACTCCATGTATAGCTGTCAATTTCAGTGTTTGTCCAGAAATATTAGCAAAACCTTTCTAAGTAACTACCCCAGTGGGTAAATCTATTACAACCAAATGGGTATACAGAAATTATCCAGTTATAGTATCCAAAAAATCCCTTCAGTAGATCTTGTGGAGTTAGAAATGACTGATTTTGATGTCATTCTTAGCATGGATTCTCTCCACTCATATTATGCCTCTGTTGACTATAGAAATAGAGTCATTCATTTTTAGTTGCCCATTGAACCAGTTATTGAATGGAGGGGTAGTATCTCAGTGATTAGGTATCAAATTATTTCATATCTTAGAGAAAGAAAGATGATATCTAAGGGATGTGATGTGCTTTCAGATCCCTTTTAAGAATTCTTTGACAGCATATGATCTAGAGTTAGAAGTATAAATTTAGAAGTTTAGAATCAGTGAGGTGGGGATGACGTTTTTTGGTAGTTAGAAGATAATATATCCATGGGTCTATTTGTATGAAAGGTGAATTAGTAGGCCTGAAACAATGTATGCAACAAATTAAGTTAAGTATGATGGTGTGGGTGTGCTTATATCATACCCTCGAGTTGCTAAGGTTTAATGAGGCTATTAATGTAGTAATTAATGTTCTTACCAAATAAGTTATGGGTTATAGGATGATGATTTTGGATGTTCAGGTCCAATGGAAATTCTCATAGTTTAGGGAAAAATATATATTTGGAGGTGGGATATTAGTAGGTTATAGAGGAAGTCAATATGGTTCATTAAAAGTTTGAGAATTTCCATGTTATGTGTTAGAATCTAATAAATTTGAATTGTGTATGGTTGATCTAATAGTAAGGAGAATTGAAAATCTTAGATGGTGTGACCTTATGGTATGGTGATACTCATAAAGATTCTAAGTTAGTCAGTGTTTAAGTTATTAAGTGATGACTATTGGAGCTATAGAAAGTTATGCTGAATCTCAGAAGGGGGTATTAGTAGTGGGTTTTACACTTTTAGATGTAGTCTTTCAGGTTGAATATAGCAGTTCAGTTTAGAGTTTATTAAAGGGGTCCACAAACTTAGAATGGTGGCTTAAAGCTAAGAGAGAGATGATAGAACAAGTAACCAAGTCGGGCTCTCAGATTCTAATAATGATGCTAGTGTGTTGTAAAACAACAGTAAGGGAGGATGATTCCCAACCCATCCTTATCTCAGTGCAAAGTTTCATTTTTCAGTCATCACGATATCTACTCATGCCTTACACGTCAGCTCCATTATTATAACTCATATTAAAGCACTTTCAATAGAATCATGTATGCTTCCAGTTCCTAGTATAAGGAGTTCTAGTTTGCTCAGTAGTACGAATCATGTTGCAAGAATTTATGAACTCCCAACTCAGGTTATGCATCTCATGACTTAGGTACCCATGCTTTTAGTACGCTCACTTCCCAGAACTCATGGTAAGTTATAATAATCAGTGAAATTTAGATTATGTCATGTATGTCCTCAATTTAGATCTGTTTTGAATTCATGCTTTTAATACTCTATTCCTCAGGCCTCAGTTAAGTGTCAAAGTTATGCGTAGTATTATTTCATGTTTCATGTCCTCATGTTCTAACCTTTCAGTGACCTCTCTACAATGTTAAGATAGTAGTGATGAAAAATTAATGACCAATTGTATATTAGGAGAGAGTAAATATTTCTTGTTGAGGAAAAATTATTGCATGCTTGTTTTATATATAAGTCTATAACGGTGAAAGAAGATTGAGGTTAAACTTTTTTTTTGTATGTCATGATTAGTTGAGAATTCTAGGTGTGTTTTCTTGGGGATAGTTCATGAAAGTTGTTATTGATAGAAGTTTAGAGAATATGAGAAAGATGTTTTTATGGGTGTTTTCCTAGAAGTTTGTATGTGGTTATAGTGATAGTCTTGAATGTCATATTGGTATGGAATTGGATGGGTGCATTGTGCGCTAGTAAATTCCTAGTAAGAGGATGAATTTAGTTGTTAAGGTGGTAAGAAGAATGATTCTTAAGATAAGAAGTTGTTAAAATATATGGGGTATTGAATTCATGGTTCAGACTAGCATTGTGGTGTTATGTGCAATACCTTATAATTACGAGTTAGGCTGAATATAATGAGAGTAGGTAGTTAAACTTAGACCTTGGCTAGAGTAGTTATATGTACCCATGCGAGTATTTAAGGAGCGAGGATAAGCTTGAATTGGCCAGTTGCATTGTATAACACCTAGTAATCCTATCCTAGTTTATGTTTCATTGGCCTATCTTCCATGTTATAGAGTTATAGCCATATTAAGAGTCCATACTCATATATCTTATTAAGATCATGCCCAAGTTATTTGCTCCCTTCTGTTATTAGAACTTCTTAGAAAGAGTGTTGAAGAAATACTCCAATTGAGTATAAGATTTCAGTATAATTTAGTTTGTATAGCCAGCAATTCAGTTTAGCAGTCAGACAGAAAGTTCTTATGGTTTTCCATCTTTCGATCTAGTCTTAGAATCTGAAGTTTCATTAGTATGGCCGTTCCAAGAGATAATTTGTTTGCATCTATATAAATTGAAAGTTCAGATCAGTTCATGCATCATGCATCATGCATCAGTTACAGATTCCAGATATTCTATCATGATTCAATTTGTAAGTGTCCCGTGTATCATCTTAGTCTTTCCTTAGTATTTCGGCCAAGTCAATATCATTCGAGCGACGAATAATCCCAAGGGGAGATGTTGTAATACCCTGAGTTTTGATGTCATAATGTGATGCCCCAAATCTCGTACCCAGGATGCTACATAGTGCCCACGACCCCAAAGGAGGATAAGCTAACCCATGACTGATATCTGTAAATTGAGCACTGAATAATAGTAATAATATCATAAATGTGGAAATATGAACTGAAAGGCCATAAGGTTCAATACTAGTACATAACTAAAAAATATGGTATAATAATACCAAAACAACTGAGATAATTGTATAAACATACTGTAGTTAGAAAGCCTCTAAATTGTCTGAATAAGGAGTTGATGGGACATGTGCCTAACTAACTCCAACAACTGAAATAAACTAAAACCTTAAATAGTAATGTGATCATCATGTTGTTGAAGGATGAAGACTCACTGCTAACTCTGATCGTTGAACTGGGATGCTACTTGTTCTCTAGAGATCATGCTTCTAAACCTATGGTATAAGACACCATAGTGCAAATGTGTCAGTATTTTGAATGTACTGGTATGGAAGTGAGGCAGGCTGAATACAATAGGTTCATATGCATAAACAATACTAACTGACAGACTAACATGAATGTGAGAATACATGCATGCATACATAATTGTAACTGAGATCATGATAGAACTGAATACTGAGTTTTGATTACTGAGTATATTAACATTGACATCTGAGTCACTGATGAGTGAGAAACTGATACTGTATTACTAAATAGTAAGGGACAGATACTACGTTACTGATACATTGATAACTGTGTTTGATAGTTCTAATTATGAATAACTGCTCTGGTTGATTGTATATGACAGTACTGAAGCTGAATGCTAATAACATATGTTCTGATAACTGATATAAGTAATAACATGAGTGACTGTATCTGACAGTCCTAAACTTGATGGAACTAGCTGAGTTTCGTACTGTATCTAAGTAACTGAATTTGAGATCAGTCCTACCTAGCGGGTGATCTCTACATCTGTTGATACTAATAATGATTGACTATAGTTGAGATCAGTCTTGTTTGGTGGGTTACCCCAGGGTCTATTTATAATGATAAGGATTGACTGTATCTGATAGTCCTAAATCTCTACTACTGAGCTGAATTGACTTTATCTAACAGTCCTGATTCTGTAACTGAAATTGTGGGATGTATTCATCTAACCGATATGCCTCATACTAAGCTAACTAGGGTCCAACCTGTAACCCCAGTTGGAAGGGTGTCAGTACCGCACCACTTGTAAATACAACTATTGTGGACTCAGTCCTAATATTGTGGGTGACCCCTGGGATCAATCCTATACATTTAAATATGCTAACTGGTGATCCCTGAGAATGTCATTCCTATCTAACGGGTGACATCTCATTCCTACGCTGGATACGTAGTTCTAGAACTTAGGTATTTCTTCTAGATATCTCAGTTCTATCTAGAGAGTGAGTCCATCAATGAGAAACTAAATTGAGTTCTTCTAGAAACCCTAGCTTGTTCTTCAGAGAAACTAGTATATTTTAGGTGAAGAATGACTAGATCATGTGTTATTGGGTACATATAGGGGTGGGAAATTGACTCTTTTAACCCTAGTCGTGTCTTTAATTTTTGAGAAATTTTCTTGATTTTCATCCTTGGTGCGATGCGGCGCTATCAAGTCATGTCAGTGGAATTTGATAATTGGGAAACTGAGGGATGGTGCGATGCGGAGCCATCACATTACCCCTTCCTTCCTAACCTGTAACTTTGGCGTGACACGGGAGAAATCGCACTGAGACACTAGAAAAGGACAATTTCCATTTTATCTTATGTTGCTGCGTGCCACTAACCAATATGGCGTTGAAGGCTCATGTGATACACTGTCTCACTAAAAAGGCTTTAACTCTTCACTCGGGTGTCGGATTTGGGCGAATTTGATATCGATGGAAAGCTTATTTGATTCCCCACATGATAAAAAGTGAAAATCTTAAAAATACCATGTGTACAAAAGTGGATTCATCTTTCAAATAAAGATTTTAACATTCTTGGGAAACTTTTCTAGCTAGGAAAAGTACAGGGTATTACAATATCTCCCCCTTGAGAACATTCATCCTCAAATGACACTGAGTGAGAGGGAAAAATATACAAACTAACGTACATACTGAACATGACTGGCGGGAACATAATTTCATGACTGACATGATTGATGGCTGAATATAACATACTGAACATATATTTCTGATGCATCACTAATAAGCTGAATTCATGCCTATTTGATGCATGACTGATAATTGACTTATGAGTACATGACTGAATATTCTAATAAACTGAATTTCTCGTAGTGAGAATGCATGTATAATGCATAATTACATGCCTGAACTGATATATGAATGCATGGCTGAATATGTAAGCGTACTTAGTACCAAATTTATGATGAGCACTGAACATGAAACTAAGTAAGACTAAGGAGAACTGTTATCTTAACCGAGAATACTAATAAATCTTAGATTGTCTTACTAAACATGCATGAGTGGAAATACGAGAACCTAATTGAGTCTGGTCTGATAGGTGACATACGAACTAAATATCATGAACTGAACTGAACCTCTGAATACTTGGCCCAAAGCTGAGGTTGGGACTTTGAGGGTTAACTTATGAATACCCTCTACTCTAAACTGAATTCTTTATTTAAGGCATAAGAACGTTTGGGAATAATGGGGTATCTCCCCCTTGGGACACTATGTCCCTCTAAAAATTCTCACCTTATTGAGAATCTGGGGTGATGCACAGGGCATCCACGGACTGATTCATGACTGAATAACTCATGCTGAAAATCTTAAGCCAAAATGAGAACAAGAGGTCTAGCAATGTATATCATGAGTACAAAGGACCTATAACGTACCTGAATCTATGATGGGTGAATTTTCTTAATCATGGCGAGTCTGAAGAGCATAAAACCTATTTTAACGCTAACCACTAGTGGTACTAGAAGTGACGCCCTACTGGTGCAAATCTTTTCCCTTTTGATCCCTTACTCTATATTCCCATAGCTTGTGGACTGGCTTACCACATCCATAACATACCTTATTGCCCGCACTACATACACCTAGGTGATTCTTACCACACTCTTCACAAAGTGGATAGGTAAGACTCCTATTCTCACTACCCTGGGCCTCGAAGCCTGGCAACCCATCACCACTATAATTCCTAGACATGGGTACTAGTGCACTAGCTGAAGATGGAGCTGGGTCTAAAAATTTATGACTATACTAAGAACAGCTACCACCCCCCAACTTAGGCTGAGCAAAACTGAGACTACCTGTCCTTGCCCTCTTATTCTGCTTTTTCTTCACCTTAATATTTTTCTTTTATATCTACTGACCATGGGTTGTAAGTATAGCTAAAGTCATATAACTATTCATCATGGTATATCTTCACTCATTAACCACACTATCATTCACTCCTGACACAAACTTACTCATCTTAGCCTTACTGTCTGCAACCACATAAAAGGCATATCTGGCTAATTGAGTAAACTTATGAGAATATTCTTTCACTATCATATTACCCTGTCTGAGTTTGATAAACTATAGAACCTTGGGTTCTCTAAGCTCTAGGGGAAAGAATCTATCAAGGAACGCGGAAGCAAACTCTTCCCACTCAACTGACCCTGCATCGTCTACCCTCTCTGACTTCCACTTTTTGAAACAAGTGCAAGCAACATCCTGTAACTAGTATGCAGCTAGCTCATCACTCTCAATAGTAGTCACCCCCATGATATCAGTCACCTTCTGAACCTGATGTAAGAATTCCTGAGGGTTCTCATCTGACTTAGACCCAAGAAAGAATGGAGGGTTCATTCAGGTGAAGTCCTAAATCCTAGCTGCAGTTAAATTAGCCACTGGGTTAGCATAAATGATAGCTAGTCGTTCATTATGAGTAGCAACTTGCTGAGCAAGAGTAGTGAATACGACCCTGAACTCCGCATGAGAAACATGTTTTCCCAAAGGTTCTTTGGGCTGAGGGGCTGATTAATTCTCGTTTCTTTTTTTAGGAGGCATGTTCTATAGAATAAAGGGAGAAAGGGATTAGAATGAGAGTTTAACTTTGATCCTATGCTCACTGGCACGACATGAATACTGAAAGAAAGGAAACTATTCCTAAAACACCTCATAGCCTTCTGTACAAAAGTGTGTTGCACAACACACGTATGTACAAGACTCTACTTGATGCTGCTTTTCAAACTTCCTAGGACACTGTTGAACCTGGCTCTGATACCAAGTTTGTGAAACCCCAAATCTAGTACCTGAAATGCTACACAGTACCCATGACCCCGAAAGACCACAAGCTAATCCATGACTGATATATGTAAACTGAGCACTAAATAATAGTAATAATATCGTAAATATGGAAACATGAACTAAAAGGCCATAAGTTTTAATACTAGTACATAACTAAAAAATATGGTATAATAATACCAAAACAACTAAGGTAATTATTTGAACATACTGTAGTTTGAAAGCCTCTAAATTGTTTGAATAGGGAGTTGATGGGACTTATTCCTAGCTAACTCTGACTACTGAAATAAACTAAAAACTAAAATAGTAATATGATTATCATGTCCTCGAAGGATGAGGACTCACTGCTAACTCTGATCGCTGAACTGGGATGCTACTGGTTCTCTGGAGCTTGTGCTTGTAAACCTATGGTATAAGACACCATAGTGAAAATGCTTTAGTACTTTGAATATACTGGTATACAAGTGAGGTAGGCTGAATACAATAGGTTCATATGCATGAACAATACTAACACGAATGTGAGAATACATGCATGCATACATAACTATAACTGAGATCATGATAGGACTGAATACTGAGTTTTGACTACTGAGTCTACTGACATTGACATCTAAGTCACTGTTTAGTGAAAAAATGATATTGTATTACTTAATAATAAGGGACTAATATTATATTACTGATACTTGGATAATTGTGTCTGACAGTTCTGATTTTGAAGAACTGGTCTGGTTGATTGTATTTGATAGTCCTAAAGCTGAATCTTAATAACATATGTTCTGATAACTGATATAACTAATAATATGAGTAACTGTATCTAACAGTATTGAACCTGATGGAAATAGCTAAGTTCCATATTGTATCTGAGTAACTGAATTTGAGATCAGTCTTATCTAGTGCGTGATCTCTATATCTGATGATACTGATACTGATTGACCATAGTTGAGATCAGTCCTGTATGGTGGGTGATCCCGAGGTCTATTTATAATGATAAGTATTGACTTTATCTGACAGTTCAAAATCTATACTACTAAGCTGATTTAACTATATCTGATAGTCCTGATTCTGCAACTGAAACTGTGGGATGTATTCATCTAACCGACATGCCCCATACTAAGCTAACTAGAGTATAGCTTGTAACCCCTATTAGAAGGATGTTAGTACCACACCACTAGGAAAGACAACTGTTGTACAGTCACTCCTAATCTAGCGAGTGACCTTTGGGATCAATCTTGTACATTTACATGTGCTAACGGGTGATCCCTGAGTATTTTAGTCCTATCTAATGGGTGAAATCTCATTCCTACGTTGTCTACATAGTTCTGGAACTTAGGGATTACTTCTAGAGATCTCATTCCTATTTACCTGGTGAATCCTCATCCCTAGGCTCGATCGGTGCTGAATCCTACTCCCATTGAAAGAAACTAAACTGATTAACTAAACTGAGTTGATTCTAATGGTATTGTTTAGTAGAGCTAAACTGAATTTACTGAGATTCATTTACTGATGGAATATACTGAGTTCTAAGGACTAACTTAGAGTACTGAAGTTTCCGATATTGACTGGGAATACTGAGGTTGCTGAGATTACTGAGATCACTGAGATTACTCAGTTTTCTGATGTTTCTGGGTTTTCTTGAGTCACATAGCTGACTGAGTTTTATGTATCATAGCTTGACTGAGAGTATCTTGAAAACATGACATGGCTCTAGGCACACAACTAAAATGTCAGGTATAAGTACCCCCAGGACTCGATGGAAAGAAACTAACATAGAATGACTTACATGAACACATACTAACAACACAATTCATAATTCATAATGTTGAAACACTCCATCAAACATGTGGTATGCATAAACTTGTACAAATATGGGGATTTCATAATATCATGCTAGTTGGGCACTTTTCCTTCGTATAGGCATTTAATAAAATAGATGGTAGGCATAAGATATGTAGACAACATTATACAACAATTAAACATCAATGATTCAACATCTAATTTCATCATCCTAGGTTTTAACCATAGGTTCACATAAATATACATCTATACAAATGAATTCCACCTAACATTGTCCACCTAACAAGGATTTTAATTCAATTGATTATTCTCAGCATAAACAAAACAAACCCAACATGAAATTCTTACAGATATCCATAAACTTGAACTTAGAAAAGAGATTCTTGGGCTTCATGGATGAAAGGAGCCCATGAATAAACACTATCCATACCTAGGATGTGATTTCTTGAGGATTGACGGTGAAACCTTCTTAAATTTGAATCCCGAATAGAAACCCTAGCTTGTTCTTGAGAGAAACTTGAGAGAAACTAGAATATTTTGGGTGAAGAATGACTAAATCATGTGTTATTGGATACATATAGGGGTGGGAAATTAACCCTTTTAACCCTGGACGCATCTTTAATTTTTGAGAAAATTTCTCGATTTTTATCCTTGGCACGATGCGCCGCTATCGAGTCGCGTCATTAGAATTTGACAATTGGGAAACTGAGGAATGGCGTGATATGGAGCCATCACATTTCCCATTCCTTCCTAACCTAGAACTTTGGCATGACACAGGGGAAATTGCACTGAGATACAAGAAAAGTACAATTGCCATTTTATCTTGTGGCGCTGCGTGCCACTGACCAATATAGCGTTGAAGGCTCATATGATACACTATCTCACTAAAAAGGCTCTAACTCTTCACTTGGGTGTCGGATTTGGGTGAATCTAATATAGATGGAAAGCTTATTCGATTCATCACATGATAAAAAGTGAAAATCTATAAAATACCATGTGTACAAATGTGGATTCATCTTTCAAAGAAAGTTTCTAACATTCTTGGGAAACTTTTCAAGCTAGGAAAAGTATGGGGAATTGAACATAAACCTCTCAATTTTTCTTTATGAAACCAGATCCATCCTAAGGTAATTGTTACTCATAAGTTGACTCTCTTATTTTTAACTTAGCCTTATAACAATCTTTATGTCATTCGTTGTATTCACGAAATTAGTTCAATTATGTGTTAAGTTTCAGACTCAAACATGTAATCATGTTGACATTTATGTATGTTTAGTATGTGATCTTAGTTTCCTTAGTTCAGTACTCTTAGTCTAACTAGTCTAATTCAAGGACAAATGTTCCCAAGGGGGAGAGTTACAACATCCCATACATTTCTAAGCTAAAAATCAGACCTTCATTCCTATGTATGTAAACTCTAGTCTCGTGATTCATACTTGAATCCATGAATAATGATCATTAACCTAAAGTCATGAGATATATGAGGTGGGAAAGATATTCATAAGATTCACTTAGAGAGCAGTGAGCTAAGAGCCTTTGATTCGGTCAATTATTGGTATCAATTCCAAAAGGGTCATATTTGAAAAACTATAACTTTATATATGTGAGGTTGGAAGATTAAGTCCCACCAAATTTTAAATAATTGAATTATCTTTCCAACGATTCCAATTTTTCCTTAATCTGATACATCAACAAAAGGTTATGGCCATGAAAAGGGTTGTGCATTGCCTAACAATCATCTAAGGCCACTAGAATGGGTGTGCAATTGGCCATGCGTCACCCAACCTAGGGCTAGGCTTTTCACCGTGCATTGCCCACCTTGGCTTGGGTGATTTGCTGGGCGTCTCCTAGGTCATTTCCCAGTTCCAAAACATGCTTTGTTTTTACTTAAATCAAGGGTGTTGAAGTTATTTTATACCCCTAAACTATCCCTAATCACTTCAAAATGATTTGATGAAGAATTAAACACATTAACACCTTTATCTTAACCCTAAGAAATTAGTAAACAAGTCAAAAACCCTCCTTTATTCCCAAGAACAAAATTCAAGATCTTTTCACAAAAAAATCAAGAAATTTAAGTTTCCAATCCAAGAATCCTTGCAGAAATCAATCGTTAAGGTATGTGTGATGTTCATCCGTGGGCCCTTTTCACCCATGGAGTCCAATAATCCCTTTTTATATTTTAAATTATGAATTTTACATGATTAAGTTAAATTATGCCCAGTAACATCTTGATAATTTGATTTCAAGTTATGATTACTGATCTGAGGTGGTTTTATACACTTTGGTATCATTATTCTAGCTTATTTCGCCTTGTTTTGAGAGAAATTTGACTTATTTATGTGTTATTATGATATAAATAAGCATGTAAGTGTCCAAGTGCATGATTGCAAGGTTCCACGTGTTTTCCAAATAAGTTTGTACTTAATTAAGTCATTTAGAGTTCAACCTAGAAAACTAGTTTTACTAGCTTGAGCTAGGTGTGTGTCGTTGGTTTTGGTGGATTCTAATGTGTTTAATTTATTCCAAATGGGTTAAATTTATAATTACATGTGGAATAACTTATTTGAAATGTGAAAAGCTCAACTCGATTAAGTTAAGATTCGGAACATAAAGTTGAAGACCGTGCGAATTTGCCTTAACTCTTGTTTTCATTTATCGTTGAGTTTATTGTGTTGTTTTAATCTCTAATTTGTGGTGTGTGATATTTTAGGAGGCTTTGTGATCTTACTATGGTGAAATATTAATGATAAAAAAGGCTTGAACTTCATTGAAAATACACTACAAAAAACATGGAAAAAAGGAGGGACGTTCAATACTTTACTAAAATTTTGGAGGCAACATCCAGTGAGCCCTCGTGATTTGCTCACGCCAAGACCTCCATTTATTATTTTCAAAAATAGTGTCATGAGGGGTGGTTTATACACGGTCAATTTTAATTCTGCCGACACAGTTTGGGACTTGTATTATTTTAATTAAAATTAGGGCACGTATTTCAAGGATATGGGAGGGAATATTTTGTATCACTTGCCATTATTAATCCCACATGGATTAGGTTCAAATCCATTATAAATATATATTAACCTAGACTATATTGGACACCTAAGACGTGAATTAGAATTAATTTGGAGACAACTGCTACGTCTTTTGGTTCCATTATTTTTATTTAGCTTTTAATTTTTGATATCATGTATTCAATTAATTGGATCATGATTATGAATATTATCGACTAAAAAACCTCTTTCTGGGGTTAAAGCCAAGAACATGAGTACCATTATTTTGGATTAATTTTGATTAATTTTGCTTATCATATTTGGTTGTATGTTTATTCTTAGTTTAATTATTTTATGGATTGATCACCTATAAAATACATATATTGTTGACATTTTGATCTCGGAAGAGGAAATAGGGCGATAGAAAATGGGAATACACTGTGTGGGAATACACTGGATTTGTTGTTGTTGTTGTTGTTGTTCTATAAAATAAAGAATTAAACTTAACGTCTAGGATAGGGATGTACTTAGATGCCTTACTTGATTCAAATGTAGGATGATAGCTTTAATTAACTTAATTGGATTATTACATCCCCGCTCAATGATATAGTTATAATGTCCATATTAGGTAAAAGATTAGAGATTGGGAAACCTTAATCATGCAATTGAACCTACGAATCAACAACCAAGATAAGCAAGTTGGATTTAATTCATTGATTGGTCCAAGTACATTTATTTACTCATTGTTAATGTAATTTTAATTTCAAATTTTGAAACTTTCTTTTTGGTTACTCTTGTGCTAATTAATCTAAACTGTGAACTAGAATTAAATCATTGTTAAATCAAGTCTCTATGGGATTGATACTTGTCTTTAATTAGTACATTTTACTACTTGATAAGTCCATGTACACTTACATGTGAGCTTGGGCACTGTCAATTTTTTGGCGCTATTGTCGAGGACTTCTTATTTGGCAATTGATTATTTTAGTTTTACTTTAAAATTTATTTGGTGTTTTTATGCTTGGTCTTGGTTTTATTATTGCAGGAAATAGGTTTTTGGGTTAATAAGCTGGCAAGAGCTCGGGACATTGTTGAACCAAGCTCCGAACCTGAGAAACTTTACCATCAATGAAGGGGAGAAGCAATCCTTCTCCCCCAAATTCCACAAATAGAAGAAGACCAAGTAGGTCCTGTTATAATGGCTTCAGAACAACAAGCATGCAGGACAGTTAAGGAAGTGGCAGTCCCACTTCCGATGAACTTGACTTCCCCTAATTCAAAGACTAGCCACTGGGGGTATTTTTGAGTTAAATCACAATATGGTGCAGCTTCTAATTAGCAGTGGAAAATTTTTAGGGCTTTAATACAAGGATCCACAATTTGACGTACAGATTTTCCTTGAGCTTACTGACACATTCATTCCGGCTAGGATGAGTATAGATTATGTGAGGCTGACACTGTTTCCCTATTCAATTTTCGGGGTAGAAAAAAGATGGTTGAATATCGAGCCGGCCAATTTGATCACATCATGGGATGACTTAGCCAAAAAGTTCCTCATTAGATTCTTTCCATCAGGCAAGACCATGAGACTTCGCAGTGAGATAGTGAGCTTTAAATAAAAGTCTGACAAAACTCTATATCATGCTTGGGAAAGCTTCAAGGCCCTTCTTCGGGATTATCCACACCATCAACAGTTCAATGAGGTACTTGCTCAAACTTTTGTAGAAGCTCTTGATCACGATATGAAGATTTTTTTAGATTTAGCCATAGGTGGTCAAGTGCTGGAGTTGAAATATGATGAGCTATACACATTGTTGAACCACATAGCATAAGGAAATCTAGAGTGGCATTCAAATTCTAGAAGTGCCACAAAAATATTTACGGGTGTATTAGAGGTGGATTAATTTGTAGTCTTATTAGCTAAGGTTACAACATTGCAAAATATGACAAACACTCAGTTCAGTAGCCTAAAATTGGGAGCTCCACACAACCTGCAGCCACAGTCAATGCCATCCAACAAGCTACAGGCTGGTGTGAAGTATGTGGTAATAGTGGTCACTTAGCGGCTATGTGTGCTTCAAATTTGAAATCAATTATGTGTGTAGGAAATGCTCAAAGGACAAATTATGGTAATGCCTACATCATGAAATAGCAGAATCAGCCATGGAACGCCTAGCAATAAAAAGTTCAGAAACCACAAGCACAGGGGAATCAGTCAAATAGCAATATGGAAGAGATGTTGAAGCAGCTTATAGCTAGTCAGACACAGTTGACTGCAAACATAAAAAGCCAGCAAGCGGCTACAAGAAGTTTATAGTTTCAGTTGTGGCAATTATCATAAGAAATGAATACTAGGCCTCAAGGTGGTCTGCCAACAGATATAGAAAATCCAAAACAGGTTATGGAAATCCCCTTAATGAGTGGTAAAGAGATTCAAGGAGAACCTCCAAAGGCAACTAATGAGGTAGATACTGATGTGGTGACTGAACAGCGAAATTAAGAAGTTTCTGAAAAATCAAGAAAGTCTGAGTACTAGAAAGAAAAGTTTTTAAACCAAAAGTGAAGAAGACACTTCCATTATCCTTCCCTCAAAGGCAAATTAAAGCGAAGGAGGACGCCATGTTCAAAAAGTTCTTTGATATATTTAGAGAGCTTCACATTAATTTAACTTTGTTAGATATTTTGCAGGTGTTCCTAAGTATGCAAAGTACTTGAAGGATATGGTTGCAAATAAGGAGAAAATTCAGGATGTGGAGACAATAATACTCATTGAAGAGTGTAGCACGGTGAATCCCTAAGAAATTGAGAGATCCAAGGAAATTTACTCTCCCAATCCAAATTGGGAGTAAAGTTGTCCATGCATTGAGTGACTCAGAGGCGAGCATAAATATGATGCCCCTATCTTTGTTTGACACATTGGGCTTGGGAAAGCCTCAATCGACCAAGGTGGTTTTGCAGCTGGCAGACAGATCCATGACATATCCAAAAGGAATAATTGAGGATGTCCTCAGAAAGGTTATTAAATTTGTTATTCTTGCTGGCTTTATTATTCTTGATTTTGAGGCAGGCGAACAGGTACCAATCACCTTGGGGCATCCATTCTTAGCAACTGGAGGAGCATTAATTGATGTTAGAGAAGGCACTCTCAGAATTAGGGTAGAGGATAAAGATATGGTATTTGATGTTTACAAAGAACCCACACTAACATCCCAATATAAAATATTTATGTATGATCAATGTGATTGAAGTGGATGAGTGTGAGATGGCTACTCCACCAAAGACCTCTTTGGACTACCTAATTGAGCGGCCTAAGCTTCTACTGTCTAAGCCTAACTTGATGCTAATTGATGAGCCTAAAAAGGCTAAAGTTCAGAAATCTGCTACACATAATAATTCACACCCAAGAGGGATGAAAAGAATCAGGAGATGAAGACCAAGCATGAGAAAGAAAAGAAAATATAACGACTAAGTCGTTCATTGCGTCGTGCTGCGACATTAAATTAGCCGCTTCTTGGGATGCAACCCAATATAAGGTATGTTTTATTTTTAGTTTTTAGTTTTTTACTTCTCGTAGTTTTTATTTTTGATTGAGTCCCAAGTTGATGGGAAGTCTGAATACAGAAAACCTGAGCTGAAAGCGTAGCGAAGACTGAGTGTGGGGTTCCCAAACCTTCTTGACATTTAAAGATGCTACTAGCTAGGCCTAGAGGTCTCAGGGAGAATTTCTATCTCTTACTTTAAAAGTTCACTTTGGGGACAAAGTAGATTTTTAAGTATGTCGTGGGGAAATTCCTAAATTTTGGCTCAGTTTAAAAAATTTTAGGTTGGGAATAAGTGAGATATTTTTGTTGGTACTATTTTTAGTACATGGTGCAAGTTATTTGTCTGATAAAAGCATGTTCAAATAGTGAATTGCTACTTTTAAGACACCTAGGCTCAATTTTTTGACTCTTGTACTTTTTTCCTTAAATTTGAATTCATGTTATTATTTGATTGGGAGTCTATGATGATCCTACTGAGTTGAGCATGCGCCATGTGCGTGTGAGATTTTTGAATATTCCTTGTTGCATGTGATTTCTAGAACTTTCTCGGTGTGTGTAAAGAGAAATAAAGAGTGTGGGTTTTGGAGATGATTTAGGCATTTCTTTGATAGCCTTGTTTTATACCTTCTTTTTTACCTACCCATGTGTCTAATCCTAGTTTAACCCTCATTAAGCCTTTAGAATTTTCTTTGGTAGCCTCATATGTATCCTAATCCCCTTCTTTGATAGACCATAATTCGATCCAAAAATCTCCTAAGTACTTTAATAAAAATTTGATTTAGTAAGGAGTTTGAGAAATTGAGGAAGAAAAAGGTAAAATTGATGCCCAAGGTAAGAGTTATTGGTGTTTATAATTGATGTATGGTGGTTGAGGGTGATATAAATGGTGTTATAAATATTCCCATGATTGTAGAAAATGAGAAAAATTGAATCTTGAAGGAATAAGCAATACACCCACCAATGTATTTGTTAAAATGCTTAAAAAAATGGGGCAAAAATAAAAGAATGGGGTAGACAAAGTGGTGAAAATTTGTTGATGGATATTGATTTTAAATATATAATGTAGTGTATTAAAGTGCTCAGAGAGGCTAGTCACTATTCTCAAATAGTTCCTACCCTTCCTTAGCCAACATTACAACCTGGAAAAGACTATTTGATCTTAAGATTCATCATTCTGATATTAGTGGAGCATTACACTAAGAGAAATTTTATGTTTCATTGTGTATAACTTATGAATTCTTTGTGAGAGTGAGCGTAATTTAATTTTTGTAACCATTACGTTATATAGTGCAGTATTGTGAGTGATTATGGGTAACTCTCTTGTTGTGAGGGGCACATGTTTGATGAATGTGGGTGATTTATATGATGTCTTTAATTGATAGATATGCATGATTTTTCCAACTTTTGGAGTCAATTCTTGAGGCTAGGATGTTTTAGAGTAATGTTCATGGGATATCAATTGTGTAAATAACGTGCTTTGTGTAGAAACTTGCATTTCATGTGGTTATTGTAGTACTAGCTTGAGTATCTTTGTTTTACTAGAAGTGTAGCATCACCTCAGATTTTTATGCTTATAGTGAAGCGTTGTTCAAGGACGAACAAGAGGTTAAGTGTGGGGTGATGATCTGAGGTGGTTTTATACACTTTGGTATCATTATTCTAGCTTATTTCACCTTGTTTTGAGAGAAATTCGTGTGCTTTATGTGTTAATGTGATATAAATAAGAATGTAAGTGTCCAAGTGCATGATTGCAAGGTTCCACATATTTTCCAAACAAGTTTGTACTTAATTGAGTCATTTAGAGATCAATTCGAAAAATTAGTTTTACTAGCTTGAGCTAGGTGTGTGTCTAGTTGGTTCCGGTTGATTCTAATGTGTTTAATTTATACCAAATGGGTTAAATGTATAATTATATGTGGAATAACTTGATTGTAATGTGCAAAGCTCAATTCGATTAAGTTAAGAGTTGGAACATAAAGTAGAAGATCGTGCGAATTTGTCTTATCTTAGCTCTTGTTTTGATTTATTGTTGAAGTTATTGTGTTGTTTTAATCTCTATTTTATGGTGTGTGATATTGTAGGAGGCTTTGTGAGCTTAATATGGTGATATATTGATGATAAAAAGGCTTGAAATTCATTAGAAATACACTACAAAAGGCATGGGAATAAGGAGGGACGTTCAACACTTAACAAAAATTTTAGATGCAACTTCCAGTGAGCTCTCATGATTTTCTCATTTCGCGACCTCCATTTCTTATTTTTAGAACTTGCGTCGCGATGGATTGTTTATACGCGGTCAATTTTAATTTTGCCGACACAGTTTGGGACTTGTCCTATTTTAATTCAAATTAGGGCATGTATTTCAAGGATGTAGGAGGGAATATTTGGGGAATATTTGGTACCACTTGCCATTATTAATCCCACATAGATTAGGTTCAACTCCATTATAAATATATATTAACCTGGATAGGCTTGGACACCTGGGACGTGAATCAGAATTAATTTAGAGACATCTGCTACTTCTTTTGGTTTCATTATTTTCATTTAGCTTTTAATTTTTCATATCATGTATTCAATTAATTGGATTGTGATTATGAATATTATCGTCTAGAAACTCTCTTTCTGGGGTTAAAGCCAAGAACTTGAATATTATTATTTTAGATTAATTTCAATTAGTTTTGCTTATCATATTTGGTTGTATGTTTATTCTTGATTTAATTATTTTATGGATTGATCACCCATAAAATACATATATTTTCGACCTTTTTATCTCGGGAGAGAGAATAGGGAGATAGAACATGAGAATAAACAAAGTTTATATTTTTATTCCTTTATAAAATAAAGAATTAAACTTGCGTCTAGGTCAGGGATGTACTTACATGTCTTACTTGATTCAAATGTAGGATCATAGCTTTAATTAACTTAATTGAATTATTACGTCCCCGCTCAACAATATAGTTTTAATGTCCATATTAGGTAAAAGAGTAGAGGTCGTGAAACCATCATCATGCAATTAACCCTACGAATCAAAAACCAAGATAAGCAAGTTAACGAATAAGATTCAATAACATAGTATGATTGTTCAAAGTGCTTTAACCCTAGGCTTTAATTCATTAATTGTTCCAAGTACTTTTATTTATGCATTGTTACTTTAATTTTAATTTCATATTTCCAAACTTTCTTTTTGGTTACTCTTGCGCTAAATTAATCTAAACTGTCAACTAGAATTAAATATTGTTAAAACAAATATTTGTGGGATCGATACTTGGCTTTAAATAGGCCACTTTACTACTTGAGAAGACTACGTACACTTGCATGTGTGCTCAGGAACTGTCAATTACACATGTTCTTGATAGAATGAGCCATTGCATGTTTTGAATATTGAACTTTTGTCATTTAAAACTTACTTCATGGTTTTAGTATTGTAACTATGTTATTATCATGCAATTTACCCATCTCATGCTTAAGTTCATGACTCTCATGTGTTTGATGAAATGCCTAAGTGTCGGATTTTTAACAATGATTCCCTGCTATGGTTTCAAAGCTTTTATATGTCCTTATTCTTATTTTCATTCAGTACTAGTGGGTTATGAACACCTGATACCTAGTTGTTTACATAATTTCAGTATCTTAAAAATGATTTCAGATATACCGTGAGCATTATTATACAGTCAGCTATTATGATCAGTTGTTTGTTCAGTTAAGCTTATTTAAGTCCAGTAATTAGTGTTAGTTCAGTTTGGAGTAGGATTTAATGCTGAGCAAACCTAGGGATGGGGGCTCACCCGCCAGCTAAGACTGGGTCCTTATAAGCAGTCCTTAAGTTGCAGAACTATATAGCCAGTGTAGGATTATGAGATGTCACCCGCTAGTTTAGGACTGACATTCTCTGATATGTCACCTACCAGTTTAGGACTGACATTCTATTAGGGGTCACCTACCAGTTTAGAACTGACTCCTTAGTCCTTCGAAACACTAGTTGAGTGGATCCACATAGCCATGTCAGTATCCATGGCACGGTACTGACACCCTTCCAACTAGGGTTACAGGTTGGACCCCAGTTACTTCAGATTTGGGCATGTCAGTTAGATGATACCTCCCACAGTCTCAGTATAATATTCAGTATAGTTTCACTGTAGTTTTGCTTGACCAAATGTATAGATTTTCAGTTTTATCAGTGATACATTTTTTAATCTTTCAGATTACAGAATTAATTTAGATTTCATATTTATGCTTATTGTTGCAGTCTCCGATATTACAGTTTTTATACATTCATGTATAGTTATCTCATGCTTTATAGTTAGTCTTTATCTCATATGAAAAGTACCCCATGTATATAAGCTTGGCCTCATCGTATATACCAGTATATTTAAAGTACTGCCTATATACTCTTCTTTGCACTATGGTTTCTTATATCATAAGTTTAGATGCTCAGTTCCCTGACTGCAGTTAGACATCCTAGCATTACTCACCAAAAGTAGTGGTGAGTCCTCATCTATCGAGACATAATGGTTTATTTTAGTTGTTTAATAGATCAGTACATTCAGTCAGTCATAGTTAGTTGGGGACTTGTCTCATCAACCCCTCATACAGTTTAGAGGCTTTCAGAAATTTAGATAGTCTATTAAACAGTTATTTTATTTTTTTAACAGTTTTTTATCTATTATTCAAACTTGAGAATAAATTGTATTTCTAATATTCAGACCTTATGGCTTAACTAGTTGTTTCCGCATATGTCCATTATTATTTTATTCAGTGCTCACAGTAGGTACCAGCTGATGGGTTAGCGTGTGGTTACTTGTGACTGTTAGCACCGTTGTCATGACTAGGGGGTAGCTTCGGGTCGTGACACTTAAGTACCCTTAATATCTAGAAGATAAACTAGATACCTTAGCCTAGTTTGGGGCATAGTATGCCTAATTATAGAAATTGCGGATTAAAAGTGGGATCGTTCATCCCACTTAGGCTAAGCTTGTGTTAATTCTTGTGGACTTAGTGTGGATGTTAGACATAGATAAGGCTAGTAAACCTTAGAATAAGGTTACTTCATAACTTAGTAACTTGTATTGATGTTCCCAGATTGTGGCTTTTGAGTTATGGTTTTGATACTCATTGTGGAAGTGATATTGGCATTTAAAGATGATATTCCTCCTAGATTTGTTATGTGTCCTATAAAGATGATATTTCCTCTTAGACTTGATGATTGTCCTATAGAGATGCTATTTCCTCATAGACTTGATCATTGGCCTATAAAGATGCTATTACGACTTAGACTTGATGATTGGCCTATAGAGTTGTTATTTCCATTAGTCATGATTGTTGGTCCTACAAAGACGATGTTTCTCTTGGATATGTAAATTGACCTAGAAAAGCGATATTCCTTGTAGTCAGGATGTATGACCTATAGATATAAGATATTCTATCGACAATTATATGTCTATATATTATGCCTTCTAGATGTGAGATGCCTCTTGTGTGATAGATAATTACATACTTATTGGTATTATGCCTCCTATATGTGATATGATTAGAGATATGCTATGACTTATAAATATGATTATTGATATGAGTCCCAAATATGTGTATGGGCCTAAGGCCGTGATTATAATGTTGTGATTATTTCAGATAAATTAATGGGCCAAGGGTCATTTTATAATATTGATTGAATAGTCAAGAAGTATTTATCATAATAAATAATATGAGTACAGTTTATGAATATGAATATGTATATGTTTGTATACACATCTCTCCAGTATGGGATAGAGAAAGATGTGGTATGATGCTTATTATTCAACTGATTGAATACTAGTGATGGCATGCATAGATTTGGTATGTTCATGATTATTTACCATTATAAATGATGTGATTATAGATGAAATATGATCTTATGATTGCTCTTCTGGTTATACGGTTAAGCTATGTGGTAACTACTTGTCTATTAGGGGACTATAGAACTTGATGGCTAGTAATCTAATGTATTAGTTAATGAATCTTGCTTATTTGAAACATGGTAGCTAACGATGGATAGTTAATGAATGGTATCAGTTAATAAAGGATAGTTAGGTGACAAGTAGTAATGTGTTGTCTAGTAATGATTAACGGATATTGGATGATTAGTTGACAATAATGAATGATGGATAAATGGCGGTTTTGGTCTAGTGATGAACCTTGACTAGATGATAGATGTTGTCTATTTAATAACTAGTGGTTAGGTTCTATCCCATGAGTAAGGATTATGTGAAGGATAAGGTTTAGGCTAATAACTAGAGGTTATGTGATGACTAGTGAACTAGTGATTTTACTATAATGAGTGTTGGCTAACTAATAATGAGTAGTTGGAAAGAATTTCCTCGATAGATATTCTATGGTAATATGTCTATGTATATGAGTATTTTAGTGTATCTTATTCAGTAATGGTAATTATGATGATATTGATACCCGACAAGGTTGGAGGATACTATTGTGGTGATATTGATACCCGACAAGGCCGAAGGATACTTATATGATAATGTTGATACCTAGTAAGGCTGGAGGATACTATTATGATAATATTTATACTCGACAAGACCGAAGTATACTATTGTGTGTTATTAGTACCAAAAAAGGCCGGAGGATACTATTATATTGATATTGATACCCAGCAAGGCTGGAGCATACTATTATGATAATGTTGATACCCATTAAGGCTGGAGGATACTATTATGATGTTATTGATATTTGAAAAGACCGTAAAATACTATAGCGATGATGTTGAAACCCGACAAAGCTGGAGAATATGTTGATACCCGGCAAGGCTAGAGGTTGATTATAATGATGATGGTCCTGATAAGGATAGTTATGATGATTTGTGACATTAATTGTGTACTTTGCATTTATTCTTGTATGTGCATTGCCTATCACCAGTATATACCTATGTCTATCAGTTGGTATGGGACGATTGCATAGATATGGGTGAAGAATATGCCTTTCATGGTTATATGTTTATTGAACCTTCTGAGCTTGGAGCGGTGGAGGTATGCATAGGGTTTTCTAGGTATTTGGTTATCCGAAGTAGTCGGTTATTCATATTGTTATTGGTATTGTAGTTATCATTGTTATGATTCTTATTATGGCTAGCTTATGACAGATTGGTCTTTGATTCGGTATCGGGATTTGAGGTATATCTTCAGCCTCTCCTATCTTATGATTGCACTATTATACACGGTTATTTCATTTCTATCCAAGTGGATTAGAAACCCCGAGTATGATAATATTTAAATCTCAATTCTATTATAATTAGGTTTCAAAATGAGAATACAATGATATAGGTATATATATATATATATAGCAATATAAAGCAATGATACTACCGTACATCCCTTCCTTCGTTGTTCATGTTGTATAGTTATTTATTTGCCTTGTATATTACTATATATATTTTTCTTTTGCTTTTATTCATATATTGATCGGGGGTATACGATATAGCATTGACATATATTGAATGTTGCTGGAATAGGATAGTTCACCCTGATATATATATATATATATATATATATATATATAGCAATATAAAGCTATGATACTACCGTACATCCCTTCCTTCGTTGTTCATGTTGTATAGTCATTTCTTCGCCTTGTATATTACTATATATATTTTTATTTTGCTTTTTATTCATATATTGATCTGGGGTATACGATATAGCATTGACATATATTGAATGTTGCTGGAATAGGATAGTTCACCCTAATACTTCCTTAGTTTTACTATGTTAGACTTTTGGACATGAATAGGATAGTTGGTCCTTATCATCTCATTGACTTGTCATATGATTTCTAGACTCTTGGGTATAGTTTTTATTCTTCTTATATGTTGTATATATATACTATATCTTTGGATATTAGTTAGCAACAGCCTACTGAGTACTATTCATTTGGTACTCATACTACACTCCTGCGGCCTACAGATCATAGTACGAGTTATTATCGTTGATGAGTGGATCATACGGATTAGGCCTTGTTCAAGGACTTAAAGTGAACTCCTAACATTCAAACCATTACTTTTCTTTCTTTTATGTATTAGAATAGTCTCTAAGTTGTATTTAGAGATAAGTTGTGCCATTGTATTTCTCTTGATATTTTACTCTTGTACTCTTGTTATATTAGAAGCTCATGTACTGATACCACCAGGTTTTTGGATTCTTCTATATATTGATCCTTATTTCATATTTTATGCATTTTTTCCTTATATTATTAAGTTGTCTGTTACTAGTTGTTCTGGACTACAGGTTGAATTGCCTACTAGTGGGTTATGGTAGGCGTCATCACGCCTGATGAAATTGAGTCATGACAAATTGGTATCAAATCCTAGGTTTTATTGGTGTATTATTACAAGAGCTAAGTTTTAGTAGAGTTCTGTGGATTGATATGGAGACATTTGTAACCTATCTCTGGGAGGCTAAAGTTACATTTTAGGAAATTCACTTCATGACTTCTTATCGTGTGTCCATATTCCTATGAACCTTGAACACATTCTTTGATCTATTCTATCCTTAAAGTATAATGCTATATTATTGATAGACTCGGATGAGACTCCAACACATAATCTTAGAATTTTATCATAGCATCAGACTAGAGGGTCGGAGATGGTTAGAGAAGATCCTCATGGGCATCCAAAAAGATTTGGGAAGAGTCCCCATCAGACTTGCGGAGTGTGGTATGGTTCTTCGGTCCATGGTGACCATTCTGGATTATGAGGGGTAGTATCTTAAAGTATTCTAAGATCTTGGTTTTATTGTGTTATGATGAGACACTGGTTCAAAGAATGACCCTGGTATGAGATAGGTGATCATCTAGAGTTAGCCTATATTAGCCGCTAGCCTAGAGTTCCTAAGATAGGTTATGATTTTGGAAGTTTGAATATAATTTTACAAATTTCTCTCAACATCAGTTGGCCATCCATTTGGGGCCAGTTTGAGTTCTCTCCATATTGATGCTTCAGGAATTATTACGACTACAGAGAGCCCGACTATTAGTCTAAGGAGTGTCCTTGACCTGAGATTTCAGTCATTCAGCTTCTTTAGACCAACTCATGGTATTATGGAATCTTTAGTTAGAGATGGTATGCTTGGTACTTAAGTTAATGATTTAGTTGGTCGATTTGAGCTGAACCCATTCAGATTTATTTTCCAATGCCCTCCAGGCATGTGACTGCGAATGTCACAGCGATTAGTGTGCTTTTATTTCCCATAGTTATCTCTTATTATGTGTATATGGGTTTTCATACCCACTGATAATTATATGCCTTGATGAATTTATATCGGTCATTATGTGCCTTATTGTTGAATTCATGATTATGTTACTACTCCATGGTTTATTTTTGTTTGGTAGTGGATGGAGTAGATCTATACTAATATTTTCCCCTATAGGTGTGGTTTTGGGTTTGAGTCCCATTTATCTTGTCATATTAGTCCTATTGTGTACATTGAGTGGTACATGATATTGATATTCATTTTGGTACCGCCTGTTCAGTATGTTGATATTGATATTGATATTGTTATTTCTACCACTGTGTGAGTTTATTGATATTACTTAATGTTATTACTAGATGTTGTTACATGATGAATTTGATTCTCTCTGGGTAGCTGTATAGACTAGTGTTATCTAGTTAGACTTTTAGTTTCTTGAGATGCTATTTAGTGTCTTGAGTAGATATAGCCTAATTTGATGATTTCTTTCCCCTAGCATGGCAAGGTTGAATGTGTTTCCTCTTGGTTAGCAGTATTAGATTGATTTTAGGAATGTGTTGTGGTATCGAAGGTTAGTGACCTTCCATGGATTTTATGGATTTTGAGTCAACAATTTAGTTATATTGCCTTTTTTGAGTTTGAGATCCTTAGACTTGCCTCCTGGGTTGTGAAGGATTTTGTTTTGGCTATTCTTTTTTATATAACCCATTTGTGAGATAGACTAGTTTGAGGTTTGCTCTTCGTTTATGTCTGTTTTATTATCCGATAAAAATTTTGATATTGATGTTAAGATGTTTGGATTCATCATATAGGTATGTTGGGTTTGTACCATTAGGATAGTTTGCCTTGTTGTTAGTGTGGAAATTAGATACTTCTTTGTTGTTGTGAAATGGCTTTGCCATAAGTGGTGTTAAAGAGCTAGAGGAAGGAGACCTTTTTTGTGATGGTTTCTTAAGTTAGAAAATTAGACACACTTTATCTCAAGTTTTGGTACTTTAGTGATGGTCTCGACTCTGACCTTGGTTTAGAGATTGGTATTTCTTCTTTGATGATATTGTTCTTGGGTGGATTCAAGAAATCCCCATTTCAATATTTGTTCGGCCTAGTGAGGCTTGATGGAGTGATTCTCTTCGATGATATAAGTATATGGCTATTTCTTTACCTAGATGAAGTATTGCATTGTTTAGTTCCCAACTTAAGTTGTATTTCTTTGAGTTGCTAAAGTTTTGCCTTCACTATTGTAGTTTTCAGCCTTGAGAAGTTTTGAGTATGTTTGGATAGGTTATGCCCTCCAATAGATAAGTAGTGGGTTATATGCATTTTCAGCCAGTGATTTTTCCTTTGGCATGACTCCTATTTTGCAGCCATGTTTTGTTCCCTCCAGCTAATATAGAGTTGGTTACTTATGTTATAAGCCATTGCTTATACCTGTGGTGATTTGCTATCTAGATATGTCTCAACTGTGTCTTGGTATGATTTATCTCGGATATATCAGATCTAGATACTAAAGTCGATTTGAGATAGTTGACATTGATATAGCCTTATTGGTCCATTTTTGGATTTTGACTCCTTGGAATGGCGATTTGGAAGTATGATAGATTTAGAGCATTAATACCAACCCATTTTTAGTTTTGATTTAGATATTTGAGATTAAGCATTTTAGCCTTGGTATTGAGATTTCAGTTTGGTGTTGTAGAGTTGTTGTGTAGCCTTTGTTTAGGACTTGTTTCAATTTGGATTTCATTTATAGGTTGGTTAAACCTACTCTGTGGTTTCTTATTCGGTCTTCTAGACTTTAGTTGGATTATAGTTGATTAGTGTTCATATGATAGCCCATGGGCCTCGTATTGGTTATTTCAGTTTTGACCTTAATATTCTGCTTTCATTGGGAATTTTGGATGATTTAATCAATAGGAGTAATATTATTGAGTTAGATTCAGTATGTCTTCATTCTTGGTGGATAAGACATCCTGGAGTGGAATATTCAGTGATGATAGTTATACCTTGGATTTCCATATTTTAGTTTGATTTTCATTCGAACTGGTTGGAGCATTGGTATAGATTCAATTCCATGATTATCTCTATTTGTATACCTAGATAGAGCCTTATGAGCTTATCATCATGTTTGCCTTATGGACTTTCAGCTGATCAACTTCAGTTCTTTGAGTTCTCCGTGATGAGACTGTATGGATGAGACTCAAGTGATTTTCCTCCTGGCTTGGAGTAGATAGCAGGTGCACATATGTAAAGGAAGGTTAATTTTGGATTTATAGTCAGTTTTATGACTCATGTCTTGGTTTGTGTTTGGCTTGGTTGAGCCTCAATTCAGTTAGAGGCCAGTTCCCAGTTAAGTTGAGTTGTCTATTTTTATAGTAGAATGAGAGTGTTGGTTGAAAAAGGGATATATACGGTGAGTACCTAATCCTTTTGAGGTTATCTGGGAAGTCATGCTTGGAGCATGCAGGCTGAGTACCTAATCCTTTTTAGCTTTTGAGATTCTTTCTATCTGTTGACTTTTGGGGATGAAAGTCCTCGTAGTAGTGGATATTGTAATAATCCTTTGAGTCGTTTTCTATGTTTATGCTTATCTTTATCGTTAGAGCTTCTCCATAGCTTCCAAGTCATTTATGACTTCTGGGACCGATAGTTTGATTGTCGGGCTATTCATTTGGGTTTTAAAGTTAGTTCCCTATTTAAAGTGTTCGCTAGTTCCAAATGTCCATGGGTAAAAACACCAATGAAATGATCTCGGATGCAAATTCTGACTGTACCAGTAGATCCGAAATATTAATTTTATTCTAGGTAGACCTTTGGTTCGGGTCCTAATGCGCCCAAGCTCATTTTTACCTATTGCTTGAAAAGTTCAAAATTAGAAAGAATGGGTGTGGGACCCATATTTGGTCGAAACGGCCTTGGATTGAAAATCTAACTTCGCTATCGCATCCAAAATGCTGATTTTAGGCTAGGTAGATCCTTGGTTAAGGTCTAAAGGCTCAAAAACTTATTTTGGGCTATTAGCGGATTTTCTAAAAAGTGATGAAACAATAGGTATGGGCCCTACTTTTTTCCTAAATGATTTCCGATGAAGTTTTGATGATTCCAATGGATTTGAAATGTGGTTTACACTTAAAATTCACTATTGGATCGTGTTCTTTGGATTTCGGATGAGTTTTGAGGGTCAAAAACTTAATTTTTAAGTGTGTTGTCATCTGGTGCAACTGCGATCGCAGCCAAGAGTATACGATCGTGACTAGCACGATCGCGGCCCATAGGACTACGATTGCGACATCTGAGTACCTATAGGAGCTATATAAGGGACCCAAGATGCATTTAGGGAATTTCCCCTTCACCATTTAGACCTAGAAACCCTAAAATGAATGTAATAACTCAAAATGGGTAATGGGGTGACTTAGGAGCTTAATTATCATCTTGTATCGTGATTATCTTCAAGATTAAGGTAAGAATTTCTTTAATTAATGCTTTAATTTCTTAGTTTGGACCCAAAACCCCAATTTATCTTAGGGCTTGATTTTAGCCGAAAGTATGCTTAGTCTCCACCCATTCTTTAGGGGTTATGATTCCTTATTCAAGTGTGAACATTTGGTTGGTCTTGAAAACTCGCTTTTTATATATGGGACCCACCTGGGGTTTTGGTGTCGATTTTGAACTCGAAGTATAATAGTGCATTATGGGTATCATTAGATTCGTATTGATGAGTAGATTATGGTTTTGATAGTGTGATGGCATTTTGAGGCTTGTAAAGTGAAAATGAGCATGTGTTGCATGAAGTGAGGTTTTGTTGTTTTGCCTTGAGATAGGCTTCTGTCTACTTTTCTTCATAGATGGTATGTGATATATGTTGTGTGTGAATATGGATGTTAGGATTGACTATGAGTAGGATAACTTGGCCCTAATGTATTGTTGTTTGGAGATTAGATGAGGGTTTTGAACCCGTAAGATGGCATGTTTATAACACTTTTGTATTCTATTTCCTTCCCTCTTTAGTTTAGATTAGTTACAGCATGGATATGATATAATGCTATGTTTGGAATATGGTTTTAGATTTTGAAGCATGGTTTGTATATTTAGCCTTATTGGGCTTATATGGTAGTCTTGAAACCATAAGTTGGGTAAAGTTGACTTGAGAACCCTTGTATCTAGTCGAAGTTGCTATCTTAGGCTTGAATAAGGCTTACTTGACATCTAGAAGATGAGCTAGATACCTTAGGCTAGTTTGGGGCATAGTATGCCTAATTATGGAAATTAAGGATTAGAAGTAGGATCGTTCAACCCACTTAAGCCTAAACTTATGTTAAGTCTTGTGGACTTTGTGCGGATCTTAGATATAGATGAGGCTATTAAACCTTAGAATAAGGTTACTTCGTATCTTGGTAACTTGTATTGATTTTCTCGGATTGTGGCTTTTGAGTTATGGTTATGATACTCCTTGTGGAAGTAATATTGGAATTTAGTGATGATATTCCTCCTAGATACATTATGTGGCCTATAGAGATGTTATTTCCTCTTAGACTTGATGATTGGCCTATAGAGTTGACATTTCCTTTAGTCATGATTGTTGGACCTATAGAGACGATGTTTCTTTTGGATAGGTGAATTGGCCTAGAAAAGTGATATTCCTTGTAGTCATGATGTATGACTTATTGATTTAAGATATCCTATAGACGACTACATGTCTATATATATTATGCCTCCTTGATGTGAGATACCTCTTGTGTGAGAGATGATTACATGTCTATATATATTATGCCTCCTAGATGTGAGATGCCTCTTGTGTGATAGATGATTACATGTTTATTGATATTATGCCTCCTATAAGTTAAATGCCTCCTATATGTGAGATGATTAGAGATATGCTACAACCTATAAATAGGATTATTGATATGAGTCCCAGTTATGTGTATGGTCCTAACACCATGATTATGATGTTGTGATTATTTCGGATAAATTAATATGCCAAGGGCCATGTTATGATATTGATTGAATAGTCGAGAAGTATTTATCATTATAAATAATGTGAGTAAATTTTATGAATATGAATTTGAATATGTTTGTATGCACATCTGTCCGGTATGGGATAGAGAAAGATATGGTATGATGCTTATTATTCAACTAATTGAATATTGGTGATGGCATGCATAGATTTGGTACATTCATGATTATTTACCATTATAAATGGTGTGATTATATCTGAAATATGATCTTATGACTACTCTTCTTGTTATACGGTAAAGCTATGAGGTAACTGTTTGTCTATTAGGGAACAATAGCACTTGATGGCTAGGAATCTAATGTATTAGTTAATGAATCTTGCTTGGTTGAAACATGGTAGCTAACGATGGTTAGTTAATAAATAGTGTCAGTTAATAAAGGATGGTTAGATGACAAGCAGTAATGTGTTGTCCAGTAATGATTAACAGATATAGGATGATTAGTTGATAATAATGAATGGTGGATAAATGGAAGTTATGTGTAGTGATGAAGCATGACTAGATAATATATGTTGGCTATTTAATGACTAGTGGTTAGTTGTTATCCCATCAGTACAGATTATGTGAAGGATAATGTTTAGGCTAATAACTAGAGGTTATGTGATGATTAGTGAACTTGTGATTCTATTATAATGAGTGGTTGTTAACTAATAACAAGTAGTTGCGAAGTATTGACTAGATAGATATACTATGGTTATATGTCTATGCTTATGAGTATTTTAGTGTATCATTTTCAGTAATGTTAATTGTGCTGATATTGACATCCGGTATGGCCGGAGGATACTATTATGATGATATTGACACCCGCCAAGGCTGGAGAATACTATTATGATGATATTGATACCCGACAAGACTGGAGGATACTATTGAGATGATACTGATACCCTACAAGGCCGGAGGATACTATTATGCCGATATTGATACCCGACAAGGCCGGAGGTTACTATTATGATGATTTTGATACTCGGCATGGACGAAGGATACTATTATGATGATATAGATACCCTGAAAGACCAAAGAATACTATCGTGATGATGTTGATACCCGACAAGGCCAGAGGATATATTGATTATATGTTGATACCTGACAAGGTCGGAGGTTGATTACGATAATGATAGTCCTGATGAGGACAATTATGATGATTTGTGACTTTGATTGTGTACTTTGTATTCATTCCTGCATCCACATTGCCCATCATCAGTATGCTCCTATGTCTATTAGCCGGTATGGGACAATTGTATAGATATAGATGAATAATTTGGCTTGTATTGTTGTATGTTGATTGAACCTTCTAAACTTGGGGCGGTGGGGGTACGCATAGGCTCGGCTAGGTATTTGGATATTTGGAGTAGTCGGTTATTCACGCTGTTACAGATATTGTTATTATCATTGTAATGATCTTTATTATGGCTAGCTTATGACAGATTGGTCTTTGATTCGGTATCAGGATTTGAGTTATGTCTTCAGCCTCTCCTATCTTATGATTGCATTATTATGCACGATTATTTCATGTCTAGCCATGTGGATTAGAAACCCCAAGTATAATGGTATTTAAATCTCGATTCTATTATAATGAGGTCTCAAAATCAGAATTTAATGATATAGGTTATGCTTTGAGATGACCTCGTGTTTATATGCAAATATACCTATATATAGAGAGAGAGATGAAGTTATGATACTACCGTATATCCCTTCCTTCGTTGTCGTGTTGTATAGTCATTTTTTTGCCTTGTATATTACTATATATATTTTTATTTCGCTCTTTATTCATATATTGACCTGGGATATACAGTATAGCATTGACATGTATTAAATGTAGCTGGAAGAGGATAGTTCACCTTGATACTTCCTTAGTTTATTATCTTAGACTCTTGGACATAAATAGGACAGTTTTTCCTTATTATCACATTGACTTGTCGTATGATTTTTGGACTCTTGGCTGTAGTTTCTATTCTGTTTATATGTTGTATATATCTGCTTTATCTTTTGAGCTCAATTGGCAGTAGCCTACTAAGTACCATCATTTGGTGCTCATACTACACTTTTGTAGCCTGCAAATCATAGTACGGGTTATCATCGTTGATGTGTGTATTATGTGGAGCAGCCCTAAGTCAAAGACTTAAAGTGAACTCCTAACGTTTAGAGCATTACTTATCTCTCTCTTATGTATTAGACTAGTCTCTAAGTTGTATTCAGAGATAAGTTGTATTATTGTATTTCTCTTGATATTTCACTTTTATACTCTTTTTATATTAAAAACTCTTGTACTGATACCACCAGGTTTAGGGATTCTTCTTATAACACCCTGAATTTAGTACTCAGAATGCTACACGGTGCTCCTGATCCTAAAGGACCACAACCTAACCCATGACTGATATTTGTACCTGTATACTGCATAATATACTCTATAAATGCGGAAATAAAGGCTGAAAGGCCATAAGGTTCAAAACTGAGACATGATACCTGATAAAACATAACATCTGGATGGGGTATGAAATAACCAAAACAACTAAAATAAACTATTTGAACATACTATAGTCTGAAAAGCCTCTAACTGACTGTATTGTCTGAATAAGGAATTGATGGGACATGTCCCCAACTAACTCTAACTACTGAAATAAATTAATTAATGAGATAATAAAGTAATGGTCATGTCCTCGAAGGATGAGGACTCACTTCCAACTACGGAGATTGGAATGCTACTGATGCTCTAGAGCTCGCGCTTCTGAAGCTATGGTATAAACCACTAGAGGGAAAATTTGTCAGTATGTTTGAATGTACAGGTATGCATGTGAGGTAGGCTGAATGCAAAGGGTTCACTTGCATTAACTATACTAACTGACTGAATAACATGAATGTGAGAATACATGCATGACTACATAATAACTATAACTAAGTTCATGATAACATGATTACTGAGTCTGAGTACTGATAACATGAGATATTGATATCTATATAACTGAAATAACTGATACTGAGCGACTGTATCTAACAGTCTAGGTTCTAGTGGAACTAGCTGAGTTTCGTACTATTCTGAGTTGACTATATCTGACAGTCTTGAATCCTGTAGAACTATCTGAATTCTATCACTGAGACTGAATAATTGCATCTGACAGTCCTAATTTTGTACTGAAACTATGGGAAGTAGTCATCTAACTGACATGCCACTAATAAGCCATTATGGCTGAGCTGGGGTCTAATTTGTAACCACAATTGGAAGAGTGTCAATACTGCGCCACTGGTAAGGATAATCTGTGAATAATCCTCACATAACAGGTAAATCTAATAAGAATGGTGGGAACCCTCATATAACAGGTTAAGGCACCTCATCTACCCTCAAATAACAGGCTATGATGTCTCAACCTATGCTGGCTACGTAGTTCTGGAATGCAAGGATTGCTTCTAAGAATCACACCCTCATATAACAGGTGGGTTCCCATCCTTAGGTTTCGCTTGGTGCTAATTTCTACTCCCATCTAAATAGACACTGAACATGATTAACTAAACAAACTGGACTAAGTTAACTGAGTTCCGTGGACTGACGGAATGCTACTGAGATCTAATAACTATCTGAGATTTCTCATATTACTGAATTTCTGGGCTTTCTTGAGTCACATGACTGACTGAGTTCTATGGATCATGGCTTGATTGGGGATATCATGAAAACATGACTCTGGATTTAGGCAAATAGCTATATTTTTCAAGTACAAATACCCCCAGGACTCAATAGAAGGAAACTGACAAAGCATAACTTTCTTGAATACCCAACCAACATAACAATCCACAATACAATAAGTTGGAGATTTCATGTAGTAAAAGTTCTAAAGCACCACAATGGCTACACATATATACTAATTCATTGACTAAGACATTTCATCAAACACTAGACATGCATAAACTTGTACATAAAGAGGGATTTCATATTATAATACAAGTATGGCACTTTTCCTTCACATAGGCTTTTAATCGATCATATGAGGAGCTTGCTTTGGTTATAGAATCATCAACACATCTAATAATCATGGATACATCAATTAACTTGTAAATTGATGGTGGTTTATCATGATTATTATGCAAATCACTACATTCTAGGGCCAATCATTGAAATATGTAATTTAAAACATGAATCAAAACCCCCCACAACATCATGAACATGAATTTCAATTTAATTTAAATCATGAACATTCATAAATACACAAATCTTGAATTTTGAAAAGAGATGCTTGAGCTTCGTGGGTGAAAGGGACCCATGAATCAACATATGGCATACCTTGATTGTGAGTTTCTTTAAGTTCTTGGACTTGAAGAACTTGAATTTCTTGGTTTCTTCAAGAAGGATTTGGATCTTTTTCTTAGGGATTATCTTTGAGAGAAAATCCTAATTTGATGTTGTGAATGAATAATGAACTTATGAGCTTGGTCTGATATAATTAGAAATAAAAACGGGTGAAGAAAGACCCAAATACCCTTTAAAAAATGACTTAAAATTCTCTTAATGGCACCTGCGACAGTCCATTTCTGGCTCGACGGTCCATCATTTCGATCATCATTCGTGGACCAAAAAAAGACTCACTGCCTTATAGCAACAGCTTGAGTGAGGGTTCATCACAAGTTCGATGGTCCGTCAACCTGTCTGTCACACCTTATCCAGAAGGTTGACTCATTGCCTTGGCTGCGATGGTCTAGGCGACGGTCCATCAACCTGGCCGTCACACCTGGGCAATTCTTACAGCTCTAAGTAAAATATCCATAACTTTTTACTCCAATACCGTATTTGGACGAAATTGGTATCTTTGGAAAGCTAATTCAATTTCCCACATGATAAAAGGTGAAAATATTAAAAATTCCATGTGTACATAAATGGATTCATATTTCAAAATAAGTTTCTAACATTCTTGGGATGATTTCAAGCAAGGTAGAAGTACGGGGTATTATAATATCTCCCCCTTGAGAACATTTGTCCTCAAATAAGACTGAGTGAGAGGGGAGAATATAAACTAATGTACATACTGAATATGAACAATTGGAACATGATCTCATGATTAACATAACTGATAACTAAATATATTATACTGATCATGCATATTTGCTACATGTACAACCGATTCATGAATACATAACTGAGTGTTCTGATGAACTAAGGTTCTCACAATGAGAATGCATATCTGATGCATGATTATATGACTAAACTGGTGCATGAATGCATGACTGAATATGCAATGGCATTTAATACCAAGTTTGTGATGGAATTCTAAACATGAAATGGATACCAAGCTTGTCACTGAAATCTGAACATGAAACTGAAAAACTTATGGAGAACTGTTACTTTGAGCTTGATCTGAGTTGGCAGAGAAGAGGTGAGGATACTTGGTATGCATGTCTGCTTCTTCTTCCCAAGTAGCTCTCTCGACGGACTAATTTTGTCAAAGAACTTTGACTAGAGGGACTTCTTTGTTCCTCGGTCTACAAGTCTCATAGTCTAGCATTTCAGGAATCTCTTCATAAGAGAGGCTGTTTTGAACATCTATGCTCTAAATAGGGACTATGACTGCTGAGTCACCTATGCACTTCTTGAGCAAAGAGATATGGAAGACTGGATGAACTGAGGCTATATCTGAAGGTAATTCAAGCTTATAAGTTACCTTTACAAATCGACTAAGAATCTTGAAGGGATCGATATATCAGGGAATAAGCTTTCCCTTCTTGCCGAATCTTTTCACTCCCTTCATGGGAGAGATCTTTAGATATACATAATCACCAATCTTGAACTCGAGATCCTTTCTACATATATCTATGTAAGACTTTGGTCGGCTCTGAGCAGCCCGGAGTCTTTCTCTGATCAACTGGACTTTCTCTAAAGCGTTAAACAGTAAGTCAGACCCTATAACTGGGGCCTCACTAACTTTGAACCAACCGATTGGAGACCTACATCTTCTACCATAGATAGCTTCGAATGGATCCATCCGAATACTGGAATGATAGTTGTTGTTGTATGCAAACTAAATCAAAGGCAAGTGGTCATCCCAACTACCCTTGAAATCAATTGCACATGCCCTTATCATATCTTCTAAAGTCTGAATAGACCTTTCTGCTGGACCATCTTTCTGAGGATGAAAGTTTTTACTGAGATGAACTTGGGTACCAAGACCCTTTTGGAAAGCTTTCCAAAAATGAGAGGTGCACTGGGTACCTCTGTCTAAGATAATGGATAACGAAACGCCGTACAATCTGACCTACTCTTTGATGTAGAGTTTGGCATAATCCTTAGCTAAATAAGAGGTATGGACTTGAAGGAAATGAGTTGATTTGATCATTCTGTCTACATTGACCCAAACTGAATTATGCTAGCAACGAGTACGAGGAAAACTCATCACGAAGTTCATGTTCACTTCTTCCCACTTCCAAGTAGGAATACTGAACTCCTACATGGACCCACTAGGTTTTTGATGCTCTATCTTAACCTGCTGACATATAGAGCACTTAGCCACAAACTCTGCAATATCTCTCTTAATTCCTTTAACCAATAGATTTCTCGCAAGTCGTGATACATCTTTATGGACCCTGGATGAATAGAGTAGCATGCACCATGCTCTTCTGCAAGAATTCATCACCTCAAGTCATCTACACCTAGAACACACAGATGACCCTGACAATGCAGAACACCATCTCTTCCTTGGGAGAAAATCTCTACTTTCTAAGCCTTGACCGACTCTTTCAACTTGTATAGACTGGGATCTCTATCTTTCTTTTCTTTTACCTCCGAAACTAGAGATAATTCTGAACTACTCTGAACCCATATTTCACCCTTCTCTGAATCGACTAAGCGAACACCTAGTCTGGCAAGATGATGGATTTCCTGAGCTAACTTCTTCTTACTGTCCTCAACATAAGCAAAGCTACCCACAAAAAGTCTACTGAGAGCGTTGGCCACTATATTGGCCTTGTCTGGATGATAAAGAACACTCATGTCATAATTTTTCAAGAGCTCTAACCACCTTCTCTGATGAAGATTGAGATCTTTCGGAGAAAAGACATACTGAAGGCTCTTATGATTTGTGAACACATCCACATGAACTCCGTATATATAATGCCTGCAAATTTTTAAGGCAAATACTACGGCTGCTAACTCAAGATCAAGAGTACGATAATTCTTCTCATGGGTTTTAAGCTATCTAAAGGCGTAGGCTATGGACTTAGCATTTTGTATGAAGACACAACCCAAACCTACTCTGGATGCATCACAATACACTATGAACCCATCTGAACCATCTGGAAGAGCTAAGACTGGAGCTAAGGTGAGTCCAGTCTTTAACTCCTGAAAAATCTTCTCGCAAGGATCTGACCACTGAAACTTGACTTTCTTCAGAGTCAATCTAGACATAGGGGATGCAATTGAAGAAAATCCCTTAACAAACCATCTGTAATAGCCATCCAAACTCAAGAAACTCCTGATATTTGATGGAGATACAGGTTTGGGCAAGTTTCTTACTGCTTTGATCTTTTGAGGATCAACCCTAATGCCATCACCGAAAATGATACGACTAAGGAATGCTACAAACCTTAGCCAAAATTTGCACTTACTGAATTTGGTGAATATCTTATGATATCTGAGAGTCTGAAGTATGATTCTGAGATAGTCTGCATAATTATGCTCACTGTGGGAATAGACTAGAATATCATCTATGAAGTCTATGATGAACATGTCCAAGTACTGCTTGAACACCTGGTTCATCAAGTCTATGAAAGCTGTTCGGACATTGGTAAGACCAAAAAACATAACTAAGAATTCAAAGTGACCATATCGAGTATGAAAAGCTATTTTCTGAATGTCACACTCTCTGACTCTAAGCTAATGGTAACCAGATCTAAGGTCTATCTTAGAGAAATAACTGCCACCTTAAAGTTGGTTAAATAAGTCATCAATTTTGGAAATAGGATACTTGTTATTTACTATGACTTTATTGAGCTAACGGTAATCAATGCACATTCTAAGGGAACCATTTTTCTTATACACAAATAAGACTGGTGCGCCCCATGGGGACATGCTGGGTCTGATGAATCCCTTATCTAGGAGATCCTCCAACTGCTCTTTCAATTCTCTGAGTTTTGTTGGTGCCATTCTATATGGTGGAATAAATGTAGGCTGAGTATCTGGAAGAAAATCAATGCCGAAGTTTATTTCCCTTTCGAGAGGAACTCCTAGAAGTTCTTTAGGAAAGACATCTGACTATTCATTCACGACTGGGGCTAAATCAAGACTGGGAGTTTCAAAACTAGTGTCCTTAACTCAAACAAGATAGAAATATCCCTTAGATATTATTTTCCTTGCCCGAAGATAGAAAATAGTTGACCTTTAAAAGTTGAAGGGCTACCCTTCCACTCTAGGACAGGTTTATTTGGAAACTAAAACTGGACTATTCTATTTTTGTAGTCGACTGTGGCATAGTAGGAATGAAGCCAATCCATACTGAGAATGACATCAAAATCAGTCATCTCTAATTTGACTAAGTCTGTTGAAGTGACTTTCTGATATATTATAACCAGACAGTTCCTGCATACCCATCAGGCTATGATAGTTCCACCCACTGTTGTAAAGACTGACAAAGGCGCTGCTTGAATTTTAGGACTGACTCAAAAATCGCCTTCTATGTAGGGAGTAACAAAAGACAAGGAAGCACCTGGATCAAGAAAATCGTTAACATGCATATGAATGATCTGTTATATACCCGTAACCAGATCAGGAGAATTTTCCTAATCTTGCCAGGACTAAAGAGTATAAAGTTAATTTGGGCATTGCCCACTAATAGCACTATAGATGGCACCCTGCTAGTTTAGGCGACCGAACTGAGCTGAGGAATGGTTCTAGTGACCCTAAGGACCTGGTTGAGGACAGTCTCTGACTCTGTGGCCTGGCTTGCCACATCCAAAACAAATACCACTTCCAGCTCTATAAATACACTGATGGTGCTTGCCATAAGTCTGGCAAAGAGGATAGGTGTAGGTACTGTTAACACTACCCTGAGACTTAGAGCCAGGCGCCCTATCTTTATTACCATCCCTGAACTTAGGAGCTGGATCACTAGCTGAAGAAGGAGCTGGAACTATTGGCTTAGGACGAAACTGGAAATGGTTTTCTCCTTCTGATTAGGACTGAGCAAATTTGAAACTACCCATCCTTGCTCTCTTATTCTACTTCTCCCTTATCTTAATCTTTTGCTCTTCTATCTTCTGAGCATGGGCCATAAGACTGGTTATGTTCAGGTCACTATTCAACATCATGGACCTACACTCATTAACTACATTATCATTCACCCCAGAAACAAACTTACTCATCTTAGCCCTACTATCTGTAACTACATGAGGAGCATATCTGGATAGTTGAGTAAACTTACGAGAATACTCTTTCACCAGCATGTTTCCCTGCCTGAGGTTGATAAATTCTAATACTTTATGTTTTCTCATCTCTAGGGGAAATAATTAATCTAAGAATGTAGTAGCAAACTCCTCTCACTCAATAGGCCCTGCATCTACAGCCCTCTCTGACTTCCACCATTTGTACCAAGTGTAAGCAACATCCTGCAACTGATATGAATCTAGCTCTACACTCTCACTAGAAGTAACCCCCATGATATCCGTAACTTTCTGAACTTGATCAAGAAATTCCTAAGGTTCCTTATCTAACTTAGACCTAAAAATATATGGAGGATTCATTCGGGTGAAATCTCGAGTCTTGGATACAGCTGAATTGGAAACTGGGTTGGCCAGAACAAAAGTTAGTCGTTCATTCTAAGCAGAAAATGACTAATTAAGAATAGTGAATGCAGCTCTGAACTCTTCATGAGAAACATATTAGCCCAAAGGATCTTCGGGCTGAGGGGATGGCTAATTCATGATTCTTTTTTAAGGAGGCCTGTTCTATAAAAGAAAGGGAGAAATAGATTAGACTGAGAGATTGACTTGGGATTATGCACACTGGCACGACAAGAATACTGAAAGAAGGGAAACTATTCCTAAAACATCTTATAGCCTCCTGCACATAAATGTGACGTGCAACATACCCATGCACAAAACCCTACTAGATGTGGCTTTTAGACTTCCTAGGACACTATTAGACCTTAGGCTCTGATACCAAGTTTCTAACACCCCGAATCTGGTGCCCGAAATGCTACACGATGCTTATGATCCTGAAGAACCATAAGCTAACCCATGACTGATATATGTACCGGTATACTGCATAATATACTCTATAAATGCAGAAATAAAGGCTGAAAGGCCATAAGGTTCAAAACTGAGACATGATAGCTAATAAAACATAACATCTGGCTGGGGTATGAAATACCCAAAACAACTAAAATAAACTATTTGAATATACTATAGTCTGAAAGGCCTCTAACTGACTGTACTGTCTGAATAAGGAATTGATGGGATATGTCCCCAACTAACTCCAACTACTGAAATAAATTAATTAATGAGATAATAAAGTTATGGTCATGTCCTCGAAGTATGAGGACTCACTTCCAACTCTGATTAAGGAGACTGGAATGTTACTGATACTCTAGAGCTCGTACTTATGAACCTATGGTATAAAATACCATAGGACAAATGCGTCAGTACATTTGAATATACTGGTATGTATGTGAGGTAGGCTGGATACAAAGGGTTCACATGCATGAACTATACTAACTGACTAAATAACATGAACGTGATAATACATGCATGACTACATAATAACTATAACCAAGTTCGTGATAAACTGATTACTGAGCCTGAGTACTGATAACATGAGATAATGATATCTGTATAACTGAAATAACTGATACTGAGTGACTGTATCTGATAGTCAGGTTTTGGTGGAACTAGCTGAGTTTCACACTATTCTGAGTTGACTTTATCTGACAGGCTTGAATTCCATAGAACTATTTGAGTTCTATCACTGAGACTGAATGACTATATTTGATAGCCCTAATTCTATACTAGAACTGTGGAAAGTATTCATCTAACTGACATGCCACTAATACACCATTATGGCTGAGTTGGGGTCCAATTTGTAACCACAATTAGAAGGGTGTCAATACTGCGCCACTGGTAAGGATAAACTGTGAATAACCCTCATATAACAGGTAACTCTAATGAGAATGGTGGTAACCCTCATATAATAGGTTAGGCCACCTCATCAACCCTCATATAATAGGCTATAATGTCTTTACCTATGCTAGCTACGTAGTTCTAGAATGCAAGGATTGCTTCTAAGAATCACACCCTCATATAACAGTGGGTTCCCATCCTTGGGTTTGCTTGGTGCTAATTTCTACTCCCATCTAAATAGACACTGAACATGATTAACTGAACATACTAGACTGAGTTAACTGAGTTCTGTGGACTGACGGAATGCTACTGAGATCTGATAAATGTCTGAGATTTATCAGATTACTGAATTTATGAGCTTTCTTGAGTCACATGACTAACTGAGTTCTATGGATCATGGCTTGATTGGGGATATCGTGAAAATATAACACTGGCTTTAGGCACACAGCTATATTTTTCAGGTACAAGTACCCCCAGGACTCAATAGAAGGAAACTGACAAAGCATGACTTTCCTGAATACCCGACCAACATCACAAACCATAATACAATAAGTTGGATATTTCATGTAGTACAAGTTCTAAAGCACCACAATGGCTACACATATATACTAATTCAATGACTAAGACATTTCATCAAACACTGGACATGCATAAACTTGTACATAAAGGGGGATTTCATATTATCATACTAGTATGGCACTTTTCCTTCACATAGGCTTTTAATCGAACATATGAGGAGCATGCTTTGGTTATACAATCATCAACACATCTAATAATCATGGATACATCAATCAACTTGTAAATTGATGGGGGTTTATCATGATTATTATGCAAATCACTACATTATAGGGCCAATCATTGAAATATGTAATTTAAAACATGAATCAAAACCCCCCACAACATCATGAACATGAATTTCAATTCAATTGAAATCATGAAAATTCATAAATACACAAATCTTGGATTTTGAAAAGAGATTCTTAAGCTTCATGGGTGAAAAAGACCCATGAATCAACATATGACATACCTTGATTGTGAGTTTCTTGAAGTTCTTGGACTTGAAGAACTTGAATTTCTTGGTTTATTCAAGAAGGATTTGGATATTTCTCTTGGGGATTATCTTTGAGAGAAAACTCTAATTTGATGTTATGAATGAATAATGAACTTATGAGCCTTGGTCTAATATAATTAGAAATTAAAATGGGTGGAAAAAGACCCAAATACCCTATAAAAAATGACTTAAAATTCACTGAACCGGACCTGTGATAGCTCATGCAATGTTCTATCACTGGCTCATCAGTTTGTTGTTTTGACTGTCATACATGGACCAAAAAAAGACTCAATGACTTATAGCGACTGCGTGGGCGAGGATCCGGCGTGAATTCGACGGTCCATCAACTTGTCTATCGCACCTTGTCTAGAAGGTTAACTCACTACTTTGGCTGAGATGGTTTAGGCGACGGTCTATCGCTAGGTCGACGGTTCGTCAACCTGGTCATCGCACCAGGGCAATTCTGACAGCTCTGAGTAAAACATCCATAACGTTTTACTCTGATATCGGATTTGGATGAAATTAGTATCGTTGGAAAGCTAATTCAATTTTCCACATGATAAAAAGTAAAAATCTTAAAAATTCCACATGTACAAAAATGGATTCATATTTCAAAATAAATTTCTAACATTCTTGGGATAATTTCAAGCTAGGTAGAAGTACGGGGTATTACACTTTTTTATATCGATCTTTATTTCATATTTTCCATATTCTTTTCCTTATATTATTGAGTAGTCCATTACTAGCTTTTCCAGACTACTAGTTCCAGATCTCTTAACGTTGTGTCCCCAGCCGACACAGGGGGCAGAGTATCTTCTTCTCTTTCTGCATAGTGATCAGGTGTTCGAGCAGTTCAAGTGTTGACATTAAAGCAGTGAGCTTCCATCCGTTAGAAGGCACATATTTCATAGTCTTCTTAGATTGTTTCATAAATTTATTTTGGATTTGATTTTGGCTATTATCAGGGGCTTGTACCGTCATATTATTGACTCCGAATTTATAGAAGCTTGTGGATAACTGTAGAATTGGGCAGCTTGGATGTTGAATGTTGATATTAATGAATGGATAGAATTTCTTAAGTTATCATTATTAGTCTTATTTTCTCTATCTTATTATATGTTTGGAGTTCATCAGATACTTTTGGGTTGATATGATGGTTAGGTTGGGCTAATGGTGCGATCTATGATCCTCGGCGGGCTTGAGATGCCCATACGACAAGGCCCAGTTTTGGGTCATGTCAATAGCATAAAGGATTATAAATATAACCACCTATACATGCCTATTTGGACAAGCTGAATAATGAATACCTATGGTGGCACGTAGTATATGGGACTAGGATAAGCTAAACCCTCACCCTTAGATGCTAGGTACTACTCCCTAAATCATACTATTGCTCATAAAATAAATAAAATTCACCAAAATATAAGCATATGAGATGATATGTCTATAAACACAATATTCTTTGGTTTTTACTTCATAATCATAAGTACATATGTAAATTTCAATCTAAATCGGAAATCACAAGTCTGGATTTTTTAAAATTGAGTTAATGATGATAAAGTCATATACATTTACCAACTAATGGTATTTCATGCCAAGAACACAAAAATTCACTTCATGAGATCAATCAAACGAGTAAAAATATAAGTAAACTATGAATTTTCATAAGAAATGCAAAATAACTCATAAGAGAGAATCATAGTTTCAAAATCATGTAAAGTGGGCATGTATCAAATTTATCAAAGGTCACGACCCAATTTCTCAGATCATGAGGCGCTACTATAATCCACCAGTAGTCAATCCAAATCGTAGTTCATAACTACTAGTAACAGACTACCAAAAGAGAAAAAGGATCGAGTGAGGAATATATGAAATAAAAGGCTAACATACCTAATATAATCCCTAAACCTGGTGAAATCAGTACAAGAGCTTCTAGTATGTTAAGAAAATAAAGTTAAGTACCAAGGGAATTACACTGATACAACTTATCTCTAAATACAACATAAAGACTAGTCTAGTACATAAAATGGAGGAAAGTAATACTCCAAACGTTAGGATCTCACTCTATATCTCCAAAACATGGTTTCTCCGCTCGACGCACACAACATCAGGGGTAACTCATACTATGATCTGTAGGTTGTATTAGTGTAGTATGAGTACCAAAAATGTGGTACTCGGTAGGCAATTGCTGACTGGTCTCCAAAGATAATGCAGATATATTCATTATATAAACAGAAATTGGAACTACACCCAAATTTTCAACAACCACATAATAAAGCTAGTTAGATATTAAGGGTAAACCAACCTACTAATATCAATAAACTAACATAATAAGGATTAGAAAGTATTAAAGATGAACTATTATATTCCATCCATGCTCAGGAATCTCAACACTATAGCATATATTATCGGCCAATATACAAATAAAGTTGAAAACCCAACTGAAAATAAGTTGAAATCAAACTAATAAACTAATATTATAATTTATCGGGTACAACCCCTAAAATCATGTTTAAAACCAAAGATTTGAAGATAAATTTGTACAAAAACCAATGGTAAAAGATGAATTCAAGGTTTAGAAACAATGGGAGGATTATTAAAAATTCCTTTAAAATTTCCTAAATTTAAGCTCTCAAGGTCTAAAATTGAAGATACGCATTAGGGTCAAAATGGAAATATTAATCTGTCTAAGTCAAATAGCCTTTGCTAATGTGAGCATCTGGTTTCTAATATAAGGATGCCCTGACCATGACCTTCGTGAATACGGACCTATGGCGTTAAATGCAAAAAAAAAACAATTCAACTCTTCTAAAATATGAACATATGGCTGCCAATGTAGAAAGAAAACATAGGTCAATCCTGACCCTGGTTAATCCTTCATCATGAATACGCTCTACCCTCTTAATTGTAATTCACAAGGAATTCCATCATCTTGAATGGAATGCTAGGGCCGAAAAAGCAATGAAGGATATAGAACCCTTGGGGGTTGCACCACACAGTGAGGGACCAGGTCCTTCAAAGTTAAACACAAGCTATAGAATAGTAAAGCAACTATGAGGTTCTGGAAAAACAGCTGCAGTGCAAGAAAGTAAGAACACAGAATTTTTATGTGGAAGCTCAGAAAGGTAAAAACCATGGCTTGCCCTCACAAGCACCAAATAAATCCACTATAATTAACCTCCTAATTACAGTCTATATTTTAGCCTATATCTAGGCTCTTTTTCTCTTGTAGCAACTTTACTACTAGCTCATTTCGGTAACTCTTCCAAGGACCTCTCTATCGATTACCTCTAATCTATAAGTAACTTAGGTAACTCTACCTAAGCACTCACAAAAGAAACACTACTCTTATAGCATGAGTAGTTCGAATACAAATCAGTACTCACTAAAGAACAATTTCAATTTCAATTTAAGCTTACATAGATAGCTAAGAACTTGAGCAGTAATTTAATGGGGTTTTTCTTGCCTCTCTTCTCTTTTTTTAATCATCAAAAAAACACTTGATGGAGAAGCCTCTATTTTCTTATATAGCTGAGTGATGATTAAGCTGAAATATCATTGGACCAGCTGTCTAAATCATTACAAAATAGCACCTGCAAGTTTGTTACACAAGAGGATAAAACTGTGAAGACTACGCATGCCAGTTGTATTGTATCTTACATTTCCAGGGACCTAATCCCTTGCAATTTAGATGGGCATCATCAAAACTACATGTAGTAAAGAAGAATGCTTGCATCAGAAAACAACAACTCCAAATCTAAAAACTCTCCGAATGTACCTTCAAAGTTCATTCGAGATCCCATAGAAAAAAATCATTATGCTACTAGGACAATTTTGAAGTTTTGGACTCAATGAATTTATTAGATTTTCTTTACTATGAATTATCCCCTAGAACCCCTTTTGAGCTAACTTTAACTAGTTTACATTTCAGAGGCCAAAATAAAAAATAAAGGCTCGGGGCCAAATTAACCATGTTTCTAATTCAAAATCAATATTTCAAATCTAATGTAACTATAATAATCACCATTCGGAACTCAGATTACAAAATGTTGATTGAAATCAAAGAACTTGGAACCAAAATAATCCAAGAAATAAAAAAAGTGACCAAAATCGGCCACCTATTTAAAAAGTTACCAAATTAGGCTAAATATAATAATTTACTATGTTTTATACCTTTTTCTTAACGGTCAACTAATGGAGTTGACCTTTTATTAAACGTAATAAATTATTATATTTTACATATTTATTTGTAAAACGTAATAATTTCTTACGTTTTATCAAAAAAAATATGTAAAATGTAAGAAATTCTTACGTTTTACATGAAGTTCAAAATAATTGAAGATAGTGTTTTGTCACATCAGTAATAAATACTTTTTCTGAAAATAGTACCAAAAGGTAAGAATTTCTTACGTTGTTTCTTTTTGGAAAACTAAAAACACGTAATATTTTCTTACGCAATTAACTTTTAGAATTTCCATTATTTTCCCACTTAGCATCCCATATCTGGTCCCCCCATTGTCTTCTCTCTTTGTTCCCACCACCAACCCTCACTTTTTGTTAGGGTTTTTGCCCTGATTTTCTTACTAAAATTAAGGTTTACTTTTTCGTGTAAGAAAAATAAAAGTAACCATAATTACTTTTACTTTTCCTGAAAAGAAAATATAAAACTTTTTCATATTTGGCAAACCTCTTTCTTAGAGGAAAGGTTTTGGAACTCTATAAATAGATGACCCCCTTCTCATACCATAACACAATAGTATCCAAAATGTAGTCTTTAAAGAGTCTTGTTTAGGGGAAGATTTTCTCCCAATAGTTTTTATATTTTTTTTTCAATATTAGTTTTTTATATGTAGGTTGTTTGGCTAAACCATATTAATAGTATATTAGTTTTTTATCATCTGATTTATCATCTCTATTGTTTGCAAACTTTAAGCTTCCACATGACACCCTCTCGATTTTGAACCCAACAAGTGGTATTAAAGCCTTCGGTTCAAAGATTCAATGATTTGGTGAAACAATATTAAATAGGTTCAAAGCGGTTTCAAATCAAGTTGCAACCAATTTAGCGATAATGATGTTTTTGTCCAACTACATGTGGAGATGATATTTCAGTCAACAATCTTGTTGTCATATTTTAAAAATAAAGCTCATTTTTAACCCTACAAAGGGCTTATATATTTTTAACCCGAAAGGGCTCATATATTTTTAATCCAAAAGCTCCATTCTTAAGCATGCCAAGCAGCAGTGATGAAGACTACATGAAGAACAAAGATCCAAGATGTGAAAAAGGTGGATCACATGAAGAAAATCAAGCCAAAAAGGGGAGATTTGTTACGGTTTTTGCCCTGGTTTCTTAATAAAATTAAGTTTTACTTTTTCTTGTAAGGAAAATAAAAGTAACCATAATTACTTTTACTTTTGCTGAAAAGAAAACATAAAACTTTTCAATATTCGGCAAACCTCTTTCTTAGAGAAAAGGTTTTGGAACTCTATAAATAGATGACCCCCTTCTTATACCATAACATAATAGCATCCACAATGTAGTCTTTAAAGAGTCTCATTTAGGGGGAGATTTTCTCCCAATAGTTTTTAAATTTTTTTTCAATATTAGTTTTTTATATGTAGGCCATTTGGCCAAATCATATTAATAGTATGTTTTTATTATAGTTTTTTGTCATCTTATTTATCATCTCTATTATTTGCAAACTTTAATCTTTCGCATGGCGCCCTCTCGATTTCGAACCCAACACTTTCTAGTAACCCTTACTCTTACTTTCACCAATTGTTCTTCAGAATATATTGAAGAATTTAGATTTAGCAACATCAAGTTAGGTATGTTTCTTATAATTTAATTTTAAGTTTTATTTTAAACTTGTACTGATGTTGACAGACATGTATCTAAATTTTATTTTATATTTCGTTGTATGAATTTTTTTTCAACCCAGTAAAATCGATGAAGTTAATTTTTTTGGACTCATTTAAATGAATGAACTGAAAATAAGTCGAGTTAGACCCATTTCGTTTTAACATTTTGGCATTAAAGTATTTCATTATGCGGTACATAGGAACTAGGACCCTTGTTGTCTTTGTTGGGAAAAAGTGAAACTTTATGTATGTTGGCATCAGTTCCATCACTCTTTTGTTTTGTTATTGACAACTTTATTGGATCATCTGGGAGCAGCACTAAAGTACTTTAGTGCAACTTTTGAGTGAAATAAATTTATCTTATTGATATATATATGGAATCCCACATGTATTAAATTTACTTTGTTTTGAGTATTATCTTTAAATAGTTTGTAGATAGTACTTCAGAAGCATCAAATTTCAAAGTTGATAAATGCTTTTTTCAGCATGTAATATTTTAGTTTTCAACTCTGTTGGCATCGACTTGACTTAGACATAGAAAAGGAAGTTGGTAATTATTAAACATTTGAAGCTTAAGTTTCAAAGACTGAACTCTTAGGGTCAAAATGACATAAGATTGTTAGCAATTTCATCTGGTTGTAATTTCACAATAGTAATTTTCAAATTAAATGTTCAACAATAAAAACAACAAAAAGATAGTACAAGTTTGTAATTACAATGAGTACATAATAGGTTCGTAATAAACTTGTAAAACATTGGCAATTTAAGTAAAAGCGAACATGAATTTAACTATGGGTGCAGGTTGTTACTTAAAATGGAGCTTTTCATACATCTCGGTCCTATTGAACCTACACTACTTAGACTAAAGAGTCATCATCGGTCGGAGTGGTTGTGGAAAGAAAAAATACCATTCAATTTATGCATCAGGCCTATCAGGATCGAGATGGCTTATACTTTATTACTTCGCACTCACCGCATTAGCGTGTTGAAGAATACTTATCTAGTACATAATTATATGATATCGTAAGAGTAGGTAGAATATAGTAGTTGAGAGATGAAGGTTGGAAAGTCATTGATTTAACCTATCTTTTGATGAGGCAATGATCATACTTTAGGATGTATAAATCCTATTTGGTTTGCGTGTTGATAGTGACCCAATTTATCTAGCGAATATTTTTTTGGGGGGGTGTGTTATGCTACAGGCACTTATGGGATATGATGGGCCCATCAATGGCAGGAGTTTTTTGAGTTTGACGAATCTAACCGAATTCATTAAAGATGAGTTAGAAATAAACCCATTGGAGATGATACTCCGGTTGACATGGTGGAAAAGATTTCCCAATTATACATGCTGGTGATTCTTGGGGGTATTTTATTCCCAAACTCTTCGGGCATCTTGATTAGGCTATATTTTTTGGCATTCCTAGACCCCATTGGCCATGTTGGTAGCTATAGTTGGGGCAGTGCAGTAATGGCCTACTTATACAAGTCACTGTGTTGTGTGTCATATGAAGGTACAGTTGTTCTATACGGATATCTATCACTTATTCAGGTAATTAAATGACTTATGTTATAATAGTGTTTAAATGAAATATGTGTATGATTTGTTAACTAATTTATTTTTTCACTCTAAGATATAGTGTTGGGAGAGGATGTTGCCTCTACAGCTAGGACTACATGAGCCGGAAAATAATAACACAGCACTGCCACATGCCACAAGATGGACAAAGGGTGTTGAAAGAAACACTGAGTCACACCATACTTTAATCTCTATTAGAGATCAGATAAATCACATGATGGAGGCACAGGTAAGTCTTACTAACTCATGTTAAATATGAGATGTTAGTGGATTAATGTACTAGAAGGCCTTTAGAATAATTATCCTGTCTATTATTAGTTGTTATGATTCACTCAAGTGGGACTGAAAAATAAGTAATAAATTGAGCGTTGTGATATCAATGATAGTGATATTTGTATGCTAGTAAGACTAGTAAATTTCTATAAGAATATTTGAAGTTGTTAATTATTGTGATTGCTTGTTACTTTTGTTGTAATTTGAAAGAATAAAATTTAATTATTGTAATGTTCAAAAACTTTTAATGTAATGGTTAAATCTTCTGGTTGCATAATGCATAAGAAGGATATGATTGCTTTTATTAATCCATTTAATTATTTTTATGCTGAGGGGATTGTTGACAAGCATATGTTGAGGTGGTTATTAAAGATTATGATTGCTCGTATTAATCCATCTAATTGTCTTTATGTAAAATAGTTTGTGTGGACACCGTACGATGTGATATTGCATACACTGCCTCTATGTTCCAAGATTGATAAGTGTGTATGGACTTCATGAGAGACTTTGCTTTTCTTAGAGATAGGTTAGTACCACATGTATGGACTATACGTATGCCTTTACTTTTCTTAGAGATAGGTGAGTACCACGTGCCTGATAGGGTAATGCGACAATTTAGTCTTCCTCAGCACATAACCCAGCCCCCAAAGTAGAAACCCAAGCACTTTGATGTTGATATGCGTACTAGGGTAGATCAGTCGATGATTGACCTATTAGGTTGCTATTTTGCTGATTGGAGGGATCGATATGGAAAATTGGTTGTGTCGATCCATGGTGCTGTACTGAGAGATTATGCACTATGGTTCTTGAGGCATGAATGGTTTCTGGTATGCAAACCTGCTATAAAGGTACTTATAAATTTATAATTTTCCTGTAACAAAACATACTTATATAATGTAGGAGTTTATATTTGTTTGATTTATGTTAGATAAATAAGGATAAATTAACATTTTCATTTTGAAGTTTGGATTTTCTAAAGGACCTCAAGGGACGACCCTTGAAAAAGTAATTTCTAGATCATAGTAATATACTATAATTTTGTAATCTTCTTATCTCTGCCTTTATCTACAAGAATATTGCAGAGCTGGATTTATTGCTTTTGCTGGTAGTGTTGTTGCATTATCGAGGGGACTTCATAAGATTCTCAAGATTTTATTAGAATTGCAAAAGGATCTTGCACATGCTTTGTGTGGACATGAAATAGAAAGTATGGTAAAGCAGACATTTGAGGAGGCTCGTGATGCCATACCACTAGATAGGTATGGTGAAGGGCGAGGATATGGTCGTCCAAAGGGACGACCCCACAACGCAATTGTACATGAGTTTTTTAATGAGCCATCACCGTCTACTCCTGTCGTTCCATCTGAGGCCATTCCTTACATGGCTGGACCCTATAGCATAAGGCCAATGGAACTACTATCGCGGCCTACAGATGGGAGACCTAGGCGAGATATGGAGGCAGATCGCCTGAGTTATGGATCAGCTATTGGCGATGGTTATATGTCAGATATGCCGGTAAGTAATACAATATTTTTTCCTAACTAAGGAGTTATGTATTATTATCATTTCATTATGGTGTATGTCTTGTTGTAGGGCCCCTCTAGTACACAAAATGTTGGGCAAGCATTCACGCAGCATACTGCTTTTGCCGATGAAACTAATTCTCTGTTTGGTAATACCAACGAGATGTTTAATGTGTTGACGTCTGGTCGTAGGTTGGAGTCATTGTTGAGTTATGTTAGGCCGACATCGAGTGGCTTTAACGTTGAGACACATCTTAACTTAATTATGTAGTTTAAACTTCTTTGTTTTATATATATTCTTTATAATATATACTTAACTTTTTGTTAATTTTGTCATTAGCTTGATAGTATGTCTTTTCCTGCCTCCATTTGCCAAGCCGGAGAAATAGGCCAGAGTGATATCCTCCCCACATGGGTCAGACCTCCCAATGACACGCAAGTATACTTATTTTTTATTATAATAATTATTAGTTTATTCTATATTGCCTTAATAGATAATGTTAAGTCGTTTCAGTTAGCTTTTGTTTAATTTCGTTATTAGCTTCAAAGCTCTTGTCCTATTTCCTTTGCGGACAGGCATGGTTTGATAAGTCAGAGTGCTATGCATCGATTAGAGGTCCCTTATACATACAGGTTTAATTTATTGTGTTAATTTTGTTAATTTTTTGTGTTAACATTAATATTGGCCTACTTATATAAATATTGTTATTACTTTCTTTGTTCAGATTGACGGTTCTTCTTCAGTAGTCCCGTCTTCGGATGAAGACGAGTTCATTATAATAGATGTAAACATGGCTCACACACCCGGGCCAAAAGTGCCTGTTATGAGGGCAAAAAAGAAACAGAAGGAGATTCTTCCAACTAAGACGAGGAAGGATGACGATGGATTTCAGCCTTTGGATGCTCTAAGCAAGCCAAAGTGTTGTGGAACATAGTATACTTCCGTAGGTACTCTAATTTTTTGGTGTGTATTAAAGAATCATTTTTCCATTTATTTTGTCTTTTTTTTCTAGGCTTATTTTCAAGTATCATTGCAAGTATGATTTCGTGGTTTTGGGTATTCGTTGTTGACAATGCTTCATTCTGCAATGTGATCAATTGCTTGTGTAGAGAAAGGTTTTTCCATGAAGTGTTTAATATTGCTGAAGATACGCCTCAAGGTAAAAGTGTGGTTGATGGTTGTGTATATGCGCAAATGATAGATTCTCTTTGTCAATTTGGGAGGTATAATGGGGCTGGTATTCAATTTGGCTACTTGCAGTCAGAATTTACGTACAAGTTATTGATAGAAAGTTTGTGTCATGTAACTGATCTTTTTAAGGCCAAGCAATTTGGCAATGTGATGTTAAATAAGAACGATGTTGACAGAACATGGATTGCCATACTCCTACACCCTCTTCCATTATCCTATCATAAACTTGTGTGTAAATAGCTTCCTTCTATAAATCAAACTTTTATGTAATACTTAATGCCTAATTAATGGTGTCAATGTAACAGAAAATAGTGAGAGTAACTGGATAGACTTTATGTGGCATTTATAACATTGAAATTTGTCTCCCGCTTAATCGTAGTATGATAGTTTATGTGGCTTTTTTCTGCTGTGTTTGTGAACTTGTTGTTCTAATTTCAGGTTACTCAATTTTTTTTTGGTTGATTGTAGATTACTGAAGATTTGTTATGGGAGCTGTTTGTTCAAGCAGGTCCAGTAGGTATGTCTAAGTCTTAAAACGAATAGCTTCCCCCTTTAAAAGGGGATAAATCGGTGGAGCGTCTTGATAATGGGGTGTGATAGGTTTATTGGTTCTTCTTTCAACTGCATTCGTTTTTTTGATATATTTCGTGCCTGTAGAAATAAGGCTTTTAGCGAGGGAAAATTTGGTCATTAAAAGTCTTGTTCCAATTGCTATTAGCCAATAACACCAGAAAATGAACTTTGTTTGGTTATAACTGCAAGCTATATATTGCTTGGTTTCTCCAAGCTATATGAGCTTTATAGGTAGACTAATGAAGAAGTTAAGGAGAGTCAATATCTAATATGTATACACAAAAAAGCGATCTTTTTTATATTGTGTATAGTGTAAAGTTTTGACAAAGGAGTTTAGATAGATCCGTTCTTTAAGGGAACAGCAGTGTATGTGTAGCTTAGTTATAGTTTTTTCATTCTTTTGTTCGAATAATTATAATTCGTGTTTACTAATTGCGTTTACTTGCATTACACATTGGCACTTTTCTTTGCCAACGCCCATGTTCTAATTGGGCTTGGCGCTTAAAGCTCCAACAGGCGTTGGTCTTTTGACTACTCTGGCATATTGATATGCGCATTGTCTCTGTGCCTTTAACAGGTAAAGATTCTGGTATGGACCGGGTGCCTCTTCTGTGGCCCTCTCGCATTAACATTCTGCTTCCTCAATTCGGTTGCAGTTAGTTATAGTTCTACTACTGCTCTACCATTTGGCAGAATTATGTTAATAGTACTCGTGTGGACATTAGTGACATCGCCACTACTTGAATTAGGCGGAATTGCTGTCAAAAATAGCAGTACAAGCTTCCAATATCCATGTCGAACCACAAAGAGTCCGAGGGAAATTCCAGTACTCCCCTGGTAACGTAGTACCATCCCTCAGATGGCGATGACAGGGCTATTACCGTTTACTGCCATATACATCGAGCTCTATTACATATTTGAAAGTGTATGGGGTCAAAAGATTTACACTATTTACAGAATATTGTTTATAGTCTTCATTCTTCTGCTGATAGTAACCGCCTTTGTCACAGTTGCATCGACTTATTTCCAACTCGCCACAGAAGATCATAAATGGTGGTGGAGGTATGAATTAAGCTTGTTTCTTTTTGTTCATGTTTCATTTTCTTTGCTTAGCTTAATTGTCTATAGTTCCATGTTACTTTCTTGATTGATTGTTGCTCGGACTATTCAAAAATGTTGACATGTACATGTCGTGTCCTCTAATGGCTAATAGCAATTGGAACAAGACTTTTAACGACCAAATTTTCCCTCGCTAAAGGCCTTATTTCTTGTAGTTTTAGATCTTATGGTTGTGGTGTCTCACCAGGAGTAGGTAATAAGGTGTATGTATAATGTTAAGACAAGTTAGTAATCTATTCTAATTGTTACTGCCGAGCATAATGTCACCGAAAAATACAGTTATTTCCACTGATCATCTTCATTGGAAAGTGAAAGTGTAACACCATCTTTCTCCTCTTTATCTACCTATTATGCTCAATTTCTAAGTATTCTTCCACATTCTGTGGTTGTTAATAGACAACGATCTTGGTTTTCCAGTGATAATATTGTAAATTCATGCCATAAACCTGAAGAAAGAATGTTAATATCGGATGACAACTTTGAGAACTATTGAACCCTCATTTGAACTATGTGAATTGTCTCATCCAAACATTTATGTTTGTAAAAAGAGGACTTTTAGGAGTTTGCCAACAAGCTTTTGAAGCACTATATGCTCTTCAACTATTGGTTTGCACTGGACTGATTTTCTGTTTTTGTTACAAACAGAGCAGAATAGTATTACCTTTGGTTTCTGCTGGTGGGATCGTTGCCCGTGCTACTGCAACTTGCATAACAACTTCATTGGACACCATATCATATGCAGTTATGATAGGTTCCTTTCATATCTATACCAAGGTTGGTTTAGCAATTCAACGAGATGAGAGCCATTCAATCATCGATGAGAAACTTGGAGTGTAAAGTAAGCCCGAGGATTGTATGATACTTCTGTTTGATTGGCTTAATGAAGCAATACATCTTCGGGAATATATATTCCCTCTGTTGAAGTAAGAAAAAAGTTTCACAATGGTGATTAATGAACAACATGTACAATATATACTGTAAAGTGAATAAAATAAATGTAATGAAGATTTTATGTGTGTTTAGTATTTTATATCATCGAGTCCAAGTTTAGAATAGGTATAATTTGATGGTCTAAGTATTAAATTACTGTTGAATGGGATTTCCATATATAATCACATGTTATTGATTTTTCCCAACTCTAATCTAAGGCGAGATATTTAATTAAATAACTAATATATTATTGATTTAGTCAAGCATTCGGAACGAAATAACACCCTTTTTAATCTTCAATATAATTTTACGAGTGAAGTTTCCGAATGGTGAAATGAATACAAATGTTATCTTTATTATAAGCTACAAATAATATTTTTGATAGAAAAGAAAGGTCGTGTGACTAAAAGGTCATGAGTTCGAGCTGTGAATATTTTAAAAGGGTAAAGTAAAAGGGTATATCATTAGACTGCACACACATTTTTATTTTTATTTTGTGGGGCTATTCAAATGCCAACTTTTGTTCTACGGTATATTTAGAACAGTGTGAGTAACTCACATGTTGTCACATCAATATCACTATTGATATGTCACTATATGATTGATCGATCAAATTCAACTTTTTCTTTATTTGACATTGAAAAATGAAATTAATTATTATGTAGTATAATAATTTCTAAAAGAAAAGAAATATTATGTTTGATTTGTCACTGCATTAATGACCGGTCAAACACAACTTTTTCTTTATCTGACACGTCCCATCACCAACGAAGAAAAGTAATGCAAAATAAAATTAATTACTTCGTTCGTTTCAAAAAATATGACCTACTTTCCTTTTTAGTCCATCTCAAAAAGTGACCCCTTTCCTTTTTAGCAACCTTTTAATTTTAACTTTTTACGTGACATGTTTAAGACCACAAGATTCAAATATCTTCTTTATTTTCTTAAACTACGTGGCTAGTCAAACTAGGTCATTCTTTTTTAAAAGGAGGGAGTATTACGAAAACGTAATATTTATTTCCTCTTAAATACTGTAAATACATCAGTGATAGCACAACAAAATCATTTCACTCATTCACAATGCATAGAAATGATCGATTTAAAATTTGGTCTGCACTAAGAGCCGAGAAGGGAGAGGGAAGCTCCTACACCCAAAAAAAAAACTTTTGATTGCTACACCGACATAACAGGTAAACAATGGTTTGGATTTCCTTCTATTATGATTTAGGTGTTGTCGGACATATCATCGAGAGAGAGGCACAATCCTCTAAACCAAAAGATGTGTTAATTTAGGGTGAAAGACTTCAGTGGCCCAAATTATATTCAAAAAGATGTGATTGTGAAGTCTTATGTCGCTGACACGGTTTGACTGTACCACAGAAAATCTCAACAACTTTTCAAACATATAAATTCAAGGATGAAACATTAGTTATTGAACACTTGAATAGGAAAATATGTGAAATAGAAAAGCACTAGAAACCTTTCATGCACTAAATGATCTTAACTATCAGAAAACTGATGAAGAAGCACACTGGCAACTCCTGAAAAATTTAAATTTACACAAAGTTGCTTCTTATCCTGTATATCCAGTTGTTAACGAGTGGTTAGCCAGAAAAAAATATTTACCACAAACCTTAGATTTCAGAGTACCATATTGTAGTCTAAATCAATTAAGTATTTGTCATGAGTCTATGCAAAAAATAAGTGAAAATTCAAATGTAAATAGTTATGACGATGATAACGTCGATTTTGTTGCAGAAACTCTGCATAAATGATTAGTATGACAAATTTATTGGTCATAAAATTATTTATCATAAGCACAAAAATAAAATTATTCAAAAAATAATTGTTTCACATACGTGAGAAAAAAAGTTCATATGTACTAACAATCTACTCAACAAATGCTGAAAATTTGTACAATAAAGTCAACTACAACCACATGAGGTATTTCTAACTCGAGATACACTAGCGTTGCGATCTAGCAAGGGACAATTGGGCTTATCATGACCAGTATGTTTGCACAATGAGCACTTTCGAAAGAGAGTGATTGCTGGAACGTCCATTTCATTATGCATGTGATTTATTTTTTTGGAGCCCAATTTTCGTAGAAATCTTTTGTTAGCTATCATAATAAAAGGACTTGGAGGCCAATATGCCTCATCGCCGAGTGAATTAAAGTACACTTTCTGATTGTTGCGCACACTATATTTTTATGCAATATTATCCCATACTTGGTACCCAATTTGGTCAAAGCCCTTAATGGAATGAGAACATGGAAGGTGATATGATTATCATTTACCACATTGACATATTCTTTGCGATGCATTAACGATGTGCTTATTACCACCATAGCTATGGTACGTACGTGTCAGCACCTCAAATATTTTATCTCTTTGTTAATGATAGTTGATGAGAGTGTGGCCCTCTGATTTTATACGATTATCCTCAAAACATTTGAATGGATTTGGCATCCATTTCTGACTTTTCGATATTAACCGCATAGCATAAGTTGATCTTGTAACAAGTCGGCCTACAACCTATTTATAAGTTAGTTTTACCATCGCTGTAACTAGTAGTCCCCTTGCGGACTTTAGGATTCCATTGAAGGACTCGAAACTATTTGTTGTCATCATGCCCCATCTTCTACCATCGTCTTTGTGTACTGCCTATTTTTCAAGATCAAACCTCATTAATCATGCATAGGCTTCCATCCTAATCTCTTTAATCTCCTGCATTTTTTCAAAAACTTTTTCTCCTAATGATGTGTTGCAGCTATCCATAGAAGATTGTTTAGAGTAGAATTTTTAAATTGTCTTTGAAAATTAGCCTTGAGATGCCTTAAACAATAGCTATGGTAAGCAAATCGGGCCTGCCAATTAGGTGGGCTATATAGAGTTGACAATATCCCCTGGTGCCTATCCGATAGTAATGTTACGCCTCTACGATTCCTGACAACATGATGATTTAAATGATTTAAAAATAAAGTCCAAGTCTCTTTGCTCTCATTCGCATCTATTGCAAAGGCCAAGGGAAAAATTGAGTCGTTACCATCCGTTCCAACTACAATGAACATTTTGATGTCATATTCATCGTACACATGTGTTTCATAAATTTATATCACGGGACGATAGTAAAAAAATCCATCAACACATGGCTTAAAAGTCCAGAACATATAGTTGAATATCGATTCATCAACATCATCATACCGCTCCAACTTCCATTCCACAACAGTATCTGGATTGTAGAATTTCAAAGCATGCATGTACCTCGGCAACTGATTAAAAGAGCCTTTCCAAGTACCGTAGATTTTTTCAAAAGCACGTTTGTGTCCGAGATAGGCCTTTCTTCTACTTACCATTTTACCATATGCTTTAAGAACCGTTGTTTGACAGTCTTTGATAGGAAACATGATATGTTCAAATCATAATAATTTTCAAACACAAATAGTATTTTGTTATGAAAGTAAAAAATAACCCAAGGATAAAATAATACCTTGGTGTTTTTCCTATATCAGTGAGGAGAACGGAAGCAATCATCTCGACATTCAAATTCAAGTAACCTTCACGACACGTACCTATATTACACGTGTATTCATCATAGTATGTCCCAATTGTCCACATATTAGTCTCTTTGGACTTATATGTAGTGGCCTTAAATCCACACCTTTGATCTGCACGCCTGTAACAAATTCGCCATAACATTTTTGTTGACTTATTGATATAGTACTCTCTCGCCCACTTGTAATGTAAAAGACTAAATGCTATTTGCACATCTTTCTTTGACTTAAACAACATGCCTTATTCAATATAAAAATTACTATTCATAAAATTTTATGGTTCACGCCACGTACCTTGTGATGTACGTTTATTATCGTAGGTATCCATAAACACATTTGGACCATATAAAGGATGGTCAAGATAAAGAATTGCACGATGATAAAATTCAGGGATATGCACTGATGGTGAGCTGACTACTAAATGCAGATTTTGTGGTGACAAAGATTCTTCAACGTGACTAGGACTCATGGACATTAGTCTTGCTGACAGATTGGGAGTCATAAATTCATCATTACTCGATGATGCTACAAATGGGAGTTCACCATCAGATTCATCAGCATTAGGCAAATAATCACTATCACTCTAATCTTGATCGGTCATTTGGCTGATCAACATTGTCGATATTCGCAGAAACATTGGGCTAATATGACGTAATATTTACCCTAAATATGAAAAATAAAATATATAAATATATATGTTTATCATATTAATTAAAACTACTCAAATTAAACTTCAAATGGTGAACGTACCGATAATAGTCAGTTGCACCAAAACTAGATGACACATGCACATTAGAGAATGTTTCAGCATTTTTCATTGATCCAAACTGTGAGGTCTGTCCAAAATAACGATCTTGTCCATAACTTGGAGCAATATTCATTTCATCTTGTGGTAAAGACCTAGAAACATAAATAATAATCAAACACTAAAAATATTTTGTCAAATTTTTTTAATAAAAATGACACAAATTAATGAATGTTACCAGTCATTTTCATTAATAGTTTTGTTCAAATCAAAATCATATTTGTCGGTATGAATATTTGATATTGAGTCATGTGAGAAAAATCACTAAACTGAGTTACGGGGATTATCTCCGGGATTTTACGATTTTCTAATTGAGGAAACATATCATTCAATAAAGGAGAACGATAACAGCTAAACTTGGGCTCCTTCCTAACGTACACTTCAAGCACGGTTAGCTTGATTTGATCTATGTAGTCATTCGGAGCCCTCAAAAAGTCACCAAACGAATCGTCATCATTTATTAGCCATTCACCAAAATTTACTTGTCCTTGACCTAAAAATGACGTTGGATATTTTTCAATTATAATTAATTTATAAACGGAACTATTCAAACCCATCCTTTTATAAAGTGAATCACATAATTTTGTAAATCGAAGATCCAGTGGATAATTGATATTGTATTTTAGGGGACAATTATAATGTATGGTGTTTCCATAATAGATAATGTCACCATCCCAAAATAAAGAAACTCTAACTTTTGATTTCGAAGACATTCTTCGTGATTGAAACTAAGAAAGATAAAGGAATGATGAAAATGTTAGAGAATGGTGAACCAATATGTTGAAGGCATTCTTATATAGTGTTTGCAGGGGCTTAGGAGCCAAAAATAAAATGGAATAAAAATATAATGTATCACTTAATTATTAACTCCTTTTTGTGACACGTCACATAAAAAATTATACATTCAGAACTAACAAATTTAGAAAAAAAATAAAAGGATTTTCAACTACGCAATTTTAATTATTCAGTCCATTTGTATGAGATGTAACATCAATAATTATACATTCACCTGATAAAATTATAAAAGAATATCATTTTTCTACTACGTTTTACTAAAAAAGTAACTTTTTAATACTATTTATGAAAGAAGAAGTCAAAAAAATAAACTCCGCAATACTTGAATGAACAAAACAAATCAATAATTTAAAAAAAAAATTATTACATTTACATACTTTTGATGGGACAATGCACTATTTTTTAATTTTTTTTTGTGTAAAATGTAATAGTTTTTTATGTTTTACTAAATTTTTTGTAAAAACGTAATAATTTATTACACTTTACAAAATTTCAGTTACATCTCTTTCTACTTATTATCCCTCTTACTATTTATTATCCTTCTTCCTCTATCACTTCCACTCTAAATAAAAATTTCATTCTATTGTCTTTTCCTTTATCTACTTATTTCTAGCTCCATGAATTATAATAGGAGATTTGTTTGTGCATGTGGGTCTCCTCCAATTTTGAGAATTTCATGGTTGAATGACAATCCCAGACGTAGATTCCTCAGTTGTATGCATTATGGTATATGTAATTTTTATATCCTCTCGTCTTCTTTTTTTATGTTCTGCAGCAACTAAATTTTATCACTTTCTTTGTTATAAATTGCAGTCTCTATTTCAAAGTAGTTGCAACTTTTTTGATCAGTATGATCCAGAATTCCAATGTCAAGTCAATATTGTGATCTTGGGTTTGTTGAAGAAGACCAACAAACAACAAAAAGAGTTGAAAGGCAAAAGGCTATTGAAGCTAATTTTGTGCATTAGTTTCATATGTAATAGGATGATGTTCATTGTGTCGTTGAATTGAAAATTGATGTTGGCGCATGTAATGGTGCATTAATTTGATAAGATGATGTATTTTGACGGATCTAGTTATATTTCTTTGCAGATTAAAGTAAAATATTTGTAGGTACATTTCTAATATTTCTTGGTTATTGTTGGCTTTTCTATAAGAAGATGAAAACTTCTATTATTTATAGTTATATTGGTTATTGGGTTTCGGTTTACCAATAGAAAAATTGAAATTGAAAAAATAACACAATAGTTTTATTTTTATAAAATCGTTAAAAAAACAACGATAAATCAATAACATTTTTATTGGTACAATTTTGTACACCCCTAAATTAAATTATGATTTTTACTCCATTAATTATAATAAGAAACGTATTTGTGCTTATGAGTCTCCTCAATATCCTAATTGAAACACTAATCGAAAACTACAATGAAATATTAACCGAAAAAATTAATTTCATAGTTTTAACATACAAAAAAAAATATAATTCTTTTAGATAATAGCATATTTGATAGACGAAAATTCAATATTTCACTATTTTGGAGTAAAGAGAAACTCAAATGTATAATTTTTTTTAGAGAGACATCGAATAATTAAGGATAGAAGTGGTTATTTTTTTATATAGTATAAATATAAAGAAAGTGCTAAGTTCATGAGGTAATTGATACTTTTTTTAAAAAAAAATATTTATATAAAACGTATAAATTTATTACAGAGAGAAAAAATAAATTACTTGGACTAGAGGTGAAGTGTAAAATGTAAATAAATTTATTAACATAAAGTAAAAAAATTTATAACAGTGAAACTTAAAAGTGTAAGAAGACAGAGAAAAGAAAATGGGGTGGGGGTGGGGGACCATGGTGATGTGAAAGAACTGGGAAAAGTGGGGGGGGGGGGGGTGACCACGTTTTAAATTTGCTGGAAAAAGTGGAACTCATGAGAAATTCTTACGTTTTGGTACTATTTTTAGAAAAAGTATTTATTACTGATGTGACAAAATACTGTCTTCAATTATTTTGAACTTTGTGTAAAACATAAGAATGTTTTACGTTTTACATATTTTTTTGATAAAACGTAATAATTTATTACGTTTATTAAAAAGTCAACTCTGTTACTTGACTGTTAAGAAAAAAGTGAAAAAAGTAATAAATTATTACGCTTATCCTATTTTGGTAAGTTTTTAAATAGGTGGCCTATTTTGGTCACTTTTTTTATTTCTTGCTTATTTTGGTTCCGAGTTCGAAATCAAACTAATCACTTTAAGGCTATTCGAAAATCATAATCTCATATAAATCACTTTCGAATACATGAGAGACCATGCAAATCATTCCCTCAACTCATAAATGATATAAAGCAATAAAGGATAAGGTCAAAATGGTCAAAATACAAAAAAAAAAATATGAGGGTTATTGCATTACTAGATTAGATACTAGGAAGAATCAGGTCCTGGACAAATAATTTCCTTTTTTATTCGGGAGACATCAATGGTGTGTTTGGTATTCTAGAAAATATTTTCCTATTTTTTCTTGTTTGGTTATAATATAACTTTGGGAAAAATATTTTCCAAAGGAACTCATTTTCCTCCATTTGAAAGAAAATGACTTCCCTTATGGGCCAAGGGAAGTCATTTTCTAAAAAATATTGAGATGTGACTTATGCGAACTTGGAATCAAAATAAATCAAAATATAAATAAAATGACCAAAATAGGTCACCTATTTAATAAGTTACCAAAATAGGCTAAACGTAATAATTTATTACATTTTATACCCTTTTTTAATGGTTTGATAGCGGAAGTGTACAGTAAAAAAGTTTTAGTAAAACGTAGTAATAATCTATTACGTTTTACAAAACTTTTTTATAAAACATAATAACTTATTATGTTTTACAAAAAAAATTTTAAAACGCTATAATTTATTACGTTTACATGATTTGATATAAAGAAGTGATGTGATAGTACACCGAGGCTTTTTAAAAAAAATTATAAATTAAAAATTTATAGCTTTTTTAACTTTTATAAATTAAAACTTTTTATTAAAATTTATAAGTTATAACTTTTTATTACGTTTTGTACCAAAAAAAATTTTAAAAAAAGTTATTGCTTCGTTTGTCAAATCAAGTACCACCAAGCCCACTCTTTTTAATATTTTCTTTCATAAATCGTATTAAGAAGTTACTTTTTAATAAATAAAAAAATAAAAAATACATAATTATAAATTTATTTTATTAATACATAATAAAAAATTACATTGTTTTCTAAATTTGGTCAGATGAATGTATAATTGTTGATGTCACATCTCATACAAACGGATCAAATGATTAAAAATGTTTAGTTAAATATTTTGTTTTAGAAAATATATTATATTTTTAATTAGAGGAGCACGTATTCATATAAAGTTAAAATTTGGTTAGAATAAAAAAAATATCTTCTATTGTAATACCGTGTACCTTTTCCTAGCTTGAAATCATCTCAAAAATGTTAGGAGCCTTATTTGAAAGATGAATCCACTTTTGTACGCGTGGTATTTTTACAATTTTTACTTTTTGTCGTGTGGGAAATTCAATAAGCTTTCCATCGATATAAAATTCGCCTAAATCCGATAACCAGGTAAGAAGTTATGACTATTTCAAGTTTCCATCGTAAAACAGCGCCATATTGGTCAGTGGTGTGCCGCGCCACAAGCTAAAATGGAAATTGTCCTTTTCCAGTGTCTCAGCGTGATTTTTTCTGCATCGCACCAAAGTTCCATGTCGCAAAAGAAGGGGCAAAGCGATGGCTCCGCGTCGCGCCATCCCTCAGTTTTCCAATTGTCAAATTTCAGTGACACGACCTGATAGCGCCGCGTCGCGCCAGGGGTCCAATTTGGAAAATTTTTACTGAAATTACAAGACACGTTCAGGGTTAAAATGGTCAATTTTCTACCCCTAGTTAAGCCCTTTAACACGTGATTTAGCCACTTTTCACCCAAAATACACTCTCTTCTCTAAAAAACGTCTCAAGAACAACCTAGGGCTTTTCATGGAAGATTCAGAAATAAGAATTTTCTCCGTCAATCTTCGTGTATTTATGAACCAAGGCATGCATAGTGTTCATTCATGGACTCATTTCGTCCATGAAGCCCAAGAATCCCTTTTCTAAATTCAAGTTTATGGATTTTCTTATGAATCTCATAATTGAGTTGCTCTTGTTCATGTGGATAGTGAGAAATTGAATTCTACTCCATGTTGGGTAATAAATTATATGTGGGTTAAATTATTATACATATAGATTCATGCAAACCTGTGACTAAACCCTTGAATGATGAAATTAGAATTGAACCATGATATTTAATCATTGTACAATGATGTTTACATGTACCATGCCTATAATATGTTTGATTAAATGCCTAGGTGAAGGAAAAGTGCCTAACTAGAATGATACCATGAAATCCCAATGTATGTACAAATTATTCCTATCACATGTTTGATGAAATGCTTCTATAAATGTATTATGGATTATGATGTTAGTTATATGTTCAAGTAAGTTATGCTTGGTCAATTTCCTTCCATCGAGTCCTGGGGTACTCGTACCCAAAACATTAGTTGTGTGCCTAGAGCTATGTCATGTTTTCATGATACTCTCAATCAAGCTATGCATCCTTAAACTTCAGACAGTCTTATGACTCAGGAAATCTCCATTATCTCATAAACTCAGTCAGTTGTCAGATATCAATAGTATTCTGTTAGTTAACGAAATTCAGTAACTCAGCCCATGTTCAGTTCAATAAATTGTGTTCAAAGTTTATTCAGATAGGAGTAGGAATTAGCACCGAGTGAACCCAAGGATGGGAACACACACTATTAGATGAGGGTGTGATTCTTAGAAGTCATCCTTGCGTTCCAGAACTATGTTGCCAGAATAGGTTGAGACAGCAACAATGTCTGATTAGGGTTGATGAGGTGGATAAGCACTGTCAGATAAGGGCCCCACCGGTCTCTTTTAGGGACACTATCAGATAAGGGTCACCCACAGCTTGTCCTTATCAATGGCGCGGTATTGTCACCCACAACTTGTCTTTTTCTCTCTTCTCATCCATTGTTGTTTTCTCTCTCTTAGCAATTTTGTTGTTCATTATTTCTTCTTCTTTATTCATCATCTTCTGCTTCATTATCATTATCTTCTACTTCATTATTATCTTCATCTTTTTTTTGTCGATCATTTGTTGTTATTATTGTTGTTGTTGTTGGTACAGCGCTACTGCTGCTATCTGGACAATTTCTTAGGTCAAAATTTGTTTGCTACATCACTTTCCACTTTGGCATTACTTCATAGGTGACTTTGGTAAGTAAAATTATGATTTTTATTCATATTTGTCATCTGGGTACACTTCTGTTTTTTCGAAAATGGATAGAACCCCGATCATGAATCCAGCATAAGTGCCCACAATTTAAACAAATCAATTATCTGGTGCATCAGATGAGTAATCTGTTGCATCAGAAGATTTATTTGTTGCATCAGACTGTTTATCTGTTGTATCAAAAGATTTATCTGTTGTATCAGACTTATTATCTGTTGCATCAGACATATTATCTGTTGCATCAGAATGTTTATCTGTTGCACCAGACTAATTATCTATTGCAATGAATGATTAATCTGTTTGGAACAACACAAATCAGCCTCTGCCACAAACCCAACAGATAACTAATATGTTTTAACTCTTGCTATTTCTACTGGATTCAAAATTATTCCATACGTACAATTACCCGTCCCAAATTTCATAATTCAATTTCTCATTTTACTTGTCTTTTTCATTAATCAAGAAAAGATTAAAAAAAATCCATGTTTTACCCTTTGCATTAATCATTGTTTCTTCAAATTACAATGAAAACATCATTTAATAAGGGGATTATATGCCGATCGATGTTAAAAGTTTTCTTCTCTTATGAAATTTTGATTGAATAGCAAACAATGGTTATTTCAAACACGTCTAATGTCCCACCAACTGATCAGTGGGTTATGATAAACTAGACATGTTATTAATTATTTTTCTTAATCAATGTGGCATCTCAATTTGGGACGGATAATTTGAGACGGAGGGAGTACGAATTAAAACGTTAGAGCCAAACAACAAACTAGTCATCTGCTGAAACAGACTATTTATCTGTTGCATCAGACTTCTTATCTGTTGCAACATGAGTAATTTGTTTTGAACAACACATCAACCCCTGCCACAAACCCAACAAATAAATCTTGCTATTGCTAATGAATTCTAAATTATTCCTTTTACGGCAAATCATCGATATGTTTGTTGAGAAGATAATAGATAGAATGAAACTTAAATATGGATTAAAAATCAAAGATCAAGCATAATTTTTTTTATTAAACAAAAACAAATAAAAATACATATAATAGACTAAAAGAAAACCAATAATCTAATTATTATTATTATTATTATTATTATCATCATCATCATTCCCAGCCGGCCAATCTTCAATCAGAAGTAGCAAGGCCCTCCTCATCCTGCGTATCTCGCCAAGTATTCTTGCTCTAACTCCTCCCAATTCCCATTACTGGTCACGAACTTGATTCCGAAGTTCATTCACGATGTCTTGCTGAAAAGCAGTGTCCCACACTAGGTCAGTCATAATCTTCTAGAGTGTAATATGAAAGACGAGATGCAATAAATAAATAGAGTGTAGTTTAATGAATGATTGAGTAAAGAAGGACCTATTTATAGAGAATTGAATTTGAATGAGAGACAAAAAGGCATGATTGTTCACCTCCATTCATTAATTATATTTTTGATTAAATTAAGAAAATAAATATTGTGATAATTTATTACTTTTCAGATTATTATTAATTAGTTCTTTCCAAGAATCATTTTTATTGAGTTGTGGCAACAGATTCTACATCTGTTGCATCAAATAACGCATCTGTGACAACAGATATATCATCTGTTGCAATAAATATAAAATATGTTGCATCAGATAACCTATCTATTGCAACATATAATCTAACTGTTCACCTCTATTTATTAATTATATTTTTATTACTGTGAAAAGTAATGACTTAATTAATTAAGAAATATTGTGATAAGTCATGACTTTTCAGATTATTATTATTAATTAGTTCTTTCCAAGAATTGTTTTTATTAAGTTGTGACAACAGATTCTATATCGGTTGCATTAGATAAACTATCTGTGACAACAAATATATCATCTGTTGCAACAATAGTGAACCTATTGAATCAGATAATATACTTGTTGCAACATATAATCTACTTTAAAAAAAAACTATCATCATATCATTAATCCTAATTTGCTGACTTTTTTATTTTATAAATTAAAAAACACATTTTCAAATTCTTTAATAAAATAATAATTATTTTTATTTTCTGGCCACAGATTATATATCTGTTGAATTTTATAAACCATCAGTTGCAACAGATATACCATCTGTAGTAACAAATAGACGTTCTATATTAAAATATTTTTTTATTTCTTCTAACAGCTGATACATCAGTCGCAATAGATGGAAAATTTGACACATCAGCAATACTGTTGAATGTATGTGTTTTTGTTTTAGACAAAAAGTCACGACCGACCTTCACATTGTTTTTCTTAACAATCATCATATAAGTTAATTAATCTAATATTATGACTTTTTTTTATTATATAATAAATAATTTTAAAAAATAAATTCAAAAACAAAAATGGTGAAAAGTCACGATCAGTTATTAAAATTAATTAATCGTTCTTTTATTGTTATAAATTATGTTTATCATTTATATCCTTATTATTTAGTTACAAAATATTTTTCATATTAAATAATCGAAAAGTTATGTCTTTTTCACCCTCTCAATAACAACAATAACCCTTTTTTATTAATAACCATCTGGTGCAATATATGATAGATCTTTCACATCAGATTAACCTCTATTGACATAAATTTCTCAATGTCTATCACCAACCGTTGACATGTTTAGAACAAGGAATAAACAGAATGATTATTAAATACTAAATAAGAAATAAAAATTCAAAGTCAACCACCAAATGAAACATAGATTTTTGAATCCCTTGGGTAGATCCGATATACAAAAGGAGGAGAATACATACACTTAAATAAAAAATATTAGCTAATTATTATTACTACTATTATTACTATTTTTAATCGGATATTTTTCATTCGGCAGCCTTGCTCCGAAGTCAGCCACAATCTCTCTGGAGTTCATCAAACTGACTTTGATGTTCACGCAAGGACTAGATATGAATATTCTTGTACGAATCTGGATCATCCATATTTGTAAGGAGGGACCTAGTTATAAATTATTGTATCTCAAAAAAAAAAGAAAATTGCTTTAAAATAAATCTAATAGATGGGTAATCTGTTGCAAAATATATTCATTCTGTTAGATAACTTACAACATACTGGCAATCTTTAATAATAGATGTATATATTTGTTTGATTTCTCCAACAGATACATTATATGTTGCACCAGGTTGATCATCTATCGTAACAGATGTCTCCAATTGTTTGACTATATAAGTAGATGTGACATCTGTTGCAACTAGCTAGTTATCTGTTTATTTAATTTAAGCCATAGATGGGATAGGAAGAATAAGGTGTGTGCAGATAGATCCATTATAATATGTATGGGAGTTAAGTTTATATTACTGATAAGGTCACTGGGATAACACACACAAAGTACAATATTTTTAAGAATGCTTTAACCGATTAGGCACTGATCATTGAAACAAGATCCTGTATTGTACCATTAAGTTTGATGGGTTCAAAATTGATAAGGCTGAGGACCTCATGAAGATGGTGCAGATACCCTGTTACAAATTACAGATAGTTATTGCTCGTGTTTATGCGTGTCAAGTTTAGAGAAGGGATCAATATTTATCGCCATTGCAGAGAACCAATAGTGATTGGAATTAATTTTAAGTGTGCATTGGATTCTAAGAACACCTTCAAAGCCTCGCACTGCATCAAATAAGAACAGAAAACCAATATAGTTATTAACCAGCCCAAATTTATATGGTAAGGTTGCTCGCTCGAGGTGATGATTATATGCCAAAAGGTGTGATAGGAGAATGCCTTCGAGGGAAAATGGGTGGTTGATGGAAGACTATATCATCTGAGAGCTAATTGAAGAAGAGACATCGGGTAGAAAGTAACTTCTAGAGAATTTGTCCGATGGAATTATCTTAAAAGTTGCAAAATCTGAATCAAGTGCAAATATAAAAGTGTATCCGATAATGTATTTCATATATTGTCTCTCTAAAAGAAAAATAATGTAGATGGATACTTTGCTAGGGAGCTACATGGTTGGGATTATCACCTAGATAGAAAATAGAAGAAGGCCAACAAAGCATCCTCACGGGCATCAAGGGTTGAAATGTTGTACAGCAAGTCTAGAAAACTTACGCCAACAACAACTGCATTTTAAATTTCATCCCATGCCTTCTTGTTTCATCCCATGCCTTCTTGTTTGTGTTTTCAATCAGTTCTACTATCGTTGACCTGATTGGAACCACAAACGAGATTGAAAAGTACATTGAGTATCATTGTTTCCTTAGCACTATGGTTATAATTGATTGTGTTTTCTTGACTTAGTATGCTTTTAACATTCCTTGGAGATTGTTGTAGTATGTGAATCCAGATAATTTTCAAGCTTTCCTCCATCTTGCTAATTCTGTATTCAAGTTGGTCGTTGTCGTCTTCAAAGTTGGTAAGGAGTTCCTCATCTCTTGTGAGAACGATCAGGAATACTACCTTCAAAATTGTGGCATTCTAGAATCCCTTCATATCACTTTCTTCAGAAGCCTTAAAGGATACATGAAGGGTCACTGTGTCTGCTTTAGGTCAAAATGTGTTGATGCACATTAAAGATGTGGTCCCAACAGTTGAACAACACACTTTTATTGAGCATTGCTCCATGCATCTTGCTCAACCAATTTGGTTAATTAATATGCAAGGAGTTACGTAGCGTGTGATCTAAAATGACTCTACCAATCCTATCAAACATTACGTAACTCTGAGGTCATTACCCTATCAGAAAAATATGACCGAGTTATTGCACAAATCAAACTAGCTCAATCTGTCAACCTTTCTACTGATCACTCTTCTCCAATATAGATGATAAGATATCTGTTATTCAAAAGTCTACACCATCGCCATACAAGCTTGACAGGGAGCAATTCTTCAGAAGGCATCAATGGATATCTTCTGAATAATTGCTCCCTAGCAACCAGTCTGGCGACGGTGTAGACTTTTGCATAAAAGATGTGGATTGGGGCTTTAAATGATAGAAGAAATCAAGAAAATGTTGCTAATGAGTTAGATAAAAAGTGGCCTCAATTACCGCATTGCGGTCTGAAAACCACGATCGCAACCAGTTAAGTAAGGAGCATATCCTGCCTCAGGTAACGGGATTGCTACTAGAAGAACGCGATCATTGCATGTCAAAATGGCCAACATACCATGATTGCTCAGTCATAACCGCGCCCACGATTATGCAATCACAGTCTAAGATCTGCGATCACGGCACAGTGGGACAAATAAGTAAAGGGAATTGTATTCAATTAGGAAAACTAAATCAAAAACTTATATTGAGGATTCAAAACACTTTAAAGAGGGTAGATGAGAGAGAGAGAAAAAACCCTAGAATTTTGAGTGAAAAATTGATTGTTCATAGTTATGTAATTATTATTCCAAGAGGAAATTAGTGACATTGGAGTGTGGAAATGAATATTATTTTTATCCTCTATCATCATGAACACCATGGATGAAATACTTGGTAAAAGAATTTTCTCCTATCTCATGAGTAGCTAACTTCTTTAGTCTTGGGATTATGTTGAACTAAAGTGTAATTGTGTATTGATATTGGTGTGTTTGTATGATTTTTAGTTATTGGGAATAGATTCCAATATTGCTTAGGTTAATGATTTGGAATTTGATGGGTGAAAACCCCAAATCTCCAAATGGGTTTGATGGGTGAAAACCCCAAACCCTAAAAACCATTCATCATCTTTGAAAGTGGGATCAAGGTGAACTTGAGGTAACCCATAACATCCTTGAAAGAGGGTTATAGGGGGACAAGGTAATGGTGGACAATTAAGCCTATGGTTTATTACCTTTTGCAATCTTAGAAATAAGTGTAGTTGGAGTGTAAATCATGTTAAGAGCATCATCCTAGAAATAGGGATGCTTAATTGAGATTTTGGGTGATTATGAATCGTACACTTGTTAGGTGCTCGAAAGCGCCAATGGGTGAAATCATTGTAGTTTTATTGAAATATTGACTACAATGACTTCCGACCTAGCCTATCCTTCGATCAACAACTAAGCTTCATCTTAAACTGCCATTAACCCACATGCTTTACCTTTAGGTAGACATAATATCAAGACCCTCTCTATTCTTGATTTTAAATCAAAAGTGTCATATTCGTGCATTATTAATCAATAATTATTAAAAACCATCCTTAACTCAAATCCCTCATTTTAATTTACATGTAGTATTTGTTAGCATTTCGGGTTCCCTTTTAGTAACTAGAACACCTATAAGACTCGAAATTTATAATTCGCTCCCTATTGATTTGACCCCAACTCTAGTTGGGTTATTAACATTGATCGCCTCACCCTTAAAACATGGGAGTGAGTTGAGAATTATCAAAATGGAATAGTTGCCAGTGATTAAAATCTACATTTTGCTTGTGCGGTGTGATTTTTACTTAGGTGTACCCATAGTGTATGTCATTTAATTTCTTTGGTGTTTTTGATCTTTGAGTAGGTCAACATTATTATTCCTAAATCATCATGAGCCATGAGGACTTAGCTTATTTTGAGGCCGGAGATCATGAAAGTGCCATTCTTATTCCCCTTACCGAGGACCATGGCGTATTTTATGTTACAAGTGTAATGATGAAATTGCTCCACATAAAAGGATTTATTGGGGTAGAAGCTCATCAAAAGGACCGACCTATGAGGTTCCGGAAAAGATAATTCTCCAAATCTTCTATAGAGCATTGGACCAATAAAATAAGGATAGAGTGGACAATACATCCAGTGGATCATTCATCAACTCGTCATATGGGATTGTTTCAAAAGTCTTGGACCAAGTGGTAATTTGGTGTAAGGGCTGGGACATAAAGGATGCTGAGGTGTCCATGGTGGATCCCTCTTCGTCCTTTGTGTACCATGACAAGAAAGATAAAGAGGAAGAGATTAATGCAAAGATGGATAAAATAATGTCAAGCCTCGAACTTCTATTTGAGCTTATGTTAGGTGAACAAATAGAAAGCGTAAGTTTGATAAGTTTAATAGAAGTTGAACCATGTAGAGACGTGAAGGAGGAGGTGATTGGTGACAAATTAGATATGATGCCTACAGTCTTGAAGGGTTTCCTTCTTTCCCTATAAGGATAAGATGGGAATCAAGGTCGAAACTGGGAACATCTAAGCTTGGCATATTGTGAAAGAAAAGAGGAAATTGATAGAGATATTTTGGCATGGATTTTGAGTAGTGTTGAGAGGACAGGAGAAATAGTAAATGAGATACGAAGTGAATTATCCATACTCCACCAAACGGCTACATCTCACTCCACCACCATCCAACAACTAGAGGCAAAAGTAAGCCAAATATCAAGGTATCTCATGAAAAATCAATGTGAAGAAATACAAAGTGGGGAGGAGACAAAGGCAAAGAGAAAAAGATCCAATGATGAAGAGCCAAAGCTAAGTGAGCTATTAATAGGAACACCAATAGTTAACGATCATCCAATTGTCTCTATGCCACCAATTCCCATTCATCCTTTTTTCCTTATTTTTTCCTTGAGAAAGAGAGAGCGTGATAAGTTAAAAAAGTTTTTTTGATAAATTTAGTACCCTTTCTATTAATATTCCTCTTATTGAGGTATTGCAAGACATGCCGGGGCATGCTAAATTTATGAAAGATTTGGTGTCTAAAAAAAATTTGTTGGAGGACGAAACTATAGAGATGACTCACTATATAGTGCCATTATGACAAACGTATGTGTCGAAAAGAAGAAGGATCCCAGTTCTTTTACAATCTCATGCACCATTGGAACTTTCACTATTTCTAAGGCATTATGTTATCTTGGAGAAAGTGTGAACCTCATTCCTTATGCTATATTTCAAACACTTAGGTTGGGTAAGCCAAATTCCACCAAAATAAAGTTGATCATGGATGATCAATCCATCAAAAATTCCATGAGAGTCATCCATGATGTTTTAGTAAAAGTGAACTGGTTTATCTTCCCGACCGACTTTGTTATTTTTGTTTTGGAATGGACATCAAAATTTCTGTTATTCTTAGGAAGCCATTTTTAGCTACCGGGAAGGCTTTTGTAGATTTAGATTCCAGGGAAATAAAGTTTAGATTGAATAATGATGAGTTATCCTTTAATGTATGCAAGTCCATGAAACAACCAATGGACCTATAAGTCATCTCGGTGATTAATAATATTGACGGAGAAGTGTCAAACCATGTTGATGTGGGTTTATTGAATGGCCCTTTAGTTGGGGTGCTATGGAATTATGAAAGAGATGAAGTAGAGGAGTAAGATGAGGTGGTAGCATATTTAATTGGGCTTGTGTTTCACACCAAGAACCCGGTTAAATTAGATCTTGATCCAAAAAACCAAAAAAGTCCACCCGCAAAACCATCCATCCTTGAACCTCCCAAAATCGAATTGAAGCCCTTGCCACCTCATCTCAAATATATGTTCTTGGGGGAGGATGATACCTTCACAATTATTATTACTAGTGACCTAAACTCCTCTCAAGTAGAAGCATTAAAGTTGATGGTGAAGAAATCCATTCAGTCCATTAGTTGGATGATAGAGGACATTATCGGAATAGCCCCCAGCATTTGCTCGCACAAAATAAACCTCGAGAAAGATCACATACCTAGTGTGGAGCACCAAAGGAGATTAAACCAACCATGCAATATGTAATAAAAAATAAAATTAAAATGTTCCTCATTAAAATCTTACCACAAAAAACCTAGTGAAAAAAATTAGTGAAGGAAAAAGAGTACACATCTCTATAATATGTATTTTGGTTGTCTCAATGAAAACATTACAAGGAAAACCCAATAGGATAAACCTTATAAGGAAAAAAGTATACAAGGTGTATAAGCTCCCCCTGATGATAGAATCAATTCATAATCTTGAATCTTCATATTTCAATCTGTTAAGTCCTTAGTTTTGATGATTACCAAATTGTATGTTGGGACCTATTTCATGGAGATTGTGTTATAACAAAGTTTCTAATTCATAGGGAAAATGTTGGGCTCACCAGTTACTATCACAGTCAACAGTCACAAATGGTTCAACGTACAAAAGTTGGTGAAAAATGGCTAACACCTTTTTGTCACAGCCTATAGGAACGCTCCAAGGTTTTGCAACGTACAAAAGTTGGTAAAAAAGCTGCTAACACCTTTTTGTCACAGATGGTTTCATACTATTGATCATCTTTCTTAACAACTAAACTAATGCTTTCATATTCTTACAACTAAAGATATCTCTGAAGCTGAAATCTAAGACTCCACTTTGCAATAGGGAAGTGATTGTTCATCGAGTTGTATTTTTACTTCCTTGTTGTAACTAAGTCTTTGCAAAGTGTTCTTAAGAGCTTTCCTGCATTTGCTTATGATTGTTAGTAGGAGTGGTGGCTCAAATCTTTCTTGTTGTAATCATCTAGAGTTAGGTAATTTTCAAGCTAGATTTTGCTTGGTGTGTCCAGTTAGAGTTATTTGAATCTTGAGGTATTAGAGTTACTGCTTGGATCTTCTTGTTATAGATTTATTTCTAGAAGACAAAGGATTATGAGGTTAATCCTTGGATTTTGTATTCAAGAGGCTGCTTGGATTTAGTGGAGCATAGAAATCCTGGAGGCAGGTCGTGAGTTTTTTCTCTCTTGAGCAAGGACTTTTCATGTAAAAATTCTTGTGTGTGTTATTTACTTTATTTTTGCACTTCTTAGCTTTTATCTCTCCCAGTTCTTTGTTGTGTGAGTTCATTTGGAAATAGGTTCTAAAGGTGAGGAGCAACACACTGTAAACCCCTCATTTAGTATCAGATCCAGTCTTTCATAAAAAGACTCACACCTTGGAAAGGTCCTTAGAAATGCCAGCTCCTTCAAATCTAAAAGATGACCAGTCAACCACCAGACCACCAAGAGTTAATGGTGAACATTATAGGTGGTGGAAAACAAGAATACATAACTTCATCATGGCTAAAGATTCAGAGCTATGGGATGTCATTGAGAATGGCCCTTGTGTTCCTACAAGGGCAGTGAAAGTTAGTGTTGTAACCATACAAGTTCCCAAGACTAAGAAAGATTTTGATGTTGCAGATAGGAAAAAAATTGAAATGAATTACAAGGCCAAGAAGATACTATTTATGGCATTGTGACACGACCTGAACCAGAGCCTAGTCATGTTAGGAATCTTAAGTCCAACCAGGACCGGAGACTACCCCTGATACCCAATCATAAACGCCCAGCACCCTATGTCGGATGAATTCTGAACATATAACAAGATTAAACAAAATAATTTAAAGATATTAACTAAAGTATATAATTATAATCCAACAACCTCAACCAAATATTAAACTGATACCAACCCTAATTCCAATACTAATACCAAGGATGACACCAATACCAACACCGTCTATGCCCATAGTAGTTTGACTAAGCCTTTAACCAGAATCAAATAACATCCGGTCGGGACATGCCCCCCGACCATAGCAAAAACCAAAATCCAAGAAACAAAAATAATGAAAAGAAGTCCATAGTGTGAAATGGAGTCTTTTGGAGTATGAAATCTCACCTCTTCAATCTAACTTAAATCTATCGTCGAATCAAAGTCACTGAGAAGGAGGAATGATAGTATGGCCGATTTCTGCATCGCATAGGGATACAACGCCTGAAGACGGTTAGCGGAGTGAACGCTAACATGTACTTAGGGATAAGGATAAAATAATATCATTATTCAAAACCAAATCAAATAACCATATTCAATCTCACATATACATATATATCGTTCCAGGATAAGAAATCGGGTTTAGCATGCATTTAAAATCATAACTTGGGCTGAGTAGCTTGACCATCCTAAGACCACCCATAGGCTATATGGGTTCAGCTCTCCCTGATGAAAGAGCCCCAGTGCATGCAAGTCGTACGATTGAAGAAAAGAACCTAAGATGACTAGTACGTCTCCTAAAATATAAAGTGTGACATCATGCACACGGTCACCAAGATCACCCTCACATCAGCAAATGTGAGTTTCAAGTGTCGGTCTCCCGGACACCCACCTTCCACAACTTTGCTACTCGACCCTTTTTAAGCCCATATTAAAACTAATTACCCATTCTAACTATTTACTAAGGAGTCTTTTGTTTAGGCATTAACCATTGGTATCGTCATACCAAAATTAAAGCTTACGCGTCTATCCATTTATGCCATACGAAAATTATTAAACCAAGTTGGCTCCAAAGTTTCCAATTAAGCCAAAACCATGGCCACAGAGGCCTGTTCAAACCATTTAAAATCAACTAGACCAATTCAAGATCCATTACCATTTATGCAATGCAAAGATATCAAAAGTACACAAACAATGTGACAAAATCATTCTTATTAGCATTTTAACAAAAAGGTTGAGGGCACATGAGCTTCTAAACCATAACGAAGTAACTAGGGGAATCCATAATTCCCCAAAATCCATTTACCATTAACATACATCCCATAATATCAAAATAATACTAAAAGCATTCCAGAAAACATAATTAAACCATGATAATAATTATTCAACCATAAACATCCAAAAAAACCCAACCATTATTTCAAACCATACCAATATCATGAAATTAATATATTAAAACACACTCTCTTTGTAGAATAACAATGAAGGAGGAGTAACATGTCGTAGACACCAAGAAAGACGAAGAGAAACCACCCTTGAAAGACTTAATTGATAATTTTGACGGAACCCTAGCCTTTTGCTTGAGAGAGAGTTTGATAGAGAATTTGAGAGTGTTTGATTGGGAATAATAGGTTAATTAAGTGCCAAAAAGTATTTCATGTCATGGTATCAAAAGGAGTTAAAAAGAAAAATATTCAGAATTTCCCCAGCTTAAAACTGTAAAATACCACAGGTGGTTATGAGTTAACCCCGTGACTCGTGACCACAACATTTGACTCGTACCATTAAGTCATCACCAAAATATTGAGTTGGATGATACTCTAAAATTACAACTCAAGTTAGAAAGCATAAGCGATCGATGTCAAATATAGAACCCAACTAGATTGGGTGTCGAATCCCACAGGGAATACTGCGCTCACTAAGTATTGTAATTATTACTGGACTGTTGATCAGAGGTTCATGAATAAGGGGAGTTTTGATTTGTAACTTATAAAGTAATTAATTGTAACAAGAGTATTCCAATGAATGATTCTCTTTGCAATTAGTAAATTAATGAGATTAAACAAACCAGGGCTATGGTTACCAAAATGCTAGCACAACTAGGGTTGTGAATCACTTAAGAGTTCGAATTAGTAAATTCAATTGCAAAAAGGGTTGAATCCTATTCTTTATCCATTAGTTTCTCAACCTAAGTGGATAGATTATCCTCTAATTCTCTCAAACTCAAAGGATACATTATTCTTTAAACTATTTTCTCATGTAAGCTAATCTTGTTAGGGCACTTGCCATTAATCCAAAGGTTAAAGCCCATAGAATTCATGTAAACACTTCATTTTTCCTAATAAACTTTTTTCTTTCAGACAAGTGTTGTTCTTGGGCTCACTTTTCAAGTTTGCAACAAAGAAAAGTCATTAAATTGAAGAAAGTTTTATACAATATCAATTATTCATGGAACTCTATACAATATCAACAGCAAAACTCAGTGAAACTCTAGTTTCCCTCACAACAATGAAGTCCAAAACTTATTACTTGATGTGGACACAATCTAAACACTCACATTTGTCAAAGAAGTTACAAGCATAGTCCAAAATACCCATAGGATTGCCCTATCCATACGACACCTCCTCAAGGTCGACTTACTAGGATCAAATAGGTATTTTCAAGGCTTTTAATAAGGCTTCAGGTTAGGTAAGGAAATGTTTTTGGATAGAGTGACTCATTAAGAATTAACTCTCCTTGCCTTAGCATCACTGTAGCCCAGATCAGCTCATTTACTACTTCCAACAACAAGCTCTTCTTTAGACATAAAACCTTTTTTTAGAGGGAAGAAGATAAGCATCAGTCACCCTCAACTTATGCTAATGTATTCAGTTAAGGTGCAAAATATCTTTGAACTGATCAGGGCCAAAAGATTTTACATTAAAATTTACACTCACTTTTCATTTGGCATTTGTACCTTGACAAAATTCACCCTCAACTTAGGTGTTTTTCCTAAGTTAAAGTGCACAATACCCAAATGTTGGGCCAAGGCCAGATTAGGATGCTAACGTTGTATGAAGAGTAAATGAAAGTTATTGGAATTGAAAAAGGGTCCTAAAGGCATAAGACGAGTTCAAATGAGATAAAAATCTTTTTGGTAGGGTTATTTATTTAGGCTAAGTGGGCTAAAAGTATAAGGAGTCCTATTATCCTATCCTATTGAATCCACTAGAAGACCATATCAATGACTCAGGCAAGTTCTAGGCATTAGACTATGCAAAAACTGAAGGTAAATCCTCATACCCATAAGTGAATGAGCTAAACTTCTTCTGTAACTCTTAGAATATTCATCACATAATTCATGCACCTCTTACAGAATAATGCCAAATACAGATTTACTGAAGGTTATGTACACATATTTGCATGAATAAGGGAAATAATTACATACACATGCTCATAGTCTTACGCCAACATCATTCATTATCCATATTTACAACGAAGTACTAAAACAGAAACATTTTATAGATAATCATTAAACACAGATATTTATATCACAAGCTGCAAATTTGAAATACAATAATAAAAACACCCTAGACATGCTACTTCTTCTAGATAGCACATAATTGGATTCAGAATATTGGAAACAACATCCAACCATGATGTAAATACACCCACCCCCACACAAAAAGATATGCATTGTCCTCAAAGGAATAAATTACCGTACATGGTTAGATTGGGATATTTACTTTGCCTTCTATTCCTCTGAGGCATCTGTCAGGTGGAGTGAGTTCCCTGTGTCCTCACCAAATTTAATGTTGGCCCCTATGGTGGTAGGATCACTCACAACCTCACCCTCCATAATTTGAGGGATCGTCTCCCGAACTGAACCTGCACTTCGCCCCTCTGCTGGGGCAACACTAGTAGAGACTCCTGATGCTTTATTTTCTGCTTCTCTTTTCTTCCTTTCAGCTTCTTTCTTTGAAATATTTGTAGCTGTTTTTAGGTTATGCTGGTCTAACTGCTCAGGTGACATTACTTCTCTCTTCCTCTTTTTTCTTCTTCCCTTGCTGCTTTTTCATCTATTTGCTGCTTGTTTTTGTACTTCATAGGTCTACCCATCAGATCCAGAATTCCCTCATCATCATCACTTATCACTAAAGTTAGGTCAAATGCAGGCGATTGTGATTGCTTCCCCTTTAACTCTGCTATGTTAGCTTTTGCCTGCTCGAACTCTGCCATGATCTTGGCAAGATCAGGGAGAGATAGTAAATCTAACCTTTTGTTGATGTGGGCTTCCATGTTATCCATTCTAAGTTGAAGAGTTAAAATGGCCTGACTACTTCGTCTATAATTTCATCCACAAAAGGTTTGAAATCTCCAGCCCACTTTTATAACTGTTTCTGAAACTACTTTTGATTCTTCACCACGTTAACAAAATTTTATGGGTTGAACCGGTATTCAGCAAACTCCTCTCCACCAGCAGACTGTGTAGAACCTAACCTTGTAGACATACCCTAGGGCTGGTACATACGTGGTGATGGGTAAAGTCATACCTTCGGGCATTTTTGTGGCCTCGGAAACTGGTACAGACTGAGGCTGATATGCTGGAGGCTTGGTCATATGATTTTTAAACTTAAATTCTTCTTTCAACTTCTCAATATCCTGCCTATATCTAGACTTTACTTTGTTGTCAACCCCATGGATCAGTGTCACACCGGCTCATTTAAATAACTCAATGATCAAACATGGGAGGAGTACAAAAGTGGTCAATTTATGTGCCCGCACGAACATCTCGTCTACAATTAGCTGCCAAAATCAATTGGTAGCCCTGAAACCAAACTGGATACTGCTACTGCTCTGTGATGATCTAGGTTCCCATCTCCTTTTGTTGGCATTAACCTCAATCGAACAATAGCCCACCAGAACTTAGCTTTAAAGCTAAGAGTGAACTTTCCAATGCGTTCTTTGGAATTAGTCAACCAAGAAGGATTTTCATCATCAGTGAATAAAGAAGTTGCCCAACATCTCTAACTGGAAGCATTTCTTATTCTATACTCAAAATCTAGGACAGTGGGTGGAGCCTCATATCCTAGCCTGAATAGCATCCTGTTAATTATTCGGGTTGAGATATCAACGATGACCCCTTGGACCGAGACAAACTCCCTATTTGGTCTATTTAGGATTAGAGTCCCCTTTGGGCATTCTGCTTTTACCAAACACAGATAATTTGTAAAGAATTCCCTTACCCAGTTTGGTTGGTACTCTCCTGGTGGTCTGCTCATCCATGCCAGTCCATATTTATTAAACCAGTGCTCTAACTCAGGATATTCATGAAGCTTTGTTGTCATAATCTGATGTTCTTCTATGAATGATCTTCTAATTCCTCGAGCTGTGGGTATCAAACCATCATAGAACTTTTTTGGTACTCCCTCTATCTACCACCTAATAGCCTCTTGAATCTGTGGATTCTTCCGTCTGATAACATTATCACTCCCCGGTTCAGCTTTAGCATCAGGAACTTCCGTTTGACCTTACTATAGTTATAAAGGACATATAACTTGTAGATCTTTGAATAAATATGTAGTGAACTAGTTGAGTAGAAAAAAAAAGGACAAAAGTGATGAGATCTAGATGATAATGGCCACTCTAAAAATTCTTCTTACATGGCTACGAACTGGTAAGCAGGTATCCTGGTTAGATGATGTTCTACATGTCTAATTCAGTTTTATATCTTTTGCAGATATACACCATGTCAAGGACGGAAAGATGTGTGAAGGGAAGTGAGACAGTAAAAGTGAATGGATTCATAAATCATTTAGGGATAAATTCCCTAAATAGGTTAGTACCATTCCCTGTTCCTAATCTTTTAACATTTAATATGTGTGCCATGTCACTCTCCTACCTCTTCTCAAAAAGGTTGTCTTCTATACTTTAAGTCAAAGAGGTGCATCCATCTGACCGGACACGTTTCATCAGGCATACCTACTCAATAAATTTGAATAATTCTCTCCTATTTTTTGTGAAGTCAAATATCAAATCATTTTCACTCTATATTTTAAAATCCTCTCTCATACAACCTCATCAGTTCTCTAACCGTTCAAATACCTTGATTCTCTCTAACTTTCAGTCCATCCAACCCTTGAAAGATTGTTGTACTCCTTCTCATCTTCTCAAAAGAACGAGCCCATTCCTTTAAGGGTGATATAAACTCCTTATATTTATTTTGTCTCAGAGGAGCAATTTGCCATCACAAAATTTTCTCCTCTCTTCTTAAGAAATATTGCCAAGGATTACATTGCTCAGACAAAGATGAACTCTCCAACTAACCCTCCATCTGAAAAGGATGATAGTGTCCAAGACAAAATATGAAAGACGAAAACATGAGAAAAAAAAGGAAATGAGACAATAAAGTAAAGGATAGATAGATTGACATAAGTCAATAACGAGAGGAGAAATAAGGGTATATTAAACCCTATACCTTTCTATCAATTACGACTAACACCAACCTCTTACGAGGACACATGTGTAACCCCCCCAGTCTATACCCTTGATGCTACATGGTGCTTACGACCCCGAAGGACCACAAGCTAACCTATTACTAATATCTACTGTGAGTACTGAATAATAATCCTAAAAATAATGCAAAAAATAGACTGAATTACCATAAGGTTCAAAATTTGAATACTGGTAAAGAATATCAACTGTAATATTCATCTAAAAAACTGAATACTACCTGATAGTCTAGTCTGAAAATCCTCTAACAGAACTATCTGAAAGCAGAGTTGATAGTACAAGCCTCCAACACAAGATCCCAACTAACTCCGACTATTGAAATACGGAAATAAAATATATCCTCGATAGATGAGGACTCACTACTAAATCTGACACTGCAGGCTGAATCTGAATCTGTCTATGTTCGGTCAGGAACCTGAGAGTTCGAACCTATGATATGAGACATCATAATCAAAGAGAAAAGTGTGTGTCAGTTCATGGAATATACTAGTATGCTAGACGAGGTAATGTTGAATTCAAGGGTTTATGTGAATGAATAGTAACTGACTGAATGATATAGAATAAGTGATTATGAGTATAAAGAAATCTAAAACTACAATAAATACTGAGTATGCAATACTGTGCAATGTATATATATTGTATCTGAGCTTTTACTGAAGTTGAGTACTGATTTCTGATAATTAAGTAACTGATATCTAAGATTACTGATAACTGAATTTATGATAACTGGGTGACTGTGTCTGACAGACCTAATTCTATAGAAATAAACTAAGTTCTATACTGAGACTGAAAATGTAGGAAGTAATCATCTAACTGACATGCCCCAAATAAGATAACTAAGGTCCTATCTGTAACCCCAGTTGGAAGGGTGTCAGTACCATGCCACGGGTAAAGACAAGCTGAAGAGTTACCCTCATCTGGAAGGTACTCTAATGGGAATGGTGGACCCTCAACTGTCAGATTGAAACACCTCATCAACCCTCAACTGGCAGATTGATGTCTTATCCTACGCTAGCTATATAGTTCTGGAATGCAAGGACTGCGTCTAAGTATCACACCCTCTACTGGCAGGTGATCCCCCATCCTTGGGTTCACTCAGTGCTGAATCCTACTCCCAACTGAATAGACACTGAACTAATTATACTAAGCTAAACTAGACTGATACTGAGTTCCACTGAGTTCTGTAACTGACTGAGTTGATTGATTTCTATAACTAACTGAGAGGGCAACTTATTATGACACTAAAGAGACTATCTATAACTACTGGAGCTCTAGGTAAACAACTAGATTGTCGGGTATGAGATTCCCCCAGGACTTGACAGCATAAAAAGTAAAGCATAGCATTATCTTGAAAAGCATAACAATAAACACTTGTTCATAATTTCATTCAAAAAGATATTTTATCAAACACTTGTAGGGCATAATCTTGTACATGATTGGGCTGACATAATGACATATCATGAGTCCACTATTTACTTGACATAGGCATTTTAGCACACACTTGGGGAGCATAGATTATTTCACATGATAATGGTCAATATATGAACATCATTAATTCAATACTCAATTGCAAATTCAAGGGTTTAGCATGAAAATCATATAACTCCCGATAAATACTATTCTAATTTCATGAATCTTATAATAATCGTAGATTTAAAACCCAATTAATATCATGAACGTGCATACAATTATTTTCAAGCATGGAATTCATAATTCTCTAAACTTGTAGTTCAAAAAATGGATTCTTGGTCTTCGTGGGTGAAAGGAACCCATGAATGAACATCTAACATACCTGTATATTTTAATTCTTGAAGCTTTTGATGATTTTCCTGAGGATTGCTCTTGATTGCTTAAAGATTAGGGTTTGCTAATTGAGAGAGAGCTTGTTGATTTTGGGAAAAAGTTAATAAAGAATGAGTTTAAATCGTTTTAGGGACTAAATCCCATATCTAGGCGCATTAAAATCATAGGAAAATACTAATTTAACCTTGTACAAAACTTTTGATTTTCATCAAAATTATCCTACTTGGGCCCTTGGCGCGATACAGCGCTATCGGGATATGTCACTGGAAAATAACAATAGGGAACTGGGCTAATGGCACGACGTGGTGAAATCGTGTGGCCATACTGGATACGAATTTGGGACTCATCACAACGTGGTGAAATAATGTAGCTTCACTGAAAAAAGGATAATTGTGAAAATGAGCCTTGGTATGATGTGCCATGATCGTGGAGCCTCACTGGATTTGACATTTGGTCTTGCTCCGCGACGTGTTTATTGCCAATTTGGTACACTATTTTACAAAGTATGCTATAACTTCTCACCTGGTTATCGGATTTGGATGAATTTTATATCGTTGGAAAGCTGACTGGATTTTCTACGCAATGGTATGCTCTAAACTAAAAATTACTAAGAATTTCAAAAATTTATATAGGATAACTCATGTACTGAGAGTTAAATTAAGCTAGGGAAATACGAGGTATTACAATATCTCCCCCTTGGGAACATTCATCCTCGAATGAGACTGATTAAGATAAGAAACACTGATAGACTAAGCTTACACACAGAACATACATATTTGATGCATGAATTACATGATTGAATCTACTGATAATCTGATTTTTCATACTGAACATGCATATCTGAGGCATGGGTACATGGTTGAACTGATTTATGAATGCATGACTGTCATAAAGATGATATGCGACAGTACAGAACACCAATTTTATAACTATAACTGAATATGGAACTGAGCAAATCTAAGAAAGACTGTTACCTCAAGCTGAATCTGATTTTACGAAGAAGAGGTGAGGATACTTGGTCCACATATCTGCTTCTGCTTCCCAAGTAGCTCTCTCAATGGACTGATTCCGCCAAAGAACTTTGACCAAGGGAACTAATTTCTTCCTCAGTCTACGAATCTAATAACCGAGGATCTGTACTGTAACCTCTTTGAATGAGAGATCATTCTGAATATCTATGCCCTCTAAGGGAACTATGATTGATAGGTCACCAATGCATTTCTTTGTCAAAGAGACGTGAAACACTGGGTGCACTGAAGCTAGATCTGAAGGCAACTCAAGCTCGTAAGCTACCTTTCTAAAATAACTGAGAATTCTATAAGGACCGACATATTGGGGACTGAGCTTTCCCTTTTTGCCAAACCTCTTCACCCCTTTCATGGGAGAGATTTTTAACAACACAAGGTCACCAATCTCAAACTCGAGATCTTTTTTTCTCACATCTGTATATGATTTCTGTCAGCTCTGGGCTGCCCTAAGCCTTTTCCTAATCAACTGAACCTTTTCTAAGGCATCAAAAACTAAGTTAGTCCCTACTACTGCGACTTCACCTATCTTGAACCAAATAATTAGATATCTACATCTCCTGCCATAGAGAGCCTCAAATGGAGCCATCTGAATGCTGGAATGATAGTTGTTATTATATGCGAATTTGATCAAAGGAAAGTGGTCATCCCAACTACCTTTAAAATCAAAAATCCATACTCTCAGCATATTTTCTAGTATCTGGATGGTCCTTTCTGCTTGACCATCTGTCAAAGGGTGAAAGGTTGTACTGAGGTGAACTTAGGTACCAAGACCCTTTTGGAATGCTTTCTATAAATTAGAGCTAAACGGGGTATCTCTATCTGAGATGATAGATATTGGGACTCCGTGTAACCTGACCAACTCTCTAATATATAGTTTGGCATAGTCCTCGGCTGATTGAGAGGTATGAACTGGCAAGAAATGAGCAAATTTGGTCATCTTGTGTATAATAACCCAAATTGAATCATGCTGATGATGAGTACGAGGCAAACCCGTCACAAAATCCATGTTCACTTCTTCCTATTTTTATGTGAAAATACTAAACTCCTGCATGGACCCACTAGGCTTCTAGTGCTCAATCTTAACCTGCTGACATGTAGAGCACTTAGCTACGAACTCTGTGATATCCCTTTTATGTAATCATGTATTGCAGTATCTATTAAACATATTATATGAGTGGTGAATCTTCTCATATTCACCTTTTATACTTCGAAAAAGGGCCTAAAATGTCCTTCAACTATGTTGAATGGTGCAAAAATTCCCTTTGTCTATCTATTGGGCCTAAAATGTCCTTCCTGTCTACCTATTAGGCCTAAAATACCCTTTCCGTCTACCTATTGGGGTTATGTTGCCATTTTATTTTAGAAAAAAATTACATAATACCACAACTTATCTTTATTAAACTACATAAAATCCCTATCCTTTTTTTTAATATTAACCAAATAAATAGTGCACAATATCAATTTTTTATCGTTCTAACTTAATCTGATAAATAAGGAAAAACAACACAAATAGCTATTTTAAAGAAACTATTACATATACATAGTCGTATTAGTTGGTTTTCAAATATAGCATATAAAATATATACTTTTATAACAGATTATAATATATAGAAAAATAATCATATATTAAATTCTCATATTTTTTATTTATTGCCTATTTTTATGGAAGCCTCTGTTCATTCATTTTTTGTATATTGTATCAAAATTTTATGTTTTTCATTTTTATTGTCTGCTTTCATGATGCCTTCATAAAAAAATGGTATATTTATATTATAAAAATTCATGGTATATTGATATATTATACAAATTATATTTATATCATAAAACTACATGGTATAATTATACCATACAAATTATATGTATACCATAAATACATGATATATTATACCATATTAATTATATTTATATCTGTAATGCCCCGAGTTTGTACCCCGGATGCTACACGGTGCTCATAATCTCGAGGAACCAAAAGCTAACCCATGATTGGTACCTGCTGCAATAACTGAATAATAATACTATAATTATGCAGAAATTAGGCAGAAACTTTCCATAAGGTTCAAAACTATAATAAATAATGAGTACGATAAATCAATACCAAAACTTAACATCTATCTATAAATACTCTATGTCTGAAAAGCCTCTACTTTCTGAACAAGGAGTTGATGGGACAAGTCCCCAACTAACTCCGACTACTAAAATAAATTGAGTACTGAAATACTGTAATAATAAATCTATCCTCGAACAATGAGGGCTCACCACTAGTCTATTGCTGATGGATCGGGCTACTAAGTATGATCGGGAGCCCGTGGGTCTGAACCTATGGTATAAGACATCATAGCACAAAAGAAAGGTATGCATCAGCATTTTGAATATACTGGTATGCTAAGTGGGGTAGGATGAGATGCATGGGTTCATATGTATGAACAATACTGACTTAAAACATGAGTATAACTAAATGAGAGTACATGCATGAGTATGTGAACTATAACTAAGGTCGTGATAACACTGGATAATGAGTTCTGAATTACTGATTTACTAATATCTGGGTTTACTGATATTGTATTACTGTTAACTGAATGACTGTATCTGACAGTCTTGATTTCTGTAGAAATGAACTGAGTTCTATTCTAAAGACTGAAACTGAGACTGTGGGAGGTAATCATCTAACCGATATGCCCCTTTCTAAATAGATTGGGGTCCAACCTATAACCCTAGTTGGAAGGGTGTCAGTACCGTGCCACAGGTAAAGAAAACTGTGAGTTAACCCTCTCTGATAGGAACCTCTTTCGTCAACCCTTGCTGGCAGGAAAACTCGTATGAGATGTATCAACCCTAGTCTAGCAGAAAGATATCTCAACCTACGTTGGCTATGTAGTTCTATAACGCAGGTATATCTACTAAGGGTCAGACCCTCTGCTGGAAGGAATTCTCCCATCCCTAGGTTCGCCCGGTGTTGAATCCTACTCCCAACTGAATAGACATTGAACCAATTCCTAGTTCATGCTAGGCTTGACTAAACTGTTACTGATTATATTATCTAACTGAACTAAAGTGAGTTCACTGAGTTCTTTCGACTAACGGAATACTACTGAATTATGTTAACTAACTAAATTTATTGAGGTTTGAACTAAATACAGAACTGGACTGATACTGAGTCAACTGTGTTTTTTCTGAGTTCTGTGACTGACTAAGAGTACTACTGATCGTGACATGACTGAGATTATTCTATAACTGATACTGGCTCTAGGTAAACAGATAAATTATCGAGTATTAAATACCCCCAGAACTCATAGCATGAAAAATAAAGCATCACATGACCATGCATAGCATAGAAATGTACACTTGTTCATAATGCATCTATAGAGGCATTTTATGAAACACTAGAATGGTGTGGACTAGTACACATGCTAACATGATATAATCTCACTATTTAATTCACATGAACAACTCATCAAACACTTGGAAGGCATTGTATATGCACATAGTACTAATCAACACATGAGCATCACAATTTCAAGGTTTTAACATAAATTCACATGATACAACATACATAATAATTGTTTTTACATAAATCTTGCACTTAATCATTGTATAGAAACCCAATCAACATTATAATCATGAAAACACTTGAATCCAAATAATGGAAATCATGAAATCAATTTACTTAAAGTTTAAAAGAGTTTCTTGGACTCCAAGGATGGAAGCGGCCCTTGGATGAACACTTGACATACCTTAAAACTTGAATTCTGAAAGATTGATGGATTTCCTTGGAACTTGGATTCTTGAATGTGATGAACTAGGGTTTTTTCTTGAAAAATTCTAGAGAGAATGAGTAAATTTTACCTTTTGGATGACTTAATTACATGTTTGGGGACTGATATAATATGGGAAAAGATCCATTTACCCCTCTGGACACGGGTTTTAATTACTGAAAACTGGACTAGCGATGCGCAGAACGACATGCCGCATTGTTGTCATCAATGCGAAGGCCAATGCGCCACGTCAAGTCTGCATCAGTTCACTGGAATTTGCACTGGGAGCTGGAGGAAAATATTCATCGATGCAATGGGCGACGCGGCGCGTCGATCCACTGGTTTGAGCTTTCAAATGTGATCCAAACAAAGTCTAAAAAATCCAAAACTTGTCCGAGAACATCCACTGACATTTCTGATCATGACTCAACCTAAAAATCATTACTTTAAGGTCATGAGGTTCATGAAATAGAGTCACCAACCTATGAAGGCTAAAACAACACTAAGTCTGAATACTTAGCTATAATTTTCTAAGTTTGGGACCCCATAAAGAACTTTAAAGAACTAAGTTAAGCTTAGAATTTTGCGGGATCTTACAATATCTCCCCCTTGGGAATAGTCGTCCTCGAATGAGACTGACTAAGCAGGGAATACTGATAGACTGAATTTAGATACTGGATATGCACAACTTCAACATGATTTCATAACTGACATTATTAATATGCTAAAATTTCATACTAAACATGAATATCCGATGCATAAGTACATAGCTGAACATCATTCATGGATGCATGACTCAGATTTATAATAAGCTAAGTTTCTCATGATGAACATACATATATGATGCATGAAGTCACAACTAAATATGCAATGGTAATTGCTACCTAGTCTATAAAGGAAAATCTGAGCATAGAACTGAGTAAGTTCAAGGAAAAACTGCTACCTTGGGCTAAGTATGAGATTGCGGCAAAGGGATAAGGATACTTGGTCCACATATCTGATTCTGCTTCCCAATTAGTTCCCTCAACGGACTGATTCCGCCAAAGAACATTGACTAGAAGGACATCTTTGTTCCTCAGTCTGCAAATCTAAAAATGAAAGATTTCAACTGGAATCTCCTCATAAGAGAGGCTTTTCTGAATGTCTATACTCCCTAAAGGGACTACAACTGCTGGGCCACCTATCCATTTCCTTAGCAAGGAGACATGGAACACTGGATGGAATGAAGCTAAATCTGAAGGCAACTCAAGCTCGTAAGCTACCTTTCCTAAATAGCTGAGAATTTGATAAGGATCGATATATCAGGGACTGAGTTTCCCCTTCTTACCATACCTTTTCACTCCTTTCATAGGAAAGATCTTTAAATACATATAATCACCAATCTCGAGATCCTTTCTCTACACATCTGTGTATGATTTCTGTCGGCTCTGACCTGTCTTAAACCTTTCCCTGATCAGCTAAACCTTCTCTAAGGTGTCAAACACCAAGTCAGGACCTACTACTTTGGCCTCTCCCATTTCAAACCTACCAATAGGATACCTTCATCTCCTCCCATAGAGCACCTCAAACAGAGCCATCTGAATGCTGGAATGATATCTATTTTTATATGCAAACTCAATCAAAGGAAAGTGATCATCCCAACTACCTTTAAAGTCTATCACATACGCTCGCAGCATATCTTCTAAAGTCTGAATGGTCCTTTCTGCTTGACCATCTTTCTAAGGCTGAAAGGTTATACTAAGGTGGACTTGGGTACCAAGACCCTTTTGGAATGCTTTCCAAAAATGAGAGGTGAACTGCATACATCTATCTAAAATAATGGACAATGAGACTCCGTGTAATCTGACCAACTCTCTAACATAGAGCTTGGCATAGTCCTTGGCTGAAGAAGAGGTATAGACTGGTAGGAAATAAGCTGATTTGGTCATCCTGTCTACAATAACCCAGACTGAATTATGCTGACGACGAGTACAAGGCAAACCCATCACAAAATCTATGTTCACCTTTTCCCATTTCCAAGTGGGGATACTGAACTCCTGCATAGACCCACCAGGTTTATGGTGCTCAATCTTAACCTACTGACATGTCGAACACTTAGCTACAAACTCTACAATATCTCTCTTTATCCTGCTCCACCAATAGATCTTCCATAAATCATGATACATCTTAGTGGCCCCTGGATGAATAGAGTAATGCGCATCATATGTTTTTGCAAGAATCCGTTGTCTCAGGTCATCTACACCTGGCATACATAATCAACCCTGACACCTCTATTTTCTGATCTCTGACTGATTCTTTTAAATTAACTAGGCTGGGATCCCTATCCATCTTTTCTTTTACTGCGGAATCCAGAGATGATTATGAACTACTCTGCACCCATACACTACCTTTTACTGAATCAACTAAGCGGACACCTAGTCGGGCAAGCTGATGAACTTCTTGAGCTAACTTCTTCTTACCATCATACACGTGAGCAATACTACCCATAGACATCCTACTTATAAAACTATCAGCCACTACATTGGCTTTACCTGGATGATACAAAACATTCATGTCATTGTCCTTCAATAACTCCAACCACCTTCTCTGACGAAGGTTTAGGACTTTTTGAAAGAACACATATTGTAGGCTCTTATGGTCAGTGAGCACATCAACGTGCACAACATACAAGTAATGCCTCCATATCTTTAAGGCAAATACTACTGCTACTAACTCAAGATCATGAGTTGGATAGTTCTTGTCATGAGGCTTAAGCTATCTAGAGGCATAGGCTATGACCTTATCTCTTTGCATCAAAACACATCCTAAACCAACTCTGGAAGTATCACAATACACAACAAAGCTGTCTGAACTATTTGATAGAGTCAAAACTAGGGTTGTAGTGAGTCGAGTCTTTAACTCCTGAAAACTCTTCTCACAAGAATCTGACCACTAAAATTTGACCTTCTTTTGAGTCAATCTGAACATAGGGGATGCAATAGACAAAAATCCCTCAAAAACCATCGGTAATAGCTAGCCAAACCCAAGAAACTCTGAATATCTATGGAGAGATAGGTCTGGCTAGTTTCTCACTGCTTCGGTATTTTGGGGATCAACTCTAATGCCATCACCAAAAATAATATGGTCGAGGAAAGCTACTGAACTTAGATAAAATTTGTACTTAATTTGGTGAATAGCTGATGGTTTTTGAGAGTTTGAAATACTATTATGAGATGGTCTGCATGATCATGCTCACTGCGGAAGTAGACAAGGATGTCTTCTTTGAAGACTATGATGAACATATCCAAGTACTACTTGAACACATGGTTCATCAAGTCCATGAAAGTTGTTGGGGCATTATTAATACCAAATGACATGACTAAGAATTCAAAGTGGCCATACCGAGTTCTGAAAGCTATTTTTGAAATGTCACATTCTCTGACTCTGAGCTGATGATAGCCTGATCTGAGGTCTTTCTTAGAAAAGTAACTGGCGCCCTGAAGTTGGTCAAACAAGTCATCGATTATGGGAAGTGGATACTTGTTCTTGACCGTGACTTTATTTAGCTAACGTTAATCTATACACATTCTGAGAGAACTATCTTTTTTACACACGAATAGAACTGGTGCACCCCCTGGGGACAAACTGGGTCTGATGAATCCCTTATCTAGGAGATCTTTCAACTATTTTTTAATTTTTTGAGTTTTGTTGGAGCCATTCTGTATGACAGAATAGATATGGGCTGAGTATCTAGAAGAAGGTCTATTTCGAAGTCGATTTCCCTTTCGGGAGGAACTCCAAAAAGATCTTCGGGAAACATGTATGGGAATTCACATTCTACTAATATTGACTCAAGAGTAGGGGTTTCTGATCTAGTGTCTTGGACTCGAATGAAATGGTAGATATATCCCGTAGATATCATCTACTTTTCCTTAAGGTAGGAAATAAGATGACCCCTAAGTGCTGGAGTACTGCCCCTCCACTTTAGGACGGGCTCATTTGGGAACTGAAATTGGACAATTTTATTTTTGCAGTTGACTGATGCATAGCAGGAATGAAGCCAATCCATGCCGAGAATAACATCAAAATCGGTTATCTCTAATTCGACTAAGTCTGCTAAAGTGACTTTCTAAGATACCATAACCGGAAAGCTCCTGTATACCCGTTGGGATATGATAGATTTACCCACTAGGGTAGAGACTAAGAAAGGCTCTGCTAAAATTTTAGGACTGACTCCGAAGTCAACATCTATATAAGGAGTTACAAAAAACAAAAAAGCTCTTGTATCTAGCAAAGCATAAACATGCAAATACTAAACTTGTAACGTACTAGTGACAGCATCAGGAGAACTTTCCTTATCCTATCAGGACTGAAGTGCATAGAGTCTATTTGGGTATTGCCCACTGGTGGCACTAGAAGTGGAACCCTACTGATTTGGGTGATCGAACTGAGCTGACGGACGGTTATGCTGACTCTGCGAACCCACCTGAGGACACTGTCTAACTCTGTAGCCTGGATTTCCATATTTGAAACATACGTCACTGCCAGCTCTGTAGACACCCTGATGGTTTCTGCCATACTTCTAGTAGAGAGGATTTGTTCAGACACTGCTAACACTACCCTGGGGTTTAGGGCCTGACACCCTATCTCTATTGCCATCTCTGAATTTTGGCATGGGAGCAATGGCTGAGGACGGTGCTAGAACTAAAGATTTCAGGCAAAACTGAGAATGATTACCACCCTCTGACTTAGGCTGGGTGAAATTGAAGCTACCTATTTTAGCTTTCTTATTCTCTCTCTCCTTCTCTTTATTCTTAGCCTTATCTATCTATTGAGCATGGACCATGAGCCTAGATATGTCCATCTCTTTAATTAGCATTGCGGTCAAACACTCTTTAACCACACCGCTAAATACCTCTGACACAAACTTACTCATCTTTGCTCTGCTATCTGCTACCACATGAGGGGCATATCTGGTTAAATGAGTAAACTTAAGAGAATACTCTTGTACCATCATGTTTCCCTGTCTAAGATTTATAAACTCCAAAACCTTCGCTTCCCTCAACTCTAGAAGGATGAACCTATCTAGAAAAATAATAGAAACCCCCTCACATTCTATGGGCCCTGCATCTGCAGCCCTCTCTGCATTCCACTGTTTAAACTATGCATGATCTACATCCTGCAACTAATATGTAGCTAACTCGGCACTCTCACTAGTTGTCACCCCCATAATATCTATAACCTTTTGCACCTGATCAAGAAATTCAAGTGGGTCCTTATCTAACTTTGACCCGATAAAAGATAGAGGGTTCATTCGGGTGAAGTCCCGAATCTAAGCTGCAGCAGTATTCGCCACTGGGTTGGCTGGAACAACAGCTGGGCATTCATTCTACGCTGCCATAGAATAAGATAGGGTGGTAAAAGCTGCTCTGAATTCAGTGTAGAAGACATGTTCGTCCAGGGGATCTGGCTGAATGGGCTGAGGTGCTGACTGATTTTTGGTTCTTGTTTTGTTAGTCTTTTTGAGAGGTATGTTCTGTAAATTAAAAGGAGAGAATGAATTAGACTGAGATTTTAACTTGAGCTCATGCTCACTCACACGACATGAATACTGAAAGAAAGGAAAATTTTCCAAAAGTATTTCATTGCCTCATGTCCATAAGTTTAGCAAGCTACACACCTATGCGCAAGACTCTACTAGATGGGGCTTTCAGACTTTCTAGGACTCTGTTGAACCTTAGGCTCTGATACCAAGTTTGTAATGCCCCAAGTCTGTACCCTGAATGCTACACGGTTATCATAATCCCAAGAGATTACAAGCTAACCCATGACTGGTACCTGCTGCATTAACTGAATAATAATACTGTAATTATGGAGAAATTACGTGGAAACTTGCAATAAGGTTCAAAACTATAATAAATACTGAGTACGGTACATCAATACCAAAACTGAACATCTGTCTATAAATACTCTATGTCTGAAAAGCCTCTACTTTCTGAATAAGGAGATGATGGGATGAGTCCCCAACTAATTTCGACTACTGAAATAAATTGAGTACTGAAATATTGTAATAATAAATCTATTCTTGGTGATGAATCCTGCTCCCAACTGAATAGACAGTGAACTAATTCCTAGTTCATACTAGGCTTGACTGAACTGTTACTAATTATACTGTCTAACTGAACTGAACGGAGTTTACTGAGTTTTGTTGACTGATAGAATACTACTGAATTCTGTTAACTAACTGAATTTACTGAGGTCTGAACTAAATATTGAACTGAACTGATACTGAGTCTGCTGAGTTTTTCCTGAGTTTTGTAACTGACTGAGAGTACTACTGATCATGACATGACCGAGATTATTCTGTAACCGGCACTGGCTCTAGGTAAATAGCTAAATTATTGGGTAATAAACACCCCCAGGACTCATAGCATAAAAAGGAAAGCATCACATGACCCTACATAGCTTAGAAATGTACACTTGGTCATAATGCATCTATAGAGGCATTTTATGAAACACTTGAATGGCATGAACTAGTATACATGCTAACATGATATAATCTCACTGTTTAATTCACATAAACAACTCATCAAACACTTGGAAGGCATTGTAGATGCTCATAGTACTCATCAACACATAAGCATCACAATTTCAAGGTTTTAACATGAATTCACATGATAGTACATACATAATAATTGTTTTTACATAAATCTTGCACTTAATGATGGTATAAAAACCCAATCAACACTATAATCATGAACACACTTGAATCCAAATCATGGAAATCATGAAATCAATTTACCTAAAGTTTAAAAGAGTTTCTTGGACTCCAAGGATAGAAGGGACCCTTGGATGAACACTTGGCATACCTTAAAGCTTGAATTCTGAAAGATTGATGGATTTCCTTAGAACTTGGATTCTTGAATGTGATAAACTAGGGTTTGTTCTTGAAAAAATCTAGAGAGAATGGGTAAATTTTGCCTTTTGGATGACTTAATTACATATTTTAAGGCTTGATATAAGATGGGAAAAGACCCATTTACCCCTCTGGATGCGAGTTTTAATTACTGAAAACTGGACTAGCAACACGCAGACCGGCGCTCCATATCGCTGGTATCAAGGCGATGGCCAACGTGCCACATCGAGTCCGCATCGGTTCACTGGAATTTGCACTGGAAGCTGGAGGAAAATATTCATCGACACGATGGACGACGCGGCGCGTCGATCCATTGGTTGGAGCTTTCAAATGTGATCCAAACGAAGTTCAAAAAATCTAAAACTTGTCTGGGAACACCACTGACATTCCTGATCATGATTCAACCTAAAAATCATTACTTTAAGGTCATGAGAGTCGTGAAATAGAGTCACCAAGCTACGAAGGCTAAAATAACACTAAGTCTGAATATTTAGCTAAAATTTTCTAAGTCTGGACCCCTTAACAAGCTTTAAAGGATTGAGTTAAGCTTAGAATTTTGCAAGGTCTTACAATATCATAAACATATATAGTATATTTTATATATAAAAGGTTTATACCATGTAATATTGGAAATATATATATTTATATTTAATAAAATAATTTTTTAACAAGAAAAGTACTTCTGACATAATGAGTTATACAATGAATATTTATCCAATAAATTATATTAGAAAGATAATAATAATATGACTTTTACATAAATTATATTTATACAATAAAAATACATGGTATATTTGTATTTCCAACATAATGACTTTTATTCCATGAATATTTATTCATAAAAATTATGGTTAATTCATTACATTAGAATTAAAAATATACTATAATAAAATCATACTAGATGATTAACATACATGAAAACAAAAAGAAACATGAACGAGAAAATAATGGTATATTTATTTTAAAATATTTGAATTTTGAATACAATAAAGAGAAAGATTTGGAAGCAGGGATCATCTTTCCACTTTTAATTTGAAGATTGAAAATATATCTCTTAAATTAAGGTAAATTGATAATTAGTTATAGCATTAAATTATGAATTATAATTATTTTTCTGACTTTTTTTAAATGGCTATATATGTAAATAAAAAACTTTTATTTTTAAAATATTGAAAAAATACTATTATTTATGTAGTTAAGTCTTAAGGATGACCTTTTCATGTAATTTGCCTACATAAAAGGGCAAAATAAACCCAATAGGTAGACAGAAAGAACATTTTATGCCTAATAAGTAGGTGAAAAGGGCATTTTAGGCTCAACACATAGATGAAAAGGGCATTTTCGGCCCAATAGGTAGACGTAGGGCGTTTGTGCACCATTTTACATGATTGAAGGGCATTTTAGGCCCTTTTTTGTTTACATTTTTCATATTTTGAGGGATCAAATCACAACATTACTTGGACTTACCAACTTATCATGAAAACAAGCAACATAAATAATTCTTGACTTACATATTCAATACTCAATATGCACATTTTTGAAATATCAGAATCATTCATGTTAACTTATGAACTTATATGTACTATTAAACTTTAAATTTATCATGACAGCGTTTTTTACTTTAGTAAGTTTCTTATTTTCTATGACATGAATTTTGTATCAATAAACAATAAACTCTAAGTTTATTATGGCAAGTGATCTCATTGTACTTGTTTAAATTTTTATATATGTGGTTCTTACCATAGTAACTTGGAGATATTCTATTCTACCTCTTTTGGAGGTGGATTATGATATCATCAAAACTAAGAAATGTTCAAATTTATATACAATCACATTAACTCCTAGGGTATAGATCTATATTTACAATAATCAAAATTTTTATTCTTCGAGAATAAAATATAATCATGCCTTAAGCGTATCAAATTATGATAGCTTATAACCTCTTTTATGATATGGATAACTACATAACTTAGCAAACATAGACTCTTAATTACCTTATTTAGCCTAAGTTTTAATTAATTACAATTTATAACCTCCTCTTGCCTATTAATTATCTTTAATTACAATTCATAACCTCTCTCATGTTTTTCTCTCTTTCTCTATTTTCTATTACTCTTTTTTTATCTTTTTCAATTTTTTTTTCATTTTTTATTTTTTTTGTTTTCTCTTTCTTTTTTCTTTTTCATTTTTTTCTTTTTATTTTTCCTTTTTTCCTTTTCATTTTTTCTCCTTTTCTTTTTTTGGTATTTTTCCTTTATTTTCTATTACTCTTCTTCTTTTTTATATATTTTTCTCCTTTTTTTTCCCTTTTTATTTTTTCTCCTTCTTTTCATTTGTGCGAATTAGCAAAAATAAATATAAGTGTGAACTATAAAATATAAATACAAATGCAAACTATAACATACAAATACAAGTGCGAACTATAAAATACAAATACAAATGTGAACTATAGCATACAAATACAAGTGCGAACTATAAAATACAAATATAAATACGGACTATCATTTGTATTTCTTAATTATTGAAAAGAAACGATTGATTTTCTTTCTAGGAATACTTGTTTGTATTTTTTATACGAGTTGTATTTATTGATAAAAATAAATACAATTCAAATTATTATACAAATACATATTGTATTTGTATTTGTAAAATCATTTGTTTCATTTGTTTGTAATTGTATGTGTATCAAGTGATATTTGTTTATTTACAAATACGAATGATAATTTTGACATACAAATACAAGATGGTACATTTGTATCAAATGATACATTACATATTTATATATTTTAGAATCAAGAAAATACAATTAATGTATTTACTTGTATGTATACAAATACAAATGATAAATTGTACATAATCACAGATAAACACAATATGCAATCAACTTGCTAATATAAATACAAAATAATTATTTAAAAATAAAAAGACATCGACGAAAATAGAATACAAATACAAATATAATCTAAATATACAAACACAATAAAATCACAATACAAATATAATCCAATATAATATGCAGTCAATTATAAAATACAAATACAAAACAGTTTTTTCAAATACAAGTGCGAATTATATAAAATATAAATCATGATCCAAACTAATAAATACAAATACAAGTGCAAACTATAAAATACAAATACAAATGTGAACTACAAAATACAAATATAAGAACGAACTTTAAAATTCAAATATAGTTGTATCAATAAATACAAAAATATAAATGACGGTGTGACTACAAATACGATAAATAATTATGGTATTTACGTTATCATCTATGACTTGTACTCGAGTAGTCATATTTTTCAAAAATACAATAAATAGAAAATAGAACAAAAAAAGTAATAAGAAAAATAAGTACAAAAAAGAAAACAAAAAACTCAAAGAAGAAAGAGAAATAGAAGTTAGAGATAGAAGAGAGAAAAAAAAAGAAAAAAAGAAAAAGAAAGAAACGAAAAAAACAAAAATAGAAAAAAGAAGAAGAAAAAATGGGGAAAACACAAAAAAGGAAAAAAAATATAAAAAAAAATGAGAGTGTTTTTTGTGAGACTAAATAAGTAATGTATTTATGTTTTTTATGAATACAGATGATGATAGGTGAATTTACACGCCTATAGCACTAGATTTTGCCCATATTTTAGCCAAGTTTTGAGAACAAATTATATATTTCATGCACTTTTAGTCCTTTTTCCTGTAAGTGAGCTAACGAACATGATCAACAAGTTTTCAGGTATAAATGATGCAAAATTCAGCATTTTATGGATAACTTGATGCCAAAGAAAGCTTCACGAAAGGAGGAGAGCAAAGCTTGGACGCCAAGGACCAAAAGTGGCGCATGAAAAGTCTGTCCCGGGCAAAAACAGCAATTCTGAACACTTTGAGGACTAGCAGTAATTTATTAGGATTAGGATAATGATACCTTAACCTAGTAGGATTGGGTTAAGTAATTCATTAGCTTAGTAGGAATAGGATATGGGTATTATAAATACCCTATCTTGCTAGAGATTTTTATTCATTCCTCATTAATTCTATTACTCTATAACTCTTCTTCTAACCCTTCCATTAATTCTACTTTTTATTCTTCTTCTATTCATCTATTCAATTCTTAATTTCCGCAACAAGAGAAACATTACTTTGCAAGGAATTCACGCCTTACGCCTACCACACTTTGCTACACGAAATCTTTATTGTGGTATAATAACAATGTCGATTGTGATTTCCTTCGCACTCATGGGTAACTAAACTTCTCTGTTAGGGTTATGGAAGCCTTATGAGATACTATCTATTGCTATGAGTTTGTGAATTCGTGAAACGAATGCTGCTTATATCATTATTCTCTTCATCTTAATGCAAATTCTTGTGGCTGCAGACGCATAGAATAACGCCAGTATAGCATTAACTTGTTCGAAAGAAAAGTTATATGTCTGGAAAAGAGATAATGTCAAGGTAATAGGGTCTCATCCCCTATTAAAAAGTTAGTGTCGTAACTGGATTAACCTCTTGGAGAATTTGTACCGTTAGATACGCTTTAAGCTCGAAAGAGTTAAAAAGAAATAGTCCTTGTTTAGGTCGAAAGACGCTTGGATTTACCATCGAATACAATTCTCTATAAGCACATGCATGTCTGAATTCCGCACAACTCATAGCCAATAGAGACGTATAACTCAGAAGGTGGACATAACCCCAACTCCTCAATTCTCATTGATTTACATCTTACCAAACATTCTTTCTTTTTACTTTGCTATTTTCAGTTTTTACTTTAATATTTTGGTTACATTACTTGCACTACAAAACTCCCCCTTTTTACGAGACTTTCACCAAAAGTCTAATAATCTTTGCTTACTTATTGACCGGCTATTCCCTGTGGGATCGATGCCCAACCCAGTTGGATTCTATATTTGACTACGACCGCTTTACACTCCTACGAGAGTTGTAGATTGAGCGTTATCAAAAATTGGCGCCGTTGCCGGGGAATACAAGTGTCAATTAAGTTTGTGATAATTACTAGACCCTTTGGTCAAAGATTCTCGTACTTTTACTTTTAGTTTTTGTTTTTGTTCTCTGCAGGTTTTTATTCAGTGCATGCCCCATACTCGAAGTTCTGGTCAACCATTATTACCTATCAATCCTGAACCACAACGTATTGGCAGAATGGAGGCACAACACGAAATTGAAAGGATGGCTGCTCAACAGGAACAGGCGAGAATAGTTGCTCTTGCCGCCGCTCAAGTGCATCAACAAAATATTGACAACCCTGGGCGAGAAATAAATCCCGACGATGAGGACCTAGGTGATGATGCGATACTAAACCCTAGGCATGCTGCTGAGATTGCAACACCTGCCAACAGAAGAGATCGTCAAGCTAGGTTTAGGCCTGAACGCCGAGTTATGCAACCAGCTTTCGACGATGATGATGATGATCTTGATGGAGCCGGAGCCACAGGAGTCATTATTCCTCCACCATTGGCACCCGGAGCCAAGTTCAACATCACAAGCACCATGATTCAGTTATTGCAACTCAAGGGATTATTTGGTGGACTAGCAGGCGATGATCCGAATATGCATCTGATCAACTTTATTTCTACATGCAAGTCGTTTGACAATCCTGGCGTTGGTCAGAATGCAATTCGATTACGCCTATTTCCATTGTCTCTGTCTGGGGAGGCAACTCTATGGTTGAATGGGCTGACTCCTGATTCTATTACAAATTGGAGGCAATTGAGAGACGCTTTCCTAGAAAGATTTTTTCCTCCATCCAAAAGAGCACAATTAAGAGATGAAATCAGCAACTTTCGGCAGCTTCCAACTGAAGCTCTTCATGAAACATGGGAGAGGTTCAAGACGAAGCTTATGAGGTGCCCAAACCATCACATGACCAATGTCCACCTAATGAAGATACTATACAGAGCCTTGAATTCAATAACTAAACCAATGGTGGATAATGCGGCTGGAGGATCATTTATGGACCTCACCTTTGGGCAGGCAAGCAATATGCTAGATCGTATGACGAAGCAAAGTAGAGCTTGGAATACCAGGGATTCTGAGGTAGCAAGCCCCACTTTATCTATTGGCATGACTGCAGACCAAAGGAGAAGAGAAGAAGAACGTGATCAAGATATGGCGCACATGAAAACACAAGTGGATCTTCTTACAAAGCATTTATTATCAGGGAAGACTGAAAAAGTCAAAGCTATTGCGTCGAAAGGAAGAGATGAATCTGATTCGGAAGAAGAGGCCAACTACTTGAACAATCAGGGGGGTTTCCGAGGCAATACCCAAGGAAACCAAGGTCGGAACTATTATGATAAACCTGGAATCAAGGACCAAGGTAGTTGGAAGAACAAGAATGATAATAGTGGTTTGTATGTTCCCCCTGGAAGACGTGACACCACCACATCTAGTTCTGGAAGTATAGAAGACATGATGGCTAAACTATTGAAAGGAGTGGAAGCAACTAGCGCGGGAGTAACGGAGGTAATAAATGATTTGTCCTCTATGAAGCAATTAGTTGATTCACATTCCACTTCAATCAAGCAAATAGAGCAGCAATTGAGCCAACTTTCAACAGCACTCAATCAAAGAAAGGCTGGCACTTTACCTAGCGACACTGTGCAAAATCCAAGGAATGATGGATCATGAATGGCTATTACTACTCGAAGTGGTAAGGTACTGGAAAATTCATCCAAAGGCAAGCAAGTGGTCGACGATGTAGCAGACAACGATGATAAGGCTAATGAAGAAAACACCATAGAAGCTGACCAAGATGTCCATGACGCCACCCCTAGTAGGTTGCAGCCTGAGACTACCAAAATTCAGAAGCAAGAGGAGAAAAAAGTCGTGGAGAAAACAATTCCATATCCACCACCACCTTTACCTCAAAGATTGAAGAAGCAGGAGAATGATACAAGGTTCAGCAAATTCATGACGATGTTAAATCAGCTGACCATTAATATTTCGTTGGTGGAGGCACTTAAACAAATGCCTGTGTATGCAAAATTTATAAAAGACCTTTTGACAAAGAAGCGGGAAGCAAGCTATGAGTTGAAAGATACTGTTCATCATTGCAGCGTTATTGCTACCCGATCACTAGTTCAGAAAAAGGCCGACCCCGGTGCTTTCACTATTCCGTGCATGGTTGGATCTATGAATTTTGCTAAGGCATTGTGCGATTTGGGAGCAAGGATCAATTTGATGCCTCTATCCATCTACAAGAAGTTGGGGTTAGGCGATCCGACACCAACCAATATGAGGCTCGTGATGGCTGATAGGTCGGTAAAACGACCTGTGGGTATCTTGAATGATGTGTTGGTGAAGGTTTCTTCATTCATCTTTCCTGCAGACTTCATTATTCTGGATTGTGAGGCGGACTCTGAAGTTCCTATAATCTTGGGACGTCCTTTCCTTGCAATAGGAAGTGTGCTTATTGACATGAAAGCTAATGAGCTTTTATTTTGGTTGAATGACTAAGTGGTCCGTTTTGATATATGCAAAGCAATGAAGCAGCCCAGCGATATGAATGTGTTCTCTGTAGCTGATGTTCATTACGAGGATAAGAAAGCATTATCTGTAGAGAAACAACTTACTGTTGAGCCTTTGTCTGCTGCGCCACTGAATGATGAGCATGAGGACGATGAAGATTATGAAGAACTTATGGGTGCTCTAACAGAAAAAGAGTCCTATTACCATACTCCTAAGCAACCGGACCTTGATCTTAAGAATCAACCGTCACTAACAGCGAAGACTTCCATTGAAGAGCCACCAATGCTAGAATCGAAAGAACTCTCCGATTATCTAAGGTATGTGTTCTTGGAAAGTGGAAATATACTTCCGATAAGTGTGGCGGATGAGTTAAGTGAACAGCACGTAGAGACTCTCATCTCTGCTCTGAAGAGATATAAGAGAGCTATGGGTTGGACTATTGATGACATAATTGGTGACCCTCCGGGGAGACGTATGAGTCATCTCGAAGAAGATTGCATCCCTACAAGTAAGCCTCATTGTCTTCTGAATCCATTCAGAAAACGATCCACCCTCTATCTCGACGAAGTCTAAGTACTCGAGGTAACTATGTCGTGCCGCGATAATAAATCAAGCACTAGATGGGAGGCAACCCATCGTTTATCATTTTTCATTTTTCTTCCATTCTATTGCGTGTTTGCTTTTGATAAATAAAAATCCAAAAATAAGAGTCGTGCCACGACTAAAACTAAGGCGCTTGATGGGAGGCAACCCATCGTTCTAATCGTTTTTATTGGTTTTGAGCAAATGTAGGTGCAAGAGGTATAAAACGAGGAGATCGGTTTCAAATTTCGATTTGGACGTATTGCATGTTAAAGGTGGTAAGTTAGGAATGAAGAAGCAAAAGGCTATGGATTGAGCATTGCTCATGAAAATATAGGCATCGAACAAGGCTAGGCCTAGGTAAAACTAGGCCACGAACAAGGCAAGGCCTATACTATGGCCTAAGGTCTTGGAATCTAGTGTGCCATAGCATAGGCGCCGCCCATGCTCAAGTATGCCATAGCATAGGCGCCGCCTATGCTAATGCCTTTTGTCTCTGAATCTCATATGCAAAGTGAAAGGCGCCGCCTATGCCTAGGAATGCCATGGCATAGGCACTGCCTATGCTAAGACAATGCTTTGCAAAAGGCGCCGCCTATGCCAAGCATAGGCAAAGCAAAAGGCGCCGCCTATGGTCACTTTTTGTCTCTAAATCCGATTTTAAATGGGTCAAAACCCAACCCAACCTTTTCCTATATATATGAGACTTAGTCTTGAACCAAAAACACATTGAAAACCTAGCTTATGCGCCGCCCATAGCCTCCAAATCCTCTCAAAAATTTTCTTTTGCTCTTTTTCTTCACAAGAACATCATCCAAAGGCATCAATCAAGTAAGTACTACTCTGTTCTTCATTTATCTTCCGTAAGTACTACGTTAATACGCCTATTATGAATTGCTAAATCTTGAACAAGTATTGGTGATGTGAATGTGTTTGAATTGTTGTGATACAACCAAATGAGTGAATGAATATGTAAGGATGATCTTAACTTATTTCCAACTTGAATTTGATTTTGATGCATTGTCATACTTTTGTGGAATCGAATTAGTCCCAAATATTGCATAATCTTGTTACTAGAATACTTACATGTTGGAATGACTTGTTCATCGGAATAAGGATTATAGTTGCCTACCAACGTAGGAGGTTGTGATTATTGTTATATACTATCCCTTGATTCAATTCCTATGTAGTAGTCTTGATATATCCAACATGAATGTATTGCCAAGATTACAAGAAGTGTGACTGCTCTAATTTTATTGTTGGAATATAACACCTAAAACGTATGTCGATGAAATCGGAGTAATCGACCACTTTCACTTCACTAGTTTGTGCCAACAACTTAAGTGTGGGGTGGTACCCCTATTGCTTGTTTATAGATTGTATCTATCGAGAGGATGCTAACATGAACATTGTTTTAAGTCTCAGGTACAATGGCACCCAAAGCAAGACAAGGCAAAGATAAGGATACCACTTCCCAAAAAGGCAAGAAAAGAGGACGCAAAGAGCAAGGAGAATCATCCTCGATGCAATTACCACGCCGCATGTTTGGAATAAAATGGGTTCTTGAGGAGGAAGCCAAGGAATGGTATAGGAATAACAAGGAAAGAAAATATGTTCATGTGGACTTGATAAACAAGGAAAGCCTAGCGAAGAAGGAGCCACGCATGTTGGCTAAGATTATGGCATTACATCTTGATTTCATCTTCCGAGACATGGGAGAATGCAATCTCGATTTGACAAGAGAATTCTATGCCAACTGGTGGCCGAAAACCACAGGCAGCGAGGTCAAGATTCAGGGCCAAGTTTTACAACTCAATGCGGATTTCTTTAACTCCTTTCTTGGCTTGCCTTCAGTCGATCCATCACCATTCAAAGAGCTGTACAGTAGACCTCCATATAGAGTAATTCAACACACACTTTGTGGAACTAGATCCATGGCAAGGTGGAGCAGACATAAAGACACCGGACGACACAACACCTTCCCATATGCTCCTTTGAATAGGGAAGCAAGGATATGGTTGCGTATAGTCAACTCTTGCCTCATTCCAGGGACCCAGTACACCAAGATAACAAGAGATAGAATGTGCCTGGTATATGCATTGATGAGGAATGTCCCTATCAACATTGGGGCAATCATTCGCTCCACAATACGGAAAGCCAGGCTATACAAGTGGTCCCATTTCAGCTTCGGCAACCTGTTGACTGCAATCTTGAGGAAGGAAGGCATCGAAGAGGAACCGGCTGATCATAAACTCCCACACAATACAAAGAAGGTTGACCTCATAAAGGTCAAAGATGCTGAATCTACACATGGCGTCAACCTTACTACGGCAGAGAGACATGCTCGGGATGAGAGTTTCTTTCGTCATTTTTATGACATGACTCAGTTTACAATGATGAGCGGATGTCGTGTTCCAACTGCTGCAAAGCTCCAACAGCTGGATCATGACTATCCAATGAATGTGCATGCAAGGGAGATGTGTGGAGTAGGTACATATTTTGAGGAACCTCTTGCTGACGATGTGCCAACCGATGATGAGCGATGAATGCCAGACTCCGACGTGAAAGAGAATTCTGATGACGACAACTCCTATGATGATTCCGACGAAGGGGGTATGACCCCCGATATAGAGGAGGAGTCTGACTGACTAGGTTCTTCATATTTATTTTCCACTGAGGGCAGTGTGTCCCGTTTAAGTGTGGGGTGGTGGTATTTGCATGCTATACTCCTTTATCCGCATTTGCATTTATGTCTGTTTGCTTAGTTTTTTTTTGTTTTTTTCATTTTTTTTATTAGTTAAATTTTTTCTAACTTAGCTTTGCATGAAATTATTCTAATAGGCAGCATAAGATTATGACAAGAGTTTGTGCTAAAATCATGACTATTGAGACGTTTAGGCTCTAATTGTGACTCACTATGTGATATTGTGTGGTTCAATTCCTTCATCTGTTGGGTCGAGAGTCTATATTACTCCCAATAAAGTCGACCATGTGCCTTGTGTGAGTGAGATAATAGTATATTCTATGTTTGTGGCTGATGCTAGAACTTGCCTGGTATGTATGTAAAGTGAAAATAAAGAGTGTAAGTCTAGGAGATGATTTAGGCATTTCTTTGGCAACCTATATTTGTTTACCTTCTTTTTACCTACCCATGGACATTATCCTAGTTAACCCCTTTTGAGACGTTAGCCTATTTTCTTTGACAACCTCATATGTAAGCCTAATCCATTTTTTTGCAAGACCATAATTTGATCCAAATTCCTAAGTGCTTTAAATTGAAAGAGTCATGTGATAAAATAAGAGGAAATTGGATGAGTATGATTCCTTAGAATGTATTGGTGCTTGAATTTGTTATGAAAAAGAATTGCTATCATAAGAGGTGTGTTATGAAAGGAAAAAGGAAAGGAAAATTAAAAAGTTAGTTATGTTTAAAATTGAAAAACAAAGGTGGAAAAAAGGGGTGGTAGAATAAAAGAAAGTAGAAAGGTTGTTTGAAAGAAAGGTATTAATGGCATAATGTGATGTATTAAAGCGCTTAGGAACATAGTCACTATTTCTGGCCAAAATAGTCCTACCCGTCCCTTAGCCTACATTACAACCATCAAAAGACCTATTTGATCCTAAGCTTAGCATTCTGATATTTAGTGGAGCATTACACTAAGGGCAAGCCTATGGTCATCAGTTGCAACATATGAATTCTTTGTGAAAGTGAGAACAAGGATAATCCTATACCCATGTTCGAAATATATACAATACTTGTGAGTGATTATGGATAATATATGGTGTGACACACATGGTTGATGAGTTTTGGATAGTTGTGTATGATTCTTTGTGCCTTGACTTTTAAATATGAGTTGACCACCATCACGAGTCTATGTTAGAGGTTAAATTATTTCTACTAATGATTGGAAAACTACTCTTTCTTGATAATTGTTGTGCTTGTCTTGATGAATATTTTGTGTTGTCACTGTAAAATCCCAAGTAGATGTTTAGATGGACATGATAGTTTGTTCGAGGACGAACAAAGCTTTAAGTGTGGGGTGTTGATGATAGGCGAATTTACACGCCTATAGCACTAGATTTTGCCCATATTTTAGCCAAGTTTTGAGAACAAATTATATATTTCATGCACTTTTAGTCCTTTTTCCTGTAAGTGAGCTAACGAACATGATTAGCAAGTTTTCAGGTATAAATGATGCAAAATTCAGCATTTTATGGATAACTTGATGCCAAAGAAAGCTTCACGAAAGGAGGAGAGCAAAGCTTGGACGCCAAGGACCAAAAGTGGCGCATGAAAAATCTGTCCCGGGAAAAAACAGCAATTCTGAACACTTTGGGGACTAGCAGTAATTTATTAGGATTAGGATAATGATACCTTAACCTAGTAGGATTGGGTTAAGTAATTCATTAGCTTAGTAGGAATAGGATATGGGTATTATAAATATCCTATCTTGCTAGAGATTTTTATTCATTCCTCATTAATTCTATTACTCTATAACTCTTCTTCTAACCCTTCCATTAATTCTACTTTTTATTCTTCTTCTATTCATCTATTCAATTCTTAATTTCCGCAACAAGAGAAACGTTACTTTGCAAGGAATTCACGCCTAACGCCTACCACACTTTGCTACACGAAATCTTTATTGTGGTATAATAACAATGTCGATTGTGATTTCCTTCGCACTCATGGGTAACTAAACTTCTCTATTGGGGTTATGGAAGCCTTATGAGATACTATCTATTGTTATGAGTTTGTGAATTCGTGACACGTATGCTGCTTATATCATTATTCTCTTCATCTTAATGCAAATTCTTGTGGCTGCAGACGCATAGAATAACGTCAGTATAGCATTAACTTGTTCGAAAGAAAAGTTATATGTCTGGAAAAGAGATAATGTCAAGGTAATAGGGTCTTATCCCCTATTAAAAAGTTAGTGTCGTAACTGGATTAACCTCTTGGAGAATTTGTACCATTAGATACGCTTTAAGCTCGAAAGAGTTAAAGTGAAATAGTCCTTGTTTAGGTCGAAAGACGCTTGGATTTACCATCGAATACAATTCTCTATAAGCACATGCATGTCTGAATTCCGCACAACTCATAGCCAATAGAGACGTATAACTCAGAAGGTGGACATAACCCCAACTCCTCAATTCTCATTGATTTACATCTTACCAAACATTCTTTCTTTTTACTTTGCTATTTTCAGTTTTTACTTTAATATTTTGGTTACATTACTTGCACTACAAAACTCCCCCCTTTTACGAGACTTTCACCAAAAGTCTAATAATCTTTGCTTACTTATTGACCGGCTATTCCCTGTGGGATCGATACCCAACCCAGTTGGGTTCTATATTTGACTACGACTGCTTTACACTCCTACGAGAGCTGTAGATTGAGCGTTATCAACAGATCACTGAGTAAAAGAGAATACAACGGCTGTGAATCGAATACAGCGGCTATAAATGATAAATATGTAAAGTGTGGCTATAGAAGATGGATTTTGTGTCAAACTTTTGATATTTTTGAAAATTTCCCTTTAAAATATTGTTACTCCAGAAGCAAATCAAGGCATACATATAACGTAGAGAAATTTTCTCTAATATAACTTTCAAACTTTTGAAAGTATGAATCACCGTCAAATTTAATCACTTCTGAGGATTATAAAAGTATTATAATCACGGCAAGTTGTACCATTGGTATCAAGCTCATGATAGTAATAAATACTCACAAGTAGTTTTACCTAAAAGGGTCAGCCTCCAAGACATGACTCACCATATTATGAAATGTCAATAAGCTAGCCATCACCTTCATAAATACTTCTATATAACACAAGGTTCCGAAGGTCCGTGCCAGCATGGGCCCAATGTATATTATTTTTTATCTTAATTTATGTGACATAAATAAAATTAGATAATTAATTATATTTTTAAGATTTTTTAAAGGCAAAATGACTTTCTGGACCCCTGTACTATGTCGATTTTGTAAGTTGGACACTTCTAGTTAGATATTTATCATCTGAACCCTTGAACACGTTAAAAAACAATATTTTAAAAAAAAAAATTGGTGAGTGCAATACGTTGTCGCCACGTCAGCTGCCACATCAGTTTTCATGTTATTTTTATTTTTAAATATAAAAAATATTAAATATTAAAATAAATAAATAATTAAATAAATAAACCCCTCCCCCTCTCCCTCCCCTTTCTCTCTCTTCCCTATTTTTTTGATTTGCGTTTCTTCTTTTTTTCTTATGGTTCTCCCTCCTCTTATCCTTCTTCTTTATCTTCATTATTTTAATATTCTTATTCTTCTCACTCTTTGAAAAATTTTAAAAGAAACGCTCTAAGCACTAAGAGGCCAAAAAAACACTATTTTTTCTTTTGTTGCACAATTTTTGGCGATTCTTGAAGCTTTTCATTCACCTTTTTGTCTGTGTTTGAGCTTTGGTTGTTGTTGAAGATGATGATGATCTCAGGATAACTCAATTTGTAGCAGCTGGTGATTAAATTTTTGTTGTTTATTTGGAAAAATTGAAAAGTGAGAATCGAAGAAGAAAGAAAACCATGTCATTTGTTTGTTTGTTTCTTGTTGATTCTTTATCTTCATCTTTTGATTATTGTTGGTTGTGTTGATTTGTTTGGAAAAAAATTTCTCAAAGTTCTATTCGATTGTATTAATTTGTTTCTTTTTATGTTATGTGAATTATTGTACTTTAGGCTTGAGAAGTTGCACTTTGCAATTGCAATTATGATTTTACAATGGCCATGGCAGCCGGTAGGGGTGGGGGACTGGTGGACGGCGATGGGGTGGGGTGGGGGTTTGGGCGGCGCTGGAGTGGGGGTGACTGGGATGGGGTTGGGTGAGGTGGGGGCTCAAAATGGGGGCTGGGCTGTGGTGGGGGCTAGGATGGGGGCTAGGGTGGGGTGGGGGCGGCTGGGATGGGACTGGGTGGGGTGGGGGCTGGGACGAGGGGTGGGGTGGGGTAGGGTAGTGGCTGGACGAGGGAGGGAGTTTGGGGGGGATTTTTTATATATATTTATTATTTTTAAAAATTTTAAAATATTTTAAATTAAAAAACTAAAAAAAAATAATCTTTTTTCTTATTTTTTAATTATTTTAATATAAAATTGGCCAAAAATTGACCCTCACTCCCACTCCAGGCGAGTGACTACTTTCTCCAAGTCTCAGTCAGCACTTTAATGCCATATAGGCAAAGTCAATGGTCAAAGGGTTTGAAATATTATTTTTTAGTGGGTTCAGGGGTCCAGATGACAAACATGTAAGTAGAAGTGTCTAACTTACAAAACCGACATAGTACAGGGGTCCAAAAGGTCATTTTGCCTTTTTAAAACTATTAGCTATTGTAATCTATAATGCTTTTTCGACATTGTAATTTACTATTTTAAGTTGTTTGCTATTGTAATTTATAATACTCTTCTTGTTCAAACTTTGTGATAGTGATAGTCAATTTATATTTTATAAGTAATTTAATTTTTTAATTATTATAATTTATAATATTTTTTCTATTCAATTTAAGCAATACTGACATAATTTCGAGAGTCAATCAAATATCACTATTGAAGTAGCGAAACCGGCACGTCTTGAATGACTCATAATAACTAATTAGAAGTGATATAGCAAAATTGATATAAAACATATTTGTGAATTTTTTTTAAGTGAGCCTCATATAAGATGTCAAATTAATTTAAAACATCAAGAGTTAATTTATTATTTTATATTTATTTTATCTTTTTAAATTTAATATTATAAATTTTTTAATACTTATATGACTTAGAATAATTTCTCAGGGGTGATATAGTAAAATTACGGTTGAAGCAGCTGAAGCAGACATGTCATAAATATTTGTTTTACTTTTTTTAAAATTAAATTTTATTAATTTTTTAATACGTAAATGTCATATAATAATTAATTAGGGGTGATATTTTAAGTGTGCCTCATATAAGATGTCAAATTAATTTAACATCAAGATTTAAGTTATTATTTTATTTATTTTTACCTTTTTATTAAATATTATTAATTTTTAAATACTTAGATGACTTATAATAATTATTTAGGGGTGATATAGTAAAATTGTGGTTGAAATAGCTGAAGCAGATATGTCATAAATATCTGTTTTATTTTTTAAAAAAATAAATTTTATTAATTTTTTAATACGTAAATGTTATATAATAATTAATTAGGAGTGATATAGTAAAATTACGGAACAAGTTGACAGCTGGAAGCAAGCATGTCGACCGCCAGTTGCCTGCTTCCAGCCACCCCACTCACGTTTATATATATAGTAGTAATTACTCATCAAAACTACTATTTTTTTAAAATGAAATTATAATATACCAGCGCAATAGTATATTTATAAGTTTATACGATAAAACATCTATACAAACACAACACCACTTTTATCCCTTGTTTGCCAAAAAAAATTCGGCAACAAAAATTTCTTTTTGACACAGTAAGAGAACAAGTGACATCTTTAAAGTTCTGATATTGGTTTAAACAATTATCGACGTAAATTTAATTTAACATGGTGAAAGACTATCAAAGTCAAATATTTATCTTTTATTCGTGTAGTTCTAGAAATTGCTTCTGATTTAGAAAATCAAATTCATTGTAGAGCCTCGTACTAATAACGTGTTATGAACTAATATAGAAAGAACAAGAAGAATAGGAGAGAGAAGAGAGGTGAATTTTTATTTTTCTTGAATAATAAGGGATCATCTTGAGAGATGATTTAGAATCTCTATTTATAGAAAAAATTTCTCCTCATTTCTCTCAAAAGGTAGGTATTCCATCTCTTGATGGATACTCACTAAATCTTGATAGATATTCAATATATTTTGATAGACATTCACTATAATATAAATATATTTATAATTATATCATAATTATGATTTCCATTTCAATTGAAGTTACTATCCTTACTTGATCATATTACTAAAATTAAATGTCCAGCAATATTTTTCTAGTTTAAAAAATCAAATAATAATTTACTCAGTTATGTCTAGTTTACTCAATATATTTTTTAAACATATTAAATTTATTATATTCAAAGGGTAATATATTAAAATTTCTCATATTAATTAAAATTTTAAACGCATAGATCATAATAATCTCAAGCAAGATCTTGAAATTTTTATTTTCATTTGCGTCAAAAAAATTAATATTTTTTTTAATTTTATTAATTGATTCATTATTTAGTGAGACTATATTACGAAAATTTGTATTTAGATAAAGAAATTTTTTCTCAAGAAAGAAAAACACTAAGAATAATTAAAACCGTTTTTAACAAATAATTTTCTTGTTTCAAACCTATATTGTTTGAATATATAGTGACCTTCTCATAGGTTTCTTCTTCTTGAAATCTCATTATTAATTAGTGACAACACTCCTTCAATATGCGGATCTTTTACTATACCAAAATATGATATTGAATAATGATTAATAAAATAAAAAAATCAATCATTTTTATATCATAATTATGCAAGACCTCAAAATAATATATAATGAAGAAATTATATTATTCATAGTATAATTTATATTTGCATAACAAACTTAATTTTCTCGAGAAAGAAGAATCACTATGAATAATTCAAATTATTTTCAACAAATGATTTTCTTGTTTCAAACCAACGTTACATTGTGATTACATTGTTCAACCTTCTCACATATATATTCTTCTACTGAACTCTCATTTTGAAATATTGATAACATTTCATCAATATGTGTGATTCTTACTATGTCGAAACCATTATATTTAAAACCTGAAATTTATGAAGAAAATTTTGAATTAATATTTAGCAAACTATTGACAATTCTTATTTCTACATGTTCATAATGAAAAACTTGATAAATACCAATAAGGCTAATGATCAATAATAATAACAGAGAGAGAAGAAAAGTGTAACAATATTTCTGTGTTATTGAATTAGTATATATAGCCATATAAGGTCAAATTTTTCATATAATAAAAATAGAATGTAAATTATAAATTAACTTTTTCAAATTAGTACACAAATTAACTTAAATTATAAAACTTCAGATATTTAATTTTTCAAAATTTAACTTTTCCATATAAATATCACTGAATTGATATAAACAATATTTTAAAAAGTGATAAATGAATTAAATAATCCAAAAATGTTGTGGCATTATATTTTTTTGTCTCTATTTTTTTTAATACATAAGAGATGCTAAAGCCCTACAATTACTCCATTTAAATGTGGAGATCTTGTTGAAGACTAATACCCCCACTAAAATAGATCAATGCATATTAATTTAAAATTTCAACAAAATAATCTCCTTTCTTTTATAGTCCAAACTTACCATTTAAAAATTATTTAATATGAATTAATAAGTTCATAGTAGATTGCACAAAATAAGTTAATTAATTATATGTATTTCCATTAAATAAATAATGTACGACATAATTGAAATACGACTACACAATCAACTAATTAATTTCAATTAACAAGAATCAATTTTATAATCATAATATATAAACTCAAGTTCCTTACATTTAATGTTGTAAATTTCAAAATATATTTATGGCTAAAGTAGTAATCAATGTTCGTCGTTTTTTTTTTACCAATATATGTATATCAATTATATAAATTTGCATATATTTTCTGTTAAAATAATTCTCAATATTAACTGATTTTTACATCAATTTAATCTAATTAATTTGATGAAAATAAAATTATTATTAATATTATAAATATATACTTACCATAAATTTGTCCTAATTTTATATCTTGATTATATTTAATTAATGTACAATTACATAAATGACTCAAAAATGGAAACAATTGATATTAGTTACCTTTATGATTTCGGAAATTCAATCCCATAAATTTCTCATATTTTTATAGTTTGATTATATTAATTTGATATTAGTTACCTTTATAATTTGGGGAAGAATTTTAAAAAGGTAACAATTAATTTTTTTCTCAATTACTGATTTATTTGTCAAAAATTTCTTATAAAATTATAATTTGACTATATTTAATTGATTATTTAATTATCTTTATAATTTTATAATCACTCAAATAAGATAACAATTATTTTCTTTCCTAATTACAGATTTTCTTATATTGATTCATTCATTGTTTTACAAAAATAGGTCAAACTTATTCGCGACTAAAGTTGAAATATTTTTTTTAAAAATGTCAATTAGACTTTTTTCATATAAGTTGTTTGATTGGTAATTGATTATTAATTCACAATTTTTTCTCGTAATACTTTCTTGATTTACTCAGTTGTAATGAAATCATAATTTTCTTAATATAATATTATTATTTATATTGTTTGCATATTTTGAGGGACGACATCTATATTTTTTTTTATTTTCCATCCAGTGTCGGATGCCCTCATTGGATCCCTAACTAATCCAGATCGCGCGTTGCAAGGCCTATTAAAGTGGCAGCGCTTCCAACAGAGTTTTCTCCATACCTAAGGTCAAACCTTTGACCTCTAGTTAAGGGTGGAGCAGCCTCATCCACTGCAACACAACTCATATTGGTGACATCTATATTATTATATTCCCCATTTGATAATATTTGTTTCAAGATTGACAATTAACTATTTTCTATCATACAAAAATGTAATTAGTGAAATTCATACAAAGATTGTTTAATTAGTTGGATTAGTCTCAATATAGTAGTAATATCTAATTTTAACTATCTATCAATTAAATTTGTATTTTTGTTTTATTTGAATTCAAAATTTTACATCCTTCTATTAATACTAAAAATTTCTCATTTCAATTAAAATATTTCTTTTCCAATTATGTCTCTTGATTGTAGTTGATTACCCTATCATATTGAGTTACTCAATATGTTTTTTCATATACGTCAAGTAATTGCATAACTAATATTACATACGCTATGAAATAAATAAATAATCGACAAAACATAAATTAATTAACTACTAATCTTAATATGAAATAATTGAACAATCATTTATTTTTACCACAATATGAAATGTGAGATAATATAAAATAAATAAATAAATAAATAAATAATCAATAAAAACATAGAATAATATGACATAATTAACTACTAATCTTAATAGACAATAATTGAACAATCGTAATGATTTTCACCCGACAAAAATGATTTTTTTAACCACAATATGAAATAATATTAAATGAAATAGTATGAAATCATAATAGCTTCCACCCAATAGTAATAAATATTAGTTATTTTTTAGCAAAATATGAAATAAAAAATAATATTAAATAGTTAAATAATCAATAAAATAGCTTTTTTGTTATAAAATGATAGTTTTTTATTGTAAGAATTCAAGAGGATAGTTCTCAAGATGCCACTTGGCTTAAATTTAGGCTAGAATATACAACTTTATTATGTATATAGATGTGTATATAAATATTTCACCAATACACACACACACACATATTCACAACCACATTTGAAATCAAATAGGGAAATTCACCTTTTCTCAAAATGATACTCAATAATTTGCGATTCTGTTAGGCTTTTGTATCTTAATTTCTTCCAAAATCTATATAGAAAAACAAAGTAGTATCAGTTAAGTTTAATGAATAACCATACCAATAATAAAGATTTCAAAAATGTAAATAAAAACGAAGTCATGAAAAATACAGGAAAGAGAATACAACTATTAATTGGATGATAAAAAAAATAGCAAGACTAAACAAAAAAATAAAATCAATTGGGTTCATAATCTAGAAATCATCAACTACTCAGAAATAAATTAAAATGCAAAAGACATATCCTCAAGCAAATAGTATCAACTTTTTTTTTTACAAATTGCAGAAGAAACTCTATTACAATAATTAAATCATTATAGAATATGATAGCGAGTATGTAAGTGATTAGTATTCAGAGAAAAATAATCAAAAAGTTTAAAACTAATTCTCTATCGAATCGTATATGTACACAACAATGATCTTTTCTTTCTTCTGTGGAAATACACTAAGAGTTGTATAAAATCTCCTCCTTAGTCAAGCGAGTTCTTGTTTCTATCCTTTCTTCTTCAGATAATCTTATAGATTAATATTGCGGAGTTAGAATTCACATATATGTAGTATTTTACATAGAGATTTTTATATAGAAATGACTCTTAATTACAATATTATTTTTACATAGAGATTTTTATACAGAAATGACTCTTAATTACAATATTATTTTACCATATACGTTGCTTGATTGCTAATCAATTAATAACTTTCATATAGTTAATGTGATAATTAAAATATGAAATAACTTTTTCATATTAATATTTACTTAAAAATCTAAACAAAGTAATTGATCAAATAATTTGGTCATGCAAAAGGCTGTGATTTAAATGAATAAGTTTGTTTACTTGTGAAAAAGAGTCCCTACATGGAAGAGAATTAATTGAGATTATAATCTGTAATCAATTTACTATTTTTGAGCAATAAATTAGTAATAAATTATTTAGGTAGAATTAGCAAAAATATTTCTATCTAAAAAGGAAATAATAGATATTGATTGAAATTTATTATAAATCGTTTGCTTTTATATTTTTTAAAACTCATTAATATGGCAAAAAAAAAAAAGATTTTATATCATGTAATTTTTTTTAAGGTAATATTATACACAATATAGTAAATATTTTATAGAATAACCTAACATGTTGAATAAAGTCTATTTGTAAAGGGAAATTAATACGAATTAATAATTTTATTAGCAATTTATAAATCTTAACCTACAACTCAAGTATAAATCGTTTAAATGTAAATATTATGCTTTAATTCTGATTAATATAGAATTGCTGAAAAGTAAAAACTTAAAGTTTTCTATTTTTGTGCACTACATCTCCTGTAATTTTTTATATTTAATTGATTACATAATTATCTCTCTTTCCGTAATTGTAGATTTCATTCAGTATTAGTCAAACTTAGGTGATTTATATATACCATAATACGAAAATTTTGAATAAATCTATAATATTAATGTTCCTTAACTCTTAATATTTTTCAACAACAACAACAAACTCAGTATATTCCCACCTAGTGGGGTCTGAGAAAGGTAGAATGTACGCAGTCCATACCACTACCTCTAAAAAAGTAGAGAGGCTGTTTTCGATAGACCCCCAACTCAAAATACATGACAATATACAAAAATATTCAAAGCATGAAACACGATAAAACTAACATAGATACAACATCCACAAAAATAATGTACATTACCAGACAAAAGACACCAAACCCCTCCTAACTACGGACTACGATTCATCCTTCCACCTTATCGCTCTATCCTAGTATTTTTCCTCTAAACCTTTCTATCCAGGGTCATGTCCTCAGTGAGATGTAACTGCTTCATGTCACGTCTAATCACTTTTCTCCAGTATTTCTTCGTTTACCCCTACCCCGCTTGAAACTATCTAACGCTAGTCTCTTACACATACGAACTGGGGCATCCGTGCCCCTCCTCATCACATGATCAAACCATCTCAACCTCACTTTCCACATTTTTTCCTCCACCGCTACCACTCCCACCTTCTCTCGAATAATCTTATTCCTAACCCTGTCATCCCTTATAAGACCACACATCCAATGCAACATTCTCATTTCTGCCACTTTCAACTTTTGGATATGGGAAGTCTTAACTGCTCAATACTCCGCTCCATACAACATAGCTGGCCGAACTGCAACTCTATAGAATATGCCTTTAAGCTTAGAAGGCACCTTTTTATCGCATAAAATCCTCAAAGCGAGCCTCTATTTTATCCAACCTGCCCCAATACAGTGCGAGACATCCTCATCAGTCTCCCCATTTTTCTGGATCGTAGACCCAAGATACTTAAAACTATCTCTCTTGCAAACTGCCTGAGAGTCCAACTTCACCACCACCTCCTCCTCTTGCCTCGAGTCACTAAACTTGTACTCCAAATAACCCATCTTGGTCCTACTCAATCTGAAACCTTTAGACTCCAGAGTTTGTCTCCAAACCTCCATCATATCATTAACACCTTGTCGCAACTCATCAATCAAAACTACATCATCCATAAAAGGCATACACTAAGGCACCTGGCCTTGTATACTCCACGTCAGCACATCTATCACCACGATAAATAAGAACGGACTAAGAGCTGATCTCTAGTGTAACCCTATCAAGACCGGGAAGTGCTCAGAATCTCCTCCCACCGTCCTTACTCGGGTCTTCGCCCCCTCATACATATCCTTAATCACTCTAATGTACGCCACAGGAACCCTCCTCGCCTCCAAGCATATCCAAAGAACCTCTCTAGGGACCTTGTCATAGGCCTTTTCCAAGTCAATAAACACCATGTAAAGATCCCTCTTCCTCTCTTTATACTGCTCTACCAGTCTCCGCAATAGGTGAATTACCTCAGTCGTCGAGCGACCAGTCATAAATCCAAATTGATTCCCTGAAATAGACATAGTATTTCTCAACCTCTATTCCACCACCCTCTCCTAAATCTTCATCGTGTGACTTAATAACTTAATACTCCGGTAGTTGTTACAACTCTAAATGTCACCCTTGTTCTTATTTAATGGAATCATCGTGCTCCATCTCCATGCCTCAGGCATCTTCGCAAACTTGAAAATATTGTTAAACAGGTTGGTCAGCCACCTCACCCCAGCCATGCTAGAAAACTTTCAAAAATCTATCAGAATCTCATCAGGCCCCGTCGCCTTGCCCCTTCGATCTTACAAATAGCCTCGCTGACCTCTTCTACTTTAAAATGTTGACAATAGCCGAAATCGCGACACTCTCCGGTGTGCTCCAACTCTCCTAGCACAACACCTTTGTCCCACTCATCATTCAAGAACTTATGAAAATACGATTGCCATCTTTTATTAATGAGGACGTCCTCCACCAATACTCTGCCATCTTCCCCCTTAATGCACTTTACTTGATCCAGATCATGACCCTTCCACTCCCTAGCCTTGGAAAGCATTAACAACCTTTTTCCCCATCTTTATCCTCTAACCCCTTATACAAACTCTCAAAAGCTGTTATCTTAACATCTATAACTACTAACTTAGCCTCCTTCTTAGCTAACTTATACTCCTCCCTACCAATCTGTTTTTCCTCTTCATCCTTACTCTCCACCAACTTAACATAAGTTGTCTTCTTCTTCTCCACCTTCTTTTTAACATCTTCATTCTACCACCAATCCCCTCGATACCGGCCCAACCATCCTCTCGAGATACCCAACACCTCTCTAGCCGACTCTTTGATGTATTCCATAGCCCTATCCCACATACTATCCACATCCCCGCTATCCTTCCCAAACCTCCATCTCTTCCAACTTCACCCCTATCTCCAGGACTCTAGCTGGAGTCAGTCCATCCCATCTAACTCTAGGAGGGCCCTCCCCACCTCGTCTTTTATTGCCCTTCTTGATACCCAAGTCCATCACTAGAAGTCTATGCTGGGTTGCAAGATTCTCACTCGGGATAACCTTACAATTCTTACACATTGCTCTATCCACCTTCCTAAGTAGCAAAAACTCAATTTGAGTCTTGGCTAGCTTACTATGAAAAGTAACCAGATGCTCCTCCTTCTTTGGAAAGATTGAATTCACTACCACTAACCCAAAGGCCCTCGCGAAATCTAAAAGAGCAACTCTCTTAACATTCCTATCCCCAAACCTGAAACCTCCATGCACATCATCATAACCTATCGATAGAGACCCGATGTGCCCATTAAAATCCACTCCTATGAAAATCATCTCTGAACTAGGCACGCTTCTTACCACCCCATCCAAAACCTCCCAAAATCTCTTCTTCTTCTCCTCGTCCAGGCCCGCCTGTGGCGCGTACGCACTATAGATATTCACAGAAGACCCCCTAATAATTAATTTGATAGACACCACCCTATCACTAACCCTTTTAACCTACTCTTAATATTTTTCATCCAATATAAATAAAACTTAGTTACTTTTTATCACAATATAAAATAAATATGAAATAATTAATTATTTATAAAATAGTTTTTTATTGTCAAAATGTCAAGTGGCTAGTTCTCAAGATGTCACTTGGCTTAATTATAGGCTAAACTATTCTTCTTTATTTTGTATATATATATTTATATATATATGAAATAATTAACTACTATTCTTAATATGAAATAATTGAACAACTATAATAGTTTTCATCTAATAGAAATGAATGTTAATTGATTTTTACCACAATATGAAATAACATTAAAAAATAATATTAAATCATAATAGTTTTGCTCTAATAGAAATGAATCTTAATTGTTTTTTACCACAATATGAAATAATATTTAATATTTAAATAATCAACAAAATAGTTTTTTGTTATGAAATGATAGTTTGTTATAAGAATTCAAATAGTTAGTTTTCAAGATGACACTTGTCTTAACTAATTAATAATAATTATGTTAAATATGCATTTTATCTTATGATTATATGATTTTTTTTACAAAATTAGTTAGAATAAACTACGATTAGAATATATGATGAAAATATATTACTTTTTCATATAAAATTATTGCCTCATGATTAGTTGTATTACAATTTAGTAGCACTTGCCATAGCCATATATGGTATGATTGGCAGTGTAACGGTTTGATTTAATATATATACGATTTACTTACCATAGTCATCTACTTTTCATACATGGGAGTAAGGAAATCTACAATTCACTTACCATATCCATTTACCATTTGTATGACCTTCTTAAATCATTTGATTGATTGAAATATATATTTGAAAATTGGAATACAAATTGTGGAATTAGGAGTATTGTTTGATTGCAATATATATTTGGAAATTGGAATACAGATTGTGGAATTACTCCTATGAAGTCAAACTTAATTATTTTTTACCATAATGTGAAATATATAAATAATTATAATAGTGTTCATTAATAGGAGTCAATTCAAATTATTTTTTATCACAATATGAAATAATAGATAAAAATAAATAAAAGTATTCATCAAACATTTTGCTTTATTATATATATAGAGTTGAAATATATAAATAATTATAATAGTGTTCATTCATAGTAGTCAATTATAATTATTTTTATCAAAGTATGACAATATGAAATAATAGAATAAAAATAAATAATAGTGTTCATTCAATATTGTTTACCATAATATGAAAATAGATTTGAAAAATTAAAAATCTATATATAAAATAAATAATTAATTAGTAAAATAAATATGAAATAATAGATAAAAATAAACAAAAGTATTCATCAATCATTTTGCTTTATTAAATAAATAAAGTTGAAATATATAAATAATTATAATAGTGTTCATTCATAGTAGTCAATTATAATTACTTTTATCACAATATGAAAATATGAAATAATAGAATAAAAATAAATATTCAATATTTTTTTACCACAATATAAAATAGATATGAAAATTTAAATATATATATATATATATATATATATATATATATATATATATATAATAAATAGTTAATCAGTAAAATAAATTTTGTTGCCAAGAAAATAGATTTTTGTTACCAAAATACCAAGTGGCTAGTTCTTACTATGCCACTTGGCATAATTTTATGCAAACTTCTTTGATTTATTATATATATAGATATGAAAATATGATATAATAGAATAAAAATAAATTATAGTGTTCATTAATATTTTTTACCACAATGTGAAAATAGATATGAAAATTTAAAAATCTATTTATAAAACAAATAATTAATCAGTAAAATAAATATGAGATAATAGATAAAAATAAACAAAAGTATTCATCAAACATTTTGATTTATTAGATATATAGAGTTGAAATATATAAATAATTATAATAGTGTTCATTCATAGTAGTCAATTATAATTATTTTTATCAGAATATGAAAATATGAAATAATAGAATAAAAATAAATATTCAATATTTTCTACCACAATATGAAAATAGATATGAAAATTTAAAATCTATATATAAAATAAATAATTAATCAGTAAAATAAATTTTGTTGCCAAGAAAATAGATTTTTGTTGCCAAAATACCAAGTGGCTAGTTCTCAATATTCCACTTGGCATAATTTTATGCAAACTTCTTTGCTTTATTATATATATAGATAGATATGAAAATTTAAAAATCTATATATAAAATAAATAATTAATCAGCAAAATAAATTTTGTTACCAAGAAAATAGATTTTTGTTGCCAAAATACCAAGTGGCTAGTTCTCAATATGCCACTTAGCATAATTTTATGCAAACTTCTTTGCTTTATTATATATATAGATAGATATGAAAATTTAAAAATCTATATATAAAATAAATAATTAAACAGTAAAATAAATTTTGTTGCCAAGAAAATAGTTTTTATTGCTAAAATACCAAGTGACTAGTTCTCAATATGTCACTTGGCATAATTTTATGCAAACTTCTTTGCTTTATTATATATATAGATATGAAAATAGATATGAAAATTTAAAAATATATATATAAAATATATAATTAATCAGTAAAATAAATTTTGTTGCCAAGAAAATAGATTGTTGTTGGCAAAATACCAAGTGGCTAGTTCTCAATATGCCACTTGGCATAATTTTATGCAAACTTCTTTGCTTTATTATATATATAGATTGGAGTATAAAACTAATTTTTTGGTTAAATATTGCCATATTATTTAAGTGAAGTAAAAAATTCAATTATAAAATTTTACTGTTCTCTTTTTGAATAAATCAATAACAAAATAGAGAAAAGACATAAAGTCATTATCGAAGTTGTCCCGAATTTACTAAAAGATACCTTAAGTATGTGGGCGTATTTTTACCCCACAAAAGTTATAAAGACCATCATAAATGGATCATTTTGACTGAATTTCATCTTAGATTTGTGTTCCATGAAAATAACCACGTGAAGGAGGAAAATTGACTGCAAGAATAAATTGAAAAATGCCACGCATCAAAAAAAAATTCTATTCTCTTTAAAACCCATTTTTTTCCATGTGCCTCAATCTCCATTGAAATGCAATTGAAGCTTTGAAGAAAAAAGAGACATTGACCTCAACATAATCGGCTCAAAAAGTTAAGAAATTTTATGATGTGAAATTTTTATTATTGTTGGTGTTTATTTTTTGATGAAAATAAAAAAGTGATAAGAAAAATGAAGAGACATCGTCTATCAACCAATATTTTTTTTCTGCGAAAAGGACTTTCCGACAATAAAAGGTATGGTGAAATTTTGACTATCAGTGAATTACAATAGTGAGAGAAATCATCAGCAAGGTGAACTGATATTTCATGAAATTTCAGAGAAGAAAATTCACACACAATTATAAATTTATTTATTTTTTATTTCAAATGAGAGGGTAAAAAATGGTGGAGTTAGGACGATAAGGGGAAGAGGGCTTAGTTTAAAAACAAGAATAAAAAATGTCAGGAGTGGGGGTTGACTGAAGGAAAAATTTGAGGAAGATAGTCAGTAGGAAAAAGAAAAAGTGAAAAGTTTTAAGGAAAAATAAAAAAAATTATTTTAAACTAAATTAATACGTGTCAATTAGTAATTGGTGCGTGGTCAACATCTATTTCTAAAAATTGGGTTTGATTAAAAAAAACATAATAAAATCAATTTGAAATGATTTAGCAGGATAATAGGACCCCATAATCTTTAAGTGTCTTTTTGAAATTTAGAGATAACTTTAATGTTGTCTTTACGTCTGTTCTCTAACAAAATATTATCACAAAAATTTAACTAGATTGAAGCATTTAATGATAAATTTCACTTCTCATATCAAAGTGATAAGAAGTTTTTTCAAATTTAGGACCTATTTAGAATGGCTTTTGACTTTTGACTTAGAAGTCAAAAGTCATAAAGCTAAAATTTCTAGTATTTTTTGGTTTGAAATTAAGTATTCATAAATACATTTTATTTTATCCAATCCCTTCAAAAATATTTAAATACTATTTTAATTTAAAAGTGCTTAAAATAAGTCCATTCAAATAGTCTCTTAGATTTTGTGAAGTAAAAAATGCACACTACTAAATAGAGGGAGTATGATGTACATAAAAGTGACGCTACTTTAAGAAGGCCGTTCACAAGAAGTCAAGCTAAGGAACTTCAAGTATATCAAGCTTTATGGATGAAGATGGAATCTTTGTAAGACTCCAATATGGATGATTTGAAGATATTTAATATACTAAGTGTGTCTACCATTTAAATTAGCTTGTAATTTAAATGAAGGACATTTTAGTCTTTCCTTACTTCTTTTAACCCTTAGTATAAATAGATAGGTATTAGAGTTGAAACACTAGTTTTTGGAATATTAAATATTTGTGCCTCATTTGAGAGCTTGAAAGTCCCTTGTTTATTTTTCAATAACTGTCCTAGGATTTGCAAGTAAGGTTGCTACCTTCTTGAGGATTCTAATAGATTAGGTGCTTTTGATTTCCAATTAAGGAGTGTTTTGGTTAGTTCTACCATTACATTTTTTGATTGTTTGAATCTAATTGTGTCTATCTTTCTTTGTTTTCTATCTTTAATTACTATCTTGCTTCTATAATCTTGTTTCACATCAATTTGGTATCAAGAGCTTGGATTAGCTTTTTTTTCACAAACCTAAATCTTGGGATTTTGATATTTCAAGATCAAATTTGATTGAATATTGTTTGATATTATTTTTGAGTTACATGTTGTTGTTTCCTAGTTGAAAAAAATCAAAAAAAAATACATGACAAAAAAAGAATTGAAAGTCATGTTGAAGAATAAACTTGAAAATGGGTTTTGTTGATTTGATGTTTGGTTGAAGAAATTGTTGGTTAGAAGTTGTTGGTAAAGTTGTGGGGAAGTTATATCTCAAATTTGAGCTCATTTGTTTGGGTATTAAAGAGGATGAATTTGAAAATTATAAAATAGTTCAAATCTTTCGAACTTGTTTCTTCTTTTCTTATTAATTCTAGCTAGTTTGCTTTGAGTATTAATTCATACTTAATGTTAAACTAGTTTGTGCTTGTTTAATTTATTTGTGTTAATTTTTTTGTGTTTTTTTTCTTTCATTTCATTGTACGCTTATTTGTTTCCTTGTTCATTAGTTTTAATTGTCCGTTCTTGATTACATAAACTCCATTCCATCCCAAAGAAGTGGTACCACTTGCATTTGACGGTGTTGACTCTCAACCTTGGGTTATTCAAGAGTGAGGTGAGTTCATTTGCGGATGGTCTTAGAGTGATACACGAGTGTGAGTGACAAGATACGGAAACATGATGTAAGTGAGTGGTGAGGAACTCTTTCTACGACATTTTATTTATTTTGTAGGTACAATAACTCAATTGGAGGGAGAATCCGCTAGCAAAATAGAAATTTTACTTCAAAAGCTATTGGAAGAAATGAAGGAAAAATTGGAAGATGTAGATAGAAGGGTGATAAATCAAGAAACAGCAAAGCAACCACTTGAGGTTTTCAATCCCATTGGTCAACATGATGAGGGATCAAGTAAAACTCCTCTTGTTATAACTCTATCCTACATGGTAGTGCAAGATACCCTCTCTCCTAATGCTACTTTACCAAAAGTTTCCAACTAAGCAACACTTCCAAAGGGGGGAATCAACAAAGAAATATTCCACCACAAGCCAATAAAACTCAAATAAGAGCCCAACAAAACCTTGAAGAGCATGATTCTTTTGATGGTGATAATTATGATTATGGAGTCAATGATCAAGTTCAACAAGATAGGTTAGGTGGGAGAGAAAAAAAGGGGAGAGTTATAACGACCCGAGACTACCCCCTAGTCGTCACACAGTACTTATGATCCCGAAGGACCACAAGCGAACTCATAACTGATATATGCTGTGAGCACTGGATAATAATACTGAAATAAATATGGAATTAGGGTGAAATTCCATAAGATTCAAAATCTAAAATACTGATAAAATATAACATCTGAAATAATAATCTGTAAAATTGAATACTATCTGAAAAATCTAGTCTGAAAGCCTCTAATCTGAACTGTCTGAAAGTAAAGTTGATGGGACAAGCCCCTAACTAACTCCAACAACTGAAATACTAAAACTACTACTTTTATAAGGAATCGGAGGAATATGCGCATCTCCTTACATTATAGCAGTTATTGCATAAAAGTACGCCCTCGATAGATGAGGACTCACTACTAAATCTTCAACTGCTGACTAGATCTATCTAAGTGCGATCAGGTACCTGAGCGTCCAAACCTATGATATGAGACATCATAGCGCAAAGAAAGAGTATGCGATCAGTACGTGAAATGTACTGGTATGCTAGATGAGGTAAGACTAAATACAAGGGTTCATATACATAAACAATAATTGACTGAATGATATAGAGTAATTGGACATCAGAGTACATGGATAACTGATACTGTTATAAATACTGAGTATGCACTACTGTGCATATAAATAAATACTATGACTGAGTTTATCTAAAGCTAAGTACTGAATTCTGATAACAGAGTAATTGATATCTGAATTTACTGATAATTGAATTACTGATACTGAGTGACTGTGTCTGACAGTCCTGATTATTTAGAACTGAACTTAATTCTAAAATGAGACTAAAACTGAGACTGTGGGAGATAATCATCTAAACGAATGCCCCTCTCTGAACTGATTGGGGTCCAACCTGTAACCCCAGCTGAAAGGGTGCTAATACCATGCCACGGGTACTAACACTGGAAAGCTAGGATGCCAAGCCTAACTGATGGGTGACACCTAAGCAAAGCCAAGTCTAATCTAACGGGTGACCCCTGGGAGGTCGTCAAGCCTAGTCTGACAGGTGACTCCTCATCCTACGCTGGCTATGTAGTTCTGCAATACAGGGACTGGTACTAATAACTCTGCCTTTCTGACGGGGAAGCCGTCGTCCCTGCACTCGCTCGGTGCTAAATCCTACTCCCAACTGAAAGACACTGAACAAAGTATAGAGAACTGGACTGGACTGATACTGAGTTTTCTGAGTTTCTTGAGTTTGGTAACTGACTAGATTCTACTGATTGGGATATGAGTGATACTATTCTGTAACTGAGAATGGATCTAGGTACACAGCAAAATTATCGGGTATTAAATACCCCCAAGAATCGATAGCATAAAACAAAGACATAATATGATCATAAAGGCATAACCATACTTGCTTGCTAACAATGCACTTATTTAGGCATTTTGTCAAACACTTGATATACATGATATTCTGCATGAATGGGATCACATAATAACATGTCATGCTTTTACTAGTCAAATCATATAAGCATTTCATCAAACACTTGTAGGACATAAGCTTGTACATGATTGGGACCACATAACAACATGTCATGATTCCACTATTTACTTTACATAGGCAATTTAGCAAACACTTGGGGAGCATGGATTATTTACATGATAATGGTCAACATATGTAAGCATAAATACAATATTCAATTTCCATATCAAAGGCTAAGCATGCAATTCATATAATTAACCACATAACTATCTTAATTTTCATGAGAACTTATAATTAAACATGAATTGGATCCCAATTACTATCATGGACATGAATACATTCAATTACAAGCATGGAAATCATAAATCATAAATTTTGAAGTTTTAAAAATGGATTCTTGGACTCTATTGGTGGAAAGGACCCAAAGATGAACACCTAACATACTTGAGAGGATTAATCCTTGAAGGTTCTTGGTGAGATTCTGGAGATTGCTCTTGGTTTCTTCAAGTTAGGGTTTTGTATTGTAGAGAGAAGACTCTTGATTTTGGAGAAAAATTGAATAATGAATGACTTAAAAATGTTTTTAGGGCTTTAATCCCATATTTGGACGTAATAAAATCATGGGAAAAGACTAATTTAACCCTGGACGAAACATTGGATTTCCGTAAAAAAAATCTGAAATTACCCCCTGGCATGATGTGCCACTATAGAGCCAAGCCACTAGAAAATGACAACTGAAAATATGGTTGGTGGCGCGACGCGGTGGAATCGCATTGTAATACTGGATGGGACCTGGAAGCGTAGCGCGATGCGGTGCAATCGCGTTGCTTTACTGAAAATTGACAACTATGAAAATAAGCTATGGAGCGACATGCCGGTATCACGGTACCTCACTGGACACTGACAATTGTCATTTTGACATACTCTGCGATGCGCTACTGGCCTGAATGACAGTGTTTAACGAATGAAACTTAAAATAGCTATAACTTCTTACCCGGTTATTGGATTTAGGTGAATTTTATATCATTGAAAAGCTAATTCAATTTCCTACGCAATGGATGGCTCTAAAATAAAAAATACTGAGTATTTAGAAAAAAATTATATGAATCATTCATGTACTGAGAGTTAATCTAAGCTAGAGAAATACAGGGTATTACAATATATCCCCATTGGGAACATTCGTCCTCGAATAAGACTGATTAAGCTAAGAAACATTGATATACTGAGTTTACACACTAAACATGAATATCTAATACATGAAATACATGACTGAACTACTGACAAGCTGATTTTTCGTACTGAATATGCATATCTGATGCATGGAATCCATGACTATACTGATTCATGAATGCATGACTAGTTATGCAATGGTAAGGGATACCAAGTTCAAAACTGTAACTGAACATGGAACGAAGTAGAGCTAAGGAAAACTATTACCTTAAACTGAGAATATTAATGAACCTGAGATCATTTACTGAACGTATGAACGGGAACATGAGAATATGACTGAGTCTAAAATATGATACATGGACTGACTATCATGAATAGAACTGGGCCCTTGAATACATGCCATGACTTGGGAATGGTCATTCGACTGAGATTAGAATGTGAAGGTCAACTTATGAGTACCCATTACTCCAAACTGGATTAGTTACATGAAGATAAACTGAAAGGTTTAGGACTCGAAAGCTCGGAGGTTATAGTGCATCCCCCCCTTGGGATATTATGCCCCTCGAAGAATGATGACTTGGTTGAGATACTGAGAAAATCTGAGACGATGGACCTACAAACTGAATCTTTGGGATCTGAAACTGAGGCAAGATACATGAACTAGGTTGAATTCGTAATTACTAGGATGCTCTATCTTGGAATGGACATATTCAGGAGACTTCGGATAGGGCGACTAGACGAAAAAATAGGAAACCATACGAACTTGTCTGCCTAACTGATAAACTGAGTTCCTGGCTTTACGAACTAACTCATACTAAAAATTTAGACTTAACTGGAATATTTATTGACACTCTTTCTATAAGGTTCTACTGACTTTAGAGAGCAAGAAAGTCTTGGCATGGTTTAAATGAGACATCTGAATAAGAAATCACAACATGACTGAAATTTTGTGATATGGGCACTAATAACTCTACCTACTGAGGTCTGATTTGGACTGAATTCTCCCGCTATGTTCAAGACTACTCAAATCTCTGAAATGCATTTAGACACACATAAATATGACATTCAAGCCTATCTTCATAACTACAGCCTCGTGTAAAACTAGCACGCAACAACCTTTTCTTAACATAAAACATCTACTTTCTCCTTTTTAAGCAACTGCTCATCACTACAATATTTATTAAGGAGAGTTCACTGAAGGTAAAAACATGGGGACCTGAAGCATGAATGGACACTATACTGAACTTGACACTTAACTGAGGCATGAGGAGTAGAACATCAATATCCTAGACTTTAACAAGAGATCTAAACTGAGGATATACATGACAAAATCCAAATTTAGCTGATCATTAGGAGTATAGCATAAGTTATGAAAACTGAGCACACTGTAAGGCATGAGTACATGAGTCATGAGCTACATGACCTGAGTTTGGAGTTTCTATATTCAGGAAACGTGATTCGTAATACTGAGTGAACTGGAACTGCTAATACTAGGAATTGTAAGTGTACATGATTTTCAATAATGTGCACGAACAGGAGCTATGATCATAGAGCTGACATGTATTGCGTGAGTAGATATTGCGATAGCTGAAGTGCAAAACTTTGCACTGAGGTAAGGACGGGTTGGGCATCAACCTATCCCACTGCTTTTCTACACATACTAACATTACTACTAAAATCTAAGAGTATGACTTAGTTACTTGTTCTACCATCTCCCCCTTATCTTAAAGCTGTTATTCTAAGTCTGTGAACTACTTAAGTAACTCCAAGTCAAACTGAAACCACCTTACTCTAGATTCTGAGATATGATAATGCTCATAAACACTGAACTCATCCTGAAGGACTACACCTCATAATATAAGGCCCACTGCTAGTACTTCCTTTAGATACATGATTCTTTGCTTTCTATTGCCCCTACAATCATTATATAGCAACCTCAACACTAACTAACTTAGAATCCTTAAATTCTCTTTCTACTAGGTTAATCTAGAGATTCAAACTTAAATCAACTGAAATCGAGGTACTACCCTTTCATTCAAGGACTGGTTCATTAAGAAACTGAAATAGAATCTCTATTACTGAAATTAACTAAAGGGATTTTTTGAAATACTGTGGCAAGTAATTTCTGTACACTCGTCTGGCTGGAATAGATTTACTTACTGAGGTAAGCAATAAAATAGGTTCTATTAAGATTTCTAGTCTAACTTAAAGTAGACTGTCATGCAAGGAGTTACAAAAGACTGAGAAACTCCTAGATCTAATAAGGTATGAATATGTAAATGAAAGATCTATAACATACCAGTAACCATATCAGGAGAATTTTCCTGTTCTTGTTGGGAGTGAAGGGCATAAATCCTGTTTGGGCGTTTCCCACTGACGGTACTGGAAGTAGCACCCTGCTGATTCGGGTGATCGGAATGAGCTGAAAGACGGTTATACTGACCCTGTTGGTGCAAATACCTTCCCCTCTAAGTCATTAATCTACACTCCCTCATCTTGTGGCCTGGCTTACCACATTTAAAATATAAATCACTACCAGCTCTACATGCACCTAGGTGATGTCTACCACATTCTTCACAAAGCGGATGAGTACGACCACTACTCATACTACCCTGGGTTTTGGAGCCTGGCGCCCCATCATGACTGTTATTCCTAAACATTAGTACTGGCGTACTAGCTGAGGACAGAGCTAGGAATGAAGTTTTTGGATAAAACTGGGAACGATTAGCACCCTCTAATTTAGGCTGATTGAAATTGAAACTACCTGTTCTTGCTATCTTGTCCTTTTTCTTAAGCTTCTGCTCCTTAATCTGTTGAGCATAGACCATAAGCCTAGAGATGTCTATCTCCCTAATCAACATTGCAGTTCTGAACTCCTTAACCATACCATTTGACACCCCAGACATGAACTTGCTCAATCTGGACCAACTGCCTGCTACTACATGGGGAGCATACTTGGCAATTGAGTAAACTTGAGGGAATACTCTTTCACACTCATACTACCTTTCCTGAGATTGGTGAACTCTAACACCTTGGCTTATTTTATCTCTAAGGGAAAGAATCTATTAAGAAAAACATTAGCAAACTCTTCCCATTCTATGGGCCCTGCATCTGCGCCCCTATTTTCCCTTCATTGCTTAAACCACGTATGAGCTATATCTTGTAGCTGATAGGCAGCCAACTCAGCACTCTTATTGGAGGTTACTTCCATGATATCTGTAACTTTTTGAACCTGATCGACGAACTCGTATGGATCCTCTTCTGACTTATATCCTGAGAATAGGGGAGGATTCATTTGGGTAATTTACCGAATCCTAGCTACAACAGTATAGGCCACTGGGTTAGCCTGAATAACAGCTGACCATTCATTTTGGGCTATTACAAAGTTGGTTGGAGTAGTGAATGCAAATCTGAACTCTGCTTGGGAGACATGCTCGTCCAGGGAATCTACCTGAATGGGCTGAGGTGCTGAATGATTTCCAGTTCTTCTTCTGGTAGTCTTTTTGGGAGGCATGTTCAGTAACAAGAAGAAAGAAATGGATTAGACTGAGAATTTAGATTTAGCTCATGCTCGCTCACACGACATAAATACTGAATAAAGGAAAAGTTTTCCAAAAATATCTCATAGCCTCCTATCCATAAGTATGACGCGTTACACACCCATGCGCAAGACTGTACTTGATGCGGCTTTCAGACTCCCTAGGACTCTGTTGAACCTTAGGATCTGATACTAAGTTTGTAATGTCCCGAGACTACCCTCTAGTTATCACATGGTGCTTATGATCCCGAAGGACCACAAGCTAACCCATGACTGATATGTGCTCCCGAAGGACCACAAGCTAACCCATGACTGATATGTGCTGTGAGCACTGGATAATAATACTTAAATAAATGCGGAATTAGGGTGAAATTCCATAAGGTTCAAAATCTAAAATACTGATAAAATATAAAATCTAAAATAACAATCCATAAAATAGAATACTATCTAAAAAATCTAGTTTGAAAGCCTCAAATTTGAACTATCTGAAAGTGGAGTTGATGGGACAAGCCCCCAGCTAACTCCAACACCTGAAATACTAAAACTACTAAAATACTAAAATAAAAGTATGCCCTCAATAGATAAGGACTCACTACTAAATCTGCGACTGCTGACTCGATCTATCTAAGCACGGTTAGGAACCTGAGCGTCCGAACCTATGATATGAGATATCATAATACAAAGAAAGAGTATGTGGTTAGTATATGGAATGTATTGGTATGTTATATAAGGTAAGGCTGAATGCAAGGGTTCATATGCATGAATAATAACTGACTGAATGATATAAAGTAATTGGACATAAGAGTACATAGATAATTGATATTACTGTAAATACTGAGTATACACTACTGTGCATATAAATAAATACTGTGACTGAGCTTATCTGAAGCTAAGTACCAAATTCTGATAACTGAGTAACTGATATCTGAAGTTACTAATAACTGAATTACTGATACTAAGTGATTGTGTTTGACAGTCCTGATTGTGTAGAACTGAACTGAATTCTAAATTGAGACTAAAACTGAGATTGTGGGAGGTAATCATCTAATCGACATGCCCTTCTCTAAACTAATTGGGGTCTAACCTGTAACCCCAGTTGGAAGGGTGATAATATCGTGCTACGGGTACTAACACTGGAAAACCAAGATGACAAGCCTAACTGACGGGTGACACCTGGGCGGAGCTAAACCTAATCTAACGGGTGACCCCTAGGAGGTACTCAAGCCTAGTTTGATGGGTAAATCCTTATTCTATGATGGCTATGCAGTTCTGGAGTACAGGGACTGCTACTAATAACTCTGACTTTCTAACGGGGAAGCCGTCATCCCTACACTCGCTCGGTGCTAAATCCTACTCCCAACTGAAAGATACTGAACAGAGTATACTAAACTGGACTAGACTGATAATGAGTTTTCTGATTTTTCCTAAGTTTTGTAACTAACTGAATTCTAAAGATTGGGACATACTGATACTATTCTGTAACTAACACTAGATCTAGGTAGATAGCTAAATTATCGAGTATTAAATACCCCCAAGACTCGATAGCATAAAAGAAAGACATAACATGATCATAAAGCATAACCATACTTGCTTGCTAATAATACACTTATTTAGACATTTTGTCAAACACTTGATATACATGAACTTGTGCATGAATAGGATCACATAATAACATGCCATACTTTCACTAGTCAAATCACATAAGCATTTCATCAAACACTTGTAGGGCATAAGCTTGTACATGACTGGGACCACATAATAACATGTCACGATTCCACTATTTACTTCACATAGGCAATTTAGAAAACACTTGGGGAGTATGGATTATTTACATGATAATGGTCAATATATGTAAGCATGAATACAACATTCAATTTCAATATCAAAGGTTAATCATGAAATTCGTATAATTAGCCACATAACTATCTTAATTTTCATGGGAACTTATAATTAAACATGAATTGGATCCCAATTACTATCATGAACATGAATACATTCAATTTCAAGCATGAAAATCATAAATCATAAATCTTGAAGTTTTAAAAATAGATTCGTGGACTCTATGGGTTGAAGGGATCCATATATGAATACCTAACATACATGAGAGGATTAATCCTTGAAGGTTCTTGGTGAATTTTTGAGATTGCTGTTGGTTTTTTGAAGTTAGGGTTTTGTATTGTTAGAGATAAGACTCTTGATGTTGGGAAAAAATTTAATAATGAATGACTTAAAACATTTTTATGTCATTAATCCTTTATCTGGACGTAATAAAATCATGGGAAAAGACAAATTTAACCCTGGATAAAACTTTGGATTTTCATCAAAAATTTCTAAAATTACCGCTGGTGTGACGCTCCACTATCGCGCCAAGCCACTAAAAAATGACAAATGGGAATGTGGTTGGTGGCGCGACATGGTGGAACTGCGTTGCAATACTAGATGGGACCTGGAAGCTTGGCGCGATGCAGTACAATCGCGTTGCTTTACTGAAAATTGACAATTGTGAATGTAAGTTATGGCACGATGCGCCGGTATCGCGGTACCTCACTGGAAAATGACAATTTCCATTTTGGCATACTCCGCGATGCGCTATTGACCTGAATGACGGTGTTTAACTACTGAAACTTAAAATAGCTATAACGTTTTACCCAGTTATCAGATTTAGGCAAATTTTATATCATTGAAAAGCTAATTCAATTTCCAACGCAATGGAAGGATCTAAAATAAAAAATACTGAGTATTTAGAAAAAAAATTATATTGGATAACTCATGTACTGAGAGTTAATCTAGGCTAGAGAAATACGAGATATTACAGGAATGAAGGATGATATTCGATTGATGGTAGAGAAAATAATAGAAGGAATGATGATGAAGATCGAGGATTCAACAACATCAAGGTTACCCTTCCATTCTTCAAATAAAGTAGTGACCCGAATAAAATTTTGATTGGATTGTGAAACTTGAAAGGCAATATAATCTCAACAATGTGAGTGATGTTAAAAAGATGAATTATACTATAAGTCACCATGAGGGTTTTGCTTATACATGGTGGGATAAAGTTGAAAGAGATGCTTTGGTGAATACAGACTTTGTTACAAGTTGGAACGACATGAAAAGGCATATGAGAGAAAGGTTTGTGCATCAAAATTATGAGAAAAATACACTCAAGAAGTATTACAATATTCAAGAAGGAATTAAGAGTGTGGAAGAGTGTTACGAGGAGCTAGAGCATACTAGGCTTCGAGCTAATATCAATAATGAAGAGGTGAAACTTGTGGCAAGATTTATCTCAGGCTAAAATAAAGAGGTAAGGCAACTATTGGAATTACATCGTCTTTTTATTTTATATGAGGCTTATCAAATGACACTCAAGGTGGAAGGTCATCAAAAGGAAAACAAGTCAAAGGTGCAATCTTCTTCTTCTTAATGGGCTAAAATAAGGAAATTTGGAAATCATCTCCCACTTGGGACAAATCCAAAGGTGCAAAACAAGAATTGAAGTCCAACTTAGATAGAGGCAAATCAAAGGTGGACTACAAGAATGAAGGTAACAAAGCTAAACTTGAAATTCCATCTAAAATAAAGTGCTTTAAATGTCAAGGATATGGTCATAAAGCAAATTAGTGTCCTAATAGAAGAACATCATTGAATTGAATGATGGTGGTTATCAAACTAAAGATGAATCTAAAGATGACCACATGGAGAATGATAGTAGTGATGAGTTTATGGGAGAAGGTGATGGAGAAGAAATTAATGATGACAGAAAACTTATTCTTGTTGTGAGGAGAAGTATGAGTGCTCTAGTGAGGAAAGATTTTAATCAAAAAGAGAACTTATTTCATAATTAGTGTAGAGTGCAAGAGCAATTATGTTTATTTATCATTGATAGTGAAAGTTGTGTCAATGTTGCTAGTGTATCTATGGTAGAACAATTAAAACTTCCAACAAAAAGGTATCCAAAACCTTATAGATTGCAATGGCTCAATGAATGTGGTGAACTCAAGGTAACCAAGAGAGTGTTGATAAAATTCAAGGTTGAAAGTTATCATGATGAAGTGCTTTGTGATGTTGTACCAATGCACGCTCGTCATTTATTGTTGGGAAGGCCATGGGAATATGATGTGGGGGCTAAATATGATAGAAGGTCAAATAAATATGCATTTGTTAAGGATGGTAAAAAGCACATTCTTAACCACTTTATCCTTTTCAAGTAAGTGAGAAATATATAAAAATGGAAGAGTTGAAAGAAAAACTTGAGAGAGAAAAAAAAAGAGGAGTAAGGGAGTGAAAAATAATAACTCAAGAGATAAAAAATAAGAGGTTGAGAGATCAAGTGAGAATGAGTTATCACGAAAAAAAGAGGCGAACAAGAAAAATAAAAAAACAAAAAAAAGAGAGAAAATGTGCATGATTTTGCAAAATCAAGAGACCATGAAAGATCTAAACATTGAAGATGCTACTCAAGTCATATTTATTAAGCCTAAAGGTTATTATTTGCTTTCTAAAAATGAACTAACCTCTTTATCTTTGCCAAGTGTTGTTTCTTATTTGTTGAAAGATTATAAAGATCTATTTCCGAAAGAAATACCAAGTGGGTTGCCTTCTTTAAGAGGAATAGAGCATGAAATTGACTTTTTGCCAGGTTCTTATATACCCAACAAAGCGGCTTATAGGAGCAATCCTCAAGAGACCAAAGAATTGCAAAGACAAGTGGAAGAACTTGTGAATAAAAGTTTAGGGAGAGAAATTTTAAGTCCATGTGCGGTGCCCATAATTCTAGGACCCAAGAAAGATAGAACATGGAGGATGTGTGTAGATTGTCGTGACATTAATAAAATTATGATAAAATATCGATACCCCATCCCTAGACTTGATGATATGTTAGATGGACTGTGTGGTTCTACCTTATTCTCTAAAATTAATTTGAGAAGCGGATATTATCAAATCTGAATGAAATCCGGAGATGAATGAAAAACCGCTTTCAAAACTTAGTTTGGATTATATGAGTGGATGGTGATTCCTTTTGGGCTAACCAATGCACCAAGAACTTTTGTGCGACTAATGAACCATGTGCTTAAGTCATTTATTAATAATTTTGTTGTGGATTATTTTGATGATATTTTGGTTTATAGCAAGTTTTTGGATGATCATGTGCAACATTTTAAAATGATATTTGATGTGTTGAGAAATAAAAAGTTGTATGTGAATTTTAAAAAGTGTTCTTTTTGTGTGGACCATGTTGTTTTTTTTGTCTTTGTTATAAGTTCAAGAGGAGTTGAGGTGGATGATGAAAAGGTTGAGGCTGTTAGAAGTTGGCCAACTCCTACGTACATTAGTGATGTTAGAAGCTTCCATGGGTTGGTAAATTTTTATAGGAGATTTGTGAAGGGTTTTAGTTCTTTAACTGCTCCTCTAACAGGGGTCATTAAGAAGGATAAGCCTTTCATTTGGAATAGAAAACAAGAGAAATCCTTTAGAATCTTGAAAGAGAAACTTAGTTCTACTCTATTACTTCAACTTTCCAATTTTAAGAAGATGTTTGAAATTGAGTGTGATGCTAGTGGAGTAGGCAGTGGTGCGGTCTTGATGCAAGAAGGGAAACCCATATCTTACTTTAGTGAGAAAAAAAAGAGAGATCCATTGCAATATTCTACCTATGACAAGGAAATCTATGCCTTAGTGAGAGCTTTAGCAAATTGGCAATATTATTTGTGGCAGAAGGAGTTTGTGATTAGAAACGATCATGAGGCTTTGAAGCACATTAGGGTCCAAAATAAACTTAATAAAAGGTATGCCAAGTGGATAAAGTTCATTGAGTCTTTTCCATATGTGATAAATTATAAGCAAGGTAAAGAGAATCTTGTGGCGGATGCTTTATCTAGAAGATATGCATTGATGAATACCTTGACTTCTAGGTTGATGGGTTTTGAGAGTTTGAAGAAGTTATATTCTAATGATTATGATTTTGGAAAAGTCTTTGGAGAGTGTCAAGTGAGCTTGAATAGGTGTGTGTAAGTTGTTAAGGAGGGAAATGAAGTTAGAACTCCTAGATTTGAATTCAAAGAGGGCTACTTGTTTAGAAATGGAAAACTTTGTATGCCTATGTCTTCATGGAGAGAGTTATTGGTAAAAGAGGCACACAATAGAGGTTTGATGGGTCATTTTGGAGTATAAAAAACCTTATCTATTCTTAGTGAACATTTCTTTTGGGCTAAAATAATAAGAGATGTGGAAAGAATTTGGGCTAGGTGTTTGGATTGTAAGCATGCAAAATTTTGTACCCAAACCCCATGACTTGTATACTTTTTTGCCTATTCCCATCGGTCCTTGGCTAGATATTTCCATGGATTTTGTTGTTGGGCTCCCTAGGACTAGGAATGGTAAGCATAGCATCTTTATTATTGTGGATAGATTTTCAAAAATGGCTTACTTTATTACTTATCATAAAAGTGATGATGCATCTCATGTTGCTAATTTATTTGTTCATAATGTGATGAAATCGCATGGTATTCCCCAAACAATTATTAGTGATAGAGATTCAAAATTTCTTAGTCATTTTTGGAGGTGTTTATGGGAAAATTTGGGCACTAAATTATTATTTTCTACTTCTTGTTATCCTCAAACGGATGGTCAAATCGAGGTGGTTAATAGAACTTTAGGTAACATGCTTAAATCTATGGTTAAAGGAAAGTTAACTATTGCCATTACATGAGTTTGCCTATAATAGAACTATTCATAGATCTATTGGTATAACCCCTTTTGAGTGTGTTTATGACTTTAATCCTTTGACTCCATTGGATTTAAATCCTTTGCCCAAATATGTTATTGTGAGTGTAGAGAAAAAGCTAAGGCAAAATCTATGAAGAACATCCATGAGAAAGTAAGATTGAAAATTGAGAAGTTTAACAATGATGCAACCAAAAGAGCCAAATCTATGAAGAACATCCATGAGAAAGTAAGATTGAAAATTGAGAAGTCTAACAATGATGCAACCAAAAGAGCCAAATCTATGAAGAACATCCATGAGAAAGTAAGATTGCAAATTGAGAAGTCTAACAATGATGCAACCAAAAGAGCTAACAAAGGACCGAAAAAGTCACCTTTGTACCTGGTGATTGGGTATGAGTTCACTTTAGAAAGGATATATTTCCAAGCGAAGGAAGAACAAGCTTATGCCAAGAGGAGGTGGACCTTTTCAAGTGCTTGAGAAGATTGGAGATAATGCTTACAAAGTGAACTTACCAAGTGAGTATTTGATTCATAATGTTTTCAATGTTAGTGATTTATCTCTTTTTTATGTAGGATTGACGAATTTGAGGACGAATTCTTTCAAAAAAGAGGAGAGTGATGTACATCAAAGTGATGTTACTTTAAGAAGACCTTTCAAAAGAAGTCAATCTAAGGACCTTCAAACATATCAAGCTTTATGGATGAAGGTGGAATCTTTGGAAGGCTCTTATATGGATGACTTGAAGATATTTAATATACTAAGTGTGTCTACCATTTAAATTAGCTTGTAATTTAAATGAAGGGCAATGTGGTCTTTCCTTACTTCTTTTAACACTTAGTATAAATAGTTAGGTATTAGGGTTGAACCACTAGTTTTTGGAATATTGAATATTTGTGTCTCCTTTGAGAGCTTGAAAAGCCCTTGTTGAATTTTCAATAATTGTCCTAGGATTTGCAAGTAAGGTTGCTACCTTTTTGAGGATTCTAATAGATTAGGTGCTTTTGGTTCTCAATTAAGGGGTGTTTTGGTTAGTTTCACCATTATATCTTTTGATTGTTTGAATCTAATTATGTCTATCTTTCTTTGTTTTCTATCTTTAATTACTATCTTGCTTCTATAATGTTGTTTCACATTAGAGTATCTCTTGCAACTACCTTAAGCTAGTTTGGACCACTTAGGACATGTTCATTTGCTTATTCTCTCCTTTTTATTTGATGCCTCTGATCTGGGTTCAACTAGATATTGAGTTTGAAAAAGAAGTGAGAGTTTTTAATTTAGTGATTTCAATTTAAAGACATGTGTAATGTATTAAGATATTTTTGAATTTTGTTATTTTAAATAATACCATATGAAATGTTGAATTAAGGAGTACTAACTAAATATAGAACCAACATGGGTTGTCGTGTAGTGGATGGGGCTGCTCCACCCTTAACCAGAGGCCGAGGATTGGACCCTGGGTATGGAGAAAACTCTGTTTGGAGCGTTGCCACCTTAATGGGCCCTGCTACGCGCGATCCGAATTAGTCGAGGCTCCAATACGGGCACCGAATACCGAATGGAAAACCAAAAAAAAAAAACTAAATATAGAAAGTGGCTGCTTTTGAAATAGACTAGAATTAAAAGTAAGACACATAAATTAACATAAAAAGAATATCTTTTTAACATAATTAATTTATTACTAATATACATTCATTTCAATTTACGTATACTTTCTAGTTAATCTGTTTTAAAAAATGTCATATTTATATATTCAATAAATTTTTAATTTTAAAATTTTTATTTTATTTAAAAAATGACATAGATTGATTAAAACTACAAAATTCAAAGATATTTTTAATACGGTATGCACAGATTTTTCTTCCATGAAACTTTACTCGCATCATTTTTTTCTCGTTTACACACCTACCCTCAAAGTTTCCTTCCTATGGAGATCCCCTCCCCCCAAATCCCCCACCCTACCTTCCTATTTTTTTCTCTTTTTTCTTCCAAGAAAAAAAATTAATTGCTTCATGTTTCTCTTTTGAGCGATTGGAAACATAAATTGAAGCTTTATTGTCTTATATGCCTCTCTTTTAGACCCATTTACAAAGCCTTCTATAGTTTATAACCTTTTTATCTCTTTATCCTTCCTTCTCTCTTTAGTAATTCTCTCTTTCCTTTCACACTAAACCCTAATCCAAGAACTTACAAATAAACTGAAAATTCAAGAAAATATATAATCCGAGGACTCTCAAACCTTCTATTTTGAACAACCAACATGTTCGGTTTTTCTTTTCTTTCTAATTAAACGTGTGAGAACAACCTAACTAGCTAGTGGTCCATGAATAAGAGGCAAAGGACAAGTTTGTTAACTCCTACTTTTTAGATCTTTCAAGATATAATGATATATACTTTGTGAAAACTTCTCTAGTAGGTGCAATTTGCATCTTTGCTCACTTTCTCATATTCCTTTCGTAGATTAATCTCATTTCGTTTTTCGTTTTTCGTTTTTCAAACTTTTTAACTCTCTCTTTCTCCTTTTGTTTTCCTAATAGGAGACATGGATTCTTGTAACAGTGGTAGTATACAATCTTCAAGTGGTGATGATAAAGAATATGATTCACATCATGGGGCATCATCGATCTCAACTTTCTTGAATTCTTCAAGCCATTTTGGTTCATTAATCTCATCAAGTCCATTGCCACAATTTCTTTCTCAACAATCCTCTCTCTTTGATCCTCATGACACACAAAATTTCAACTCTAGTTTCCAAGATTCAACAAATAGTCCATACAACAATGATCTTGTTTGGCATAAAGACATAAGATCTAATCATCCCAACAATAATTTTAACAACTTTGGAAACTTAACTTCTTCATCATCATCAATTGCTCCTACTCATCATCAAGGTCCACACTATGATTCTACTTCAATACCAATAAATCCTTCCAATATTGTTCAGCCTAAAAATCCTAAGAAAAGAAGCAGGGCATCGAGGCGCGCGCCAACAACTGTCCTCACTACTGACACCACAAATTTTCGACAAATGGTTCAAGAATTCACTGGCATCCCAACAACTCCGTTTACTGGTTCAGCCTACACTCGCCGCTTTGATCTTTTCTCAACTGCCAGCTCATCCATGAAGAGATCAGCCCATTTGGATAATGTTGGACCTCTTAATTATACTATTAGACCATCCACACAAAAGGTTCAAAATTCTCAATTTATGCCACTATTTTTGAGTTCTAGCATGATTAATGATACATTATTGCCAACAAATAATAACATAGTCGGTACTACAAATGCTTCCACATTTGGTCAAATTAGTAAGTCATTTACTAGTACAATTCCTTGTTTGGATGAAATGGTGATGAAACATCATGATCAAGTTGATGCAAGTCATGGTGGATTTGATCAATATGATCAACGTGGGACATCTGGTGGAGAAGAAAGATCAAGAAAAGATAGGAACATTTCAAGATTTATTGTTTGATGGGAATATATAGTGCTATAGAGTACTACTTACTCATAACATGTTGGTGGATTTAATCATCCTGATCAGAAGGTCAAGTAACAGTACCTTGTTAGAAGATTTCATTGACCCTAGTAGTTTTTTCTAATCTTATATTAATGTTATCGGCAATGTTTACGATGATTAATATGTGGTAATATTCATTTATGACTTTGTTCATCTTAGTCATTAGTTTCATTTCCTTTAGTAATATGGTTTTTTTGTGTAATTATATATATAGCTTATTGTATATACACACAAGTTAACATGGAATAAATTGTAAGCACTTCTTTGTGATGATTTAAAGATTTTTAGAGTTGTCCTTTCTATCATCATTGAGGTATTTCTATCATGCTTTTTAGATTGTGGAGTGCTGTATTGTTAGGTTCCATTAATCATGAAACATATTTTGTCGTTTTATATAACCCCAATATATAAATGTCTTTTAACTTTGGCTCGGACTTTGTGTGCACAAATAAACACTTAAATTTGTATAAAGTTAAACATTCAGACACATATGTCCTACGTGGCATCTTACATGACCAATTCTTATCTTATATGATGTCCTACATGTATTATGCCACATAAGATGTTCAACTTTATACAAGTTTAAGTGACTCCTTATGCACACCAAAGTTGAAGTTCATAGATGTAATTTAAAGTTAAGTTAAAAGACATGTTTATATATTATGACTTTTATATAAGTTCATAACGATAGGTTGAAGGCTTTTTAAGGTATCTAATCATCAATTACACTTTAGGGGTCGTTTGGTAGGAGGGATGGGATAAGTAAAGATATTCTATGAGGTGGGATATCTTATGGGATTATTTTATTCCTTCCTATTCATGGGATAGTAATGACATCATTTTAGTACAAACGGTGCGATAAAATAGTCACAGAATTAAGTAATCCCTTCTATCAAACTTGAGATAAAATTAATCCCAAATTTTATTTCGGAATTATTTTTCTTATTCCTTTTACCAAACAACCCCTTAATATTTCTATTGGAACAGGATGGAAGAAGATTAAATGTTAGCTTTTTGATTTTAAATTTTAAAGACAAAGCACAATAATATATATCAAAATCTAAAACCTGAAAAGATTTTTTTTAAAAAAAACACTCCATCCTCTTCTTCAATAGTACTTTGCAAAACTTAAGAAAGAAAAGATAGTAAAGTATTAGCAGGGACCGGATCAGAGGTGCTCCAGCTACTTTTTCCATCAGTTTAAAGTACAAATATATTTTTTTTTTCTAAAAAGAAGGTAAATATGATTATTTTCTACTTCTTGTTTTAGTGATTTCATCGGAGGGCGCAGCCAGCCTGATCCGATGGGGTTAACTCAAACTATCATTGATCGAAAACTATATTGCTTATATATGATTAAAATTATTTCTGTGTATATATAGCATATGCTGAATTTCTTTCGGCATTTTCATCTGATTTTCTCATATTTTGAATCCCTTTAGTGAAAATTTTAGGTCTGCCACTAATTTCATTAGCTAATTATAAAATAATGGCAAATGTGTGTGAATTTTAAAATGACGACGACATGATTGATCCCAATTCGCAAGACACAAGGACAGTTTTGGACATTTCTCTTATTATTAATTAGCAAAGTAAAGCCGGTGTTGGAAAAATTTGAGTGGTTAAGATGAATGTATGATAATAATTTCTGTTCAAAATGCCAATGATAATGAAATCTTGGGGAATGGGAGGAGCAAAAAGCAAGGGCAAAAATTGATAGAGATGATTAAAGAGCATGGATAAAGCTTTGCTCGTTCTGCATAGGAAAAAGCATCGAATTATAAAAATTTATTATATACAGTTTTACATTACATTTTGTAAAAGATTGTTTTCACGGCTCAAATCAGGAATCTCCTCATCACATACAAATATGATTAATATCCAATAGATTATTTTTTTGTTTTGTTTTGTTTTTGTGGAAATTTATAGAGCCTTTTGATAGGAAGGTGTGACATGAAACACTCCCCATTGAATCATGGTGGCCAGTTATACAGAATAATCTGTTTTTTAGCAATGATGATTATAATGCTTCTTGTTCCTATCTATCTTTCTATCAATCCAAACCATCTCTCTCAACTTGTCTACTGTGGCCAATTCTCAGTCACAATATATGTGAGAGGAAATTCTGTCCCTTATTTGTTTGTGCAAAGATTGATGTAAAAATGTTCCTCCAACTCGTGAAATCCTTTTTGGTACAAACTAGAACTATAGAAAAAGAAAACACCAATGTAAATTGAGATGGAAGAGTTGAAAAAACAAAAAGCTAACCCCCACCCCACAACCGCATAAGTCCAAACCCGCTAGGCTTTTTTTTACAAAAAGGAAAAAGTACAAATATATCTCCGAACGTTAACAAATTATACAAATATATCCTTCATCATATTTTGAATATAAATATACCTTTGTCGTTAATGAAAAAGATATAAATATACCTTTGAACTTTAATAAATGGTACATATATCTTTCATCATACTTTGGGTACAAATATACCCTTGTCGTTAATGAAAAAATACAAATATACCCTTCCCATTAACGACGAAATACATGTCAGCATCGTATTAGTTATTTCTTTTTAATTTATTTTATTTGTAAATAATTTAATCTATCCTAAATTATAACTCATACCCGATCCAAATAACACAACCCGACCCGTATAATATCACGTGTCGGCTTCAAGAGACATATCACGCGTCTCTATTCACGCATGTTTCTTTCTTTTAGTTTCTCACTCACACCCTCTCACTAACCCAAAAAACCTTAACAAATGCGTCGGTTTAATTCATCTACCATCTAAAATCAAGTAGAGATTTGTTTAATATTATGATGTTGTTTAATGTTCTAATGTTAGATTAATATTCTGATATTGTTTAATGTTCCTCGTGAACGACTGTTGTTTATTTTTTCTAATTTATGAGGTCGATGAATCAGAAATTATTTCTGATTCATGGCTGTTGTTACCTGTTTTAAATTCATTGTTACACCATTATTCACCAACTTCAAAGAATGAACAAGAAAACAACATTTTAAGAACAAAAACATGAGCAAAACTTGCAAAGGTTGGACATTCCTTGACCAAATCAATGTCCTCATTGTATCACAGGTCAGGTCGGGTTATTTAAATCGGGTATGAGTTACAATTTAGGATAAATTAAATTATTTACAGATATAATAAATTAAAAAAGGACAACCAATACGATGCTGACACGTGTTCCGTTGTTAATGAGAAGGGTATATTTGTATCTTTTCATTAACGACAGGAATATATTTGTACCAAAGTATAATGAAGGGTATACTTGTATCATTTATTAAAATTTGAAAGTATATTTGAATCTTTTCATTAACGGCAATAATATATTGTATCCAAAGTAGACGAAGGATATATTTATACTATTTATTAAAATTGAGGGGTACATCTGTACCCTTTTCCAGAAAAAAAACCTACCCACCCCACAACTGGATGAGTCCAAACTTACTTCAACCAGCGTACAGCTCAAACCCGCTCCGCACCCGTCCTGTTCCATCGCTATCCCTTTAAAGTTACGGTAAGTAAATGCTTATGAAAATAATTAATTGATGTGTTAATAAAACGATAATTAATTTCCTACAAGTATATAGTAGGACAATATTATCCTTCTTCAAACTGGATAAAGGCTAACCAAGCTCTACATATCTTCTCCCCGTCATCCTCTCCTCTCCTGTTACATCTACTTTTACTTTTTAAAATTTCATAAAAGGAAAAAAGAAGAAGAAAACTTTGCATGAGCATAGAAATGATTAATTTCTTGAAAGGGCAATCGTAATAATGAAAAAGTTTTAATAGAGTCTTTTCACGTATTTGGCTGGTCATTATATTATGCATGATTGATACAACAGACAATGTCAAATTTTGTGTAATTTTATAAATAAGATTTAGAGAGAATAGTGTATACAAAGTCTTATCTATGTTTTATGGAAATAGAAAATCTATTTCGCTAGATCGTCACCTCAAATAAAACAAATAAAAAATAAGTATACAAAACAAATATAGTAACCAAAAAGTCACAGTGAACATTATGCATGATTGATGAATACATTAAATCATAGAACTTTCATACCGTATGTTCCGTCCGTGATTATGGAAAGGGGAAGATGAATGCACCAAGTTTATTAATTATTAATTATTAGTTAAAAGAAGAGGAATCTACTATACAAAGCTGGCCCACCCTCACTCAAAAAGTATTGCTAATATATTATGAAAAAATATATTTTAAAATTAAAATTTATTTTTAATAATATAGAGAATTAAATAATAATCTAATAGTAGATCTCTTGTATCTTTCATGATTTTTTGTTTGATCTTGTTAAGAATCTCCTTTTATTTCCCAAAAACTGATTGGGCCACAAGCTGATCCTCATGTTATAAAATTATAAACAAGTTTTTGTTAAAATGATTAGACAAAATAACATAAAAAGGGGGGAAATAGGTTAACATTTAAATGGAGGCATGGCGAGACAGGGCTTAATTGAGCGATGTCGGACATAACAAAATTAGGAAATATTCTAAACGAGGCAGATCAACTAAAACAGGTTAAAATTTTAACGGGTCAAGACCCGGCCCATCCCACCCACCTCGCCGTATGTACAGTGGCGAATTCAAAATTTAAAGTTTGTGAATTTTCCATATTAGACAAAAATAAAACCAAATACTTAATAACTAACACTACCAAAAAAATGCCTTTTCGCCACGGTTATAAAAATAGTGGCAAAATTAACTAAAGGCAAAATGAACTTCTGGACCCTTATACTATGTCAATTTTGTAAGTTGGATACTTCTATTTTCATGTTTGTTATCTATACCCCTGAACCCATTAAAAAATAATATTTTAAACCATTTTTGGTGAGTGTAACACAGTCTCCCCATGTCAGCTGCCACGTCTGCCTCATCTACCACATCATTTGCCACGCCATCTGCCACGTCATCTGCCACATCATTTTAAAAAATAAAAAAATTTAAAAAGGTATTACATTAAATTTCAAGTCATTTTTAAAATGCTAAATAACAAATTAAATATTAAAATTAATTTAATTAAATAAGAAAAATTTATAATTGTAGAAAAATTTGAATAATCATGTTTTTATTTTTTCTCACAAATTAAACATCAAATTCATTCCAAATAATTAAAATTCTTCTGCAACTAATTTAAATTTTTAACTATAAATTCATATATACAACCATAATAAATTTTCGATTTTTAAATTTGAATATCTTTAAAAAATTCACAAAAAGTTTAATTTTTTTTCAAGCAAAATTCACTATTTTTTTTCAATATTCACTAGCACTCACTTTCAATTCAAATTTAAATTTTAATCCCAAAAAAAATTTTCAAATTTAAATTTTTATTAAAAAAAATGAAAAGAATTGAATTGAGGAAAAACTAAAATAAAAAATAAAAAGTGAAGGTAGTGATGGTGGGTTGGGGAGGGATGGAAGAGTGTTGGGGTGGGTGTGGGGGATGGAAGGGGATGGGGGTGGGGTGGGGAGGGGCTGGACGGGGCTGGTGAGGTGTGAGGGGTAGGGACAGGGCTAGGGTGGGGTGGAGGGACTGGGGGTGGGATCGGACTGGATAGGGTGTGGAGGGTGGGGACGGGCTGAGGTGGGGGTGGGGAAGGGCTGGACGGGTATTGGGGTGGGATGGGGGACTGGGGGTGGGGCCGGATGAGGTTGGGTGGGGTGTGGGGGTAGGGACAGGCTGGGGTGGGGTGAGGAGGGATTTTTTTTTTTAATTTTTAAAAATATTTTAAAATTATTTTTAAATTTTTAAAAATATTTTTAAATTTAAAAAGATGAAGGAAAAAAAGGACCCTTTTTTAAAATTTTAATATTATTTTTATTTTTTAAAATGATTTTAATGTAAAATTGGCCAAAAATTGACCCCCACTCGCACCCCCAAACGAGTGACTACATTTTCTTTGTCCTAGTCACCATTTCAATGCCACATAGGCAAGGTCAACGGTCAAAGGGTGCAAAATATTGCTTTTTAATGGGTTTAAGGGTCCAGATGACAAACATGTAAGTAGAAGTGTCCAACTTACAAAACCGACATAATAAAGAGGTTCAGAAGGTCATTTTTCCTTAACTAAAATAAAAACTTCTTTATACTTTAAAAAATATGGCAAAATATAGTGGTTAACATAGGCGGATAAATATTTCATTCCCTCCCTATTTTTTTATTTGCCCCCAAAAGTGGGAAAATATTATTTTCCCCACTTTTTTCAGATTCTCGCCCAAAAGATCTCTGTTTTCCCCAAAAAACACAATGCCCAAAATGTAAATAGGACTTTTCTTTCATATTTTCGTTTGAGTTCTTCTAAAAATTTACCTTTTCTTCAATATTCCTAGCTTCAATAGTAGTGGAAAGTGGTAAAAGTATTTCTTTTAGGTAGCAAATCATTGCAATTTAGAATTTTTATGGTCAAAATTGAAAATAGGGTTCTATATTTTTCTTGTTTATTGAAGTTTTGAGCTTATGAAATTTGCAATGTGACGTGTTTTGTGGATTTTCTAGTTGTTAAGAATGAAAATTTTGATGGGTTTTCTAGTTGTTATGAATGGAAATTTTGATGGGTTTTATGAAATCTACAATTTTAATGGGTTTTCGTTGATGTCTCGAGTCGTTTGTTGCTTCTTTTATTTATGAACTAGTCTGTTACTTGTGATCTATTTACTTTGTCAAGAACACTCGTGAACTCTCATCTTTCTGCTTTAGTAAATAATAATTGCAAGAGTTAAAAGGTTTATAAATGTTCAACCTTTACCTTTTTCTTTGTATAAAATCTATGAGAAGAAGACTAAGATTTCAACCATTCAGTTTTCTAATCTATTGTGTTGATGATATTTTTTTGAGTGTGTGCTTAAATAGAGCAACATAGTCAGTGAGAATTCATATAGCTCGTCCAACTTGTTGAGGATTGAGACATAGTTGTCGTCATCGTATTGGATTGTCATCAAAAGTTGATTATTTTGAACTAGCCTACTATCTTTATTTTGATTTTCCTGACTAAAGTTATAATGTGTATGTAACGCTCCGAAATCTGACCCCGAGACATCACACGGTGCTCAAGACTACGAGTAGCCTTAAGCTAATCCTGTTTGCCTTCTACTATAAATAAATCTCATAATCAAGGTAATATAGACATGAAAGTCATACTAAATGCGAAAACTGCCTGAAATAACTAAGAATAATATGAATATAATGTATGAAACATCAATACTGAATAAGCTGAATAACAACTAGTAGGTCTGACAAGCCTCTACTACTAACTGGGACAAACTCCCAACTAACTCGAACTATTTGAAAAGAATACTAAATCATATAAACTGATGAGTTGCAAAATCTGAGTGTCCCCGAACTATGAAGACTCACCAGCTATAGGATGTAGATAGAGATTCTCGGACTACTCACATTGCTGATACTGAGCACCTGAACCTACATTATGAGACAATGTAGCACATAGACATATATGTGGATCAGTACTTTGAGGATGTACTGAGTATATGGTGGTGAAATACATAAGTAAAATATCATCCTATTATCATAATTTATAAAACAATGCATACTAAATGTAAATGACTCACATAAGCTGGAATATCTAAAATACTGAGATCATGAATAATAAATCAATCATACTTTATAAATCTAGTGAGTCATAACATTTAGTTCTGAAAGCTATACTTGTATTCTGTCCGTAAATCATACTATCTAAGTGTAGAAAGAGCTCACTTTGAAAATTTAAAATCTAAAAGCTGAAGTCTGTAACAGTTATCTTTCTGTAAAGCATAATCTGAGTAAACTGTGAGCCTTTACACTTATTTTTATGAAAATCTTTACTATTAAATTGTAGGGAAAGCACTTTATCTTAAGGAAATTCTTTCAAAGCTTTGTTTTACCAGTAGGGAAAAATACTTTAAAACTATTCTAAAAGCTTTTACTGTTAGGGAGGTTCTCTTAAACGACATAAACTATGCGAGCTACATGGATTCCAACGTCTCGTCCTCCTAAGGACGAAACCTCATGTTGAGGAGAGGTTTCATATTCTTACCAGAGAGTATAACCTACTTTCCATGTGATCAATCACAAGCTAAGTCTGTCATCCATATAAAATGGGAATAATCTGATAATCTGTACCTACGTTGGCTACGTAGTTCTGTGGAAGATAGGGCACGCTAATCCCACACTTCCCGTTCGGTGATAAATACTACTCTATTTTTATTTGCTACACTCATTATGTTGGAAAACCACTTTAAAACTAGCATAAGGGTTTATCTAAAACCAATTATGCATTCATCTGATAAAATCTGTAAATAAAGCTGATCTAAATGCTATAATTTGTAATAATCTGAAAAGTGGATTCCATAGCTAATCCGATGATCAAAAGATCAAAGCTTTACTAAAAATCTGTAAATAATCTGATAGTAGGAAGCTTAAAGCATCAACTTTCTTGAAATAATAATATTCAATCTTGAGGTAATAACCCACGCTTCAATCTCATGTCAAAATATCATAATAATCATGCTTGATATTGAAAACAATGATAATTCATCTTAAAATATGTAAATTACTGCAATAGAGAAATAATGGGTAAGAACCCTTGTTCAAATCTCATGAATAATCATTCAAAATCATATAACTTTTAAATAAAAACTTGGTTTTGGGCACAAGGATGGAAGAAAATCCTTATTCATAAACCCCACATACCTTGATAGATGATTAGATGGAGAAACTAGAGTTATTGATTCCTAATTGAGTTCTTGGAGATGGATTCTTGATTATCTTGCCTTGGGAATCCTCAATCTTAAGCTTCCTTAGAGAATCAATGGAGGATTTTGATTTCTTAGAGAAGAGGTTTTAGAGCTCAAGGGTTTTGCTTTTGAAGAAAATGATGACTAATGAGCACAAAGTGCTTTGAATATAATTAATCTTGTGTTTTGAATGGATTAGGGCCCTGGGAATTGACCAAAATACCCCTTTTAAACTTCTAAACGAAACTGAAAAATGTAAGATTTTTCTGATTTGGGTAGCCACCGTGACGCACCACAATCGCGGTGGCTCATTGGAAATAGGACAATTGGGAACTGGGTTTACTCAGCGATGTGCCACCATTGCGGTGCCCCTTTGGAATGCCATTTTGGCCACTGGAAACTGACAACAGGGAACTCTCCGTGATGCACCAATATCGTATCGGTCTACTGGAAAGGGATAATTGGGTATTTAAGCTTCTCCATGATGCGGGCCTATTGCGGAGGGCCACTGGAATTTGACAATCATTATTTTACACTTTTCCGCGATGCGCTACAGGTCCAAATTACGGTGTTTTATGATTGAAACTTAGAATCGTCATGACTTCTTACCCGGTTACCGAATTTAGGCAAATCTTATATCGTTGGAAAGTTAGTTCAATTTCCCACCCACACAATGGGACGTCTAAATCTGAAAAATTCCACGCGAAATAAATATTCTTCATTTTGGAAGCTATTTCTTAACATTCTAGGAATAAATATAAGCTAGAAAAAGTGTGGGGTATTACAATGTCTGCCCCTTAGGAATATTCGTCCTCGAATGTGGCTAGATAAGCTGAAAAAATACTGAGAAATATGAGGCTATAAACTATCATGCACAGCTGAAATAAACTGAATGACTGAATCTCAATTAAAATGAGCTACTGAACTGATCTGAGAGTGCATGAATTCTCATGAAGATAACTATATATAGCTGAATCTAAAATTGGAAAAGAACTGAATAAAGGAAAACTATTACCTTTGGCTGAATATGAGTTCGTGGAGAAGAGATGAGGATACTTGGTACACATGTTTGCTTCTGCTTCCCAAGTAGCATCCTCAACAGTCTGATTTCACCACAGAACTTTGTCCAAGGGAATTCTTCGTTCCTTAGTCTACGAATCAGATGATCAAGAATCTCTACTGGAACTACTTCGTAACAAAGGCTATTCTGAATATCAGTACTTTCTAGAGGAACTATAATGGCTGAGTCATCCATGCACTTCTTTAACAAAGATACATGGAATAATGGATGAACAGAGGATAAATCTGCGGGTAGCTCAAGCTCATACGCCACTTTTCCAACACGACACAAAATACGGAAGGGACCTACATAACGGGGACTAAGTTTCCCCTTTTTACCAAACCTCTTCACCCCTCTGATGGATGAAACTTTCAAATACACAAGATCATCAACCTCAAACTCAAGATCTCATTTTTTTATATCGGCATAAGATTTCTGACGACTCTGGGATTCTTTCAATCTTTATCTAATGAACTAAACTTTCTCCATGGCCTCAAATACCATGTATGGCCCAATCAAAGCAGCCTTACCCATTTCGAACCAACCAACTGGTAATCTACATCTCCACCCATAAAGAGCCTCAAATGGAGCCATCTAAATACTAACACGATAACTGCTATTATGAGTAAACTCAATCAATGGAAAATGGTTATCCAAACTACCTTTGAAATTAAGAACACATGCCTTCAACATATCCTCTAAAGTATGAATGGTCCTCTCCTCCTGACCATCTGTCTGCGGATAAAAAGCTAAAATGAGATAAACTTGGGTACCAAGATCCTTCTGAAAGACTCTCTAAAAATAAGAGGTAAATTGAGTACCCCTATTAGAGATGATAGATAAAAGAACTCCGTGCAATTTGACTATCTCTTGGATATAAAACTTAGCATAATCTTCAGTCGTGTAAGACGTGTGAACTGGCAAGAAATACATTGACTTATTCAATCTATCTACAATAACCCAAATCGAGTATTGTGATAACGCGAATGGGGTAAACCAGTCACAAAATCCATATTCACCTCTTACCATTTCCAAGTGGGGATACCAAACTCTTGCAACACTTCACCAGGTCTTTGGTGCTCTACCTTAACCTGTTGACAAGTTGCTCACTTGGATACAAACTCTTTTATATCTCTTTTCATACCACTCCACCAATAGATTTCCCGCAAGTTGGTACATCTTGGTGGCTCCAGGGTGGATAGTATAATGCGCACCATGTACTTCCACCATAATCTGCTACCTCAAATCATCAACACAAGGCACACATAATCTACTCTTGTATCTCAACACACCATATCTCCCCTTGGGAGAAAACCTCTACCTTTTGGTCTTTAACTGACTTCTTTAATTTGACCAAACAAGGATCCTTATCTTACTTCTCCTTCACTTCCGAAACTAGGGAGGATTCAAAACTACTTTGAACCCAAATATTTCCTTCAACTAAGTCAACCAAGCTAACAACCAATCTAGATAACCGATGAACTTTCTGAGCTAACTCCTTCTTATCATTCTGCACATGAGTAACACTGCCCATGGACAATCTACTAAGGGTGTTTGCCACTACGTTTGCTTTGTACAGATGATACAACACACTCATATCATAATCCTTCAACAACTCTAACCATATCCTCTGACAAAGATTCAACTCCCTCTAAGTAAAAACATACTGCAAGCTTTTGTGATCCGTAAACTCATCAACATGCACACCATATACATAATGTCTCCAGATTTTCAAAGCAAATATAACAGTTGCTAACTCAAAATCATGGGTTGAGTAATTCTTTTCATGAGGCTTAAGCTGTCTAGAGGCATAGGCTATGACCTTACCTCTCCGCATCAAAACATAACCCACACCAACTTTGGAGGCATCACAATAAACCACAAAACCATCTGTACCATCAGGTAATGCTAAAATTAGGGCTGAAATGAGTTGAGTATTCAACTCCTGTAAACTCTTCTTGAAGGAATCTAACCACTGAAACTTAACTTTATTTTCAGTCAACTTAGACATAGGAGGTGGAATAGATGAGAAACCCTCAAAGAAATGTCTGTAATAACCAGCTAGACCCAAAAAACTCCTAATTTTTGATGGGGAAATAGGTCTAGGCCAATTTCTTACAGCTTTTGTCTTTTGGGGATCAACTCTAATACCTTCACTGGAAATGATATAACGAAGAAAAGCTACTAACCTTAGCCAAAATTCACACTTGCTGAACTTTGCGAACAACTAGTGGTCTCTAAGGGTTTGCAATGCAATCCTAAGATAGTCTGCATGATAATCCTCACTACCAGAGTAGACAAGAATATTATCAATAAAGACTATGACAAACATATCCAAATATTATTTGAACACTCTGTTCATCAGGTCCATGAAAGCTGCTGGGGGATTTGTTAGTCCAAAGGACATGACTAGAAACTCAAAATGACTATAATGTGTCCTGAAAGCTGTCTTTGGAATACCACATTTCCTTACTTTAAGCTGATAATAGCCGGATCTAAGGTCTATCTTTGATAAATAACTGGCACCTTGGAGTTGATCAAATAAGTCATCAATTCTAGGAAGAGGGTATTTGTTTTTTACTGTAACTTTATTTAACTGACGATAGTTAATGCACATATGCAAAGAACCATCTTTCTTTCACATGAATAGGACAAGAGCACCCTATGGAGAAACACTAGGCCTTATGAAGATTTTATCTAAAAGATCTTTTGTTGGTTTTTCAACTCTTTAAGCTTGGCTGGAGACATACGATATGAAGGCATAGAAATAGGCTGAGTATCTGAAAGAAGGTCAATACCAAATTCTATTTTCCTATCAGGAGTACCCCTGGAAAATCTTCGGGAAAGATATCTGGAAACTTATCAACTACACTGACTAACTAAACTGTTAGAGTCTCCAACTTAGTGTCTTTAACTTGAACAAAATGATAGATGCACCCTTCAGAGATCAACTTTCAGGCACTAAGATAAGATATGAAATGACTTTTGAGAGGCACTGAATTACCTGACTACTAAAAAATTGGCTCATTTGGAAACTGAAACTTCACCACTCGAGTGTGACAATCTATAGAGGAATAAAAAGAATGGATCCTATCCATACCAAGAATAAGATAAAAGTCAACCATATCTAACTCTATTAGGTCTGCTAATATGACTTTTCAAAGGATAGTGATAGGATACTTTATAAATCTATTTGGCAACAGCTGACTCACCCACTGGGGTAGACATTAAGAAAGGCTTGGGGATCTTTTTAAAACTTATCTCAAAATTTACTGTAACTAACGGGGTCACATAAGAGAAACTCGACCCAGGGTCTAACAATATATAAATTTAAAATGAAAGACATGAAGCATACCAGTAACAACATCTGGTGAATCCTCCTACTCCTGACGGGATGGTAAAGCATAGAATCGATGCTGGTGCTAACCACCACCAACACTGGATGATGTGCCCTGAGGAGGATCTGGGTGACCTAAAGGAGCTGGTGTACTAGCAGTCTGATTCTGGGAACGAATATCTCTATTTCCCTGCTTAGCATGTGGAAAATCTCTAATACTATGACCTAACTTACCACAACCAAATCAACCATTCTGTCCAGCCAAGCACTCACCGGGATGACTTTTACCAAACCTAGCATATGGAAGATAACTAGGCCTACCAATCACACTATTCTGGGATCTGGACATAGAAGACTTACTCCACTACTCTTGCCTACCTCTGGGAGTGGGAGCACTAGCTGAAGATGGTGTTGGCATAAATGAATGATTCTGAAACTGTGAACGATTTCCTCCTTGAGACCTATTCTGACCATACTCAAATTGTCCTATTCTAGCCCTCTTATTTTTTCTCTCCTCTTCAACTTCTCTGCCTCAATCTACTGAGCATGCATCATCAATCTAGCAAGATCCATGCCTCTAATAAGCATGATATTCCTACACTCCTTGACTACTAAACCAGACACTCTAGTAACAAACTTACTCATATTAGCCCTAAGATCAGCCATCGTATTAGGGATAGATTTAGACAACCGATTGAACTTAAGATAGTACTCTTTCATTGTCATCGAGCCTTACCTCAAATTCACAAACTCCTCTATCTTAGATTTCCTTATCTCATGAGGGAAGAACCTATCTAGAAAAGTACCCTGAAATACCTGCCAACTCATAGGAACAATATTCTCACCTTTACCATTCTTCCACATCACTACCCAATCACACACTACATCCTTCAATCTATAATATGCTAACTCTACACTCTCTTCCTCAGAAACATGCATAATCTGGGTGATCTTCTTCTCCTCATCTAGATAAAGCTGTGGGTCCTCACCCGTCTTTGAACCAAAGAACTCTGGCGGATTTATTCTTTTGAAGTCTCTGATTCTAGCTGCTACTAAATCCCCATTCTGCTAAAATAGGACTGCAGCCTAATTTTGATAATTGCCCTAAACATTGGTAGTCTTAGCTTGGGCTAACGCTTGAAAGATAACCCTAAACTCAACATGGTATACATTTTCATTCAAAGGATCAGTGGGTTGGGGTGGCTGGTTATCATTTTTGTGGCCGTTAGCTCGATGAGGAGGCATATTCTACTGTCACATAAGAAAATGAGTTAAAAGCAGATAGAGATACTGTAAGCACGATAGATAATAAAAGAAAAAGATAATTTCCTAAGAACGTTCTATAGCCTCTTGCTCATAAATATGGCACACTTCACTCCCATGATCAAGACTTTACGTAACTTGGCGTGTGTGACTCCCCAGGACTCTTAAAAACCTTAGTCCTTGATACCAAGTTTGTAACACTCTAAAATCTGATCCCGAGATGTCACACGGTGCTCAAGATTATGAGTAGCCTTAAGTTAACCCTATCAGCCTTACTAGATATAAATCTTATAATTAAGGTAATATAGATATGAAAGTCATATTGAATGCGAAAAGTGCCTGAAATAACTAAGAATAATCTGAATATAATGTATGAAACATCAATACTGAATAAGCTGAATCATAACTAATAGGTCTGACAAACCTTTACTACTAACATCTAGAGAGTTACTGGGATAAACCCCCAGCTAACTCGAACTATTTGAAAAGAATAGTAAATCATACAGACTGATAAGCTACAAAATTTGAGTGAACAAGTCCCCGAAATATAAGGACTCACCAACTGTAGGATGTAGATGTTGATGATCGAACTACTCATGCTGCTGATACTGAGCACTGAACCTACATTATGAGACAATGTAGAACATAGACATATATGTGGATTAGTACTTTGAGGATGTACTAAGTATATGGGGGTGAAATGCATAAGTAAAATATCATCCCATCATAATAATTTATAAAAAAATGCATGCTAAATGTAAATGACTCACCTAAGCTAGAATATCTGAAATACTGAGATCATGAATAATAAATCAATCATACTTTATAAATCTAGTGAGTCATAACATTTAGTTCTGAAAGCTATACTTGTATTCTGCCCGTAAATCATACTATCTAAGTGTAGAAAGAGCTCACTTCTAAAATTTGAAATCTAAAAGCTAAAGTCTATAACTGTTATCTTTCTATAAAGCATAATCTGAGTAAACTGTGAGCCTTTACACTTATTTTTATGAAATTCTTTACTATTAAAATGTAGGGAAAACACTTTATCTTAAGGGAATTCTTTCAAAGCCTTTCTTTACTAGTAGGGAAAAATACTTTAAAACTATTCTGAAAGCTTTTACTGTTAAGGAGGTTCTCTTAACCAACATAAACCATGCGATCTACATGGAGTCCAATGTATCGTTCTTCTAAGAAAGAAACCTAACGTTGGGGAGAGGTGTCATACTCTTGCCAGGGAGTATAACCTACTTTTTATGTAATCAATTACAAGCTAAGTCTGTCATCCATATAGAAATAGGAATAATCTAATAATCTGTACCTACGATGGCTACATAGTTCTATGGAAGATAAGGCACGCTAATCCCACACTTCCTGCTTGATAATAAATACTACTCCCATTTTATTTGCTACACTCATTTTGTTGGAAAACCACATTAAAACTAGCATAAGAGTTTATCTAAAACCAATTATGCATTTTTCTGATAAAATCTTTAAATAAAGCTGATCTAAATTTTATAATCTGTAATAATTAGAAAAGTGGATTCCATATCTAATCCAATGATCAAAAGATCAAATCTTTACTAAAAATCGATATATAATCAGATAATAGGAAGCTTAAAGCATCATCTTTCTTAAAATAATAATATTCAATCTTAGGGTAATAACCCATGTCTCAATCTCATGTCAAAACATCATAATAATCATGCTTGATATTGAAAATAATGATAATTCATCTCAAAATCAGTAAATTACTACAATAGGCATGAAAATATGAAAATAGACATGCAATTCAACTTCTAAAATACTTGAAATCTCAAAATCTTACAAAGAGAAATAATGGGTATGAACCCTTGTTCAAATCTCATGAATAATCATTCAAAATCATATAACTTTTAAATAAAAACTTGGTTTTGGGCACAAGGATGGAAGAAAATCCTTATTCATAAACCCCACATACCTTGATAGATGATTAGATGGAGAAACTTGAGTTATTGATTTCTAATTGAGTTCTTGGAGATGTATTCTTGATTATCTTACCTTGGGAATCCTCAATATTAAGCTTCCTTGGAGTATCAATGGAGGATTTTGATTTCTTGGAGAAGAGGTTTTAGAGCTCTAGGGTTTTGCTTTTGAAGAGAATGATGAATAATGAGCACAAAGTGCCTTGAATATGATTAATCTTGTGTTTTAAATGGATTGAGGCCTTGGAAATTGACCAAAATACCTTTTTTAAACTTCTAAATGGAACTGCAAAACGTAAGATTTTTCTAATTTCGGTGGCCACCGTGACGCACCACAATCGCGGTGACTCACTAGAAATAGGACAATTGGGAATTGGGCTGACTCCGCGATGTGCCAACATCGTGGTGCCCCTTTGGAATGCCATTTTGGCCACTGATGCGATGCGCCAATATCACTTTGGGCTACTGGAAATTGGCCATCTCCGCGACGTGCCCATATCGTGTCGATTTACTGGAATGGGACAATTGGAAATTTGGACTTCTCTGTGATGCGGGGCTATCGCGGAGGACCACTTGAATTTGACCATCATCATTTTACACTTCTCTGCGACGCGCTTCGGGCCCTAATTATAGTGTTTTACGACTGGAACTTAGATTCACCATAAATTCTTACTCGGTTATTAAATTTAGGTGAATCTTATATCGTTGGAAAGATAATTCAATTTTCCACACAATGGGAGGTATAAATATAGAAAATTCAACATGAAATAAATATTCTTTATTTTAGAAGCTAGTTCTTAATATTCTAGGATCAAATTTAAGCTAGAAAAAGTGCAAGGTATTACAGTGTACTTGATTCAACTTAAAAATGAATTATAATCAATCTAAATTGTAACATGTAGCTAGAAATCATGATGTGAATAAAATTATGCTCTTTCCTATTAAGACGTTAGACGAGATAGTTATTTTTGGTTCATCATTTCTAGGGAACTCAACTTATCTCTACTTGCTTAAAGGCTTGTGAAGTGACCAGGAAAGTCTATGAATAGAGGATTCATTCAGGCTAATTTTTCATCATTATGACGACCCTAAATTTGGTCTTGAGATAAACTTTCCAGAGGTAATTACTATCACTTAAACATGATCAATTTCTAAATATCGATGGATAAAGAAAATATTGTAGTGTACTTCTGTTCTCTTAATTTTTTGAAGTTCATAGCTGGTCATTTTTTTTAGCTTTTAGTGTTTGAAGTGCTTGGTTGCATTTTCTGAAGTCCTTGGTTGCTATTTATTTTACTAAATATATTGAATTATTAATTATTGTGACATATAGTAGTTTTGTTTAGGTGATTTTCAAACTTATAAATTTATATTCAAAAAATTTAAAAGATGTCCGCATTCATGGTCAAAATTAAGAAATTTAAATCTTGCAACCTGCAAGGAACCACATAAATTTTTATATGGATGTTTCCTTAATCGACGATTCTATCAATCAGATTACCATGTAACTTGAATTGTTTCTTATGTTGTTTATATGTATTTGTACTAATTGTGTGTGTAATTTATGTCTATACATAGCAAGTTGCATTAGGCGGAAAAATGATATATCTTTATTGTTGATTGTATATCAGAAAAATCACAATGAATGTTTCATGAGAGGTTTGATTTTTATAAAACATTCAATCATTTAACATCTTAATCATTGGGTTTTTTCTCTGACTGATGTGATATTGAAGATTATTTAGAAATCACCTTTGTCACATGCTGTTTTGAAGAATCTAAATTTTTTTATCAGTTATATTTCACAATAGATTAGTTACTTGATGAGCTACAAAAAGAAGAAATATCTTGGCACCATAATGTCGACTTGATTTCAAAGTGTATCCCATATTTAATTAGATTATTTCCCTTGCTATGAAGGTGTATTGTATCAGGGTATTTCTGTACCTTTCGTGTTGTAATGTGGTTGTTATTAGTTCAGATTTCTTATTACATATATATGAGATTGTTTGAATCTCTTAAATACTCTGTTGCAACGTACAAACTCTTACATTTAATGCAATTTATGTTTTACTTGCTCTTTTGGGATTTTTTAATTTTAATTTTTTTCTTTTAGTACTTCTTTTCCTCTGTCATCCTAAAGGGTTTTATTCACATGTTTAACCATAATTATTACACCGCATGTCGAACAAAATAATCAAAAGTGTCTTATGACAAACAAATATAAAACACAAAACTGAAAGTTGCATATAACAGAAATGCCTATTGGCACGATTTGCAACATGTCTAGAAGGATTGCGGCATGGTGCAGTTTGAATATATTCAAAGGGATAGGTCCCTCCTCATAGCATCCTATTAATCGCATAATTAAACTACAATAAAAGTGGTATAGCATAATTTAAGGACATTACAAGGGTGACATAAAAACAATTCAAATTTATGATTGGTAAATCTACAACAGATGATATATTTCTTGTAAGAATATTGATGAAAATTTTAGAGGAAGAGCAATGTCATTTCTCATTACTTATTAGTATATCTAAAGAAGAATAAGATAGAGTATCACGAAGCAAGTTCACTAATGAAAAAAATATACTTGCAAATATAAAAATGTCATAAGAAATATTTGAAGAAATGATCACAAGTAGAAGGAGAAGATACAAGGAAGTTTCCAATAACCATGGTTATACTTGTGATTTGTCTAGATCCTGAACTCGTCTATACCTATATTATAGATGACCTGCCCATAATTACAAGGTTAGATTCCATGGGACATGTTGTTTCAGATGAAATTATGTTAATCGATGAAACTAGCAAGTGACCCAACCAAAAGTTGCAACCATGGAGAAACACTAAAATAATAAATGTTTTAGGATAACTTTTTATAAGAAATGATATATGAAGATGTAAAATATGGAATTTAAGTATGACAAATGGAATTGAGAAGCACTATGGGACTGCTACGGGATGGAAAGATAATAACCAAGTGAAATGCTAGTTCTTAAGAATGGTTGTATTTTTGATGCAACTATCATAGCTAATGAGAGTATTGCCAACCTATTACAACAACATACTCAGTGTAATCCAACAAGTGGGGTCTTATTATGTAGACTTTATCCCTACCTTATGTGATGGAGAAGTTGTTTTTGATAGACCCTCGGTTAAATTAAAAACATTTTAAAGCAATTTGAAAAAGAAGAAGAAAGAAATCAAGAAATAATGCTAAAGAAAGCACAAAAAAGCATATACTAAAAAGGAGCAATCACTATAAAAAATAATTCGACAATCAAAGTACAAAAAATAACAAATAGTCACAGAAATTGAGTCTTGATAGTTTATTGAAGAAAAAAAAGTGTCTCGTAAGCTTGTTTTAGATAAGGCATATGATCATGTCAACTGACACAACCTACTGAATTTGTTGAGGCTGATTACTTCTGTAAGAAGTGTCCAAAGTATATTAGTTTTTGCATTTAATGTCAAATTTTTCATTCTAATCAATACACATCATTGATTTTTCAGTCTTCAGATAGGTTTCAGACTGAGAAATCCTCAGTCACCTTATTTGTCTTTCTTTTTTGGTTGAAGTGATTAAATTGTATTAGATATTCTAGGCTGCAAAATTAAAAATTCCTGTTGAAAAATAGGTATCCACCCTAAAAACAAGACATATCTGTCAAGTGGCTAGTCTAAAGATAAGATGAAAGGGGGACTGAGAGTGAGGAATCTGAGCTTACAGAATAGAAACTTACTCTTTAAATGTTATGGATAAAGTAGAGGGAGTTAGGAAATCTGACAGAGAATAATTGATGCTATTTATGGTGATAAGGTAGAATGGAAACAAAATCGTTTATAGTTGAAAAATGTGGGGGTATCTAAAAGATAATAAACGAAGGATAGGATACATTTCTATAATATAATAGTCCAGAGGTTGGAAATAATGGTAGCATTAGATTTTAGCTAGATATATGGTACGAAGATGAAAGTCATAGAAGCGTATTCCCAAGCATATTTAACTATTATTTGAACAAAGTCAGGTAAATTACAAATGTAGACACGTAATTTTGTCCCTCCTAAAATCAACTTTTACCCATTTACCCTCACCTTACCATGTACCCTACCCCATGTGATGATCCCTTCACAAAAGAATAAAAATAACAAAATTTCCTACAAATTAACACCCCACCTAATCAAATTTAACCACCTCACCTTATCCTAACAACCCCCTATCCTCTACCCCACCCTCTACCCACTTACCCCGTACCCTTTTTATGTTTTTCTTTCTCTTTAATAGAATAATATACATACACAACGTATAAAATAAAAAAAGGTGAGAATTCTCTATTTTCTTGTGATTCACAAATTCATGCATCATAATATACACATACACACAATACATTACTCATCGTCACTAATTTACACACGCTCATACACACAGTAACACACAGGGAGAAAAGAGAGAGTAAAATCAAAAGAGATAGAAAAGAAGGGAAAAAATAGTTAGCGAAAGAGAGAACGAATAGGAGCGAAGAAAAATAGAGTGAAAGAAGAAGAGAGATCAATTGAGAGGGAGATAGAAAAGTCGAGGTTTAAATGGGGTAGGAGAAAAGTTTGTAGTCGAGGTTTGAATGAGGTAGGAGAAAAGTTTGTAGTTTTTGAATATTTTGGTGAGTTTATCACTTCATACCCATCCAAAAATATCCAACCAGTAGTTGTCCATCCCATTTTCGATCAAACCATCCCCGCAATTATTGAAAATGTATTGTAAAGCACCAACCAGCAATCCAGCTCTATTTTCTGACCAAATCTTATCAAATCTCGTTGGAATACCTTAGGCCGACCTCTATCTTGGTTTCAACATCCTAAAACCCATCAAACAGCCCAAAAATTTTGGTCAAATCACCTTTCTTTGTTGTTCATATTTGGAATTATTGAATTTGATTTTGGATTAAAGTTGTTGGTTCAAAGTTCGTGATCTAGTTCCGGTGGTTGCTCCTCATCTATGTATTAGTGGAAATTGCTGAAGAAATTTTGTGGTTAAACCCCGATGGAGGTCTAATTCTATCTTATTATCTCTTAACTTTATCGTATAATTTGATTTTGGTGCATTTAATGGTGTGAATGGTTGTTGATTTTGATTTGTTGGATTTCCTTGGTTATGGATTATGTGATGAAATGATATGTCATTTGACAATTAAAATCATTTGTTTGGGACAGGATTGAAAAATTAAAAAGTAAATGTTGGTTTATGTTGATCGTTGATGGTTGTTTAAATCAAAATAAATGTCGATTATGCCTATCTCAATAGTATCATATTTTAAGATGAGAATCATTAGGCAAATCTTAGGTTTGGGGTAGGTAAATTCTAGAAATTATGGAATGTTGAATGTATGTTAAATGGTTTTTGCTTTATCATATTTGAATCCATTGTTCTTATTTGGCTGGGGAATACCCTAAGGAAATTGTATTCATTCATCGAGGAATGCTTCGATGTATTATGTCTTCGAAGGAGGTTTGTGATCAAGGCCCGAGGCATTGGGTAAAGCATAGTTTAGAATTAGTGTAGGTTTATATTTTAGTACCTTTTTTATTTTGGAATGTATTAATCGGGTTGAACACTATTTGTTGAAGTTTTGATTTGTGTGCCTGTATGTTTTCTTGTTGTGTGTTTTGTTAGTTTATACATTCTATAGTCTCATACTAGTCGATATTCACTACAGAGTGACCGTAGTCGAACGACAGGATCGAGGGATGCCTTACACGTTTCCCTCAGTCAACAAAATTTCTTAATCGGAATCTCTATTCGTGGACCAGTCATGAAAGAGTCAAAAAAATCATTTTGAAAAAGGATTTCCAAAGGTGACTTGGCACACCAGATTATGCCAATTGGCGACTTTGAATTTTGATTGTTTAAAGTCCTTTTCAAAACAAACTTTTTATTTTCTCACTTAATAATAAAAACCTTTTCAAACTTAAAATATTTTTTTTGGTTAAAAAGGGGGTGTGACATCTCTGGCGACTATGCTAGGGACTCTCAGAATTCGAGCTTTATTTTGAGTTTTATCATCTTAATATGACACTATAGGTGTATAGACGCCTTATTTTCTTTATCGTTTGTGTTGTTGTTTTATCATTGTTGAGTGCTTATGTGCTATATGTTTACAGTTTCTTTCTTATGTGTTACCACTTTATATCTGTCATCATTTGCATAACCCGAGTCATTTCTTTTGCAACAAGTCCTATGGTACACGCTGTGTACACGACCTCTAGTTGAGTCACTCTTATTTTAGGGGGGGAGACATCTGCTAGTATGGAGTGGGTGAAAAGATATCACAGCCACCATCAATCATATGCTCTCTCGAATAGCCTTGTTAGTGGACCTTAGCATACATCAGACTTTAGCTTATCTGCATCATATTGAGACCTAGCAAGACCCACTTGGTCCTTTTTAGGAGACTCACCCCTAAAGCATCTGTATGTGCTAATTATTGTATCTTTGAGGGTTACAGGATCATTCAATGAACTGATTTGGGGAGAGCATGTGCTAGAATTAAAAGAAAAATGTGTAGGCAAGGAAGAGTTCAGAAAAAAAGAAAAAAAAGAGAAAAGAAAAAGTGAGTAAAAAAAAAGAGAGTTTCGTAGTTTTTTAGTGTTCTTTATGGATTTTGTTTTTCACTATTCAAAAATTCAAAAATATCTTTTACCTTTTGCACTCATTTACTCAAAAAATAAACTTCAAAAAGATTTTGCCTTTGTTTCCTTTAGCAAGCATTCATAATTTCAAAAAAATATTTTTTTCAATAGGAGCTTCTTATAACAGTAAAATTCAAAAAAATAAATAAATAGAAGAAGTTTTGTACATTTCATATAATGAAAATACCTAAAAGATTTTCCTCTCATAGTTGTTGGTGTCAGTTTTATATGAAGTATCAAATTAAAAACACAAAAAGATTTTATTGACGTTTTTCATCGTCTGTTTGTGGTAGTGTCTCTCAAGTCAGACTTTAGTCGGTTATTTAATCTTTAATTGTCCTATCTGGATGAACTATGCACTCCTAATTCTCCTCTTTTGGGAGTGAGATACGTAGGCAACCCTTAGTGGGTTCGGTGATCTTTTATAAAAGTCCAAAAACATTTTCTTCACTCTTCATATAGAGTAGGTGTTTCATATACATCTTTAAAAGAAATTCCAAAAAGATTTTCCTTAATAGTTTCAAGTTTCATCTTCGTATAAAATTAAAAATCAAAAATTCAAAAAGAATTTTCTTTGGTAATCATAGATTTCATTTTGTATAGGATGTTAAATTTGAAAAAATTTAAAAATATTTTCGCTAATTCTTTTGATAATTTGTTGTTTTCTTTTCTTATTAAAGTTTCAAGAAAAAAGAAAAGAAAAGAAAGAGAGTTTTATTGGCCATGTTGTGCCAAAACTTCACAAACTACCCACACTTAATTCTCCTCTCTCGGGAGTGAGATACGTAGGCTCCCTTTTTAGGTTTGGTGACCTTTTCAAAAGTAAACAAAACAAAAAAAAGGGAATTTTTTTTTGAGAAAGTGTTGAACTCTAACATATTTGTCGTTTCTTAGTCAGTTAGTTTAAGGTGGTTGGTTTGTGGCATTTTGACTGGTCCTGCATATCCCACCAAATCTAAGAAAGGGTTAGTTTTGTCCAATAAGAATAGAGAGTGACATCATGGATCAGACAAAGATCAAGGAAGATGATTGTTTAAAGCAAGATATTGTGAGTCTAAGGCATCAAATAATGGAAATGTATCAAGCTTGGGATAATGGGCTGCCTCCTCATCTATTCCCTACTTTTGAATCTACAAATACCTTGAGTTTTTCACCCAAATGATAAGGTCGATTTCTGTTGTTGCTGATGCATCGCAATATGCCTCAGAATTTACTCCAAGCCAAAAGCATCCCAATACTTCCACCAACCGTTCTCTAGCTCTTCATTACAAGTCTATCATATTGATAGCATCACATATTGTTTCTTCTTTTATTGTGCAACCTTCTACTAAGGCTTCCATGGCTATTAACCAAATGGTTGTGCTTCCTGAATCTGATAATGAGTCTATGTTCAATACTCTTGAACATCATTGCTATATGTCTGAGCCTACATTTCAGTTAACTGGACCACCAAAATTTCTTAACAAGAAGCCTAGCATGCCAGACGAGTTAGAGAAAATGGTTGGAAAAATGAAGAGTGCAGAAAATGCTATGAAAATCTCCCTAGGACTTGTGGGTAAAAAAGATGTTTCATATAAAGACTGGGGAATGTCTTCAAGTGTTAACCTTCCTCCAAGATTTGAGATATCGAAATTTGAGGAGTATGATGGATATGAGTATTCCATGAAATATTTGGGATGATATTGCAATCAATTAAGGGAAACTGGAGGGAAGAAGAATGAGGAAGATACAGCTACTATTGTAGTTGGACACGGGCACATCAAAGAAGACCTCATCGTCGTTACCCTCAGTATCAAGCCCAAGTTCATACCCAAGATCTATATAATAGCTCCCAAAATCCATCATACTTTATTTCCCTACCTCTATATCCAATATATAATGCACAACCATATGCTCAACCCCCTTCTTACTCACAATGACACGCACCAACTCCTCAGAGTCGTTTTATAACTCTACAAACATATCAAATCCCTTCTAGGCCCAATGTTCAATCCAATTCAAACAATGAAAATAGGCAGAAGCCTAAGGATAGTTTCACACCAATTGGAGAATCGTATGCCAGTCTATTCCAGTGATTAGTATAAGTGGGCATGATCAGTCCTCTCCTTGAGTATACTCCTGACCCACATTCAAGAAGTTTTGATCCTAATGTACAATGTGCATTCATTCTAATGTTTAAGGTCACAATATTAAAAATTATCATGACTTGAAAAGAGAAATAGAAAAGATGATTCAAGATAAATTGATTATGGTGTAGAACATTGACAGTGGTGAAAGCTCTAGTCATGGTGATATGCAAATAAGTGGCTAAGATGTCAAGCTCCATAATTGGAAAGTCACTCATCTCTTTACCAGGAATGCTTGTTAGTAGTTTATTTTATTTTCCTTTTTATTTTTTGAATTATCTCAGGGTTGTAGTTTGAAATCTAACTTGTTTGGTTTCTTTGTCGTCTTTATTTAAACCCTTCTGTCTTTTCTTTCATTAAAATATAGTGTCTCTTTTTTTTGTCTTATTTTAAGTTGTTTAGTTATCTTCTTTATACAATACATGTTATGTTGGTTCTAGTTTTATTACACGCTCGCGGAATTTTCAGCTAGATCTTAAAATTCAGTTTAATCATGAAACATTGAATTAGAGAGATAAAGTCAGAAAAAGAAGCATTTGAGAAAATATGTAGAGTGCTGAGACATTTGGTGACCATGTTGAAGATTTCTTTGAAAATTAAAAAAATTATTTTGAGAATCACAAGAATAACTTGGTCATAAATTGTAAGTCATGTCTCATTTAGGTCAAATAATAGATGCACAATTCTATATCAAGAGAAATAGAAAGAAAATCAGCTCTGCGAAAGCATAGCTCATTCGATGTAAGGAATTTACAACAAAGGTGGAGTTGTATGCTGGACTAGTGCAGAAGAAGTAGCGACGCACATGATTAGTTAAAGTTAGTGTTGTAAAAAATATCACACGTGATCTTCATCTTTCACTTGCATATTGCATGTTATGTACTTGCATTTTTTAAGGATTGATATGACGAAGACATTTCATTCTGCTATCCAGATATTGTGTCATTTTTTGTTTACCCCGTTTGAGCTTTAGTTCTATTTTCTTTCATATCCCTCTTTTGTAATCAAGATAGAGTCAACAAAGTTCAAGAAACAGTGTCGAGTAAAAAAAATAAAGTCAGAAAAGTTTCAAAAAAAAAAAAAGAAAAAAATGTGTAAAAAAAAAGAAAAAAGAAGAGTGTCAAGAAAAATAGAGTCAGAAAAGGTCCCAAAGAAAAAATGCCAAAAAATGGAATAAAAGAAAATAAAATCCAGCAAAACAAGTTGTTGGAACTACATGTGACCCGATTCTCCTCTCTCAGGGGTGAGATACATAGGTTGCCCTACTTTGGGCTCGATCTAACCAAATTAACAATTTAGGATTACCTAGTCAAAAGAAACTGGGGCATGAGTTAATCTTTGTTGTTTGAGTTTATTCCAAAAGTTGTAAGTCCCGCTCCACTTTAAGTGTCGTTTGGGCCTCACGCCATCTTTTCTTTCTAACCCTATCCAAAAGTCAAGTTACAACCAAAGAAAGACCTTTAGATCAATAATTGAGAATGTTAAGGCTAAGCATGCAATGCATATGATGATGCATTTTGGGAACTACTTGTCTTCTTCAGCATAAGGAATCAGGAAAGAAATAAAAATGAGAGAGTCTTATCAGTGAAAACCCTCACGGGCATCGTAAGGCGATGGTAAGTTAAGAGATAAAAATAAGAGTCTTATCAGTAAAAACCCTCACAGGCAGCGTAAAATGATTTAGAGTTGAGAGAAATAAAAATGAAAGATCTTCATTGGTGAAAACCCTCACGGACACCATAGGGCAATGGTAAACTGAGAGAAAGAAAAATAAGAGAAGTTTGTTGGCGAAAAACCTTCAAGGTGTCACTAGACAAATGAGGTCTCTTAATACAATTGGTCTAAGAAAGCAACTCAGTGTCAGGGCGATTAACTCAACAACAATTGGTGGAAATTTTGGATGAAAAGATTATGCAACTTAATCCAAAATGCATGGCATAATTAGTAGAATTGATTGTTATTTTCAGATGATTTTTTCTTTTCTTTATTTTAAAAAAGGGATGAACATTGTTTTTTCTTTCTTTTCTATATTTCTATTTTTGTCCTTTTGAGTTTATCGCTTAAACAAAAAATCATTTTTCTCATGTCTTTGAGTCAAGTCCCTGTCAAAACAAGTGAGGAAGGATTTCAGAACTTGCTATCAACTTCTTCAATTGCATAAAGCAAAACAAAAGGCCAGCATATGAAAGAAACATAATTGTAAGTCAAAACAAGACAAGCAAAAAGTTTTATTAGAAAACAAGTTTGGGAAATCGAGGAATTACCAAGGGTTGAAGGATTTATCGGAGAGATATAGCAAAATAAAGATACTGTTCTTGCTTCTGAGTCACTTTTAATGATCTAAGTTTGGATCAATGGTGTAACAAGACAAGTGCAAGATAAATCACCTCAAAAAGCATAGCCGTAAGCCAACCACCCTGTTTTAAACTCACAAGTTTTCTTAGTATGAAACAGGAACAGTTGCTACCTTCTAATCAAAGCTTTACTAAAAAAGTGGTAAAAAGAGGCTTAAAAAAAGAGACCTCAAAAATAGGTTAAAAAAATAAGAGACCTCATGAGGTCGCTTATTCCCTCAATTTATTTTTTTAATTTATTTTTAAATAAATAAACCTCATGAAGTAGGTAAAAGATAAAAAAATTCAACAACACAATATTAGAGACTTCAAGAGGTTGAAAATAAAAAGAAAAAAAAGTTAGCGCCAAAATAATTAATATTATCTGAAAATAAAATTATAAAATATAAATTAAGTAGTTTTTTCCAAGGAAAGAGACATCATGAGGTCTCTTTTTAGGTTTCTTTTTACAAGTTTTTTAGTAGTGAAGGCTTCAAAGTGCAAATATCCAGAGGTACAATTTCTCATTTCTAAAAATGCAAGAGAAATGTTGCTTTACAGGTTTGATAATCACAATTACGGTAAAACTCATAATCTTGTACCCATAAGAGACACATTCTCTAATTTGGGTCTTTCATGTCTCATGGCTAGGAGGTGTACTTCCTAATTTGAACCGTTAATTCTAAAAGATGCATTTTTAGTAAGAACCTTTCACTTTCACTCTTAAGAGAGGGACTTGTTGGTCTCAGTCATTCAATTTTACCCTTAAAAGGTGCATTTTTTGATTAGAATTTTGTTTTATCTTTGCATTATGCATTATTGCAAGTAGTTGTGATTGGGTTTGACACCCAAAAAAGCTTTTGATGATAAACTGGGCAAAAAGAAAATTTAATTTGTAAGACCCCATAAGATCCTAGCTCAATTCAGCTTACCATTGTATGTAAAAAGGGTCCAAGAGTTATAAAATTTCACTAAGTGTTAGGACTTAGTCGTTTCTAAATCCCCTAAACTTCGATGATTTTATTTTAGACCTTCTTGACATTGGAAAGTTAATTTTTAAGTTGATTCATGATCGGAGTTTGTCAATAGAATATCTCGGGTGAGTTTTGGAATTTTTAGACGAGCATATGGGCATATTTAGAAGTCCAAAATAGTAGCAGCATTGGGATAAGCCCACGACGCGCCCTCTGTTGCACTGCTAGGGGTGTCCGTGGTAGAGTAGGTGATGCGGGGCATAGACCGTCAGTCCAGAGACTGCGACACCCGGATCATCACCATCTCCTTATTTTACAGCTTTTGTTTCTATATTTCTAAGGGCAATTGAGTTTTTTCCATTCACCCATTTGATCCATATCACGGGGTTTAGGGTTCCAAAAGCATAATTTGCTATCCTATTTCAAATAAATCTCCTCAAAAGAAGGCATCCTCTCTTAATAACAACCCCAGACTTCTTAAAAGAATCAAGGAAATTCAAGCTTAGTTTTTAAGAAAATCATCAAGAACCTTCACAAATCCATCAATTAAGGTATGCGTGATGTTTATTAATGGGTACTTTTCACCCATGGAGCCTAAGAATCCATTTTTAATTTTAAATCCATGATTTTTACATGTTAATATGAGTTATCTTCAAGAAGTTATTATGAACTTTGATTTCAAATGATGTTTACCATGTGTTTTCATTGGAATTTGCCCGTGACACATTTGAATGGTGATTTTTGCATGTTACATACTTAAACCATGATTTAGTTTTGCAGTTACGTTAGTAGCATATGTTTTAACTATTCCCATGCTTTAACTTATGAACCTCATGTGTTTAATGAAATACCTAAGTGTTGAATATTGAACAAGGATTCCTCTCTATGGTTTCAAAGTTTTCATATAGTCCTATTGTTATTTCTATAGAGTCCTGGGAGTTATTAATACCTAAAATTTAGTTGTTTACCTAGTTTGAGTATTTTTAAAATGGTTTCAAACACGTATTAGAATTGTCAGTTCAGTCAGTTATCATGTCAGTCAAACTTAGATCAGTTCAGTAATTAGTGTCAGTTTAGTAGGGAGTAGGATTCAACACCGAGCGAACCTAGGGATGGGAGCTCACTCGTCAGTTTGGAATGGGTCCTTAGTAGCAGTCTCTAAGTTCCAAAACTACGTAGCTAGCGTAGGATTAAGAGATATCACCCGTACGTTTAGGACTGACATTCCTTCAGGGATCACCCACTAGCTTAGGACTGATCTCAAGGGTCACCCACCAGTTTAGGACTAACTCCACAACCATTGTTAGTACCTGTGGTATGGTACTAGCACCATTCTAACTAGGGTTACAGGTTGGACCCCTATCAACTCAGATATGAGACATGTCGGTTAGATGATACCTCCTATAGTTTTAGTCTCTGTTCAGTATATAATTTAGTTTTAGTTTTTTTGACCATAGAATACAATTATCAGTTATTCAGCTATCAATATTTCAGTATTTCGATCTATAGACTAATTCAGAATTATGTAATATGTTTGGTATGCATTCTTATATTTTTTAGCTTTTATGCATTTAAACATAGTTATCTCATGCTATTCATTCAATCATTATCTCATGCACATAAACCCAGGTATTTCAGCCTAACCTTATCTTGCATACCAGTACCTTTAATGTACTGATCGCATTCATTTCTTTGCGCTATGATATCTTATATGATAGGTTTGGACGTATAATTTCCTGAGCGTGCTTAGATTGTTACTTTTATTAGCAGCAACAGTAGTGGTGAGTCCTCATGTTTCAAGAACCTATTATGTTTCTTTTAGTATTTCCTTTTAGTTAGTCAGTCAGAGTTAGTTGAGGGATTTTCCCATCAATGCCTCTCTATTTAGAGGCTTTCAGACATTTCAGACAGTCAGTTAGTTTTTCAGTCCTATCAGTTAGATTTTAGTATTTCTGCTTATGTTTTAGTTTTGTGAATTCAGTTTTATTGGTTTCAGAACTTAAAACCTTATGGTGTTTTTAGTTAATTTTTGCACATGTCATTGTTATCATATTTATTCAATGCTCACAGTAGGTACCAGCTCATGGGATAGCTTGTGGTCATTTATGATCGTAAGCACTGTGTGGCATCTAGGGTGTACTCCCGGGGTATTACAAACTTTGTATCAGAGCCGAACATTTTATAGTGTCCTAGGGAGTTTGAAAGCCACATTGCGTAGAGTCTTGTTCATGTGTGTGAAGTGTTCCACACTTATGGAAAAGAGGATATAGGAAGTTTTAGGAAATATTTCCCTTATTTAAAGTCTTTGATCGTGCTATATAAAGGTTCTCTAAAAAACTTATTTAGATTTTTACCTTACTTTATTCATGCCAGCTCTGCCTTATTTTCAATGTAACAAAAATTGTCAAGCTCAAATCCCTACATATAGATCTTTCTCAGACAGTTCTACAGATAGTTATGGTATTACATATGGGATTAAAAGGATGCCATTATGTCTCTTATGCTCTACACTTTGAAAGTGTTCATCCATGTATATGAAATTCGTGCACTAAGGCAAAGTCAGATTTGATTTTAGATCCCTTCTCAAAATCTTATGAACTAGAGTTAGAAGCATGAACCAATAAGTTTCGCAGTAGTGAAGTGGGGATAATATTATCTGGATTCAGTAAATTTTGTATCCATAGGGCTAATTGTATGAAGGTGAATCAGTAGGCTTGAAATAGTGCATGCAAGAATTATGTTGTTGATTCGAAATATAAGTATAGAGATGTGATATTAGTAGGCTATAAAGAAAGTTAGTACGGTTCATTAAGAGTTTGAGAATATCTATGTTAAGTATTAGAAGATAAGCTTGAATCTTTGAAAATTGAGCTAATAGAAAGTAGAGTTGAAGCACTAGATGGTGTGAACTCATGGTATGGTGATACTCCTACAAAATTCTAAGTTAGTTTATGCTTAAGTTATTGTATAATGATTGTTAAAGCTATAGAAATCTAAGAATTGTGTATCAGAAGAAAGTACTAGCAGTGGGCCTTACATTATCAGGTGTAGTCTTTTAGGATAAGTAAGTATTTATGTGCATTGTTATGTCGCAGACTCTAGAGTAAAGTGATTGCAGTTCAGTTTATAGTTATTTAAAAGGATTCCACAAACTTAGAGTGATGGATTTAGTCTAAGGGAGAGATGATGGCACCAGTAACCAAGTCAGCCTTAAGTTCTAGTGGTGATGCCAAGGTGTTGTAGAACAACACTAGGGAGGGAGATGCCCAACCCATTTGGATCTCAGTGCAAAGTTTTGTACTTCAGTAATCATGATATCTACTTATGTCTTATATGTCAGCTCTATGATCATAACTCATATTCGTACACCTTATAGAAAATCATGCACTCTCCTAGTTTCTAGTATAGGAAGTTCCAATCCACTCAGCAGTGCAAATCATATTCCATGGTTTTAGTAACTCCAAACTTAAGTTTGTAGCTCATGACTCATGTACTCATGCTTTATAGTATGTTCAGTTCTAGTACTTATGCTACACTCTTAATGATCAATGAACTTCAGACTATGTCATGTATATCCTCAGTTTTGATTTATGTAATAAATCCATAATGTTGATACTCTATTCCTCTGGCCTCAGTAAAGTGTCGAGCCATGCATAGTATCCTTTCATGTTTCGGGTCCTTATGTTCTAACCTTTGAGTTACTTTTCATTGTGTCAAGCTTGCGATGATGAACAGTTTCTTAGATAGAAAAGAGTAAATATTTTTCCTTGATAAAATATTATTGTATGTTTGTTTGAGATAAGGCTGTAAGTGTGAAAAAGGATTGAGGCCAAGTTTTTGATGTATGTCATGGTTAGTTGAAATTTTGTGTGTGTTTTCTTGGGGCAGTTCATAGAAGTTGTCAATAATAGAGGTTTGTAGGATATGAGAAAGATGTTTTTATGGGTGTTTGTTTAAAAGGGCATATGTGGTTATAATGACAGGCTTGAATGTCATGTTTGCATATATATATGGATGAATGCACTGTGCATTAGTGAATGTCTAGTAAGAGGTTGAATATAGTTGCTGAAGTGATAATAAGAATTATTCATGAGATGAAGAGTTGTGAAAATGCAAGGTGTGTCGAATTCATGATTCAGGTTAGTATTACAGTGTTATGTGTGCACTTTGTAGATTTGAGTAGGCTTGAAAATAGTGAGAGAATTCAGTTCAGCTCAGACTTCAGTAGGTAGAGTTATCAGTGCCTATGTGAATATTTTCAGTAGCCTCAAGTGAAGTGTAGTTTTCAAGTGGTATGTATAGTTGAGTATAAGCTTTCAGTATAATTTAGTCCGTTTAGCCGGCAGTTCAGTTAGTAGTCAGACAGAAAAGTTCTTATGTTTTTTCCATTTTCTGATCTAGTCTTACTATCTGATGTGTCATGAATATGGCCATTCCAAGAGATAGTTTATCCGCATCCATGTAAATTATGAATCCAGTTCAGTCCATGCATTATGTTTCAAATTCCAGATATTTAGTCATAATTCAGTTCGTAAGTGCCCCGTGCATCATCTTAGTCTATCCTTGGTATTTTAGCTAAGTCAGTATCATTCGAGACAAACTATCCCAAGGGGGATATGTTGTAATACCCATAGTTTGCATGAACTAAACCTCTCAACTTTTCTCTATGAAACAAGATCCAACTTAAAGTAATGGTTACTCATAAGTTGACTCTCTCATTTCTATCTCAGCCTTATAACCATTCTCAAATCATTGCATGTATTCATGAAATCAGTTTAGTCATGTATCATGTGTCAAACTTAGTCATGTAATAATATTTCCAGTCATGTGTGTTCAGTATATGATCTTAGTTATCCCAGTATTCTTAGTTAATTAGTTTCATTCGAGGACGAATGTTCCTAATGAGGAGATATTATAAGACCTCGTAAGATCCCAGCTCAATTCAGTTTACCATTGTATGTAAAAAGGGCCCAAGAGGTAGACAATTTCACCAAGTGTTAGGACTTAGTCATTTATAAATCCCCTAAACTTCGATAATTATATTTTAGACCTTCCTGATATCAGAAAGTTAATTTTTAAGTTGATTCATGGTCGAGGTTGTAAATAGAACATCTCGGGTGACTTTCGAAATTATTGAATGAGCGTAAGGGCATGTTTGGAAGTCCAAAATAGTACCAAAATCGGGATAAGTCCACGGCGCGCCCTCTGGTGCACTGCTAGGGATGCTCGCCCCAGATCCTGCGGCATAGGGCTTAGACTGTATGTCCAGAGCCTACAGTGCCCAGCTCATCACCCACCCCTTATTTTCCATCTTTTGTTTTCATTTTTCCAAGGGCAACTGGTCTTTTCCCTTTACCCATTTGGTCCATAACACGGTATTTAGGGTCCTAAAAGCATAATTTTCTATACTATTTCACAAAATCCTTTCAAAATAAAGTATCCTCTCTTAAGAACAAACTCTAGCCTTCCCAAAAGAATCAAGGAAATTCAAGCTTAGTTTTCAAGAAAATCATCAAGAACCTTCATAAATTCATCAATTAAGGTATGTGTGATGTTCATTCATGGGTCTTTTTAATCCATCGAGCCCAAGAATCCATTTTTAAGTTTAAAGCCATGAATTTTACATATTATTATGAGTTATCTTCAAGAAGCTGTTATGAACTTTGATTTCAAATTATGTTTACCATGTACTTTCATTGGAATTTGTCTGTGACATATTTGAATGGTAATTTTCGTATGATACATCCTCAAACCATGATTTTAGTTTTGAAATTATATTAGTAGCATATGTTTTAACTATTCCCATGATTTAACTTATGACCCTCATATGTTTAATGAAATGCCGAAGTGTTGAATGTTGAACAAGGATTCCCCTCTATGGTTTCAAAGTTTTCATGTGGTCCTATTGTTATTTCTATCAAGTCCTGGGGGTTATTAATACCCAAAATTTAGCTATTTACCTAGTCTTAGTATTTTTTGAATATTTTCAAACACGTATGCGCATTGTAAGTTCAGTCAGTTATCATGTTAGTCAAACTTAGATCAGTTCAGTAATCCGTGTCAGTTCAATTGGAAGTAGGATTCATCACTGAGCGAACCTAGAGATGGGGGATCACCCGCCAGTTAGGATTGGGTCCTTAGTTGCAGTCCTTAAGTTCTAGAACTATGTAGCCAGCGTAGGATTAAGAGATGTCACCCACTAGTTTAAGATTGACATTACCTCAGGGATCATCCGCTAGTTTAAGACTGATCTAAGGGGTCACCTGCCAGTTTAGGATTGACTCTGCAGCCATTATTAGTACGCGTGGCACAGTAGTAGCACCATTCTAACTGGGGTCACAGGTTGGACCCCTCTCATCTCAGATTTGGGGCATCTCGGTTAGATAATACCTCCCACAATTTCAGTCTCAGTTCAGTATTCAATATAGATTTCAGTTTTAGGTTTGTTTGACCATACATACAATTATCTGTTATTCAGCTATCAGTATTTCAATATTTTGATCTACAGACTAATTCAGAATTAGATTATATGCTTGGTGACACATTCTTATATTTTTCAGCTTTATGCATTTGAACGCTGTTATCACATGCTATTCATTCAGTCATTATGTTATGCACATAAACCCATGTATTTCAGCCTAACCTCATCTCTCATACTAGTACATTCAAAATACTGATCGTATACATTTTCTTTGTGCTATGATGTCTTATATCATAGGTTCGGACACATAATTTCCTGAACGCGCTTAAATAGTTCATCTTATCAGCAACAAAAGTAGTGGTGAGTCCTTATGTTTTAAGGACCTATTATGTTTCTTTCCGTTAATCAATCAGAGTTAGTTGGGAGCTTGTCCCATCAACTCCCCAGTCAGTTTAGAGGCTTTCAGACACTTTATACAGTCGTTAGTTTGTCAGTCCTATCAGTCAGATTTTAGTATTTCCATATATGTTTCAGTTTTGTGGATTTAGTTGTATTATTTTCATAACTTGAAAACGTATGGCATTTTTCAGTTAATTTCTGCTCATGTCATTGTTATCAGTTTTATTCAGTGCTCACACTATGTACCAGCTCATGGGTTAGCTCGTGGTCACATGTGATTGTAAGTACCGTGTGGCATCTAGGGTGTACTCCCGGGGTGTTACAAAATTCCTATTATTTGGAACTTCACTTTATGACCCTCCTAGGCAATGAGACCTTATTTTTCTATAAAATGGAGTCTTTCTTTATCATAATCTTTGTGTGGGATAATTTTTGTTCTAGTTTTGAATTTGATTTCAGGTGCCCGCCTGAAGAACAGGGTGATAAAATTTAAAGTCCAAAGCCCTCCAGAAGAATATGGTGATGAAATGGAAATTTATGAGCCCGCCTGAAGAGCAAGGGGATGAAATCACAAGTTGGGAGCTAGCCCAGAGAATAGAGTGAGGAAATTAAAAGTTAAGAGCCTGCCTGAAGAATAGGGCAACGAAATTGAAAATCAAAATCCTGCCTGAAGAATAGGGTAATGAAATGGCAAGTCAGAAGCCCGCCTAGAGAATAGGGTAATGAAATAGCAAGTCAGGAGCCCACCTGAAGAACACGGTGATGAAATCACAAGTCAGGAGCTCGCTCGGAGAACAAAGTTAGAAAATTACAAGTTAGGAGCCTGCCTGGAGAATAGGGTGATAAAATTGAAAGTCAGTAGCCTGCCTGAAAAATAGGGTGATGAAATTGAAAGTCAGGAACCTTCCTGAAAAACAAGGTGATGAAATCGCAAGTCGAGATCTCACCCGATGAACAGAGTAAGAAAATTGCAATTCAGGCGCTTTTCTGGAGAACAGGGTAATGAAATTGAAAGTTAGGAGTCCGCCTAACGAATAAAGTTATGAAATTGAAAGTCAGAAGCTCACCTGAAGAACAGGGTGATGAAATGGCAAGTTAGGAGTATGCCTGGAGAATAGGGTGATGAAATCATGTCGAGAGCTCACAACAATAGAGTGAGGAAATTGCAAGTCAGAAGCTCACCTGGAGAACAGGGTGATGAAATTGAAAGTCATGAGCCCACCTGAAGAATAGGGTGATGAAATTGAAAGGAAAGAGCCTGCTTGAAGAACAGGGTAATGACATTGAAAGTAAGAATCCCGCCTGAAGAATAGGGTGATGAAATTGTAAGTTTGAAGCTCTCACAAAGAATAAAGTGAAGAAATTGCAAGTCAAGAGCCCGCCTGGAGAACAAGGTGATGAAATTGAAAGTCAGGATCCCATCGAAAGAACAGGGTTATGAAATTGAAAGACAGGAGCCTGCCTAAAGAATAGGGTGATGAAATTAAAGGTCAAGAGCTGCCTGAAGAACAGGGTAATGAAATTAAAAGTAGGGAGCTTGCTTGGAGAACAGGGTGAAGAAATTGAAATTTAAGAAACAAGGCGAGGAAATTGAAAGTTAAGCATCAAAATAAAGAAATTGTAAGTCGGGAGCCCACCTAAATAATAGGGTGAAGATTTTTCAAATTCAAGTTCAAATTCAGAAGTACCACCTACAGAACATGGTTAATTTATGAGTTCATCTCCAATATCAAATTTTGTATGGATAAAGAATCTATTATCTAGTTTAACCCAAAGAAAATCAGATCTTTTGTCAATTTGGAAAGCATAAGAAACTCAAGTCAAGAGTCCAGAGAAGCTGCATAGATAGGACTTTTCGAATTTATGTTATCTTTTATCTTGTAATTTTTATTTTTGATGTAACGATAGAGCTGTGGACCAAAACCTTGATGGAATCTCACTTGACTCTCAGACTTGATATAGCCCCTTATTTTATCAATCCATGAACCACATGTGACTGATTCCTACACATCTTGGGATAGATAGGTTACCCAAAATCAAGACTCGGTTGCCTTCTTTCCTTCTATTTCTTTCTTTTGAATAACAGTCGGGACAAAATTCTATCTCGTTGTCCACTTTTTTATCTAAAAATACTTGTGTTTACACCCAAAGAGGGGCATGATATAGACATATAATTTTATCCATCCCAAAATCAACTTTTATCCATTTGCCCTCACCTTACCATGTACCCAACCCCCATGTGATGATCCTTTTACAAAAGGGAAAAAATAACAAAATTCTCAACAAAATAACTTATCCTAATAAGCCTTATCCCTTACCCACATACCCCCTACCCTTGCCCCTTTTACGTTTTCCTTCCCTAATAGAATAATATACACGCTTCACTCATAAAATAAAAAAAAGGTGAGACTCTTCCATTTTCTTGGGATTCACAAATTCACACACAATAATTTACACATACAAACAACAAATCACTTATCCTCACTAATTTACATACACTCATGCATACATTAACACACGGGGAGAAAAAAGTGCAAAAGTGAGAGAGATAAGGAAGGAGAGGAAAAATAATTAGCAAGAGAGAGAACAATTCAAAAAGAGGAAAAATAGAGTGATAGAAGGAGAAAGATTGATTGAGAGAGATATAGAAAAGTCGAGGTTTGAACGGGGTAGGAGGAAAGTTTGTAGTTTCTGATTATTTTGATTGAACCGTCAATGCAATTATCAAAAATATATTAGAAAGTACCAATCAATAACCCAGCTCTATTTTCCAACCAAATCCGATCAAATCTCACCGGAATACCTCAGTATGATGTCTATCTCAATTTCAGCAACCAAAACCCTATCAAATAGTTCATAAATTTTGGTCAAATCATCTTTTCTTTTTTGGTTTTATTTTGAATTACCAAGTTTGGTTTCAGATTAAGGTCGTTGGTTCAAAGTTCGTGATTTTGTTTTGGTGGCTTCTCCTCTTCTATGTATTAGTGGAAATTGCTGAAGAAATTTCGTGGTTAAACCCCAATTGAGGTGCAATTCTATCTCATCATCTATTAACTTTATCGTATAATTTAATTTTGGTGTGTTTGATGGTGTAAATGGTTGTTGGTTTTGATTTATAGTTGGATTTCCTTGGTTATGGATTATGTAATGAAATGATATATCGTTTGAGAATTAAAATTATTTATTTGGAATGGGATTGAAAAATTGAAAAGTGAATGTTGGTTTATGTCGACCGTTGATAGTTGTTTAAATCGAAATAAACGTCGATTATGCCGATCTCGATGGTATCATATTTTAAGCCAAGAATTATTAGGCAAATCTTAGGTATAGGGTATTCAACTTGTAGAAATTATGGAATATTGAATGTATGTTAAATGGTTTTTGCTTTATTCCATTCGAATCCATTGTACTCATTTGGTCAGGGATGCCTCGAGGAAATTATATTCATTTACCGAGGAATGCCCCAACGTATTATGTCTTCAAGGGAGGTTTGTGATCACTGCCATCGGGTAGAGCATAGTTTAGAATTAGTATAGGTTAGTGTAGGTATACATTTCAGTACCTTTCTTATTTTGGTCTGTATTAATTGGACTAGACACTATTTGTCAGAGTTTTGACTTGTGTGGCTGTATGTTTTCTTATTATTTGTTTTGTTGGTTTATACCTTCCATAGTCTCATACTATCTGATATACTCTACGGAGCGACCGTGGTCGAACCACAAGATCGAGGGATGACTAACACCTTTCCCTCTGTCAATAGAATTCCTTAACCAAAATCTCTGTTCGCGGACCAGTCTTGAAAGAGTAAAAGAAAAATTATTTTGAAAAAGGATTTCCAAAGGTGACTTGACACACTATACTATACCAAGTGGTGACTCTAAATGAAATTTGTCTCTTGTCACTTAATAATAAAAACCCTTTCAAACTTAAAATGAAATCTTTTTGGTTAAAAAAAGGGTGTGTTAGTAGATTTTAATTTAGTCTTGGGTTCGAATGTTACTATCAGAAAAGAACCTAAACAATTGGGAACTAGATGGTTTCTGCCAACTATTACAACAACTGGGGATATGCTTAAAAGATCAGAACAAACCATATTGGCAACAACAAAGATAAATTATTTTCAGTTAATAATTGTTATAAGATGTTGTTGCAGCAAAATAGTTAGGGGGTTCATAATTGTCCTAAGAAACTAATTTAGAGAACTAAAGCACCTATGAAAGTAGCTTGTTTTGGTTGGATAGCAGATACGGGAGCTTGATTAACTTAGAAGTACTTGCAAAGGAGAGGTTAGTCACTGTGCAGCAGATGTCATTTATGTAATTCTGAGTAGGAAATATTTGATTACCTATTTTTAAATTGCAGCTCCTCAAGATAATGCTGGGAACTTTTCTTTAACATTATGGGCATATATTTGGTATTACCGTGGAAGATCAGTCGCCCTTTGGAAGTTTGGCAGTTTACAAAAAGTTAGAAGAGGCTTAAAGAAGATATGTAGAACTAAATTGACAATATGGTTGGAAATAAAAAAGACATTTTTTGAGGGGACGAGGTTGCAAATATCTAGTCAGAAACAAATGTATTAATGTTATAATAATACTCTTGTAGGATTGTATTAGTATTTGGAATTTTGCACATATTAGGGGAAAATATGAAGTCCAAAGTCAGGGCAAATTAAAGTAAAACGCTTTTCGGCACCAAATGTAATACAAAGAGGGATAAAGGAAAGTCTAAAGTCTGACAAATTAAAAACAAATTCTTGTTGGCATCTTATGTAATACAAAGAGAGATGAAGGAAACTCTAAAAGTCTTGACAAACCACAATCTCTTTGAAATAAAATTTATTATTCAACATTTGATCAAGAAATGCTCTCTTGTTATTATTAAATCTAACGACAAGGCCCTGAAAGTATCCAACAAAACATAGTAAGTAGTAACTTAGGTCACTAAAATAAATCTTGAAAAGACACCAGGGCCATTTTTTTTAAGAGAAAAAATTTCAAATAATAAGAAAATAGATGCAGCTGCTTCTAGACTTCTATCATTATTTTCCATCATCATTTGTTGAAAACCATCAACATTTATCAATTTCTTCAGTTAAAGAAAAATAATGCCATAATAACCCATCAACATTTTGTTTTCTAGTTGAATATGCAGAAGGAATAAATTTGTTAAAGCTTCATAGGAGTATGATATGAGTGTTTTTATCGAATTGTAAAGAGGAAAAAAATTATAAAAAGTGTCAACTTGTATGTATGGAAGTTTGGTAACATTCAGTTATAACTATATATGTGCAATGGTAAACCAGTGATCATTGAAGAAGTTCTATAAAGGATTCCCATGCTAACAATGATCACCAGATAATTCCAACAATATATTTTATGGTCCGAACTTCAGTATGTCACAATTTATATGTTGTCATGTGATTAATATTCTTGAATAGCCCGCACTACATGATTTTAAATTAGTTTTTGTTAAAACACTATCTATAATACATGTCTTTTTTTGCTATTTATTGATTCTTCTTGATTCTTTATAGGCTAATGTAATCCAAGTGTCTCCAACGTCGTCACTTTTTTTTGAGCTTATACATAAAATTGAGATTTTTGTTAATAGCAAGAAAACAGATTGGAGTTTGATATTGTTGTTATCATGAGTTTCTTTTACTTATGAAATAAATTTTATGATTTTAGTGGGTTTCATAGTTCTTAATAGCTTACTGTTACTTCTTATTAAAAAAGACTCGTTTGGCCAAGAATTGCATCCCTCTCTAAGAAATTGAGAAGCACATGGCGAAATACAAGGTAACTTTCTTTCTTTTCCAGTTGCGGTATATTTGTGATACAGATTTAAAAAGAGAATTATAGAGAATTTCCATCTTCGATTAAAGATTCATCTTTATTATTATCATGTTGTCTTGCTAGTCCTTTAATAACCTGATCATTATATGTAGTATGTTTTCTTTTGACATAGGATTTCATATTGCAAAAGATTTAACAATAAAAACTTGATTTGAAGCTATTTTTAGACGTTTGCATCAGTGATCTTTGGCTCACCATTATCTTATGATTTTTTCATATTTTTAATCATTGTTTAAACTAATGACATTAAGTTGAAATGTTTGAAGTACAAAGTAAGTATTGGTTTTGTTCCTCTTTGAATACAATGGTATTTTGTAATTGTTAGTAAGAGTTTCAATTTTGTAGAACCTTATTTGAATCTAGTGGCTGAGTACTTGTTTATTCCATGAGAATTTTTATTACTTATGTTTATTAAGATCTTACCCTTATTTCTTACGTGTATTGATTTTTCATATTTGAAATAGCTTGAATCTGACATTATTGGCAAGAGTTGGATTTGGAAGCCAATTAAATCAAAAGAATACTCAGATTGTGTAGTCCAATTTTTGGATTGTCTATTCAAAAGTGTCTGCATATGAAAAAATTTAATGTCCTTGTTCTACATGTGGATTTTCTATTATACATAATAGAGATGAAGTTTTTAGTCATCTCTTCAGAAGAAATTTCTAGAAAAGTACAAATGTTGGTTTATGCATAGTGAAAAACATGTAGTTTCTAATGTACCATCAATATCTCGATTACAATCTGAGTTGGTTAGACAATATCAGATGTAAAATATGTTGAATGATGCTTTTGGTATTTTTGATGATAATAATTTTCAAGATTTTGGTCCACTAAATTTATCAGATAATGACCATCCTTGGGGTGCTGAAGGCTAAAGTCAAGAAGAAAGAGATAAAAATAAGGACTTGTTGGAGGATGTAAAACAAGAACTTTATGATGGTTGTGCAAAATATAGCAAATTGTCATTCATTGTTCATCTTTATCATATTATAGTATTATGTGGTGCAACTGATAAAATATTCTCAATGATTCTTGACCTATTAAACGATGTTTTCCCCATGCAAAACTACCATCATCATTTTATGAGTCAAAAAAGATGATCAAGAGGTTGGGTTTAAGCTATGATAAGATCGATGCATGTCCAAATCATTGCATGTTATACTGGAGATCACTGAGGAAATGAATAGAGATAAATGCAAGAAGTGCAATACTTCCAGTTATATATCAGATAAATAATATTGGTACAAATATTGAAAATGATGACCAACGAAAGAGAAAAATAAATCCAGTAAAAGTGTTGTGGTGCTTTTCAGTTATACCTAGATTGAGAAAGTTATATATGACACATCCTGGATCGGGGCCTTGTCATAATGGGAATCCCAAGTCCACCTAGGTGTAATACCCCATATATTTTTAAGCTAGAAAATAAACAGTTGTTCATATACATGAAACCTCTTATCCTATAATTCATATTAGAGTACACGAATTAGAATGGGTATCCTAGTGATAGTAGAGCTTATGATGTTTTAAGCATGTTCATAAGAGTCACTTAGAGTAAGCCAAGCTACGAACTTTTGAATCTACCAAGTTTTCGTATGTGATTTCATATAGGTCATATTTGAATGAGAATAACTTGGTTTACAGGTGGTATTTTGGCATATTTATGCCCTTCAAATTGTATATAATTGAATAAGCTTTCCATCGATACCAAGTTTGCCAAAAACATACACCCGGTGAAGAAGTTATGGCGATTTAAAGTTTCAGCAGCGTCATTTCAGTTAGTGGCGCATGCACCGTAAGGCAAAATGATGTTTGTCAATTTCCAGTGTCTCTCCAAGATTGCACCGTGTTGTGGTGAGTTTCCAGGTTACAAACGGGGGGCAACGCGATATCTCTACATCGCGCTGGGGGCCCAAATCGGGTAATTTTACAGAAATTAAATGACGCATCTAGAGGGGTATTTGGGTCATCTTTCTAACCCTATATATATTCTATAAACACGAAATTAGGCCCTTATTCCACCAAAAAATACTCTTTCTCTCAAAATCCTCTCAAGAACACATTAGGGTTTTCAATTGGGGATTCAAGTTTAAGCAAATTTCTCCATCAATCATCAAGAATCTTCGATCTAAGGTATGCGTAGTGTTCAACTATGGATCCATTTTGTTCATAGAGCTCAAGAACCATGTTTTAAATATTATATTGTGATTGTTTTGGTGTTATATGACCATGTACATGTTTATGATTGTTGTTTAAGTTTCAAGATGACATCTAAAGGTGTTTTCATGAAGTACATGTGTTCGTTAGTTGAAATCCCTGAACTTTTCATGGTTTAAAATGGGGAAATTCATGAAAACACACCTAAGCTAAAAGAATGCATGGAAAGTGTTTGATAAAATGCATGCAAAGTGTTTGATAAAAGGCCTAGGATAATAGAATTCATGTCCCATGATTTAATAGTGCTAAAATGACAAGTCCATACTCTATGCTTTATGATTTCACATGAATTCCACATGATTGATATTCGTCGTTGTTGTGATATGGATTGAGCATGATATTGAAGATATGCAAGTATACATATGTTGTATGAATTTCCCTTCCATACATAAGATGTTGAGAACTATGCTTACTGTAAAATCCCCTACTTATGATGTGGTGAATTGTGGATTCCATTTTATGATCAAGTCAGTTATGTGTGACAGTTTTCTTCCATCGAGTCGTGGGGGTACTAGTACCCAAAAAATATAGCTGTGTGCCTAGAGTCATATCACGTTATCATGGTAATCTCAATCAAGCCTTGATCTATAGAACTCAGTCAGTCATGTGACTCAGGAAATCTCATGATCATAAATTCTCAGATAGTAGTACTATTTTGTCAGTCAACAGAAGTCAGTTACTCAGTCCATATACATCCAGCTAAATTATATTCAGTCTATTCAGATGGGAGTAGAAGTTATCATCGAGTTAACCCAAGGATGAGAACTCACCGGCCAGTTTAGGGTATGATTCTTAGTAGTCATCCTTATATTCCAGAACTACGTAGACAATGTAGGTTGAGACATTTTAACCAGCCAGATTAGGGTTGATGAGGTGGCTTAACCTGTAAGTTTAGGGTTCCCACCATTCTCATTCGAGTACCTACCAGCTGAGGATCACTCACAGCTATCCTCACCAGTTGCGCAGTATTAACACCCTTCCAGTCAGGGAAGAGATTGGACCCCAACCTAGATATATATGTTATTGGGGCACGTCGGTTAAGAAACTACCTCCCACAGTTTCAGTCCCAGTCTCAGTAAAAGAACTCAGGTAGTTCTATCAGATTCAGGACTATCCGACACAGTCATCTATGTTATCAAAATTTCAGTATCAGTCATGTTAGATAATAGTAAACCATGTATTAGTGTACAGATCCAGATATCATGTATTCATGATTTTAGTTACTATGTATGCATGTTTGTACTCTTACGTTCATATCAGTCAGTCAGTTAGCATTGTTCATGTGTGTAAACCCTTTTGCACTTAGCCTACCTCACTCGTATACTCAGCACTCCCAGTCATACTGACGCATTTGTGCTATGGTGCTTTCTTTCATGTTACACCATATGTTCAGAGACACGAGTTCCAAAGTAGCAATAGCATTCCAGTCGCAGAGTTGCAGTGAGTCCTCATCCATTCGAGGTCAATATTATTTTATTTCATTCATTATTTCAATTCAGTTTTGCTAGACAGAGTTAGTTGGAGACATGTTTCTTCAACTCCTTATTTCAGATAGTATTTAGAGGCTTTCAAATTTAGTTCAGATTTTAGATTCAGCTTTTAGTTGTTTTGGTTATTTGTTACCTTATATAGATGTTATTATTTATTAGATACTCTATTCAGTTGAATCTTATGGCCTATTGTTCATGTTTTTTGCATCCTACAAGTATATTATGCAGTGTATAGGTACAGATACCAGTCATGGGTTAGCTTGTGGTCCCTCGGGGTTATAAGCACTGTGTAGCATTTTGGTTCAGTAAATCAGGGCGTTACAAACTTGGTATCAGAGCCTAAGGTTCAATAGAGTCCCAGGAAGTCTAAAAGCCGCATCTAGTAGAGTCTTGTGCATGGGTGTGTTGCGCGCCACATTTATGTGCAAGAGGCTATGAGATGTTTTAAGAACAGTTTCCCCTCTTTCAGTATTCATGTCATGCTAGTGAGCATAATGTCAAGTTAAACTCTCAGTCTAATCCGTTCTTATGTTATTTCATAATATGCCTCCAAAGAGGAGAAACCAACCCGCTCCTCAGCCCGAAGATCCTTTGAGAGAACATGTTTATCATGCAGAGTTTAGGGATGCATTTACCACACTTGATCAGTCTGTGGCTGCCCAAAATAAATGGCCACCAGTTATTCTGACCAATCCAGTGGCCAACTCAGCCGCAACTAGGATTCGGGATTTCACCTGAATTTACCCTCCATCTTTCTTCGGGTCTAAGTCTGATGAAGACCCTCAAGAATTCATTGACCAAGCCCAGAAGGTCATAGACATCATGGGAGTTACTTTTTGTCAGAGTGCCGAGTTAACCACATACCAGTTATAGAATGTTGCTTACACTTGGTACAAATAGTGGAAGTCTGAGAGGGTAGATGGTGCAGGTCCTATAGAGTAGGAGGAATTTGTCACGACTTTCTTAGACAGATTCTTTCCCTAAGAGTTGAGGGAGGCAAAAGTTCTTGAGTTAACCAACCTCAAGTAGGGAAATATGATGGTTAAAGAGTATTTTCTCAGATTTACTCAGCTAGCCAGATATGCCCCTCGTGTGGTTGCAGACAATAGGGCTAAGATGAGTAAGTTCATGTTAGGAGTGAATGATAGTGTGGTAAATGAGTGTAGGTCTACTATGCTGAACGGTGATATGACTTTAGCAAGGCTCATGACCCATGCTCAGCAAATAGAGGAGTAGAAGATTAGTACTAGGGGGAGGTAGAACAAGAGAGCAAGATCAAGCAGTTTCAGTTTTGCTTAACCCAAATTAGAAGAAGGAAAACGTTTGCATTTTTGCCTAAGCCAGCAGTTCCAGCTCCTTCCTCTGCAAGTGCCCTAGTACCGAAATTCAGAGACGGCAACAGAGATCGAGCACCAGGCTCTAAGTCTTAGGGCAGTGTCAGCAGTGCCCAAACTAATCCCGTGTCAAACTTGTGGTAAGAACCACAAGGGTACATGTAGAGATGGTAGCGATGTTTGTTTTGGTTATAGCAAGCCAGGCCATAGAATTAGAGAGTATCCACAGTCAGGTCTATAGGGTCAGCAGAATCGTTCCACAGCCCAGTCCGGTCGCCCAAATCAGTAGGGTACCACTTCCAGTGCTACTAGTGGGCAACACCCAAACAAAATCTATGTTCTTCAGACCCGACAGGATCAGGAAAATTCTCCTAATTTCATTACTGGTATGTTATAGAATTTCCAGGTTCATGTTTACGCTTTGCTAGATCCAGGTGCATTCTTGTGTTTTATTACTCCTAATATAGCAGGTGATTTCAGAACCAGTCCTAAAATTTTTGCAGAGCCCTGTTCAGTCTCTACCCCAGTGGTTAAAACCATCATAGCTCGGTGGGTATACAAAAACTACTCGGTTATGATATTTAAGAAATCCACGTCAGCAGATTTAGTTAAGTTAGAGATGAGTGATTTTGATGTCATTCTCGATATGGATTGGCTTTATTCCTGCTATGCCACAGTCGACTAAAGAAATAAGATAGTTCAATTCAGCTCCTGAATGAGCCCATCCTAGAGTAGAAAGGTAGTACATCATCTTTCAGGGGTCGGCTTATTTCCTACCTTTTGGCAAGGAAAATGATTTCTAAGGGATGTGTTTATCATCTCATTTATGTTAAACACTCTGGTTTCGAATCTCCTAGATTTGAATCAATCCCAGTGGTTAATGAATATTCAGATGTCTTTCCCAAAGATCTTCCAAGCATTCCTCCCGAAAGGGAAATAGACTTCAGCATTGACCTTATTCTAGATACTCAGCCTATTTCTATTCCTCCATACAAAATGGCACCAGCAGAACTCAAAGAACTAAATGATCAGTTAAAGGATCTCATAGATGAGAGATTCATTAGACCCAGTATTTCCCCATAGGGCGAACCAGTCTTATTCGTGTGTAAGAAAGACGGTTCTCTCAGGATATGTATTGATTACCGTTAGCTCAACAAACTTATGGTTAAGAACAAGTATTCTCTTCCCAGAATAGATGAATTGTTTGACCAACTTCAGGGTGCCAGTTATTTCTCCAAGATAGACCTCAGATCAGGCTATCATCAGCTTAGAGTTAGAGAATATGACATCCCGAAGATAGCTTTCCGTAATTGGTATGGTCACTTCGAATTTCTAGTTATGTCCTTTGGTCTTACCAATGACCCAACCGCTTTCATGGACTTGATGAACCGTGTGTTCAAGAAGTACTTGGACATGTTCATCATAGTCTTTATAGATGATATCCTGGTCTATTCCCGTACAGAGCATGATCATTCAGGCCATCTCAGAATTGTTCTTCAGACTCTCAGAGATCACCAGCTATTTGCCAAATTCAGTAAGTGCGAGTTTTAGCTAAGGTCAGTAGCATTCCTTGTCAATATTATTTCCGATGATGGCATTAGAGTAGATCCTCAGAAGATCGAATGGTAAGAAACTGGCCTAGTCCTGTCTCTCTATTAGAATATCAAGAGTTTCTTGGGTTTGGCTGGCTATTACAGGTGGTTTGTTGAGGGGTTTTCTTCTATTTCATCCCACATGTCCAGATTGACTTAGAAGATGGTCAAGTTTCAGTGGCCAGATCCTTGAGAGAAGAGTTTTTAGGAATTGAAGACTCGACTTACCTCAGCTCTAGTCTTAGCTCTTCCAGATGGTTCAGAAGGGTTCGTAGTGTACTGTGATGCATCCAGAGTAGGTTTGGGTTGTATCCTTATACAACATGGTAAAGTCATAGCCTACGCCTCCAGGTAGTTAAAGCCCCATGATAAGAATTATCTTACTCATGATCTTGAGTTAGCATTCGTAATATTTTCCTTGAAGATTTGGAGGCATTATCAATATGGAGTTCATGTAGATTTATTCATAGATCATAAGACTCTCCAATATGTATTTTCTCAGAAAGATCTTAATCTTTATCAGAGAAGGTGGATTATGGCATGAGTTTCCTTTATCATCCGAGCAAGGCCAACATTGTGGCCGACGCTCTCAGTAGACTCTCCATGGGTAGTGTTTATCATGTTGAGGATATCAAGAAACAAATAGCTCAGGAAATCCATTAGCAAGCGAGACTAGGTGTTCACTTAGTTGATTCTTTAGAGGGTGGTGTATGTGTTTAGGATAGTTCAGAGTCATCTCTAGTTTCCGAGGTGAAAGAAAAGCAAGACAGGGTTCCTAGCCTTGTCAAGCTAAAAGAGTCAGTTCAGAATCATAAAGTAGAGGTTTTTTCCTAAGGGGAAGATGGTGTCATTCCTTGTCAAGGTCATCTCTGTGTTCCAGGTGTAGATGATTTAAAGCAGCGAATTCTTGTAGAAGCTCATGGTGCGCGATACTCAATTCATCCAGGGGCCACTAAGATATACCACGACCTACGAGAGATCTATTGTTGGAGTGGGATGAAGAAAAATATTGCATAATCTTAGGCTAAGTGTCCTATATGTTAACAGGTTAAGATAGATCATCAAAAACCTAGTGGTTCCATGCAGGATTTCACCATTCCTACTTGGAAGTGGGAAGAAGTAAACATGGACTTCGTGACGGGTTTACCTCAAACTCGTTATCTGCATGATTTAGTTTGGGGCATTATAGATAGAATGACCAAGTCAGCCCATTTCCTTCCAGTCCATACCTCTTATTCAACCGAGGATTATGCCAAACTCTATATCAGGGAGTTAGTGAGATTACATGGTATTCCACTATCTATCATCTCAGACAGAGGTACCCAGTTAATCTCTCACTTCTAGAAAGTATTCCAAAAGGGTCTTGGTACCCAAGTTCATCTCAGTACAACTTTTAATCCTCAGACAGATGGTCAAGCAGAAAGGACCATTCAGACTCTTGAAGATATGCTAAGGGCATGTGCAATTAATTTCAAGGAAAGTTGGGATGACCACTTCCCTTTGATTGAGTTTGCATACAACAATAGCTATCATTCCACTATTAAAATGGCTTCGTTCAAAGCTCTCTATGGTAGGAGGCGCAGATCTCCAATCGGGTGGTTCGAAGTTAGTGAGGCCTCAGTCATAGGGCCTGACTTAGTATTCGACGCCTTAGAGAAAGTCTAGTTAATCAAAGAAAGACTCCAGGCTGCTCAGAACCGACGGAAGTCATATGCTAACGTTTGTAGAAAGGATATCGAGTTCGAGGTCAATGACTATGTATATCTAAAGATCTCTCCCATGAAAGGAGTGAAGTGGTTCGGGAAAAAGGGAAAGCTCAATCCCCGATATGTTGCTCCCTTAAGGATTTTCAGTCGCTTAGGTAAGGTATATTATGAGCTCAAATTACTTTCAGATCTAGCCTCAGTTCATCCAATCTTTCATGTCTCTTTGCTCAAGAAGTGTATAGGTGATCCATCAGTCGTAGCCCCTATTCAGAGCATTGACAGTCAGAACAGTCTCTTCTATGAGGAAATTCTGGTTGAAATTCTAGACTATCAGACTCGTAGACTGAGGAACAAAGAAGTCTCTCTAGTCAAAGTTCTTTGGCGAAATCAGTTCGTTGAGGGAGCTACTTAGGAAGCAGAAGAAGACATGCATACCAAGTATCCCGTTCAGTATTCTATACAACTTGGTATTCAGTTCATGCTCACGTTTTATCATAAATCTGGTATCAAGTACCATTGCATATTCAATCATACATTCATATATCAGTCTAGTGTATAATCACGCATCAAATATGCATTCTCATTGGGAGAACTCAGTTATCAGAAATCATAGTTATGCATTCATGAATCAGTTACTCATATATCAGATATGCATGTCCAGCATGATATGTTTAGCTTATCAGTCATATCCATCATGAGATCATGTTCTAGAAGTGTATGCCTTGCACGTACTCCAGTTTATCGTCTATCCCCATTTCAATTAGTCTCATTCGAGGGTGAATGTTTCAAAGGGGAAGATACTGTAATACCCCATATATTTCTAAGCTAGAAAATGAACCATTATTCCTACACATGAAACCTCATATCTTTGATTCATATTGGAGTACATAAATTAGGATAAGTATCCTAGTGATAATAGAGCTTATGATGTGTTAAGCATGTTCATAAGAGTCACTTAGAGTAAGCCAAGCTAAGAACTTTTGAATCCACCAAGTTTTTGTGTGTGATTTCACATAGGTCATCTTTAAACAAGCATAACTTGGTTTATAGGTGGTATTTTGGCAGATTTATACCCTCCAAATTGTAGAGAATTGAATAATATTTCTGTCGATACCAAATTCGCCTAAAACAGACACCCGGTGAAGAAGTTATGGCGATTTAAAGTTTCAACAGCGTCATTTCAATTAGTGGCGCATCGCGTCGTAAGCCAAAATAACATTTGTCAATTTCCAGTGTCTCTCCGCGATTCCATCATGTCGCGGTGGGTTTCCAGGTCACAAACAGCGGGCAACGCGATATCTCCGCATCGCACTGGGGCCCTAAATCGGTTAATTTTCATAGAAATTAAATGACGCATCTAGAGGGGCATTTGGGTCATCTTTCCACCCCTATATATGTTCCATAAACATGGAATTAAGCCCTAATTTCACCAAAACATACTCTTTCTCTCAAAATCCTCTCAAGAACACATTAGGGTTTTCAATTGGTGATTCAAGTTCAAGAAAATTTCTCCATCAATCATCAAGAATTTTCCATCTAAGGTATGCATAATTTTCATCTATAGATCTATTTCGTTCATAGAGCTCAAGAACCATGTTTTAAATATTATATTGTGATTATCTTGTTGTGATATGACCATGTACATGTTGATGAGTATTGTTTAAGTTTCAAGATGATATCTAAAGGTGTTTCCATGAAGTATATGTGTTCGTTAGTTGAAATCCATGAATTTTATATGGTTTTAAATGGGGAAATTCATGAAAACACACCTAAGCTAAAAGAATGCATGCAAAGTGTTTTATAAAAGGCCTAGGATGATAGAATTCATGTCCCATGATTTAATAAGACTTAAATGACAAGTCCATGCTCTATGCTTTATTATTTTACATGAATTTCACGTGATTGATATGCGTCGTTGTTGTGATATGGATTGAGCATAATATTGAAGCTATGCAAGTAGAGACATGTTGTATGAATTTCCCTTCCATACGTAAGATGTTGAGAACTACGCTTAGTGTGAAATCCCCTACTTATGATATGGTAAATTGTGGACTCCATTTTATGATCAAGACAGTTATGTGTGTCAGTTTCCTTCCATCGAGTCGTGGGGGTACTAGTACCCAAAAAATATAGCTGTGTGCCTAGAGCCATGTGACATTATCATGATAATCTCAGTCAATCCATGATCTATAGAACTCAGTCAGTTATGTGACTCATGAAATCTCAGAAATCTCATGATCTCAATAAATTCTCAGATAGTAGTTATATTCCATCAGTCAACGAATGTCAGTTACCCAGTCCATGTACAGCCAGTTAAATCATGTTCAATCTCTTCATATGGGAGTAGAAGTTAGCACTGAGTAAACCCAAGGATGGGAACTCACTTACCAATTTAGGGTGTGATTCTTAGTAGTCATCCTTGTGTTCCAGAACTACGTAGCCAACGTAGGTTAAGACATCTTAACCTACCAGATTAGGGTTGATGAGGTGGTTTAACCTGTCAGTTCAGGGTCCCACCATTCTTATTTGAGTACCTGCCAGCTAAGGGTCACTCACAACTGTCCTCACCAGTGGTGCGGTATTGACAGCCTTCAAGTCGGGGCAGAGATTGGACCCCAACCTAGCTATATGCGTTATTGGGAAACGTCAGTTAAGAAACTACCTCCCACAGTTTCAGTCCCAGTCTCAGTAAAAATCCTCAGGTAGTTCCATCAGATTCAGGACTGTTAGACACAGTCATCCATGTTATCAAAATTTCAGTATCTGTCATGTTAGATAACAGTAAACCATGTATTAGAGTATAGAACCAGATATCATGTATTCACGATTTTAGTTACTATGTATGCATGTTTGTACTCTTATGTTCATATCAGTCAGTCAGTTAGCATTGTTCATGCATGTAATCCCTTTTGAATTTAGCCTACCTCACTCTATACTCAGTATTCCCAGTCGTACTGACGCATTTGCACTATGGTGCTTTCTTTCATGTTACACCATAGGTTCAGAGACACGAGTTTCATATCAGCAGTAGCATTCCAGTCGCAGAGTTGCAGTGAGTCCTCATCCATTCGAGGATGATATTGTTTTATTTCATTCATTATTTCAGTTAATTTTTGCTAGACAGAGTTATGGAGACTTGTTCCTTCAACTCCTTATTTCAGACAGTATTTAGAGGCTTTCAGATTTAGTTTAGATTTTAGATTCAACTTTCAGTTGTTTTGGGTATTTGTTACCCTATATGGATGTTATTATTTATTAGATATTCTATTCAGTTGAACCTTATGGCTCATTGTTCATGTTTTCCGCATTCTTTAAGTATATTATGTAGTGTACAGGTATAGATATCAGTCATGGGTTAGTTTGTGGCCCATCGAGGACCACCGGGGACCACCCCCTTAACCCAGCCCAACCACCTTATACAACCTTAGATGAGCTGAATTTTAAGCATATAACAAGATTTCACAATGCTCTCATAAAGACTTTAGGATAAGGTCCCAACCATGACCGACCCAACCAAGTTTGTCCACACCAAACCAACTATCCATACCATACCATACCAAACCTAAGAGAATATCGAAACATATTATGAAAGTCAAACACAAAATGTAATATGTTAGAACAACCAACAATATCATCCAAGGGTGTTAGCCCCAATATCCATCTCGATACCAAGGTCAAAACCAATACCGATCCTACCCATTCCAACCTCCAGAAGTACCATAAATCCTCTATCCAAAAGAATACAAATATTCGGTTGGAACATGCCCCCAACCATGGCCAAAATGAATATCTGAAAAGAAAATAAAAAGTCTAAGAATGTCCAACATGAAATGATGCCTTCAAAAAGGATGGAAGCTCACCACTTCAGTCTAATAAACTATCCCCGAATCAAGTACTATGAATGATGAGTCGAATATTCGATTCCTGCATAGCATGGGTATACAGCTGCCAGTAGATGGGTTAGTGGGTGAACACTAGAATAAATGATAAGGATAAAGTAATACTAGTTATCAAACCAAGTGCAAACCATCCAATGCAAAAAATCATACATATATATAAGTGTTGGGATAAGGGACCGGGTTTAGCATGCCATTTAAAAACCTTAACCTGGGTCGTGTAGCTTAGCTGTCCTACTACCCACAAGCCATATGGGTTCAACTCTCCCTGCTGAAAGGGTCTCGGTGCGTGTAGTCGCACGACTAGGCAATAACCCTGGTATGACTAGTACATCCCTCTAATATAAATGTGACACTCGCACGTGGCCATTGAAGACCCCTCATATCAGCAAATATGAGTTTCCAATTTTGATCCCCTCGGGATCTCCACCTTCCACGGCTTAGCTTACACTTTTCACCATTAATGCCCAATTAAAACTAAGTCTAAACAATCCAATTATCCATTAATTAACCAAGGCTATTTGATAAACTAGTGGTATCGTCATACCACTAGACTTGCAAGCATTGTCGATAGCCAAACCATTTAGATTAAGGGGACTCTCGGTGCTCTTTTTGTTTACCATATTAACCTCCTGGGAGACTACCATGTTCTCCACAAGTATTACCAATTAGTCATTAACCTTTTTAAATTATTGAAAAATATTTAATATTTTATATATAAGCTAAAAACAAGCAAGAGTTCCATTAACATAAGTTAATGCAATGAACATATCTTTATAAGCATTTTATCAAACACCTTGGGGGCATACTATAACCAAAACCAAATTCCATTATCATTAAACCATTACCATGCAATTCCATTATCCAAAACCACCATTAATGTATAGAAAGCATAATTAAAACCATAAGAAATCACAACCAAGCCTTTAACATCAAAACCCCCAAATCTATGATTGAAAACCAAAACCATACAATAGTAAAAACCATGAAATCAACCATATAACCATGCCTTTAATTTAAATTACAAGTAGGGTAGAGAATGCCTTAAACCAAGAAGATTGATGGAGAGAATTCACCAAGACAAGCCCAAAGTAATTCCTTAGTTGAAACCCTAGCTCTTCGCCCCAAAAGCTCTTGAGAGAATTGTAATATGTTTTCGAAGAGATTCTAAATATTTGAGAATAAAATAATAGGATAAATAACCTCCCAAGTGTATTAGAAGTCATGGGTCCTTATTAAAGTAAGTAGGGAAATATCCAAAATACCCCCATTTATATCCCATAAAAACCTAACACAGGGTTATGAATGACCTCCTTTCGAGTTGTAACCTAGCTTACCGTTGATACTCGCCCAATTGTAAACCATCCTCAACAATAGATCAGACATTGTCTAGTATACAACTCATCCAACCAAGTCGTAACATCACTATGCAATCTATACCCATGATTCGTATTCCGGGCAGAATGTAACACCAGGAGAATCAAACACTGACCATCTTACGAGTTACCTATATAACTCTTACCCATGCCTTACGACTCATACCCTCAAGTCGTATCCATTCCAATGTCCAAGTCCATCCCACCAACTATCACTGGTCTTCTTACAACAGGTCATCACCACACGTACCACAGCTTACGGCTCATACTATGAGTCGTAATGGGTTCGAAGAATGAGATTCCTAGAAATTTTCTAAAGGTCCAAACCTGGGATGCTTCAGTCTCCCCCACTAGGAACATTCGTCCCTGAATGACGGATAAGGTAGGTGTAACCACATAAAGAGCCAATTTTATTATCAAATATCCCTTTAAGTAAGTTGGAAAACAAAAAGGCAAAGATATTAATCTTTCCTTTAACAAACTCAGAAAATAAAGATGTGTTCAAGAGCACATACCTTCCGCACGAATATCAGGAGAAGAAAACAAGTGCGGATACTTGGACTTCATGTCCTCTTTCGCTTCCCATGTGGCCTTTTCTACCTTGTAGTTTTGTCATAGAACCTTAAACAAAGACACATCCTTGGTCCATAACCGACGAACCAGCCTATCCAGTATCTCAATCTGGACCTCTACATAAGACAGAAATTGGGACCTCTTCCTAGTCTGCATGGGTAAGAAATGTGCAGACTTCGTCATCCTATCCACAATGACCCAAATCAAATAAAATTAGTTCTAAGAACGAGGAAGACCGGTAATGAAATCCATATTGATCTCCTCCTTCTTCCATTCAAGAAACATAATCTCTTGATACAATCCCTGAGGCCTCATGTTCTCTACCTTAACTTGTTGACACACCAAGCACTTGTACACAAACTCAACTATGTCCTAATTTATACCACTCTACCAATAGATCTCCTTGAGATCATGGTATATCTTAGTAGAACCAGGGTGGACAACATAGCACAACTCATGCACCTCAGCCAAGATCCTTTACCGCAAACTATCTACATCAGGAACAAACAACCTCCCTTGGTACCGCAAAGTACCATCACCGCTAATCTCAAAATCAACCACCTCTTTCTCACCAACGCTCCCCTTGATTTTTATCAAGGCAGACTCCAACACTTGCTTCTCCTTAATTTTCTCACTAAGAGATGATCTAACCACTTCTTGCACCATCATACCATCATCCTTGGAGTCCAAGAAATGAACCCTAAGATTTGCAAAGCAATGAATATCCTTCACCAATTCCCACTTTTCTTCTTACATATAAGCCAAACTACCTACGGACAACCTGCTAAGAGCATCAGCAACCACCTTAGCTTTACTTGGATGGTAGTGTAGACTCATATCATAGTCCTTGAGAAGCTCAAGTCATCTCCTCTACCTGAGATTAAGCTTATTTTGTGAGAACACATACTGCAAACTCTTATGTTCAGAAAAGATATCCACGTGGACCCCATATAAATTTTTCCACCATATCTTCAAAGCAAACACACTGGCCACCAATATTCAAATCATGAGTAGGATAGTTCCTCTCATGCACCTTGAATGACCTGGAAGCATAGGCTATCAACTTCCTATGCTACATCAATACGCAAATAAGACCAACCCGAGATGCATCATAATAAACCACGAACCTATCATTGCCTTTCGGTGAAGTTAGAACTGGAGCCGAAGTCAACTTATCCTTCAACTTCTCAAAACCCCCTTCACACGCACCCGACCAAGAAAAATAAACTTTTTCTGAGTCAACTTATTCAAAGGAGCAAGTATTGATGAGAAGATCTCCACAAAGTGCCTATAATACCCGGCTAAACCCAAGAAGCTCTGAATACCAGATGGTTTCGTAGATCTAGGCCACTTTTTCACCACAACCACCTTCTGCGGATCCACTATGATCCCTTTACTAGAAATGATATGACCCAATAAAGTCACAACATTCAACCGAAATACCCACTCAGAGAACTTAGCAAACAATTGTTGTTCCCTTAAGGTTTGCAACACCAAACAAAGTTGATTATTATAATCCACATCACTCTTCAAATACACCAGAATATCATCAATAAACACAATAATGAATACTACTGAAACACCCTATACATCAGATCTATAAATGTTGTTAGGGCATTTTTTAATCCAAATGACATCACTAAAAACACATAATGCCCATACCTAGTGCAAAAAGCCATCTTAGGGATATCTACCTCCCTAATCTTTAACTGATGATACCCAGACCGAAGATCTATCTTAACAAAGAACTTTACACCTTATAACTGGTCAAACAAATCATCTATCCAAAAGAGAGGATATTGTCCTTGACAGTTACCTTATTCAATCGTCTGTAATCGAGGCACATATGAAGAGAACTATCTTTCTTGTGCACGAGCAACACTAGTACACTCTATGGGGAAATTCTAGGACAAATAAACCCTTTATATAGAAGATCTTTAATTTTCTCCTTAAGTTTTCTTAACTCAGCTGGAGCCATTTTATATGGAGTAATAGAAATTGAACGAGTGTCTAGAAGTAAATAAATAGCAAACTCTATTTCCCTATCCAAAGTAATACCTGGAAGATCATCCGAAAAGACCTCTAGAAACTCATTAACCACAGGGACCAAAGACAAAGGAGGAACTTTTGAATTAGAATCTTTAACCCAAACTAAGTGATAAAAATAACCTATAGAGATTAACCTTCGGGCTCTAAGATAAGAAATAAACTTTCCCCTAAGCGCTAACCTTCCCATTCTATTTCTGACTCACTAGGAAACCTAAAGATGACCCTATGAGTTCAATAATCCAAATTTGCATAAGAATAATGCAACCAATCCATGCCCAAGATTACATCTAAATCTACCATACCTAACTCAAATAGATCTGCCAAAGTTTGCCTACCACTCATAGATACCACACACCCCCTATAGACCCATTCAATAATGACCAAATCTCCTACAGGAGTAGAAGCAAAAAATGGATTTGAGATAACTTCTAGATCGAAACCAAAAGACACAACTATATAAAGAGTCACATAGGAAAGGGCACAACCTGGATCAAGAAAATAATACACATCATGAGAGATAAGTTATAATGTACCAGTAACAACATCAAGCAATGCCTCAGATTCCTGATGGGACGCTAAAGAATAAAACCTGGGTCGACTAGTACTGGAAATGAGGGCAGTAACAGAAGCAGATGCCACACTAGTGTGTGTAGGAACAAAAGATGAAGCCACCACAATCTTATTTACCTCCATAGCAACCTTGTTAGCCAGACAATCCTTGAGCTGATGGCCTATTTGGCCATACTTAAAGCACTTATCCCTACCTTCCTTACAAAATCCCTAATAAGGACAACTGCAAAATTGATCAGGAGAATATCAAGAAATATTCTGACCTCCACTTGCCTGAGACTAGGCTCCCTGCGCCCGATAATTATCACCACCATGATGACGCCTATCACTCAACTACTGGGGGTAAGGAGCACTGGCAGTAAAGAAGGAACCAGAACTCCCCTACTTCTTTTTCACCATTTCCTACCATCTCTACAACCTTAAGACTGGGCACCTTCCTGATCTGAAAACCTACCCTGCTTACCATGCCTGTCTCAATATTCTACCTACCTTCTCTTCTCATCCTTAACCTACTGTATATGAACAGTCAGCCTCAATATGTCCATGTCCTTCATGTGGAAAATGGTCTTGCTCTCAAAAATTGGATCTCTGTCCAGACTAAAAGTGAACTTCCTTATTTTCGACCTTATATCAGCCACAAAATTAGGAGCATACCTCAAAAAATCATAAAACTTCAAAACATACTCCGTCATAGACATTTTTCCTTGCCTAAGGTTCAAAAACTCCTTCATCTTAGCTGTCTTCAACTCTTGAGGAAATAACAATCCATAAAGGCATTAAAAAAGGCCTCTCATAAACCATCCTCTTTTATATCACCCTTATCTCTATCCTACTCCTTATACCACATATAAGTAACCTCTTTGAGATGACAATCTACAAAGCTTACTCCTTTTATATTATTAGCCCTTATTACTTGAAAAATCTTCTCTATCTCATTAAGAAAGCCATAAGGGTCTTTCTCTACCTTTATTCCTATAAAAGTTAGAGGACCTATCTTCATAAAATATCTAAGCCTAGGGGCCTCAACAGTTACAACATCGACCATACCTCGCTCGACCTGAGCAGTAACTAATTAGGCAATAATATGCATACACTAGCAAAACTCTATATTCATCATATTACCCTGAGAGACCTGAGAAGTAGGAGGAGGAACTCTAGTACAAGTAAGAACAGGACCATGAGACCAAAGATGTAATCCAGACGTAGGAGGTAATCCTTCAGCAATATCCCCATATGAGATGAAAGAATTTTCTGGTGTTTCAGATCTAGGAGGCATGATCTGAAAGATGAACAAATAAGGATTAGAGAAGATTCCAGGACTGAGAAGTCAACCTTGAAGAAAGAATACCCAGAAAGTAAAATATTTCTAGATGTCTTCCAGCCTCTTTCTTATGAGTATGGCATGCTGCACACCCCTAAAATATACTCTACTAAACATGGTTTTATTGTAATACCCTAGAAAAGTTTTCATTGAAATTTTATGCGTAAATGTGTTGGGTTCTATCTTCTAGAATGAATTATAAATTTTCTGTGCAAAATGTCTTAGATTATGACCCACCATTGCGTATAGTATCGAATAACATTTCCAACGATATGTGGATCATCCAAAACGAACACCCGAGCGATGATTTATGAATATTTTGATCGAACCGTGAATAGTAGTGAACAGTAAAATGTGCAGGGAAAAGTACTGAGGCCTGGCGTATTTTTGCTCCAAATTTAAACAATCATAACTCCTTATACATAATGATCTAGGTGGTCTACTATATATCAACAGAAATGTTTGCGAGTCCCCTTTCCAATGAAATTGGTTTCATCCAATTTGTCTATCGGAGCAAAAAGTTATGGTTGATCTACTTCTGCCTATTAAAAGTGAATTTTAGGGTCAACTTTAAATGATCATAATTCCTCGTACACAATGATCTAGGTGATCTACTATATATCAATGGAAAGATATGAGAGTCCTCTTTCAAATGAAATTAGTTTCATCTAATTTGAATATCGTAGTAAAACGTTATGGTTGATCTACTTCAGACTATCAAAACAGTCCACCAAAGGATAAATTCGAGAATTTTTTATTTTTAGGGGTGTTTTGGTCACTCCACCTCACCCAAAATCCGTCCAAACCCTATATTAAAGCCTATTAGAAGCATTATATGTTATATTTCATCAAACTCCCTCAAAAAGAAAACTCTAAGCTCCTACATCCAACTTCAAGAACCTCCAAACTTCACCATTAATTCTGTAAATATATTCAAGATTCAAAGTTCCTAGTTCAAGAACTTCAGGAACCTGCAAAGTTCACCATTAATTCTATAAATTTATTCAAGATTCCAAGTTCCTAGTTCAAGAACTCCAAGAACCATCATTCAAAGGCACGATTAACATCTCAAAAATGAGTATCGATCTAAAGTTCATCATTCAAGGTATGTGGGGTTTTTCAACAAAAACTCTCTTTTGTTCTTGTGCCCAAAAGTAATTTTCTTTACAAAGGCATAATTTTTATTTGATTTTAATGAATTTGAAGCATGAACCCATATCTTATGATGATTATTATGAATTCTTGATGTTTATGATTTTGAAAGATGAATTTACAAGTGTGGAAATTTAAAGCATAAATCTTGAACAATATTTATTATGATTTTGTTATTTGGATCATGAATCCCCATTGGAAAGTTTGTTTTTTTGAGAAAGTATGTGTTATATGCATGTTGATGTTGAATATATGAGATATTTTGAATGATTTGACCTTTTGGTCTTAATGGAGTTGTTTTGAACTTGAGTGTGAAAGAAATCCACAACGTGATTGATTTTGATAGATGGGCAGCATGATGTCTCCTGATGTATATTTATATATTACTAAAATTTTTTGGTTGTGGAGTGTCTTTGAAATGATCTGAGCTAAGTTCAAGAGAAATCTTTAGCACTGAGTGGGAGGTATAAAGCGACCTTACTTCCTTAGAACTATGTTCCCCTATAGGAGTGAGCCTGAGGTTGATTTATATAGTGATCACTAGTTTGTGTGGATTTGATATTGATAGTCCTACTCCGCTGGCAAGGATAGGATGGCTCTCCCCAACGTGGGTTGTACGTTGGACTCCATGTAGCTCACATGGTTTATGTCGGTTATAGGATCTCCCAGTGTGTGTGTTTCCTTGTGTCTATGGTGAATGGTGAAGTGATTTGAAAGTGGAATTGTGAAAGTTATTCTTTCAAAAGATTTAAATGATATTAACATTATAAGAATTAATATTCTTGATGAACTGAAAGTGATTGACAAATTATATGATGACTCACATGTGTTATTATACTTATTTCATCCTCTTATAATTATGATAATTTTCTTCAGGCTATATGAGTCTTTCATACATCCTGCAAATTTCTTATAAATATTTATGATGATGATGTTTATACAACTGCATACACCCCCATATACTTGGTTCCTTTCCATGGTACCGATCCACATCTGCGGATGTGGGTTGCATTTTCTCAAAATGTAGGTTTAGGTGCTCAGTTCTAGGTTCGATAGTGATTCTTCGGGCATGTTGTTCTACATCCTTTGTTGTAGTGAGTCCTCATGTTCCGAGGATGTAATGTCTAATATTGGTTTCACGAAATTGTTTACATTAAATAACTGAGTATGAGTTAGTTGGGGCATGTCTCAATGGATCGCTTGTTTTATTGATTTTCTTAAAGGCTTGTCAGACTAGTATAGATGTTGGGAGTTGACTAATAAGTCATATTTTGATATCCTTCTGAAATTCTTTTATTCTTGGATGATGATTACTTTGTTGATATTTGTGGATTATTTATGGAAACCCCATTGATTTGTGTTAAACTAAAAGGAAATGGCTCAAAGGGTTAGCTTGGGGCTACTCATAGCCTCAAGCACCGTGTGACGCTCTGGGACCTATTTTATGAGGTGTTACGAACTTGGTATCAGAGCCTAAGGTTTTAAGGTGTCCTAGGGAGTTTGACAAGCCGCGTTAAGTAGAGTCTTGATCATCGGTGTGTAGCGCGCCACATCTATGAGCAAGAGGCTACAAGATATTTTAGGAAAAAGTGTAATTCTTTCTTTCAGAAGTCTATCATGCTTAAAGTGTCTCTCTCTGCTATTGATTCGTGCTTTCCTCTTTCAGAAATATGCCTCCACATTGAGTGAGAAGAAATAATGATGGTCAGCAACCTCAACCCGCTGACCCATTGAATGAAAATATGTCTCGTGCTGAATTTTGGGCAGCCTGTTAGGTGCTGGCCCAAGTTGTTACTGCAAATGTTCAGGCCAACCCGGCCCCGACTCCATAGTAGTAGGGAGGTGATTCAGCTAATACCAGGATCTGTGACTTCATGCGGATGAATCCACCAGAATTCTATGGGTCCAATTTTGATAAGGATACACAATTATTTTTAGAGGAGGTGCAGAAGATTACTCAGGTAATGCATGTATCTGAGGAACATAGTGTGGAGTTGGCTGCGTATAGGTTCTTATGACTGGGTTGTTGCTTGGAGGAAAGGTAGAGGTAAGGGAGCTGTCTCTACAACTTAGCAAGAGTTCTAGGATGCATTCCTAGATAAATTTTTCCCTTTAGAGATGAGAGAGGTGAAGGTGGAAGAGTTTATGAACCTGTGATAGGGATCTATGACTGTTAGGGAGTACTGTCTAAATTTTAATCAGTTGTCCAAGTATGCTCCGGACTTAGTGGCTGAAAATCGGGCTAGTATGAGTAAGTTTTTGACTGGAGTGTCTAGTTATGGGGTTAAGGAGTGTAGGTCTGCTATGCTGAATAGTGAGATGAATATTTTTAGGTTGATGACTCATGCCCAATAGATTGAGACAGCTAAGATTAAGGAGAGAGATAGAATGAGAGGGAATAAGAGAGCTAGGTTCGAGCAGCATAGACAGGGTCAGACTAAATTACAGGGAGAGAGTCGTCCTCAGTATCAGGATCGTTCGTCTATGCCAGCACCATCATCTGCTAGAGCTCCCGTTCCTAGAGGTAGGTAGGAGCAAGCTAGCAGGTCATATACATCCAGGTCCCAGTACAGTGATGGTAGTAAGACAAATCATCCCCTGTGTCCTAAGTATGGTAGGGCTCATTCGGGTGAGTATTGGGGTGAGAAGAGGAGTTGCTTCCAGTTTGGTGACATGGGTCACAGAGTTAGAGATTGTCCACATGATGGACAAGGGCGTCGTGACTATCACCCTTAGACGCAGACTCAGACTGTTAGTTCTCCAGTTCCAGTGACTCGCCCAGCCCCAGCTTAGGGCACCTCTTCTAGCAATGCTGGGGAGCAGTGCCAGAATAGATTCTATGCTTTACCGTCCTGCCAGGAATATGAGGACTCTCCTGATGTTGTTACTGGTGTGCTTTGTATATTTCAGTTTGATATGTATGCTTTGTTGGATCCTGGATCCAGTTTCTCATATGTTACACCTTTGATTTCTGTGAATTTTGAAATGAGTTTTGAGATTATTCCTGAGCCTATCCTAGTTTCTACCCCAGTGGGTGATTCAATTGTTGCCCAGAAAGTGAATAAAAAGTGTCTTGTTACCGTTGTTCATAGAGTCTTATTGGCTGATCTGATTGAGTTAGACATGGTAGATTTTGATGTGATTCTAGGTATGGACTGGCTGTATTCTTCTTATGCCTTTATTGATTGTCGGATCCGAGTGGTCAAGTTTCAGTTTTCGGGTGCATCCGTGTTTGAGTGGTCTGGGAATTCTGTGTCACCCAAGAGTCATTTTATCTCTTACCTCAAAGCTAGAAAGCTTATTTCCAAGGGGTGTATTTATCATTTGGTTAGAGTCAAAGACACTAAGTCTGAGACTCCAACTCTCCAGTCTGTTAACATCGTCAACGAGTTTTCTGTTGTCTTTCTGGATGATCTCCCAAAGATACCTCCTGATAGAGAGATAAAGTTTGGGATTGATCTTCTTTTGGATACTCAACCCCTTTCTATTCCTCCTTACCCTATGGCCCCTACAGAACTTAAGGAGTTGAAAGAGCAACTCAAAGATCTACTAGATAAGGGTTTCATAAGGCCCAGTGTTTCTCCTTGGGGTGCTCCTGTGTTGTTTTTGAGAAAGAAAGAGGGCTCTTTGCGTATGTGCATTGATTACCACCAACTGAATAAAGTCACTATAAAAAATAAGTACCCTCTTTCGAGAATAGATGATTTGTTTGACCAATTGCAAGGTGCAAGTTACTTCTCAAAGATAGGCCTTCATTTCGGCTATCATCAACTCAACGTTAGGGAGTATGACATCCCAAAAACTGCTTTTCGAACTCGTTATGGCCATTTTGATTTTTTGTTATGTCTTTTAAGTTAACTAATGCCCCAGCAGCTTTCATAGACCTCATGAATCGAGTGTTCAGATCATATCTGGATATGTTTGTGATAATGTTCATCGATGATATACTGGTGTACTTCCGTAGTGAGGATGAACATTCTGATCATCTCCGAACTTCTTGCAAACCCTTAGAGATCACAAGTTGTTTGCCAAGTTCAGTAAGTGTGAGTTTTCGCTAAGGTCAGTTGCTTTTCTGGGTCATATCATTTCTTCCGAGGGTATTAGAGTTGATCCCCAAAAGACCGAAGATGTTAGAAATTGGCCTAGACCTATTTATCTAACTGATATCCAAATTTTCTTAGGTTTAGCTGGCTATTACAGCTGTTTCGTTGAGATTTTCTCCTCTATAGCGTCTCCTATGACTCAGTTGACCCAAAATAAAGTGAAGTTCTTGTGGTCCGAATCTTATGAGAAGAGTTTTCAGGAGTTGAAGACTCGACTCACTTCAGCCTCTATTTTAACTTTGCCTAATGGTGTTGATGGTTTTGTGGTGTATTGTGATGCTTCGAGAGTTGGGTTGGGTTGCATATTGATGCAGAAGGGTAAGGTGATAGCTTATGCTTCTAGATAATTGAAACCCCATGAGAAAAATTACCCCACCCATGACCTTGAGTTGGCTGCTATTGTGTTTTCTTTGAAAATCTAGAGATACTATTTGTATGGCGTCCATATTGATGTTTTCACTGACCATAAGAGTCTTCAGTATGTGTTTACCCAGAGAGAATTGAATCTTAGGTAGAGACGATGGTTAGAATTATTAAAGGACTATGATATGAGTGTGCTGTACCATCCGGGCAAGGCTAATACTGTGGCGAATGCCCTAAGTAGAGTGTCCATGGGTTGTGTTTCGCATATGTTAGAAGGTAAGAAAAAGTTGGCTCATGATGTACATCATTTGGCTAGATTTGGGTCTAGGTTGTTTGACTCTGCTGAAGGTAGTATAGGGGTTAAGAATAGTTCCTAATCCTCCTAGGTTTCAGAAGTGAAGGAAAAGCAATACTTAGATGCTAGTTTGGTCAGACTGAAGGAGTTAGTCAAGGACCAAAAAGTAGAGGATTTCTCCCAAGGGGGAGATGGTGTGTTGAGATTACAGGGTAGATTGTGTGTCCTGAATGTTGATGATCTGAGATAGAGGATTATGGCTGAAGCGCATGGGGCGCAATACTCTATTCATCCTGGTGACACCATGATGTACTGAGACTTGCGGGAAATCTATTGTTGGAGTGGCATGAAGAAAGATATAGCAGTGTTTGTAGCTAAGTGTGCAACATACCAATAGGTTAAGGTTGAACACCAAAGACCTGGTGGTATGATGCAAGAGTTCAGTATTCCCATTTGGAAGTGGAAAGAGATAAATATGGACTTCGTGATTGGTTTACCTCCTTCCCGACGCCATCATGTTTACATTTGGGTTGTGGTTGATAGGTTGACTAAGTCTGCTCATTTCTTGCCTGTTCATACTTTATATACTGCTAAGGATTACGCTAGAACATATATCCGAGAGCTAGTCATACTACATGGAGTTCCCTTGTCTATCATTTCGAATAGGGGTACTCAGTTCACTTCTTAATTTTGGAAAGCTTTTCAGAAGGGTGTTGGTACCCAAGTACTTTTGAGTTCTGCTTTTCATCCGCAGACCGATAGTCAGGCTGAGCGGACCATCCAGACCTTAGAGGATATGTTGAGAGCTTGTGTACTTGACTTTAAGGGAAGTTGGGATGATCACTTACCGTTGATAGAGTTTGCTTACAATAATAGTTTCCACTCTAGTATTGGCATGGCTCCGTTTGAAGCCTTATATGGGAGGAAGTGTAGATCACCATAGGTTGGTTCAAGGTGGGTGAAGCGGTTGTGAGTGGTCCTGATTCAGTATTTGAGGCTATGGAAAAAGTTAAGTTGATTAGGGAAGGTTAAAAACTGCGCAGAGTCGTCAGAAGTCATATGGGGATGTTAGATGGAAAGACCTCGAGTTTGAAGTTGGTGACCTAGTGTATCTGAAAATTTCACCCATGAGGGGGGTGAAGAGATTCAGAAAGAAGGGGAAGCTTAGTCCCCGTTAAGTTGGTCCTTACAAAATTCTTAGCCGTGTCGGTAAGGTAGCTTACGAGGTTGAGTTGCCTTCCGAGTTGTCCTCTGTTCATCCAATATTCCATGTCTCCATGCTTAGAAAGCATATTAGCGATGCTGTGGTAGCGGATTCCTCTGTGACTGCTGACATTCAAGAAAATATCTTTTTTGATGAGATTCCTGTTGAGATTCTTGATTTCAGTGTCCGAAGACTAAGGAATAAAGAAGTTTCCTTGGTCAAGGTGTTGTGGCGAAACCAATTTGTTGAGGGTGCAACTTGGGAAGCTTAGATTATGACACCCGAGCTTCCCAAATTACACCCTCAGCTTCCCAAGTTGCACCCTAAACAGATTAGTTTCACCACAACACCTTGACCAAGGAAACTTCTTTTTCAGTGCTTGGTGTTATGAACATTCTGATCGAACCGTGAATAGTAATGAACAGTAAAACGTGTAGGAAAAAGCACTGAGGCCTGGCGTATTTTTGCTCCAACTTTAAGCAATCATAAATCCTTGTACATAATGATCTGGGTGATCTACTATATATCAACGGAAATCTCTGCGAGTCCCTTTTCCAATGAAATTGGTTTCATCTAATTTGTCTATCGGAGCAAAAAGTTATGGTCGATCTACTTCAGCCTATCAAAAGTAAATTTTTGGGTCAATTTCAAATGATTATAGCTCCTCGTACACAATGATCTGGGTGATCTACTATATATTAACGGAAAGATATGAGAGTCTTCTTTCTAATAAAATTAGTTTCATCTAATTTGAATATTGGAGTAAAACGTTATGGATGATCTACTTCAGACTATCAAAACAGTCCACCAAAGGACAGATTTGAGATTTTTTTTTATTTTTAGGGGCGTTTTGGTCTTTACCCCTCACCCAAAATCCGTCCGAACCCTATATTATAGCCTATTTGAAGCATTATATGTTATATTTCATCAAACTCCCTCAAAAAGAAAACCCTAAGCTCCTACATCCAACTTCAAGAACCTCCAAAGTTTACCATTAATTCTGCAAATTTATTCAAGATTCCAAGTTCCTAGTTCAAGAACTTCAAGAACCTCCAAAGTTCACCATTAATTCTGCAAATTTATTCAATATTCCAAGTTCCTATTTCAAGAACTCAAAGAACCATCATTCAAAGGCACGATTAAATCTAAAAAATGAGTATCGATCTAAAGTTCATCATTCAAGGTATGTGGAGTTTTTCAACAAAAACTCTCTTTCGTTCTTGTGTCCAAAAGTAATTTTCTTTACAAAGGAATGATTTTTATTTGATTTTTACAAATTTGAAGCATGAACCCATATCTTATGATGATTATTATGAAATCTTGATGTTTATGATTTTGAAAGATGAATTTACATGTGTGGAGATTTAAAGCATGAATCTTGAACGATATTTATCATGATTTTGATATTTAGGTCGTGAATCTCCATTGGAAATTTTGTTTTTTTTGAGAAAGTGTGTGTTATAAGCACGTTGATGTTGAATATTTTGGAGTTGTTTTGAACTCAAGTGTGAAAGAAATCCACAACGTGGTTGATTTTGATAGATGGGAAGCATGATGACTCCCGATGTATATTTATATATTATTGAAATTGTTTTGTTTTGGATTGTCTTTGAAATTATCTGAGCTAAGTCCGGGAGAAATCTTTAGCACTGAGTGGGAGGTATAAAGCGACCTTACTTCCCTAAAACTACGTGGCCCCGTAGGAGTGCGCCTGAGGCTGATTTATATAGTGATCACTAGTTTGTGTAGATTTAATATCGATAGTCCTACTTCGATGGCAAGGATAGGACGGCTCTCCCCAACGTGGGTTGTACGTTGGACTCCATGTAGCTCACATGGTTTATGTCGGTTATAGGATCTCCCAGTGTGTGTGTGTTTTCTTGTGTCTATGGTGAATGGTGAAGTGATTTGAAAGTGGAATTTTGAAAGTTATTCTTTCGAAAGATTTAAATGATATTTACATTATGAGAATTGATATTCTTGATGAACTGAAAGTGATTGACAAATTATATGATGACTCACATGTGTTATTGTACTTATTTCATCCTCTCATGATTATGATGATTTTCTTCGGGCTATGTGAGTTTTTCATACATCCTGCATATTTCTTATAAATATTTATGATGATAATGTTTATACAACTACATACACCCCCGTATACTCGGTTCCTTTCCATGGTACTGACCCACATCTTCGGATATGGGCTACATTTTCTCAGAATGTAGGTTCAGGTGCTCAGTTCCAGGTTCAATAGTGATTCTTCAGCCACACTGTTCTACATCCTCTGTTGTGATGAGTCCTCATGTTCTGAGGACATGATGTCCAATGTTGGTTTCACGGAATTGTTTACATTTGATAACTGAGTATGAGTCTGTTGGGGCATGTCTCAATGGATCGCTGGTTTTATTGATTTTCTTAGAGGCTTATCAGACTAGTAGAGATGTTGGGAGTTGACTAATAAGTCGTATTTTGATATCTTTTTGAAATTCTTTTATTCTTGCATGATGATTACTCTGTTGATATTTGAGGGTTATTTATGGAAACCCAATTGATCTGTGTTTTACTGAATGAAAATGGCTCAAAGGGTTAGCTTGGGGCTACTCATAGCCTCAAGCACCGTGTGACGCTCCGGGACCCGTTTTACGGGGCATTACATTTATGGACTCTTAATTGACCCTAAACCTGGCTCTGATACCAACTTGATGTAGCCCAGACTTAGGCCTTGTCGTAATGGGCATCAGCTGCATACGTGGCAGCACCAACTATGAAAAATCCACACCACCCACTTAACCCAACCCAACTACCTTATACAACCTTAGATGAGCTGAATTTCAAGCATATAACAAAATTATGCAATGCTCTCACGAAGACTTTAGGATAGGGTCACAACCATGACCGACCTAACCAAGTCTGTCCACACCAAACCAATCATCCATACCATACCAAACCCAAGAGAAAATCAAAACATATTATGCAAGTCAAACCTAAAATATAATACGATGGAACAACCAAAAATATCTTCCAATGGTGTAAAACCCAACATCCATCTCGATATCATGGTCAACACCAATACTTATCCCACTCATTCTAGCGCCCAAAAGTATCATAAATTCTCTATCCAAAATAATACAAATATTCGATTAGGACATACCCTCAACCATGGCCAAAACCAATATCTAAAATAAAAATAAAAATTCTAAGAATGCCCAACATAAAATAATGCCTTCCGAAAGGATGGAAGCTCACCACTTCAGTCTAATAAGCTATCCCCAAATCAAGTACTATGAAAGAGGAGTCAAATGTCTGATTTGCTGCATAGCATGGGTATACAATCGCCATTAGACGAATTAGTGGGTGAACACTAGCATGCATCTCAGGCTAAGGATAAAGTAATGCAAGTTATCAAAACCAAGTGCAAACCATCCAATGACAACAACAATACATATATATATAAGTGTTGGGATAAGAGACTGGGTTTAGCATGCCATTTAAAAACCTTCACCTGGGTCGTGTAGCTTAGCCATCGTACCACTCATGGGCCATATGAATTCAGCTTTCCCTCCTAAAAGGGTCTCGGTGCATGTAGCTGCACGACCAAGTAATAACCCTGGGATGACTAGTACATCCTACCAATATAAATGTGACACTCACACGTGGCCATCAAAGACCCCTCATATCAACAAATTTTAGTTTCTAGTTTTGATCCTCCTGGGGTCGCCACCTTCCACGACTTAGCTTATATTTTCTTCCATTAATACCCAATTAAAATCAAGTCCAAACAATCCGATCATCCATTTATTAACCAAGGCTATTTGTTAAACTAGTGGTATCGGTATACCACCATACTTGCAAGCATTATCCATAGCCAAACCATTTAGATTAAGGGGACTTTGGTTGTCCTTTTCATTTACCATATTAACCTCTTGGGAGACTACCATGTTCTCCACAAGCATTACCAATTAGTAATTAACCTTTATAAATCATTGAAAAACATTTAAGGTTTCATATATAAGCTGTAAACAATCAAGAGTTCCATTAACATAAATCAATGCAATAAACATATCTTTATAAGCATTTTATCAAACACCTTGGGGACATAGTATAACCAAAACCAAATTCCATTACCATCAAACTATTACCATGAAATTCCATTATCCAAAACTACCATTAATGTTCAGAAATCATAATTAAAACTATTAAAAATAATAACTAAGCCTTTAACATCAAAATCCTAAATCAATGATTGAAAACCAAAATCATACAATAGTAAAAACCATGAAATCAACCATATAACCATGCCTTTAATTGAAATTACAAGTAGGGAAGAGAATTATGCCCTAAACTAAGAAGATTAATGGAGTGAATTCACCAAGAAAAGCCCCTACGTAATCCCTTAGTTGAAACCCTAGCTCTTTTTCCCAAAAGCTCTTAAGAGAATTATGATATATTTTTAAGAGATTCTAAGTTTTTGAGAAAAAAATAATAAGGAAAATAACTTCCTAAGTGTATTAGAAGTCGTGGGTCCTTATTAGGGTAAGTAGAGAAATATCCAGAATACCCCACTTATATCCCATAAAAACCCGACACAAGGTTATGACTGGATTCCTTGTAAGTTGTAACCTAGCATACAGTTGATACCCACCCAAATATAACCCATCCTCAACCATGGATCAAAAACTATCCAGTATATGACTCATCCAACCAAGTCGTAACCTCATCATATAATTCGTACCCGTGATTTGTATCCCTGGCAAAATGTAACACCAGGAATTAAACACTAACCACCTTATGAGTCACCTATATAACTCGTACCCATGCCTTATGACTCATACCCTTAAGTCATATCCATTCCAGTATCCAAGAATATCTCACCAACTAACACTAGTCAGCTTATAATTGGTCTTCACCAATTGTACCCCATCCTACGGCTCGTACTATGAGTCATAATGGGTTTGAAGAATGAGATTCCTAGAAATTTTCTAAGGGTCCAAACCTGGGATGCTTCAATATATCATGATCTGAACCTGAGCCTTGCCATAACAGGTATCTTAAGTCCTTTGAGGACCGAAGACAACCCCTTTTTCCTAGCCATTAAAGCATAATACAACTAGCAGCGAACGAATTCAAAATATATAACAAGTTATTAAGAAACTAGCTCAGAAAAAAATCTAAGAATTTTAACAACCATCCCAATCCACAGTTCTACAAGCCTCTATGAAAGCAACGTCAATCTAAGTTGGGACATGCCCCGAAGATAGCCAAAAAACACTAAGAGAAAGTCTATGACATAGTGAAAACAAAACATGAAATGAGGGTTTTTCGAATAATTGAAGCTTACCACTTCAAGATACTCACAAGAGATCTATGAATGACCTAACACTGTATTATAAAAGCAAAAATGTCTTTGGTTCCAACATCGCGTAAGGATACAACTCCCATAGATAGTTAGTCGAATGAGCGCTAGCATGTAACTCAGAGAAGGGATAAAATAATACCATGATCAAATCAGTTCAAAATCCTTCAAAACCAATGCACACAATTATATACATACATATATATATATATATATATGTGACTTAGCCGCGCGGACTAGAGATATTCAAGGAAGACCAGGGAATACCCTAACCCCACGTCAATCTAGGATATATATATATATAGTATGGCATAAGCACATGGTCATCAAGACCAGCCCTTACGTTAGCAAATATGAGTTTTTAAGTGTCGATCCCCCTGGGACCTCCACCTTCACTACCTAGATACACAACCCCCTTTAGGCCTAATCAAAATAAGTTTCACATAACCCATCCATTTAACCAAGGAATTATCCATTAAAGCTCTATCAGTCATTTTCTATATCTGTAAAGCCTACAAGCGATGGTCTCGAGGATAGAATAGGGAAATTATTTGAAGAGTGCGATGCTATTATGGAGGATTTCCCTGAGAAGATCAAGATCAAGAAAGATGAACAAGGGGAAAAACTATCAAACTGCACTTCCACTCCAATCGTGACTCCTTGATTAAAGTGGTAGATAAAAGGATAAAATTTAACTTTTGCAAAATCATTGGTATTCCAAATGAGGCTTGAGACCCACCCTTTAAGTTTTATTTACCTCAATTTTACTTTTTACATTTCCCAAAAGGCCCAGACCCGCACTGGTGCAGATCATAGCCAATGCTTGTAATGTTTAAAATTTTAATAAAAGACTCTCTTATCGCTAAGATATTTTTCCTAATTTTACCTGCACTATCCAATCGCTATAATATAACTTATTTCATTATTATTTCAGTAATAATACTTAAAAACTGTCAATGTCATGTCATATCAAGAGCTAAATGAATAAATCGAGGCAAATGATGATGAATGAGAGGACTATAATGAAGAAACAATAGCCTCAAACTGATTAACAAAGGAACTAAATAATTTTGTGGATCGATAAAAGCCCAAGCTAGAGAAGACCGAGGTTGTTAATCTAGGTGATGATGACAAAGTCAAAGAAACTAGAATCAGTGTTCATCTTACAGAGGCAAGAAAAGAGAATTCATTGGGTTGCTTAAAGAATACATTGACATAATTTCTTGGTCCTATGATGACATGCCAGGATTGAGTACAAATATTGTATCACACAAATTGCCCATTGATTCGGGGTTCAATCTTGTGAAGCAAAAGTTGCAGAAATTCAAGCCAGGTCTGAGTTTGAAAATCAAGGAAGAAGTCACTAAGCAAATCCAAGCCATTGTGGTTGAAGTCAATAAGTATCGAACATGGATAGCCAATATTGTTCCAGTACAAAAGAAGGATAGAAAGGTCAGGATTTCTGTCGATTATAGGGATTGGACCAAAGCCATTCCTAAAGATAACTTTCCATTACCTAATATCCATATTCTCACTAACAAGTGTGTGAGGCATGAAATACAATCATTCATGGATTGCTTTGCCTGTATTGATATAAGCCAAATGGCTATCTATGATTGAAGACATCATTGGAGGCCAATACATAGAGATTCAAGACTTGGTCACCTCGAGGACACAAGAACATGCATGGAGGATCCATTTTAAGCATGATATAAAGCAAACTCATGTGTGGAAAATTGTGTGGGGGCTTAACTTTGATGCCAAATCGAGTCCACAAGTGTTGAAGCATAACCCCTTGGTTTTGGAGCATTGAAGAAGCAGCCTTCATTAAGGGCATTTTGGGGATTACACTTGTTGGAAATACACTTCATGACTACCCCTTTCATTAAGAGTATTTTGTCCATTTTTTTATGTAATAAGCTAGCCTATAAATAGTCTTCTATTAGATCATTTTCTCTTTAGTTGATTATTGATATTTGAAAGACTTCTTCTTCTTCTCTTTGAGACTGTAGTTTAGGGCTTGAAAAAGCCATTATTGATCCTTGCTTAGAAATGGTGGTTGTAAAGCAGAGTTGATTTTCTTAATGGTCACCGTAAGAGTTCAGTGTTGTTATTGTGGGTCTTAGAGGTCTTATTGTTTGATACACAGTTTGGTTTCTATTTCTTGTAATCTCGCATGTCAAGCTGTCTATCTTACTTTATTGGATACATTTGTTATCTTGTTTCTCTTAGTATTCATCTTTTTAGGTCATTCTTCTATTATTTGTTATCAAAGCAAGGTTTGATTTTAGTCTAATAAAATCAATCTTGGGATTGCTATCTAAAAATCAACAAAAAAAGAAGTGTCAAATCTGAAAATTACAAAAAATGTTGTTATTCCACTTTTATCCCTAGGCTAAAAAGTTGAAAATTTATTGTTTTCTAACACTATTAGTGTCTAGAAATTGAAAAATCACAAAAAAAAAGAAGTGTCAAAAATCAAAACTCCCAAAAAGTACTATTCCCATTTTTGACCCTAGGTCAAAATTTGAGTTTTTGATTTTGTGTGTTTTCTTGTGTTTTTAGTGTTAGATTTGTGTTCTCTAACACTATAGGAGTCTAGATCTTGAATTTGAGTGATTTTTGGGTTGTTTTGAGCCATCCACCAGTGACGTTGAAGAAACTTGAAAGGTGAATTCAAAACTGGAAGGGTTTTTGTGAGATTTGTGACTTGAAAATGTAATATTGGTGTTTGGGAGTTCAAAGTGTGCTTGAATATTCAAAAACACTTCAATTTAGAGTTCATTTGGGTTAGGTTCCATTTTTGAATGTTTTTGGTGTTCTTCATTTCTTCATATGTTGTTGAAGAAGAACATTCAAAAAGTGGTGGTTTGATCCAAAAAGAAGAAGAAAGAGAGTGTGGTCATTGTTTGTACAAAGAATATTCCAAGCATATTCCAAGTCTTCTAAAGGAAGAAAGAGTTCAAAAGCATAAAAAAAGGAATATTCTCAAAAAAGAGGACAAGGGAAAGTATAAGGGGGAGACCACAACAAATTCAAACTCTTTTGAGATTGAAAAAGGGTTCATTCTTTGTTTTTTCTTCACCAAAACCTCTTACTACTCTATCAAGAAGAAGATTGTTGAATTTTAAATTGGAAACAAATCAACTCCAAAACGTTGACCAATTTTGACCAAAGCTGCCACATCATCAAAGTGCCACATCATCAACTTCCAAAATACCTTAAAGCTCTAATTTAGGTGCTAAGTTTCTTTTCTTTGTTTCTTTAGTTTCATTTCTTGATTCTAGAACTAATTAACAACTAGTAATCACCTACTTAGTTGTGAATTAGTTGTTTGAGTCCGTTTTCTTCGTGTTTGCATTCTTTGTGTGCTTTTCTCATTTTGATTCGTTGAATTTCTTTGTTTCAAGTTCTTAAGTAGATTTTATTTTGTGTCTTGAGTTGATCAAACAAGAATCTATTCCGGCTGCTAAGTAGTGATTTACACCTTATTGACTACCGGAGTATAAGCAACTTTTAATATTCGCCGCTCCAATTGTGAGGATCACAAAGGTGAGTGTATATGAGTGTTGGTGAGGATCTTTTACTACTAATCCTATTTGTTCATTTTGTAGGTACATGGTGATATAAGGGGAACATATCTTGGTAACCTCAGACTATTGTGACTATAACATGGGAGACTATGGTTGTAGTAAGGGATTTTATAGCTACGATGATGTTGGAGATTATGGAGGCTATGAATATAGCCATGATCAAGACATGGGCAGAATTAAGAGTTATGGTTTTGAGGGAGAAAATGAGTTGAATGAAGTTCCTAGTGCATATGGTGATTATGGAGATAATTTAGGGCCTTGTGATGGTTCTTATGATGAAGTTAGTGCATGTGAGGAGTCTTACACTTTCCACTCCAAACCTAGAATTGGTGTAAGGTATAATCCCTTTCTTCTCAAAATTTATGAGATCCATGGTGAGAGTGCACGTGTGGAGCATGAAGATTCATATTCTTCACCTTGTAGTACATCTTATCAAGGTCGAAGTGGTATGAATGGGTATACTAATTATAGTGTAGGTTGTCCCATAAGAAGAAGAGAGAATACATCTCCAAGGCCGAGGGGTACTTATGTGCCCATGGGTTGTCCTAAACTCTACAATATTGATCCTAGGAGAAGTGTTCACTCTGGAAAGGTAAGCATTTATGGGGTACCGGGATGCCTCCTTGGGCTAGATGATTGGCGCCATAAGAACTACATCATGCCACCCATGGTTGACTATTTAGGGTTATTTCGAGAACCTTTACTTGTTCCATATTCCTTGGACAGGTATAAGGTTGCTGAGAGAGTGAGGATTCTCTTCATTCAATTTGATTACTATGAGGAGGTATGGTGCGATATCTTTCCCTTAAAACTAGGTCATGTATGCTTAGGTGCCGATTGGTTTGTACCACATAGTGTTCCAAATGTTCTAAATTGTCCTAAATTTGTAGTGGACCATTGGGGAAATTATCTCTTTACCTCAATTCTTCCCAAACCACAAGCAAATGTGATCCCTTACTCCAAGCCGAATGATTATGAGCGACAAAAGATTGAGAGGAGTAAGGGTGTGTAAGGTGGTAATCCAAGAGTGGAAAAAAGAGAGGTTGTATGGAGTGAAGTGAGCGGGTTGCCACCAAATCATGCTAACTATGTTTGTCCTTCTATTTCTAAGGATATTTGTGTATGTACTAACATGGCATGCAGAGATGAACAAGGCCAAGGAGAAGTTGCTGCCGAAGCATGTGGGAAACCTTCACACCACGGCAAAGAAGAATCTACTCAAGAACTTCAAGGTAAAATAGCTAACTCTTACACTTTTGTGCATGTGAATGATAATTGTGTGGCTTGTAGTCCATTAAGTGTGAGTAGTAGTAGCTTACCTATTTGTGAGTCTATTGATTCTTTGCCTCTTGTTGATGATGTACTTGTTGTGAGTGTGTATACACTAGTTGATCCTATTGATGATCGAATTGACTCTTCTTGTAAGATCAATTTAAGTCCACCTAGTGTTGAAGCCATTGTGTTGAATGATAATACATCATCTATTGATTATTTGCCCCTTGATGATGGTGTACATGTTGTGAATATAGATACGTTAGTTGATCCTGTTGATGACCGAATTGACTCTTCTTGTAAGATCAATTTATGTCCACCTAGTGTTGAAGCCAATGTGTTGAATGATAGTACATGATCTTGTGGGAATTATGTTGATCAACTTATGTGAAAAATTTTTCCACCACTTGAGGATGTATGTGATGTGTTTAATGGATCTCAAGTGATTAATAATATTGAAAATGTTGATCAAATAAATAGGAGTGACCCCTTTAGCATAACCTCTAGTGAATGTTCTAATCTCGGTTTTGCTCATAGGGATAATCATGTGCTTGAAACATCTTTGATATTTGATAATGATCTTTTAGAGAATGGATTTGTATGTTCTATATCCTCTTCATGGATAGATCCTTCTCTCTCTAAGGACAATATTTTATTTGAAGATGATGAGTTCACTCTTAATGAACCTAGTGGTGAGAATGAATTTAAAGGTATAGCTTGTCTTGAAAGCTATAGCCTATATGCCAACCCACTATGGTGTGACAACATTTCTCCTAAAGATGAAAATCTCTTCTTGGAAGATGAGAGTACTCTTAAGGGAAGGGAATGTGAGGTCTTGGAAAGGAATGATCAATTAAGTGATGATAATTTTGACTTGCTTGAATTCTTAAGAAACCGAATAAGTGATTGTTCTTTGAAAATTGATTCTGGTTGTGATCCTTTATATGACAACCCACCCATGTTTGATGACTATGAGGATGAATTGCTTGCTTCTTGTGAAGACTTAAGTAATAATTCCTTGGACTTTGGTGGTGGTATGTGTCTACTTGAGGGTACTTCTATAGAAATGGAAGGTGTCCATTATTTGGAAATTATTTCTTCTACTATGTGTGACCTTATTGTTGAGAGTACTCATGGTGACGATATTGAAACTAGTAGTGAGTACATACATGAGGACACCTTAGTTGAAGTTGACTTGAGTGATACCTTTCTCCACTCTCTATTTGCTTTTAATGATATATATGCTATTGCAGAGAGTATATCTTGTAGTTTGGGTGAAGCTTATGGGGAAAAAGAGTATTGTCTAGACCCGTTTCTATGGCTACTCTTTTCATTTGACCCCGGTGCCAAATATGGAAATGGTGATGTTGGTGCACCCAACTTGTTGCTTGGTCTACATGACAAGCAAATTGTCATTCTTAAAAACTCGAGAGTAAAAGTGTCATTGTCTCCTTGGGGTAATGCTTCTAAATGTGCATCCTTGCTTGACACACTTGTTCTTAAGTTGCATAAATCCCAACTTGTGGATTCCAAGTTGTCTATTTATTTGAATAAAAGAGCGTGTATGTGCTTAAATGCTTTGTCTTCACCCATGCATGTCTTTATACTTGATTATTTCCTATAATACCTTTTTTCCTTTGATGACATTCATGCTAGTTTCGAGTTTGCATTAAGTAGAGGTAGGGGTTGTATTGGTTGGTCCACTTGTTTGATTGATAAGGCTATGTGGGATTGGTGGACTTTGAAACCAATAGTGGCACCACGTTTGATGAGGCTACTTGAAGAGGTAATGAAACAATTGTGCTTTATGGTTCCTAACACAAGAGTAGCCTTACCTTTTGTACTTAGTGATCCCATTAAGACCTTTGTAGTTTCTTTATCTCTTGATACTTGTCATAGCTATTTTGCTTTGTAAAATTCTTACCAATCTTTTCATGACTAAGACAAAGGATTCGTGGTTATATCTCAAGTATATACCACCTTGGTGTGATGAAGTTATTTGTTGTACTAACCCTAACCCTCATGCTATGAGGAAGTTGTGCTTTTTTTTCCTTTCTTTAGTTTTGCAAGGTATGGATTCGAGGTCGAATCCTTTTCAATAAGGGGAGGATGATATAAGCCAAATGACCATCTATGCTTTTGAAGACATCATTGGAGGCCAATGCATAAAGATTCAAGACTTGGTCACCTCGAGGACACAAGAAAATGCATGGAGGACCCATTTTGAGCATGACATAAAGCAAATTCGTGTATGGAAGATTACGTGGGGGCTTACCTTTGATGCCAACCTGAGTCCACAAGTGTTGAAGCATGACCCCTTGGTTTTGGAGCATTGAAGAAGCACCCTTCATTAAGGGTATTTTGAGGATTACACTTGTTGGAAAGACACTCTGTGACCACCCCTTTCATTAAGGGTATTTTAGCCATTTTGCTATGTAATAAGCTAGCCTATAAATAGTCTTCTATTAGGTCATTTTCTCTTTAGTTGATTGTTGATATTTGAAAGACTTCTTCTTCTTCTCTTTGAGATTGTAGTTTAGGGCTTGGAAACGCCAAGTAATGTAGGGCTTGGAAAAGCCATTATTTATCCTTGCTTAGAAATGGTGGTTATAAGGCAGAGTTGATTTCCTTAGCGGTCACCGTAAGAGTTTGGTGTTGTTATTGCGGATCTTAGGGGTCTTATCGTTTGATACACGATTTGGTTTCTATTTCTTGTAATCTCGTATGTCAAGCTATCTATCTTACTTTATTGCATTTGTTTGTTATCTTGTTTCTCTTAGTCTTCATCTCTTTAGGTCATTCTTCTATCAGGTATCATCAAATACTAATAGACGGAGAAGATGTAGAGAAAATGGCCTTTATCACACCCTAGGGTGTTTATTACTATTGGGTAATGCCCTTCGGTCCTAAGAATGCTGGTGCTACGTATATGAGAGCCATAACAACCATATTTCATGATATGACCCATAAGGAGAATGAGGTGTATGTGAATGATGTGATCATCAAATCTCGCAAGGGTTCGGACTACTTAGTTTATTTGGGAAAGTTCTTTGATCGATTTAGAAAGTATAATTTGAAGCTAAATCCTACTAAGTATGTTAAGGCAATCCAAAAACTGCCTTCTTCGAAGATGAACAAATAAGTCATGAGTTTCTTAGGGAGATTGAATTACATCAGGAGGTTCATAGCCCAGTCAACGGTTGTTTGTGACTAATTCTCAAGATGTTAAAGAAAGATGCGGCAAATAAATGGACTGAAGAATGCCCGTGGGCTTTTGATCGGATCAAGGATTATCTATCCAGTCCACCAGTACTAGTTCTTCCAAGAGAAAGAAGCCCCTGCTGTTGTATTTATCAGTCTCAGACAATGTATTTGGATGTTTCTTAGGGAAACATGATGAATATGGAAAGAAGGAAAGAATAATTTATTACTTGAGTAAGAAGTTCACTCCAATAAAGCTCGTTACACACAATTAGAAATGACGTGTTGTGCATTGACTTGGGTGGCCTAGAAGCTGAGGCATTACCTGATGTCATTTACAACGTATCTCATCTCTAGAATGGATACTCTGAAGTACATATTACAAAAGCCATGCCCATGGGGAAACTGGCCAAATGGAAAATGCTATTGAGTGAATTCAACATTGTATACATAACTCAAAATGCGATCAAAGGGCAAGCCCTAACGGAAAGTCCAGTAGATTAAGATTATGAGCCATTTCGAACTTATTTCCCAGATGAAGAGGTATTGTTCATATATATGGGAAGACATTGTCAAAATGTATCTGGGCTGAAGATTGTTCTTCGATAGGGCGGTTAACTTCAAGGGTTCAGGAATTGGGACAGTCTTAAAATCATAAACTGGTCAACAATATCCGATTACCGCCAAACTGCGGTTCCCTTGCACCAATAATATGACTGAATACGGGCTTGTATTTTTGGTCTCAAACTGGAAATTGATATTAATGTTAGGGAGATACTTGTTATTGGAGATTCTAATCTATTAGTTAACAAGGTTTAGGGTAAATGGGCCATAAAGAACCTTAAAATCAGGCCATACTTGGAATTGTTACAGGAGTTATGCAGAAGATTCAAGAAAGTGGAATTCAAGCATGTTCCAAGAATTCAAAATGAGTTCGTCGATGCTTTGGACACTATATCCTCCATGATTCAATATTTGGATGAAATTTATATCGATTCGTTAGAAATAACTGTAAAGGTGAAACCTGCACATTGCGCATAAGTTGAGATAGAACCAGACAGAAAGCCATGGTACTTCGATATCAAAAGGTATTTAGAAGCTGGGGCGTATCCCAAAAATGCAACCGTCAATCAAAAGAAAATAATCCTTCGGATGGCCAACAATTTCCTTTTCAATGGGGAAGTCCTTTACAGGAGGACCCTAGATTTCAGATTTCTGCAATATGTAGATTCAATTGAAGCTACAAAATTACTTGAAAAATTCATGCTGAAATGTGTGGACCTCATATGAACGGGTTCACCCTAGCCAAGAAGATCCTGAGAGCCGGCTACTTCTGGATGACGACAGAAAGTGACTGTAGCAAGTTCGTGCAAAAATGACATAAGTGCCATATACATAGGGACCTGATCCAGGTGCCCCCAAACGAGCTTAATGTTATGAGCTCGCCTTGGCCGTTTGTAGCTTGGGGAATAGATGTCATCGACTCGAGTGATCCACCAGCTTCTAATAGACACAAATTCATTTTAGTTTCTATCGATTACTTTACCAAGTGAGTAAATTATGCCTCATACAAGGCGGTAACCAAGAAGGTAGTAATAGATTTTGTCAAGAACCGCTTGATTGCCGATTCGGGATACCCGATTCGATTATCATGGATAATAGAGCAAACTTGAATAGTCATTTGATGAAAGAGATATGTGAATAATTCAAGACCACTCATTGAAATTCAACCGCATATCTCCATCAAATGAATGGAGCATTAAAAGATACAAATAAGAGCATTACGAAGATCTTAAGAAAGATGGTTGATAGTCACTGATCACGGCACGATATGTTGCCTTATGCCTTGCTGTGATATCGCACGATAGCCCAAACTTTGACTGGTGCAACTACTTTCATTCTAGTCTATGGGACAGATGTAGTAATATCCCCCGAGTTCGAGATACCATCTTTAAGGATCATCCAAGAAGCGGGATTGAGTAATGAAAAATGGGTCCGTGCCCTTCATGAACAACTTATGATAATTGATGAAAAGAGTATGACCACTGTATACCATGGCCAATTATATCAACAACAAATGATTTGTGTTTTCAACAAAAGAGTTAGAGCTCACATGTTTGAAGTCGGATAATTGGTGCTTAAACGTATATTCCCTCACCAAGAGGTGTATAAGGGGAAGTTTGCTCTAAATTGGCAAGGGTTGTATGTAGTCTGCAAAGTGTTATTAGGATAAGCCTTGATTTATTCTGAGATGGATGGCCAAAGTTGTCCCAAGACAATCAATTCTGATGCATTAAAGAGATACTATGTCTAATGTGGTATTTCTTTGTGCTCATTTCCTTGTAATTGCAACCTTATCTGCAATCATTTTTATGTTTTGTAATAGCTTTAAAATCCCTATTCATTTTATGTATGAACTACGTTTGACTTGAATTCCCAAAAAAAAGGATATATAGACGTCCTATGTCGGCTTCGGTCAACCGCTTAGGAGAAAATTCCCTTTCCTTCTATGTATAAACTATGTTTGACCTGAATTCCCAAAAAGAGGATATGTAGGCGGCCCATGTCGGCTTCAGTCAACCCCTTAGGAAACTTTATTTATATTATTTTGAGCTATGTGATGACCTGAATTTCCAAGGATGGGATACGTAGGAGGCCTTTGTTGGCTTCGAACATACCTTTAACTATATTTTATTCTCCTTTATATTGTGGGAACTACATTTTACATGATTCCTGTTCAACAGGATACATAAGCTCCACGACTTTGTCATATCATCCCAGGAAATGGAAACTGGGGCAGAATTTTTCAGATGGAATCTCAAAAATTCAAAAGAAGAAGATCATCCTCTCGCAAGCCAAATTAAATTTTGAGAAAGATATCAGTAACCGGGGCAAAAATTTTGAGGTAGACCTCAAAATTTCCACTATACTGTACTAAAGAGTTCAAAGATGACAACAAAGATTTCGATGCCAAAAGAGTAGAGTCGACTTCATGGACCTTCATCTACAAAGGCTCAACGCTTCGAGCTAAGAATGTTCATTAAAGCTCGTATATGACATAGCTTATTTGACAAAGACTCCTCCCAATCTTATAAAAGATTTTTTGAAAATTCAATTATTTGTAAAAGTACTTATTTTAAATTAATTTATGTTATGATTTTGGCTTACACCCACTAACCCATAGAGTCAAAGGGGGAGTCAAAAGACGACAAGTACATGAAGAATATGAGAACTCGATGATGGCGATGAAAGGAGATAAAGACCGAGAAAGTCAACATGGATCAATTTTACCAAAAATTAACAAATTTTATGTGGATGCAGGTTATCCTAAAGCCAACGAAAACCAAAAAAAACACCAATTATGCACCATATTTCTTTGGTTTAAAGGAATACAAAAAAGCTAAACATCCCAAAGCTGATAAAAAAGTAGTAGGAAGGTAAAGAGCATAAAAACAGTTGAGTTTCCCAAAATTATCAGGTTTTTTATGGTTGCAGGTATCATCAAACATGGAAAATAATGATGACTTACTCACATCCCCGACAAATGAAGGATGGATGTTCGAAATGGTACATGCAAAAGGACCAACATGCAAGTGGAATGGTCAAGATGATGTTTTCTACAATCACTGCACTATTAATTATATCCCTCCTCATCTTCCTACTGCATCATATCATGCCAAAAGGGCCACACTAAGAGGTCCATGCTGAAAGTACCATGCCGAGAGGGCCGTGCCAAAGGCCATGCCAAGAGGACCTTTGTTGTAAGGGTCATGTCGTGAAAACTATATTGCCTTCTTCGACTAGTTTCGAAGAGATGATAATCCAAGGGCATCTCCATATTGCATATGATGCCCATGATTGATTAAAAGTCTTCTATATCCATTAATCACACAAAAATGAAAGAGTCTATTGTTGAAGGATATTCTTAAGCATTTCCATATATATATTCGGTAGTCATGTAAAGACAAAAGAGTCTGGCATTGAAGCATATCCTGAAGCATTCACATATGATCAAATCATGCAAAGGAAAAAAAGTCTGGTGTTGAGAGATATTCATCAGCTTCAAGTGCATCAATCATCAAAGATTTAAGTGCATTCACTATTAGATCTCAAGAAATATATGGTCCGAAGGATGTTTTTAAGTTGCTATTCAAAAACGTATAATGTACTATATTTTTCTAGAATTAACAATCCAAGGGTCATTTATAAATCATATTATTTGAAATAGGATGGTGTGCAAGATTATCCATGAGTTGACAACCGATGGGTCATTCGTAAGCCGCAAAAACATCCTAAGCTTATAGTGTGCAAGGTTACCCAAAGATCGACAGTTTGAAGGTTGTCCATAAGTCACAACTAAATTCTTACCAGAAAATGTGCAAGATTATCAAAGTTGATAGGTCCAAGGGTTCTCTATAAGCCGCGTCATATCCAAGATCAATTATGTGCAAGATTACCTAAAGACCACCGATTTGAGAGATATCTGTAAGCCATATTATATCCAAGGTCGGATAATATGCAGGATTACTCAAATGATATCTGTAAGCCGCCTCATATCCAACATCAAATAGTGCATAACATTATCTAAAGATTGGCAATTCAAGGAAAATCTATAAGTTTTATTGATACTAAAGATGCATAAGACTTACCTGAGGTCACATGCAAAGGACCATATAGTTGAAGGAGTTATCATTCCACATACGACAAGCATTATAGGTGATCAAGAGATTACCACATCAGAATAAGATCATGCGGGTGCAGAAACCGCTCTATACAAAGTGTTATCGGTGCCCAAGAGGGCCACCCCACTTTGAAGAAAATTTTCAATCGTTGAAGCTACTATTTTATCCAACAACAAAAAGGTTGTTATGTTAACTATTGCAACAATTGTCACCCTTCTAATAGGTAAATGAGAGGATGGCATCTTTTCAGGTAGCAACTCACGTGGAGATATGGTAAAAGACTATAAATACCTTAGTGAATTATGTTTATCACTAACAATTTTATTTGAGATATTGTCGAGAGCATCCAAAAGGATGAAAATCTCAAATTGAAACCACAGGCGTGGACGACTCCAAAAAGAATGCAACACAACATGGAACTTTTTCTTAGCAGCGAACTGGGACATGGTCCAAAGAGGAATATCAAACTCCCCGAATGTGAGCTACAAGAAGACTTCCACCACCATCAAACCACATCCCTATCAGAAGCCATGTGGGTGTTTTGGAATTTTGGTTTCATTTTTATTTTCGGAGTATTTCCAAACTCACGCGAAAGCAATTTTCCTTTTCCTTCAAATTAGGGAGACATACACCTAGATCTTTGGGAATTATGTTTGTACAACTCATACTTACATTTGTGAGGGCCTCACATTTTGTATATGACATAATTACAAGTCTCTAGTTCCTATGTCGATTGTCTGTAGCCCATCCTGAGCCAAATCGTCTTATCATAAAGGATTACTTTTTCCACTAATCAAGTTGAACTACAAGCAATCTAATTTCTCAAGTCTCTGGGATATGTAGGTTGAGATCCATGTGGAAAACTTGACTGCATTCCAACCTCCCCCAATCCGCTTATTCTCCTACTTTCCGATTTCACTAAAATTTAAAATCAGAATAGCTCGTGAATTCTTTGAAAATCGTGAACAAAATCAAGCTTTATGAACTACAAGTGGCCTGCATTCTCATGTAACCTGAGATATGTAGGAAGCCTATTACCGTAGTCTGGCCATAACTCCATGAAACTCGTGCGAAAACGAACCTCTTTCAAAAATAAATTTATGATCGATAAAAATTAGAAACATCAAACTCCCTTTGACTAGGGTTACTTGCATTCACCCTACCCAAAGGGAGGGGGCATTTGTTGACACCTAATCTTACCCTCCACGACTAAATTAATTTCGGACATCTTCGATCTTAAATAAAATTACAACATCTATTTTATCCGAATAAAGGACTTATGAAAGTATTTATTTGGGTGATTTTATCATTTTAAGTAACAACTATATATTTTTGTATTCACATATACCAAATCATATAGTTTCATCACTTAAATTATTATTTTACGAAAATTGGATTTTAATCCAGGGTTGTCTTGAGTATTCAAACGGTTAAAATTTTGATTTAAATATAATTTATTTATTTGAAAAAATATTTGTTTGATTTTATTGAATCAAGAAGCTCGATATTGAATTGGATGTTAATTTATTTCAAATATTGTTTTAATTTAATCAATTTATTAAATTAAAACCTAATTGAAAATCAAATTGACCATAATTATAAAGAAATTAGTCAATTGACTTTTAATTAAGCTAAAATTTTAATATAATTATCTAAATTTTCATTCACTGGCCTAAAGAACCAAAATCCCTAAATCCTAATTCTATCTAACAATATTTAAAATCCCTCCAACTCATTCCCTATTTTTCAATTAAACCAACCCACTTTACTCCAACCAACAGCCAACATAACACCTCCACCGCTCCAGGCCCAAGACAACAGCCACCAGCCCACTTTGCTCCAACCAACGGCCCATCATCAATAACAAATCAGCTGCCCAGCCCAAGGAAAAAACCCAGCCCAACGTCCCATTCCCTTTCCCCTTAAACAGCGTTCAAAAACAACAACAACATCAACAGCTTCCGAATCGGCGTACAACAACAGCGTGAAAAGCATACAAGTCAGCCAAAACAGTCAATAAACAATAATATCCACAACAACAAAATTCCATACATCCCATTTACTATTTTGCCCTCTAGGATGGTCGTTCATGGCTAAGGATCCGAAAACTTTCATCTTTTTCAGTATGTTGTTTACCAATTTGGGAAAAAATTAATTCACCTCCTTCGACCAACCAAGCCAACATCTTCTTTTCTTTCATCCACTGACTTGGTTTTTGTCTTACCGTGGAACCGAAATTTCTCAAGAAATCAACTAATTAAGATTTGAAATCTACCCTATCAAAACTCTAATTTTTCCTATAAATAAATAGTAAGGGATAGGGGTGGTGGGTGGTGGTGCGCGGGGGGATTTGGAGAAACATTTTAAGATTCTGGGGGCGCACGCTCCTGATGTTACGCAACCAAAATTCTCAAGAACCCTCAAAAGATAAAAATTCGACTTCTCATTCAAATTCTATTGGTTAGAATCAATTCAATGTGGTGGAAGCTTCGTGGTTATAATTTTGTTCGGTTCCTGCACCAAAAAAGGTAATCTCTTCTCCTTCAAATTTTCTTTTCGATCGCCTATGTATTTGAACTGTTTGCATTCTCCTTACTTCTCTCGGAATGTTTGATTCATCGTATATGCGATTTTGATAGTTAATCGTTTTAACCTTCAAATACTATAAGCTTATTTATTCAATTATGATCTATATTTTGTATGGTTCGACCAATGTTCAACGCGTGTAATATCATATTCAAATCCCTGCTCGATTTCGTTTAGTTGATTTTAGATCTTATGTTGATCTCAAATTTATTTTAGTTCCTTATAATCTACTTGGATTCTGCGTATACGTGATAGATCAGACCGTTTCTGGATATGTGGGAGTTCATCTAACCTCTCTTTTATCTACTATGATCTTTCTATTTGTTAAATACTCTTCTGATGTATAAATGGAATGTAATAAGACTTACATATGCTTTGAATTATCATATACTTTGCTTTGTCTTAATCTGTCTTGCAAAACTTCCTATTTATAACTCTAGGACTCTTTAAGAAATTCTACTTTTTGACTACTGGTTGACTCGTTTTTTTGTTCTAAAAAAATATCAAATACGTGTGTTCTTGTTGTTACACTATTTTATGCGTATTTTTGTCTAGTCTATTTCGTTTGTTCTTTTTCCAAAGTCTACAGCTTTACCTTGAATTTGATCAAGATTTCTGGAATCTTGGTGAGTCTTATTTTTTCCTTAGTTCTGATTTTTTATTTTTAAAAAGAAGGAAATGGTTTGAACATTAGTCATGGTCTTATATATGAACAATCAATTATCTTGAACCGGTCTTATGTTATGTGTGTGATAAGCTAGTTGAGATCATGTGACTTTCAGTTTTGTCCGTAGTGGAACATTTTCTTGTTAAAGATTAACAGATTAATTTGTCTATTAGTGCTACGTGATTTAATTGATTATGATATGCATATAAAATGTTTATTTATGGTATGTTTTCAACTCTCTTAGGCCTCACATTAATCCTTTGCCTTTTTCTTTGATACATCTGAACTCATCCGGGTCCAATTGGACTCCATACGTACATTCTCTTTGGGCCAAGCGTAAATTCGCGTCCAACCTCATGCCAAAGCTCTCAAAAAGATTGATCCGCAACAATATACATCGAGTATACAACGATATATAATTTATATAATGTGAAAAATGGAAAAGGAAGATGATTATACAGGGGGAAGATTAAATTTGTGTGTATGTGACTTAAATACGGTTTATACACCGTATATGCACTAAATGTAGGAAACACAACTGGTATATATATGGTATACACTGCAGGAGAATGGACCTAAAGTCCATAAAATGAGAAGTTCAAAGGCTGGGCAACTCACTAATGGGCCAACAAGTGGCCCAACTCTAACTTTAATCTTTTATTCTCTTATGAATTGCCACTTATATACTTGTCTATTTGTATTAGCATTAATTTTACTTAATTAGCCTAGTGATTTCATACGTTGTTGCCATTCCATTTACCTCAAATCCTTCGTTTATTTTATAAATTTTTCCACTTAATTCACAAAAAGAGAAAAAATAGTACTTTAATCCCCAAAAAATGACATTTGGTTTGTTAATATGACTAATAGTCACTTGGGTTAAAATAGTATTCTCTTCAAGCTCAAGATGTAAATTTCTTTTCTCGTATATTCTAACTTTCCATTATTGGTAAAATATTTTTAACACGATACTTTTCTTAAGGTTTTTGTAAAGGTGTTATTTAGAACAAAATGCTCATGTTTATGACAATAATAATAATAATAATAATAATAATAATAATAATAATAATAATAATAATAATAATAATAATAATAATAATAATAATAATAATAATAATAAATACTCATGTTTATGACAAAATGCTCATGTATGTATCGTTGTATACTCGATGTATATTGCTGCGGATCAGTTTTTTTGAGAGCTTTGGCATGAGGTTGGACGCAAATTTACGCTTGGCCCAAAGAGAATGTACGTATGGAGTGTTATTTAGAACAAAATGCTCATGTTGTGCTAAGGTTCACACGTGTGTCGAAGCCTTGTTGAAACGAACGCCAACAGCGAGAAGACAATTGTGTACCTCGATCCAAAATAATGGAAATGGGCACATCATACAACTTATCAATCTTCTAAATCAACAGCCTCGCATAATCCTCTTCAGTGTAAGTAGTCCTCACAGGCAGGAAGTGAGCCGACTTAGTCATCCTATCCATAATGACCTAAATTAAATCAAACTAATGGTGAGACTGCGGAAGACTAATAATAAAATCCATGTTGATCACTTCCCACTTCCACATGGGCAACTCAACCTCTTGAGATATGCCGCTAGGCCTCAAGTGCTCAACCTTCACTTGCTGAGACACCATACACTTAACCACGAAGTTAGATACATCCCGTTTCATGTTGTTCTACCAATAGATCTCCTTCAAGTCATGATACATCTTTGTCAATCCAGGATGAGCTGTATACCATGACTCATATGCCTCAATTAAAACACTTTCTTCCATCAACATCGGGAACACACAATCTACCTTGGTACCTTAAGATACCATCTCCAATAATCTCAAATGCCATGACTTTCTGCTGATCTCACATCATCCTTAATGTGCATCATGATAGGTTCCAAAACCTGCTTTTGCTTCTCCTCTGCACCAAGAGATGACTTTACTACCTCTTTTACAATCATACCTCTTTCCTTTGAATCCAAAAGACAAATCCAATATTTGTCAACTGGTGAATATCTTTCACCAATCCTCGCTTCTTCTATTCCACATTAGATGAGTTTCCTATGGACAACCTGCTAAGAGCATCAGCAACCATATTAGCTTTACCTAGATGATAGTGGAGGCTCATGTCATAGTCCTTGAGTAACTTAAGACATCTCCTCTACCTGAGATTTAACTCTTCAAGGTGAACACATACTGCAAGCTTTTATGATCTAAGGAGATATCCACATGAACCCCATACAAATAATGGTACCAAGTTATCAAACCAAATAGAACAGCCGTCAACTTCAAATCATGAGTCAGATAATTCCTTTTATGAACTTTCAGCTGCCTAGAAGCACAAGCCAATACCTTATCATGCTGCATCAACACACATCCCAGTTCCACACGAGATGCATCACAGTACACAATAAAGCCATCGGTGCCCTCGAGCAGGGTCAAAACTGGCACAAAAGTCAAGTTCTCTTTAAACTTCTCAAAACTACTCTCACAAGCATCAAACCATAGAAACTTCACCTTTTTTTGAGTCAACTTAGTCAATAGAGCAATAATAGATGAAAATCTTTCCACAAACCTCCTATAATACTCGACTAAACCTAAGAAGCTCCAAATGTCAGTTAGAGTCGTGGATCTAGGCCACTTCTTAATCGCCTCAACTTTTTATAGATCCACCATGATCCCCTCACTACAAACAATGTGACCAAGAAGGTCACAACATTCAACAAAAATTCACACTTTGAAAACTTGGAATATAAATGTTATTTCTTAAGAGTCTGCAATACTATATAAAAGTGATTGGCATGATCCTCCTCACTCTTAGAATATACCAAGATGTCATCAATAAACATGATCATGAATAAATCCACAAATTGCCTAATCACCTAGTTCATCAAGTCCATAAATGCAGATAGAGTATTAGCCAACTCGAATAATATTACCAGAAACTCATAATGGTCATATTGGGTTTGGAAGGAAGTCTTAGGGATATCTACCTCTCTAATCTTCAACTGATGATAACCCGACTAAAGATCAATCTTAAAAAAATATCTAGCACCCTAAAGCTGGTCAAATAGATCATCTGTCCTAGGAAGAGGATATTTATTCTTCACTATCACCTTATTTAACTGATGATAATCTATACATAGTCGAAGGGAACCATTCTTGTTACTCATGAAGAGAATAGGGGCACCCCATAGAGAAATACTAGGACTAATGAAACCCTTATTAAGAAGATCTTTTATATACTCCTTAAGTTCTTTCAACTCAATCGGATCCATTTTGTATGGAGGGATAGAGATAGGATGAGTATCTAGTAGAAGATCAATCCCAAAGTCTATTTTCCTATAGGGAAAATACCAAGAAGATCATCAAGAAACACTTCAGGAAACTCATTAGCCACACAAACAAATTGTTAAAAGAGAACCTTAGAACTAGAATCTTTGACCCAAACTAGATGGTATAGACACCCCTTGGAAATCAAATTCAGGCTCTAAGATAAGAAATAAACCTTTTCTTAGGTACTAGAGAAATCCCTTCCTACTTAATTACCAGTTCATTCGGGAATTAAAAACTGACCCTTTAGGCCCGACAATCTAGAGAAGCATAGCATGAGTAAAGCCAATCCATCCCTAATATCATAACAATATCTAACATATCAAACTCTATTAGATTCACCAATGTCTCTCAACCACAGATAGATACTACACAATCCCTATAGACCATACAAGCCATAACAAAATATCATCCATAGGGGTAGATACAGAAATGGGATCGAAAATGTAATTAGGACCAAAATCTAAATGAACAACTATATAAGGGGTCATATAAGAAAGGTTATACCCAAATCAAGTGAATAATACACATCACGGGAGTAAAACCATAATGTACCAGTGACAACATCAGTACATGCCTCAGATTCCTTACGGGTGGCAAGAACGTAAAGATATTCCGACCAATATCGTTACTAAAAGTAGCACCCTTTGGTATAGGAGCTGAAGTAGAAGAAACCAAAACCTTACTATCTTTAGTAGCAACATTTCCTAAAGAACAGTTCCTCTTAATATGGCTAGGTTAGCCACATCTGAAGTATTTATTTCTCCCCTCGTCACAAAAACCATGATGCAACTTCCCACAAAATCTGCAAGGAGGATATGATGGAGTATACTAAGCTCCGCTTGCTTGAGATTGGGAACCTTACTCCTTAAACCCACTGTTAGTCTAAAAATGATGATCACTAATTGGCTTAGGATATGGAGCACTAGTCGTAGAATATAAATTCGAGTTTTCCTAAGTCCTCTTCTTGCTTTACTACCTACTATCACTATCGTTATTCTATTGGCCTCTGCCCTGCTCTTAATATCTGAACTTCTTAGTCTGTGTTTTCCCTATTTCTGCTTGCTTCTTTTTCTCATCCTCAACTTATTGCATATGCACCACCTTTCTAGATATATCTATGTCATTAGTCAACATCCCTGCCTTACACTCTAGTACCAAGATTTGAGACAAACTCAAAATAAATTTCCTCATCCTCATCCTAACCCTCATGCTAGAAACTAACTTCAGAGCGTAATGAGACAACTAATGGAACTTCAAGGAATAATCTGTCACAACCATCTTTCTCTATCTCAAATTCACAATCTCCTCAACTTTATCCTCTCTCAACTCCTGAGGAAAGAATGTAATGACCTTCCCAGTCATTTGTGAAATCTTTTTGTCTTTCCTATTCTAGCTCTCTCTGTAGGTGGTGTATGTGAATTTATGACCCACATAATGATTAGTATTAATTTTTGTGACGTACGAAAGATATTTAAGTCATTATTTAAACTATTTTCTCGAGTTCCCAATAAATTTGGATGAGCCATTTAAAGTCTTGGATATTTTAAATAATGAATTTAATTAGGGATTTAATGGACTAAAGTTTTAATTTAATTACTTATGTGGCTAGTACTAAAATAAATTTAAGTGGGAGGAGTTTACCCTATATTATAATAAAAGTAGCACCAGAAAGGGTAGAATAATAGTGGCGGCTGAACAAAGGATACGACGTTAATGTTTGGCGGATTTGAGAAGAGAAGAGTTTCAATAAATCTTCAGGCTAGCATGCTGGAACTGTTGTTAATATTTTAATAGGAAGCTACAGAGTAAATTGATTTCCAATGTCAAAGGCAGTAATATGATTAAGAAATTTTGGTTGCAACAATTGAACTTGTATAATTTTAGCTGTTTTGCTATTAGCTTATCTCTAGGCAATAATTCTTAATAAGGACAAAAGCTTATGAGTTAATGATTGGGCAATAATGAATAGTAATAATAATACTTAGTCAATTGATGAATTTGTAGTGCTACAGTTTCTCGTGTTATGCCTTGGATTTCTGCACTGGTATCAATAGTTATGATTTCGAGGAATTTAGTTATTTGTTAGGATTCGTAGATTAGAAATTCTTAAATTGGGAGTCGAACAGTGATCTATTTTAGATTAAATTCGATGAGCTATATCATATTTTTATTGATATTATGCATTGAAATAGATTTGAAACATTCGAAAGTTTTACGGAAGGGCAAGACCCTTGCAAGGTAGCTTGTATTTGAGTTCTTCGGTTGAGGTAGGTTACAATTTAATTGGAGTTTAGACTTGACTTAATTGTGTGTATGCTCCTAAATTGGATACTTGTGGATTGGTATTCGGATATGCTTGAAATTGTTGATGTTTAGATTGTTGATTCGTGTATAAATGTTTATTGAAAATTAACTTGATGGAATTGTCTTATAACTTAAAGTATACTTGTAAACTTGGTACATTGTGTGGCATGTTGTGAGGTTGTGTAAATTGATATTGATAATACTTGGTTATATTTATGTTGGATTGGGTACCACGCCGGTACATTTATATTTATGATGGATCGGGTACCACGTCGGTACGTTTATATTTATGTTGGATCGGGTACCACGCTGGTACATTTATATTTATGTTGGATCGGGTACCACGTCGGTACGTTTATATTTATGTTGGATTGGATACCACTCCGGTATGTTTATATTTATGTTGGATTGGGTACCACGCCGGTATGTTTATATTTATATTGGATTGGGTACCACGCCGGTGCGTTTATATTTATGTTGGATCGGGTACCACGCCGTTATGGTACATGAACACAGATTGTTCCCTGCAGGTCATGACTATTTGGGCAAAAATAAGTCCCATAGCATGTGTGTACATATTTGTGTTGATTCTATGGATGTTTACAGTATGATTGATACTCTTGAGGGTTATGTGGCTTGTTCGTGATCACTGTTTGATATGCTGTTACTGTATTGTTGATTCATTGAACATTTGTTGTGTGACAATGCCTGTCTACTTGTTATTTGATTTATGTTGTGTACATGCTATTAAATTGAGTTGGCCTATGATACCTGCCAGTACATAATGGTTTGTACTGATACTACCCTATACTCTTTTTTTGTTGAGTGCAAAAAGTGTTCTAGAGGCTTAGACATGATCTCACCTCTAGAGTTTGATAGCAGATCTTGGTCCAAGGGTGAGCACTCCGTCTTCAGGCTGCCATGGGTCATCTTATTTGTTCTTGTCCATCTTTCGGGCAATGAAATATTCTTTATTTACTTTATTTTTAGGATATCTCTTTAGACATGATCTTTGTTAGTAGTTCTTGTACGATGACTTTCGGGTCTTGAAGATTTTAGTAAGTAGTTTGTTTGACTTCCGCATTAATAATGATTAGTCCTAGATATTGATATTATGTTGATTTATAATAATATCATCTTAATATTGACTAAGTGATTGGGTAATAGTTTGATTTAGATGGTTCTCCTACGCAAAGATTAGTGTGGGTGTCACTCATGGCCATTTGGGTCATGACAAAGTTGGTATCAGAGCCCTAGGTTCGTCGATCTCATCGTACATGAACATGTCTTGTAGAGTCTTATGGAACGGTATGGAGACATCTATACTTTTCTTAAGAGGCTATAAGACACTAGGAAAATTCAAATTCACCTTTCTTACATGCTATTACTTGAATTCAATTGGTATCTGGCGATTCCAATTGGTATCTGTTAATAAGAGCAATATCAAGTAGAGTTTCATCAATTGGTGTGTAGGGATCCACACCCAATCTTCGTAATGCTATGAGGCATGTAGAAGTCATTTTCCTTTCTTTCTCTCCATCGTGCCGCCCTAATCTTGGACTACCAGATTGAAGCCAATTGGTATCTAGACAATTCCAATTGATATCTTAATAATTTTGAATAAAAATCTAGGAGATTCTAATTGGTATCTGTTAATAAGGTTTAAAAGTTATTGTTAATAGGTAAAGACTTGTGAAAGTTGTGAACTTATTGATTGCTTGTGTTTGATATTTGGCTAAACTTGTGTTGCTAGATTTTTGTCATTGTTGTGAATTATTTTTGTTAAGTGATGAAAATTAACTTAATTGTTTTGGTTGATAAATGTGCTGGGATTTTTTGATTCCTTATCATTGTGAAACTAAAAATTCTATGGTGCTTGCTTAGTTTTTTTGGTACGATTATACTGATGAGATTGATGGTATGAGAATTGAGAGGATGATATGAGAATATGATGTCTAGAAAAGATGGTGAAAAAGTGACATAAATAAAAGACTGAGGTGATATGTGTTTTTCGTAATGAGAGATTCTTGTTAATGATGTTGTGGATGGATCTTTGTGTAGTTCGATTATTTGATATTATTTGGGGATCCTTGTGTGGTCCGGTCATTGAGATTATATTTAGAATTTTCATGCAGTTCTATTATTGAAATTATAATGGGTTCCTTGTATGTACTAGGTAAGTGACATTATCTTTGAGTTCCTTATGTGAACGAATTCTTAATGCTTGGCAAAATAATAATTTTTAAATAAAAGTGACAAAAACTAATACAGGTCATTGATACCTATGAAATTTGATCGATGACTTGTCTGGAATGTGATATTGGTGATGAGATTGTCAATGACCTATAATCAACTTATTTTATTTGGCCTTGCTTATGTGCTAGTGGTGTAGGGACCACTCTTGAGGTGATTAAGAGTTAAGTAAAGCCCATAATAAAAATATTGTTAGGTAGAAATAAGAATGACTTTGTATATCTTAAATTGGTGTTAGTGATATAAAAGAGGTTTTGCTTGACCATAAAGTGTTTGTCGTTGAAAAATATTGAGTTAGTGATTGTCAGGACATAAGTTGTAGCTGTGGATTTATGCATTAGGAAATATTTTGAGAAAAAATATTATTGACTTGACCTTGTGGTTGAATTATACATTTGCATATCCCATAAAGTTGGTTGATATATGACAATTTTAGGGGATAGTAATTTTCATGATAGTGGCAATGCAAAATCAAATGGCTTAGTTACATTCATAAAATAATTAAGGATGATCCTAAATGGGAGAATAAATGAAGTATTAAATGGCATGATTGATCTTTCCTTGAGTGATACCTAGTGGATAATCCTTGTTGAGTGGTTAAGGTATGATGATTAGATGAATATTAACAATGTTATGGAGGATAATGTGTTGTAGGCTTTAATTCTGTAGGACCCGTAAAATGGCATGTTTATACCCCTTTTGAATCCTATTACTTTTCCTCTCTAGTTTAGATTAGTTGTAGTTTGGCTATGATGTAAACCTATGTTTGGGATGCGGTTTTAGTATTTGAAGCATGATTTGTATATTTAGCCTTATTGGGCTAGTGTGGTAGTCTTGAAACCGTAAGTTGGGTAGAGTTGACTTGAGTACCTTACTTCTAGTCAAAGTTGCTATCTTAAGCTTGAATATGACTTACTTAACATTTAGAAGATGAACTAGATATCTTAGCCTAGTTTGGGGCATAGTGTGCCTAATTTTGGAAATTGTGGATTAGAAGTGGGATCATCTGGTGATAACGCTCAATCTACAGCTCTCGTGGGAGTGTAAAGCGGTCGTTAGCAAATATAGAACTCAACCTGGGTTGGGTGTCGATCCCACAGGGAATAGCTTGGCCAACAAGTAAGTAAAATTACTAAACTTTTGGTGCAAGTCTCGTAAAAGAGGGGATTCTTGTCTTGCAAGTAATGTAAACAAAGGCTGAAAATAATAAAGTAAAAAGAGAGAGATTGTTACGTAAGTTGTAAACAATGAGAATTGAAGCGTTGGGGTTATGTCCACCTTCTGATGTATACGTCTCTATTGGCTATGAGTGTGTAGAGTCTTGACATGTAATTGCTTATAGAGAATTGTAGTCGATGGTAAATCCAAGCGTCTCTCGACCTGAACAAGGACTATTTCACTTTAACTCTCTCGAGCTTAAAGCGTGTCTAACGGTACGAATTCTCCAAGAGGTTAGTCCAGTTACGGCACTAGCTTTTTAATAGAAAAGGGTGTCCTACTACCTTGACATTATCTCTTTTCCAGACAAATAACCTTTCTCTCGAACAAGTTAAATGTTAGACTGACGTTATTCTATGCGTCTGCAGCCACAAGAATTTGCATTAAGATGAAGAGAATAATGATATAAGCAATATACGTGTCTCGAACTAACAAACTCACAGCAATAGATAGTATCTCATTCGGCTTCCATAACCCCAACAAAGAAGTTTAGTTACCCATGAGTGCGAAGGAAATCACGATTTGCATTGTTATTGTTGAGTAATGGCGTGTGGATTAGGTGATAGGCGTGTAGTGTGATTCCTTAGCAAGTAACAATTCTCTTGTTGCGGTAAATAAGAATAGATGAATAGAAGAAAATAAGATTAATGGAAAGATTAGAAGAGTTGTAGAATTGTTGTGGTGGAAGAAGAGAGGGATGGGAGAAGATTAATTGTTGAATGTATCTCTCCACTAAGGGAGGACTTAATTAAAAATCTCTAGCATGATAGGGTATTTATAATACTCCTATCCTACTCCTACTATGCTAATGAAATAAATAACCAAATCCTACTAAACTAAGGAAATACTTAACCCATTTGTACTAGGTTAATGTAACATTCTCCTAATCCAAATAAACTAATGAAATACATAACCCAATTGTACTAGGCTAATGTATCATTGTCAAAATTCAGCTTTGTATCTGTAAGTCTCCAAAGTCTTCAGAAATGCTGTTTTAGCCCGGGACAGATTTTCCATGCAACAGTTTTGGTCCTTAGGCGTGTAGACTTCCTTCCCTTCCTTTGTGAGCTTTCTTTTGCGTCAAGTAAGCCATAAAATGCTGTATTTTGCATCATTTATACCTGAAACTTTCCTAATCATGTTCGTTAGCTCATTTACAGGAAAAAGGACTAAAAGTGCATGAAATATATAATTTGTTCTCAAAACTAGGCTAAAATATGGGCAAAATATATTGATATAGGCGTGTAAATTCGCCTATCATCAACACCCCACACTTGCAGCTTTGTTCGTCCTCGAACAAAATATCATGTCCTTCTAAGCATCAACTTAGGGTTTTTACAGTAACAACACAAAACATTCTTCAAGACAAGCACAAAAATTATCAACAAAGAGTAGCTTGCCGATTATAAGTAGAAACAGTTTAACCTCTAGTGTAGACTAGTGATGGTGATCAACTCGCATGGAAACGTTAAGGTACATAGAATCATATACAACTATCCAAAGCTCATCAACCATGTGTGTCTCACAATATAGTACCCATAATTACTCACAAATATAGCATATTTTTCAAACATGGGTATCAAAATGTCCTTGCTCTCACTCTCACAAAGAATTCATATGTAGCAACTGATGACCATAGGCTTGCCCTTAATGTAGTACTCTACTAAATGTCAGAATGCTAAGCTTAGGATCAAGTAGGTCTTTTGATGGTTGTAATGTAGGCTAAGGGACGGGTAGGATCAGCTATTTTGGCCAGAAATAGTGACTAAGTTCCTAAGCACTTTAATACATCACATTGTATCATTGACACTTTTTTCTTTCAACCTTTCTTTATTTTATTCTTCCACCCTTGTTCTCATCTTTTGTTTTTCAATTTTAAGCACAACTCACTTTTCAGCTTTCTTTTCCTTTTTCTTTTCACAACATACCTCTTATGATAACACTTTCTTTTTCATCACACATTCAAGCACCATTACAATTTAAAGCATCATACTCACCCAATTTCCTCTTATGTTGTCACATGACTTTTTCACTTTAAAGCACTTAGGAATTTGGATCAAATTACGGTCTTGAAAAAAAATGGATTAGGCTTACATACAAGGTCGTCAAAGAAATAGGCTAAAGGCTCAAAAGGGTTTAACTAGGATGATGTCCATGGGTAGGTAAAACAAAGGTAAACATGTATAGGTTGCCAAAGAAATGCCTAAATCATCTCCTAAACTTACACTCCTTATTTTCGCTTTGCATACATACCAGGCAAGTTCTAGCATCAGCCACAAACATAGAATATACTGTTACCTCACACACACAAGGCACATGGTTGACTTGATTGGAAGTAATATAGACTCTCGACCCAACAAGTGAAAGAATTGAACCACTCAATATCACATAATGAGTCACAACTAGAGCCTAAACGTCTCAATAGTCATAATTGTAGCACATACTCTTGTTATAATCTCATGCTGCCTATTAGAATTATTTCATGCGAAGCTAAAAAAAAATTACTACTAAAAAAACTAAGCAAACAAACATGAATAAATGCAAATGCGGACCGAGAAGTATAGCATGCAAATACCATCACCCCACACTTAGACGGGGCACACTGTCCTCAGTGGAAAATAAATAAGAAGAACCTGGTTAGTCGGACTCATTCTCTATGTCTGGGGTCATACCCCTTGCATCGGAATCATCATCAGAGTCATCATCCTTAGAAGTTCCTCATAAGTATCCCACTTAATTCCAAGAGTGAGTTGAGGTGTTTGCATCAATGAGGGTTCTCCTTGCTCTCTTTGGCCTCTTTTCTTGCCTTTTTGTGAAGTGGTAGCTTTTTCTTTGCCTTGTCTTGCTTTGGGTGCCATTGTACCTGAGACTAGAAATAGTGTTAATGGTAGCACAATCTCAATGGTTACAATCTATACACAAGCAGTAGGGGTACCACCCCACACTTAGTTTTGTTGATACAAATCAGTGAAGTGAAAGTGGTCGATTATTTAGACTTCATCGACATACGTTTTAGGATTATATTCTGACAAGAAACTCAGCAATGCATCACTTACTTGCAGCCATTTGACTACTTTCATGGTAGATATAACAACACTACTACATAGGGGTAACCACATGGTATAGTTTCTATCAATAAACTCAACCTCCTATGTCGGTAGGTAGTTATAAGTCTTATTCCGATGAACGGGATATTCTAACATGTAAGTATTCAAGTGACAAGATTATGCAATGTTCATTACTATAGCAATTCCGCAAGTAGTATAACAATGCATCAAAATCAAATTCAAGTCGGAAATAAGTTAAGAGCATCCTAACGTACATGTTCACTCACTTGGTTTTGTATCAACAATTCAAACACGTTCACATCACCAATACTTTTTCAAGATTTGGCAATTCATAATAGGTGTAGTAAAGTAGTACTTACAAAATTTAAATGAAGAACAAAGTAGTACTTACTTGGTTGAAGCCTTTGGATGATGTTCTTGTGAAGAAAAAGAGCAAAAAGGAAACTTTTTGATAGGATTTGGAGACTATAGGTGGTGCATGAGCTAGGTTTCCAATGTGTTTTTGGTTCAAGATTAAGTCTCATATTTGTAAGAAAAGGTTGGGTTAAGTTTTGACCCATTAAAATCGGATTTGGAGACCAAAAGTGACCATAGGCGGTGCCTAATGCTTTGCCTAGTTGAGCAGAATGCCATAGCATATGCCATGCATTTATTTAAGAATGCCATACACTATGCCATGCATTTATTTAAGAATGCCATACACTATGCGGCGCATAGTCTATGGCATATGAGATCCTGAGACCTAATGCTATAGCATAGGCGGCGCATAGTCAAAAGCACACTTAGGAATGGGCGGCGCATAGTGTATAGCACACTAGATTCCGAGACCTTAGGCTATAGGATAGGTTTTGCATTGTTCGTGGCCTAGTTTTACCTAGTCCTAGCCTTCCTCGATGCCTATTTAAGCATGAGTAATGCTCAATCCATACCCTTATGCATCCTTATACCTAACTTACCACCTTTACCATTCAATACATCCAAATCGTCATTTGAAACCAATCTCCTCGTTGAATACCTCTTGCACCTATATTTGCTCAAAACAATAAAAATGATTAGTACGATGGGTTGCCTCCCACCAAGCGCCTTAGTTTTGGTCGTGGCACGACTCTTATTTTTGGATTTTCATTAATTAAAAACAAGACAAGTACTAGAATGAAAGAAAACGATAAACGATAAATGAAAAACGATAAACAATGGGTTGCCTCCCATCTAGCGCCTTATTTATTGTCGTGGCACGACATGGTTACCTCGAGTACTCAGACTTCGTCGAGGTAAATGGTGGATCGTTTTCTAAAAGGATTTAGACGGCAATGAGGCTTACCTGTGGGCATGCGATCTTCTTCGAGATGGCTCCTACGTTTCTCCGGATAGTCACCAATTATATCATCAATAGTCTAACCCATAGCTCTCTTGTACCTCATCAGAGCAGAGATGAGAGCCTCCACGTGCTGTTCACTTAAATCATCCACCACACTTATCGGAAGTATACTTCCACTTTCCAAGAACACATACCTTAGATAATCGGGAAGCTCTTGCGATTCTAGCATTGGTGGCTCGTCAATGGGAGTCTTCGCTGTTGGTTGATTCTTGAGATCACAATCTGGTTGCTTAGGAGTATAAGGCTCTATTTCTGTTAGAGCACTCATAAGTTCTTCATAACCTTCATTATCTTCATGCTCAACTTTCAGTGGCACAGCAGACAATGGCTCAACAGTAGGCTGTTTCTCTATAGATAATTCTTTCGTATCCTCATGATGAACATATAACTCATTCATATCGCTGGGCTGCTTCATTGTTTTTCATATATCAAACCGTACCACTTCGTCATTAATTCGAAATAAAAGCTCATTATCTTTCATGTCAATAAGCACATTTCGAGTTGCAAGGAAGGGACGTCCCAAGATGATGGGAACTTCAGAATCCTCCTTACAATCCAGAATAACGAAGTCTGCAGGAAAGATGAATGAAGGAACTTTCACCAACACATCATTCAAGATACCCACAGGTCGTTTTACCGACCTATCAGCCATCACGAGCCTCATATTGGTTGGTGTCGGATCGCCTAGCCCCAACTTCTTGTAGATGGATAGTGGCATCAAATTGATGCTAGCTCCCAAATCGCACAATGCCTTAGCAAAATCCAACGATCCAATTGTGCAAGGAATAGTGAAAGCTCCAGGATCTGCCTTCTTTTGAACTAGCGATCTTGTAGCGATTGCACTACAATGATGAACATTATCCGCCAACTCATAACTTGTTGCCCGCTTCTTTGTCAATAGGTCCTTCATAAACTTCGCATATCCAGGCATTTGTTCAAGTGCCTCCACCAATGGAACATTAATGGTCAGCTGCTTGAGCATAGTCATAAATTTGCTGAACTTAGTGTCATCCGCCACCTTCTTCAATCTTTGGGGAAAAGGTGGTGGTGGGTATGGAAGTGTTCTCTCCACGGTTTTTTTCTCCTCTTTCTTTTGTTTTTCCACTTTTTCAGGCTGCACGTCACTAGGTGAAACGTCCCTGACGTTGGGAGTAGTTGTTGCGGCTTCTTCTCCTTTTGTAACGTCGCTAGGTGTAATGTCCATGTCCGCAACTTCGTCAACCACTTGCTTGCCTTTTGCTGAAGTTTCCAGCACCTTACCACTTCTGGTAGTGATGGCCATGCATGACCCATCATTCTTTGGGTTTTGCACAGTATCGCTTGGTAAGGTGCCAGCCTTTCTTTGATTGAATGCTGCTGAAAGTTGGCTCAATTGCTGCTCTATTTGCCTGATAGAAGTGGAATGAGAATCAACTAGTTGTTTCATGGAGGACAAATCATCAATCACCTCCTTAACTCCTGCGCTCGTTGCTTCCACTCCTTTCAATAACTTAGCCATCATGTCTTCCATACTCCCAGAATTAGATGTGGTGGTATCACGTCTACTAGGGGGAACGTACAAACCACTCTTTTCATTATTTTTCTTCCAACTACCTTGGTCTTTGCTTCCTGATTTATCATAATAGTTTCGACCTTGGTTTCCTTGGGCATTCCCACGGAAACCCCCCCTGATTGTTCAAGTAGTCGGCCTCCTCTTCAGAATCAGATTCATCTCTTCCTTTTAGCGCTACAGCTTTTACTTTTTCGGTCTTCCCTGATAATAAGTACTTTGTCAGAAGATCCAATTGTGTTTTCATGTGCGTCATGTCTTGCTCACGTTCTTCTTCTCTTCTTCTTTGGTCTGCAGACATGCCAATAGATAAAGTGGGGCTTGCTACCTCAGAATCCCTGGTATGCCAAGCTTTACTTTGTTTTGTCATCCGGTCTAGCATATTGCTTGCCTGAACAAAGGTGAGGTCCATAAATGATCCTCCAGCCGTATTATCAACCACTGGCTTAGTCCCCGAATTCAAAGCTCTGTATAATATCTCCATCAAGTGGACATTGGTTATATGATGGTTTGGGCACTGCATTAGCTTCGTCTTGAACCTCTCCCATGTAACGTGGAGAGCTTCAGTTGGAAGCTGTCGAAAATTGGTGATCTCATCTCTCAACTGTGCTCTTTTGGATGGCGGAAAGAATCTTTCTAGGAAAGCGTTTTTCAATTGCCTCCAATTAGTAATCGAATCAGGAGTCAGCCCATTCAACCATAGAGTTGCCTCCCCAGACAGAGACAATGGAAATAAGCGTAGTCGAACGCCAGGATTGTCGAATGACTTGCATGTAGAAATAAAGTTGATCAGATGCATATTCGGATCATCGCCTGCTAGTCCACCAAATAATCCCTTGAGTTGCAAAAGCTGAATCATGACGCTAGTGATATTGAACTTTGCTCCAGGTGCCAAGGGTGGCAGAACAATGGCTCTTGTGGCACCAGCTTCATCCAAATCATCATCATCATCATCAAAAGGAATTTGCACAGTTCGACGATCAGGTCTCAATCGCGCTTGACGATCTCTCCTCTGCATGGGTTCCGCCATCTCAGCAGTATGCCGTGGGTTTAGTAGCTCTTCATCGCCTAGATCCTCATCGTCAGGATTTGTTGCTCGCCTACGGTTATCAATATTCTGTTGATGCACTTGAGCAGCCATCCTATCAATTTTACGTTGTGCATCCATTCTGTCAATAGAACCTGAATAAAACAAAAACAACAACTAAAAGTAAAAGTACGAGAATCTTTGACCAAACGGTCTAGCAACTATCACAAACTTAATTGACACTCGTATTCCCCGGCAACGGCGCCAATTTTTGATAACGCTCAATCTACAGCTCTCGTGGGAGTGTAAAGCGGTCGTTAGCAAATATAGAACCCAACCTGGGTTGGGTGTCGATCCCACAGGGAATAGCTTGGCCAACAAGTAAGTAAAATTACTAAACTTTTGGTGCAAGTCTCGTAAAAGGGGGGATTCTTGTCTTGCAAGTAATGTAAACAAAGGCTGAAAATAATAAAGTAAAAAGAGAGAGATTGTTATGTAAGTTGTAAACAATGAGAATTGAAGCGTTGGGGTTATGTCCACCTTCTGATGTATACGTCTCTATTGGCTATGAGTGTGTAGAGTCTTGACATGCAATTGCTTATAGAGAATTGTAGTCGATGGTAAATCCAAGCGTCTCTCGACCTGAACAAGGACTATTTCACTTTAACTCTCTCGAGCTTAAAGCGTGTCTAACGGTACGAATTCTCCAAGAGGTTAGTCCAGTTACGGCACTAGCTTTTTAATAGGAAAGGGTGTCCTACTACCTTGACATTATCTCTTTTCCAGACAAATAACCTTTCTCTCGAACAAGTTAAATGTTAGACTGGCGTTATTCTATGCGTCTGCAGCCACAAGAATTTGCATTAAGATGAAGAGAATAATGATATAAGCAATATACGTGTCTCGAACTCACAAACTTATAGCAATAGATAGTATCTCATTCGGCTTCCATAACCCCAACAGAGAAGTTTAGTTACCCATGAGTGCGAAGGAGATCACGATTTGCATTGTTATTGTTGAGTAATGGCGTGTGGATTAGGTGATAGGCGTGTAGTGTGATTCCTTAGCAAGTAACAATTCTCTTGTTGCGGTAAATAAGAATAGATGAATAGAAGAAAATAAGATTAATGGAAAGATTAGAAGAGTTGTAGAATTGTTGTGGTGGAAGAAGAGAGGGATGGAAGAAGATTAATTGTTGAATGTATCTCTCCACTAAGGGAGGACTTAATTAAAAATCTCTAGCATGATAGGGTATTTATAATACTCCTATCCTACTCCTACTATGCTAATGAAATAAATAACCAAATCCTACTAAACTAAGGAAATACTTAACCCATTTGTACTAGGTTAATGTAACATTCTCCTAATCCAAATAAACTAATGAAATACATAACCCAATTGTACTAGGTTAATGTATCATTGTCAAAATTCAGCTTTGTATCTGTAAGTCTCCAAAGTCTTCAGAAATGTTGTTTTAGCCCGGGACAGATTTTCCATGCAGCAGTTTTGGTCCTTAGGCGTGTAGACTTCCTTCCCTTCCTTTGTGAGCTTTTTTTTGCGTCAAGTAAGCCATAAAATGCTGTATTTTGCATCATTTATACCTGAAACTTTCCTAATCATGTTCGTTAGCTCATTTACAGGAAAAAGGACTAAAAGTGCATGAAATATATAATTTGTTCTCAAAACTAGGCTAAAATATGGGCAAAATATATTGATATAGGCGTGTAAATTCGCCTATCATCATCTGGCCCACTTAGGCCTAAACTTTTGTTAAGTCTTGTGGACTTAGTTGTGGATGTTAGACATAGAAGAGGCTAGTAAACTTTAGAATAAGGTTACTTTGTGACTTGGAAACTTGTATTAATGTTCCCAGATTGTGGCTTTTGAGTTATAGTTATGATACTTCCTGTGGAAGTGATATTGGGCATTTAGAGATGATATTCCTCCTAGATACGTTATGTGGTCTATAGAGATGCTATTTCCTTTTAGACTTGATGATTGACCTAGAGAGATACTATTTTCTCTTAGATACATAAATTAGCCTAGAGAGGTGATATTCCTCATAGTTATGATGTATGACCTATCGATACAAGATATACTATAGACGATTACAATTCTATCTATATTATGCCTCCAATATGTGAGATACCTTCTATATGTGAGATGATTAGAGATATGCTACGACTTATAAATATGATTATCGATATGAGTTTTGGATATGTATATAGACCTAAGGCTGTTAATTATGTTATCATGACTATTCTGAATAAATTAATAGGCCAAGGGTCGTGCTATGATGATGATTGAATATCTGAGAAGTGTTTATCAGTGTAAAGGATACAATTATAGTTTATGAATACCTATTTGTTTGTACACATATCTCTCCAATATGGGATGGATGAAGATGCAATAAATTGCTTACGACTTTATTGATTGTATACTGGTGATGACATGCATAGATTTGATATATTCATGAGTATTATATTGGTAATTGATGTGATTGTAGCTGAAAAATAATCTTACAATTGTTCTGCCTAATTAACGGTTAAGCTATGTGGTAACTAATTGTTTATTAAAGGACTATAGAACTTGTATGGCTAGGAATCTAATGTATTAGTTAATGAACCTTGACTAGATGTTAGATGTTGGCTATTAAATAAATAGTAGTTAGTTGCTATCCCGTGAATAAGGATTATGTGAAGGATAATATTTAGGTAATGGTTAGAGGTTATGTGATGACTAGCGAACTAATGTTTCTGTTATAATAAGTGTTGGTTAGCTAATAACGAGTAGTTGGGAAGTATTGACTAGATAGATATTCTATGGTGATATGACTATTTTATGAGTATTTAAGTGTATGTTATTCGTTAATGACTATTATGATGATATATTGATACCCGCCAAGGCCGGAGGATACTATTATGATGATATTGATACCAGGCAAGGTCGGATGATACTGTTGTGATGATGTTGATACCCGACAAGACCGGAGGATACATTTATAGTATGTTGATATCCGACAAGGCCGGAGGATAATATTGATGATGTGTTGATTCCAGCAAGGGTGAAGGTTGATTATGATGATGATGGTCCTAATGACGACAGTTATGATACGTTATGATATTGATTGTGTACCTTGTATTCATTCCAGCATGTGCATTGCCTATCACCAGTATGTACCTATATTAATCAGTCGGTATAGGATGGTTACATATATATGGGTGAACAATATGCCTTGTGTTATTGTGTACTGATTGAACCTTTCGAGTCTGGGATGGTGGGGTACGCATAGGCTTGGCTAGGTATTTGATTGTCCGTAAGTTGAGAACTAAGGAGATTGCACCTTTTATGGTCTAGTGAAAGAATCGTCCTATTGAGGAGGCCATTTGGTGGACCGGAGAAGACATACATAGAAAGTATGCATATCTTTTTGATGACTCAGATAATTCTTTAATTTCCTTTCTTGGCGCTTGTTTCTTGTTTGGGAACGAATGGTTGTTTAATTGGTATATGATGTAACGATCCTCCCGGTCGTTTGTGAAACCTTTTCATCTTTTCTATTCTAGCTCTCTTTAGTTGGTATAGTGAATTTATGACCCACAGAATGATTAGTATTAATTTTTGTGACGTACGAAAGCGATTTAAGGCATTATTTAAACTATTTTCTCGAGGTCCCGATAAATTTTGATGATCTATTCAAAGTATTGGATATTTTAAGTAATGAATTTAATTAGGAATTTAACGGACTAAAGTTTTAATTTAGTTTCTTATGTGGCTAGTACTAAAATAAATTTAAGTGGGAAGAGTTTACCCTATATTTTAATAAAAGTAGCACCAGAAAGGGTAGAATAATAGTGGCGGCTGAACAAAGGATACGACGTTAACGTGGGGCGATTTGAGAAGAGAAGAGTTTCAATAAACCTTAAGTTTAGCATGTTGGAACTGTTGTTAATATTTTAATAGGAAGCTACAGAGTAAATTGATTTCCAATGACAAAGGCAGTAGTACGATTAAGAAATTTTGGTTGTAAAAATTCAACTTGTATAATGTTAGCTGTTTTGCTATCAGCTTATCTCTAGGAAATAATTCTTAATAAGGACAAAAGCTTATGAGTTAATGATTGGGAAATAATGAATAGTAATAATAATACTTAGTTAATTGATGAATTTGTAGTGCTACAGTTTCTCGTGTTATGCCTTGGATTTCCGCACTGGTATCAGAAATTATGATTTCGAGGAATTTAGTTATTCGGTTAGGATTCGTAGATTAAAAATTCCTAAATTGGGAGTCGAACTATGATCCGTTTTAGATTAAATTCGACGTGCTATGTCATATTTTTATGGATATTGTGTATCGAAACAGATTTGAAATATTTGGAAGCTTTATGGAAGGGCAAGGCCCTTGCAAGGTAGTTTGTATTTGAGTTCTTCGGTTGAGGTAGGCTATGGTTTAATTGGAGTTTAGACTCGATTTAACTGTGTGAATGCTCCTAAATTGGATACTTGTGGATTGGTATTCGTACATGCTTGAAATTGTTGATGTTCGAATTGTTGATTCGTGTATAAATGTTTATTGAAAATTGACTTGATAGAATTATCTTATGACTTTAAGTGTACTTATAAACTTGGTACATTGTGTGGCATGCTGTGAGGTTTTGTAAATTGATATTGATAATACTTGGTTATGTTTATGTTGGATCGGGTACCACGCCGGTACATTTATATTTATGTTGGATCGGGTACTATGTCGTTACGTTTATATTTATATTAGATCGGATACCATGCCAGTACATTTATATTTATGTTGGATCGGGTACCACACCGGTGCGTCTATATTTATGTTGGATCGGGTATCATGTTGGTACGTTATATTTATAATGGATCGGGTAACACCCCGATATGTTTATATTTATTTTGGATCGGGTACCACGCTGGTACGGTACATGAACACAGATTGTTCCCTGCAGGTCATGACTATTTGGGAAAAAATAAGTCCCATAGCATGTGTGTACATATTTGTGTTGATTTTATGGATGTTTACAGTATGATTGATACTCTTGATGGTTATGTGGCTTGTTCGTGAGCACTGTTTGACATATTGTTAATGTATTGTTGATTATTGAACGTTTGTTATGTGACAATGCATGTCTACTTGTTATTTGATTTATGTTGTGTACATGTTATTAAATTGAGTTGGCCTATGATACCTGCCAGTACATAGTGGTTTGTACTGATACTACCTTGTACTCTTCTTTTGTTGAGTGCAGAAAGTGTTCTAGAGGCTCAGACATGACCTCACCTCTAGAGTTTGGTAGCAGATCTTGGTCCTAGGGTGAGCACTCCGTCTTCAGGCTGCCATGGGTCATCTTATTTGTTCTTGTCCATCTTTCGGGCAATGAAACATTCTTTATTTACTTTATTTTTGGGATATCTCTTTAGATATGATCTTTGTTAGTAGTTCTTGTACGATGATTTTCGGTTCTTGGAGATTTTAGTAAGTAGTTTGTTTGACTTCCTCATTAATAATGATTAGTCCTGAATTATTGATATTATGTTGATTTATAATAATATCATCTTAATATTGACTAAATGATTGGGTAATAGTTTGATTTAGATGGTTCTCTTACGGAAGGATTAGTGTGGGTGTCACTCATGGCCATTTGGGTCGTGACAAAGAAACGATCAAGGAAAGCACCATAAAGTTCCTCCCACAAAGTTCACTCAACATCATTACCCTTCGACTACTCTACTCCTCATACCACTGATATAACAGATCCTTCGATGGATAAATGGCAAACTCTACACCCTCCATATCAATAGCATGCATCACCCAAAATATCTTATCCATCTCATCCTTAAACCTTTAAGGATCCTCCTCAACCTTAGATTTTGTGAAAGTCGAAGGATTCATCCTCATGAACTGGACAACTCTAGTGACCTCAGAATATGGAGCAATTGAACCAATACGGTCAGGTTGACGAGTCTGAGAAGTCACTAACTGAGTCTGCAGATGAATAGGTCGACAAAATTCAGCATTAGAAATATCTCCTCAGGGTGGTGGGTCATGAGCATCATCAACTCGAGAAGCCCAGGAAGGACTGGTTGGGACCGATGGAACTCTACAATGGGTAGTACAATTAGGAGCTGGGATCGTAGATCGGGTCTCACTCCATAAGTAGAACGAGTTCCATCCACATTTTCCTCAGGTAGGACAAAGGAGTTTCCACGAGCATCAGATCTTTAAGGAGCTATGATCTGAAATGAGAACAAATGAAATTAGAGGAGATTTCAAGACCTTAGATTCTATAACCCAAAAATGGATCACAAGAAAGGGAAACATTCCTGAATTCCCTATAGTCTCTCCCTTATAAGTGTGGCATGCCACATACCCATAAAAGAGACTCTACTTGACACGGCTTTCTGGACACCCAATGAACATGAACCTAGGCTTTGATACCAAGCTTGTCACGACCTGAACCAGGGCCTGGCCATGATGGGTAACTCAAGTCCATCGAGGATTGGAGACCACCCCTTTTTCTAGCCATCAAAACATAATACAAGCAGCAGATGAATTTTGAACATGTAACAACATAGTTAAGCAACTAGCTCAGGAAAAAATCTAAGAATTTCAACAACCATCCCATTCTATAGTAATCCATAAGCCTCTAAGAAACCAACATCAATCTAAGTCGTGACATGCCCTCGACAATAGCCAAAAAGAAATCGAAAGATAGTCTATGACATAGTGAAACCAAAAATTGAAATGAGGGTCATCTGAAGAATGGTAGCTTACCACTTCAAGATGACTCACAAGCAATTCAGGGATCACCTAACACTGTGCAGAAAAAACATAAGTGTCTTTGATTCCTACATCACATGGGGATACAATGTCCAGAGATGGTTAGTAAAGTGAGTGCTAACAGGTAACTTAGGGAGGGAATAAAATAATTCCATGATGAAACCAGCTCAAAATCATTTAGAACCAATGCACACAATTATATACATATATATAACATGCCGGGATAGGGAACAAGGCTTAGAATAAAAGTAAAACATTAGCTTGGATTGTGTAGCTCAATCATCATATAAACACCCATGGGGCTATATGGGTACAGCTTCCCCTGCTGAAAGGGCCCCAATGCGTGTTGGTCGTACAAACCAGAGATATTCAAGAAAGACCAAGAAATGCCCCCACCCCACGTCAATCTACGATACATATATATATATATATAGTGTTTGACACAAGAGCCCATTCATCAAGACCAACCTCACGCTGGGAAATGTGAGTTTCCAGTATTGGTCCCCCCGAGACCTCCAACTTCACGACCTAGCTACACAACTCTCTTTAAGCCCAATTAAAACAAGTTTCACATAACCCATCTATTTAACTGAGGAATTATCCGGTAAGCCATCAACCACAGGTATAATCATACCATTATGCTTGCAAGCTTATAATTATTTCATACTAATTCCATCAACTTGGGGGAATGTCATGACTCTCTTTGTTTATTAAAGCAAGTTTGGGGAATGCCTTGACCCCTTTTAATTTATCAACTCGGGGGAATGCTTTGATCCCCGACATTCTAATTTCAAATAAAAAACATGGCCAACAAGGCCTTCAAAACCAATTTTCATCTATTTAACCATTTATGCAATGCAATAGCTTAGGTGAGTAAGTGAAACCATGTGAAAAATCATAGTTCAAAGCCAATTATGCAAGTGGTTTGAGGAAACACAATTTCCGAAGCCAAATTCCAAACCAAAATCATCAATTTGGGAGAATGCCTTGACCCCCTTTCCTATTCCCATACCCATGCACTCAATTAGTTCAAAAACCATTGACAAATCATAAACAATGCATATAAAATCAGGGGAATACAATTCATGTAACATTCATTCCAAGGCCCTCAACCCAATTCAAATCCACATGAATAACTATTTAAACACATATTTTAAGTAAAAAAAGTTTAAGGGGAAGAGTAACATGCCTGAAAGTATCACAATTATAGAGAGAAATCACCACTTAGAAGCTCTAAACGATTAACCTTGAGAAACCCTAGCTTGTCTTTGACTTAGGAATTTGAGAGAGTTTAAGAACGTGTTTGATTATTTTTTGGGATGATAATGAGGTCCAAAAGGGTTTTAATGTCGTGGGTCACAATTGAGGAAAAAAGAAAATGACCAAAGTACCCTTAATAAAACACTGAAAGTTTACCGCTCAATTATTATGAATCATCTTATAACTCGTAACGAGTGACTATGAGTCATCCTCTAGACTCATAGTCAGGGAAGTGTCCCAAGGCATCTATACTGTTGACCCTACGAGTCATACCATATGACTCGTAGTCCCATATTATGACTCATAGAGCCCATTCATAGTCAATACAAAAAAAAGGGACCACTACTCTGGTGAAACTACAAATCCCATATTATGACTCGTATTGTCTCACTATGACTCATATGGTCTTAATCGTACCTAGGATAGAAACTTTGCTACCAACACTTATCACCCTTTAATTGGGGCACTACGACTTGTATAGAGTCTTCACGACTCGTTAGGTGAGCCATAGCCTGAGAAATAAGCTCAAACCTCAAAATTTTCAAAGGATAAAATTTTGGGGTGTTACATTATATATGTTCTAAAACTACAGAACTCTTGAATCTGCATGCTACAAAGGATGATCCAGATAAATTATTATGACATCCCAGAGATGGCAAAGCATGAAAACTTTTTGATTCATTCTATCCTGACTTTGTTTCAGAGACTCGTGATGTAAAATTTTCTTTAGCCATGGATGGTTTCAATCCATTTGGGAATCTAAGCTCTAATGTTAGCATTTGGCATGTGATGTTGTATATTTATAACTATCCTCCATGGTGTTTTATGAAGCAAACTTTGCTTATCATGTCAATGATAATTCCTGGTCCTAAAATGCTTGGTAATAACATTGATGCTTATTTATAACCTTTATTTGTGAAGTTAAATTAATTGTGGAGTTGTGTGATTGCTTATGATTCCTCAATCAAGAAAAGGTTTCATTTGTGCATTGTATTAATGTGGACCATAAGTGATTTTCCAATTCCTGACATCTTGTCCGGAGAAAATACACATACATTATTTGCTTGTCCATTATGTAACGTTAACACAAATTCTATGAGACTTAAGTTTGGTATAAAAATTACCTTATGATACATCGTTGGGATTTGCCACATCATCACAAATATGGGTACAACAAGCAGCCCTTTAATGGAGTTGAGGAGCATAGACCTGCACCTATTCCACCATCAAGTTCAACCTTGTTAAGGAAAATTGAAAGGAGTCAAAAAATACCTTCGAGATGATTGGACAAGTGTGAATGGTCCTATACAACTGAAGAAAAAAGTATCATTTGGAATTTACCTTATTGTGAGAATCAACTTATTCATCATTGTCTTGAGCCGATGTACATAGAGAATAATGTGTTTGATGATGTATTGTTTAGTATACTTGGTGGAAAAAAAAATTAAAAGACAATTTGAAAGATCAAAAAGACTTGAGATGGATGACCTGCATCTTTGTCGATATACATCATAGGTAGTTGCGTGAGTGTATTCCCCATTTAGAAATTTAAAAGCAGATGCAACATTGAAATTGGATCATCGTTCCTTCTTAGAGTTTCTCTTATTTCCAGAAACTTAGGAACCAATTCTGCATTGCTAAACTAAATAAAGACAACACTTTACCTCCATTTTTGTGAAATACTCAATCAGCATCCTCTTTTGTTCCTCAGTCACAATTGCATTCTATTTTACATGACTATTGCAGACACTAGTTCAAGTGTTTAAAAAAGACCCTAGTAGTGAGGTACAAAAATCTACAAAAGCTTGAGCTTTACCAAGGGGGTCAGTTGTACTTCCTCCTGCTTGGTTCTGTATCCTGAAGATTCTGTTAGTATTAAACTTTTATTTAATCGTGTTTTTAAAGTATTTAGTGTTTAGGTCTCCATCTTTCAACCAATTCATTTTGCACTTTTGCTTAAGATATGAGTTCCTAACTGCATGCCATTGCATATAATCTTGTGCTAATACACATTCTTGTTCAATCAACTTGACATCCTGAGATCTTTATGTAACTTTGCTTGACAAGTTTCCAATTCTTCTTTGGTTGCTTTAGCGACATTACTGAACTTATATTTATTGATTGTTCTGATATTAATTTTTAATATATTCAACTTTTCTAATACTTTAGACATAAAATTACCCCTTATTACATATTCTTAGCTATTTTGTACTAGTGGAAAAAAAACAAGCGTCTGGCTTCACATATTAAAATAGTTAAACCTGTATTGAGGTTTTTATGTGTTTTCCCATCTTATAATTGCTAGACAGTGATCTAACAACCCCTCAGCACCATATCACTTCAGCATAAGGCATTGACTATGACAATGTTAAAGTTCATACATTAACTGATGTCTGATCATCACTTTGTACCTTATGAACTGCTTAAAACCTTAAGATAGGAGGAAATAATTTCTCCTGGTGTTTGGGTATCAACTTTTCTATTTCACTATGGATAAGTTATGCTACAAGATTGAAAATTCTATCATTTTATATTACGTCAAATTTTTCATGTTTTTTGTTAGCTTTCCAGTTATGGAACAAATGTTCAAGAAAATTAGGTTTCTTATTTCAGGAGGTAAAATTGTAATCATCTCATAGTTTATCAATCTCAGATCCACTTTCGCATTTATATTATTTTAAGGAGTCAAAAAACCACATTTGGAATAGATAATGCACCCACAACTAGTCAACAGTATGTAGGTAATCAATAGTTGCAGCATTTTCAATCAAATGCTAAATCATTGATGCAAAATTTATCTGCAAATGTCACACTATGAGATACTTGTAAATGGCAGTCTAGCTTACAACCTCTTCAAACAAGCAACTCTATTTCTAATAAGAAAATAACATAAATAGTAGTTTAGCATTTTACTCTGTCACCACCAAGCTTAAGACTTTTTGATCACCAAGATTACACAATAGACCTAAAGTAAGGATTCTTAGTGGTACATCTCCTCTTCTTAACAACTTTTTTTTGCAATATCTTTCTTGTGTTACTTCTTATACATAGTTGTCCAAGCAAGTTTGGATGGCTTCGGCTTATTGTGGAAGTAGTGTTTGCATTTTGAGTTGACGAATATGAACACCTGAGAATATGAATGAATAAATTTAATGCCTCTCTTAGGAAAAATCTTGGCATCACTAAAATGATAAAGTTTTGTCTTGAGAACCATGGTTGATTATTGTAGTGAACCGTTTTCCCTTATAGTAACTTAATTCTCTTTTGCTTTTATATGAGAGCAATATGAGATCAAGATGGAGTTATGATTTTTAAATGTCGTTTAACTGTTTCAGGAATTATCTGTGAAGTGTAAATATTGTTCAATATTATCATTATTATGTTGTGACTTCCAATTTCCAAATAATTTGTTGTGGTCAAGTCCAAGTTGTCATTATGGCTATGGCATACAAAACGATATGAATACTTTATTGAAGTGTCTGATTGAACTGTACGCATGCCTTTACCTTATAAGCCAGAATTCAGATGTAATAGCTTTTGTTTTAATATTTTATGGTTAGAGTTATTGATTTCTTTAGTGAACATAAACCTTCTGCAAAATGTTTTTTGAAGCACCAAGTAACAGTAGACAGAGAGAAGATGAGAATTTTATATCTACAAAGAATTGCTTAAATTAATGTTCTATATCTACAAAGAATTGCTTGAATTTTATATGTTGCTTCAATTGCAGACAATAAATAGAACATAACCTTCTGCAAAATATTACTTTTTTCTATTAAGCATCTATATTTAGTGGACAATTGCTTGAATTTATACACAACTCTATTACAAAGAAGTCTTATTGGTATGAGGATATCTCATTTATCTATATTGTCTGTAGGATAAAATATCGTAACATCTATTTGAAGATCAGGAGCTTTCTTTCAGTTCAGCTATTCCTTTGAAGACACTAACTCATCCTAACAGTGCTATTAGAAAAGTGTATGGATCTGAACATTCTAGACGTGTCTGTGCTTTAAGTGGTAATGTTTGTCCTTTGAAAGCTTTTGGAATGTCTAAAAATTTAGTTAGTCATGTGAATCTTGATAGCTCTAGCAATATATCTCGTCAACATGTTGAAGACCTTGAGAAACATGTAGAAACCTTGGGAGAAAAGCTGACCCGATATAAAGAGACCAAAAAAAATGCTTGAGGAACCGAGAATTGACTTGTACAAAATGAGAAAGTACAAAATGAGAACCACTAGGCAACTCTTCATAGATTTTTACAAGATAAATTTTGTAGAAAGTTGCCTACTTTCAACTAATCTTCTTAGCCTTTACTATATTTTGAAACAAATGACATATATGGTGTTTCTTTAACTTTTAGCATTAGTATTTGTGGTATTTTTTATGAATATTCAAGGTTTGAAGCTTATTTTTTGTGACAATATGTTGAACAATATTAGAAATTTGATTATTATATTACAATTAATATCTATTTTTTATGTGTAATGATCAATTTATGAGTGAATGTCTATCATTATTCAGGAATTAGTATCAAACTACTAGGATATTTAGCAGGAAAACAATTGCAATATACTTATATGTTTTGAAAAAAATCTTGGAAACTTTAGCAAAAATATGTATAATTTTAGAAAAAAGTTGGTCACTTTTGCCACGGTTTTATATATGATAGCGAAAAATAAAAACAAATTACTCACTCCTAATTAGCCACTGTTTGTGTATGGGTAGGCATGATTTCTTGTTTGCAAATATACCATGAAATGGTCGTGACTAAATGCACTCCAAAACCGTGGCTAGTGAAATGCACGTTAAAACAGTGGCTAATTTGCTGGTGACGTCCTTGTTGGGCACACTTCCGACCGTGGATAAATAATCGTGGTGAAATGGTTTATCCATTGTTTGAGTACCATATAGCCACGATTTTGCACGTGTCTAGAAATATTTTTTTTGTAGTGTAAGGGGATTTGGACCTACAGCCAAAAGGTTAATAAATTTTTAGAAGTCCCTCTACTCCAACAAACCAACAACATACTTTGTCTAAGGATTCCCAACTTATAATTCATTTATATTTACTATATTTCTCTATATAAATACTATATTCGCAAGAAAATTATTGGGTTTCCCAGAACCCCCACCCAACCCCTGAATCTGCCCTTGCCTATGTACATCCCTACATAAGCAACAATGAAAACAAATTTGAATGTAACGTAAATGGATCTAATCTAGAGAACCTAACTTCGTGGTCATGAATAGACTGTTAATTTGGTGCAAAATGCAAATGGTAGACCACAATGGTTAGGTTCTAACGAACAAACTTGGGTTCTGATTGATAATTTACTAAGTTTATATAATGGCGATGGCATCATAATATTTATGAAGGGGATCAAAATATATACTTAAAAAATTCAACTCATTATAATATATTTTGAATGTACTTTAAAAATATTTACTTATCATTGTATCATTCTATGTCTTAATTTGGATCTTCTAATTATCCCTAATTCTAATAATTCTTTTATTTGTACTTCGAAGTCTTTGAGATCTTCATTTGTAGCTTCTATAGATGCTGTTTTTATAGTATATTCTGAATTTATTATTTCTAATTTGTAGGTAATTTGATTGGAGTCCCAGTGCTGCAAGGATTTTTCTCCAATTATCTCTAATTTGTCTAGGACTATTATTATTTTATCTAGGTCCTTTTGGTCTCTTATTACTCCTATCTGTTGTATACCTTTCTTAAAATTGTATAATTTTGTATCTATTTCTATTAGAGTGTAATCTTTTTGTAATTCATCTACTGTTAATAAATTTTTTAATTCTTCATACATTGTTATCTTTTTATTGTCAATACATGTACAATTTTCTCCCTTATCACATTCTAGTGATGTTTCGGGTTTTATCTGATTATCTAAGCCTTCTTCTGACTTATCCTTAATAAACCGACATTTAGTCAGTGTAGGTTATGTCTGTACTGGTGAGTGAGTAATATTGCTTGCAAAAATTATCCAATCTTTGGTAACAATACATCCTCCATTATTTTGTACCATAAAATCTAATCCTAACACAAAATTTGTTCTTATGTTTAAGTCTCTAACTAGTATTCCATTGAGTGGGGTTTTGGTAATTCTTTAATTAATTTTGGTGGTAAAATTCTACTATTTAATATGCTTTTTGTACACCCTAAATCTGCTATAGCTTATATCTCGAACTCATAATCTTGAATTCTTATCCTTGTTAAAACTTTAACTGTACTAATGTTCTTTTCCTTATTACATATCATTCCTTCAAATTATATATTCATTGATTTCTCCCTTTTGACTTTATGATTTTCTACTGATGTATTCAATAATTCTACTTCTAATATATTTTCTTTTTTAATTACTTCTTTATGTTTTTAGAGGTTATTTATTCTTATCTCCAATCTTTTCAGTTTTCTTCTAGTTCTATCATTCTATTGTCTGTTGTTTTACTTATTGATTTTTCTTGTTTGTAAAAATTATTTTCTGGTTTCAGGATGTTAGAAGATCTTTCTATACAAGTCATGCACCCTTCTATATAACATTTTCTACATTTTGCCCTTTTGTTTTTACTTGGAAACCATCTACAGTAAAAGCAATGGTTACTATCTAGTCCTTTACCTTTTTCAAATTCATGCTCACATTTACATTTTTTAAATTCATGTTCACTTTCTTCTATGAGACTGACTAAATCATGATAGTCTTAGTTTATCCTTTCTAGTCCCATTTCATTTATAAATTCTTCTTCTTCAAAATCCGAGGAATCCAAAGTGTCTTTTTCTTCACCTCCATACTCCTGATAGAGTATATGCTTTCGCTATCTGACATATGTTCATCTACATGTATTAGATTTTCTTTTACCTTGTCTATTAACTGTGCATTTCTTGACCTACTATTATTCCTTTTTGGACAAGTATTTAAAAAATATTCTATACTTCCACAAGTAAAGCATTCTAATTTATTTTATAAATTCTATCGGTATTGTATTTTCTTACATGACTCTGTTTATTCAGATATGGTTTTTTAGCTTATGCTTTTCTTAGATAATATTTTTTCCTAGGATGATAATCCTTTTTATAAGTTTTTTTATACCTTCTTTACCTAGTCTTGATCATAATGTTAGGTAGTATATATGTTTTTGCAGAAATCTATATCTCTCTTTTTAATTATTTTTATATTTGTATATTCGTACACTTTTCTTGTAATATTTCCATTATATGTTGTATTCTTTGTCCTATTGATCATTTTGTGTTTTCGTTTTGAACTACTTCTCTTTTGGACCATTTTTCTTCTATTTCTCTTCCTAATGCTTCTGGTAATTTATTAAATAATCTATTTCCTAAAGTCTGGTCAAACAAGTTTCCACTGATTATACAATAATAAAAATACTCATTTAGAAATTTTTTAATTCTTAACCAATTATTAACATTTAACTGTTCTAAATTTATTAAAACCCTTTTTTGTAGTACTACTAATCCACTATTGGGATCCTCACTTGTTAGTAAAGTATGTACTTTATTCACAAAATTATATGGGTTGGCCCTTAATTCTATTAATTCCTGGTAATCCTTGGGGAATAATATCTTATATGCTTCCCATACTGCTTTAGTAGTCTCTCCTAGGAATGTTTTAAGATATGTATACATAATTTCTGCATCTGGCTCTTGATTAGCTTGAATGTGTTGTATATAATCTGCTACCACTACATTCTTCCAGATATCTATTACAACATTCCATTTCTGAGGGTCATGCACCGCTAAATTTAATTTTTTTCCTTTATTACCACCTTCTTGTAACCTAATGGGTTCTTTTAATGGCATTCTTATTCCTCTAGGTTTTATGTCTTATTCTATCTGTTCATCAGGATTTATTTTGAATACTCTATATCTTTGTAGATTTTCTATTGTTACATTTACTCTTTGCATACCAGTCGTCCTTTGGAAAGCGCTTGAAGTACTTGCCGTACTTTTCATAAATTCTTTTATGCTTTCTATCTCATCCATACTGTAAATTGTTTCTAAATCTTCATCTTTTCGTTCCTTTTAAAGTGTATAACCATGATTATCTGTTCTTAGTTCACATTTTACAAAATGTTCTTTTGTTTCGGTGAGATTGAGATTTCCCATTTTACTGCCTATACATTTGAACATTCTATTGTTATTTCTTTCGTATAGGGCTTATGCTTTCATTATAGCTTTATTTACTTCAAAATCTTTTTCTATTATTTCTAAATTCATAAAATTAGTACTCTCACATTCTTCAACTTCTTCATCAATTTCTTTTTTGTTTGTGTATTGATAGTTTGTGAATCTTACTAAAGTTTCTCCTTTATTGTTTATATACATTAAATGATTAGTTGGCTTTAGCATTTTTTTCTTAGTAAATTTTTCTATGTTCTATTCTAATCCTACATAGTCTTCTGAATTCATCTTTAGGGGTTTCATTAATCGAATACCTTTATTCCCCATTAAAGTTACCACATCATCTATTTTTAGTCTAAATTTTGTGCTACTATTAGTGGCAAGTTTTTCTTTAAATCCTACACATATTAGTAAGTTATTTCCATTATTCATTAGTTTTGGATATATTATCTGACACCATATATAATAAAGTCTCCTAGAATCTTGGTGCTCTGATACTAAATAAAATAAAATACACTTGTATAAAGACAATAAAATAAAATACACTTGTATAAAGATAGATAATAAATAGAGTAAAGACAGATAATAAATAGACTAAAAAGAGTAAATATAGTAAATAGAGTAAACAAGTTATGAGTAGTAAACAACAAGATTAATCAGAGTTCAAAAATATGGTGTAAAATCCTACTCAGTACTCCTTCCTTCGTCTTCCCTTAATGATGTGTAGTCGTGAAATTATCAAAATCAAAGTACGTTTTTCTTCCAAAATAATTTTTTTACCCTATTCATCTCTTTCCCTTTAGTTTTAGATATTTTAACAATATCTTCTTTAATCACATTCCGGGAAAACACAACAGTCCTTTCAAATCTTCTTTGGACTTTTCAAATCCCTAGGAATTTACAGATTAATTCATTCTTACTGCTAAAACACTGAGAGATTAATCATATACTAGGGTTATTTTATAAGTAATGTACTATATTTATAGGAGCAGAAGGCTGGCGTAATCCGCAAGGCCATCAGACTTGTAATATAATATAAACAGAAAAAACTGAAAGAATCTATAAAATTGATATAGCAATCATAATTTACATAGTAGGGAGAAAGATACAATGATTTTAAGTAACAACCTACTCACATGTCTTAAGGTGAAGAGGGGTTTCCTTTTTGGGAGCCCCTAAAAACATTACAGCTACGGAGGAAAGAACGTACATACTACTTTACACATACTTACTCACTCTTTTTTTTTTTTGGACTTTGGACTTAGAAAGCTAAGAAATTCTCACTCGAATATTTTCCCTACTCTTGAGATTGTTGTGATCTCGTTGCTCCTTTTTTCACTTCTTTTTAAGTCTGATGAAGAGGGTATTTATAGGCATTTGGCGGACTTCAAACTCGAACTTCAAATGTATTTTAAAAATTCTACATGTCAGGTACACTTTGTGGGCCCCATCATCACATGGTCATTATTCTTCCACTTAGCATTTTATATTTGACATCATTGCTTACGTCTTGGGTTTTATCTTTTTATGAATATCGTCACTGGTTACGTTTTCATATTGTGTAATGCTTTTGTATTGAAACTCATTCCTGATTCATCGTCTGTATTTGAGTCATGAGCGAATCGATCCATAGCTGAGTTATAGTCATATTCCATTGTAGGATTATATTCGTCATTCTCTCTACTTGATAGGCCTAGTCTTGTTCCAGTTTTGGGTCTTGTCTCTTCTCCTGAGAAAATCCTAGATCTTAGCTCAGGCTTCATATTTTTCATTAATATTTCCTTAGGTTGTTCTGCTAGTAATTTATTTATAGAGTCTGCTACAATTTTTTCTATATTTCTCTTACTACTTTTCTTTCTTCGCAGTTAGAAACCCTTTTTGTTTTTATCTTGGGCAGTTGTTGATATTCTTTCATCTAATGTCTGAGTACCTGTTGTTTTGAAACTTGTTGGGAGAATTCTCCCTACACTTTTTTGCAAAGTGTCATCCATTAACGAATTTTATGATTCTTACCAGCTACCGTTTGAACTGGATAAGTTGTATCATTACCCGATACAATAGGTCTTTCTACATTCATTGGGGAATGCACACCTTTTTTATTCATTTTTAAAGTAGATGGAGAATTGTTCGAAACCATTTAAGTTTCATAAGTCTACCGGGATAATTCATAATGAAGAATTTTTATACGATCTTGTAAAATGCCTATACGCTCTATCATTTGTCCTTTCTCATTTATAAGGTTCTCATTGTCTTGTCTTAGAATCTCATTTGCATGATTAAGTCTTTTAAAAGCTTTGGTCACCGAAGAATAGTGAGCACAAAATATAATTTTATCTGTGTCTTTTTGATATTATATTGGGGTAATGCTTTCATATTTGGTCTTAAAGATGGAGTAATACACTTTTTGGCAAAGTGTCAGCCATTAATAGATTTGATGAGTCTTTTCCAGTTACCGTTGGAACTGACTAGCTGTATCATTACCCGATACAGTAGGTCTTTCTACATTCATTAGGGAATACACATCCATTATTGGATTTGATGAGTCTTTACAAGCTAACGTTTGAACAAGACTAGCTATATCATTACCCAATACAGTAGATCTTTCTATATTTATTGGGGAATGCACCCCCTTTTTATCCATTTTTAAAGGAGATGGAGAATTCTTCGAAACAATTTGAGTTTCATAAGTCTGCTGGGATAATTCATAATGATGAGTTTTTATGCGATCTTGTAAAATGCCTATAAGTTCTATCATTTGACCTTTCTCATTTATAAGGTTCTCATTGTCTTATCTTATAATCTCATTTGAATGGTTAAGTGTAACGCCCCAGAAAATGGGTCCCAAAGCATCACACGGTGCTTGAGTCTACGAGTAGCCTCAAGCTAACCCTTTGAGCCATTTTCATTCAGTTCAACACAAATCAACGGGGTTTTCAAAAATAACCCTCAAATATCAACAGAGTAATCATCATCCAAGAATAAAAGAATTTTAGAAAGATAACAAAATATGACTTATTAGTCAACTCCCAACATCTATACTAGTCTGACAAGCCTCTAAGAGAATCAATAAAACTAGCGAGCCATTGAGACATGCCCCAACTGACTCATACTAAGTTATCAAATGTAAACAATTTCGTGAAACCAGTATCAGACATCACATCCTCGAAACATGAGGACTCACCATGACAGAGGATGTAGAACAGCGTGCCCGAAGGATCACTGTCGAACCTGGAACTGAGCACCTAAACCTACATTCTGAGAAAATGCAGCCCACATCCAAAGATGTGGGTCAGTACCATGAAAAGGAACCGAGTATATGGGGGTGTATGCAGTTTTATAAACATCATCATCATAAATATTTATAAGAAATATACAGGATGTATGAAAGACTCACATAGCTCAAAGAAAATCATCATAATCATGAGAGGATGAAATAAGTACAATAACACATGTGAGTAATCATATAATTTGTCAATCACTTTCAGTTCATCAAGAATATCAATTCTCATAATGTAAATATAATTTAAATCTTTCAAAAGAATAACTTTCACAATTCTAATTTCAAATCACTTCACCATTCACCATAGACACAAGGAAACACACACACACTGGGAGATCCTACAGCCGGCATAAACTATGTGAGCTACATGGAGTCCAACGTACAACCCACGTTGGGGAGAGTTATCCTATACTTGCCATTGGGGTAGGACTATTAATATCAAATCTACACAAACTAGTGATCACTATATAAACCAGCCTCAGGCTCACTCTTACGGAGGCACGTAGTTCTAGGAAAGAAAGGTCGCTTTATACCTCCCACTCGGTGCTGAAGATTTCTCTTGGACTTAGCTCAGATCATTTCAAAGACAATCCACAACAAAATAATTTTAGTAATATATAAATATACATCGGGAGCCATCATGCTTCTCATGTATCAAAATCAACCACGTAGTGGATTTCTTTTACACTCGAGTTCAAAACAACTCCATTAAGATCAAAAGGTCAAATCATTCAAAATATATCAAATATTCAACATCAACGTGCTTATAACTCACACTTTCTAAAAAAATACAATTTCCAATGGGGATTCACGACCCAAATATCAAAATCATGATAAATATCGTTCCAGATTCATGCTTTGTATCTCCACACATGTAAATTCATCTTTCAAAATCATAAACATCAAGATTTCATAATAATCATCATAAGATATGGGTTCATCCTTCAAATTCGTAAAAATAATCAAATAAAAATTATGCCTTTGTAAAGAAAATTACTTTTGAGCACAAGAACGAAAGAGAGTTCTTGTTGAAAAACCCCACATACCTTGAATGATGAACTTTAGATCAATACTCATTTTTGAGATGTTAATCGTGCCTTTGAATGATGCTTCTTGGAGTTTTTAAACTAGGAACTTGGAATCTTGAATAAATTTGCAGAATTAATGGTGAACTTTGGAGGTTCTTGAAGTTGGATGTAGGAGCTTAGGGTTTTCTTTTTGAGGGAATTTGATGAAATATAACCTATAATGCTTCTAATAGGCTTTAATATAGGGTTTGGATGGATTTTGGATGAGGGGGAATGATTAAAACGCCCCTAAAAATCAAATAATTCTTGAATCTGTCCTTTGGTGGACTGTTTTGATAGTCTGAAGTAGATTAACCATAATATTTTACTCTGATATCCAAATTGGATGAAACTAATTTCATTAGAAAGAGGACTATCATATGTTTCCGTTGATATATAGTATCTCACCCAGATTATTGTGTACAAGGAGTTATGACCGTTTGAAGTTGACTTAAAAATTCGCTTTTGATAGGCTGAAGTAGATCGACCATAACTTTTTGCTCCGACAGACAAATTGGATGAAACCAATTTCATTGGAAAGAGGACTCGCAGAGCTTTCCATTGAAATGTAGTACATCATCCATATAATTACTGTTCACTACTATTCACGGTTCGATCGAAATGTTGATAATTCGTCGCTCGGGTGTCCGTTTTGGATGATCCACATATCATTGGAAAGATTATTAGATACTCTATGGAATGGTGGGTCATAATCTAAGACATTCTGCACGGAAAATTTATAATTCATCGTAGAAGATAGAACCCAACACATTTACGCACACAATTTCAACGAAAAATTTCACGGGGTATTACATCATCCCCCCTTTGGAAACATTCATCCTCAAATGACGCTAGACATGCCAAGATTAGATAGGGAATAGAGCATACAGCTAAAACCATTTGTTAGACTCATCACCACATCGTTTCTCACTCCGAATACAACATAGAATGCATAAATTCAAGAAACTACAGCTAAACACATAATAAATGGCAGCTAAAATGCTGCAAATTTTATCAAAAGTGCATGATTTAGGAAAGAACGATACCTTCGTCTTGATCGGAATTCGCGGAAAATAGGTGCGGGTACTTGGATCGCATATCCGCCTCAGCTTCCCAAGTTGCACCTTCAACAGATTGGTTTCGCCACAACACCTAAACCAAGGGAACTTTTTTGTTCCTCAGTCTTCGGATACTGAAATCAAAAATCTCAACAGGAATCTCATCAAAAGAAAGATTTTCTTGAATGTTAGCATTCACAGAGGAATCACTACCACAGCATCGCTAATATGCTTTCTAAGCATGGAGACATGGAATATTGGATGAACAGAGGACAACTCGGAAGGCAACTCGACCTCATAAGCTACCTTACCAAAACGGCTAAGAATTTTGTGAGGACCAACATAACGGGGACAAAGCTTCCCCTTCTATCCAAATCTCTTCACCCCCCTCATGGGTGAAATTTTTAGATACACTAGGTCACAAACTTCAAACTCAAGGTCTCTCCTTCTAACATCTGCATATGACTTCTGACGACTCTGCGCAACTTTCAACCTTTCCCTAATCAACTTAACTTTTTCCATAGCCTCAAGTACCGAATCAGGACCACTCAATGCCGCTTCACCTACCTTGAACCAACCTATAGGTGATCTACACTTCCTCCTATATAAGGCTTCAAATGGATCCATGCCAATACTAGAGTGGAAACTGTTATTGTAAGCAAACTCTATCAACGGTAAGTGATCATCCCAACTTCCCTTAAAGTCAAGTGCACAAGCTCTCAACATATCCTCTAAGGTCTGGATGGTTTGATCAGCCTGACCATCGGTCTGCAGATGAAAAACAGAACTCAAAAGCACTTGTGTACCAAGACCCTTCTTAAAAGCTTTCCAAAATTAAGAAGTGAACTGAGTACCCCTATCCAAAATGATAGACAAGGGAACTCCATGCAGTCTGACTAGCTCTCGGATATACAATCTAACATAATCCTCAGCAGTATATGAAGTATGAACAGGAAAGAAATGAGCAGACTTAGTCAACCTATCAACCACAACCCAAATGAAATCATGATGGCATCGGAAAGGAGGTAAACCAATCACGAAGTCCATATTTATCTCTTCCCACTTCCAGGTGGGAATACTAAACTCTTGCATCATACCACTAGGTCTTTGATGTTCAACCTTAACCTGTTGGCATGTTGCACACTTAGCTACAAACGCTGCTATATCTTTCTTCATACCACTTCACCAATAGATTTCCCGAAAGTCTTGGTACATCTTGGTGGCACCAAGATGAATAGAATATCGTGCCCCAGGCGCTTCAGCCATAATCCTCTATCTCAGATCATCAACATTCGGGACACAATCTACCCTACAATCTCAACACACCATCTTCCCCTTGGGAGAAAACCTCTACTTTTTGGTCCTTGACTGGCTCATTCAGTCTGACCAAACTAGCATCTAAGTATTGCTTTTCCTTCACTTCCGAAACCAAGGAGGATTCAGAACTACTCTGAACCCCTATACTACCTTCAGAAGAGTCAAACAACCTAACCCCCAATCTATCTAAACGATGTACATCACGAGCCAACTCTTTCTTACCTTCTACAACATGCGAAACACTACCCATGGACACTCTACTTAGGGCATCTGCCACAACATTGGCCTTGCCTGGATGGTACAACACACTCATATCATAGTCCTTTAACAATTCTAACCATCGTCTCTGCCTAAGATTCAATTCCTTCTAGGTAACACATACTATAGACTCTTATGATCAGTGAAAACATCAACATGGACACCATACAAATAGTGTCTCTAGATTTTCAAAGAAAACACAATAGCAGCCAACTTAAGGTCATGGGTGGGGTAATTTTTCTCATGGGGTTTCAACTGTCTAGAAGCATAAGCTATCACCTTATCCTTTAACATAAATACACAACCTAACCCAACTCTCAAAGCATCACAGTACACCACAAAACCATCAACACCATCAGGCAAAGTCAAAACACAGGCTGAAGTGAGTCGAGTCTTCAACTCCTGAAAACTCTTCTCACAAGATTCGGACCACAAGAACTTCACTTTCTTTTGGGTCAACCGAGTCATAGAAGATGCTATAGAGGAGAAATCCTCAACAAAACGGCGGTAATAGCTAGCTAAACCTAAGAAACTTTGGATATCAGTCAGAGAAATAGGTCTAGGCCAATTTCTAACAGTTTTGATCTTTTGAGGATCAACTCTAATACCCTTGAAAGAAATGATATAACCTAAAAAAGCAACTGACCTTAGCCAAAACTCACACTTACTGAACTTGGCAAACAACTTGTGATCTGTAAGGGTTTGCAAGATAGTTAGGAGATGATCAGAATGTCCATCCTCACTATGGGAGTACACCAGTATATCATCGATGAACACTATGACAAATATATCTAGATATGGTATGAACACTTGATTCATGAGGTCTATGAAAGCTGCTGGGGCATTAGTTAACCCAAAATACATAACAAGAAACTCAAAATGGCCATAACAAGTTTGAAAAACAGTTTTTGGGATGTCACACTCCCTAACTTTGAGTTGATGATAGCCGGAATGAAGGTCTATCTTTGAGAAAGAACTTGCACCTTGCAATTGGTCAAACAAATCATCTATTCTCGGAAGGGGGTACTTATTTTTGATGGTGACTTAATTCAGTTGACGGTAATCAATGCATATACGCAAAGAGCCATCTTTTTTTCTCACAAACAACACAAGAGCACCCCAAGGAGAAACACTGGGCCTTATTAAACCCTTATCTAGTAGATCTTTGAGTTGCTCTTTCAACTCCTTAATTTCTGCAGGGGCCATACGGTAAGGAGGAATAGAAATGGGCTAAGTATCAAGAAGTATCGGTAAGGAGGCATATTTCTAAAAGAGGAGAGCACGAATCAATAGCAGAGAGGGACACTTTAAGCACGATAGACTTCTGAAAGAAAGAATCACGCTTTTTTCTAAAAACTCTTATAGCCTCTTGCTCATAGATATGGCACACTACACACCGATGATCAAGACTCTACTTAACATGGCTGTTAAGACTCCCTAGGATACCTTAAAACCTTAGGCTTTGATACCAAGTTTGTAACGCCCCAGAAAATGGGTCCCAGAGTGTCACACGGTGCTTGAGGCTAAGAGTATCCCCAAGCTAACCCTTTGAGCCATTTTCATTCAGTTCAACACAAATCAACAGGGTTTCCATAAATAACCCTCAAATATCAAAAGAGTAATCATCATCCAAGAATAAAAAAATTTCAGAAAGATAACAAAATACGACTTATTAGTCAACTTCCAACATCTATACTAGTCTGATAAGCTTCTAAGAGAATCAATAAAGCCAGCGAGCCATTGAGACATGCCCCAACTAACTCATACCCAGTTATCAAATATAAATAATTCCGTGAAATCAACATCAGACATCATGTCCTTGAAACATAAGTACTCACCATGATAGAGAATGTAGAATAGCATGCCTAAAAAATCACTGTCAAACCTTAAACTGAGCACCTGAACCAACATTCCAAGAAAATACAGCCTACATCTGAAGATGTGGGTCAGTACCATGGAAAGGAACCGAGTATATGGGGGTGTATGCAGTTTTATAAACATCATCATCATAAATATTTATAAAAAATATGCAGGATGTATGAAAGACTCACATAACCCGAAGAAAACCATCATAATCATGAGAGGATGAAATAAGTACAATAACACATGTGAGTCATTATATAATTTGTCAATCACTTTCAGTTCATCAAGAATATCAATTCTCATAATGTAAATATCATTTAAATCTTTCGAAAGAATAACTTTCACAATTTTACTTTCAAATCACTTCACCATTCACCATAGACACAAGGAAACACACACATACTGGGAGATCCTATAACTGACATAAACTATGTGAGCTACATAGAGTCCGACATAAAACCCACGTTGGGGAGAGACATCCTATCCTTGCCATCGGAGTAGGACTATCGATATCAAATCTACACAAACTAGTGATCACTATATAAATCAGCCTCAGGCTCACTCCTACGGGGCACGTAGTTCTAGGGAAGTAAGGTCACTTTATACCTCCCACTCGGTTTTAAAGGTTTATCCTGGACTTAGCTCAGATCATTTCAAAGACAATCCACAACAAAACAATTTTAGTAATATATAAATATACATCGGGAGCCATCATGCTTCCCATCTATCAAAATCAACCACGTTGTGGATTTCTTTGACACTCGAGTTTAAAACATCTCAATTAAGATCAAAAGGACAAATCATTCAAGATATCTCAAATAATCAACATCAACGTGCTTATAACACATACTTTCTCAAAAAAACACAATTTCCAATGGGGATTCATGACCCAAATATCAAAATCATGATAAATATCGTTCAAGATTCATGCTTTATATCTCCACACATGTAAATTTATCTTTCAAAATCATAAACATCAATATTTCATAATAATCATCATAAGATATGGGTTCATACTTCAAATTTATAGAAAAAAATCAAATAAAATCATGCCTTTGTAAAGAAAATTACTTTTGAGCACAAGAACGAAAGAGAGTTCTTGTTGAAAAACCCCACACATCTTGAATGATGAACTTTAGATCGATACTCATTTTTGAGATGTTAATCGTGCCTTTGAATGATGGTTCTTCGAGTTCTTGAACTAGGAACTTGGAATCTTGAATAAATTTGCAGAATTAATGGTGAACTTTGGAGGTTCTTGAAATTGGATGTAGGAGCTTAGGGTTTTCTTTTTGAGGGAATTTGATGAAATATAACCTATAATGCTTCTAATAGGCTTTAAAATAGGGTTTTGATGGATTTTGGATGAGGGGGAATAACCAAAACGCCCCGAAAAATCAGATAATTCTCGAATCTATCCTTTGGTGGACTATTTTGACAGTCTAAAGTAGATCAACCATAACGTTTTACTCCGATAGCTAAATTGGATGAAACTAATTTCATTAGAAAGAGAACTCTCATATATTTCCGTTGATATATAGTATCTCACCTAGATAATTGTGTATGAGGAGTTATGATCGTTTGAAGTTGACCCAAAAATTCACTTTTGATAGGCTGAAGTAGATCGACCATAACTTTTTGCTCCAATAGACAAATTGGATGAAATCAATTTCATTGAAAAGAGGACTCGTAGATATTTCCGTTGATATATAGTAGATTACCCATATTATTATGTACAAGGAGTTATGATCATTTAAAGTTAAAGCAAAAATACGCCAGGCCTCAGTACTTTTTCTTGAAAATTTTACTGTTCACTACTATTCACGGTTCGATCAGAATGTTTATAACTCATCACTCAGGTGTCCATTTTAGATGATCCATATATTTTTACAAATATTATTCGATACTCTACGCAATGGTGGGTCATAATCTAATACATTCCATACGGAAAATTTATAATTCATTCTAGAAGATAGAATCCAATATGTTTACGCATAAAATTTCAATGAAAAATTTCCCGGTGTATTACATTAAGTCTTTTAAAAACTTCGATCATCGAAGATCAATGATCGCCAAATATAATTTTATCTGTGTCTTTTTTGATATTATATTGGGGGTACTTCTTTCATATTTGATCTTAAAACTGGAGTAATATAATAATTTTGCCCTAGATTTCCACGGGCATAGTCTAATGCCTCTGTGAGGTCATTAAAACCTTTATAGAGAGGGGTTGTATAGTTTTTTATGAAGTCCATTACCTTTATCCATGTGTGAAATATTCCTTGTGTCTGTCCCTTTAGAACAACATAAAATTTAAATTTGTTAGTGCTGTTTTTCTCAGTACAATAGTAACTTAAAGCATTTAAGACTGAAATGAAATAACTATTGTTTGTAGGTATTATATTGTAGGATATCCATAAATTGTCGATCAGGAAGATCAGCTGCTTATCCACTCGTACGTCTGGTCTAAGTTTGAAAGTCAAATTGGATGGTTCATAATTGATCAGATTGTGTGGTCCAAAAATCATCCTTTCTAGTTTTGGATGTTCCAGCATTGTAAGTGGTCTATAATGAGTATTGCTCATTAATTTTCTTAGATAGTCTTGGGAGGACGATTCCTTAGACTTATCTTTTCCTTTGCCTGTATACATACTGAAACAAAACTCGTTAGTCTTCTTCTTTTATTAGTCTACTAAGTTGATCTGCTAGGTTATTATCTTTTCCTTTAATATGTTCTAGAACAATGTTATAAATTGAAGTGGTGTCTAAAAAATTTAACCAAATCCTTTTAATACTATTCTTTTCTTTTATTTTCTTATAGAATTTTACTATAGCTTCACAGTCAGTTCTTACTAATATTTCAAGTTTATTTAATTTATAAAGTTTAAAACTATTTAAGCTGTAAATTACTGCTAGTGTCTCTGCGTCTATGCAATTTAGATTTCCTTTTTCTTTATATTTTCCACTTGAATAAGCACTAATTTTTTCATCCTTTTTGTCACTGTATTTATTGGGTTTTGCTTTTAATATTGCTCCCTGTAAAATCCCATATTTTTTACTAGAATGAAAATTCGTCATTCCTATGCATAGATATTTTAAAAGCCTCGAATCCTATGTAAATTTAGTGTGTTAATCAATTATGTAGTGTGGGTATCTATTTGAGCATGAATTTAGATCATAGAGGTTCCCTAACTCAAGTACAAGTTTAAAGCTTTCCTATCGTTCAAGTTTTACTAAGCATCAAAACTTGGGTCAACTTCAATTGACAATAAATTATTCTATATGAAGAAATGGGTTGTTTAGTATATATCAAATTAAATATCTTTGAATTATCTTTCCAACGATACCAATTTTGCCTAAATCCGATATCGGGGAAAAGAGTTATGCCTATTTTACTCTAGCATATCAGGCTGGAAACAGTGTGACGACATTCGTGATAGCTTATCACAATTGTGACACCCTATCACGAAGGTTGTCAGCCTTAGGTAGAAACTAACTCTTAAGTGATGACATTCGTGGTAGCGTATCACATTTGTGATGCCCTATCACGAAGGCCGTCAGCCTTAGGCAGAAACCAGCTCCTAAGTGATGACATTTATGATAGCTTATTACAATTGTGATGCACTATCATGAAGGTCGTTAGCTATGAGTTTTCAGCGATTGGGAGATTATTTCGTAAGGGTATTTTGGTCTTTTCCTTCACCTTCCACGACTTATAACCCTAAAGAGGCGTAATTATTTCCATTTTTCTTCAGCTAAGCATCTTAAAAACCCTCTCTTACACTCTCAACCACAAGATTAGGGTTTTCATGAAACTCATCTCTCAAAAGCAAGATTCAAGCCTTTTTCTAAGATAATCAAGAATTAAGTTTCCCAATTCAAGAACTCTCTAGTAAATCATCAAGGTTACCTTTCTAAGGTATGCGTGTTTTCATTCATGGACTCCTTTCATCCATAAAGTTCAAGATCCCTTTTCTAAAACTATATATTATGGTTTTCATGTTATGAATGGATTTTTTTATCATGTTTATGTGTTGAATGATGCCAAGATAGAATCCTTATGTTTTATTATGAATCTATGACATCATATGAGTAGAAAATATGTAAGTTTGATTATTTATGATGAGTAATTGTATGATTTACACCTATACCTAAGTTGGGCATGTAAGGTGTTTGATAAAATACCTAAGAGACTAGAAATCATGCATTATAGCTAAATTGTAACTAAGGGAAGGATTAATGATAGGCCTCCATGATTCAATGTCATCCATGTTGATAATGTGTCTTATGAACACTGTTGGATTACTCATGAACTAGTCTTATGGAGTTATGCTACGCTTACTTGAAAATCCCACTCATGTACAAGATGAAGAATACCCATGTACTTCATGAAATTCCCCAAGTTATGATATTATGGATTATGGTTGTAATATGTAATGAGCATGATATTGAAAGCTATGCAAGTATATACATGTTGTATGAAATTTCCTTCCATGAAATACATTGTTGAGAACTATGCTTAGTATGAAATCCCTTATTCTGATATTATGGATTATGGACTCTACTCTTATGATCAAGTCAGTCATGTGTGTTAGTTTCCTTCCATCAAGTCCTGAGGGTATTCATACCTGAAAAATATAGTTGTGTGCCTAGAGCCATGTCATGTTATCACGATAGTCTCAGTTAAGCCATGATCTATAGAATTCAGTCAGTCATGAGACTCAGGAAAACTCAAAAATCTCAGTAGTTCAGTAATCTCAGTGATCTTAGTACTCAGTCTGTAACTTCAGTATTCACAGTCAATCTTAGTAACTTCAGTACTCTCAATCAGTCCTCAGAACTCAGTAAATTTTGTTAGTCATCAAAATTCAGTAAACTCAGTTTAGCTCTGCTAAACAATACCACTAGTATTAGTTTATCTAATCAATTCAGTTAAGTTATTCAGTTCATCTCTTTTATTCAATTTAGTGTATTTTAGATGAGAGTACGATTCAGCACCGAGTGAGCCTAGGGATGGGGACTCACCCACTAGAATAGGACTGAGATCTCTAGAAGCAATCCCTAAGTTCCAGTATTTATGACTTTTTTTTGGTATTGTTACCTTTTTTAGATATTTTGTTATCAGACGTTTATTCAGTTTGAACCTTATAAACTTTCATGTTTATGTTTTTGCATTTTATGTATATTATACAGTATACAGGTACAAATATCAGTCATGGGTTAGTTTGTGGTTCTTTGGGGTCATGAGCACCGTGTAGCATTCCAGTTCAGAAAATCGGGGTGTTACAAACTTGGTATCAGAGCCTATGGTGCAATAGTGTCCTACGAATTCTTAAAGCCGCATCTAGTAGAGTCTTGTACATACGTGTGTTGTGCACCACACTTATGTACAGGAGGCTATGAGATATTTTAGGAACAATTTCCCTTCTTTCATGTCTCAGATCGTGCTATAGCAAGGTTCTCTAAGGAACCCATATAGTTTCACATCATGCTCCCCTCATGTCATATTTACCTTACTTTCAAGGTAACAGAAATAGTGAAGCTTAAGTCCTAAAGATAGGGGTTTCTCAGATAGTATCACATCAGTTAAGTTATGTTCCAAAGTTGTATGGATCTCATTCATGATCATGAGAACTCATTCTCGAACCCAAATTTAGATATGCCCTCAGATCCCTTCTCAAAATCCTATGATAGCATGACTCAGAGTTAGAAGCATGAACCTAGGATTTTAGCAGTAGACAAGTTGGGATACAATATACAGATTGAATAGATTATATATTCATGGGGATAGTTGTGCTATAATGAATCAGTAGGCTTGAACAGTGTGAGTTAGAAATTTAAGTTTATTGACTTAAAATTAAGCATAAAAGTGTGAATGTGATATTAGTAGTATGTGATGAAATAAAGGCAGATAATGTGTTCAGTAAGGCGATCATGTGTTTATCAGAGTGTAAGTATGTGATGATGATTGTATTTCAGTTCAGAGATTAGTTTAGTGCTCGCAGACTTATGATGATGGCTTTAAGCTAAGGGATATATGATAGATCAAGTAACCAAGTTAGGCTCTTAGATTCTAGTAGTAGTGCCAGTACGTACAGAAAAGTAGTTAGGGAAGACTATTCTTAACCCATACTTATCTCAGTGTAAAGCTCCATACTTCAGTCAGCATAGTGTCTATGCATGCTTCATGTCTCAGATTCCATGGATATAGCTTATGTTCGCACGCATTCCATAGAATTATGTGTGATTTCAGTTCCCAGTATAGGGAGTTCAGTTATAGATCACTTAGCATTACAAATCATGTTCCATGAACTCAGAAATTCCAGGCTCAGGTCATGCAACTCATGACTCATGTACATGTATTATGCTCCCCAGTATACTCAATTTCCATGACTCATGCTACTCCCTCACTGATCAGATAAATTTAGACTATTTCATGTATATACTCAATTCAGACCTTTTTGGTAAATCCATGTTATTGATATTCTATTCCTCAGGTTTCAGTCATGTGTCAAGTTTAGTCAGTATCCATTCAGGTTTTAGGTTCTCCTGATTTAACCCTTCATGAGCTCTCTTTATGAGAATAGTGTAGTGTTCAGAAACTTCTTAGATGGGAGAGAGTTAATGTTTCATGTTAAGAGCAGGTTATTGCATGCATGTTTTATATGAGGGTGTAGATATGAAGATAGGTTTGAATATCCTGTTAGATGCAAGCAAATGCAGCAAGAGGTAATATTTAGAAATTTGGAAAGTTCAGAGTGTGAATGTATATTCAGACCCTTGACTTATGTCAGCCTTCATTATGCGACTATCATAACTCAGTTGCCATCTCAGTTACAGTTTCAGTACTCAACACTCAATAATTAGTGCTCAATCTCAGAATTAAGCACTTCAGTATCAGTCAAAACCTCAGTTTCAGTATTCAGTTATTAGGACCCAACATTTAGTTCAAGTATGGGTCCCAGTTGCAGTCTTAGTTATAATGTCAACTTTAGTTCAATAATTAGATCAGAAAATTCAGTTTAGTTTCAATCTTGCTGGACCATAGCATACAGTTACCAACTATTCAGTTATAGGTATTTCAATACTTCAGTCTATGGAATGTTTCCAAATTATGTAATACGCTTGGTCCTGTATTTTCAGGCAATATAGCTTTTATAAAGTCCATGATCAGTCATCTCATGTTACTCAATCAGTCCCTTCTTATATGTATAATACATTATGGCTTCAGCCTAGCTATTCAGATTAAGTACAATTCAGCCTTTCATACCCAACATTCAGTTACCAGTTACTCAGTTAATTAGATAAGTCAGTATGTCTATGCATTTATGATTTACGCTTCAGTTTCAGATCTTAGATAATCAGTCATGATTTTTTACGTAGGTGCCTTGAGAATCGCTCCAGTATCTCTGTAAAGTTTATTATTCTTTAAGGGACATAGTGTCCCAAGGGGGAGATACACTGTAGCCCCCAAAATTTCATGATTTAAATATGTCATTTTCTTTGATGAATCTATCTTGGAGGAGGTTTCACTTATAAGCCGACCCTCTAGCTCCAAAACTCAGCAGTAAGCCATGTAATCAATAGCTCAGTTTAGTCCATGATACGATACTCTATCCATGTTATGCATTATAGGCTCAGTTCAGTTCATGAATCAAGTTCCAAATTCAGTTATGTTCTTATGTTTTCGCTCATGCATATTGAGTTATCAATCTCAGACTCATCAGTATTTTTAGTTCATGGTAGTAGTCTACTTTGAGCTTACTCATTCTAATGTTCAGATTTCAGTACCAAACTTGGTATTTAGTTCCATGCTTAGTTTTCAGTTCAAACTTGGTATCTTTACCATTACATGTTCATGAGTCAGTTCAGTTATGTATTCCCTCATCAGATATGCGTGATCAGCTTACCAGTACTTTCAGTCATGCATTCATGTATCATATCAGTTATATAATCATGCATCAGATATTCATGGATTCAGCTTATTAGTTATGCATCAGATATACATTCTCAATTTGAGAAACTCAGTTTATCATAACACACAGTCCTACATTCATAAATCAGCTACCTAAGCAACAGATATGCATGAATAGTATGATATGCTCAGTTTTCAGTCATGTCAGCCATGAAATCATGTTTAGTCATTCATGCTCAGTACTCACATCAGTTGTCTTTCTCCCCTATCAGTCAGTCTCATTTGAGGATAAATGTTCCCAAAGGGGAGATATTGTAAAACCCCATATTTTTGGACTAGAATGAAAATCCATCATTCCTATGCGTAGACATTTCAAAAGCCTCAAATCCTATGTAAATTTAGTGTGTTAATCAATTATGTAGTGTGGAGGTGATCTATTTGAGCATGAATTTAGATCATAGAGGTTCCCTAACTCAAGTACAAGTTGAAATCTTTGCTATCGTTCAAGTTTTAGTGAGCGTCAAAACTTGGGTCAACTTCAATCGACCATAACTCATTGTATATGACGAACTGGGTGGTTTACTATATATAAAATAAAATCTCTTTTAGTTATCTTTCTAACTATACAAATTTTGCCTAAATCCGATATCGGAGCAAAGATTTATGCCTATTTTACTCCAGTATATTAGGCTGGAAATAGTGTGACGACATTCGTGATAACTTATTACAATTGTGACGCCCTCTCAAGAAGGTTGTCAGCCTTAGGCAGAAACCAGATCCTAAGTGACGACATTCGTGATAGCTTATCACAATTGTGATGCCCTATCATGAAGGTCGTCAGCTATGCATTTTCAGCGATTGGGAAATTATTTCGTAAGGGTATTTTGGTCTTTTCCTTCACCTTCCATGACTTATAACCCTAAAGAGGCATAATTTTTCCCATTTTTTGTCAGTTAAGAATCTTAAAAACCCTCTCTTACACTCTCAACCACAAGATTAGGGTTTCCATCAAACCTATCTCTCAAAAGCAAGATTCAAGCCTTTTTCCAAGATAATCAAGAATTAAGTTCCCAATCCATGAACTCTCCAGCAAATCATCAAGGTTTCCTTTATAAGGTATGCGTGTGTTCATTCATGGACTCCTTTCGTCCATAAAGTTCAAAAACTCTTTGCTAAAACTATATATTATGGTTTTCATGTTATGAATGGATTATTGATCATGTTTATGTGTTGAATGATGCCAATATAGAATCTTTATGTGTTATTATGAATCTATGACATCATATGAGTTGAAAACATGCAAGTTTGATTATTTATGATGAGTAATTATATGATTTACACCTATGCCTAAGTTGTGCATGTAAGGTGTTTGATAAAATACCTAAGAGACTAGAAATCATGCATTATAGCTAAATTGTGACTAAGGGAAGGATTCATGATAGGCTTTCAATATCATTCTCATTACATATTACAACCATAACCCATAATATCAATCCTTATCATTATTAATAGACTTCAAGATCACCCATTAGATAGGACTGATCTCAACTATAGATAAATAGTATCAGAATCATCAGATTTAAAGATCATCTGCTAGATAGGACTGATCTTAAATTCAGTTACTCCATATAAAAGAGAACTTAAATAGTTCCATCAGAACTTAGACTGTCATATATAGTCGCTCAGTATCAGTTACACCGGTTAGGCTGATCATCATAGTTATATTAGTTATATCAGTTTTTTAAACTCATGTATTAGTCATATTATTTATCAGAATTCGTGATATCAGTATTCAGCTTCAAGACTGTCAGAAACACTCAACCAGACCAGTTCTTCATAATTTGAACTGTCAAAAATAGTCATTCATCTATTCAGTATCTCAGTATCAGTACACTCATGTTGTCAGTATTCAGACTCAGTAGTCAGTATCTCTACGAGTTCAGTTATAGTTATGTATGCATATATGTATTCTCATGTTCATATTATTCAGCATTGTTCATGCATATAACCCTTTGCATTTAGCCTACCTCACTCGTATACTCAGTACGTTCAGATATACTGATACATTTGTGCTATGGTGCTTTCTCTTATGTTACTCCATAGGTTCAGAGGCACGAGCTCCAGATTAGTAGTAGCATTCCAGTGTTTAGAGTTTGCAGTGAGTACTTCTCATTCGAGGATGATATGATTATTTCTATATTTACTATTTAGTTGCTAGATGGAGTTAGTTGAAGGCATGTTCCTTCAACTCCTTATTCAGTTCAGTTAGAGGCTTTCAGACTAGATGTTAGATTAGATATTCAGATCCCATTATTTTCAGTATTTATGACTTGTTTTGGTATTGTTATACCTTTTTCAAATATTTTGTTATCAGATGTTTATTCATTTAACCTTATGGCCTTTCATTTTCTTGTTTCTGTATTTTATGTATATTATGCATTATACAGGTACAAATATCAGTCATGAGTTAGCTTGTGGTCCTTCGAGGTCATGAGCACTATATAGCATTCTAATTCAGAAAATAGAGGTGTTACACTCCCCATCCTTGGAGACTTCCATCTATCTCGACTATTAAATAATTTATTTCTAATGATAGTGTCAAATCCAGGATGTCTTGGATCATGCGTTTAAGCTGTTGCACTAATTTTATATCTTCAGCATTAAAAGTCTTTAGACCTGTTGCTCCAGTTTTAGAGTATAACGGTCTTGCTACTTTTCCTAAATCTTTGATGAAAGTTCTAGTATAATTTAATAATCCTAAAATTTTTTGTAAATCTTTGGTTTTATCTAATTTATCTGGCATTTGTAAGACTTTCTTAGCTATGTGTGGTTGTAATTTTATTCTACCATCTCCAATGACTACTCCTAAGAAATTAATACTATTTTTACATAGTTTCATTTTCTTTATGCTTATTACTATCCCGTTATCTACAAATAATTTAAAAACTTGGTGTAAATATCCTAGATGTTCTATCATGTTATTACTAAAAACTAAAATATCATCTACATACACTAATAGAAACTTGGCAAGTTTTCCTATAAATCATACACATATTAGTAAGTTATTTCCATTATTCATTTCTTCATATCCTTTTGTCTGAATACCTATCTTTATATATTTTTCAAATTCTAAAGAATTTATCATGTAGTCTGGACTACAGTAAAAAAGTCCTCCATTTGTTGACATGTCTACTTCTGTTATTCCAATTATATATCTTTTTGAGTCTAACCATCTATTATCATATATTATAACTAATACCTTAGTTCCTAGGTTTTTTCTGGTTAATCATTTTAAACCTACTACTATGTGTCCCATATGCATAAGGCTCATGTTTGATTTGGCAATTTGTTTTAAAGATTCTGAACTTATTAGATTTATACTGGTGTTATCTTTACCAATAATGCACATTTGTACTTTTCTATAATGTTTATATAATTGTGCCCTATGGTCGATCGAAGGTATTGTGTCACTTGAACTCAAATCTATCTGACCCCCATTGAAAAGATTCCTTCATTGTATAGTGTCTTAGCACTTAATAATTTTAGTTTGTTTTGTTGAAACAGTTGTATATCTTTGTCTACATCTACTATCTCTTTTAAGTATTGTCTTGAAGTCATTTTTGGTCTATTTATGATTCTGGATAACATGTTGGTCTTTAATCTTTCTTGGGTAAAGCTTGATCTTGGTCTATCTTGTGTGTCTGTGGATATTGAAAAAAGGTCCATATTTTGAGTTTAGTTGTTTTAGCCTTTTCTTTTTCTTTTTGCGGGGTTAATTCTATTTTCTTTAGTTGTTCTATTAATTCTTCTATATTTTTGTCTTCTTGACTAGTTTGTTACTTTTTTTTTCTAGATTTTTCTAGATTTTTATTAAGTTCTAATAGTAATAGTATTATAATATCATTTTGTTTTATGACTATAAAGTCTGTTCTTGCTTGAGGTTGATAGTCTGATAATCCTTCTGGATTTGATTTAATTTGAGCAACATTTTGTATTATTGATATATAGGAATATTATTCATGAGAGCGTTATTTCTTTTAATTGGTTAATTTCTTTTCTTATTTTCTGTAGTGCTAATCTTATTTCTGGATTTCTTAAGCTACCTTCTTTATCCTTACTAATTAAATCTTTAATTTTCTTTTCTAATTCTACTTGTTGACTTTTTAGGAAATCAAAATTTTATTCTATTTTATCTAACAATTTCTTTTGTTTGTTTTGTAGATCTTCTAATATCTCTAGAGTCTTTAATATTTTAATATTTTCCTATTGAACCTTTTCTCCTAGATTTATTATAAAGTCTGTAATAGTATTTAATTATGGGTTTTCTTCATGCAATATATGTTCTCCATTATTAAAATTACACCTTATAAGAGAATTGTCTTTAAAACGTCTGTATTTCTTTTCAGTTTGAATTGTTAGATCTAAATATTCTAGTTTCTTTAATTATCTATTTTAATACTGTTCTTACCCTGATGGTAACGTATTGTTATTACACTATTTTCTAACGGCTTGTATTCTAATATTTCTTTACTCTATACAATATCTAATACTTTCTAATCTACACTTTAATAAATTTATATAATTTACGCAGTTTACTAGATTTATAGAGTCTGAGATTTTGATTGTTTCTGGTAATTCTGTAGTTTCTAATACTTCTATTTGATTTATTAAGGTTTGTTCTATTTTTAAAATTTCTTTTTTTTTGTTTTACTTCTTTATATAATTGATTATGTAACCTTTGTACTATTATAGCGACAAGATGTATTTTCATAAATCTTTCTTATTTACTGTGGCCTTTTTTATCCTAAAGAAATAATTTTTCTACACTTTTCCCTATGAATCCTTATGCATTTATTATATTGTTCTATATCACTTCTAATACCTTCTAATTTCCACTTTAATGCACTTATACATTCTTCTGATAATATTAGCTTTGATGATTCTAGTATTCTTAAATAGTTACTTAAAACTTATACGAACTCGTTCGCCCTTGATTTTAGTAATATTTCTCTATTTAAGTACCAATATTTTAGTTGTATACTTCTAACCCACGGGTGTGTTCTCATATACTTCTTGATTTGAGATGTCCTATTAATTTATATTTTAGTTGGGATATTATGGTAATCAACTGATCTAGTCTTTTAGGGTCTTCCTTTATATTGTTAAGTCTCTTATATTCTACATATAGGTAATATAATTTTTCTTTAATCTCTTTATAGTACCTAGTATTTCTAAGAGGTCTTCTCATTAAGCTAGATAAATAGCATATTTTTGTCTCAAAATTTTTTGTATCCTTAGTTCGTCTGTATAGTAGAATATTTTAACATGTACTTCAGATAATCTATTATAGTACCTAGTATTTCTAAGAGGTCTTCTCATTAAGCAAGATAAATAGCATATTTTTGTCTCAAAATTTTTTCTATCCTTAGTTCGTCTGCATAGTAGAATATTGCTCCCCATCTTTGGAGACTTCCATCTGTCTCGACCATTAAATAATTTGTTTCTAATGGTAGTTTCAAATCCGGGATGTCTTGGATCATGCGTTTAAGCTGTTGCACTAATTTTATATCTTCACTATTAAAAGTCTTTTGACCTGTTGTTCCAGTTTTAAAGTATAACGGTCGTGCTATTTTTCCTAAATCTTTGGTAAAAGTTCTAGCATAATTTTATAATCCTAAAAACTTTTGTAAATCTTTGGTTTTATTAATCTATCTTGCATTTCTAAGACTTTCTTAGTTACTAGTTTAGGTGTACGCACCTCGCGCGTGTACCTTACTTTAATAAGTTCAAACATTACACTAAAAATGATATTTGTTTAAATAATAAAGAAGAATATAATAATTAGATTTAATATCTTTTGAATAAGTGAGGATGGAGAATTTATTTAATTAAATCTAATATTTACCAAAAAAAATTCTCAAAGGCAATCAAAATTTATCTACCACTTTTAAACTACAACATAACTATACGATGATATAGATATCAAAATAATATAATTAAACCTAACCCCTGCAAAAAAAATTTCAAAGTCGATCGTTATTCACCTACTACCTGTAAAGTACAACAAAATAATACGATAATAGAGATATCATAAATAATACAACTAAATTATTGTAGATTCAATAATGAAAATTACATACAAACATGAAAAGATATTTCATTATTTTTTTTTCATTAAAACTAATGTAATAGAAAAGAAAATTTGAAGCTTGAAAATTAAACCAACATATTATATTAGAGATCTAATAACAAAACTATTTACAAACATAAAAGGATGATTTGGAATTATGATCAATAAAATTAAAACATAATATAAATAGAAATTTGAAATCCAAAAACCACAAAGTTACCCAATAACAAAGCTCCGGTCACAAAATGTTATTACCTAAATAAGATATCTGTATAAACCTAAAAAGGAAATTCTAAAATTGAAAAAAAAAAAGAAGAAATATAATGATTTCTAAATTAAAATATTACAACAAAGGAATAAAGTCCTAACCTAAAAATACAAAACCTTTTTTTTTTGTTGGGAAAGTCCACCTAACCTTTTTTGATTGAAAAAGGTCACGTATTGCCTTTATTTTTTTGCAAGAATTTTTTTTTCTTCTTCTTTTAAGAATTTTAACCTGTTTTATATAAAATAGTTTCACCAATTTTTCTAAAATATTTAGAATTTTACCTTATATAGAACTTTTTTTATATAATAATTTCTTTGAAGTGGGATTTCTTTAACAAAATATTACCATAAATTTAGGAATTCAACTAAAAGTAGAAAATCTTCTCCATTTAATATTTTTATATATTTAAAGAAAAACTGTGAAAAGATGATTTTATCTATTGCGGAGTCTTTTAATAAAGGATAGAAAGTTTAAATTAGGTCTTCACACTTTTAATATATTATAGATATAGATGTGTGATTGTAATTTTACTCTACCATTTTCAATGACTACACCTAAGAAATTAATATTATTTTTACATAATTCCATTTTTTTCTGCTTATTATTATCCCATTATCTACAAATAATTTAAAAACTTGATATAAATGTCATAAATGTTCTCTCATATTAAATTTCTTTCACCTATTTATAAAGATTATTTCCAATGAAAGGGTATTAAACTATAAACTACATAATATTTTGTAGGACCTTTTATATAATTATTTTCCTTGGTTCACGTGTATGGCAGAAGAAAGAAAAAAAAAAAAAACTAAACTTGACCCCTTTGTTCCTGCCAGCTTTTAATTCTCCTCCCTTTTTTTTCTAAAGCATTAAATTCTACAATCTTGTCCCATTAGGATAGTACTTCCCCACGTTTTCTTTCCCTTTCCCTTTTTGTCCTTTCCCAAATTAGCAAGTTTTCAGCGGGAAAAAAAGATACCACCTCAGCCAATCCTATTTGAATAGGAGATCATGCACCAACAGTAGTTGGTGACATTTAATTAGGATTCAACTACTCTTCTCCCAATTTTTGTTCAACTTGGCCACCGCCAATCTCCCCATCTATAAATACCCATCATCTTGTAGCATGGCAAAGCATCAATTTACAAGAGTTTTTAGAGAGACCTTGTTTCGGTTTTCAAGAATCAACATTGAGGTAATTTTTTTCTTTTTCTTTTTCATTTTTTTTCTTTTCTTCTTATTTTTGTACGGTTCAAATTAATAGCAATATTTAACAATTGGACGGCTTAAGGTGACAATAGTTTAAATTCACCTCTATCACCTTAAGACCGAAAGATTTATGCAATAATTGGCCGGCTTAAGGTGGAGAGAGTTTAAATTCGCCTCTGTCCCCTTAAGTCCGAAACACTTATGTGATAATTGGATGGCTTAAGGTGGTGAGAGTTTAACTTCACCCCTGTCACCTTAAGACCGAAAGACTGCAATAATTGGCCGGCTTAAGGTGCGAGAGTTTAACTTTACTTCCATTATTGTAAGACCAAAAGACTTTTCTTGAAGACGGTGGACACTGACTTAAGGTGCAGGAGTTAAACTTTGCCTCCATCACCTTAAGACTGAAAGACTTTGCTTGAAGATGAAATAATTTTCTTTAAGTATGGGTCCTTTCATCGATGCACTTATTCAATGGTATTCTTTTAGTATGGACCCTTTACTAATGCATTTATGCAATGGTTTTCTTTAAGTATGGACCCTTTACTAATGCATTTATGCAATGGTCTTCTCTAAGTATGAGCCCTTTCATCGATGCAGCTATGCAATGATCTTCTTTATGTATGGGCCCTTTTTACTGATGCATTTATGCGATGGTCTTCTCTAAGTATGGGCCCTTTTCACCGATACATTTATGCGATGGTCTTCTCTAAGTATGGGCCTTTTTAAGGATAAACTTAAGGTGCAAAAGGAAAAATGTTGTCCATATTAAGGCATGAAAATTATAATATACTTTAAGGATAAACTCGTTAGAGGCCAGCTTAATGCGCAAAGGGACAAATATTGTCCACCTTAAGGCATGGAAATTTCGATATCCTTTTAAGGATAAACTCATGACAGGCCAACTTAAGGTGCAAAGGGACAAATTTTGTCCACCTTAAGGCATGGAAATTTTGAGATCCTTTTAAGGATAAACCCATGAGAGGCCAGTTTAAGGTGCAAAGGTACAAATTTTATCCACCTTAAGGCATGAAAATTTTTAGGTCCTTTTAAGGATAAACCCGCGAGAGGCCTTAATTTGAAGACATGGAAATTTTGTCAACTTTCATTCCCAAATTTGGTGTTTTGAGCGGTTCAACTTGCAAATTTGGGGATTTTGGAGACTTCATATTATGTGAATGAAGCTCATATTTCATTGGAGTTTTCCCCTACTGAGCCTCCAATACGTAGAGTGAGTCTAAAATTTAATTAGAATGTTTTCATACTTTGTATCCATATGGTAGATACTGCAGGAACATATTTTTTTTGACACTCATGTAACTGAACTTAGAATGAAATTCCAAGCGCCTACATACCTTAATAAAGAGGATCAAGTCACAACGTAGTTCTGGGTGAGTATTTTTTTTGTCTCCTAAATTTTGCCTAGGCCGCATCTTTCGAGGTTTTCAGCCTAGTGGACTTTTATTTGTTTTAGCCATACATAGTTTATACTTTTGTGGGCCAGGAGTGTACATGCAGTATATACTCGTGCCTTATGGAGTGTACATGCAGTTTATACTCGTGCCTTAAGGAGCGTACATGCAGTTTATACTCGTGCCTTAAGGAGTGTACATGCAGTTTATACTCATGCCTTAAGTAGTGTACACACAGTTTATACTCGTGCCTTAAGGAGTGTACATGCAGTTTATACTCATGCCTTAAGGAGTGTCATCTTTACTCAAGGATAGTAGTTCTTCAAGAAGTTGGCGTTGATGGGGCCAACCCTTACGCGACCCGCATCGACAAGCTTATAAGAACCGTTTGAATATGACTATTGTATGACATATGTTCCATCCCACTTTGGGGTGAATTTACTTCCAGAATTATAAGAAGTGATAATGGGTCTTCTTATTGTAAGAACTTAATCTCCAATTTGGAAGCACCTCAAGAGAACCCTTCTTTTGAAAGAATGAGATAACTGGGATTGATAACATGCAAGATTTTGTTGATCCTCCAGCCTCTTCTCATCAAGAGCTTCTAACTCTATAACACACAACTTAGCATTTTCTTCATCGGTGAGACCTTCTTGAATAGCTAGTCTCAAAGAAGGTATTTGACGCTCATATGGTAGGACTGCTTCAACTCCAAAAGCAAGTGAGTATGGGGTTGCTTGCGTCGGCGTACGGTAAGTTGTCCTATATGCCCATAAAGCTTCTTTCATTCGCTCATGCAAGTCTTATTTGTATTTGGAGATGACTTTCTTCAACAAGTTGCATAAATTCTTATTGAAGGCTTCATCTAGACCGTTGGCAGTAGCATGGTGCATAGAAGACTTGCGCTGCTTGAATCCAAAGAGATCACAAATCTTATTCATTAGTTTGTAATCAAACGGCTTGCCATTGTCAGTTATAATATATTAAGGGATTTCAAAGCGGTAGACGATATTCACCATTCTCCTTCTGGTTGGCTGCTCGACCGAATCCTTTCGTGACTTGTCCTCCTATGTCTGTTCCTGGTCACCAAAGTCCAACCTTCATCATCGCCTTCATCAACTGAAGACCTGTCAGGCTCTAATATTTTCTCATTATACTCTTCGACACATATTTAAACTGGATCGAGCAAGCCAATTATGATAGAGATTGGATGAGAACTGGCCATCTCATCGTCAAAGAAGAACTTTTCTTTTTCTAGTTGCTTGACTTTATCATTAAAGACAAAGCACTTTTCCAGAGGGTGACTTATAATCCTATGATATTTACACTAATTAGGGTCATTGGTCCTTCCATCTTCATTGGGATGCTTCATCTCTGGGAGTTCAATGAGCTTATGCTGAAGGAGTTCATCAAAAATCTTAACAACATTAGAATCAAGAAAGGTATATTCCTTTTCTTGTATCTCCTTTAAAGTTTTCTGATTTGGACGTGCTCCAAAAGTCGTCTTCACACTTTGCTTCTTGCTCACCTTTATGGTGACCTTTATAGGAGACACATCGATATTCATGGACTCCTTATTATCATTTTTGGGGATAAACTTGCCCTATCTTTTGGGATTCTGCTTATCCTTTCCTCTTCATGGGTCATGGATAGGCGCTGATTCCTTTCTAGCGGAAGACATGCTCAACTCCATAATGTGAGTACGGGTAGCTAGCTCTTCAATGTATTTAGGCTTAATGCCCTACAAGATATAGAGAAGCTCCCAGTACATTCCTTGGACACACATCTCTGTTGCAGAAGCTTCACTGAGCCTATCTTTGCAGTTTAGGCTACTATTCCTCCATCGATTGATGAATTCAATGGCTGGTTCATCCTTTTTTTGTTGAGTATTTGTGAGCTCTACCATGCTCACTGTACGCCTTGTGCTATAAAAGTAATTTAGGAACTCGTGCTCTAATTACTTCCAGCTATCAATGGAATTAGGCTCAAGGTCCGTATACCAATTAAAGTTATTTCCCTTTAGAGAACAAAAAAATGTTTGATAAGATAGTCACCGTAAGTTCCTGCATTATTACATGTCTCAATAAAGTGTGCGACACATTGGTATGGGTTCTATTTGCCCTCAAATTATTAAAATTTGGGGGGTTGATAGCTGACAGGCATTTTAAGGCTATAAATACTTGCCGTGTAAGGCTTTTCATAATCAAGGGAATACTTAGCGATAACATCATACTTGTCTTTGAGGGTCCCTTCAATGAATTCCCTCTATTTCTCAATCGGGATCATTCCCTCAGAACAAACTTGCACCTCTTTAATCGATGATGTTTGTTTTACAGGATTTTCTATCTCATAAACTTCTAGAGATTTTCTAGGTGCATGGATAGACTTCATCTATCAGACCTTCCACCCTATCCACTATCTTATCAATTTGAGTATCATGATTCTGAACATATTTGGTTAGGACATCAATTGACTTTACCAGATTCGCAAGCTGCTCCTCCATAGATGAGGCATCAGTTACTATCGCTTGCATAATTACTGGAGATATTGGAGAGTAGAATGGATTATCACATTAGTTGATTTTTGAAGTGCTCAACTTTGCAGTGTAGTCGAAGATGATGAGTTGCTTAAAAAACTATCACTCTTCGCGCCAGAGTATTTGGAACCGAAATGCTCAAATAGAACTAGAGTCTTCTTAAGAGATTCCTCCATATTTCTTCCTCCTTTTGAAGCACTTGTATTGGACTTCATTCCTTTTGGAGTTGAAGATCTAACAATTGGAGTTGACGCGGACAACACTAGATGTGTTTGTTGTCTTAGCAAGCCTGCCTTGCTCCTTGTAACAACTCCTAAGCTTCTGAAATTAACACCATGGATGCTTTCTACTTCAGTAGAGATCTTTGAATCAGTAACCTTGGAAGCAGTTGATCGAGAGTTGACCTTCTTGGAAGTCATTGAAGTGTTGTTGAACTTTGTAGTTGAATAAGTTAAGATGAAACATAGAGATTGTCCCACTGGTCGTGCCAGAATTTGTTGGACGGTAAAATTTTTTAGCCAAAAAATAAATGATTCTAGACAAGAAAAATATTGCAACAATTAATTTATTGATTTCAATTCGAGTGTTACAATCTCTATGAATCCTCTGATTCGCCTTTTCAAATATAAATTCAAGGTCTTAAAACTTGATCTTGAATTTGAAGTTGATTTGTTGATTTGAGGGACCTGATCTTGACTAGTGCTTGAATTCAAGGGGTTTTGAGCTAGTTCTTGAATATTGCGGTCTTGATCTTGAATCTTGATGAACTTGATTTGAATTCTTGATATTTTTAGAGACATTGCAGCATTTGATCCACGAGTTTTATCTGGCTACTTATTAGAGTTCTGAGGAGGGGTCTTTTTCTGAATTATGAGATCCCTATTTATAGTTGTGGAAAAGGAAGAGTCATGATGAAGATAGACTTTCTTTGACCAATCAGATTTGAGTGACATGGCGCCTTTTATGGGCTTTGAATTCATAGGTCTGTTGCATCATTTTGACATGTGGCATGGTCCTATTGGATCCTTCCCTTGACTTGGCATGCCACATCATTTGATGTGTGACGCTTATTTGGGCCTCTAGAATATGACAATATCTTGGGCTTAGTAAAGTGGGTTCATCATTTCTAGCCCAAGTTAATGGACTAGCCCAACAAAAAATGGACCTTATTTAAATCCATATATGTTTGGACTTAAATAATTAATCCAATTATATTAATCCACAATATTTATTTGGGACTAATATATTTCAAATTTAATATAATCCAACTTTTGAACGAATTTTAATTTAATAAAATTTCATTGTCTACATTAAGTCCCTTTTAATTAATTCTCATATTTATTTATTTATATTTTGAACCTCTTTGATAAAAGACTAGATAATTTTACTAGGTAATTTTAGTAAATTGAGCCACCATATTAGAAATTAAGTCACTGATAGAATCACAATCAATATAGAAACAAAAAATTGCACTTTTTGAAAATGGAAATGAAAGAAAAAAAGGAGGACAATTGAAATTCTATTTAATCATCATAGGAATAAAAAAATAACAAACAAATTAATGTCGATATGCAGCCATCAAATTTTGTATAAATCCATAGGATTTCAAACTCATTCAATTATATTAGATGTGTACTAAAGAGATATAGTTGAGATGAGTTGGTTAGAAAAGAAGTTAACACGTGTCTAGCACATGAGGTTGTTACAGTTAGTTAGTGTTATGAGCTGTGTCATTATATATACACGCAGCCAGTGTAGTACAACAAGATGTATAAAATGAAAAAGATATTTTCAATATAGAAGAAGAATTCTGTCATCGCAGCTATTGAATAAGAATTCTATTTTCTCTACTGTTGCATATTCATAGATAGTTTATAGTTTCTCATAGATTATAAATTATTATGGTATCAGAGCCTCTCATTGCAATTGGGAGCTATTAATCTTCATTTTCACCTTTATTTACTAAATTTGGAAGCTTAACAATTATGGAACCACAAGCAACATAGGATACAGAGGATCCATAGATGGATCACAATCATCCCTTGAATTTGCAAGCGTCAGACATCTCAGGCGTTCTGTTGATTCCCATGAAAACTTACAAGTCTAGAAAACTATGGTGTATGGAGTAGACAATCTAGGATTTACTAATGGAACTAGTGCAAAAAGTTCATACAAAAGTGCTTTGGTGGTAAAATAGGAGAGACATGACGCAATAGTAATGTCGTGGATTAGTACGATGGTAGCACTAAATATGATGACTAGCATTATTTATGAGTCTAGTTAAAAGAAAATTTTGAAACATATTAAGAAAAGGTTTGATAAATAACGTAACTAGAGTTTTTTATCTTTCGAAGAAAATCAGTAAGTTAACACAATGCATTGACTCTATTACTACATATTACTCGAAATTGAGAAATCTATGGGATGAAATTGATGTTATGGTGCTATCACCCTCGTGTGACTGTGCTGAATCATTGCCTCATGTGGATCACATGAAGCAGCAATAATTATTGTAATATTTGGTTGGTTTGAATGGAAGCTTTGTATAGATGAGAAGTAACATTTAGCTTAATGCTACTGTGCCCAGTGTAAACCAAGCATATGCAATGTCAATCCAAGAGGAGAGCTAACGAAAGCTTGTAAGCACAAATGGAGTAAAGAAGCCTATGATTATTCTTGCAGACAAGTAGGACGGATCTATATTTTCAAATAATCAAGCTCAACATTTTAAAAGAGATCACACCTATTAGAATCAGAATTTAAAAAAAAAGAAGCTAGGAATAATTTCTGAGAATTATGGATACAATGGTAACAACAAGAAAACCTGTTACAGGATTTTTGAATTTCAACCAGACTTTAAGAGCCAGAGGAAACCTTAGGGTGAAAGTTTCATACCTCATGCCAATAATACAATTGTAGAAATAGGCAGTAGCTAGGAATGTTCATCAGTACAAAGGAGGTTATTTCACTAAAGAATGATATAAGGAGTTGTTAAACATGATGGATCGATCTGAACTAAAAGGAATTTATAAATCTGAGGGATCAAGTATGGTTTCATTATTCAGTAATGCAAGTAGTGTAGGTTGGATAGAATAAATTATTGACTCAGGTGCAACGAACCATATAAGATAATCAGTAAAAATATTAAATAATGCTAGAGATATTACTGATCGAAAGTAAAGTCAAGTATAGGTTCGAACAAAAACAAGATACAAATACAACATATAGGGAACAGAGTAAGTCTAGGAGGTTACACATTGAAAAGTATTTTGCATGTTTCAGATTTTAAATTTAATTTACTATCAATGTCAAATATCACTAGTGAATTAAGGTGTTTTATAACCTTTTATCCTAATTTATATGTGCTGTAGGATGACTTCATTGGCAAGGTTATTGGAATTGAGAAGGAATCAGGAGGATTGTATATTTTGAGAAATCATATAGCTCCAGTGCAAATACAATAATAAAGAGCAAAGAAAGTCAATTCTTATGCTATTTTAGGATTGGTCATCCTTTACATAAAGTCATGAAGCACATACTAATGTTAGAGAATAAATTTGTTGATGTGTCACAACAGGATCATCTAGTATGCCCTTTGCCTAAGCAATGCTGATTACATTTCCTTAGTTCCAGTAGTAGTATTTCTACTGGTTTGTTTAATCTGACATACTTAGATGTTTGGGGCCCTCATAAGCATCCAACGTATGATAGAAAGCATTATTTTGTTACTATTATTTATGACCATAGTAGATTCACTTGAATATCTCTTTTGCAATCAAAGAAGGGTGTAATTGTTGTTTTGAAAAGCTTTCTCTATATGATTTCTAAATAGTTTAATGCAAAAATAAAAATGTTGAGATCTAATAATGGCATAGAATTTTTCAATAATCAAATGAATTATTGGTTGATAATGATATATTCCATCAAAGTAGTTGTGCATATACTCCACAACAAAATAAAGTGGTAGGAAAAAAGCATAGATATATTTTTAAAGTAGGAAGGGCCTTGAAATTCCAGTCTTATATTCTAGTAAGGTTTTGGGTGAGTGTGTGCAAACACCCCTGTATAATATATGAAACAACTTGGGCTTTGACCTTTAAAAAATATCTTTATTTTTGGATTTTCTGGATATCATACGACTCATAATACTAGTCATATAGTAAGTGTACGGGTTAGGTGACCCAGTCGTATGTTGTCCAGTATTGGTTGGGGTTGGTTGGTTGGGTTTCTGCAATGGGTACGACTTAGGTGAATATAAGTCGTATGATGGGTGACGGGTTGTAGATTTAGGTTTTCCTTCCCTTATTCTGAAACTTAGTAACTTAACTTGGATCTGAGTATGACTAGATCACCATGAGCCTGAGATGGGGTATGAGTTATATTGTCCAACTCGTATGTTGGACAGTTTCAACTTCTCTTAGTTCTGTTATGAGTACGGGTTAAGGGTACTAGTCGTACCCTTGGATATATTTTGGCTTGGTGGTCTCATGTTGGATAGTGTTGGGGGTCCAAGGGATGCCTAGGCTATGAGTGATGGGTACCACCCGTATGGTAGGGTACGATTGCTAAGGTGGAGTCGTACCATCCTGCGGGAAATTAATACAGTTTAAGTTGGGGGGTATTATGGACATTTCCCCTTATAACTCCTTAGGACCCCATAACTTAACACCTCTTTTTGGGGCTTAATTAATCTATTTGCAATTAATCAAACACTCTATACTCTTTCAAAATCTCTCATGGCTCTCGAGTTAAGCAAAAGCTAGGGTTTTCTTCAAGGTGGTCAATTGAGGCTCATAAGGGTGATTTTTTCTCATCTTCTTCTCAATCTAAGGCATGTTACTCCTCCCTCATTGTTAATTCCAACTAAAGACATATTTTGAATTACTTTCATGGCATAATTATTGTAAGGTTTTGGGTTTTAAAATTTATGTTGGGGGTTTTGGTTATAAATGCTTGGTTATGTTTTTCACATGTTTTAATTATGGATTTACATGTTTTAAATGTGGTTTGGATATTTGGTTGCATGGGAAGGGTTAATTGGTACTTGGTTTTGGTCTTGAAAACACTATGCCCCCAATGTGTTTGATAAAATGCCTATGAGAATGCTTTGACTATATTGTTGGACTTTTAATGGAACTATTGCATGGTATAACTAGGTAATGGAACCCTAAATGGTATAAATGATTTAAATGAATTGAAATGGTTAAATAGCAAGATCTTGGTGGTTGTGGTTGGTCTAATTGAAAGCCTTGTGGGGTACAAGGGAATCCCTCAAGTAAATATAATAATGATCACTTGTGGGGTACATGGGATTCCCCCAAGTCATCTTGATAATGTAATCTATGGGTACATGGGAATCCCTTCTTCCTAAAAAAGGATGGCTAGGGACATTGCTTGCAAGCTACAGTCGGTATGACGATATCACTACTTATAGCCTTTGTTAATAATAAATGAAATGGTGGTTTGGTTTTGTGGTAATGGTTTTAATTGGAAAAAAATGGCGGGGTATGCTAGCTAACCATGAAGGTGTAGTCCAATGGATGGACACTAGAAACTCACGTTTGCCGACATGAGAATTTGTCATGCCGACCATATATGATACTTAAGGGGTACACAGAAATCCCCTAAGTGCACTTGTACATATGTATCCTGGAGAGCCAAGGGCACTCGAGAATCCCCTTCTCCTGTGGTATCTCCGATTCGTGCGACTGGACACATCGAGGCCCGTTCAGGGGGTTACACTGGACCCATTTAGCCCGTGGGTGGTTTTAGGACGGTTAAGCTACACATACCCTGGTTATTGATTTTAAAGGCTTGCTAAACCTAGTTCTCTTTCCCAGCATGGTTATATATATATGTATGGATGTATTGTTAATGCATATGGTTGGTTTACTTGGATTTCAAGGTTTGTATTATTTTATTCTTATCCCGAGTACCTGCTAGCATTTGTCCACTAACCCATCTTTGCGAGGATGTATCCTCACGTGATGCAAGAACTGGCCATTGTACTCCTCCTGCTTAGTGATTGAATTTGGGATCAACTTGGTTGGATTGAAGTGGCGAGCTTTCATATTCCGAAAGGCTCCATTTCATGTCATGGATATTTTTACATACTTTGGTCATTATATAAACTATGGTTTTGGCTATGGTCAGGAACATGTCCTAACTTAATATTATTTTACTTTTGGTTAGAGGCTTTATGGAACTACTATAGGTTAGTATGAACGTATTCGGTATTTGTGTTAGCCTTAGTATTGGCATTGGTATTGGGGATGATACCATTGGATTGTATTTATGATTGTTCCATTATTTTATGTTATGGACTCATAGTTGGTTATTGTAATACCCCATCTAGACTTAGCTCGGTTCAACTCCTAGTACATGCATAAGAGGCTTAAAACCTGAAAAACTAAGTATTGGGGACTTAGCCATTTTAAGAACTCCTAACTTCAAGGATTTTTAGGTTGACTTTTTGGACTTTGAGATGATGATTTTCGAGTAAATTCATGTTCAGGGGTGTAAGAAGCATTTCTCGAGGAAGTTTTGAATTTTTCAAACGAGAATTGAGGCATGTTTGGATTTCAATTCTAGAACCTCACTGTTATAGTAGTGCATTATGGTGGGTATAGCAATTGTCTATTCACCACGTCGCGGTGTCCTTCTAAATGACATCCCACTTATGAGTGTAATCTTTTAAGGGGCAGTTAGGTCTTTTCCCATCTCCCCAAGTCATAAAAATATGATATTAAGCGTCAGTTAGGGAATTATTTGCCCATATTATCCAATTTTACTCTCAAGAATAAACCGTAATAATCTTCCCCTCAAGTTCATCCATTCCATCATCTCACCTTCAAGAAAAACCAAGAATTTAAGTTCCCTAATCCAAGATTTTTCAAGAAAATTTTTAAGATCATCTCCAAGGCTTTCAAGGTCAAGGTTTCTCCACCAAGTCAAGTCTATTAAGGTATATGGGGTTATGAACAAGGATACTCTTTCATCCTTATGCCCAAAACTTATTTTAAAGTTAAGATTATATGAATTGTAAATTAGGGTTCATACCGAAACTATCCTGTTTTGAGTTTATGAGTTTAAAGTGATTTGAGTATTGATGTGTATATTTATTCTCATCTATTTATGCTTTGACTTGAAGTTTTATATTATGAATTGAATTTCATTATCTTGACTTGATATTGTTGAAAGATTTCAAGATAATTTTTGAGAATGAAGCTCTATTGTGAAATTTTGAGAATTTAAGTATATATCCTCTAAACCCCAAGTATGAGTTTTGAGATTTCAAGAAGACTATGATCCTAAGTTTCATTGATAATTTTATATCAAGACTTAAAGTGAAGATTGATCTTTTGACCCTAAGATAAGACATGGAATCCACATTTGTTCATCTTGATTTTGATTTAAATCAAAGAGAAGCATACATGGTTTTCATTATACAAACCATGTGCTATTTTAAGGTGGATTTCCTAAAAGTATGAGCATAAAGTAATATAGGAGCAGTATTTAGTACCGAGTTGGGTATGAGTCGAACGTCACATGCCCCACAACTATTTGCCACCATAGGTTTAAGTCCCATTGTAGGCTAAGTATAGGAATCACTTAAGTTAAGGTTCTATTTCGATGGCAAAGGTAGGAAAACTCTCCCCAACATAGATAAGACGTTGGACTCCATGATAGCTCACATAGTTTATGTCGGTTAGAAGAACCTCCCTAAGAAAGAATAAAAGTAAAGCTTTTAGAACTAACTGTTGTGGCTCACAAAGATTATCATTATGATTTATTACTTATGTTTATTATTTCGCAGTTTTGGTTTATTTCAAAACCAAGGTGAGTCATTCACACTTAGCATGCATTATTTGAAAATCTAAGTGCACATTGAGTTATTTTTTTCTTTTGCATTCACCCCCATATGCTCAGTATATTCCAGAAGTACTGATCCATATATACGTCTATGTGCTACATTATTTCATAATATAGGTTTTGGTGCTCAGTTTCAGCAGCATGATTGACTACGGGCATCTCCACCTATATCCTTGATGTTTGGTGAATCCTTATAGTTCGAGGAACCATTTTATCAGAATATGATATTGATGAAGTATTTTAGTCATTTGATTTCTGTTAAGTTTGGATCAGCTGGAGCTTGTCCTAGTGGCTCTCTAGTTAGAAGTAGAGGCTTGTCCGACTATTTTCCATTTTAGATTCAAAAGTGTTTGTTTTCAAAATTTCCAAGTTTAAGACTTTTAGTTAAGATATTCATTCTGTTATCTTAAGATTTTCATATGTCAAGTTTACTTTTATCATGAGTTCTAAGTTTAGAAGGCTTAAAGGGTTAGCTTGGGACTACTTATAGTCTTGAGCACCATATGACATCTAGAGTATACTTTTGGGGCGTTACAAACATAGTATCAGAGTCTAAGTTTGTAAAGAGTCCTACAAAGTCAGACAAGCTGCGTTATGCAGGTTCTTGATCATGGATGTAAAGTGCGCCACATTTATGAGAAAAAGGCTACAGAATAAGTTAGGAATCATCATCTTTTACTTAATCCATCATGCTTACAATTGTATCTATCTGCTTTAACTCATGGTTTTGTATGACAGAATATTCCTCCTCATCAAGCCAATACACGCAGAAATATTGACCAACCACCCTTGCCCACTGACCCTCTGAATAAGAACGTGTCTCATGCTGAATTTCGAGCTACTTTTCAGGCGTTGGCCCAAACTGTGAATGCCAACATTCAAGGAAACCAACAAATGATAGTCCTACTTTAGCATAATGGTAATCTAGCTGCAACCAGGATTTGTGAATTCATGAGAATAAATCCACCTGAGTTCTTTCAGTCAAAGGTTGGTGGCGATCCACAACTATTCATTAATAAAGTGAGTAAAATCACTCAGATTATGCATGTTACTGAGAAGGAGAGAGTAGAATTGGCATCTTATAGGGTGAAAGAGGTTGATTTTGATTGGGCTATTATATGGAAGGAAGGTAAAGGTAAGAATGCAGCTCCTATGAGTTGACAGGCATTTTAGGATGCATTTTTAGACAGGTTCTTACCATGTGAGATGAGAGAATCTATGGTTGAGGACTTCATGAACCTGTGGTAGGGCACTATAATAGTGAAGGAGTACTACTTTAAGTTCACTCAGTTGTCTAAGTATGCTCCCAAGTTGGTAGCTGACCCTAGATCTAGCATGAGTAAGTTTGTTATTGGAGTGTCTGATTTGGTAGTCAAAGAGTGTAGGATTTCCATGCTTATTGGGGATATGGATATTTCTAGTTTGATGACTCATTCTTAACAGATTGAGGTAGAGAAGTTGAAGAAAAGAGGGAAGAAAAATAACAAGGCTAGAACTGGACAGTTTGAGTATGGACAACCAAGGTCTGGAGGGAAAACCGTTTGCAATTTTAGGGTCATTCATCTCTGCCAGCGCTATCTTCATCCAGTGGCCTTGCACCCAGAGCCAATAAGGAGTAGTAGGGTAGGACTTATATTTCTAGGTCTCAGAATAGTGTGGGTGAAAGTCCCAGTTATTCGACATGTGCAAAGTATGGCAGAACCCATCCTGGTAAGTGTTTAGTGGGAAAAAGGGGTTGTTATGGGTGTCGCAAGTTGGGCCACGGAATAAAGGAGTGTCCGTATGATAAACAAGGAAGTAGGTATGTTCGTTCTCCGAATTAGGGTGCTAACCCACCAGTTCCACCAGATCGCACAGTTCCTCCTCAGGGAATATAATCCAGGTCCAGTGGCGGTCAGTGCCAAATTCAGTTCTATGCTTTACCATCTTGAAAGGTGATAACACTCAAAATACACCTCTCTAATGAGAATGTAAGCGCTCGTTGTCAATATAAAACCCAGCTAGGTTGGGGTCGAATCCCACAGGAAATATGGTGTGAACTTAAGTCATTTGCAATTTAATCAACTGATAGATGGATGTTTCCTGAAAAGGAGGTTTTTAGTTTAGCAAGTAATTGTTGGTCACTTTAGTTACAGTTTTTGTAATCAAGAGTTTATGGAAAAACTAGAATCATGTTCACTGGGGGTTTTGGTACTTGAGAGATGCTAATGGTGGTTCAAGAGTCTCATAGTTGGTAGGACAACAAGTTATCTTTATCAAAGTTATTCCTAAATGTCTCTCGACCTACTTAAGCATTTAATTACCTAATCCTCTCAGACTTAGGTAATTTATATTTATAACCAGATTTTACCTCAGGTTAATCAAACTTGTTACAACGTCAATTATTAAATGGAAGTTTTTAGTGCTTCCAAGTCCCTGTTAATAATTCACTTCCCACTATATTTGATTTCTTTCTCAAGCAAATCAAAGCAGGTGTTATCTATTGTTTGAAATTAATAGACGGTAATTAAAACCTCAGAATTATCAAGGAGTCCTACTACCTTTTCAATCTTGAACACTCAGCACCTTATAAAGACTTAACCCTAGCTCCCATAATTTAGGTTAAAGGAATTTAGCCACTCATGATGTAATGATAAAAAAACTAGTTATATTCATGATTTGAAAGATAAAATTACCACAAGATGAATAGAAACTAGAGATTCTCATATTAGATCACAGTAGTAATCCTAAAATAATGATGATAATCTCTTCAAAGTAATTGCTTGTTCAAGTCAAGAAACTAGAGAGAGAAAATATCAAAATACGTGTATCCAAATGATATTTGGACCTCCCAAGAAAACCCTAAATAATACTTTAAATTGTTTATCCTAAATAAGGAAATAAAATCACAGAGTTTAATAATCCATTGAATTAGGTGACGATATTCGTGACAACCTATTAGGAGGCTGACGACTTATCATAAATGTCGTCAGCTCCTCTTTGCTTTTTATACTCGCTGCTTTAGGCTGACGATAAACTGTGATGTCCCATCAATTTTTTCACGACTTATCACAAATTTCGTCAAGTCTCTACCTCAGTTTTCATATTCTGCCTTAGGATGACGGCAATTTTGATGACCTATCATCTCCTTGACGGCTTATCACAAAATATTGTCACAACTCTCAACTCAGGTGCATTCTCTGTCTGAGGCTGACGATGAAGCGGATAACTTATCACAGGACCGGCGACTTATCAAAAATTTTGTCAGCCATACTTCTCTTCGAATTACTTCAGATTTCAACTCCTTTGCTTTCATCCTTGTTGGTTCTCTTGCATCATAGCTTCTATTGTAAAATCAAACATAAAAAAATAAAAAATGACAAATTTTTCTTAAGACTTTGCAATTATTCTTAGTTAAAAACCTCTAATGTGTTAGCATTAGCTCACACATCAACACCCTCAACTTAAAACAATTTCTTATCCTCAAGCAACTCAACACAACTAAGAGAATACAAAGTAGATTTGGCAGCCAATCATCCATATCATCTCAAAACACTTTCACCATCTCCAAGGTAAGTTAATTCAAGATTAATGAAGAACACCAATGCAACACATAGAAATTAATGTATGACATTAATTCAGCTACATAAACATTCATGCATCAAGTTTATACTATCCAAACAAGTCAGTAACTAGCGATGTAAGCACTCTGCCCTCACTACAAAGAAATCCCCCTTTTCTCATATCAGACATCACATATATAACGATGGGGACAATCATAAGACACTCACTCTCAGAATAAAGTTCCAATTAATGTATGCCAAATACCATAAGCTTGCCCTTATTTTTATCACCCAGATCGTCAGACAGGTCAGCTAGGATCACTATAGGTTTTCTCTTTGCATCGTAATGTAGGCTAGGGGATGGTATGATACTCGATGATATTTAAAGTGACTAAGCCTCCGTGACACTACACTAGATTTTTGGGGTTTCACTCATTAGCCTTTTTCTATTCTTCTTTTTTATTGATCACACTTATTTGGGTTGGGTGCAGTCTTTTTTCACAATCACTTATTCTTTTTCACAATTTTTGTTTTTCTTGCTCTTTTCCTCTGCACCCAACTTTTTTATTCTTTTCTCTTATGCTATCTTTCTTCATATTCATTCTGTATCACACACCCCTATGATACCCACCCTCAACTTAGGCTATTTGCCTAATCAAGGTGCACAGTGTCCAAGGAGGACCAGGTCCAAAACAGGTTCATTTTGATCTAAATAGGAAGGTGACAGGTGTCATAAAAAGAAATAGCATAATCAGGCTCAAAACAAGGATCAAGGGATATTATGAACACAGGGAAGGTCATTTAGGCTAAAGTGAGCTCATATTAAAATGGCTTATGATCCTTTCCTAACCCCTATCCTTCAACCTAGGTAAGACTAACTGGGCAAGTTCTGGCCCCAACATACAGAAGGAACTAAGTAACATCTCACACACACTTGGAACACAGGTATATCACAATCTACTACTCATTCAGTTCATGCAGCTGTTTAGAAATGATTATTGTGTTACTATAACTAATGTCATACAAAGATGCACAGTGGTCATACATAAATGCAAATCAAATAGTTAAAGAAGTAGACCACTTGAAGAGGTGTACAAAAATCACAAAACAATTCAACTGCCTCAAGTACAAGTATTTCTCCTAGTCGGCTACAAAATTTTACAACAAGAATTTACCTTACACCCTCAGCATAATATCAAATAAAATCTAAGCTTTGTATTAGAGTACACCTGGAATAGATTGATTCCGAGGGTCATGGGTTGCTGACCCTGCTGCCACATCCTTAGCTGCCCTATCTCCATCAGGAGCCTTGCTCTATTCTGGTGCAGCTGGTCTATCAGTATCTAAAGGCCTACTAGTATAGGACCCTGTGGCTCTTGCTTGGATGGATGCCTCCCATCTCTCATTGTCCACTAAGGACTCAATCCTCACCTTCTTCATCTTCTCCTTTTTAGACTTCTTTCTTGCCCTCTTCTTTAATTTTCTTTCTTTATCACTGTCGGGCCTCTCTCTCTTACCTTTTTCTTTTCTCACCTTTCTTTTTCTTTTTCTTCACTGGCACCTCTGTGAGATTAAGCATCAAGATTTCTCCCTCAGAATCCTCAACTGCCGGATCTGCTGACACCATAAAGTAGTGTTGTTGTAGCTTCTAAACCTCTACCTTTACTTTGTCTAGGTCTGATTTGAATAATTCCATCTCTGGATTTGACGTCTCTTTTGACTGTGCATTGAAGCAGTTCTCTAATTCATCAATTTGAGTCGACAAAGCCTTGTAGGGATTGAGCACAGCTTTAACCCTCTTGTCCACTGCTGCGTCAAATTGTTGGGCAAAGATTTTACGCTGATCCTCGTACCACTTGGACTGCTTTACTACTCTTTTAAAATTTATGGGTTGAAGGAAAATTCTATTGTAGGAACTGCAGCTGAAGGGTTTGTCTCAGTTTCAGACATTAGAACTGCTCGTGCTGAAGATGTTGGTGGTGAAGTCTTAGAATCCTATACTTATACAGTAGGCACTGAGATGGTACCTGTAACTGGTGGATCAGCTGAAATCTCCAGACCCCAATCAAGCATTAGCCTCAGCTGTTTTCCTCATTTTGAATAGGATTGTGGGTCTTCTTGGCAAGGAGTTCTTCTTCTAACCCTACAATCTTGGGCACATTGGCTGCCCTGCACAACCTTGTAATCAAACAAGGGAAGGGATATGCTGTAACGAACCGTGAGACCCAAATTTTTATCTCTTTGGTGATGATCTCTCCAAAGTTCAATTTGTGGTTATCCATAAAACTTATTACTAGTATTGCTCTATCATCCCCGAGGATATTATCTCTATCTGTGGGCATCAACTAGGTACGTACAATACCCTACCAAAATCTTGCCTCTGAATTTAGGAAGGCCTTGAAGATTCTTTCACTTAGGTTGGTCAGCCATTCCAATCCTCCATCAGCTATGAGCGTGGCTAATCAAGACCTTTGATTTTCTTGATGCTTCAACTGGGTATAGAAAGTAGGTGAAGTGTGTTTGGTCCATGAAGGAACCTGTTGATTGTTGCTTTTGAAACATCCACCATTACACCTCGTACAGGGACTTTATCCAACAAAGGTTGGTCAGTTACTTTCTCCCTTTCTCTACACATATTTTCCAAGCGAGCTTGGTAGTTTTCATAGAACTCCCTAACTAGTGTAAGGCAGATTGAATTTCCTCCCCTTGTTGTCCATCCCAAATTGTAATCATGAAATTTCTGCTCCACCTCGAGGTATCTTCTCAACCCTTTAATGATGATTTTCTTATCTTTAAAGATTGGCCTCTTAACAACCCTTTTGTTAGTTCTACGAAGCCCATCAAAGAAAATTTTCTAAGCTTTGGGAATCTACCACCTAGTGCCATCTTGAACTTCAGGATTCTTGCATTTAACCATAGTTCCCCTAATCGAAGATTCTTCCTCATCATGTGGCTCAGTAGAAGGGGACTCAGTTGATGGTCCCACGAATTTAGGTTGCCTAGACTCATGCTCCCCGGAATCAGGATGAGCTGAATCATGCTCTTCAGATTCAGAATGTTCAGAATCTTTTTGCTCAGAGGCCATCTGCTCAGAAGCTTTATGTTCAGATATTGTTGGCTCAGTGTCACTCTCTTCACTCTTCTCCACTTCAACTAGTAGAGGTAGTGAAGGCTTTTAGGGCTATTTTTCTTCTTCTTTTGTTGCCTAAGCAAAGGCTCTTCCTCTTCATAATCATAATCTTCGTTGAAGAGTCTCCGAGGTGCACTTCCCTTGATCACTTTCTTTGTAGATTTTGAGTTCTTTACTTTAGGTGCCATTTCACAACCTGTAGAAAGAGAAAAACCATTATTCAACCCTCAAGAGTATGAAGACAAACACATCAATCATTTTAAGTTTCATACCCCTTGAAAGTACTTATTCATACTTGAGATCCCAGGTGTGATGATATTTTTGATAAGCCGTCACAAATATGATAGCTTATCACAAATGTCATCACCTCTATATAGAACGCACAACATTTTTAGCAACCTTTGATGACATTTCTGATAAGCCATCACAGTTGTGATAATTTATTATGAATATCGCCAGCTTAGGATACAACTCTAACTCGACTTTAACTTGATTTTTAATCTATTTTCTCCCTAAAACCCCATTGGTTCTTATTTTTGAGTTGAGCTTGTAAGTCCCAAGCTTGCACAACAAACCCTGGTTCTCGATTTTCAGCCATTTGCAAGATAACTTGATTCAAGCTTCTTGAGAACTTGGGTTCACCTCAGTTTATCACTTACTAATTAAAAAGAAGGGCTAGGTTTCGAGCATACCTGGTCGGTACCTTCACTACGAGCAAGCGGAAGTAAAGAAATATTCTTGATTTTGATTGCAAACCCAAACACACAAGGAAACTTTCTTTTGTTTTAGTTGGAAACACTTTGAAAAAAATACGGAAGAAATAAACTAAGTATGGAAAGAAAATAAAACTCTTAGTAAAATAGATAAAATAAGAGGGAAGGTGGAAAGACAGTGTCTTGGGCTGGGTCGGAACTTTTTACCTAGGCCCAAACTATCAGCTAATTTTGGGGTTTTTTTATGACAACATTTCTGATAAGCCGTCACAAATGTGATAGCTTACCAAAAATGTCATCGGCCTTAACAAACCCTACCTCAAAGCTGATGTCTCTGACGACAAATCTGACGGCTTATCACAATTGTGATAGCCCATCAAAAAAATGTCATCAAGAGCACTTAGCTGAATACATCGATTCTACCTTCTTTGCACTAGAACCTAACTACAAAAATAATTAATTTGCTAGAACATAAAAATTATGGGTTGCCTCCCAATAACGCCTTATTTAATGTCGCGACACGACTTGGATATCTTGACTACTCAGACTTCGCTAAGACAACCTGATGATACCTCTTTACCATCTTCATAGAATTCGTCCACGATTGAGAAAAAACTCACCTCTTTTTGCTATGTCATAGATGAGTGTATTTTGAGTTGTGCTTCTTTATCATTTATCCTGAACTTCAACTCATTCAGCTCTATATCTACGATCACTCTCTCAGTTGCAAGGAATGGTCTACCCAAGATGATGGGAAATTCAAAATCCACCTCACAGTCTAGGACTACAAAATTAGAAGTCAGAATAAAGTCGGCCACCTTTACTAATACATCATACAATATGCCCACTGGCCATTTTACAGACCTTTATGCCATCACCAATCGCATATTCATCGGGGTAGGATCCCCCAAACCCAATTTCTTATACACCGCAAGTGGCATTAGGTTTATACCGGCTCCCAAATCGTATAGCGCTTTTATGAAATTCAGGGACCCAATAGTGCATGGGATGGTAAACTCTCCCAGGTTTGCCTTTTTCTGCACTAAAGACCTTATAGAGATAGTGCCACAATGAAGAAGATTGTCCTCCGGCACATGGCTAACCTTCCATTTCTTTGTGACAACGTCTTTCATAAACATTGCATATCCTGGCATTTTCTCAAGTGCCTTAACTAAAGGAACATTTATTGTCAATTGCTTGAGCATTGCCATGAATTTGCTGAATTTTGCATCATTAGTTTTTTTCATCAACTGCTGAGGAAAGAAAGGTGGTGGTCTTGGGCTGGTATTCAACACTACCTCCTTTTTTTTTCTTTCTCTTTTTTCGGAGCATTATTAGAATTATGCAGCTTCTCAGACTCCACTGGACCTCCTTCTTCCGATTTATCATCAACTACCTCATCAACTATATATTTGCCCACAGAAGGGCCAGGTAATATCTTACCACTTCTAGAGGTAATCACCATACATGAGCCATTATTCCATGGATTTTAGACTGTATCACTTGGTAATATTTCGCTCTTCCTCTAGTTAAATGCTGTGGAGAATTGGCTCATCTGCTGCTCTAACTATTTCATTATGATGGAGTGCGAGTTTACCAACTGACTAATAGATGATAGATTAGTCTTCATGGTAGTCACACCAGAGTTGGTAGATTTCACTCCCATCAATAACTTAGCCATCATGTTCTACACAGACATCTTTTCAGAACTTATTGTAGCAGCCTCACAATTTCCAGAAGGGACATAGAGCCCCTCTTATCATTACCATTCCTCCAATTTCACCGATCCCTATCTTTATAACTAGGCTTATCATATTAATTTCGACCTTGATTACCTTGGCCATTTCCTCAGAAACCCTAGTGATTATTAATATAGTTTGCCTCTTCTTCTGTTGCAGCATTAACTCTGTCCTGAGATCCCACAACTTTTACCTTCTTAGTCTTACCTGATAGCAAGTGCCTGGTTAGCAAGTCCATCTGCATTTTTAGGTGAGACATGTCTTGGTCACACTCCTTATTTGTTGTGCATTGTTCCACAGTATATCCCCAGACACAGTGGGGCTAGCTACTACAGAGTCTCTGGTATGCCATGCCTAACTCTGTTTGGTCATTTTTTCTAGAATCTTGAAGCCTCTGGCAATGTAATATCAACAAATGAACCAGCAACAACATTATCTATAATTGTCTTTATCACAGAGTTAGAGCCCTGTACAAAGTCTCTATCAAGTGTATGTTTGTCATATTATGGTTCGGACACTGTGTCAGCTTCTTCTTGAATCTTTCCCAGGTTTTATGCAAAGCTTCAGTTGGGAGCTACCTAAAGTTGCTGATCTCATCCCTCAACTCTACCCTCCTGGAAGGAAAAAGAACCTTTCTAGAAAAGCTCATTTCAACTGCCTCCAGTTAGTTATAGAATCAAGTGTTAGGATATTTAGCCATAAGGTTACCTCCCCAGACAGAGACAATGGAAACAATCTCAACCAGATAGCATTCTGGCCCACTCCTGGGTTACAAAAGATTTATAGATGGTGACAAAATTCACCAGATGCATGTTTGGGTCATCCCCAGGAAGGCCACCAAACAACCCCTTCTGATTGAGGAGTTGAATTATAGTACTCATAACATTGAATTTATCCCCAGGTGCCAATGGTGGAGGAATGATTTCACCCGTTGCACCTGCTCCGTCCATTCCATCATCATCATCGTTGAGGTCATACTGGACCGACTAGTACTTTTGCCTTTCTTGAAATGGATGGCTCCTCTTAACATTACGCCGTACTAGTGAAGCAACTTGCTCTACACGCCTTGGGTTACCAAGATTTAGAAACTCTTCATCTCCCAAATCTTCATCCTTAGGATTTTGATGTCGTGCTTGTTGATTGACATTTTGCACATTCACCTGAGCTCCAGCTAAGGCTACCAATCTGTCAACCTCTTGCTGTTCTGTCATTCTTCCAATTCATTGTAGTTCTAGATTAAGTGGAAATAATGGTTCTCTGGAACTTCTGATGCTTGGCATATACTACAAAGATCCTGAAATAAACAAAAACAACAAATAAATGTAAAATTAGGAACCTTGACAAACAGTCAATTAGCGCTCACAACTTTAATTTACAACCGTATTCCTCAACAACAACGTTATTTTTTATAATGCTCAAACTACACCTGTCTAATGAGAATGTAAGCGATCATTGTCAATATAAAGCCCAACTATGTTGGGGTCGAATCCCACAGGGAATATGGTGTGATCTTAAGTCGTTTGCAATTTAATCAACTGATAGCTGGATGTTTCCTGAAATAGGGTATTTTAGTTTAGCAAGTAATTGTTGGTCACTTTAGTTATAGTGTTCGTAACCAAGAGTTTATGGAAAAACCAGAATTATGTTCACTAGGGGTTTTGGTAGTTGACAGATGCTAATGGTAGTTCAAGATTCTCACAGTAGGTAGGACAACAAGTTATCTTTATCAAAGTTATGCCTAAATGTCTCTCGACCTACTTAAGCATTTACTTACCAAATCCTCTCAGACTTAGGGAATTTATATTCATGACCAGATTTTACCTCAGGTTAATCAACCTTGTTACAATGTCAATTATTAAATAGAAGTTTTTAGTGCTTTCAAGTCACTGTTAATAATTCACTTCCCACTATATTTGATTTCTTTCTCAAGAAAATCAAAGCAGGAGTTATCTATCATTTGCAACCAATAGACAATAATTAAAACCTCAGAATTATCAAGGAGTCCTACCACCTTTTGAATCTTGAACACTCAGCACCTTATCAAGACTTTACCCTAGCTCCCATAATTCAGGTTAAAGAAATTTAGCCACTCATGATGTAATAATCAAAAAAACTAGTTATAAACATGATTTGAAAGATAAAATTACCACAAGATGAATAGAAACTGGAGATTCTCAGATTAGATCACAATAGTAATCCTAAAATAATAATGATAATCTCTTCAAAGTAATTGTTTGTTCAAGTCAAGAAACTAAGGAGAGAAAATATCAAAATATGTGCCTCCAAAAGATGTTTGGAACTCTCACAAAAACCCTAAACAAGACTTTAAATAGTTCAGCTTAAATAAGCAAACAAAATGTCATCACAACTTTCAACTCAGGTGCATTCTCTGTTGATGAAGCTGATAACTTATGATAGGGATGAAGACTTATCAAAAATGTCGTCAGCCATACTTCTTTTTGAATTACTTTAGATTTCAACTCCTTTTCTCCCATCCTTGTTGGTTCTCTTGCATCATAGCTTTTACTGCAAAATTAAACATAAAACAATTAAAAATGATAAAAGTTTCTTAAGACTTTGCAATTATTCTTAGTTAAAAGCCTCAAATATGTTAGCATTAGCTCACATATCAAAAGGAGTAGAAGAGTTCATAAGATGTTGTTACTGGTATACTTCGTGTCTTTCATTTTGATGTATATGTGTTGTTAGACCCAGGATAAAATCAATCTTACGCGACTCCATTGGTTGTGGTAAATTTAGGATAGGTCTTCAAAAGCTCTCCAATCCTTTCTTAGTTTTTACCCTAGTGGGTGAGTTGATTGTTGCTAGGCATGTCTATAAGAAGTGTCCTATCACTGTCCTACATAATATCATACTAACAGAACTAATAGAGTTAGAAATGGTAGATTTTAATGTTATTCTAAGCATGGATTATCTACATTCATGCTATGCATCAATAGATTGTCACACCCATATGGTGAAGTTTCAGTTTCCTGATGAGGCAGTTTTTGAGTGGGAGAGTAGTTCTAAATCTCCCAAGAGTCATTTCATATTGTACCTGTAGGCCAAAAAGTTGATATCAAAAGGTTTCATTCATTATTTAGTTCAAGTCAAAGATACTATGTTTGAAGCTCCAACAGTGCAGTCCATCCATATAGTTAATGAGTTTCCCATGGTTTTTCCTAAAGAATTGCCAGGGGTACCTCCCGATAGAGAAATAGAATTTGGTATTAATTGCCTCTCTGATACTCAGCCCATCTCCATCCCTCTATATCATATGGCTTCGATCGATCTTAAAGATTTAAACGAGCAGCTTAAAGACCTCTTAGATAAAGGTTTCATAAGGCCCAATATTTGTCCATAGAGTGCTCAATTTTGGTTTGTGCGTAAGAAAAATAACTCTCTTCGAATGTGCATCGACAAATGTCAGTTGAACAAAGTCACAGTCAAGAACAAATATCCTCTTCCTAGGATTAATAACTTATTCAACCAACTTCAGGGTTTAAGTTATTTATCTAAGATAGACCTCAGATTCTGCTATTATCAGCTTAGAGTAAGAGAATGTGACATTCTAAAGACAACTTTCAAAACTTGGTATGGTCACTTCAAATTTCTAGACATGTCCTTTGGACTAAAAAATGCCCCAAAAGCCTTCATGGACTTGATGAACAGAGTGTTCAAGCAGTACTTGGACATATTTGTTATATTCTTCATTGATGACATTCCTGTCAATTCTCGTAGTGATAATGATCATGCAGACCATCTTAGAATTATGTTGCAAACCCTTAGAGATCATCATTTGATCGCCAAATTTAATAAGCGTGAGTTTTAGCTAAGGCCAGTATCTTTTCTTAGCCATATTATTTCTAGTGAGGGCATTAGAGTTGACCCTCAAAAGACTAAAGCAGTGAGAAACTAGCCCAGACCCATCTCTCCTTCTAATATCAAGAGGTTTTTAGGTTTGGCTGGCTATTACCGATGGTTTATTGAAGGATTTTTATCTATTTAACCCCTCAAGTCAAATTGATTCAGAAGAAAGTCAAGTTTCAGTGGTCAAATTCTTGTGAGAAGAGTTTTTAGGAGTTAGACCTAGTTTTGATGCTACCAAATAGTTCAGATTGATTTGTTGTTTACTGTGATGCTTCCAGAGTTAGTCTGGGTTGTATTTTGATGTAGAGAGGTAAGGTCATAGCCTATGCCTCTAGACATCTTAAGACTTATGAAAATAATTATCCTACCTATGATCTTGAGTTAGCCGCTGTCATTTTTGCCTTAAAAATTTGGAGACATTATCCTTATGGGGTGCATGTTGATGTATTCATGGATCACAAAAGTTTGTAGTATGTGTTCTCATAGAAACATTTAAATCTTTTTCAGAGAAGGTGGTTGGAGTTGTTGAAAGATTATGAAATGAGTGTTTTGTATCACTCAAAAAAGGCCAACATAGTGGTAGACACCCTTAGTAGATTGTCTATAGGTAGTGTTGCTCTTGTTGAAGATGATAAAAAAAAGTTAACCAGGTAAGTTCATCAGCTTTCTAGATTAGGTGTTTGGTTGGTTGATTTATCTGAGGGTAATATATGGGTTTACAATAGTTTAGAATCTTCTTTGATTTCTGAAGTGAAGGAGAACCAAGATAGGGATTCCAGTTTGGTTAAGTTGAAGGAGTCAGTCAGAGATTAAAAAGCAAAGGTTTACTCCCAAGTGGGAGATGGTGTGTTGTGATTCCAGGGTATACTATGTGTGCCTTGTGTAGATGGTTTGAGATAGCAAATCCTTGCAGAACATCTGGTGCGCATTACTCTATACACCTAGGAGCCACTAAGATGTATTGTGATTTGTGGTAAATCTATTGGTGGAGTAGAATGAAGAAAGATATTTTAGATTTTATAGCTAAGTGTGCTAATTATCAATAGGTTAAGGTTGAGCACCAAAGGCCTAGTGTCACTATGCAGGAGTTCAGCTTTCCCACTTGGAAGTAGGAAGAGGTGAACGTGGATTTTATGACAGGGTTGCCCCATTAGTGTCGTCATTATGATTTGATTTGGGTTATTGTAAACAGAATGACCAAGTCAGCCCATTTCTTTCTAGTTCATACTTCCTGTTCAGATGAGGATTATGCCAAGATGTATCTTAAAGAGTTGGTCAGATTACATGGAATCCGGCTGTCTATTATTTTCGACAAAGGTATACAGTTTACCTCTCCCTTTTGGAAAGATTGTTAGAAGGGTCTTGTTACCTAAGTTTATGTCGGTATAACTTTTCACCCTCAGATAGGTGGTTAGGAAGAGAAGACCATTCAGAATGTAGAGGATATGCTGAGAGCATGTGTTAATGACTTCAAGGGTAGTTGGGATAATCACTTACCATTGATCAAGTTTGCCTACAATAGCAGTTATCACTTTAGTATTCAGATGGATCTATTTGAGTCACTTTATGGGAGGATATGTATATCTCTAATTGGTTTGTTTGAGGTAGGTGAGACTACGTTTACAAGGCCTGATCCAGTGTTTGATACGATATAGAAAGTTCAGCTAATCAGGGAGAGGCTTAAAATAACCCAAAGCCAACAGAAATTCTATCCAGATGTAAGGAGGAGAGATCTAGAGTTTACAGTTGGTGATCTAGTTTATTTGAAAATCTCTCCCATGAAGGGAGTGGAGAGATTTGGCAAGAAGGGGAAGCTTAGCCCCTGATATGTTAGTCGTTACAGAATCTTGAGTCACTTTGGAAAGGTATTATTAGCTTGAGTTGCCTGCAGATTTGGCATCAGTGCATCCAGTGTTTCATGTCTCCTTATTAAAGAAGTGTATTGGTGATGCTGATTTAGATCCTTTAGAAAGCACAGTTTTTCAAGATAGCCTTTCTTACGAAGAAATCCCAATTAAGATCCTTGATCGCCAGAGTTGAAGACTAAGGAACAAAAAAGTCTCCTTAGTTAAAGTTCTTTGGTAGAATCAGTTCGTTGAGGGTGCCACCTGGGAAGCGGAAGCAGATATGAGAACCAAGTACCCTCATATTTTCTTTGTAAGTTCAGAATTAGTTTAAGGTAATAGTTTTTCTTATATTATCTCTTTTCCATTCTCAGTTCTAGCTTTATATAATCATCTTCATGTAATTTTATGCATTCCCAAATTAGTTCAGTCATGTAGTCATGGTTTTAGTTATGCAAGTTAAGTACATAATCCCATTTCCTTAGCTTAATAAGTCTCATTCGATAATGAATGTTCTCAAATAGGAGATATTGTAATACCCCATATTATACTTAGCTCAGTTCATCTCCTAGTGCATGCATTAGAGGCTTAAAACCTAAAAAATTTAGCTAAGTGTTGGGGACTTAGCCATTTTAAGACCTCCTAACTTTGAGGATTTTTAATTTGACCTTTCAGACTTTGAGATAATGGCTTTTGAGTTAATTCATGTTCAGAGGTGTAAGGAGCATGTCTCGGGGAAGTTTTGGATTTTTTTATGAGAATTGAGGCATGTTTGGATTTCTATTTCAAAACCTTACCATGATAGTAGTGCATCGCGGTGGGTATAGCAATGGCCTATTCATCGCATCATAGTGACCCTTCAAATGACATCCTAATTACTATTTTAATCTTCTGAGGGGCAGTTAGGTCTTTTCCCATCACCCCAAGTCATAAAAACATAAGATTAAGCGTCAGTTAGGGCATTATTTGCCCACATTCTTCAATTTTACTCCCAAGAATACACCCTAATCATCCCCCTAAGTTCATCCATTACATTATCTTCCCTTTAAGAAAACCAAGAATTTAAGTTCTGTAGTCCAAGAATTTTTAATAAAACTCTCAAGATTATCTCCAAGGCTTTCAAGGTCAAGTTTTCTCAACCAAGTCAAGTCTATTAAGGTAAGTGGGGTTATGAACAAGGATACTCTTTCATCATTGTGCCCAAAACTTATTTTAAAGTTAAGATTATGTGAATTGAAAATTAGGGTTCATACCCAAACTATTCTGTTTGAGTTTATGAATTTATAAAGTACTTTGAGTATTGATGTGCATATTTAATCTCATATATTTATGCTTTGACTCGAACATTTATATTATGAATTGAATTTTAGTATCTTGACTTGATATTGTTGAAAGATTTCAAGATAATTATTGAGAATGAAACTCTATTGTGAAATTTTGAGAATTTAAGTATATATGCTCTAAACCCCAAGTATGGGTTTTGAGATTTCAAGAATACTATGATCTTAAGTTTAATTGATAATTTTATATCAAGACTTAAAGTGAAGATTGATCGTTTGATCCTAAGATAAGACATGGAATCCAATTTTGTTCATCTTGATATTGATTTAAAGCAAAAAGAAGCATACATGGTTTTCATTATACAAACCTTGTGCTATTTTAAGGTGGATTTCCTAAAAGTATGAGCATATAAGTAATATGGGAATAATATTTAGCACCGAGTTGAACTACGTGCCACCATAGGTTTAAATCCCATTATGGGTTAAGTATAGTGATTACTTAAGTAAGGTTCTATTCTGATGGAAAGGGTAGGACAACTCTCCCCAACTTGGGTAAGACATTGGACTCCATGATAGCTCACATGGTTTATGTCGGTGAGAAGAACCTCACTAAGAAAGAATAAAATTAAAGCTTTTAGAACTAAGTGTTATGTATCACAAAGATTATCATTATGCTTTATTACTTATGTTTATTATTTTGCAGTTTTGGTTTATTTCAAGCGCAAGGTGAGTCATTCCCACTTAGTATGCATTATTTGAAAATCTAAGTGCACATTGAGTTATTGTTTTTCTTATGCATTCACCCCCACATGCTTAGTACATTATAGAAGTACTAGTTCACATATATGTCTATGTGCTACATTATTTTATAATGTAGGTTCTGGTGCTCAGTTATAGCAGCGTGATTGACTATGGGCATCTCCACCTATATCTGGATATTTGGTAAGTCCTTATTATTTGAGGACCCATGTTATCAGACTTTGATATTGATGAAGTATTTTAGTTATTTGATTTTTGTTAAGTTTAGGTCAGCTGGGGCTCATCCCAGTAGCTCTCTAGTTAGAAATAGAGGCTTGTCCCACTATTTTCTATTTTAGATTAAAAAGTATTTGTTTTTAAGGTTTCCCAGTTTAAGACTTTCAGTTAAGATATTCATTCTGTTATCTTAAGATATTCATCTGTGAAGTTTACTTATATCATGAGTTCCAAGTTTTAAGGGTTTAAAGGGTTATCTTGGGACTACTCATAGTTTTGAGCACCATGTGACGTCCAGGGTGTAATTTTCGAGCATTACAGTTATTGTTTTACAATATTTTTGGTTATTGGTTAGACTTGATTGGGTTGGTTATGGTATTTGACCTATCCTAGAGTTTTAAATTATAATAGATGCTATCTTGTTATATATTCAAAATTTATCCGACCCAGGGGGTGTATTTGAATGGTTGGTTTGGGTGTCGGGGTTGGTCCCCAGTCCTGGTTAGACTTGGGATGTCCATTACAACAATCCCTGGTTAGGGTCATGTCATGTTGGTATTAGAGCTTTAGGTTCATGGTCAATGAGGAGTCCACAAAGCTATGTCGAGTAGAGTCTCTTTTAAGGGTGTGTAGCACGTCACACTTATAAGAGAGAGGCTACAAGGCATTTAGGAATGTTTCTGTTTCTTTATGTTCTATTTTCAAGCTTAGAGTCTAAGGTCTTGGATTCTTCTAATTTTGTTTTCTTGTCTCTCAAATCACGCCTCGATGATCTGAAGTTCATAAAAAATCCTCTGTTCCAACTACGGATAATGTTGATGGGACACGTTCTACTTAAGGGAACCATACAGTCTCGGGGTCCAATCGCTGATATTTTGGGGGTTCCACTGGTTCCTTCTAGTCCTCATCAGGATTCTCAGGCAGATGTGATGAATGCAGAGTTTCATCAGTCTATTCATATAATTTCTCAGTTGGTAGCTTCTCAGGATAAGGTGTGGTGTATCTAGTATTGCATCTTCTGAGGTCAGAAGGGTTAGTCGGTTTATGAGGTTGAGTCCTTCAACTTTTACTGGTGTTAAGGTAGAGGAGTATACTCAAGGTTTTCTAGATAAGATAGAAAAGATATTCAGGATTATGCATGCCACAAATTTGAAAGGCATGGAGTTTACAGCTTATTAGCTCAAGGATGTGGTATACCAATGGTACAAGGAATGGGATCAGGAAAGAGGTAAGATTGATGAGCTATCTCTGTTGGAGACTTTCTCTAATGTATTTTTAGATCGCTTCTTTCCTCGGGAGTTGAGGAAAGTAGAAGTTGAGGAACTTGTAAATCTAAAGTAGGAAAGATATGGGTCAAGAAGTATGCCTAGTTTCACCAGCTGTCTAGGTATGCTTCAAAATTGATGTTTGATATGAGGGCCAGGATAAGAAAGTTTACTCTTAGGACTATCTTATGAGTTAATCCTTAAAATCAAGACTGCATTGCTGATCAAGGGCATGGATATCTCTAGGTTGCTTGTTCATATACAACAAGTGGAGGAGAAAAAGAAAAAATAGGATAAGATAGAGGAGAGGTAGGGTAACAAGTTCTGATTCTCTGAGTAGGGTGGAAAACTGCAAGGTGGTTGGGATGGTGGTAAGTGGCCAAACAAAAAGTGGGGAAGTTTTGGTTCTTTCTCCACAACTAGTGCTACTTACCCAAAGAAATCGGGTAATAGGCGTCAGTAGGGTAGAGATAACTTCAGGGCACAGGGTGCCTAGTATCAGGCTAGTGGGGTACAATTATCTTCATCGCGTCCTCATTACAGGTTCTATAGTCGGTTAAATTGTGGGTTTTATGATGAGGGGAGGGACAGGTGATTTAAATATGGTCAACTAGGCATATGCTTAGAAATTATCTGATTGGTAAGGTTGTTTTGGGAGCAAATAAGGCTCTGGTTGCCTATTTATTTTTCTAGCACTAAAGGGTGCTGCTTCTACATTTATTTCTACTTATGGTACTGGCACAGGACAAAATAGGTTATCTGCTCTTGCTACCCGATAGGATTCTCAAGCATTGCTTGATGTAGTGATTGGTATGTTACAACTCTTTTCTCATGATGTGTAGTGTTTTCTTAATCTATGGTCCACTCTTTCTTATATGACCCCTTTTGTGGATGTGTATTTTAGTTTTGATTTCGAGGTTATTTCAGATTTTTTTTGTTTCTACCCTGATAGGTGACTCTGTGGTTGCTAAAAGAGTCTATAAGGTGTGTGTGGTATATTTTGGTAGTAAAGAGACTTTGGTGGATTTGTTTGAATTAGACATGGTGGATTTTGATTTTATTCTATGGATGGAGTGGTTACACTCAGCTATGCGCCCTTAGATTGTCGTACTCGTAAGGTTGATTTTATGTTCCCTGGTGAACGGTTATTGAGAGGAAGGTGGTTCCCTTGATTCTAAGGAAAAGTTTATATCATATGTTAGAGCTTAGAGATTAATCTTTAAAGGGTGTCTCTATCATTTGTTTGGGTTAATGACTCTAACTCGAAAGGTCCTTCTTTGCATTTGGTTTTGGTGGTGAATGAGTTTCATGAGGTTATTTCAGATGATCATCCTAGTGTATCATGCCAATCACCTTCGTGTGGTGTTGCAAACCTTACAGGAGCAGTAGTTGTATGTCAAATTCTCAAAGTGTGAAGTTTGGTTGAACGCTGTCACTTTTCTGGTTCATACTATTTCTAGTGAGGGGATCATAGTTGATCCACAAAAGGTGGTGGTGGTTAAGAAATAGCCTAGACACATGACTCCAATTGACATTCGGAGCTTCTTGGGTTTGGTTGGGTACTATAAGAGGTTTGTGGAGAGTTTTTTGATGATATCTGCCCCATTGACTAAGTTGACTCAGAAGAAGGAAAAGTTTTCTTTGTCGGATGCTTGTGAGGCTAGATTTGAGAAACAGAAGGATAAGCTAACTTTGGCTCTGGTTTTGACTTTGCTTGAAGACAATGAAGGGTTTATGGTTAACTATGATGCTTCTCGGGTGGGACTTGGTTGTGCTCTGATGCAACATGGTTAGGTGATTGCCTATGCTTCTGTGTAGTTGAAGGTACATGAAAGGAACTATCCTACTCATAATTTGGAGCTTTTAGTGGTCGAGTTTGCTTTGAAAATTGGGTGGCACTATTTGTATAGAATGCACGTGGATATATTTTCTGATCATAAGAGACTACAGTATGTTTTCACTCAGAAAGAGCTTAACCTCAGGCATAGGAGATGGCTAGAGCTTCTTAAGGACTATGACATAAGTCTTTACTGCCATCCAGGTAAGTCTTATGTTGTTGTTGATGCTCTTAGAAGGTTGTCCATGGGAAGTTAACCTCATGTGGATAAGGAGAGGCGGGAGTTGGTGGAGGATATTCACTGCTTATCTAATCATGGAGTTCACCTTTTGGACTTTGAGAATAGTGGTGTTTTGGTAAAAAAAGTGGTTCGGTCATCTCTTGGTATAGAGATCAAGGAGAAGAAAATATTAGATCCTTTCTTGATAAAAATCAAGAGTGATGTAGGTGGGAAAAAGGTAATAGTATTTGAGATCAGTGGTGATGGTACCTTGTGGTACCAAGGGTGGTCATGTGTTCCTGACATTGATGGTTTGTGCAAAAGGATATTCGCTAAGGTGCATGAATCATTCTACGTTGTTTATCTATTTTGGCAAAAATATACCATAATCTCAAGCAGATGTATTGGGGGAATGGTATGATGAAGGATGTGGCCGATTTTGTGGCCAAGTGTTTAGTATGTCAACAAATGAAAGTGGAGCACTTGAGGCCTAAAGTCTTGTATCAGGAAATTGAATTACTAGATTTGAAATAATAAGTGATCAATATGGATTTCATTACTGGTCTTCCTCAATCTTGGAACAAATTTTATTCGGTTTGGGTCATCGTGGATAGGATGATAAAGTCAGCTCACTTTTTGCCAGTGAGGACTAACTTTTTAATTGAGGATTATGCGAGGTTGTATCTTCATGAGATTATAAGGCTGCATGGAGTACCTGTATTAATAATCTTTGATCGTGGTACACAATTTTCATCTTACTTTTAGCGGTTGTTTCAGCCAGGGTTGGGGACTGAGGTTAGTCTAAGTAATGCTTTTCACCCATAGACCGATAGGTAAGTAAAAATGACTATTCAGACATTTGAGGATATGCTTTGTGCATGTGTGATTGATTATAGTGGTAATTAGGTTGATCACCTACCTCTTGTAGAGTTTTCTTACAACAATAGCTACTATTCTAGTATTGGTTTGGCCCCTTTTGAGGCATTGCATCGCAGGAGGTGTAGATATTTCATTAGATGGTTTGATCTTGGTGAGGCAGATATGTTTGGCCCAAATTTGGTATATCTGGCTATGGAGATGGTAAAGGTGATTCAAAATAGGATTAAAGCTGCCCAAAATCAATCGCCAAAAGTCCTATGCGAATGTAAGGTAAAGGGACTTGTAGTTTGAGGTTTGGGAAATGGTGTTTCTAAAAGTGCCTCCCATGAAGGGAGTAATGCGGTTTTGGATAATGGGGAAGCTCAATTCCCGGTATGTTGGTCCTTATGTGGTTTTGAGGAGGGTTGGTAATGTTGCTTATTAATTGGATTTGCCTTCTAGTTTGAGCTCCATTCATCCGGTATTCCATGTATCTTTGCTGAGAAAGTTTATAGGTGATTCTTTATGGGTTGTTCCTTTGGATGGATTGGGTATATCAGATTCCCTGTCTTATATGGCGGAATCAAAAGGTGGAAGAAGCTACTTGGGAAGCGGAAGAGGACATGAAGTCCAAGTATCTGTATTTGTTTTATGCTCCGGATATTCATGCGAAAGGTGTGTGTTCTTGATCATATCTTTGTTTTCTAACTTGGTTAATGGAAGGTTTATTTCCTTGCATCGTTGTTTTCTAAATTAGTTAAAGGTTGGAATGGTTATGTTCGGGTGTAATTCGTGCTTGTACTACCTTGTCCATCATTCGGGGATGAATGATCATAGTGGGGAGACTGAAATACCCTGGGTTTTGACCATAGAAAAATTTCCCTAATTTTGTACTTTCTGGACATCATAACACTCACCATACTAGTCATATGGTTAGGGTACGCGTCAGGTTACCCAATCATATATTGTCTAGTGTTGGGTGGTTGAGTTTCTGGAATGGGTATGACTTGGGTAAGTACGAGTCGTATGGTGGGTGACGGGTCATAGGTTTGGATTTTCCTTCACTTAATCTAAAACTTAGTAACTTAATTTGGATCTGAGTATGTGTGGCTCAGTATGTGTGGCTCACCATGAGTCATGAGATAGGGTACGAGTCATATTGTTCAACTCGTATGTTGGACAGTGTCAACCCCTATTAATTCTGTTATGGGTATAGGGTAAGGGTACTGGTCATACCCTTGGATACGTTTGGTCTTGGTGGTTGTATATTGGACACTGTTGGGGGTCTAAGGGACGCCTAGGGTCGGGTGGTAGGTACCACATGTATGGTAGGGTATGATTGGTAAGATAGAGTCGTACCCTCATGTGGGAATTTAGTACAGTTTAAGTTGGGAGTATTACGAACATTTCCCCTTATAACTCCTTAGGATCCTACGATTTAAAACATATTTTTTGGGGATTCATTAACCAATGGACGAACACTGGAAACTCATGTTTGCCGATATAAAAATTGGTCATGGCGACCATATATGATACTTAAGGGGTATACAAAAATCCCCTAAGTACACTTGTATATATGTATCATGGATAGCCAAAGGTACTCGTAAATCCCCTACTCCTATGGTATCTCCGGTTTATGTGGATACATGCATCGGGGCGCGTTTAGGGGGATACACTGGACCTATATAGCCCGTGGGTTGTTCTAGGATGGTTAAGCTATACATACCTAGGTTAATGGTTTTAAAGGCATGCTAAACCCAGTTCCCTTTCCTTGCATGGTTATATATATATCTGTATGTATTGTGAATGCATATGGTTGGTTTACTTGGCTTTCAAGGTTGACATTATTTTATCCTTATCCTGAGTAATTTATGGTGTTCACCTGCTAACCTGTCTTTGGGTGTTTATATCCCCATGCGGTGTAGGAACCAACCATTCAACTCCTCATGCTTAGTGATCAAATTCGGGATCAACTCAGTTGGATTGAAGTGGCGAGCTTCCATATTATAGAAGGCTCAATTTCATATCATGGATGTTTTTACATACTTTGGTCATTATATAGTCTATATGCCCCAATCAAATATTGTTTTACTTTTGGTTAGAGGCTTTGTGGAACTATTATGGGTTGGTATGGGCATTGTCGGTATTGGTGTCAGCCTTAGTAATGGCACTGGTATTGGGACTGATACTATGGGATTATGTTTATGATTGTTCCATCCTTTTATATTATGAACTCATACTTGGTTATTGTTTTGGTTTGGTTTAGGTTATTGCTTGGATATTAGTTGGTTGGACTTGCTTTGGTTAGTCACGGTCACAGACCTATCCCAGAGTCTGGAATTGTAATAAACGCTATCTTATTATATTTTCGAAATTCATCCTACACAGGGGGTGCATTTGAATGGTTGGTTTGGGTATCGGGGGTAATCCCCGATCCTATTTGGGGTTGGGATGCCCATTACGACAAAGCCCCAGTTTGGGTTATGTCAATAGATTGTCAACTGGTGTATTGTAAGGGAATTGACCTGTTATAACTTCGGGGTGAACCATAGTTCTAAGGACCTGGTCCTTGAGGCCACAATAAAGGTAATAAAATAGTAACGAACTAAAACTGACAGGAATTAACAGAACACCGTGTTTTACGTGAAAACCTCCTTGAAGGGAAGAAAAACAATGGCTTGCCCTCATAAGAACTCAAACTTCAATATAATCAAACTCATTGATTACAATCTCCAATAACTTAACTCTAAGTTCCACTTGTTGTAATTGCTCTACTACAACCACCTCTACTCACCTCAACAACCTCACAATAGACTAACTCTAGTCGATGTGACCTTAGGTAACTCTACCTAAGCACTCTACTGCCAAGAGAAATACATGACTCTTATAAGATGAGTAATTCTATTACAAAGCAAGATTTGAGTCAAGAACAATTTAACTTGAAGAACACACAAATTTGGAAATTGAGTGAAAGAGTTTTCGTTGTTTCCTTGATTTACCAATTTACTACACTAGAAAACAATAATTGTTTGTCTTTAATGATCTTTCAATTGGTGTTAAGACTATTTGATCAAAATTGTGTCTACAAAGTAAAGTATAAAGCCAATGGTGATGTGGAGAGGTTTAAGTCCATCCTAGTAGCCAAAGGCTTTAATCAACAAGAAGGTCTAAACTACCATGAAACATTCTCACCAGTAGCTAAAATAGTAACTTTAAGGACAATCATCAGTCTAGAAGCATCACATAGATAGAACTTATATCAAATGGATGTCAATAATGCTTACTTCAAGGATATTTGGAAGAAGATGTCTACCTAAAATATCCTCAGGGATTCCACAAAAAGGGGAAGGAAAATCATGCAAACTAAAGAAGTCTTTATATTGCATAAAAAAAGCCTCAAGATAGTGGAACATCAAGTTAATAGATGCACTTTTACAGGCTGGATATTGCCAAAGCATGCATGATGACTCAATATTTATAAAGAATATAGGAGCTAATATATTGGTGATATTTATTTTGTTGATAAATTTACTTATAATAGGTTCCAACTCATAAATGATACAAGAGGCTAAATATATTTTAAATCAAAACTTCTAGATAAAATATTTAGGTACAGACAGGTACTTTTGGGGCATAGAAGTATTGAAGTTAAAAGAAGGAATACTCTTGAATCAAATAAAATATGCTTTGAAACTTATTTCTGAAGTAGGGTTGAGTGGTGCTAAGCTCTTATCAACCCTATTGGAATTTAATCATAAACTCACACTCTGGATTATGATGCACACATAGGAAATACTGGTGATCCTGTCTTTGAAGATGTGATCTAGTTTATGTAATGACCAAAGGTTTCATATTTAGATGCTGCAGTTAGACTAGTCAAATATGTTAAAAGATTACCTGGTCTACATCTGCTAATGAAAAGGAATAAGTAATAATTTTTACTGTCTATTGTGATTTATATTGGACATCTTGTCCCAATACCAGAAGATAAGTCACAGGTATGTAGTGAAATTAGGAGATTCATTAATCTTTTAGAAATAAGAAAAATAACTAACTGTTAGTAGAAGTTCAGCAGAGGCAGACTATGGGAGCATGACTGCACTAGTAGAAGAATTGCTTTAGTTTTCTAACTTGTTGAAAAAGATTAGCAACACAGTCACATTACCAATCAAGGTGTTTAGTCACAGTAAACTAGCTTTTCAAATAGCAGGAAATCCTATGTTTTATGAAATACCATAGCATATAGAGTTAGACTGTCACATCCCTAGAGAAAGAATGAAGTCATGCTTTATTAAAACTCAATACTTGAGCACTAATATAAAGGTGAAGGATATCTTGACAAAATTTTTAGGAGAAGTGTGGCATTAGTTTTGCTTACCAATCTTGGAGTGTTAGACATTTTCTACCCGCAAGTTTGAGGGAAAGTAATAGATATCTATTAAAAAGATGTAGTTGAGCTAAGTTGATTAGAAAAAACGTTAGCACGTGCCTAGGACATAAGGTTGTTTGAGTTAATTAGTGGTATGAGCTGTGTCATTATATATATGCACAAACAGTGTAGTACAACTAGATATATAGAATGGAAAAGATATTTTTAATATAGAAGAAGAATGTTGCCATGATATTTACTAAATAAGAATTCCATTTTGTCCATTGTTGCATGTTTATAGATAGTTAATAGTTTCTCATAGATTACAGATTAATAAATTAGATTTCATATCTTCTGAAAAGATCTTCCATGTACTTCAAATCTATACGCCTTCTAGATCATAGGATGTTTAATTTTAAGGTAATGAGAAAGCAGTTTTGCATGCTGTATACAGTGATCTAAATGCAAATATATTTTAACATGTGACTTGAAATATTATCACTGCATATTCATATATATGTACATAAGCTACCATTCCATCAAATGCTTCATGCAATTGTATCAATTAGTTAGTATGTTAGATGAGTTAGTTGAAAAAGTTGTTAGGCAAGTAGTTAGTGTAAGTGGTTAGTCGGTTATGAAGTAGTTGGGGAGTTAGCTGAGCTGTCAATGAGCTAGAAGTCATATCACTCTTTTATCTCATTTCACTCAATCTATAAATAGGGTCAAAAAATGTTATGTACATGATAATGAATGAATAAAAAAATACAGCTACACTTTTACAATTATCTCTCATTAATCATGAATGACCAAGCCATATTTCTTGGTTTTCACATGGTATTGGAGCCACGAGCTCAGTATTGAGAAGACTGGTATTGCTTCTCATCCTATTCTCAAAGGATTTTTTGAATTTGTGATCTTTGTTTCTACTTTTTCTTCGCAATTGCAATCTTTTTTGTTGTTGAACCTGTTCATCTATGGAACCTAAAATTGATCAAATTGACCCACTCTTCATTGGAACTTCAGATAGTTCTAGTGTTGTACTTGTTCCTATCAAGCTAATTGGATCAGAAAATTATAGCTTATGGAGTCGTTCAATGTGAATTGCTCTCTTAGGAAAGAGAAAATACAATTTCGTCACTGGATCCTGCAACAAGGACTCATACAGGGAGGAACTTCATGAATAATGGGAACATGTAATGTGATTTTCCTCTCCTGGATCATAAACACAGTAAGTGAGAGTTCAATGTCTAGCATTGTCTATGCTACAAACACTTGTGCTGCCTGGGAAGATCCAAAGAAGCGGTTTGATAAGGTGAATAACATGAGTATCTATCAGTTGCATCAAGAAATGGATATGCTCTCTCAAGGTACAGATTTAGTTTTAGCCTACTTTACAAAATTAAAAATCTTGTGGAGTGAGTATAATGATTTAGTTCATAACCCAAGCTGTAATTACCCTAAATCTAAGGAATATTTTGATCACATGTGTCAACTGAGACCACTAAAATTTTGGAGTGGATTGAATGAATCATATGAACAAGCTCGAAGAAAATTTTTACTCAAGGGAGTAACTCCAACTATCAATCAGGCTTATGCCATGCTTATAACGGATGAGATACAATATTCTTCCTATATGCTTACTATACATGATAAATCAGAACCACTTGCCATATAGGTGAATTGAAATTATGGATATGGTCAAGGAAGTACCAGTTACAAGGGCAGAAAGTGTGACTACTGTGACCTCTCAGGTCACACCAAAGAGAACTGCTATAAACTAATAGGCTATCCCACTGATTGGAAGAACAAAAAGAAACAAGGTTATAATGTTACTAAATCAAGGTCATATAGTAGTGGTAACAACTATTCATCATATGGTGGTGGAAATAACCAATCCAGTACTTGTGGTAAGTTTTCTCAAACTACAAATATAGTAGCAATACAAGTAGATGCGGCTGGTTCCAGTCATGATGTAGGTTTTGCACCACTGGAAAAGGCTCTCACAATTACAGAAGAAGAATATACCCAAATCATGAGCATGCTGAACAAGGATACCAAGGATATGAAACCAGTTAATAGAACAGGTATAATCACTTGTTTTTTATCCAAAGCTTGTTCTGACAGTTGGATTACGGATTCAGGTGCTACACATCATGTGTCTGCAAATAGACACATGTTCAGAGATAGTACAAGTTTAGTACAAAGTCATAAGGATAAATTACACCTTCCTACAGGTGCTAAAGTAACTATTTCCCATATTGGAGAGGCTTGTATATTTGTAGATAATGTGGTCAAGGATGTTCTCTTTGTTCCAAACTTTAGACTAAATTTTTTATTTGTTTCTAAGATAACCAAGGAACTCTTTTGCTTTGTTTCATTCTATCCTAATTTCTATATTGTTTAGGACCTCTTCAATGTCAAGGAGAAGTAGATTGGTATACAGAAGGGTGCACTTTACATTCTTAAAGGAGAATGGGTAGACAAATCTACACTTGTAGGACTAAAGCATGGCAAGATCATTACAGAAGTTTTAGCTGCAAGCTGTACACTATGGCACAAGAGACTATGGCATCTAGCTTCATAGGTTTTGAGATGTTTACATCTTTTGAAGAGTCATATTGATGTAGATATGTTGAATAAGTGTGCAATCTTCCCACTAGATAAACAAACAAGATTGTTATTACCTACTAGTACTACTATGTGCTTTGCTTCTTTTGAACTTGTATATATGGATCTCTGGGGTCCTTATAGAACTTCTACTTTTGGTAGTATGTACTACTTTTTAACTATGATGGATGACTACAGTAGATACACTTGGGTTCATCTATTGCAGCTAAAGTCTAAAACCATAGTAGCTATTAAGAGCTTTATATCCATGATAAAAATACAATTTGGAGTATTGATAAAGACTATAAGGTCTGACAATGGGACAGAATTCATCAATTCTCAATGTCATACATTGTTCTAGTCTTCAGTTATTTTGCATCAAACCAGTTGTCCTCACACTCCATAATAAAATAGAGTTATGGAGAGGAAGCACAGACAAATATTAAACATAGCTAAAGCTCTAGAATTTTAGTCTCACTTGCCTATTAAGTATTGGGGGTTATGAGTGAAGACTATAGTATATCTTATGAATAGGTTACCATCCTTAGTTTTAAGTGGTAAAAGTCTATTTCAAATTTTGTTCTCTGAGGATCCCAAGACATCTCATTTAAGGGTCATTGGTTGTCTATGCTATGTAATAATTGTCTTTAGAGGTAATAAAATTTCTGAAAGGGCAAAACCTACTGTGTTAGTAGGATATTCAAAGTCTAAAAAGGGTTACTTATTACTGGAAATGCAATAAAAAAGGTTGTTAGTTAGTAGAGATGTTGTGTTTCAAGAAGATATATTTCATTTTAATCCATCACAAGAGGAATTGCAACCCGCAGTAGCTTCTAAAACTGGTGAACACATTAGTGAGTTTTTAGTCTCCACAGATGATGATATTCCAGTTGATGTTCTTGATGAGCATACCTCAATTGAAGATGGTGCTTCTATTGATAATGCCCCACCTAATCTAGATACATCTGACACAAATAATAGTGTAGATAGTCCAGCTGATTCCTCTTTTCCTCGAACTACATCCAACAGGCGTAGTAGAACTGTTAGGTCACCTACGTGGATGCATGATTATGTTGAAACTTCTAGAAACCAAAGATGCAAGCATCCCTTAGCCAACAGTTTTCCTTATATAAAAACAAGCTCTACTTATCAATGTTACTTGAAAATTTTTTCCAATTTGACTAACCCCAACACTTTGAACAAGCTATAAAGAATGAAAGATGGGTAGAAGCTATGAAATTAGAAGTCCAAGCCTTGGAAGCCAATAATAGATGGATCATTGTTGACTTTCCCAAAGGCAAGAACATTGTTGGTTCAAGATGGATCTACAAAATAAAGTATCTTCCAAATGGTGAGGTAGAAAGGTTCAAGGCAAAATTAGTGGCCAAGGGATATAGCTAGTAGGAAGGACTAGACTATCATAAGACATATTCACCAGTTGCAAAAATGTAATAGTTGGGCATGTGGTTGATGTAACAGTGTCTAGAGGGTGGACACTCCATCAAATACATATCTATAATGCATTTTTATAGGGTGATCTTGATGAGGAAGTACATATGTAACTACCAGAAGAGTTCAGGAGAAAGGGGAGAATAAGGTCTGCAAGCTACTCAAATCATTATATGAATTTAAGCAAGCTTCTAGACAATGAAACCTTGTCCTGACTCAACTTTCGAGTAATGATGGCACCTACCTTATCCGACCGGTAGGTAAGCTAATACCATAACCCGGAGCTAATGCAATGTCTTACCCTGGTAAGAACATCCAACATGGACCCTATGCATGAACACAATTTAACAATAATATTTTTAAACTAAGACAACCAATATTCAAATACCAATCCCATGACCTGATAGTATTAATACAAGAGCTTCTAATCTTGACCATAGAAGTTTACAATCACAAAGTCTAAAATGTCCAAGATAATATTATACATTTGTCTCAAAAACAAAAGAAAAATAAAGATAGAGGGGAAACAGGGAAACTCGATCTCTAAGATCTCACCTTGTCTTCAAATAGTCAACTCTTAGAAACTAGCTCAACGGCAGCAACAAGAACCTGTGTCTGCACAAAAAGGGTACAACAGTGTCATGCCTTAAATCCTATTGTGGTAGGTAGGCACCCATAGACGTATGTAATACCCCAGATTTGGTTCCCAAAATGCTACGCAGTGCTCATGACCCCGAAGGACCACAAGATAAACCATTACTGATATCTGTACGTGTATACTTTATTAAATACTTTATGATGTAGAAAGCATAAACTGAATGTCCATAAGGTTCAAAACTGAGACATAGTATTTGATAAAAATGTAATATTTGGGAGGGGTATGAAATACCCAAAACAACTGAAATGAGCTATCTGAACATATTGTAGTCTGGAAAGCCTGTAAAACGTGATTGTCAGAATAAAGAGTTATGGAATATGTCCCCAACTAACTCCAACTAATAATCTAATTATTGAGATAGTAAAAGAATGACCATGTCCTCGAAAGATGAGGACTCACTGCTAACTTTGATATTTGAGACTAGAATCTACTGATGCTTTGGATCTTGTGTCTCTGAACCTATGGTATAAGACACCATAGCTTAAATGCATCAGTACTTTGAATGTACTGATATGCATGTGAGGTAGGCTGAATGCATGGGGTTCATATGCATGAACAATCACAATAGCAGACTGACTATCATGAGTGTGAGAATACATGCATGAGACATAATAACTGACACTGATACCTTCATAACAAGATTACTGAATCTAAATAATGATAACATAAAATACTGATAAATGATATGACTGATAACATGAGTGACTGTATCTGGCAGTCCTGAATCTAATGGAACTAGTTGAGTCCCAAACTATATCTGAGTTGACTGTATCTGACAGTCCTGAAATTTGAAGAACTATCTGAGTTCTATTATTGAGACAGATTAACTGTGTCTGACAGTCCTGATTCTATGACATAAAACTGTGGGAAGTAGTTATCTAATTGGGATGCCCCTAATATGCCATTATGGTTGAGTTGGGGTCTAATCTGTAACCCCAATTGGAAGGGTATCAATACCATGCCAATAGTAAGGACAAACTGTGGGTGACCCTCATATAATAGTGTCCCCAAAAGAAAATGGTGGGGCCCTTATATGATAGTGCTTATCCACCTCATCAACCCTCATTGGAAAGTGTTGATGTCTTAACCTATGTTTATTTCTAAGAATGACTCTCTCATCTGATAGTGTGTGTTCCCATCCTTGGGTTCACTCGATGCCAATTTTTACTCCCATGTGAATAGACTTTGAACATAATTTACTAAACTGAACATAGGTTGGGTTACTAAATTCTATTGATTGACGGAATACTATTGATATTTGACAAATGACTGAGTTCATGAGATCATGGAGATTTCCTGAGTCATAAGACTGTCTGAAGTCTATGGATTCATAGCTTGATTGAGAGTATCGTGAAAACATGACATGGCTCTAGGCACACAACTAATATTTCGGGTACGAGTACCTCTAGGACTCGATGAAAGGAAACTGACCAAGCATAACTTACTTGAACATATAACTAACATCATAATCCATAATACATTAATAGAAGCATTTCATACTTGGGCTTCATGGATAAAAGGAGACCATGAATGAACACTATGCATACCTTGGTTCGTAAATACACGAAGATTGATGGAGAAAATTCTTTATTCTAAATCTTCTATGGAAAGCCCTAGGTTGTTCTTGAGAGGTTTTTGAGAGAAGAGAGTGTATTTTGGGTGAAACGTGGCTGAATCACGTGTTATAGGGCTTAAATAGGGGTGGAAAATTAACCTTTTTAACCCTGGATGTTGCTTGTAATTTCAGTAACAATTTTCTGAATTGGACCCCTGGAGTAATGCGGCGCTATCGCTCCGTCTCACTGGAATTTGACAATTGGGAAACTGAGGTATGGCGTGACGAGGATCCATCGCGTTGCCCCTTCTTTTGCGACCTGGAACTTTTGCGCAATGTAGAGAAAATCACGCTGAGACACTAGAAAAGGACAATTACCATTTTATCTTATGGAACGACGTGCCACTAACCAATATGACGCTGTTTTACGTTGGGAACTTTACATAGTCATAACTTCTTACTTGGTTATCGGATTTAGGCAAATTTTATATCGATGGAAAGATTATTAAATTTTCCATCTGATAAAAAGTAAAATATTAAGAATACCACGTGTACAAAAGTGGATTCATCTTTCAAAGAAGGCTCCTAACATTTTTAAGACGATTTCAAGCTAGGAAAAGGTACGGGGTATTACACCGTAAAGGCCCAAGAGAACCAATCCATAACCTTGTACATCTCATGCATGTAACTATGACAACCAAAGGTTCTAAAAAACATGACATCATGCATCATTGAGAAAAACTACGTAGGAAAGCATAACATTATATATACAACACTTAGCTGTTGGGGCCACCACATCTAAAAGACAAGACACTACCATGTTTAACTTTACATTAATCTACAAAGCCTCTAAAATATACATAGACTTAGTTAGGATAGGGAAAAACCCCTACCCTACTCTTGACTGCTGTATAATATAAAAATATATAGAACAAACTCGGAAAGCCCCAAATATCTTGGAGCTCACCAATGGTCATTGAATAGCCTGTGCTCCTACTAGTGAGGTGTATTAGCTGAAGCACCTGTGCCTACAGCATGAAATACAGGTCCCCTGTAAGGGACGCTAGTACGAAAATATGTACAAAATATGTAAGGCTGAAGGTAACAACTCATGATACAAGAGATCAACAGAATTCAGATACAAGTGAATAAGTAATACTAGTAGACCACCTTTATAAATACTTGTGAGACTACGTACATTACATTTGTTTCTTCATTTTTACTTTTCTTACTTCATAATCTTTGTAATCCATATAATGCAAATGACCAGTTGATCAGTGGTAAATAGATAAATCAAGATCGGCCCATTCTAAGCTTACGCCCCTAAGCTGCCACCCTTATGAACATTGGGATCGGCCAAAGCTAGGCTTATGCCCCTGAGCTACCACTCATTTTACAGATTTACATTACTTAATTTATTTAGCCTTTAAGATTGCTACTTTGGTGGTCATAACGTTATGGTACCATGAAACAATAATCTACCAATAAGAGAAATGTAAATAGGCACTTAATGCAACAACAAAGAAGTAGGAGTTGTTGGAACACAAATGAAGTGTTTAGGAGCTGAAAATAACATATAGGTCTTATTTGAGTAAATGGAGAACTCCTGAAATTCTCTAGTGAAAATAGACGTACAGGTTTAATAATAAACATGTATTGAGGTGTTTTAGCATGTTAGATAGTGGGAACAAGGTCAATGGCTACATGGTATATAATACTCTACCATTATGTATCAGTTGTTATAGGATAACCTTGATGAACCAAATATCCGATTTCATGCCAAAGAGTGCAAAATAGAGTATGCCTTACATACCTGGTTATATAACTCCAAAACTAACCAAACTTGACTTCCCGCCTTTAAGATTACTTATGTACAATAGAATATATGGTAAACTAATATTAGCAACCAACCGACACATTTGGTCTATTTAACTTCACCAAAACAATAACTGGGAAGTAAGCCCTTAATCTATCAATCAAGGGTCTTATTTTAACCTTTTTCTCTTCCAATTACACCCACATATCATACATGTTCTTATAAGATTCACCAAAACCACCTTGGCTTCATTACACTCTCCAAACAATATGGAAAACAGATTGGGCAGTAACCAAAAGCAATAATAAGTTCGTTGGTGTACCGTCATACTTTTCTTCTATATTTCAATTAGAAATAGTTACACCTTTCTCCAACATCAACCTGGCAGCCTATAACATACACATACAAAATAGTCCATAAAACAACCCCTAATTACTTTTATTGTAGCAATCAATTATTGTACTCATCATCTCCTGAGTTCTGATGTTGGGCGTATTTATACGTCTAAGCACCATAATTTACCCATGTTTTAGCTAAGTTTTGAGGATAAAATATATAATTCTTGCACTTTTAGTCCATTTTCCTTTAAGTGAGCTGACCTATGTGATTAGCATATTTTTCAGGTACTAATGAGGAAGATTTCAGCACTTTGTGGACCTGTGGGCAGCAAAGGAAAACTTCACATATGAGGGAAGGCAGCTTTTGGACTGAATGTGCTGCATGGGAACTTTTTCCCGGGCAAACCCAGTATTTTTAAATACTTAAGGAGGAAGTAGCAACTTATTGGACAAGGATATTATTAAAAACCTTATTGCTGAATTTTCAGCATCATTCGACAATTAGTCATTATTCAATTTTTAGATTCTGTAATATTTTAGAACTGAGAAAACGGCTTACGTGAGGCACGGAGAGAGAAAAAGACGTCATCCTCTTATTGATTCAAAATCATCCCCATCGTGAAGATTGTTCTAGTTTTGGTATGATGATGATGTCTACTTTGATTTCCGTTGTATCCATGAGTAGCTAAACTTATCTGTTAGGGTTATGGAAACCTTGTAAGATACTATCTATTGCTATGAGTTTGTGAATTCTTGATGTGTTATGCTACTTATATCATTATTCTCTTCGTTTTGATTGAATTCTCATGGTTGCAAACATAGAGAATACGCCATTATAGCATTAACTTGTTCGAGAGAAAAGTTACATGTTTGGAAAAGAGAGCGTGACAAGGAAATAGGGTTTCCAACCTCTATTTACACGTTAATACCTTAACCCGGATTAACTTCTTGGAGAATTTGTACCATTCGTTATACACTTTAGGCTCGAGAGAGCTAAAGTGAAATAAATCCTTGATGGTTGAGAAACACTTGGATTTAAAATTAGAATGATAAGTTAGGGTTATGTCCACCTTGTAGTTTCTATTTCTCTATAAGTGCATGCATGTCTAAATTCCGCATTACTAATAGTTAATAGAGAAATAGAAACTACAAGGTGGACATAACCCTAACTTATCATTCTCTGTGATTAAATCTTACTACACAAATCATTCCATCGTTACTTTGATAATATTAGTTCACGCCTAAACCAAACCCCCCTTTTTCGTTGGAATTTTCGACCAACAGTCTACTAATAATTGCAACACTTAGTGACCAGAGTATTCCCTGTGGGATTCGACACCCAACCCAGTTGGGTTCTATCTTTGACAGCGACCGCTTACACTTTCTAACGAGAGCTGTAATTTGGGCGTATCAAGTTCTTAATAACAACACATCCATAACCCTCTCTCAAATTCATATATAAGGAGAACAAAATAGAGCAGTCACCTTACCTCAATTTTGCAACATATTTTTTTAATTTGAACTCCTCAAGAACATTAACTTTCACTTTCCTTCACACTTTAAACCAAAGAAGAAAAGAGATCTCTTAATAACAAAAAAAAAGTGAGCAAGCAGCTTGTTCTATATTTTGCCATGAATTAGTAATTAAGCACTTATAGCATGTTTTCCTAATCTTCCATGAGATAATTAAGCTAAAACATAAGTGTTTTCACTTACCTTGGGCTGCAAAGGTTGGGGTTTCTCCAAGAACCCTAAAAGAAATTATAGGACTACTCCTAGTTTCTTTAAAGAAAGTGGAGAGGTTTTGTGAAATATAACCTTTTTGTGACTTAAGAATGAGGGAAAATGACCAGCAACTTGGCCTTATAAAGGCCCGATTTTTAGCCATCCACTTAGCTGCATTTTGGACCCCAAATTTGATCCAATTGATCCAAGTAGATGATGCACCTACTTAAGGATTTCAAGCTGCTCAAAATGTCAAAGTAGGTGATGCACCTACTTGCTTAATTTCTAGTTGGGCTACATTATATTTGGGCCTTGGCAGATTTGTGAGTTGGGCCATTTATCCATTTTCTTCCTTTTTTATTCAATTTGGGCCCACATGAGTACATTAGTATAGGCCCAAATCTGGTCCATAGCCATGGGCCCATTAATTTGGTCCAAATATCTTAAGTAGATGACTCCCCTACTAGCTTAATTAAGTCAAAAAAGCACCTCAATATTCTATTCCATTTCCAGCTCCTAATCCCTTTAATCTAACTTACAACTTGAACACACTTGGTCACTTTAAACTTTAGATTCAAATACCGGCTTACGATTCCAAGTTAAATAGTTGTATCAAAGTTAACTTGATTGCGTCACATAAAAACGTATGGGCAGTATCTAGAACTCATCCTATACTATTAATACTCGTAAAATAAATCTCGTCCATTGCCTATACCACAGGGCTATAAGAAGTTCCATATAAATAGAACAAGTGCATGCAAAATACTGGGTGTTACAAGGAGTGTAGTATGAGTACCAAAACACGGGTACTCATAGGCATCAACAGCCGATTGAGCTCAAATATAATGTAAAGATGATATAAAGTAAGACAATAATCTTAAAGTAAAGGGATAGGATCAAACCTGGATCTTCTTTGATACCTCTGTATTAATATCTATAATACTAAGACAATAACACAACATACTACATCAATATACTCCATAATCACCATATCAACCGAGTATCATTTCGGAAGCATAAAGCCATATACACGATAGCCAAGAATCTACTTATCACAATCATTTTCAACCATCTATAGAACACAAGGCACAAGAACTTACCAAAGTGTCCTATACGATCAGGAAGTACATAAAAGAGAACACAACAAAGAACTCATCACGAAATTCTATATCTCTGGAGAGTACACAAAAGAATATCAAACAAGAACCCATCACGGTGTCCCATACCACCAGAGAGTACAAAGAAAGAGTACAACAAAGAATACAAAAAAGCACAACCACTCCACAAGTCATCGAAGTCATGGGTAGCATAACCGATCATGGATCATTATAGAGATCCACATCAATACCTATACCGTAATTTAGCATAAAGGTAGGCAACATTGACATAGGATAGATATGTAGTTACTAACTTACTAGATCATTGATACACAATACGTGAGGTCTATGCTAGTTAACCTTCATTTCCATGATCCATCAGATTACAAGTCATAAAATCACTAGCCATCAATTAAGGGAAATCTTTCACTCACCCATAATATAAGATATTCATCTATTACAAGGCCATTCTCTAGTTAGCATTTTCATGGTATAAGTCATAAATCAAGCCGTCACAACCTTTCATTTTAAGAGATAATCTATTTAATAATCATCCAATACTTGGTCCATTATCACTAAGTATGTCACAACCTTAAGGACTAGTTTCCATATTTAAAGCAAGTAAGGTTAACCAACTAGTTTACTAGGTTCCAAACTTTCAAGTCATAATCATATATTAGAAATAACTATTCATCACATAAATCATTTTACTAGGCAAGATTCCATAATACGACCTCGTATTCAAGACAAGTAGGTTTACTAGGTGAGCCTTGAATTTTAAACAATATTACATTTATCATTAACCTTAACTCTGTATTTAGACATAGATCATCTCTAGTTACTAACTTGCATCAACAAGGGTCATACCTCTTATTAAGTGGTTCGGAACAAGAAATGACTAGTAATTCATCAAGAGAGACATCATATCTCAACATATAGGTGGTTGGGCCCCACACAATCTAACCTCACCAATATCAATGCATTTAAGTAAATATGCCCCCACACGACATCATGACATTCTTACCTCTTCTGGAGTTACTAGGCATTAATACATCATCAACACGTCCTCCGAATTCACTAGGCATTATCAAAATGTCAACATATTCCTTGGGATTCACCGAGTATCATGATAATATCAATATATTCCTCTGGATTCACCGGGCATCATCATCATCATATCAACAAAACCTCCAAATTAACTGTGCATTATCACAATGTCAACAAGTCTAACAATGAAATAACATACACCCACATGCATAGCCAAGCTTATAAGCATACACAATTCCACAATAATAGAGAAGTAGGATGTAGGTTAATACTCATTATTTTAAATTGCTAATAATCACCACACATAATATAAGTATAAATAAGGCATGAGTATTTAGATGACATGAACACTAATCACATTTACAAGGTTATTCAAGTCATGATCATAAAATAATCCAACAACCGAGTTTACTAACCAAAATCCCAATATGTACATTAGTCACTCATCGAGAATCTAGGTCACAAAGGATTTTGAAGTCCAACTTATGGTGTGTCAAGTCCCACTTCTAAATCCCGAGAATGCCAAGTTTACTAACATAAGTGTAGTTTCTACCCGAAATTAGGCTAAGTTATCTATACCTTGCCATAAGGTCTTACCAATCCTTACTAGTTCTATAGGGAAACCCTCTTCAAGAATACTTCCTAAGTCAACCCAACACCAAGGTCATTTCTTATCTAGGCATTATATAAGTCAATATATTCCTAAGGATAGAGAGGTATACCATTTATGTCTACTTAGAATGACTATAGTGTTCTCACACTAGTTATGAGACCACAAAAAAGCTAACCAAGGTCCTAGAATAAGGGTCAAATATTCTAGTCTAAATTCCCCGCCCAAGATCAATCTAGTCTACGGGTAAGCCTAACCTACCTTGAGTCCAAGAAACTCATGAACCAACGAGCTTTTCCTTTCCATTCCTTGAAGTTTCCTCTTCCACAAGCAATGTTATCAACAATACAGTCTAAGAATTACAACAAGAATGACAATACCTGTTATGGCAGCATTGTGCCATGGGTTTCAAATGGACACCAAAACCCAAATTGGGTTTCACCCTTTGAAACGAGTTTCCAAGACCACCCCATAACCTAATTATATTTAGTGAGTTAAAACCCTTAAGTAATTTGACTTAACCACTCAATTTTGGGCTACAATCGACCCTCAATGATTTAGGGGTTTTGAGTCAAGAAAGCATGACATCAATAACAAATTATAGGAATTCTTACCTTAGATTGTAGCAAGAATCAATCACATAAGTTATTTAAGCTCAAATTCAATGCACAAGACACACTTAGAAGCTTTTACACTCCATTAGGGTTTATATGTTAAGAGCGAGGCATAAAATGGCCAAAATTTATGCAAGACAACACTTAAATATGGACCAACCAGCTCTCTGATGGTGCAGTCGCACCCCCGCCTCACCATTGTTGCGGCACCATGATCGCACTTCCTTCACCGTGGTCATAGCACCTTGGTGGATGATATGCATGGCTGAAGCTTGGAACTTGGTTTCGAGCTTTGGACAATGCCTCGGGATACATCCGGGGTCCATTTTGAGCAAACAGGATATGTAACCTCATAGTTTTTGACATTCCAGATACATTGGCGAAGTCGGATTTCATATACGAGGATGTTTTACTAAAGTTTTAGCTTAGTGGTCAATTAGCACCAATAAAGACTTTAAATTGAGAAAGGGGTTCTTAAACCCAAACGAACGGTTAGGTAACTGAACTATCAGACCTTGCAAGTCATTTATGACTCGGGATGACTATGGAGAAGTTCTATCAGAGAAAGTGAGAAAGATTACAGATAATGGCCTGATGGGTCATTACAATATCCACTACTAAGGACTTTTGTCATCGAAAGTTAAAGACAAGCAAGTACCTGAAGTCTCGAACAAGTAAGGATACTGGGCCCGCATCTCACTCTCGATCTCCTAAGTAGCTTTCTCTCCAGGAAATGCCTCTACTGAACCTTGACTACCGAAATCTCCCTAGCACACAATCGCCTCGCATTACTAGCCAAAACAAGCATAGGCTCCTCTACAAAGGTCAACTGATCGTCCAACTGGACCTAGTCCTATTTATTTATCAACTGATCATCCAACTGGACCGAGTCCCATCTAAGCACATAAGAAGGATCCGGCATATACTTCTGTAACATAGAGACATGGAAAATTAGATGGATAATGGCAAAGTCTGGAGGTAGAGCCAACTCATAGGACACCTCAGCAACCACACGAAGAATCTCAAAAGGACCAACATAGTGAGGGATAAGCTTACCCTTTATTCTAAATCTCATCACACCTTATATAGGTGAAGCATGAAGGAACACCCGATTACCCACTCCGAATCTCAAGGCACAGAGTTTACGGTCAGCATAGGCCTTCTTTATACTCTGGGTTTCTCTCAACCAATCCCGAATCACCCTGACTCTATCTAACGAGTCCTGAAGCAAATCTGTACCACAGGGTCTAACCTCGAAAGTCTCAAACCACCCTATAGGAGAATGACATCTTCTACCATACAACGCCTCATGAGGCATCATCTTAATACTTGAATGATAAGTGAAGGCACAACTTATCATCTTCAAACTGACGATCATGAATTTGCTCAAACAAGGAGGACCTCACCTCTGCACAAGCCAAAACTCTTGTGAGATTCGAGATATCGAGGTGAACCATCAAATTGGCGAAGGTCTGAATGTCCTGTGACAATGGACTCTGAGAAACTGAAATACACACCAAACTACCCATACTCACCGCCTTGCAACACAAGGTATCTGCCACCACATTAGCCTTACCCGGATGGTACAAGATAGAAATATCATAGTCCTTTAGGAACTCCATCCATCTATACTGGCGAGCATTAAGCTCCTGCTGGATTATAAAATACTAAAGCATACGATGATCAGTGAAAATCTCACAATGCATACCATACAAATAATGCCTCCAAATCTTGAGCGCGAAAACTACCGCCACCAACTCTAAATCATGAGTGGGGTAGTTACGCTCATGCATTTAAGCTGTCTAGAAGCATAAGCAATAACATGATCCTTCTGCATCAAAATACAACCAAGACCAACACCAGAAGCATCACCAAAAATTATGAATCACTCCCCCTTAATAGGAAGAGTTAATACCAAGGATAAAGTAAGACAATCCTTGAGCTTTCCATAGCTCGACTCACACTCTTAGGACCATCGAAAAGGAACTTCCTTCTGAGTCAACTTAGTCAAAGAGGCTGATAAAGTAGCAAAGGTCTCAATAAATGCCTATAATAGCTAGCTAAACCAACAAAATTGCGAACCTCAATTGGAGACATAGGCTTAGCCCAATCACGAATTGCTGAAATCTTAGCCGAGTCTACCATAATACCCACCTTGGACACCACCTGTCTAAGAAAAGATACTGAATCAAGCCAAAACTTGCACTTGGAGAACTTTGAGAAAAGCACATTCTCTCTCAAAACCAAGAGCATAACCCTCAAATGTTGTACATGCTCCTCACTAATCCTCGAATACACAAGAATATCATCTATGAACACAATAATAAAGGAGTCTAGATAAGGTCTGAACACACGATTCATCAAGTCCATAAACGTAGTTGGGGCATTAGTAAGCCCAAAAGACATCACCAAAAACTCATAGTGAACGTAATGGGTCCTAAAGTCCGTCTTTGGGATATCCTCATCCTGAATCCTCAATTGATAATCGGACCTCAAATCTAGCTTAGAAAATACGGTTGCGCCCTAAAGCTGGTCAAGCAAATCATCAATATGAGGCTTAGGATAACGTTTCTTCACCGTCACCTTATTCAGTTTTCTATAATCAATACATATCCGCATCGACCCATCTTTCTTCTTTACAAACAAATTAGGGGATCCCCACAGGGACACACTCGATCTAATGAACCCTTTGCTAAGAAGATCCTAAAGTTGAGAGTTTATCTCCTTAAGCTCTGTAGGATCCATACGATAATGTGCCATAGAAATAGGTCGATTACTAGGCTCAAGGTCAATAGGAAACTCAATCTGATGGCCAGGGGAAATACTATCCAGATCATTAGGAAACACATTAGGAAACTCACACACAATAGGAACAGAATCAAGTGTCAGACTCTCTACGTGAGTATCACATACATAAGCAAGATAAGATTTGCAGCCTCTTGATATAAGCCCTCTAGCACAAACATAAAAAATAATCCCCATCGGCTTGCGACTAATCGCTCCATGCCATAGACTAGGGGTATATCAAGCATGGCTAAGGTAACGATCTTGGCAAAACAATCCATGACTGCATCATACCGGGATAACTAGTCTATGCCCAGAATCACATCAAAATCCAGTATATACAGAATAATAAGATCAACATAAGTATTAACATCACTAACTATCATAACACATGATCTGAATATTTGATCCACTACTAAAAAATCACCAACGAAAGTAGATACACAGATAGAACAGATAATAAATCATTTATCAACTCTAACCATGGTGCATAATAAGCAGGTATATTAGAATTAGTGGATCAAGGATCAAATAAAGCAGGAGCCAACTTATGTTATATCAAAATTGCACGTGTAACAACAACATCTGAAGTCTCAACCTCGAGTCAAGCAGGTATTTCATACAAATGACCATGCCCACCACCTGGCTGGGCACCTTAACGACTACCTGCCCTACCTACCGGAGTAACACTATAAGCACCCTGGTAACTACCTCTACGACTACGTGCACCACCCTTACCTAAAGGGGGAACTGCCCTAATAGGAGTAGCTCCCTGGGCTGAAAAAATCATAGCCCCATGACTAGGGAACTCTCTTGAGAAATAACCAGGAAGTCCACAGGTAAAATAAGACTCACGAGAAGAACTAGAACTCACATAACCTACTGATCCGACATAACTGCCACGCCTAGCATTGCCCACATATAAACCTCTCATAGACTGATCACTGCCTTTACAAGGGTGCTCACTAGAAATAAACTAATCCCCATTAGTTGTCTGAAGAGTTGCCTGAATTGGTTGACACCGAGGCTGAAAAGATAGATGCGGAGGATGTCTAGCATAAGGAAAACCACCTCTAAAGTGGGAATTACTATGGCTCCCACCAAACCTACCCTGATACTTAGGCCTCTTATCATAACCTTTATGCTGCATATCCTCTATCACCCTAGCATGATCAGCAACCCCAGCAAAGGTCCTACTGGCAGCAATAAAACTCTGAGTAGCCAACCTAATAGGAAGTCACAATCCTCTCATGAAGATGTGAACCCTCTTATACTCTATGTCTTAGATAGCAGTCAAGTGCCTAGTAATCTCATGAAAATGATCCTCATACTCAGTGACTATCATAGAACCCTACTCCAATCTAGAGAACTGATCCCTCAAACGATCTTTAAGGCATCACGATAAGAACTTCTCTAAGAACATCTTAGAGACCTGAGCCCAAGAGAGAAGGGAAAATCCAACTAGTCAAGAACTCATAAAACCCTTCTACCAGTGTCTAGCAGACAAGTCTAATAGAAATATGGTATAGTCCACACAACGGTCTCACCAAGGCCTAATCCACGAAACCAATCCTTACAAGCAATCAAAAACTCAAATACATCCTCTCCAGGAGTACCAACAAATCTATACGGAGCCAACCTCAAGAACCTACCTAGCATCTTGTGCTCTTCGATAGACAAAACAGGTTGGGTCCAACAGGCTAAATAACTGCCATCTTAACAACTACCAAAATAGGAGGAACCTCAACTTCAGGAATTGCACCTATAGGCTACACTCCTATTCTAGTAGTCTGTGAACCATTAACAAAACTCAATAACTGAACCAAATTATCTTTAAGCAAAGAAGAGGGAATAAATCCTACTGGAGCCTGGGTTGGTCCCTGGCCCATAGCTGGCTGAGGTGGTGGAGTCTCTGACTCGGGTGCAGGAATAGGGTCTGGGGGAAGTATACCCTGGTTCCTAACTAGGGACAAATCATGAGTCTGGGTCTTAGGATTCACCTCGCGTATCATCGAAGCACGTATCTTGGGCATCTGCAAAAGAGTACAGTTAACAAAATATCCTACAACAAACTCAAATTCTTGGCACGATGTGAATGAAATAAGTGACAGACTCCAAAGAATGCCTCATAGCCTCCTAAAGATAGGAAACAGACGTCAACTTTCTGATCCGCAGGACTCTATTAGACACTTGCTCTTGTATCAATATTATCGGTAAAAACTAAGCTCTGATACCAATTATTACTACCTGACTTCTGAGTCATGATGACACCTACTTTCTCCAACCGGTAGGTAAGCCGATACCATAACCCAAAGATAATGCAATGGGTTACCCTGGTAAGAACGTCCAACATAGACCCTATGCGTGAACATAATATAACAACAATATTTCACAACTAAGACAATCAATATTCAAATACCAATCACATAACCTGATAGTATTAAAACAAGAGCTTCTAATCTTAACCATAGAAGGTTACAATCTCACAGTCTAAAATGTCTTAGATAATCTCATACATTTGTCTCAAAAAAAAAAGAAAAATAAAGATAGAAGGGAAAGAGGGAAACTCGATGTCCAAGAGCTCACCATGTCTCTAAATAGTTAACTCACACGAACTATCTCAACAGCGGCAACTAGAACCTGGGTCTGCACCAAAAAGGTACAGAAGTGTAGTATGAGTACCAAAACACGGGTAATCAATAAGCATCATTGGCCGACTGAGCTCAAATATAAATGTAGAGATGATATAAAGTAAGACAATAATCTTAATGTCAAGGGCTAGGATCAAACCTGAATCTTTTTGATACCACTATAATAATATCTAGACTACTAAGACAATAACATAACATACTATATCAATATACTCCTTAATCACCATATCAACCGAGTATTATTTTGGAAGCATAAAGCCATATACACGATAGCCAAGCATCTACTTACCACAATCATTATCAACCATCTACAAAACACAAGGCCCAAGAACTTACCATGGCGTCCCATACCACCGGGAAGTGAACAAAAGAGAACACAACAAAGAACCTATCACGGCGTTCCACACAACTGGAGACTACATCAAAGAATATCAAAAAAGAACCCATCATGGTGTCTCATACCACCGGAGAGTGCACCAAAATAGTACACCTAAGAATATAATAAAGTACAACCACTCCACAAATCACTGAAGTCGCGGATAAAATAACCCACCATGGCTCATAACCGAGATCCACATCAATACCCATACCATAATTTAGCATAAAGGTAGGCAACATTAACATAGGATAGATATATAGTTACTAACTTACTAGATCATTGATACACTCTAAGTGAGTTTTAAAATAGTTAACCTTTATTTCAATGAGCCATCAGATTACAAGTCGTATAATCACTAGCCATCAATTAAGGAAAATCTACCACTCACCCATAATGTAAGATATTCATCTATTACAAGGCCATTCTCTAGTTAGCATTTTCATCGTATAAGTCATAAATTAAGTCGTCATGACCTTTCATATTATAAGAAAATCTATTTAATAATAATGCAATACTAGGTCCATTATCACTAAGCATGTCACAACCTTAAGGACTAGTTTCAATATTTTAAGCAAGTAAGATTTACCAACTAGTTTACTAGGTTCCCAGCTTTCAAGTCATAATCATATATTAGAAATAACTATTCATATAAATCATTTTACAAGGCAAGATTCCATAATATGACCTCTTATTTAAGACAAGTAGGTTTACTAGGTGAGCCTTGGATTTTACACAAGATTATATTTAACATTAAGCCTTAACTTAGTATTTAGACATAGATCACCTCTAGTTACCAATTTGCATCAACAAGGGTCACACCTCTTATTTAGTGATTAGGAATAAGAAATTAATAGTAATTCATTAAGAGAGACATCATATCTCAACATATAGGTGGTTGGGCCCCACAGTACCTAGCCTTACCAACATTAATGTATTTAAGTAAATATGCCCCATACGACATCATGACATTCTTACCTCTTCTGGCATTATCGAGAATTAATGCATCATCAACACATCCTCCAAATTCACCGAGCATAATCATAATGTCAACATATTTCTTTGGATTCATCGGGCATCATCACAATATCAACACATTCCTCTGGATTTACCGGGCATCATCATCATATCAACACAACCTATGGGTTCACCGTGCATCATCACAATGCCAACAAGTCTCCCAATGTAACAACATACACCCACATACTTAGCCAACCCAATAAGCATACATAATTCCACAACAATAGAGAAATAGGGATATAGGATAACACTTGCCATTTTACATTGCTAATAAGAACCACATATAATTTGAGTATAAACAAGGCATGAGTATTTTGATGACATGCACACTAATCACATTTACAAGGTTATTAAAGTCATGATCACAAAATAATCCAACAACCGAGTATACTAACCATAATCCCAAAATGTACATTAGTCACTCATCAAGAATCTAAGTCACTAAGGATTTCAAAGTCCAACTTATGGTGGTTCAAGTGCCACTTCTAAATCCCAAGAATGTCAAGCTTACTAACATAAGTCTAGTTTCTACCCGGAAATAGGCTAAATCATCTATACCTTGCCATAAGGGCTTACCAATCCTTACTAAGTCTATAGCGAAATCCTCTTCAAGAATCCTTCCTAAGTCAAACCAACACCAAGGTCATTTACTGTCTAGGCATTATATAGGTCAATATATTCCTAAAGATAGCGAGGTATACCATTCATGTCTAATTAGAATGACTATAGTGTTCTCACACTAGTCATAAGACCACAAATAAGCTAACCAAGGTCCTTGACTAAGGGTCAAATATCATACCTTACAAATTAATAGCCAATAACAATCAATAAATCCCAAGTTCACCATTTAATCAACTATCGTCTAAATTTTCTGCCCAATCTCGCAAGATATCAATAGATATATTACAAATAAGCTCAATCTAGTCTACGGGTAAGTGTTGCAGCTCAAACACACATGCAAGTGCACGCGATCGTACAAGTAATACAGTGACTTAGGTAGTCAGAGATTGTTCTCACGAGGACTACGCAACTAGTAATTTAACCAGCTTTTAGTTTTTGACAAAGAGGTGTTAAGTGTTGTAAAGTATCAAGATAATTGCAAAATTATGAATAAAAATTGTAAATAAATAAGAAATAGTAATTTGTGAACATAGCAAAGCAAGAAACGGTTCTAAACAATAATGATGAGAATTCTAAGGTTGTGGCACATCGAATAATCGTACAATTATATCTTTTTATTGCATTCCAGTCGGTTATCGGGTTGTTGATTCGCAAGGTTTATAGTCCGATCTTGGTCTCCTGATCTCAAATTTTCTATCTATTTAATATTGCAACAATAGCTCCCGCAGAGATACAATAGTTCTTCTAGATTCATAAAGTTATCTTCTTGAAATTGAACCAAACAAGGCTTCTAGGTATTTTCCTATCCTATATGCTAGTTCAAACCCCTTATTTCATAAAAAGATAGGAAGCTTGCTCCTTAATTTCTTTGTTCTATCCTACAATTCTTCTCCCGAATTCATATAGAAATTTAGATTTATTCTAATGGTGGCCACTCATCAAAATAGTAAGCTCCAAAAATTAAGAATAACCTAGATGAAAATCCAAAAAGAAACTACGATAAAGAATATCAAAGAGTAATCATGTTGTTGGCCTCAACCCTAGAACAAGGGTGTTTAGGCACTTATGTTTGAATTCAACACTAAAAATAAGTAAATAATCACACCCAAAATTAATCTTGAAGTGAAGAAGTTCAAAAGAATGTCTAAGAACCCTAAAAGCGAGATTTTTATGCCTTTCTACTACTGTTATGCTTACAAAGTGTTTTCAATTGTGTTGAAGTGTTCGTTTTATAGTTGGGATGATTTTTGCCTAGAAATATCATGGATCGCATCGCGATACATGCTTGAACTAACTGAGGGTTGTGATGCGACATGTGCGTTACTTGACTGGGGGTCGCGTCGCGAGGCTATCACGACCCCTTACTAGAATTGTCATCCAAAAAATTAAGGCAAAAATTTTAAAGGTTGCATCGAGGTAGGTGATTGAATTGACTAGGGGTCGCATCGTGGGCCTATCACGACCCCTCACGAGAATTGTCATCCAAAAAATCGGCTAAGGCAAAGAATCCATTTAGCTAGTAGCTTTTCTACTCGATTTCTCTTTCACTGCATGTTTCCCAACTTCACTGAAAATGCCTTCACAATTCAATCCACTCAAATCCACAACCTCATTTGTCAATTGTTCCATATCATGCATCCACTTTCTTCCAATTTGGAGAAAAATTTACCCTGCATCACTAATCATGTCCATCAGCTACATCATGGAACTAAACATCAAATCACAATAAAAACACATATTTTAGCTCGTCAAACAAGACCTATTATCAGTAATAATCGATGATTGGACATATAAATATGCCCAAGATCATCACCCCATATTTAAAATCTTGTTCGTCCTTGAACAATCACAAACATAATACCTAATTAAGCTTCACATCACAACCTAAGAGTGATGCTTGCGTTGGGTACTTATAAGTTATACAATGACTCTTCATCTTAAAGCATGTCAAGAACACTTTTATCCATATGAACAATTTATTTCAAACCTTATCATCTCAATAGTGACATCCAATTTTTTTTTAAACTTAATCAAATCACTAAATCAAGCAACTCAATAAGCAATTCGGACTTCATCTGCATGCACCCTCACAACAAGAAAGTTTCCCCATACCACTCACAATTGCTCAATATTTCTCATGAGGGGAATATAACAATTCACTCACTCAGTCTCAACAAAAAATTCATACATGATAGACAATGAACCATATGCTTTCTCTTGGTGTACAACTCTACTAATAGTCGGATGTTGAAATATAAGATCAATTAGGTCTTTCATGGTTGAAATGTAGGCTAAGGGACGGGTAGGAACTATTTAGGAAATAGTGACTAATTTTTCTTAAGCATTTTAATACATCTCAATCTACAATAAAAATCATACTTTATCAACCTAATTTCCACTTTATTACTTCCAAACATCATTTGTTTTATCCCAACTCTCATTAATCCATTAACATAAACTATGGTACGATTATATATTTCTTTCTCATCATGATTCACTTTTCAGCTCTTCCTCATACCCATTTACTATTACACACCCCTATAATACCATCCTCTACCTAAGCTATTCACCCTAGTTGAGGTGCATAATATTCGAGGTGGACCAAGACCAAAACAGGTTTATTGTAACAACAACTGGGCTATAAAAAGTGAAATTTCTTTCAAATTTTCTATAACTCCTAACCATCCCAATTAAACACACAAATAACTATTTCCTTAGGGCTTTACTTTCACCTTTCTCTTACTTCAATTTCACACTCCCTACTCATTTAATCATCCATACTAAAGCGCTTAGGAGTTATAAATGGAATTATGGTCTATCAAAGAAAGGATTTAGGCTACATATGAGGCTACCAAAGAATTCAGGCTATAGGCTCAACGGGGCTAACTAGGAATTTGCATAAGGCTAGATAAATACAGTCTTTACAATTTGGCTAACAAAGAAATGCTTAAATCACTTTCTATACCCAACACCCTTTATTTTGCTTTGTAAACACACCGGGTAAGTTCTAGACATTTTTATACATGTAGAATACAAACAAAAACTCTCACACTCATGATGCATGCTAGGAATCAAGTCGTATTTTTAAGGTTCTCGATCTTGTTCCTTGTCAAATTCAACATTAATCCAACAAATTACAATACACCTATTGAGATTTAGCATCTAAAAATAACACAATTTTCCTTTTTTAAAAAAAACAAATTCATTCAAAGTCACTAAAAATGGCCCAACACAAAGCACTTCTCAAAAGTCATAAGTTGGTTCTTATCACTTCTCAACTTCTACAGACTACTTTTCTTTAAGATGGTCATCATCCATCTATCATAGGGGAGGGAAAATAGCTATGACTAAAATTGTGAAAGACGGAAAAAATAAATACTTTAAACTGAAGCAACACGCGAAAAATGCCTTAAGGGCAAATTGCAGCAATACTTTCAACTTACTAACTATTATAGACATAATGTTCTGAATAGCTAGAATTCTAAATTACACATCCAAATAGCAAAATAAAACATCCAAAAGCAAAAATTAAAATTGTCCAACAGAAATAAAGACAGAAATAAGTATAAGGAATGAGACTTCCACCACCCCACAATTAAAACGAACCATTGTCCCAGTGCTTGTAATATAAACTAAGCATGAGGTGAGGAGCAAATCCCTGGTCACTGGTCATCTATATCATAAGTGGGAGCATCATCATCTACTAGTTCTTAAAAGTCTTGCCCAATTCGCAACATACTCCTCCCATGATGGCCTAGAGGATAGTCAAGCTCAACAGCTAGAATCTCTTATTGTTTCACTAGGCGTTCCCCTATATGCAACTGTAGAAGTTGAAACCTATATATTTGGGTAGTGATCTCATCGTTTTAAGCCAGACGGTCGAGCATAGTCAATACCAGACCATGAGTCACCGTGATCCCCTTATTATAGGACAAATCAACCGACTGAGTGACCACTGGAAACTTATAATCATAGTCCTCCTCCACCTCAACACCCTCCTATTTCAACCACCTTATTAGTAACCCACCAAATCCAAACCTACCCACTGCATGGAAACACACCCTCTTCATAGCAAAAAAATAATAGCACCCACATTCACATCTATATTATCATGCATCAGGGCATAGATCAGACACACCCTATCATATGTCACCACAGTGAAGTGTCTCCCATGGATGAGACAAATATATAATCTTCGCCCATATGCGGGCCTCCCTATTCATCTGACTGACAGATAATATTAGGTGAATGCCACTATCTTTATAATGGATCCACCTAGCCATGGACTAAGTTTTACATAATAGATGGCAGATGTATTCATAAGGTGGCTCAATATTCTACTGCTTTAAGGGCTCAACATCTAGCTCTGGTGTACCTAGAAGAGTGTTTAATGTATGAGGAGTGAAAGAAAGCACCTGGCCTCTTATTTTGACTTCTGAATTGCACTCTTGTAGGTCCCAATTTGCATAGAACTCCCTAACAAGACTCATCTTGTAATAATAAGGTTGTGCAAATAAAATGTCCATGTTCAACTCCTTAATGCATCTCACCATGCTTGGGAACTCCTTGAGTAAGCTAGCTCAATCAATGAATTAGTCAGCAGAATATTTTACCTCTGTGTATGAATCATACCAATTTTTCCTTGCTTCAACAACCTATCTCGACCCATATCTCCTAACTTGCCTGGTTGGAAGAGTAGGATCTCGGGGCACATGATCAGCTTGCCTATTGTACTTTTGTGCTGGCTCAAAATTTCCAGCAGCTGTCTTGCCTTTATGCTGACAAGTAGATATTTTTTCTAGTAAGTATAATATGAAGAAACCTCATCAAAGAAATCACCCATTGGGCACTAGAAAACACTAAACGGGAGACGGTGTTAGACATCTCACATTTAGTTGCTAGGATAAGTATGTAGATAAGAAACTATAGTACTCAGAATTCCTCTATTTTGCTATTTCGTACAAGCATACTTTCCCCCATAATTTCCAAAAAATAGAATAGTGCATTTTTCATTCAATTAGTAATAGATATAGGAATCTGCACTTTATCCAACAAACTCTAGCCAGACAAACTTAACCTTTCAATATAGGTTCATAATTTTTTCATAAGAACAGACAATTGGTACACATATCATAACATTTGAACTAGCATGATGTGAGTAAAGGTTGGTTCTGTAATCAATAAAGAATGCCTGCAAATGTTCTCATATCAACCAACATTAAATAATAGTTTATAGAGCATAATGTATTAACCCACGACTTTATTCGCAGCAATACATGTGCACATAGACAAGTATAACAGTACACACATAGTTTACAGAACATTTATGGTCAAACTAGTCTACCCCTTCATTATTAAACATATTTACCTTCATACACACTTCTCAGCATGAAATCAACCACAACAATTTATGAACTATAAGGTACTTACCTCAATGAGTGTGCACAAAATAAAGGTTTTATAAATCATAAAATTTAACATTAAATTTCCAAATCACAAATCTCACAAAATCTTTAATAATTGAAACTAATCGTAGAATTTCTTGCACCTTAACAAGTAGAGAAAAGAGTACTTACCTTAATATTGGTGAAGAAGGTAAAGTTTTTTGAACTTGTCACCAAAGAAAAGCACACTTCAAAAAAGAGAGTTTTGCTATGGGGAATTTAGGGCATCTGCGACTTCAATTATAGAAGAAAAAGATGAATAGAATGAAGTATATAAAGGGAAGGGGGAATGGTTGGGTCGGGTTACACATTTTAAATTAAAATGGGTTGGGCCTCGCGTCACGACCCTGGCTCAACCCAAATAGATTTTGCGGCGCGACCCATGCTTGACCAACTAGACATCGTATCGTAGGGCCATCACGGGGGTCCTTAGGAATTTGCATCAAAAAAATTGGCTAAGTTATTTTTCCCACTGATTCATGCATCTCAGGGGAATATTTCATTCCCCATTTTCTTTTTCACCTTGAATTTTAGCTAAAGTGAATATTTAATTACCTGAAAGCATTCCCTCACACCTTCACACGTACCTCTCATTTTATTTTCATGCCACCTTAGTTCTTATTCTTGTACGTCAACAAAAAAAATAAGCTACATAAGAAAAAGTGGGTTGCCTCCCACCCAGCGCCTTAGTTTTGGTCGTGGCACGAATTATTTTTTTATATTTTTTCTATCTTTTTCTTTTCTAACAACTAAAATAGAAATGAACTACTTTTATTACATTACATTTATGGGTTGCCTCCCACGCAACGCATTATTTTACGTCGTGGCACGAATCAGCTCAACCCTACTCATTAACAAAGGTAATGGACATAGTGTGCTTATCTTTATGATTTGCCCAATAAATCTTCTCATGTTGTCCATTCACCAAAAACTTTTCAGTCTTCTCTTTATTCCACAATTCAACAACTCCATGAGGCGTCATTTGTACCACCTCAAAAGGCCCAGAAAACTTACACCACAATTTACCCAGAAACAACTTTAACTTTGAATTAAATAGCAAAACAAGTTGTCCAGGTTTAAACACTCTGTCCTGAATTTGCCTGTCATGCCATATCTTGGTTTTATCCTTGTATAGTTTGGCATTTTTATAAGCATAGAGACGAAATTCATCAAGTTCAACAAGCTTTGACAATATCTTCTCTCCCATGGCATTCATCTCAAGATTCAACTTTTTAACTGCCTAATAAGCTTATTATTCTAGCTCTACAGGCAAATGATAGGCTTTCTTTGGTACGCCCATAAAGCATCATCTAGCTTTTCATCCCAATCCTTTCGTTGCCTATTAATAAACTTCTGCAGTATCTGCTTTATCTCATGGCTAGATACTTCAACTTGACCACTTGTTTGTGGATGGAACACAGTGGCCACCTTGTGCCTAACACCATATTTAGCTAAAAAACTTTTAAACCATTTGTTAATGAAATCCATACCTCCATCACTAATTATATCTCTGGGAGTGCCAAATCGAGAAAATATATGATTTTTCACATATTCCAAAACCACTCTCGTATCATTAGTCAGACATGCTGCAGCTTTCACCCACTTAGATACGTAATCAACCGCCACTAAGATGTATAAGTTACCATTTGATGGTGGGAAAGGTCCCATAAAATCAATCTCGCAAACATCAAATACTTCAAATTTAAGGATATTGTTAGGGGCATCTCATAATGCCTTGAAATTGTACCTAATCTCTGGCATTGATCAAAACTCTTCACGAAAGCTACTACATATTGAAATAAGGTAGGCCAAAAAAATGGATTGCAAAACTTTCTGGCTATTCTTTCACCACCATGATGGCCACCATAAGGAGATGAATGACACTTTTATAGCACTTGTTTAAATTCAGTTTCTGGAAAACATCTGCGTACAATTCCATCAGGACCCTGCTTGAATAGATATTGCTCATCCCAAATATAAGCACGAGAATCATGAAACAATTTTTTTCTTTGTTGAGTAGTAGCTTCTGGAGGATAAAGCCCACACACTAATAAGTTTACAATTTCTACATACCACAGAATTTTAATCACCTTATAGACAATAATTATTCATCCGAAAACTCTTCCTGAATACAAAGAGTGCCATCAATAATGTGGTCATGATTCTCTAGCCTTGATAAATGGTCTGCAACCTGATTTTCTGCTCCTCTTTATCACGAACCTCTAAGTAAAATTCTTTCATTAATAAAATCTACCTGAATTGAGGCTTTGCATCCTTTTTATTGAGGAGATACTTGATGGCTGCATAGTCTGTGTGAATAATAACTTTGGTGCCTACCAAGTACGCTCTAGATTTATCGAATGCATAAATCACTGCTAACATCTCCTTTTTAGTGACTGTATAATTTATTTGGGCATCATTCAAGACTTTACTAGCATATTAAATTTAGCAAAATACCTTGTCTTGTCTTTTCCCTAAAACTGCTCCAACAGCCATATCACTGGCATCGTACATCAATTCAAATGGAAACTCCCAATCTAGAGAAATCAAGATGGGTGCTTCAATCAGTTTCTTCTTTAGCTTCTTGAACGCTTCTTGACAATCAGCCCCAAAATCAAACTTGGCTTTTTTTCTAATAGTTTACACATCGGGCTTGCAACCTCCTGCATGTCCCAAGAAACTTTGCACTCCCTTCATTGTGACTGGATGTGGAAGCTTTTCAATCACTTCAATTTTAGCTCTATATACTTCAAGTCCTCTACATGACACTTTATGTCCAAGGACTATTCCTTCCTTAATCAAAAAGTGGCATTTTTCCTAATTTATCACTAGATTTGTCTCTTTACATCGAGCTAGGACTCAATCTAGATTCTGCAAGCATACATCAAAAGAACTACCGTAAATAGAGAAGTCATCCATGAATACCTCGATAAATTCTTTAACCATGTTGTAGAAAATTTCCATCATACATCTCTGAAATGTTGTAGGTGCATTGAAGAGGCCAAAAGGCTTGCATCTGAATGCATATGTGCCATATGGACAAGTAAAAGTTGTCTTCTATTGGTCCTTAGGCATAATGGTGATCTGATTATAATCCGAGTAACCATCAAGAAAATAGTAGTAGTGCTACCCTACCAACCTATCCAACATCTGATCAAATAGTGGTCATTTTTTGTGGCTTTATTTAGCATCCGATAGTCAATACAAATTCTCCATCCAGTCAGTAAGAAAGTGGGAATTTGATCATTTGATTCATTGGTAACCAAGTTCATCCTATATTTATTTGGGACATAATGTATTGGGATTATCCACTTGCTCTCTAAAATAGGATAAACAATCCCATTATCGAGCCACTTAATGACCTCTTTTCTCTCCACGTCTTTCATCACTAGATTCAACCTATGTTATTGCTGAACCCTTGGTTTGAAACCTTTTTTTATGTATATCTTGTACATAAAAAAAGATGGATTTATCCTTGTAATGTCAGACATCTACCACCTAATCGCCTTCTTCCTTCTTTTCAAGACTATCATTGTTTCTTTCACCTGCATATCAGATCAACCAGCAAACAAAATAACATAAAAGATATCATTATCACCAAGGTAAATATATTTCAAGTAAGAAGGAAGAACCTTAAGCTCTAATTTTAGAGCTTCATGAATTGAAGCTTTGGGGGATGGGCCAATTGATCTGTTCAATGGCTCAAAAGGAAGATTTCGTATTTTAACCACTACCAAAATTCATGACTTGGGCCAATTCTAGTGCCTACATATCTCCATAAAGATCACGACCCACAAAATCTCATTCTAGTGAATCATCAGACAACAACATCTTATAATCAGACTCAAGGTCTATAACGGATATCATACACAACTCGTCATATATAGTAGGAAATTTTAACACCTCTAATACATAAAAAATCTCTACTTTATCATGCACTCTCATCGTCATTGTAACACCTCGTACTTTTACCTAGCTTAAATTTATCCCAAAAATGTCAAAGACTTGCTTTAAAGATTAATACACTTTTATACATATTGAATAAGATTTCCATCGATATAAAATTTGCCCAAATCCGACACCCGAGCGAAGAGTAATGGGCATTTTAGTAAGACAGTGTACCACTTGATCCATCAGCGCATCGTGGAGCCAGCCAAAATGGCAATTGTCAAAAACCAGTGAGCCTCTGCGATATTGGTGCTTTGAGCCAAGGATCAATTTTAGAATTGTCCTTTTCTAGTGTTCCAATGCGATACCACCGCATTATGGTGAAATTCCAGGTTGCAACCAAGGTGGCAACATGATTCCATCGTGTCGCGTCATCATCCAATTTCCCAGTAGTCATTTTCCAGTGGCTTGGTGTGATCGTGGCGCGTCACGCCAGGGGTCCAAATCAAAAAAATTTCATGAAAACTTAAAGTTTCTCTCAAGGTTAAAGTAGTCTTTACCCATGATTTTAATTTATCCAGATATGGGATTTAATCCCTAAAAATGATTAAACCCTTCATTATTCACTTTTCCCTAAAATCAAAAGATAATTCTCTCTCAAGAAAAAAAACCTTAGCTCTCAATAATTAAGGTCAATGCCAAGAATTTCTCCAAAAAGCTCTCAAATTAAGGTGTGTTAGATGTTCATTCATGGATCCTTACCCTCCATAGAGCCCAAAAATCCTTTTTCAAAATACAAGATTTATGATTTATGATTTCCATGTTTGAATTAGATTAAATTCATATTCATGGTGTTTTTTGAGTTTTAATCCATGATTTTGATTAGAAGTTAAAAGATTTGACTTTAGTATGTGTTGAATTACTTGATATTCATGATAAACCCTTCAATTTGCAAGTTGATTGATGTAACTATGTTAACTCTAAGTGTTTATGATTTACTGAACCAAGTATGTTTCTTATGTGTTTGATAAATTGTCTATGAGAGTGAAATAATGCCATTATAGCATGGTAACATGTATTCTCCATCTATGTACAAGTTACTACATTACAAGTGTTTGATGAAATGTCTCTATGAATGAATTATGACCAAGTGAAAATTGTTATGTTATTCAAGATGATGCTTTTATTTACTTTTCATGCTATCGAGTCCTGGGGGTATTTAATACTTGACAATTTATCTTTTTACTTAGATCCAATATTAGTGATAGGATAGTATCAGTCATGTCACGATCAGTAGTACTCTCAGTCAGTTACAAAACTTAGTAGAACTTAGTCAGTTGCAGAACTTAGAAAAACTCAGTAAACTCTATATCAATCTAGTACAGTTCAATATAATTAGATCAATGTCTTTCAACTGGGAGCAAGATTCAGTACCGAGTGAGCCTAGTGATGGGGTCGTACCCGTTAGCTAGGATTGGGTCCCTAAAAGCAATCCCTAAGTTCTAGAAGTATGTAGCCAGCGTAGGTTATGAGATATCACCCATTAGATAGGACTGACATACTATGAGATCACCCATTAGTTTAGGACTGATCCCAGGGGTCACCCATTAGTTAGGACTGACTCTACAATAGTTGTCTTTACTTGTGGCACGGTAATGACACCCTTCCAATTGGGGTTACAAATTGGACCCCAACTCAGTTATCTTATCTTATTTGGGGCATATCGGTTAGATGATTACCTCCCACATTTTTAGTTTTAGCCTTCAGTTTAGAACTCAGTTCAGTTTTACAGAATCAGAACTATCAGACATAGTCAATCAATATCAGTAACTTCAAATATCAGTTACTCAGTTATCAGAACTCAGTACTTAGCTTCAAAAAAGCTCAGTTATAGTATACATATATGTACAATATTACATACTCAGTATTTACAGTAGTTTCAGTTATTTATATACTCTCATATTCAGTTACTCAATATCATTTAGTAAATTATTGTTCATGCATATAAACCCTTGCATTCAGCCTTACCTCATCTAGCATACCAGTACATTCCAACATACTGACACATACTTTCCTGCGCTATGATGTTCCATATCATAGATTTGGACGCTCAGGTTCCTGACTACACATAGTAGATATAGATTCGGCTAGCAGCAATAGATTTAGCAGTGAGTCCTCAACATTTGAGGATATTCTATTATTTCATATTTTAGTAGATATAGTAGTTTAGTAGATGGAGTTAGTTGGGGTATTGTCCCATAAACTCCACTTTCAGACAGATTCAATTAGAAGCTTTTCACACTAGATTTTCAGACAACATTTAGTTTTACAGATGTTATATTTTATCAGTATTTTAGATCTTTTGAACCTTATGGCATTTCATCCTATTTTTCTGCATTAATTATAGTATTACTATTTATTGCTCAACAGATATCATTTATGGGTTAGCTTATGGTCCTTCGGGATCATAAGCACTGTTTGATGACTAGGGGGTAGTCCCAGGTCGTTATAGTCATCTTTCCTGCTTCTACATCAATTAATGATTGCCCTATTTCTAGTAAGGGGAATTCCAAAATAACTGGAACAACTGGATCAACTTCAAAGTCAAGAATCACAAAGTCCACTAAAAAGATTAGTTATCCCACGTGCACCAAGATATCTTCAATAATTCTATTCGGTCTAGCAAGGGACCTATCTTCTAACTGCAAAACAATAGTGGTGGGTTTAGGACCCCCAAGACCCATCTTCTGGTACCAAGATGTGGGCACAAAATTTATGCTAGCCCCCAATTCATATAATCCATGAGCACTGATGGTCTTCCCAATAGTGATCTGTAAAGTAAAACTACCTAGATCCTTTAGCTTCATCGGTAGTTTGTTTTGTATCTTGGATGTACACTCCTTAGTAAGTGCAACTGTAGCATACTCTATCAATCAGTTCTTGTTCGCCACTATATCCTTCAGGTATTTTGCATATTTTGGAACACTCTGTAGAATATCAACAAGAGGAAGATTTACTTGAACCTACCTTAGAAGATTCAAAAGTTTATTATAACCGGCCTTCTCTTGATGCTTCCTTTGTCTTTGAGGAAATGTTAGAGGTAGATCTTCTTTTCCACACGAGTTTCATCATTTTCTAATTTTTCCTTGACCTCCTTCTCTTTATTGTCTTTAGAATCATCATCAGTGACTGTGGGACTAACCTGCTCAGGTACCGTCTCCTTTAACTACAACCCACTCCTTGTTGTAGCTATATTTACCTATTTAGGATTTGCCTTTGTATCACTAGGTAAGTCATCTTGAGGTCTTGTATTTTATGCTCCTACAATCTGTCTGAGTTGAAACTCCAAATTTCTAGTAACCAACTGTTGTCTCTTTAACTCTGCTACAAACTGCAATTGCTGATTCTTCAACTCTACTGCAAACTGCAATTGTTGATTCTTCAAATCTGCTGCAAACTACGCTTGATTAGCTAAAACCTACTTCATCATCTTCTTCATATTACTTGTTTGAGTAGTAGCCTAATTATTTTGAACCCATAGTTAATTCTATTGTACTGTCCCCTTATACTGATTATTGTTCTGTTTTTTATTTCCACCCCATGATAAATTGGGATGGTTCCTCCAGTTGGGATTATATGTATTATCAAAATTCTATTGTCCCTGACTATTCCCATTCCCTATATAATTAAAAGAATCTGGATTAGTCGTACAAGCATCTGTTACTTGCTTACTACTTCCACAAAGCTCACACTAAGAAATCACATGTTGGACTACATTAGCTGTAGCTACTGCTTGTGGAATCCCTAACTTTGTGCTATTAAGCTGAGTAAGCATGTGATTTTTCATTGCTGCGATTTTAGCTGATAATGCAGTAAACTGGTCTACCTCTAATACCCCTGCAACCTTCTTAGGAGCAGTCCTTGAGTTAGCATGCCATTCAGGATTTTCTTGTGAAATTCGATTCAGTAGTGTGTACAATTATTCATAAGTCTTCTCAAAAGCTTGCCCACCTGCTGTTGAATCCAAGAGAACCTTGGTATTTGGCTCTAACCCCTTAATGAAAGTATGAACACGGACATCATTATACTAATGATAGTGAAGGCATTTTTTCAGCATACTTTTAAATCTCTCCCAAGCTTGGTAGAGATTATCTCCTTCTTTCTGTCCGAAACTTAGAATCTTGCTTCTCAGACGTGCATCCTTCCTAGATAGAAAGAATCGAATATGGAACTTTCGAGCAAGATCTTTCCAAAAAGGATGGAGAGTGGTGGTTCAACATGTAACCACCTCTTTGCTTTCCCAAATAAAGTAAAAGGGAAAAGTATTAATCTGACATAATCAGTACTCACCCCAGCAGGGATGTAAGTATCAGTTATTTCTAGGAAGGTCTGTATGTGTTGCTGTAGGTTTTCACGTGAAAGGCTAGAAAATTGCCCCGTTGAATTCAGCAATTGCACCATATTCTGCTTCAATTCAAATTGACCACTTGGCTTAGGCTTGCGAATACTGTTAGTAGCATGGTTCGTGAGTGGGATTGCCACCATTCGAATAGGACTAGTAGTTGGTTGAATAGGAACAGCTAGGATAACTGGAGCTAAGACATTTTCGGCATTTGGATCGATAGGATCATTTGGATCAACTGGATGAACCATTTAAACCTGTTGAATGGGATACTGAGCTCTTTGCCTTAGATAAAATATTAGTTCTGGTTCTACGAAAAACTCTACCAACTCTTTATCTCTCGCCTATCCTATAGTCAGCTAATACGGCAAAAGTTTAGCCGCTAATATTAAGTCTTTAACACTTAAACTTATTATCAAAAACCAAAAATTTAGCAAAGCACTAATTATACTAGTCCCCGACAACAGTGTCAAACACTTATTGCAGCTCAAATGCACACGCAAGTGCACGTAATTGTACAAGTAATATAGTGACTTAGACAATCAGAGATCGTTCCCACAAGGACTACTCAACTAGCAATTTAACCAAATTTTAGTTTTAGACAAAGAGGTATTAAGTATTGTAAAGTATCAAGATGATTGTGAAATTATGAATAAAAATTATAAAAAAATTAGTAATTTGTGACAATAGCAAAGAAAGCAACGGTTGTAAACAATAATGATCAGAATTTCAGGGTTGAGGCACATCAAACAATCATATAATTCTATCTTCTTATCGCATTCTAGTTGGTTAACGGGTTGTTGACTCGTAAGGTTTATAGTACGATCTTGGTCTCCTGACCTCAAATCTTCTATCTATTGAATATTACAACTACAGCTCCCGCAGATATACAACAATTCTTCTAGATTCATAAAGTTATCTTCTTGCAATTGAACCAAGAAAGGCTTTTATGTATATCCCTATCCTAGATGCTAATTCAAACCCCTTATTTCATAAAAAAATAAAAAAATTGCTCCTTAATTTTTTTTGTGCTATCCTACGATTCTCCTCTTGGATTCGTATAGAAAAATAGATTTATTGTAATGGTGGCTACTCATCAAAATAGTAATCTCAAGAAATTAAGAACAACCTAGATGATAATCCAAAAATAAACTACGATAAAGAATATCAAAGAGTAATCATGTTCTTGGCCACAACCCCATAACAAGGGTGTTTAGCCACTCATGTTTGAATTCAACACCAAAAATAAGTAATTAATCATACACAAAATTAATCTTTAAGTGAAGAAGTTCAAAAGAATGTCTAAGAACCCTAAAAGAGAGATTTTTATGCCTTTCCATCATTGCTATGCTTGCAAAGTGTTTTTAATTGTGTTGAAGTGTTCGTTTAATAGCTGGGATGATTTTTGCCTAGAAAATATCTAGGACGCGTTGCGATACATGCTTGACTTGACTGAGGGTCACTATGCGACATGTGCTTGACTTTACTGGGGGTCGGGTCGTGGGGCTATCGCTACCCCTTACTGGAATTGTCATCCAAAAATAGGCTAAGGAAAAAATTCTAGGGTTCGTATTGTGGTAGGTTCTTGAATTAACTAGGGGTCGTTTCATGGGCCTATCACGACCCCTCACTGGAATTGTCATCCAAAAAATCATCTAAGGAAAAAAACTTTTTTAGCTGGTAGCTTTTCAACTCGATTCCCCTTTCACTGCATGTTTCCCAACTTTATTGAAAATGCCTTCTCAATTCAATCCACTCAAATCTACAACTTCATCTGTCACTTGTTTCATATCATGCATCCATTTTCTTTAAATTCCGTGAGAAATTTACCTTGCATCACTAATCACGTCCATCAGCTACATCATACAATTAGACATCAAAACACAATAAAAACTCACATTTTAGCTTATCAAAAAATTCCTATTATGTCTAATTATCGGTGATTGGACATATAAATACGCCTAAGATTAGTAAGCCTAACCTTCTTTGACTCCAAGAACTCACGAACCAATGAGCTTTTCCTTTTCCTTCCGTGAATTTCCTCTTCCACAAGCAATGCTAATAACAATACAATCTAAGCATACAAAAAGATTGACAATATCCATTATGGAACCATTGTGTCATGGGTTTTAAATGGACACCAAAACCCTAATTTGGTTTCACCCTTGGAAAGAAGTTTCTAAGACCAACCCATAACCTAACTATCTTTAGGGAGTTAAAACCCTCAAGAAATTTGAGTCAATCACTTAATTTTGGGGCTACAATTGACCCTCAATGATTTAAGGGTACTACGGTTGTGGCCCCCGCCTCACTACGGTTGTGGTACTACGGTCGCACCACCTTTATTACGGTCACAACATCTCAGTGCATGTTATGCATGGCTGATGCTTGGAACTTGGTTTTGTGCTTTGGCCAATGCCTTGGGATGCATTCGGGGTCTATTTCAAACCAACGAGATATGTAACCCCATAGTTTTTAGCGTTCTAGATGCATTGGCAAAGTTGGATTTCACATACGAGGTTGTTTCGATAAATTTTTTGCTTAGTGGTCAATTAGGAACAATAAAGACTTCAAATTAAGAAAGGGGTTCAAAAACCCAAATGAACCGTTGGGTAACTGACCTATCGATCCCCTCAAGTCATTAATGACTTGGAGGCTATGGAGAAGCTCTATCGGAGGAAGTAAGAAAGAATACGGATAATAACCTGAAGGGTTATTACAAACCTAAAGCTCACAAATGCATTACTTGATGCTGGATTTACACAAAGTGCATATGATTATTCACTTTTCACTCTACATAAAGGTGCAGATATAGTGGTAGTTCTGGTGTATGTTGATGATCTACTTATCACTGGAAGCAATATTTCCCTAATTAAGGCAACCAAACACAAGCTACATAAATAGTTCAGAATGAAGGACTTAGGTGATCTCAAATACTTCTTAGGTATTGTGATACTCAGATCAGCTTCAGGGGTACTATTAAATCAAAGAAAATACATCCTTGAGTTGATCTCAGACATATGCCTTAGTTGTTCTAAGCCTGCACTTACCCATTTGGAGTCCAATATGAGATTAACCACACATGAATATAATCAATCCATAGGTGTAAAAGGAGATGAATTACTATCTGATATTTTCTCTTATCAAAGACTTATGTGGAAACTCATGTAAGTATGTGAAAACCAAGCAATGTGTCTTGGTCATTCATGATTAATGAGAGATAATTGTGAAAGTGGAACTAAATTTTTTTATTCATTCATTATTATGTACATAAAATTGTTGCCCCTATTTATAGATTGAGTGAAATGAGCTAAGAGAGTGAGTTAACTTCCAACTCATTGACAGCTCAACTAACTCCCTAACTACCTCATAATCGACTAACCACTTGCACTAACTACTTGCCTAGCAACTTCTTCAACTAACACACTAACTAACTGATAAGCTTATGTGAAGCATCCAATGGAATAGTAGCTTATGTACATAATTATCCATATTAGTGATTACATTTCAAGTCACATATTAAAACACTCCTCCTCAAGCTGCAAGGTGCAGTATGTTTAACATACCAAGCTTGCCTAATAAATATGCACGTTGAGCTTGAGTTAAGCCCTTTGTGAGAAGGTCAGCAATCTAATCATGATTTTGGACATATGTAGCCTAGATTAAGCCACTCTTGATCTTGTCCCTGATGAAGCGACAAGTAATCTCTAAGTGTTTTATTCTCTCATGAAACACAGGATTGTTGTCCAGTTGTATAGCTGAACTGTTGTCAGTAAATACTGACATGGGCAGAGTAATGGGTACATTGAGTTCCTAGAACAAGAAAATAAACCAAGTTATCTCTGCAACTACTGAAGCCATGCTTCTATACTCAGCTTCAACAGAACTTCTAGATACAAATAGTTATTTCTTGGACTTCTAAGATATCAAGGACTCACCAAAATAAACTGTCTATCCAGTGATTGATCTTCTAGTGTTGGGATAGGCAACCCAATATGAGTTACACCAACAAGTGAAAGTAGTAGAAGGATCAGCCTTTAACCAAATACCTTGACCAACAGAACCTTTTAGGTACCTGACTACTCTGGTAGAAGCTTCCCAGTGTGATTTCTTAGGATGTTGCATGAATTGGCTGAGAGTTTGAATGGAAAAACTAATATCATGTCTTATGATAGTAGCATACATGAGTTTGCCCATATGTTTTTTATGAGAGAAAATATCAGATAGTAATTCATCTCCTTGTACACCTATGGATTGATCATATTCAAGTTTGGTTAATCTCAGATTGGAATCCAAAGGGGTAAGTACAGGCTTAGAACCACTAAGGTCTGTGTCTGAGATCAACTCAAGGATGTATTTTCTTTTATTTAATATTACCCCTAAAGCTGATCTGGGGATATCAATACCTAAGAAGTATTTATGATACCTAAGAACTTCATTCTGAACCGTTTGTGTAGCTTGTCTTTGGTTTCTTTAATCAGGGCAACATTGCTTCCAATAATAAGTAGATCATCAACATACACCAGAACCACAACTGTATCTGCATGTTTATATAAAGTAAAACGTGAATAATCGTGTGTACTTTGTGTAAATCCAACATCAAGTAATGTATTAGTGAGCTTTAGGTTCCATTGTCTGGAAGCTTGCTTAAGTCTATATAAGGATTAGAGCAGCTTGTAGACGTTATTCTCCCCTGTTTCCTGAACCCTTCTAGTAGTTCCATATATACTTCCTCATCAAGATCACCCTGTAAAAATGCATTATAGACATCCGATGGAGATTTCACCCTCTAGACACTACTATAGCAACCACACACCTGGCTATTACCATTTTTACAACTGGTGAATATGTCTCATGATAGTCTAGTCCTTCCTGCTGGCTATATCCCTTGGCCACTAATCTTTCCTTAAACCTTTCTACCTTACCATTTGTAAGATACTTTATTTTTTAGATCCATTTTGAACCAACAGTGTTCTTGCCTTTGGGAAAGTCAACAATGATCCTTGTATTATTAGCTTCCAAGGCTTGGACTTCTAATTTTATAGCTTCCACCCATCTGTCATCCTTTATTGTTTGTTTAAAGTGTTAGGGTTCAGTCAAATTGGAAAATTTTGTCAAGTAACATTGATAAGAAGAGCTTGTTTTTCTGTAAGACAAAATATTGGCTAAGGGATGCTTGCATCTTTGTCTTGTAGAGGTTTCAACATAATCATGCATCCACATAGGTGGCATAACAGCTCTAGTAGGCCTGTTGGATGTAGGTTGAGGCAAAGAGAAATCAACTAGACTATCTGCACTATTATTTGTGTCTAATGTATCTAGATTAGGTGGGGCATTATCAACAAGAGCATCATCGTCAATTGAAGTATGAGCATCAAGAACATCAGCTCGAATATCATCATCTGCTGAGACTAATAAATCATTGATGTCTTCACCATTTTTGGAATCTATGACAGGTTATAATTCCTCTTGTAATGGATTAAAAGGAAATGTATCTTCTTGTAACACAACACCCCTCCTAACTAACAACCTTTTTAATTGTATGTCTTGTAGTAAGTAACCCTTTTGAGACTCTGAATATCCCACTAACACAACAGGTTTTGCCCTTTCAGAAAATTTATCATCTTTAGGGACAATTGTTACATAACACAGACAGCCAATAACCCTTAAGTGAGATAGCTTGGGATTCTCAGAGAACAACAGTTGAAATGGACTTGTATCACTTAAAACTGAGGATGGTAACCTATTTATAAGATATACTGCAGTTTTCAGACACCCCCCCCCCCCAATACTTAATAGGCAAGTGAGACTAAAATTTGAGAGCTCTAGCTATGTTTAATATTTGTTTATGCTTTCTCTCCACAACTCCATTTTGTTATGGAGTATGAGGACAACTAATTTGATACAATATAACTAAAGACTGGAACAATGCATGACATTGAGAATTGATGAATTCAGTCCCATTGTCAGACCTTATAGTCTTTATCAATACTCCAAACTGAATTTTTATCATGAATATAAAGCTCTTAATAGCCACTATGGTTTCAGACTTTAGCTACAACAGATGAAACCTGGTGTATCTACTGTAGTCATCCACCATAGTCAAAAAGTAGTACTTGTTATCAAAGTAGAAGTTGTATAAGGACCCTAGAGATCTTTATGTACAAGTTCAAAAGAGGTAGAGCATTTAGTCGTACTAGTTGGAAATGGAAATCTTGTTTATTTATCTAGTGGGAAGATTGCACACTTATTCAACATATCTACATCATTATGACTTTTCAAAAGATCTAAACATCTCAAGGCCTAATATTAGTTCTGTTGTTCAAAATCTTAGTCAATTCATGCAACATCCTAAGAAATCACACTAGGAAGATGCTATTAGAGTAGTCAGGTACCTAAAAGGTTTTGTTGGTCAAGGTATTTAGTTAAAGGCTGATCTTTCTACTACTCTCACTTATTGGTGTGACTCGGATTAAATTGCCTATCCCAATACTAGATGATCAGTCACTGGATATACAATTCATTTTGGTGAGTCCTTGATATGTTGGAAGTCCAAGAAACAACATAATATGTCCAAAAGTTCTATTGAAGCTGAGTATAAAAGCTTGGATTCAGCAGTTGTAGAGATAACCTGGTTAGTTGTCTTGTTCCAGGAACTTAATGTGCCCATTACTCTGCCCATATTAGTATTTAGTGACAGCAGTTAAGATATACAACTAGCCAACAATCTTGTGTTTCATGAGAGAACAAAACACATAGAGATTGATTGTCACTTCATCAGGGACAAGATTAAGAGTGACTTGATCCAGGCTGCATATGTCCACACTCATGATCAGATTGCTGACCATCTCGCTAAGGGTTTAAGTCAAGCTCAACATGCACATTTATTAGGCAAGCTTGTTGTGCTAAACATACTGCACCCTGCAGCTTGATCGGGAGTGTTTTAACATGTGACTTGAAATATGATCACTGGATATGCATATATATATGTACATAAGCTATTGTTCCATTGAGTTCTTCACACAATTGTATTAGTTAGTGTGTTAATTGAAGAAGTTGTTAGGCAAGTAGTTAGTGCAAGTGGTTAATCGGTTATAGGGCAGTTAGGGAGTTAGCTGAGCTGTCAATGAGCTGAAAGTCAACTCACACTCTTAGCTCATTTCACTCAATCTATAAATAGGGAGGACAATGCTATGTACATGATAATGAATGAATAAAAAAAAATTCAGCTACACTTTCACAATTATCTCTCATTAATCATGAATGACCAAGCCACATTGCTTGGTTTTCACAAAATAAATTTTGCAGTTCTTATTCATTGGTTCAGAAATTTAAAAATGAAATTACACATTATGAAATTGAACTAAGGGGTCTTATGTACAAAAGTCTAGACATATTATTATCCGCCGTCTATCTTTTAGTTCGAGTGAATAATTATTTGGGTTATTTTTTCTAATTTATCTTTTATACAAGAGATTTTGAAAGTTTTGTCCACTAGTAAATTATTTAAAATATAATATTAGATAATTATTTAAATAATTAATAACGTAAAAGCAAGGGAGGTAAGATAAAGTAAAAGTTTTTTTACACTTTAATGGAAAATAAGTTAAATGTATATTATTATTTCAGTTTCAATTTGATTGTATGATTTTTCATTTGGCATAAAATTTAAGTATATAAAAATAATTTTTAAATTTTTTGGTATTAAATTAAAGTTGTATAGAGTTTATTTTTTTCTGATTCGGTTTAGAATTGATTGTAATCAAATTAGTACTATGGCCTTCTTTTCTCTCAAGTTATATTGAGGTCTTGACCAGAAAAAGGTCTTGACAAAATCCCCTCTATATTTCATATCACCGAAGTCATTTTAGAAAAAGAAATTAGAAAATTATTTTCTGGTATGTGATGCTTCAGTAGCACATACTACTACATTTGTAAAAACATATGTATGAGAACTCATGTTATCGAAGTGACTCTTGCTTATTCCCCCAAAAATACTTATTTGAGAAAAAAAAAAAAAAAATTTAAAGCAAGGATGTTTAGTAAACTTGCAAAAGTGTTTTTAAAAAAAAGTAGAAGCATAAGCAGAAGTAGTTTTTCTGCTAGAAGCAAAAAAAATTTGCTTTTCAAAAAAAAAAAAAAACAGAAGTAGAAGCAGAAAATTATTTTTTTCGTGACAAAAATATCTCTATCACACCTCCACACACACAATTTATCTTATAAGTTTGATTTTAAAATTTTATAATTCATATTTACATCATAATTCTTTATTTTATTTTATGATTTATATATACTATTATTTTATTTTCATTCATTTTCTTTAAATAAATTTGAAAATATAGTTGATAAGGATGACCGAAGAATATATAACTTTTTATTTTTTGTTATTAATGATAACAATTGACAGATGAATTACGTTACAAGATTGTATTTTGACAGTATTTGTAATTTTTTTTAAGGATATTTAATTTTAATAAATAATTCATGAAAAGTGATATATTAGTTACCATGTAGTGTACAAATGAATATGATGATGGCTTATTTTTAGTAAATTTTGATACAATAAAAATGTATAACAAAAAAATAAGATAACAAATAACAAATATTTGCTCTTGTACACTCAATGTCATCTTTTAAATTCGACACTCAAGTTCATCTTGTTACAACTACTATGGCGATACATAATTTCATAAGACAACACTCTACTATTCATAAAGACTTTAACTTTTATGCTAACGAAGACATCATCACAGAGGCCGAAGAAGGATATGAGCCTTCTGGTATATCTTCAAAAATATAAGACAAATCTCCTACTAGTATGAAGACATTGTGTGATAAAATTAGGGATGAAATCGTTAGAATTTTTGTGATGTATAAAGGACTAATTATTTTTGTCGTTATTTTTTTCATATGTAATGATTTATTTTATGGAATAATTCTTTTATTCATTTTTATTTGATTTTTTTAAGTAATATCTTTAAATTATTTAAATAATCTGTCATTATTTAATATTTTTAATGTATTTATGTATATAAATATTAATTAAAAATTTTAGAGTACTTACTTTTTAATTAAATAAAAATAAATGTTAATTAAAAATATTATAATAGATATTTAAAATAACTTTTCTCTATAAATTAATTTTACTAGAAAAAGTCTATTCATACATGTTTCTTTTGATCATTTATCTCAAAAAAGTACTTCTTGAAAAAGATTATCCAAACATAATTTATTTATCAAAGACACTTTTCAAATAAATTATCAAACACAAATTATATTTTAAAAAATAATATTTTTGTATAAAATCATTTTGTAAAAGTATTTCTCAAATATGGAGTTTTGTGATAGCAATTCAAACCGGCTAGGCCTTAAAGTTGTTTCTTGCTTGATAGTATCTTAGTCATTTTGACTTTCCCAATTAGGAAAGATTGTATAACTGAAAATCCCTAATTCGTCTCAAATTAGTTCGTGTTTTGTTGCTTCTCGAAAGTTAATCTAACTAGTATTTGAAGTAAAATTAAATTAGACCAATATAATATTTTATGATTAAAGTTTAGATATTCTATAACGATACGAAAAATATTATAATTTAAAATTTTTTTCATGTCAAATTAATAAAAGAAATTTATTTTAATATGTTGGTTAACTCAAGTGAGCAAAACATGAGTCATGACAACTAATTTGAGACAGCTGGAAAAATTTAACCCAAAAAGATTGAATTAGGCAACTTCATTTGGAAGCAAAATTGAATGGTAGAATCAATTCCATGGAAAGTAGAAGACTATGGATCCGATATTGCTTGCTAGAAGGGAGGCAACCTTGTTTTGTCCTAGTCAATTGGGGGTTTTAATATTTTTTAGCAACCATAATTTTTTAACTACCTTTTAATCTATTCTCCAATTTCTTACCCATACTCTTTGAAAACTTAAAAAAAAAAAGAAAATGACTTGTTTTCAAAAATATTTGTATAATTTTCTTTCATTCTTTGTATAATTTTCTTTCACTTTTGTATAATTTTGATTAGTTTTTGTTTTTACTTGAATGTATAAACAGAAAGAAAAATCCAGAAAAAGATGAAGGTCGAAACACTTACGATTGTGTTAGTAAATTTAGCAGGGATTATGGAAAAAGCAGATGAGTCATTGTTACCAGGGGTGTACAAAGAAGTTGGAGAAGCACTCCATACAGACCCAACCGGTTTAGGTTCACTCACGCTTTTCCGGTCCATGGTCCAGTCCGCATGCTACCCTATAGCGGCCTATCTAGCTGTACGCCACAACCGGACTCATGTTATTGCCTATGGTGCATTTATCTGGGCTGCAGCTACATTTCTCGTTGCTTTCTCCACCACCTTTTTTCAAGTAGAGTGCTACTATTTCCATTTTAGTTTATATGATACATTCTATTTTGGAGTCTGGACGTCCTGTTTGATCTTGTTCTGTTTTTATACATTTTTCACAAATTTTTATAATAACTTAATATCGTTAAACTATTCACATATAACTTTGATATGTTGTTTGCTCTAAGTTCCATGATTACTTCAATGTTCTTTTCATTAATCACTATATGCATCGGGGATCTATGATTTTGAACTTGTGGGTTCCGATAAAATAAACTACTATGATTAATAGGAAAAAATTAACCCCCATCAGGGATCTATCCCAAGAAACATAAACAATTCAAGAATCACTTCTATGCCATCAAGCCAACCTTCAATTTGTGTATGAGTTTTCATCTATAAAATTTATTGACTTCTTCTGATTTTTAATATATTTATGGGATTACGGTAGCGGGTGGGGGTTTTCGAGAACCCCCACCGACACTGTAGATCCACCCCCGACTATATGTTATATATGTCAAATTAACACCTTAAAGCTTCTGTATCCAATCAGAAATCGCCACGTAAAATGAAAGAGGAGTATTAAGTTATCGTAATTTTTAAAGTTGAGAATGTCCAAATTGTAGTAAAACAGAGGAAATTATTAATTTGATTATGCGTATTTTCCAACAACAGTATTATTTTGTTGTCTTACTGTGATTACAATCTACATTAGATAACTTTTGACGTTTGATCAATGAGTATCCTCAATTTTGTGTCTTTGATTATGTAACACTACTACTATCCCCCGAGGATGTAGTCCATTAATTCAGCATATATTATATGCAGATAAGTCTTGTAAAATTAAGCAATTCATGACATGACACCCTCATGTGACATCTCCTTTTTGTTGGTAAGTTGGCAGTATCAAGAGCTGTGAATGGGATTGGACTAGCCATAGTTTCACCTGCTATTCAATCACTAGTAGCTGACTCCTGTGTTGAAAGCAGCCGCGGCATGGCATTCGGATGGCTGCAATTCACTAGCAATATTGGTTCACTTGTTGGTGGATATGTTTCCTTATTAGTAGCTCCTGTCACATTCATGAGAATTCCTGGCTGGAAACTTTGTTTTCATCTTGTTGGTATGATTAGTGTCCTTGTTGGAGTTCTAGTTCGCTTATTCGCAAATGATCCTCATTTCCCAGACGAAAATACGAAAGCTAGTAGTAAAGTTCATGGAAATTCCTATTCCTTTATATCAGAAGTGCAAGGTCTACTTCAAGAAGCAAAATCAGTTGTAAAGATTCCATCTTTTCAGATTATTGTCGCACAAGGTGTTATGGGATCTTTCCCTTGGTCAGCTTTGTCATTTGCCCCAATGTGGTTAGAACTTACTGGATTTACTCATGGGGAGACTGCTATTCTTCTTAGCTTGTTTGTGGTCGGTGATTCCATTGGAGGATTATTTGGAGGCAGGATGGGAGACGTTTTATCACAGTGTTTACCGAATAGTGGCAGGATAATTTTGGCACAAATAAGTTCAGGAACAGCTATTCCACTAGCAGCAATTCTTCTGCTTTGTTTGCCTGATGAGCCTTCATCAATTTTCATGCATGGTTTGGTTTTGTTTGTGTCAGGATTTTTCATATCTTGGACTGCACCAGCTACAAACAAGTAATGATCTTTAACTTACACTCTGATTTAAGTGTTCAACTTTACAAGTTTGTTTAACATCTGACAAAACATGGGATAATATATCAGCTGACAAGTAAACACTACTTTGAGTATTCATGCACATCTAGATACTCAACTCGTTCCCACAGTTTCAGTTGTACGCTCCAACTTATAAAATGATCATCTAGAGAAACCTTCAAGATGTATGTGACACACCAGCATTGGGTTGGAGTGTTTAATTACCAGTTGAAACCAAGTTGAGCTATCTAGCTGTGCATTATAATGATGGAATGCTTATTTTCCAGCTGACACCAAGTTAGATTGTCTGTTTATATATTAAGCCTAAAAAATTTTATTCGAAAGAAATACTGCTTCTTTGTTCACTTTTTGCACTTATCATAAAAAACTGCAGAGGGTACTAATGAGACACCAACAGTCCAATTTTTGCAGAGATAGTACATGAGAAGTCACGAACGAGTGTCTATGCTCTGGACCGATCTTTAGAATCTGTATTATCATCATTTGCTCCTCCTATTGTTGGGCTACTAGCTCAGAATGTTTATGGTTATAGGCCAGTAGCTCAAGATGATGATAGAATTTCTACAGACAGAGAAAATGCCACATCTTTGGCAAAGGCATTGTTCACTGCAATAGGAACTCCAATGGGACTATGCTGTGTTATATACTCTTTTCTTTATTGCACCTATCCAAGGGATAAGGAGAAGGCTCAAATGGAAGCTCTGATTGAATCCGAGATGCAACTCTTAGCTTTGGATCCTTCATCTCTTAGCGGACAATATTCACTAGTTAAGTCATCCGAAAATCAAGAGAGTTATCACGATGAAAATCCTGGGGAGGAAATGGATTTCAGTGAGGATGGAGATGACAAGTCATTAATCTATCGTCGTCCAACAATTTCCAAATTTGTTGAATAGCAGTTAGTTGACTGACCTGATGCAACTGTCAAATAAGTTGACGTTAATAGCAGGTCTAGTTCTACATTAAAAGAGCTTTGTTTTAAAGCAAATAGCATAGAATAGAATGAAAATTCAATTGACATGGACAACCAGAATGCAGGACATAGCATGCTGTACAGAATTACTCCAATTAGTTCATGGAGACATACTTTTTTCCATAACAAGATCTATGACATTGTAACAATCATATTAAAGAAAGTATATAAAGTATGATTCTCTTGAGGGATATTCAACTTACTGTCCTTCAATATATGCAGCTCCGCAACTGTGTTCAAGCAATGGCGGAACTACCTTTGCTCCAGGGGGTTCGTTCGACAGAAAATTATACTATTTTTACATGGTTAATGATTTTATATATATATATATATATATAGTAGATGTTGAACCCCTTCGACTAGTTCGTATATTTACTTCTGAATCCCCTCAATGAAAATCTTGGCTCCGCCACTGTGTCCAAGAATTTATGACTCACCAGAAAATTTCATAGGAAATGGATATGTAATTCAGAGATATTCTTTGCCTCTTAGCTACGGCATTTCTGTAACACATCAAGAAGCATATCAACATAATTAGGATCGAACATTAAAATATTAAGAAATATTCCTCTTTCATTCTTTCTAGTTTTGTAGTCCTTGGCCTTTGACATGTACTTGTTTCCCTTCCATCTTTTGACTTTTTTTTGCAGATCAGTACAGTTTCTTGAGATGCAATGTTCTGGAGACAGTTTAATATTTTTCAACTGAAATGTTATCCAACCACAACTTTAATTTTTAAATTTCCTTCAATTTAACTTTAGGTACTTTTTTCAAATATCACCACAATTCATGTCCAAATACATACTTGAAAATTTGGCCATAGATTTTGAAGTTAAAACTTAAAACTTGAAAATTCGAGCTTATGAAGTTGTTGAAACCCTTGCACCCTAAATTCTTGATGGCCAGAATTCCACTGATCCGAAGCATGATCCTTTAGAAACCTAACTCAATTCTTCTCAAGCATCAAACTAACATGCAACAACATAAGACCCCTTTTGCTGGAAATAGATATTCTGCTAACAAAGTGATATTCTACATGCCATACAACTTTAGAGAATTGTTGATAACTGTTTCCTATGAATCGACCCAGTTGCCTAATGTGTTTGTAACACCCCAAGAACCTATCCCGAGACGTCACACGGTGCTTAAGGCCACACGTGGCCTCAAGCTAACCCTCTAAGCCTGTCATCACTTTCAGAACTCACTATAACACTAATCATTTTAAAATAGGGAAGAATAATCATGTCATGAGCATACTGTGATACGGAGAAATACTGTCCTGTACAAACAAAATACTGAAAGTTCTGTACATACTGGTACTCTAGTCTGACAAAGCCTCTACTACAAAAGACTGAGGAGCCATTGGGACAGATCCCCAATTGACTCGCATGAACTGAAAAGAAACAACCATCTACTATCAAGGCAAAAATCAGGGACATAGGTCCTCGAACAATGAGGACTCACCAACTATAAGAATGTAGATGGAGGTACTCAAAGATCACTGTCGTTGCTGAGACTAAGCACCTAAACCTACATCACGAGAAAATGTAGAACATAGAAGAGTATGGGAATCAGTACTTGGGATTGTACTGAGTATGTGGGGGTGTATGCAACACGTTTAAACAATATCATAAATGTAAAATAAAGTCATACATGCTGACAATAATGACTCTCTTCGTTTGAATTTCCTGAAACATAATTTCCATAAATCATCGATAATAACACATGCTTCACAAATCTCATAAATCATTGGACTCGACTCAAACTCTTTAACTCATGACTTAGAGTGACTCGGTAACTCAAGAAACTTAGACTATTATGGACTTGGGAGTTTCTTATAACCAACTTAAACCATGTGAGCCGCATGGAGTCCAACATTTTTCCCTCCTAAGGAAGGAACCCCACATTGGCGGGAGCGTTATAATCTTGCCAGGGAGTATAACCTCAAACTCATCTCTGTGATCACAAACTTGGCTCTTTGGACCTCAAACCTCAATCCTACGGTGGCACGTAGTTTTGGGGAAGTAGGATGCGTTGAACCCACACTTCCCACTCGGTGCTAAATACTCCTCCCAGACTCAGCACAGAACTAGTTAGGAAATCCACCTTAATCAACTCAAGGGTCTATTATGAAGACCAAATCATAATAATATCTCATCTGTAAATCATAAAAAACTTGTGGATTCCTAACTCAACTCAAACTCAAAATAGTCTTTCCCAACATCAAGTACATCAAGTACACTTGCTTATCAAATCGTATCAAGTATAAAAAGCTTCGAGAAAATGTCATAGAACTCATTCTTGACTCTCAAGCTCAATATCGATAAATATATTCAATACTCAAACTTCTCATGGAAAAAGCATAACTCATGACACTTGTCTTAAATCGCTTAGAAATCATCAATACAAAGTGACAATACACAACTCATGGCATAAATTCTCAATTTAAGAGACGTGATAGTAAAATAATCATAAATATCAAACTTATTCAACTAAAATCTCATAAATCATCAATAAAGAAATTTGGGTGTAAACCCACTTCAAGGATCATGAAATTCCAATAGTAAAAATCAATTCTTTGGGCACAAGAATGAAAGGATATTCTTGTTCAAGCCCCACATACCTTGGATTATAATTTTAAGATAAAAAGACTTGATTGGAAACTCTTCTCCACACTTTTGAGCTAAGTTTCTTGATACCTTTGACTTAGAGAACTTTATTCTTGAACAACTCGGTAAAATATATGAAAGATTCTTGGATTTTCTTGGAGAAGATTTGGACTTGGAATTGGAGGAAAGAAACCCTAGCTCTAGATATTTCTTGGAAGAGATTAGAGAGAAAATGAATTGCTCTTCTCTACTAGGATATATATAGAAGCCAAAATGGGCAGAAATGACCAAAATACCCTTGAACAAATTCTAGAACTGGAGCCCGAGTTTTGTCCTTGGCGCAATGCGCTAGGATTGTGGTCCTTCACTGGAATTGGACAATTGGGAAACTGCTCAGTGGCGCGACGCAGTGAAGTCATATTTGCCACCTTGGTCGTGACCTGAAAGGGCACTGCGACGCAGTGGAATTATGTTGGTGCACTGGAATTTGACAATCCTCAAATCAAGCCTTGGCGCGATGTGTCAATATCGCGGAGGCTTACTGGAAAATGACAATTGCCATTTTGGCTGGCTCTAAGACGCACTAAAGTGCCAGGTGGCACACCGTCTCACTAAAATGGCTCTAACTCTTCACCTGAGTGTCGGATTTGGGCGAATTTGGTAGCGATGGAAATATTATTCAATACTCTACATGAGAAAAAGTAGAAATTGGAGAAATACAACATGGTATAAACATCAATCACTTTGAAAGTCATTCATATTCACTCAAAAGGGAGGATTTAGGCTTAAGGAACGATCGGGGTATTACAGTGTTCCACCAATCGTGACAGAAAAAACTGAACTTAATAATACTAATTTTACAGTGGAAAACACCCGGGCTCATAATAGGCGTAAAAAATCATGATTTGCACTTTTACCAGATTTAACCTAAATTTACTAATACAATGAGCAATCGATTACAAACTTTAAAATCTAAGAAATTATAAACTCTAATTCCTATAACTCAACAACTAAGAATTATAAATTATAATTCCTAACAACTCACAAACCTCCCAAGGCTTGTGATCCCAAATATCCAAGTTACACAACTTGAAAAAAAACTCCTATTCCAGAAGCTCGAAAAATAATCCTAATACAATCAAGCTAAACTCTAGCTAGACTCTACTATGTATGGACCTGTTCCTTCTACGAGTTCTTCATGTAGCACTTCAAGAATCAGTCTCTAATAATTATACCTTTGCTTTGTGTGAGTGCGCAAATAACTTTGTAAAAGCTCTTGCTATTTATAGATGATGATGCTTGCTTCGTCTGAGCCGATTTGCTATTTCTTCAAAAAATCTCATTCCTTTTTGGAACCTAATTGAGGAATTCCATTTTTATTTGGACAACTATGCCGCCTTCCCTTTCTACTTTCTTTACTTACATAGATTTACCTAATTTAGGTATTCTTTTGTAGAAAGAAATTCATAACTCGAATCAAGATCATGAAGTCTTCAACTGTTATCACTTTATGTCATCAAAGTCAAAACAAACAATTCTAAATTTAGTTTGAAATTTTAGCTAAGACTAATGACTAGGGTTTTACTATTTATTGTCTTTCACAAAAGTGATCCTGAAGTGGCCCTTGAAATAAATAAAAAAATAGCCAAAATAGGAATGATTACTTTTGACCATTTTCTTTGTGAATAGTCAAGCCCTTGGCAATTCTTCAAGAAACCTGTCACATTTTGGAAGTCTACCCTCTACTTAACTTTCTTTTGACGGCTCATGTGATGGATGGTCAAGCTCTTGACTGATTTTCATATGAGCCATCACTTGAGGAATTAAGTGCATCTCCTCCTATTGAGCTCTTAGTTTACTCCTTAAGATGCAAAACCCTTTAGATGAGCTTAAAACATGTTCCAACACATCCCATTTCAAGAACATAACTTGCATCATTTGGAGGTCTCTTGCTTGGCTTCTAGTAAAAGGCATCGAGGGAATTCAAATTGTATTATATCTCCATAGAAGAAGTATGAGAACTTGATTTAGGCATTTTAAGGTTAGGAAGAGCTTGAAGAAGATGGCAATATTTTTCTGGAAAGGCTGAGAAGATTTTGAGAATCAAAAAGATTTTTGGTTTTGTGAATTTTGAGAGATAGGATTGTGATTAAGAGTTGTTTGATGTATTGATTTATATAGAGTAGTGAGGTGGTGGAAGTTGAATGGAAAGAGTAAGGGTTTTGATTAATAGAATGAGAGAAGTGGCAGGTGATGTGACAACCATTGCAGCCTTTTTGAAAAGATGGAAACAATTCATTTAAAGGTACTTGTTTGAAACAAAACTTAGGGATAGATGATATGGAACATGTAAGATCAGTTATTTTAAGCAGTAATAGTAATATAGAGTAAGCACATACCTTATAACGTAGTCTTTTTGTCTTCGATGCCAATTTCCCCCCTGTTTTTATACTTTATTTTGTACAGAAGTTAGTTGACTCTACAAGCAATTTGACATGGGATACACAACTAAATGTGTAAGAGTAAACATTCTAACCAAGCAATTTTTTATTCATATTAAATCAATTCATAAAAAATTCTATCCAATCATTGAGGCCGAATTATGCCATCTTTATCATCTCTAAGACTAATCTATTTTCTTAAATGATTTCCATATTATTTTCTTCAAAATTATCCATTAGTAATTTTCTTTTATGAGCCAACATAAAAATATAAGACAATTTTCTTCATTAAACAAGATCATTTATGTGGTTTGTCATGTAGGATAAGTATGATGAACCAAGTCATTCTTCTTGATACATTTATCAACACATATCTGTGCAATAAACATAGGGTTATTAGAGCAACAATTTTTCTTGATCTTCAATATGTACATTACCATCCTTTAGTGAGTTGACTGAAAGAATTTTGTTAGTCTTTAGTCATAAGTCAAAGCAAGCCTCATTAATATGTTAATATGAATTGCCACCTTTTACTCTTACCCGTAGAGAAATATAGGGAGTTGATTTAGGCATTCAAATAATCTTGGTCCTTTTCGGTGATAAAAGGGTGAGTTAATTTTCTTGTCCAAGCTGGAAATAGGTTATGGGACTCGTTCCTCATGATAGACAATGTTTGTTATTTTTCAGTTGACATATCCCAAATTCCTCTTAATTTTTTTCACTTGTTCTTTTCTTAAGGATGAATTTCCTTTCTTTGACTAATTTGACTTTCTTCCTCTTTGTGAACCCTAAATTCTTCTTCGTCTATTTATTTTCTTTAGGACACTAAATGGTTGGTTGTCCTAACTTTTCATAAATATAATATAAATCTTTTGAAGAAGGTGTTTTGTCATGGAAGCGTAGTCTGTTTTTTCATTGTGAGTACTGCTGCTTAGCTGGTTCACAATTCTTGAGGATTGGTTCCACATATTAGCTCTCTCTAGGTCTAACTTTAGCCTAGAATTTTTTTGATTGAGTTTTCTCATATTTTCTCTCTCATGAAATAAGTCTTCATTCCATTGTTTGAGGTTGAACTCAATCCTTTGATAATCAGTGCATATATTTTTTATTCCTTTGTCAGAAATAGTGAGTTTGAGTACTTTAGTCTTTACATCTAAGATAGACGCATCAAGTTAATACACATGTTCCTTCAAAGAGATGTTTTCCTTTTCAAATTTACACTTTTATTTCTCCCTGTCCATAATGTCATACTTAATCTTGTAAGAGCTTTGAGCAATGATCTCTTTTAGTAGTCATGATATGATGGTCATCAATTTGATGCACCAACGATGTGACTAATTTCTTTTATAGAAGATATAATGTTTGTCTTTAAGCTTACATTGGCATACTTCAAATTTTCTTTCTGTATCAATTTCTTCTTTTTTCTCTTGGACTGAGTCCTTTATTTCCCTAGGGCTACTTCATAATTTCTCCATCAGATTCCTCAGAGGTTGTATTTCATGCATCATCCATAGCATGGTATTTTTAAAGTCATCCCTGAGTTTAGTACTTTGTTCATTTTGTGTCTTTTTTTATAAGGGACAATTCTTGATCATATAATCTGGGAGATTACACTTGAAGCAGTAGGTTTTATACTTGGACTTAGAACAACTCCAATTACCTGCCCTTTTCCGGTCTTGATTCTTTTTCTTTCTTGTGTAACTTCTCGTATTTGAGTCAGTTGTTTCATTATCACTGTCTGAGTCTTCACTAGTTATGTTCTTGAAGGTAGTCCTTGGTCCTTTCTTTCTTCATAATCCTCTTACAGTGTATCTAAAATTTTCTTAGTAGTGGAACACCATGAGATACTTTTGAACACATTAGATTTGCGCCCATACATTAGTATGTGCATAGCTTTTGCATTTTTCTCTAGAGTTTCAAAGTTAGTCCCGTATGCTTATCTTTATCTTTTAGTGTATTCCTATCTTCCTCGTCTTTTTAATAGGGCACTGAAGTCTATTGGTGACCCTGATCCATAGTTTGAAATTAGTAGTTTTACCCAACTTCACATCAAACTTCTAAATAGGCTTGTTGGGTATTGATGAAATATAAAAAAAATCACTTGGCAAACATTGGATTTTGCACTTATCGGCCTTCAAGTGAGGGACGTCATTTCACCTTTTTGGAATCATAAACTCCAAAATGTAAGAATCTTGTTCCTTATCTCAAACATTTACTATTTGCTCGGGTTGTTTGACTTTCATCACATCAACCAAGCATAATGTCTAAAAGTGGTTGGAATAAGGTAGTCTTCCCAATTCTGGAGTCACATTCTTCTTGACATTCTCACCCCAAAATGAACTAGTGACTTCACAAAGGATTTTCTTGGATTTTCTTTTGACTCCAGTACCATTTCCTAAATCTTGGCATCCTTCACTATTTTTGGTTCAGTTGGTTGGCAAATCACTAAGAATTCTTCAACATCAATCTCACTGTCAACCACATGGATTGATATCTCTTCTTGATCAACCTCATTATGAAGATTGGGAATATTCATGGTATTTGAAAGATCCGCCTCCCCACCGTCTTCTTTTTCCTTTTTACTCTCCTTTTTAATGCTGCCATGGATTGATGCAACAAATGCACGTCCTGCTTCATTATAGTTACCTAAACCAAGAGAGTTAGAAGAATTGCTTCAACACTATTATATCTGACACTTTGTTCTTCATTTATCACTTCACGAGACCTATCAAACTCATAAGAAGAACTATCATTTTTGTTAGTATAACTTAGGAAGGGGGTATTTAAAAAATCACTCTAGTGTTCATCTTGACTACAACATAAAGAACAATCATATTCCCAATAGGATCAAGATGGTGCACATACCTCTTTTCGGATTGTACATTTACAATTTTTCCAAAAATGGGATCCACCATAATATGGAAAAGGATCATCAAGATAAGATTTACAACCTCCAAACTCATATTCATTCCAAGATCCCATAGTAATAAGTAAAAAAAAATATCTACCTAACACAAGAAACAAAAGAAAATCATAAACAAATATTTACAAGTTTGAATCCAAGCAAGTAAGATAAAATCTCAAACTAATTCAATATGTCAAATTGTTCTCCGACAATGGCATCATTTTTTATAACACTCAACTTACATGTCAAATTAATTGCAAGGCGGTCATTGTCAATATAATTACCCAACTTTAAGTAGGGATCGAATCCATGAGGAACAATGTGAGTGGCGAATGAGTAAGTTCGAAATGAAAGAAACTTGCTAAATTCAAACCTAGGATAGAAATATTTGGGTTTTTTGAATATTTTTTGAAAATATTAAAATTTTGGGCTTCTAGAAAACTAACTCGAGGCTAAGAATAATTAGAGTATAATCAATTAGGAACAGATCTTGGGGTTATGCCATTCTAGGTGTGAATTCATACATGGATAATTAAGAATTTATCCAGATTTAGCTAGGAGTCATGGGTAGGCTAGATTTAAAGTATTAGCATTAGTCTTTCAACAAAATACTAAATTGCACTCATGGATTCTTTCGAATACCTCATGAGCATGCTAAACTTACCAATTCAAAACCTCAACTTAGCATCCCTATTTCTAGGATGCTGCCTATCAAGCTAGCTAAATTACATAATATCTTTATTTCTAAGATAATGCTAAGGAAATAACTAGTATCAAATAGTTGTTCATAATTACTCATCTCTCGTATTCCTCTTTCAAGGATGATGTAGGATCAAAGTCAATTTGGGGTTTTCACCCACAAATCTCATTCAATTTGGGGCTTTCATCCACAAATCTTAATTTAAACCTAGGGTAATAGCAAAACCCACAATAAATAGCTAATTAGGTATATAAATAAATACACCCATGCATAAATCACAACCTATCCAAGCATAACCCTAAGAGGAAGAACTAGCTACTCATAAAGATAGAAAGTAAAAATATACTAAAATTTCTACCAAATTGATCTATGAAAAATAAAGAGAATGCAAATCCAAACTTCAAATTTCAATAAACCTTCAATAGAAATTGATAATCCTTCACTTAGGAATTACTCTAATGTCTTCTTAGCTTAAGAGTAGTACAATAGTGTTTCTGAAAGATGATAAATTGGTGATGGGTAAAAAATATGGCGAAAATGAGCTAAAACCTCTATTTGATCCCCAATTCCACATTTTTGAAATATTAAAAAAATGCCTTTGAAACTTTTTTGCTCTACCGCGATCACTATTTATTGACCGCATTCGTGACTCTCATGATCGCGGTAGTCATATCACGATCGCCCTCCAATTGACTTGTTGAGTGGTCACGATCGCGATCCTCAAGCTGCGATCGCAGTAACTAAGGGTCGATTTCTGGGCATGCAATTCAACTTTTGTTCTTTTTGCTCATATTTATTCTCTTTCACCCATTCCTCAACTCAATTTTATCAAGTTTCCTTTCTCATCTTCCCCATTTCAACTCTTACCTACACAAATGAGCATTAAGTAAGAAATTTATGGAAAATTAATGAAAAATCATGGTAATTTAGGCTTAAAAGGTGCTAGAAAGTTGACAAATTTACCACTTATCAGTAGTCTGCAAAAATACTTTCATCTTTTCCTTCCAATGTGAGTAGTGTAGACCTGTTATTTTTGAGCCACTCCTAAACTTTTTCATAGAAATCGTAGCAATAAGTGTTTTCTCGTTTTGACATAATCTTCTCATTTTCAAGTTTTATATTATTTTAAATAGATTTTTTTTGAAAAATGAAAATTAAAAAAGAAGAAGCGTATCTTATAATAATATTTTTTTATTTTATATAAAAAAGAATAGAAAATTATAAAAATACTTTTCATTTTTATTTAGTTCTTTTTCTTATATAGAAAATACAAAAATAGAAACTAATTAGATAGTGTCACTTGGCAAATTTTCATTCGTCCAAATAATATTTTAATTTGTTATTTAGTTTTACTTTTAAATCTTTTCAATCAAGTTTTGATATATTATGATACACGCATGCACATCGTAGATAATTGACACCATTAATTTATCTTATTTATCATACCCTTATCATGTACTTTTATCTTACCTAACAATCTCCCCCCGAAAAGACAAAGAAAAATAACCAACTCTATATTTTTGAAAAGAGATATGAGCACACAACAATAACAATATTCACCAGCCATTCAACTGCACAATTTTAACAACATACAATGGACAACAATCAGGAGTAACAAAAAATCAGAACCTCTACCCATTCATATACACACACAGACGGACACCTCATACAAGAAAACACACTAATTCGTCCTTTTTTTGAGACAACCAACAATATATTCCCTTAATCCATTTTCCACAAAGAAAAATATACCAAAAACAAAAACCATCTCTCTACACACACTGACAATTTTCTCACACACATCATGTTTCTCCATTATTCCTTCACTGTCAAGTCCTTAGTTATGATTTTTGACAAACTGCATGCTAGGGACTTATTTTCTAAAGATTGTGTGATGACAAAGCTGTTACTATTCTAGGAATAGGTTGGTCTTATTTTTCACTATCACAGTTGGACATAAGTGCAAAAGTTGGTGAAAAGTTGTTGCCACCTTTTTGTCTCAACCAATGACATTCCTCCTAAGTTTTCTTGTGTTACACTATATATTACTTATCTTCTCCAACAAGAAAACTAAGTTTCCATATACTTACCACATATATCTTTCTCTAAGCTCTTGGATCAAACACTCACTTTGCAATAGAAAACTGAACTCAGCAAGTTGTATTTTCTTTTCTTGTTGTATTTGAGTTTTTATATTGTGATCTTAGACATTGCGTACTTCTGCTTGTATGATTATTAGTAGGTGTTGTGGTGTAAAATTGTTTTCTCTGTAATTATCTAAAGTTAAATGATTCTCAATCTAGAGTTAGCTTGGTTTTCCAGTTAAAGTTAGATGGGGTGTGGGTGCAGTAGAGTTGTTGTACATTTTCCGTGTAATAGAGTTATTATTAGGAAAGAAAGGATTAAGATTTTAATCCTAAAGTCTGAAGTCTATATTCAAGAAGTTGCTTGGACATTGTGGAGCTTAGAAATCCTGGAGGCAGGTCGTGGTTTCTCTCCCCTGGGCAAGGAGTTTCCATGTAAAACTGTCATGTCTACTTTTTAAACCTTTCTTTAACTTTATTATTAAGTTTCTCGTAGTTGTTACTATTTGATTCAGTTTGGGAACAAGTCCCTAGTTGAGGAGAAACCCACTTTAGTTCTTCATGTCGTATCAGAGCAAGGTCTCTCTAAATAAGTTTAACACCTTAGAATGATCTTGAAAATAGATGCTCCTTCTAATCTTGAAGAAGGACAGTCTACCATTAGACCACCTAGATTTAATGGAGAGTACTATGAGCGGTGATAGAAAAGAATACATAATTTTATCATGGCTGAATATTCAAAGCTATGGGATGTTATTAAGGATATATCTTTTGTTCCCACAAGAGTAGTGAAGATTGGTGATAAGACCTCATAGGTTTCTAAAACCAAGAAAAAATTTGATGATGTAGATAAAAATAAGATTAAGAAGAATTATAAGGCTAAGAAATTACTGGTTTGTGATATTGGTCCTGATGAATACAATAGGATCTTAGCTTGTGAATTAGCTACAGAGATCTGGGATTATCTTCAGACAACCCATGAGGGAACTGGTCTGGTGAAGGAGTCCAAGGTAGATATACTGACCAATCAGTATGAGACCTTCACCAAGAAAAATGGAGAATCCATACAGGAGATGCACACTAGGTTTACAACTATAACAAATAAGCTTTACCACTTGGGAGAGGTTATCAGAACCACCGAAAAGGCTCACAAAGTTCTGAGCATCCTTCCTAAGTAGTGGGAAAGCAAGGTTAATGAAATTACCGAAGCTAGGAACTTCAAGACAATGACCATGGATAAGCTAATTGGCAATCTCAAAACCAATGAGATATTAAAGAAGCCGGGGAAATCAAAGAAAGAGCCTAAGGTAGAAAAGAACTTGGTTCTAAAGGCTAATAAAGAAACCTCAAGTGCTGAAGATTAGGAAATAACCTATATTGCCAAATGGGTTTTCAAAGCCTTAATAAAGTTAAGGGATCGACCAAGAAGAGGAGAATGAAGAAAGCACTTCAAGGAAGCAAAGACAAGTGACACTTTTCATAAATATGGCAAGTTGGGTCACTATATTAAGGATTACCCAATGCACAAGGTAGAATACAAAGAATATCTCAAGTAACCTACTGGTAAAGAAAAGGGCAAGGATCAGGCCCCTGGGAAGTATAACAGAAAGACTAAAGCTGACAAGGTAAAAAATTAAGTGTTGCTAGCCTGGGGTGATTCCTCAAGCAACTTAGATCAATCAAAGCAAGGGGAAGATGTCTCTATGATGGTAATGGAAGGTAAGGTACAAGTGTTCGACTTAATTTTTTCTCTGATGGAAGATACTAATGATGGATGAAGATGAACTAGTGACTCTCCTGGATATTAAGGAAAATCTAAAGAATTATTCCCTTAGTAAGCTCAGATTTCTTGCTTTGTTGCTAATTGACTTTTTTAATATGCTCACTTAAGACAAGGAAAATCTAAAGAAAGTTCTAGAAAAATACAAGGAAGAAGTGATTGAGTTAAGTGTCCAAATAAACAATTTGAATGACTCCACAAATAGACTAGCATCATCTATTTCCTTTTTCATCTTCTATGGAAATGGTGGTGTTATGTCCTTAACCTGCTTAGCAACTTTAGCTTCCAAGTAATCAGGCTTCCTTGAATTATAGGCAACTTTATCGTCATCTGGATTGGAAAGTCAACTCTACATCTACTTCCAACTGATTATACAACTTCTTTGCATCCACCTACTAGTTTGCGACCTTTGATTATAGGGGTTCACATAATATTGCCTTTGATCATAGCCTACAAAATGCTCTGAATTGGAATTGACAGCACACATTATTGTAGAATGACCACTGTTACCACAATCCATACACCACTTTGCGGTCTGCTCCACAGATAGAATAGTATCCATCTCATGTTGCGGAGGGCCTGTCCACATGCATCCATCAAAATCTAGAAAAAAAGCCTCCTGATGGGGACCCTCATAAAAATAACAAGAATCGTTATCACTCGAAAACCATCTATCCAGGCTACCATGTCAAGAAATGTGATAACAGAAAGTATATAGAAATAAAAAGAAAAAACTAATGAACTATGTACAACTTAATATAGCTAAACTAAGAACAAGATAATTTCCTAATAACAAGTTCCCGGAAATAGCGACAAAGACTTGATAGCACACACGCAAGTGTATGTGGTCCACCAAGTAGTAAAGTGGCCTTCAAGAAAGCCGAATATCAATCACATAGGGACTTGGTTTCGCCAACTATCCAATTCTAGTTTAACGATTCAGAAAAAGTAAACAATAAAGTTTTGGAATTGTAAACTAAAAAGTAAACTAAACTAATGCAAAAAAGTAATGACTAAGGACTATCAAAGGATAGAATTCAAGGGTTAAGGCTTACGAACAATCATACTGCGTTATAGAATTTCATCTGTTAAATAGCTTATCTTGGTGGTTGATTCATAGGGTCAATAGCATGATCATGGTCTCTCGACCTATAATACTCTATCTAAGTTGAACCTTACAACTACATAACTTGAGAGGGGATGTAATAATCTAATTAAGTTCTTTAAGCTATCATCCTATGTTTACATCAAGTAAGATATATAAGTATGTCCCTATCCTAGAAACTAATCCGAATTCCTTATTTCATAAAAGAATAAAAACCATACTTTGTTCATCTCCTTCTTCTATCCCCTATTCCTTCTCCTGAGTTCAAAAGGTAGACAATTGATGTATTATAAGGATAGATAATCCTTAAAATAGTTAAATCAAAGATAAACAAACAACCATAATGTTAAGCAATTAAGTGAAATTAATTCAAAAATAAAGTAGTCATGATCTTGTCCTTAACCTTGGAAAGGAAGTTTAGACTTTAATGGGAATATTCTTCATCCAATCTCTTGGAGTGATGATACAAGCCATGACAAAAACTAACTAAAGAATGATAAAACCTAAAAAGAAGTTGTGGTAGCCTCCAGTATCTTTCAAGGATGCCCAAAAGTGGTTAAAAATATGTATAAAGATGTAATTATAGAGATAAGGTAAGAAAAATCCATGTTAGACAAGGATTCAGTGTGCAAGTAAACCCTGGAATAGAGTACGCATTGTGGTCTCCATTGTACCATTCTGGAGAGGGCATCGTGGGTTTCATTGTGCCAGAATAGAGCCCGCGTTGGGGGGAAATCATAGGGACATACTGTTTTACGTGACTTCTAATTATTTTGGTGTGTATCACACATAAATATACCTTTCCACGTTCCCTAATTCACCCTGGACATTCTAGGTGTCCAAATTGAGTCAAAGTTGTGTATTGTGCTTTCGGTGATCCATTTCAAGCCTTTATGAGTTGTTTCCACTTGATTTGAAGCGTATATATCCTTAATATATCAGCATAATCCATTAACCAAGAATCCTATAGCATTAAACACAGAAATTTAGAGCTAGAAAAACATAACTTCCAAGACGGAGAACTAGAAACATGAGCTAAGTATAGGCTTCATTCACTTTGATTTCAAACTTATTTTTTATTTCTTGTCTTGATCCAATTGACCCTTGAACATTACCAAAATGTTGTTTCACATATAAATACACAATAAAAACATTATCAATTAATTAAATATGTTATAACCCAACATGATAGACTAGACAAACTACTAGCTTAAGCTAGTCACGCTAGTTTTCTCGTTTGAACTCTTAATGATCAATTTGAATCAAAACTCATGTGAAAACTCTATTAAATAGTGTAAAAATATACATGGACTCTTGGATATATATTTATATCATTATCAACACATTAAGAACATTAATCATCCTTAAAACAAGGCTAAAAGGCTAGAATTGCAATGTTAGAATGCATAAATTCACCCAATATCACCACCCCACACTTAAAGCCTCGTTCGTCCTCGAACAATCCTTAACTATAAGCATCATGAGCTGGAAATACTCCAAACTTGTAATCAAATCAAAACACTCAAGTTAGTACTATAATGACTACACGGAATGCAAGTTCCTTCACTAAGTATGTTACATACACAATTGAAAGCTCAAAAATCCTACTTCCAAACATCCGAACTTCAAGAATGGACTCCACAAGTATAAAAATCATGCTAATTTCTCACTCAAATACATCATAAGAATCACCCATATTCATCAAACATGTGCACCTCATCACAAGAGAGTTACCCATAATCACTCACAATAATGCAAATTATAACAATGGGTATACAAGTTAAGTTACGCTCACTATTACAAAGAATTCACAAGTTATACATAATGAACCATAGGCTTCCCCTTAGTGTCATACTCCACTAATATCAGAGTGTTAAATTTAGGATCAATTTGCTCTTTTCCGGGTTGTAATGTAGGCTAAGGGATGGGTACGAACTATTTGAGAATAGTGATTAACCTCTCTAAGCGCTTTAATACACCATATTATACATTTAAAATCAATCTCCAAAAACAAAATTACACCACTTTTGTCTAACCCATTATTTTATTTTTCCCCATCTCTTGTAAGCATTTTCACAAACACATGTTGGAAGTATTGTTTATTACAGTATTGTTTATTACCACATGAATTAATTTTTTTCCTTTTCTCTTTTTCTTTTTCTCAATAATGATAATATTTCTAGCATAATTTCTATCACACTCATCCACCAAACATCAATTATCAACACCAATAACTATTACCTTGGGGCATCAAATTCACTTTTTCCCTCTTATTTCTCAAACTCCTTAAATAATTATTTATTAAAGTGCCTAGGACCTTTTGTATCAAATTAAGGTCTATAAAAGAATGGATTAGGCTACTTATGCGGCTGCCAAAGATAAAGCTAAAGGGTCAACGGGGGTTAACTAGGATAATGCACAAAGGATAGGAAAAATAGAAGGTATACAACAAGGCTATCAAAAAATGCCTAAATCATCTCCTAAACTCACGTTCTTTATTTTGCTTTGCACACACACCGGGAGAGTTCTAGACATCATAAACAAGGAATATACAAATACCTCTTATCACACATGGCACATGTTTGACTCATATAGGCTCATCATAGACTCCCAACCACACAATAGCATGAATTCCAAATTTAAGCCAAAAAGTAAAAGAGTCATAAACATGATCCTAAGAGTCTCAAAAGTAGCAATTCACACAATTCAACATGCTTATATAACTAAAACACTTGTCCTATGTAATCAAAAATAGCACCAATAAAAATATCTTGCAGAAAAAAATTTAAAAATTGAGACAAAAATTGAGAATTTCCCCACCCCACACTTAAAAATCGACTTTGTCCCCAAAGTGAACTTTTAAAGTAAGAGATAGAAATACTCCCTGAGGCCTCTAGGCCAAGCTAGTAGCATTTTTATATATCAAAAGGATCCAAGGGACCCCACACTCAGTTTCTGCCATGCTTCTTAGCTCAGGTTTCGATACTCTTCCCATCAACCTGTGAATCAACCAAAAATAAAAACTACATGAAGTAAACACTAAAAACTGAAATTAAACTTACCTACATAATTTGGGTTGCCTCCCAAAAAGCGCTTGATATTATGTCACGCTACGACCCAATCAAAATTTTCCTCCAACTTAAGGGTATAAATTTCACCCCCAACTTTGGCTCAATCTTTTTGCCTCACTCATAGGGTGGTTGTGCAAAGATTAAGGAACCGAGTAATGGATCATACATGGTAAACCTCTCAGCCTTGAAGTAAGATGGGTTTTTGTGTTGCTTATTATTTGTAAAATTAAGAATATGGGATTTTTGTTCCTCATCTTCACACTTTTCCACTATTTTAAATAAATCTACAGACGAGACATCATCTAAACATAGTGTAGAAAATTTCTTCGAATGAGACCCAATAAATTCCACTTCAAAATTTACACTATCCTCAACACCCTCACTCATACTCACCTTCTCGATTTCAGTCTCAAAAGAAGGATGACATATGAGTGGATGTGATTGTTGCATTTTCTCCACAGAATGACTAGCATCATCTAATTTTTTTTATGTTCTATGGAGAAGGTAGTGGTATCTCGTTAAATTTCTTAGTAACTTTAGCTTACGGGTACTCATACTCCTTTAAATTATCAACAACTTTGTCGTTAACTGGTTGTAAATTGAACTCTACATCTACTTCCAACTGATTATACAACTTCTTTGCATCCACCTGCTGGTTCTTCATATCTGCCAACAACAATGCTAGAGATGCTCAAGTTATTTCAGCAACTTTCCAAATTGCTACTTTGAGTTGTGGCCTGTATGTTTGATTGTTGCTGTTGAAATTGTTGTTGCTGGTTGTTCCATAATTGCATTTGTCGCTGAGTTTTCAACCTTGTATTATAGTTGTTCACATAACATTGCCTTTGATAATATCCCACAAAAAACTCTGAATTAAAATTGATAGCACACATAACTGCAGAATGACATTTATTTCCACAAACCATACACCACTTTGCGGTCTGCTCCATAAATAGAATAGCTTCCACCTCATATTGTGGAGGACCCATCCACGTTCTTCTATAGAAATATGGACAAAAATCCTCTTGATAGGGACCCCCACAAAAATAACAAGAATCGTCATCAATCGAAAACCATCTATCCCAGGCTGCCATGTCAAGAAGTGTGATAACAGAAAGTATATATAAATAAAAACAAAAATCTAATAAACTATGTACAACTCAATATAGATAAACTAAGAACAAGATAATTGCCTAATTATAAGTCCCCGGCAATGGCGTCAAAAACTTAACAGCACCTTAGTGCACACACAAGTGTACGTAGTCCACCAAGTAGTACAGTGGCCTTCAAGAAAGCTGAATATCAATCACACAGGGACTTGGTTTTGCCAATAATCCAAATCTTGTTTAGCGATTGAGAAAAAGTAGACCATAGAGTTTTGGAATTGTAAACTAAAAAGTAAACTAAACTAATGCAGAAAATTAATGACTTAGGACAATCAAAGGATACAAACCCAGGGTTAAGTCTTACGAAAAATCATACTACGTTGTTGAATTTCATCCGTTAAATTTCTTATCTTGTTTGTTGATTCGTAGGGTTAATTACATGATCATAGTCGCTCGACGTCTAATACTTTACCTAAGTTAAACCTTACAACTATATCGGTGAGCTGGGATGTAATAGTCCACTTAAGTTCTTTAAGCTATCATCCTATGTTTGAATCAAGTAAGGTATCTAAGTACATCTCTGTTCTAGACACTAATTTGAATTCCTTATTTTATAAAAGAATACAAACCATACTTTGTTAATCTCCATGTTTTATCCCCTATTCCCTCTCTTGAGTTCAAAAGGTAGACAATTGATGTATTCTAAGGATAATTAGTTAAATCAAAGATAATCAAATAACCATAATGATAAGCAATTAAATGAAATTAATTCAAAATAAAAGTAGTCATAATCTTGGACTTAACCCTGGAAAGGGAGTTTAGCCTTTAATGGGAATATTCACTATCCAATCTCTTGGATTGATGATACAAACCATTACAAAAACTAAATTAAAGAATGATTAAACCTAAAAAGAAGTTGTGGTAGCCTCTAATATCTTCCAAGGATGCCCAAAAGTGATTAAAATGTGTATAAATATGTAATTATAGAAATAAGGTAAGACCAAGCCGTGTTGGAAAAGGATTCAACATGCAGTCAGGCATGAAATAAAGTGCACATTGCAGGCTCTATTGCACCATTCTGGAGGGGGCGTCGCTGGCTCTATTGCACTGGAATAGAGGCCGCATTGCGGGCAAATCATGGGGACACACTATTTTGGGTGCCTTATGATTTTTTTGGAGTGTAGTACGCACCAAGAGACCTTTCCATGCGCCCTCACTCGCCTTAGACATTCCAGGTATCCAAATTAAGTTTAAGTTGTGTATTGTGCTTTTGTTGATCCATTCCAAGCTTTTTTTGTTTACACTTGATTTGAAGCTTGTAAATCCTTCATATATAATCATAATCCATTAATAAATCACCCTATATCATTAAACACAACAATTTAAACCTCAAAACAACACAACATCAAAGACGGTGAACTAGAAACACGAGCTAAGCATAGGCTTTATTCACTTTGATTTCTAACTTATTATTTTGACTCTTATCTTGATCCAAGTGACCCTTGAACATTACCAACAATTATTTTCAAATATAAATACACAATAACAACCTTAGTAACTCATTAAATACATTAGAACCCAACACGATAAACTAGACAAACACCTAGCTCAAGCTAGTCACACAAGTCTTCTTGTGTGAACCCTAAATGATCAATTTGAATCAAAACTCATGTAAAAAAACTATTAAACATTGTAAACACATGCATGGACACTTGGATTCACATTTATATCATTATCAACACATTAAGCTCATGAATTCTCCTCAAAACAAGGCTAAGAGCATAGAATAGCAATACTAGAATGCATAAATTCACCCAACATCACCACCCCATACTTAAAGCCTTGTTCATCCTCGAACAACCCTTAATTATAAGAACCATGATCTGGAAAGGCTCCACACTTCTACTAAAATCAATACACTCAAGTTAGTAATACAATGACTACACAGAATGCAAGTTCCTTCACTAAGCATGTTACATACATAATTGAAAGCTCAAGAATCCTACTACAACACATCCTAACCTCAAGAATGGACTACACAAGTGGAAAATTCATGCTAATTGCTTAATCAAATACATTAAAAGAATCACCCATATTCATCAAAAATATGCCCCTCACCACAAGAGAGTTACCCATAATCACTCACAATAATGCAAATTATCACAATAAGTATACAAGTTATGCTCTCTCACACAAAGAATTCACAAGTTACACATAATGAACCATAGGCTTGCCCTTAGTGTCATACTCGATATATCAGAGTGTTAAATTTAGGATCAATTAGGTCTTTTTCGGGCTGTAATGTAGGAAAAGGGACTGGTAGAAACTATTTGGGAATAGTGGCTAACCTCTCTAAGCTCTTTAATACACTACATTATACATTTAAAACCAATCTCCAACAACCAAATTACACCACTTTTGTCAACCCCATTATTTTGTTTTGCCCAATCTCTTGTAAGCATTTTCACAAACATATGGTTGAAGTATTTTTTATCACCACTTGAATTAATTTTTTTGTTTTATTTTTCTTTTTCACAACCATGATAATATTTCTAGAATAATTTCTATCACACCCATCCACCACACATCAATTATCAACACCAATAACTATTACTTGGGGAATCAAATTCAACTTTTCCCTTTTATTTCTCAAACTCCTTACTCTATTAATTTTGTATTAAAATGCTAGGAGCTTTTGGATCAAATTAAGGTCCATAAAAGAAGGGATTAGGCTACTTATATGGACGCCAAAGAAAAAGATAAAGGCTCAATAAGGGTTAGCTAGGATAATGCACAATGGGTAGAAAAAATTTAAGGTATACAACAAGGCTATCAAATAAATGCCTAAATCGTCCCCTACACTCACATTCTTAATTTTGCTTTGCACACACACTAGGCAAGTTCTAGACATCATATGTCATAAGGAATATATAAAATACCTCACATCACACATGGCACATGTTTGACTCACATGGGCTCATCATAGGCTCCCAACCACATAATAGCATGAATTCCAAATTTAAGCCAAAAAGTATAAGAGTCATAAACATAATTCTTCGAGTATCAGAAGTAGCAATTTGCATAATTCAACTTGCTTATGAAAATAAAACACTTGCCCCATGTAATCAAAAATAGCACCAACAAGAATATCTTACCTAAAAAAAAATTTTTAAAATGGACCCAAAAATTGATAATTTCTCCACCCCACACTTAAAAATATACTTTGTCCCAAAAGTGAACTTTTAAAGTAAGAGATAGAAATACTCCCTGAGGCCTCGTGGACTAGATAGTAGCATCTTTATATATCAAAAGGATCCATGGGACCCTATACTCAGTTTCTGCCATGCTTCTTTGCTTAAGTTTTCGGTACTCATACTTCCCATCAACCTATGACTCAGCAAAAAAAAAAAAAAAACTACCTGAACTAAACACTAAAAACTAAAAATTAAACATACCTACTTAACTTGGGTTGCCTTCCAATCAACGCCATATTTAGTGTCGTGGCATGACCTAATCAACTTTTTCCTCCACCTTGAGGATATAATTTCACCCCCAATTGTGCATCCATCTTTTTTCCTCGCTCATAGGGTGGTGGTACAAAGATTAAGGAACCTAGTAATGGATGATGATTTTAAACCTCTCGTCCTTGAGGTGAGGTGTTTTTTTGTGTTGCTTATTCGGTGTAAAACCAAGAATATAGGATTATTGTTCCTTATCTTCACACTCTTTCACTATTTTAAATTATTACACAGGCAAAACATCATCTAAACATAATATAGAAAAGTTCTCTCAATGAGACTAAAAAAATCTCACTTAAAAATTTACTCTTTCCTCAACACCCTCAATCATACTCACCTTTTTATTTCAGTATGAAAAGAAGGATGACAGATGAGTGGATATAATTCTTGCGTTTACTCCACAGATTGACTAGCATCATTTATTTCTTTTTTCATCTTCTGTGGAGATGGTGGTGGTATCTCCTTAGCCTGCTTAGCAACCTTAGCTTTTGAGTACTCAGACTTCCTCAATTATCAGCAACTTTGTCGTGAATTGGTTGGAAAGTCAACTCGACATCTACGTCCAACTGATTATATAATTTTTTTTTTCATCCACCTGCTGGTTCTTCATATCTACCGAAAACTGTGCTTGAGATGCTAAAAGTTATTTCAGCATCTTTTCCAAATTGCTACTTTGAGTTGTGGCTTGTATGTTTAATTATATTTGCTGAAACTACTCCTGCTGGTTGTTCCATGATTGCATTTGTGGCTGAGTTTGCAACCTTTGGTTGTAGGTGTTCACATAATATTGCCACTGATCGTAGCCCACAAACAACTCTAAATTGGGATTGATAGCATACATAGCTGCAGACTACAATTGCCACAAACTGTACACCACTTTGCAGTCTGTTCCACTGATAGAATAGTATCCATATTATATTGTGGAGGGCCTATATATGTGCTTCCATCAAAATCTAGAAAAAAAACCTCTTGATGGAACCCCCAAAAAAACAACAAAAATGATCATCACTCAGAAACAATCTATCCTAGGCTACCATGTCAAGAAGGCTGATAACAGAAATTATTAGGAAATAAAAAGAAAAAACTAATAAACTATGTACAACTCAATATAGCTAAACTAAGAACCAGATAATTGCTAATTACAAGTCCCTGTCAATGGCGCCAAAAAATTCACAGTGCCCAAGTGCACCCAAAAATGTATGTGGTCCACCAAGTAGTAAAGTGTCCTTTAAGAAAGCCGAATTTCAATCCCATAGAGACTTGGTTTCACCAGCTATCCAATTCTATTTTAACAATTGAGAAAAATTAAACAATAAAGCCTTGGAATTGTAAACTAAAAAGTAAACTAAACTAATGTAGAAAAGTAATGACTTAGGACAATCAAAGGATAGAAGCCCAGGGTTAAGGCTTACGAACAATCATACTACATTATTGAATTTCATCCCTTAAATTGCTTATCTTGTTTGTTGATTCGTAGGGTTAATCACATGATCATGGTCTCTCAACATCTAATTCGTTACCTAAGTAGAACCTTACAACTATATTATTGAGCGAGAATATAATAGTCCACTTAGGTTCTTTAAGCTATCATCCTACGTTTGAATCAAGTAACGTATCTAAGTACATCTCTATAAAAGAATACAAACCATACTTTGTTCATCTCTATGTTCTATCCCCTATTCCCTCTCCCGAGTTCAAATGGTAGACAATTTCTGTATTCTAAGTGTAGATAATCCTTAAAATAGATAAATTAAAGATAAATAAAAAACCATAATGATAGGCAATCAAATGAAATTAATTCAAAACAAAAGTAGTCATGATCTTTGCCTTAACACCGAAATGGGAGTTTAGCCTTTAATAGGAATATTCATCTTCTAATATCTTGGATTGATGATACAACCTATGAAGAAAACTGAATTAAAATATGATAAAACCTAAAAAGAAGTTGTGGTAGCCTCCAATATCTTTCAAGGAGGCCCAAATGTGATTAAAACGTGTATAAAGATGTATTTATAGCAATAAGGTAAGCCTAAGCGTGTTGGAAAAGGATTCAGCATGCAATTCAGGCCTGGAATAGATCACGCATCACGGGCTCTATTGCACCCTTTTGGAATGGGCACCAGGGACTTTGTTGCACTGGAATTGAGCCTGCATTGCGAAAACATCATGGGGACATATTGTTTTTCGTGAATTTTGAGTTTTATGGTATGTATCATGTGCAAATATACCTTTCCATGCGCCGTCATTCGTGCTGGACATTCCACGTGTCCAAATTGAGTCCAAGTATTACATTGTGCTTTTGTTGATCCATTCCAAGCCTTTTTAAGTTTACACTTGATTTAAAGCTTTTATATCCTTCATATATCATCATAATCCATTAAAAAATCATCCTACACCATTAAACACAAAAATTTAGAGCACAAACAACACAACATCCCAGATGGAGAACTAGAAACACAAGATAAGCATAGTCTTTATTCAGTTTGATTTCTAACTTGTTGTTTTGACTCTTTTCTTGATACAATTGACCCTTGAAAATTACCAATAAATTGTTACACATATAAATACACAATAACAACCTTATTAACTCATTAAACACGTTAGAGCACAACATGATTTACTAGAGAAACACCTAGCTCAAGCTAGTCACACTAGTTTTCTCGTTTGAACTCTAATGATAAATTTAAATCAAAACTCATGTTAAAACACTATTAAACATTATAAAAACATACGTGGACTCTTATATGCACATTTATATCATTATTAACACACTAAGCAAGTGAATTATCCTCAAAATAAGGCTAAAAAGGCTAGAATAACAACTTTAAAATGCATAAATTTACCCAACATCAAGATGGCTTGAGCTTCTCAAGGACTACAATATGAGTCTTTAATATTACCCGGGTAAGGCTAACATTGTTGTTGATTCTCTTAGCAGGTTATCCATAAAGAGTTTAGCTCATATGTAGGAAGAAAACGGGAATTGGTAAAGGATATTCACTGCTTGCCTAATCTTAGAGTTCGCCTCTTGGACTCCAAAGATGGCGGTGTGGTGGTGCAAGAAATGGTTTTATCATCTCTGATTGAAGAGATTAAGGAGAACCAAGTGCTAGATCCTATTTTGATGAAAATCAAGAGTGACATTGGTAGGCAAATGGTAGTAGTGTTTAAGATCGATGGTTATGGTACTTTATGGTACCAAAAAAGGTTTTATGTTCCTGATGTCGATGGTTTATGATAAAGGATTTTGGATAAGGTGCATAAGTCATTCTATGTTGTTCATCCCAGCTCTATTAAGATATATCATAATCTCAATGGGATCTATTGGTGGAATGGAATAAAGAGGGATATGGCTAATTTATTAGCCAAGTGCATGGTATGTCAATAGGTTAATGTTGAGCACATGAGGCCAAGAGGGTTGTAACAATAAATTGACATACCTAAATGGAAATTGTAAGTGATAAATATGGACTTTATTATGGTCTTCTTGGGTCTCAGAATCAGTATGATGTGATTTGGGTCATCGTGCATAGGATGACTTAGTTTTTCAACTTTTTGCCATTATGGACTGCCTTCTTGGTGGAGGATTAGGCAAAGATGTATCTTTAAGAAATTGTGAAGCTGCATGGGGTGCCTATTTTGATTATTTCTAATCACGGCATACAATTTACATCTCACTTCTAGCTATCATTCCAGAGAGGGTTAGGGACTAAAGTGAGTATGAGTACTTCTTTTCAACCACAGATGGATGGGCAAGCAGACAGAACTATTCAGACATTAGAGGATTTGCTTCGGGCTTGTGTGATTGATTATAATGGCAACTGGTTTGAGCATATGTCTTTGGTGGAGTTTGTTTACAACAATTGCTATCATTCTAGTATTGGTATGGCCCTTTTTGAGGCATTGTATTATAGGAGGTATAGATCTCCTATTGGTTGGTTTGAGCATGGTGATGCAGATATATTTTGTCCCGACTAGGTTTACCAAACTATAGAGAAGGTGAAGGTGATTTGGGAGAGGTTTAAGCCTTTCCAAAGTAACCAAAAGCCTTATGCAGATGTTAGGCATAAAGACTTGGAGTTTGAGGTTAGGTATAAGGTTTTTATAAAACCCTGCAAAATCCTAAGCTTAATTCAATCCATTTATTCTTGTTAAGGGGGTCCCATACTTAGAAGATTCTAGCTAAGTTTCTAGACTTAGTTTATTTTAGTCTTCAAAAGTCTGCAATCTTATTTCGTGACTTTAATGTCTTTTAATGGTCGATATTCTTATTAGTTCATGACCAGAAAGGTCAATAGGTGTTTCTAGACAAGTTTTGGATTTTTTGAAACTCGTTTAGACCACATTTGGAATCCCAAAACTGTGGACCAATGCGATCTTGGCACGTTGCGTTGCCAATCCCATTGGTTGATATTTTTTCAGGTTGCCAGGGTCAAAGTACAAAGGCTTGACGCGATGATGGTGCGAGGCATCAACTATAGCTTCAATGCCATAACACGCCACGTCGCTAATAGCGTCGATGCCCAATTTTTAGTCATTAAATATCCGCATCTTTGAGGGGTAAAAGGGTCAATTTTCCACCCCTATATAAATCTAAAACATGAGATTAAGCCCTATTTCAAACATAATATAGCCATTTCTCACCAAATCCTCTCAAGAACAAGTTAGGGTTTTCAATTGAGGATCCAAATTCAAGGGAATTCCACCGTCAATCTTCGTAGAATCAAGAACAAAGGTATGTCAAGTGTCCATTCATGGATTCCTTTCATCCATGAAGCCCAATAATTGAATTTTTAAATTATAAATTATGATGTTTATGTTGTGGATTTATTATGATCATGTTGATGTTGTGTATGAATCCCAAGTTGGAATCTTTAATATGTTTTCATGACTCTATGATAGTATGTGGCTAGAAAACCTATCAATTGAGTTGTTTTGTGGATTTATGAGCTATTAATTTGATGATTATGCCTATGCCCTCAGTTATGCATCCTTGGTGTTTGATAAAATGCCTAAAAGAACAAGAATCATGCCTTATGACTCAATAGAACCTAAATGATGAATCCATGTTTCACCTTTATGTTCAAAATAACTTCCATGTTAATTCTATGCCTTTTAGTTGTTTGGTGGAATGATCATGAGACTAGAATTGAGAAACTATGAATGTGATTGAATGCATTCCTATCCATGTACAAGATTATGAATGTCAAATACTTTATGAAAATTTTCAATGATTGTACTATGAATTGTTGACTATGGTTATGTGTCAAGAAGTGTCATGTCTTGTTAGTTTCATTATATCGAGTCCTGGGAGTATTTAATACCTGACAATTTAGTTGTGTGCCTAGACCCAGTGTCAGTTTTCATGATACTCACAGTCAGGCCATGATCAGTAGAACTCAGTCAGTCATATGACTCAGGAAAATTTAGTAAATTTAGTATCATTCCAGTAATCTCAGTAATCTTAGTAATCTCAGTATTCTCTGTAATCTCAGTTAGTTATCTGATCTCAGTAGTATTAAATTCAAGCCTCAGTAACTCAGTCAGCTAGCAGAACTCAGTGGCATTCTATCAGTTGACAAAATTTAGTAGTATTTTGTCATTCAATGAAACTCAGTGAACTTAGTTCTATCAGTAAAAACTGTACTATCAGTAACTGCTCAGTCATGCCTAGTGTGAACTAGGAAAACCAGTTCAGTGTCTATTCTGTTCTGAGTAGGATTCAGTACCGAGTGGACCCAGGGATGAGGGCTCACCTGTTATCCAGTAGAGGTGTGATCTTTAGTAGAAATCCCTGCGTTCCAGAACTATGTAGCCAGTGTAGCTTGAGATGTACCCCTACGAGTCTATGGATCATACATCTCATTTGAGTTTTTCTTATAGGAGGGGTTGGCAGAAGAGCTCCCTATCAGAGAGGGTTTACTCACAGCTTGTCTTTACCTATGGAACGGTACTGATACCCTTCCAGCTAGGGTTATAGGTTGGACCCCACCAGTTTAGATTCGAGGAATGTCGGTTAGATGATTAGCTCGCATAGTCTCAGCTTTAGATTCGGTCTCATTAATAGAACTCAGATAGTTCTTCAGATTCAAGACTATAAGAAACAGTCACCCAGTCCAATAAAGAACTCAAATAGTTTTTTTATTATCAGTGTACTCAGTTATCAGTTACCAGTAATATAGTATCAGTAACCTCAGATATCGGTTACCCATAAACTCTGTAATTCATATCTCCAATAGACTCAGTTATTCAGTATCCAGTATTAGTAAACTCAGATGTCAGTACATCAATATTCAGTAATGTCATGACCTCAGTTCCAGTCTATGTATTCATGCATGTATTTTTCATGTATTTATGTTTATTTCATCAGTCAGTTATTATTGTTCATTCATATTGACCCTTGCATTCAGCTTACCTCACTTGCATATTAGTATATTCAATCGTACTGATACATTTGTGCTATGGTGGTTAATACCATAGGTTTAGAAGCATGAGCTCCCGAGCATCCTTAGAAAATTAGACATTCAGCAGCTAGACTAGCAGTGAGTCCTCATCATTCAAGGATAGCATGATTATTTTATTACTTTATTATTTCAGTAGTTTGGAGTTACTTGGGAACATGCCCCATCAAATCCACAGTGTTCAGTCAGTTTTAGAAGCTTTCAGACTACAACATGCTTCAGACAATTTATTTTAGTTTGGGTATTGTTTACCCCATTATAGACATTGTTTTATATTCAGTGTTAGTTCAGTTTTAAACCTTATGGACTCACAGCTTATATTCCATATATTTATAATATATTATTTAGTTTTCAGTTACAGATATCAGTCATGGGTTAGCTTATGGTTCTTCAAGGTCATGAGCACCGTGTAGTATTCTAGGTACCAGATTCAGGGCATTACAAACTTGGTACCAGAGCCAAGGTTCAACAGTTTCCTAGGAAGTCTGAAAAGCCGCATCAAGTAGAGTCTTGTGCATGGATGTGTTGTGCACCACACTTATGGACAGAAGGCTATGATATATTTTAGGAACAATTCGCTTCTTTCAGTATTCATATCATACCAGTGAGAATGAGCTCAAATTTAACTCCTATTCTAATCCGCTCTTCCTTTTATTTACAGAACATGCCTCCCAAAAGGACTAGCGAAAGGAGAACCGGTAATCAGTCTGCACCTCAGCCTATTTAGGCAGATCCCCTGGACAAATATGTTTCTCATGAAGAATTCAGGATTGCATTCACTACTCTAGTCAATCCAGTCACAACTCAGAATAAATGGCTAGCTATTACTTCAGCCAACCCAATGGTTAATTCAGCTAAAGCCAAGATTTAGGACTTCACACGAATGAATCCTCCCCTATTCTCTAGTTCTAAGTATCAAGAGGATCCACAAGAGCTCCTCAATCAAGTTCAAAAAGTCACAAATATTATGGGAGTGACTTTTAATAAGAGTGCTAAGTTAGCTGCCTATCAGCTACAAGATGTATCCCACACATGGTTTAAACAGTGGAAGGCAGACAGGGGTACAGATACAGAGCCCATAGAATGGGAAGAGTTTTCTACGTCCTTCCTAGATAGATTCTTTCCCCTAGAGTAGAAAGAAGCCAAAGTGTTAGAGTTTATCAATCTCAGACAAGGTAGCATGAGTGTGGAAGAATACTCCCTCAAGTTCACCCAGTTAGCTAGGTATGCTCCCCATGTAGTAGCAGACAGTAGATCCAGAATGAGCAATTCACTCATTCATGCTCAGTTACCTCATATTACCCAGTCAATCATTACCTTTTATATATAATACTCTATAGTTTAAGTCCATACTTTCAGGCTAAGTATAGTTTAGACTTACAAACCCAGTAGTCAGTTATTAGTCATTCAGTTAATCAAATAAGTTAGTATATTTATGCATTCATGCTCAACACCCATGTGAATCTTTTCAGTAGTCTCAGTTGCATTGCATAAGGCTTAGTTACTTTATCTTAGATGATGTTTCATAGGCCTTGTCTCTTAATATAAGAATCTCAGCCATATAGCGATCTCCTATTCTGATGTCCTGCTCAGATCAGGTGAAGATTCACTTTTTATCTTTAGTCACTAGAACTCTACAGAAAGAGTGTCATAGGAATACTCCAGTCGAGTAGAAGTTTCCAGTATGAGTTAGTTAAGCAGCCAGTAATTCAGTTTAGCAGCCAGACAGACAAGTTCAGATGGTGTAGTTTCCCATATTTTCATCTAGTTGCACTACCTAGAGTCTTATGAATATGATCATTCTAAGATGAACTAACTAGGTAGTTGCGTGTTCAGCCCAGTTCATGTAATATGTCTTAGTTTTAGATCTCAGATATTCAGATAGAAGGTGCCTCGTGCATCGCCACAGCTTTACTCATAGCTCAGCAAATTCAGCCCAGTATATTTTCAAGGGATATAGTTCCCCAAGGGGGAGATACACTATAATTCCTCGAACCTTCATGACATAAATGTGTTGCTCTTTATTTTTGTAATTAATCTAGTTTGGGATAAGGGGTACTCATGAGTTGACCCTCAAACTCTGATCTCAGCCATAAGCCACGTATTTAAGCTACTCAGTTTAGATCACAATATCCAGCTCATGTATCACGTTCCAAACTCAGTTACGTTCATATGTTTCTTCTCATGCTTATCTAGTAATTAATTTTAGGCTCATTAGTATTTTTAGTTTAAGGAAATAGTCTCCTTTGAACTTATCAAGTTTCATGCTTAGATTTCCATGATAAACTTCGTATCAATTACCATTGTATATTTAGTCATGCATTCATGTGTTAGATCAGTCATGTATTTATGCATCAGATATGCATGTTCAGTATAATATATTCAGCTTATCAGTCATGTCAGTCATGAAATCATGCATCAGATATGCATGCTCAAAACAAATCTCAGCAAATTAGTAATGTTAGTCATGTACTCATGTTTCGGTTGTTCATGTTCAGCATGTACTTTATCTTATCATTTCCTCCATCTCAGACAGTCTCATTCGAGGATAAATGTTCCAAGGGAGAGATATTGTAAGACCCCATAAAATCCTAAGTTTAATTCAGTCCATTTATGCTTGTTAAGGGGGTCCCATACTTCGAAGGTTCTAGCTAAGTTTCCAGACTTAATTTATTTTAGCCTTTGAAAGTTTATAGTCTTATTTCATGACTTTAATGTCCTTTAATAGTCTATATTCTTGCTAATTCATGACCAGGAAGGTCAACAGGTGTTCCCGAACAAGTTTTGGATTTTTTAGAACTAGTTTAAACCACATTCAGAATCCCAAAAGTATGGACCAATGTGATCTTGGTGCACCGCGTCGCCAATTGAATTGGTTGATATTGTTGCAAGTTTCCAGGTTCAAAGTACTGAGGCTCTACGTGATGATGGTGTGACGCATCGGCTATCGCGTCAATGCTATGATGTGCTGCATCGCTAATAGCGTGGATGCTCTATTTTCAGTCATTAAATATCCACATCTTTGAGTGGTAAAATGGTCAATTTCCCACATTTATATATCTCTAAAACATGGGATTAAGCCCCATTTCAACCATAGTATAGCCACTTCTCTCAAAATCCTCTCAAGAATAAGTTAGGGTTTTTAATTGGGGATCCAAATTCAAGGGAATTCCACCGTTAATCTTTGTATATTCAAGAACTATGGTATGCAAAGTGTTCATTCATAGATTCCTTTCATCCATGAAGCCCAAGAATCTAATTTTTAAATTATAAATTATGATGTTTATGTTGTGAATTTATTATGATCATGTTGATGTTGTGTATGAATCCCAAGTCGGAATCTTTAATGTGTTTTCATGACTCTATGTTAGTATGTGGCTTGAAAACCTATCAATTGAGTTTTTTTGTGGAATTATGATGTATTAATTTGATAATTATGCCTATGCCCTAAGTTATGCATCCTAGGTGTTTGATAAAATGCCTAAAAGAACAAGAATCATGCCTTATGACTCAATAGAACCTAAATGATGAATCCATGTTTCACCCTTATGTTCAAAATGACTTCCATGTTAAATCTATGCCTTGTAGTTGTTTGGTGGAATGCTCATGAGACTAGAATTGTGAAACTATGAATGTAATTGAATGTATTCCTATCCATGTACAAGATTATGAATGTCAAATACTTTATGAAAATTCTAATTATTGTACTATGAATTGTTGACTATGGTTATGTGTCAAGAAGTGTCATGTCTATTCAGTTTCATGCTATTAAGTCCTGGGGGTATTTAATACCTGACAATTTAGTTGTCTGCCTAGATCCAGTGTCAGTTTTCACGATACTCATAGTTAAGCCATGATCAGTAGAACTCAATCAGTCATGTGACTCAGGAAAATTTTGTAAATTCAGTATCAATCCAGTAATCTCAGTGATCTTAGTAATCTCTCTTATCTTAGTGAGTTATCAGATCTTAGTAGTATTCAGTTCAGACCTCAGTAACTCAGTCAACTAGCAGAACTCAGTAGCATTCTATCAGTTGATAGAATTTAGTAGTATTCTGTCATTCAACAAAACTCAGTGAACTCAGTTCAGTCAGTAGAAATTGTACCATCAGTAACATCTCATTAATGCCTAGTGTGATCTAGGAAAATCAGTTCGGTGTCTATTCAATTGGGAGTAGGATTCAACACTGAGTGGACCCAGGGATAAGGGCTCACCTGTTAACTAGTAGAGGGTGTGATCCTTAGTAGAAATCCCTACATTCTAGAATTACGTAGCCAGCGTAGGTTGAGATATACCCCTATTAGTCTAGGGATTATATATCTCCTTTGAGTTTTCCTTACAAGAGGGTTTGACAGAAGAACTCCCTATCAGAGAGGGTTTACTCATAGCTTATCTTTACCCCTGGCATGGTACTAACACTATTCTAGTTGGGGTTATAGGTTGGACCCCACCAGTTCAGATTTGGGACATGTCAGTTAGATGATTACCTCCCACAGTCTCAGCTTTAGATTCAGTCTTAGTAATAGAACTCAGATAGTTCTGCAGATTCAGGGCTGTCAGATATAGTCACCCAGTCCTGTAAAGAACTTAGATAGTTTTTTCATTATCAGTATACTCAGTTATCAATTATCAGTAATATAGTACCAGTAACCTTAGATATCGGTTACCCGTAAACTCCATAATTCATATCACCAATAGAATCAGTTATTCAGTATCCCAGTATTAGTAAACTGAGATGTCAGTACATTAGTATTCAGTATTGTCATGACCCCAGTTCCATTCTATGTATTCATACATGTATTTCTCATGTGTTTATATTTATGTCATCAGTCAATTATTATTGTTCATGCATATGGACCCATGCATTCAGCTTACCTCACTTGCATACCAGTATATTTAATCGTATTGATGCATTTGCACTATGGTATTTTATACCATAGGTTTAGAAGCATGAGCTCCCAAGTATCCTTAGTAGATCAGACGTTCAGTATCTAGACTAGCATTGAGTCCTCATCATTCAATAATAGCATAATTATTTTATTACTTTATTATTTTAGTAATTATAAGTTTGTTGGAAACATGTCCCATCAACTCCATAATTTTTAGTCAATTTTAGAGACTTTCAGGCTACAACATGTTTCAGACAGTTTATTTTAGTTTTGGGTATTATTATACCCCTTTATAGATATTGTTTTATAATAAGTGTTAGTTTAGTTTTAAACCTTATGGCCTTACAGCTTATATTCCACATATTTATAGTATATTATTTAGTACTAGTTACAGATATCAGTCATGGGTTAGGTTGTGGTCCTTCATAGTCATGAGCACCGTGTAGTATTTTGGGTACTAGATTCGGGGCATTATAGTTTTCCTCAAGGTATATCCCATGAAGGGAGCCATGCGGTTTGGACAGAACGGAAGCTTAGTCCCTGGTAAATTGGTCCTTATGAAGTCTTGCAAAAAGATTTGGCAATATTGCTTATGAGTTGGAGTTGCCTTCTATCTTGAGCTCGGTTCATCAAGTCTTTCATGTTTCCTTGTGGAGGAAGTGCATTGGTGATCCTACTTGGGATGTTATTACCCTATTATTCCATTCATTAACTCTTATAAACTCTTTCTAAACACTGTATAATTCTCTTAAAAGCTTTTCGGCAAGGGAAGGTAGGGTTTCAACTAAAGGATTGATTTGGTGCTTATCTTGGTGATTTCTTTCCATCATCATCTTGATTTAAGGAATGTTCTCTTCCCTCATTATTAATTCTAACTAGAAACATGGTTTCTATGAATATTTCCATGACTTTATTGATTGTATGTTTTTTTGTTTTCAAATATAAATTTGGGCTATTGATATTAAATGGTTAGTTATGGTTTTCCATGGGTTTAATTATGTTTTATGTGCATTAATGGTGGTTTTGTATGATTGTATTTCATGGGAATGGTTTAATGGCAATTGTAATTATGTTGGGTTATATTATCCCCCCAATGTGTGTGACAAAATACCTATAATGATGTTTTTTTTCTATTGAGTACTTTTAATACAACTCTTGCTGGTATTAAAAACTTAGTAAAGGAATTATTCATGGTTTAAATGGATTGGAAAGGTAAATGGCTAAATGGTTATTCTTGTTGGGTATATGGAATCCCTCAAGTGGTTTAATATGGTAAATGGAAGGGCACGTGGAAGTCCCCTTAAACCAATATATGGTTGGCTATGGATAGTACTTCTAAGTATGGTTTGTATGACAATACCACCACTAAATGGAGTTGTTTAATAAATGATAAATGAACTGTTAGGTTGCTTGGTAATGGTTTTAATTAGTAAATATGGTGGGATATGTAGCAAAGCCATGGAAGGTGGAAGTCTCGGGGGAACCAAAAATAGAAACTCATATTTGCCAATGTGAGGTTGGTATCGGTGATCGTGTGCATGATGCCACACTATATTTTAGGGGAAATACTAGTCATCCCAGGTTTTTATTCCCTGGTTGTGTGGCTTTACGCACTGGTGCCCTGTCAGTAGGGGGAGCTGAACCCATATAGCCCATGGGTAGATTAGGACAGCAAAGCTACACAACCAAGGTAAAGGTTTTAAAGGCATACTAAACCCGATCCCCTTCCCCGGCATGGTTATATATATTTATGGTTTGTATGAATATGGATAGTTTTACTTTGATTTATAAATGACATTATTTTATCCTTATCCTAAGATCATGATAGCATTCACCTGCTAACCCATCTACAGGTGGTTGTATACCCACGCTATGCACGAATCAGCCGTTCTACTCCTCTTACATAGTGATTGACTTGGGGATCAACATTTGGACTAAAGTGGTGATCTTCCATTCTTTCGAAAGTCTCTATTTCATGTTATGGATATTTCTAGAGATTTTTAGTTTATTTTTTATATTGGTTTTGGCCATGGTTGGGGGTATTTCCCAACTGGATTTTATTATTCTTATGGTTAGAGTCTTTGTGGTACTACTATGGGTTGGAATGGGCAGGATCGGTCTAGGTACCAGCCTTAGCATTGGTATTGGTATTAAGGCTGGCATCATTAGACTAATTTCTCACTGTTCTATCGTAATGGGCATCCCAAGTTTGATCGGGACCAGAGACCACCCCTGTTACCCAACCCAATCTCCAGCAACCCAATATTTCATTTCTCAAAATTCAGCCAATTTAGGGTAGGCTGCTGGAGATTGGGTTGGGTAATGGGGGTAGTCTCTAGTTCTGATCAAACTTGGGATTCCCATTATGATAAGACCCCCAATTGGTTTGCATATCAGTACCTTTTCAAAGGTACGAACACTGGCTAGCTTGGATCCACTAAACTTATGTCCCAAAGGAGTAGGGTGTAAGTCCTCAACTAAAAGGTGACCCCTTATAAACTACGATAGCACTATAGTTCTAGAACATAGGGAACTTAAATAAAGTTCTCAGTCTTAAACTGATGGGTGAGCCTTTATCCCTAAATTCATTCAATGCTAAGCACTACTCCCAATTGAATGAAACTGATAACTGAATCATTCATTATGATTACATTCTAAAAATATCAACAATGGATAATCTGAAGAGCTCAAGGACATGTAAGCTGATATGCATGAATCCCTAGGTATTAGGTGTTCATAACCCACCAACTTTGACCATTACAATTGAACATAGTGATATTAATGGTTGATCATTATGTGGAATTTCATAATTCAAGACAAAATTCAATAATTGAACAATTGTAAAGGAAACTCATGATATTGGATATAGGAATATGCTAATCTTATGGAAAAGATGTACTCGTGGTTTATATACAATAATAAACTTAAGAAAATTAAGAAAACTCAAATTTGACCTAGAACCCAAAACTTGAAAGGGAATTAAATATAGGATTGAGTGAAATTCAAGAGAGGGGGCGAATTAAAAATTTTCCTTGAGTTGACTGTTGAGCCTTCATAGTTGACTTACCTACAAATCAGTATAATTCATAAAAAATATTAAATCCTAGTTCGGAAGACCAATGTGGTGCCTACTTCCAGTCCCATTGGGTTTCAAACTTTCCCTAGATCCTTCAAAGTGTAGTCCGAGTAAAATGGTGGTAAATAAGTTCTAAAAACTTATTTTGTTTTTGCAAATCTTGTAACACAACCTCAATTTGTATTACAAAGTTGATCTATCTTATTATTGTGTAAATATTGTAAACTAAGAAGTATAAAGCTTTATGAGACTAAGATTGAGACACTCTGAGATTCTCCTTTAAAGTTGCGTGAGTGATTCGATCTTCAGTCTTCTCTTTTATACTCTTTAGCTGCTTCAACTTCTATTCTTTATAAGGAAACCCAAGCGATTTCTTCTTAATCAATGATTTGAATTGATTCCAGGGTGGCACCATAAAGTATGTCCATATCATATATGTCCATACATGGTGTAGCCATCACAATCGTACATGTTTATATCAGATATGTCCATGTAGATGGTGTGGTCTTCTTTCCTTTTGCTTTTGCCTTAATTATTTCATTTTCCATAAATCTAGGAAGTTGATGATCTCCGTGATTGATACTTTTCCAATCTTGGTGTCGGCTTTCTTGTGATGAATTCTTACTTCTTTTCTCGGATATTCTGTTTGATTCCTTAGGGATATTTTTGATCTTCTGTATATTCAGTATATCTTATAGGATATTTGCTTATTAGTTTGTCCTTATTAAAACATATAGTTAGAATATCGGGCTAACAATCTCCCCTTTTGTGATAACGACAAATAATAGACATCAGTTAACATCCCTATTGTTTTGTTAATGTGTTCCCCTGACTTGCAAGCACCTTTGATTTTCCTGCCTTCCTTGAGCATTATTTGATTCTTATCCTTTGATAGTCTACTTTCTCCCATGACTTGTAGGTCCCTCAGATGTTCCTACTTTCTTTAAGCATCAACTGAATTTTATCCTTTGATAGTCTACTTGCTTCCCTGACTTGCAAGCACCATTTATGTTCATGTGTTCTCCCCCTTTTGGCATAGTAAAAAATAACAACACAGTAGATAGAAAAACAAAGATAGGAGACATATAGCAAGTAAACAGGCAGATGAATTACCAAAGAACTAAACAAAAAGCAGAATGTGTGTAGACAGTGTGGAAAAATCATTTTGCAACCCAAAAGAAAAGGGATAGGACCCCTTTTTTAATAGAGTCATCATTCAACGCTTGGCCAGGAAGTATGTGATTGTATTATGCATGTTATGGTAGAATCGTTCATATGACTTTTTAACATTTTTAGAGAATGGGGAGTAGGAGTTCTAGATGGATGTTGAAAGGTCATCATTTGAGGATTTAACAACAGTCTTGAGGGATTCCATGTGAGTAAACACTCTTCGGAATAGATTGATGCCTTCTTTCTTGAATACATCAATGCTTAGTCATACATTGCCTATATCAATGTTCGTACTCTTCCGAAGCTCCAACATCTTGGAAGTCAACTATTAAAGCATCGCCACTCCTTCCTCAATAGTCTTTTGGCAGTCCTTGAGCGCCTCCAAATTCTTTAATACAGGAAGCATGGGGTTAGAAACTGACTTGCTTACCTTAGGAAGATTTGAATTTTCTTGGGCAGAGTTCTTTTTGCACCATTCTTTTCTACCAAAAAGTAGCCTATGCTGGCGAAAGTTTTGGAGTCATAAGTAGCAGAGACTTCCAATGGGATAGCACAGCGCGGCATTTAAAGGCGGTAAACTTATCTGTTTATGAGTAAGTCCAAAACTTATGCATGTACTCTGAAGGAAAAAAATCTAGAGGGTTTGAATGAGGTTTCTTGATAAAAGAAGTTAGATTTGGGGGTAGATCAATTTTTGGTAACAGTTGACTAATGACAGTGGGATAAAGATTCATCAGAGGATTTAGACATGAGGACATGATTATCAAAGAGAGAGTTTGGAAGGGATTTGAATAAATTTACCATGGAATGAGTTCTGGTCCTTGGAGAGAAGTTTTTAATAAGGGCTTTAATAAAGACATACAGGAAGATGAAGAGATAGATAGATAAAAATAGGTAAATGAATTGAGGAGAAGATGAAGAGACAGATAGATGAAGATAGGTAAATGAATTGAGGGGAATATGAAGGAAGATTAAGTGAATGAGGCGACTGCTAAGGTGAAAGGACGGCGGAAGGGGGATGTTGGGAAGATAAAAAGGTAAAAAGTCTGTAAAGGTGGCATAAAAAGAGGAAGAGTAATGATGACACTTTTCAGAAAAGGGTTTCCAAAATTAAAAAGAGTTACAAGTAATAAGGCAGTAAAAAATATCCAAAAATAAAACCTATGAGTCATTAATATTAATAATACCAAGTTTTTTTCGAAGGAAACAAAATCATTCTTCTAACATGGGTTTAGTAAAATTATCTATCAACTGATTTTCAGAATCAACAAATGTTAAGAAAATATAATCATTTTCTATGTAATTTCAAATAAAATGAAGTTTAATTTCAATATACTTCGTCCTAAAATGATGCACAATATATTTAGACAAATTAATAGCATTGGTATTATCACAAAATATAGGTACAAATTCAAAAGACAAATTAAAATCAAGTAGTTGATGTATAATACATAAAATTTGAGTGCCACAGCTTCCAACGGCTATGTATTTGTCTTCAGGTGTTGATAAGGCAACTAAAGTTTGTTTCTTTATATGCCACAAAATTAAAGCATCACCAAGAATTTGGCATGTCCCACTAGTTCTTTTTCTATTAATCTTATCACCTACAAAGTCACCATTTGAATATCCAATTAAGTCAAAATGAGAGAAGAGAGGGTACTATAGTCCAGTATCCTATGTTCCAATGAGATACCAAATAATTCTTTTTATGACAGTCAGATGGGACTTTTTAGGAGCTAAATGGGACCTTTCACACTTGTATACACTGAACATAATGTTTGGTTGATCAGTAGTCAAGTAGAGGAGTGATCCAATCATTTTCTTGTTATGTCTTTTCATCAATGTCTTTTCCACAGGAGTCTAAATCAAAACTTGTGGATGGACTAATTGATCAAGACTTGTGGATGGACTAATTGGGGTTCCATAGGCCTTTCTTTTTTCCATGCCAAACTTTTTGATAATTTCCTTTGTATATTTGGCTAGACTAATGAAAGTACCTTTGGGTGTTTTCTTTATTTGTAATCCCAAGAAAAATGTGAGCTCTCCTATGAGGCTCATTTCAAATTCTTCTTTCATCAGATTAGTGAAATTCTTGCACAATGAGATGTTAAGGCAACTAAAAATAATATCATCAACATAAATTTGAACAATGATTAAATTTGAGTGAATATTTTGTATGAACAGGGTTGTATCAATTTTCCCTCTTTGGAAATTATTATTTAATAGAAAAGTACCCAATCTCTTATACCAAGCCTTTGGAGCTTATTTGAGACCGTAGAGTGCTTTTGATAATTTTAAAAAATGGTTTGGATAAGATGGATTTTCAAAACTAGGGGGTTGTTTTATGAAAACTTCTTCATGAACAAATCCATTTAAAAAGTGATTTTGACATCCATTTGATATAGCTTAAAGCATTTGAAGGCAACAAAAACAAAAAAAATGCGAATTAATTCTAACCTTGCTACAAGAGCAAAGGTTTCATCATAATCAATTCCTTCTTGTTGAGAGTAACCTTGAGCTACAAGTCTAGCCTTGTTTTTTATAACCTTACCTTCTTATTGAATTCGTTTCTGTAGACCCATCTGGTTCCAATTACTAATCACTTCATAGATCTCTCAACTAATGTCCAGACTTGATTTTGTTTAAATTGTTCTAATTCTTCCTTCATGTCCTTAACCCAAGATTCATATTTGAAAACCTTATCAGTCTTTTTGGGTTTGATTTGAGACATAAGGGCAACAAACACTTGCTTTCTCAATGAGGCTCTTGTCTGCATCCTGTCATTTGATTTTTTATCATAAAATCATTTGGATATCTAGAATTGTGTTTCCATTCTCTTGGAACACTTGTTTTTCCTATTTCAACTTTGGGAGTCAACTCTAGAAGGGTTATAGTTAATTTATCTTTTGATAGCTCTGGAGTTGTACTATCATTGGCTACAAATTATAGATCATTCACCTATTTTTCAATAATACTCAAACTCAAAGGAGGGTGATTAGTTTTATCAAAAAGATATGCATAGATTCTTCAACACATAACATTCTTTTATTATAAGATCTGCAGGCACGACCGGTGGGAGAGTACCCAAGAAAAATACCTTTTTTCTCTTCGTGGATTGAATTTTCTCAAGTTATTCTTACCATTCTTGTTGATTAAGCATTTGTATCTGAAAGGATAAGAATAGCTAATATTTAGATTTCTCCCTCTCCACAGCTCAGAAGAAGTCCTCTTTCAAATAGGTTTGATGAGGCATCTGTTGATAAAGTGACAGGCTAGGCTTACTGACTCTACCCAAATGTAATCTAAAAGGTTTTGTTCTAGTAGCATGGTTCTTGTATTTTTCTAAAGAGATCTCTTTTCCACTCCACCACACTATTTTGTTAAGGTGACCGGTGTGATAAGAAGTTTTGAGAATACCCGTTTTGAGCATAGTATTCCTCGAAAGCATTATTTTTTAATTCTCTTCCATGATCACAATGAACATAGGTAATAAAGTGTCCAACTTCCCTTAACACTCTCCTAAAAAAAGATCTCAAAGTTCATAAAATCCTCATATTTATGCACGAGAAACATTACCTAGGTAAAATGGGAGTAATCATCAATAATAACAAAAATATATCTTTTCCCACCAATACTTGTGGTCTTGGTAGGGACAAACAAATCCACATGGATTATTTAAAGGGGTTTGGTAGTTGAGAAAATGTCTTTCACTTTGAACGATGTCCGAGCCTGCGTACCCAATTGACAGACATCACAGATGTAATCCTTCTCAAACTTGAGTTTTGACAGACCTTTCATTATTTTTAGTCTAGAGAGTTTCTCAATGATATGCATACTAGCATGCCCAAGCTTTCTATGCCAAAACTAAGTGTCATTGGTTTTCACAGTGAGGTAGGTAAGGGTGGAAAAATTAGGACTATATAAAACATAAATATTATCAATGCATTCACCAATAAGAAAACTATCTATTTTATCATGTTATATGGAGCAGCTTTCATCTTTGAAAGAGACTCCAAATCCTTCGTCATACAGCTAAATAGTACTGAGAAGGTTGTTTTTGATTTCGTCTACGATATATACTTCAATAAGTTCACATGAGGAGTTAAGCTTTACTGAGCCAACTCCGATGATGTTACCTTTAGCGTAATCACCAAATCTGACTGATCCTCTTTCTATTTTATTCAGAGAAAAAATATTTTCTTTCTTTTTGTTTATATGTTTGAAACATTCGCTATTGATGATCCACGTTCCCTTCTTATATCTTTTGCAGATGTTTTCCTATAAAATTAGAAAATTAATTTTTTTTAGGTACCTACGTGGTCTTGGGTCCTTGAGGGTTAGACATAGTTCCTTTAGGCATCTAAACCCACACACATTTAGACTTTTACCTATAGTTGTGTTATTTATGCCCTTTTTGTCCACAAGAATAGCAGACAAGTCCTTGAAAGGAGAATGAGGTTTTGGCTTATTTAAACTATCTGGATGAGGAACTTGAGTTTGTTTTAAAAGAAATTGATCTTACAAAATTGTGTCTTGGTGATTTTCTAATATTATTCAATTGCATTTTTACATCATCTATCTCTTCTTGAAGTAAGTCAATTTCAATTTGACATGCTTCAATTTTAATTTGATAGTTTCTTTGTTCCTCTTCAAGTTTCCACTTAAGATGAGCTTCCTAGATTTTTTTTTTCTCGAGTAAGTTTATTGTATTCCTCAATATATTTTTGAAACTCATCGATTATCATATCTAAATTTGATTTAAGGATAGTTATGATAGTTGTATGGTCTTACCTCTCTTGATTCACCTTTTTCCATGAAGCATATGGTGGTTGCTTCTGTTTTTTCCTTAGTTTAATCTTTATCACTCCAAGCCCTAAAGTTTTTATTTCTTCTGGATGATCTTCTGTTCAATTCTGGATAGTTTTGTTTAAAGTGACCTGGCCTTCCACAGTAATAGAAATGATCATCATTACTTGTTGATTCATTTTAATAGACTCCTTGGGGTCTCTATTGTCTCTGTTTTAGTATCTGTCAGACTCTCCAGTTTATAAGAGATATTCCTTTACTATAGGCTTCTTCCAGGAGATCTTCTTCTTTAGTTGATACAAAACTGAAGGCTACTGGTTTCTTATTTTCCTCCTTGTTTTACCTATTAATATAATTTTGTTCATAGGCAAAAAAATTACCTCGTAGTTTTTTGAATATCATATTATAGAGGTCTCCGTCTTCCAAGATGGAAGCTTTGGTTTCCCATACTTTAGGAAGGCTTTTTACAAGGTTCTAGACTTCCAAGATGAGTATATAGATCATCCCTAGTGATTTCAACTCACATATTTTTGTTGAATCTGGCAAACATTGATTCCACATTTTTATTTTCTTCCATTTTCAACATCTCATATTCATTGACCAAAGCAATGATTTTTAATTTTTTGACTTTAGCGGTTCCTTCGTAGGTTACTTTCAATTTGTCCCATATCTCTTTTGTGGTTTCACGGGTTAATGTCTTGTTGTGTTCTTCTCCACTTACTGCACAAATAAGTAAACTTAGAGCTCGTGAATTAGTTTGAATTACCTCTTGTTATTCTTTGGTGACTTCAAAATTTTTAAGGTCTTCTATATTAGTAATACTTGATTCCTTGTCTTTCTATTTTTCCTTGAGTCTTGGGATTGGCTTAGGTTGCTTCTTAATGACAAACCATGCTTGGAAGTCATTTGATTTGATAAAGATTCTAAATTTGTTCTTTCGGTAAGAGTAGTGTGGTCTATTGAAGTATGGTGGTCCTATGGAAGAGTGACTATCTTAAAAGAGAGTGCCGAGAATTTAGTAGTTTACCATTTGATCTTTACTCACGTGCGGTTAAGAAACACTATTTATGATACTTTCTCTAAGACCAATGGAAATTCAAGATTGGGGTGAATTGAAAATTTCCTTGAGTCGACTGTTGATCCTTGTCAGTCGACTTACCTGCAAATCAGTATACTTCACAAACCAAATTAGATTTAAATAAACCGTCAAGTAAATAAGAAATTGAAATAAGAACATGGAGATTTATCCTGGTTTGGAAGACCAATGTCGTGCCTACTTCCAGTTCCCTTAGGTTTCAAAGTTTCCTTAGATCTTTTCAATGTGGAATCTGAGTGCAATGGTGGTAAACAAGTTCTGAAAACTTTTTTTGTTTTTCAGTTCTTGCGACACAGCCTTAGTTTGTATAACAAAGTTAACTTGATCTTATTCTTGTGTAATTATTGCAAACTAAGAAGTACAAAGATTTATGAGACTAAGATTGAGACACTCTAAGATTCTCCTTTGAAGTTGCATGAGTGCTTTGATCTCCAATCTTATCTTTTACACTCTTCAGTTGCTTTAGCTTCTATTCTTCATAAGGAAACCCAAGAGATTTTTTGTTAATCATGGATTTGAAATTCCTTGATTGAGGGATGTCACTGTAAAGTATGTCCATATCATATATGTCCATACATGGTGCAACCACCATATCCATACGTGTACATATCAGATATGTCCATGTAAAAGGTGTGGTCTTCTTTCTTTTTGCTTTTGCATTAGTTGATTCATTCTCCATAAATCTGGGAAGTCGATGATCTCCGTAATTGATACTCTTCGAATCTTGGTGCTGGCTTTCTTATGAGTGAATCCTTGCTTTCTTTCTCATGTATACTAGTTGATTCCTTAGGGATATTCTTGATCTTTTGTATCTCCCTACAAAATATTTGTTTTTTAGTCTGTCCTTATTAAAACATATAGTAAGAATATGGGGCTAACATTTAGAATTTCTTGGGACTCAATGAATGGAAAGAACCCATTGATGAAATTTCCACATACCTGGAGATAGAATCCTTGGAGAAATCCTTGGGATTTGAACTTGAGATTGAGGAACCCTAACCTTGACTTTGGGGAAAAATAATCACTCCTTTTATTATTGCGGATTGAATTTGTGATGTAATAGGAAATTTTGGGCAAAATTAGAATTATATTCCACCTCTAGTGAAGTCTAAATGGCGTTTGTCAAGGGTTAAAAAAATAGAAAAAGATAGAAAAAATCCCTACTTAAGATGTTCAGGAAATTTTGGGAAACAGTCGTCATGGCTCAAATAACGGCTAGTTACGTTTGATCACGAGTTGTGAGCTTACGACCTGTGTTTGGGGTCCTTTTTGTTATGATAACGACTCCTATCCTAATGACTCATTAGGTCTGGTCATGAGTCGTTATGAAGGGCCGTTGTCAAGGGGTTGTATTCTTGGTTCCTTACTGTTGTGACAATGGGTCCACACACAACAACTCATTTAGTCTGACAACGAGTCATGTGCTGGAATTATTACCACTAGACTAAATTCTTTGGTCACTCACTATCTTGGCAACGAGTCTTCACTATGAATCATTGTGTTTGACAACGGGTTGTTGCTAAAGTCGTTGTCACTGGTAGTTTGATAGTGCCTCAAAAGATTTCCACAACTTTTCACCACAACCTCAGATTAAGGCAAGACTAGTGACATTGGAAAGCTAATTCAATGACCTATATTTTGGTGAGTCTAGAGCTTAAACGCTTGGTGTATTACATTTCTTTTTACTTGAATTCAACATAATAATTGGTGGATGGTAAGAGTTCTTCTATCTAGTTAGAATCGTGTAGGTGCCCATATGATCTCATAATTTGGATTATGACAATTAGTATAATAAATAAATGACAATTACTTGAGAAAATCATAAATGATCATTTCATCTATTGTAGAGTCTTTTAATGAAGAGTAAAAAGTTCAATCAACACTCCTAAGAACTTTTGTGCTTTTAGTCTCTCTCTCTCTTTCATATATATATATATATATATATATATATATATATATATATATATATATATATATATATATATATATTTATAATGTACAAATGTTATTAAGTAATTTACTATGAAAAATCATTAGGTCTAATAATCAAATTTTATCTTACCAATTAAAATTTAAGTCACTCTTGCTCACCTTAAATTGGTGGTTAGTGAGAACTAATCTAAACCTAAAAAAATAATTGTTCATTTGTTTCGATACTTTACAAGTTGTAGACTATATTTGTACAACATTAAGAAAAAGAATAAAGATCTATACTTGTAAACAACATACAGAGAGGAAAACAAATTAGACCAGTAATAACTATAAATACGGTTCATATGATTAGAAGATTTTGAAACCTATACATCACATTCTTCTTCATTTTTATCCTCTTCATCATCACTATTCAATCATTGATTATGTGGTGCAAGATGCTAAGACAACATCTAATAGTTAAGTTGGCTAGTTAGTTATAACTGCTAGTCAGTTGTTTAGTAAATAAGTAAAGGCCCTTCTAGTTACTTAGAATAGATACAACTAAAATTCATTTTTAATATTATCATATAAGACGTCAATATAATTATTCATTTTATTTATACAGGATATTAGATATTTCTCTCTTCTTTTTTCTAATTATCATCTTCCTTTAGCTAAAGCTCTTAATAAATACATGTTCCGCTCTTGATTTTTATGTGCCTTAGTTGGTGCAATAATAGGTATCAAAGTTGATGATGCATAATTGTGATATGAAGTAATAATAAAGACAGATAATATACGAAATGAATGGTAGATTCTTGCATATTCAAGAGCAATTGATGAAATGCATATTTAGTATTAATGATAGCAATATTCTGACAACATAAGAAATTTCTTGAAATCAAGGAGATGATTGATCACCTTAGCTCAAGAGGGAAGGAAAATGAGCATATTTAGGTTGAATATATGAATGTTTTATAAAATGTGAACATGAGAATTTCCAATAGAGACGTAAAATGATGTTGCTCCTACTGATAATTCCTTTACTCGATGTTCTCAATTCTTTAATTATGATTTTTATAATTTGCTGTATGAAATAGATTAATCTATCTTAATGGATGATGAAAGGGCAAAATTAACTTTCATTCATTTGAAAGAAGAAACTATTGCTTAACATAGATGTCTATCTAATATATAAAAATTTAGTCTTGAATCCCACATGGACTGAGAACATTTTATCTTTGAATCGAAGATTTAGGGAGAAATTTTGAGGACCCTATGAAGGACCTAAATAACTATAATGACTTGTTCCGTAGTTACTAAAGTCATCTCATCTATGGGCATGGATTACAAGCAATTCTAAAAATTTAGTCTCTAACTTACACAAATGTACTTAGTAAAAAATTATGAAATTTGAAATTTAGGATAAGGCTGATGTCATCCTGCTATAGCAAAATTTTTCGACTATAGTGGCACCATGGTAGTAGTTTACCAATTGATATAGAGGGATATAGAAGTTAGAAACTAAACCCTGGTATATTAAGAATTCCTTTTCTTTTTCAATTACAAAAATGGATGAATGAGGTTTCTAAAACCCTCTATGGGTTGCCTCATGGCTTTGGAGCAATGGAGAGGAGGAATTGTGCATAAATGGGGTAAAACTCATAATTTTCTCATGAAATTCACACTAAAAATCTCTAGCACTGGTCAAAAGCCCACATTTATGACTCTATAACATCTTCTTAGCATTCAAGAAGTCTAGGTTTAACTGAGTAGTTTTGACCTAGTTAGAAAGCATTAGAATGATGTAGATTGATGGAAGATTTCATGCTTAGGCCTTTAGTCAAGGTATTAGGATGTATAAAAAGGATGAAAATTGGTTATTTTAGGTATAAATTTTGTAGATAATATTTGTTTGCTTATGATTTTGTTCAAAATTATATGATTAAAAATGGTGTTGTACCTTGAAATTAGGTAAAAGCCTAATTAAAGGCATTCTAAAGAATATATAGTAGTAACCAGAAGAATGGTAGTCTTGTAAAGTGTCAATTTTAGGGTGGAAGTTTGGGTGTAGTTTGGCATGGACCATAGGCACATACATATACCTTAGACATGGTAAGCCCTAAGTAATCCCTAAATTATGTACGAATCATAGGTGATAGTTAATGTAGCTGAAAAATCCAACTACCTTTATGTGTGCAGGATAATTGTTCCTTCACATTTCTTATTACAATTCATGTTCAAGGAAAGTAGATGGTTATTTGATATCCTAATTTTTAATCACATGTAATGACTTAAATGAAAAGTATATTTGTTTCATAAGTGTTATTGTTATTATTTTTATGGTTGCGATTGATGTGATATATGTGGTTATTGTTAAATTCACTGGTAATTAGGCCTCTTCACATGATTTATACCATTATTTTATTGACATTGCGGGATGATTAGTATTTAGACATCTTTATGAGATTGATTGATATAAGGTTGGCAGAAATTTGATGTATAGTATTTGGAATATAGACTTGAGCTCGCACCTTATAAGTCATGGTTAGTAGGTGATCATAACACCCTTAGCATGTATGTACAAGGTACGGGTGAGTGAGATGGTTGCCTTAGTGTACCAGAAATATCTGTCTTTGTTATATTAGTTTCTTGAGTGAACTAGGATTATGCATTGACTTGTTATATTTAGTTTCTTGAGTAAATCGAGCTTATGTGTTAACTTGTTGTATGGTTTCTTGAGTAACCTATGCTTATGTGTCAAGTTGCTATATTTGGTTTTTGGAGTGAACTGTCTTTTGTGTTGACATGCTATATTTAGTTTCTTGGGTAAACTATGCCTATGTGTTGACTTGTTATAATTTTTCTTATATCTGCAACATTTATACCTCTAAGTGCATACAAAATAAGTATCTTAAATTTATCTACCATGACATCAGATATATTATCATTCATTATCACAAAATTGTTTTTTTTAAATATTCCCTTCAACCATGTACATAATAAAATATAGTCATCTCAGATTACTATATACTAGATTATTCTTAAATAACATGTTCTTCGGTCACTATTAGCATGGTAATTCGGATACTTTTTTCCTTAAACAACGCCTCGACTCTGGTTACTCCCCGCCACGGCTTCTTGCCTCATTGGTTTCACCTTTAGGATGGCATAGGTCTTAGGGATTTTTCTCCGTTTCCACTTTGCTAATAAACTTCTTAACATATTATTTTTCGAATAATTCTACTATAAAGTAACTAATATGAATTTATTTTATCATATCATGATTGTCGGGAATTATGGATTTAGCTATTCATAATCATAAATAGATATACCTGTTCCGGTAGCTTTGATATTTCTGAGGTTTGTTGCTCCATAGCTTTTTCCATTGCAGTGTATATATTTAATTAACTGGGCTAAATATTTTTGAACGGAGAGAATTTTGGCTTGAATGTGAGAAGGCTTGCCTTGCAATGCCTTCTTTCTTCTTTATTTATAGAATGATTTTTACAAACACTTTACATGTTTTACAACCTTACGTAAAGGCTAAAAAGCTAAAAAACAAAAAACAATCAAAGAAAGACTTAAAAGTCTTAAAGCCTACCCTAAGCCTATAAGGCTAAAATTCAAACTCTATTCAATTTACATTAAATGTTACTAACTTTTTAATGCTAACTTACGTAAACAACTTGTAAAATTTTACAATAAGTCTTCCGTCTATTTTGTCATATCTGTTGTATCTCCATTATTGCTCTGGTCTTATCTTTCCAGCTGGCGTCCTTATCTCTTTTCATTCTAGCTGAACTGCTGGGACATCATTATCTCCTCCATTACATTTTGAACATTTGTGATATGGATATTTATGTCCAATAGTCTTGCAATATCTGGTTAATAATTCTTCCAAAATAAATTTTTCTCTGATAGCTCTGGCGATAGGTTCTGTTTCTGGTTTAAGCAACGTGATAATCCATTGCCTAATAGTTTCCATATCTGTTTCTCGTAACTCTTTTGAATTTGAATATATTAATACATGATTTCTTGAATAGTAGCTCCATATAGGATTTTGGTTGCAATATGTATTTGCTAGCTCTTGTAAAATTGTAGATAATCTGATAATTCTTTTGTTCGCATAAAATTTTGGTATCTCGATTCTGTGTATCTCTGGCTGTGAACTTATATCTTGTGGTATAATCATATCTCGTGTCATTCCTATCTTTACAACTTGTATAGGTTTCTTAACTTCATCAAATAATATCTCTGCTGGTGCCGTGTAAATTTTTATAAAAAATAAAGTACCTTTGGTTATTCTTTTAAAAGTGATAAATGCTTCATATATATCTGGTATAGTGGATATCTCAGTCCCGTCCGTGGTATATACAGTACTAAGTAATCCATATTCGTAGCAAGTTTTAACTAAGCTGGGTTTGGTTTTGGCTAAAGCAATTAGCTTATTATATTCGGTTAATCTCTGGGTTATATAGTTTGTATCTGGTTCTTGGATATTTGTAGCTTTGGGGTTGCTATTTAAAAAGGTTTGTACATTGTAGATATTTTCTATATATGTACGGGTTGTGTAGTTGTAAGTCTTTTTGTCTTGGTTTAAACTATCTCGGTATGTGGTAACTTGTGGGGGTATAAACATGGGGTCTTTTGATGTATTTGGTGTAAATGGTTTATCAAATAGCTAGTTTAGGTTCATATTTTTTCTAACTCCTCTGTTTGTACCTGCAAAAGTAGATTGATAAACGTTATGGGTTTTATGGAGTATCCCAACATCTCCTTCTAGCTCTGGAATTTTACTGTCTTCCGATCGACATAGCTCTGCGCATTGCTGAGTTAGTTGATTCATAGCTATAGACTTCAGTTTATCTTCACTAGTCTTTAGCTTTAGCTTTTCTATCTCAGTACCCATACTGTCCACTTTCAATGAAAGCATAGTTAGGGCGTTGAGTATCTTTTCAAGAGTATTTTCTTCTATCATTTCAGTTTGTGTAGCTTTGTCTTGATATGTAATCTGCAATAACATTTTTGTTAGTACTGATAACTTCTATTATAAATGTGAAATTTAATATGTTTAAAACTAGTCTCCGAATCTCTTTTGTTGTAACTGAATTTTGTATTTTCTTTGTTAGCCACCAGCGTACCTGTGTATTTTCTGTTCGCACAATAAATTTGTTATATACAATATATGGCTCAAATGCTAACAAACATTTATATAATGAACATAATTCTTTCCTATTTATTTCCCATTTTATTTCTGTCTCGTTGAACGTACCTGAGTAGTATCTACAATGGTGTTCTATTTTTTCTGCTTCATATCTATATTTAAGTACTCCTCCGTAACTATATTCACTGGCATCTGCTTCTACTATGTATGTAAATTTTCTATTTTCATCCGGAAATTGTAATTTTGGTAATTCCTTGCAAAGTAATTTTATTTTTTGAACTTGTTTTTTGTCTTCTTCATTATAATCATATTTTATATCCTTTTTTAATTTTTTCTGTAGTGGTTTTAGGTTTTTTGCTAATTTTGGAATATATTCTCTTACTTGGTTTACTAATCCTAAAAATGATTATAATTTCTTTTTTGTATCTAATTCTTCTTTTGAATTTATTATTTTTTGTACTATATGTTGTTTCATTTTTACTCCACTTTTATCTATTTGTATTCCTAAAAATTCTATCTGGTTTTTCATAATTTCGGCTTTCTTTTCACTTAGACTTATTCCTGATTTTTCTATTATAACTGTAAACTGTTCCAATAATTTTATATGTTCTTCTTTGGTTTTTGTATATAATAATATATCATCTATGTATACTATGCAATTAGGTAATTGTTTAAAATAATTGTCCATAAAATGTTAATATCTACCTGGTGCATTTTTATATCCAAATGGTAATACATTTCACTCATAAAATCCTTGTGGTACCGTAAATGCAGTTAATTCTTTAGATTCTTCTTCTAACTTTAGATGGTAAAATCCTGATTTACAATCAAATTTGCTAAAATAATTATATCCTTGGATTTGTCTTATCTTTAATATCTTATTTGGTATTGGATAATTATATGTTATAGTTTTTGCATTTAAATTTCTATAATCAATAACCATCCTACTTTTTCCTCTTTTTTGTTCACTATGTTTATTTACTATAAATGCTGGACTATTATGTTTACTATTACTTTTTTGTATATATTGTTTTTCTAATAATTCATCTATATGCATTTTAAATTCTTTTAAATCGTCAAAATTATGTGTTAATGGTTTTTGGGTTATTATACTATTTTTATCTATTAATTCAATTTTTATGGTAGTTTTATGTTTTTCCCATCCTTTTAATGGATCTTCACTATATAATTGTTCTAATTTTTTCTTAACTATTTCTATCTTGTTTATTGAAAATATAGTTATTTCTATTTTATTTATCGAAAATACTACTAATTCTATTGTATCTTCAGCGTTTTTTATATTTTCTAACTTTTGTGTAATTTTTTCACTTCCTTTTATCCAATCAGTTTTCTTTCTTATTTTATTATTAACTCTTTTTGCTCTTACTTTTTGTTTACATGGTGTTGTAAACCACCAATCGTTTCTAGTTATTATGTGTGGGTATAACTTATCTAAAAATGGCATTCCTAAAAGTATATCTTTTGATGTTAGTTCATAATTATAAATTTCTTCTATTGTCAATATCTTATCCCATATTTGTGCTTTTACATTCCTAGCTTTATAAGTAATTAAGCTTCCTTCATTATTAAATCCTTTAACTACTATTGGTATTTTTAATTTATCCCATTTACTTTCTGGTAAGCAATTATATCTACATAAATTAGCTTTTGCTCCTGTATCTATCATAGGTGTATAATATCTACTGTAATATCCTTCCACTACTATCTTCATTAATACATATATCTTCATTTTATGTTAAGGCTCTTTTTAAGAATAATCTTTCCCTATTATATATTATGGCTAATTGTGTATGTTCTATATTATATGGTTTTACTTGTTCTAACCATTTTATTCCTAATATTATATCTGCTTTTTGCATTTCTTCTTTTACTTCAAATTCTATTTTTATTTTTCTAATTCCTCCTATTATTATTCCTTTTTCTGCTATATCTTTACTATTTATTAAACTTCTTGGTAGGTCTGGGCATATATCATTATCAATTTTTATTTCTGCATCTTTTACTAGATATTTTGCTATATAATTTTCTTCTTGTCCTGTGTTTAATAATATTAAATATTCTTTTTCATTTATTTTTCCTGTTATATAATATTGATTTAGATTACTTATTGAATTTGTTTCATAACTCGTTCTTTTTGATGAGGTTGATGATTCTGGTTTTTCATTAGCTATTCTTTTTGTTGTACTTATTCTATCATTTACTATTTCTAATTTTTCTTCTACATCTATGTCTTTATAGCTATAATCATTATAATCTATTGTTTTTACAATTTGTTCAAATGGGCTATCTATTTGTATCTTGTTAATCTTATTTTTCCCTGTTATTTTATGTTTTGTTGTTAATACATATAAATTTTTACATCTTTCTGTAAATATTTTACTTCCCGGGGTTAATTCTATACCTGATATCTTCCAATATAATACTAGTGATTTATCTATATTTCTATCTGTTACCGCTACTGAATAATTTGCACTTATTATAAATTTAAATTTTTGGTATATTAAATTTTCTTTTACGACAGTTATTATGCTTTTTTCTATAGGTTTTATAATTCTATCATCTGCTAAATATAATTCTATTGGTGTATCTATTCCTTCTCTAAAACATGTTTTTATTAATATTTCTGTACCTCCAAGGTGTACATATTTTATTGGATCTCCTTTACTTTTTATATCATTTATTTCTTTATTAATTATCCTTTTTGTTACTAGTGGTATACTAGCTTTACCTTTTGCATATCTGCAGTCTATTACATGTTCTTTTTGGCATACTACATAATATTCATCTTTTTTCCTAGTAAAAAGATTCTTTATTGTTGGTATTTTAAATATTTTTTCTACACTTAAATCTAACTCTTTTCCTTTTATTTCATCAAATATATTACTGTCAAATCTATATTCTTCCTTTGTTATTATTTTTATATCTTCTTCAGTCATTTGATTCATCTATTTCACTATCTATTTCAGTATCTGTTTCGTTTTCTGAAATTTCGTATATACTATCTTCACTTTCTAATTCATAATCTATATAATCTATTTGCATATATTCTGTATTTTCTATTTTTATTTCTGATATTTGTTTATTTTTTGGATTTTTAGGTAATTTACAATCTCTAGCTAAATGTGTTAACTTTCCACAATTATAACATGTACATTCTTTTATAGATTTTTTCTTTCTATATGGTCTTTTATTTGTGTAATTTTTTACATAATATCTTTTTCTTGGTTTTTTGTATTTATATTTTGATTTCTTATATTTCTTATATTTCTTATGTCTTTTTCTTTTCTTATAATATCTTTCTTCGCATCCAAATTGGGGTGCTATTTTATTTTTGCAACATGCTAAATTTCTTATTAATGTTTTTTCCATTTTTAATTCTTCTCTATATTTTTCACATAAATTTCTATACCATTGTTGTAAGAATTTTATTCTAACTCCTAACGTATCTACTATTTTTGCTTCTTCCCAACTTTTTATTATCTTTGAACTAAATCGTTCGGGTAATTTATTAAAATATAATTTTCTTATTTCTTTACTTTCTTCTATACTATATGCTCCTTTATAATAATATTCTTTAAATGCGCAAGTATATTCGTCTATATAACACATATTACATATTGTTAATTTTATCATTAAATTCCTATTTGTATCTTTTTCTTCATCTTATTCTTCTTCTATTGTTGTCATACTACCAAATTCATCTTTTATAGCTATTTCATATTTTTTTAATAGTTCTATAGGTGTTAGTTTAGTTGTTGTTGATGATGTTCCTTCCATAGGTTTATTAGTTCTTAATACTTTCTTACTATTTTCGGTTAAGTTTGAAAACCATAGTTTTACTGATCCTATTAATGTTCTTTCTGTATATTCTGGTGCATCTGTTATGTTTATATTATTATCTAATAATTGTTTTGTCATATATCTTATCCATAATTGTATTGTTTTTTCTGTATCTATTACACAGTCTAGATCTAAAAAGTTATAATTCTTATTAACTATTTGTTTTGGTGTCCATTATATCTTTTAAATTTATTTTTATAATATGTAGGTTTTCTTATTTCTGTTGTTTTAGGTATTATATTTTCATCTTCTTTTTTGTCAAGAGTATTTATTTCTGTGTTATTATCTTCCAAATTTTCTTCATTAATTATTTCTTGTTTTTCATTAAGTTCTAAATTTTTTATATTTGTTAATATTTCCGTATATGTTTCACTATCTTCTGAGTCATAATTATCTGACCCTTCAACCTCTATATTATTTATTTCTAATTTCTCCTTAAATTGGTTTATTTCGTTTAGTAATTTTTGTTCTTTATCTTTTTCTTCTTTTTCTTTTTGTCTTTGTTCGTACAGATCTTTTAACATTTGTAGTTCTTTTTCTAATTCAGCAATTCTACTATTTTTAGTTTCTTCTATTTTTCGTATTTCTTCCGTAGTTTGTTGTTTAATTTTTTCTATTTCCTTTTTTCTATCTATTTCTTCATTTTCTTTTTCTATTCTTACCATTGCTGTTAATTTATCTTCTAATTTTAATTCTTCTTTTTCTAACATTAAATATAAATGTTCTCCTATTTTCTTGTATCTTCTTCCTAGATTAGAAAATACTATTTTTATTTTTGATCCTTCATGATTTTCGTATATTTTTTCATCTATTATAAATTCTTCTTTGTTCATTTTATTGTGAATAGTTCATGTTGGTATATATATTCTAAACTATCTATTTGTGATTCTAATTTTGATATTTCATCTTTTTGTGTATTTATTGAATTTTTACTGACTTCGGCAAATATATTATAATGTAGCCTTTCTTTTCTTATTTTTAATTCTTTACGTTTTTCAGAGATAAATTGTTTTAATTCTTTGTATTTTTGCTCTTTATTCATTTAAATTATATTTATAATACCTTGGTGGATATCTAAATCTAATTTTATCATAATTAGGTGGTATGTGTCTCATTCTTCTAGATTTTAAATGAATTATTAATTTTGCTTCAATACTAGATATTAATGTAATTAGGTAAGCTAATCTTTCTGGATTTTCTTTTGTTTTATTTAAACTTATATATTCTGAATAATTACTAACTAAAGATTCTTTAATTTTTCTAAAAGCTTCTCTATCTTTAAATGATCTTCTCATAATTAACATCTAACTAACATATATCTTACTTCTGTACTTTTTAAATTGCTGCGCTCTGATTGTGTGTCTAGCATGAGCAGCTAAACATATAACCTGTCTAGAGCATGAGCAAAACTATGTTCCTATAAGAACATATTACTTTAATCAAGTATGAATTTTTTTAATCTCTAATTATTATAATATATCTTTTCTTATAATGGGGTTTTAGTCCAAGTATGGGGTAACAGTCTTTTGTCTGAGTGTTTGAAGGAACCGATTAATCTCCGGTCTTAGACGTTGGTTAGCCTGAAAGTGTGGTCGCAGCTAAGGTGAGCGTTAGACCCTGTTGGTAGTCCCGTCACTAAGATAACACTAGACGAATCCTGTGTAAAGCCATTAAAACTTGTTAGATCCCATAAGCTATAGATGTGCTAATATAATTTGTTTTAAGTTCTTTCATACCTGTTTACTGTGATATGATTGCTTATATGAACATGTAAGTTTTCTCTGTTAGTATCTAGACAGTATTTTCAAAATATGAACAATCATATTAAAACCACTATTAACCTATCCTCTCAAGCAACTCCGATTGCTACTATTGAAACTGATCTTCAAAACTGGAGCATTCCAGAAGAATCTTTCAGTACTATTTACCAAATTGGAAAATTTAGCTTTTTGAAAAAGCATAATATTAAGACCTCTGAGTCTACCGTCGCCATTAATAATTCTCTAGAAATTATTCAACTGTTCAATGAGTTAGATATAAGTAGATTTAAAAATCAGTTTCATTATCTACATGTTGGACTAGTTCAAGTGGCTATAAAGCCACTATTCCGACAGGGATTAGATATCCCTGTATATGCTATCTTAAGAGATGCTCGTCTCTTAAACTTTGATGATTCTCTCTTAGGAGTCATCCAAAGTAACCTCGCCGACAGCCCGGTCTACTTTAATTGTTACCCTAATTTCTCTGTGGATATCAATGATCCTAACATCATGGATGTTTTAACTCTCAATGTTAAAACAAAGAACATGAATAGTAAAGAAAACACCAGAGAAATAGCGATCATATACCGTGTATATTATCGCCTCATGGGTACTACTCTAGCACCTAAAGCTAGATTCACGAGCCCTAAAGGGGTTACCACCCTAATAGAAGCAAACAAAGATCGCAGCACTGTCTTTGTTCCTAAGGCTCTAGTTTGGGACGATATTCTCCATAGCAACGAATGGCACTTCGATGCTATCACCCAACCCATTCGTATTTATCAAGAAAAATCTCAGATCGAAAGGGTTATCCAACACCCTAACGGATCTATAGATTTAAAATTCCTTGGGCTGGACCCCTCTCGACACTCTTCGTTCCGCCGATCGGTCTCTACCCTTGCTTCCACCTCCAAACCCCCGGAGGGAAGTGACGAAAATGATAATAATGACAAGGGAAAAATTAGAGGAGTTGACTTCTCTGGTCCTGTCCCAAAAGTTTATTATCAACAACACACTAGGGTTAATGAACCCGAACATCTTTATGAGCCTGGTAGTCCTACAGCCTCAGATATGGAACCTTCCCTACTTAGTCAGAAGATTAGGACTGACCCTAGCTTACTCGTCATCAAATCCGACGAAGAGTATACTCCGGATCTTAAAGCTCTGGAAGTCCCCTGGTACCTCCCAAAGGACGCTATCAAACGGAAATGGTACACCAGTACCTATTCAAAAGAACAACAAAAAGATTTTGGTCGACTATGGATAGCCGACATGAAAAGACTCCAATGTGACATAGAATTCTTCATGTGGTTTGAATCTACCGAAAGGATGGAAAACCAAAATGAATCCCTTAATGTCATCATTAACAAATGGTATACGCAGAGTCACAAAGTTGTGGAATCTGTTACTCCTTCCCTCGAAGGAATAAAGATTCCTTATCATAACGAAGTGCTCAATGCTTCACCTTTCAAGGTAAAGCATGATAGACCACTCATGAATCCTACAAATAAAGACCTTGAAAGAATAATTGAGCAAAACAATTATACTAATCAGGTCCTTCACACTATCTCCCAGCAAATAGGGGAACCGAAGAATTCTACTCTTCCGTTTGAAACCCCCCCCCCCTCCTCCCGGAAAAGAGCACATCAAGCTCTAAACCGATCTCTAATCCTATTTTCAAGATCCCTGAGTTTCAAAAGGAAAAATTCCCTGATCTCAGCGAGGACTTCAAACTCTCAGAAATTTTTTTAGAACAAATCAATGACAAACTCTGGAAGTTTAAAGTCACTCAGAATGGAGAGTCTAGTACCCAAAAGAACTCTCTTTCTAAACTTACCAACGAACGTTTTTCTTCCAAGAAAAATTATTACAAACGTCCTTCTCCTCCAGACGTCCAATTCGAAGAAAATATCTTTCTCTCCTCCTCTAACCATGATGGAAGAGGAATAACCGAGTGGAATGTTGATGGTTTGGCCGAACACCAAATCTACAACAAACTCCATGAAATGGGCGTGGCCATTACGGCTTATAAAATCCGCGGAGATTCTGATAATGGAGCTGCCACAGTAATTGTATCAGGATTTACTGGTATGTTGAAACACTGGTGGGACAATTATATCACGGATGATGTTAAAAACCTCATCTATGATTCCACGTCCACAGAAACTATCGTCAAAACTGAAAATGGCCAAGAAGTTCTTGAGCAAGTTGCAAAAGAAGATGCTTGTGCCACACTCCTATACCATATAGCGAGACATTTCATAGGAGAACCTAAGCTTTTCCAAGATAGGAGCTTAGAGATTCTCAACAATCTTCGTTGTAAAGACCTAGCAGACTTTAGATGGTATAAAGATACCTTTCTAGTAAAGGTTATGATCCGAGCAGACTGCAACAATGATTTCTGGAAAGAAAGATTTATTAGTGGTCTCCCTCCTCTGTTCGCCGATAAGGTTAGAACCAAAATTAAGGATAGATTTGAGGGACAAATCCCTTATGGAATCCTCACCTATGGAGACTTGATAAGTTTTATTACCACCGTCGGGATAGATCTCTGCACTGACCTTAAGCTTAAGAAACAACTAAAGCAAAATAGTACTTCCAAATATGGTTTAGGAAGCTTCTGTCAAGACTACGGGTTTACAGACCTATCTTCCTGCAAAAAGCATAGGAAAAAATCTTCCACGTCTAGCAAAAAGACTTCTCCTAGCAAGAGAAATTACAAAAAGGAATCTTATAAACCCAGTAGAAAGACCAAGCGTAAGTCTTCCAAAACTTCCAAAAATAAGGATACTTGTTGGACTTATGGCAAAACAGGCCATAGGGAAAAAGACTGCAAATCTAGCAAGAAAAAGAAGATCAATCAACTTGATCTTCCGAAAGAAGCTAGGGAAAAATTATTCTCTATTATGGACGACTCTTTCGAGGCTTCAGACTCTTACTCTTCCTCGAGCGACGACTTTAGCGATGAAGAATTTATCAACGCCGCCTACGAGTCTGACCAATCCTAATCCGGTCAAGAATGTGCCTGTGATGGCACCTTTTGTACCTGCTTCGCCAAAACCATCAATGTCATCTCAGGATATCCCAAAGAAATCTTGTTCGACATAATTGAGCATATTCCAGATGATGAGCTAAGGAATAAGTATCTCCAAGAGATCAAAAAACTCATGCTTTCTCAGGAAGAAAGCCCTTCTAAACCAATCATTCAGCCTTTCAGCATAAAGCAGGTTATGTCAAAATTCAACAAACCCGCTGAACCAACTATTACCGATCTTAAAGGTGAGATCTCTACCTTAAAAGGAGAGATTAAAAATCTCAAAATCCGACTTGACCAAGTAGAACTTAATATCCTTACTGATCAAGTCTTAAAATCGGCCTCTCCTCCTGAGCAGGCCTTACCATCTGACTCTCCAACAGACCTTCAGATCATCCCGAATTATCATCTTCGAGAGCCCAGTACATTCCCTGGTTCTGATAGTCCTTCCACATCCGGCACGGCGGTAGTAGCTATCAAGGCCTACAGCGAACACATTGTCGTCAAAATCGTCGTCGACAAAGATTTCGTTTTAAATAGAGTCGCCCTTTTTGATACAGGCGCAGACAATAATTGTATTGTCAAAGGCCTTATCCCCATTCGGTATCTCCAAAAGAGTACCTCTCGACTCTATTCCGCCACAGGTGAAAAAATGAAAATTCATTATCAGCTTCCTCAAGCTCATGTCTGCAACAATAACATTTGCCTTATTAATAACTTTGTCATTACTGAAGATATCACCGAAGATATCATTCTCGGAATACCTTTCGTCAATCAAATTCGCCCTTACTGGAGTGATTACGATGGTATTTGCATGACTCTTTTGGGACAAGACTTATTCTTGCCTTTGCTACGTCCTCTTTCTCAAGAAGAGGAAACCCGTATCAAAGAGCAAACTGTTTTTAAAATTAACAGACTTTCCTCTCATCATGGTTTTCTTAAGCATGATATTCAGCTCAAACATATTGAGCATACTCTCAAAACCCCGGAGATGGTTGTCAAAATCGCCACTCTCCAAAATAAGTTCGAAAACAAAATTTGCTCTGAGTTCCCCAATGCTTTCTGGGAACACAAAAAGCATCTCGTCGAACTCCCTTATATTCCTGGCTTTGATGAACAAAACATTCCTACAAAAGCCAGAACTATCCAAATGAATCAAGAAATGATGGAAATTTGTAAAAAAGAAATTGACCATTTTCTCACAAATGGGATCATTAGACCCTCTAACTCTCCATGGAGTTTCTCGGCATTTTACGTAAACAATAGTGCAGAGAAAGAACGTGGAACTTCTCGGCTTGTCATAAATTATAAGCCCTTGAATGCGGTCTTAAAATGGATCCGACATCCGATTCCTAATAAACGGGATCTCCTCAAGAGAACTTTTAAAGCCAATCTTTACAGCAAATTTGATATGAAGTCAGGTTTTTGGCAAATCCAAATTGCTGAGAAAGACAAATACAAGACTGCCTTCAACGTCCCTTTTGGGCACTACGAATGGAATGTCTTACCATTTGGGCTTAAAAACGCTCCCTCTGAATTCCAGAACATCATGAATAATATTTTCAATCCATATTCTTATATGTCAATTGTTTATATTGATGATGTGCTAATATTTTCTGAAAACATTGATTCTCATTTTAAGCATCTTAATACTTTCTTTAAGATTGTTAAAATAAATGGTCTGGTCGTCAGTGCCAAGAAAATGAAGTTATTCCAAACTTCCATTCGATTTTTAGGACATGATCTGCACCAGGGTAGCTACAAACCTATTTGTAGAGCCATTGAGTTCTCCTCTAAGTTTCCTGATGAAATCATAGATAAAACCCAACTTCAAAGGTTCTTAGGAAGTCTTAATTATGTTGCATACTTCATTCCACATATCAGACAAGTTTGTGAACCTCTGTATAACCGCCTTAAGAAAAATCCAGTTCCTTGGAGTTCTGACCAAACCAACGCAGTCATTAAGGTTAAGTCTTTGGTACAAAACCTTCCCTGTCTAGGTATTCCAAACCCTGAAGCCTTCATGATTATGGAGACTGATGCTTCCGATATAGGGTATGGAGGTATCCTGAAACAAAGGGTAGAGGTCAACTCTCCAGAACAATTAGTTCGATTTACTTCTGGGGTATAGAATTCAGCCCAAAGAAACTACAGCACTGTGAAAAAAGAATTTTTATCTATAGTGCTATGTATCACAAAATTTCAAGATGACCTTGTTAACAAGGAATTTCTACTACGAGTTGATTGCAAATCCGCTAAAGAGATTTTACAAAAAGATGTAAAAAATCTGGTTTCTAAACAAATCTTTGCTAGATGGAAAGCTCTCCTATCTAGCTTCGATTTTCAAATTGAATTTATTAAAGGAGAAAATATCTCCCTCCCCGATATTCTAACAAGAGAATTTTTATAGGGTCATCATGAGACCAACAACGCTGGGGAAAGCCCCAGTAAACAACAACCAAGATTCACTCAGAATGGCAAGACCATTTGATCCTCCGACAGCACCCAGATCATCAGTTCCTCAGAGACCTGAACTCAAAACGGTGATACAATCTCCATTGCAAAATAGGTATTCAGCTCTAGCAGAAGCTTCCAAGCTTCCTCCTCCTATACCAACCAAATTGGCAGACTTAAAAACGGGTAAACCGTTTGACAAAGGACAAGCAGCAAGTTCGTCCGTTCAAACCAAGCAAAGCTATGCTATGAAGGCCCCCGAGACCTTTGCCCAAGCAGTAGACCCTTCAGCGGGGAAAATAGCAACTCCATCTCCTCCCAGAGAAGAATTCAAGTTTATCACTACTCAAGTGATGCCCATTATTGCCTTGGACAAGGCATACGAAGGATATCCTTTGGACCAGCTAATCAAGCCGGTTTACAATGACAAAAACTTTGTGGATACTGAAAACCCACTCAAAACACGTAGATATTATGAAGCCATCTTAGTCGATACAGACTCCATTGAGATCGAGCATTCAATGAATAACCGAAATCCCGAATATATTGATTACTCAAAGTTTACAATTAAGCGGGTATTAACCCCCTTTAACTGGTTTGCAGATCATCTACACACTCCCATTACCCTATCGATTCCACATAGGCCTCAAACCTACAACTGGTATGACTATAAGTCCGCCTGGTTCAATTTCTTATTTGTTCGCCCAGGACATACATGGTTTGTTAAATATTGCCCGGCCATGGTAGAAGCCATCATCCCCAGATGGTTTTACGAATGGTGGATCTATTTCGGAGGAATCAAGGAAATTCTTCCCCAGCAATTCCTCAACCGGTTTTCTGACTATTGATCCAAAGAAGGTTGCACTACCCTCCCTGAGCACATTCAAATGTGTAAATTTTTTATTAAGAAAAGGGTATCATACATCATCTCCTGGAACTTTGCCAAAGGAGAACACCATCGAATTAAATACTTATCCAAAGAGATAAGAGTAAAAGGTTGGACTCCAAAGACAACAGCTCCAAGGACTCCTGATAAGGGAAAACCTGTAACTGCCTCGTCCAGCTCCTCGCAGAGTAAAAAGGCATTGAAAGAAAAATTGAAAAAGGCCTTGGCTGATATGGAAAGCCAAGAAAACACTAATGAAGACGAAGTATTACAACTTCTCGACGAAGCTTCTTCTACCAGCAGCAGTGACAACAATGGCGATATGCTAAATCCTACAGGGATAGTTATGGCCTACTTAGATCCCTATTAAGAAAAGGAAAATGACCTTTCAAAGAGATAGAGGTTCAAAGAACCGGAATTATCTCTTCAAAAGGTAGCCCACTATTCCTGATGAGAATCTAAGGACCCTCTGCTGTCTCCAGAAGACGCCGAAAGAAAGGACTGCTTTATAAAAGCATTCTTATCATGTCAGCTTTTCCAAAAGAAAAGGCATCATCTTTTCTAAAAACACGCCAGCACTCAAAAGGAATCTACTTTACTAAAATTAAGAAGCCAAAATAAGTTGTCGGCAACATCTGAGCCCTCCACTTGTACACACTAGATGTATTTCATTTGTCTATAAAAGACCATGTAATTCCTTAGAGTAGGCATCAGAAATTTCCCCTCTTAGAAATTTACTCTTGCCCAATCTCCTATACTCTCTCTCTCTTGTACATGTTTTCCAAGTTTGAATAAAATTTGTAAGTTTTATAATCTCTGTTTAAAGTTTTTTGTTTTCCGCTATAATATTCACGATCCTCTTTCGGCGTCTTCTGGAGACAGCAGAGGGTCCTTAGATTCCCATCAGGAATAGTGGGCTACCTTTTGCAGAGATAATTCCGGTTCTTTGAACCTCTATCTCTTTGAAAGGTCATTTTCCTTTTCTTAATAGGGATCTAAGTAGGCCATAGCTATCCCTATAGAATTTAGCATATCGCCATTGTTGTCACTGCTGCTGGTGGAAGAAGCTTCGTCGAGAAGTTGTAATACTTCGTCTTCATTAGTGTTTTCTTGGCTTTCCATATCAGCCAAGGCCTTTTTCAATTTTTCTTTCAATGTCTTCTTACTCTGCGAGGAGCTGGACGAGGCAGTTACAGGTTTTCCCTTATCAGGAGTCCTTGGAGCTGTTGGCTTTGGAGTCCAACCTTTTACTCTTATCTCTTTGGATAAGTATTTAATCCGATGTTGTTCTCCTTTGGCAAAGTTCCAGGAGATGATGTATGATACCCTTTTCTTAATAAAAAATTTACATATTTGAATGTGCTTAGGGAGGGTAGTGCAACCTTCTTTGGAGTAGAAGTCAGAAAACCGGTTGAGGAATTGCTGGGGAAGAATTTCCTTGATTCCTCCGAAATAGATCCACCATTCGTAAAACCATCTGGGGATGATGGCTTCTACCATGGCCGGGAAATATTTAACAAACCATGTATGTCCTGGGCGAACAAATAAGAAATTGAACCAGGCGGACTTATAGTCATACCAGTTGTAGGTTTGAGGCCTATGTGGCATCGATAGGGCAATGGGAGTGTGCAGATGATCTGCAAACCAGTTAAAGGGGGTTAATACCCGCTTAATTTTAAACTTTGAGTAATCAATATATTCGGGATTTCGGTCATTCATTGAATGCTCGATCTCAATGGAGTCTGTATCGACTAAGATGGCTTCATAATATCTACGTGTTTTGAGTGGGTTTTCAGTATCCACAAAGTGTTTGTCATTGTAAACCGGCTTGATTAGCTGGTCCAAAGGATATCCTTCGTATGCCTTGTCCAAGGAAATAATGGGCATCACTTGAGTAGTGATAAACTTGAATTCTTCTCTGGGAGGAGATGGAGTCGCTATTTTCCCCGCTGAAGGGTCTACTGCTTGGGCAAAGGTCTCGGGGGCCTTCATAGCATAGCTTTGCTTGGTTTGAACGAACGAACTTGCTGCTTGTCCTTTGTCAAACGGTTTACCCGTTTTTAAGTCTACCAATTTGGTTGGTATAGGGGGAGGAAGCTTGGAAGCTTCGTCTAGAGCTGAATACCCATTTTGCAATGGAGATTGTATCACCGTTTTGAGTTCAAGTCCCCGAGGAACTGATGATCTGGGTGCTGTCGGAGGATCAAATGGTCTTGCCATTCTGAGTGAATCTTGGTTGTTGTTTACTGGGGCTTTCCCCAGCGTTGTTGGTTTCTGATACTTATTTGTAGGGGGTGCGGATAACTCAGATAACTAGGTTAATAATAAATAGATTTATTATAGCTAATGAATCTATTCTTTTTTGTGCGTGGATATTTCTTAAATTTTGTTTATTCTTTTTGTGAGATATATCCGTTAATTTATTTGGTATATTATTTTATCCTGTAGTAACTGCAGAGTTACAAATTTCTGTGTAATAATTTATTCTATCTGTACTGTAGTATATATCTAATTCTAGATTTTCTATGTCATTTATTATCTTGTGTTGTTCTTCTCGTAGTGAGTTTTTATATTATATAAACTGTCACATGTTCTTTTTTCTAAATTTTCTAAGGTTTTTTCTATCCATATTAACTTTTCTTTTAGATCTTCCATTATTTTTCTAATTCAGTTTCTATAATTAATTTTGTTATTTAGATTATCTTGATTTTCTCTAGTTTTTCTAATATATTCTAACATCCACAGTCTTGGTCTGAATAATATCCTTCTGGGTAAATGTCTTCGTATATTTGTTCTAAGGCATTTATCATTTCAATTTCGTCATTTATATCTGCAATATTTATACCTCTAAGTGCATACAAAATAAGTATCTTAAATTTATCTACCATGTCATCAAATATATTATCATTCATTATCATAAAATTGCTTTTTTCAAAATATTCCATTCAACCATATACATAATAAAATATAGTCATCTCAGATTACTATATACTAGATTATTCTTAAACAACATGTTCTTCGGTCACTATTAGCATGGTAATTGGGATACTTTTTCCCTTAAACAGCGCCTCGACTCTGGTTACTCCCCGCCACGGCTTCTTGCCTCATTGGTTTCACCTTTAGGATGGCATAGTTCTTAGGGATTTTTCTCCGTTTCCACTTTGCTAATAAACTTCTTAACATATTGTTTTTCGAATAATTCTACTATAAAGTAACTAATATGAATTTATTTTATCATATCATGATTGTCGGGAATTATGAATTTAGCTATTCATAATCATAAATAGATATACCTGTTCCGGTAGCTTTGATATTTCTGAGGTTTGTTGCTCCATAGCTTTTTTCATTGCAGTGTATATATTTAATTAACTGGGCTAAATATTTTTGGAATGGAGAGAATTTTGGCTAATGTGTGAAGGCTTGCCTTGCAATGCCTTCTTGCTTCTTTATTTATAGAATGATTTTTACAAACACTTTACATGTTTTACAACCCTACGTAAAGGCTAAAAAGCTAAAAAAACAAAAAACAATCAAAGAAAGACTTAAAAGTCTTAAAGCCTACCTAGCCTACCCTAAGCCTATAAGGCTAAAATTCAAACTCTATTCAATTTACATTAAATGCTACTAACTTTTTAACGCTGACTTACGTAAACAACTTGTAAAATTTTACAATAAGTCTTCCGTCTATTTTGTCATATCTGTTGTATCTCCATTATTGCTCTGGTCTTATCTTTCCAGCTGGCGTCCTTATCTCTTTTCATTACATTTTGAACATTTGTGATCTGGATATTTATGTCCAATAGTCTTGCAATATCTGGTTAATAATTCTTCCGAAATAAATTTTTCTCTGATAGCTCTGGCGATAGGTTCTGTTTCTGGTTTAAGCAACGTGATCCATTGCCTAATAGTTTCCATATCTGTTTCTCGTAACTCTTTTGAATTTGAATATATTAATACATGATTTCTTGAATAGTAGCTCCATATAGGATTTTGGTTGCAATATGTATTTGCTAGCTCTTGTAAAATTATAGATAGTCTGATAATTCTTTTGTTCGCATAAAATTTTGGTATCTCGATTCTGTGTATCTCTGGCTGTGAACTTATATCTTGTGGTATAATCATATCTCGTGTCATTCCTATCTTTACAACTTGTATAGGTTTCTTAACTTCATCAAATAATATCTCTGCTGGTGCCGTGTAAATTTTTATAAAAAATAAAGTACCTTTGGTTATTCTTTTAAAAGTGATAAATGCTTCATATATCTCTGGTATAGTGGATATCTCAGTCCCATTCGTGGTATATACATTACTAAGTAATCCATATTCGTAGCAAGTTTTAACTAAGCTGGGTTTGGTTTTGGGTAAACCAATTAGCTTATTATATCCGGTCAATCTCTGGGTTATATAGTTTGTATCTGGTTCTTGGATATTTGTAGCTTTGGGGTTTCTATTTAAAAAGGTTTGTACATTGTAGATATTTCCTATTTATGTACGGGCTATGTAGTTGTAAGTCTTTTTGTCTTGGTTTAAACTATCTCGGTATGTGGTAACTTGTGGGGATATAAACATGAGGTCTTTTGATGTATTTGGTGTATATGGTTTATCAAATAGCTTGTTTAGGTTCATATTTTTTCTACCTCCTCTGTTTGTACCTGCAGAAGTAGATTGATAAACGTTATGGGTTTTATGGAGTATCCCAACATCTCCTTCTAGCTCTGGAATTTTACTGTCTTCCGATCGACATAGCTCTGCGCATTACTGAGTTAGCTGATTCATAGTTATAGACTTCAGTTTATCTTCACTAGTCTTTAGCTTTAGCTTTTCTATCTCAGTACCCAAACTTTCCACTTTCAATGAAAGCGTAGTTAGGGAGTTGAGTATCTTTTCAAGAGTATTTTCTTCTATCATTTCAGTTTGTGTAGCTTTGTCTTGATATGTAATCTGCAATAACATTTTTGTTAGTACTAATCACTTCTATTATAAATGTGAAATTTAATATGTTTAAAACTTGTCTCCGAATCTCTTTTGTTGTAACTGAATTTTGTATTTTCTTTGTTAGCCACCAGCGTACCTGTGTATTATCTATTCGCACAATAAATTTGTTATATACAATATATGGCTCAAATGCTAACAAACATTTATATAATGAACATAATTCTTTCCTATTTATTTCCCATTTTATTTCTGTCTCGTTGAACGTACCTGAGTAGTATCTACAATGGTGTTCTATTTTTTCTACTTCATATCTATATTTAAGTACTCCTCCTTAACTATATTCACTGGCATCTGCTTCTACTATGTATGTAAATTTTCTATTTTCATCCGGAAATTGTAATTTTGGTAATTCCTTGAAAAGTAATTTTATTTTTTATATTCTATATCCTTTTTTAATTTTTTCTGTAGTGGTTTTAAGTTTTCTGCTAATTTTGGAATATATTCTCTTACTTGGTTTACTAATCCTAAAAATGATTGTAATTTCTTTTTTGTATCTAATTCTTCTTTTGAATTTATTATTTTTTTGTACTATATGTTATTGCATTTTTACTCCACTTTTATCTATTTGTATTCCTAAAAATTCTATCTGGTTTTTCATAATTTCGGCTTTCTTTTCACTTAGACTTATTCCTGATTTTTCTATTATATCTGTAAACTGTTCCAATAATTTTATATGTTCTTCTTTGGTTTTTGTATATAATAATATATCATCTATGTATACTATGCAATTAGGTAATTGTTTAAAATAATTGTCCATAAAATGTTGATATCTACCTGGTGTATTTTTATATCCAAATGGTAATACATTCCACTCATAAACTCCTTGTGGTACCGTAAATGCAGTTAATTCTTTAGATTCTTCTTCTTACTTTAGATGGTAAAATCCTGATTTACAATCAAATTTGCTAAAATAATTATATCCTTGGATTTGTCTTATTTTTAATATCTTATTTGGTATCGGATAATTATATGTTATAGTTTTCGCATTTAAATTTCTATAATCAATAACCATCCTACTTTTTCCTCTTTTTTGTTCACTATGTTTATTTATTATAAATGCTGGACTATTATGTTTACTATTACTTTTTTGTATATATTGTTTTTCTAATAATTCATCTATATGCATTTTAAATTCTTTTAAATCGTCAAAATTATATGTTAATGGTTTTTGGGTTATTATACTATTTTTATCTATTAATTCAATTTTTGTGGTAGTTTTATGTTTTTTCCATCCTTTTAGGATCTTCACTATATAATTGTTCTAATTTTTTCTTAACTATTTCTATCTTGTTTATTGAAAATAAAGTTATTTGTGTTTTATTTATCGAAAATACTACTAATTCTATTGTATCTTCAGCGTTTTTAATATTTTCTAAATTTTGTGTAATTTTTTCACTTCCTTTTATCCAAGCAGTTTTCTTTCTTATTTTATTATTAACTCTTTTTGGTCTTACTTTTTGTTTACATGGTATTGTAAACCACCAATCGTTTCTAGTTATTATGTGTGGGTATAACTTATCTAAAAATAGCATTCCTAAAAGTATATCTTTTGATGTTAGTTCATAATTATAAATTTCTTCTATTGTCAATATCTTATCCCATATTTGTGCTTTTACATTCCTAGCTTTATAAGTAATTAAGCTTCCTTCATTATTAAATCCTTTAACTAGTATTGGTATTTTTAATTTATCCCATTTACTTTCTGGTAAGCAATTATATCTATATAAATTAGCTTCTACTCCTGTATCTATCATAGGCGTATAATATTTACTGTAATATCCTTTCACTACTATCTTCATTAATATATATATTTTTATTTTATGTTAAGGCTCTTTTTAAGAATAATCTTTCCCTATTATATGTTATGGCTAATTGTGTATGTTCTATATTATATGGTTTTACTTGTTCTAACCATTTTATTCCTAATATTATATCTGTTTTTTGCATTTCTTCTTTTACTTCAAATTCTATTTTTATTTTTCTAATTCCTCCTATTATTATTCCTTTTTCTGCTATATCTTTACTATTTATTAAACTTCTTGGTAGATCTGGGCATATATCATTATCAATTTTTATTTCTTCATCTTTTACTAGATATTTTGCTATATAATTTTCTTCTTGTCCTGTGTTTAATAATATTAAATATTCTTTTTCATTTATTTTTCCTGTTGTATAATATTGATTTAGATTACTTATTGAATTTGTTTCATAACTCGTTCTTTTTTATGAGGTTGATGATTCTGGTTTTTCATTAGCTATTCTTTTTGTTGTACTTATTCTATCATTTACTATTTCTAAATTTTCTTCTACATCTATGTCTTTATAGCTATAATCATTATAATCTATTGTTTTTACAATTTGTTCAAATGGGCTATCTATTTGTATCTTGTTAATCTTATTTTTCCCTGTTATTTTATGTTTTGTTGTTAATACATATAAATTTTTACATCTTTCTGTAAATATTTTACTTCCTGGGGTTAATTCTATACCTGATATCTTCCAATATAATACTAGTGATTTATCTATATTTCTATCTGTTACCGCTACTGAATAATTTGCACTTATTATAAATTTAAATTTTTGGTATATTAAATTTCCTTTTACGGCAATTATTATGCTTTTTTCTATAGGTTTTATAATTCTATAATCTGCTAAATATAATTCTATTGGTGTATCTATTCCTTCTCTAAAACATGCTTTTATTAATATTTCTGTACCTCCAAGGTGTACATATTTTATTGGATCTCCTTTACTTTTTATATCATTTATTTTTTTATTAATTATCCTTTTTGTTACTAGTGGTATACTAGCTTTACCTTTTGCATATCTGCAGTCTATTACATGTTCTTTTTGGCATACTACATAATATTCATCTTTTTTCCTAGTAAAAAGATTCTTTATTGTTGGTTTTTTAAATATTTTTTCTACACTTAAATCTAACTCTTTTCCGTTTATTTCATCAAATATATTACTGTCAAATATTATTTTTTGTTCTGTTCCTTCATCATTTAAATATTCTTCCTTTGTTATTATTTTTATATCTTCTTCAGTCATTTGATTCATCTATTTCACTATCTATTTCAGTATCTGTTTCGTTTTCTAAAATTTCGTATATACTATCTTCACTTTCTAATTCATAATCTATATAATCTATTTGCATATATTCTGTATTTTCTATTTTTATTTCTGATATTTGTTTATTTTTTGGATTTTTAGGTAATTTACAATCTCTAGCTAAATGTCCTAACTTTCCACAATCATAACATGTACATTCTTTTATAGATTTTTTCTTTCTATATGGTCTTTTATTTTTGTAATTTTTTACATAATATCTTTTTCTTGATTTCTTATATTTATATTTTGATTTTTTATATTCCTTATATTTCTTATGTCTTTTTCTTTTCTTATAATATCTTTCTTCGCATCCAAATTGGGGTGCTATTTTATTTTTGCAACATGCTAAATTTCTTATTAATGTTTTTTCATTTTTAATTCTTCTCTATATTTTTCACATAAATTTCTATACCATTGTTGTAAGAATTTTATTCTAGCTCCTAACGTATCTACTATTTTTGCTTTTTCCCAACTTTTTATTATCTTTAAACTAAATGATTCAGGTAATTTATTAAAATATAATTTTCTTATTTCTTTACTTTCTTCTATACTATATGCTCCTTTATAATAATATTCTTTAAATGCACAAGTATATTCGTCTATATAACACATATTACATATTGTTAATTTTATCATTAAATTCCTATTTGTATCTTTTTCTTCATCTTGTTCTTCTTCTATTGTTGTCATACTACCAAATTCATCTTTTATAGCTGTTTCATATTTTTTTAATAGTTCTATAGGTGTTAGTTTAGTTGTTGTTGATGATGTTCCTTCCATAGGTTTATTAGTTCTTAATACTTTCTTACTATTTTCGGTTAAGTTTGAAAACCATAGTTTTACTGATCTTATTAATGTTCTTTCTATATATTCTGGTGCATCTGTAATGTTTATATTATTATCTAATAATTGTTTTGTCATATATCCTATCCATAATTGTATTATTTTTTCTGTATCTATTACACAGTCTAGATCTAAAAAGTTATAATTCTTATTAACTATTTGTTTTGGTGTCCATTTATCATATATATTATATTTTTTAAATTTATTTTTATAATATATAGGTTTTCTTATTTCTGTTGTACTAGGTATTATGGTTTCATCATCTCTTTTATCAAGAGTATTTATTTCTGTGTTGGTATTTTTTAAGTTTTCGTCATTAATTATTTCTTGTTTTTCGTTAATTTCTAAATATTTTATATTTGTTAAAATTTCTGTATATGTTTCACTATCTTCTGAGTCATCATTATCTGACTCTTCAACCTCTATATTAATTATTTCTAATTTTCTTTAAATTGGTTTATTTCGTTTAGTAATTTTTGTTCTTTATCTTTTTCTTCTTTTTCTTTTTGTCTTTGTTCGTACAGATCTTTTAACATTTGTAGTTCTTTTTCTAATTCAACAATTCTACTATTTTTAGTTTCTTTTATTTTTCGTATTTCTTCCGTAGTTTGTTGTTTAATTTTTTCTATTTCCTTTTTTCTATCTATTTCTTCATTTTCTTTTTCTATTCTTACCATTGCTGTTAATTTATCTTCTAATTTTAATTCTTCTTTTTCTAACATTAAATATAAATGTTCTCCTATTTTCTTATATCTTCTTCCTAGATTAGAAAATACTATTTTTATTTTTGATCCTTCGTGATTTTCGTATATTTTTTCATCTATTATAAATTCTTCTTTGTTCATTTTATTGTGAATAATTCATGTTGGTATATATATTCTAAACTATCTATTTGTGATTCTAATTTTGATATTTCATCTTTTTGTGTATTTATTGAATTTTTACTGACTCCGGCAAATATATTATAATGTAGTCTTTCTTTTCTTATTTTTAATTCTTTACGTTTTTCAGAGATAAACGGTTTTAATTCTTTGTATTTTTGCTCTTTATTCATTTAAATTATATTTATAATACCTTGGTGGATATCTAAATCTAATTTTATCATAATTAGGTGGTATGTGTCTCATTCTTCTAGATTTTAAATGAATTATTAATTTTGCTTCAATACTAGATATTAATGTAATTAGGTAAGCTAATCTTTCTGGATTTTCTTTTGTTTTATTTAAAATTATATATTCTGAATAATTACTAACTAAAGATTCTTTAATTTTTCTAAAAGCTTCTCTATTTTTAAATGGTCTTCTCATAATTAATTTAATTACTAACTAATTCAAATCTAACTAGTTCTATTACTAACTCTAACTTATATCTCACTTCCGTATCTTTTTAAATTACTGTGCTCTGATACAATTTGTAGGGGGTGCGGATAACTAGGTTAATAATGAATAGATTTATTATAGCTAATGAATCTATTCTTTTTTGTGCGTGGATATTTCTTAAATTTTGTTTATTCTTTTTGTGAGATATATCCTTTAATTTATTTGGTATATTATTTTATCCTGTAGTAACTGCAGAGTTACAAATTTCTGTGTAATAATTTATTCTATCTGTACTGTAGTATATATCTAATTCTAGATTTTCTATGTCATTTATTATCTTGTGTTGTTCTTCTCGTAGTGAGTTTTTTATACTATATAAACTATCACATGTACTTTTTTCTAAATTTTCTAAGGTTTTTTCTATCCATATTAACTTTTCTTTTAGATCTTCTATTATTTTTCTAGTTCGGTTTCCATAATTAATTTCGTTATTTAGATTATCTTAGTTTTCTCTTGTTTTTCTAATATATTCTAACATCCACAGTCTTGGTCTGAATAATATCCTTCTGGGTAAATGTCTTCGTATATTTGTTCTAAGACATTTATCATTTCAATTTCGTAGTTTATTACTTCTTCTAATATCATTTTCTTAATATCTATTATTTCTATATCTTTAAGTATATATAAGATTAAAACCCTAAGGTAGTCTAAATGAGCTATTTTCTAAAATTGATATATTATAGTTATTTGTTTTATTCTTAGTAGTTCTTGCATTTTTATATTAAGAGATTTTATATATTTTTTATTTTCCATGTATTTGTCTATATTTATTTTTATCTATTTTTCTAGTAACTGTATATTTCGTATATCTTTAAAATTTCTACGTGATTTTAACATAATAAATATTTATAAGAGTAGTTAGGTATGTGTGGTATATAATTTATTCTATCCATATAATATTCTCCAAATGCTTTTTTTAATATAATTTTTCTTATATCTGCAACATTTATACCTCTAAGTGCATACAAAATAAGTATCTTAAATTTATCTACCATAACATCAGATATATTATCATTCATTATCATAAAATTGCTTTTTTTAAAATATTCCCTTCAACCATATACATAATAAAATATAGTCATCTCAGATTACTATATACTAGATTATTCTTAAACAACATGTTCTTCGGTCACTATTAGCATGGTAATTCGGATAATTTTTCCCTTAAACAGTGCCTCGACTCTGGTTACTCCCCGTCACGGCTTCTTGCCTCATTGGTTTCACCTTTAGGATGACATAGTCCTTAGGGATTTTTCTCCGTTTCCACTTTGCTAATAAACTTCTTAACATATTGTTTTTCGAATAATTCTACTATAAAGTAACTAATATGAATTTATTTTATCATATCATGATTGTCGGGAATTATGAATTTAGCTATTCATAATCATAAATAGATATACCTGTTTCGGTAGCTTTAATATTTCTGAGGTTTGTTGCTCCATAGCTTTTTTCATTGCAGTGTATATATTTAATTAACTGGGCTAAATATTTTTGGAATGGAGAGAATTTTGGCTAATGTGTGAAGGCTTGCCTTGCAATGCCTTCTTGTTTCTTTATTTATAGAATGATTTTTACAAACACTTTACATGTTTTACAACCCTACGTAAAGGCTAAAAAGCTAAAAAAACAAAAAATAATCAAAGAAAGACTTAAAAAGTCTTAAAGCCTACCTAGCCTACCCTAAGCCTATAAGGCTAAAATTCAAACTCTATTCAATTTACATTAAATGCTACTAACTTTTTAATGCTAACTTACGTAAACAACTTGTAAAATTTTACAATAAGTCTTCCGTCTATTTTGTCATATCTGTTGTATCTCCATTATTGCTCTGGTCTTATCTTTCCAGCTGGCGTCCTTATCTCTTTTCATTCTAGCTGAACTGCTGGGACATCATTATCTCCTCTATTACATTTTGAACATTTGTGATATGGATATTTATGTCCAATAGTCTTGCAATATCTGGTTAATAATTCTTCCAAAATAAATTTTTCTCTGATAGCTCTGGCGATAGGTTCTGTTTCTGGTTTAAGCAACGTGATAATCCATTGCCTAATAGTTTCCATATCTGTTTCTCGTAACTCTTTTGAATTTGAATATATTAATACATGATTTCTTGAATAGTAGCTCCATATAGGATTTTGGTTGCAATATGTATTTGCTAGCTCTTGTAAAATTGTAGATAATCTGATAATTCTTTTGTTCGCATAAAATTTTGGTATCTCGATTCTGTGTATCTCTGGCTGTGAACTTATATCTTGTGGTATGATCATATCTCGTGTCATTCCTATCTTTACAACTTGTATAGGTTTCTTAACTTCATCAAATAATATCTCTGCTGGTGCCGTGTAAATTTTTATAAAAAATAAAGTACCTTTGGTTATTCTTTTAAAAGTGATAAATGCTTCATATATATCTGGTATAGTGGATATCTCAGTCCCGTCCGTGGTATATACAGTACTAAGTAATCCATATTCGTAGCAAGTTTTAACTAAGCTGGGTTTGGTTTTGGCTAAAGCAATTAGCTTATTATATTCGGTTAATCTCTGGGTTATATAGTTTGTATCTGGTTCTTGGATATTTGTAGCTTTGGGGTTGCTATTTAAAAAGGTTTGTACATTGTAGATATTTTCTATATATGTACGGGTTGTGTAGTTGTAAGTCTTTTTGTCTTGGTTTAAACTATCTCGGTATGTGGTAACTTGTGGGGGTATAAACATGGGGTCTTTTGATGTATTTGGTGTATATGGTTTGTCAAATAGCTTGTTTAGGTTCATATTTTTTCTAAATCCTCTGCTTGTACCTGCAGAAGTAGATTGATAAATGTTATGGGTTTTATGGAGTATCCCAACGTCTCCTTCTAGCTCTGAAATTTTACTGTCTTCCGATCGACATAGCTCTGCGCATTGCTGAGTTAGCTGATTCATAGCTATAGACTTCAGTTTATCTTCACTAGTCTTTCGCTTTAGCTTTTCTATCTCAGTACCCATCTTTACTATCTCAGTACCCATACTGTCCACTTTCAATGAAAGCGTAGTCAGGGCGTTGAGTATCTTTTCATGTATATTTTCTTCTATCATTTCAGTTTGTGTAGCTTTGTCTTGATATGTAATCTGCAATAACATTTTTGTTAGTACTGATTACTTCTATTATAAATGTAAAATTTAATATGTTTAAAACTAGTCTCTGAATCTCTTTTGTTGTAACTGAATTTTGTATTTTTCTTTGTTAGCCACTAGCGTACCTGTGTATTATCTGTTCGCACAATAAATTTGTTATATACAATATATGGCTCAAATGCTAACAAACATTTATATAATGAACATAATTCTTTCCTATTTATTTCCCATTTTATTTCTGTCTCGTTGAACGTACCTGAGTAGTATCTACAATGGTGTTCTATTTTTTCTTCTTCATATCTATATTTAAGTACTCCTCCGTAACTATATTCACTAGCATCTGCTTCTACTATGTATATAAATTTTTTGTTTTCATCTGGAAATTGTAATTTTGGTAATTCTTTACAAAGTAATTTTATTTTTTGAACTTGTTTTTTATCTTTTTCGTCATAGTTATATTTTATATCCTTTTTAATTTTTTCTGTTGTGGTTCCAAGTTTTCTGCTAATTTTGGAATATATATTCTCTTACTTGATTTACTCATCCTAAGAATGATTGTAATTTCTTTTTTGTATCTAATTCTTCTTTCGAATTTATTATTTTTTGTACTATATGTTGTTGCATTTTTACTCCACTTTTATCTATTTGTATTCCTAAAAATTCTATCTGGTTTTTCATAATTTCGGCTTTCTTTTCACTTAGACTTATTCCTGATTTTTCTATTATATCCGTAAATTGTTCTAATAACTTTATATGTTCTTCTTTAGTTTTTGTATATAATAATATATCATCTATGTATACTATGCAATTAGGTAATTGCTTAAAATAATTATCCATAAAATGTTGATATCTACCTGGTGCATTTTTATATCCAAATGGTAATACATTCCACTCATAAAATCCTTGTGGTACCGTAAATGCGGTTAATTCTTTAGACTCTTCTTCTAACTTTAGATGATAAAATCCTGATTTACAATCAAATTTGCTAAAATAATTATATCCTTGGATTTGTCTTATTTTTAATATCTTATTTGGTATCGGATAATTATATGTTATAGTTTTCGCATTTAAATTTCTATAATCAATAACCATCCTACTTTTTCCTCTTTTTTGTTCACTATGTTTATTTACTATAAATGCTGGACTATTATGTTTACTATTACTTTTTTGTATATATTATTTTTCTAATAATTCATCTATATGCATTTTAAATTCTTTTAAATCGTCAAAATTATATGTTAATAGTTTTTGGGTTATTATACTATTTTTATCTATTAATTCAATTTTTGTGGTAGTTTTATGTTTTTTCCATCCTTTCAGGATCTTCACTATATAATTGTTCTAATTTTTTCTTAACTATTTCTATCTTGTTTATTGAAAATATAGTTATTTGTGTTTTATTTATCGAAAATACTACTAATTCTATTATATCTTCAGCGTTTTTTATATTTTCTAACTTTTGTGTAATTTTGTCACTTCCTTTTATCCAATCAGTTTTCTTTCTTATTTTATTGTTAACTCTTTTTGCTCTTACTTTTTGTTTACATGGTGTTGTAAACCACCAATCGTTTCTAGTTATTATGTGTGGGTATAATTTATCTAAAAATGACATTCCTAAAAGTATATCTTTTGATGTTAGTTCATAATTATAAATTTCTTCTATTGTCAATATCTTATCCCATATTTGTGCTTTTACATTCCTAGCTTTATAAGTAATTAAGCTTCCTTCATTATTAAATCCTTTAACTACTATTGGTATTTTTAATTTATCCCATTTACTTTCTGGTAAGCAATTATATCTACATAAATTAGCTTCTGCTCCTGTATCTATCATAGGTGTATAATATCTACGGTAATATCCTTCCACTACTATCTTCATTAATACATATATCTTCATTTTATGTTATGGCTCTTTTTAAGAATAATCTTTCCCTATTATATGTTATGGCTAATTGTGTATGTTCTATATTATATGGTTTTACTTGTTCTAACCATTTTATTCCTAATATTATATATGCTTTTTGCATTTCTTCTTTTACTTCAAATTCTATTTTTATTTTTCTAATTCCTCCTATTATTATTCCTTTTTCTGCTATATCTTTACTATTTATTAAACTTCTTGGTAGGTCTGGGCATATATCATTATCAATTTTTATTTCTTCATCTTTTACTAGATATTTTGCTATATAATTTTCTTCTTGTCCTGTGTTTAATAATATTAAATATTCTTTTTCATTTATTTTTCCTGTTATATAATATTGATTTAGATTACTTATTGAATTTGTTTCATAACTCGTTCTTTTTTATGAGGTTGATGATTCTGATTTTTCATTAGCTATTCTTTTTGTTGTACTTATTCTATCATTTACTATTTCTAAATTTTCTTTTACATCTATGTCTTTATAGCTATAATCATTATAATCTATTGTTTTTACAATTTGTTCAAATGGGCTATCTATTTGTATCTTGTTAATCTTTTTTTTCCCTGTTATTTTATGTTTTGTTGTTAATACATATAAATTTTTACATCTTGCTGTAAATATTTTACTTCCTGGGATTAATTCTATACCTGATATCTTCCAATATAATACTAGTGATTTCTCTATATTTCTATCTGTTACTGCTACTGAATATTTTGCACTTATTATAAATTTAAATTTTTGGTATATTAAATTTCCTTTTACGGCAGTTATTATGCTTTTTTCTATAGGTTTTATAATTCTATCATCTGCTAAATATAATTCTATCGGTGTATCTATTCCTTCTCTAAAACATGCTTTTATTAATATTTTTGTACCTCCAAGGTGTACATATTTTATTGGATCTCCTTTACTTTTTATATCATTTATTTTTTTATTAATTATCCTTTTTGTTACTAGTGGTATACTAGCTTTACCTTTTGCATATCTGCAGTCTATTACATGTTCTTTTTGGCATACTACATAATATTCATCTTTTTTCCTAGTAAAAAGATTCTTTATTGTTGGTATTTTAAATATTTTTTCTACACTTAAATCTAACTCTTTTCCTTTTATTTCATCAAATATATTACTGTCAAATATTATTTTTTGTTCTGTTCCTTCATCATTTAAATATTCTTCCTTTGTTATTATTTTTATATCTTCTTCAGTCATTTTTTTCATCTATTTCAGTATCTGTTTCGTTTTCAAAAATTTCGTATATACTATCTTCACTTTCTAATTCATAATCTATATAATCTATTTGCATATATTCTATATTTTCTATTTTTATTTTTGATATTTGTTTATTTTTTGGATTTTTAGGTAATTTACAATCTCTAGCTAAATGTCCTAACTTTCCACAATCATAACATGTACATTCTTTTATAGATTTTTTCTTTCTATATGGTCTTTTATTTTTGTAATTTTTTACATAATATCTTTTTCTTGGTTTTTTGTATTTATATTTTGAATTTTTATATTTCTTATATTTCTTATGTCTTTTTCTTTTCTTATAATATCTTTCTTCGCATCCAAATTGGGGTGCTATTTTATTTTTGCAACATGCTAAATTTCTTATTAATGTTTTTTCCATTTTTAATTCTTCTCTATATTTTTCACATAAATTTCTATACCATTGTTGTAAGAATTTTATTCTAGCTCCTAACGTATCTACTATTTTTGCTTCTTCCCAACTTTTTATTATCTTTGAACTAAATGGTTCGGGTAATTTATTAAAATATAATTTTCTTATTTCTTTACTTTCTTCTATACTATATGCTCCTTTATAATAATATTCTTTAAATGCGCAAGTATATTCATTTATATAACACATATTACATATTGTTAATTTTATCATTAAATTCCTATTTGTATCTTTTTCTTCATCTTGTTCTTCTTCTAATGTTGTCATACTACTAAATTCATCTTTTATAGCTGTTTCATATTTTTTTTAATAGTTCTATAGGTGTTAGTTTAGTTGTTGTTGATGATGTTCCTTCCATAGGTTTATTGGTTCTTAATACTTTCTTACTATTTTCGGTTAAGTTTGAAAACCATAGTTTTACTGATCCTATTAATGTTTTTTCTATATATTCTGGTGCATCTGTTATGATTATATTATTATCTAATAATTGTTTTGTCATATATCCTATCCATAATTTTATTGTTTTTTCTGTATCTATTACACAGTCTAGATCTAAAAAGTTATAATTCTTATTAACTATTTGTTTTGGTGTCCATTTGTCATATTCATTATATCTTTTAAATTTATTTTTATAATATATAGGTTTTCTTATTTCTGTTGTACTAGGTATTATGGTTTCATCTTCTCTTTTATCAAGAGTATTTATTTATGTGTTGGTTTTTTTAAGTTTTCGTCATTAATTATTTCTTGTTTTTCGTTAATTTCTAAATTTTTTATATTTGTTAAAATTTTTGTATATGTTTCACTATCTTCTGAGTCATAATTATCTGACTCTTCAACCTCTATATTATTTATTTCTAATTTTTCTTTAAATTGATTTATCTCGTTTATTAATTTTTGTTCTTTATCTTTTTCTTCTTTTTATTTTTGTCTTTGTTCGTACAGATCTTTTAACATTTGTAGTTCTTTTTCTAATTCAACAATTCTACTATTTTTAGTTTCTTCTATTTTTCGTATTTCTTCCGTAGTTTGTTGTTTAATTTTTTCTATTTCCTTTTTTCTATCTATTTCTTCATTTTCTTTTTCTATTCTTACCATTGCTGTTAATTTATCTTCTAATTTTAATTCTTCTTTTTCTAACATTAAATATAAATGTTCTCCTATTTTCTTATATCTTCTTCCTAGATTAGAAAATACTATTTTTATTTTTGATCCTTCGTGATTTTCGTATATTTTTTCATCTATTATAAATTCTTCTTTGTTCATTTTATTGTGAATAATTCATGTTGGTATATATATTCTAAACTATCCTTTTGTGATTCTAATTTTGATATTTCATCTTTTTGTGTATTTATTGAATTTTTACTGACTCCGGCAAATATATTATAATGTAGTCTTTCTTTTCTTATTTTTAATTCTTTACATTTTTCAGAGATAAATTGTTTTAATTCTTTGTATTTTTGCTCTTTGTTCATTTAAATTATATTTATAATACCTTGGTGGATATCTAAATCTAATTTTATCATAATTAGGTGGTATGTGTCTCATTCTTCTAGATTTTAAATGAATTATTAATTTCGCTTCAATACTAGATATTAATGTAATTAGGTAAGCTAATCTTTCTGGATTTTCTTTTGTTTTATTTAAACTTATATATTCTGAATAATTACTAACTAAAGATTCTTTAATTTTTCTAAAAGCTTCTCTATTTTTAAATGGTCTTCTCATAATTAATTTAATTACTAACTAATTCAAATCTAACTAGTTCTATTACTAACTCTAACATATATCTCACTTCCGTATCTTTTTAAATTACTGTGCTCTGATACCATTTGTAGGGGGTGCGGATAACTAGGTTAATAATGAATAGATTCATTAAGCCACTCTCCAAAAGAAGTTCGAAAACGAAATTTGCTCTGAGTTCCCCAATGCTTTCTGGGAACGCAAAAAGCATCTCGTCGAACTCCCTTATATTCCTGGCTTTGATGAACAAAACATTCCTACAAAAGCCAGACCTATCCAAATAAATCAAGAAATGATGGAAATTTGTAAAAAAGAAATTGACCATCTTCTTACAAATGGGATCATTAGACCCTCTAACTCTCCATGGAGTTGCTCGGCATTTTATGTAAACAATAGTGCAGAGAAAGAACGTGGAACTCCTCGGCTTGTCATAAATTATAAGCCCTTGAATGCGGTCTTAAAATGGATCCGACATCCGATTCCTAATAAACGGGATCTCCTCAAGAGAACTTTTAAAGCCAATCTTTACAGCGAATTTGATATGAAGTCAGGTTTTTGGCAAATCCAAATTGCTGAGAAAGACAAATACAAGACTGCCTTCAACGTCCCTTTTGGGCACTACGAATGGAATGTCTTACCATTTGGGCTTAAAAACGCTCCCTCTGAATTCCAGAACATCATGAATAATATTTTCAATCCATATTCTTATATGTCAATTGTTTATATTGATGATGTGCTAATATTTTCTGAAAACATTGATTCTCATTTTAAGCATCTTAATACTTTCTTTAAGATTGTTAAAATAAATGGTCTGGTCGTCAGTGCCAAGAAAATGAAGTTATTCCAAACTTCCATTCGATTTTTAGGACATGATCTGCACCAGGGTAGCTACAAACCTATTTGTAGAGCCATTGAGTTCTCTTTTAAGTTTCCTGATGAAATCATAGATAAAACCCAACTTCAAAGGTTCTTAGGAAGTCTTAATTATGTTGCAGACTTCATTCCACATATCAGACAAGTCTGTGAACCTCTGTATAACCGCCTTAAGAAAAATCCAGTTCCTTGGAGTTCTGACCAAACCAACGCAGTCATTAAGGTTAAGTCTTTGGAACAAAACCTTCCCTGTCTAGGTATTCCAAACCCTGAAGCCTTCATGATTGTGGAGACTGATGCTTCCGATATAGGGTATGGAGGTATCCTGAAACAAAGGGTAGAGGTCAACTCTCCAGAACAATTAGTTATATTTACTTCTGGGGTATGGAATTCAGCCCAAAGAAACTACAGCACTGTGAAAAACGAAGTTTTATCTATAGTGCTATGTATCACCAAATTTCAAGATGACCTTGTTAACAAGGAATTTCTACTACGAGTTGATTGCAAATCCGCTAAAGAGATTTTACAAAAAGATGTAAAAAATCTGGTTTCTAAACAAATCTTTGCTAGATGGTAAGCTCTCCTATCTAGCTTCGATTTTCAAATTGAATTTATTAAAGGAGAAAATAACTCCCTCCCCAATTTTCTAACAAGAGAATTTTTACAGGGTCATCATGAGACCAACAACGCTGGGGAAAGCCCCAGTAAACAACAACCAAGATTCACTCAAAATGGTAAGACCATTTGATCCTCCGACAGCACCCAGATCATCAGTTCCTCAGAGACCTAAACTCAAAACGGTGATACAATCTCCATTGCAAAATAGGTATTCAGCTCTAGCAGAAGCTTCCAAGCTTCCTCCTCCTATACCAACCAAATTGGTAGACTTAAAAATGGGTAAACCGATTGACAAAGGACAAGCAACAAGTTCGTCCATTCAAACCAAGCAAAGCTATGCTATGAAGGCCCCCGAGACCTTGGCCCAAGCAGTAGACCCTTCAGCGGGGAAAATAGCAACTCCATCTCCTCCCAGAGAAAAATTCAAGTTTATCACTACTCAAGTGATGCCCATTATTGCCTTGGACAAGGCATACGAAGGATATCCTTTGGACCAGCTAATCAAGCCGGTTTACAATGACAAAAACTTCGTGGATACTGAAAACCCACTCAAAACACGTAGATATTATGAAGCCATCTTAGTCGATACAGACTCCATTGAGATCGAGCATTCAATGAATGACCGAAATCCCAAATATATTGATTACTCGAAGTTTACAATTAAGCGGGTATTAACCCCCTTTAACTGGTTTGCAGATCATCTGCACACTCCCATTGCCCTATCGATACCCTATAGGCCTCAAACCTACAACTGGTATGACTACAAGTCCGCCTGGTTCAATTTCTTATTTGTTCGCCCAGGACATACATGGTTTGTTAAATATTGCCCGGCCATGGTAGAAGCCATCATCCCCAGATGGTTTTACGAATGGTGGATCTATTTCGGAGGAATCAAGGAAATTCTTCCCCAGCAATTCCTCAATCGGTTTTCTGCCTTCTTATCCAAAGAAGGTTACACTACCCTCCCTGAGCACATTTAAATGTGTAAATTTTTTATTAAGAAAATGGTATCATACATCATCTCCTGGAACTTTGCCAAAGGAGAACAACATCGGATTAAATACTTATCTAAAGAGATAAGAGTAAAAGGTTGGACTCCAAAGCCAACAGCTCCAAGGACTCCTGATAAGGGAAAACCTGTAACTGCCTCGTCCAGCTCCTCGCAGAGTAAGAAGGCATTGAAAGAAAAATTGAAAAAGGCCTTGGCTGATATAGAAAGCCAAGAAAACACTAATGAAGACGAAGTATTACAACTTATCGATGAAGCTTCTTCCACCAGCAGCAGTGACAACAATGGCGATATGCTAAATCCTACAGGGATAGCTATGGCCTACTTAGATCCCTATTAAGAAAAGGAAAATGACCTTTCAAAGAGATAGAGGTTCAAAGAACCAGAATTATCTATGCAAAAGGTAGCCCACTATTCCTGATGGGAATCTAAGGACCTTCTGCTGTCTCCAGAAGACGCCAAAAAAAAGGACTGCTTTATAAAAGCATTCTTATCATGTCAGCTTTTCCAAAAGAAAAAGCATCAGCTTTTCTAAAAGCACGCCAGCACTCAGAAGGAATCTACTTTACTAAAAGTAAGAAGCCAAAACAAGTTGTCGGCAACATCTGAGCCCTCCACTTGTACACACTAGATGTATTTCATTTGTCTATAAAAGACCATGTAATTCCTTAGAGTAGGCATCAGAAATTTCCCCTCTTAGAAATTTACTCTTGCCCAATCTCCTGTACTCTCTCTCTCTTGTACATGTTTTCCAAGTTTGAATAAAATTTGTAAGTTTTATAATCTCTGTTTAAAGTTTTTTTGTTCCGCTATAATATTCACGATCCTCTTTCTGGTATCAGAGCCATGTTGGCAGATTGTGTGTCTAGCATGAGCAGCTAAACACATAACCTGTCTAGAGCATGAGCAAAACTATGTTCCTATAAGAACATATTACTTTAATCAAGTATGAATTTACTTAATCTCTAATTATTTTAATATATCTTGTCTTATAATGGGGTTTTAGTCCAAGTATGGGGTAACAGTCTTCTGTCTGAGTGTTTAGAGGAACCGATTAATCTCCGGTCTTAGACGTTGGTCAGCCTGAAAGTGTGGTCGCAGCTAAGGTGAGTGTTAGACCCTGTTGGTAGTCCCGTCACTAAGATAACACTAGAAGAATCCTGTGTAGAGCCATTAAAACTTGTTAGATCCCATAAGCCATAGATGTGTTAATATAATTTGTTTTAAGTTCTTTCATACCTGTTTACTGTGATATGCTTGCTTATATGAACATGTAAGTTTTCTCTGTTAGTCTCTAGACAGTATTTTCAAAATATGAACAATCATATTAAAACCACTGTTAACCTATCCTCTCAAGCAACTCCGATTGCTACTATTGAAACTGATCTTCAAAACTGGAGCATTCCAAAAGAATCTTTCAGTACTATTTACCAAATTGGAAAATTTAGCTTTTTGAAAAAGCATAATATTAAGACCTATGAGTCTACCGTCGCCATTAATAATTCTCTAGAAATTATTCAACTGTTCAATGAGTTAGATATAAGTAGATTTAAAAATCAGTTTCATTATCTACATGTTGGACTAGTTCAAGTGGCTATAAAGCCACTATTCCGACAGGGATTAGATATCCCTGTCTGTGCTATCTTAAGAGATGCTCGTCTCTTAAACTTTGACGATTCGCTCTTAGGAGTCATCCAAAGTAACCTCGCCGACGGCCCAGTCTACTTTAATTGTTACCCTAATTTCTCTGTGGATATCAATGATCCTAACATCATGGATGTTTTAACTCTTAATGTTAAAACAAAGAACATGAATAGTAAAGAAAACACCAGAGAAATAGCGATCATATACCGTGTATATTATCGCCTCATGGGTACTACTCTAGCACCTAAAGCTAGATTCATGAGCCCTAAAGGGGTTACCACCCTAATGGAAGCAAACAAAGATCGTAGCACTGTTTTTGTTCCTAAGACTCTAGTTTGGGATGATATTCTCCATAGCAACGAATGGCACTTCGATGCTATCACCCAACCCATTCGTATTTATCAAGAAAAATCTTAGATCGAAAGGGTTATCCAACACCCTGACGGATCTATAGATTTAAAATTTCTTGGGCTGGACCCCTCTCGACACTCTTCGTTCCGCCGATCGGTCTCTACCCGTGCTTCCACCTCCAAACCCCAGGAGGGAAGTGACGAAAATGATAATAATGACAAGGGAAAAATTAGAGGAGTTGACTTCTCTGGTCCTGTCCCAAAAGTTTATTATCAACAACACACTAGGGTTAATGAACCCGAACATCTTTATGAGCCTGGTAGTCCTACATCCTCAGATATGGAACCTCCCCTACCTAGTCAGAAGATTAGGACTGACCCTAGCTTACTCGTCATCAAATCCGATGAAGAGTATACTCTGGATCTTAAAGCTCTGGAAGTCCGCTGGTACCTCCCAAAGCACGCTATCAAACGAAAATGGTACACCAGTACCTATTCCAAAGAACAACAAAAGGAGTTTAGTCGACTATGGATAGCCGACATGAAAAGACTCTGATGTGACATAGAATTCTTCATGTGGTTTGAATCTACGGAAGGATGGAAAACCAAAATGAATCCCTTAATGTCATCATTAACAAATGGATAACGAAGTGCTCAATGCTTCACCTTTCAAGGTAAAGCATGATAGACCACTCATGAATCCTACAAATAAAGACCTTGATAGAATAATTGAGCAAAACAATTATACTAATAAGGTCCTTCACACTATCTCCCAGCAAATAGGGGAACCGAAGAATTCTACTCTTCCGTTTGAACCCCCCCCCTCCCCCCGGAAAAGAGCACATCAAGCTCTAAACCGATCTCTAATCCTATCTTCAAGATCCCTGAGTTTCAAAAGGAAAAATTCCCTGATCTCAGTGAGGACTTCAAACTCTCAGAATTTTTTTTAGAACAAATCAATGACAAACTCTCGAAGTTTAAAGTCACTCAGAAAGGAGAGTCCAGTACCCAAAAGAACTCTCTTTCTAAACTTACCAACGAACATTTTTCTTCCAAGAAAAATTATTACAAACGTCCTTCTCCTCCAGACGTCCAATTCGAAGAAAATATCTTTCTCTCCTCCTCTAACCATGATGGAAGAGGAATAACCGAGTGGAATGTTGATGGTTTGGCCAAACACCAAATCTACAACAAACTCCATGAAATGGGCGTGGCCATTATGGCTTATAAAATCCACGGAGATTCTGATAAAGGAGCTGCCACAGTAATTGTATCAGGATTTACTGGTATGTTGAAACACTGGTGGGACAATTATATCACGGATGATGTTAAAAACCTCATCTATGATTCCACGTCCACAGAAACTATCGTCAAAACTAAAAATGGCCAAGAAGTTCTTGAGCAAGTTGCAAAAGAAGATGCTTGTGCCACACTCCTATACCATATAGCGAGACATTTCATAGGAGAACCTAAGCTTTTCCAAGATAGGAGCTTAGAGATTCTCAACAATCTTCGCTGTAAAGACCTAGCAGACTTTAGATGGTATAAAGATACCTTTCTAGTAAAGGTTATGATCTGAGCAGACTGCAACAATGATTTCTGGAAAGAAAGATTTATTAGTGGTCTCCCTCCTCTGTTCGCCGATAAGGTTAGAACCAAAATTAAGGATAGATTTGAGGGACAAATCCCTTATGGAATCCTCACCTATGGAGACTTGATAAGTTTTATTACCACCGTCGGGATAGATCTCTGCACCGACCTTAAGATTAAGAAACAACTAAAGCAAAATAGTACTTCCAAATATGGTTTAGGAAGCTTCTGTCAAGACTATGGGTTTACAGACCTATCTTCCCGCAAAAAGCATAGGAAAAAATCTTCCACGTCTAGCAAAAAGACTTCTCCTAGCAAGAGAAATTACAAAAAGGAATCTTATAAACCCAGTAGAAAGACCAAGCGTAAGTCTTCCAAAACTTCCAAAAATAAGGATACTTGTTGGACTTGTGGCAAAACAGGCCATAGGGCAAAAGACTGCAAATCTAGCAAGAAAAAGAAAATCAATCAACTTGATCTTCCGGAAGAAGCTAGGAAAAAATTATTCTCCATTATGGACGACTCTTCCGAGGCTTCAGACTCTTACTCTTCCTCGAGTGACGACTTTAGCGACGAAGAATTTATCAACGCCGCCTACGAGTCTGACCAATCCCAGTCCGATCAAGAATGTGCGTGTGATGGCACCTTTTGTACCTGCTTCGCCAAAACCATTAATGTCATCTCAGGACATCCCAAAGAAATCTTGTTCGACATAATCGAGCATATTCCAGATGATGAGCTAAGGAATAAGTATCTCCAAGAGCTCAAAAAACTCGTTCTTTCTCAAGAAGAAAGCCTTTCGAAACCAATCATTTAGCCTTTCAGCATGAAACAGGTTATGTCAAAATTCAACAAACCCGCTGAACCAACTATTACCGATCTTAAAGGTGAGATCTCTACCTTAAAGGCAGAGATTAAAAATCTCAAAATCTGACTTGACCAAGTAGAACTTAATATCCTTACTGATCAAGTCTTAAAATCGGCCTCTCCTCCTGAGCAGGACTTACCATCTGACTCTCTAACAGACCTTCAGATAATCCCAAATGATCATCTTCGAGAGCCCAGTACATTCCCTGGTTCCGATAGTCCAACCATCTCCGTGGTTTTGAGAGTATGCTCAATATGTTTGAGATGAATATCGTGCTTAAGAAAACCAATATGAGAGGAAAGTCTGTTAATTTTAAAAACAGTTTGTTCTTTGATACGGGCTCCCTCTTCTTGAGAAAGAGGACGTAGCAAAGGGAAGAATAAGTCTTATCCCAAAAGAGTCGTGCGAATACCATTGTAATCACTCCAGTAAGGGCGAATTTAATTGACGAAAGGTATTCCAAGAATGATATCTTCGGTGATATCTTCAGTAATGACAAAGTCATTAATAAGGCAAATGCCATTGTTGCAGACATGAGCTTTAGGAAGCTGATAATGAATGTTCATTTTTTCACCTGTGGCGGAATTGAGTTGAGAGGTACTCTTTTGGAGATACCGAATGGGGATAAGGCCTTTGACAATACAGTTACTATCTGCGCCTGTATCAAAAAGGGAGACTCTATTAACAAATGGTATACGCAGAGTCACAAAGTTGTGGAATCTGTTACTCCTCCCCTCGAAGGAATAAAGATTCCTTATCATAATGAAGTGCTCAATGCTTCACCTTTTAAGGTAAAGCATGATAGACCACTCATGAATCCTACAAATAAAGACCTTGATAGAATAATTGAGCAAAATAATTATACTAATCAGGTCCTTCACACTATCTCCCAGCAAATAGGGGAACCGAAGAATTCTACTCTTCCGTTTGAAACCCCCCCCCCCCCCCAAGAAAAGAGCACATCAAGCTCTAAACCGATCTCTAATCCTATCTTCAAGATCCCTGAGTTTCAAAAGGAAAAATTCCCTGATCTCAGTGAGGACTTCAAACTCTCAGAAATTTTTTTAGAACAAATCAATGACAAACTCTCGAAGTTTAAAGTCACTCAGAAAGGAGAGTCCAGTACCCAAAAGAACTCTCTTTCTAAACTTACCAACGAACGTTTTTCTTCCAAGAAAAATTATTACAAACGTCCTTCTCCTCCAGACGTCCAATTCGAAGAAAATATCTTTCTCTCCTCCTCTAACCATGATGGAAGAGGAATAACCGAGTGGAATATTGATGGTTCGGCCGAACACCAAATCTACAACAAACTCCATGAAATGGGCGTGGCCATTACGGCTTATAAAATCCGCGGAGCTTCTGATAAAGGAGCTGCCACAGTAATTGTATCAGGATTTACTGGTATGTTTAAACACTGGTGGGACAATTATATCACGGATGATGTTAAAAACCTCATCTATGATTCCACATCCACAGAAACTATCGTCAAAACTGAAAATGGCCAAGAAGTTCTTGAGCAAGTTGCAAAAGAAGATGCTTGTGCCACACTCCTATACCATATAGCGAGACATTTCATAGGAGAACCTAAGCTTTTCCAAGATAGGAGCTTAGAAATTCTCAACAATCTTTGCTGTAAAGACCTAGCAGACTTTAGATGGTATAAAGATACCTTTCTAGTAAAGGTTATGATCCGAGCAGACTGCAACAATGATTTCTGGAAAGAAAAATTTATTAGTGGTCTCCCTCCTCTGTTCGCCGATAAGGTTAGAACCAAAATTAAGGATATATTTGAGGGACAAATCCCTTATGGAATCCTCACCTATGGAGACTTGATAAGTTTTATTACCACCGTCGGGATAGATCTCTGCACCGACCTTAAGCTTAAGAAACAGCTAAAGCAAAATAGTACTTCCAAATATGGTTTAGGAAGCTTCTGTCAAGATTCATTAGATATAATAAATCTATTTATTAACCTAGTTATCCGCACCCCCCTACAAATGGTATCAGAGCGCAACAAGTTAAAAAGTACAGAAGTAAGATATATGTTAGTTAGATGTTAATTATGAAAAGACCATTTAAAGATAGAGAAGCTTTTAGAAAAATTAAAGAATCTTTAGTTAGTAATTATTCAGAATATATAAATTTAAATAAAACAAAAGAAAATCCAGAAAGATTAGGTTACCTAATTACATTAATATCTAGTATTGAAGCTAAATTAATAATTCATTTAAAATCTAGAAGAATGAGACACATACCACCTAATTATGATAAAATTAGATTTAGATATCCACCAAGGTATTATAAATATAATTTAAATGAATAAAGAGCAATAAAATGAACAAAGAAGAATTTATAATAGATGAATTATTCACAATAAAATGAACAAAGAAGAATTTATAATAGATGAAAAAATATACGAAAATCACGAAGGATCAAAAATAAAAATAGTATTTTCTAATCTAGGAAGAAGATACAAGAAAATAGGAGAACATTTATATTTAATGTTAGAAAAAGAAGAATTAAAATTAGAAGATAAATTAACAGCAATGGTAAGAATAGAAAAAGAAAATGAAGAAATAGATAGAAAAAAGGAAATAGAAAAAATTAAACAACAAACTACGGAAGAAATACGAAAAATAGAAGAAACTAAAAATAGTAGAATTGCTGAATTAGAAAAAGAACTACAAATGTTAAAAGATCTGTACGAACAAAGACAAAAAGAAAAAGAAGAAAAAGATAAAAACAAAAATTAATAAACGAGATAAATCAATTTAAAGAAAAATTAGAAATAAATAATATAGAGGTTGAAGAGTCAGATAATTATGACTCAGAAGATAGTGAAACATATACAGAAATTTTAACAAATATAAAAAATTTAGAAATTAACGAAAAACAAGAAATAATTAATGACGAAAACTTAAAAAATACCAACACATAAATAAATACTCTTGATAAAAGAGAAGATGAAACCATAATACCTAGTACAACAGAAATAAGAAAACCTATATATTATAAAAATAAATTTAAAAGATATAATGAATATGACAAATGGACACCAAAACAAATAGTTAATAAGAATTATAACTTTTTAGATCTAGACTGTGTAATAGATACAGAAAAAACAATAAAATTATGGATAGGATATATGACAAAACAATTATTAGATAATAATATAATCATAACAGATGCACCAGAATATATAGAAAAAACATTAATAGGATCAGTAAAACTATGGTTTTCAAACTTAACCGAAAATAGTAAGAAAGTATTAAGAACCAATAAACCTATGGAAGGAACATCATCAACAACAACTAAACTAACACCTATAGAACTATTAAAAAAAATATGAAACAGCTATAAAAGATGAATTTAGTAGTATGACAACATTAGAAGAAGAACAAGATGAAGAAAAAGATACAAATAGGAATTTAATGATAAAATTAACAATATGTAATATGTGTTATATAAATGAATATACTTGCGCATTTAAAGAATATTATTATAAAGGAGCATATAGTATAGAAGAAAGTAAAGAAATAAGAAAATTATATTTTAATAAATTACCCGAACCATTTAGTTCAAAGATAATAAAAAGTTGGGAAGAAGCAAAAATAGTAGATACCTTAGGAGCTAGAATAAAATTTTTACAACAATGGTATAGAAATTTATGTGAAAAATATAGAGAAGAATTAAAAATGGAAAAAACATTAATAAGAAATTTAGCATGTTGCAAAAATAAAATAGCACCCCAATTTGGATGCGAAGAAAGATATTATAAGAAAAGAAAAAGACATAAGAAATATAAGAAATATAAAAAATCAAAATATAAATATAAGAAACCAAGAAAAAGATATTATGTACAAAATTATAAAAATAAAAGACCATATAGAAAGAAAAAATCTATAAAAGAATGTACATGTTATAATTGTGGAAAGTTAGGACATTTAGCTAGAGATTGTAAATTACCAAAAAAAACAAAAAATAAACAAATATCAGAAATAAAAATAGAAAATACAGAATATATGCAAATAGATTATATAGATTATGAATTAGAAAGTGAAGATAGTATATATGAAATTTCAGAAAACGAAACGGATACTGAAACAGATAGTGAAATAGATGAATCGAATGACTGAAGAAGATATAAAAATAATAACAAAGGAAGAATATTTAAATGACGAAGGAACTGAACAAAAGATAATATTTGACAGTAATATATTTGATGAAATAAAAGGAAAAGAGTTAGATTTAAGTGTAGAAAAAATATTTAAAATACCAACAATAAAGAATCTTTTTACTAGGAAAAAAGATGAATATTATGTAGTATGCCAAAAAGAACATGTAATAGACTGCAGATATGCAAAAGGTAAAGCTAGTATACCACTAGTAACAAAAAGGATAATTAATAAAGAAATAAATGATATAAACAGTAAAGGAGATCCAATAAAATATGTACACCTTGGAGGTACAGAAATATTAATAAAAGCATGTTTTAGAGAAGGAATAAATACACCGATAGAATTATATTTAGCAGATGATAGAATTATAAAACCTATAGAAAAAAGCATAATAACTGCCGTAAAAGAAATTTAATATACCAAAAATTTAAATTTATAATAAGTGCAAAATTTATATCAGGTATAGAATTAACCCCAGGAAGTAAAATATTTACAGCAAGATGTAAAAATTTATATGTATTAACAACAAAACATAAAATAACAGGGAAAAATAAGATTAACAAGATACAAATAGATAGCCCATTTGAACAAATTGTAAAAACAATAGATTATAATGATTATAGCTATAAAGACATAGATGTAGAAGAAAATTTAGAAATAGTAAATGATCGAATAAGTACAACAAAAAGAATAGCTAATGAAAAACCAGATTCATCAACCTCATAAAAAAGAACGAGTTATGAAACAAATTCAATAAGTAATCTAAATCAATATTATATAACAGGAAAAATAAATGAAAAAAAATATTTAATATTATTAAACACAGGACAAGAAGAAAATTATATAGCAAAATATCTAGTAAAAGATGAAGAAATAAAAATTGATAATGCTATATGCCCAGACCTACCAAGAAGTTTAATAAATAGTAAAGATATAGCAGAAAAAGAAATAATAATAGGAGGAATTAGAAAAATAAAAATAGAATTTGAAGTAAACGAAGAAATGCAAAAAGCAGATATAATATTAGGAATAAAATGGTTAGAACAAGTAAAACCATATAATATAGAACATACACAATTAGCCATAACATATAATAGGGAAAGATTATTCTTAAAAAGAGCCTTAACATAAAATGAAGATATATGTATTAATGAAGATAGTAGTGGAAGGATATTACAGTAGATATTATACGCCTATGATAGATGCAGGAGTAGAAGCTAATTTATGTAGATATAATTGCTTACCAGAAAGTAAATGGGATAAATTAAAAATACCAATAGTAGTTAAAGGATTTAATAATGAAGGAAGCTTAATTACTTATAAAGCTAGGAATGTAAAAACACAAATATGGGATAAGATATTGACAATAGAAGAAATTTATAATTATGAACTAACGTCAAAAGATATACTTTTAGGAATGTCATTTTTAGATAAGTTATACCCACACATAATAACTAGAAACGATAGGTGGTTTACAACACCATGTAAACAAAAAGTAAGAGCAAAAAGAGTTAATAATAAAATAAGAAAGAAAACTGATTGGATAAAAGGAAGTGAAAAAATTACACAAAAGTTAGAAAATATAAAAAACGCTGAAGATACAATAGAATTAGTAGTATTTTCGATAAATAAAACAGAAATAACTATATTTTCAATAAGCAAGATAGAAATAGTTAAGAAAAAATTAGAACAATTATATAGTGAAGATCCATTAAAAGGATGGGAAAAACATAAAACTACCATAAAAATTGAATTAATAGATAAAAATAGTATAATAACCCAAAAACCATTAACACATAATTTTGACGATTTAAAAGAATTTAAAATGCATATGGATGAATTATTAGAAAAACAATATATACAAAAAAGTAATAGTAAACATAATAGTCCAGCATTTATAGTAAATAAACATAGTGAACAAAAAAGAGGAAAAAGTAGGATGGTTATTGATTATAGAAATTTAAATGCGAAAACTATAACATATAATTATCCGATACCAAATAAGATATTAAAAATAAGACAAATCCAAGGATATAATTATTTTAGCAAATTTGATTGTAAGTTAGGATTTTACCATCTAAAGTTAGAAGAAGAGTTTAAAGAATTAACCGCATTTACGGTACCACAAGGATTTTATGAGTGGAATGTATTACCATTTGGATATTAAAATGCACCAGGTAGATATCAACATTTTATGGATAATTATTTTAAGCAATTACCTAATTGCATAGTATACATAGATGATATATTATTATATACAAAAACTAAAGAAGAACATATAAAGTTATTAGAACAATTTACGGATATAATAGGAAAATCAGGAATAAGTCTAAGTGAAAAGAAAGCCGAAATTATGAAAAACCAGATAGAATTTTTAGGAATACAAATAGATAAAAGTGGAGTAAAAATGCAACAACATATAGTACAAAAAATAATAAATTCAAAAGAAGAATTAGATACAAAAAAGAAATTATAATCATTTTTAGGATTAGTAAACCAAGTAAGAGAATATATTCCAAAATTAGCAAAAAACCTAAAACCACTACAGAAAAAATTAAAAAAGGATATAGAATATGATTATAATGAAGAAGACAAAAAACAAGTTCAAAAAATAAAATTACTTTGCAAGGAATTACCAAAATTACAATTTCCGGATGAAAATAGAAAATTTACATACATAGTAGAAGCAGATGCCAGTGAATATAGTTACGGAGGAGTACTTAAATATAGATATGAAGCAGAAAAAATAGAACACCATTGTAGATACTACTCAGGTACGTTCAACGAGACAGAAATAAAATGGGAAATAAATAGGAAAGAATTATGTTCATTATATAAATGTTTGTTAGCATTTGAGCCATATATTGTATATAACAAATTTATTGTGCGAACAGATAATACACAGGTACGCTGGTGGCTAACAAAGAAAATACAAAATTCAGTTACAACAAAAGAGAGTCGGAGACTAGTTTTAAACATATTAAATTTTACATTTATAATAGAAGTAATCAGTACTAACAAAAATGTTATTGCAGATTACATATCAAGACAAAGCTACACAAACTAAAATGATAGAAGAAAATATACATGAAAAGATACTCAACGCCCTGACTACGCTTTCATTGAAAGTGGACAGTATGGGTACTGAGATAGTAAAAATGGGTACTGAGATAGAAATGCTAAAGCTAAAGACTAGTTAAGATAAACTGAAGTCTATAGCCATGAATCAGCTAACTCAGCAATGTGCAGAGCTATGTTGATCGGAAGACAGTAAAATTCCAGAGCTAGAAGGAGACGTTGGGATACTCCATAAAATCCATAACGTTTATCAATCTACTTCTGCAGGTACTAGCAGAGGAGTTAGAAAAAATATGAACCTAAACAAGCTATTTGACAAACCATATACACCAAATACATCAAAAGACACCATGTTTATACCCCCACAAGTTACTACATATCGAGATAGTCTAAACCAAGACAAAAAGACATACAACTACACAACCCGTACATATATAGAAAATATCTACAATGTACAAACCTTTTTAAATAGAAACCCCAAAGCTACAAATATCCAAGAACCAGATACAAACTATATAACCCAGAGATTGACCGGATATAATAAGCTAATTGCTTTACCCAAAACCAAACCCAGCTTAGTTAAAACTTGCTACGAATATGGATTACTTAGTACTGTATATACCACGGACGGGACTGAGATATCCACTATACCAGAGATATATGAAGCATTTATCACTTTTAAAAGAATAACCAAAGGTACTTTATTTTTTATAAAAATTTACACGGCACGAGCAGAGATATTATTTGATGAAGTTAAGAAACCTATACAAGTTGTAAAGATAGGAATGACACGCGATATGATTATACCACAAGATATAAGTTCATAACCAGAGATACCCAGAATCGAGATACCAAAATTTTATGCGAACAAAAGAATTATCAGACTATCTACAATTTTGCAAGAGCTAGCAAATACATATTGCAACCAAAATCCTATATGGAGCTACTATTCAAGAAATCATGTATTAATATATTCAAATTCAAAAGAGTTACGAGAAACAGATATAGAAACTATTAGGCAATGGATTATCACGTTGCTTAAACCAGAAACAGAACCTATCGCCAGAGCTATCAGAGAAAAATTTATTTCGGAAGAATTATTAACCAGATATTGCAAGACTATTGGACATAAATATCCAGACCACAAATGTTCAAAATATAATGGAGGAGATAATGATGTCCCAGCAGTTCAGCTAGAATGAAAAGAGATAAGGACGCCAGCTGGAAAGATAAGATTAGAGCAATAATGGAGATACAACAGATATGACAAAATAGACGAAAGACTTATTGTAAAATTTTACAAGTTGTTTACGTAAGTTAGCATTAAAAAGTTAGTAGCATTTAATGTAAATTGAATAGAGTTTGAATTTTAGCCTTATAGGCTTAGGGTAGGCTAGGTAGGCTTTAAGACTTTTTAAGTCTTTCTTTGATTGTTTTTTGTTTTTTAGCTTTTTAACCTTTACGTAAGGTTGTAAAACATGTAAAGTGTTTGTAAAAATCATTCTATAAATAAAGAAGCAAGAAGGCATTGCAAGGCAAGCCTTCACACATTAGCTAAAATTCTCTCCATTCCAAAAATATTTAGCCCTGTTAATTAAATATATACACTGCAATGGAAAAAGCTATGGAGCAACAAACCTCAGAAATATTAAAGCTATCGGAACAGGTAGATCTATTTATGATTATGAATAGCTAAATTCATAATTCCCGACAATCATGATATGATAAAATAAATTCATATTAGTTACTTTATAGTAGAATTATTCGAAAAACAATATGTTAAGAAGTTTATTAGCAAAGTGGAAACGGAGAAAAATCCCTAAGGACTATGCCATCCTAAAGGTGAAACCAATGAGGCAAGAAGCCGTGGCGGGGAGTAACCAGAGTCGAGGCGCTGTTTAAGGGAAAAAGTATCCGAATTACCATGCTAATAGTGACCGAAGAACATGTTGTTTAAGAATAATCTAGTATATAGTAATCTGAGATGACTATATTTTATTATGTATATGGTTGAAGGGAATATTTTGAAAAAAACAATTTTATGATAATGAATGATAATATATCTGATGTCATGTTAGATAAATTTAAGATACTTATTTTGTATGCACTTAGAGGTATAAATGTTGCAGCTATAAGAAAAATTATATTAGAAATATAATATGGAGAATATTATATGGATAGAATAAATTATATACCACACATACCTAACTACTCTTATAAATATTTATTATGTTAAAATCACGTAGAAATTTTAAAGATATACGAAATATACAGTTACTAGAAAAACAGATAAAAATAAATATAGACAAATACATGGAAAATAAAAAATATATAAAATCTCTTAATATAAATATGCAAGAACTACTAAGAATAAAACAAATAACTATAAAATATCAATTTTAGAAAATAACTCATTTAGACTACCTTAGAGTTTTAATCTTATATATACTTAAAGATATAGAAATAATAGATATTAAGAAAATGATATTAGAAGAAGTAATAAACTATGAAATTGAAATGATAAATGCCTTAGAACAAATATATGAAGACATTTACCCAGAAGGATATTATTCAGACCAAGACTGTGGATGTTAGAATATATTAGAAAAACTAGAGAAAACCAAGATAATCTAAATAAAGAAATTAATTATAGAAACCGAACTAGAAAAATAATAGAAGATCTAAAAGAAAAGTTAATATGGATAGAAAAAACCTTAGAAAATTTAGAAAAAAGTACATGTGATAGTTTATATAGTATAAAAAACTCACTACGAGAAGAACAACACAAGATAATAAATGACATAGAAAATCTAGAATTAGATATATACTACAGTACAGATAGAATAAATTATTACACAGAAATTTGTAACTCTGCAGTTACTACAGGATAAAATAATATACCAAATAAATTAATGGATATATCTCACAAAAAGAATAAACAAAATTTAAGAAATATCCACGCACAAAAACGAATAGATTCATTAGCTATAATAAATCTATTTATTATTAACCTAGTTATCCGCACCCCCTCCAAATGGTATCAGAGCGCAGCAAGTTAAAAAGTACAGAAGTAAGATATATGTTAGTTAGATGTTAATTATGAGAAGACCATTTAAAGATAGAGAAGCTTTTAGAAAAATTAAAGAATCTTTAGTTAGTAATTATTCAGAATATATAAGTTTAAATAAAACAAAAGAAAATCCAGAAAGATTAACTTACCTAATTACATTAATATCTAGTATTGAAGCAAAATTAATAATTCATTTAAAATCTAGAAAAATGAGACACATACCACCTAATTATGATAAAATTAGATTTAGAAATAATTAATGAAGAAAATTTGGAAGATAATAACACAGAAATAAATACTCTTGACAAAAAAGAAGATGAAAATATAATACCTAGTACAACAGAAATAAGAAAACCTATATATTATAAAAATAAATTTAAAAGATATAATGAATATGACAAATGGACACCAAAACAAATAGTTAATAAGAATTATAACTTTTTAGATCTAGACTGTGTAATAGATACAGAAAAAACAATACAATTATGGATAGGATATATGACAAAACAATTATTAGATAATAATATAAACATAACAGATGCACCAGAATATATAGAAAAAACATAATAGGATCAGTAAAACTATGGTTTTCAAACTTAACCGAAAATAGTAAGAAAGTATTAAGAACTAATAAACCTATGGAAGGAACATCATCAACAACAACTAAACTAACACCTATAGAACTATTAAAAAAATATGAAACAGCTATAAAAGATGAATTTGGTAGTATGACAATAATAGAAGAAGAACAAGATGAAGAAAAAGATACAAATAGGAATTTAATGATAAAATTAACAATATGTAATATGTGTTATATAGACGAATATACTTGCGCATTTAAAGAATATTATTATAAAGGAGCATATAGTATAGAAGAAAGTAAAGAAATAAGAAAATTATATTTTAATAAATTACCCGAACCATTTAGTTCAAAGATAATAAAAAGTTGGGAAGAAGCAAAAATAGTAGATACGTTAGGAGCTAGAATAAAATTCTTACAACAATGGTATAGAAATTTATGTGAAAAATATAGAGAAGAATTAAAAATGGAAAAAACATTAATAAGAAATTTAGCATGTTGCAAAAATAAAATAGCACCCCAATTTGGATGCGAAGAAAGATATTATAAGAAAAGAAAAAGACATAAGAAATATAAGAAATATAAAAAATCAAAATATAAATACAAAAAACCAAGAAAAAGATATTATGTAAAAAATTACAAAAATAAATAAGACATTTAGCTAGAGATTGTAAATTACCTAAAAATCCAAAAAATAAACAAATATCAGAAATAAAAATAGAAAATACAGAATATATGCAAATAGATTATGAATTAGAAAGTGAAGATAGTATATACGAAATTTCAGAAAACGAAACAGATACTGAAATAGATAGTGAAATAGATGAATCAAATGACTGAAGAAGATATAAAAATAATAACAAAGGAAGAATATTTAAATGACGAAGGAACAGAACAAAATTGATAATGCTATATGCCCAGACCTACCAAGAAGTTTAATAAATAGTAAAGATATAACAGAAAAAGAAATAATAATAGGAGGAATTAGAAAAATAAAAATAGAATTTGAAGTAAAAGAAGAAATGCAAAAAACAGATATAATATTAGGAATAAAATGGTTAGAACAAGTAAAATCATATAATATAGAACATACACAATTAGCCATAACATATAACAGGGAAAGATTATTCTTAAAAAGAGCCTTAACATAAAATGAAGATATATGTATTAATGAAGATAGTAGTGGAAGGATATTACAGTAGATATTATACGCCTATGATAGATACAGGAGCAGAAGCTAATTTATGTAGATATAATTTCTTACCAGAAAGTAAATGGGATAAATTAAAAATACCAATAGTAGTTAAAGGATTTAATAATGAAGGAAGCTTAATTACTTATAAAGCTAGGAATGTAAAAGCACAAATATGGGATAAGATATTGACAATAGAAGAAATTTATAATTATGAACTAACGTCAAAAGGTATAATTTTAGGAATGCCATTCTTAGATAAGTTATACCCACACATAATAACTAGAAACGATAGGTGGTTTACAACACCATGTAAACAAAAAGTAAGAGCAAAAAGAGTTAATAATAAAATAAGAAAGAAAACTGATTGGATAAAAGGAAGTGAAAAAATTACACAAAAGTTAGAAAATATAAAAAACGCTGAAGATACAATAGAATTAGTAGTATTTTCGATAAATAAAACAGAAATATATATATTTTCAATAAATAAGATAGAAATAGTTAAGAAAAAATTAGAACAATTATATAGTGAAGATCCATTAAAAGGATGGGAAAAACATAAAACTACCATAAAAATTGAATTAATAGATAAAAATAGTATAATAACCCAAAAACCATTAACATATAATTTTGACGATTTAAAAGAATTTAAAATGCATATAGATGAATTATTAGAAAAATAATATATACAAAAGAGTAATAGTAAACATTCTTAAGCACGATATTCAGCTCAAACATATTGAGCATACTCTCAAAACCCCGGAGATGGTTGTCAAAATTGCCACTCTCCAAAAGAAGTTCGAAAACGAAATTGGCTCTGAGTTCCACAATGCTTTCTGGGAACGCAAAAAGCATCTCGTTGAACTCCCTTATATTCCTGGCTTTGATGAACAAAACATTCCTACAAAAGCCATACCTATCTAAATGAATCAAGAAATGATGGAAATTTGTAAAAAAGAAATTGACCATCTTCTCACAAATGGGATCATTAGACCCTCTAACTCTCCATGGAGTTGCTCGGCATTTTATGTAAACAATAGTGCAGAGAAAGAACGTGGAACTCCTCGGCTTGTCATAAATTATAAGCCCTTGAATGCGGTCTTAAAATGGATCCGACATCCGATTCCTAATAAACGGGATCTCCTCAAGAGAACTTTTAAAGCCAATCTTTACAGCAAATTTTATATAAAGTCAGGTTTTTGGCAAATCCAAATTGCTGAGAAAGACAAATACAAGACTGCCTTCAACATCCCTTTTGGGCACTACGAATGGAATGTCTTACCATTTGGGTTTAAAAATGCTCCCTCTGAATTCCAGAACATCATGAATAATATGTTCAATCCATATTCTTATATGTCAATTGTTTATATTGATGATGTGCTAATATTTTCTGAAAACATTGATTCTCATTTTAAGCATCTTAATACTTTCTTTAAGATTGTTAAAATAAATTGTCTGGTCGTCAGTGCCAAGAAAATGAAGTTATTCCAAACTTCCATTCGATTTTTAGGACATGATCTGCACCAGGGTAGCTACAAACCTATTTGTAGAGCCATTGAGTTCTCCTCTAAGTTTCCAGATGAAATCATAGATAAAACCCAACTTCAAAGGTTCTTAGGAAGTCTTAATTATGTTGCAGACTTCATTCCACATATCAGATAAGTCTGTGAACCTCTGTATAACCGCCTTAAGAAAAATCCAGTTCCTTGGAGTTCTGACCAAACCAATGCAGTCATTAAGGTTAAGTCTTTGGAACAAAACCTTCCCTGTCTAGGTATTCCAAACCCTGAAGCCTTCATAATTGTGGAGACTGATGCTTTCGATATAGGGTATGGAGGTATCCTGAAACAAAGGGTAGAGGTTAACTCTCCAGAATAATTAGTTCGATTTACTTCTGGGGTATGGAATTCAGCCCAAAGAAACTACAACACTGTGAAAAAAGAAGTTTTATCTATAGTGCTATGTATCACCAAATTTCAAGAGGACCTTGTTAACAAGGAATTTCTACTACGAGTTGATTGCAAATCCGCTAAAGAGATTTTACAAAAAGATGTAAAAAATCTGGTTTCTAAATAAATCTTTGCTAGATGGCAAGCTATCCTATCTAGCTTCGATTTTCAAATTGAATTTATTAAAGGAGAAAATAACTCCCTCCCTGATTTTCTAACAAGAGAATTTTTACAGGGTCATCATGAGACCAACAACGCTGGGGAAAGCCCCAGTAAACAACAACCAAGATTCACTCAGAATGGCAAGACCATTTGATCCTCCGACAGCACCCAGATCATCAGTTCCTCAGAGACCTGAACTCTAAACGGTGATACAATCTCCATTGCAAAATAGGTATTCAGCTCTAGCAGAAGCTTCCAAGCTTCCTCCTCCTATACCAACCAAATTGGTAGACTTAAAAATGGGTAAACCGTTTGACAAAGGACAAGCAGCAAGTTCATCCGTTCAAACCAAGAAAAGCTATGCTATGAAGGCCCCCGAGACCTTTGCCCAAGCAGTAGACCCTTCAGCGGGGAAAATAGTGACTCCATCTCCTCCCAGAGAAGAATTCAAGTTTATCACTACTCAAGTGATGCCCATTATTGCCTTGGACAAGGCATACGAAGGATATCCTTTGGACCAGCTAATCAAGCCGGTTTACAATGTCAAAAACTTCGTGGATACTGAAAACCCACTCAAAACACGTAGATATTATGAAGCCATCTTAGTCGATACAGACTCCATTGAGATCGAGCATTCAATGAATGACCGAAATCCCAAATATATTGATTACTCGAAGTTTATAATTAAGCGGGTATTAATCCCCTTTAACTGGTTTGCAGATCATCTGCACACTCCCATTGCCCTATCGATGCCACATAGGCCTCAAACCTACAACTGGTATGACTACAAGTCCGCCTGGTTCAATTTCTTATTTGTTCGCCCAGGACATACATGGTTTGTTAAATATTGCCCGGCCATGGTAGAAGCCATCTTCCCCAGATGGTTTTACGAATGGTGGATCTATTTCGGAGGAATCAAGGAAATTCTTCCCCAGCAATTCCTCAACCGGTTTTCTGACTTCTGCTCCAAAGAAGGTTGCACTACCCTCCCTGAGCACATTCAAATGTGTAAATTTTTTATTAAGAAAAGGGTATCATACATCATCTCCTGGAACTTTGCCAAAGGAGAATAACATCGGATTAAATACTTATCCAAAGAGATAAGAGTAAAAGGTTGGACTCCAAAGACAACAGCTCCAAGGACTCCTGATAAGGGAAAACCTGTAACTGCCTCGTCCAGCTCCTCGCAGAGTAAGAAGGCATTGAATGGTGGATCTATTTTGGAGGAATCAAGGAAATTCTTCCCCAGCAATTCCTCAACCGGTTTTCTGACTTCTGCTCCAAAGAAGGTTGCACTACCCTCCCTGAGCACATTCAAATGTGTAAATTTTTTATTAAGAAAAGGGTATCATACATCATCTCCTGGAACTTTGCCAAAGGAGAATAACATCGGATTAAATACTTATCCAAAGAGATAAGAGTAAAAGGTTGGACTCCAAAGACAACAGCTCCAAGGACTCCTGATAAGGGAAAACCTGTAACTGCCTCGTCCAGCTCCTCGCAGAGTAAGAAGGCATTGAAAGAAAAATTGAAAAAGGCCTTGGCTGATATGGAAAGCCAAGAAAACACTAATGAAGACGAAGTATTACAACTTCTCGACGAAGCTGCTTCCACCAGCAGCAGTGACAACAATGGCGATATGCTAAATCCTACAGGGATAGCTATGGCCTACTTAGATCCTTATTAAGAAAAGGAAAATGACCTTTCAAAGAGATAGAGGTTCAAAGAACCGGAATTATCTCTGCAAAAGGTATCCCACTATTCCTGATGGGAATCTAAGGACCCTCTGCTGTCTCCAGAAGACGCCGAAAGAAAGGAATGCTTTATAAAAGCATTCTTATCATGTCAGCTTTTCCAAAAGAAAAAGCATCAGCTTTTCTAAAAGCACGCCAGCACTCAGAAGGAATCTACTTTACTAAAAGTAAGAAGCCAAAACAAGTTGTCGGCAACATCTGAGCCCTCCACTTGTACACACTAGATGTATTTCATTTGTCTATAAAATATTGCATAGAATTAGGTTTGGGAGATAGAGTTATGGAGATGGATGGTGTTATACCCTGAGGAGGTAAGTGGGAATTCTTTATGCATATTTTTATAGCATCTAATTCTACCTCTAAGCAACTGCTAGAAATATGAGGCTGGAGAGGTAAGGTAGCATGATCATCATCGTCCTTATTTATGACTCGACTACTTTGGGCCTAGACCACCTTTATATATTTTCTTAAGACTATAACACCTTCACCTAGAGGGTATTTAAATGTTGTCCATCTTTACATCCCAATCGACATCCTCTCTAGTAACCCTGGCGCACTTGCATAACTCAAAGACTAGTATGAGTATGTAAGGGCCCTTCTTTGTTTCATCGGTAGAAGTCCTTCAACTCCATCACTATTTCCCCCCAGATTTAGCTTGATCCCTCTTATGGTATATTCCACCACAAGAGCCCACGTATAGTTCATGTTGAAGTGTTGTCTGATGGATGAATCCCTTGAGACACCAGGTTCAACCACCTTTGGGCATCTACAATAAAATAAGTGCTCCTAATCCCCTCAGTGGTAGGATAATAGATATGTTCTATGTTTATATGTGTAATTTTAACGATAAGAATATGATTAAAATGGACTAGGACCCTAGATATTGAAAGTAATAGTACATCTGGCACGCGTCTGCACAACTTTGTTTGTTTGTGTAACAAACTAGAAGGTGCTACTTGTACTATTTAGGACACTTGGTCTAATGAGATTTTCATTACTAATCATCACTCATCTATAAAAGGATAAATATACTTATTCATCAAATGGTTCTTGCAAATGCAAAAAGATTCCTAAAGAGAGAGAAAGCAAAAACTCCATATCTGATAGTTCTCAAGCTCTTTCGCCATATGTGTGTACTGAATTAGAAAGTATCTTGAGTAAGTCCTGATTTGTAATTGAATTTCTCATTATATAAGAGTAGTGTTTTCTTTTGTTGAGAGAAGTGGTTTGGTGGAGTTGCCTAAGTGTGATACTAATTAGATTTAATCAGTTTAGAAAGTACCTTGGCAAAGTTATCAATATAAGCTTGTAGTATAGGTATTACAAGCGAGAGAGTAACCTAGAGTTAGCTTCAAGTTCAAGTCTATAATTAAAAGGTTAATTATAGTGAAGTTTTAAGGTGCTTGTAGGGCAAGTCATGGTTTTTCTCTCTTGATCAAGGAGGTTTCCACATTAGATATTGTGTGTTGTTACTTTCCTATACTGTCTTTATTTTCTTCTATTTTATTAGTTGATTTCCTATGATTTATTTTGAGGGACCCGGTCCCTCACATTGTGGTGCAACCCTAAGTTTTCCAACAAGTGGTATCAAATCCAGTTCACTCTAAAAGGTTCACACCTAAAGTGTTTTAGTTAATATGGATACTCTACCAAACCTTGAAGAAGGGCAATCTACCTCTAGACCACCTAGATTTAATAGACATTACTATGGGTGGTGGAAAATATGGCTGTTTGACTTTATTATAGTCGAGGATAGTGAGATGATAGATATAATTCTTAATGGTCCTCATGTACCAATAAAAGAAGTCAAAGAAAAAGATGTTATAAGAATGGTTATCAAAATTAGGAGGGAGTTTAATGATAAAGATAGGAAAGGAATTGAGAAGAACTACAAGGAAAAGAAATTGCTTGTCTATGGCATAGGACCAGAAGAATACAATAAGATTTTAGCTTGTGAAACAGCTAAGGAAATCTGGGACTGGTTGAAATCTACTCATGAGGGAACTACATATATGAAGGATTCCAAAGTTGATATGCTAACAATACCGTATGAAACCATTACTATGAAAAAATGAGAGACAATACAGGAAATGCATACAAGATTCACTTCCGTCACAAATTATCTACACTGCTTAAGAGAAGTGATTCCACTGTATAAGCAAGTGAGGAAGATTCTTGGTGTTCTTCCTAAGTCATGGAAAAGCAATGTGGATGCCATAACTGAGGCAAGAAACCTGAAAACCCTCACCATGGATGAACTTATTGGAACCTAAAAACCCATGAACTCAAAAAATAGCAAGGATAAGAGAAGAAGTAAGTAAAAAGGGAAAATTATTTAGATTTATAAGCTCTATTATCATAGTCAAATGAAGAAGACACTGATATTTCCTACTTAGCAAAAACAATTGTTAGAGCTGTGAGAAAAAGTGGCCAGTTCCAAAGAAGTAGATGCAGTAGCAATAAAGGTGTCACTGTGGAGGTGTGTCACAAATGTGGTAGTCCTAAGAATTTCATAAAAGGTTTTCCAATGCACAAAATGGACCATCAAGAGTATCTCAATGTTGGAGGTTACAAAGGGAAGAACAAGGACCAGGTCCCTGTAAAATTAAGAAGATAGGCTATAAATCATTTTGCTGTTAAATAAGCCTTAGCTGCTTGGGGTGACTCCTCTAGTGAATTTGATAAAGCTAAAAAGTCTACAAATATTTCCATGCCTGGAATGGAGGATTATAAAGTGACCTTTGATTCCTTTTTAGCTTTTACGGAAAACACTAAAGATGAAGAAAATGAGAAATCTGAAACTGAGCAACAAATTTCTAAGCTCAAATTTGAAAATCTAAGATTAGTGAGTCAACTAGATAAAGTAGACGCTTCTGAGAGTAAAGGGAAGAAAGAAGCATCAAAGTTTTAGGTTGATCTTGAAGAAAATTAGAGGATTCCAAAAAGCATCTTATGTCTAAACTTTAAAAGAATAAAGAGTTGGAGAAGGACCTGGTTCGTCTAAGGGAAGAACTCAAAAAATCCTTTTAGTGGAATTGATGCTCACAAATCCTTTCTAACATAACTGGTTAAGGAGTAAATAATGGTAAAGGCCTTGGGTATCAATACATAACTCAATCTTCTGGGTCAAAAGGAAAAGTTTTTCAAAATGTTAAAAACAAAGAATAAAAATCCTTGTGCACTCACTATGGAAAATGATGGAGACGTCCAAGATACACCTCATCTTAGAAGATGATAAAGTCTCTACCAAATATAGTAATCCAACAATGGTTGGGGTCGAATCCCAAGGGAATATGTGGACTCGTGTATCTCAGTTGTTGAAATCAACGGGCTAAAATGGAAAAGTAAATGGGGGATTTCAGTATCAATGTCGAACTAGTGGCGAATATCAACTTTGGTTGTAATCACTCATAAGTAAGCACTAGGATTGTGTTCCCCTTGGCTTCTTAACTCCATAGGCTTATATTATTTTGTTGAACTAACCTGATACCTTGCATGAAGAATCGATAAGTTATGTACCTTCTACAGTATTTTGAACGAGCAGAAGGATTTCACCCTTTACCTTTTGAGTCTCAAAATGTCGCCTTGCTAACCATTATCTTGATTCCAGTTAACTATTACCTTTTGAGTCTCTGGCTATTAGATGAAATATAACCATCTTACTTAGATAGTACCTAGTAGCGTGGATCAACAACTAAACTCTAAATTACTATTGTCATTATCTTTTCCTAGTCACTACTCCTCTTTTGGAATAAGTAGCAATAATCCAGTAGGGATCCTAACATTTGCAACTGCTAGAGTGCCTATTAAATTGAAGATAATACAATACATGTATGAGTATTAGTTCAGATCAATAATAGCACTTCTCATACTTTGTCAATCTGACAGCATTTCCACAACCCTAACTATGCGTTTTTAGTGGCCTATGCTTCTGAAGTAATCAATAACAGTCATGATTAAAATTATAGATTAAATCACAATGATAAGAAGTATCAAAACCCATAACCATAATTGAATTAATCAACTGAAGTTATTACAAGATAACCCCAAGATCAAAATCAAATCTTGGAATTAAAATATGTTTATGAGTATCAAAGTGCGTAACTCCTACTAAAAACACATAAAGGGTATTTATAGTACATGAGAAAACCCTAAAATCAAAGTCCAAACAAAATAGCAGAAAACAGGGTCGGTGGCCACTTATGGTTGCTACTTGCACCCTGTCCCTTGGCGCAGGTAGCACATGCGGTCAGCAGGAAGGGTGCAAGTGGCGAATGTAAGTGCCAGACCAAAGTTTTCCTTCATGTAAGCTCTCGGGATTTTGGACTTCTAGCACTTGCTTTTCCTACATGCAGTTCATAAATGCTACTTGTGGTCCATATGTTGACTTAGCAAGTGTCGGGAGTCATCTTTTTAGCTCTTGTTTGACTCTGGAACATGTTTTGATCATGAACAAGCAGGAAACTGTAAAAATGGATAATTTCTCCAATAAGTAGGTAAAAACACCTTTTTTTTGCCTTTTTCAGGAATTTAGCATCCAAAATGTGATTTCTTGCAAAAGATACCCAAAATGCATCACATCTAACAAAACAACCTCAGAAACTTACACATTTTCCTTATTTTAACCATCAAAAGTACTATATTTCTATAGCACATCAATGGACACCTAAAAGAAGACTACCAAAGCTAGCTAAGAACAAGAATGAAAAATGCTAGATATGTTCAAAAGGATAGCACCTATCTCAAAAGTGTAAAACCTTGGAAAAACATAAAGAAGCTCACATTACCTAGATGGACAAATAAGGATTTAATTACACCTCTGCCTTCCTACAGGGAAATCAGACTCAAATGGATTCCTAAGTCTAACAAATAATTGTAAGTGTAGGAAGGAGAAATAATTTGCAATCAAAACAATCATCTAAATATGAAATTGCTCAAGGCCATGAATGAAAGGTTTGATTGTATTCTTTTTTAGAGATAATTCAAGGTGAAAGTGTCTTATGTGAATAGGTAAAAAGGGTCAAAAATTTGCATACAAATATTGGGAATAATCAAGATCCTAATAATACAGAAGAAAATGATGAATGATGATGTAAGATCTCAATCACTAATATCAGCTCAAATAGAAGAATTCTAAGAAGAGGTCTAGTCAAGATTTCATGAGGACCTGGTCACAGTAGAATTTATCTTAGAGGATCAAACTTCAAGAACATATCCTCTTATATCCTTGGCAATTTAGAGGGAAGAGTGCAAATAAGAGCCTAAGTTTAAAATCTCATGGCTTTTTCAACATTTCTATCCTAAAGATAAGCTCACAAAGATGTTAAAGAAGCTGGCAAGTTTACAGAAATTCTGAAGAAAATTTAGACATTTGAAGAATGCCAAGTCTAGGGCCTAGTCATCGGACCTACTTCGCAGAAAAACTCGCAGTATGATATGGTGTAATGAATCTAACAAGATGATGCTGGGATTGATAAGATTAGCCTGACCTACTATCAAGTGAATCAATGTCTCCTAACAAAATATGCTATTTTTAAGGGGAAGGTATCCTTGGTTAACTTGGTATGTGTTCGTCTAACTCTGTACCATACCTTTAAAGGTATACACCCATGGGAATAACTTTGGAGGTGGCCAAATGTGAAAAGCACAAAGTTGAAAATTCTCACAAACTAAAGAGGGACCTGGTCCTATCTCTCAGGTTACTATCTTGTATATGCAAACTTTATTTGTTCTATCAATAAAAAGTCATGTCCTCTCTGTCTTTCAGTTAGAAAAAGGTTGTCCTATTCTAAAAAGAAAGGTGATTCACCTAAAATTTGAAATTAATCATATCCAGTTCCCACAAGAAAACCCTTCCTAGTGCTAAATATTCCTCAAACCTTGCTGCACCCACTACTTCTCATATCAAAAAGTAAAATCCAAATTCCAAATAGCCCTTCTAAGAAAAAGACCTTCCCGATGGCTGCAGCTCTCTCATTTTTAAGTCCTTTAAAGGATTCTGAGCTTAGCATAGTTAAAAATCCCTTCCCAAACCTTCCTGAAAAACATCCTTTTGTTCTTAATCTTTCAAAGCCTAACTCCTTCATCACTCAACCTGCTGATGAAGAATTATCCCTGAATCCTCAAAACGATTCTGATAAAGTTATGATAGATAAAACCTGGGATGCTGAAAACCTTATTTTGTTCTCAAATAGCCTGGGAAAGAGCACAATTAATCATAGGAAAATCAATGAAAATAAAACCAAAAATTTTTGAAAAATGGTCTAGAAGTTCTATTGAGAAGCTGCTGACACTTCAGGGACCTACTCCCAAAGAAAGAAAAGTAGATGAAAAAGAATTTGTGATCACTTATACTAGAAAAAAGAATGGCAAAACTAGTAAGGTGGTAACTAGGGAAGTTAGAAATATGTTCTTCAAAAATCAAAAGGTGTTAACTAGAAGGATTTTTTATTCAAATCTGCTAACAGAACCTATTATGATGGAAATTATTGAGTTGGTAAAATATTAAGGCTGGATGGAAGGACCTATTCTCACTATTTTTTGTGAGATTGTCAGGGAATTCTATTTCATTTTAGAATTCTAAGAAGATGGGTTAAACCTGACTGCACAGGTATAAGAAAAGAAAATAATATTTAATAAAGAAACACTAGGAAGAATTTTTAAAGTTCCTATATATGGTACAAGAATTATCTCAAAGTAGCTGCTTTCAATAAGATTCTTAGCTAATGCAACAAAGATCAAAGGAAAATTTAAGGCTGCTGTGAATAAGAAAACACTCAAAGAGTGAGTTTTAATTGGCCTTTAACTTTATGAATATGGTGATTCTGCCTAGATCATAAAAGAAAAGCATTGCCACAGCCACTAACTTGTATGTGATGGAATGCCTTAGTATCTTTGAATTTATCAATCTACTTGCTTTAATGATGGAACACATTCACAAAGTGGTTATTGGGAAAAATGGAAAACATGATATGCCTTATAGATATTGGTTAAACAAGGTATATGACAAATTTGGCATTGTCTATGAAAGTGGAACCCAAGGGATGGTGTTATAAATGCTTGGCATGAAGACATTAGTCAAAAATAAATATGTTAAATTAGGTAGCATTTCTCAGAAGAAGTTCAACAAGGAAATAAAGGAACTAAAGTTCAACCTAGATACCAAGGATGAAAAAATTAGCAAGCTTCGGGTGACAATTCAATATCTCTCCAAAAGAAGACCATGTGTCTCTGAATGTCTCAGAACTAATAATGCTAAATTAAAGAAGAGGGTACCAATCTTAACTGATGAGATCCTTAGCCTGAATGCAGAGATAAGACATCTCAACAACAACCTAACCTTACTCCTTTAAAATCCTTTTCCCAGTCCTTCACTTGTTAATACTTCTTCATTCATATGGCTTTATCCCTAGAATAATTAAATTATGCACTGCAATGATACTTATCATCTACTTATGACTGAATTTTTGCTTTCTGGGTTATATTTGTTCCCTTTAAATTGCAAAGTTATTCTTCATGTTAGTGTTGCCCCAGTGGTCATGAGTTAACTAATTTATTTTTATTTTACTCTTGTTTTACTATTATTCCTTTTTAATGATGCTAAAAAGGGGAATACTAATTTCAGATAGGTAGGGACCGGATGTGATGTGTGTAATATATAGAGAACAGGTACCATGTAATGTATTGAATTGCAGATGATTGAAGAAAGGCATAATGATAGAGAAAAGTATGCAAATGCATAAAATAAATAATGGTGCACAGCGACAGGGGAAGAAAATATGCTCAGAGTTTTTTCTACAAAACAACAATAAAAGACCAGGTCCTTATGTTGAATGGTGGTGGAAGCATAATGATAGGGGGAACATTTATCTTCAAAGTTGTAATCATGGTGATCAAATATGATGGATGTGTATTAATTCTCAAAGCTTTATGGTTGGTATTTTTATCATTAAAAAGGGGGAAAATTGCTATGTGTAGTTTTGATGATGAGCAGATGACTACAAGGGACCAGGTCCCTAGATGTTTAAAGTAAAAGTATAGTTGGCACGTGTCTTCACAGCTTTGTCCATTTGTGTAACAAGCTGGAAGGTGTTGCTTGTACTATTTAGGACACCTATTCTAATGAGATTTCATTCCTAATTATCCTTCATCAATAAAAGGAAAAATATACTTCTTCATCAAATGATTTTTGCAAGTACAAAAAGAGTGTTAATGATAGAGAAAGGTAAACACTCCATATCTGATATTTCTTAAGCTTTTTTGCCATATGTGTGTCTTGAGTGAGTCCTAATTTTTTATTAAACTGCTTATGATATAAGAGTAGTGTTTTCTTTTGTTTAGAGAAGTTCTTAGGTAGAGTTACCTAAGTGTAATACTAATTAGAGTTAATTAGTTTAGAGAATGCCTTGGTAGAGTTTTCATAATGAGCTTGTAGTAGAGGTATTACAAGCAAGAGAGAAACCTAGATTTAGGTGCAAGTTCAAGTCTTTAATCATGAGGTTGATAGTAGTGAAATTTTAAGGTGCTTATGAGGGAAAAACATGGTTTTTCTCCCTAGAGCAAGGAGGTTTCCACATTAGATATTGGTGTTGTTACTTTCTTGCACTTCCTTTATTTTCCTGCATCAGTGTTCACAAAGTGTCCTAGAACTAGTTTATGCAAAAATATTAGGCAAGATAACTCCTAACGTGCCTAAATTATCAAAACAAAACAAATAACAACCTTTCATATCCCTCACTCTTTCAAGCACAATATGACCGTGAATCCAGCATACTTACACATAGAATATTATAGATGCATTGTAAATGTAAGAAAATTATCCATTCTTTAACATTTAACCAAAAATCAACCCCAACTTTAAATTCAACAACCAACACACAAAAACCTATTCTTCTTTATGAATTTAAGCATAAAGAATGCAGAAATGAATGTAACAAAGTAGAGGATTAAAGTATAATAATAATTACCTTGTTTAGAACGTCGAAATTAGAGTAATTAGGGTGGGGAGTTTTTGAGTGAAAAGAGGGAAAATGGGATAAAAACCCTTTAAATTGGTTGTTCCTGCTATAGCAGCCCTTCTCGGCTATAGTGATGTTGGTATGGTGAGAATACTCTTGCTATAGATATATCTTGTCTCCCAAGTATGAAATTTTTTTCTTTTCGATCATTGTGTTAGAATTCTTCTTCCTCCGATATGTTGTCCTCAGATGCCTTAGGTTCTATAAAACATCTTACTCTATGTAGTCTTAGACAACTTGTACGTGTATAATTCCTTGAAGGAGCAGACTAATAGTAAAGTGCAGACAAAAAAAATTAGAACATCAGATATAATATTGTTAGCGACCTAGGTACGAAGTGTGCTTGCATAATCATCAACACGATAATGATATCCAAGTTAAATCCATACCATTTCTTTCTTTCTTAATTTTTCAAAGATAAATAATGGGTAAATTTGTATCATTTATATTGACATGTTCCGTCATTATTAAAGACACGTCATTTATGGGAACAAGGTATGAGCAATTTTAAAAAAAAATAGCAAAAAAAACTATAGAATTTAAAGTTTTGGGTCAGGATAACATTATCCCGCTATAGGAAGAATTTTCCCGCTATAGTGGCACTATGGTAGTAGAAGACGTGCCGCTCTAGTCAGATGCTGGAGGCAAAATAAGATCATGTTTTATTAAAAATTTCTTTTTCTTTTCAATTAAAAAAAGGATGAATAAGGCTTCTAAAACCCTCCTAGATTTGCCTCATAGTCTTGGAGCGATGAAGAGAAGGGATTTCGCTCAAATAGGGTAAAACCCATGGTTTTCTAATAAAATTCACACCAGAAAACACCAGCAAGGAGTGAAAAGTCTATATTCATGTCTCCGTTACAACTATTTGGCATTCATATAGGCCAGGTTTAACTTAGTAGTTTAGACATAGGTTAGAAAGCATTGGCATAACATTATTGATAGGAGATTTCATGTTTTGGCCTTCGGCCATAGTGTTAAATAGATTAAAAATATGAAAACCCAATTATTTTGGGTGGGAATTTTATTGTTATTTGTGAAATTGAAGTTCGTTGGTAATAAATATGTTTTATTTTGTTGTTATTCATCCTTGTATGATTAAAAATGATATCGTAACCAAAAATTGGGTTAGAGCCTAATAAATTTCTAATTCGAGGTAGTAGTGTTTGTGGATTTCAGAGAATCTATGGCAGTAACTAGAGGAATGGCAGTCTTTTAAAGTATCAATGTTAGGGTGAAAGGTTAGGTGTATTATGGCACAAAAAATAGGCTCAGATGCATACCTTAGACATAGTAATCCCTAACAAAGCCCTACATTATGTACAAATCATAGGTGATGGTTAATGTAGTTAAAACCTAATTGGATTTATCCGTGTATGAAAGTTGCTCCTTAATATTGCTTGTTACAATTCATGTCAAAGAAAAGTAAATGGATATTGATAGCTGAAGTGTTAGTCACATGCAATGGACTTATATGAAAAAAAAATTTAGTTTAACAAATGTTATTATTATTATCATTGTGATTGTTGTGATATTTGTGATTATTATAGGATGTACCAATAATTAGGAATATTTATAAAATCTCTACCATAATTTTAATATCATTGTTAGATGTATCGATATTTGGACATCTTCATGGAATTGGTTGGTATAAGATTGGTAGAGACTTGATGTATGATATTTGGTACATAGATAAGAGCTTTCCCCCTACATGTCATGGCTAATGGGAAACCATAACACCTTTAGCATGAATGTACAAGGTACAGGTGAGTGTGACGGTTCCTTGAGTTAACTTCAGATATTTTTGTTTATTAGATTGGTTTCTTGAGTGAATCGAGTTTATATGTTGATGTGTTCTATTTTGTTTCTTAAGTAAATTATTCTTTAGGTTGACTTGCTATATTTAGTTTCTTGAGTAGATTGTATTTCTATGTCAATTTACTATATTTGATTTCTTGAGTAAACCGAGCTTGTGTGTCAATTTGTTATATTTGATTTCTTGAGTAAACTAAGCTTATGTGTTGACTAGCTATATTTCATTTATTGAGTAAATAAGCTTATGTGTTGTCTTTTTATAATTGGTTTCTTGAGTAAATAGGGCTTATGTTTGAATTGTTGTATTGATTTTTTGAATAAATTGAGCTTATGCAGTGACTTGTGATGTGACTTGGAAACATGGCACATTCGATGGTTAAAACGAGGAGTTTATGCTTGGACTTGTGTTATTTTGATAGATATGATGTGTTTGTTGAATGAGTGCGGATAGATCAAGAAGACAGTGTCTTGAGATGAAAATTGGAAGAAAACTCTTTATAAAAGTTGAAGTACTAGTCAGGCTATGAATCGTTAAGACACTATACGATCCGTAACCCAACTTGTAAGAAGAACAGTGACTACTAGCTGAGCTAAAAAGCTAAGTAAAGGATGAACATGACTCATTAAGAGTGGCTATGAGTCATAATATAGAGTCGTAATGGCCACAATGAGCTATGCTAAGGTCTATAATTGAAGTCATAGAATACTACAAGTCATGAGTATCGGCTACGACTCATAGTTAGCAATCGTAATGAGACTAGTGTGCAAGGTCTTAAAGTTTGAGGGTCAAGTGATAACGAGTGAAGACCACAAGTCATAAAGACAAAATACGACTCGTGGTGATAAATCATAATGAAAATATAATCTTAAAGCCCTGAAGATGAAAGTTCACCGGAATGACTACAACTAGCATCATACAACTCATAAGGAGACGTTATGAGTCAGAGTGATTGTTGGTTTACTTTTCCTATCCCATTTTTACAATGATTTATTTATTATTTTGAGATATTATAAATACCTTAGGGTTATTCCGTTATTAGGTTATGCATTCTTACATTACTTTTGATACTTTTCACATACTTTGATCATTAAGATTTTGGTTTTGAATCAAATTAGAGATTTTGGATTTTATTCTGTCATTATTATGCAATTAATTATTACATGCCTTTTTCATTGATTATCATGAATTATTTCATAAGCATGAGCAACTAAAATCCTTGAATAGGTTTGTAGGAACCCTGGTGGATTAGCTACGTAAGAGAAGTGGGAGATTTATCAATTCAACTGTAATTGTGTGTATGGCAATCATTTTTGTGTTAATGAACCTAAGCTACAATAGAAGCTTTGTGTTAATGAACCCAAGCTTAGTTTTGGACAATATTAAATTTTGGCAACGTTGTCAGAGAATTACTGTATGAATTATTAATTAAAGTTAATAGAGTTTGCAACTTTTTATTTTTTGTCTTCAGTTGGGTATACACCAGTGTATGCCTAGTACCAAGATTCAAGAAAATCCCTTACTCCCTATTGATCCTGAACCAGAGAGAATTTTACAAACACCACAAAGGATGTCAGAGAAAGTTCATGATGATGTTTCTATCGGGATTCGAGATCCTCTGAATATACCTCCTTCTCCACCTGTTAATCCATAAAATATCGCCAATAGGCAGACAAAAATTTTTTTACCAGAGGTATCTAAAGAGAGAAGAGTAGTCGAGGAGGCCTGATTCGTTCAATAGGCACATCTGACTTTGCCAAGATTGGTAGAGGATCATCGAGCACCACTCGGTGCAAACCATGATCGAGGGTGTATTGAAAGATCTAGAGTTGTCCCAGTCTATCAGTATCTACCACCAGATGATGAAGATGAATAGATGGTTTATGTAGATCCTGCTGATACTAGAGCTATTATTCCACCTTCTTTACCCCCTAATGTGATGTTTGATATTACCAGTGCAATGATCCAACGGATAAATATAAAGGGTGTATTCTCGGGGGTAGAAATAGATGATTTAAACATGCATCTCACTAATTTTACTAGGATATGCCCTTTATACACCATCCCTGGGGTGGATCAGAAAGCATTAAGGTTATGGTTGTTCCCTTTTTCACTGATAGGTGAAGCATTATTGTAGCTGGGAGAACTTCCTAGAAGCTCAATCATGACTTGGCATGAGCTATTTAGATAGTTTTTGAATTGATTTTTCCCTTCTTCTAGGATGTTGCATTTAAAAGATGAGATCAATAATTTTTGGAAGTTACCTATAGAGTCTATGTATGAATCATAGTTTTGATTCAAAATGAAGTTGAGTGTGGTACCCCATCATAGATTCCAGGATACAACCTATTGGAAATATTCTATAGATTATTGAATGTTAGCTTTAGGGAAATGGCAGACACAATATCAGGAGGTGCACTTAGGCGTTTGCATTGGAAAATGGCCTAAGAGATGCTAGATGATATCTATGTCACTAACCAAGTATAGCACACTCGGGAGGCTAGTATAGGAGTCGACACATATGCTATTAGAATTGTAAGAGACTACAGATCTAGTGATGATACGGTAGCACAAGAAGTTGCATAACACATAACAAATATTGGGCTGCTTTCAAAATAATTTGTAGTAATAATAGCTAAAAAGATGAATGTAGTAGGGGCATAGGGATCTATTTCCAGAGCCTATGAGTCTAATGCAGATAAAGAAGCAAAGTATTTGGATTGAGAAGTGCTGAGTTTTTGAGCCAAAGGGCAAGAAAACCAAGGTCGGAACTGTTGTGGTAATATGTACCCGGACAAAAGTATAGAATGATATAGTGATTGGAGACGCATGGATAACTACATAGAGAAGAGTGACACATATGTTCCATAGGGTAGTCGAGATACCACATCTAGAATGAAAGAAATGTTTTAGAAATTTGTAAAAGGCTAAGAAAGTTAAAGGATCTATCATAAGGAGATTAAGGCAGATCTATCAAGGCTAAATCAGAAAGTTGGGTCGCATGCTACCGCAATTAAAAAACTGAAGCAGTATTTTATTCAAATTCCACTCCTATTGAGTCAAAGGCAGAATGGCACTCTTCCCAGTAATACAATATAAAACCCTAAAAATGATAGTCACTGTCATGCCACTGCCACTCAAAGTGATAAAACCACCGTGGATCCGCCCTTACCCACTATGAAAGAGTCAAGGAATGATGTTGATCATGTTGATGTTAAGGAAATGCCTGATGTTGAAGTGGAAAGATCATCAGAAGTCGAGAGTTGAAGTATGAAAGATATAGGTAAGGCTAAGCTTAAGGAGTCGGTACTGAAAACCACTCTAATACCTCTCCCACTTTATCCTTAAAGATTGAAAAAAAAAGTAGAAAGAGAGTAAATATTAGAAGTTCCTATCTATATTGAAGAATATATCGATAAACATTCCACTAGTTAAGGCATTACAACAAATGCCAGGAGATACAAAATTCATGAAACATATGGTCACTAGAAAGCAGACAGTGAGCTATGATCCTGCTAAAAATGTTCATCACTGTAGTATTGTTGCCTCTAGATTATTAGTAGAGAAAAAGAAGGACCCTAGAGCCTTCTATTCCATGCACTATTGGGTCCTTCAACTTTTCTCGACCGTTATATGATCTAGAAGCATATATTAATCTCATGACATTGGTTACATTTAAGATGTTGGGGTTATGATTACCTAAACCAACATCGATGAGATTGTTGATGGCTGACCGAACCTTGAAAAATTTGGTTGGTATTCTTTGTGATGTGCTGGTAAAGGTAGCATCCGTCATCTTTCCAGATGATTTCATGATACTTGATTATGAGGTGGACTTATAAGTCCCTATCAGTTTGGACAAACCATTTCTATCTATGGGCAGGGCATTAGTTGATATGGATTTTGGACAGATAAGGTTAAGACTCAATAATGAATTGGTAATGTTCAATGTATGCCAATCAATATGGCAATCGGATGATATAAGAGTTGTGTCTATGATAGACACTATCTATGATGAAGTTGATGCATTGACAATTCTTATTAAAGAGAGGTTGGGTGTTGAAGCATTAGCAACAGTGATTATGAATTTTAACAGTGATGAAATTGAGGAGTATGATGAGATGGTTGGTGCTCTCTATGGGAGTGGTTCTTATACTTACACCCCAAAGAAGCTTGATCTAGATCTGAATGATAAAACCATTTTTCCCACTCATCCATCAATTGAATAGCCACCAATATTAGAGTTGAAGGCCCTCCCATCCTATTTACTCAATACTTTTCTAGGGGCCAACAACACATTACTAGTAATTATTGTTGCGGATTTGATGGAACTGAGATAGGGGAATTATTGTCTGTATTACAAAAGATCATACAAGTTATAGGATGGACTATTATGGATATTGTGGGTATTCCACCAGGAATATACAATCACAAAATCCAACTTGAACAGGATTGTATACCGACTATTGAGCACCAGCGATGATTGAATCCTTCAATATAGGAGGTGGTGAAGAAAGAGATCATTAAGTGGTTGGATATTGGTGTCGTTTATCCTATTACTGATAGCAAGTGGTTTAGTCCTATTCAATGCATCCCAAAGAAAGGTGGTATTTTAGTAGTGCCAAATGAGAAGAATGAGATAGTGCCAATGACACCAATCATAGGATGGAGAGTGTGCATGGACTACAAAAAGTTGAACTCATAGACCCAAAAGGACCACTTCCTAATACCCTTCATGGATCAGATGTTAGCTAGACTTATAGAAGGGGCTCGTATTGTTTTTTAGACAGCTATTCAGGGTACAATCAACTCATGATTGATACCGAAGATAAGGGGAAGATAGTCTTTACCTGCCTATATGAGACCTTTACATTCAAGAGAATGTTATTTGGGTTCTGCAACATTCCGGCAACATTTCAGAGATGGGTGATATCCATCTTCCCTGACATGGTATAAGGAACTATTGAGGTATGTATGGATGATTTTTCTATTGTTGGTGATTCTTTTGATGACTGTTTGATTCACTTAGCCAATGGTCTACGTTGATGGGAGGAATGAAACTTAGTACTTAACTAGGAGAAGTGCCACTTTATGGTGAAAGAAGGAAGTGTGCTTGGCCACAAGATCTCAAAAAGAGGCATAGAGATTGACAAGGCAAAATTAAAATGATTGTAAAGCTTCCACCGCCAATTTCAGATAAGGAAATTCAAAGCTTTTTGGGACATATAGGTTTTTACAAATGATTCATCAAAGATTTCTCAAAGATAGCTAATCCTTTGTGTAAGCTTCTTGAGAAAGAGGTGAAATTTGAGTTTGATGAGTCATGTCTAAAAGCTTTTGAGTTCTTAATGGAGCGGATGGTGTCAGCCCCTATCATTATGTCTCCCCATTTGTCTATGCCATTTGAGATCATGTGTGATGCAAGTGGTGTGGCTCTAATTATTATCCTAGGACAAAGGCGAGAGAAGATTTTATACCCTATCTGTTATCCTAGCGAAGCATTAAACCCTGCTCAGAAGAACTATACTTTGACTGAACAAGAACTACTAGCAGTGGTATTTTCTTTTGAGAAATTTCAATCCTATCTAATTGGAATTAAGGTTGTTATGTATACAGATCATGAATCTGTGAGATACTTGATGGAGAAGAAAGATACAAAGCGTAGATTGATCTGTTGGGTTTTCTTGCTGCAAAAGTTTAATTTTGAGGTTAAAGATCAAAAGGGTACAAAAGTTCAATTTATTGATCATTTGTCCAGACTTGAGGATGAAGCTATGCTGGAAGTAGGGAATGGGCTTGAAATCGATGATACTTTTCTAGGTGAGTAGATTTTGGCAGCATCACAAGACCTAATTCCCTAGTTTGTGGACTTTGCAAATTACTTGGCAAGTGATCTCATTCTAGGATATATGTCCTTCTATAAGATAAGGATATTTATGTATTAGGTAAGGAAGTTCTTCTGGGATGAACCTTACCTCTGAAGTGGAGATGATGACCATTCTTAAGGCTTGTCATGCTTCACCAGTTAGGGGTTACCATGGATAAACCTGCACAACCCATAAGATCTTGCAATGTGGGTACTACTGGACGACAATTTATAAGGAGGCTCATGTCTTTGCTGCAACCAGTGACTAATGCCAATGTCAAGGTAATATCTCGAGGCACCATGAACTTCCTATGATCCATATTTTAGAATTAGAACTATTTGATGTGGGTAGTGCACTTTATGCGGCTGTTTATGAGCTCTTTTTGTATGAAGTACATTCTTTTGGTGGTAGACTATATGTCTAAATGGGCGGAAGTGGTACTGCTCCCCAATAATGAAGGTAGAAGTGTCATTGTCTTCCTAAAGAAATATATCTTCTAGATTTGGCACGCCACATGCAATCATTAGTAATGGTGGGTCGCATTTCTATAATCTCCTATTCAAAAATCTACTTGATAAGTATGGTTTAAAGCATAAGGTGGCAACACCTTATCATCCTCAGACTAGCGGACAGGTTGAAGTATCAAATAGAGAGATCAAGTCCATTTTAGCAAAGAATGTAAAAGCTAATATGACTGATTGGCCTAGAATTTAGATGACGCATTATGGGCCTACCAGATACCCTAATAAATTCCCATTGGTGCCTCCCAAAACCAACTTGTGTATGAAAAGGCATGTCACTTTCCTTTCAAACTTGAGCACAAGGTATTATGGACATTAAAAAAGTTGAATTTAGATTGGCATGATGTAGGGAAAGTGAGAATGAGTAAGGTGAATAAGTTGGATGAATTTAGACTCTGAGCTTATGAAAGCTCTTCACTGTACAAGGAAAATATGAAGCTACATCATGATTGAAAGATTGAGAAAATAGTATTTGAGACAGGTGATTAGGTATTGTTACATAGTTTAAGACTTTGCTTGTTTCTAGGTAAGTTGAAGTCTATATTGGTATGGGCCATTTATGGTGATTTAGAATTGAAGTGTGATGGTGAATCATTCTTCAAAGTAAAAAGGAAAAAGGTCAAGAACTATATGGGAAATGCAGAGAAAGTTAAGGTAATTGATGATTTGAGCCTTGGTGAGTCTGGTTAACCAAGGTAACTAATCCATGCCGAGATGTCAAAATCAAGCGATACATGGAAGGCAACCCATAGGGCTACTTGGTAAAGTCTGAGAATCCAACCTAGACATATTGTGTTGCGATGTTAAATAAAGTGCTTCATGGGAGGAAACCCATGTTTTGTACTTATTAAAATATAGGGTAACATGTGTGTTTAGAGTGCAGGATTGGATTTTGCAGGAGTCAACTAGAAAATTTGTTGATATCAGGCTATATGGCGCTCTATATGAGTTATAACCAAAGATTACGATTCATAAATAAGAGTCACATGCAATTTAATGACTAATTTTCTCTTAAGACAGTCGTCATCCATCCATCATCGAGAAAAGCACCTAATTATGACTGCATAACTAACAAAATAAACAAAATAACTAATCTTATCTAGAAGTATACTGAGGAGAAGGTCCTATTTTCTTACAAAACAAGTAGCAAAGAACCCAGCCACCCCACACTTAAGCTCAGTACTGTCCCCAGCGCAAATAACAAGATAAAGAACCTAGCTAGTAGTACTTCTCATCCACACTAGGAGTCATGCCACCTGCATGGAGATCATCATTGGAACCATTTTTCCTATACTCATCAGATCACCCATATCATCCACGTCAGTCACACATAATCAAGTTAACTTCAATTAAGATGGAGATAGTGAAGTCACCACACCATACTTAATTTGTTAGTATAAACCAATTAAGTGTTTTTATCGGGTACTTAGACTTCACCGACATACACTTTGACATTGTGCATCAACATTAGTCATAATACAATTTATTCACTTCAATTCCCCCAATTCTATTTCAAGGAAGCACATTTTGAACAGAATCATGCTCTACACTTTCAACCATATCAAGATATACAAAACACCATCACTTTCACAACATCACCATGGCGAGAATTTAATTCATAATCCTTAATAAATCACTTAGCTATAACATAGAGTCACAATAACTAATGATTAAGAAAGTAAAACTTACGTTGAAAATGAAAGTTTGGTGAAAGAAAAGGAAAATTCCTAAGATAGTTAATGTTGAAAGACAAAGATAATGGTGAAAGCAATCTTATGCAGGTTAGGAGTGAAATAAGGATGACTTTGGGAATTCATGGTGTGGATTCTATTAAAGAGTGAGATTTGGGTCAAGTTGATCCAATAAAAAAATGGATTATTAGGAAACTTTACACTAATAGGAAGCGCCCATGAAATCGCCTAAGAATTAGTAGGCGGCGCCTAACCCATCGCCTAAATAAGGCAATGAGCATAGGCAATGGTATAAGCGGCGCCTAACCTATCGCCTAAGTAAGTCAGTGAGCATAGGCGATTTACAATGCGGCGTATATCTTAAGATGTGCAGCACATATCTTAAGATGTGCGGCGCACTCTTGGTTGGAAAGGTCCATACCGTGAGGGCTTTGCCCCCGCACCCCCATCGAGGTCAGTTGTGGGCTTTGGGATCGGGCCTATCGTCCTGATCCCTACGCTACCACCACAGACCTCATTGAGAGTCACAAAATAAAGTTGCACCGCAAAACTTTTTGGGTCAGATTAACATAATTCAAAGAGCGACTCTACTGCGAATCATACATGAGCCTTACACATTTAACCACTCCAACTTACCTGTAATGTTCCCATCACTCCTAAACTTACGACCATTGACATGGCTCGCTTCCAAATCAAAATTGGTACTAATCTTATACTTAGTACTTCGTGCACCTACACTTAATCAAAAATAACAAAAATGATTAGAAAGATGGGTTGCCTCCCACCAAGCATCGTAGTTTTGGTCGTGGCTCGACTCTTCTTTTTGCATTTTTGTGTAACAAAATAAAGTAAAAATAAAATCATGGGTTGCCTCCCATGCAGCACCTGATTTAACATCACAGAACGGATCAATTATCTTGACTACTTAGACTTCATCAAGATACATCGATGATACCTTTTGTACCGCATTTGCTGGATCAAGAAAATGCTTTATTCCTAGTCCAACCACTTTGCAGTCACTCACATCCTTGCTTGCAAGTTCAACCAAACCAGCAATGGTCTCCACAAAAGATATATCCTTAACCATTACATCTCGCTCATCTTCATAGAATACATCAACACTCGAGAAAACACTAATCTCTTTATGTTGTTTCATAGACTGACATACTTCAAAGCTAACTTCTTCCTCATTGAGCCTAAATTTCAGCTCATTCAGCTTCATGTCAACTAACACTCTCCCAGTTGCTAAGAGCGGCCTACCCAAAATTATGGGTACTTCAAAGTCCACTTCACAATCAAGAATTACAAAGTAGGCTAAGAAATATAAAATCAACAACTTTTACAAGTACATCATTACTGATCTATCCGCTATTAGAAACCGCATATTGGTGGGTGTAGGATCTCCCAAACCCAATTTCTTGAAAACCGTCAATGGCATAAGATTGATACTTTCCCCAAGATCACAAAGGGCCTTTTCAAACTTTAGCAATCCAATCGTACATAGAACAGTAAATGCTCCCGGATCAGCTTTCTTCTGGACAATAGATCTTATAGCAATAGAACTACAATTATGAATATTGTCTACCGTTTCATAGCTCACAGTCCTTTTCTTTATCAACAGGTCTTTTATAAACTTAGCATATCTGGGCATCTGTTCCAGTGCTTCAACTAAGGGCACATTTGCTATCAACTACTTCAACATAGACATGAATTTGCTAAACATGCCATCATCTCCTTTCTTATTTAATCATTGTGGAAATGGGGGTGGCGGCCTTTGGATTTTAGTTGGAGCAACTTTTACCTCCTTTCTTATGCCTTGCTCCACATCACTAACATGCTTCGGCTTAGTTGGTTGTTCAACTTTCGCACTCTTCTTTTTAAAACCTCCCAACTCTATAGACACCATTGGAGATTCATCAACCATCTCCCAATCTATTTCAACCTCATCAGTATAAGAGGAAGCTCCCAAACCTGGACTAGATAACATCTTACCGCTCCTAGTGGTAATGTCCATACACGATCCATCAATCCTCAGATTCTGAACTGTATCACTTGGTAGAGTCCCATTCTATCTTTGGTTGAATACTGCAGATAATTGGCTCATCTGCTGCGCCAATTGTTTAATAGCGACTGAGTGCAAATTTACTAGTTGACTCATGGAAGATATTTCACTCTTTACAGTAGTCACCCCAGAATTTGTTGCCTCAACTCCCTTTAATAGTTTCTCCATTATTTCCTCTATGGATATTTTGCCTGAACTGGTGACCGCATTATCACAACTTCCAGGAGGTACATACAGTGCACTCCTATCATTTTTACTCTTCTAATATCCTTGATGGTTCCAACCTTGGTTTCCTTGGCCACCACCTCGGAAACCCATCTGATTGTTCAATTAATTGGCTTCTTCTTCAAGATTGGAGTCATCCCTCCCTTGTGATGCTATAGCTTTAACCTTTTTTATCTTTCCTGATAATAGATGCTTAGTGAGAAGATCCATTTGCGTCTTCATATGATCCATGTCCTGATCATGATCTTCTTCTCTTCACCTTTGTTCTATAGTCATGCCAATAGATACAGTAGATCTTACTACCTCAAAATACTCGGTATGCCAAGCTCTACTATACTTTGTCATCCGATCAAGCATCTCAGAAGCTTCAGTAAAAGAGAGGTCTATGAATGATCCACCCGCACAATTATCTACCACTGGCTTGGTAATTGAATTCAAGGACCAATATAATATCTCCATCAAGTGGACATTGGTCATCTGATGATTTGGGCACCGCATAAGCGTTTTCTTGAACCTCTCCCAAGTCTCGTGGAGAGCTTCAGTTGGAAGCTATCTGAAATTAGTTATCTCATCTCTCAACTAAATTAGGACCGCATAATCCTAGTGTTTCTCAACCATCAAGGACTAATTCACTTTAGTTCTCTTGAATCAAAAGTGTTTACCAAACACAATATGAAATCTCCAAGTACTTAATCCTTCTAAGGCATTAACATATGAAATAGGGGTTGGTAATCCTATTTTCTTGTCACTACTCTTCTTTTCGAACAAAAACCTTTCTTTCGAACAAGTTGCATTTTAAGGCATATACTCTGTGTTTGCAACCACGAGAATTCAAGATAAATGAAGAGAGTATGATGTAAACAAATCAATGCATAATGAATTCAAAACCCAAAGTAATAGATTGTATGCTACAAGGCTTCCATAACCCTAACTAATAAACTTAGCTACTCATGAATAAAATGAAAATCACAATTGAAATATTCATAATACTAAAAAACTAAAAGACGATCTTGGTGTGCAAATACTGAGAGCAAGAGCAAAAAATGTTTTTCTCTCTCTCTCAAGCTAAGCCGCCCTTATCTTCTCTCTCCAAAACAAAAATACAGAATAATGAATCCCCTAAAAATTCAGCCATAAGGCTTTTAATAACATCCTTCTCTAATAAATTACTACTGAGTCCTCAACTATTTAAAAATATTGAGTTTGCCTAGGAAAAAGTTCCCATATATCACATTCAGTCCAAAAGATGCTTTCCTTTTATGTGAAGTTTCCTCTTCTATCCACAGGTCCCCAAAGTGCCATGATCTTCCTCATTAGTACCTCTCTTACTCTCTCTTGTCTTATATTCCATCCATATTCCATAGTCCCATAATGTCTTCATCTACCTCATTAATACCTGAAATTATGCTAATCACATCGGTTAGCTCAATTACATAGAAGTAGAGTAAAAACATAAGAAACTAGGCACTTTATTCTCTAAACATAGCTAAAATATGGATAAATTATGGTGCTTAGGAATATAAATATACACATGATCAACAACGTACTTAGTCCTATCCACACATTATTAATAGCGAGACTCGTATCAAGGTATGATTTTGATGTTACATAGCTCATCGTCAGAGTGATATATGCTTGTGCGGTCAGTACTAATGTGATTCTAGCATTCCCATGCTTGTTGACTCAAATATGCTTAGAGGTGGTGGTGCCAGAACTTTCTGATATGGATCAGTTTATTGAAATAAAGAATATTACAGACCTGGGGTTGATTTGAGATGCTCGAAATCCCATGTCCAATGTGGACAAACAAGGAGAACCATTGCTAGCTAAGTCTCTTCAGAATATGCATATGAGTACTAAGGCTGCTACATTTACTATGGTAGATGACACTCCGATTGAGGGTGGGTCATCTGAGACCTAGCCTTCTGATACAGCTAGTACATCTAGTGCTCTTACTCCTCCATAGACTGTAGCACTATGTCTATCCATATTCATATTAGTTCTAGTAGGCTATGTGGTCATTATGCAATCTATTCAAAATAAAGGTGGTAAAAAGATTAATCACCGTGGAGACAAAGGTATGGTTTATGGAGGAGGGCGTAAATCCCTGGGTTCACAAAATACTTAAAGAACAAAGCAGGAAAATATAGAGAAAATTGGATGGTTTCGAGCTGAAGGTCACTTATCAGCTTGAAGGTGTTCGAACCCCTGATATAGTAAGAGGCAAGGCTAAGGTATCAGAGCTATAAAAGCTGGTTAATGAATTACATAATTGGTCGATTTACCCAATACCTATTATAATAAAGATCCAGTAAAAGAAAGAGACTGAGAATATCTAGGGTATTGAGGATAAAACCCTAAGAACTGTTGAGAAGGTAAAGAAGAGCAAGAAAAAGAAGATAAGAAGAAATAAATATAAAAAATTGAGACAGCAGTGCGTGAAAGCATTGCAAGTGAGAGGGACCGATAAGTGAGGGTCCAAGAGATGGTGGCAGAAGCTAGTAGTTTTAGACCGACTGAGGTTGTTGATAGGGGTAGTGATATGATCTGCAACACCATATATACCAATGATTACATCGATCACAACCCATGCCACTACTGCAAAAAAGGTCCCGACAGTAGGTGAAACCACTATTAAGGTGAGTAGGTCCTAATCTGAGGGTCTCCGTACTGATCCAGTATGATCTGGTGCCTAAGCTGCCCAAGTATGTCTGATGAGTGGTGAATTTACCACTCATTGGCACTCAATATTCATGCTCACTACCATGAATTTCATTGGCACTCAATATTCATGCTCACTACCATGAATTAAAAATTTGAATGAGACAAATTTGTGGTTTAATAAACTAATTTCCACACTATGCAGGCATACAAGTGATGAGAAAGACGTGGATTTTGAGATGAAAAGGATAAAAAAAAGAAGAAAAGTGCAGTTGGAAGACCTGAGTAGAAAATCAGCTTCAGTTAATGTGATCACGATCTGAGGGTTGTAATTGTGGCCAGTCAAGCCATGTCAAAAGGCAACAATTACGTTGTTATTACTGCAGTCATAGTAGCCGCTATCGCGGCAACGCAGGAATGTACCCAGGGCCAGTTTTGTAATTGTATACAGCCAACCCCAATTCTTTTAAGAGGATCAAACCCATTATCTTCTTGGCATTATAGACTAATGGAGAGAAATTAAATTTTAAGTTACAACCCCTAATTTGGGCAACAATTAAATTTGAATTTTTGGCTTTGAATTTGGTGAAATTAAAGAATGGATGTTTTGAATGAACCTTTTGGTATATTTCTTCCTCTTTAATTTATGAATATCTAAATTTATTTGTCTTGGGATTATATTGAACTAAGGTTCAATTGTGTATATGTTGTGATGTATTTGTGAATATTCTAATTTGTTGATGGTGGGTTTCACTATTGCTTGGTTTAATTGGTTGGGATTTCTAGGTGAAAACCCCAAATGCCTAAAATGGGTTTGTTAGTGAAAACCCTAAACTCTTGAAAGCTTACATCATCCTTATAAGAGGGATGTGGGCGAACTTTTAGAACCCATGGCATCCTTGAAAGAGGGATATGGGGGATAAAGCAATAGTGGATAATAATGGATATAGTTTTCTATCTTTTTGTTATCTTAGAAATAAGGGTGAACAGAGAGTTAGCTATGTCTTGGGAATCTTCCTATAAAGAGGTATGCCCTATTGAGGTATTAGGTGGATGAATTTGACACACTTTTTAGGTACCCTAAAGGGTCAACAAGTGATATTCTTGAAGTTTTTTTGACAAACTAGCCTTAAGGACTTTCGACCTAGCCTACCGCATGTAAGTTGAGCTACTGACAACAACCGTTCTCTACCAAATAGAACTATATAGGTAAGTATTATCAAAATAGTGCCATTGTTGGGGAGTGAAATTTAGCTTTCACTTATGCGGTCTTGATTGTTACTTAGGGTATACCGGTAGTGGTGTTTATTTATTTTGGTTCTTGTTTTCTTTTCTTTTTTAGGTGATTCCTATAGTGTTCACGAAACTATGAGTGAAAATGCAAGAATTGACGGGTCCTTCGATGACCCTCTTGATGACGAAGAGCAACTCAATGACGTTGGACTTTCAACTGCCATCCGTATCCCACATACTCATGGGAATGAGGTCTTTTATATCACAAGAATCATGTTACATATGCTACAAATGAAGTGACTTTTTGGGGGACAAGCCTATGAGGACCCCAACTTGCATTTGAAAATCTTCGTAGAAGTGTGTGCACTATTTGATATTGCACACATTACCCAAGAGTCCATCCGGATATTGCTCTTCCCTTTCTCTCTAATGAGGGAGGTGGTATTATGTCTTTGAACTCTTCCGGACAAATCAATTACATCATGGGATAAACTCACCATTCCCTTCCTTGATTGGTATTTCCCACCGTCCAAGATGCTTCAAGTGCGTGATGAAATCATTAACTTTAGGCAATTGAATGGAGAACCCTTGTATGAGGTGTGGGGAAGATTCAACGAAAAACTCATGCAATGTCCCAACAATTAGGTCCCGAATAAGATTCTTCTCCAAATCTTCTATAGGGATCTTGATCCTTACAACAAAACCATGGTACACAATGAGTTAGGGGTCTCTCTTGTGAAATTAAATTATCAAGTGGATACAAATTTGCTTGAGGAAGTTTCCAAGAAAAACTATGGGTGGCATACCCATAATGCTGAGGTACCAAAAGGATCCCTTACTACCTCTTTTATTGATAAAGAACAAAAGAAGAGAGAGAAAGAGAGGGAGGAAAACATGGAAAAAATGATGATGCAATTGGAGCTTTTAACTAAGAATGTGATGGGTTCACCTACCAGAAGGTTAGTTCTATGGCATGCAAGGCCTATGATGATGAAAAAGCCAAGTATATTGATGAGGAGATTTGGTATTTGGCCAATTATTCAAGGGGTTCACACCTAGCCTATCAAAGGCAAGGTGGGGACCAAGGTTGGATGGATCATGATCGTGACCATTATTAGCGGAAAAAGATCGAGACTAAGATCATTATGTTCTTCCACATGATCAGTAAAAGAACGAACAAGTTAACCCCATCGACCCCAACAAATACAAAACCAAAGATATCTTGGCAAGAATTTTTATGAAAGTGGCGGGAATGGACAAGATGGTCTATGAATTGAAAGGAAATTTTTTGCAACTCAACCAAACAGTTGTATACCACTCCTCTTCTATGAAATAATTGGAATTGCAAATTAGGAAAATCTCTACTCAATTAAATGCTAGATCAAAAGGGGGTCTTCCTAGTGACACTATTGCGAATCAAAAAAATGAATCTTAAGTGTTGGAAATAGTCACTAGAAGTAGAAGACCCTTGGTGATAATTTGAAAGAAATTAAGGGAGAAAATATGGGTGAAAAAAATCCCAAGGTTTAGCCAATGAATGTGAAGACAAAGCTAGAAGTTAGTCAAAAGAAGGATCTTCGAAAGGTCAAGAAGAAGGAGATGAGAAAGAACAGATGGAAATAGATGAAGAGGTGGTTAAGAATGATAATCCACAAGGTGATGTATTTCCCAACATTCAAATCCCTCCACCATTTCCCCAAAGGCTTAAGAGAAAAGAAGAGAACAACAAGCTCAAGAAATTCATCATTAAGCTTAGCAACCTCTCTAAATATCCCGTTACTCAAGGATATCTAAGAGATTTCGGGGTATACTAAGATTATGAAGAAATTGAAGTTGAATAAGAAGCTTGTTGAAAGTTACACCATTGAAGTCACCCATGGGTGCAGCGCTATCATGAATAGTGAAATGGTGGAAAATAAGAAAGACCCCAGGGCTTTTACCATCCCATGCATCATCGGGACACATAAGTTTGAAAACGCTTTATGTGACCTTGGTGAAAGTATTAATTGCATTCCCTTTGAAAAATATAGGAGTCTTGTCTTGAGTACCTCTACCCCAATGTCAATAAGACTTTTAATGGTATACCATTCTATCAAGAAACCGATTGGTGTTTTGTTTGACGTATTGATGAAAGTGGATAGATTCATACTTTCAGAGGATTTTGTGGTACTTGATCTCCACATAGGCCAATAAGTGCCTATTATCCTTGGTTGAATCCTCCTTGCTATCAGAAGAGCCATTATTGATTTGGAGCTCGGGGAAATAAGGTTTAGAGTTTATGATGGTGAAGTGTCCTTCTGGGTATGCAAAACAAAGAAATAATGCATGGAGCTTCACATGGTATCGGTCAAAGATGTTAAGGATGAGAAAGTGAAAGATGAGTCCATTGAGGATCCAACTTGAGAAATATAGAAGACGTCATGCCACGACGATAACTAAGGCGCTATGTGGGAGGCAACCCATAAATGCCACGAAAGTAGCTCGTATCGTTTGGTTTTTTTAATTTTGTAGGGTAGATTTTAATTTTTTTCATTTGATTAATCCATGCATTTTTGGAACTATGGAGTGTGTTGAATGAGTTTTAAAAAGGGAAAGTGTGAATTTTTTGCACGTTGGATTGAACAGGAAAAAGTGTGCCAGAATTGAGTAATAAGCTAAATAGGGGAAAATAGAGGTGCAAAAATGCTCTTTGTTACTGCAATTGTGGACCTTAGACCGCGATTGCGGTAACCAATGTCACTATGATTGTGGACTTTGGACAGAGATTGCGGTTAGAACAGTTTTAAAAGGACCATCGGACTCCCATTTCCCTTACACGCCTTTATCAAATTTTCTCTCAAATTATACCCACTCGTGGTCATATTTTAGGCATTTAAAAGCATTATAGCATCTCTCTTGAATCATTCCTTCCGGTAAATGTCTTGAATTCATGCTTTAATTTTTTAAAATAGGCCATAGAATGCATGTTATAGGGAAGGCCTAAATCTATGTTAAATCTATGTTGAAATTAACTTGTGTGGTGGTTAGCTGCTAGAATATGGTGTGCGCACGTGTGGGGAAGTATTGAGTACCCAAATTATGTGTGAAGTTGAGAAAAATAAAGTATTCACACTAAGTGCTTGATCAAATTCCCAAACAAGTCTCCGCTAATTGTTTTCACATTCTAAGGGCATAATCAAGAACCTAGTAATTTTGTTCAATGATTTTAGTGTGAATTCTTGTTTTAGAGCATCATTTGTCTTAGAATTTGGATTTCTTGAAATTCAAATTCTGGCTTGAAATCAGTCTTAAATACCCCGATCATGGTCATCGGGACTGTGATCGCGGCTCTATGTCCTGCGATCACTTACCTGATGTTAAATGTCAGCCTGGGCCAAAAATTCTGCACTTTAAATTTCCATCCAATCACCACTAACTAACCATCCCATGAGCTTTAGTGGACACCATGGCATAGTTTATGCATGAAAATATCAATGATTAATGTGGTTGTGTTATTCTCATGTTTTTTAGGATTGTATCATGGAAGACTGCGACCAACTTTGATTCATGGCCCCCGGGTGCCACACTCAATACTATGGTGATCATCTAAGAAGAAAGCTACTTTTGGAGAGAGTAATACTCTTTGAGAAAGTGCTGGAAAATCTTCCGGCATTTCATGATAGACTTGTGGCCATAGAGTGGAAGTGTTTCACCTCGAATCATTGCAAAGTGAATGAACAGTGGGTCTAAGAATTCTATGCTAACCTTCGTATAGTGTCTTTCTCAGACCCGTCAATCAGGATTATCAATATTAGGGGGAAGGAGGTGGACTTTAGGGAAGAACAAATTAATGACATCTACGGGATCTTATAGGGAACATGGATAAGTTTGAAACAAAAGGATATGAGTCGGGAGCAGGTTAGCAGATAGTTTATGTCCCAAAAAGGAAGTTGTTTGGGCGGTGACCAAAATAAATATATCCATGAATGACTTCACTTCTAAGGCCCGGATTTGGCTGATTATCATTTGTAGCCGGGTCTCCCATTGCCCCCACATAACAGCGGTTCCTGATTTATGGGCTAGAATAGTTTCTTGCATTTTAGACGACATTTCTTTGAATGTTGGTAGCCTTGTGCTCTGAGAGATGAAGTTCTATAAGAACCATAGTGGTACATATCACACTTTTCCCCTTTGATTACTGATCTTTGCTGGAGAGCCACAATTAAGGAGTACCTAATGTGTCATTGAAACATGACACTTTTGATGCTTAAAACTATGAATTTATGCATGTACTTAGGTTACTTTAGTGGATATAATGTACTTTCATGTTTATTGCAGGTAAAACATGTTTACAAAAGTGTTGGGAGGAAAATGAAAGAAAAAGACCTAAAAATACCAAGTTGCAGGAGGGTACGAGTTTCCTCATAAGTTGTTAACACATTATACGACTCGAAGGCTGACTCATATGAATAACAGAAACTAAGAAGCAGAAGAAAAACAAAGTGTTAAAAAGATATAACTCGATCAACCTGGTCGTAAGAAATGATATGAGTCGTATGAAGAAATTGTTAGCATTATAGTATCTAAATCTACCAATCATAGTTAAAGTCTCAGAAGTATAAGAGTTATAAGTTTGAGTATGACTCATATAGGGAAACCGTAAGCAGACCAATGTTCAAATCTTAGAAAAACAGAAGTCCCAGGTAGATAAGGTGAGAGTTAAACTAAAGTCTTAGACAAAGAGCAATAAGGTGACGCCCTGAGACTCACAAGGTAATGGGTGAGATTTATCAATATTTTCACAAGACTGTTGATAATACAAAGCTTGTTGGCTTTATATGCAGAGCAGTAGAATAGGTGGGTTGAACACGAGAAACTTGCGGAGTTAAGAAGCCATGGGGACACAATCCTAGTGTTCGTCTTCTATTGTTTGTAACTCAAAAGCAATCAAGATTCGGTTAATACTTACTGATTACTTCCAAAACCCCCATTTATGATTTTCACTACTCGTGAACTACATAAAATTAAGCAACTATTCAGTATCTTCCCTGTGGGTTCGACCCCAACCTAGTTGAATTATTATATTTGTCATCAACTATAGAATATTTCTTTGGAGGTTAGTATTGGGCGACTTCAAATTTTGGCACTATTGTCGAGGAAGATGGTGTAATTCTTGATTGAATTTGTTGAAGCTTGTGGGTTTTATTTTCTATTTTTATTTAGTATATGCCAGTGTATGTCAAACACTAGGAGAAGAGGCAATCCCTTACTCTCTTTTGATCCAGAGCTAGAAAAAAATTCTTAAAACACCACAGAGAATGGAAAAACAAGTTTGTGATGGTGTTCCTGCTTGGTTTCAAGTCCCTCCACCTATTGATACAAATGTGGCACTCCCACATTCCCCACTTGATACATATAATATTGTAGATTTATAGATGCAACAACTTTTATAGCAATAGAGACAAGGATTTGAAGAGTATCAATTATCCAAAAAGGCTCAGAGAGCTCAAAATAGAGAACTAATTAGGCCAGGGCTAGCGAGTGAGCATCATGATAGAGTTCAGAAGGGCATAGTTCCATTAATCCTTGCATATTAGCCTCTGCAACCATTTATGAAAGACGATGAGGATATAGAATATATTAAATCGGTTGAGACTGGTGCTATTATTCCTCCACCTCTACCTCCCAATGTGAAGTTTGACATTACTAGTGCTATGATCCAATTGTTGAACTTAAAGATTGTGTTTTCTGGAGTAGCAACTGATGATGCAAATCTACATCTTGTTAACTTTACTGGGATCTTCATATCATATACCATTTTGGGGGTAGACTAGAAAGCTTTGAGGTTAAGGTTGTTCCCTTTTTCAATGACGGGAAAAACATCATTATGGTTAGGGGAACTTCCAAGAAGTTCAATCACTTCTTGTTATGAGTTATGGAAATAGTTTTTTAATAGATTTTTCCCTCCTGTAAGGATGCTACAGTTGAAAGATGAAATTTAAAAATTTAGATAGTTACCTGCAGAATCTTAGTATGAGGCATTGTTTAGATTCAAGAAGAAGCTAAGCATAGTACCTAATCACAGAATAATAGGATCAAATTTGTTGGAAATTTTCTACAGATCACTGAATGTTAGTTCAATAGTAATAGCAGACACTATTTCAGGAGTTGCATTTATGCTTCTTTGGTGAGATATGTGCAAGAGATGCTAGATTATATTTCAATAACCAATAGAGGACAGCATACTAGAGATACAAATCATGGTGCTAGTACATATGCTATTAGAGCATATAATGCATATACAACTAGTTATGATATGGTAGCTTACGAAGTTGCATATCTTTGGAAAAATATTGGGATTCTTATATAGTAATTCACAATATTGGGTGCTGAGAAAGTTAATGCAGTTGGGAAACAGGGTTTTACTTCTAAAACTTTTAAGATAGAATTTGAAGAGGAAGTAAAGTATCTTGATCATAACTTGGAGGATTTTTTAGCCCAGGGGAAAGGGAATCAAGGTCGAAACTATTATATTGATAGATATAGAGACAAAAGTAGATAAAAACATGGTGATTAGCAGCAAAAAAATGACTACAAGGAAAAGAGTGATGAATATGTTCCACCAGGCAGCCGTGATTTAGAATCTAGAATGGAATGCGAAGTGGACTTTCAAATCATAATTATTTTTGGACTACCATTCTTGTCAACAAGAAGGATGTTGATTGATTTAGAGCTAGGTTATCTGATGCTAAGACTCAATGATGAATAGGTCATATTCAATATATGCAAACCCATGAAGTAGCCTGATGATTTAAGGGTGGTATCCTTGATTGATGTGAATGATAACAAAGCAGATTCATTTTATGATATCAATTCAATTACTCTTTGGGATGATGGTTTTGATGTTGTGGTTCCTATCAAAGAAAGGTTGAGTGTTGAAGTGCTAGTTATAGTGATAATGAACTTTGATAGTAATGGTATTGAGGATTATGATGAGATGGTATGTGCTCTGTGTAGGAGTGGTTCTTATACATATGCATCAAAGAAGCTTGATTTGGATTTAAAAAATAGAACTACTCCACCTGCTCATCCATTCATTGAAGAGACACGGGTTTTAGAGTTGAACGCTCTCTTTATCATTTGTGATATGTATTTTGGAGCAAACAATACTTTGTTGGGTATCATTGTAGCTAACTTTGGTGATACAGAAGTAGAAGCTTTGTTATCAGTGCTATAGAGATTTAAGAGGGCCATAGCTTGGTCCATTGCAGATATTATGGGTATATCACCTAGTATTTGTACTCATAAAATTCAACTTAATCCATATTGTTTTCCAAGTATAGAGCATCAATGTCGTCTCAATCCTCCTATGCAGAAGGTGATGAAAAGTAATAATCAAGTGGTTAGATACTAGTGTAGTGTATCCCGTTGCAGAGAGTAAATAGGTCAGTCCAGTACAGTGTTTTCTGAAGAAACATAGAATTATTGTTGTGCCTAATAATAAGAATGAGCTAGTGTCGATGAGGCCAGTCATAAGATGGAGAGTATGCATGGATTATAGGAAATTAAATGCATGGACTCAGAAGGACCATTTTTCTTGGACCTTTATAAAGAAGATGTTAGATAGGTTAGCAGGACAAGGATGGTACTATTTTCTTAATGGGTATTCAGGTTACAACAAAATTACTATTGCATTTAAAGACCAAGAGAAGACAACCTTCACATTTGCTTATGAGACCTTTGCATTCAGACGTATACCATTCAAGCTATGTAATGGTCAGCTATATTTTTTAGATGTATGATATCAATATTCTCTGACATGGTAGAAGACACTATCGAAGTGTTTATGGATGACTTTTCTATTGTTGGTGATTCTTTTGATGACTGCTTAGTGAACTTGGTCAATGATCTTAGACGGTGTAATGAGTACAACTTGGTACTTAATTGGAAAAAGTGTCATTTTATGGTCAAATAAGGTATAGGACTGGGACATAAAATTTCAAAAATGCGTATTGAGGTAGATAGAACGGAGATCTAAGTGATTGAGAAATTACCTCCGCTAATTTCTGTGAAGGGTGTTCATAGCTTTTTGGACATGCCGAGTTTTATAGGAGATTCATCAATGATTTATCTAAGATTGCCAACCCTCTTAGTAGGCTTCGTGATAAATAGGTAAAATTTGAGTTTAATAAAGCATGCTTGAAGGCTTTTGAATGTTTGAAAGAGAAGTAGATGACTACTCCTATTATTGTGTCTCCAGACTGGTCCTTGCCTTTTGAAATTATGTGTGACGCAAGTGGATTGACCTTAGGGGATGTACTAGGTCAATAAAACAAAAAGATCCTTCATCTCATCTACTATGCTACCAAGGGACTAAATCCTACCCAAAAGAACTATACCGTGATGGAATAAGAGTTGTTGGCAGTGGTTTTTGCCTTTGAGAAGTTTAGTTCATATTTGATTAGGACAAAGGTGATTGTGCAAACTGATCATGCAGCATTATGGTACTTAAAAATGAAAAAAGATGCTAAACCTAGACTGATTAGGTGGGTGATATTGATGCAAGAATTTAATTCTGAGGTCACAGACAAAAAAGGCACTGAGAATAAAGTTGCAGATCATTTGTCTAGGACTGAGGAGGAAGCTATGCAAAACGTTGAAGAACAGCTAAAGATTGATGATAGTTTTCCAGATGAACAATTGTTGGCGGCTTCAAAAAATCTAATTCCATGGTTTGCAGAATATGTAAATTATCTAGAAAGTGATCTAATCCCCGAAGATCTTTCCTTTCAGTAGAGAATGAAGTTTATGCATGAGGTAAGGAAATTTTTTAGGGATGAACCTTATTTATTTAAAATTTGTACGGATGAAATTATTCATAGATGCATACCTGAGGTAGAGATGGTGAGTATACTTGAAGTTTGTCACTCTTCACCAATTGAGGGTCATCATAGAAGATCTCGCATGGTCCACAAAATCTTGAAGGGTATTATTGTCCAACAATATACAAAGATGCACATGATTTTGATTTTGCTTGTGATCAATGTCAACAACAAGGTAATATCTCTAGATTCCATGAACTTTCTATGACTCCTATTTTAGAATTGGAATTGATTGATGTATGGGACATACATTTCATGGGACCTTTTGTGAGTTCGTTTGGCATGAAGTATATACTTGTGGCTATGGATTATGTATCCAAATATATGAGAGCAGTTGCTCTCCCCAACAATGAAGCGCGTAATGTCACTGTATTCTTGAAAAAGCACATATTTTCTTGATTTAGCACCCCACATGCTATCATTAGTGATGATTGGCCATATTTTTGTAATCGACTATTCAAAAGTATTTTGAAGAAGTATGGAGTTAAACACAAGGTGGCGACACCTTATCATCCACAGACTAGTGGACAAGTTAAGGTGTCCAATAGAGAAATTAAACCCATCTTGGCGAAGATAGTAAATGCCAATAGGACTGATTGGTCATGAAAATTAGATGATGCATTATGGGCTTACTAGACAGTGTTTAAGACCCCAATTGGTTTTTCACCTTATCAGCTAGTGTATGGTAGGGCTTGTCCCTTGCCTATTGAGCTTGAACATAAACCACTGTGGGCTTTGAAAAAGCTGAATTTAGAAGGGCAAGATGTAGCCAATTCAAGGATAAATAGTATGAATGAGTTGGATGGATTTTGACTCCAGACATATGAAAGTTTTGCACTTTACAAGGAAAAGATAAAGCTACATCATGATCACAAAATTGAGAAAAGAATCTTCAAAACCGGTGAGCAGGTATTGTTATGCAATTCAAGGCTTTGCTTATTTCCAGGTAAGTTGAAATCTAGGTAGTATGGTCCCTTTACTATGCCAAGAGTGATTCCATATGGTTCTTTGGAATTGAAGTGGTATGGTGAAGCTCCATTCTAGGTAAATAGTCAAAGAGTCAAGAACTATATGGGTAACACTAAGGAAATAAATGTAATTTTTGAGATGGACCTTGGTGAAGGCTAAGTAACCAAGGTAATTATGTCATGCTATGATATTAAATCAAGTGATGCATGGGAGGAAGCCCATGAGTCTAGTTGGTGAAATCTGAGTACCCAACATAGCCATGTCATACCGCGATGTTAAATCAAGTGATGTGTGGGAGGCAACCCATGTTTTTGTACTTATTTATTTATAGAATAATACATTTGTTCAGTGTGCAAGATGAAAGATTGCAGAAAATACCAGAAAAGTTCAAGTAAATAGGTCATACGGACTCTTCATGATTCGTATCTATATGGTATGACTCAAGAGTAGGAGTCAAAAGAACCTGGAAGAAAATTTAGAATTACGTAAAAGTTTTTGGAGTCTATACAACTTTTTAAATGAGTCATACCCTCAAGGTACCACTCGTCACATTGAGTCGTATCCACTCCAGAACCCAGCTAAGGTTCCAGGTCTATACGAATTGAAGAAATGACCCATAATCCTGGGAATGAGTCATATATATTACTCATACCAAAGCTTACCAGGTCAAGACCGTGGGTTAACCCGGCCCAATACTTGAGTTAAAAGTCAAAAAGGGTACCTGATAAGGGTACCCGATATCCGAAAATGTACCCACCACCAATTTTGGCTGATTCTTGAGCTTGAAATGCTCAAAATCAACCACATACAACTTGAATCACTTACCACCTTGTTTGAATTCTTTACTTGGCCAGATCTAAGCATAAAATTTGGGAAAAAATTTGAAATCAAGGTAACTTCAAATTCATCCAAGAAAGTAAGTTTTTAAACATAACCTCATTATATTTCAAGTAGAAATCATAAATATGACTTATTTCTAACTCTGTTTAAGTTGAAATCACATAACTGTTGATTTTTGGACCCCTAGCTCTTAGGCTTATGTTGAAAATGAAAATTAGGAGTAAAAGGGTGTTTGGGTATTGATATTTTCTGTTATTTTGGCAAAATTTGTGTGATATTATTGAATAAAGTCAAGGGTATATTAGGAAATTTGATTTGGAGTCAACTCCAAGGTTGAACCTCTATGTTGCAGTGGATATAAAATATCTTATGACTCATAGCCATAAGTAATGAGTCGTAACATGACTCATACTCACTGACAACATAGAAGTTTAACTAAGTTTATGTTCTAGTATGGGTACGCATGTCCTAAACGAGTCATTCCCTAACCATACGACTCGTACACTTAAGTCGTAAGGACCTGGGTAGACTTCATATATTAGACTTTTGTTTCTGACCTACTTACGGGTGTTGGTAATGAGTCGAACCTTATCTTATCACTCGTTAGGAGGACTCGTAAGCAAGACAGTGAACGCCCATGTGTACATTGAGTATCATACAACTCGATCATATGAGTCGTACCTAGTCCATGCGACTAGTACCCTCTACTCGTACCTTAAATAGTAGATGCACACTAAAATTTTGTTTCTTCTTTTTCTTTATTTTCTTTATTTACTTACTAATGAAGGTGTAATTGCAGGTAAAATGCCTCCGAAAATGAATCTTCATCCAAAAAAGTGCCTAAAAAGGGATCCAAAAAGGCAAAATCTTCCAGTTTAGAGGCTACAGAGTCATCCAGTAGTTGTAGTGAATTATACAACTGCACACAGAAGGGCAAGGTTGAACCAAAGGCACAAAAGAGTGACAAGGGAAAGAAGATAGCATCTCCGGAGGACATACCTCCACGGGGTTAAAGAAGAAAGAACCTAACTATTTCTCCCCTCTCTTCATATACCTCCACCTTTAGATACTGAAGATGATGCCAAATCTAGTGCTGAGGAAGAAAGCTCGGAGTGGGTTATTGAGGAAGAAGTTGATGTGCCTTCAGTTGACAAACAAGAACCCTCACTATCCATCACTATTGATCTGGTACCCATTATTGAATGAGGGGGTACTCTGGTATGCAAGAGATATATAATGATGGCTTGAGAAGACTACATAATAGGAAGATCAAATGAGTCTTGTATCTAGAGAGGGTGTTGATGATGATGGAGTTACCCAGGTTCGAGGAGCACTTCAAATAATATGGTTTTAAGTGGATGAAGAGAGTGCCTAGAAAGTATAGTGATGTGCTTGTAAAAGAATTTTATATTGCGTACAAGGTCAAATTAAAAATATAGTATCCACAGGTTCAACTGTGGAAAGGTGGATATCTTGTTCCTTTAGTGATGATTCAGGGTGTGCGGGTAGACATTTCCCTACACACTATTTGTAGATTCTTGTATGGACCAGAGTATCAGCCTTCGATCAAAATGGGGGAGATGGACTATGTCACACCCCAAATCCCATTGGAGCGGACTGCCACCCGTAGCCAAAGAGGCCCGGGAGAACCCGTTCATAACCTATACTTTCACATTTACATTACTTATGAAAAATAGAAATTTGGGCAGCACTTCGTTGTAAATAGAAGAAAACAGTACCTGTATCAGCCCAGCAGACACGCATAAATATATATATATAAACAGTAATTGGCCGTCAGAGCCATCACGTCTATCAACCAAACACTCCTATGGTTGTACAATATGTCTACAAAAGCCTCTACATAGATACACAACTGAGTTAGGGTCGGGACAAACTCCCACCCATAAAAGACTTTTATACAAATACCAAAAATACATATAGAAATGACTTGGGATGCCCTAAAACAACTGGAGCTCACCACTAACAACAGAATGTCCTGGCTCTTACTGCGGAGGTGTACGACCTGAAGTACCTGTTCCTGCAGGCATGAATACGGGTCCCCCGTGAGGGACGTCAGTACGAAAATATGTACTGAGTATGTAAGGCAGTGAGTATCAAGATGAGATACAAAAGATCAACAGAACCCAGATACCAGTGAATAAACAGTATGAGTAGACCACACTTAAAAGAGTAGACCACACTTAAAAGAGCTGATGGGATACCTGCACATTACTTTCATATCATTACTTCCCGTAATCCTTATCAATACATAACGTATGTCATACAATGGCCAACTGATCAGTGGTACTAATACAATACATCAGGGACCACCCCTGGAATAGCATATATACATAAACTTTATAATACAATGGCCAACTGATCAGTGGTACTAATACAATACATCATATCATCAATATAAAATACAGACATTCCATTTCTTAATTCTATTAATCTTTGAGATTGGTTACTTTGTGGTCACACCTTATGGAACTTGAAACCATGATACCTCAATAGGAAAAACATGTAAATAGGTAATCAATATCATGAAAATGAAGTAGAGAATCATGGATACCTCATTAAACCATTTCGGGGTCAACAATAGTATATGGACATTTTTTTTGACTAGCCGGACATCTTAAAAGTGAAAACAAGTTCAATTGGTAGTGTCGAAGATCACATGATGTTATTATGTGTCATGTGTCGTAGGACAATGTTGGAAGCTTACTTGAGAGTGCCATGGGTCATTATTCATGCCAAAGATTAGATAGAGTATGTCTTACATACCTTGATATAACCACTTCAATACAAGTCCAACTTGACTTCCCGTACTCTTCGAACACTTATCTACAATAAGTCATTTGTGGCAAACTAGTATTAGCAACCAAACCTTACCATTTAGGTATTAACTTCACCAAATAATGTCTAGGAAGTAATCCTTTAACTCATCAATAAGAGTGCTACATACATCCTCTTATACTCTTATTACATTCACATATGATGCTTTTTCATGAAATATCCCTCAACATCACTCTTAGCCTTTATTTTCCTTCTTAATCACCATCCAATACCAACATGATCACTAGGCATACATAACCACTAATATAATGATATATCACCACAATTCATCCTCCATAATCCAATACAACAACTTCCATAATTTACTACTAACAATTTATACAAAACAATTCATAACTATGTTTCTAGTTATCTTCCAACATCAAGACAATACTCATAATCCTTTATCAATACTTATTCATGGATAAGAATCAAGAATAAACAATATTCATACCTTAACAATGAACTCTTGCATTTAGAATCCTCCTTACATAACCATGGGGTGCTTCTCGAAGCTTTCGAGATGGTGAACACAACTACGGAACCAATTCGAATTTTCTACGGTTGAATCACAAAATATTTGAAGTTGAAATTAGCCTAGGATTTCACCTTATCTTAATAATTGGATGGTATATGATATATATGAGGCTAAGTGTAGGTTTATAAAGACCCATTTTCGTCCAAGAGGTAATAGAAAATGACCATTTTGCCCTAAAAATTTAAATAAATCTGAATCTGTCCCCAGTGGACAGTTTTGACAGGCTGAAGTAAATCGATCATAACTCTTTGCTCCGGTATTGGATTCGGGTGAAACCAATTGAATTGGAAAGATAATTCAAAGATCTTTCATTTGCATATAAAGTATACCACCCAGTTCTTCCTGTACAAGGAGTTATGATCGTTTAAAGTTGACCCAAAAATCTGTCCCACAATTATGTTTTTTTTTTGATAGGCTGTAGTAAAATGGGTATAAGTCCTTACTCAAACATTGGATTTGTATGAACCCAATTTCATCGGAAAGAAGACTCTCGGAGATTTTCGTCTATATATAGAATCCCACACAGTTACGTTTGCACAAGGAGTTATGATCGTCTCAAGTTGGAGTGCCTAGCTGCAGAAATTTTCCTGCAGAATCACTGTTCACAGGCTTCCCGGCCACCGTTTTGAAATTTCGAATGTGCTCGCTTATATGAAATACTCCTCTGTTTTGGGCAAACTTTATATCGTTGGAAAGCTTATTCCAATACCTACTCATACAACTATTGACGGGATACTTCCGAACACCATAAACTTAATTTAACCCATACGCAAGTCTTTAGGACTCCATATAATTGCGATAAGTGTACGAAAAAAATTTATGGGGTGTTACAAACTATCGTCTGGAGGAGATGAAAAAAATTACCCAAAAATAACTGGGTTCAGAGGATAAGATGGGTTTCTTTAGGTGGATTATTAAGATAATAGCATCGAACGGTGAGAATACAGTGTGGGTTATAGGAGGCCTCGTAGTGGTCTTCTAGAAAATTATTAAGAACATCCTTACATTCGATGCCAAGGCATGGTGGACATTGGCCTAACAAAGGCTTTTTCCCACCACAGAAGATAATGTATTGATCCTGATTTTATCTGCTTTGATATCTAGATTCATAGCTAGATACAAGTGTGATGTGGGAGAATTTCTAGCTCAAGAGCTAAGAGATCGGGTTGTAGGGGATGAGAAGTCATTGATTGCATACCTGTGTATGATTATGATGCTTTGTTGGGCTATAGAAGTATAGGATATCCCAAGGTTGGAGGAGATGATCGAGGCTGCCAACACTGCTATCCTTGGGCTAATCCAAAATACGGCAAAATTGATGCCTAGAAAGGATTGGAGAGCAGTAGATATGCTATTTGATATATTCCGATAGGAAGGTCAGGCTGAGAGTGTTGAGGCTGTTGAGGCTGTAGAGGCAGATGGGCAGATGACGATTACATAAACTAATACAGCGTGGACTTCTAGTGCTCCTCCTCTGATATAATCTGTACCACCCAGGACATGAGGTATGCCTTCTAGTATGATTATGATTTTACAAGCCATGTGGATCGAGGCCATAAAAAGACTAAGTACATTAGAGGCCAAGGTCCACAATATGGAAGGGAGCGTGAAACCCTAGGTGGATGCACAAATAACAAGCCAAGACAGATGAGTACAACAGAGACTTGATGTATTTGATTGGAGAATTAGTCGATAGTTAGTCAGCGTCAGAAGCCTGGTATTATTGAGATCATCTCTGAAGTTGTTGAGGTTAAGAAGATGGTATCGGAGATGCATGATAGACCGGTGATCTTAGAACCCATGATTGAGATAGTTGCGCCTACAATTCATGTTCCTAACATTTAGGCTATTTCATACCCAGTAGAGGAGACTTGAGAGGATGCTCGAGAGAAGAGAATAGAGAGAAAAAAGAGAAAGTGTGAGGAAAAAAAGGTGAAGAAGAAGGCTAAGGTAGCTAGCCTACAGAATGAGTTGGATAGGCAGACACGGGTCCGTGAGATGGCTATTGGAGATGGTGGTTCTAGACCGCTAGTTAAGCATATTAAGGGAGGCAGTGTTGCATACTCGCCCAGTGTCGCTGTTGCTTATTTAGTCCCCGTATTTGATGAGACTATGCCGATGATAGTAGGACCCGATCTGAAGGCCCACATAGTGATGGTGTTGACACGATGCCTTGAGCGCCTAGGGATAAAATCTAATCCTTGCTTTACATTATTTATTTTATACTGGTAACAGTGCAAGAATTTTCATTTGGGGTGGGGGTATACCTAATTCCAAATTTTCATACAGGTTTGGTGCTGACAAAGGGCTAAAATAGGGAGAAAATCAGTACCTATGGTAGAAGACTACTTTTACTTATTTTTAAGTGCTTTTGTAATTGATTTGTAATAAATTAAGATTTTTAAACTGATTTGTGATTCTGGAAACATGTATTGTGGATTTGAAATGATTTTGTTGAAAGTATCTGTGTCAAATTAAACTGTGTTGAAAATTTGAGACCCCTCCTGACTTTTTGTTAACTGTGTAATATGTGTATGTGTGTGAGACTATTGTGAATCTGATAATGGCATCAGGATTAGGGATTTAATAATGAGGGCCAACATTTGCCTAACTAGATAAGTAGTACTTAGCAATGTAACCTTGTGTAAGAGTGTGTTACGTATTACTGAGTTTCCAGCATAAAGGAATATAGAATTTGCCCTATTTCTTTTACCTAGGTCGAGGATAGTCAAGTAGGAGATGATCATAGGCCCTTTTTTTGTAAGTCCACCCAAGCCTAAACATCCTAACTAAATGAATGAATCCCTTTGATACCGCGCCACTGGTAAGGACAAGTTGTGGGTAACCCTTATCTAACAGTGTTCCAAAAAAATGGTGGGGCCCTCATCTAATAGTGCGTATCCACCTCATCAACCCTCATCTGACAATGTTGATGTCTCAACCTATGCTGGCTACATAGCTCTGGAATACAAAGATGACTACTAAGAATCACACCCTCATCTGACAGTTTATGTTTCCATCCTTGGGTTCACTCGGTGTTAATTTCTACTCCTATCTGAATAGACATTAAACATGGATTACTAAACTAAACAGGACTGAGTTTACCAAGTTTTGTGACTGACGGAATACTGTTGATATCTAATAACTGATTGGGTTCATGAGATTACTGAGATTAATGGGAATACTGAGGTTACTGAGATTATTAAGTACTGAGATCACTGAGATTACTGAACTACTGATATTACTGAGATTTCAGAGATTTCTAAGTTTTCCTGTGTCACATAACTGACTGAGTTCTATGGATCCTGGCTTTACTAAGGATATCATGAAAACATCACTTGGACCTAGGCACCCATCTATATTTTTTGGGTACAAGTACCCCCAGGACTCGATTGAAGAAAACTGACACAACGTGACTTTCTTGAATATATGACCATCAATAATAATCCATAATACATGAGTGTGGAATTTCATAAAGTACATGGTCATCATAATATCTAACATGAATGGGAATGCTTGAAATTAAGTCATAAACCTCATGTTCTAATATCATGGGCATTCCGACAACATATACTTTTCATAACGATAGCATTGAAAGCGTTTAAACATAAGGGAATAGCAAGCATGAAACATTTAGTTCATATTGTAATAATTAGGGGATAACACATGTGGTACTTCATAATCATAATCTTGTACATAACATGGAATGCATACAGACACACTATGAATCTATTCTCCAATCATCATGTACATTCCATTAACACATATATTGCACAAGAACAAAATGTGACCCCTTTGAACATAATAGACTAACATGAATTTATCATATAGTTCATTCCTAAGCTATAATACATGATTTCTATCATTCTAGGCATTTTATCAAATACCTTAAATGCACAACTTTGGGCATAGGTATACTTATCAATTTAACAATCTTAAGCCACCCAAATTCATGGAATTCAACTAACATGCTCACATACTTCATGAAAATATATCAAGATACCAAGTAACAACCATTAACATGAACATAATCATACCACAACAAGATAATCACAATTTATGATTTTAAAACTTGATTCTTGAACTCCATGGATAAAAGGGATCCATAGATGTACACTATGCATACCTTAGTGATTTAATCTTAAAAGAAAATTGACCTTTAATGTTCTTGGATTGGGAACCTTAATTCTTGAATATCTTGTGGAGAGTGTGATGGAATCTTGAAGTTAATTGAGACGAAACCCTAAGTTTGTTCTTGGGAACAAAGAGGGTTAAGAGCTTTTTGAAACTAAATACAAATAGCTAAATATGTATTTTTTTGGTGTTTTTTTTCGTGGGTTAAGGTTTAGGGTGAGGTAAAAATACCAAAATACCCCTACAAAATCACCTCCTAGTTGCTGAAATTATCAGCTGACGACATGTGCTGATAAGCCATCAGATCTGTGATAGCCTGTCAGCCCAGGTCGTCACCTAGGAGCTGGAATTTTTGGGTTTCTGTCTAAGACTGAAGACATGGCTGATAAGTCATCAGAAATATCGTCAGAAATGTGATAAGTCATTATAAATTTCATTGGAAATGTGATAAGTCATCAGAAATGTCGTCACTCAGTTTCAAGGCTGACATGCTGGAGTAAAATGGGTATAACTTTTTGCTCCGAAATTGGATTTTGGAAAAATTTGTATTGCTGGAAATATAATTCAATTATCTATCTATTGGTGAGTGATGAGATTAAAAATTCATAGTATAATGAGATATATACTCGTTTGAAGTTGACTATGAAAATATCTGACTATGAAAATATCCTTCCCAAAAATTCAATCTGTAAGGAATGTTTTGATTCGTCTAATAGCTGGGAGTTGTTTGAAGACTTAATATACGTATAAATTTCTCATAAAACTATAAAAGAATCATGATGTACTATGCATAATCTTGAAACATGGCACTAATAATGGTTTGGATTTTTGAGGGTATTACAATATCTCCCCCTTGTGAACATTCATCCTCGAATGAGAATGACTGAGATGGAAGAAAAGATAAACTGAAATACATACAAAACATACACTAATGAAATATGGTTTTGGGATAGACATGACTGATAAGCTAAATACATCAGAATGAACATGCATATCTGATGCATGAGTAACTGATTCATGAATGAATGCATGACTGAGTGTTCTGATGAATTGAGTTTCTCATAATAAGAATGCATATATGATGCCTAATTTTATGAATGACATGATATGTGAATACATGACTGAAAGTACTGGTAAGCTGATCACGCATATCTAATGCATGAATACATAACTGAATTGACTTATGAACATGCGACTGAACATATAATGGTAAAGATACAAAGTTTGAACTAAAAACTGAGCATTGAATTGAATACCAAGTTTGTTACTGAAATCTAAACATGAGAATGAGTAACTTCAAGGAAGACTATTACCTTGAACTAAAATACTGATGAGTCTGAGACTAATTACTCAATATGCATGAGCGAAAACATGAGAACATAACTGAGTATGGAACGTGATACATGAACTAAACTGAGTCTATAATACATGGCGTGCAACTGACATTGGATCTTAAGGTTCAACTTATGAGTATCCCCTACTCCATACTAGATTCATTACATAAAGAGAGAATGGAATGCTTATGTTATGAAAGTTCGGGGAATCATAGCATATCTCCCCCTTGGAACACTAGGTCCCTCATAGAATACTGACTTGGATGAGCTACTGAGGGAAGTTGAGGCGATGCACAAGGCACCTAGGAACTGAATCACGACTGATTATATGAGATCTGAAACTGAGGCATGACACATGAATTGAGTTGATTACTGAACTGAAGCATAAATTATAATTAATACGGTAACTGAGATGGAAAGTGAGTTATGATAGTCGCATAATGAAGGATGTCATAAGTCAAGGATCTGAATGTACACTCATACTCTGAACTTTTCCAAATTTCTAAGTAAAACCTCTTTCTAGTCATTTATTTGCATATTAGCATGACATTCAAGCCTATCTCCATAACTACACCCTCATGTAAAATAGGCATGCAACAATCTTCTCTTAACATGTATCATTTACTCTCTCACTTATCTAAGCAACTGCTCATCACTACAGTGTTCTCACAAAGAGATCTCACTGAAAGGATTGAATTAAGAGGACCTAAAACATGAATGGACACTATCTGAACTTGACACATGACTGAGGACTGAGGAATAGGATATCAACAATATGGATTTACCCAAAAGTTCTAAACTGAGGATATACATAACACATCCTGGATTAACTGATCAATAGAAGTGAAGCATGAGTCATGGGAGTTGAGCAATATGTGAAGCATGATATATGTATATGAGTCATGACCTGCATGACCTGAGCTGGGATTTTTCTACATTCACGGGACATGATTTGAATTACTAAGGAGAATAGAACCAAACCCTATATGCTGGGAAATAGAATTATACATGATTCTATGGAAAGCATGAATATAAGTTGTGTTCAAGGAACTGAGACATGAAGTATGCATAGGCATCATACTGACTAGAGTGCAAAATTTGACACTGAGATAAGGATTGGTTGGGAATCGTCTTCCCTAACTGCTTTTCTTTACATACTAGCACTACTACTGGAATCTGAGAGCCTGACTTAGGTACTTGATGTACCATCCCCCCTTCACTTTAAGCCATCATCATAAGTCTGTGAATACTAAACTAATCTCTGAACTGAACTGCAATCATCATCATATACTTATACTCTAATTGACATATTCTCACCTTACTAAACACATCATCTGCCTCTATTTCCTCATATACTACTAATATCATATTCACACCTTCATGCTTAATTTCAAGTCAATAAACTTAAATTTCTAACTCACACTATTCAAGCATACTAATTCATTCTGGAACAACTGTCCCCATGAATACATAATCTGATCAATTTGGATAAAATTATCCTAACTCTATTATTGCTAAACCCTTGGGTTTATGCTTCTAACTCTATTCATATGCTATCGTAGGATTTTAAGAAGGGATCTGGTGGTTGATCAAATTCTGGATCCTAGAATGAGTTCTCATGATCATGAATGAGATCCATACAACTTTGCAATATAACGAAACTGAGGGATACTATCTAAGTGTATTGCAAATCCCATAACTTTCTATAGGGACTATCTAAGAAAGCCCTATCTATAGAACTTAAGCTTCACTACTTCTGTTACCTTTAAAGTAAGGTGGACTTGACATGAGTGAAGCATTATGTGAATATACATGAGTTTCTTAGGAAACCTTTATATAGCACGATCTAAAACATGAAAGAAGGGAAAATGTTCCTAAAACATCCCATAGCCTCCTGAACATAAGTGTGGTGCACAATACACCCATGTACCAGACTCTACTAGATGTGGCTTTCAGACTTCCTAGGACTCTATTGAACCTTAGGCTCTGATACCAATTTTGTAACACCCCGAATCTGGTACTCGAAATGCTACACAGTGCTCATGACCCTGAAGGACCATAAGCTAACCCATGACTGATATCTGTACCTGTACACTACATAATATGACATAATATTGTAGAAACATGTACTAAAAGTCCATAAGGTTTAATACTGAACATAATCAGAATAATGATAATATTTGAATAAAGTGGTATCACAATACCAAAACAAAACTAAAATACTGAAGTTTGGAACATGATAGTATGTATCTAGTTTGAAAGCCTTTACTGCCTGAATAATCTGAAATACAGAGTTGATGGGACATGTACCCAACTAACTCTATCTACTGAAATGTCTAAATACTAAAGTACTAAAATAAATGGATAATCATATCTCCCTCAAATAAAGAGGACTCACTGCTTATTCTAATTGCTAAAATCTATAATGCTACTGTTGCTTTAGAACTCATGGCTCTGAACCTATGGTATAAAATAAAACACCATAGTATGAATACATCAGTACGCTGAATATACTGAGTATATGAGTAAGTTAGGCTAAATGCAAAGGGTTATATACATGAACAATGCTGAATGATATGAACGTGAGAATACATACATGCATAAGTAACTGGACTTGTGGTGATACTGACAACTGAGTCTGAATACTGACAGCATGAGTTTACTGACACTGAGATACGGAGTGACTGTGTCTGCTAATATTGATATGAAAGTTACTAATAAGTGAGGAACTGATACTATATTATTGAATAATTAAATATATATTTCTGATAGTTTGAATTATGAAGAACTGGTCTAATTGACTGTATCTCATAGTCCTAAATCTGAATACTGATAATCTAAGTTTTGTGTAATTGATAACATAAGTTTTGTATAATTTATATACTATTAACTGAGTTCGTGATAACAGGATTACTGAGTACTGAATGATGATAACATGAGTGATTGTATCTGATATCCCGAATTCTGAATACTTATAACATAGGTGACTGTATCTGATAATCCTGAATCTGATGGAACTATCTGAGTTTTGTACTGTATCTGAGGACTGTATCTGACAGTCCTGAAATTTGAAAAACTATTTGAGTTCTTTTACTAAGACTGAGAATGAAACTGAGACTGTAGGAATTAGTTATTTAACCGACATACCCCATATATGCTATTATAGCTGAGTTGGGGTCCAATCTCTACCCTAACTGGAAGGGTGTCAATACCATGCCATTGGTAAGGACAAGTTGTGGGTAACCCTCATCTGACAGTATTCCTAGAAGAGCATGGTGAGGTCCTCGTCTGACAGTGCATATCCACCTGATCAACCCTCATTTGATAGTTTAATGTCTCAACCTATGCTTGCTACATAGTTCTAGAACGAAAGGATGACTACTAAGAATCACACCCTCATCTGACAATGTGTGTTCCCATCCTTGGGTTCACTCAATTCTTATTTCTACTCCCATCTGAACATGAATTACTAAACTGAACTAGACTAAGTTTACTAAGTTCTGTGACTGATGGAATACTACTGATATCTGACAACTAATTGGGTTCATGAGATTATTAAGATTAATGGAAATACTGAGGTTACTGAGATTATTAAGTACTGAGATCACTGAGATTACTGAACTACTGAGATTATTGAGATTTCTGAGGTTTCTGAGTTTCCTATGTCACATAACTGACTGAGTTCTATGGATCCTGGCTTTACTAAGGATATCATGAAAACATCCCTTGGCTCTAGGCACCCAGCTATATTTTTTGGGTACAAGTACCCCCAGGACTTGATTGAAGAAAACTGACACAACGTGACTTTCTTGAATACATGACCATCAATAATAATCCATAATACATGAGTGAGGAATTTCATGAAGTACATGGTCATCATAATATCTAACATGAATGGAAATGCTTGAAATCAAGTCATAAACCTCATGTTCTAATATCATGGGCCTTCGGATAACATATACTTTTCATAACTATAGCATGGAAAGCATTTAAACGTAAGGGAATAGCAAGCATGAAACATTTATTTTAGATTGTAATAATTGGGAGATAACACATGTGGTACTTCACAATCATAATCTTGTACATAACATGGAATGCATATAGACACACTATGAATCCATTCTCCAATCATCATGTACATTCCATTAACATATATATTGCACAACAACAACATGTGAGTCCTTTGAACATTATAGAATAGCATGAATTTATCATATAGTTCATCCCTAATCTATAATACATGATTTCTATCATTCTAGGAATTTTATCAAACACCTTATTATGCACAACTTTGGGCATAGGTATACTTATCAATTTAACAATCTTAAGTCACCCAAATTCATGGATTTCAACTAACATGCTAACATACTTCATGAAAATACATCAAGATACCAAATAACAACCATCAACATGAACATAATCATACCACACCAAGATAATCACAATTCATGATTTTAAAACTAGATTCTTGTACAACATAGATGAAAGGGATCCATGGATGAACACTACTCATACCTTAGTAATTGAATCTTGAAATAAAATTGACCTTTATTGAATGTTCTTGGATTGGGAACCTTAATTCTTGAATATCTTGTGGAGAGCGTGATGGGATCTTGAAGTTAATTGAGACGAAACCCTAAGTTTGTTCTTAGGAACAAAGAGGGTTAAGAGCTTTTTGAAACTAAATACCAATAGCTAAATACGTGTTTTTTATGGTGTTTTATGTCATTGGTTATGGTTTAGGGTAAGGAAAAAATACCAAAATACCCCTACAAAATCACCTTTCAGTTGCTGAAATTATCAACTGACGACATGGGTTGATAAGCCGTTAGATCTGTGATAGCCCGTTCACCCAGGTCGTCACCTAGGAGCTGGAATTTTTTGATTTTTGTCTAAGCCTGACGACATGGATGATAAGTCATTTGAAATGTCATCAGAAATGTGATAAGTCATCAAAAATGTCATCAGAAATGTGATAAGTCGTCAGAAATGTCGTCAGTCAGTTTCCAGTCTGACATGTTGGAGTAAAATGTGTATAACTTCTTGTACCGATATTGTATTTTGGTGAAATTGATATCGTTGGAAATATAATTCAATTATATATATATTGGTGGGTCATGAGATCAAAAATTCATACTATAAAGAGAGAGATGTTCATTTGAAGTTGACTATGGCAATATCTTTTCCAAGAATTCAATCGGTAAGAAATATTTTAATTCGTCTGATAGCTGGAAGTTATTTAAAGACTTAATATAAATATAAATTTCTCATAAAACTATAAAATAACCATGATGTACTATGCATGATCTTGAAATATGGTACTAATAATGGTTTGGATTTTGGGGGGTATTACACTATACCAGCCCCTAACCTACGTTACAAGCCAAATAAAGTCCTTTAGCCTACTTTGACTATTGAAAAACTTAGGAAGATATCATATGGGATACCCTATGGTATACTATATACACCAGTGATACTTCTTTGTGAGCGAGAGCGTTGTGTGATATATCCCTGAATCAATTGATTAATCTTAGTTGAGTGAATGGGATTTCTTTCACTTTGAGCCCGCATGGGTTATGTTGTTAGGTTGCTAGTATATTTCATTAACGTGGCTTCTTTTAATTCCCGGTTGTCTATAACTAATGTAATTCCATCATCGGATTCCCTCATATTTCTCTCTGTGCTAAATTGATAAACACAGTTTGAGTCTTAAAAAGTTAAAACTAGGAGAGGAGTAACATGGTTGAAAATTGAGTTCAAAATCACTATCATGGGTAGCTTAGGATCTTCTTGTTTAATCATTGTTTCTGTCTTCTGAACTAGTTTTTGGTTTTGTTTGCTTGAGGACACGCAAAAGTCTAAATTGAGGGTGTTGATGTGTCATGGAAACACGAAATTTTTGATGCTTAAAACCGTGAATTTATACATGTACTTAGGTTGTTTTAGTGGATATGATGCACTTTTATGTTTATCAAGTAAAACAGTTCTACAAGAGTGTTGGGATGAAAATGGAAGAAAAAAATCTGAAAAGACCAAGTTACAGCAGGGTACGAGTTTTCTCACGAGTCGTCAACATATCATACGACTCGGAGACTGACTCATATGAACAATAGAAACCAATAAGTAGAAGAAAAATAAAGTGTTGACAAGATATGACTCGAGCATCTGAGTCGTAAACAATGATATGAGTCGTATGAAGAAATTGTAAGCATAATAGAATCTAAAGATAAAATCCAAAGTTGATGTCTAAGAAGAATATGAGTTGGAAGTTTGAGTATGATTCATATAGGAAAACCATAAGAAAACCAGTGTTTAAAGCTTTGAACGACAGAAGTACTAGGTGGATACGAGCGAAGGAGACGAGTCGTATGGTCAAGGTATGACTCATGAGCAGAAGTCGTAAGAAGAGTATAAAGTTTAAGCATTGGGAGATCAAACACTAGAAGGGATACGAGAGACATGGTATGACTCATATGATAAGCATATGAGTGGATGAGTAAGTCATACCATGTGCCGACATAACTTTACTTTTTCTATTTTTATTAGGATTTCTAAGTATTTTTGAGATACTATAAATACCCTAGGGTTTATCTCTTATCAGGTTATGTTCTTTTACCTTCTTTAACATCTTTTTACAGTCCAATATACTCTATTACATACTTTTGCTTTGATTTTGAGATTTTGGATTATTATTCAATAGTGGATTCCGTATTTTATTCTTCTCATTATTGTACAATTAATTACATGCTTTCCTTACTGATTATCTTAAATTGTTGCATGAACATAAGTGACTAATCTCCCTGAATAGGGTTGTGGGAACCCTGGCGGGAGATTCCTCTATTCTAAAGTAAACTACATATATCTTAATCTTTTTCATATAAATTGACCTCAGAGATACTTTAGAAGCTTGGAAATATCCTATATTCGCAAGTATCCTCACAAGGTAATTTGTGATTGGGAAAAGATGATTAAGATAGTAATTTGAGATTCACTTCATTCATTACTATTCTACCATCTCATTTAACCAACTCGAGACTCAAAAGGTAGAGTTGAACTTAAGTCTTAGACAATGAGAAATAAGGTGATGCCCTGACACTCACAAGGTAAAGGGTGAGATTTATTGATGATAGGCGAATTTACGTGCCTATATCAATATATTTTGCCCATAGTTTAGCCTAGTTTTGAGAACTAATTATATATTTCATGCACTTTTAGTCCTTTTTCCTGTAAATGAGCTGACAAACATGACTAGGAAAGTTTCGGGTATAAATGATGCAAAATACAGCATTTTACGGCTTACTTGACGCAAAAGAAAGCTCACGAATGAAGTGGAAAGAAGCTGGACGCCTAAAGGACCAAATCGCTGCATGGAAAATCTGTCCCGGGCTAAAACAGCAATTCTGAAGACTTTGGGGACTTACAGACACAAAGCTGGATTTTTACAAAGATACATTAACCTAGTATAATTAGGTTATGTGTTTTACTAGTCTATTTGTATTATGATATTGTAACCTTACCCTAGTACATTTGGGTCAAGGATTTCATTAGTATAGTAGGATTTGGTTATTTATTTCATTAGCATAGTAGGAGTAGGATAGGAGTATTATAAATACCCTATCATGCTAGAGATTTTAATCAAGTCCTCCCTTAGTGGAGGCAACTCCTCCCTTAATTCAAGAAATTCATTCTTCATCTATCAATTCAACTATTAATTTTCCTCCATCCTTCTCATCTTCCTCATCTATAAACACTTCTAATCTATTCTTCTATTCATCTATTCCACAACAAGAGAATCGTTACTTGCTAGGAAATCACCAAAACCACACGCCTAAACACCCACTTCTCACGCCATCCACCATGCAAAACGTGATATCCTTCGCATTCATGGGTAACTAAACCTCTTAGTTGGGGTTATGGAAGCCGAATGAGTTACTATCTATAGCTGTGAGTTTGTGAGTTCAAGACACGTATATTGCTTATATCATTACGCTCTTCATCTTAATCTACATTCTTTGCGGTTGCAAACGCAAGAATAACTCCAGTCTAACATTTAACTTGTTCGAGAGAAAGGTTATTTGTCTGGAAAAGAGATAATGTCAAGGTAGTAGGACACCCTTTCCTATTAAAAAGCTAGTGCCGTAACTGGACTAACCTCTTGGAAAATTCATAGCGTTAGACACGCTTTAAGCTCGAGAGAGTTAAAGTGAAATAGTCCTTGTTCAGGTCGAGAGACGCTTGGATTTACCATCGACTACAATTCTCTATAAGCAATTGCATGTCAAGACTCTACACACTCATAGCCGATAGAGACTTATACCTCAGAAGGTGGACATAACCCCAACGCCTCAATTCTCATTGTTTACAACCAACGTGACAATCTTTCTCTCTTTACTTTGCTATTTTCAGCTTTTACTTTATTGTTTTGGTTACATATTACAATCCCCCCTTCTTACGAGACTTGCACCAAAAGTTTAGTAATTTTACTTACTTGTTGGCCAAGCTATTCCCTGTGGGATCGACACCCAACCCAGGTTGGGTTCTATATTTGCTAATGACCGCTTTACACTCAAACGAGAGTTGTAGATTGAGCGTTATCAAAAATTGGCGCCGTTGCCGGGGAATACGAGTGTCAATCAAGTTTGTGATAATTACTAGACCCTTTGGTTAAAGATTCTCGTACTTTTACATTTAGTTTTTGTTTTGTTTATTGCAGGTTTTTCTTTTATTGCATGCCCCATACTAGAAGTTCAGGTCAACCGTTATTACCAATCAATCCGTAACCACAACGAATTAGAAGAATGGAAGCACAAGCTGAAATCAACAGGATGGCTGCTCAACACGAGCAAGCAAGATTAGCTGCTCTTGCCGCTGCTCAAGTCCAACAACAAAACATTGATAATCCTGGGCGAGCAACAAATCCTGACGATGAAGATTTAGGTGATGACGAGTTGATAAACCCAAGGCATGTCGCTGAAACTGCAACACCTGCCAATCGAAGAGGTCAACAAGCTCGGTATAGGTATGATCGCCAACCTTTGCAACCAGCTTTCGACGATGATGATGATGATCTTGATGGTGCCGGAGCCACTGGAGCTATAATTCCACCACCATTAGCGCCCGGAGCCAAGTTCAACATCACAAGCACCATGATTCAGTTATTGCAACTCAAGGGATTATTTAGTGGACTAGCAGGCGATGATCCGAATATGCATCTCATCAACTTTATTTCTACATGCAAGTCTTTTGACAATCCTGGTGTTGGTCAGAATACTATTCGATTATGTCTATTTCCATTGTCTCTGTCTGGGGAGGCAACACTATGGTTGAATGGGCTGACTCCTAATTAAATTACAAATTGGAGGCAATTGAGAGACGCTTTCCTAGAAAGATTCTTTCCGCCATCCAAGAGGGCTCAATTGAGAGATGAAATCAGCAACTTTCGTCAGCTTCCCTCTGAAGCTCTTCACGAAACATGGGAGAGGTTCAAAACAAAGCTAACGAGATGCCCAAACCATCACATGACTAATGTTCACCTCATGGAGATCTTGTATAGAGCCTTGAATTCAATAACTAAACCAGTGGTGGACAACGTAGCTGGAGGTTCTTTCATGGACCTCACCTTTGGTCAAGCAAGCAATATGCTAGATCGCATGACAAAGCAAAGTAGAGCTTGGCATACCAGGGATTCAGAGGTAGCAAGCCCCACTTTATCTATCGGCATGTCTGCAAACCAAAGAAGAAGAGAAGAAGAACGTGAGCAAGACATGGCGCACATGAAAACACAATTGGATCTTCTAACAAAGCACTTATTATCAGGGAAGACCGAAAAAGTGAAAGTTGTGGCGCTGAAAGGAAGAGACGAATCTGATTCGGAAGAGGAGGCCAACTACTTGAACAATCAGGGGGGTTTCCGTGGGAATGCCCAAGGAAACCAAGGTCGGAACTATTATGATAAATCTGGAAGCAAAGACCAAGGTAGTTGGAAGAAAAATAATGAAAATAGTGGTTTGTACGTTCCCCCTGGTAAACGTGATACCACCACATCTAATTCTATGGAAGACATGATGGCTAAGTTATTGAAAGGAGTGGAAGCAACGAGCGCGGGAGTTAAGGAGGTGATTGATGATTTGACCTCCATGAAGCAATTAGTTGATTCTCATTCCACTTCTATCAGGCAAATAGAGCAGCAATTGAGCCAACTTTCAGCAGCATTCAATCAAAGAAAGGTTGGCACCTTACCAAGCGATACTGTGCAAAACCCAAAGAATGATGGGTCATGCATGGGCATCACTACCAGAAGTTGTAAGGTGCTGGAAACTTCAGCAAAAGGCAAGCAAGTGGTTGACGAAGTTGCGGACATGGACATTACACCTAGTGACGTTACAAAAGGAGAAGAAGCCGCAACAACTACTCCCAACGTCAGGGACGTTTCACCTAGTGACGTGCAGCCTGAAAAAGTGGAAAAACAGAAGCAAGAGGAGAAAAAAACCGTGGAGAGAACACTTCCATACCCACCACCACCTTTTCCCCAAAGATTGAAGAAGGTGGTGGATGACACAAAGTTCAGCAAATTCATGAATATGTTAAAGCAGCTCACCATTAATGTTCCATTGGTGGAGGCACTTGAACAAATGCCTGGGTATGCGAAATTTATGAAGGATATCTTGACAAAGAAGCGGGCAGCAAGTTATGACTTGGCGGATAATGTTCATCATTGTAGTGCAATCGCTACAAGATCGCTAGTTCAAAAGAAGGCAGATCCTGGAGCTTTCACTATTCGTTGCACAATTGGATCGTTGGATTTTTCTAAGGCATTGTGTGATTTAGGAGCTAGCATCAATTTAATGCCACTATCTATCTACAGAAAGTTGGGGTTGGGAGACCCTACACCAACCAATATGAGGCTCGTGATGGCTGATAGGTCGGTAAAACGACCTGTGGGTATCTTGAATGATGTGTTGGTGAAGGTTTCTTCATTCATCTTTCCTGCAGACTTTGTTATTCTGGATTGTAAGGAGGATTCTGAAGTTCCCATAATCTTGGGACGTCCTTTCCTTGCAACTGGAAGTGTGCTTATTGACATGAAAGATAATGAGCTTTTGTTTTGAATTAATGACGAAGTGGTACGGTTTGATATATGCAAAACAATGAAACGGCCCAGCGATATGAATGAGTTATTTGTAGCTGATGTTCATCATGAGGATACGAAAGCATTATCTATAGAGAAACAGCCTACTGTTGAGCCATTGTCTGTTGTGCCACTGAAAGTTGAGCATGAAGATAATGAAGGTTATGAAGAACTTATGAGTGCTCTAACAAAAATAGAGCCTTATACTCCTAAGCAACCAGATTGTGATCTCAAGAATCAACCAAAAGCGAAGACTCCCGTTGACGAGCCACCAATGCTAGAATCGCAAGAGCTTCCCGATTATCTAAGGTATGTGTTCTTGGAAAGTAGAAATATACTTCCGAAGAGTATAAATGATTTAAGTGAACAGCACGTAGAAGCTCTCATCTCTGCTCTAAAGAGATACAAGAGAGTTATGGGTTGGACTATTGATGATATAATTGGAGATTCTCCGGGAAAATGTAAGAGCCATCTTGAAGAAAATCGCATGCCCACAGGTAAGCCTCATTATCGTCTAAATCCTTTCAGAAAACGATCCATCACTTACCTCGACGAAGTCTAAGTACTCGAGGTAACTATGTCGATCCACGACAATAAATAAGGCTCTAGATGGGAGGCAACCCATCGTTTTATCATTTCATCATTTCATCGTTTTATCATTTTATCGTTTCGTCGTTTTAGTATTTTTTTTTTTTGATAAATGAAAATCCAAAAATAAGAGTCGTGCCACGACCAAAACTAAGGCGCTTGGTGGGAGTCAACCCATCGTACTAATCGTTTTCATTTTGTTTTGAGCAAATTAGGTGCAAGAAGTATGCGACGAGGAGATTGATCTCAATTGACGATTTGGACGCATTGTATGGTAAAGTCGGTAAGTTAGGAATGGTGATGCATAAGGCTATGAATTGAGCCTTTCTCACGTCATAATAGGCTTCAAGGAAGGCTAGGCCTTGGTAAAAATAGGCCACGAACGATGCACAACCTATTCTATAGCCTAAGGACTCGGAATCTAGTGTGCTATACACTATGCGCCGCCTATTCCTAGGTATGCTTTTGACTATGCGCCGCCTATGCTATGGCATTTGGTCTCAGTATCTCATATGCCATAGACTATGCGGCGCATATGTCTACAAATGCCATAGACTATGCGGCGCATATGTCCCATTATGCCATGGACAATGCGCCGCATATGTCATTGATATGCCGAGAGATATGCGCCGCATATGTGGTGATTTTGTCCCCAAATCCGATTGTAAATGGGTCATAACCCGACCCATACTCTCCCTATATAAAGGGGACTTGGTTTTATACCACAACCACATTAGAAACAACCCTAAAGGCGCCGCATATCACTCCAAATCCTCTCAAAATTTTCTTCCTTTGTTCTTCCAATTCACAACAACTTCTCCACAATCTTCAAGCAAGTAAGTACTCTCTTATTCTTCATCTATTTATCGTAAGTACTACGTTGCTATGCTTATTATATTTTGCTAAATCATGTGAGATTGGTGGTAATGTTCATGTGTTTGGATAATTGTCACAAGATCGTGTGATTGAATATATACGTAGGGAATTCTTGACTTGTTTCCGACTTGAATTTTGTTTCGATAGCATTATTATGATAATTTCTGAATTGATATGGCTATGAATATTACTTAAGATTGTTGGTTGGATGATTACATGATAGACTATCCCGGCCATCGAGATAAGGTTATAGTGCCTATCGACTTAGGAGGTTGTGCTTGTTGTAAGAATAATAATTCCATGTGGTAACCCCTAGGTTGTAGTGTTGCTATATCCACCATGAAAGTAGTCCAATGGCTGCAAATAAGTGGTGTAATGCTGATTTTCTTGTCGGAATACAATCCTAAAACGTATGTCGACGAAATCTGAGTACTCGACCACTTTCACTTCACTGATTTGTGCTAACAAGATTAAGTGTGGGGTGGTACCCCTAGTGCTTGCATATAGATTGTATAAAGTGATATTGTGCTGCAACTAACATTATATCTAGTCTCAGGAACAATGGCACCTAAAGCAAAGCAAGGCAAGGAGAAGGCTACCACGTCCCGAAAGGACAAGAAGAGAAGTCGAAAAGACCAAGGAGAATCATCCTCAGCACACCTACCACGCAGAATGTTCGGAATAAAGTGGGTTCTTGAGGAAGAAGCCAAGGCATGGTACAGCAGCAACAAAGAAAAGAAATATGTGCACGTCGACTTAATCAACAAGGAGACCTTAGCAAAGAAAGAGCCGCATATGTTGGCAAAAATAATGGCTTTGAAGCTGGATTTCATCTTCCGCGACATAGGAGAGTGTAATCTTGACTTAACAAGAGAGTTTTATGCCAACTGGTTGCCGAACACAACAGGCAATGAAGTAAAAATTCGGGGCCAAGTGTTACAGCTTACAGCGGATTGGATCAACTCTTTTCTTGGCCTACCTTTGGTCGACCCTGCACCATACAAAGAGCTGTACAACAGGCCTCCTTACAGAGCGATAAGACACACGCTTTGTTAAAGCAGATCGATGGCAAGATGGGGCAGACACAAGGAAACAGGCCGTCACAACACCTTCCCCTATGCTCCACTAAATAGGGAAGCAAGAATCTGGATGCGCATTGTCAACTCATGCCTTATTCCTGGGACGCAATACACCAAGATATCGAGAGATAGAGTGTGTTTGGTTTATGCGTTGATGACGAATGTCCCTATCAACTTTGGGGCAATCATTCGATCTACCATGAGGAAGGCCAGACTCCACCGAAGGTCCCATTTCACATTCGGCAATTTGTTGACAGCAATGTTGCGGAAGGAGGATATAGAAGAGGAACCAGCTGACCACAAACTCCCACATAACCCAAATAAGGTTGACCTCACAAAGGTCAAAGATGCTGAAACAACTCATGGAGTCAACCTTACTACTGCGGAGAGACATGCTCGTGATGAGAGTTTCTTTCGTCATCTCTATGGCATGACACGATTCACTATGATGAGTGGTGGACGTATTCCAACTGCTGAAGAGCTCCAACAGCTGGACCACGACTACCCAATGAACAGGCATGCCCGGGAGATGTGTGGAGTGGGCGTATATTTTGAGGAACCTCTGGACGATGACGTGCCAACTGATGATGATAGACACTTGCCTGATTCTGATGATGAGGAGAACTCTGACGATGACTCTTATGATGATTCAGACGAAGGGGGTATGACCCCCAACATTGATGAAGAGTCCGACTAACCAGGTTCTTCGCATTTATTTTCCACTGAGGGCAGTGTCCCGTCTAAGTGTGGGGTGGCAGAATCTGCATGCTATACTTCCTTGTTTGCACCTATGTTTGCTTGTTTACTTTGTTTTTTTTTGAGTCCATTTTTTTTGTTCAAACGTTTTTTTATTTTTTAGGAGTCAAATTTTTCTAGCTACGCATGAAATTATTTTGATAGGCAGCATGAGATTAGAACAAGAGTATGTGCTACAATTGTGACTATTGAGACGTTTAGGCTCTAGTTGTGACTTATTATGTGATATTGTGTGATTCAATTCCTTCAATTGTTGGGACGAGAGTCTATATTACTTCCAAACAAGTCGACTATGTGCCTTGTGTGTGTGAGATAATAGTATATTCTATGTTTGTGGCTGATGCTAGAACTTGCCTGGTATGTATGCAAAGCGAAAATAAGGAGTGTAAGTTAGGATATGATTTAGGCATTTCTTTGGCAACCTAGATTTGTTTACCTTCAGTTTTACCTACCCATGAACATCATCCTAGTTAAACCCTTTTGAGCCTTTAGCCTATTTCTTTGACAACCTTGTATGTAAGCCTAATCCATTTTTTTCAAGACCGTAATTTGATCCAAATTCCTAAGTGCTTTAAAGTGAAAAAGTCATGTGACAACATAAGAGGAAATTGGGTGAGTATGATGCTTTAAATTGTAATGGTGCTTGAATGTGTTATGAAAAAGAAAGTGCTATCATAAGAGGTATGTTGTGAAAAGAAAAAGGAAAAGAAAGCTGAAAAGTGAGTTGTGCTTAAAATTGAAAAACAAAAGATGAGAACAAGGGTGGAAGAATAAAATAAAGAAAGGTTGAAAGAAAAAAGTGTCAATGATACAAAGTGATGTATTAAAAGCGCTTAGGAACCTAGTCACTATTCTTGGCCAAAATAGTCCTACCCGTCCCTTAGCCTACATTACAACCATCAAAAGACCTACTTGATCCTAATCTTAACATTCTGACATTTAGTGGAGTACTACATTAAGGGCAAGCCTATGGTCATTAGTTGCTACATATGAATTCTTTGTGAGAGTGAGAGCAAGGACATTTTGATACCCATGTTTGAAAAATATGCTATATTTGTGAGTAATTATGGCTACTATATTGTGAGACACACATGTTTGATGAGCTTTGGATAGTTGTATATGATTCTATGTACCTTAACGTTTGCATGCGAGTTGATCACCATCATGAGTCTATGCTTGAGGTTAAATTGTTTCTACTTATAATCAGAAAGCTACTCTTTGTTGATAATTGTTGTGCCTGTCTTGAAGAATGTTTTGTGTTGTTGCTGTAAAAACCTTAAGTCGATGTTTAGAAGGACATGATATGTTGTTCGAGGACGAACAAAGCTTCAAGTGTGGGGTGTTGATGATAGGCGAATTTACGTGCCTATATCAATATATTTTGCCCATAGTTTAGCCTAGTTTTGAGAACTAATTATATATTTCATGCACTTTTAGTCCTTTTTCCTGTAAATGAGATGACAAACATGATTAGGAAAGTTTCAGGTATAAATGATGCAAAATACAGCATTTTACGGCTTACTTGACGCAAAAGAAAGCTCACGAACGAAGTGGAAAGAAGCTGGACGCCTAAAGGACCAAATCTGCTGCATGGAAAATCTGTCCCGGGCTAAAACAGCAATTCTGAAGACTTTGGGGACTTACAGACACAAAGCTGGATTTTTACAAAGATACATTAACCTAGTATAATTAGGTTATGTTTTTTACTAGTCTATTTGGATTATGATATTGTAACCTTACCCTAGTACATTTGGGTCAAGGATTTCATTAGTATAGTAGGATTTGGTTATTTATTTCATTAGCATAGTAGGAGTAGGATAGGAGTATTATAAATACCCTATCATGCTAGAGATTTTAATCAAGTCCTCCCTTAGTGGAGGAAACTCCTCCCTTAATTCAAGAAATTCATTCTTCATCTATCAATTCAACTATTAATTTTCCTCCATCCTTCTCATCTTCCTCTTCTATAAACACTTCTAATCTATTCTTCTATTCATCTATTCCACAACAAGAGAATCGTTACTTGCTAGGAAATCACCAAAACCACACGCCTAAACACCCACTTCTCACACCATCCACCATGCAAAACGTGATATCCTTCGCATTCATGGGTAACTAAACCTCTTAGTTGGGGTTATGGAAGCCGAATGAGTTACTATCTATAGCTGTGAGTTTGTGAGTTCAAGACACGTATATTGCTTATATCATTACGCTCTTCATCTTAATCTACATTCTTTGCGGTTGCAAACGCAAGAATAACTCCAGTCTAACATTTAACTTGTTCGAGAGAAAGGTTATTTGTCTGGAAAAGAGATAATGTCAAGGTAGTAGGACACCCTTTCCTATTAAAAAGCTAGTGCCGTAACTGGACTAACCTCTTGGAGAATTCATACCGTTAGACACGCTTTAAGCTTGAGAGAGTTAAAGTGAAATAGTCCTTGTTCAGGTCGAGAGATGCTTGGATTTACCATCGACTACAATTCTCTATAAGCAATTGCATGTCAAGACTCTACACACTCATAGCCGATAGAGACGTATACCTCAGAAGGTGGACATAACCCCAACGCCTCAATTCTCATTGTTTACAACCAACGTGACAATCTTTCTCTCTTTACTTTGCTATTTTCAGCTTTTACTTTATTGTTTTGGTTACATATTACAATCCCCCCTTCTTACGAGACTTGCACCAAAAGTTTAGTAATTTTACTTACTTGTTGGCCAAGCTATTCCCTGTGGGATCGACACCCAACCCAGGTTGGGTTCTATATTTGCTAACGACCGCTTTACACTCAAACGAGAGCTGTAGATTGAGCGTTATCATTTATCAACATATTCACAAAACTATTAATACAAAGCATGGTGACTTTACATATAGAGCAGCAGAATAGGAGGGTTGAACACGAGAAACTTGTAGAGTTAAGAAGACAAGGGGACATAGTCCTAGTGTCTATCTTCTATTATTTACAACTCAAAATCACTCAATATTCGGTTAATACTTACTGATTACTTCCAAGAAACCCCATTTACTTTTCTGCATTACTCGTGGACTACATCTAGTTAAGCAATTATTCGGTATCTTCCCTATGGGTTTGACCCTAACTTATTTGGGTTGATATATTTGTCATAGACCATAGAATAATTCTTTGGAGGTTAGTTTTGGGTGACATCAATACCCTAAAGATAAATAGGTACACCTTGGCACCCCCTCTATGCTCTAAAAATTCAATGGGTGTACTGTGCAGGAGAAAAAAGAGGAAAATCAACTTAGGAAATTCTACATTTGAGGTGCCTGAGTTTTGTAGGCTATCCACAGTCGGGACTCTTGAGGATCTTATTGTTGATATTAGGGCCATTAGGGAGCTTGTTTCGAGATTTCTCCAGGGCCCAGGAGAGCCCTCCACCATTTATCATTCATATATGGCATTCTCTGATTGTAAGAGGTACTTGGAAGACCATAAGAAGTAGAGATCTACCATTACTAGAATCGAGCGGACCAAATCATCATTATCAGTGTCATAGAGAGAGCTCTGAGACTCATATGAGAAGATGGTCAAAAGGGAGAAGAAGAGGGATAAATTTTTTAGCAAGATGTGGAAGAGGGAAATGACCTTTAAAAGGCTCTAAAACCCCAAGTTAGACTTCCTTTCTCCTAAGTGGAGAGTGATAATAAGGAACTAGAGGAGTGGTTTGATCCTGACAATGCAGATGATGATACAGAGTCAGAGTGCAAGAGCATCTCTTGATGTGGTTTCAAGGAGCACCCTTATCTGTCTTTATGCTTAAATATTTATGTAGTGAGGACACTGCTAACATTTTAGTTGGGGGTGAATGTCTCTGCCTTCACTTTATTTGGACATTTATTATTGATATTTCTGGATGTTTTTATGTTCTTTTGGACAATTTTTACTTTTTTCTTTGGGTTGTAATACTTGGGCACACTGATGGTTCCCATATTTTCATGGATTAGTCCTTTTTTTCTTGATTTTTACTTTATATTAATTTTGCTTGTGATAATATCTGATGAGCATTTCCCTATGATAGATTTAGAGACGGTATTCTTAAGGGAAAATTATCATGATTGGATTTTGACCCATAGATGCAGGAGAAGTCTGAGTACCCATAGCATCGAAGCTATAAATACATGGGAAGTCTGAGTACCCATAGCATTTTGGATTTTGGATCGCACTTATACTTATAGCAAAGTATGAGTAGCCATATATTTTTCCTGTATGAAAGCCAAAATGTGAGATGTCGGCTTGGTTTGGTTCCACAAAGAGCAAATTATGCATGGTACAAATATGAAGTAAACAGCCCCCCTTCATCCATAAATTTTTCGAAAATCAAGTGAACGAACGTGAGCGACTTTGTAACAATACTTTACCTCTTTTTCTGACTCCAAAATTTTTGCATGTAAGAATTGGTAGATACTCCATTTTTGTCTCTAGAGGGAGGGGATATTAAGCCCCCTTGGCAAATTTGCATGCCATGTGAGGTCAGGTTATTTGTTTGAATATCTTATTTAGGTCTACCATCTAGAACATGCCTCGTTAGTCTCTTAAGGATAATTTTGATTATACTTGGTTGGTGAGATGATCCTAGTAAATCTTTATGAACTTGGAAGTCCACTCTAGCCTAAAAGGCCTACCCTTGCATAGATGTTATCCCTAGTCACCCACTTTGAGCCTTTGGACCTTTCTTTGGCAAATACATTGCAAGCTGTGAGCTATTCAATTTTTATCCCTCTTTTGAACCCTACCCTCCTTGAACTTAAAAATGCAACTTGCAGCTAAAAGCCTAAGTTGGGGATAGTAAAGATTGGAAGATGTAATTTTGGGCCATAAAATTGTAATCAAGTGCCTAATATCTATATATTGAGAACAAATAAACAAGAAAAAAAATGGACCCAACAAAGGAATGAAAAGCATGAAGTGTACAAGGAAAAAAGATGAAAAGAAAATGCTTTCAAAAAGATGGGTGAATCAAGGTAACAAAAGTAGGCACATGTACAAAGATGAAAACAAAAAAAGTAGTCCATGGTCAAGAGTTGGATGGAATAGTGTGATGTAGATGTTCAAGGAGGGTATAGCCACTTTGTTCGTAAATGATATCCTACCCTTCCCTAAACTTATGTTACAAACTCTAAAAGCCCTTCGAGGTCTCCAACCAAGTGTATTCATTGTTGTGGCAATTAAAAATAGGGGCAAGATGATGTATGAGCAGATGCTAACACATTTGAGGCTTTTAACTGAGAATAATTGCAAAGTCTTAAGCAAATTTTGTCATTTTTTATTCTTTTATCTTTGATTTTGCAGTAGAAGTCAAGAGGAAAGATAACTAACAATGATAGAAGTAAAAGAGTTGAAATCTAAAGAAAATAAAAGAGAAGTATAGTTAACGACATTCCTGATAAGTCGTCAGCACACTGATAGGTTATTAGCTTTATCGTTAGCCTCAAACAGAGAATGGGATTCAGTTGGAAGAAGTGATGATGAGATGTGATAAGCTGTCATCCTTGTGATAAAGCGTCAAAGTCCCCGTCAGCCTTAGAAAGAACATGGGAGCTGAGGTGGAGAAATGACAATATTGTTTGATATGTCCTCACAGTTTTGATAAGCCATTAGGATTCACTGTCAGACAAAGGCAATGTATTTCAAAAGCGAAGAGAAGCTGACAACATCTGGGATAAGTCGTCAGACTCCTGATAAGGCATCACAAAACGTCGTCACCTGTCTGATAAATTACTGAACTCTATGATTTTATTTCCAAAATTAGGGTGAACTATTTAAAGTATTGTTTAGGGTTTTCTTGGGGGGTACTCGACATTCTGAACCTATTTTGTAACGCACGTATTTTGTTATTTTCTCTATAGTGTCTTGTCTTAAAAAAAATAATTAACTTTGAAGAGATTATCATCAATATTTCAGGATTTATACTTTGATCTAATCTGAGAAACACTCATTGCTATTCATCTTGTTGTAAGTTCATCTTTCAAATTATGAATTCAACTTGTTGTATCGATTATTACATTATGAGTAGTTAAATCCCTTTAACCCAAATTATGGGATCTATGGGTTAGGTCTTGGTAAGTTCCTAAGGGTTTAAGATTCTAAAGGTAATAGGACTCCTTGATAATTCTGAGATTTTAATTATTATCTATTGGTTGCAAACGATAGATAGCACCTGCTTTGATTTGTTTGAGATAGGAAATCAACTATAGTAGGAAGTGAATTATTGATAGGGACTTGGAAGCTACCAACCTTTCATTTAATAATTGACGTTGTAATAAGGTTAACTAACCTGAGGTGAAGTTTGGTCAGTGAATATAAATTCCCTAAGTTTGAGAGGATTAGGTAATTAAATGCTTAAGTAGGTCGTGAGATATTTAGGCATAACTTCGATAAAGACAATCTATTGTTCCTACCTATCGTGAGAATCTTGAATCACTATTAGCATCTGTCAACTACTAAAATGCATAGTGAACATAATTCTTGTTTTCCATAAACACTTGATTACAAACACTGAAACTAAAGTTACCAACAATTATTTGCTAATCTCCAAAACCCCCATTTCAGGAAACATCCAACTATCAGTTGATTAAATCGCAAACGACTTAAGTTCACACCATATTCCCTATGGGATTCAACCCCAACCTAGTTGGGTTATATATTGACAATGATTGCTTACATTCTCACATGAGAGGTGTAGTTTGAGCGTTATTAAAAATAGCGTCGTTGTCGGGGAATACGGTTGTAAATTGAAGTTTGTGTGCACTAATTGACTGTTAATCAAGTTTCCTAGTATTATGTTTATTTGTTTTCATTTTTTTGTAGGACTTTTGGGGTTTATCCTAAGAACCAAAAGCTTCGGAGAAACATTATTACTATTTAATCCGAAACCGCAATGAATTGGAAGAATAGCAGACCAGCAAGAGGCCGACAGGTTAGCAGCCTTAGCTAGAGCTCAGGTGAATGTGCAGAATGTTCATCAACAAGTACGGCATCCAAATCCTGAGTATGAAGATTTGGGAGATGAGGAATTGATAAACCCTCGTAACCCAACGCGTGCAGAGCAAGTAGCTGCACCAGTACATTGTAATGCTAACAGGAATCGTCCGTTCCGAGGAAGGCAAGATTATCAGCCGATCCAATATGACCTCAATAATGATGATGATGGAATAGATGGAGCAGGTGAAATGGGTGCAATTATTCCTCCACCGTTGTCACCTGGGTTGAAATTCAACATTACGAATACTATGATTCAACTCCTCAATCTGAAAGGGTTATTTGGTGGCCTTCCTAGGGATGACCCAAACTTGCATCTAGTGAACTTTGTCACCATCTGTAATCTTTTGATAACCCAGGAGTGTGTCAGAATGCTATTTGGTTGATATTGTTTCTATTGTCTCTTTCTGGAGAGGCAACATTGTGGCTTAACAGGCTGACACACGATTCCATAACCAACTGGAGGCAGTTGAAAGGAGCTTTCCTAGAAAGGCTCTTTCCACCTTCCTGGAGGGTACAGTTGAGGGATGAGATCAGAAACTTTAGACAGCTCCCAACTGAAGCTTTGCATGAAAGCTGGGACAGATTCAAAACGAAGCTGACACAGTGTCTAAACCATAATATGACGGACATACACTTGATGGAGACTTTGTACAAGGCTCTTAACTCTGTAACAAAACCAATTGTAGATGATGTTGCTAGTGGTTTGTTTGTTGATTTTACATTCCCAGAAGCTTCAGAAATGCTAGAGAGAATGACCAAATAGAGTCGGGCATGGAATACCACAGACTCTATAGTAGCAAGCCCCATTATTTCTGTGGGTATGACTGCAAAACAATGCAAAAGAGATGAGGAGAGCTACCAAGACATGGCTCACCTAAAAATGCAGAGGGACTTGCTAAACAAGAACTTGCTATCAGGCAAGACTAAGAAGGTGAAAGCTGTGGGATCTCAATATAGAGTTGATGTTGATCCAGAAGAAGAGGCTAATTATGTTAATAATTAAGGGGTTTTTGAGGCAATAGCCAAGGGAATCAAGGCTGAAATTATTATGATAAGCCTGGATATAAGAATCAGGAGAAAGGAAATTGGAGGAGCAATAATGATAGGAGTAGGCCATATGTCCCTTCTGGAAATCATGAGGCTGCTACAACAAGTTCTGAAAAGATGTAAATGGAGGACATGATGGCTAAATTGTTAAAAGGAGTGGAGGCTACCAATTCAGGTGTTACTACCATGAAAACCGACATATCTTCTATTAGTCAATTGGTAAAATCATACTCCACTACAATCAAACAGATGGAACAACAAATAAGTCAAATCTTCGCAGCGCTGAACCAAAGGAAGAGTGGAACATTACCTAGTGACAATGTCCAGAATCTGTGAAATGATGGCTCAAGTATAGCGATTACCACTAAAAGTGGTAAGATATTACCTAGACTTTTTGTGGGGAAAAGTTTGATTGAAGATATGATTGAAGTAGAGAATGAACCCAAAGAAGAATGTTCGATGGAGTCTGAGAAGCAGGATGGTTTTGACGATGCTCCAAAAAAGAGAAAGAGAAGAAAAAGGAAGTAGTGGTGAAAACTCTCTTAAGATCACCACCTCCCTTTCCTCAAAGATTGAAGAAAATGGTTGAGGACACAAAATTTAGTAAATTCATGGCAATGTTGAAGCAGTTAACAATAAATGTGCCTTTGGTAGAGGTACTTAAGCAAATGCCAGGATACGCTAAGTTTATGAAAGACCTTATAATGAATAAACGGAAGGTTAGCCATGAGCTCGAGGATAATCTCTATTATTGTGGTGTTATATCCACAAGGTCTTTAGTGCAGGAAAAGGCAGACCTGGGAGCATTTACCATCCCATGCACTATTGGGTCCCTGAATTTTACAAAAGCTCTATGTAATTTGGGAGCCAGTATAAACCTAATGCCACTTGTTGTGTAAAAAAAGCTGGGTTTGGGGTATCCTACCCTAACAAACATATAATTGGTAATGGCAGATAGGTCTGTAAAACGTCCAGTGGGAATATTACATAATGTATTGGTAAAGGTGGCTGACTTTATACTGCCTGCTGATTTTGTAGTCCTAGACTGTGAGGTGGACTTTGAAGTACTCATCATCCTGGGTAGACCATTCTTTGCAACTAGGAGAGTGATAGTAGACATGGTGTTGAATGAGCTGAAGTTTAGGCTTAATGACAAAGAAGCAAGATTCAAAATACACTTATCTATGACCCACCAAAAGGAGATAAGTATTTACTCAATCGTGGATGTATTCTATGAAGATGGTAAAGAGATATCAGCAGGTTGTCTTAACAAAATCTGAGTAGTCAAGATAACTAAGTCATGCCGCGACATTAAATTAGGGGCTATTGGGAGGTAACCCAAAATTTTTATGTTCCAGCAAAGTATTTATTTTTGTAGTTAGGTTCTACTTCAAAGAAGGTGGAATCGATGTATCCAGCTAAGTATTCCTGATGACATATTTGATGGGCTGTCATAATTATGATAAGCCATCAAATTCGTCATTAGAGAAATCAAAATTGAGGCATGTTCTGCTAAGGCTGATAACATTTATGATAGGCTATCACAAGTGTGATAAGCCGTCAGCCTTTGTCGTTAGAAAGCTTAAAAGAGTAGCTAAAATTTTGGGCCAAATTAAAAAGATCTGACCCGGCCCACAGCTTTGTCTTTCCACCGTCAAGCGTATTTTCTTTCTTTTCTTTAAGTTTTATTTCCTTTCATATTTAGTTAATTTACTTCCCTTTCTAGAGTATTTCCAAGTAAAATAGAAGAAAACTTCCTTCCTTGTGAGTGTGGGTTGAAGTCAAAATCAAGAGTTCTTATTTCATCTACTTCCTCTTACTCATGTAACCAAGTTGAAAGAACTTATCAGGTATGCTCAAAACCTAAATCTTCTCTTTAGTTGGTAAGTAATAAACTGATGTAAACCAAGGTTCCCAAGAATATTGCGCCAAGTTTAGCTTACCAATGTATGAAAATCGGGAACTGGGGTTTACTGTGCAAGCTTGGGACTTAAAGATCAGCTTAAAAATACAAATCGATGGGATTTTAAGAAGAAATTAGATTAAAAATCAAGTTAAAGTTGAGTTGGGGTTGTGTCATGAGCCGACGACATGGCTGATAAGTTATCACATTTGTGACGGCTTATCAAACATGTCGTCAGAAGTAGATAAAATTTTGTTGGCTTTGTTTAGAGCTGACGATATTCATGATAAGCTATCACAATTGTGATGGCTTATTAGACATGTCGTCACACCTTTGACCTGAAGCATTAATAAACTCTTTCAAGAGGTGTGGAACTTTAATGACTGATGTGTTTGTGTATATACTCTGGAGTGTCGACTAATGGTTTTCCTCTTGCTACAGGTCTTATAATGGCACCCAAAGGAAAGAACCCAAAATCTACAAAGAAAGGGACCAAGGGAAGTATACCTCAGAGATTCTTCGATGAGGGCTCCGATTAAGAGGGGAAGGAGACACTGCTCAGGAAATAAAAGAAAACGAAAAGCCCAAAAAAGCTTTCACCACCTCTACCAGTTGAGGTGGAGGAGAGTGAAGAGAGTGATACTGATCCAACAACATGTGAACATACAGCTTCTGAGCAGACGGCCTCTGAGCAACAAGAGTCTGAACATGCGGAATCTAAAGAGCATGATTTAGATCATCCTAATTCCGAGGAACCTGAGTCTGAGCAACATAAATTTGAGGGACCATCATCTGAGTCCCCTTCTGCTGAGCAACAAGATGATGAAGAATCTCCGATTCTAGAAACTTAAATGCAAGAACCCTGAGGTTCGAGATAGTGCTAAGTGGGAAATTCCCAAGGCATAGAGAATCTTCTATGATGGGCTTCGCAGAATAAAACAAAGGCCCATAAAATGGCTAATCTTTAAAAAAAAGAAGACCATCACTACCGGGCTGAAAAGATATCCTGAAGTAGAGCAGAAATTCTGAGACTAGAACTTGGGATGGACCATAAAAGAAGGAAGCTCATTTTTCCCTATACTAGTTAGGGAGTTCTATGCGAACTATCAGGCTCAATTGGAAAACATGTGTAAAGAAGGGGTTAAATTAGCAGATCTGCCCTTGTTGGATAAGGTTCCAATACGGAGTATGATAGTTGATCTCTCAGAAATGACAATCAATAGATTTGTTTATGGCCCCAGATTCACTCCTCAGGCCACTTCGCCTACTTTCTATGCTCGGTTGAAGCATCATAAGATCAACTGTCTTGGTTAGCGACCCTCATAGCTGAAGAAAAACCTGAATAGCTGACCAACCCTAATGAGAGGATTTTTAAGGTTTCCTTGACTCAAGAGGAAAGGTTCTGGTGGGGTGTAGTGCGCACCCATTTGATGCCTACTGAGGGAGATAATATCCTTGGAGACGATAGAGAAATATTAGTCCCAAGTCTTATGGCTAAATTTAAGTTGAACTTTGGGGAGATCATTTCTGAGAAGATGAAAATTTGAGTCTTAAGGCCCGATACAGCATATCCTTTCCCTTGTCAAATTACAAGGTTATGTAAGGCATCCCATGTACCTGAGGTTGTGGGGTAAGACAAAGAACTGCTTGCCAAGAAGATCCCCAATCCTATCCGATATGATGAAAATCAGTCGAGACTAATATTTGACAGAGGAGCAGGGGTTGAAATAGACCCACCAATTACAGGTACCAGCTCAGCAACTAATGTAGTGGTGCAGGATTCTGAGGCTGCAGCACTGACCTCCTCAGTAATAGCAGAATCAGTGACTAGAAATGAAACAAATCCGTCAGTTGTTGTGTCTACCATAGAATTTGCCTTTAACCCGATGAATTTCAGGAGAGTGGCCAAACAAGCCAAGTGGTGTGAGACCCAGCTGCAACATTTTTCTAAGAAATTTACCTCAGTGGTGGACAAGAGTATTAAGGTCAGATAAATCTAAGAGATAACAGTATATCGATAAATCTAAAAGACAATGAAATATCGAGCGGTGTGTGTTGTTCGGATATACTATAATTCATCGATTTATCAATATTTTTAGACTTTTTGACTTTTGTTTATACATTATTTTAATAGGTTATAGAGAAAAGACATCAAATCACACCTAAACTCTCTCCTCCGTCATGATTCAATTTATGAGTCTTGATGGCACCTACTTTATTCCTTTAATAGGTAAGCCAAATCATAGCTCGGGGCTATAAGCAATGGGCTAATTTGGTAGAAAAATCCCTAAAAGCTGAAAATCAACAACTAGAGACTTATAATAATAACAATAAGGTGGTAATGATAGTCTAAAAGATATATAAAACATCAACAACCATCCCACAACGTAGTGGTGTCAGTACAAGAGCTACCAACAAAAGGAACATAAATACTGAAATAGTCAAATACAAATCTGTCTCGAATAGTGAAAGAATAGACATAGATAATAGATGGAAAAAGGGACAACTTAGACTCCGAGAGTCCACCCTATCTCCAAAATTAACTCATCACGTTTGTCATGTCAGTGGCGTTCACTAGTACTCAGATCTGCAAAAAAAGACACAGAATTGTAGTATGAGTACCAAAATTATGGATACTCAGTAAGTATCATCGGCCGACTGATCTAAATCATGATATAAATATAATGAGAAAGCAAGAAAAATAAGCTAAGTCAAGGTAAAACGAAAAACCTGAAAAGTAAATACCCAAAGTCTCATAAATTTACCGAATATCAAGCAAATCATAAAAACCTCTCAAAGTTGGACTCGAACCGAAACTCATTTCAGAAAATCAATTACTGGAATTATATTGAAACTCAATATAATCATAATCATCATTTGTCGGACTTGAACCTGAACTCAATATCATCATCATAATCATTTGTTGAACTTGAACTGAAACTCAATATCAATAAACCACTGGATTTGGCCTAAAATTAGCACCAACTCCCAAGTACCAACTATCATAAATATCATGTATCCAAACTCCAAAATAATTATTTCAATGGGTATAACATGCATCTACAAGAACTAGAACAAATCTTGGCCTAAAGTGCACCGGAGGGGGCCCACTTCTAATCTCTAAAATTCGTTCTAAGGCAGATTCTACCCCAGACTAGATAAGGTATCTAAGTTCTCTTCTAGGAGTTAAATAAGCCACAATTATCCCTAATATAGAAATTCTACCTAAAGCATGAGAAACAAAGTCAATTGCTCCTAAATTTTAGCTCCTTAATAAGCTAAACAGTCCAAATAATACTAATTATATCAATCAAACCTCTAATGCCTAAGTCACGTCCCGTATATAGAATAATATCATAATTATACTATGAATTATCTCAATACATGAAGAAGGTAAACCTAGTCTACCTAGATGCCAAAGAAAAGATCGAAGAATTTGCTAAATCGATGATTTTTCTTTTCGGGAAGCTTCTGCAAGATGCCACACTATCAAAATCATAATCTACTCATAAAAACAAGAATAGTGATACCATATTGCACCATTGTGCTTTGGGTCCAAAATTACGTTAAAACTCATGTGGGGCCCCGCTTGCGAAATCACACTTCCAAAATCGACAACGAGTCCCTCTATGCTCAAGAAACATTTACCCTCAAGAATGAGTGAATTCCAAGCTCTAAACGTGCTACAATCAACCCACCAATATTCTCAGGATTTTGGGGAAATTTTGAGAATTTAATCCATGAAACTTACTAAGAATTTGGAGAAGAAATGAGTTATTCGAGCTTACGATCACTCCAAAATCACCCACTAATAGTTCTCCCAAGTTTTCACATTTTTAGGGTTCTACAATCTTGGAAATGGGTAAAAATGGAAGAAAACGGGCTAAGTGGTGAATTTATAGTGTTCCCAGGTGTCACTTAAGCGGACACTGCGCCACTTAAGCACTAGCTGCTTAAGCGACCAAGTGTTGCTTTTGTGACACTTGTTTAGTCTGTGCATTGTTTCTTAAGAGACCTTTGGCCTCTTGAGCGGCCATCTCTTAAGAAATACCAGTTGGGCAAGCCAGGCCGCTTAAGTGATGGACTGGCTGCTTTAGCGACCTTCGCTTAAGCGAACCAATGGATGCTTAAGCAAATGCACCAGTACCAGCGAATTATTTTGAGCCTCTATCAACCCCTTGAGATTCATTTTAAATCCATTATACGCAAATGAATTACACTATCCTATGACATTTGATGTTCCGAACTCAATGAGCCAATTGAAATTTCTATCCAAGGTCGTTTTGATGAAAAGTGGGTCCCACACTCATATGCCATTTAACTTTCGGTCATTAATCTAAAATGAGTCTGGGAGCCTCAGGACCCAAACTTAGGGTCCACGTAGCCTAAAATCAAAATTATAGAGTTGTTGTAACTGTCAGAATTGACATACGAGGTCGTTTGACTGAAGTTTTTGCCCAATAGCAAATTTTAACTAGCAAAGGCTTTGAAATAGGGAATTGGATCTAAAACCAAATGAACTGCCCGATAATAGGACTATCAGTTATAACAAGTCATAAATGACTTAGGGAAACTATACAAAAGCTCTAAACAGCAAAAATTAGTGAAAATGCACAAAATAACTGGGGTCATTACAATGTGCACTACTAAAAAACTTTCATCCGTAAAAGTAAAGGATTAGGATGTACCTAAATCCTCGAACAAGTGAGGATACTGGGCCTGCATCTCACTCTCAATCTCCCAAGTAGCCTCCTCTACCAGACGATGCCTCTACAAAACCTTAGCTATTGTAATCTCTCTAGTGCACAACCGCCTGACATAACTGGCTAGTATGAGCACTGACTCCTCTACGAACATCAATCGCTCATCCAACTAAACTGAGTCCAATCAAAGCAGATGAGACATATTAGGAATGTATTGTTGCAATATAGAAAAAAGGGAAAACAGAATGGTCAATAGCAAAGTTTTAGGGTAAGGCTAACTCATGAGCCACTTCACCAACTGTGGGAAAAATCTCAAAAGGTCTAATGTATCTGGGGTTGATATTGCCTTTTCTCCTGAACCTCATCGCACTTTCATGGGCAATACATGGAGAAATACCCGATCACTAACTCCAAACCTAAAGGTACAAAGTCTACGATCTTTATAAGCTCTCTGCTTACTCTAAGCTGCCCTCAACCTATCCTAAATCACTGACACTATCCAACAACACCTGAAATAAGTCAATACCACAAGGTCTAATCTTGGAGGTCTCAAACCACCCAATTTGGAAAAAAACATCACCTACCTTACAAATCCTCAAAAGGTGCCATCTCAATACTTAAATGGTAGTCATTATTATACGTGAACTGTGCCAAAGCTAAGTGTTGCTCCCACTGACCTCTAAAATCTATAGCACAGGCTCGGAGCACATCCTCGAGAACCTAAATAGTCCGCTCTAACTACCCATCAATTTGAGGATGGAAGATTATACTAATATCTACCTTAGTACCTAACTCCTCATTAAAAGCTCTCCAAAAGCTAGAAATGAACACTGAACCTTGGTCTGAAACAATAGATATAGGCACACCATTCAAATAGACTATCTAACTAACATATATAAAGCCAACCTAACAGTGCTGAAGAACATCTGAACAGGAATAAAATATGCCAATTTAGTCAACTTATCCACAATAACCCAAATACCATCGGAACAACGGGAAGTGCTAGGCAAACCACTAATAAAGTCCATGGTCATTTTCTCCCACTTTCACTTGAGAAAAAGTAACCCTAAATCAAGCCACTAGGTATCTAATGCTCAACCTTCCATCAGCAGACAACATAAGCAATGAGCTACAAAGTCTGCCACATATCTCTTCATATCACTCTACTAATACTGTTGCCTCAAATAACTATACATCTTAATTGTACCCAAGTGAATAGAATATCTAGAGCTGTGAGCCTTACACAAAATCTACTACATCAACACTCTAACCCTCGAAACATAAATACAACTATCAAATCTTAAAACACCCTCAGAATCTATATTTTTGGACTCACCACTCAACACCTATTCACGATGATGCAAAGTCTAATATCCTAAAATTGACGACTTCAAATCTGCTCAAATAGCGAAGACCATCACTCAACGCTAGCAAGAATCCTCCTAGGGTCTAAAATACTAAGTCAAACCATTAGGTTTACTAAGGACTGAATGTCCCATAACAAGGGCCTCTAAGAAACTGAGATAGAAGCCAAACTACCCATACTCACCACCTTCTAACTCGAGGTGTCCGCCACCATGTTTTCCTTGCCCGAATGATACATAATAGAGATGTCATAATCCTTAAATATATCCATCCATATACACTACCTAGAACTAAGCTCTTTCTAGGTCATAAGATGTTGAAGACTGATAATTTATGAAAATCTAACAATGCATGCCATAAAAATAATGTCTCTAAATTTTAAGTGTAAAAACTACCTTTGCTAACTCCAAGTCATGAGTAGGTAGTTGCGCTCGCACACCTTAAATTGCCTCGATACATAAGTAATAACACAACCCTAATGCATCAACACACAATCCAAACCAACACCAAAATTATCACAATATACGGTGAATCCCTCACCCTCGACAGAAAGAGCCAAAATAGGAGTTGAAGTGAGAAATTTCTTGACCTTTCCAAAGCTTGACTCACACTCCTCAAACAATCAAAAAGGAACCTCCTTTTGAGTCAATCTAGTAATTGGCGCTACAATAGTAGCAAAACTTTCAAAGAGCCAACTATAGTAACCGACCAAACCAATGAAGCTACGAGCCTTACACGAAGATGTAGGCCTGACCTAATCATGAATAGCCTCAATCTTTGTTGGGTCTACCATAACCCCATCCTTAGACACCATATGCCTAAAGAATGTCACCGACTAAGCCAAAACTCATACATACAGAATTTGGCAATAAGCCTATGGTCTATAAAAGCTTGGAGCACAATCCTCAAATGTTGCATATGCTCCTCTCTACTCCTTGAATACACAAGGATGTCATTAATGAACACAATCATGAAGAAATCTAAATAAGGCCTGAAACATACTTCATTAAATCCATAAATGTAGATGGATCATTGATCAACTAAAAAGACATCATTAGGAACTCATAATGACCATACCTGATCCTAAAGGATATTTTTGGGATATCTTCAACCCGAATCTTGATCTGATGGTATCTTAACCTTAAGTCAATCATAAAGAACACTGTAGCACCATGACGTTGGTCAAATAAATCATCAATGCAAGGCATAGGTAACACAACCCAAACTAGGGGTTAGTTATGTCAGGCATCTCAAACCAGGACCAGAGGCCACCCCTAATATCCAACCGTAACCGTCTTATATCCAATGTCGAATAAATTTTAAACATATAATAAGATAAAACAATAATATTTCAATGATAGTAAACAAAGTCTATAATCATAATCTAACAACCTCAATCAAATATCCAACTGGTGCCAACCCCAATGTCAATACTAATACCAAAGTGGACTCCAATACCGACATCTCTTATGCCCATAGTTGTCTGACCAAGCCTCTATCCAAAATTAATAAAATTTGGTCAGGACATACCCCCGCCCATAGCCAAAACCAAACCAAGGAAATAATAAGAATAAAAAAAGTCCATAGCACAAATTGGAGCCTTTAGAAGTATAGAAGCTCACAACTTCAGTCTGACTCAAAGTTGTCCCCGAATCCAAGTCACTGAGTAGAAGGAATAGTTGTATGGCTGGTTCTTGTATTGCATGGGGATACAGCGCTCGAAGACGGCTAGCAGAGTGAATGCTGGCACGTACTCAGGGATAAGATAAAATAATGAGAGTAATTCAAACCAAAGTAAATAATCGTATACAATCACAAACATACTTATATATTGTGCCAAGAAATAGAATCGGGTTTAGCATACATTTAAACCCTTTTACCTGGGTTGTGTATCTTTTCCATCCTAAAACCATCCACAGGCTATATGGGTTCAACTCCCCCTGCTGAACGTGACCCGATGCATGTTAGCCACACGAACCGAAGAATAAAACATGAGATGACCAGTATATCTCCCAAAATATAAGTGTGACATTATGCACAGGGTCACCAAGACCAACCTTACATCGGCAAATATGAGTTTCCAAAATTAGTCCCCTTAGAACCTCCACCTTCCACGACTTTGCTAACACAACCCCCTTTAAGTCCAAATTAAAACCAATAATACATTCCAACCATTTTCCAAGGAGTCTTTTTAATTAGGCATTAACCATTGTTATTGTCATACCAAAATTTAGAGATTACAAGTCTATCCTTTTATGACATACCAAAGCCATTAAACTAAGTTGACTACAAAGTTTCCATTTCACCAAAACCATGGCCATTAAGGCCTTTACTTACCATTTAAAACCAACCAAACCAATTTAAGTTCCTACCTTTTAAGCAATGCAAAGATTTCAATAAAAGTCAAACTATGTGACAAAAGTCATTCTCATTGGCATTTTAACTAACACGTTGAGAGCATATAATTTCAAAAACCAAAACCAAGTATCAATTGACCATTCCCATGCAACCACATATTCAAACCATAATTATAACATGAAAAATCATAAGTAAAACATGGGAAAACATTATCCAACCATAAAAAACCAAAACCCCCAAATTCTATTTCAAAATCAAAATAATACCACAATAATACCATGAAAATAATTCATTAAAACATGCTTTTAGTTGAACTAACAATGAGGGAGGATTAACATTCCTTAAACACCAAGGAAGACAAAGAGATTCACTCTTGAAATCCTCTAATTGATTGCCTTGTAGAAACCCTAGACTTTTCTTGAACCAAGAGTTTGATAAAGATTTTAAGAGTGTGTGAATGAGAATAACAGGTTAATATAGCCCCTAAAAGGTGTCTTATATCATGGGGTCAAAAGGAGTTAAGAGGGAAAATGTCCAGAATACTCCCAACTTAAAACTATACAAAACTCGTAGGTGGATATGAGTAGACCCTCCAACTCATCACCACCATATACGAGTGGTATCCTCTAGTCATCACTAGGTCAGAAAGTTGGGCACCACATTCTGTCAAATATACGACTCTCTTGCCCAATTCATAACCATACCATATAACTAGTACCATCTAGTCGTACCATAAGAAGAACATCAAGGGCTAGACACTGGAAAACATATAGCTCCATTATACCACTCATACCTAATCCTCACGGCTCTTAGTAAGCCACTCATACTCATAGCCAAGTCAAGTCACTAAGTTTCAGATTAAGTGAAGAATTAACCAAAACCATATGACCCATACCCACCAAGTCATAACCACAATAAAAAACTAACCATCACTCATTGGATACCTTAGGAGTTGGGTCACCTGACTCGTACCCATGCCATACGACTCATATGGTGAGTTATTACAAGGATAGTTAGATCAAAGCTCAGGAATTTTCCAAGGCCAAAACCTAGAGTGTTTCAATTCTCCCCCGCTTGGATCATTTGTCCCCGAATGATGGAATAAGGAAGTACAAGAACAATTTGGACCCCACACGCCTCTACTCTTACCTTTAACTAAGTTAGAAAATAAAGATTCTAAGGAAATCAATCTTTTTTTTAACTAAGTCAAAAAACAAAGATAGTAAGATCAAAACATACCTTACGTATGAATTTTTGAAGCAGAAAATAAGAATGGATATTTGGACTTCATGTCCTCTTCAGCTTCCCATGTAGTCTCTTCAACCTTGTGGTTCCTCCTTAGAACCTTCACTGAAGCTATGTCCTTAGTCCTTAACTGACAAACCTATTGATCTAAGATTTCAATAGAAACCTCATCATAAGACAGAGAATCTAAAATACCAAAATCCTTGATAGGAATAATTTATAACGAATTACCCACAAACTTTCTCAACATAGAAACATAGAATACCTGGTGAATAAAGCTCAAACTAGAAGGCAACTCCAACACATAAGCAACATTGCAAACTCTTCTCAAAATCAAGTACAAACCAACATACCGGGGTAGCTTTTCCTTCTTCCCAAACCATATCACTCCCTTCATGGGAGATACCTTAAAGAACACCCTAACCCCAACCTCAAACTCTAATTTCCTACACATCATATTTGCATAGGACTTTGGGTAGCCTTTAGCCTATCCCGAATCACCTTCACCTTCTTCATAGCTTAGTGAACAAAATCCGATCTAAACATATCCGTCTTACCAACCTCAAACCACCCAATTGGTGACCTACACCTCCTACCATACAAGGCTTCAAATGGAGCCATCCCAATGCTAGAGTGGTAGCTATTGTTGTATGCTAACTCTATAAGAGGTAAGTTCTCAACCTAACTACCACCATAGCCAATAACGCAAGAAAGAAGCATATCCTCCAACATCTGAATAGTTCTTTTTACTTGCCCATCCGACTGTGGGTGGAAAGCAGTACTCAGACTCACCTTAGTCCCTGGCCCTTTCTTAAATAACCACCAAAAAAAGAGATGAAAATTATATACCACGATCTAAAATAATTGAAATAGGTACCCCATGCAACTTCACAATCTCTTGGAGGTACAACCTCGCATAGTCCTAAACCGAGAAATTTGTCTGCACAGGCCAAAAATGAGCAGACGTCATCATCCTATCACGATGACCCAAATTGAATTAAACCAATTTTGAGATCGAGGAAGGATGATAACGAAATCCATGTTGATCACTTCCCACTTCTACTTTGACAACTCAATTTCTTGATACAATCCTCCGAACCTCATGTGCTCAACTTTCAACTGCATGTACTTAGCCACAAAACTAGCCATATCCCACTTCATATTATTCCACCAATACATCTTTTTAAGGTAATGATACATTATTGTCGAACTAGGATGAACGACATAGTGCAACTCATGCACCTCAGCAAAGATCCTTTCTCCCAAACTATGTATATTGGGAACACATAGCCTCCTTTAGTACCGTAAGGTACTATCACCACTAATCTGAAAGGTCATCACCTTCTACCCACCTATATTACCCTTGATATTCATCAAGACATGATCTAACATTTGTTTCTCCTTGATTTTAGCACCAAGAGACGATTGCACCACCTCCTGTACAAACACACCATTATCCTCAGAGTCCAAGAGGTGAACTCCAAGGTTAGCCAAATGATGAATATCCTTCACCAATTCCTGCTTCCCCTTTTCTACATGAGCAAGACTCTTCATGGACAACCTACTAAGGGCATCAGCAACTACGTTAGTTTTACCTAGGTGGTAGTAAAGACTCATGTTATAGCCCTTAAGAAACTCAAGCCATCTCCTTTGCCGGAGGTTAAGCTCTTTTTAAGTAAACACATATTACAGGCTCTTATGATTAGAAAATATATCCACATACAAGCCATAAAGATAGTGACATAGATTTTCAACATGAATAATACCGCCAATAACTCCAAGTCGTGAGTCGGGTAATTCTTCTCATGCACCTTCAACTGTCTAAAGGCATAATCTGTCACCTTGCTATGTTGCATCAAAACGCAACCAAGCCCCACAAAGAACGTATCACAATATACCATAAATCCATTCGTGCCTTCATGCAAGGTCAAGACTAGACCCGAAGTTAGCTTATCCTTCAGCTCTTCAAAACTATCTTCACAAGCATCTGACCATAACAACTTTACATTCTTCTGAGTCAACTTAGTCAACAGGGCAGCTATAGAAGAAAAACTCTCCACAAACATCCTATAGTAACCTGCTAAACCCAAGAAGCTCCGAATATCGATCGGAGTTGTGGGTCTAGGCCATTTCTTAACCACAACAACTTTCAGCAGATCCACTGTGATCCCTTCACTAGAAATGACATAACCGAGAAAAGTGACAACATTCAACTAGAACTTACATTTCAAAAATTTGGCACACAATTATTGCTCTTTTAAGGTCTGCAACACTATATAGAGGTGATTAGCATGATCCACCTCACTCTTTGAGTAACTAAAATATCAGTTATGAGCACAGTAATGAACAAGTCCATAAACTGATGAAAGTCCTTATTCATCAAATCCATGAATACCGTCGGGGCATTAGTCAACCCAAAAGATATAATAAGAAGCACAAAATTCCCATACCGAGTACGGAAGGCAGTCTTAGGGATATCCACCTCCCTAATCATTAACTGATAATACCCGAATCAAAGATCAATCTTGGAGAAAAACTTAGCACCCTATAATTGATCAAACAAATCATCTATCCTTGGAAGAAGATACTTATTATTTACCATCACCAAATTCAACTGTCGGTAATCAATACACATTCGAAGGGAACCATCTTTCTTAGCATGAAAAACATCGGTGCACCTTACAAGGACATACTAGGACAGATGAAACCCTTGTCTAAAATATCCTTGAGTTGTTCCATAAGCTCCTTCAACTCAGCTGGAGATATCCAAATGGAGGGATAGAAATTGGATGAGTTTCCAATAAAAGGTCAATCCCAAAATTAATCTCCCGATTGGGAGAAATACTAGGAAGGTCATTAGGGAAGACCTCAAGAAATTCATTCATCACCAAGACAAAATGCATAGAAGGACCCTTCGAGTTAGAATATTTAACCCGAACCAGATGATAGAGAAACCCCCTTGGAGATTAATCTTTGAGCTCTAAGATACGATATGGACCCCCTCCTCCCATAAGAGCAAGGGAACCACCCTTATACTCAATAACTAGCTCATTAGGGAATTTAATGGCAACCTTATGGGTTTGACAGTCTAGAGAAGCATAGCATGAGTCCAACCAATCCATCCTCAATATGACATAAAAATTAATCATGTCTAATTCAAACAGATCAACAAGAGTTTCCCAAACACCCACATATACCACACAACCACTATAGACTCTTCTAGCCAGCATAGACTCACCCACCAGGGTAGAAATGGAAAAAAGGTCTAAAACACACTCGAGTTTCAACATAATAAAGAGTGGACCACAAATCATATAAATAGTATACAGTACAAAAAAAGAGTTTCAACATACTATTCACGACATTAGGCGATCACTCAGACTCCTGGCGGGTGGTGAGAGCATAGAGATGATTCTGACCAGTACCAAAACTAGATAATGCATCTTTTGGTGTCGAAGCTGAAGAAGAGGCAACATGAACCTTGTTTTCCCCAAAAGTAACCTTACCAACAGGACAGTTTCTAATCATGTGCCCTATCTAAACATAGTTAAAGCACTTGTCTTTTTCTTTATCATAGTAACCCTAATGCAATAGACCACAAAATCTACAAAGAGGATATAATGGAGCCAACTCTAAAAACGTTGGTCACCCGACTGCTTTGGGTAGGAATTACTAGTCGTCGAGTAAGACCCAGAATTACCACACTTCTTCTTGGGCCACTTCCCACCAGGCCTGCCACTCTGCTGTTGACCACCAACTTAATCAAAAAATATAAACTTCTTGCTCTGCCTCTCTACTATATCAACCAGCTTCTTCTTCTCTTACTCTTCCTACTGCATATACACAACCAACCTAGAAATATCCATGTCCTTGTTAAATAAGGAAACCTTACTCTCTAGAATCAATTCTCAAAACAACCCAAAAGACAAATTTTCCCATTCTATCCCTCATGCTAGAAACCAACTCCAAATCATACCAAGATAATTGGTGAAACTTTAAGGCATACTCCTTGACTGACGTCTTGCCTAGCTTAAAATTAACAAACTCTTTCGTCTTTTCTTCCCTCAACTTCTGAGAAAAGAAGCGGTCCAGAAAAGTACTTGAGAAATCATCCTACAGGGCTGACTCAACATCGTCACCCCTTGACTGCTCTCATTCCTCATACCATTAGTATGCTACATCTTTTAATTTATAGGTAACAAATTCCACACCCTCCACTTTGGTAGCATACATAACACGGAAGATTTTTTCCATCTTATCCACAAAAGTTTGAGGATCCTCTTCTACCTTAAAACCAATGAACACAGAAGGGTTTAACCTCATAAACTAGCCAACCCTTGTGGCCTCAAAAGATGGAGTTACAGAAGTACCACGCTCAGCTCGAGAAGATACCAACTGCGCTAACATATAGATAAACTAACAAAACTCAGCATTCATCACATCATTCTGAGGAGCTCAAGAAGGACTAGAGGGAACCGGTGAAACTCCAGGAGGACAATCAGAAACTAGACCCCTAGATTGAGCTTGGACCATATAAGTAGAATGGCTCCTATCAACATTGTCCTCAGGTGGGACAGAGGAGTTTTCATGAGCTTTATATTGTCAAGGAGGCATGATCTAAAAAGCAAAAAATTAGAAATTAGAGGAGAATTCAGGACCTTAGACTCTACATGTCAAAATTAGAATATAAGAAAGATAAACATTTTTGAATGCCTCATAGCCTCCAAGAAAGAGAAACATTCCTAAATGCCTCGTAGCCTCTTCTTTATGAGTGTGGCGGGCTATACACCTTTAAAAGAGACTCTACTCAATATGGCTTTGTCAGACACCCTATTTGACAATAAAACTAGGGCTCTGATACCAATCTGACACCATCAGAACTAGGGCCTGGTCGTGTAGGGCATCTCAAGTCCAAAAAAGACTGGAGACACCCCCAATGCCCAATCATAACCGTCCTATACCGTATGTCAGATGAATTTCAAACATATAACAAGATAAAACAATAATATTTCATAGACATTAAATAAAGTCTATAAACACAGTTCAACAACCTTAATCAAATATCCAAGCAGTGCCAACCCCAATGTCAATACCAATACCAAGGCTGACACCAATACTCACATCACCCATGCCTATAGTTTTCTGACAAAGCCTCTATCCAGTACCAATAACATCTGATCGAGACATGCCTCCAACCATAACCAAAACAAAACCAAGGAAATAATAAGAATAAAAAAAGTTTGTCGCATAAAATGGAGACTTTCGAAATATGAAAGCTCACCACTTAAGTCTGACTCAATGTTGTCCCCGAATTCAAGTCACTGAGCAAGAGAAATAGTAGTGTGGTTAGCTCTTGCATCGCATGGGAATATAGCGGTGAAAGACGATTAGCCGAGTGAATGCTGGCATGTACTCAGGGATAAGATAAAATAATGTCAGTAATTCAAACCAAGGTAAATAACCATATCTAATCACATACATACATATATATATATCGTGTTGAGAAAGGGAACCGGGTCTAGCATGTATTTAAAACCTTTTACCTAGGTTGTGTAGCTTTGCCATCCTAAAATCACCCATGGACTATATGGGTTTAGCTCTCCCTGCTGAAAGGGCCCCAGTGTGTGTTAGCCGCACGAACCAGAGAATAAAATTAGAGATGACTAGTACATCTCCCAAAATATAAGTGCGACATCATACACACGGTCACCAAGACTAACCTCACATCGACAAATATAAGTTTCCAGTATTGGTCCACTCAGGACCTCCACCTTCCAAGGTTTTACTAACACAGGCTCCTTTAAGTCCAATTAAAACCAATTACACATTCCAACCATTTACCAGGGAGTATTTTTAATTTGGTATTAAGCATTGGTATCATCATACCAAAATTTATAGCTTACAAGTTTATTTTTTATGCCATACTAAAGCCATAAAACCAAGTTGACTCTGACGTTTCCAATTTCACCAAAACCATGGACATTAAGGCCTTTCCATACCATTTAAAACCAACCAAATCAATGTAAGTTCCATTACCTTTTATGTAGTGCAAAGATTTGAAGAATAGTCAAACTATGTGACAAAAGTCATTCTCATTGACATTTTAACAAACATGTTAAGGCCATATAATTTCCAAAATAAAAACAAGTATCAATTAACCATTCCCACGCAACCACATGTTCAAACCATAATTATAACATGATAAATCATAAGTAAATCATGGCAAAATATTGTCCAACCATAAACAACCAAAAAAACCCAACTTCTATTTCAAAACCAAAAAAATACCATGAAAACCATTCATTAAAATATGCTTTAAGTTGAACTAACAATGAGGGAGGAGTACATGCCTTAGATAGCAAGAAAGATAGAGAGATTCACTCTCTTTTATTGAACCAAGAGTTTGAGAGAGATTTTAAGAGTGTTTGGATGAGAATAATAGGTTAATGTAGCCCTTAAAGGTGTTTATGTCTTGGGATCAAAAGGAGTTAAGACGGAAAATATCCAAAATACCCCCAACTTAACACTATAGAAAACTCGCAGAGGGTACGAGTGGACCCTCTAACCCATCACCACCACTTACGAGTGATATCCTCAAGTCGTCACTTGGTCAGAAAGTTGGGTACCACATTCTATCCAATATACGAATATCTTGCCCAACCCAACACCATACCATATGACTAGTACTATCTTGTCTTACCCTAAGCAAAATATCAAGGGCTAGATACTGGACAACCTACGACTCCACTATACCACTCGTATCCTATCTTCACGGCTTTTAGTGAGCCACTTTTACTCAAAGCCGAGTCAAGTCTCTAAGTTTTAGATTAAGTAAAGAATCAACTCAATGACCCATCACCAAACCATACTACCTGTACCCACCAAGTCGTAACTATAACAGAAAACTAACCATCACTCACTGGATACCTTACAAGTTGGGTTACCTGAACCATACCCATACTATACGACTCGTATGGGGTCACAACCCGATTTCCAGATCCTGATGGCACATTCCATATCCCACAAGTAGGTAAGCCAATACCGTAACCCAGAGTTAATGCAATGGGTTACCTTAGTAGGAATGTCCAACATGGACCCTATATAGGAACACAATATAAAAAAGACATTCCACAAAGAAACAACTAGCATTCAAATAACAATCCCATGACCTGATAGTATTAGTAAAAGAGCATCTCTACATTCGACAATAAAAGTTACAACTCAACGTCTAATAGTCTTAAATAGTCTCATACATTCATCTCTAATACAAATGGAAAAATAAGGATAGAACAAAAAAAAATCATCTCAAACTCCAAGAGCTCACCCTATCTCCTAATGATCAACACCGCACGACCTCAACTCAATGATAGTGACTAAAACTCGAGTCTACATCAAAAAAATATAGTAGTATAAGTACCAAAACACGGGTTCTCAGTAGGCATCATCGGCTGACTGGGCTAAATTATAATATAAGGATGATATACAATAAGACAATAACTTAGAGTCAAGGTATAGAATCGAACCTGAATCTTCTCTGATATCACTGTATAAGATAACTAATCAACTTGACCAATAGTATAACATATTATATCAACATACACCATAATCGTTATACAAAATGAATAATTATTTCAGAAACGTAGAGTCACATATATACAATAACAACCATGTAATTACCATAATCTACACACCATCTATCATTAGAATATAAAGCACAAGAACTTATCACGACGTCCCATACCGTCAGGAAGTACACACAAAAAACACAACAAAGAACTCATCACGGCATTCTATACCACCAGAGAGTACACTAAAGGAATGCAATACAAGAGCTCATCACGGCGTCCCATACCACCAGAGAGTACACCAAAAGATCAATCCATCAATATATCAAGGCACAACTACCTAACTACTTACCCAAATCCGCGAGTTCAGATTTCTATCATGGCCTCTTACTGAGTTCTACAATCATTATCAATACCATAGTATAACACAATGGCAAAACCGATATCACCATACATAGTTATATAGTTACTTACTCTCTAACTCATTGATAACTCCAAGTATAGTCTATATTAACTAATCCTCCAATTCGCATGGGTTACTAGTTTGCAAGCCTTATAGTTTACTAATCATCAAATAAAGAAAAGCTACAAGTTACCAACACTATTATTTATTCACCCATCACGAAGCCACCTTCTAGTTAGCCTCCTAATTATATAAATCATCAATTTAGCCACCACGGCATCATATACTAGATGTCAACTTAACCACTCATCATACAATGCTAAGTCTATTATCATTGAGTATGTCACAACCTTAAACATTAGTTTCCATATTTTAGCTATAAGGTGCACCAACTAGCTCACCAGGCTTCTAGCTTACAAGTCATAGTCATTTATTAGAGACAACTAGTTATCACATAAGCCACTTTACTAGGCGAAATTCCATAACATAATCATTTATCCAAGTTAAGTAGATTAACTAAGTGAACCCTTGGTTGTACACAAGATTACATATATCAAATAGCCTTAGCCCAATACTCTACATAATCTATTCTAGTTACTAATTAAAGTTAACAAAGGTCACACCTCTTATACAGTAATTAATGACAAAGAATGGATAACAATTTATCAAGGAAGACATCATGTCTCAAGTACACAAATGGGTTTAGCCACACACGACATAACCTCACATACAACCATGCATTCATATATACTTACAACACATAATATCATCATAACATCTTTACCTCTTCCGAATTCACCAGGCATCATCATAACATAAATATATCCTCCGAATTCATTGGGCATCATCATAACATCATTATATCCTCCTTGTTCACCGAGCATCATCATAACATCATTATATCCTTCGAGTTCACTGAGCATCATCATAACATCATTATATCCTCCGGATTCACCAGGCATCATCATAATATTATTATATCCTCTGAATTCACTGGGCATCATCATAACATAAATATATCCTCCGGATTCACCAGGTATCATCATAACATTATTATATCCTCTGGATTCATCGGCCATCATCATAACATAAATATATCCTTCAAATTCACCAGGCATCATCATAACATCATTATATCATCTGGATTCACCGTGCATCATCATAATATCATTATATACATACATATATAAACAATCCAATAAGCATATACAACTCACAATGATAGAGTATAAGTGATGTAAGGTAACACATAACATTATATTTTTCTATTAATCATCATAACATAACATAAGTAGATGTATAAGCATGAGTATCTAAATGATATACACAATTAGCACTTATCCAAGTTAACATGTTTATTAGCAAGTCAATTATAAGTCAAGTGCAGCTCTCTAGATGCCTCTTTTACTCCTACTTTTTACAATACTAACTCCAAAGGAAAATCCTTCACATAAACATTAGCTTAATTATTAGGCTTGGGTCATAGCAATAGTGGTGACATAATTAGAGGTTCACTTGGTGAACTCATCAATAAGCCAAGTGATAGCATAACCGTGGTTTTAATTTACAAGACTTTTCGAGGCTATCCATATCTTGACAACCAAGTTTAACCATTATAACCTAAATAACGTAACTTAGACATTCCTCAAGTATCTAGGTCACTAAGGAATTACATAATTCAAGCTTAAGGTGGGTCAAGTACCACTCCTAAATCCAATAATGCCAAAGTTCACTTGTACAAGACTAACTTCTACCCAAAATTATGTTATGTTATCTAAATCATACCATAAGGGCTTATCAATCCTTACTGGGCCTATAAGGGAAAATCTTCTTTAAGTATCCTTTCCAAGTCGCCCCAAACACTACGGCCAATTCAAAACTAGTCATATCTAGGTCAACATACACTTAAGGTTAGTCAACAATATAATTCTCAACTATTAGAGCAACTAAAGTATTCGCATACTATTTATGAGACTACAAGTAGACTATCCAAGGTTCTAGGCTATAGCCAAGCATCACATTTTACATGTTTAATAGCCTAGAAAAACCAACTAATCCCAGGTGTCACCAATTATCCATTTATCATCTAAGACCCTGCCTAATCTCACAAGATACTAATAATTATACTATAATCAAGCTCAATGGAACTAAGAGTAAGCCTAACTTACCTCGAGTCCAAATACCTCATGAACCAACAAGCTTTGACTTTCTTTTTTTCGAAGCTTCTTCTTTCATGAACCAAGCTATCACAACACAATCTAAGCATCATTACAAGAATAACAACACCCATTATGGACCTATTATGCCATGGGTCCAAAATGACACCAAACCCTAAGTGGGTGCCACCTTAAAAAATGAGTTTTTGAGACCAACCCATTGTTCAAACATCATTAGAAAGCTATAACCCTCAAGAAATTTGGGTAAATCAATCAAATTTATAGTTACAATTGAGCCTCAATGACTTAGGGGTTTTGGGTCTAGAAATCAAGAAATTAACACCAAACTAGAAGGAATCTTACCATAGATTTAGAGCAAAAATGGATTACATAAGTTATTTAAGCTCCTAATCAATCCACAATACTCACTTTGAAGATTTTAGACTCTATTAGGGTTTAGAGCTTCAAAGACTTCAAATTGGAAAAGTGGTTCTAAAAACAAAATGAACCGCCAGGTAATCAAACTATTTGTTCCAGCAAGTCACTAATGACTTAGGGAAGCTATGAAGAAGCTCTATCAGTGGAAATAAGCAAGAACGCAGACAATAACCTGAAGGTTCATTACATATGGTGAGTCGTTACAAGGATAGTAAGCTCAAAGCTTAGGAATTTTCCAAGGCTAAAACCCAGGGTGTTTCAATAGGATATCGGTTTTTTAATGTCAGCTTATTAAGCTACCTATAATCAATACACATACTCATGGAACCATCATTCTTCTTCATGCACAAGATAAGAGCATCCCAAGAAGACATACTCAGTCTAATAAAACCCTTACCAAGAAGATCTTAAAGCTGAGAATTCAACTCCTTAAGCTCTACAAGAGCCATACAGTGAGGTTTTATAAAAATTGGTTGGGTGTCCATCTTAAGATTAATAACAAACTCAATATCACATTCAGGAGGAATACTAAGTAGATCGGTAGGGAAAACACCAAGAAACCCACAAACTATGGATATAGAGTCAAGTGATGAACTTTCCATTCTAACATCATAAATATAAGCGAGATAAGACTCGCAACCCCTCAAAATAAGTCTCCTAACCTAAATATAAAAAATAATCCCTATTGGCTCGTGGATAATATCTCTCTACCACACATTTTAGGGTATATCAAGCATGGATAAGGTAAGAGTCTTAGCAAAACAATCTAAGAAGGCATGATAGTGAGATAATCAGTCTATGCCCTAAGTCATATCAATATCTATCATATCTAATACAATAAGATCAGCCTAAGTATCAAACTCTCGAATAGTCATAACATATGATCTATAAATCCAATTCACTACTAAAGAATCACCTACGGGAGTAGATACACATAATCACACAAATATAGAATCCAAAGATAACTCCAACCGTGGGGCATAATAAGCAAACACATAAGAATATATGGATCCTAGATTAAATAAAGCATAAGCCAATTGATGACACACTAATATTGTACCTATGATAGCAACATCTGAAGACTTAGCCTCGGGTCTAGCAGGTACGATATACAACTAACCACGCCCATTTGACTGGGCTCCCTACCGATCTCCTGTCCTACCTACCTGAAAACCTCTACGAGCACCGTGCAGACTACCCCAATAACCATGCATACCCCTCTATCTAGGAGATATACTTCCCTAATCGAAGGAACACTCAAAGTTGAGGAACCATCACTCCATGACTAGGCACTCTCTCAAAAAATTGCCAGAAGCTCCACAACCATAACATTCCCCAAGCACTATACTAAAACAAAAAAATCTGACTGACCTAGAATAACCACCATGGCTAGAATAAATAGAAGATGAACCCATTGAAGATAGACCATTACTCCAGCTATGATGATCACTATAACTAGATTAGAGTTCATTGGTAATCTGAAATACAGCCAGAATAGGCCTACTAGACTAACCCTGATATTGATATGGCTTAGCAGAAGGTAGCTACCCTGAGAACCATTACCTCTAAATCGTGAGACATTGTGGCTCTCATTAAAACTATTCGAATATCAAAGAATCTTATCCTTGCCTCTTTGGGCCTCGCGGTGCATCTACTCTATAACTTTGGCATGATCAAAAACCTCAAAAAAATATCTACCCGCAGTAACTAAACTTTTCGCAGACATATGAAGAGAAAATCTCAATCCCTAAACAAAGCAACAAACCCTCTCATATTCATTAGTTAGAATGGAAGTAGCACACCTAGACAACTTATGAAATTGAGCCTAATAGTCCAGAACAAACATGGAGCCCTGATCTAACCTTAAGAATTGATCTCTCAAATAAACCCTAAGAGTATGAGGCATACATTTCTCCAAAAAACTATCAGAGAATTGAGTCCATGTAAATGGGGGAGATCCAACTGAACAGGAATCAAGATAACCTCTCTACTAATGTCAAGGCGCCAAATCCAACTAAAAAGTAGTGTAATCCACAACATGAGTCTCAACTAGGCCCAAATTATGAAGCCTATCCTCACAAGAAATTAGGAACTCATAAGCATCCTGGCTCGGTGTACCAAAAAGCCTAGGTGGAGCCAATCTCAAGAATCTAACCAAAATCTTCTACTCTTCAACAGACATAGTATGTTAGGAAACTACCAGGTGAGTAACCACCGGCACAGGAGGGACCTCAACTCTTGTAGCCACAACTACAGGTTATTCCCCCGCCTTAGCACCACTCTAATCTGCAAATTATGCACCATCAGACAGTGCACCACTAACTAATACCGAGGGGTGAACTAATTCATCCCTGAGAACTATAGAAGAACTAATTCTTGGTAGATTCTAGGCTAATCCTTGGCCCACCACTGGCTCAAGCAAAAGAATCTTTATCTCAGGAGCAAGAATAGAGTCTAGAGAATGCCTTATATCCTGGCACCTATATGGGAATATATATCTAGGCTATCTAAGACTTCTAGGTCTACATGAACATCAATATAATCCCTAGTCGTGAACTTAGGATCCTCGTCTCATGTAGCGATAACACGTGTCCTAGTCATCTGCAAAAGTGTGAAACCAAAGGAATTCTTTAGAAACCAACTCAACATATTAGCACAAAATAAGTGAAGTAATAGAAGAACTCCTAAGAATATCCTATATCTTCTCAAAGATAAGAAATGGACATCATTGTTCTGATTCACGGGACTTTACTAGACACTTTCTCTTGTACCAATAATACTGATGAACCTAGGCTCTGATACTAATTTATAACGATCTGATTATGAGACATGATGGAACCTACTTTATTCCTCCAGTAGGTAAGCCAAATTGTAGCCCAGGACTATAAGCAATGGGCTAATTTGATAGAAAAAGGCCTAAAAGTTAAAAATCTATAATTAAAGACTTATAATAATAATAAGGTAGTAATGATAGTTTAAAAGATAGATAAAATATCAACAACCATTCCCCAACCTAGTAGTATCGGTAAAAGAGCTACTAACAAGAGGAACATAAGTACTAAAATAGTCAAATATAAATTCATCGTGAATAGTGAAAGACTAGACATAGATAATAGAAGAAAAAAGGGGCAACTCTAATTTCAAGAGCTCACCTATCTCCAAAATCAACTCAACGTGATCTTCACATCAACGGCGGTCACTAGTACTAGGATCTACACCAAAGAGGTGCAAAACTGTAATATGAGTACCAAAACCATAGGTACTCAGTAGGCATCATTGGTCGACTAAGCTAAATCATGATATAAATATGATAAGGATGTAAGATAAATAAGTTAAGTCAAGGTAAAAGGGAAAACTTGAAAATAAGCTCAAGCACTGTAAATAAATAATCAAAACAGATGTAATTTGAAAGAAAACATAATTAATACTACAAAACTATCCCAGTAAGTGCAAAAAAGTGAATAACCCTACGCGGGCCTCCATAAGCCCGAAAGATAAAATCAAAGGGAAGTAAATAACCAAAGTTCCATAAATTTACTGAATATCAAGCCCTAACCATGAATCCATCCATATCGTATTACATCATAAATAAACTTTCAATGCCAGACTTGAACCAAAACTCATATCATTATTATCAATATCATAAATTTTTGAACTTGAATCAAAACTCAATATCATCATCATCATTTGTCGTACTTGAACCGAAACTGAATATCATTATCATCAACATTTGTCAGACTCAAACCAAAACTCAATATCAATACCACCAGATTTAGCCTGAATTAGTACCAACTCCCAAATGCCAACTATCAAATATCATGTATCCAATCTCCTCGAAATCCAAAATAAGTATTTAAAAAGGTATAGCATATGTATAAAAGTTTACATAAACTGGCACAAATCTTGGCCTAAGATGGACTAAAAGGGGCCCACTTCTAACCCTCAAAATTCATTCTAAGGCAAATTCTATTTTGAACTAGGATAAGGTATCTAAATTCACTTCTAGATATTAAATAAGACATAATTAGGCCTAGGATAGCATTCTACCTAAAGCATGAGCAACTAAGTCAGTTCCATTAAAATTATTGTTCCTTAATAGGCTAAACGTCCAAATAGTACTAATTATATCAATCAATCCTCTAATGCCTAAATCTTATCGCATATCTATCATAATATCATAATTATATTATGAATTAGCTCAATATATAAAGAAAGTAAACCTACCTATCTGGACACCGAAGAAAAGCCTAATAATCTGTTAAACTGATGATTTTCCTTTCTGAGAAGCTTTCTCAAGACACCACGCTATCAAAATCATAATCTACCTATCAAAACAAGAATGACGATACCATATTACACTATTGTACTTTAGGTCCAAAATTATATAAAAATTTTATATGGGGCCTGCTTACAGAATTGCACTTTCAAAACCGACAACATGTCCCTCTATGCTCAAGGAACATTAACCCTCAAGAATGGGTGAATTTCTAGATCTAATGGTACTAAAATCAACCCACCAATATTCTAGAAATTTTGGAAAAACTATGAGAATTTCATCCATGAAATTGATGGAAACTTACAAAAAAATTCGAAGAAAAAATGCATTATTCGAGCTTATGAACACTCCAAAATCACCCACTAATAGTTCTCTCAATTTTTCACACTTTTTACGATTCTACACTCTTGGAAATGGGTGGAAAATGGAAGAAAACAGGCTTAGTGGGGAATTTATAGTGTTCCCAGGTGTCCAGATCAAGCGGACACTAGGCTTCTTAAGCGGCCAAGTATCGGTTTGGCTACGCTTAATGGGTCTGTGCATTTTTGCTGAAGCGGCCATCACTTAAGCGTCAAAGGCATCGCTTAAGTGATAGCTGCTAAGCAAACCAGACCGCTTGAGAAATCGGCTGACTGCTTTAGCAGCCTTCGCTCAAGCGAATGCACCAACACCAGTTTAAAAATAGTGTAACCAAATTTTTCGCACAACCACCATTAATTTTGTAATTCACCTCCACAATATTTGCACCACAATTGAATACAATATCACCATCAAACTTACCTTCACTCAATTTTCATTAATTGAGTCTATTCTTAAATGTTATCCAACTAAAATATATAAGAGTATATTTGCACGAAACCATACCAAAGCAACTAGACAGAAATTGAGGCCAAATAGGTTCCTTCTTAAAATTATTTTTTTGACCAATTTATTTTTGCTAAGATGAAATTATTGTCAATTTGATCGAAAATTATTGTTAATTTGGACAGAGAGTGAAAATTGTTGTCAAATATTGTCAAGTTATTATGAATTTGATGTCAATTTGATCGGATAGTTGTAGTGGTTGGAGGTGGGGGTTTGTGGATTGAAGAAAACAATATAGAGGGGGTGGCGGCAAACAATTTTGGGTAGGGTGGGGGAGGATGGCAGAATACAATTTGGGGGCAAGGGTGCCGGCAGATTTGGGTTAGGGTGGGTTGAAGAAGATGATATGGGGTAGGGTGGGGTGGTTTAGGAAGATGATATAAGGTGGGGGGTTATTAGTATTTTTTATTTAAATTAATTATATAAAAATTATTTTTTATAAGAATGACAAGTGTCTTTTTATAATTGGTTCCTTTTTATGTGTTTTAGTCTTTTTTCCAAAAAAAAAATTATAGGTGGATATAGTGATGTGATAATTTAAATGAGTTGGCACAAATTAATTAACCGTTTTTTTCACGTTGGCAGCGAGTGAGACACACTCACTGGTGCTGGTGTCGAAAGGTGTCAAAGTGACATGCTTTATAGCTACTTGAGGTGCCAAAAGTTAACAACGTGCACTTGAGGTGCCTAAGTGAAAGTTCGTGCCAAGTTTATGGAGCCACCGATGGGTTTGACCTTCTTTTTATTAGAATTTGTGTCTTCTTTCGTAAGAATTTTTATTTTGAATTATTGAGGTTAGAAAAAAAATTTACAAGAGAAATTTGAGGAAAAAGTGGCAAGAGAGAAACAATTTAGGAAATGAGTTACAATTTAATTTTATGAAAGCAAAAATTTTATTAATATAAATCCTACATTATTTTTATAGAAAATAGTCAAAAATCAAACTTGATAAATTTTTAAATATTAAAGAATCATAACTGATAAGTGCATAGTTAAAAAAAACTATTTTAAACCTACTCTTATAGTTAAAGAGACTATCTATGACATTTTCTCCTCGCTAGTCTATCAACTAAGTAAAAAGCACAGTCTGGGTTGTACTTGGAGTTTTTGGGAGAATTTTCATTAAGTTGTTGTTTGTCCATGAAAATTACTTTTTTCCGGAATTGGATTTGGAGTTGAAGATGAAGTTGGAGTTGGAGTTGCGTTTTGCCATGTCTTTTTGAAAATTTTTTTTAGACTTTTGAAAAATCTTTTTTAAATATGATTTTATGCCCTCAACTTTTAAAAATTATCAAAATCACTCAACTACTAATTTATCTACTAATATACAACCAAATGTTGAGAAAATAATTTATATGTCTTCAATTGATAAAATAATTAACAACAAACTAATTATTATGATTGTTATTTTTCTAAAATTTGAATAAAAATATCATAAGCACGAGCTAAATAAGTTTATCTAACCATAATCGATTGAATAGAGTAAATATATTTTGATAAATATGATTGATGGATATAAATATATTTTATATATTCTTAAATTTGTTGATGAAAATTCTTAATTACTTTCACTTGAATTAATTATTTTATTGAATTTGATTTTTTTAAAAAAACTTATGGATGAATTATTTCTGAATAGATTAGTGCTAATTTTTTGCTTTTTCTTTATTGATGATATTGATTTTCCTTGAATATTATTGTATCATAAATATGGATCGTTACGTTATGTTTGATATGCGACTTTATTGACCACTTTTTAATAATTTATTAAAATCATAATAGCCATTATATGATATATACAGAAAATTAGAATGGCAAGAAAAAAATATTAAATTTATCACTTTTAAATAACATAATGTACTAGGCCTTATATTTCTATAATAGATAGTCTAGAAAATATATACCAACATAACCTATAAGCATTTAAATAAAATGAACAAAGAAAAATTCATAATAGACGAAAAAACATATGAAAATCACGAAGGATTAAAAATAAAAATAGTATTCTCTAATTTAGGAAGGAGATATAAGAAAATAGGTGAACATTTATATTTAATGTTAGAAAAAAAAGAATTAAAATTAGAAGATAAGTTGGCAGTCATGGTAAGAATAGAAAGAGAAAACGAAGAGATAGACAGAAAAAAGAAAATAGATAAAATAAAACAACAAACCACAGAAGAAATACAAAAAATAGAAGAAACTAAAAATAGTAGGATTGTTGAATTAGAAAAAAAACTACAAATGCTAAAAGATTTGTATGAAAAAAGACAGAAAGAAAAAGATAAAGAACAAAAGTTATTAATTGAGATAAATCAATTTAAAGAAAAATTAGAAATAAAAAATAAAGAACCAGAAACCAGTGAATTAGAATTAAATGCAATAGATGCTGAAGAAACAAATAATTATGATTCGGAAGATAGTGAAACATATACAGAAATTCTAGAAAACATAGGAAAACTAGAAATAAATGAAAAATAAGAAGTAATTAATAAAGAAAATCTAGAACTAATAAATACAAAAGTAAATACTCTAGATAAAAATATAATACCTAGTACATCAGAAATAAGAAAACCAACCTATAATTACAAAAATAAGTCTAAAAGATATAATCCAAAGGATGAATATAATAAATGGACACCAAAACAAATAATTAATTACAACTTTTTAGATTTAGACTGTGTAATAGACACAAATAAAACAATACAACTATGGGTAGGATACATGTCAAAACAATTATTAGATAATAAAATAGATACAACAAACACACCAGAATATATAGAAAAGACATTAATAGGAGTGATAAAATTATGATTTTTAAATCTAGCCGAAGCAAGTAAAAAAGTATTAAAATCTGATAATAAAACAGAAGGAACATCAACAACTACTAAAATACTACCAACAGAAATATTGAAAAAATATAAAATAGTTATAAGAGATGAATTTAGTAGTGTAACAACAGAAGAAGAAGAGCAAAATAAAGAAAAAAGATATAAATAGAAATTTAATGTTAAAACTACCAATATGTGTAATATGTGCTATATAGATGAGCATACGTGTGCATTTAAAGAATATTATTATAAAGAAACATATAATATAGAAGAAAGTAAAGAAATAAGGAGATTATATTTTAGTAAATTACCTGAACCATTTATTTCAAAAATAATAAAGAGTTGGGATGAAGCAAAAATAGTAGATACCCTAGGAGCAAGAATAAAATTTTTACAACAATGGTATAAAAATCTATGTGAAAAATATAGAGACGAAATAAAAATGGAAAAAACATTAATAAGAAATTTAGCATGTTACAAAGATAAAATAGCACATCAATTTGGATGTGAAGAAAGATATTATAAGAAAAGAAAAAGACTTAAAATATAAGAAATACAAAAAATCAAAATATAAATATAAGAAACCAAGAAAAAGATATTATTTAAAAAATTATAAACATAAAATACCATATAGAAAAAAGAAATATATAAAAGAATGTACTTGTTATAATTGTGGAAAACTAGGACATTTAGCTAGAGATTGTAAATTATCAAAAAATCCAAAAAATAAATAAATATCAGAAATAAAAATAAAAAATACAGAATATATGCAGATAGATTATATAGATTATGAATTAGAAAGTGAAGATAGTATATATGAAATTTCGGAGAATGAAATAGATAATGAAATAGATATGAATTAGATAAATCAAATGACTGAATAAGATATAAAAATGAACCAAATAACTGAAGAAGATATAAAAATAATAACAAAGGAAGAATATTTAAATGAAGAAGGAATAGATCAAAAAATAATATTTTACAGTAATATATTTGACGAAATAAAAGAAAAAGAGTTAGACTTAAGTGTAGAAAAAATATTTAAAATACCAACAATAAAAAATATATTTAGTAGAAAAAAGGAAGAATACTACGTAGTAAGCCAAAAAGAACATGTAATAGACTGTAGATGTGCAAAAGGTAGAGCTAGTATACCACTAGTAACAAAAAGAATAATTAATAAAGAAATAAACGATATAAAAAGTAAAGACCCTATAAAATATGTACACCTTGGAGGAACAGAGATATTAATAAAAGCATATTTTAGAGAAGGAATAGATACACCAATAGAATTATATTTAGCAGACGATAGAATTATAAAACTTATAGAAAAAAGTATAATAACAGCCATAAAAGGAAATTTAATATACCAAAAATTTAAATTTATAATAAGTGTGAATGATTCAGTAGCAATAACAGATAAAAATATAGATAAATCATTAGTATTATATTGAAAAATATCAGGAATAGAACTAACCCCAGGAAGTAGAAACCTAAATGCAAAAACTATGACATATAATTATCCAATACCAAATAAGATATTAAAAATAAGACAAATACAAGGATATAATTATTTTAGTAAATTTGATTGTAAATCAGGATTTTACCACTTAAAGTTAAATGAAAATTCTAAGGAATTAACTGCCTTTACGGTACCACAAGGATTTTATGAATGGAACATATTACCATTAGGATATAAAAATGCACCAGGTAGATATCAACATTTTATGGATAGTTATTTTAAATAATTACCTAATTGTATAGTATACATAGATGATACACTACTATATACAAAAACTAAAGAGGAACATTTAAAATTATTAGAATAATTTACAGATATAATAAAAAAATCGAGAATAAGTTTAAGTGAAAAGAAAGCCGAAATTATGAAAAATCAGATAGAGTTTTTAGGAATATAAATAGATAAAAGTGGAGTAAAAATGCAACAACATATAGTACAAAAAGTAATAAATTCAAAAGAAGAATTAGATACAAAAAAGAAATTACAATCATTTTTAGGATTAGTAAATTAAGTAAGAGAATATATACCAAAATTAGCAGAAAACCTAAAGCCTTTACAGAAAAAATTTAAGAATGATATAGAATATAATTACAATGAAAATAAAAATACTTTGTAAAGAGTTACCAAAATTATAATTTGCAGATGAAAATAAAAAATTTATATATATAGTAGAAGCAGATGCTAGTGAATATAGTTATGGAGGAGTACTTAAATATAGATATGAAGAAGAAAAATTAGAACATCATTGTAGATACTACTTAGGTACGTTTAATGAAACAGAAATAAAATGAGAAATAAATAGAAAAGAACTATGTTCATTATATAAATGTTTATTAGCATTTGAGTCATATATTGTATATAACAAATTTATTGTACGGACAGATAATACACAGGTACGCTGGTGGTTAACAAAGAGAATACAAAATTCAGTTACAACGAAAGAGATTTGGAGACTAGTATTAAATATATTAAATTTCACATTTACAATTGAAGTAATTAGTACTAACAAAAATGTTATTGCAGATTACATATCAAGACAAAGCTACAAAGACTGATATAATAGAAGATGATGCTTTAGAAAAAATACTCAAAACCCTAATTACGCTTTCAATGAAAGTGGATAGTATAGGTAATGAAATAGAAAGGCTAAAGACTAATGAAGTTAAACTGAAGTCTAAAGCTATGAATCAGCTAACTCAGCAGTGAGCAGAGCTATGTCGATCGGAAGACATTAAAATTTCAGAGCTAAAAGGAGACGTTGGGACACTCCATAAAACCCATAATGTTTATCAATATACAATTGCAGGTACGAGCAAAAGAGTTAGTGGACAAAGATATCAGAACATGAACATGAATATGATATTTGAAAAACCATTTATACCAAAATATAAAAAGACCCTTTGTACATACCCCCATAAATTACCACATATCAAGATAGTTTGAACCAAGATAAAAAAGCTTATAACCATATAGCCTGAGGATATATAGAAAATATCTACAAAGTACAAACTTTTCTAAACCTTAACCCAGAGCTACAAATATCCAAGAACCAAACACAAACTATATAACCCAAAAATTGCAAGGTTACAACAAGCTAATCGCACTACCCAAAACCAACCCAAGCTTAATAAAAACATATTTCGACTATGGATTATTAAATACCGTATATACCCAAGATGGAGAAGAACTAACAACTATAGAAGAATTACATAAAGTATTCACTACCTATAAAATAGTAACCAAAGAAAATCTATTTTATATAAAGTTTTATACTGCCCCAGCAGAGATATTACACGACGAGATCAAACCAGTTATACAAGTTGTAAAAATAGGATTAACCAGTGATATGATTATGCCGAAAAATATTGTGCAGCAGCCAGAGATACCTAAAATTGAGATACCTGATTTTTACGTAAATAATGACTTATTGGAATAGCTACAATTATTCAAGAATTAGCAAATAATTATATCAATGGAAACTCAATATGGAGCTATTATTCAAGAGATCATCAAATGATTTCTTCAAATTCAAGAGAACTACGACAAACAGATATGGAAGATGTTAGACCATGGATAATGATGTTACTTAACCCAGAAAAATAATCTACTGCAAGAGCAATTAGGAAAAGATTTATTTCAGATGAATTATTAACAAGATTCAGGATAATTAGACACAAATATCCAGACCATCAATGTTCGAGATGTAATGGAGGAGATAATATTATCCCAGAAGTCCAGCTAGAATAAAAAAAAAATCAACCAAGAAGATAAGGATGCCAGCTAAAAGATAAAAATCAACGGAGCAATAATAGAAGAAGACAAAGCATTGAAGATAGGAAAATGACATATGGAGAAAAAACTAAACTTCCTACGTAAATTACTGTAAAGCTTTAATAGCCTTTTTGACTTTTCTTTTCATTTAATAGGCTTTTTGACTTTTTGAACAAAAGACTATTATTAGATTTTGTTTTTTGGTTAACTTTAAGTCTTTTCCTTTCAGAATGTAAAGACTTTTTGTAAATTAGATAGGATACGTGTAAAGTAGGAACAGTATAGATATAAAATACATGTTTTCTTTATCTTCTTACGATTATAAATAGAGAGTATTTTGCTCAACTAAAAGGCAAGACTTTCATGTGTTGAAAGAAAGTTTTTTCTTCTATGTTTTTTAATTCAAAAATTTAGTGGTAGTTTGGTGGATGATGGTAATGATGTTGGAAGGTGAAGCATGGACGGAGAAGAAGAAGGTTTAAAGCTGATATTGGAAGCTTTGCAATGGTTGTTAATGTTGATGGAAGGTTGAGTTGGTGGAAGAAGAAAGAGGAGGAAGAAGAAGGTAAAAAAAAATACAAAAATTATAAAATAAAGCTGCTTACGCGCCATTAGTGTAGTCCAACACACACAATGTGCTGAATCAGCAAAAGGTGTCAAAGTGACACACTTTATAACTACTTGAGGTGCCAACAGTGAACAACGTCCACTTGAGGTGCCTAAGTGAAAATTCGTACCAAATTTAAGGGGCCACCGATGGGTTTGGCCTAAAAAGAATATATTGTTGTTGCTAATGGCTTGAATATGCTATCAGGGGCGAATTTAGTGTATATGGTGGGTTTTTCGAAAATTGAGTAACTTTCGTGCGATTCTTGTATCTATATTGAAAATCTAGTAAATATGTAAAAACTATAAGTTGGGAACCCCTAAATGAAGTGTGTTATTGGTCTAGTGGTAAAAAGAAGGAGCTTGCTAAAGTTTTGTATGTCTTCTTGATTTGTGGGTTCTAGCCCTATCACCCACTATATTAATTTTTATTTTGCTCAAGGAACCCATAAATTTTAAATTCTAGATTTGCCTTTATATGCTATGTTTCGGATAAGATGACAATAACGAACAAACTTTTATTACCATTGAAGACAACTTGAACAAAGCAAAATTCAAGATGAATTTCAGCAGAAATTTTAACGACAAAATTTTTGTCTTGATTTTTTATCAAGTTTGATATTCATCTATTTTTAATATAAACAACGTAGGATTATACTAATGGAATCCTACCTCCATGAGATTCTCTCTTTCTGTTATTTTTTCACGATTTTGTCATTTTTGCTATTAATTTTCTCTGTCCACTTTATTTAAACTACTCGGACCATGTCCACAATTTTCGTCTTGAATTTTACTTTGTTCAGATTATCTTCAATGGTAAGAAAAGTTCGTTTGCATCAAATTTTATCGTTATTATCATCTTTTCCGAAACATAGCATATTCAAACCAGCAACAACAACAATATACTTTCTTTTATTAAAATTTTTGTCTTCTTCCGTGAGAATTTTTTTTTTTGAATTATTGAGGTTAGGAATTTTTCACAAGACGAATTTGAGGAAAAGATGGCAAGAAGAGAGAAATAACTGAGGAAATGAGTTACGATTTAATTTTACGAACACATAAATTTCATTAATATAAATTCTATGTTGTTTTTACAAAAAATGTCAAAGATCAAATTTGATAAATTTTTAAATAGTTAAATAATCAAAACTGATAAGTGTATGATTAAGAAACTATTTTAAAATTATTTTTGTAATTAAGAGACTACTTATGATATTTTCTTATTTCTGACCTACTCTTAGTAGCCGTTTGATCATGAAAATTATTCACCTTTTTTTTGAAAAATTATTTTACTTTACTGAAAAAAAGTGAAAATAAGATACGTTTGACCATGAAAATTTCAAATACAATTTCAGAATTATATTTGAAGAAGTGAAAACAAGTAAAACTTGTTTTCACTTTTTCACTCATGCTTTTGTTATAAAATTTCAAAAATAATTTTAATTTATATTCATGACAAAAAACAACTCAAACTGCAACTTCAATTTTAACTCTAATTCCAACTCCAACTCCAACTCCAAATTCAAAAAATTGTGATAATTACGGCCGAACGAGGCCTTATATTTAAGACACTATTTATGACATTTTCTGATTTCTCACCAGCGAGTGACGAAAGGAGCCCAAACAAGTCACTCTATCTAACAAAACCACCCCAAAGCCTTCGGCTAGAGAAGTGTACAATAACAACACATTATTATCCCAAAAGATTAAAACCAACCCAATCTTTCATTCAATCCCTTAACATAACCCTGCTATTTTCAAACTCAAAATTCACAACGCAGAGCCCTCAAAAATTTTGCTCCATTTTCAACTCATACTTCTCGTTGTGTATAAATTGTTAGTAATATTTTTTTTGACAATGTTGTTTGTGTAAAGTGCTGCTACAGTATTGATTTGTTCGTTTACAACAATGACGGAACCGAGGAATACGAGAGCGATCCAGAGGAAACGAAGCTGTCGTTGAAGATGAGGAGGAGAGAAGCAAGTGATTATGAGGACGAAGGTGAGGAGGAGAAGTGTGAGTCGACAGAAAAGCCCTCAAGGAGCATTGATGAATCTGATTATGAGTCGGAGGGACAAGGCGCTCCCGCGGTGTATGAGGAAGAAGAGTATGATGAAGAATACGTAGAGGCGGAGGAAGAGGAGGAATTGTACGGGGAAGTCGGCGCAGTGGTTGAGGAAGTTGTGGAGCAAGGAAATGAAGAGGAGAAGAAAGAGACTGAACCTTGTGCAGTGCCAAAGACTGGAGCTTTTTATATGCACGATGATAGGTTTGGAGACAATGTAGGCGGCCGACACAAGTAGCGTTCACTTTTATTGTTTTAATTCATTTTAATGTGAATTTGTGAATGGAGAGATTAAATTAGTGTTCGTGGTATATATATGTGTAAGATGTTTTTCTTGGAAATTTTGATGATTTGGTGAAATTACAACAACATACCCAGTGTGACCATACCACTACCTCAGGTGAAGTAGTGAGGTTGTTTTCAAATTTGTGGTGAAATTGTTGATTGAAAAAGTAATTAGTGTTCGTATAAAATATGTCTAAGGTGTTTTGCTTGTAAAGTTTGATGATTTGGGGAAATTGTGGATTGAGAGAGTAAATTAGTGTACCTGGTATATGTGTAAGGAGTTTTTCCTGTAAAGTTTGATGATTTGGGAAATTAATCAATCAACTTGTCTAAATCCCGTAGTAGTTAGGCTTCTTCCCTCTCTGCCGAGGTTCTTATAGCTATACCAGAGCTACTGTTATTATTTTGGAAACCAATACTTTGATTAAGCGTTTGTTTGGAATGATACACTTTGGTTACCAGTGAAGCTTCAAAAAGCGACCAGCTTTCCATACTAGTTGTTACCTTACAGAATATTTTCCATGAAAAATGTTATCCTAAAATTTATTCTTTTAAGGAAATAAGTTGATTTCTTACTTATGTTCTAGTGTTTAGTAAGCAAAAAGTATTGTCTCAAGAGCATTTATATGTAATCTAGCAAAATAATGTAGGGGTGGGAGAGAGTGGGGAGGTAGGCCTCGAGGGTGGCAGGGGTGGGATGGTCAAGGGGTAGGGATTGGGGGTACATTAGGGGGATATAATAAACATAGAATGTCGCTTAAAGTTTTCCCTATTTCCGTTAAGAAAGTCATTTTTCTCATTTTTAAGGAACTTGTTTTCCTAGAGAAAATGTTTTCTAAAAATTTTGTCCAACCAAACATAGGAAAACTAGAAAACATTTTCCAGAAAATGTTTTTCTCTATTCCAAACACTCCTTAAATATCTGATTTTTCTAACAATTTGGTTAAACATCTGCTGAAAGGGATTGTGTCACTTTAGACAGTGTGGATCAGGATATCGGATGATTAAACAAAAATTGGGGTATAAAGGATAGCTATACCTCGATTTTGTGTCTGGTTTCTCTATAAAACTAAAACCCAATTTTCTAGTGGAAGTTTTCAAAAACACGAGCTAATTACCTTCTTGATTTCATCCGAGTTCCAAGTGTGGTTGCAGTTCCTTTACTCACTTCATGGTTTCTCAATCCAAACCACAACACAAACCTCCTTGAAAAAGTTTCAGTTTTTAAAAAAAAAACTCCTTGAAAAGGTTTGAAGAGGGTTAGCGGGCTAAATGCATAACAATGTTCTTTATGTGTGATTCTTCTATGTGGAGGTAAACCTCTGCCACTCTTTTGTTACTCCCTTCAGTCCAAAACAATTGATATTTCACAAAACCAAGAAGGTATTTGTTAATTTTCCCATATTTGCCCGACATATTCTTAATCCCCGTGATAATTATGTCATCCTAAAAAGAAAGGCAATCATAACTAAGGGTATTTTAGTTTAAAGAAACCCTTAGGTTTTAGGAGTAAGTTAATTCCTTAATCCATGTGCCCAAAGCTAAAACATCAATTTTTTTTGGACTTGAAGGAGTATTGATTAATTCATTTTGCTTTGGAACAATGACCGGAAATATAGTGGTCTTTAAGTTTCTTGACCATATCTTCCCCAGCCTTTTGTCCAAATTAAAGCCTAGAAGGAAGAGAAGTATCTAGAGAAGGCAGTGCTGTTAGTAAGCCAAACAAAAGTATGTCTCCTTACTTGGTTGTACATATCAGTATAATTGATATTGCTGCTTATCTTTCTCTCCAAGGCCTATTCTCTTAATGTCGTACTTGCGCTGAATGTTGTAGGTTGTAATTATGACTCCACTTTACTATAAGTAAGCAGACTTCATTTATTATGTTTAGCTCATATAATTATATTATTTAGGCGACTGATCATGAAAAAATATTTAGTTTAGGTGAACATCCGGTGGAAGAAGGTTATGGGAATCAAAAGATGATCGTATATGGGGGCATGACAAGTTCGAAGAGTTGACTGTGGAGCAGAGGAATTATGAGGAGGTGGCTGTTTTTATTTATTTGCTTTTCATTCGGGCATCATCTTTTTCCCTGTGTCCTAGTCTTTTGCTCATACGATTTTGTATGAAATATATGAGCTTTCAAAATTCTCAGGATAGGAGGACATCAGGGGGTCGCTATCGAGGTCATGGGAGGATGCGAGGGGTTGATAGCGGAGCTTCACAAGGAAGCAGACTCAAAGCATACATCAATGGTAATGATCAGACTAAGGATAATAGCCAGAACATTCAGAATAATCCTTCAAAAGCTATCAGCGGTCGGGGGCCAAGGAGGTACAGGCCATCTTTTAAGGACAACATTGACACAGCTCCTCCACTAAACAAGCAGAGGGAAATCTAATATTTCGAGGTTGCGGGTGTCATGTCACTTTTAACGTTAAAGCTATTACTCAAAAAGAATACTTTTTATGAGCGTCCCACTGGAATTTGGCTTGTTACTAAGAGATTTTTGAAGGAAAATTTCATTGAAATATTTTCGAAGAACATAATTTTTATGAATTCAATTGAAAATCTGTTAATTTTTCGCTTTACGTTTTTCTATTTACACTGCTCCAAATAAGATAAATATTTTGTCGATTTTATAGACTTTGAGTTTCGATTTGGTTATTTGTCTTTTCAATTTATATAGATAAATGGATCAAATAATAAAAATGTGATTATTATTATAAAAACTATCGAAAATAACCTTTCTACTTTTCCGGAGGTAGTGTATGGACTGCATATATTTTACCCTCCCCAGACTCCACTATATGAAAATACACTGAATTTATTGTTGTTGTTGTTATTACTATAAATTGTGTAAACAAGAGTTAAATTCAACTTATCAGTCAGCGTGAAAGTACAAAATAGTTGTCAACATTCAATGGATATTTCCAATTCTCTTGTTAAGAAATTATAACATCAAGTCAAACATCATTATTATGATTTATGAGGAGAGGTTAACAATAAATTTGAAGGAATAAGGAATCTTTAACTATGTTCTACACTAAGTTAAAAATTCTTAAACAAAGATTATCTAAAAAAAAATGAGTCAAACAAAGATTAAATCAAGAGGAAAAGAACATATAGAAAATAGAATAGCGATCAAAAAGTAACAAAAGAATGTTAGCGTCTGGATTTGAATTCTGGTATACTACGTGAAATTTTAGTGCATTTGTCACTGACACTATTTCCTCAACTGCTGCACCAGGTGGCAATTAAATAATATACCGATTTTCTTCAGAATATATATATACACACTGTTTGATCGAAGTTTGCGGGTGCCATGCCAACCCTAAACCCCTTAGATCCGCCTCTGTTAAAACAAGCAGTAAATTTCAATTCAACTATTATTCTCCTTTTTTCCTTGTGAAGGATCCTTTTCAGTTTTCTTGTGAAATCTAATTTTCAGATCTGGTCAGTCTGTTGACAAGCCTTCACATAATAGCATAACTAAGCATCTGCTCCTGTATTAGATTTAGAAAAAGATGCAGTTACAGCTGCAAAGTAAAGGTTTATGTCAAGATTGAATTATGCTTCTCCTCCATTTTACCCCTCTAGCTCGTCCAGTAAAGAGACTACAATAACACACAAGAGGGAAATGCAAGTTGAGGCAAGTAGACAGTGTTCAGCCTTCTCTTTTGGGCGGAAGTACTGCTTCTGCACAATCAACTGCACTAATCCTGAAGGATTCAAATGATTCCTTTGGCATAAACAAGCTTAATATTGTTGTTTCTATTCCTGCAGTTGCTGGGAAGCCTTCATCCAGTTTGCAGTTGCCACCGGGGACAGCCTCATCAATAAAATCTACTAATTCCCAGACATTAAGAGGCCAAGGAAGAGGATTTAATGCATCACTGGATAGGAATTATCAATCTCCTGTACCGAATAACCAAGTCAATAGTGTTTCTTTGCCAACCCAGCTCTACCTTGCCCAGCGATATTCTGTTCAAAGTCAAGGGCAACCTTTTCTGCAAGTAACTGGTCAGCAGTTAGTACAGCAACCGGGTACTGGATCTCAAGTTTCATCACCCCACAAAACAGCACAAGCTATGAATACTTGTGACCCTGGAGAGCTTGAATTTTCTTCAGAGTGCAATAAATTAACGAGTTCCCTGGTTGCAAAAGGGAAAGGCAGTCTTCAGGGTCCTGGAAGGGGATATGGGGCTCACATTGCGGGTGCATCTGGGGACATGGGTAGTGGTCACAGTTAACAGAAGTTTTCTGGGACTCCAACCTTCTCTTGTTTTCTTTAGTAGCTAGGTTTTCTCTTCCTTAAGTTATGCTCTAGTAATATTAAGTCCAGTAAGTGTTATGAACTGGTAATCGTATCATTTCTGTTTATAAAGTAGAATGATATTTGTACTTAGGAAGCTTTTTTTTTTCCGTAAGGACATTCGCAGTTGTGCAATTTGGAGGCCAGCACCCCGGCAGCGTTGGAGTTCCTGCTGTTGGCATGGCCTTCCCCGGATATGTTGGTCAACCAAATGGGTCAGGCAATTCCGAAATGACATGGTGAGGTTGTCTTCAATTCCCATTTACCATGCCCATGCACCCAATTTGTTCAAAAGCCATCAATTCAAAACATAGATGATTTACAAAAGCCATAGGAAAAGCAATTCAATCATGAGTACACAAAAGCCCTCAACCCAATTTCCAAATCAATAATTAAATCACATTGATAATAATCTTAAACGCATGCTTTTAACAAAACAAGTTTTAGGGAAGAGATGCATGCCTGATATATCTAGAGATATGGAGAAGAAACCACACTTTAAGTCCTAGATGACCAACCTTGAGGAACCCTAGCTTTGTTCTTGAATTAGGAATTTGAGAGAGTAAGGAGTGGTTTATGATTGAGTAATGAAGAGTTATGGGTCCCTTAGGATATTTTACATAGTGGGTTACAATTGTGAAACGAGAGAAATGACCAAAGTTCCCTCAATTAAAACACTGAAAATTTACTGCCCTGTCGTTACGGGTCACTTGACGTCTCGTAATGACTGACTACGAGTTGTCACCTGGACTCGTAGTCCAAGAAAAAAGATGAAGTATCCATACTGGTCTGACTATGACTAATACTAAACGACTCGTATAGTGTCCTTATGACTTGTTAGGTGTTAGTTATAACCAAGGTAGAAGTATGGACAATTCATCATTGGTTTGACTACAATTTGACGCTAGAATCATACTGAGTCTTCACGACTCACTAGGTGTCGCCACCTAGGTAATGAGCTTATAACTCAAAAATTTCAGACCAAAAATTTAAGGTGTTATATTCTCCCCCTAGGATTATTCATCCCCGAATGATTGGTGGAACTTATTGAAGCCTTAGAAGTGCAGAATAAAGGATGTAGCTTCACATTTGGAATCCTCCCTTATCAAAACATACTTAACAGTCAAGATAAATAAGCTTCATGACATCACTAAGTAAATCGTGTAAGCACGAATCATGTGATAATGAGACATGACATAGACATGATCTTGGGCATTAGTTCTAAGGAACATTAATACAGGACACAAATTGAGATTCTCGCGGGATATAAGAATAGAATAGAAGCATTCTCCACCTCAAATAATACATCAAATAGCCCTTAAATATTGCCACGCTTCCTTCACTATGCTTTCAACTATGAATACAATACTTTATCATTTTAATCTTTTAATTCCCTTGCCAACCACAGAACTACAAGAGCCTGAGATTTATATGTTCAAGACATAAGACAAAGGTTACTTCTTGAAACTATTGCTTCTAATTATAAGGACTGAGAATGGTCACGAGTGTGCATACATTGCATCACTTTGGGCTAAGATATGCCATAAGATGAATTGATGGCATATAGGATGTATAATTCCTTAGAACTAAGCATAAATGAGACATGAGTTTATGGATCATGAGTGTCATAACATAGAGCATGAATACTTGAAGGCTTAGATTTCTAAGCACCGTTATTGCTTCTAGTTCAGGGGTTAGATCATAGACATAAGTTGCATAGAGAACTCGTACCTTAGGCATAGGCGCAATTAGAATACATAAGACATTGATAGAATGTCCTCTAGAACTGAAGTAGGAGGAATTTTCTAGAATCAGAGTAGATTTACCATGACTTTTCCCTGAAACTCATCATCATGAGAAAATTTAAGATCAACCTTAGTTCATCATCTTTTCTCCCCTTTAGGCTAAAAAGGTCACCATCATATACTTGTGGAATTACCCTCTCATTAAACCTATAAGTACAAGATTAGGGAATTGGAAACACCACCATTAGGGAATTGGAAACTGACCTTATAGGTCCAACAATCAAGAGAAGTCTAGCACAAATAAATCCAATCCATCCCCACGGTCATATTAAAATACACCATATCAAACTCTATCAAATCTACCAATATCTCACTATGAAAGATGGACACCACATAACCCCTATAAACTTTTCTAGACATGACAGAATCACCTACTAGGGTAGATAGAGAGAAAAGATCAGAAATACTCTTGGGACCAAAACCAAAATAAACAGTCACATAAGGGGTCACATAAGAAAGGGTAGAACCCAAATCAAGCAGAAAATATACATCACGAGAGAAAAGTTTCAACATACCAATAATGACATCTGGAGATGCTTTATATTCCTAATGGGTAGCAAGAGTTGAAGAAGTAGTAATCAGAACTTTATTAGGTTTGGAAGCAACCTTAGTTGGACAGTGTTGCTGCAAATGCCCCGACTAACTACAATTGAAGCATAAGTTCCTCCACTTTGAAATTCAAAGGGGGGGGTGAATTGAAATTTTTCTTCTATGAGTTGACTATTGACTCCTCATAGTCGACTCACCTGTAGTTCAATGCACTTCACAAAGATATTAAACTTGAGACAATTAAGGACATAAATAATAGAACATAAATTAATAATACAGAAATTTATCCTGGTTCGAAACACCATTGTGGTACCTACTTCCAGTCCCCTTGGGTTTCAAAGTTTTCTTAGATCATTACATATTGGGTACGAGTACAATAATAGAAAACAAGTTTTGAAGACTTATTTTTCTCTTAAGATCTTGTGATACAACTTCAGTTGATGTTACAAAGTTATCTCAATCCTACTCTTTATATAACAATTGTAAACTAAAAGTTACAGAGTCTTGTAAGACTAAGAATGATACACTTTAAATTTTCTCCTTGAAGTTGCATAACTTGTGTCTATTTTCAATCTTCATCATTTATGGCTCTTCGGCTGCTTCTCTTCATAAAAAACCCTAAGAGATTTTCTTCTCAGTTATGGATTTAATTGATTCCTTGATTGAGGAATGTTGCCATTTGATATTTTCATATCAGATATGTCCATATGCGGTTTTGGATCACGACCATATCAGATATGTCCATGATCTATCTTTCTTTTTAGTCTTGTACACATTGATGTCAATGTGACGATTTTGGCCTTTCTTCCTTTTGTTTTTTGTCCTGATTTATCTAGTCTATTATGATTCTGGGATAGTGATTCTCCTTCTATTTCCAAGATGTGTGATTGATTTTCTTGCCATGCTATTTGAGTGCCATGATCGCCCCTTTTTATGATTGGATATCTTTCCATTTCTGGAGCCAGCTTTCTTACTTCATTCTTCTTATTTCTTATCTATCAGTAATTTGTCAGTGTCTTGCCTGATTTATCTTACTTTTTTTATTCTTTCACCATTAGCAATCTTCCAGTATCTTGCATCTTTTATCCTACAAAGATTCACCCGTTAGTTTTTCATTATTACAACGTTACCTAAGGAGGCTAACAATCTCTCCCTTTTTGATAACGACAAACTTAAACATTAGTTGACTTCCCTGTTAAGGTTTCTGTCTAGCTCCCCCTGACTTGACTTCCCTATTAGGACTGTTGTCTAGCTCCCACTAACTTTCTACCTTGGTAGGTGGCTGAAGTTTACTTTAATACCATCATAGTCGACTTTCTTACTTTTACTTGATCCCTTAACTTGTTAACTGATGCATATCCTCTCCCTCTTTTGACATAATAAAAAAGACAGAGCAAGTACATCAAAAGAAATCTACCTAGCCATAGAATAAAACAAACAAAAAAATGGAGGAAAAGCACAACAAGGAAATAACAAGCCAAAAAACCATACACTGTTAGACATAAAAAGTTATGGTGGCAACAAAAATACGTTAGAGCAGAAGTATGAAGTGTCTTTATACATGCTAGAGTATGAGAAGGGACAGATCCCCTTTTGAATAAAAATAGTTGAGCATTATTTGACAAGGAAAATAAGTAAGAGTGTTGTGCATGTAGAGACGAAGAAATTATAAGATTTTTTAACATTCTTGGTAAAGTTAGAGTAAGAGTTCTAAATGAAGATGGAAAGCTCATTTGAGGAGAAGGAGGATTCAGACTTGATAGACTCAACTTAGGAGAACATTCTGTTAAACAATCTCACTCCTTCCTATTTAAAGCCATCACGAGAGAGTCATATTTTGCCTATGTCAGTACTTGTCTCTTTGCCTTTCTGTAGAAATTTGGCAGGCGCCTTCTTGATACGGTCTATTCCTTCCTCAATGGCAGTGATCCTGTTCTTGATTTATTTTGTTTCCTTATCTGCATAGGATATGTATTTAGGCACAGGTTTACTTACCCTGGATGTGTTGGTCCGATTCTTGATAGATTCTTTTTTACACAATTTTTTTCAATCAGAACATAGCCCATACTTGTGAAGGCATTTGAATCATAGGTCGCAAAGACTATTACCACTAGATAGGCTGAAAGATCAATTCCATAGTGAAGAAGAATTCAAGTGATGAGCAAATAGTAGGGTAAACTTGCCGAGGCATGGGAGTCAGCTGCACTTTCTATCATGTATTCACTAATCCAGACACTCCAGTTGATTTTGTATTTTTTGATCATGCAGTAGAGAACAAATACATTCTATAAATCACATTACTGAGAGACCCCTTTCGAGGAATCAAGATGGTTTCAAAAATATGAACCAAGATCCTATTGCAGAAGCTGAGGGATAGAGTACTAAAAGAGGGGTTATTCAAATTAGGATATGAGACAACCTTCTTTGCCTCATCAAAACTTAATTCAAAATTCTTAGGCCAGGTGTCGTTCATGAAAGGGACAATACCCAAGAATTGGGTGTCAAATACTTTCTCAAATAAGAAGTCATTTAAAATGATACAAGTACTAAAAATTAGAGTCTCCAGTTCCCCGCTATCAGGGGAAAGGCAAAGATTAGCGAAGAACATGTGGATGGAATTCTTAAAAACTTCTAGGCCACATACCTGAAACATTATAGACAAGTCTTGAGCTTTGAGAAAGTGACCAATATTGCAGAGGGATTCCTTTAAGAGAGAGAGATTAATGACTCGACTAGAAATAATAGAGCGATTCTTGAAGGTGAGAAACTTTTCCTTATGAGTGAGAGTCCCAAAACTTATGCATGTCCTCCAGAGGAAAGGATCTCCTTTTATTAGAGGACGACATGGGACTAGGAGTTATATGTTTCTTAGACATACTCGACTGGATAGAGTGAAAGAAGGCTTCTTCAGAGTAATCAGAGAGACTGGAAGGGTTAGTGTTGGAGGAATTTAAATTAAGGGAAGTTTTGTTGAGATTAGCCATTAATTGAGTTTTTTTCATAGTAGAGAAGATGGGGATGGAAGAGTATAAAAGGAAAAGAAAAGGGGAAGAGACAAATGGAAAGAGAAAAACCAGGGTTTAGGGTTGAAAATTAAAGGGTGGAGGAGTGTTAGGAAGTGGGAGGGTGCAGAGAAGGTAATGATGAAAAAAGATAAAAAGGCGGCGTATGAAGAGGGGGAGCTGAAAGGAAAGGACAGGGGTTAGAAGGTAGTTGACGATTTTTGTGCCAAAAATAAGTCTTTAGAAATCCTCAAAGATTTGGAAAAATATATAACACCGAGTATTTCTAAAACAACATCCTTCATCATATATTATAAAAAAATTTAAGTACAAAATCTTTCCTAATAAAACAAAAGAAAATAATTTTCAGAGTCAATGGAATAAAATTACCACTTGCTACCTGATGATAGGCGAATTTACACGCCTATATCAATATATTTTGCCCATATTTGTGCCATGTTTTGAGAACAAATTATATATTTCATGCACTTTTAGTCCTTTTTCCTGTAAGTGAGCTAAAGAACATGATTAGCAAAGTTTCAGGTATAAATGATGCAGAATTCAGCATTTTGTGGATAATTTGACGCCAAAGAAAGCTCACGAAGGAAGGAAAGGGAGCTTGGACGCCTAAAGGACCAAAAGTGATGCATGAAAAATCTATCCCGGGCTAAAACAGCATTTCTGAAGACTTTGGGGACTAGCAGTAACTTATTAGGATTAGGATAATGATACATTAACCTAGTACAATTGGGTTAAGTATTTCATTAGCTTAGTAGGATTTGGTTAAGTATTTCATTAGCTTAGTAGGAATAGGATATGGGTATTATAAATACCCTATCATGCTAGAGATTTTTATTCATTCCTAGTGGAGAGATACATTCCTCCCTTAGTGGAGAGATACATTCCTCCCTTAGTGGAGAGATTCATTCCTCCCTTAGTGGAGAAATTCATTCACTTACTATTCCAACAATTCTAATTCTTCCATTAATTCTATTTTTATTCTTCTTCTATTCTTCTATTAAATTCCACAACAAGAGAGACGTTACTTTCCAAAGGACTTCACGCTATCCTCACCCTTACACCTAACGTGCAAATCTTTAGTGGGGTACAATGATTATGTTTATTGTGACTTCCTTCGCACTCATGGGTAACTAAACCTCTCTTTTGGGGTTATGGAAGCCGAATGAGATACTATCTATTGCTGTGAGTTTGTGAGTTCGTGACACGTATGCTGCTTATATCATTATTCTCTTCATCTTAATGCAAATTCTTGTGGCTGCAGACGCATAGAATAACGCCAGTATAACATTTAACTTGTTCAAAAGAAAGGTTATCTATCTGGAAAAGAGATAATGTCAAGGTAATAGGGTCCCATCCCCTATTAAAAAGTTAGTACCATAACTGGATTAACCTCTTGGAGAATTCGTACCGTTAGACACGCTTTAAGCTCGAAAGAGTTAAAGTAAAATAATCCTCGAATAGGTCGAAAGACGCCTGGATTTACCATCGAATATAATTCTCTATAAGCACATGCATGTCTGAATTCAACACACTCATAGCCAATAGAGACGTATAACTCATAAGGTGGACATACCTCCAACTCCTCAATTCTCATTGTTTACAACTTACGTAACATTCTTCCTCTTTTTACTTTGCTATTTTCAGCTTTTACTTTATTGTTTTGGTTACACATTACAATCCCCCTCTTTTACGAGACTTGCACCAAAAGTCTAATAATCGTTACTTACTTGTTGACCGGCTATTCCATGTGGGATCGATACCCAACCCAGGTTGGGTTCTATATTTGCTAACGACCGTTTTACACTCCTACGAAAGCTGTAGATTGAGCGTTATCACTACCATATTTCAAGAGAAATAAAGCTTTAACATATATAAATAGACCAGAATTGTAGAAATTGTTACACATTATGAACACATAAATAATTTTTTAAAATTAAAAATTAAAAAGGTTTTGGACATAACAAATTTCCAAGTTTTGGAAATTATCTCAAGAAAATTTCTTCATGAATAAAACTATATGAAGTAGCTTTAAAAATTGAGATCAGAAATTGATAATTGTAATTTGTATTGATTCTGACCTCGTCATAGAGACAATGACTTTATTGAAGTCAGTGCCCTCTATCTTTATTTCTATTTCGTCGATCCAGATGCAAAAGCCGACTCTAAGGGGGGTATAGTCGACTCTGGTGACATTACCTCCAACGTTGAAACTGAATCTGACTATTTTTCAACTCATTCCTTAAAATAAAAGAGATTTTTTTCTTTCTAGCTACACTGTTGGAACATCCGTTGTCAATCCCTCTTTTGTGTAGATTTTGCGAACATGATTTTGAAAAATAAGAAGATTAATTCTGCTTAGGTCCTTGTGGGTTATATGTACTTCCTTTGGGATTCCAAACCCACACACTTTTAGGCTTATGCCTGCAACTATTGGATTTGTGCCCTCTCTATCCACAAATATAACAGACGGGTCCTCAAGGGGAGAAAAAGGTATTACCTAATTTAAATGACCCCGATGAGGAACTCAAATAGTTTTTGAAGGAGTTTGATCTTATGAAACTATGGCATGGGCATGCCTTAAAACTGTTTAATTTTATTTTAGCATCATCAAGCTCTTTATGAAGTAGGTTAATTTCAATTTGACATGCTTCAATTTTTATTTTCTAGTTTTGTCGTTCCTCTTCAAGTTTTCATTTAAATCGAGGTTCATAACTTTTCTTATCGTGAGAGAGTTTGTTATATTTATCTATAAATTTTTGAAGCTCGTTAGTAATCATATCTAAGTTAGATTCAAGAGTATTACAATTATGACAATCGTATAGTCTTACCTCGCTAGATTTACCTGTTACCATGAAACACATATTTGTGGCTTCTACTACTTCTTTGGTTTTATCTTCATCACTCTAGGCACCAAAATTTTGATTCGTCCTGGATGTTCTTCTTTTTAATTTTGGACAATTCTGTTTGAAGTGGCCAGGCTTTCCATAGTAGTAGTAGTATTCATCATTTTTAATGGAATCATTATTTTTTCCTCATTGGGATCTTTGTTGTCTTTGTCTCATGATTTTCCTTACTCCACAATTTATGAGTGTCATTCCTTCACTATTTGCATCTCCAAGAATGTCCATTTCTTTAGTTAGAGCAGCATTAAAGGCTACTAGTTTCTTGTTGTCCTCCTTGTATGGAACTTATTAATATAATTTTTCTTATATGCGATAAGGTTACCTCGTAGTTAGTCATATGTCATGTTGTGAAGATATCCCTCTTCTAGAATGGAAACCTTGTTTTCCCAAGTCTTTAGGAGACTTTGGACTAGTTTCTGGACATGCAGGCTGTATGGATAGATCATCCTCAGTGATTTAAGTTCGCAAATGATTTCGCTGAATCTAACAAACATTGTTTCAATGTCCTCATTTTCTTCCATTTTGAATAGCTCATATTCATTGACTAGGGAAGCAATTTTTGACTTCTTGACTTTGGTGGTTCATTTATAGGTTACCTCCAGTTTGGCCCAAATTTCTTGTGGTTTCACAAGTTGATATCTTGTCATATTCTTCTCCTTTAACTGCACATAAAAGAAAACTTATAACACGTGCATTAGTTTAAATTACCTCTTATTGTTCTTTGGTGACCTTGAAGCTTTCAAGGTCCTCTATGTCAGAACTGCTAGATTCTTTATCATTATCATTTGACTTCTCCTTAAGTCCTGGAATCGACTTTGGACCCTTCTTGATAACAACCTAGGCTTTGAAGTCATTTGATTGGGCAAAGATTCTAAACCCGTTCATCTAGTAAGAGTAACGTTGCCATTAAAGTATGGTGGTCTTATAGAGGAGTGACTATCCTAAAGAAGAGCATCGAGAATTTAATACAGGGCCATTTGATCTTTGCTCACTTGTGATTAAGGAATGTAATTGGTGAATCCTGGTCTGATACCAATTGAAGATCAAGAGGGAGGTGAATTGAAATTTTTCTTCTATAAGTCAACTACTGACTCCTCACAGTTGACGCATCTGCAGATCAGTGCACTTTACAAACAGATTACACTTGAAACAATTAAGCATGTAAATAATAGAACATAATGTAATAACACAGAAATTTATCTTTATTCGAAACACCAATGTGGTACCTATTTCCAGTCTCCTTGGGTTTCAAAGTTTCCTTAGATCGTTGAATGTTGAGTACAAGTACAATGATAGGAAATAGATTCTGAAGACTTATTTTGCTCTTCAGATCTTGTGAAACAACTTTAGTTGATATTACAAAGTTGACTCGATCCTACTTTTTATATAACAATTGTGAACTAAAAGTTATAGAGTCTTGTAAGACTAAGAATGAGACACTTTGAATTTTCTCCTTGAAGTTGTATAACTTGTGTCTATCTTCAACCTTCATTATTTATAGTCTTTGGCTGCTACTCTTCACAAGGAAACCCAAGAGATTTTCTTCTAAATCTTGGATTTAAATTGATTCCTTGATTAAGGAACGTATCCATTTGATATGTCCATACTAGATATGTCCATATACGGCTTTGGATCATGTATATATCAGATATGTCCATGATATATCTTTCCTTTTAGTATTGTACACATTGATATCCATGTGACGATTTTGGCCTTCCTTTAACCTTTTTTTTCTAATTGATCTCTTGATTTATCTAGTCTACCGTGATTCTGGGATAGTGATTCTCTTTCTATTTCCAAGATGAGTGATTAATTTTCTTGCCATGTTGTTTAGTGTCATGATCCCCTTTTTTTATGCTTGGATATCTTTCTTTTTTTGGAGCCAGCTTCCTTACTTGATTCTTCTTATTTTTCACCGTCAGCAATCTTCTAATATCTTACCTGCTTTATCTTACTTCTTTTATTCTTTCACCATCAGCAATCTTCCAGTATCTTACATCCTTTATTCTTCAAAGATTCACCCGTTAGTTTTTCATTATTAAAATATTACCTAAGGAGGCCAACACTTTATCGCAATAACAATGATGAATCTATCCACACAGTCTACAAAAAGGATAAGGTAGGGCTAATTGGGCTCTACTAGTTTAAGGCTAGGCACTTTGGGCCTTAAACCCACTACTAGTCTGAAAGCGTAGATCACCAAAAAACTTAAGATAAGGAGCATAGACATTCAAATGAAAACTCCCCCAATTCCTCTTCTTAGTCCACTGTTTCCCATTTCTACCATTATTTTACTGACCCCCACCCTGCTCAGAATATCTAAACTTTTTGTTTTGTATCTCTTCTATCTTTACATGTTTCCTCCTCTCATTAACAAGAACAGACTGGCATGACAGAGAGGTCATTATCTGGGTCAATAGATAACTAGAATGATAGAACTAAGCATTAAACAAATCACCCTAGGGCATTGGGGAATAAGTCTCATCAGCTTGAGTAACCCTAGGAGGACTAATCAGAATCGGTGAACTCCACGAGAGGTAGTACACTTAGGAAAACAGATCCTAGACTGGGTCTGTACTCTAAAAACAGGATGAATTCCATCCATATTATCCTTAGGCAGGACAAAAGAGTTTTCATGGGTACCAGATCTTCAGGAGGCATGATCTGAAATGCGAGCAAACAGAGACTAGAGGAGTTTTCAAGACCTTAGGCTCTAAAGCCCAAAAACTAGATCGTAAGAAAGGGAGATATTATTAAATACCTCATAGCCTCTTCATTATAAGTGTGGCGTGCTACACACTCATAAAATAAACTATACTTGACTCGGTTTTATGGATACCCAATGACTATGAACCTAGGCTCTGATGCCAAACTTGTCACAACCTAAACCAGGACCTAGTCGCCACAGGTATCTCAAGTTCTTCAAGAATCGGAGACCACCCCTATTAACCTAGACAATCAGAATACAATAGCAATAGATAAGTTTTGAACATATAACAAGATAGAGTTGAGTTTCGAACATATAACAAGATTAATAAGTCACTAACAAGGGGGATCTAAGAATCCAAAACACAATCCAGCCACACTTTGTTCACAAAACCTCTAAGAAACCAAATATCAATCTAGGTTGGGACATGCCCTCAACCATAGCCAAAAAAGAAATCCTACAGATAGTCTATGACACAAGTAAAGACAAGACCATAAAATGAGGGTTTTTTGGAGAATGAAAGATCACCACTTCAAAGCTAACGACGGACAATCTTAAAATCCCTTATCACTGTGCAAGAAAGTAGAAGTGTCTCTGAACCCTTCATCCTGTGGGGATACAGCGTCTGGGAATGGTTAGAAGGGTGAGCACTAGCATGTAACTCAAGAAAGGGATAAAATAATGTTATGTTCAAACCACGAAATAATCACATACACAGAGTGTACATATATATATATATACATATATATATATATATATATATTTCATCATACCAAGATAGGGAATAGGGTTTAACATGAGAATTAAAACATTAGCTTGGACTGTGTAGATCAAACCGTCATCTATACCCATGGGTTATATAGTTCCAGATCTCACCCTGATAAAAGGGTCATAGTACGTCTAAGCTACATAAACCAAGGTATCAGGGAAGGTCACGGAATCTATGGCCCTAAGCCAATCCAAGATACAAATATATAAAGTGTGACACAAGAACACAGTTATAAGGACCAACCCCCACACCAACAAACATGGGTTTCCAGTATTAATCCCTTGAGACCTACATTTTCACGGGTAGCTATACAACTGCCTTTAAGCCTAAATTAAAACATTTACATATTCCCCTTCATTAAACCAAGGACCATCCATTAAGGCACATACCATTGGTATCGTCATACCAATTATGCTAGCAAACAAATATTATTATGCCATTTCCATTGACCATCAACTTGGGGGAATCCACGATCCCTATGGTCAAATTATTTATCAACTTGAGGGAATCCACGACCCCCAAGGTTCAATTTAAAATTAATTCATGGCCATAAAGGACTTTAAAAGTCATTTGTATTTCATTAGCCTTTATGCAATGCAATAGTTTCAAATTCAAATTCAATTTCAATATAAATATATCCATATTTCAAAGCCAATTTCATAAGGTTGGGTTTAGGTCATTACCAATTTAATTACTAAAATCTATAACGTTGTGGGAATCCACGACCCCCGTAAGTTTATCAAATCAATTTGGGGAAATCCACGACCCCTTATTATCATTTACCATTACCATGCACCCAATTGGTTCAAAAGACATCAATTCAAAACATAGATGATTCATAAAAGCCATAGAAAAAGCAATTCAATCATTAGTACCTAAAATACCTCAATCCAATTTCCTAATAAAAACTTAAATCACATGGATAATAATTTTAAACACATGATTTTAACAAAATAAGTTTTAAGGAAGAGATATATTCCAGAGATATCAAGAGTTATGGAGAAGAAACTACACTTTAAGACCAAGATGACCAACCTTGAGGAACCCTAGCTTTGTTCTTGACTTGGAAATTTGATAGAGTAAAGAGTGGTTTATGATTCAGTAATGAAGAGTTATAGGTTCCCTTAGGGTATTTTATATCATGGGTTACAATTGGGGAAAGAGAGAAATCACCTAATCTCTCACAATTAAAACACTAAAAATTTATCGCCCAATCATTATGGGCATGTGACGACTCATAACGACATACTACAAGTTATCACCGAAACTTGTAGTCTGGGAAGAAAGATGAGTTATTCACACTAGTTTGACTATGACTAACACTAAAGAACTCGTATAGTGTCCTTATGACTCATTAGGTGCTATCCGTGACCAAGGCAGAAGCAAGGAAAATTCCTCACTAGTTTGACTATGTTCGACCCTACAACTCATAGTGAAGCTTCACGACTCGCTAGGAGAGTCGCCACCTGGGCAGTGAGCTCAAAACTCAAAAATTTTCAGAGGCCAAAAATCTGGGGTGTTACACTAAAACTATAATAGAGAGTCGGGAAAAAATTATTATTTGTTTGCAAAAGTTCCAAATTATAGGTTGACTCTTGAAGGCGAAGGGTGGTGAGGATAGTTTTAAAAATATATCAGATGAAAAAAGGTATGGAAGTAGAGCTGATGAAGGGAATTTACCTTATCGTTAATTTTTTATTGTTTTTTAGAACAGAATTTTGCAGATTTGAAAGTATATCAGATGTGCAGCCTCTATGTTTTAAGTGGAGAGTTTGAAAATTTGAAATTATAACAGATGTGTTGCCTCTACATTTCAAGTGGAGGTGTAGATATTTGTAGATTTGAAAGTATATCAGATGCGTAACCTAGTTCAATTTAATGGGAAGAATACTATTCAGTTTTATAGAGGATGTGAATGGCAGGACATTCACATCATGTTTAAATACTCGAATTTAGGATATACAGAAAATTGTTACCTTTACATTTCAAGTGAAGGTGGAGACATTTACTGATATGCAACCTAAATATTTCAAGTGGCTGAAGAACACTATGCGGTTTTATAAAGGATGTGAAGGGTTGGACCTTAATACGTTGGGAGTCAGTAGGAGTCATAGGAATTTAGGTATATTAAGGATGGATTCATGCTTTTAAGGTAGTACTATAATATGTAAACAATGATTCCCAGATAAATCCCAGTTGGGTTCAATTACACTTGCATGAACCCTCAGTAAAAAGTCACTTTCTTTAGAATGTGTCTACCCCATATTTGAAATTTAGATTATCTAGTATAGAAGACTTAAATTTTTATAGACCTACAATTTTCAAACATTTAAAATGGCTAGATTCTTGGACTATGCATAAAAGTTTTTTTGGAGGAAGTTATGCATATAACTTGATTAACATACATATCTCCCTCGTTTCTCTAAGAGTAATTGATTTGACAGTTTATGTTAGAATATAGTCAACCTACTATGTGTTTTAATTTTTTTGATAACAACGAACCTATATTCGCTACCCTTTGGATGCACATAGGGTAAATCCCGCTCCAATGTATTATGCAATAGCTTTCAAATTACATAGGAGTAAAATACACTAGGCAAGCCTTGTGTGACAAGCTCGACCCAGAAAGCCAACCTCTTGTTGTCGCAAGCAGGGGTTTCGGGCAGCCATAATAAGAATAGAAAAAAGAAAATGAAGAGATAGACCGAAAAAAGAAAATAGATAAAACAAACAACAAACTACAGAATAAATACGAAAAATAGAAGAAACTAAAAATAGTAGGATTGCTGAATTAGAAAAAGAACTACAAATGCTAAAAGACCTGCATGAAAAAAGATAGAAAGAAAAAGAAGAAAAGGATAAAGAACAAAAATTATTAAACGAGATAAATCAATTTAAAGAAAAATTAGAAAATAAAGAAGTAGAAACCAGTGAATTAGAAATAAATACAATAGATGCTGAAGAAACAGATAATTATAACTTAACATTTATATAATGAACATAATTCTTTTCTATTTATTTCCCATTTTATTTCTGTTTCATTAAATGTACCTGAGTAATATCTATATGATGTTCTACTTTTTCATTTTCGTACCTATAGTATCACGACCCATGTTATTTAAAATTATCGAAGTAGTATGTATTAGGATTTATTTGATTAATTTATTTATTTGATTGATTAATTATGAGAAGATCATTTAAAAATAAAGAAGCTTTTAGAAAAATTAAAGAAGCCTTAACTAGTAATTATTCAGAATATAAAAGTCTAAATAAAACAAAAGGAGACCCCCATAGATTAGCCTACCTAATTACTTTAATATCTAGTATTGAAGTAAAATTAATAATTCATTTAAAATCTAGAAGAATGAGACACATACCAACAAACTATGATAAAATTAGATTTAGATATCCACCAAAATATTATAAATATTGTTTAGATGAATAACGTACAAAATATAAAGAATTAAAACAAATAATATCTAAGAAAACGTAAAGAATTAAAAATAAGGATACAAAGACTATAGTATAATATAATTGCCTGAGTTAGTAAAAACTCAATAAATGCACAAAAGGAAGAAATATCAAATTTAGAATCAACAATAGATAGTCTAGAATATATATATATATATATATATATATATATATATATATATATATATATATATATATATATATATATCAACATAACCTATATACATTTAAATAAAATGAACAAAGAAGAATTTATAATAGATGAAGAAACCTATGAAAATCACAAAGGATTAAAAATAAAAATAGTATTCTCTAATTTAGGAAGAAGATATAAGAAAATAGGTGAACATTTATATTTAATGTTAGAAAAAGAAGAATTAAAATTAGAAGATAAGTTGACAGCCATGGTAAAAATAGAAAAAGAAAATGAAGAGATAGACAAAAAAAAAGGAAATAGATAAAATAAAACAACAAACTATAGAAGAAATACGAAAAACAGAAGAAACTAAAAATAGTAGGATTGCTGAATTATAAAAAAAACTACAAATGCTACAAGACCTGTATGAAAAAAGACAGAAAGAAAAAGAAGAAAAGGATAAAGAACAAAAATTATTAAACGAGATAAATTAATTTAAAGAAAAATTAGAAAATAAAGAATTAGAAATCAGTGAATTAGAAATAATACAATAGATGCTGAAGAAACAGATAATTATAACTCGGAAGATAGCGAAACATATACAAAAATTCTAGAAAACATAGGAAAACTAGAAATTAATGAAGAACAAGAAGTAATTAATAAAGAAAATCTAAAACTAATAAATACAAAAGTAAATACTCTAGATAAAAATATAATATCTAGTACACCATAAATAAGAAAACCAACCTATAATTACAAAACTAAGTTTAAAAGATATAATCCAAAAGATTAAGATAATAAATAGACACCAAAACACATAATTAATTACAACTTTTTAGATTTAGACTGTGTAATAGACACAAATAAAATAATACAACTATGGGTAGGATACATGTCAAAACAATTATTAGATAATAAGATAGATACAACAAACACACCATAATATATAGAAAAGACATTTATAGGAATAGTAAAATTATGGTTTTTAAGCATAGCCGAAGCAAGTAAAAAAGTATTAAGATCTGATAATAAAACAGAAGAAACATCAACAACTACTAAAATACTACCAATAGAAATATTGAAAAAATATGAAATAGCTATAAGAGATGAATTTAGCAGTATCACAACAAAAGAAGAAGAGTAAACTAAAGAAAAAGATATAAATAGAAATTTAATGTTAAAACTAGCAATATGTAATATGTGTTATATAGATGAGTATACGTGCACATTTAAAAAATATTATTATAAGGGAACATATAATATAGAAGAAAGTAAAGAAATTAGAAGATTATATTTTAGTAAATTACCTGAACCATTTAGTTCAAAAATAATAAAGAGTTGGGATGAAGCAACAATAGTAGATACCCTAGGAGCAAGAATAAAATTTTTACAACAATGGTATAGAAATCTATGTGAAAAATATAGAGAAGAAATAAAAATGGAAAAAACATTAATAAGAAATTTAGCATGTTGCAAAGATAAAATAACACCTTAATTTGGATGTGAGGAAAGATATTATAAGAAAAGAAAAAGACATAAGAAATATAAGAAATACAAAAAATCAAAATATAAATATAAGAAACCAAGAAAAAAATATTATGTAAAAAATTATAAACATAAAAGACCATATAGGAAAAAGAAATCTATAAAAGAATATACATGTTATAATTGTGGAAAACTAGGACATTTAGCTAGAGATTGTAAATTACCTAAAAATCCAAAAAAAGAAACAAATATCAGAAATAAAAATAAAAAATACAGAATATATGCAGATAGATTATATAGATTATGAATTAGAAAGTGAAGATAGTAAATATGAAATTTAGGAGTATGAAAAGATAATGAAATAGATAGTGAATTAAATGAATTAAATGACTGAAGAAGATATAAACCAAATAACTGAAGAAGATATAAAAATAATAACAAAGGAAGAATATTTAGATGAAGAAGGAACAAACCAAAAAATAATATTTGATGAAATAAAAGGAAAAGAGTTAGACTTAAGTGTGGAAAAAATATTTAAAATACCAATAATAAAAAATATATTTAGTAGAAAAAAGGAAGAATACTACGTAGTAAGCCAAAAAGAACATGTAATAGATTGTAGATATGCAAAAGGAAGAGCTAGTATACCACTAGTAACAAAAAGAATAATTAATAAAGAAATAAACGATATAACAAGTAAAGACCCAATAAAATATGTACACCTTGGAGGAACAGAGATACTATTAAAAGCATGTTTTAGAGAAGGAATAGATACACCAATAAAATTTATTTAGCAGATAGAATTATAAAACTTATAGAAAAAAGTATAATAACTGTCATAAAAGGAAATTTAATATACCAAAAATTTAAATTTATATAAGTGTGAATGATTCAGTAGCAATAACAGATAAAAATATAGATAAATCATTAGTATTATAAGGAAAATATCAGGAATAGAACTAACCCCAGGAAGTAAAATATTTACAGCAAGATGTAAAAATCTATATGTATTAACAACAAAATATAAAATAACAGGAAAAAAAAAATTAATAAAATACAAATAGAAAGTCCTTTTGAACAATTCGTAAAAAAATTGATAATAATGATTATAGTTACAAAAATATAGACATAGAAGAAGATTTAGAAATAATAAATAATAGAATAAGTACATCAAAAAGAATAACTCATGAAAAATTCAAATCATCAAGCTCATCAAAAGAACAAGTTATCAAACAACTGCAACAGTTAATTTAAATCAATATTACATAACAGGAAGAATAAATGAAAAAGAATATTTAATACTCTTAAACACAAGACAAGAAGAAAATTATATAGCAAAATATCTAGTAAAAAGTGAAGAAATAAAATCTAATAGTAATATATGCCCAGATCTACCAAGGAGTCTAATAAACATTAAAGATATGGCAGAAAAAGAAATAATAATAAGAGTAAGAAAAATAAAAATAGAATTTGAAATAAAGGAAGAAATGCAAAATGCATATATAATATTAGGAATAAAATGGTTAGAACAAGTAAAATCATACCATATAGAACATACACAATTATCTATAACATATAATAAAGAGAAATTATTCATAAAAAGAACTTTAACATTACATGAAAATATATGTACTTGTAAAAATAATAGTAGAAGGATATTATAATAGGTATTATACACCTATGATAGATACAGGAGCAGAAGCAAACTTATGTAGCTACAACTGTTTACCAGAAAGTAAATGGGATAAATTAAAAGTACCAATAGTAGTTAAAGGATTTAATAATGAAAGAATTTTAATTATATATAAAGCTAAGAGTGTAAAAATACAGACATGAGATAAAATAATAACAATAGAAAAAATCTATAATTATGAACTAACATCAAAAGATATGCTTTTAGGAATGCCATTTTTAGATAAATTATACCCACATATAATAACTAAAACAGATTGGTGGTTTACAACACCATGTAAACAAAAAGTAAGAGCAAAAAGAGTTATTAATAAAATAAGAAAGAAAACTAATTGGATAAAAGGAAGTGAAAAAATTACACAAAAGTTAGAAAATATAAAAAATACAGAAGACACAGTAGAACTAGTTGTATTTTTTATAAATAAAAAAGAAATAACTATATTTTCAATAGATGAGGTAGAAATAAAAAAAAATTAAGACAATTAAATAGTGAAGATTCATTAAAAGGATGGGAAAAACATAAAACTACTATAAAAATTGAATTAATAAATAAAAATAGCATAATAACTCAAAAATCATTAACATATAATTTTGATGATTTAAAAGAATTTAAAATGCATATAGATGAATTATTAGAAAAACAGTATATACAAAAAAGCAATAGTAAACATAATAGTCTAAAATTTATAATAAATAAACATAGTGAACAAAAAAGAGGAAAAAGTAGAATGGTTATTGGCTATAGAAATTTAAATGCAAAAAGTATGACATACAATTATCCAATACCAAATAAGATATTAAAAATAAAACAAATACAAGGATATAACTAATTTAGTAAATTTGACTGTAAATCAGGATTTTACCACTTAAAGTTAGATGAAAATTCTAAGGAATTAACCGCATTTATGGTACCACAAGGATTTTATGAATGGAACTTATTACCATTTGGATATAAAAATGCACCAGGTAGATACCAACACTTTATGGATAGTTATTTTAAACAATTACCTAATTGTATAGTATACATAGATGAAATACTACTATACACAAAAACCAAAGAAGAACATTTAAAATTACTAGAATAATTTACAGATATAATAGAAAAATCAGGAATAAGTTTAAGCGAAAAGAAAGCTGAAATTATGAAAAAAATCAGATAGAGTTTTTAGGAATACAAATAGATAAAAGTGGAGTAAAAATGCAACAACATATAGTACAAAAAATAATAAATTCAAAAGAAGAATTAGATACAAAAAAGAAATTACAATCATTTTTAGGATTAGTAAACCAAGTAAGAAAATATATACCAAAATTAGCAGAAAACCTAAAGCCTTTACAGAAAAATTAAAAAAGAATGTAGAATATAATTACAACGAAGATGATAAAAAATAAGTTCAGAAAATAAAAATACTTTGTAAAGAATTACCAAAATTATAATTCTCAAATAAATTTTTTTTTTACATATATAGTAGAAGAAGACGCAAGTGAATATAGTTATGGAGGAGTACTTAAATATAGGTACGAAAATGAAAAAATAGAACATTATTGTAGATATTACTCAGGTACATTTAATGAAATAGAAATAAAATGGGAAATAAATAGAAAAAAAATTATGTTCATTCTATAAATGTTTATTAGCCTTTGAACCATATATTGTATATAACAAATTTATTGTGAGAACAGATAATACTCAGGTTCGATGGTGGTTTACAAGAAAAATACAAAACTCAGTTACGACGAAGAAAATTCGAAGATTGGTATTGAATATATTAAATTTTACATTTACGATTGAAGAAATTAAGACTGACAAGAATGTTATTGCAGATTACATATCAAGACAAAGCTACTCAAATTGATTTACCAATGGAAGAAGCTGATATTAAAGATACCCAAACAGACTTAATATTACAAGTGTTTGAACAAATGAAGTTATTACAAGAACGAGTTATCACATTAACTACTGAATTTACAAATGTAAAAGTGTAGGTTGAGCACTAGAAAAAACAAGAAGTTATTAGCAAAGATACTGTGCAGGAAGAGCACATTAAAAAACTAGACCTAGAAGGTGACAATGAGAAACACCTAAAAACTTAAATTACTAACGAAATTACAATTACAGTTGCAGGCGCAGGTGATATATCCAAGGAAAAGAATATAGTCACTCAAAATAAACCCGAACCACCAAAGAAAAAGAATTATAACCTCAATCAGATATTCTCAAAACCACATACACCAAATATACAAAAATCAGAGTCATCTATACCTCCCCAGATATACATATATTCTGAGTCACTCAATCAACAAAAGCGGACTTATAACCATACCACTCGTACATATATTGATGATATTTATACTTTACAAAAATTGTTAAATACAAAACCTATCCAGAGTAAAGATTTAGCAAAACAAAACCAAGTATATATTACACAAAAATATCAGAACTATAACAAATTTATTGCCTTGCCTGGCATCAGTGCAAACTTAATTTCTTCATGTTACTATTATGGACTATTATCTACAGTTTACACAATTACTGGAGAAGAGTTAACAAAAAATCTAGATATTCACAAAAAATTTATAGATTATAAAAAGATTACGAAGGGACAGCTATTCTATGTTCGTTTCTACTCAGCACCAACAGAAATATTATTTGATGAAATAAAATAGACAATTACTGTTGAAAAGATAGGAATGACACGAGATTATATTATCCCTGAAGAAATATGCGAACAAGAAGAGATAACCAAAAATCAGATACCGGACTTCTACCGAAACAAGAGAGTTATTGGACTTAGTAGTATATTGACTGAGTTAGCAAATAATTATATAAATCAAAACCTAGTTTGAATTTATTATAACAGAAATCAATTATTAGTTTACTCTACTTGTAAAAATATTAGAGAAAATGATAGAGAAGAGATAAGAAAATGGGTCATAACGATCCTAAAACTAGAAGAATTACCATTCACAAGATCTATTACGAATGAAATTATTTCAGAAAAAGCTATGGATCAATTCTGTAAACAGGTTGGCCAAAGATATGATGACCACATATGCAACAGATGTAGTGGAAGACACAACTTTATTCTAGATGTGATGCTACAATAGCAAAAGCTAAAAGAAAAAAAGCAGCAGATACGACAAGAAGAAAATAATAACGGATCAATAATAGAGAAATAAAAGACAAAGGAGACAAGTTAGAAAGCGACATATGGAAGAATAGTTAGTTTTTTATTAACTTATTTTTACGTAAAATGTATAGCATTATTAGAGTGCCATTATTACTCTTGACTTTTTGACACCTATCATTACTAGTCTTAATAGCCTTTAAGACTTTTTGATTTCTACTTTTTGTAAAGTCGTTTTTGTAGAATTATATTAGGACAGGTGTAAAGGAAAATAGTATACACGTTTTTATTTTTAGGTTATAAATAGACGAGCATCCACTCAGATAAAGGGTAAGCCTTCATGAGTTGAAGCAAAACCCTCTCTTGTACACAATTTTTTTTTGAATTATTTAATAAAATAGGTATATTTCCAAGGAAAAGCTATGAATCAGACAGCTATGGAAAATCAAGAATTATCAGATTTACCAGAATAGGTATTTATATTTATGATTATGAATAGCTAAATTCATAAATTCTTGACAATCACGATATGATAAAATAAGTTCATGTTAGTTACTTTATAATAGAATTATTCAAAGAATAGCATGTTAAGAAGTTTATTAGCAAAGTAGAAAAGGAGAAAAATTTCTAAGAACTATGCCATCCTAAAAGTGAAACCGGTGAGGCAAGAAAGCCGTGATAGGGGAGTAGCAAGAGTAGAGACGCTGTTTAAGGGAAAAGTATCCAGATTACCATGCTAATAGTGACCAAAGAACATGTTATTTAAGAATAATCTAGTATATAGTAATCTAAAATGATCATATTTTGTTATGTGTATGATTGAAGGGAATATTTTGAAAAAGCATCATATAAAAAATGAATACTTATTTATCTGAATATTTTTAAAAGCCTCATATGAAAAATGAATACTTATTTATCTGACGAAATGGTAGATAAATTCAAAATACTTGTTCTGTATATACTTAAGGATATAGAGATTGTAGATATAAGAAAAATCATACTGGAAAAAATATTTGATAAATGTTTTATGACTAGAATAAATTACATACCGCACCTACCCACCTACTCTTATAAATACTTGCATACCAAACCTACACATCAACCATGATAAATTACGTATATTTAGAATATTGAAAAATGGATATGAAAAATATACAATTAATAGAAAAACTAATGAAAACAAATTTAGAAGAATATATGAGAACTAAAGATATAAAATATATAGAATTCCTTAATGAAAATATAGAGGAATTATTAAGATTAAACCAAAAAAACTAATAAATACTATGATAAAGCATTTAATTACTAGAATCCAATTCCAAGTTATCTAAGCTATTCGTTGAAACCTTAGCATAATATGAATAATATGAGAAGATATATATCTGATGAAACTAAGATACTAGTTTTATATATCATAAAAGACTTAGAATTAAAAGACATAAAAAAATAATATGGGAAAAAATATTTGATTATAAAGATGAGTTACTAAGTACTAATCGGATAGAAGATGAATTAGAAAATATAAATTTCTATGGTAGAAATAATTTAGGTAGTTATTATTCAGATGGATATTATACAGATTAAGAATGCTAGAATATATTCAAAGAGTTAGAGAAAAACAAAGTTGGCTATATGAAGAAATTAATTATAGAAACCAACTTAGAAAAGGAAGAGAACAATTAAAAGAGAGATTAATTTTGATAAATTAAACCATAAAATAACTAGAATTAAAAGACAGTTTAGAATATGATTTAGACATAGAATTATTTATAGACGAAAAAGACAGGATAATTAAGGAAATAGATAACCTAGAATTTAATATTAGATATAATACAATTAGAATAAATTATTACAAAGAAATTTATAGTATTACAACTACTTTAGGATATAATGATAGATTATGAGTATTTATAATATTGGAGACACGATATGGAAGAAATAAGATTAACAGAAATACTTATGAAAGTAATTTTAATTGAATATTTTACAACAAAAGATATAAAATTTTTAGAATACCTCCAAAATAATATACAAAAATTACAAAGACTAAGAGAAAAAACTAAAGAATATTACAGTAAAACATTTAATCAAATACCATCCAATCACCCCCCAAGATATGTACATTAATAAAATTAAAATAAATAAACTAAAAATGTTTAGAGAAGTTAAGAAAATTCACGCACAACTAAAAATAGATCCATTAGAACTATAATAGATCTATTTAAGTTACCCAAATTATCCGCAACCCCTACAATTACCCGAATGGTTTGTATTGAAAGTATATTATCATATATTTTATTTGAAATAACCGATAAACTGACAAAACCAAAATGATGAGATACCGATTTCTTGATTTGGTTTGATTCCAACATATGAAAAAACCCACTTATTGGTTTGGTTTCCCTATAGCAAAAAACCAGCCCTAACTAAACTGTGAACACCGTTAACCAATATAACTATATTCATTCCAAAATGAGGTACACACATTTTTCACTTAGTTGTCTTCCCCTCAAGATGAGGTATAAATCTATTGACCTAAAAAGAAATGGTTGCTAAAGCCGTTAGAAACATTCAAAAATAAAGTTCTTTTTTTTATTGGTAAGTGACGATGGGCTACTAAAGAAATGGTGAATAAAAGGGAGTATGAATGAATTCAAAGAAATAGATGATATGATTCAATGTATTTATCATTTATAGAAAAATCCACTGCAATGCCATGGCCACCATTGTAAAATAAGTATTAAAGAAAGGGTCACTAATACACCTACCCTTGTCAGTATTAAAAGTTACTCCCTCCGTTTCATAATAAGTGAATTGTTGAAGTTTTTTTTAGTGTTTAAAATAAGTGAATGATTCACAATTCAAGGTAAATGTTTAAAATTTTTTCCAAATTTACCCTCTATTAAATGTGCATTGGGAGTGATGTATCATTATTAAAGTTTTAAAATTTGAAAAGGATAAAAATAAAAAAATATGATAAATTTATATTTTTTTTTCCTTAGTATATGTATCAAAATTCAATAATTAACTTATTATGAAATAGAGAGAGTATAAGAAAAGACACTGATATATTTTTGTTAGAGATGACTAAGAACATTTGACTTAAGGCGATTCCCGACAACTTCATGAAATCTACGCCAAATTTCATCAATACTTCCTTTGTTTCATAATATGTGAATTGGTGGAGTATTTTTAATGTTTTAAAATAAGTGAATGGTGCACAATTCAAGGTAGATATTGATTTTTTTTTTCAAATTTATCCTTCATTAAATGTGCATTGGGAGTGATGTATCATGTGTCATTGCTTTTTGAAGAGGGTAAAAATGAAAAAACATGATAAATTTATGTTTTTGATTTTTTTCTTAATATGTGTGCTAAAATCCAATAATTAACTTATTGTGAAACGGAGGAAGTATTAAACTAGTGTTCTCTCCAATGCATCTCATTGTTGTATTATATATCAGTCAAGTGCATCATTCAATTTTCAACACGAGCATGTTCCTTTTCACACTATACCAATAAAATTCGCCTCAATTCTAACTAATCATATGTATCCTTCAAAATCCATTTCTTAACATCAATAGGAATAATCATATCATAGTTGTCATTGTGAAAATATTAAAGTTGATTTTTTGACAGCATAGATTTCATATTAAAGTTTCTAGAATATCTAGAGTAATTTCTAGGATAATCATGTTGAATAAATATATAAATATTCTAGGTAATTCTAGTTAGAATAATCTAGAAAAGGATAGTACAATATAACCTCGATAAATTAATACTCGATAAATTAATAATCTCGCTAAAATAATAATTTTCTTCGGTCTCGAATCGGGATCAACGTGGTAAATTAATAATTCGCTAAATTTATAAGATAATACAAAAAAAAAAATTCATAAATCTAATGTTGTTTGTTTCTTCTTGAAATCAATATCACCTTGAATCTCATCTCTAACCCTTCTTACTGCATTAAGAATATCAGGTGTAGTCTTCTCATATTGCAAAAGAAAGTGATGTAAGGTGATTGTTGCTTTCAGAGCATCTTTGCGCGAAACTTGTTCTAATTCCACGCTATCATCTTCCACTTCATCTTCTTTATGTGTTTCCATAACACTCTCAATTATTTGTTCATCCGTAGGTAGCTCAAAACTCGTATCATTTTCTCCCGGATAATTCAAAACATCTTCAGCATTCATTGCATTTCGATACTTCAATCCATTGATTAGATTCTGCAATTGTTGTAAGCCATCATTATTCAACTGTTCTTGATTTTCTGAGGATTCATCATCTAACAACCTAAGTTTACAATGCTTAAAACAATTTGTATTTGTACTTGAGTTGACATCCATTTTCCATGCCGAGATTGCAAGATTCATTGCATCTAAAACATTAATCTTTTCTGGATTTGAGATCCCAATTTCATAACCCTCCAAAAGATTTTGATAAAATCGCCTATGATAATGCATCTTAAAAGCTCTTATGATCCCTGCATCACAAGGCTGAATCTTTGATGTTGTGTTAGGTGGTAAAAAAAAACAATTCAACATTTCTCAAACCTTCGACATTTTTTGGATGAGCAGGACAATTATCAACAATTAAAAGAATTTTCCTGCCGTCCATTTTTGCATCAAGTTGTTGAACATATTCTTGGAATAGAATCCCAGTCATCCATGCTCTTTTATTGGCTCGATATTCACAATCCATGCTTCCCAAATTCACATTCTTGAAACAACGTGGTTTTAAATACTTCCCAATGATCCATAAAGGAATTTTCTCAGAACCATCCTCATTACAGCAAATAACAACTGTAAGTCTTTCTTTATCTTGTTTCTTACCTTCAAGTTGCTTCGTTGCAAGAGAATGATCTGGTTGTAGCCTAAAGAACAATCCAGTTTCATCCATATTGAAAACATCTTTCTTAGCAAACTGATCAAGTTTCTCTCTGATGGATTGTAAATTGCTCTCCATGGCCTCCATATTAACTGATCCACTTTCTCCAAAATGACGATACTGCTTGATACCGTGTCTTGATTTGAAACGCTCTAGCCAGCCTTGAGAAAAATGAAAATCAGGTGTATCGATGGGATACATCTTTTTTAGAAGCTCTTTTCCCTTCGTTACAATTAGTTCCCCATTCATATTAACACGCTCTTGGTAATGAATAAACCACTCGAACAGAGCCTTCTCTAATTCTGGAAATTTGGCAGCTTTATGTCTTTTAGCCTCATCTTTTGGAATGTCGGCTGCTGATAGATACTCTGTTGACCTCTTGATCGTGTTTGATATTGTGGCTTGACTCACTTGCAAATTAAACTTCTCTAACACCCATTGTTGCAATTGCTTTTGAGTGCATGCTAGATTTTGTTGTTTATACTCACACAGTTCTCTATGTATACCATTAGTCATGGTTGATTTTTTAACACCTTTGAGATGAGAAGCCATTTTTTTTGTTTTTTGATTTGAAGACTTGCATAATACATCTATTTATATAGTAACTTAGTTAATGTATGTACGTGTAACTACATTAATAATTGAGTGGATTTATACATTTTAATGAATGTAGCAGGTAACTACATTAATAATTAAGTGGATTTATATATTTTATTAAGATATACATAGAATATTGAAAATGTATCAGCAAAAATACATGAATTTGGTTAAGTATGCATAATTAATAGTCAATGTAGAAATTAGTTTTCACGTACACCTAGGTACATTCATAATATGGACCCAAAAAGTATATAATTTATAAATTAATAATTATTAATTTATACGATTAATTAATACCTCGCTAAATTAATAAAATTTGACGGTCCCAACAGTATTAATTTATCGAGGTTATACTGTATAGTTATTTGATATATGTATTTAGGAAAAATCTAGATATTAGATGGTGCTAGATATTTGAGGGAGATTTTTGTGGAAGAACATTGAACACTCTAGATTTGTAGTATTTAGAATCATCCTTACACAAGTATAAATAGGGGATGACATTAGGCATTTGTAACTAAACAAAAATAAATCAATTCAAGTAGTCTTCTTCTATACCCAGGTTCTCTTATCCAATATCTTCCTTATACCCAAGTTCTCTTATCTAATATTTTCCTTCTATTTTCATAGATTTCTCTTCTTTAGTTGAATCTTCTGATCTTAGTTAACGATCTTGGGCTAGCAGAAGGACTCTCCAACTACACTTTTCTTCTGCTATTCTCTACATGGTATCAAAACCAAAAAGTTATAGCTTGGCTTGTGTTTATTTCAAGAATTGGTTTATGGTCGATTCAACAAGTTTGTCCTAATGGATTTAAGCGGTCGCATTAATGGATTGGAAATGGAGTTATTGAATCAGTCCAATTACAAGGTATGGAAGGAATTTATGGAATCATACCTTATAGGTGAGGATTTATGGCATGTTGTTAATGGGAGTAACACAAGTCCTCCAGACGATGGATCAGAGAATATTAGTGCATTCAAGAAGTGGAAGCAGATTAATGCGGAGGCGGAGTTCATTCTAAAGAGGTCAATCTCTTTTTTTTTACCCTATTATAAGGTGTAAATCTGCTCATGAAATTTGGAGGACCTTAATCAGTTGTTCAATAAGAAGAATGAAGCCCGACTACAATTATTGGAGAATGAATTGGCGAACATCACTCAAGGTAATCCTTCTATTTCCAAGTACATTTTAAAGATTAAGAACTTATGTTCTGAGATTTCTTTATTGAATATAGATGAGGCTATCTCTGAAACACAAATGAGAAGAATTATCATTCATGGTTTGAAACCAGAATGTGTTCCCTTTGTAACATCAATTCAAGGATGGGCTCAACAACCATCCTTGGAGGAATTTGAGAATTCGTTGTCATCACAGGAGTTACTAGTCAAATAATTGGCTGGTGAATTTGTCAAAGAAAGGGAAAGACATGCTTTTGTAAATAACAAGAGGAACATTAAAGGAAAAGCAAGAGATATTCACTCTCGATTCCCAGGTGGTTTAAGTTCGCCTAGAAAGAAGGACGAGTCTTTTAACAATTACAATAGAAAACCTCTTAGATATTATTAGTGCAGAAAAAAAGGACACATGAAAAGATATTGCCGAGCCACAGAGAATAACATGGCTTAAACTAAAGTTATTGAAGAAAAAGAAGACTGGGGAATATGCTTAGCAGCTGAGAGTCGATCAATAGATGCCTTGGCTTTCATAAATTTGGAAAGAGGTTGGATCAGATCTAATTTAATACATTACGTAGAGCAGGAAGACACCGATAAAAAGCAAGGGGATATTGAAGACGTTCAGACTGGAGACGTGGTAGCTACTATTGAGAAAATCAAAGAAGAAGATCTTGAAATTATCCATAAAAGTCTGAACCTGAAAGATGTTGAACTAGATTCTAAGGAAACAATGTCTAAAAATCAATATGCCAGTGATGACTTTATCGGAGAAAACATTAAGAGAGATATAGTAAAATTTGAAGTCTCTGATCAGTCATCCATCGTATCAAGTTCAATAAATGGCTAATAGAACATATTAAAAGTTTATGAAGAAGCCAAAAATTCAATGAATGATTAAGTTGAAAGTAAAGCTCCAATTTCAAATGGAGAAACATACAAGATGATTGAAGACTAGAAATGGAATCTAGTGGTAGAATCTATTATGATGCTGAGGCTCTACAAACAATTGATGATCAAATTGTTATTAAATCAAACAAGGAGGATGATACAAATAAAATATCCTTGTGTTATGAAGTTACTTCAGAAAGAGTAAGTTTCTTGAATCCTAGAGCTCCAAACTTTTCCATCACATGTGTGTCACCAGATAATGAAGTTGTGGAGGAGTTCAGGGAAAAATAGAGCTCGATAACTCAACAAGGTTATGATTCATACGGTTCTCAAAGGGGAGCAGGACTATTGTCAAGCTATATCGCTACAGAGATGATAATTTCGTCAATACGTATTCTTGCTTTTTTGTAGGATAAATCGATGATGAAAAATCTTCTTCATTGGAAGAAGAAAGGGTTGTTGGAGAAAAACTGCTATGATTTTCACTAAGGCATGGTTCAAAGCTTCGTTTGAGTTCATCTGCAACAAGTTTGGGGTATCTTTCAAAAAATCACTTTAAGGGGGAGTGTGAAAATATTAAGGTTGATTTTTTGATAGCATATATTTCCTAGTAAAGTTTCTAGAATATCTAGAGTAATTTCTAGGATAATCATATTGAATAAATATATAGATATTATAGGTAATTCTAGTTAGAATAATCTAGAAAAGGATAGTATAGTTATTTGATATGTGTATTTAGAAAAGATCTAGTTATTAGATGGTGCTAGATATTTGAAGGAGATTTTTGTGGAAGAACATAGAACACTCTAGATTTGTAGTATCTAGAATCATCCCTACACAACTATAAATAGGGGATGACATTAGGCATTTGTAACCAACCAAAACTAACCAAAAATAAATCAATTCAAGTAGTCTTCTTCTATACCCAAGTTCTCTTATCCAATATCTTCCTTCTATTTTCATAGCTTCCTCTTGTTGAATCTTCCGATCTTAATTAATGATCTTGGGCTAGCAGAAGGTCTCTCCAACTACATCTTTCTTCTGCTATTCTCTACAGTCACAACCCTCTTTCTTTTCCTGTCTCTTGGAGCATGTGTTTTCATTGTCATGACTGCATTTACAAGTTATCATAAAGTCTTTGGGGTTATTATAAAAATTGATTGGATATTATTAAAGTATAAGATCACATAGATTAATTAGAACATCTCTCACCAATACTAGGTAATAAGGCATCACTGTTAGTTAACTGCTTCAACAAGTTAGTTAACACTATTACCTGTTACTGTTAGTTGGTTGGTTAACAGTAAGTAGATAGATGATCATCACTAATTCTCACTATATATACTCATGTAATGTATATTTCTAGATACAGTTTTGATTCATGAGAATCATTTAATTCTATTCTAATTTAGCTCTCTCTAAATTACTCTTCTTCTTTCTGTTTCTCTATTCTTTCTTCCTTTATCAATCTTGCTTTTATGATTTTTATTTTTGAATAACTCGATCTTTGAGTGAATTACAATCAAGAATTTGTAGAAATTTTGAGAAATACTTGTTGATGTATAAGAGTTCTTGATAGCAAATTCTTCGTTTCTTACTTCCGCAAAGTTTCTAAATCTCAAACATAAGAAAGTTACACAATATGAAACGTACAAATGTTTCTATACAAAATCAAGCCTCACCAGCTGTGAATATGAATAGAACATCAAATTCTACTTTGATTTCATCCTCCGCAAATACAGCTCTTCTCAAATTCCTGGTACTGATTACAATTATACCTTATTATTTTTGTAGTCTTCTGATCTATGTGGCAACTAAATCATCTGTTTTCCCTTTTTAAATCCTATTCTTTCCATAGGTCAACAACCAACCAAAGTGTTTTATACTTTTTCAATACTCGTATTGACATAGAGAATTATTCTATATGGGCTAGATCTATGTGTATAGCTTTGTTAGGAAGAAATAAGTTGGGATTGATTGATGGTACTTGTGCAAAAAATAAATTTCCTTAGATTGGTTGATGGTAATTGCAAAGAAGAAAATTCTTGAAATCATGTGGAATCACTAGAAAAGGTTAAATGCAATTGTTCTATATTGAATCATGAATTCTATTTCAAACAAACTTCTTGGTGTTATTATGCATGCATCTAGTGCACAGGTTATTTGCCAAGATCTACTTGAATGGCTTAACAAAATTGATGGTTCTAGGGTCTATAATAATATTCATAAGGAGATTGCTACTCTTTTACAAGGAAATTTGTCTGCTTCTGGGTATTTTTCAAAGTTGAAAGATCTCTAGGATGAATTTGAGTCTTTAGTTTCTCCACCATAGTGTGATTTTTATAAGTCTAAAGATTTTGTATTACATCTGTAGATTTTGAAATTATTTCAGTTCTTGATGGGGTTAAATGACAACCTTGGATAGGCTAGGGGTCAGATCCTTATGATGAGCGTGTTACCATTACTAAACAAGGCTTATGTTCCTTGATCTCGATGATGAGAGTAAGAAATTTATGGCAGCTACAACTAATGTTTTGGGTCCAAGTCCTTGTATTGTAAACTTTGATATTGCCTTGCATACTAAAGGTTATAGAGGTAGTAGTTCATATCATCATGGTAGTAGTTGTGGTGTCAATTTTCATGGAAATGGCAATTCACATAGTAACAATGCTACTGATTATTAGAAGTATAAAAGAAACTTAAACATAGTATGTGATTATTGTAAGTGCAAAGGACACACTAGGGGATATATGCTACAAACTGGTAGGCCATCCAAATGAGTTCAAGTCTAAGAAAAAAATGCAGACATCAAATGGTCATATTGCATATAATATGTCAATGAAATCACTTAATGGACCACATGGAGTCTCGGGTATCTCAAACTATGCTTAAGATCAGAGGATAAGTCATCACATCTAGGAATAACTCAATAGTGGAATGTCAAGAGCTATTAATTTTAATGGTCAACAACTTCGCTAGAATATGGGGTATTCCATTCCCTTTATAAGAAGTTAGTGTGAACAAATAGTGCAAATATTTCATCAGAATCGTCTTGAGTCAACTTCTTCAGTACCTACAAATAGTGATAGAGTTAAATTTAATGCAAGCACTGCAGATATGGAAAAGACACTATACTTATTGGCACCTAGTGCACTTGAATGGATTATAGATACAACAGTCACAAATCATATGGCTTCTAATCTTGCACTATTAAACAAAACAACTACGAAAAAATATAGAAGTACCTAAGGTGTGTTTTCCTAATGGTGAAATTTCTCTTGTTACACACACCGGAGATAGCTCAATATCAACTAGGAGTAAAACTTCAAATGTATTCTTTGTGCCTCAGTTCAAATACAATTTTCTCTTAGTAGCAAAGCTAACCAAAGAATTACAACGTGTTGCTTCCTTTTTTCTTGGATTTTGTCCTTTTTAGGATCTCTTTACTAGGGAGGTGAAGGAGATTGGTAAACTAGAAGATAGCTTGTACATGCTTATGAACCAACTGAAAAGTCGAAGATACAAAAAAGGATAGATTACTAGTTTTTCTACACCAAACTCAAAAGTTATAAAGATGGATTTCATTTTGTGGCATAGGAAATTTGGACATAACTCACCTACAACCTTATCGAGACTTTTTCCTGGTAGTATTCAAATAATAAATGAATCTATCCATAAATACACAGTGTGTCCTTGTGCTAAACAAACCAGAATTTCTCTTTCAGCTATCAAGACTCAAGCTATGTTGGATATATTATATCCAGACATATAGAGTCGTTATAAAACTCCTACTTATGATGGATAATAGATATTTTCTCACTATTGTTGATGAATATTCCATACTTGGTTGTTCCTACTTAAGAAAAAATCAGATGTGTTCATAGTATTAAAACAATTTCTTGTGTATTTATGGACTTAGCTTAAGAAGACAATTAAGATCAAAAGATCTGACAATGGGACAAAATTTACGAACAACTTATGTTGAGATTTATTCAACCGATTAGGCATAATCCATAAAAAATTCTTGTGCTTATACCCTCAGCAAAATGGTGTTTCTTGTTAAAGAAAGCATAGACACATTCTAAAGGTCACAAGAGCTATAAGAATGCCGACTTATATTCCTATTAAATTCTGGAGATATTGTGTCTTGGCTGCAACATATCTAATTAATAGATTACATAGTGTTGTGTTGAATAATAAATCTCCCTTTGAGGTGTTCTATAGTAGAAAACCTTCTGTAATCATCTTAGAACAATAGGCTGCTTGTGATATCTAACTCAATCTGATAAACTAAAATCTAAATCTAAATTTGCTATGCATATAGTATATTCAGAAGTTCAAAAAAGATATATCCTTAATGATCTGCATACTGCCAGTTTCTTGGTTAATAGGGATATGATATTAAGAAAAGATATCTTTCTATTTTAGACACAAACATCTTCTTACTTTTTTCTTTTATTAAGGAATACTAATTCCTCAAGAGATTGGACAAATCAGTCTTTCATTCTTTTTCATCAGCATTGCAATAGAGAAGATCCTACCACTTTATTTGAGGATGTTCTAATATTGCATCTCAACAACAAAGGATTGTAAAGGTTGTTGCACCACAACCAACTGCACAATCTAAAATGTCTTCTAGGGAAAACAACCATCTATTTGGCTAAGGATTTTGTGTCTCTTAATATTCACAAAGATTTTTTATATGAACTTGATATGTATATTTATTATGCAAGTATTTCTACTAATTATCAATTATAAATTTTTGTTTGCTCTTCTATTGTAGAACCTACTATCTATCATGAGGTTACTAAGGATCCAAGATGGATTCATGCAAATCAAAAAGAGATTACAGACCTAGAAACAATAAGACTTGAGAAATTGTTTCTCTGCATGAAGAAAAGTCCATCATCGGGTGTAAGTGGGTATATAAGGTAACATTTAAATCAAATAACAAACTAGAAAGGTTTAAGGCTAGACTTTTAACCAAAGGGTACAATAAAGAAGTGGGGATTGACTTTCAAGAGATTTTTTTCCTTGGTGGTTAAGATGGTATTGATAAGAATTGTATTGTCTTTGGCTGCAGCAAAACATTGACATATAAATTAGATGGATGTATACAATGCCTTTCTTTAAGGCGATCTCAATGATGAAATCTATATGCAACTACCATAAGATTTTACTAGCCAGGAGAGAATATGGTTTGTAGACTAATGAAATCTTTATATCGATTAAAGAAAGAACCAAGACAATGGATTACTAAATTAATAGAAGCATTATATAATCTGGTCTATTTCAAAGTCAATATGATCAATTCCGTATTGTCAAGAAATCTGTGTGAAGGATCATTCTAATCCTAGTATCTAGATTCCATGCTTTTATTGGAGATGATTTGGAATAGATAAAAGAAGATTAGAATATTTTGTAGAGTGTTTTTAAGATAAAGGACTTGGATGAACTCAAGTATTTCCCAGGAATTGAGTTTGCTAGATCAATCTTGGAAATTACCATGCACTAGACAAAATCAGAGTTGATCTCAGAAAAAGGATTAGAAGGTACAAAGTTGTCACGACCCAAGTATTTCCCAGGAATTGAGTTTGCTAGATCAATCTTGGAAATTACCATGCACTAGACAAAATCAGAGTTGATCTCAGAAAAAGGATTAGAAGGTACAAAGTTGTCACGACCCAAATCGAGGCCCTGGCCGCGATGGACATCCTGAACCTTCAAGGCCCGATAGTCCTCTTAACTTACAATCATATGCATAATTCACCAAAAAATCAAAATGTAAAAGTAAACTAGAATCATGGTCATTTTATTATTTCAACTAAACGATATGGTTATGAATTCATAAAGACCTAAAACCATCTAACATAAGTCTGCGAAATCTTTGATAAACTAAAAACATCTTTCTGAAACTGGGACAAGGCCCCCGGTCGAACCATGAACTGAAACTAACTAAAAAAATCACATGAACAAGGCCTTTCGAAATAAGGGAGGCTCACCAACTCCAAACATCTGACCACAATATACTACTTAGCGGGACCCCAGGACTGAACCTCAGATCTTGAAATATAGGGGGTCACTACACAATTACTGGTACGTAGAATAATCCAAGAATAAAATATTTTTTTACACAACATATGTGAGAGTATTTCATAAAAAACATGTTATCATAAAATATTTAAAAATATATGGAAATAATTTGATAAACTTCAAAACATCTTCTGGGAATCATGACTCTACTCTTTGTTTCTCTTTTGAGCTAGATGGTACACTCTACAATCTGTAATTCCACGGGCTATATGAAATTCTCCCATGACTCGGCGGCCAAGCCCCCAATCCAAGTTTGCCGTAATGATTGAAGTATTAGTAAGGGGAGACACGCAAGACCACACAGCCGGGTGCCATGATCCCTAATCAAATCTACATGTCATGGTAGGGAACGGGACCACAAAGCAGGACTCCTAACTATAATCCCAAATTAGGATGACATAATACAAGGTAAACAAGATCACAAAGTAGAGTACCAAAATCCTATGTCGATAAATCACGATTTCTAGCATAGAGTCTTTCAACTCGTACTTTCTTCGGTTAACCATCTCACTCTCTTTAAACCCAATTTTTAGTTCTTTAAAACTGTTATATTTGTGACTTGAATTTTGTTGATTCGACCCAAAAAGTTTTATGGAGCGACCCATGTTTATTTTTTTTAATGGGGTCTGTTGTGATAGGGTAGGGATCATGTATTATATAAGTGCAATTTGGGTCAATTTTGATTATTCATAAAATTACGTCGCTCCACATTGTACTCCTCTTCATTTATAGTAAAACCTCCTCTGCTTCTGCCCGTGTTTTTTCCTGCAATGGTTTTCATGTAAATCTGTGTTCTTGTTTTTCTTTCTGCTTGTGGTTTGCTTTATTTCTGCTTGATTACTAACAAACTGGTATCAGAGATTGGTCCATTAATTTCTTGGGGATGACAACCATAAAGTATGATATTCCATTGTTGGATCGCAATATCAGTTTTTTAATAGCAGGTTAAGATGCGGGTTGTGCTCGCACAAATGGATTAGGACAATGCACTATTAGGGTTTGATCAGATGCCCTCATTGTGGACAAATAATGATAAACGGTATAAGGATCAGAAGGCTCTATCTCAGATCCACCTTCATTTATCCAATCAAATTTTGTAGGATGTTTTGAAAGAGACTACAACCGCTGCGTTGTGGTTGAAATTGGAATCTTTATGCATGACAAAGAGCCTAACTAGTAAGTTACATCTCAAACAATGACTTTATTCCCATCACATGTCTGAGGGTGCGTCCTTGGAGGATCACCTATCTGTCTTTAAGGAAATTATCTTTGATTTAAAGACTCTGGAGGTTAAGTATGATGAGGAAGATTTAGGGTTAATTCTATTATGTTCGTTCCTATATCATACTCGACCTTTATGGATATGATTTTATATAGTCGTGATACCCTGACCATAGATGAAGTCTATGATGTGTTTTTCTCTAAGGAGAAGATGAAGCATCTTGTGAATGGGTCGGAGACTCAAGGAGATGGTATCATTGTTCGATGAAGGACTCATAAGAGGAACTCTGGGGTTGATGATAGGTTTAGGTAAAAATCCAGAAATAGAAACAAAACCTGCAATTATTATAAGAAGAAGGGCCACATCAAATTCGAGTGTTGGAAGTTACAAAATAGAGAGAAAAGAGAAGCTTCAAAACCAAAGGAAAACCAACCAGAGAAGTCTGGTGAAGCCAGTTTTGCTGAAGATGGCGGTAGTGATGGAGAACTCTTGGTTGTTTCTGATGGTAAATCCAAACCCTGTGAGGATTGGATTGTTGATTCATCTTGCACGTTTCATATGTGTCACAATCAGAATTAGTTTACAACATATAAAACAGTCTCTAAAGGTGCTGTGATGATGGGAAATAAAACACCTTGTAAGATAGATGGTATTGGAACAATTAGAATTAAGATGTTTGATGGGGTTGTGAGGACACTTGGTGATGTGCGGTATGTCCCAGGCTTGAAGAGTAATCTTATTTCCTTGAGTACTCTTGATTCAAACAGGATATAGGTACAGTTCTGAAGATAGATTCCTGAAGGTTGCTAAAGGCTCTCTTGTTATGATGAAGGGAAAGATAAATTCTTCAAATTTATATATCTTGCAAGGCTTTATGGTTATAGGTAATTCAGCTGTTTCTACTTTCTTTCTATCAGAAAGTGACATTGCTAAACTTTGGCATATGCACCTGGGGCATATGAATAAAAATGGGATGGCTGAACTAAGTAGGAGAGGACTTCTTGAAAGGTAGAGTATTACCAAACTGGAGTTCTGTGAGCATTGCATTTTTGGGAAGCAAAAGAGAGTTAGGTTCACTAAAGGCATCCACTCAACTAAAGGCATACTTGATTACATTCATTCTAATCTCTGGGGTCCTTATAGAGTACCTTATAGAGGAGGTGAGAATTACTTGTTGACTATTAATAATGACTATTTCAAAAAAGTTTGGGTGTTCTTCCTAAAGCAAAAGAATAATGTGTTGCCTACTTTTAGGAAGTGGAAGATTATGATTGAAAAGAAAACAGGAAAGCAGGTAAAATACCTTCGCACTGATAATGGTTTAGAGTTCTGTTCTAATAAATTTTATGCTCTGTGCAATCAAACGAAATTGTGAGACACTTGACAGTTCGTCATACTCCGCAACAGAATGGTGTGGCTGAATGAATAAATAGGACTATGATGGAGAAGGTGCATTGTATGCTCTCTAATGCTGGTTTACCAAAGGTTTTTTGGGCCGAAGTTGCTTCCACAGCTTGTCTTATTATTAAACACTCTCACTCAGTCGCGATTGATAACAAAACTCCACAAGAGGTATGGTCTGATACTCTTGCTAGTTATTCTGATTTGAGGATATTTGGATGTCCTGCGTATGCTTATGTTGATAATGGAAAATTCGAGCCTAGATCTGTTAAGTGCTTATTTATGGGTTATAAGCCTGGTGTTAAAGGTTAGAAGCTTTGGTGTCCAGAAAGCAAAAAGTTTATAATTAGCAAGGATGTTATGTTTTATGAAACTGCCATGCTTCGGGATCCCTTCGAATCTAATGCTTCACCTCCAGCTTAGTGACATGAATCAGCAACAGTCAAGCACTCATGTTGAATTACATATTGGAGAAGATTCTACACCAGTGCCTACTTCTAAGTCTAGCCCGGAGATATAGAATAGTATTATTTCTTCTTCACCACCAGTGATGCCACAATATTTTATTGCTAAAGATAGTCCTAGAAGAGATATTAGACCTCCTCAGAAGTATTCTGAAGCTGATTTGGTTGCTTATGCATTAAATGTAGAAGAAGGTATTGGTTCCAATGACGATTCTTCTTCTTACTCAAATGTAGTTAGTTGTGATGATTTCGGCCGATGGATGATTTCTGTACAGGATGAGATGGAATCACTTCATAAGAATAGCACATGGGATCTGGTGAAATTGCCTAAAGATAAGAAAATTATCCATTGTAAGTGGATATTTAAAGACAAAAAAGGAACATCGAGAGTTGAAAATGATAGGTACAAAGCAAGACTAGTTGTTAAAGGTTACAGTCAGGTTCTAAGTGTTGACTTCACAGATGTGTTTTCTCCAGTTGTAAAGCATAGTTTAATTCGAGCCTTGCTTGGTATTGTGGCCATGCATGATCTTGAGCTTGAGCTGTTGGATGTCAAAACTGCATTCTTACATGGAGAACTTGAAGAGGACATATATATGCAGCAACCAGAGGGTTTTGTAGTCTCAGGAAAGGAGGACTATGTATGCTTGCCGAAAAAGTCTCTTTATAGCTTAAAACAGTCTCCCAGGCAGTGGCATAAGAGGTTTGACTCTTCTATGACCTCTCATATGTTTCAAAGGAGTAGTTATGATAGTTGTGTCTACTTCAAGGAGGTAAGTGATGGTTCATTCATGTATCTTCTTTTATATATTGATGATATGTTAATTGCAGCAAAGGATATGAGAGAGATAATAAAAGTTAAAGCCCAGCTCAGCAAAGAGTTTGAGATGAAAGATCTAGGGGTAGCAAAGAAGAGTCTTGGCATAGAAATTATGAGGGAAAGAGAGAAGTATCAGTTATACTTGAGTCAGAAAAGGTATATTGATAAAGTGATTTGCAGGTTGAACATGCAAAATGCCAAACCTGTAAGTACTCCACTGACAGCTCACTTCAAACTCTTGACCAGTTTATCTCCAAAGACAGATGATGAGCGTGACTATATGTCTTGAGTTCCATACTCTAGTGTCGTCGGGTATCTTATGTATGAGATGGTGTGTTATCGACCAGATTTATCTTATGATATAAGTGCAGTTAGTAGATATATGAAAATACTAGAAAAGAACATTGGAAAACAGTTCAGTGGATTTTAAGATACTTGCATTGATTTGATGATGTTTGTTTGTAGTTTGGGAAAAATAGAGATTGGAGTAATCAGGTATGTTAATTCTGATTTTGCAGATGATCATGATCAAAGGAGGTCCCTTATAGACTATGTTTTCACCATTGGTGGTTGTTCTATTAGTCGAAAGCTACCTTACTGACTATGATTGCTTTGTTAACAATTGAGGTAGAGCACATGGCTATTACAGAGGCTTTCAAGAAAGCTATTTGGTTGAAGGGTCTATTTGGTGAACTTATCAAAGACTTACAAATTACTACAGTCTTTTGCGACAGTCAGAGTGCTATCTTTCTTATGAAAGATCAGATGTTTCATGAAAGGACAAAGCACATAGATGTTCGGTATCATTTTGTACGTGAAATTATTGCTCGTGGTGATATTGTGGTGAGCAAGATTAGTACTCATGATAATTCTGCTGATATGATGACCAAGACACTACCAAGTTCTAAGTTAAAGCATTGCTTTGACTTGGTTAGTGTTAGCTGTTAAGATGTTTCCTTAGGGGCTTTTGTGGAAGAGGTAGAGAGTTTGTCTTGAAATGGATTTGAGTACTGAATTAGAATTCGTGTCAAGGTGGAGATTGTTAGGGTTGGACCCAAATTTTGTTGATCTAGACCAGAAAGTTTCACGGTGTGACCCATGTTTGTGATTTTCAAAGGGGTCTGTAGTAGTAGATTAGGGATCACGTATTATATAAGTACAATAAATGGGTCAATTTTGATTATTCAAAAATTACGTCGCTCCACATTGTACTCCTCTCCTTTCATAGTGAAACCTCCTCTGCCTCTGCTCGTGGTTTTTCCCACAAGGGTTTCCACATAAATCTGTTTGTTCTTGTTTTCTTTCTGCTTATGGTTTGCTTTATTTCTACCTGATTTCTAACAAATACCATGCATCTTTCGAAACTCTAAATCTAAAAATCTAAATACAGTCTGTATTCTAATCCATTCTAAATCTATTATGGCATTCATCTATTTGGTATTATCATACCAACACTAGCAAGTCACATCTATACATAAGCCATATCATGATGTACTTTGGATTTTCAATTTGATCAAATCATTTAACCACCAAAACATTTAAACAATACCAGAGATTTCTTATTTCAAAGCATGTGAAAACCTTTGCAAAGCTTCTCTCTTTTCAATACTTTAACACATGATGGTTAATTTCTTTATGACAATCCATGCACTTCTTTAAATTATCACATTGAACATTTATAAACAATAAAACACCCTCTGTTCAATTCATAACCAATATCAAGTCCATAACAATAGTTAAATGTTTATCTCATGCTTCTAAACATGCAATTGAACAAACCACAACATATAAAATCAAGAGGTATAACAATAAGAGAGAGAGTTTCATTATTCATGCTCTCAATCAAACTTTGCAAAACTAAAAATGTATATATAAATATGGTTATAGTTTAATTCTATAAAAGAGGTTCAAGACAATCGTTTACTTTCATCAAAACAAGTTCATAATACATGCTATTCAAAACCATGTCAAAAACCCTCTTTGTAAACATGATTATATATCTTTAAACTTGATAAAAACCACAAACCTTATGCCCAAAAAGTTTACGATAGTCCCCCATACCTTAATGATGAAGAAATCGTGAAGAAATTGACCCCTTAAGCTTGAATATCAAAACCCTAGGTTGTTTTTCTCCTCTTGTGTTTTAGGAGGATGAACTAGGGATTTAATAGTGTTAAAACGTATTTAGGGACTTTAACCTCGTGTTAAGATATTTAGGGACGGTTAGGGGATGTAAAAAGACTTGGCTGCCCTTGAAATAATTAAAAAATAGAACCCTTACACCGCAAAATATAAGGTAGGCGACACCCAGCCATGGCCTAACCATCAGTTGGGCGGCGCCTTGCCCATTGCCTAACACAAGGTTGGAGGGGCCTAGCCCATTGCCTAAAACAGGGTGGGCGACACTCAAGCCATGGCCTAACCATTCCAATAACGGTAGGCGATCGCAATGCGATGCCTAGCTATCACCTAGGGTATACTTTACAACACCTACTTACTTTTGAGGTCTTAGAACACCCCCAACACCTTACACAAGATCAACACATGATCTACTATTACAGGGGTCCAAAAGGTCATTTTTGACGCATTAAAAGAGTATTACAACTATGGGGCATTACATTATCTCTCTCTTGGGATCATTTTATCTCCGAATGATGGGTAGAAACTTGTTGAAGCTCTAAAAGTATGGAATAAGGAACGTAACCTCGCATTGAACATTTTTCCTCAACAAAATATGCAAAGGCATCAAAGAGCTTCATAATAACCCCTTGTGAAAAGTGTAAACACGAAGCATGAGACAATAAGAATTGACATAGAGATGACCTTGCACATGAGTTCTAGAGGTCATAATTATCACAACATATGGTGCCTTGATTTACATTGGTACAAATCATGAAATAAGATTTCGCGGAAGATAAGAAATAGAAGCATTCTCTACCTTACAAGATACAACATATAGACCTAAAACCTAGAGACACTACTCAACTATGCCCCAAACAACAAATAACATATGATATCATTTCCAACTTACAATTCCATCATAACATACATAACCACAAGAGTTTGAGTCCCACTGTACAGTACTTCTACGTTGAAGCCTAACTCGAAGAAAAAAAAGTGCTAGCTTAAGCAATGGGACCCCATAAACTACATCCCTTTAAGAATATTACTTCACACTATCATCATAATCAACACCCTTAGGCCTGAAATCAAGGAGTAACCACATAACACATTGGTTTACGTTTTCATTAATCACCACAAACAAACCTATCATTACTACACCCGCTTCATGGATCTCCCCACTAAGACCAGCAAATTCAATCACCCTCATAAAGAATTTTTCCCCATACCTTGTTCCTAACTATTTCACGTAACAAAAGTTCATCTCCTTCTTTCCCCCTTCACCTATAACCTTAGCTCGAGAATTACATCAAATTTTTTCACATTTAAGAACCTCTACTCCCTACCTAAGACATTACTATGCTTCTACAACCACCATCATACTAACATGCGGAGGGTCATTGAGGGACCGGGACCCGAGCATAAGTATCATGAAAGAGGGTAACACTATTCGATTATGACATATGACTATTGCACTACTCAAGGTGGGACATGAGGCGAAGATACGATAGAATAGACACAGAGTGCTTCATTATCAAGTGTCTGGATCATAAGTAAAGAGTCATTCGGCATAAATGCAACACAATAGAATTTCTTAGGACAGACCACAATGAGAAACATGGATGCATATATCATAAGCTATATAACATAAAGCCAAAATTTATGTAGTTAACAACTAAGACAAGGATTTCCATTTCAAGCGATTACTCCTTCTTTAAAGAATTGATATTTTCCATGAGTTAGCATAAAATTTAACCCTTTGGCTAATCCCGGCATAAAATGAATCGGTAACATATAGAAAGTATAGTTTCTTAGAACCAAGCATGATATGAGATGTGGATCCTTGGGTCATGAGCATCACTACATAGAGCTTGAATACTTGAAAGCCTGGACTACTGAGAGACACTATTGCTTCTAGTTTGGAGGTTAGAACATGAATATAAGTCCATAAGGAATTTAAACCATAGGCATAGGCATAGGCATGACTTGAATACATGACATAAGACATTAGCGGAATGACCTCTTCAATTGAAGTGGGAGAAGCTTGCTTGAATAGGAATAGGTTTTATCATGACTCTTTCTTTAAACTTGCCACCATGAGAAAATTCAAAATCTACCTTAGTCCAGCATCTCCCCCTTAGATCAAAGTCACTATCTTAAACTTGCGGACCTATCTTCACATCAAATCTATAGCCATAACTCTCAACACAAAGGGGATATCGCCATACATATAAACGCTAAAATTTTCCTGATAAACTATACTCTGAAGGACTTGCTTTTCGAAAATTCTACTCTTAACTTTTGCTAGCCTCTATAGCCATCACCCCACAACTCACAGTCTTATGAGCATGCAAATCTTCATTCCTTATCACATAAAAATCCACTCTCCACTACTTAACATTAAAACATTAGACCTTTAATCACATAACTTACAACTTAACAAAGTATGCAAAACTATACCAAAGGCACATACTGCCTACCTATATTTCCTCAATTCAGCTCTATAGAACATTACATAATAACTCCTTGGTCTTCCTTATACTACACAATTTGAGAATGAGATCTAGGTACACGGGACACTCATACATATCAAAACTTATCTAACAACATGCTACCTCGGGGTTCAACTTATTCTAATATACCTAACACTTTTATCCTCTTAATGACTCACCCATACTTCATCGCTTCACCCTAGTCCTCATGTACATATATAACAATTATCCATTCTTTCTTCCATAAATTTCCAACTTAAGCTATTTTATATCTCACATTAAGCCTACTAATTTATTCCTACAAATCATGCATCATAAATCTTAAGCCACTAATCTTACCACCATACTCCACATCTAAAGTTCAAGCCTATAGTCTAGTTTCGATCATGTACTACTGATGAACTATGGCACCTACTATACTAGTCCATTAAATTAGGAAATCAACCCAAATACCTCATTACACTTAATTACTACCTATAATCACATCCTTTCCATGGCATCACTACTATACCTCAAAATTCACTACATACCTTCTCACATGAAGTACTAGTTTACAATTACTAGAGAAAAGACAATTAAGGGGGTAAAGTAACATAATAGGAATCGTCGATCTTAATCTTATAATATAACCCATTACGATCTTATCAACATGTTTTACTTTCTCACATTATATTTACTTACCCAAGCATACATCCCCACTACCTTCAAATTCTATTTACACCAATGAGTTTCTACCCATAACTTATTGACTGATCTACCCTTTTCTATTTACGGCCTACAAATGATTTCTACAACCACCATAACTATCCATTCTAATATTCTTCTTTATTTTTGAATAAATAATAATCATAGCAAGCCACTTCCTTCACAGAATACCATACAATCTACAAATATTGCTACACACTAGTCTATCACTATAAAATTACAACCTATCCCTCAATCAATGGTTATACAACTAAACTAGATTCTTTATGCAAAAGTCACCCTCATTCTAACTTCTAAGATTGCGACCTCATATCACTAACTTCTGCACCATCTTATAGCTCATAGGTTATGAAACTTTATCACATATTACTACTCGGGAGGAAATATTGTTCCAACATTCTGCTACATCTCATTACCCTTTGGCATGATATCTGCAATAAGGATTTTAGAAAAGGGACTGAATATACTTCATACCTCAGGTTGAAAGGCACAATTTCATCAGGATAAAGTATACACTCGAATCAATACACCTTGAATCACTAACGGACTCTTCTCAAGTCCTTGTACTATTCCATAATCTTTTATGACTCAATTAAAAAGGACTACATCATTTAGACTCTAAGCTTCTGTACTTGAATCAACTCGACAACGAGACATATTTAATAAAATCAGAGTAAAGAACGAATTTGGATAACCTCCAAATAGACAACACAATGGCACAATCTAGAACATAAAGAAAAGTGAAACATTCCTAAATGCCTAGTAGCTTCCTCCATATGGTGCAGTACACACCCATAAAAAGGACTCTACCCGATGCGGCTTCTCAGATACCCGGGGACTATAAATCGTGCTCTGATACCAAGTTTGTCACAACCCAAATTGAGGCCCTGGCCATAACGGACATCCTAAACCTTTAAGGCCTGAGAGCCTTCTTAACTTGTAATCATATACATAATTCATCAAAAAATCAAAATGCAGAAGTAAATGGAATCATAGTCATCTTATTATTTCAACTAAACGATATGGTTATGAATTCATAAAGACCCAAAACCATCTAACATAAGTCTGCAAAATCTCTAATAAACTGAAAATAACATCTTTCTGAAACTAGGAAAAGGCCCTCGATTGGACCATGAACCAAAACTAATTGAAAACATCACATGAACAAAGCCTTCCAAAATAAGGAAAGCTCACCAACTCTAAACTTCTGACCACAATCTACTGCTTAGAGGGACCCCGGGAATAAGCCTCGGATCCTGAAATATAGGGGGTCAATACATAATGTACCGGTACATTGAACAATCCAAAAGAAAAATATTTTTTTATACAACATACGTGAGAGCATTTCATAAAAAATATGTCTCATAAAACATTTAAAAATACATAGGCATAATTTGATAAACATCAAAACAACTTCTTGGAATCATGACTCTACTCTTAGTTTCTCTTCTGAGCTAGATGGTACACCCTACAATCTGTAATTCCATGAGCTATATGGAATCCTCTCTTGACTCGTTGTCTAAGCCCCCAATCCAAGTTACCACAAGGATTGAAGTATCAGTAAGGAGAGACACACAATATCACACAACAATGTGCCATGATACCAATCAAATCTATATGTCATGGTAAGGCACGAGACCACAAAGCAAGGATCCTAACCATAATCCCAAATTGGGATGACATAATACAAGGTACATAAGATCACAAAGTAGGGTACCGAAATTCTGTGTCAGCAAATCACAGTTTCCAACATAGTGTCTTTTAACTCGTACTTCCTTCGGGTAACCATCTCACTCTCTTTAAACCTAATTTTTAGTTCTTTAAATACATGCATCTTTCTAAACTCTAAATCTAAAGATATGAATAAAATCTGTATTCCAATCCATACTGAATCTATTATGGCATTCATCTATTTGGTATCGTCATACCAAGACTTGTAAGTCACATCTATACATAAGCCATATCATGATGTACTTTGGATTTTAATCTGATCAAATCATTTGACCACCAAAACATTTAAACAATACCAGAGAGTTGTTATTTCAAAATATGTGAAAACCTTTGCAAAGCTTCTCTCTTTTCAATACTTTAACACATAACGGTTAATTTCTTTATGACAATCCATACACTTCTTTCAACTATCACATTGAATATTTATAAACAAAAAAACACCCTCTCTTCTATTCATAATCAATATCAAGTACACAACAATAGTAAAACATTTATCTCATACTTCTAAACATGCAATTGAATAACCCACAACATGTAAAATCAAGAGGTATCAAAATAGGAAAGGTATTTTCATAATTCATGCTCTCAATCAAACTTTGCATAACTAAAAATGTATATATAAATATGGTTTTAGTTCAATTCTATAAAAGTGGTTCAAGACAAACGTTTACTTTCATTAAAACAAGTTTATAATACATGTTATTCAAAACCATGTCAAAAACCCTCTTTGTAAATATGATTATATATCCTTAAACTTGATAAAAACCACAAAACTTATGCCCAAGAAGTTTAGGATAGTCCCACGTACCTTAATGACGAAGAAATCGTGAAGAAATTGACCCCTTAAGCTTGAATGTCAAAACCCTAGGTTGTTTTTCTCCTCTTTTGTTTTAGGAAAATTAACTAGGGATTTGATCGTGTTAAAACATATTTAGGGACTTTAATCTCGTGTTAATATATTTAGGGACCGTTATGGGACGTAAAAAGACTTGGTTGCCCTTAAAATTATTCAAAAACGGAGTCCCTATGCAGCAAAATATAGGGTAGGCAGCGCCCAGTCCATGACCTTACCATCAGTTGGGCGGCGCTTTGCCCATTGCCTAACACAGGGTGGAGGCGCCTAGCCCATTGCCTAACATATAGTGGGCAGCGCCCAGGCCATGACCTAAACATTCCAGTGGCGGTAGGCGATCGCAATGTGATGCCTAGCCATCTCCTAGGCCCTACTTTGCAACGCCTACTTACTTTTGAGGTCCTAGAACACCCCTAAAACCTCCCACAACATCGACACATGATCTACAATCACCACGGAGGTCCAAAAGGTTATTTTTGACTCATTAAAAGAGTGTTACGACTACGAGAGTGTTACAAAAGCCTATTGCTGCACCAATTGACAGAAACACAAAGTAAACTTCAAGGACATATGATGAAGTAACAAGAGGTAAACAATACATCAACTGACCAAAGCACTCATCAGAGGTTAATAGGTAAACTGGTATACCTAAAAGTTACTAGATCTAATATATCCTTTAGTGTACAAACACTAAATCAATTTCTGGAAGCACCTAAGGTATCACACATGAAATCTACTCTAAGGATTTGAGATATATCAAGCAATAACTTGGATAAAGTCTATTATTGTCAAGCAAATACAAGAATGAGATTACTGCATTTTGTGATGCAGACTGGACAACTTGTCCAAACACTAGGAGACAAGTCACTGGCTTGATGGTAAAGTTTGAAAATTTTCTTATGTCTTCAAAATCAAAGAAACAATCTATGATCTCAAAAAGTTCTGCAGAATCTAAATACAGGAGCATGACATCTACTATCTCAGAACTAACTTGGCTACTATGATTGGTCAAAGAGATTGGAGCAGAGATAACACAACCAATTAAAGTGTTCAGTGACAGCAAGCTTGCACTACAGGTAGCAAAAGACATTGTCTATCATGAAAGGTGCAAGCGTAGGGATTAATTATTGTCTCATTATAAGAGAGAAAATTCAACAATGATTGGTCACTACTCACTACATTGCTACTTCAGATCAACTAAGCTAATATCTTAACTAAAGGACTTACCAAGGTTCAACATGAGTATTTGAAATCCAAGATAGGTGTATAAGACATATTCTATCAGACCTATCTTGAGGGAGAGTGTTAAAGTATACGATCACATAACTTAATTAGAACACCTCTCACCAATACTAGTTAATAAGGCATCACTATTAGTTAACTGCTTCAATAAGTTAGTTAACACTATTAGCTGTTATTGTTATTGTTAGTTGGTTAATAGTAGTTAATAAATCTCCATCACTAATGCTCACTATATATACTCATGTAATGTACATTCCTAGATACAGTTTTGATCAATGAAGATCACTTAATTCTATTCAACTTTGGCGCTCTCTGATATCTTCTTTTTTTCTTTCTGCTTCTCTGTTTTTTCTTCCTCTATCAATCTTGCTTTTATGAACTTTGTCTTTGAATTACAACACATACAATTGCACGAAAAACTTTTTTTCCGTACTAACTAATAAAATGAGAATTTTGAGATCGACAACAATCTATTAAAAATTTCGATCGGATAGTTTAGGTTGTTGAGACATTTTAAAAATTATTCTGCGGATTTACTATTTAGAAATTGGCTTTTGAAAGCCTCTAATGTTTAATAAAAAATTAGAGACAATTTTTATTATTTTTAGCCTTTTTTTATTACACCATCTTTTAAAAACCCAATATAATTATTCTTTTTGAGTAATTTTTTGATAAATCGTTTGAAGTTTATGATTACTTTCACAACAATGACATCATGATAGAAATTAGGTGTTGAATAGAAGTATATATTCTCTCTTAGATCGCCATCAATTTGTTGTTGTTGATTCTAGTTCTATACATCTCTCCCTAAAACAATATGTACACCTTTACTTGTATTGAATATGCTAGTCAAGTATACGTCGTTGGACGTGTACTTCAAGTTAGACCATCAATCGATATAAATTATAAAAATTATTTTATTAAAAAATAATAATTGACTTTAAAGACCGAAGATAGTCATGTTAAAGAATCTTTGTTTTCCAGTATACATTTTTAGTCCAGTATTTTATGTACTAAATATTTATATTGCTAATTTACTGACAAAAATTATTTATAATACTTACGAATATAAAATGAAAGTCCTTTAATATATTGCCTTCAATCATCACATATACGTTTTCATCTGAGTTCTCGAGTAAAAAAAAAAAAAATTCCTCAACTTTAAAGTAGTTCAAATAAAAAAGGTTAGTAATAAAAATTTAGTTGATTTTATTTTGAAGTTCTAAATATTAAAAAAATATTATGTCTAATGTGAAGGATGAAAAAGTTGCTCACTATTTTCACGAAGTATCTTTATGTTTTTATATATTGTAGCATGTAATACCCGTTTTACAATTGCATCGTCTCATAGCTGAATGGGTACACAATTTTTAGAAAGTCATGTAAATAATTCTAAACAGTGTATTAGAATTATAAAAATTATATTCTTTTAAAAGAAAGTAAATTTCTGAAAATAATGAATCTCTTTTCCTATTCTCAATAAAAGAAGAAATGTTACCTTGAGTAGCTTTATGCAGTTAGCTAAGTGTGAAGTATTAATATCTTGATCATATCACGTGAACTATCACATAACGGATAATAACAAACATAATATATAATTTAGAAATTATAATAAAACAATATAATTAAACCTTATTTTTACCAAAAGTTCCTCAAAACTCAATAGAACATTCATCTACCACATGTAAACAATAGCAAAATAAACATTCATCTACCACATGTAAACAATAGCAAAATAAACATTCATCTACCACCTATATTAATCAGAAAAACAATACATAATAACGGACCGAAACTACAATAATATCAAAATATTAGAACAATACAATTAAACCTAACCTTTAGACAAAATTTCTTAAAATTTGACTGAACATTCATCTATAATATAGACTTGAACAGAATATAAACTACAACAAAGCAATGTGATAATCAACATACTAGAACAATATGATTAAACTTAGCATTTTTATAAAAATTCCTCAAAATCTGACCGAGTATTCACCAATAATATAGACTTGAAATTGATGAAACTATTATAGACTATACACTCATGGGCTTATTGAAAATGTAGTTATAAGAATATCTCAGCCACCAAGAATTAGGTTGGGGATGTTATTCTCTTTATAGAAGTTCAAAACTCTTTTCTCCAAGAAAAGTGCATGTACCCAAATATGAATTTTTCCTTTTGTGAAAATTAAAAATCAATTATTTTATTAAATTATATATGGTAATGTTTAAGTTTGTTTAGAAATCAAATCAATTGTTCCACGAAAATTTCTTAGTTTTAATGGTGTTATTTTTTTTTTAATTGGATTTCTTTAATAAAGAAAGTTGGTTTTATAGTATAATTTTACATATGAACGTAGTTTTTCTAATCGGTTTTGGACTTTTAATTTAAAAAGGAAATTTTTAGTTGTTTTTTAATGATTTTATTATTAGAAAAATAGTAAACATATGATTTTGTTATAAATATATTACCATATATACATATATAGTGAATGTCTACTTTACCATATATAATGAATGTCTATTTATGAAAAGGTTAAAAACCCAAAGTTAGTTTTTCCCTATAAATAAAAAGGTCTTCCTGTATTGCAATTCATCCCCCAAAACTCTCAAGAGAAATAATAATATCTTCCTCTTCTATCTCTATTCTTATTGTATTTATTTTATATTTCATAACACGTTATCAGCACGAGACTCTACTCTTTTGAGTTTAGTTTTGTATTTCGTATGAGATTTTCAAAGTTGCATGAGTTAAACATAAGTATTTCATTTTGATAATCTTTCATTGTATTAAAATTGAATTATGTTGATATTTGTAAAAATTACTATTACTCGAAGATATCACGTCTCCCTAACTGTATCAATAGAGATTCTCTTTGCCTACTTCTTGATAAATAAAAGACTGTAAATTGATGTTGTACATATTGGTGGAGCATGACAAAAAGTTTATCATATAAACTTATTACTATACTATTGAAAGTTTATCATATAAAAAATTATTATTATTGTTATGTCCAGTGTGTTATATCATGGGCTTTCTTTTTTTTTTTTTTTTTTCATGTGTTTGGTAATACGTAGCTCTTTGTTTTATGCATTTATTTTCAGCATCAACTTATATGTTGGTAGCAACCTCAACCAGTCAAGGTCCACTCATTGCAGATATGGGTTCAAGTCATATCGCATAAAAAATGTAAGATTTTTGGGTTAAAGTCCTAATGTACCATGATTAAAATAAGATATTGGGTTCAAGTCCCATCAATTTATGTCTAAGACACATTTATATGGATAACACGTTGAGTTTGAATCTCAATGCACCATATTGATGATATTATGATGGCTAAGGCAAAATAATGTATTTTTGATGAAAAGTCATGAAACTTGTTCATTGAATATGCTTCATTCTATGAAGTGAATGTGGTAGCAATATATGATAGGTCTGAAAAATTTGCTCCATTCTTGATGTGAATGTGTTTGCAACACATGATATACATTTAAATATATGTATGCCTCGATGTGCTCTGAAGTAGCAATATAATGAAAGAGGTTATAAGCTTTCAGAATTTGATAGGCTTAAGACACAATTATATTTCATTCCTGGGGAATGAGAACCTTATTAATGCAAACGTGTACTTGATTGTGATGGTATCACAACTCACCTCCGATTGAGGCAGAATAACTAAAAAGAGTTATTTTGAAATCTAATTCTAAAGTAGGAAATAAAAAATTTATTCATCTAATAGTAAATTAGAAATTTACAATGAAAAAAATACATGCCATGGTAACCTTGGAGTTGACTAGAATAAAAGTTCATAAATTGATATGAACGATTGTGACATCTCGAAGATGTACATATTAAGTATTAGACATGTATTGAAGAACATGAAGATTCTTCAAGAATTGTTTATGTCATTTGTTCTCATGATAAGTTGGTAGGACCAATTAATTTTGGGATTGGATCCCTTAAAATCTGAAAAGTATAAAGGTGAATATGGGCCCGTTCACTAGTCATGCGATCTATTGAGATGCATCGATATAAGATGATCACTTGTATGTTTATTGTCAACCTGCAGTTTGACATTCATAAAGTTTCTTACTCAGTAAAATTGAATTAAGAGCATAACTTTCAGATGTGTAATCAAGACAACTCATCTTAATGATGATGGTTTGTCATTGAATGCCTTCGATTAATAGCTAAACCTATACTAATGAGATCAAAGCTTCATGTGTTGGTCTGAAATATGATATGTTGCATACAATAGCACTTGTATGCATTAGACCAATAAATTCTGATTATTTCTTCCCTCTCAATTGGTTCAAGGTTAGAAACCAACTATTCCATCTAATAATTTTGATGTGCGGTATATAATTAATAAATATACCATGATGCATAAAGATGAATTCCTCAAAGAAGAAAGATAAAGGATGCATGTTAATTTTTATAACATAAGGGAGAGATTATAAGCATCTATGAGGTATGTTAGGAATTATCATTAGATCCTCATTCAAAAGATAATTCAAGTTAAATGTCGAAAACATCTCATATTAAGCTGAAAGTTGTAATACCTTGAGATTCTAACTAATAGTGCAACCATGACTCAAGCTCATGAGAAATAAATTATAGAGTTTTGGTTATTTTCTGATCAATGGCGATGTGTATTAAGGCCTCAAAGATGTCCTAGTGATTAGGTGAATGAAAACATTCCTTACCGATTGAATTCTTGGGAAGGATATTGCCATATTCAATTTCAAATGATCATATCTCTTATTATACTACGAATTATTGAGATCATGACCTACTGAAAAATATATAATCGAATTAGCTTTCTAACGATACTAATTTCATTAAAATTCGAAATCAGAGCAAAGAGTTATGCCCATTTTACTCCAGCATGTCAGGCTGGAAAACTGAGTGACGATATTTGTGATAAGTTGTCATAAGCGTGATGACTTATCACCAATTTCGTCAGCCTTAGGCAGATTTCCACCCCCGATGACGACATTTTGTGATAAGTTGTCATGAGTGTGATGACTTATCACCAATGTCGTCAACCTTAATTAGAAAATCATAAATTTCATCCTTTTGTGATGACATTTTGTGATGACTTACCACCAGTCTGACGACTTGTCATGAATGTCGTCAGCTATTTTTTCCAGCAATTAAGGAATATTTTTGTAAGGGTATTTTGATCTTTTTCCATCTTTTGAAAGCCTCTATAAATATGAGAATCCTCGTCCAAACCCTAATTTCTCCATTTTCTCTTCCAATTCTCTTAAGAAATATATCTAGGTTTCAATCAAGAATATTAATCTTCCAAAAATCATCCATAAATCTTCAAGATTTCTTCAAGAACCAAGTTCCTCATAGTGTGGGCTTCAAGAATTATTTATTACAAGTGCGGATAGAGTCTCAAGCACTAGAGTTCATCCAATTTCAAAGATTAAGGTATGCGGGGTTTGAACAAGAACACTTCTTTCGTTTTTGTGCCCAAAGATTTAATTTCTACTATTGAATTTCATGAATTTGCAAGTGGGTTTACACCCAAATTACTTTATTAATGATTTATGAGATTTGAGTTGTTCAAGTTTAATATACAAGATTATTTCATCATTTTATTTCTTAAATTGAGAACTTATGCCATGAGTTGAATATTGTTATTATGAATTGATGATTTTCGAATGATTTGAGATAGGTGTCATGATTTAAGCTTTTCTATGACAAGTTTGATTATTAAATATATATTGATATTTGAGCTCGAGAGTCAAGAATGAGTTCTTTGATGTTTTCTTGAAGTTTTTGACATTTGATATGAGTTAATGAGCAAGTACACTTGATGTTGAGAAAGATTGTTTGAGTTTGAGTTGAGTTAGGAATCCACAATTGTTTTGATTTAAAGATGAGAAATATTTATGATTTGGTCTCTATGGTAGACCCTTGAGTTGATTAAGGTGGATTTCCTAACGCGTTCTGAGCTTAAGTCTGGGAGTAGTATTTAGCACCAAGCGAAAAGTGTGGGTTTAGCGCATCCTACTTCTCCAGAACTACGTCCCACCGTAGGATTAAGATTAAGGGCCAAAGGCCTAGACAGTGATCACTAAAGTTAAGGTTCTATTCCCATGGCAAGGATAGAACAACTCTCCCCAACGTCGGTAAGACGTTGGACTCCATGTAAGCTCACATGGCTTATGTCGGTTATAAGAAACTCCCAAGTCCATAATAGTCCAAGTTTTATGAGTTACCTAGTCACTCTAAGACATGAGTCAAAGAGTTTGAGTTGAGTCCAATGGTTTATGATATTTAAGAAGCATGTGTTATTATTGATGATTTATGAAAACTATGTTTCAAGTAATTCAAGCAAAGAGAGTCATTAGTGTCAGCATGCATGATTTTCTTAGACAATTATGATATTATTTAAAATGTTGCCCGCGCCCCCACATACTCAGTACATTCCTAAGTGCTGATTCACATACTCTTCTGTGTTCTATACTTCCTTGTGATGTAGGTTTAGTTGCTCAATCTTAGCGGCGACAGTGATTTTTGAGTACCTCCATCTACATTCTTGTAGTTGGTGAGTCTTCATGGTTCGAGGACCTATGTCCCTGACTTTTGATTACTAGAAGATGATTACTTATTTTCAGTTCAGTATGAGTTAGTTGGGGATCTGTCCCAATGGCTCCTCCGTCTTATATAGTAGAGGTTTGGTCAGACTAAAGTAAAGTGTCAGTATGTACAGAATTTTAGTATTTTGATTGTACAGGCTAGTTTTTTATCTTGTTCCAGTATGTTCATGATATGTCATTCTCTCTTATTTTAGCATGACTATTGTCAAAGCGAGTTCTAGAAGTGATAACAGGCTTAGAGGGTTAGCTTGAGGCCGCGTGTTGCCTTAAGCACCATCTGACATCTTGGGATGGGATCTTGGGGTGTTACAGGCTTGGTATCATAGCCTAAGGTTTGAAGAGTCCTAGGGAGTGTGACAAGCCGCGTTACGTATAGTCTTGATCATTGGTGTGTAGCGTCCCACATCTATGAGCAAGAGGCTACGAGATGTTTTAGGAAAAGTCATTTCTTTCTTTCAAAAGTCTATCGTGCCTATGACTATTTCTCTCTGCAGTTAATTCATGCTTTCTTATTACAGAAAATGCCTCCTCATAGAGCTCCCAAAAACAACGAATGACCTTAACCCATTGATTCTTTAGGTGAGATGATGTCCCATGCTGAATTCTGGGCAGCTTTTCAGGTGCTAGCCCAAGCGGTTACCTCCAATGCTCAGGCCCATGCTCAGGTCACCATTCCACCTCCACAAGAAAGTAATTCAACAGCATCTTGGCTTCGTGATTTTATGCGGATGAATCTGCTAGAGTCTTATGGGTCAAGGGCAGGTGAGGACCCACAGATGTATCTTGATGAGGTGAAAAAGATTACCCAAATTATGCATGTAACAGAGGAAGAAAGTGTGGAGCTAGCTTCCTATCACTTAAAAGATATTACTTATGATTGGGTAGAGGTATGGTGGAAAAATAGAGGGGAGAATGCCACTCCCATGACTTGGCAATCGTTCCAGGATACTTTCTTGGATAGATTCTTTCCCTAAGAGATAAGGGAAGCAAAACTAAAAGAATTTATGAACTTGAGACAAGGCCCCATGACAGTTAAGTAGTATTGTCTTAAATTCAACCAGTTGTCTAAGTTTGCTCCCGGTATGATGGCTGATTCCAGGACCAGTATAAGTAAGTTTTTGACTGGCGTATCGAGTTACATTGTGAAAGAGTGTAGATACTCTATACTCAATAAGGACATGGATCTTTATAGATTAATGATACATGCTCAGCAAATTGAAGCAGACCAGGTAAAGGAGAGAGAGAGAATAAGAAGAAATAAGAGAGTTAGATTAGAGTAGCAGGGGCATGGTCAGACTAGATTTTCTGGAGGGATCCACCCTCAGTTTCAGAGTCGTTCATTTGTGCCAGCACCTTCATCATCTAGTGCCTTCGTATCCCTAATCAGGCGGGAGCAAGGTAATAGGCCTACTATGTCCCGGTCCCAGGACAGTGTGAATAATAGACCTAACTATTCCCCATGTCTTAAATGTGGCAGGACGCATCCCGAAGAGTGTTTGGCTGAACAAAAAGGTTTTTTTGGTTGTGGTAAGTTAGGCCACAGACTCAGAGATTGCCCGTATGCTAGACAATAGAGCCATGATGTTTGTCCCTAGAGTCAGGATATAGTGCCCCAGCCCCTTTAGCTCATCCAAATCCTCCTCAGGATGCCTCGTCAAGTACTGTAAGTGGTCTATGCTAGAATCGCTTTTATACTATACCAGCCCGCTAGGAGCAGGAGGATTCCCCAGATGTTGTTACTGGTACACTCCGTGTATTTCATTTTGATATGTATGTGTTGATGGACCCTGGGTTAAGTTTTTCTTGTGTGACTCCGTTGGTGGCTGTGAATTTTGAGATCAATACTAAAAAGGTTCCTGAGCCTATCCTAGTTTCTACCTCAGTAGGTGAATCTGTTATTGCTAAACAAGTATATAAGAAGTGTCCTATCACTGTTCTTCACAGAGTCTTCTTCGCAGACTTGATTGAGTTAGACATGGTTGATTTTAACATTATTCTGGGCATGAATTGGCTTCACTCTTGTTATGCGTCTATAGACTATCATACCCGTATAGTCAAGTTTCATTTTCCCAATGAGCCAGCCTTTGAGTGGTTCGAAAATCTATATCTCCCAAGAGTCATTTCATATCCTATCTTAAAGTTAGGAAATTGATATCCAAGGGTGCATCTATCATTTGATTCAAGTTAAAGATACTAAGTCTAAGACTCTGACCGTTCAGTCAATCAGCGTTGTTAATGAGTTTCTTGATGTTTTTCTGGAACATCTCCTGGGGGTACCTCCCGATAGAGAGATAAAATTTAGGATTGATCTTTTTCTTGATACTCAGCCTATTTTTATTCCTCCGTATCATATGGCCCTCACAGAACTTAAGGAGTTGAAAGAGTAACTCAAAGATCTTCTAGATAAGGGTTTCATAAGGCCTAGTGTATCTTCTTGGGGTGCACCCATTCTATTTGTGTGAAAGAGAGATGGTTCATTGCACATGTGCATCAACTATCGTTAGCTTAACAAGGTCACAGTTAAGAACAAATACCCTCTTCCTAGAATTGATGACCTGTTTGATCAGCTGCAAGGTGCCAACAATTTCTCAAAAATAGACTTGAGATTCGGTTATCACCAGCTTTAAGTTAGGGAGTGCGATATTCCAAAGATAGCTTTTCACACCCGTTATGGTTATTTTGATTTCCTGGTCATGTCCTTCAGGATAACAAATGCCCCAGCAGCTTTTATGGACCTCATGAATCGGGTGTTCAGACAATACCTGGATATATTTGTTATTGTGTTCATAGATGATATTCTTGTATACTCTCGAAGTGAGAACTACCATGCAGATCATCTTCGAGTAGTCTTGCAAACCCTTAGAGATCATCAACTATTTGCCAAATTTAGCAAGTGCAAATTTTGGCTAAGGTCAGTTGTTTTTCTGGGTCATATTGTTTCTTCTGAAGGTATTCGAGTTGATTCTCAAAAGATAGAAGCTATGAAGAATTAGCGCAGACCTATTTCCCCATTGGATATTAAGAGTTTCTTGGGTCTAGCTGGTTACTATCATCATTTTTTGAGGGTTTTTCTTCTATTGTGTCTCCTTTGACTCAGTTGACCCAAAAAAAATTTTAATTCCTGTGGTCTGATTCTTGTGAGAAGAGTTTTCAGGAGTTGAATACTCAACTCACTTCGTCCCCTGTGTTGACCCTTCCTAATGATGTAGATGATTTTGTGGTGTACTGTTATGCTTCAAGAGTTGGGTAGGGTTGCATTTTGATGCAGAAGGGTAAGGTTATAGCCTATGCCTTTAGGCAGTTGAAGCCGCATGAGAAGAATTACCGAACCTATGACCTTGATTTAGCTGCAGTAGATTTTACCTTGAAAATCTTAGACACTATTTGTATGGTGTTCATGTTGATGTCTTTACGGATCACAAGAGTTTGCAGTATGTGTTTACTCAGAGAGAGTTGAATCTTCGATGGAGATGATGGTTCGAATTGCTAAAGAACTATGATATGAGAGTATTGTATCGCCCGAGCAAGGCCAATATAGTGGCAGAAGCCCTTAGTAGGTCGTCCATGGGTAGTGTAGCACATGTCAAGTAAGATAAGAAGGAGTTATCTTGTAAAGTGAATCATCTGGCTAGGTTGGGAGTTAGAATGCTTGATTCAGCTGAGGGTAATGTTTGGGTCCAGAGTAGTTCTGAGTGTTCTCTAGTTTCGAAAGTAAAGAAGAAGCAATATATGGATTCTTGTTTTGTCAAAATGAAAGAGTCAGTTAAAGACCAAAAGGTAGAGGTTTTCTCCCAATGGGGAGATGGTGTATTAAGATTTCATAATAGATTGTGTGTGCCTGATGTTGATGATTTGAGGTAGAGAATTATCGCTGAAGCGCATGGTGCTCAATATTCTATTCATCCCAGTGCTACCACGATGTACCACGATTTGCGGGAAATTTATTGGTGGAATGGTATGAAAAAGGATATAGCGAAGTTCGTAGAGAAGTGTACAACTTGCCAACAAGTTAAGATAGAGCACCAAAGACTAGGTAGAATGATTCAAGAATTCAGTATTCCTACTTAGAAGTGGGAGCAAGTGAATATGGATTTTATGACTGGTTTACCTCCTTCTCGATGTCATCACGATTCGATTTGGGTCGTTGTAGACAGTTGACTAAGTCCACATATTTCTTACCAGTGCATATATCTTTCACCGCTGAGGACTATGCTAAGCTGTGTATTCGAGAATTAGTCAGGTTGCATGGAGTTCCTTTGTCTATTATCTCTGACAGGGGTACTTAATTTACTTCTCATTTTTAGAGGGCTTTTCAGAAAGGTCTCGATACCCAAGTTCATCTTAGCTCCATTTTTCATCCGCAGACCGATGGTCAGGCTGAGAGGACCATCCAGACCTTGGAGGATATGTTGAGGGAATGTGTTCTTGATTTCAAAGGAAGTTGGGATGAACATTTTCCATTGATTGAATTCGCTTTTAATAATAGTTTTCATGCTAACATTGGAATGGCTCCATTTGAAACTTTGTATGAGAGAAGATGTAGGTCGCCCATAGGTTGGTTTGAAGAGGGTGAAGCCACTGTGATTTGAAGCTGATTCGAGAACGATTGAAGACAACCCAAAGTCGTCAAAAGTCATATGCAGATATGAGAAAAAGATCTCTTGAATTTAAAGTTGATGATTTGGTCTATCTAAAGATTTCACCCATGAAAGGGGTGAAAAAATTTGGTACGAAAGGTAAGCTTAGTCCCCAATACGTTGGACCTTATAGAGTTTTGCATCGTGCTTGGAAAGAAGCTTATGAGATTGATATGCCTGTGGAGTTATCAACTATCCATCCTGTCTTTCACGTATCTATGCTTAAGAAGCACATTGGTGACTCTGTTGTTGTTGATCCATCAGAAATCTTTGATGTTCAGGATAGCCATTCGTATGATGAAGTCTCGATTGAAATCCTATATTATCAAGTTCGTAGACTAAGAAATAAGGAAGTTCCCTTGGTCAAGGTTCTGTGGTGAAATCAATCTGTCGAGGGTGCTACTTGGGAAACAGAAGCAGATATGCGAGTCAAGTACCCTCACCTTTTTTCTGTGAGTTTGGAGCGAGCAGAAGGTACCATTCTTTCTTAATTTTGACCTTTTCTTATTGAAAATTCTGCTCTGTGTCTACTTCCATCATGAATTCGTGCATTTTTTATGGTATCCGAAGGTATAAAGTGAAGTAAGCCCTTTGAGTGAGTCGTTCCCGGCTATACGTCCTCATTTTTTTCTCTTGTTCTTGGCCTATCTGGAAACATTCGAGGACGAATGTTTCCAAGGGGGAGATATTGTAATACCCCAAGATTCTAACCAATAGTGCAACCATTACTCAAGCTCATGAGAAATAAATTATAGTGTTTTTGTTGTTTTCTGATCAAGGGTGATGTGTATTAAGGCCTTAAATATGTCCTAGCGATTAGGTGGATCAAAACATTCCTTACCGATTGAATTCTTGGGAAGGATATTTCCATATTCAACTTCAAATGAGTATATCTCTCGTTATACTACAAATTATCACGCTCATGACCTACCAAAAGATATATAATCAAATTAGCTTTCCAATGATACCAATTTCGCCAAATCTAGTATCGGAGCAAACAATTATGCCCATTTTACTCCAGCATGTCAGTCTGGAAAACTGAGTGATGACATTCGTGATAAGCTGTCACAAGCGTGATGACTTATCACCAATGTCATCAGCCTTAGGCAAATTTCCACCCCCAGTGACGACATTTTGTGATAAGTTGTCATGAGTGTGACGACTTATCACCAATGTCGTCACCCTTAACCAGAAAATCATAAATTCCACCCTTTTGTGAGGACATTTTGGGACGACTTATCACCAGTCTGATGACTTGTCACAAATGTCGTCAGCTATTTTTTTCAGCAATTATGAGACATTTTTGCAAGGGTATTTTGGTCTTTTTCCATCTTTTGGAATCCTCTATAAATATGAGAATCCTCATCCAAACCCTAGTTTATTTATTTTCTCTTCCAATTCTCTTAAGAAATATATCTAGGGTTTCAATCAAGAATATTAATCTTCCAAAAATCATCCATAAATATTCAAGATTTCTTCAAGAACCAAGTTCCTGATAGTGTGGGCTGCAAGAATTATTTATTACAAGTGTGGATAGAGCCTCAAGCACTAGAGTTCATCCAATTTCAAAGATTAAGGTATGTGGGTTTTGAACAAGAACACTTCTTTCGTTCTTGTGCCCAAAGATTTAATTTCTACTATTGAATTTCATGAATTTGCAAGTGGGTTTACACCCAAATTACTTTATTAATGATTTATGAGATTTGAGTTGTTCAAGTTTAATATACAAGATTACTTCATCATTTTATTTCTTAAATTGAGAACTTATGCCATGAGTTGAATATTATAGACACCTAATTTTATCCCTTCCAAGTCCAATTTTATTCATTTTTACCTCACTTTATCATACACCCTTGCCCACGTGATTATACCCTACATAAAATGACAAAAATAACAACCATTAACAAATTTTATCTTGTTTTGATACTATCTTAACAAACTTTATCCTTACACCTCACCTACCCTACCTCTACCCCACCTACCCTACCTCACTACCCCACCCTCACCTCAGTGGATATACCCACAATAATATATACATACAGAGGGCACGAAAAAGGGGTGACGGCTTTTTGCTTCTTCTTCTTCTTCTTCTTCTTCTTTTTATTCTCACACAGAGCACACACACATATATACACAATCTCACTCACCAAAAACCACAGATAACATCACTCACAGGCACACAAACAACAATCTCTCTATTTTCACACATATCACACAATACCCATCACCAACTCATATACACATTCACTGAAATTCTCATCACACACACACGAATCCTCACAGAGCTGGCTCGAAATGAACAAACACACAACACACAACACACAGTAGAATGGAGAAATGGGAGATAGAAGAGAGATCAGAAAAGGAAATCGCGAGTTAGAAATAAATGAAGAGAGATCAATTGAGAGAGGTAGAGAGAAAACAGAGATCTGAGAGAGAAGGAGAAAATCAGAAAAGAGGTACTGCTCCAGTGAGTTTCGCTTGATAAAATTCGAGATATGGTCCGTTCTCGTTGGCTCTCACCCTGTTTGAGCCCGCCGGAGCTCCGGCGACGCAAAACAGTGACCCCCATCCCTTAAAATCCCCCAAAATTTTTTCATTTTTCTTGGTTTTAGATGAGATTTCGCCGAAGAAAGTTAAGGTCGCCAGATTCTAACTTGTTTCATCGATTCTAGTTACCGGCCGAGATCGCCGGAGCTACAGGCATACGGGTTCTTCAGTTTTTCTTGTGATTTGTGATTCTCGGGTTAGTTTATTCATGCTCGTGGATTTCTGTTTGGATTGCATTTCATGAATATTCATGTGGTTGATTTAGTATGGAGTTGGTGAGTCCTTTGTTGAGGTTCGATTCGAGGTTCTTCGGCATGGTTTCTGTCCTTTTGTTGAAGCATTATTGAATTTTGAAACCTTCAACTCGAGGTGTAATTCTTTTCCTTTCCTTTTTTATTTCGTTATTTGTCGTGTTCTATGATTTGAATTGAATCGTGTGTGTTGGTTGTTCCGTGGTGATGTGAATTATTGTTTGTTTTGATTTGGTGTTTGATTTCCAGGATTATGGATTAATTATAAGGTGTGTGATGAAATAATATCTCATGGAGGATTAAAATTGATTATTTGGGGAATGAGAATCGAAAATTGATAAAAGTGAATATTATAGTATTTTGATTCATTATTGATGTTGAACGTGATATATCATCGAACGGGTAGGCAAGCACTAGGGTCGGGTAGGCAAAATTTAGAATTGGTGGATTGTTGGAATGTTTGAAATATGTGTTGGAATTGTTATGTTTTATCACTTTTGAATCAATTGTATAATTTGGCCGGGAAATGCCCCAAAGTATCTGTATATATTTATTCACCGGAAAATGCCCCGAGGTATCATGTGCCCGGAGGACGTTCGTGATGAAGACCTGAGGTATTGGGTAGAGCATTAGTCTAGAATTAATTTAGAGTAGGATTTATTTTTTACGCATTTTTTATTTTTGGACTATATATTTGGATTGGACACTAAATTTTGGATTGTGTTATCTTGTTTGCTTGATTGATTGTTTTGCATGTTTTGTGTGGTTTATACCCTCGTGATGTCAAAGTTAGCCGATACGCTCTACCAAGCGATTGTGGTCGAACCATGGGATCGAGGGGTGCCTAACACCTTCCCCTCGGTCAACAGAATTCCTTGGACGGAACTCTGTTTGTGGATCAGTTTTAAAGAGTCAAATCTGTTTTTGAAAAAAGATATTCAAGAGTGACTTGGTACACCCAATTTATGCCAAGTGGAGACTCTGAGTTTTGAATATGAAAAGTCCTTTTTGAAACAAATCTTCTTTTGTTACTTTAGTAATAAAACTCTTTCGAACCTTAAAATGAATTCTTTCTTTTAGAGTACGAAAAAGGGGTGTGACAGGTCTGGTGATCTTGCTGGGGATCTTTTCAGAATTCGGTCTTATTTTTGGAGTCATATCGGCTTTGTTCGGCATTATGGGCGTATAAAAATTATTTGTGATTATTGTTTGTGTTATTGTTATCACTGTTGTGCATTTTTGTGCTCTTTGTGTACAGTATTTATCCTATATGTTACTGCTTTTATATCTGGCATCATGTGTCTACCCCTAGGCCTTCTTTCTGTAACAAGTTCGTAGTACACGTGTTGTACACGACCTCTAGTTGAGTCACCCTTATTTTAGGGGGGAGCCGTCGGTGTTATGGAGTAGGTGAAAAGCAAAGCAGCCACTATCGATGATACGCTCCTCCAAACAGCCTTGTTAGTGAACCACAACATAGGTCAGCCTTTAGGTCATGCTTATGTGCATCATACTGAGACCTAGCGGGACCCACATGGCCCTTTGTAGGAGACTCACCTCTAAAGCATCCTTACGTGCTAAATGTTGCATCTTTGAGGATAACGTGGTCATTTGACGGACTGATTTGGGAAAAACATGTGTTAGAAGTAAAGTGTGTGGGTAGTGAAAAAAAAACAAGAAGAAAAAAGAGTTTCGTAGTTTTTAGAGTTTTTTTTTATGGCTTTTATTTTTCACAATTCCAAAATTCAAAAGGATTTTTTTACCTTTCGCACTCATTTTCTCAAAAAACATCAAAAAGATTTTCCTTCGTCTCGTTTAGCATGCATTCACAATTCGTAAACTTCAAAAAGTTTTTTCATTCATAGGATGTGTTTATAAAAGAAAAATGCAAAAAAAAAAAGATGTTAGAAATTTTTTACATTTCGTATAACGAAAATACCAAAAAGATTTTTCTTTCATAGTTATTGATGTCATTTTTTTGTGAAGTATCAAAATGAAAACTCAAAAGATTTTATTAACATGGTTCATCGTCTTTCTTTGGTCGTATCTCTTAAGTCAGGGTCTAGCCTGTTATTTAATAATTAATTGTCCAATCTGAACGAACTACGCACCCTTGATTCTCTTCTTTCAGGAGTGAGATATGTAGGCAGCCTATTGTTGGTTCGGGGATCTTATTTGAAAAATCCAAAAATATTTCTTCACTCTCCATTTAGAGTAGGCGTTTCATATACGTTTTTAAAAGAAAACTACAAAAAGATTTTCCTTTAATAGGTTCAAGTTTCATTTTTACATGAAATTCAAAAATCGAAAACCCAAAAAGATTTTTCTTTGGTAATCACAGGTTTCATTTTGTATAGAGATTTAAACCTCAACAAAATGCAAAAAGATTTTCGTCAATTCTTTTGACACTTTGTTTCAAGAAAGAAAAAAGAGTTTAATTGGCCATTTTGGCAAAACTTCACGAACTACGCTCCCCTGATTCTCCCCTTTCGGGGGTGAGATACATAGGCGCCCTTCTTGGGTTCGGTGATCTTTTCAAGAAAAAAAAGAAAAAAAAAAGAGAGAGGTTTTAAAAAAAACTATTGAACTCTAACCATTTGCTATCTCTTGTCCAGTTAGTTTAAGGTGGTTGGTTTGTGGCATTTTGGCTGGTCCTCCATATTGGCCCAAGTCACAGAGGAAGTTATGGCCAACAAGGATATCGAGTTAGTTATCACTAATTAGATAGGGAGTTCGGGGAATGAGAATGTAGGAGATAATGAAGAGATTCAGAAATTAAGGCGGCAAATAATAGAAATGCATCAAGCTTGGGCTAATGGGTTGCCGTCTCTTCCAGTTACCACTGATAATCTGGAATATCTTTCTAGCTTGCCTCCCGTGTCACATGCACAATTTTCCATTTTTGTTGATATGCCACAACATGCATCAAGATCGACTCCGTGGCAACAATATCTAACCACTTCCAAGGTTCATTTCCTCACTCCCTAATCCAAGACTACCATATACTCGGCTCCAGCTGCTGTTCATGCTTTTGCGGAGCCACCCCCACTTGAAGATCCTACTTTTGATATTCATCCACAAGTTGTACCTCCCTACTCTACAAGAGAGCCTGCATTGAATATTTTTAGTGATCAGCATTATACTCTTGAGCCCACATTTAAGTCGACTGGTCCTTACGATTGCCCTTAACCGCCTAAATTTACTTCTAACACTGAGAAGCTTGTTATAACAGAAGAACAAGAGAAAATATCCAGAAAATTGAGAAGTTTGGAACTGACTATGAAAAACTTGCAAGGACTTGGGGGGTACAAAAGTTTCTCATATAAAGATCTGTGCATGTTTCCAGGTGTACATCTTCCTCTTGATTTTAAAATGTCAAAGTTTGAGAAGTATGATGGACATGGTGATCTGGTAGCACATTTGGGACGCTATTGCACCCAGCTAAGGGGCACTAGAGGGAAGGAAGAACTACTCATGGCTTATTTCGGGGAGAGTCTTTCAGGCCTAACTTCAGAATGGTTTGTTGATCAAGACATTGACAAGTGGATTAGTTAGAATGACCTAGATAATGGATTTGTGCAACAATTTCAATACAATGTGGAGTTGATACCTAACGAAAAATCCCTAACTGGTATAAAAAAGAAGAATAGTGAGAGTTTTAGGGAGTATGCGATCAGATGGCGAAAACAAGTTGCTAGAGTAAAACCGCCAATGAAAGAAAGTAAGATAGTGGAGGCATTTATTCAAGCGCAGGATGAAACATATTATAAACACTTGTTACCTGTATTAGGCAAGCCATTTATTGAGGTCCTCAAAATGGGGGAGATGATAAAGGATGGAATTAAGACTGGTCGCATTGTGAGTTTTGCAACATTGAAAGTGACTACTCAAGTAATTCAAAAAGGTTTGGGAAGTGTGGGAGGAAATAAGAATTAGGAAGATTCATCTGCCATTGCAATTAGACAACAGGCACGGGCAAGAGGACCATACCATCGTTACCCACGGGCTCAAACCCAAGTTTATGGCCAAGTTCCACAGAATCCTTCCCAAAATCCATTATATTTCATTCCCCCATCTCCATATTAAGTGTATATTGTGCAACCATATGTTCAACCTCCATCTTACCCATACTAGCGCGTGCCAACTATGCTGAGTTATCCTCCAACTCCACATACATACCGAAGACCTTCTAGGTCTGGTTTTCAATTTAAGCTAAATAATGAAATGAGACAAAAGTCGAGGGATAGCTTCACACCCATTGGAGAGTCATATGCAAGTTTATTCCAGAGATTGGTACAACAAGGCATGATCACTCCTCTCCTTGGATATACTCCTGACCCACATTCAAGAAGTTTTGATCCTAATGTATGATGTACATATTATTCCGATGTTCAGGGTCACAATATTGAAGATTGTCGTACTTTGAAAACAGAAATCATGGTGCAGAACATTGACAGTGAGGAAAGCTCTAGTCATACTGATATGCAAACCAGTGGCTCAGATGTTAGGCTGAGCAATTGAGAAGTCACCCTTCTCCTTAGTAGGAAGGGGTTTGGTAGCTTGTTTTGTTTTATTTTCCGTTCTCCAAATTATCTTAGGGTTATAGTCCGGGATCTATCTTGTTTTGTTCTTTTGTTGTTTATGTTCAAACCCTTCTATCTTTTGTTTCGACTAAATGAAGTGTCTTATTTTCCTTTGTGTTTTAAATATGTGTTGTTTGTTTGTTTTCTTTACATAGTACATTTTGTGTTAACTCTAGTGATATGACAAGTTAGTAAAATTGTCAGCCAGATCTTAAAATCCAGTTTAAGCATGAACATTGAATCAGAGGGTTAAAGTTAGAAAAAGAGAGCATATGAGAAAATAGATAGAGTGCTGAGACATTTGGTGACAAGTTAAGGTAATTATTTTGAGCATCACAAGAACAACTTGGTCATCGATCGAAAGGAAAGTCCCAATTAGGTCAAATAGTGGACGTGTGATCGCTATATCAAGATAAACAAGAAAATAAGCAGCTCCACAAAAGCATGAGTCATTTGATGTGAGGAATGTACAACAAAGGTGGAGTTTACAGAAGAAGTAGTGACGCACAGACTCAAGCTGCTTAAAAAGATGTCGCAAATGATCTTTATCTCTCACTTCCAATTACATGTTATGTACTTGCATTCTCAAGGATTGATATGATGAAGACATTTCATTCTGCTATCCAACTATTGTGTCATCCTTTGTTTACCGCATTTGAGCCTTAGTGTTATTTTCTTTCATACCCCTCTTTTGGAATCAAGATAGAGTAAGAAAAGTTCAAAGAATAGTGTCGAGTAAAAAGATAAAGTCAAAAAGTTACAAAAAAGAGACAAAATGTTTCCAAAAAAAGAGTGTCAAGAAAAATAAAGTTAGAAAAAAGAATCACAAAGTGAAAAGAGAGAATAAAAGAAAAAAAAAGAAGAAAAATTAGATCAAATCAAAAGAACAAGCTGCCAGAAATACGCATGACCTGATTTTCCTCTCTCGGGGGTAAGATATGTAGGCTGCCCTACTAAGGGCTCAGTCCAACCAAATAAATAATTTAGAATCATCCGGTCAAAAGAAACTGGGGTATGTGTTAATCCTCATTTGTTTGAGTCGATTCCAAAAGTTGTAAGTTCTAACCCACTTCCAGTGTCGTTTGGGCCTCATGTCATTCTTTCTTTCTAACCCTATCCAAAAGCCAATTTACAGCCAAAGAAAGACGTTCAGATCAATCTTTAAGGCTAAGCATGCAATGGATATGATGATGCATTTTGGGAACTACTTGTCTTCCTCAACACAAAAAATCAAGAGAGAAATAAAATATGAGAGAGTCTTATTGGTGAAAACCCTCACAGGCACCATAAGGTGATAGTAAGTTGAGAGAGATAAAAATGAGAGAGTCTTATTGGTGAAAACCCTCACGAGCACCGTGAGATGATTGTGAGTTGGGAGAAATGAGAATAAGAGAGTCTCATTAGTAAAACCCCTCACAGACACCATAAGACAATGGTGAGCTGAGGAAAAGACCCTTCAAAGCGTTACTAGCCGAATGAGGTCTGAATGCAATTGGCCTAAGAGAACAATTCAGTTTCAAGGCCATTAACTCAAAAACAATTGGTAGAAAGTTTGGATGGAAAGATCAGGCAGCCTGACCCAAAATGCATGCCATAATCTTTGGAGTTAACTGTCATTTTTAGATAAATTTTATTTCTTTGTTTCAATTGGGACATTCATTATCTTTTCTTTTTTCTATTTATTTTGTTTATCTTTCTTGAGTCAGTTATCTAAATAAAAGTCATTGTCATTTTTCTCTTGTTGTTGAGTCAAGTCTATGTCGAAACAAGTAAGAAAAGATTTCAAAACTGGCTACCAGCTTCTTCAATTGCAAAAAGCAAGACAAAAGGCCAGCACGTGAAAGAGACATGATTGTGAGCCAAAATAAGGCATGCAGAAAGTTTTGTCAACCAACAAGTCTGGGAACTCATGGAAATACCAAGGTTTATCTGAGAAGCATAACAAAGCAGGGATACTGTATTTGTTTCAAAGTCACTCTTAATAATCTGAGTTCGGGTGAATGATACAGCAAGCCAGTGACACATGATAATGGTTGAAAGCAAGATTACATGCGACTGGGGCAAGAGCAATTTCCACGAAAGCGAAAGCCACAAACGAGCCACCATGTTTTTAAACTAACAAGTTTTCTTTGTATGAAAAAGGAACACATGCTACCTTCGAATCAAGGATTTCAAAGCCTAAATATCAAAAACTGTAACATTCTCACTTTTTCAAATACAACAGGAAATATTACTGCACATATTTGATATTCAAAGCCATGGAGACGCACTTCCTTGTTTGGGTAACTCCAGCAATATTTATGAGGAAATGCACTTCCTTGTTTGGTAATTCAAGTAGTATTTATAAGGATACACACTTTCTTGTTTGGGTAATTCAAGCAACATTTGTAAGGAGATGCACTTCCTTATTTGGAAAATTCAAGCAACATTTGTAAGGAGACGCACTTCCTGGTTTGGGCAATTCGAGCAACATTTGTAAGGAGATGCACTTCCTTGTTTGGACAATTCAAGCAACATTTGTAAGGAGACGCACTTCCTGGTTTGGGTAATTCAAGAAACATTTGTAAGGAGAGCACTTCCTGGTTTGGGCAATTCGAGCAACATTTGTAAGGAGATGCACTTCCTTAATTCAAGCGCTATCATATGGAGACGCACTTCCAAAGGAGACACACTTTCTTGTTTTTTAATTCAAGCGCTATCATAAGGAGACGCACTTCCAAAGGAGATGCACTTCCTTGTTTGGTAACTCAAGTGCTATCATAAGGAGACGCACTTCCAAAGGAGACACACTTTCTTATTTGGTAATTCAAGCGATATTTGTAAGGAGACACACTTCCTTGTTTGGGTAATTCAAGCAGCATTTGATAAGGAGACGTATTTCCTTGTTTGGGTAATTTAAGCAACATTTGTAAGGAGACGCACTTACTGGTTTGGGCAATTCAAGAAACATTTGTAAGGAGACGCACTTCCTTGTTTGAGTAATTCAAGAGATATTTGTGAGGAGACGCACTTCTTTGTTTGAGTAATTCAAGAGGCATTGGTTATGCACTTCCTAACTTAAGTCTTGATTCCTAGAAGATGCACTTTCTAGTCGAGTTATCGCACTTAACCCTAAGGAGACACACTTCCTTGTTTGACTAATTCAAGCGGCATTGGTAAGGAGACGCACTTCCTTGTTTTGGTAATTCAAGCAACATTGGTAAGAAGATGCACTTCCTTGATTGGGTAATTTTAATTTTGCTTTTTAGGTGATGCACTTCCTAACTTAAGTCTTGATTCATAGAAAATGCACTTTCTAGTCGAGTTATCGCACTTAACCCTAAGGAGACGCACTTCCTTTCTAGTTTTCATTTGTCAGGTGGCACACTTTTTAACTTAAACTTGTATCTCTAGAAGATTCACTTTCTAGTTGGAATCCCTCACTTTAATTCTTAGGAGACGCACTTCCTAGTCTTGGTTATTCAATTTTACTCTTAAGAGATGCATTTCTTGGTCAGAGTCTTGATTCATCATTGCAACAGGCAAGTAGGTATGATGTGACTTTTACAAAAGTCTTCTGATGATAAACTTGGAAAAAAAATTAATTTCTATTTTTGAAACTTTAGTTTTTTGGCAAACGGAATTTCTCTTTATAATAATCTTTGTTTGGGATAATTTTCTTTTTTTAGTTTTGATGTGATTTCAGGAGTTCGCCTGAAGAACAGGTGAATAAATGGAAATTCCAGCAACAAAGTGAAGAAATAAAAAGTCAAGAAACAAGGTGAAGAAGTTGAAAACGAAGCAACAAGGTGAACAGTTGAAAGTTAATAGATTGAAAAATAGCAAGTCAGGAGCCCGCCTAAATACTAGGGTGAGGAAATTGCAAGTCAGGATCCCGCCTGAAGTACAGGGTGATGAAATATCAAGTCAACATCCCACCCGAAGTACAGGGCAAATAAATGGAAAGTTAAGCAACGAGGTGAAACAATTGAAAGCCAAACAACAAGTTGAGGAAATTGCAAGTCAGGAGCCCGCCTGAAGAATTGGGTGATGAAACTCAAGTCAAAAGTTCATAAGAAACTGCATAGATAGGATTTTGTAATTTCATTTATGTTTTTAACTTGTAATTTTGATTTTTGATGTAATGACAGAGCCGCGGACTAGAACCTCGATAGGGCCTCACTCGACTCTCCAACTCGGTATAATTCCTCTTTTGCCAACCATTTGAGATACCTGTGATTGGACTCTCTCATAACTTGGGTAAGTAAGATGTCAAAGACCTAGTTGCCTTTCTTCCTTCTGTTTCTTTCTTTGAATAATGATCAGGTCAAAATTTGGTCTCGTTGTCTACTTCTTTGTCTGAAAACACTTCATGTTTACATTCAAAGGGGACATGCTATATATACCTAATTTTTTCCCTCCCAAGTCTAATTTTATTCATTTTTACCTCACTTTATCATACACCCTTACCCACGTGATTATACCCTCCATAAAATGACAAAAATAATAACCCTTAACAAATTTTATCTTGTTTTGATCCTATCCTAACAAACTTTATCCTTACACCTCACCTACCCTACCTCTACCCTACCTACCCCACCCTCACCTTACTGGATATACCCATAACAATATATACATACAGAGGGCACGAAAAAAAGGGGATGGATTTTTGCTTCTTCTTCTCACACAGAGCACACACACATATATACACAATCTCACTCACCAAAAACAATAGAGAACATCACTCATAGTCACACAAACAACATTCTCTCCATTTTCACACATATCACGCAATACCCACTACCGACTTATATATATATTCACTGAAATTCTCATCACACACACGAATCCTCATAGAGCTGGTCGAAAATAAATAATCACAAAATATACAACACACAGTAGATTGGAGAAATGGGAGACGACAGAGATATCGGAAAAAGAAATCATGAGTTAGAAAAAAATGGAGAGAGATCAATTGAGAGGTAGAGAGAAAGCAGAGATTTGAGAGAGAAGGAGAGGATCGGAAAAGGGATACTGCTCCAGTGAGTTTCCAGTCCGTTCTCATTGGTTCTCGCCATGTTTAATCCTGCCGGAGCTCCGACGACGCGAAACAGCGACCCCCAGCCCTCAAAATCCCCTAAAATCTTTTTATTTTTCTTGGTTTTAGACGAGATTCCGTCGGAGAACGTTAAGATCACTGGATTCTAACTTGTTTCATCGATTCTAGTTACCAGCCAAGATCTTCAAAACTACAGGCATACGGGTTCTTCAATATTTCTTGTGATTTGTGATTCTCGGGTTAGTTTATTCATGCCCGTGGATTGTTGTTCGGATTGCATTTCATGAATATTCTTGTGGTTGATTTAGTATGGAGTTGGTGAGTCCTTTGTTGAGGTTCAATTCGAGGTTCTTCGGCATGGTTTCTATCCTTTCATTGAAGCATTATTGAATTTCAGAATCTTCGAATCGAGGTCTAATTCTTTTTCTTTTCTTCTTTATTTTGTTATTTATCGTGTCCTATGCTTTGAATTGAATCGGGTGTGTTGGTTGATCCGTGGTGATGTGAATTATTGTTTGTTTTGATTTGGTATTTGATTTCCTTGATTATGGATTAATTATAAGGCATGTGATGAAATAATATCTCATAGAGGATTAAAATTGATTATTTGGGGAATGGGAATCGAAAATTGATAAAAGTGAATATTATAGTATTTTGATTCATTATTGATGTTGAACGTGATATGTCATCGAATGGGTAGGCACGCACTAGGCTCGGGTAGGCAAAATTTAGAATTAGTGGATTGTTGGAATGTTTGAAATATGTGTTGTAATTATTTTGTTTTATCACTTTTGAATCAATTGTGTAATTTGGCCGAGAAATGCCCTGATGTATCTGTATATATTTATTCATTGGGGAATGGCCCAAGGTATCATATACCCAAAGGACGTTCGTGATGAAGGCCCGAGGCATCGGGTAGAGCATTACTCTAGAATTAATTTAGAGTAGGATTTATTTTTATGCATTTTTTATTTTTGGACTGTATAATTGGACTGGACACTAAATTTTGGATTGTGTTATCTTGTTTGCTTGATTGATTATTTTGCATGTTTTGTGTGGTTTATACCCTCATGGTGTCAAAGTTAGTTGATACGCTCTACCAAGCGATCGTGATCGAACCATGGGATCGAGGGGTGCCTAACACCTTACCCTCGATCAACAGAATTCCTTAGTCGGAATCTCTGTTCGCGAATCAGTTTTGAAGAGTCAAATCTATTTTTGAAAAGGGATATTCAAGGGTGACTTGGCACACCCTATTTATGCCAAGTGGCAACTCTGAGTTTTGAATATAAAAAGTCCTTTTCGAAATAAATTTTCTTTTGTCACTTTAATAATAAAACCCTTTCGAAACTTAAAATGAATTCTTTCTTTTGGAGTACGGAAAAGGGGTATGACAAATATTGTTATTATGAATTGATGATTTCCGAATGATTTGAGATGGATTTCATGATTTAAGCTTTTCTATGAGAAGTCTGATTATTGAATATATATTGATATCTGAGCTTGAGAGTCAACAATGAGTTCTTTGATGTTTTCTTAAAGTTTTTGACATTTGATATGAGTTAATGAGAAAGTACACTTGATGTTAAGAAAAATTGTTTGAGTTTGAGTTGAGTTAGGAATCCACAATTGTTTTGATTTAAATATGAGAAATATTTATGATTCGGTCTCTATGGTAGACCCTTGAGTTGATTAAGGTGGATTTCCTAACGCATTCTGAGCTTAAGTCTGGGAGTAGTATTTAGCACCGAGCAGGAAGTGTGGGTTTAGCGCATCCTACTTCCCCAGAACTACGTGCCACCGTAGGATTAAGATTAAGGGCCAAAGGCCTAGACAGTGATCACTAAAGTTAAGGTTCTACTCCGATGGCAGGGATAGAATAGCTCTCCTCAACATGGGCAAGACGTTGGACTCCATTTAAGCTCGCATGGCTTATGTTGGTTATAAGAAACTCCCAAGTCCATAATAGTTCAAGTTTCATGAGTTAACAAGTCACTCTAAGTCATGAGTCAAAGAGTTTGAGGTTAGTCCAATGGTTTATGAGATTTAAGGAGCATGTGTTATTGTTGATAATTTATGGAAACTATGTTTCAGGTAATTCAAGCAAAGAGAGTCATTAGTGTCAACATGCATGATTTTCTTATACAATTATGATATTATTTAAAATTTTGTCTGCACCCCCACATACTCAGTACATTCCCAAGTACTGATTCACATACTCTTCTGTGTTCTATACTTCCTCGTGATGTAGGTTCAGGTGCTCAGTTTCAACGGCGAAAGTGATTTTTGAGCACCTCCATCTACATTCCTGCAGTTGGTGAGTCCTTATGGTTCGAGGACCTATGTCCCTGACTTTTGATTTTACTAGTAGATGATTACTTCTTTTCAGTTCAGTACGAGTCAGTTGGGGATCTGTCCCAAGGGTTCCTCCGTCTTATATAGTAAAGGCTTAGTTAGAGTAAAGTAAAGTGTTAGTATGTACAAAATTTTAGTATTTTGATTGTACAGGCTAGTTTCTTATCTTATTCCAGTATGTTCATGATATGTCATTCTCTCTTATTTTAGCATGACTATTGTCAAAGTGAGTTCTAGAAGTGATAACAGGCTTAGAGGGTTAGCTTGAGGTCGTTTATGGACTTAAGAACTGTGTGACATCTCGGAATGGGATCTTGGGGTGTTACACAAGTGCTCCTATTTTTTGTCCCTAAAGGATAAAGTCTAGGTATGCGTGAAGCGTAGTAGAAAATTTGTTTCGAATGTAATAATCCTTGCAAAGGATAAGGAGCAAATAATCATAATAAGAAGGCAATGTGCTCTTGAAGAGCCTACGACATAACACTTCATAAAATCTTATGAGCAATTCAGGTAACTGAAAATAATGAAGTGATGAGATGTCAAAATATTATGTCACACTGTGAACCAATAGAAAATAATATATCACTAATATCCTTGATACAATATTGACACAATGTTGCAAAAGATCACGAGGATCTTAATTCTACGTTTATTTAAGTATACTGACGTAGAAACATTTATCAAGTGACATAAAAGGATGCATCTTGGTAAGCATAACACTTATTTGATTTGTAGTCCAGACACTTGAAGATGTCACACATATTGATATTGTCACACATATTGATATTGTCACTTGACAAAAATTCATATGAAAATTCCTAAAGGATTCAAAATGCCTGAAGCATATAAAGTTTCTGGGAAACTTGTTTATTATCCTTATAAGGGATAAATTGATGGTCTGAATATTATTGAAACTTGTGGAGAGTTTTCAAAAATAATATATTATTTGCTGAAATGAGAAATATGAAGTACCATATCTTAGTGCCATTGATGCACAACACTAATGTATCTTGCAAATACTATAAGTTCGATATAGCTTTTTCAATTAATTTGTTAGCAAGGTATATTTCTCCTCCTACTAGGAGACATCAAAATGGGATTAAAGACAAGCGCATATTTTATTCTAAAGATTACAGTCCCGATCTTATTGGGCATGCTGATTTTTGGTACTTATCTAATCCACATAATGCTCGGTCTCAAACATGCAATGTGTTCACATGAGGGGACACTGCTATATCTTGGAGATATACAAAGCAGTTTATCTAGCTACTTCATTGAACTATGATGAGATAATAGCTATTCGAAGCTAGCCGAGAATGTGTATAGTTGAGGTCCATGATACATCTCATTGGAGAAAAATGTGGTTTGAAATGTGACAATGTACCTACAGTTTTATACAGAGATAATGCAACATGCTAGCATATCTTAAGGGAGGATTCATAAAAAAAAGATAGAACGAAGTACACTTCATCAAAGCTTTTCTACATACATGAGCTACAAAAGAATGGTGATATTAACATGCAACATATTTGTTCAAGTGACAGTGTGGCTGATTTATTTACAAAGTCTCCTCCAATTGCAACTTTTAAGAAGATGGTGCACATGATCGGGATGCAAAGGCTTAAGGATATTCTCTTTAGGGAGAGTTAATACGCGTCGTACTCTTTTTTCCTTATGAGGTTTTGTCCCCACTGGGTTTTCTTTGTAAGCTTTTTAATGAGGTAGTCTATATGCATATTGTTAGAGATATGTACTCTTTTTCCTACACTAGATTTTTTTTTCACTGATTTTTTTTCTAGTAAGGTTTTAACGAGGCACATTATCTATCAATTAGACATTCAAGGGAAAGTGTTATAAATGTATTACCATATATAGTGAATGTCTACTTTACCATATATAATGAATGTCTATTTATGAAAAAGTTAGAAACCCCAAGGTTAGTCTTTCCCTATAAATAAAGAGGTTTTCCTGCATTGTAATTTACCCCCAAAACTCTCAAGAGAAATAATAATATCTTTCTCTTCTCTCTTTATTCTTGTTGTATTTATTTTATATTTCATAACAGATTTTGTATATTATTGAGTGTTTTCATGAAAGACAAGAAATTCAAATTATATTTTTAAAAATATTCACACTTTTAATATAATACTAGTCTATGAAAATGTGTTGCACGTTTGTCCCTAATCATTATCTACTATATAGAAATGGTAGTAGGAGGACGATCAAGGGCATTTTTGTCCATTAATAAAAGATTTAACTTAAAGAAATTATACATATTGCAACAAAAGTTTTGAATATCCCAAAAAATACCCACAAGTTGCTATCAAATTACACTATTTGGTCATAGCCACGTGTAAAGACTACATACTCACTTTGGAAAATGTAAAATAGGCTAACTGTGCATTAAAAAAGGGTGGGGCCATTTGACCCATCTTAGATAAAAGTCATATAGCTTCTTTCTTTTTTAAACTAAAATTAGGAGATATATAAAATTATTTTATATTTTTATGTGGTAAATATTAAAAAAAAATTTATATATTTATTTTCTTATATTTTAAACTTTCCAAGTTTAAATATTTTAGTTGGAATGTCTTACCAACTAAAAAATATTTTTAAGGGAGAAGATAACTTTTTAGTAATCCTTAGTTATATTCCAACTAAGTTTTACCAACTTAAGAAATAATAATCGGAGTTAGAAAAATAAAAAAAGAATTTGAAGTAAAAGAAGAAATGCAAAAAGCAGATATAATATTAGGAATAAAATGGTTAGAACAAGTAAAACCATATAATATAGAACATACACAATTGACCATAGCATATAATAGAGAGAAATTATTCTTAAAAAGAGCCTTAACATAAAATGAAGATATATGTATTAATGAAGATAGTAGTGGAAGGATATTACAGAAGATATTATACGCCTGTGATAGATACAGGAGCAGAAGCTAATTTATGTAGATATAATTGCTTACCTATTTCGTAATGAATCTATTTCATAATCTAGTTATCCGCACCCCCTCCAAATGGTATCAGAGCACAGTAATTTAAAAACTACAGAAGAGAGATATAAGTTAGTTAGATGTTATAAAATTAGTTATTTATTAAATTAATTATGAGAAGACCATTTAAAAATAGAGAAGCTTTTAGAAAAACTAAAGAATCTTTAGTTAGTAATTATTCAGAATATATAAGTCTAAATAAAACAAAAGAAAATCCAGAAAGATTAGCCTATCTAATTACATTAATATCTAGTATTGAAGCAAAATTAATAATCCATTTAAAATCTAGACGAATGAGACTCATACCACCTAATTATGATAAAATTAGATTTAGATATCCACCAAGGTATTATAAATATAACTCAAATGAATAAAGAGCAAAAATACAAAGAATTAAAACAATTTATCTCTGAAAGACGTAAAGAGTTAAAAATGAGAAAAGAAAGACTACATTATAATATATTTGCCGGAGTTAGTAAAAACTCAATAAATATACAAAAAGATGAAATATCAAAATTAGAATCACAAATAGATAGTTTAGAATATATATACCAACATGAACTATTCACAATAAAATGAATAAAGAAGAATTTATAATAGATGAAAAAATATACGACAATCACGAAGGATTAAAAATAAAAATAGTATTTTCTAATCTAGGGAGAAGATACAAGACAATAGGAGAACATTTATATCTAATGTTAGAAAAAGAAGAATTAAAATTAGAAGATAAATTAACAGCAATGGTAAGAATAGAAAAAGAAAATGAAGAAATAGATAGAAAAAAGGAAATATAAAAAATTAAACAACAAACTACGGAAGAAATACGAAAAATAGAAGAAACTAAAAATAGTAGAATTGCTGAATTAGTAAAAGAACTACAAATGTTAAAAGATTTGTACGAACAAAGACAAAAAGAAAAAGAAGAAAAAGATAGAGAACAAAAATTACTAAACGAGATAAATCAATTTAAAGAAAAATTAGAAATAAATAATATAGATATTGAAGAGACAGATAATTATGACTCAGAAGATAGTGAAACATATACAGAAATATTAACAAATATAAAAAATTTAGAAATTAACGAAAAACAAGAAATAATTAATGACGAAAACTTAGAAAATACCAACACAGAAATAAATACTCTTGATAAAAAAAGAAGATGAAACCATAATACCTAATACAACAGAAATAAGAAAAAACCTATATATTATAAAAATAAATTTAAAAAATATAATAAATATGACAAATGGACACCAAAACAAATAGTTAATAAAAATTATAACTTTTTAGACCTAGACTGTGTAATAGAAACAGAAAAAACAATACAATTATGGATAGGATATATGACAAAACAATTATTAGATAATAATATAAACATAATAGATGCACCAGAATATATAGAAAGAACATTAATAGGATCAGTAAAACTATGATTTTCAAACTTAACTGAAAATAGTAAGAAAGTATTAAGAGCTAATAAACTTATGGAAGGAACATCATCAACAACAACTAAACTAACACCTATAAAACTACTAAAAAAATATGAAACAGCTATAAAAGATGAATTTGGTAGTATGCCAACAATAAAAGAAGAACAAAATGAAAAAAAAAGATACAAATAGGAATTTAATGTTAAAATTAACAATATGTAATATGTGTTATATAGACGAATATACTTGCGCATTTAAAGAATATTATTATAAAGGAGCATATAGTATAGAAGAAAGTAAAGAAATAAGAAAATTATATTTTAATAAATTACCCGAACCATTTAGTTCAAAAATAATAAAAAGTTGGGAAGAAGCAAAAATAGTAGATACGTTAGGATCTAGAATAAAATTTTTACACCAATGGTATAGAAATTTATGTGAAAAATATAGAGAAGAGTTAAAAATGGAAAAAAACATTAATAAGAAATTTAGCATGTTGCAAAAGTAAAATAGCACCCCAATTTGGATGTGAAGTAAGATATTATAAGAAAAGAAAAAGACATAAGAAATACAAGAAATATAAAAAATTAAAATATAAATATAAGAAACCAAGAAAAAGATATTATGTAAAAAATTATAAAAATAAAAGACCATATAGAAAGAAAAAGTCTATAAAAGAATGTACATGTTATAATTGTGGAAAGTTAGGACATTTAGCTAGAGATTGTAAATTACCTAAAAATCCAAAAAATAAACAAATATCCGAAATAAAAATAGAAAATACAGAATATATGCAAATAGATTATATAGATTATGAATTAGAAAGTGAAGATAGTATATATGAAATTTCAGAAAACGAAACAGATACTGAAATAGATAGTGAAATAGATGAATCGAATGACTGAAGAAGATATAAAAATAATAACAAAAGAAGAATATTTAAATGACGAAGGAACAGAACAAAAAACAATATTTGACAGTAATATATTTGATGAAATAAAAGGAAAAGAATTAGATTTAAGTGTAGAAAAAATATTTAAAATACCAACAATAAAAAATATTTTTACTAGGAAAAAAGATGAATATTATGTAGTATGCCAAAAAGAACATGTAATAGACTGCAGATATGCAAAAGGTAAAGCTAGTATACCACTAGTAACAAAAAGAATAATTAATAAAGAAATAAATGATATAAAAAGTAAAGGAGATCCAATAAAATATGTACACCTTGGAGGTACAGAAATTTTAATAAAAGCATGTTTTAGAGAAGGAATAGATACACCGATAGAGTTATATCTAGCAGATGATAGAATAATAAAACCTATAAAAAAAGCATAATAACTGCCGTAAAAGGAAATTTAATATACCAAAAATTTAAATTTATAATAAGTGCAAATTATTCAGTAGCAGTAACAGATAGAAATATAGATAAATCACTAGTATTATATTGGAAAATATCAGGAATAGAATTAACCCCAGGAAGTAAAATATTTACAGCAAGATGTAAAAATTTATATGTATTAACAACAAAACATAAAATAACAGGAAAAAATAAAATTAACAAGATACAAATAGATAGCCCATTTGAACAAATTGTAAAAACAATAGATTATAATGATTATAGCTATAGAGACATAGATATAGAAAAAAAATTAGAAATAGTAAATGATAGAATAAGTACAACAAAAAGAATAGCTAATGAAAAACCAGAATCATCAAGCTCATAAAAAAGAACAAGTTATGAAACGAATTCAATAAGTAATTTAAATCAATATTATATAACAGAAAAAATAAATGAAAAAGAATATTTAATACTATTAAACGCAGGACAAGAAGAAAATTATATAGCAAAATATCTAGTAAAAGATGAAGAAATAAAAATTGATAATGATATATGCCCAGATCTACCAAGAAGTTTAATAAATAGTAAAAATATAGCAGAAAAAGAAATAATAATCGGAGTTAGAAAAATAAAAATAGAATTTGAAGTAAAAGAAGAAATGCAAAAAGCAGATATAATATTAGGAATAAAATGGTTAGAACAAGTAAAAACATATAATATAGAACATACACAATTGACCATAATATATAATAGAGAGAAATTATTCTTAAAAAGAGCCTTAACATAAAATGAAGATATATGTATTAATGAAGATAGTAGTGGAAGGATATTACAGTAGATATTATACGCCTATGATAGATACAGGAGCAGAAGCTAATTTATGTAGATATAATTGCTTACCGGAAAGTAAATGGGATAAATTAAAAATACCAATAGTAGTTAAAGGATTTAATAATGAATGAAGCTTAATTACTTATAAAGCTAGGAATATAAAAGCACAAATATGGGATAAGATATTGACAATAGAAGAAATTTATAATTATGAACTAACGTCAAAAGATATACTTTTAGAATGCCATTTTTAGATAAATTATACCCACACATAATAACTAGAAACGATTGGTGGTTTAAAAGGATGGGGAAAACATAAAAGTACCATAAAAATAGAATCAATAGATAAGAACAGCATAATAACCCAAAAACCATTAACATAATATATTCAAATTCAAAAGAGTTACGAGAATCCATTGCCTAATAGTTTCCATATCTGTTTCTCGTAACTCTTTTGAATTTGAATATATTAGTACATGATTTCTTGAATAGTAGCTCCATATTCATAGCAAGTTTTAACTAAACTTGGTTTGGTTTTAGGTAAAACAATTAGCTTATTATATCCGGTCAATCTCTGGGTTATATAGTTTGTATCTGGTTCTTGGATGTTTGTAGCTTTGGGGTTGCTATTTAAAAAGGTTTGTACATTGTAGATATTTTCTATGTATGTTCGGGCTGTGTAGTTGTAAGTCTTTTTATCTTGGTTTAGAATTTCTCGGTATGTGGTAACTTGTGGGGGTATAAACATGGAATCTTTTAATGTATTTGGTGTATATGGTTTATCAAATAGCTTGTTTAGGTTCATATTTTTTCTAACTCCTCTGCTTGTACCTGCAGAAGTAGATTGATAAACGTTATGGGTTTTATGGAGTATCCCAACGTCTCCTTCTAGCTCTGGAATTTTATTGTCTTCCGATTGACATAGCTCTGCACATTGCTGAGTAAGCTGATTCATAGCTATAGACTTCAGTTTATCTTCACTAGTCTTTAGCTTTAGCTTTTCTATCTCAGTACCCATACTGTCCACTTTCAATGAAAGCGTAGTTAGGGCGTTGAGTATCTTTTCATGTATATTTTCTTCTATCATTATCTGCAATAACATTCTTGTTAGTACTGATTACTTCTATTATAAATGTGAAATTTAATATGTTTAAAACTAGTCTCCGAATCTCTTTTGTTGTAACTGAATTTTGTATTTTCTTTGTTAGCCACCAGCGTACCTGTGTATTATCTGTTCGCACAATAAATTTGTTATATACAATATATGGCTCAAATGCTAACAAACATTTATATAATGAACATAATTCTTTTCTATTTATTTCTCATTTTATTTTTGTCTCGTTGAACGTACCTGAGTAGTATCTACAATGGTGTTCTATTTTTCTGCTTCATATTTATATTTAAGTACTCCTCCGTAACTATATTCACTGGCATCTGCTTCTACTATATATGTAAATTTTCTATTTTCATCTGGAAATTGTAATTTTGGTAATTCCTTGCAAAGTGATTTTATTTTTTGAACTTGTCTTTTATCTTCTTCATTATAATTATATTATATATCCTTTTTTAATTTTTTCTGTAGTGATTTTAAGTTTTCTGCTAATTTTGGAATATATTCTCTTACTTGGTTTACTAATCCTAAAAATGATTGTAATTTCTTTTTTGTATCTAATTCTTCTTTCGAATTTATTATTTGTTGTACTATATGCTGTTGCATTTTTACTCCACTTTTATCTATTTGTATTCCTAAAAATTCTATCTGGTTTTTCATAATTTCAGCTTTCTTTTCGCTTAGACTTATTCCTGATTTTTCTATTATATCTGTAAACTGTTCCAATAATTTTATATGTTCTTCTTTAGTTTTTGTATATAATAATATATCATCTATGTATACTATGCAATTAGGCAACTGTTTAAAATAATTGTCCATAAAATGTTGATATCTACCTGGTGCATTTTTATTTCCAAATGGTAATACATTCCACTCATAAAATCCTTATGGTACCGTAAATGCGGTTAATTCTTTAGATTCTTCTTCTAACTTTAGATGGTAAAATCCTGATTTACAATCAAATTTACTAAAATAATTATATCCTTGGATTTGTCTAATTTTTAATATCTTATTTGGTACTGGATAATTATATGTTATAGTTTTTGCATTTAAATTTCTATAATCAATAACCATCCTACTTTTTTCTCTTTTTTTTCACTATGTTTATTTACTATAAATGCTGGACTATTATGTTTACTATTACTTTTTTGTATATATTGTTTTTCTAATAATTCATCTATATGCATTTTAAATTCTTTTAAATCGTCAAAATTATATGTTAATGGTTTTTGGGTTATTATGTTGTTCTTATCTATTAATTCTATTTTTATGATAGTTTTATGTTTTTCCCATCCTTTTAAACCACCAATCGTTTCTAGTTATTATGTGTGGGTATAATTTATCTAAAAATGGCATTCCTAAAAGTATATTTTTTTATGTTAGTTCATAATTATAAATTTCTTCTATTGTCAATATCTTTTCCCATATTTTTGCTTTTATATTCCTAGCTTTATAAGTAATTAAGCTTCATTCATTATTAAATCCTTTAACTACTATTGGTATTTTTAATTTATCTCATTTACTTTCCGGTAAGCAATTATAACTACATAAATTAGCTTCTGCTCCTATATCTATCATAGGCATATAATATCTATTGTAATATCCTTCCACTACTATCTTCATTAATACATATATCTTCATTTTATGTTAAGGCTCTTTTTAAGAATAATTTCTCTCTATTATATGTTATGGTCTATTGTGTATGTTCTATATTATATGGTTTTACTTGTTCTAACCATTTTATTCCTAATATTATATCTGCTTTTTGCATTTCTTCTTTTACTTCAAATTCTATTTTTATTTTTCTAACTCCGATTATTATTTTTTTTTCTGCTATATTTTTACTATTTATTAAACTTCTTGGTAGATCTGGGCATATATCATTATCAATTTTTATTTCTTCATCTTTTACTAGATATTTTGCTATATAATTTTCTTCTTGTCCTGCGTTTAATAGTATAAAATATTCTTTTTCATTTATTTTTCCTGTTATATAATATTGATTAAAATTACTTATTGAATTCGTTTCATAACTTGTTCTTTTTGATGAGCTTGATGATTCTGGTTTTTCATTAGCTATTCTTTTTGTTGTACTTATTCTATCATTTACTATTTCTAATTTTTTTTCTATATCTATGTCTCTATAGCTATAATCATTATAATCTATTGTTTTTACAATTTGTTCAAATGGGCTATCTATTTGTATCTTGTTAATTTTATTTTTTCCTGTTATTTTATGTTTTGTTGTTAATACATATAAATTTTTACATCTTGCTGTAAATATTTTACTTCCTGGGGTTAATTCTATTCCTGATATTTTCCAATATAATACTAGTGATTTATCTATATTTCTATCTGTTACTGCTACTGAATAATTTGCACTTATTATAAATTTAAATTTTTGGTATATTAAATTTCCTTTTACGGCAGTTATTATGCTTTTTTCTATAGGTTTTATTATTCTATCATCTGCTAGATATAACTCTATCGGTGTATCTATTCCTTCTCTAAAATATGCTTTTATTAATATTTCTGTACCTCCAAGGTGTACATATTTTATTGGATCTCCTTTACTTTTTATATCATTTATTTCTTTATTAATTATTCTTTTTGTTACTAGTGGTATACTAGCTTTACCTTTTGCATATCTGCAGTCTATTACGTGTTCTTTTTGGCATACTACATAATATTCATCTTTTTTTCTAGTAAAAATATTTTTTATTGTTGGTATTTTAAATATTTTTTCTACACTTAAATCTAATTCTTTTCCTTTTATTTCATCAAATATATTACTGTCAAATATTATTTTTTGTTCTGTTCCTTCGTCATTTAAATATTCTTCTTTTGTTATTATTTTTATATCTTCTTCAGTCATTCGATTCATCTATTTCACTATCTATTTCAGTATCTGTTTCGTTTTCTGAAATTTCATATATACTATCTTCACTTTCTAATTCATAATCTATATAATCTATTTGCATATATTCTGTATTTTCTATTTTTATTTCGGATATTTTTTTATTTTTTAGATTTTTAGGTAATTTACAATCTCTAGCTAAATGTCCTAACTTTCCACAATTATAACATGTACATTCTTTTATAGACTTTTTCTTTCTATATGGTCTTTTATTTTTATAATTTTTACATAATATCTTTTTCTTGGTTTCTTATATTTATATTTTAATTTTTTATATTTCTTGTATTTCTTATGTCTTTTTCTTTTCTTATAATATCTTTCTTCACATCCAAATTGGGGTGCTATTTTACTTTTGCAACATGCTAAATTTCTTATTAATGTTTTTTCCATTTTTAACTCTTCTCTATATTTTTCACATAAAATTCTATACCATTGGTGTAAAAATTTTATTCTAGCTCCTAACGTATCTACTATTTTTGCTTCTTCCCAACTTTTTATTATTTTTGAACTAAATGGTTCGGGTAATTTATTAAAATATAATTTTCTTATTTCTTTACTTTCTTCTATACTATATGCTCCTTTATAATAATATTCTTTAAATGCGCAAGTATATTCGTCTATATAACACATATTACATATTGTTAATTTTAACATTAAATTCCTATTTGTATCTTTTTCTTCATTTTGTTCTTCTTCTATTGTTGTCATACTACCAAATTCATCTTTTTATAGCTGTTTCATATTTTTTTAGTAGTTCTATAGGTGTTAGTTTAGTTGTTGTTGATGATGTTCCTTCCATAGGTTTATTAGCTCTTAATACTTTCTTACTATTTTCAGTTAAGTTTGAAAATCATAGTTTTACTGATCCTATTAATGTTCTTTCTATATATTCTGGCGCATCTATTATGTTTATATTATTATCTAATAATTGTTTTGTCATATATCCTATCCATAATTGTAATGTTTTTTCTGTATCTATTACACAGTCTAGGTCTAAAAAGTTATAATTTTTATTAACTATTTATTTTGGTGTCCATTTGTCATATTTATTATATTTTTTAAATTTATTTTTATAATATATAGGTTTTTTCTTATTTCTGTTGTATTAGGTATTATGGTTTCATCTTCTTTTTTATCAAGAGTATTTATTTCTGTGTTGGTATTTTCTAAGTTTTCGTCATTAATTATTTCTTGTTTTTCGTTAATTTCTAAATTTTTATATTTGTTAATATTTCTGTATATGTTTCACTATCTTCTGAGTCATAATTATCTGTCTCTTCAATATCTATATTATTTATTTCTAATTTTTCTTTAAATTGATTTATCTCGTTTAGTAATTTTTGTTCTCTATCTTTTTCTTCTTTTTCTTTTTGTCTTTGTTCATACAAATCTTTTAATATTTGTAGTTCTTTTTCTAATTCAGCAATTCTACTATTTTTAGTTTCTTCTATTTTTCGTATTTCTTCCGTAGTTTGTTGTTTAATTTTTTCTATTTCCTTTTTTCTATTTATTTCTTCATTTCTTTTTCTATTCTTACCATTGCTGTTAATTTATCTTCTAATTTTAATTCTTCTTTTTCTAACATTAGATATAAATGTTCTCCTATTTTCTTGTATCTTCTCCCTAGATTAGAAAATACTATTTTTATTTTTAATCCTTCGTGATTTTCGTATATTTTTTCATCTATTATAAATTCTTCTTTATTCATTTTATTGTGAATAGTTCATGTTGGTATATATATTCTAAACTATCTATTTGTGATTCTAATTTTGATATTTCATCTTTTTGTATATTTATTGAGTTTTTACTAACTCCGGCAAATATATTATAATGTAGTCTTTCTTTTCACATTTTTAATTCTTTACGTCTTTCAGAGATAAATTGTTTTAATTCTTTGTATTTTTGCTCTTTATTCATTTCAGTTATATTTATAATACCTTGGTGGATATCTAAATCTAATTTTATCATAATTAGGTGGTATATGTCTCATTCTTCTAGATTTTAAATGGATTATTAATTTTAATTCAATATTAGATATTAATGTAATTAGATAGGCTAATCTTTCTGAATTTTCTTTTGTTTTATTTAGACTTATATATTTTGAATAATTACTAACTAAAGATTCTTTAGTTTTTCTAAAAGCTTCTCTATTTTTAAATGGTCTTCTCATAATTAATTTAATAAATAACTAATTTTATAACATCTAACTAACTTATATCTCTCTTCTGTAGTTTTTAAATTACTGTGCTCTGATACCATTTGGAGGGGGGTGCGGATAACTAGATTATGAAATAGATTCATTATGAAAAAAACTTTCTCTTAAAATATTATCCTTATATTTATCTTTTACTACTTTCTATACTACATAAAAATTAAAGAATTTTCAAGACTTTTTTGATAAATACATGATCTCTTAAACTAAATTTTTGAAAGTGATGTCACATGTACTAATTTAAATAAATTTAAATTTATAATTTGAATCTCCTTTCACGAAATATTAGATTGTTTATATAGGACTAAAATTATTTTATATTTTTATGTGGTAATGTTGAGTTTTTTTCTTCATAGGTTTATTTTCTTATATTTTAAAGTTTCTAAGTGAAAATTCTGACTCAGCCAAAATTTTAATACTCCAAGGTTTTTATATTTTAATTTTTTGCTCAAGAATCTCCTTTCACCAAATATTAGATTGTTTATATAGAACTAAAAATATTTTATATTTTTCATGTGGTAAATGTTGAATTTTTTACTTCATATATATATATATATATATATATATATATTTATTTTAAACTTTCTAAGTGAAAATTTTTCTACTATATATAAGGGAGAACGTAACTTTTTGGTAGTCCTTAGTTACATTCAAACTACGTCTCACCAACAAAAATTTTTTTTTTAAGGGAGAAGATAACTTTTTGGTAGGCCTTAGTTACATTTCAATTATGTCTTACCAACTAAAAAACTCTCTTAAAATATTGCCCTTATATTTGTCTTTTATTACTTTCTATACTACATAAAAATTTAAATAAAATTCAAGACTTTCTTGGTAAATACATGATTTATTAAACTAACTTTTTGAAAGTGGTGTCACATGTACTATTTAAAATAAATTTAAATTTATAATCTGAATCTTCTTTCACGAAATATTAGATTGTTTATATAGAACTAAAATTATTTTATATTTTTATATAGTAAATATTGAATTTTTTTCTTCATATATTTATTTTCTTATATTTTAAAGTTTTTAAGTGAAAATTTTAACTCCGACAAAATTTTTAATACTCCAAGCTTTTTGTATTTTAATTTTTTACTCAAGAATCTTCTTTCGTGAAATATTAGATTGTTTATATAGGACTAAAATTATTTTATATTTTTATGTGGTAAATGTTGAATTTTTTTTGTCATATATTTTTTGCTTATATAATAAACTTTCTAAGTTAAAATTCTGACTCTGCCAAGATTTTTAATACTCCAAGCTTTAAATATTTTAATTTTTTGCTCACAAAATACTATCACGCATGAACTTAGTGGGTTAAAATTTAAAGTTGTTAACCGATTTAAAGATATTTTTTTATTCATTATCAAATAATTTTATAAAAAATATCATTAAATCAGTCAATTAATGTTTTACTAAAAAAAATTACATATGTAATATTCATATAAGGCTTCAAACACACAATTTTTATAATTACCTATAAATTGTAGGCGTAATCACAATTGATGTGCATGTCAACTCGCAAAACAGATATTTGAAAGAAAAATTTTCTTATAAAAATTGAAGTACATTAACTGGTTAGTGTAAAGAGCTTTATCTATATTATATAAATATATTTATATGCAATCTTTCATAATAATTGAGATTTGTAATATTAAAAATAAGATATATAATACTCTATTTATTTCTTTTTATTTGATTCATTTGAGTTGTGTTTATATTCCTAAATATTTGCTACTTTGATCTTTCAAGAATAGTGTCACACCTCAAATCCTATTGGGACAGACATGCACTTGTAGCCGTGAAGGCTTGGGAGAACCAATCCATAACTTTGAAATAATAATCTACCAATAAGAGATATGTAAATGGGCACTTAATGCAACAACAATGAGGTAGGGAGATGTTGGCACACAAATGAAGTGTTTAGGAGCTGAAATAACACATGGGTCTTATTTGAGTAAATGGAGAACTCCTGAAATTTTCTAGAGAAAATAGACGTGCAAGTTTGATAATACGCATGTATTGAGGTGTTTTAACACGTTAGAGAGTGGGAACAAGGTCATTGGATACATGTGATATAATACACTGCTATTATGTATCACTTGTTATAGGATAACCTTGGAAGCTTACTTGAGGGAACAAATGTCCCATTTCATACCAAAGAGTACAAAATAGAGTAAGCCTTACATACTTGGTTGTACAACTCCGATACTAACCCAACTTGACTTCCCGCCTTTTGGATTACTTATCTACAATAAAATATATGGTAAACTAATATTAGCAACCAACCGATACATTTAGGCTATTTAACTTCACAAAAATAGTGGTCGGGGAGTAAGCCTTTAATTTATCAATCAAGGGTGTTATTTTAATTCTTTTATTCTCCAATTACATCCACATACCATACATATTCTTATAATATTCCCCGATACAACTTTGGGTTCATTACATCCCCTAAACAAGACACGAAATAGAATGGGAAGTAGACGTCTACAACCATTAGTTTGGTGGTGTACCACCATACCCTTCTTCTATATTTCAATACAAACTAATTACACCTTTCCCCAATATCAACCTGGTAACCCCCAATATATACACAAAAAATAGTCCACAAAACAGCCATAAATCCCTTTTCTTGTAGCAATCAATTATTGAACTCATCATCTATTGAGTTCTCAATAAGAACACATCCATAATTCTTTCCTAAATTCATATATAAGGAGAACAAAATGGTGCAGTCACCTTACCTCAATTATGCAACTTATCCTTTAAATTGAAGTCATCAAGAACTTCAACTTTCACTTTCCTTCACACTGTAAACCAAGAAAGAAAAGAGATCTCTTAATAACAAAGAAAAAAGTGAGCAAGTAGCTTGTTATTTATTTTGCCATGAATTAATAATTAAGCACTTATAACATGTTTTCCTAATCTCCCATGAGATAATTAAGCTAAATCATAAGTGTTTTCACTTACTTTGGCTTGCAAAGGTTGGGGTTTCTTCAAGAACCCTAGAAAGAAAAATGGGTCGCTCCTTGTTATTTTAGAGAGAGCGGAGAGAATTTCTGAATACTCTGTTTTGTGAATTATAAATAAAAGAAAATGACCAGCAACTTGGCCTTATAAAGGCCCTATTTTGGCCACCTCCTTTGCTGTATTTTGGACCTTAAAATTGGTCAAATTGGTCCCAGTAGGTGATGCACCTACTTAAGGGTTCAAGCTGCTCAAAATTTCAAAGTAGGTGATGCACCTACTTCCTTAATTCTTAGTTAGGTTCAATTAAATTGGGCCTTGGCAGATTTGACCTTGGGCCTTTTCTCTATTTTTCTTTTTCTTTTACTTAATTTGGGCCCAAATAAGTATACTAATAAAGGCCCAAATTTGATTCATGGACTTGGTCTATTAACTTGGCTCATATAACTAAAGTAGGTGACTCACCTACTAGCTTAATTAAGTCAAACAAGCACCTCAACAAATTACTCCATTTTCAGTTCTTAATCCCTTTAATCTAATTTAAAACTTGTATACACTTGGTCACTTCAAACTTTAGATTTTAATACTAGCTTACAATCCCAAGTTTAAATAGTTGTGTCGACGTTAACTTGATCGCATCTCATGAAAACGTACGGGCAGCGTCTAAAATTCCATCTACACCATTAATACTTGCATAACTAATTTCATTCGTTACCTATACCACAAGGCTATACCAAGTTCCATATAATTAGAACAAGAACAAGTAAAATACAGGATATTACATCTTCCCCCCTTAGGAACATTCGTCCTCGAATGTTAGCATAATTGTCTAACCAAAACAAGTTCAAGCCTAAGTTTAATACTTATGCTATCACGTAGTATCTATATATTACACTTACTTGTTATTTCCCCAATTCAGCATCTTGAACTTTCTCTTTGTATTTGAACAAATAGGGTACTTAGATTTCATCGCTTCTTCAGCCGCCCATGCTAGCTATTCTACTTGTTGGTTTCTCCAAAGCACTTTTACAGAAGCTATTTCTTTATTCCTTAACTTCTTAACTTGTCGATCTAGGATAGCAATAGGTATTTCTTCATAAGTGAGATCTTTCGTAACTTTTACATCTTCAGTAGGAGTAATATGAGATATATCTCTCATGCACTTTTGAAGCATTAAGATGTGGAACATTAGATGGACTGTTGAAAGCTCTTGGGGTAGTTGTAACTCATAAGCGACTTGGCCAAACCTTTGAGTAATCTTATATGGTTCTATATAGCGTGGACGTATTTTTCTTTCTTACCAAATTTCATAAGCCCCTTCATTGGTGACACCTTCAAGAATACCCAATCATCTATAGCAAACTCTAGCCCCCTTTTTCTAACATCTGCATATAACTTGTGTCAACTTTGGGCTTTTTCTAGCCACCGTTGGATTACTTTAACCTTTCCATAGCTTGATGAATAAGATCTGTCCCGAATAAGAAAGTTTCACCCACTTCAAACCATCCAATTGGCGATCTATACTTTCTTCTATATAAAGCTTCATATGGTGCCATTTTAAGGCTTGAATGATAGTTGTTGTTGTAGGCAAACTCGATGAGAGGTAAATGATCATCCCAAATACTTTTAAAGTCCAATAAACAAGCTCATAGCATATCTTCAGTATTTGAATGGTACGTTTTGCTTGTCCATCTATTTGAGAATGGAAAGTTGTACTTAAATTAACTTGTCTTCCCAAATTTCTCTGGAAAGACTCCCAAAAATTTGCAGTAATTGAGCTCCTCTATCTGATATAATAGAAATTGGTACTCTGTGTAATCAAACTATCTCCTTGATGTATAATTTTGCATACTCTTCAACTGTGTAAGTGGTCTTAACCAGCAGGAAGTATACTGATTTGGTAAGCCTATCAACTATTACCCATATGGAATCAAACTTTTGAGATATACAAGGCAGACCAGTGAAAAAATTCATGGTGATCATGTCCCACTTCCAGATTGAAAGATCTATACATTGCATATAACCCCTGATCTTTTGGTGCTCTACTTTAACTATTTGATAATTTGGACATTCGACTACATATTCTTCATTGTTCTTCTTCATGTCACCCCACCAATATATTTCTTTCAAATCATGATACAATTTAGTTGATCCTAGATGGATGAAATACCTTGAATAATGTGCCTTTGTCATAATATTCTTTCTTAGCCCATCTATATTCGAAACACACAATCTATTTTAGCACCGAAGTACTCCCTCTTGCATAAGCTCAAATGCCTTTGTCATACCACATTGTATATTCTCCTTAAGTTGTAATAGTATGGGATTTGCATATTGCTTTTCCTTCACTTCAGCTACTAATGAAGATTCTGCCGCATTATGCACAATAAGCCCTTCATCTGGAGTTTCAAGAAGGAGAACCCCTAAATTGGCTAGTTGGTATAGATCTTTAGTCATCCCTTATCTTTCTATAGACGGTGCCACAGTCTTATGACTTAACAAATCTGCTACCATATTTGTTTTCCACGGATGATACAAGTCATAGTCCTTTAATAGTTCAAGTCAACTTCGTTGCTTCGAGTTTAGTTCCTTTTGGCTAAAGATATATTGCAAACTCTTGTGGTCAGTATATATGTCAACATGAATCCCATACAGGTAGTGGCTCCATATCTTTAAGGCAAATATAACCACTGCTAGCTCAAGATCATGTGTTGGATAATTTTTCTCATATGGCTGCAATTGTCTTGAGGCATAAGCTATCACTTTACCATGCTGCATCAACACACATCCTAAGCTAATTTTTGAAGCATCACAATACACTGTATACCCTTCTATGTCTTCTGGAAGTACTAATACAGTGTAGAAGTCAACTTATTCTTCAGATCTTGGAAACTCCTTTCACATGCATCATTCCATTAAAACTTAGACACTTTATGTATTAGATTTGTTAAAGGTGCAGAAGTTGAAGAAAATCCTTCAACAAACCTCCTATAATAACCTGCCAACCCAAGGAAAATACGAACCTATGTAGGCGTTATAGGTCTTGGCTAGTTTTTCAATGCTTATATCTTTTGAGTATCAACCTTTATTCCTTTATCAGATAAAATATAACCCAAGATTGCCACAGATTTTAACCAAAACTCACATTTAGAGAACTTTGTATATAGCTTACGATCACGAAAAATCTGTAACACCTATCATAAGTGATTGGCATGGTCTTCCTTTGATCTCAAATAATCCAGAATATCATCAATAAAAACTATCACGAACATATCTAAGAATGGCTTAAACACCCTATTCGTTAAATTCATAAAAGTTGTGGGTACATTAGTTAGCCTAAAGGACATGACTAGAAACTCGTAATGACCATACCGTGTTCAAAAGGTTGTCTCGGGTATGTCCTTCTCTTTGACCCTCACTTGGTGGTCACCTGACCTCAAATCAATCTTTGAAAAACACTTGGCACGTTGCAGCTGGTCGAATAAGTCATCAATCCTCGAAAGGGGATATTTGTTCTTAATAGTCACCTTATTCAGTTATCGGTAGTCAATACATATTCTCAATGAGACATCTTCTTACCCATAAATAACACTGGTATGCCCCAAGGGAACATACTAGGCCTTATAAATCCTTTTTCTAGCAAGTCTTTCAATTGCTCTTTCAACTCCCGTAATTCTGTCGGGGCCATTCTATACGGAGGAATTGAGATTGGTTGAGTACCCAAAATCACATCAATACCAAACTCCACTTCTCGTTCTAGAGGAAAACCTGAAATATCTTTAGGAAATACATCAGGAAATTCATTTACCATTGGAATAGTTTGAAGATTTAGTGGTTTCGTATCTGTATCCTTCACTCTAACTAGATGATATATGTAACCCTTGTAAATCATCCCTTTTTGCCTTGAAATAAGAAATGCTACCGCTCTATTCAAGGGCTGCCTCTCTTGGAAAATGAAAATACACCCTCTTAGTTCGGCAATCTACTATGGCATAACAAGAAGCCAACTAATCCATACCCATTATAGCATCAAAATCTACTATTTTTAACTCAAACAGATCATTCATTGTATTGTGACCACAAATACTTATTATACAATTTTGATATACTCTCCTAGCTATAATAGATTCACCAATCGGCTTCGATACTTCAAATGGCTTAACTAGCAATTCTGGTGTTCTTTTGAATTTTTCAGCAACTAATGGAGTGACATATGATAATGTAGAACCCAAATCAATTAATTCATATACATTATGTAAAATATGGACAATGTACCTATAACCACATCCGGAGAAGCCTCTAAATTTTGTCTATCCGCTAAAGCATATGTACGATTCTAAACTCTACTAGAGCTAGCTGCTTCTTTAGCACCTCAACCATGACCCATAGGTTGTACACCCCTACCTAAAAAGGAACTGATGATGATGATACAACGGCGGATCTAGTAAGACATGCCATACCACCCATGCCCCTTTGTGGATATTCTCTCATTATATGCCCCGACGTACCACACCAAAAGCAAGCATTTGTTACAAATTGAAATGCACACAAATGAAGCTTTTTACATTATCTACATGGTTGTCGGGGAGGTCTTAATTGGCTCATACTCCCTTGATCTTGATACCCCACTGCTCATGAACTCTGACTCTCACTTCTCTGCCTAAACTGATTGCCTTTGGACCCTTGAAACTGTAGTGGAGCACCAGTTGTAGGATACAAAGATAATGGCCTAAGCGCTATTTTAGAAATCCACGGCCTAAACTCACCTTGGGATACCACAAACTACCCTATAGATCTAGCTCTCATGGAATACCCTCTTTCCAATTCTTATGTTCTTCTTCTTTGCCTTTGATCCTCTATTTTTTGTGTAAAAGCTTGTATCATTTCTATGTCCATGTCTTTGTTCAAAGCAGCAATAGTAAAATCTTTAACCAGATATGGATCTAATCTATCCATATATTAATAAACCCTATCATCCATAGTAGCTACTACATTAGGAGTATACCTAGCCAAAGAGTTAAATCAAAGGTTGTACTCCCTTACGCTCATATTTTCTTGGTGAAGATTTAAGAACAGATCCACACAGGCTTTTCGAATCTCAAATAGAAGGTAATAATCATAAAATTCCTCTTTGAACTCTTTTCAAGTAACTGAAGGTGCATCAATACCCCTAGATCATTTCCAATCTTCATACTAAAATATGGCCTCTCCTTTAAATCTATATGCTACTAGCTCAACTATCCCCTTACCCGATACATGTATGACATCTAGAGCCCTTTGGGTTTGATTAATAAAGTCCTGTGGGTCTTCATTAATATATGTGGGAGGATCTAACTTAAGGAAATCCTGTCTCCGTAGGCGATCTGCCCTATTGATAACGCTCAATCTACAGCTCTCGTAGGAGTGTAAAGCGGTCGTTGTCAAATATATAACCCAACTGGGTTGGGTATCGATCCCACAGGGAATAGCTTAGTCAACAAGTAAGCAAAGATTACTAGACTTTTAGTGTAAGTCTCGTAAAAAGGGGGGAGTTTTGTCGTGCAAGTAATGTAAACAAAGTAATAAAGTAAAAACGGAAAATAGCAAAGTAAAAAGAAAGAATGTTTAGTAAGATGTAAAACAATGAGAATTGAGAAGTTGGGGTTATGTCCACCTTATGAGTTGTACGTCTCTATTGGCTATTGAGTTATGCGGAATTCAGACATGCATGTGCTTATAGAGAATTGTATTCGATGGTAAATCCAAGCGTCTTTCGACCTAAACAAGGACTATTTCACTTTAACTCTTTCGAGCTTAAAGCATATCTAATGGTACAAATTCTCTAAGAGGTTAATCCAGTTACGGCACTACCTTTTTAATAGGGGATGAGACCCTATTACCTTGACATTATCTCTTTTCCAGACATATAACTTTTCTTTCGAACAAGTTAATGCTATACTGGCGTATTCTATGCGTCTACAGCCACAAGAATTTGCATTAAGATGAAGAGAATAATGATATAAGCAACACACGTGTCACGAATTCACAAACTCATAGCCTTAGATAGTATCTCATAAGGCTTCCATAACCCCAACAGAGAAGTTTAGCTATTCATGAGTGCGATGGAAATCACAATAGACATTATCATTATACCACAATAAAAGATCTCACATGTAGTATGGTGTGGTGTTAGGCGTGAATTCCTTGCAAAATAGCGATTCTCTTGTTGTAAAATTAAAAGTCGAATAGATGAAAAATAATGTCAACAATGAATTAATAAAGAGAATTGTTTTGATGGATGGATGGATGGTGGATGGATGGGAATTGATGGAATGGGGGAATTGTGTGGAATGAATTAAAATCTCTAGCAAAATAGGGTATTTATAACACCCATATCCTATTCCTACTAAGCTACTGCATTACTTAACCCAATCCTACTAGGTTAATGTATCATTATCCTAATCCTACTAAGTTACTGCTAGTCCCCAAAGTCTTTAGAATTGCTGTTTTTGCCCGGAACAGATTTTCCATGCGCCACTTTTGGTCCTTGGCGTCCAAGCTTTGCTTTCCTCCTTTTGTGAAGCTTTCTTTGGCGTCAATTTATCCATAAAATGCTGAATTCTGCATCATTTATACCTGAAAACTTGCTAATCACGTTTGTTAGCTCACTTACAGGAAAAAGGACTAAAAGTGCATGAATTATATATTTTGTCCTCAAAACTTGGCTAAAATATGGGTAAAATATAGTACTTTAGGCGTGTAAATTCGCCTATCATCAACACCCCACACTTGAAACTTTGTTCGTCCTCGAACAAAATATCATGTCCATCTAAACATCAACTTAGGGTTTCACAGTATCAACACAAAATATTCGTCAAGACAAGCACAACAATTATCAACAAAGAGTAGTTTTCCGATCATTAGTAGAAACAATTTAACCTCTAGCATAGACTCGTGATGGTGGCCATCTCATATTCAAAAGTTAAGGCACAAAGAATCATACACAACTACCCAAAACTCATCAACCATGTGTGTCTCACAATATATTACCCATAATCACTCATAAGTATAGCATATTTTTCCAACATGGGTATAAAAGTATCCTTGCTCTCGCTCTCACAAAGAATTCATATGTTGCAACTGATGACCATAGGCTTGCCCTTAGTGTAATGCTCCACTAAATGCCAGAATGCTAAGCTTGGGATCAAATAGGTCTTTTGCTGGTTGTAATGTAGGCTAAGGGACGGGTAGGACTATTTTGGCCAGAAATAGTGACTATGTTCCTAAGCGCTTTAATACATCACGTTATGCCATTAACACTTTTCTTTCAAACAACCTTTTTGCTTTCTTTTAATCTACCTCCCTTTGTCACCTCTTTTGTTTTTCAATTTTTGAACATAACTAACTTTTTAGTTTTCTTTTCCTTTTTCTTTTCATAACATACCTCTTATGATAGCCATTCTTTTTCATAACAAATTCAAGCACCATTACATTCTAAAGCATCATACTCACCCAATTTCCTCTTATTTTGTCACATGACTTTACACTTTAAAGCACTTAGGAATTTGGATTAAATTATGGTCTTGAAAAAATGGATTAGGCTTACATATGAGGTTGTCAAAGAAAATAGGCTAAAGGCTCAAAGGGGTTAACTAGTATAATGTCCATGGGTAGGTAAAAAGAAGGTAAACAAGTATAGGTTGCCAAAGAAATGCCTAAATCATTTCCTAGACTTGCACTCCTTATTTTCGCTTTACATACATACCAGGCAAGTTCTAGCATCAGCCACAAACATAGAATATACTATTATCTCACACACACAAGGCACATGGTCGACTTTATTAGGAGTAGTATAGACTCTTGTCCCAATAGTTGAAGGAATTAGACCATATAAATATCACATAGTGAGTCACAATTAGAGCCTAAACGTCTCAATAGTAATGATTTTAGCACAAACTCTTGTTATAATCTCATGCTGCCTATTAGAATAGTTTCATGCGAAGTTAAGTAAAAACAAATTTAACTACTAAAAAAATCTTTAACTATTAAAAAAACGAAAAACGAAAAAAAAACTAAGCTAAGCAAACAAACATAAATGCAAATGCGGATAAAGGAGTATAGCATGCAAATACCACCACCCCACACTTAGACGGGACACACTGCCCTCAGTGGAAAATAAATACGAAGAACCTGGTCAGTTGGACTCCTCCTCTATGTCGGGGGTCATACCCCCTTCATCGGAATCATCATAGGAGTCGTTGTCATCAGAATTCTCCTCCACGTCAGAGTCTAGCATTCGTCGATCATCATCGGTTGGCACATCATCATCAAGAGGTTCCTCAAAATATGTACCTACTCCATACATCTCCCTTGCATGCACATTCATTGGATAGTCATGATCCAGCAGTTGGAATACGGTCTCTACTCATCATTGTAAACCGAGTCATGCCATAAAGATGGCGAAAGAAACTCTCATCTCGCGCATGTCTCTCCGCCGTAGTAAGGTTGACGCTATGTGTTGATTCAGCATCTTTGACCTTTGTGAGGTCAACCTTCTTCGGATTGTGTGGGAGTTTATGACCAGCCGGTTCCTCTTCGATATCTTCCTTCCTCAAGATTGCAGTCAACATATTGCCGAAGATGAAATGGGACCGCTTGTGTAGCCTGGCCTTCCGCATTGTAGATCGAATGATTGCCCCAATGTTGATAGGGACATTCTTCATCAATGCATATACCAAGCACACTCTATCTCTTGTTATTTTTGTGTATTGAGTCCCTGGAATGAGGCAAGAGTTGACTATGCGCAACCATATCCTTGCTTCCCTATTCAAAGGAGCATATGGGAAGGTGTTGTGTCGACCGGTGTCTTTGTGTCTACTCCACCGTGCCATGGATCTTATTCCACAGAGTGTGTGTTGAATGGCTCTATATGGAGGTCTACTGTACAGCTCTTTGAATGGTGATGGATCAACAACAGGCAAGCCAAGAAAGGAGTTGAAGAAATCTGCATTGAGTTGTAAAACTTGGCCCCGAATCTTGACCTCGCTGCCTGTGGTTTTCGGCGACCAGTTGGCATAAAATTCTCTTGTCAAATCGGGATTACATTCTCCCATGTCTCGAAAGATGAAATCAAGATGTAATGCCATGATCTTGGCCAACATGCGCGGCTCCTTCTTCGCTAGGCTTTCCTTGTTTATCAAGTCCATATGAACATATTTTCTTTCCTTGTTGTTCCTATACCATTCCTTCGCTTCCTCCTTAAGAACCCATTTTATTCCAAACATGCGGCGTGGTAATTGCATCGAAGATTATTCTCCTTGCTCTTTTCGGCCTCTTTTCTTGCCTTTTTGGGAAGTGGTAGCCTTATCTTTGCCTTGTCTTGCTTTGGGTGCCATTGTACCTGAGACTAAAACAATGTTCATGTTAGCATCATCTCGATGGATACAATATATAAACAAGCAATAGGGGCACCACCCCACACTTAGTTTGTTGGTACAGACTAGTGAAGTTAAAGTGGTCGATTACGCAGACTTCATCGACATACGTTTTAGGTGCTATATTCCAACAATAAAATCAGTGCAGTCATACTTCTTGTAATCTTGGCAATACTTTCATGTTTGATATATCAAGACTACTACATAGGGATTGAATCAAGGTATAGTATCTAACAATAAGCACGACCTCCTATGTTGGTAGGCAACTATAATTCTTATTCCGATGAACAAGTCATTCTAACATGTAAGTATTCAAGTGACAAGATTATGCAATTTTTGTGACCATATCAATTCCGCAAAAGTATGACAATGCACCAAAATCAAATTCAAGTTGGGAACATGTTAAGATCATTCTTACGTATTCTTTCACTCACTTAGTTGTATCACAACACATCATCCACATTCAAATCACCAATACTACTTCAAGATTTAATAATTCATAATATGTGTAGTAGTGTAGTACTTACGGAATATAAATGAAGAATAAAGTAGTACTTACTTGATTGATGCCTTTGGATGATGTTCTTGTGAAGAAAAAGAGCAAAAGGAAAATTTTTGAGAGGATTTGGAGGCTATAGGCGGCGCATAAGCTAGGTTTCCAATGAGTTTTTGGTTCAGGACTAAGTCTCATATTTATAAGAAAAGGTTGGGTCAGGTTTTGACCCATTTAAAATCAGATTTGGAGACAAGAAGCGACCATAGGTGGTGCCTTTAGCTTTGCCTATGCTTGGCATAGGCGGCGCCTTTTGCAAAGCATTGTCTAGCATAGGCGGCGCCTATGCCATGGCATTCCAAGGCATAGGCGGCGCCTTTAGCATGGCATATGAGATTCAGAGACAAAAGGCATTAGCATAGGCGGCGCCTATGCTATGGCATACTTGGGCATGGGCGGCGCCTATGCTATGACACACTAGATTCCGAGACCTTAGGCCATAGTATAGGCCTTGCCTTGTTCGTGGCCTAGTTTTACCTAGGCCTAGCCTTGTTCGATGCCTATATTTTCATGAGCAATGCTCAATCCATAGCCTTTTGCTTCGTTATTCCTAGCTTACCACCTTTAATATGCAATATGTCCAAATCAAAATTTGAAACCGACCTCCTCGTTTTACACCTCTTGTACCTACATTCACTCAAAAACAACAAAAACGATTAGAACGATGGGTTGCCTCCCATCAAGCGCCTTAGTTTTGGTCGTGGCTCGTTAAAATCCTAAGAAAACAAAAACAACAAGAACATTTAAAAACGATGGGTTGCCTCCCACCAAGCGCTTGATTTATTATCGCGGCACGACATAGCTATCTCGATTACTTAGTCTTCATCGAGATAGATGGGGCATCGTTTTCTGAATGGATTTAGACGACACTGATACTTACTTGTAGGCATGCAATCTTCTTCGATATGACTCTTGTGCATACATACCTCAGGAGAGATACCAATTATATCATCAATAGTCCAACCCATGGCTCTCTTGTATCTTTTCAGAGCAGAGATGAGAGCCTCTACGTGCTGTTCGCTTAATCATCCACCATACTTACCGGAAGTATATTTTCACTTTCCAAGAACACATACCTTAGATAATCAGGGAGCGTTTTCGATTCTAGCATTGGTGGCTCTTCAATGGAAGTCTTCGCTATTGGTGACGGTTGATTCTTAAGATCAAGGTCTGGCTGTTTAGGAGTACTAGAATAGGACCCTATTTCTGTTAGAGCACATGTAGTTTCTTCATAATCTTCATCATCCTTATGTTCAACATTCAGTAGCGCAGCAGACAATGGCTCAACAGTAAGCTATTTTGTTTCTGATAATGCTTTCTTATCCTCATAATGAACATCATCTATAGAGAACACATTCATATCGCTGGGCTGCTTCATTGCTTTGCATATATCAAAATGGACCACTTCGTCATTCAACCAAAATAAAAGCTCATTAGCTCTCATGTCAATAAGCAAACTTCCAGTTGCGAGGAAAGGACGTCCCAAGATTATGGAAACTTTAGAATCCACCTCACAATCTAGAATAACAAAATCTGCAGAAAAGATGAATGAAGAAACCTTCACCAACACATCATTCAAGATACCCACAGGTCGTTTTACCGACCTATCAGCCATCACGAGCTTCATATTGGTTGGTGTCGGATCGCCTAACCCCAACTTCTTGTAGACGGATAGTGGCATCAAATTGATGCTTGCTCCCAAATCTCACAATGCCTTAGCAAAATTCATAGATCCAACCGTGTACAGAATAGTGAAAGCACCGGGGTCATCCTTCTTCTGAACTAGTGATCGGGTAGCGATTGCGCTGCGGTGATGAATAGTATCCTTCAACTCATAGCTTTCTACTCGCTTCTTTGTCAAAAGATCCTTCATAAATTTTGCATACCCAGGCATTTGTTCTAGTGCCTCTACCAACGGAACATTAATGGTCAGCTGCTTTAATATATTCATGAATTTGCTGAACTTTGTATCATCCGCAATCTTCTTCAATCTTTGAGGAAAAGGTGGTGGTGGATAAGGAATTGTTTTCTCCACGACTTTCTTCTCCTCTTTCTTCCATTTTTCAGCCTTTTTAGGCTGCAACGTACTTGGTGTGACGTCATGGACATTGTGATCAGCTTCTGCGGCGTCTTGACCTTTATCCTTATCATCAATGTCCGCTACCTCGTCAACCACTTGCTTGCCTTTGGATGAAGTTTCCAGCACCTTACCACTTCGGGTAGTAATAGCCATGCATGATCCATCGTTCCTTAGATTTTGCACAGTGTCGCTAGGTAAAGTGCCAGCCTTTCTTTGATTGAGTGCTGCTGAAAGTTGGCTCAATTGCTGCTCTATTTGTTTGATTGAAGTGGAATATGAATTAACTAATTGCTTCATTGAAGACAAATCATTTATGACCTCGGTTACTCCTGCGTTGGTTGCTTCCACTCCTTTCAACAGTTTAGCCATCATATCTTCCATATTTCCAGAACCAGATGTGGTGGTGTCACGTCTTCCTGGGGGAACGTATAAACCACTCTTTTCATTCTTGTTCTTCCAACTACCTTGGTCCTTGTTTCCAGGTTTATCATAGTAGTTCCGACCTTGGTTTCCTTGGGTATTACCTCGGAAACCCCCCTGATTGTTCAAGTAGTTGGCTTCTTCTTCTAAATTAGATTCGTCTCTTCCTTTTAACGCAACAGCTTTGACTTTTTCAGTCTTCCCTGATAATAAATGCTTTGTAAGAAGATCCACTTGTGTTTTCATGTGCGTCATATCTTGATCATGTTCTTCTTCTCTTCTTCTTTGTTCAGCAGTCATGCCAATAGATATAGTAGGGCTTGCTACCTCAGAATCCCTGGTATGCCAAGCTCTACTTTGTTTCGTCATCCGATCTAGCATATTGCTTGCCTGCCCAAAGGTGAGGTCCATAAATGATCCTCCAGCCGAATTATCTACCACTGGTTTAGTTATTGAATTCAAGGCTCTGTATAGTATCTCCATTAGGTGAACATTAGTCATGTGATGGTTTGGACACCTCATTAGCTTCGTCTTGAACCTCTCCCATATTTCATGAAGGGCTTCAGTTGGAAGCTGACGAAAGTTGCTGATTTCGTCTCTCAATTTTGCTCTTTTGGATGGCGGAAAGTATTTTTCTAAGAAAGCGTCTCGCAATTGCCTCCAATTTGTAATAGAATCAGGAGTCAGCCTATTCAACCATAGAGTTTCCTCCCCAGACAGAGACAATGGAAATAGACGTAATCGAATTGCATTCTGACCAACGCCAGGATTGTCAAACGACTTGCATGTAGAAATAAAGTTGATGAGATGCATATTCGGATCATCGCCTGCTAGTCCACCAAATAATCCTTTGAGTTGCAATAACTGAATCATGGTGCTCGTGATGTTGAACTTGGCTCCGGGTGCTAATGGTGGAGGAATTATGGCTCTTGTGGCTTCGGCTCCATCAAGATTATCATCATCCTCGTCGAACGCTGGTTGCATAGCTCGGCGTTCAGGCCTAAACCTAGCTTGACGATCTCTTCTGTTGGCAGGTGTTGCGATCTCAGCAGCATGCCTAGGGTTTAGTAACTCGTCATCACCTAGGTCGTCGTCGTCAGGATTTTTTGCTCGCCCAGGATTATCAATATTCTGTTGATGCACTTGAGAGGCGGCTAGAGCAGCTAGTCTCGCCTGTTCCTGTTGAGCAACCATCCTTTCAATTTCGTGTTGTGCCTCCATTCTACCAATACATTGTGGTTCAGGATTGATAGGTAATAACGGTTGAACAGAACTTCTAGTATGGGGCATGCACTGAATAAAAACCTGCAGAGAACAAAAACAAAAACTAAAAGTAAAAGTACGAGAATCTTTGACCAAAGGGTCTAGTAATTATCACAGACTTAATTGACACTCGTATTCCCCGACAACGGCGCCAATTTTTGATAACACTCAATCTACAGCTCTCGTAGGAGTGTAAAGCGGTCTTTGTCAAATATATAACCCAACTGGGTTGGGTATCGATCCCACAGGGAATAGCTTGGTCAACAAGTAAGCAAAGATTACTAGACTTTTAGTGCAAGTCTCGTAAAAAGGGGGGAGTTTTGTCGTGCAAGTAATGTAAACAAAGTAATAAAGTAAAAATGGAAAATAGCAAAGTAAAAAGAAAGAATGTTTAGTAAGATGTAAAACAATGAGAATTGAGAAGTTGGGGTTATGTCCACCTTATGAGTTGTACGTCTCTATTGGCTATGAGTTATGCGGAATTCAGACATGCATGTGCTTATAGATAATTGTATTCGATGGTAAATCCAAGCGTCTTTCGACCTAAACAAGGACTATTTCACTTTAACTCTTTCGAGCTTAAAGCGTATCTAATGGTACAAATTCTCTAAGAGGTTAATCCAGTTACGACACTACCTTTTTAATAGGGGATGGGACCCAATTACCTTGATATTATCTCTTTTCCAGACATATAACTTTTCTTTCGAACAAGTTAATGCTATACTGGCGTATTCTATGCGTCTGCAGCCACAAGAATTTGCATTAAGATGAAGAGAATAATGATATAAGCAACACACGTGTCACGAATTCACAAACTCATAGCCTTAGATAGTATCTCATAAGGCTTCCATAACCCCAACAGAGAAGTTTAGCTATTCATGAGTGCGATGGAAATCACAATAGACATTATCATTATACCACAATAAAAGATCTCACGTATAGTATGGTGTGGTGTTAGGCGTGAATTCCTTGCAAAATAGCGATTCTCTTGTTGTAAAATTAAAAGTCGAATAGATGAAAAATAATGTCAACAATGAATTAATAAAGAGAATTGTTTTGATGGATGGATGGATGGTGGGTGGATGGGAATTGATGGAATGGGGGAATTGTGTGGAATGAATTAAAATCTCTAAGCAAAATAGGGTATTTATAACACCCATATCCTATTCCTACTAAGCTACTGCATTACTTAACCCAATCCTACTAGGTTAATGTATCATTATCCTAATCCTACTAAGTTACTGCTAGTCCCCAAAGTCTTTAGAATTGTTGTTTTTGCCCGAGACAGATTTTCCATGCGCCACTTTTGGTCCTTAGCGTCCAAGCTTTGCTTTCCTCCTTTTGTGAAGCTTTCTTTGGCGTCAAGTTATCCATAAAATGCTGAATTCTACATCATTTATACCTGAAAACTTGCTAATCACGTTTGTTAGCTCACTTACAGGAAAAAGGACTAAAAGTGCATGAATTATATATTTTGTCCTCAAAACTTAGCTAAAATATGGGTAAAATATAGTACTTTAGGCGTGTAAATTCGCCTATCATCACCTATCTGCACCACTAGAACCCTGGTTGGAATAGTTTGTCCTTGAGCTTGTTCAGCAACTATACAAGCCAACAATTGTATCGCATTTCTTAGATCTTGCTCAGTAGAATTAATAGGTTGTTCTGAGGATGAATTTCTTCTTCTCCTTAGCTCTTTTGGAGAAAGAAGAGTAGAAGAAGTTTGGGATACAAACTCATCTTGAGCCTCACTTTGATTAGCTTGTCTAGGTGGTGACTTGCTGGTCCCTTCTACGATAGCCATGTCTACTCGCTTACCTGTATTCATACTCCTTCTTGTAATCGACATCTTTACTATTATAAGAGGAAAAAAATAGATTCAATGGTTAAATATGACTTCACCTACAACATGGGGTCTATTGCACGATCTAAGATATAAAGGAAAAGAGACAACCCTTAAATGTCCCATAGCCTTCTGTTTATAGATGTGGTGCACAACACACCCATAAGCAAGACTCTATGTAGATACGGCTTTGTAGACTCCCTAGGATGACCTGCTCTGATACCACTTTTGTCACGCCTCAAATCCTATTGGGAAAGACAGGCACCCATAGCCGTGAAGGCTTGGGGGAACTAATCCATAACCTTGAAATAATAATCTACCAATAAGAGACATGTAAATGGGCACTTAATGCAACAACAATGAGGTAGGGAGCTATTGGTACACAAATGGAGTACTTAGGAGCTAAAAATGATACATGGATCTTATTTGAGTAAACAAATAACTCCTAAAATTTTTTAGTGAAAATAGACGTGCGGGTTTGATAATAAGTATGTATTGAGGTTTTTTAACACTTTAGAGAGTAGGAAAAAGGTCATTGGCTACATGTGATATAATACGCTACTATTATGTATCATTTGTTATAGGATAACCATGGAAGCTTACTTGATGGAACAAATGTCCGATTTCATGCCAAAGAGGACAAAATAGAGTATGCTTTAAATACCTTGTTGTACAACTCCGATACTAAACCAACTTGACTTCTCACCTTTTGGATTACTTATCTATAATAAAATATATGGTAAACTAATATTAGCAACCAACCGACATATTTGGGCTATTTAACTTTACCAAAATAGTGGCCTTATCAATCAAGGGTGTTATTTTAATCCATTTCTTCTCCAATTATATCCATATACCATACATATTCTTATAAGATCCCTCGACACAACTTTGGGTTTATTACAGCCTCCAAATAATATACGAAAAAGAATGGGCAGTAGACGTGTACAACCATTAGTTTGGTGGTGTACCACCACACCCTTCTTCTATATTTCAATACAAACTAATTACACCTTCCCCAATATCAACCTGGCATCCCCCAACATATACACCCAAAACAGTCCAAAAAACAGCCTTAAATCTCTTTTGTTGTAGCAATCAATTATTGACCTCATCATCTATTGGGTTCTCAATAACAACACATCCATAATTCTTTTCCAAATTAATATATAAGGAGAACAAAATGGGGCAGTCACCTTACCTTAATTCTGCAACTTATCCTTTAAATTGAACTCATTAAGAACTTCAACTTTCACTTTCCTTCACACTTTAAACCAAGGAACAAAAGAGATTTCTTAATAACAAAGAAAAAACTGAGCAAGTAGCTTGTTCTATATTGTACCATGAATTAATAATTAAGCACTTATAACGTGTTTTCCTAATCTCCCATGAGATAATTAAGCTAAACCATAAGTGTTTTCGCATACTTTGACTTGAAAATGTTGGGGTTTCTTCAAGAACCCTAGAAACAAAAAATGGGCTTCTCTTTGTTGTTCTCGAGAGAGTGGAGAGAATTTGAGAAATATACTCTTTTTTGTGACTTAGAAATGCAAGAAAATAACCAGCAACTTGGCCTTGTAAAGTATGTTGGCCACCTCCTTAGCTGCATTTTGGACCTTAAAATTGGTCAAGTTGATCCGAGTAGGTGATGCACCTACTTAAGGGTTCAAGCTGCTCAAAATTTCAAAGTAGGTAATGCACCTACTAACTTAATTCTTAGTTAGGCTTAATTAAATTGGGCCTTGACATATTTGACCATTGGCCTTTTTCTCCATTTTCCTACTTCTTTTACTTAATTTATGCCCAAATAAGTATACTAATAAAGGCCCAAATCTGATCCATGGACTTGGTCCATTAACTTGGCTCATATAACTCAAGTAGGTGACTCACCTACTAGCTTAATTAAGTCAAGCAAGCACATCAACAAATTACTCCATTTTCAGTTCTTAATCCCTTTAATCTAATTTAAAACTTCTATACACTTGGTCACCTCAAACTTTAGATTCAAATACTATCTTACAATCCCAAGTTTAAATAGTTGTGTCGACGTTAGCTTGGTCGTATCTCATTAAAATGTACGGGTAGCGTCTATAATTCCATCTACACCATTAATACTCGCATAACTAATTTCATTCGTTACCTATACCACAAGGCTATGCCAAGTTCCATATAATTAGAACAAGTACAAGCAAAATACGGGATGTTACAAATAGTTTGAATAAAATATTCCTATTATGCCCTTGTTCAACAAATGTAGTCATTATTGATTTGGAAAGAGGTATAAAATTTAATTAAGAGTATATTAGTGAAATTACTTTTAATTTTATAGGAGTAAGAGATTAAGGTGTGTCCAACCCAAATAGAACAAATAAAAATGAATGAAGAAAGTACGATATAATAGATAAATTAATCTGCATGTAAAATAACTTTAAACTAATAGTAGATAATATGTTTTTTAATCCTTTTATTAAAAAATTTAAACTCCATCAATATTCATTTGATTTGTGCTCTATTTTTTTTATAGATAATTTTCAACTATCAATAATGTATCTTTAGTTATTTTATATTATTTCATTATGAAAATAAATGTATGATATATTTATATGGATAAGAACAATATCTTATCTCCTTAATATAAATATGCTATTTACTTTTATTTATATATATAGTATATTAGGTAGAAAAAAATTATATTTTAATAAAATATTGCTCGTAAGATTTTATAAGAAAATGTAAATATATTAACACTTATAGTTTTAATTTATCCTCTTGTATAATTTTCAAATAAAATTGAAAAATAAAAATATTAAAATTAGTTATTTAATTCAAGAAAATGTGTTTGACCGGATGTTAAAATAAGCATTGAAGTATATATTTAATTTTAATTAGGGCAATTTAAATAAGTTGTAAGCTATAATTTAATTTTATAAAAATAAAAAAAAATATAATTTTTTTAAAGTGTGATCTTTATTATCTTTTTCTATCATTTTATTTCAAAATATTAATTTAATTATTTTAATAAACTAATTAAATATCAATAAACATATTTAAAACGGTAATATTAGGCCCAAAAAATGGGCTATATTTATTTTTATATATTATTTATTATTATATTATATAGAAGAGTGAGTAAGTGGGACAACCAAGGACATTCTTGTCATTTCAAAAGAAAAGTGCATTGTTTGCTTATTTGGTAAGCCTCAAAGTTTGTACATTCATTTTTAGTGACAAAAAAAAATCTCTTTTTGTAAATGTCAATCATATCTCAAAGTTGTATAATATCTTATGTGGATCCCACAATTTTCTTCACAACTTTCTATAAATGTTTCTTGTGTGTTCTAATACACAATACTCATTTTTATTTACTTTTATAAGTGGTAAAATTTCAATTTCATTTAGTTCATGAAATAGCCACTGGAAAATATGAATTAAATTTTTACCTTGCATATTTGGTTATAGTAAATTATTTAGTAGAGTAATAAAAAAAATTATATTACTCCCTTCATTTAAAAAAGAATGACCCATTTTAACTTGACACGGAATATAAGAAAATAAAGAAATTTTTTGCCTCTTGTGGTCATAAATTAAAGTTATGTCAAATGTACCAAAATGTCATTTATCTTGTGGTTCTAAGCATGATACGTAGAAAGTTGAAAATAAAGTATTGCCACAAAAAGAAAAATTCATCCTTTTTTAAAATAAATTAAAACAAAAAATGGGGATTTAGTTTGAAATGGAGGGAGAAACAAACATCTACAAGGCAATCATCTATCCACAATTCACAACATTCAAAAACAATTTCAAGTTGAACTTTTTTGATGATATCAAAAATAATTTGAAATATAATTTGTTAAACCTTAAAAGGTAATTTACGTAGTGAGTCTTGTTCGTACTTTATTATAATATATGAGAATTTATGCGATAATTGTTTTATTAAATATAAATTAAAACAATATACTTGAATGAAATTGGAAGAATAATTTTAAATTTAAAGAGAAAATATATTTTAAATTTGTTTCATTTAATTTTTGTTTTCAATCGTGGTGTCTAGAAGAGTTTTCTCTTCATATTATGGATAATTAGTTTAAGTTTAAGGTAACGCTTACAAATATAATCAAGAGTATGATGATTTTTTTCATAATTTTTAATAGTTTCATATAATTTTTATATGAATCCCACTGCAACTGTATTTTAAATGAAAAAACTGAATATAATGGTCATTTCATTAGAATCTTCTTAATGTCACTAATGACGTAATCTTTCACATGAATTTCACATACCTTGAATATAAGTCTATTTTAATATGTAATAAAAAAACTAAATGCATTATGTCAGAATGTCTATTTTAATGCGTCCTATGTCTCAATTCAGATGATATATATTTTTTTTTAATCAGTTCTAATCTAAAGAAGATTGTCAATTTTATTTGGTGAGTATTTTATACCATTATCAAAATTTTAGTCATGTTGAATTTCATTTATTTGTCAAAAAATCCACAAAGGTATTTTCTTCTATTTAAAGTTTATTTATTTTAAAGATAATTTAAAACATTGCAAGTTTTTTTCATACATCTTAAATTTGATGTCTTATCAGAATTATATAAATTGAAGTAACGGGAGATGCAATTTATAGGAGGATGTGCAAATACTCACATATGTTTCGTAAAAGATAAAAAAGTAAAATTAATTTCGGGCACTCATTTAATTGCATAAAGTAATTATTACTATATTATAATAAAATAAGAAAAAATACTCATAAATATTGAATATATGTTTATCTATTAAACACAATAAGTGATTCCTCCATAATTTCACATGATATATTTCGTTAGAAAGATTTACAATACATATAATTTATGAAAACATAATTATTTACTTATCATCTGGTAAAATTATTTTAAACAACTTATTTAAAAATATAATATTAACTACCTTAATCATGTTAACTTTTGTTAATTCTTTTGATTCTCTTTATTTGAGGTTGTAAATTCCTCAACGGATAGACAAATCACTTTAAAAGAAATTTTTTGCTTGCTATATTAAATTGGTCTCCTATTTTTGACTTATATAAGACAAGACATAAAGACAACCCTTTAATGTTATGAATAATCAAAACGTTCATCGAGTAGGTCCTTATTTTCATCTATTAAACACCCATAAAATAAATTTAAACGTATTCAAAATCAATCTTTATATGAATTAGTATCCTTTATTGCATCGTATGGTTCTATAAGAAAATGTTAATAAATAGATATTTATAATTTAACCCACTCTCTTGTATAATTTTTAAATAAAGCATAAAACGAAAAACACTAAAATTAGTTGATTAATCTAAAAGAATGTGTTAGACCTAATGTTAAAATCTCCATTTGAGTATATGACATTGTAATGTTAATTATGAAAATTTAAAGAAGTTGTAATCTATTATTTAATTTTATAAAAATAAGAAGTTATATTTTATTATACAATGTGATTTCTACTTACAATTTCTATTGTGTTTATTCAAAATATTAATGATTATTTTAAAAAAATTAAATAGCTATAAATATATTTAAAATTAGGGGAAAGGACGAAAATGACCAATTGGCCAAACAAATTCCACCAAAAGTAACCTAAAAATTGTAATTCCACTAATTAGCCATTTCGGCTCCTTTTTAATATACCAATTCATTGTTTTCTCTTTTATTTTTCCCTTTGTTGGCTGCTCTTCTCACTTTCTCTCGCTATTTTTTTTTAAATTTTAAAAAGTTACTTTTTTTATTTTAACAATTAAATATATTTTTATGGAGTTTTTCTCAATAATTTATTATTAGAACAGAAAATATTGGTACATTATATTTTTTATTCCTATTATTTATACTTTTAATATAATACAATTATTAAAGATATATATTTATATATAATAATGATACAGTTTCTATATATATACATATTCTATATAATAATTATAGCATTTTTATACACATTCTATACAATTTTTAACTACAATTATTATTTAGATACATATTTTATACGACTTTATATAGTTTCTACATGCATTCTAAAAATGTATCAATCTAGTATAAGAGAGTATCAATTGAGTATATGGACACTGCAAGTATATCAATGAAGTATAAAAGTGTATTAATGTGGTATAAAAGAATATCAATTGGGTATACGGACTGTATGTGCTTGCATAAAATTTTCTTTCTCTTTTTTAAAAAGTGTATCATTATAGTATAAAAGTATATTAATTTGATACAAAAGTGTATCAATTGAGTATAGAGACTACACGTGTCCAATTTGGCCAAATGGCTAAAAAAAGGGGATTACTTTAGCCGACTGGCTACAACATGTCCACCTTTTCAATTATGGGCCATTTTATTTTAAAATGGCCATTCTATGTCCTTTTCCCTTAAAATTATAATAGTACTACAGTAAAAAAAAGATATCGATTTTACCATTTAAAACTCCACATTCATTAGTTATAATTTTCAACTTAAAAAACAAATTTAGTCAATTGTAAATGATAAAATATTGTGCCAAGTAACATGTTATTTAAACTCACCCTCACCCTTAAAAAACTATTGTGCTAACAAATAACTTGCCACTTCCGGCATCAAATATAAATTTATAAGAAGAACTTCATCGAAATTGCAATAAAAAGTAGTTATGATCAATTCATAACTCTAAAAATATAATAGGTTTAGTACTAAAAATTTTAAAAGTTCAACTCATTGAGTTTAAATTTCCAATCTCCCTCAAATTACATATCAAATTTCATGAAAATATACATAAATAATAGATTAGAGAAATTAAAGAAAGCAGATAATTTGAACCATATTTGTGAGATGACTATTTTTTTTTTATATTTAAAATCTTTCAGATTTTTGAAGTCATATCTTTACAATATGTTTGATTACATACTTATTATGACACATCTTAAAACTTCTAACATTTTGGTACTTTAAAATTTTTCTTATTTTAAAGTTTTTGTATTTATTTTAAATCTTTCAAATCTTCTTAAAATTAAATTAGTTGATTTAGAATTCTTAAACTAATAAAAAATATATTAGTTGTCATTAGTTCTGATGACTTCTTATAAGAAAAGGTTTTACTATAAATATTTAATAATTTTCACCTCTTAAATTTTAGAAAAAAGATGATTTTGTTTAAAGTAAAAATTTTAATGAAGGGACAAAAAGCTCAAATAATTTTTTTAAGTCCCTTCGCACTTTTAATATAGTATAGATAGATAAAGATTTAGATAAAAATTAAATACATATATTAAAATAAACACTATAGAAAATAAAATACACGTTCTAATAAAATAAAACTTAAAAATCAATTAAAAGAAAGACAAATGTGATGGTACCGTTTCCTTTATTAAAACTTGACATCCGTATAGAAGACGCCATAAAACAAAAAAGAACACATGATCAAGTTCATAAACTAAAACATCATAAATGAATGTATTAAAATTATTTTAAATCTTTTAAATCTTTTATATTTATTTTAAATCTTTCAAATCTTCTTAAATTAAATTAATTGATTTAGAATTCTTAAACTAATGAAAAATATATTAGTTGTTATTAGTTCTGATGACTTCTTATAAGAAAAGGTTTTACTATAAATATTTAATAATTTTCAACTTTTAAATTTTAGAAAAAAAATGATTTTGTCTAAAGTAAAAACTTTTAATGAAGGGGCAAAGAGTTCAAACAATATTTTTAAGTCCCTTCGCACTTTTAATATAGTATAGATAGATATAGATTTAGATAAAAAGTAAATACATATATTAAAATAAACACTATAAAAAATAAAATTCACGTTCTATTAAAATAAAACTCAAAAATCAATTAAAAGAAAGACAAATGTGACGGTACTGTATCCTTTATTAAAACTTGACATCCGTATAGAAGTTCAAATAATATTTTTAAGTCCCTTCGCACTTTTAATATAGTATAGATAGATATAGATTTAGATAAAAAGTAAATACATATATTAAAATAAACACTATAAAAAATAAAATTCACATTCTATTAAAATAAAACTTAAAAATCAATTAAAAGAAAGACAAATGTGATGGTACTGTATCCTTTATTAAAACTTGACATCCATATAGAAGATGCCGAAAAACAAAAAAGAACACATGATCAAGTTCATAAACTAAAACATCATAAATCATGATTTGACTTGATATATCAAGTCGATAATCAAATCAGTATAAAGTTTATAAAGCTCGACAACTAATATGCAGAAGAGTTATGAGTAAAGTTTAGTGGACACGCTAACTCATCACATAACTTTGAAACAAAAATTCCTCAATGCTTGATCGAATTTTAATTTACCATCTGTATTAAGAAGAACAAAGCATCAGACATGCATCAAACCCTTATAGCAATATTTCTACGAAACTTTTGTCGTTAAAGAGAATTAATTAAGAGCACAAAGTAGTAGATCGATTTAAGCCTATTATTTTTTACTAGAGCCTATTTTAGATTATTTTTTGCTTATCATGCATGGTAATAAATATAAACAGTTGTGATATCAGAACCAACATTAGATCCATGTTAAGTAAATGCTAATTAACTCACCTAGTAAGATGGCTTTTACAGACTTTTCATTGTGTTATTCTTGGGAAAATTTGAAAATCTAGATACACAACCAAATATGACAAGAAGATGAATGGATGAAATACTACTATCTCATCCTATCATAAGATAAATTTCATTATTCACAAATAATTTTCCATTATTTCCTCTAATTTTCACGAGAGAGAACTAGGTGAAATGATTCATAATGCAAAGCCTCTCTATGCCATTATCACTATCAAATGGTCTCCACTCAGATCTTATTTTATCAAATTCAACGCTGAGGGAAGCTCTAGAGAAAATAGTGGACATCGACCCGATGGAGGTGGGAGAGTAATGAGAAACTTTCAATGCTATAGACAAAGAAATTATTTTATAGAAATAATAAATAAAGTTCGTTGGAGAGTATATCACTTACAATAAACTCATGATCATAGCAACAATAGTTAGATTGAATATGAACTTTTTTCACTGAAATAAAGAGGTTGCAACATGCAAGTTCCTTGCATTATTACAAGAGGTAACTTCTATGAAGTTATATTTTAAATTCCCCTAGGAGAATATTAAACTCACGCTAGAACTTTTAACTTTGCAAGCAGCCTCACTCACCTGGTGTATTATTCCACCAACTTTAACTTGACAAATTTAGTCCATACTGTCTTTCTATTAACTTTTAAGTCTAAATAATAAAAAACTTAAAGAAAATAAACTACCTTAAAAGTAGCAAGAAATCACCCAACTTGATTGTTGGATGAATAATACTCAATAACTTTTGCCTATATAGATCTTATCTCTAGCAAATGGTTTTCTTCTTTTGGCTTGTTATATTTTTTCTTGAGTAAATTTCATGGGTGGTCATCCAACTATGTATTTTTTTACCCAAAAGTCACTTTTCTTTGTTTTGTTACATAAAATTCATTTAACTTTGCCCCATCTTTTGCAACAGTCATTGTGATATAATTTGATTAAAACACTACCTAAAATTTGAGATGAAATAAAAAATGATCTCTTATGTTTAAAGGTAGAATCAAAAAGACCCCTCACATATACTTTTAAGTAGTTTTGATCCACTATATTGCTAATAAAATCAATCATTTTATTTTCATATGTTTGACAAACTCTACCTACTAAATTAACAATATTGAAAAAAAGCAAAATAAAAAATAAATAAATTAAAATCCATTTATCATAAATGTGCAATAATTACATTTTCATTTTCTTACCCTTTTACTGATATACTATTTTGTTTGATTAATTTATAGACTTTTTTTTTTACTTTTTCTATATATTATTTTTTTCATAGTATACGTACATTATTAAATAATTAGATATGATTTTTAAATTATTTTATAATAATTTCTATGAATTTTATTTTCAATACATTAACTATGCAAAGTAAACTGGAATAGTTTTTAGTAAATAGATTTAGTAAAAGAAACAAAAAATAAAATAATGTTAAAAGAAACAAAAAATAAAATAATGTTACTTATTATGAAATAATAAAAAAAATTAGATGATAGATATTTAGGAGAGGCTGGGGATGGAGCTGAAAGATTTGTTGAAATTTGATAATCATGGCATAATGAAAATTTTAAAATTTTACAAAAGTATTTCACTCTTTGGTATTTCAATTATTTCATAAAAGAATTAATTCCAAGTATACAGTTTTGTATAGTGATAAATAGATTAAAAGAATTGTTATAAAGAAATCAAAACAATCGAAGTAAGTGTGGTATCATATGTAACATGAGAGATCAACTTTCAAAAACAAAATTTGTGAAGGGGTCTATGAAATTATTCTACAAATAAATAAATTAATCTAGTAAGCTACACCAAATCCTGTAATAAATAAAAAAAATTATATATAATAAACCTCTAAATGTGACTCAATATTAAATTCTTTTTTTAAATTTTTTTATAAAATTTAACAATTAGAATTTGTTAAGTATTTAAAAAAAATCAAATATACTTACATATAGTAAGCTTAAAGAACCAAGACTTCTTAAAAGTATATTTGAGGTGTCATTTTGAACCTACCCTCAAACACAAGAGATTTTTTTTTATTTCATCTCACATTGAGAGAATTGAAGAAAAGGTGTCATTTTAGTCTTGAATGAAGAATTTGTGACATTAATTAACTTAAAAGGTCAAACATAATTAGGAAACTTGATTAATTTAATTATGAATTTGATTAATATTTTTAAAATTTTCCAATATTTTCAAAAATACAAATCAACCCACACCCCTCTCCTTTCCATATCAACCGTCTCTTCTTTCTCTCTCTCGATAGTTTCTCCCAACCAATAGTTTTGCGAATTTATTCTTTCAATCCCTGATGACTTAAACCTCCGGCGACAAATAGTTGGGCTTCGAGTTTCTTTTTGATTTTCAACCGTCAATCGACGTGATAGCCTTGTTCTCCGACCATAACAACTTCAAATTCTTTATCTTTCTTTTTATTCTTTCACATGTAAGACATTATGGACTTTTAAGTTTTGAAGAAAATGAGGAACTTGAGCCAACTTCTCTTCTAGTATTGGTTAACAATTTCAATATTTCTTATTTTAATTTGAAATGCAATCTGAATAAAATCCTAATTTCTGATATTTCTTCTCTTCTCTTGTCAGAGTGAATAATAATTTTTTATTATTTGTTGCATTTTTTTTTTGAAGTTTGATTTTTGTTGTTTGTGTTTATACAAACAAAACAACGATGTTGATATTTTTCGTATTGCGCCCGTTGCTGGCTTGATTTGTTCTTGTTCTTGGCAAAAAATGGTGATATTATTGTTGTTCTATTGAACAAAATCATGCTACTATTTTTTATACAATAGATTAACTATCTGATGCAACAGATTAACCATCTGATACAACAGATTTAGCATATGATGCAACAGATTAATCATTTGATGCAACAAAGAAACCATCAGATTAAAAATCTGATAATCAGATTAAAAATTTGAAGAATAGATTAACTATATGATACAACATATTAACCATCTGATGCAACAGATTAACCATATGTTATAATAAATTAACCATCTGATGCAACAAATTAACCATCTGACGCAACAGATTTACCATCGGATGCAATAGAGGATCCATCGGATTAAAAAGTTGATGCAATAGATTAACCATCAGATGCAATGGAGGAACCATTGGATTAAAAATCTGATGCAACAGATTAATCATCTGCTACAATAGATGAACCTTCTGTTGGATAAAATCCTATCAATTATTCCAACAGGACATGTCCAAGACTTAATTTTTCCAACTGATCATTCATCTATTGCGATATATGACCCTTCTTTTAGAAGAAATATAAATAATATTGACCGTTGATAACTGTTCCAATAAATCACTCATATGTTGCAACAGATGTGTGATCTTTTGCATAACCATTCATTTATCTCAGTAGATGAGTGATATATTTTCTATTATTATAATAGATTACTTATCCCTTGTAAGAGGTTAGTTAACTATTCTAACAGATCACTCATATATTGCAAAAGATGTGTGATCTGTTGCACAGACCAGTCATCTATTTCAATAGATGAGTGATCTATTTTTATTGTTGCAACAGATTACTCATCCATTGCAACAGGTTAGTTATTTGGTGTAATAGATAACCTACCTAGTGCAACAGATGTGTGATCTGATGGAACTGTTATTTTATTATTTTGCATGGTAGATTTATTGTTGACCTTTTTAATGATGCATTAATCAATTATAATCTATTTTATGTCCGTGTTAATTTTATATAATATGGCTCCTCAAAGAACAAAAACCAAATCAAGTCCAAGTAAAGGAACAAGTGAAGTAGCTAGGCTACATCCACCACTCTATAATCTTGCTTTACAAGAGTTATCTCAATCAGGAGCAAAATATTCTGAACATGGGGAGGAAAAATGTTTCAAAAGAGATGATCCAAATGCTAATAGCCCTTCCACTGAATAGTTGGTCAAAACCTTCATCATTGATCGCTATCCTATGAGAATGCAGTGCGATGGTGCCACAGATTTAATTGGTGATTTCATGGTTAAGTCAGTCATGAGAAAATCTTTCCACTCCTTCAGAAAAATACTTCAAGAACAAAAATTGGATGCTTATTTTAGGAATAGCTTCTTTGGGTAATATCTTGATTTTCTGGAGGAAAACAATGCTCGTTTCCAAATAAAAATGGTATATGATCTTCTCAAACGTAGGTTTATGTATGAAGATAGAGATAAGATGGATGAGGTGTGGATAAATTACTGTGGCATGCCTGTTTGTTTTGGTTGGAAGGAGTTTACCATAGTTACTGGACTAAAATGTTATCCTCCTTCTCCTTTTCAAGTTATACCTATTCTAACCCCAAAAAAGCACCCTGCGCACCCCCAAAAAAGCAAAGACAAGTTGACTAATTGTGATGACCTAGTGTCCATTATTGGTTAAATCTTCAAAAATAAAAATTTAATAGAATAGTTGAAAGGTAAAAGAATTTCAAAGAAGCACAAGCAATCATTGTGCTTGGTTTAGTTTGTACATAATATTCTTTGAGCAAGAGACGTTAACAACAATATAAGTGTTGGTTTAATAAAGATCTCCAAGGATCTTGAGGCATTTAACAACTATCCTTGGAGTTATAAAAGCTTTAAAATGACTGTTAAATATTTGTTGACTCCGTTAACATCAAAGACAGTCAACTTATATGGTTTTCCATGTGCTTTCATGGTAAATATTTTTTTATTATGATATGATTCATTTTTTTATTCAACAATGATTTTTATTAATGGTATAATTTTATAGGCTGGGGCATTTAAAGTCATTCCTTATTTGAGACAACAAGTAAACTATTAGGAAGAAGTTTTTTGTCCAAGAATCTTGAGATGGTTGTCAGCCAAAACTGATAAAAATACAAAATTTATTGATCTCTTCACCCCCCAAGGATACAGTAAGTATAATTATAATTAAATTTTTATTTTAATTAATGATTTTCTTGAATGATCTAATCATCATTCTAATATATGTAATAATTTATGTTAGATTATGCATCTATCGCTTGTTTAAATTAATCGAGAGTTTAAGATGCCATTTTTCTTACTTTACAGTCTATGCTAACCTCATCGAACCCTAAGTTCATTGACAGAATAAAAATAAAATTATTTGGAGAAATAACCATCACAAGAAAAATAATTTTGGAGGGTGGGCTTTTTGTTGTTGATGGTTTTAGTGGTAATGGAGTTTTTGGTGGTAGTAGTGATGCTGTTGTTGGTGCTAATGAAGCTCCTCTTATAGTTTTTAAAATAAACCATTATGAGTATGATCATACTGGTTATACAGCTTTTGCTTCTCCTAGCAAATGTTCTTTATGCAAATGTCAAGACTTCAAGGCGAAACATAATGTAGTGATTAATGCTATTAATACATTAACTACTTTTATAAAGGAATTTACATCTAAGAGGGATGTCATTCCATTAAAAAATATCTTATATTCATCTACTCCATTAGAGATTAAGTCTAAGAGGAGAACAAAAGTAATTTCTAAGGCATTATCAAGCATCCAAAAAGCAAAATTGCAACTCCTCTATCTGTGTGCTGCACTATTGAGCAATGTACAATGACCATAGGAGAGAAGCACGAGCTAAAGAAGGTGAATATTTATTGTCTATTCCAATTAAAAATAGACACATATCTATTTCAACAGATAACACATCCACTGAAAATTATCAAACAGATATATACATATGTTGCAATAGTTGTCAACTTATTGCATAAGATACAATATCTATTGCAACATATGTGTCATCTATTTTAGAAAATCCAATAGCTCTACGTACTACTTTTATTTGTACCAATAAATGACCTATTTGTTGTAATGGATGAGCCATCTGTTGGGACAAATTAAATTAAGACTTCCAACCATTTAAGTTTTTCCAAACAAATGAGTCATATGTTGCAACAGATGGTTCATCCGTTGAAAATTATCATACAGGTCTTCCTCATGTTATAATTTTTCCCAACAGTTGATCCATCTGTTGCAACAAAAATATAATCTTTTTAGGACAATTTAAAATAGGAGGAAGACATGTTTGATTTGCTAAAACAGATGAGTTATCCTTTTCCATTTTTTGTATCTCTGTAATTAGCATTGACCAATTCTAGCTTTTAGGTGAATGTCACCGTAGAAGCTACAGTTGAACAACATTGACAATATGCTACTCTTTTTATGAAAATATAGAGAACAGAAAGTGCAGGAATCATACGCAAGTGACATTAAAGATCCACGATGATCAAAGCCGAATTTCATAGCATCGGATGAAGAGCAACTTGTCCATATTGAGTAGATCTTTATAGCTTGAGTCTGTCAAAGTAATAACCTCACCTTTCCTTTGGATTTTTTGGCATCAAAACTTAAATTATTGATGTGTTTGTTGAGATCTATAAACATAATAATTTTTTTGATATTTTATTAATTTTTTGATTTATTTCATATAATTTCTGAACGCTTCAATTTATTTGATTTTATCTATGAATTTTATTTTATCCTTAAATTTGAACTTATTAACTAAAATGGAATACTAGATTCAAATATTGCAATATATAAGGTATCCTTATCTGTTGCAATCAGACGACATATCTATTGGAAAATCTCAAACAAATTTAGACATATGTTGCAACATATAGGTAATCTGTTGGAAATTATCAAATATATCTTCCCACTGTTGCATCATGTAGGTAATCTATTGGAAATTATCAAACATATCTTCCCACTATTGTAACAGATAGATTTAGCTAGAAACATCGACATAATACAACAAATAAACTGTCTGTCAGAACAGGTAGAATATATGTTACAACAGATGGACAATCTATTGCATTATAAAAAATTTAACTTTTATTAGACATAAAAAATTGCCACTACATGTAAAGTGAAGTGACTTGAATTAAAAAAGGCGGAACCCATCGACAGACATCTAAAGTTGCAGCGATCTTTCACTTTGGCACCTCAAGTAGCAGTGTTCATTTAAAACACCTAACATAAAAAAGGCATCAAATGTGTTAGTTTGTCACTTGTTGCCCTATTGGCAGCGGTGTAATTCACGCAGCCAAGACTCGTTGAACCCCCATTTTTGCTGACTTGACCCCCAATGGTTATTTTATCCCCATTGTCTTATATATTCATCCTCTTTCTAAAATTTAACCCTAAATTGCCAAATCTTCTTCTTCATCATCTTGTTTTCTCTATCCAAATTCTTCAAATTATTTATATTTGGTGATTTTTCTGTATATTTTTTTTTATATTTTACAACTGAGCTCGACAATGTCGAGCTCATTTTCCACTATTTTTTGTGATAAAATTTTTTGATATTATAAGTGTGATCATGAATCTATATTGAAGACCTCTTGGACTCAATAAAATTTAGGTCATAGGTTTTGAACTTGTAAGATTTCAAAGGTAATATTTTTTTATTTAATTAGTTGATTAATTTTTTATTTATAATTATTTTGTAATTGTTGTCTTGTTTTTATAAAAGTTGGGTGGATGTGATTACTTTGATTGGTATGAAGAATGATACCCTTCATAAGAAAATCATGTAATTTAGGGTTTGTTGAAAAATGTCAAGGCTTTTGAAGAGAAATAAAATCAAGAAAGAAGATACTACATTGTTGGCGTTATTGCTACTGGTTTGGTGTTGTTGGGCACGTGGATATTCAAGCCTACTTGCTAAAGTTTTCATGGTGGTGTATTTGTATTTGCTACTGGTTTGGTGTTGTTGAGCACATGGATATTCAACCATAATTGTTGGAAAATATCAAACAAATTTAGACATATGTTGCAATATGTAGGTCATCTGTTGGAAATTATCAAATAGGTCTTTTCACTGTTGTAACAGATAAGACTTAAATAGAAATATTGGCATAATGTGACAGAGGACCAACCTATTGCAACAGATAAACTATCTGTCAGAACAGATATAATATATTTTACAATAGACGGATAATCTGTTGCATTGTAAAAAATTCAACTTTTATCATACAAAAAAAATGCCACTACATGTGTGTACAGTGAAGTGACTTGAAATTACAAGAATTGTTATTTAACAGGCTACTCTTTATACACAGGCTCCAAGCATCCAATTTGTATCCCATAAGTCCAGAACTCTTACATGTTTTCTACAACGTTGTCGCATAAAAAGGTCATTGGCTTGACCATTTTTGTGTCAGTCAGCAAACATTTGATGTGTGCAAGAGTGTGCGATCCGCACGCGGCAGCAGTTTCATTTTTTGGAAGGTCCATGTCATTGTTTCAACCATCAAAATCCCATGGTTGCCAACACTTCTGTTGGTAAATGATCCACCAGTTTACTCTGCCTCAACAAGATGGGGAATAACTCCAATAATGGTTATATGTTCATACAAAAATCGACCTTGTCCAAGGTAGGTAAGTTACTGTCATAAACCTTGATCTTTCCCTCCTCGAGTAGTATCTCAACAACCCGATAATATATGATATCCACGTTCATAAATCCAAGAATCCTCTTTTTCTCGGTCTAGCTTTTGCCATATGGATTTGGCCTCTCCCCTCTAACATATTTTATCATTTCTTCATCCCATTGGAACCCAAAAAGTAACGAATTAAATCCCGCGCCCTCAAGAGTTGACGCTAGCTTACTGAGATTATCGTACCTATCCTTGAAAATCTTGTTGGAGTCGAGGTCAATTATCCTATTGGTAGCATCATAAGCTTCTGAGTATGATAATTGCCTACACCTCATGAGGCAGATAATTTCTTCAACATACTATGATATAAGAAATCAATTTTTAAATAAGTTAGTAATTGTAAAAAGGGAAAAGATAGTGGAAATATACAACTGATGGTCCATTTGTTGCAGAGAGTTCTTTGAATCTATTCACTGATTACCCATCTAACGTAACTTATGCAAGATATGGGTAATATGTTTCAATAGAACCACCATAAGTTGCATTAGAATAAATATCTATTGTAACAGATGACACATCTATTGCTTAGCTTCTTCTTCATGGAGTAGATTAGAAGGCTAGGTTAGGAAAAGTAAACTTACCCTGTCCAGGTTGGAAGTGTGGGTTTAGAAGTGCAGTAGAAAGAAAGTGGGAATGACGATTGATAGAAAGTATAGAGATAAACTTATGCATGCTATAGATTTTGTATTACAGTGATATGTCCTTGTGTGTTAGTTTAGTGGAAGGTAGAGAAGGAGTTATTAGTTAAGGTGAATTATTATTTTCTTGAAGTATGAAAAGAGTTATTGATGGTATTTATTTTGATAGAAAAGTATAGGATATTAATAAAGTATTTGATGGTTGAGTATTGTTAATTTAGGTTTTCTTTGAGGTTGCAAGAAGTTTAGTTGAAACTTATAGAGCTATGAAAGAAATTCAAGAATATAGATGGGTGAATGGTAGTGATGTATATAATTAGTATGTACTAATGGGATATAATAAGATAGGCCATACGATCATGATCCATTATTGTTATTATGAAATTCTAGAGGACTAGTGTTTCTTGGTGTTTTATTTTATAGATTTCAAGTGAGAATAGTATGTGAGGTTGGGTTGTAAATTAGATTTTGTACTAGCGTTAAGTTTGAATAGTGGATAATTATCAAGGTGGAAATAATGATTTCTTGGTTAGTAATGCTAGTTATATGGAAGTGATCTAGTAGCCTTGAACAATGTATGCAAGAGTTAAAGTTCAGTTATTCTTAATTAAATATGATGTAGAGGTGTGGCCAAGGTGATACTGGGTTACATTATTTTCTAAGATGATTAAGTGGTGTGTGAGGCTAGTAGTAACCTTGAGTTGCTAAGTGGAAGGAGGCTATTTATATAGTATATGGTGTTCTAAATAGCTAAGTTAAGGATTTATGGATAGATTATGTTGAGCCTTTATGGTATGATTTTTGTTTCCCGTGGTTTAGGTAAAAATATAAGTTTAGAGATGTGATATTAATAGGCTATGGAGGAAGTAGTATGGTTTATTAAAGGTTTGGGATATCTATGTTAAGTGTTAGAATCTAAGTTTAAATCTTTAAAGATTGAGTTAATAGAAATAAGAGTTGAATCTCTAGATGGTGTGAACTCAAGGTATGGTGATACTCATGAAGATTCTAAGTTGGTAAGTGCTCAAGTTGTTATATGATAACTATTAGGGCCATAGAAATATAGAGTTGTATCTTAGAAGGAAGTATTAACAGTGGGTTTTACACTTTCAGGTATAGTTTTTCAGGGTGAGCTTAGTATTTATGTGTATTGTTACGTAGGGCTCTAGAGTAAAATAAGTGAATTTCAGTTATAGTTTATTAAGTGGTTCACCAACTTGGAATGATATCTTAAAGCTAAGGAGGAGATGATAGAACAATTAACCAAGCCAAGAACTTAGATGCTAGTAGGGAGGTCAATGTGTTGTAGAACAAAACTAAGGGAGGAAGGTGCGCAACCCATTCTTATCTCAGTGCAAAGTTTTTAGTTATAAAGATATCTACTCATGCATTACATGCCATCTCCATGATCATAGTTCATATTCATGTACATCATAGAGAATCATATACTCTCCCAGTTCCTAGTACAGGGAGTTTGTAACACCTCGATTTTCTGATCTGGAATGCTACACGGTGCTTATGACCCCAAAGGACCACAAGCTAACCCATGACTGATATCTGTACCTGTGCACTACAATATATAATGTAATACTGGGTAAAGTATGAACATATATGCCATAAGGTTCAATTGAATAAATAATCTGTAAAATAGTAACATCTGTGAGGGTGAAAGATACCCAAAACAACTGAAAACTAAATCTCAAAGCTAAATCTGAGCATAAATCTGAAAGCCTATAAGTAATGTCTGAAATAAGGAGTTGAAGGAACATGTCTCCAACTAACTCCATAAAACTGAACTGAAGAAATAAATGAATAAATCAAATAATGTCGTACTCAAATGAAGAGGACTCACTGCAACTCTGTATGCTGACTGCAACTACTACTACTGGTCTGGGACTCGTGCCTCTGAACCTATGGTGTAACATGAAAATAAAGCACCATAGTGCAAATGCGTCAGTACAACTGGAGTACTGAGTATACGAGTGAGGTACGCTAATGCAAGTGTTTACGTGCATGAATAATACTACTGGCTGGCTGATATAAATGTAAGAGTACAAACATACATACATAGTAACTAAGATCATGAGTACGGGATGGCTAAATCTGTACGCTAATACATGGATGGAACTGTAGTTCAGATAACATAGATGACGGTATTAGACATCCCTGAATTTGGTTGAACTCTCTGCGTTTTGTGCTATAACTGAATTTGAATGTATCTAATAGTCCTGGTATACTGATATCTAAACAACTTTCTGAGTTCTTTTACTGAGACTGATACTGAAACTGTGGGAGGTAGATGTTTAACTGACATGCCCCATATGTGCCATTATGGCTAAGATGGGGTCCAATCTCTGCCCTAACTGGAAGGGTGTCAATACTGCGCCACTGGTAAGGACAACATGTGAGCAACCCTCGAATAATAGGTAACTCTAGTGAGAATGGTGGGAACCCTCATATAACAGGTTAAGCCACCTCATCTACCCTCATATAAAAAGTTGCGATATCTCAACCTATGCTGGCTGCATAGTTTTGGAACGCAAGGATGACTGCTAAGAATCACACCCTCATATAAAGGTGAGTTCCCATCCTTGGGTTCACTCGGTGCTAACTCCTACTCCCATCTGAAGAGACTAAATATGATTCAACTAACTATACATGGACAGATTAACTGAATTCCATTGACTAACCGAGTACTACTATTATTTGAGAGTTAACTAGGATCATTATATTTCTGAGGTTTCCTGAGTCACATGACTGACTGAGTTCTATAGGTTATAGCTTGACTGAGATTATTATGATAACATGACAAAGCTCTAGGTACACAGCTATGTTTTTCGGGTACGAATGCACCTAGGACTCAATAGAAGAGAACTGACACACATGACATGACTTGATCACAAGCCTGGAGTCCACAATTTGCTATATCATAAGTAAGGGATAGTATACTTCATGTATTTAATCAACACCTCAAACATGGTAGGGAAAGCATGGATATAATTCGCACACAAAATTCATATTTCCATCTTTATACATACTTCATGCCATCACCATAAGAATACATAAATAGTTTGTGCATTCATATTGAAGTGCATTACTAACATGGACTTTTCATTTAGATATCATAAAATCATGTAAATATGAAATTCTAACATCCTAGGCATTTTATCAAACACCTTACATGCATTTTTAAGGCATAGGTGTATTTCATACTTGCATTAGTTCAACCCAACCAAAGTTAATGATTTTCAACCAACAATCACGTATATTCCATGAAAAACATCCTTAGATATCATCTTAAAACTTGAACAACAATCATCAACGTGTACATGCTTATATCACCAAAAAAGTTTACAAAATAACATTTAAAAGCATGGTTCTTGAACTCTATGAACGAATTTAATCCATAAATGAACACTACACATACCTTAAAGCTTGATCTTGAAAGAGATCTAATGTTTTTGAAGATTTTTGAAGAAATCCTTAGGCTTGACCTTGATTTTTATTAAGTAGGGTTTAACCCCTTTGGGAAAGAATGCTCTTGTTCCTGAGGAGATGATCTTGAGAGAAAACCCTAATCTTGTGGTCGAAAGTGTAAGAGAGGGTTTTTAAGATGTTTTAACTAAAGAGAATGAAATATAATACGTTCCTTGAGGGTTATAAGTCGTGGGAAGTGAAGGAAAAATACCAAAATACCCTTATGAAATAAATTCCCAGTTGCTGAAAATCATAGCTGACGACATTTGTGACAAGGCGTCAAAAGTGTGGTAAGCTGTCAAAGATGTTGTCACATAGGAGCTGGAACTGATGGTTTCTACCTAAGTCTGATGACCTTCGTGGTAGGGCATCACAAATATGGTAAGCTACCATGAATGTCGTCACACAAGAGTTGGATTCTGCCTAAGGCTGACGACCTTCGTGGTAGGGCGTCACAAATATGGTAAGCTACCACAAATGTCGTCACACAAGAGTTGGATTCTGTCTAAGGCTGACGACCTTTGTGGTAGGGCATCACAAATATGGTAAGCTACCATGAATTTTGTCACTTAGGATCTGGTTTTTGCCTAAGGCTGACGACCTTAGTGGTAGGGCATCACAAATGTGGTAAGCTACCACGAATATCGTCACGCAATTTCCAACCTGACATGCTGGAGTAAAATCGGAATAACTCTTTGCTCCGATATCGAATTTAGGTGACATTGGTATAGTTGGAAAGATAATTCAATTATATATCTGTTGATAGGTCATGAGATCAAAAATTCCAAGTATAATTATAGATATGCTCGTTTGAATCTTACTATGGCAATATCTTTCTCAAGAATTCGATCGGTGAGGAATGTTTTGATTCGTCTGATAGTTGCGAGTTATTTGAAGCCTTAATATACATCTAACCTAATCATAAAACTATAAAAGAACCATGATGTACTATGCATGATCTTGGTACATGGCTCTAATATTGGTTTGGATTTTTTGGGGTATTACAATATCTCCCCCTTGGAACTATTCGTCCTCGAATGATGACTTCTTGAGAGGGGAGAAAATATAAAATGACGCATACATTGATCATGCTCAACTAGCACATTATTTTAGGACTGAATTGAATTCTAAACTTTATATAGCCCAACTGAACATGCATATCTAATGCATGACTGATAAGCTGAACTCATGAATGCATGATAAGATATGAACTGATACTTGATACCAATTTTATTCTGGAATTTTGAACATGTAACTGAATAAGCTTAAGGAAAATGGTTACCTCAAGCTAAATCTGAATTAGCGGAGAAAATATAAGGGTACTTGGTTCGCATGTCTACTTCTGCTTCCCAAGTAGCTCCCTCCATGGACTGATTCCGCCTAAGAACCTTGACTAGAGGGACTTCTTTGTTTCTCAGCCTACGAGTCTGATAGTCGAGGATTTGACTAGAATCTCTTCATAAGAGAGGCTATTCTGAATGTCAACGTTCTAAATAGGGACTACAACTGTTAGGTCACCTATGCACTTCTTGAGCAAAGAGGCATGGAAGACTGGATGAACTGAGGCTAGATCTGAAGGTAACTCGAGCTCATAGGCTACCTTATCGAAGCGACTGAGAATCCTGAAGGGACTGACATATCGGGGACTGAGTTTTCCCTTTTGGCCGAATCTCTTCACTCTCTTCATGTGAGAGATCTTGATATAGACATAGTCATCGACCTCAAAATTTGAGATCCTTTCTACGAACATCCGCATAAAACGTTTGTCGGCTCTGAGCAGCCCGAAGTCTTTCTCTGAACAACTGAACTTTCTCTAAGGAATCGAATACTAAGTCAGGCCCTATGACTGTGGTCTCACTAACTTCGAACCAACCGATCAGAGACATACATCTCCTACCATAGAGTGCTTCAAATAAAGACATTTGAATACTGGAGTGATAGCTGTTGTTGTATGCAAACTCAATCAAAGGCAAGTAGTTATCCCAGCTTCCCTTAAAATCAATTGCACACGCCCTTAGCATATCTTCTAGAGTCTGAATGGTCCTTTCTGCTTGACCATCTGTCTGAGGATGAAATGTTGTACTGAGATGAACTTGGGTACCAAGACCCTTTTAGAACGCTTTACAGAAGTGAGAGGTGAACTGGGTACCTCTGTCTCAAATGATAGATACTGGAACACCATATAATTTGATCAACTCCCTGATATAGAGTTTGGCATAATCCTCGGCTGAGTAAGAGGTACGAACTAGAAGAAAATGTACTGACTTGGTCATTCTGTGATCCAAACTGAGTTATGCTAATGACTTGTTCTAGGAAAACCCATCACGAAGTCCATGTTCACTTATTCCCACTTCCAAGTAGGAATAGTGAATTCCTACATGGAACCTATAGGTTTTTGATGCTCTATCTTAACCTGATGACATATAGAGCACTTAGCCACTAACTCTGCAATATATTTCTTCATCTCACTCCACCAATATATCTCTCGCAAGTCACAGTACATCTTAATGGCCCCTGGATGAATAGAGCATCGCGCACTATGTGCTTCTGTAAGAATTTGCTGGCTTAAGTCATATACACCGGGAACACACAGACGACCCTGACAACAAAGAACACCATCTCCCTCTTGGGAGAAAACCTCTACTTCCTGACTGTGAACTGACTCTTTTAGCTTGACAAGGCTAGGATCCCTGTCTTTCTTCTATTTTACCTTGGAAACTAGGGATGACTTTGAATTACTCTGAACACATACACCACCCTCTAAAGAGTCGACTAAGTGAATGCCTAGTCTGGCAAGCTGATAAATCTCCTGAGCTAATTTCTTCTTACTATCCTCAACATAGGAAACACTACCCTTGGACAGTCTACTGAGTGCATCGGCCACTATATTGGCCTTGCCTGGATGATAAAGGGCACTCATGTCATAATTCTTCAAGATCTCTAACTACCTTCTCTGATGAAAATTGAGATATTTATTGGAAAAGACATACTGAAGGCTCTTATGATCTGTGAAGATGTCTACATGAACACCGTGTAGATAATGCCTCTAAATCTTTAAGGCAAAGACAACTGCTGCTAACTCAAGGTCATGAGTAGGATAATTCTTCTCATAGGGCTTTAACTGTCTGGAGGCGTAGGCTATGACTCTACCATGCTGTATGAGGACACAACCTAAACCTACTCTGGATACATCACAATATACTACGAATCCATTGAAACCGTCGGGAAGTGCTAAAAATGGAGCTGAGGTGAGTCGAGTCTTCAACTACTGAAAACTCTTCTCGTAAGGTTCTGACCACTGAAACTTAACCTTCTTATAAGTCAATCTAGACATAAGAGATGCAATAAAATAAAATCCCTCGAAAAACCATCAGTAATAGCTAGCAAAACCCAAGAAACTATTGATATCTGATGGAGAGACAGGGCGAGGCCAATTTCTTACCACTTCGATTTTCTGAGGATCTACTTTAATGCCATCATTGGAAATAATATTGCCAAGGAATGCTACTGATCTTATCAAAAATTTACACTTACTGAACTTGGCAAACAACTGGTGATCCCTGAGAGTCTGAAGAACAATTATGAGATAGTTTGAATGATCACGCTCTGTACGACAATAGACCAGAATATCATCTATGAAGACTATGACGAATGTGTCCAAGTGCTTCTTGAACACTCGGTTCATCAAGTCTATGAAAGCTGCAGGGGCATTGGTAAGACCAAAGGACATGACTAGAAATTTAAAGTGACCATACCGAGTACAAAAAACTGTCTTCGAAATGTCACATTCTCTAACTCTGAGCAGATGATAGCCTGATCTGAGATCTATCTTTGAGAAATAACTGGCACCCTGAATTTGGTCAAACAAGTCGTCTATCCTAGGCAGCGGATACCAATTCTTGACCGTGACTTTGTTGAGCTGATGGTAATCAATACACATTCTGAAAGAACCATCTTTCTTGCGCACGAATAAGACTGGCGCACCCCATGGGGATACACTAGGCCTGATGAATCCCTTATCTAAGAGATCCTTCAACTGATCTTTTATTTCCTTGAATTCTGCTGGTTCCATTCTGTATGGCAGAATAGAAATAGGCTGAGTATTTGGGAGAAGGTCTATACCAAAGTCTATTTCCCTTTTGGAAGGAATGCCTAGAAGATCTTTGGGAAAAACGTCTGAATATTCATTAACCACTGGGACTGAATCAAGACTGGGAGATTCAGAACTGGAATCGTTAGCATGCATGAGATGATAAACACACCCCTTAGAAATTATTTTCCTTTCCTAAAGGTAGGAAACAAGCTGACCTCTGAAAGATGAAGTGCTACCCTTTCACTCTAGGACGGGCTCATTCGAGAATTGAAACTGAACTATCCTATTTCTGCAGTTGACTATGGTATAGCAGGAATGAAGCCAATCCATGCCGAGAATGATATCAAAATCAGTCATCTATAACTTGACTAAATAAGCTGACGTGGATTTCTGAAATATCATAATCGGGCAGTTCCTGTATACCCGCTGAACTATGATGGTTTTACCCACTGGGGTAGAGATTGAAAAAGGCTCTACTAAAATTTTAGGACTAATTCTGAAATTGCCTTCATTTTATGGTGTGACAAAATACAAGGATGCACCTGGGTCTAGCAAAGCATAAACATGAACATGGAAAATCTGTAACGTACCAGTAATGATATCAGGAGAATTTTCTTGATCCTGCCGAGTCTGAAGAGCATAGAGTCTGTTTGGGCGTTTCCCACTAGTAGCACTGAAAGTGGCACCCTGCAGGTTCGGGCGACCGAACTGAGCTGTGGAACGATTCTACTGACCCTGAGGACCTGGCTTAGGACAGTCCCTAACTCTATGGCCTGGATTCCCACAACCAAAACAAATGCCTTGACCCGCTCTAAACACACCCTGATGGTGCTTACCGCAGGTCTGACACTGAGGATAAGTGCGGGTACTGCTAACACTGCTCTAAGATTTAGAGCCTGGTGTCCTGTCTCTGTTGCCATCCCTGAACTTCGGCACTAGGGCACTAGCGGAGGAAGGGGCTGGAACTGCTGACTTATGAAAAAACTATGAACGATTCCCTTCCTCTGATTTAGGCTAAGCAAAATTGAAACTTCCTGCTCTTGCTCTCTTGTTCTTTCTCTCCCTAGTCTTAACCTTCTGCTTCTCTATCATTGAGAGTGGGTCATGAGCCTGGCTAAAGTCATATCACTATTTGGTATCCCAGACCTACACTAATTCACGATGCTATCATTCACTCCTGACATGAACTTGCTCATCTTAGCCCTGTTGTCTGCAACCACATGAGGGGCATATCTGGTTAGCTGAGTAAATCTAAGAGAATACTCTCTAATTATGATATTTCCCTGCCTGAGATTGATGAACTCAAGAACTTTGGCCTCTTTCAACTCTTGGGGAAAGAATCTATCTAAGAAAGCCGTGATAAATTCTTCCCACTCAACAGGACCTGCATCCCCTAACCTTTCTGCCAACCACTGCTTGTACAAAGTGTGAGCGACATCCTGCAATTAGTATGTGTCTAACTCGGTACTCTGAGAAGAAGTGACTCCCATGATATTAATGACCTTTTGGACTTGGTCCATGAATTCCTGAGGATCATCGTCTGGCTTAGACCCAAAGAAGGACAGAGGGTTCATTTGGGTGAAGTCCCGAATCCTAGCTGCTACTGAATTGGCCACCAGGTTGGCTGGAATGACTGCTGGTCGTTCATTCTGGGATGCTACAGACTAAGTAAGAGCGGTAAATACAATCTTGAACTCCGCATGAAAAACATGTTCGCTCAAAGGATCTTCGGGCTGAGGAGCTGGCTGATTTCTTCTCTTTGGAGGCATGTTTCTGAAATAAGAGAAGAGTAGATTAGACTAAGAGATTGACTTAAAATTATGCTTACTAGCACGACATAAATACTGAATAAAGGGAACTGTTCCTAAAATATCTCATAGCCTCCTGTACATAAATGTGGAACGCAACACACCCATACACAAAACTCTACTAGATGTGGCTTTCAGAATTTCTAAGACTCTATAGAACCTTAGGCTCTGATACCAAGTTTGTAACACCCCGATTTCCTGAACTGATATGCTACACAGTGCTTATGACCCCGAACGACCACAAGATAACCCATGACTGATATCTGTACCTGTGCACTACAATATATAATGTAATAATGCGGAAAACATCAACATATAGGCCATAAGGTTCAACTGAATAAAAAATCTGTAAAATAGAAACATCCGTGAGGGTAAAAGATACCCAAAACAACTAAAAACTAAATTTGAAAGCTAAATCTAAAAGACTCTAAGTACTGTCTAAAATAAGGAGTTGAAGAAACATGTCTCCAACTAACTTCGTAAAACTGAACTGAAGAAATAAATGAATAAATCAAATAATGTCGTCCTCGAATGAAGAGGAATCACTGCAACTCTGTATGCTGAATGTGACTACTACTGGTTTGGGACTTGTGCCTCTGAACCTATGGTGTAACATGAAAAGAAAGCACCATATCGCAAATGCATTAGTACAATTGGAGTACTGAGTATAATAGTGAGGTAGGCTAATGCAAGGGTTTATGTGCATGAATAATACTACTGACTGGCTGATATGAGCGTAAGAGTACAAACATAGATAAATAGTGACAAAGATCATGAGTACGGGATGGCTAAATCTGTATGCTAATACATGGCTGGAACTATAGTTCTGATAACATGGATGACGGTATCTGACAACCCTGAATTCGGTTAAACTCTCTGAGTTCTATGATATAACTAAATTTGACCGTATCTAACAGTCCTGGTATACTAATATCTGAAGAACTATCTGAGTTCTTTTATTAAGACTGATACTGAAACTGTGGGAGGAAGTTGTTTGACCGACATGCGCCATATATACTATTATGGCTAAGATGGGGTCCAATCTCTGCCCTGACTGGAAGGGAGGTAATACCACACCACTAGTAAGAACAACATATGAGCAAACCTCATATAACAGGTAACTCTAGTGAGAATGGTGGGAACCCTCATATAATAGGTTAAGCCAACTCATCTACCCTCATATAACAGGTTGCGATGTCTCAACCTATGCTGGCTACATAGTTTTGGATTGCAAGGATGACTACTAAGAATCACACCCTCATATACAAGTGAGTTCCCATCCTTGGGTTTACTCGGTGATAACTCCTACTTCCATCTAAAGAGACTAAATATATTTAACTGACTGTACATGTATAGATTAACTGACTTTCATTGACTGATGGAGTAGTACTATTATCTGAGAGTTAACTGGGATCATGAGATTTCTGAGGTTTCCTGAGTCACATGACTGACTGAGTTCGTTAAATTATAGCTTGACTGAGATGATCGTGACAACATGACATAGCTCTAAGCACACAACGATGTTTTTCGGGTACGAATACCCCCAGGACTCGATAGAAGAGAACTGACACACATGACATGACTTGATCACAAGACTGGAGTCCACAATTCGCTATATCATAAGTAGGGGATTGTATACTTCATATATTTAATCAACACCTCAAACATGGTAGGGAAAGCATGGATATAATTTGCACACAAAATTCATATTTCCATTATCATACATACTTCATGCCATCACCATAAGAATACATAAATAGCATGGGCATTCATATTGAAGTGTATCGCTAACATGGACTTTTCATTTAGATATTATGAAATCATGTAAATATGAACTTCTAACATCCTAGGCATTTTATCAAACACCTTACATGCATTCTTTAAGGTATAGGTGGATTTCATACTTGCATTAGTTCAACCCTCCTAAATTTCATGATTTTCAACCAACAAGTACATATATTCTATGAAAAACATCCTTAAATATCATCTTGAAACTTGAACAATAATCATCAATATGTACATGCTTATATCACCATAAAAATTTACAAAATAAGATTTAAAAGCATGGTTCTTGAACTCTATGAATGAATTGAATCCATAGATGAACACTACACATACCTTAAAGCTTGATCTTGAAAAAGATCTAATGTTTCTGAAGGTTCCTGATCCTTAGGCTTGCCCTTGATTTTTCTTGACCAGGTTTTATCCCCTTTGAGAAAGAATGCTCTTGTTCCTGAGGAGATAATCTTGAGAGGAAACCCTAATCTTGTGATTGAAAGTGTAAGAGAGGATTTTTAAGATGTTTTAACTAAAGAGAATGGAATATAATACGTTCCTTGAGGGTTATAAGTCATGGAAAGTGAAGGAAAAAATACCAAAATACCCTTATGAAATAAATTCCCAGTAGCTGAAAATCATAGCTGACGACATTTGTAAAAACACGTCAAAAGTATGGTAAGCCGTCAAAGATGTCGTCACACAGGAGCTGGAACTGATGGTTTCTGCCTAAGTCTGACGACCTTCGTGGTAGGGCATCACAAATGTGATAAGCTACCACGAATGTTGTCACACAAGAGTTGGGTTCTGCCTAAGGCTGACGACCTTCATGGTAGGGTGTCACAAATGTAGTAAGCTACCACGAATATCATCACACAGGAGTTGGATTCTGCCTAAGGCTTACAACCTTCGTGGTAGGGCATCACAAATGTGGTAAGATACCATGAATTTTGTCACTTAGGAGATGCTTTCTACCTAAGGCTGATGACCTTCGTGGTAGGGATTGGATTGGTTTGGATTTTTTGGGGTATTACAATATCTCCCCCTTGGAAACATTCGTCCTCGAATGATGACTGCTTGAGCGGGGAGAAAAGATAAAACCATGCATACACTGATCATCCTCAACTGGCACATTATTTTAGGACTGAATTGAATTCTAAACTGAATATATGCCAACTGAACATGCATATCTAATGCATGAGTTCAGCTTATCAGTCATGCATTAGACATGCATGTTCAGTTGGCCTATATTCAGTTTAGAATTCAATTCAGTCCTAAAATCATGTTCCAGTTGAGCATGATCAGTGTATGCATCATTTTATCTTTTCTCCCCGCTCAAGCAGTCATCATTCGAGGACGAATGTTTCTAAGGGGGAGATATTGTAATACCCCAAAAAATCCAAACCAATATTAGATCCATGTACCAAGATCATGCATAGTACATCATGTTTCTTTTATAGTTTTATGAGTAGGTTAGATGTATATTAAGGCTTCAAATAATCCCCAGCTATTAGACGAATTAAAACATAACTCACCGATCGAATTCTTGAGAAAGATATTGCCATAGTCAGATTCAAACAAGCATATTTCTCATTATACTTGGAATTTTTGAGCTCATGACCTATCAAAAGATATATAATTGAATTATCTTTCCAACGATATCAATTTCACCTAAATAGTATATCGGAGCAAAGATTTATTCTTAGTTTACTCTAGCATGTCAGGCTGGAAACTGCATGACGACATTCGTGGTAGGATGGCTCTAATATTGGTTTTGATTTTTTAGGGTATTACAATATCTCCCTCTTGGAAACATTTATCCTCGAATGATGACTGCTTGAGCGGGGAGAAAAGATAAAATGATGCATACACTGATCATGATCAACTGGCACATGATTTTAGGACTGAATTGAATTCTAAACTGAATATAGGCCAACTGAACATGCATATCTAATGCATGATTGATAAGCTGAACTCATGAATGCATGATAAGCTATGAACTGATACTTGATACCAATTTTATACTGGAATTTTGAACATGTAACTGAATAAGCTTAAGTAAAATGGTTACCTTAAGCTATATTTGATTTAGTAGAGAAAAGATGAGGGTACATGGTTTGCATATCTGCTTCTGCTTCCCAAGTAGCTCCCTTCATGGACTGGTTCAGCCAAAGAACCTTGACTAGAGGGACTTCATTGTTCCTCAGCCTACGAGTCTGATAGTCGAGGATTTTGACTGAAATCTCTTCATAAGAGAGGCTATTCTGAATGTCAACGCTCTGAATAGGGACTACAACTACTGGTTCACCTATGCACTTCTTGAGCAAAGAGACATGGAAGACTGGATAAACTGAGGCTAGATCTGAAGGCAACTCGAGCTCATAGGCTACCTTGCCGAAACGACTGAGAATCATCAAGGGACAAGCATATCGGGGACTGAGTTTTTCTTTTTTGCCTAATCTCTTCACTCCCTTCATGGGAGAGATCTTGAGATAGACATAGTCATCGACCTCGAATTTGACATCCTTTCTACGAACATCCACCTAAGACTTCTGTCGGCTCTGAGTAGCCCAGAGTCTTTCTCTAATCAACTGAACTTTCTCTAAGGCATCGAATACAAAGTCAGGATCTATGACTACGGTCTTACTAACTTCTAACCAACCGATAGGAGACCTACATCTCCTACTATAAAGAGCTTCAAATGGAACTATTTGAATACTGGAGTGATAGCTGTTGTTGTATACAAACTCAATCAAAGGTAAGTAGTCATCCTAGCTTCCCTTGAAATCAATTGCACACGCCCTTAGCATATCTTCTAAAGCCTAAATGGTCCTTTCTGCTTGACCATCTATCTGAGGATGAAATATTGTACTGAGATGAACTTAGGTACCAAGACCTTTTTGGAATGCTTTCCAGAAGTGAGAGATGAACTGGGTACCTCTTTCTGAGATTATAGATAGTGGAACACCGTGTAATCTGACCAACTCCCTGATATAGAGTTTGGCATAATCCTCCGCTAAGTAAGAGGTACGAACTAGAAAGAAATGAGCTGACTTGGTCATTCTATCTACAATGACCCAAAAAGAATTATGTTGATGACGTATTCTAGGCAAACCCATCACGAAGTCCATGTTCACTTCTTTCCACTTCCAAGTAGGAATAGTGAACTCCGACATGGAACCAGTAGGTTTCTGATGCTTTATATTAACCTGCTAAAATGTAGAGCACTTAGCCATAAACTCTGCAACATCCCTCTTCATCCGACTTCACCAATATATCTCCCGCAATTTGCGGTACATCTTAGTGGCCCCTGGATGAATAGAGTATCATGCACTATGTGCTTCTGCAAGAATTTGCTGCCTCAAGTCATCTACACCGGGAACACACAGATGGCCCTGACAACAAAAAACACCATCTCCCCCTTGGGAGAAAACCTCTACTTCCTGACTATGAACTGACTCTTTTAGCTTGACAAGGCCAGGATCCTTGTCTTTCTTCTCTTTTACCTCGGAAACTAGGGATGAATCTGAACTAGTCTGAACACATACACCACCCTCTGAAGATTTGACTAAGCATACGCTTAGTCTAGCAAGCTGATGAATCTCCTGAGCTAATTTCTTCTTACTATCCTCAACATAGGAAACACTACCCATGGGAAGTCTACTGAGTGCGTCGGCCACTACATTGGCCTTGGCCGAATGATAAAGGACACTTATGTCATAATCCTTTAAGAGCTCTAACCACCTTCTCTGACAAAAATTAAGATCTTTCTGGGAAAAGACATATTAAAGGATCTTATCATCTGTGAAGACGTCTACATGAACACCGTATAGATAATGCCTCCAAATTTTTAAGGCAAAGACAACTATTGCTAACTCAAGGTCATGAGTAGGATAATTCTTCTCATCGGGATTTAAATATCTGAAGGCGTAGGCTATGAATCTACCATGCTGCATGAGGACACAACCTAAACCTACTCTGGATGCATCACAATATACTACGAATCCATCAGAACGGTCGGGAAGTGCTAAAACTAGATCTAAGGTGAGTCGAGTCTTCAACTCCTGAAAACTCTTCTCGCAAGGTTCTGACCACTAAAACTTAATCTTCTTCTGAGTAAATCTGGACATAGGAGAAGCAATAGAAGAAAATCCCTTGACAAACCATTGGAATATCCAGCCAAACCCAAGAAACTCCTGATATCTGATGGAGAGACAAGGTGAGGCCAGGTTCTTACCGCTTTGGTTTTCTACGGATCTACTCTAATGCCATCACCAAAAATAATGTGGCCAAGGAATGCTACTGATCTTATCCAAAATTCACACTTATAGAAGTTGGCAAACAATTGGTGATCCCTGAGAGTCTGAAGAACAATTATGAGATGGTTTGCATGATCACGCTCGGTGTGAGAGTAGACCAGAATATCATCTATGAAGACTATGACGAATGTGTCCAAGTGCTGCTTGAATACCCGGTTCATCAAGTCCATGAAAGCTGCAGGGGAATTGGTAAGACCAAAGGACATGACTAGAAATTCAAAGTGACCATACCGAGTACGAAAAGCTGTCTTTGGAATGTCATATTCTCTAAATTTGAGCTGATGATAGAATGATCTGAGGTCTATCTTTGAGAAATAACTGGAACCCTGAAGTTGGTCAAATAAGTCGTCTATCCTAGGCAACGGATACCTGTTCTTGACCGTGACTTTGTTGAGCTAATTGTAATCAATACACATTCTGAAAGAACCATCTTTCTTGCGTACGAATAAGACTAGCGCACCCCATGGGGATACACTAGGCCTGATGAATCCCTTATCTAAGAGATCCTTCAACTGATCTTTTAGTTCCTTGAGTTCTGCTGGTTCTATTCTATATGGCGGAATAGAAATAGGCTGAGTATCTGGGAGAAGGTCTATACCGAAGTCTATTTCCCTTTCGGAAAAAATGCCTGGAAGATCTTTGGGAAAGACGTTTGAATATTTATTAACCACTGGGACTGATTCGAGACTGGGAGATTTAGAACTGGAATCCTTAACATGCATGAGATGATAAACACACCCCTTAGAAATTATTTTCCTTGCCTGAAGGTAGGAAACAAGCTGACCTCTGAAAGACGAAGTGCTACCCTTCCACTCTAGGATGGGCTCATTCAGGAACTGAAACTAAACTATCCTATTTCTGCAGTCGACTATGGCATAGCAGGAATGAAGCTAATCCATGCCGAGAATGATATCAAAATTAGTCATCTCTAACTCGACTAAATCTACTGACGTGGATTTCTGAAATATCATAATCAGGCAGTTTCTGTATACCCATCGAGCTATAATGGTTTTACCCACTGAGGTAGAGATTGAAAAGGGCTCTGTTAAAATTTCAGGACTGATTCTGAAATTGCCTGTTATGTATAGAGTGACAAAAGACAAGGATGCACCTGGGACTAGGAAAGCATAAACATGAATATGGAAAATCTATAACGTACCAGTAACGACATCAGGAATATTTTCCTAATTCTGTCGGGTTTGAAGAGCATTGAGTTTGTTTGGGCGTTGCCCACTAATAGCACTGGAAGTGGCACCCTGCAGGTTTGGGCGACCAGACTGAGTTGTGGAACGATTCTGCTGACCCTAAGGACCTGGCTTAGGATAGTCCCTAACTCTATGGACTGTCTTCCCACAACTAAAACAAATGCTTTGACCCGCTCTACACACACCCTGATGGTGCTTACCACAGGTCTGACACTGAGGATAAGTGCGAGCACTGCTAATACTGCTCTGAGATTTAGAGCCTCGTGCCCTGTCTCTGTTGCCATCCCTAAACTTTGGAACTGGGGCGCTAGCAGAGGAAGGGGCTAGAACTGCTGACTTAGGACAAAACTGTGAACGATTCCCTCCCTCTGATTTGGGCTGAGTAAAATTGAATCTGCCTGCTCTTTCTCTCTTGTTCTGCCTCTCCCTAGTCTTAACCTTCTTCTTCTCTATTTGTTGAGCGTGGTTCATGAGCCTGGCTAAAGTCATATCACTGTTCAGCATCGCATACCTACACTTATTTACTACGCTATCATTCACCCCTGACATGAACTTGATTATCTTAGCCCTGTTGTTTGCAGCCACATGAGGGGCATATCTGGCTAGCTGAGTAAATCTAAGAGAATACTCTCTAAATATTATATTTCCCTACCTGAGATTGATGAACTCAAGACCTTTGGTTTCTCTCAGATCTTGGGGAAAAAATCTATCTAAGAAAGCTGTGACAAATTCATCCCACTCAATAGGACCTGTATCCTCTAACCCTTCTGCTAACCACTGCTTGTAAAAAGTGTAAGCAACATCCTATAATTGATATACGGCTAACTCGTCACTCTAAGAAAAAGTGACTCTCATGATATCAATGACTTTCTGGACTTGGTCAATGAATTCCTGAGGATTCTCATCTGGCTTAGACCTAAAGAAGGACAGAGGGTTCATTCGGGTGAAGTCTTGAATCCTAGCTGCTACTGAATTGGCCACTGGGTTGGCCGAAATAATTGTAGGTCGTTCATTCTGGGCAGCTACAGACTAAACAGGAGTGGTAAATACGGTCCTGAACTCCGCATAAGAAACATGTTCGCCTAAAGGATCAGTAAGCTGAAGAGCTGGCTGATTTCTTCTCTTTGGAGGCATATTTCTGAAATAAGAGAAGAACAGATTAGTCTGTGAGACTGACAAGAAATTATTCTTACTAGTACGACATGAATAATGGAGAAAGGGAACTATTCCTAAAATATCTCATAGCCTCCTGTACATAAATGTGGCGTGAGACACACCCATGCACAAGACTCTACTAGATGCGGCTTTCAAAATTCCTAAGACTCTATTGAACCTTAGTCTCTGATACCAAGTTTGTAACATCCTAATTTTCTGAACCGGAATGCTACACGGTGCTTATGACCCCGAAAGACTACAAGCTAATCCATGAATGATATCTGTACCTGTGCACTATAATATATAATGTAATAATACGGAAAATATGAACATTTAGGCCATAAGGTTCAACTGAATAAAAAATCTATCAAATAGTAACATCCGTGAGGGTTAAAGATACCCAAAACAACTGAAAACTGAATCTGAAAGTACATCTGAGTGTAAATCCAAAATCCTCTAAGTACTGTCTAAAATAAGGAGTTGAAGGAACATGTCTCCAACTAACTCTGTAAAACTGAACTAAAGAAATAAATGAATAAATCAAATAATGTTGTCCTCGAATGAAGAGGACTCACTGCAACTCTGTATGTTGAATGCGACTGCTATTGCTGGTCTGGGACTCGTTCCTCTGAACCTATGGTGTATCATGAAAAGAAAGAATCATAGCGCAAATGCGCCAGTACAACTAAAGTATTGAGTATATGAGTGAGGTAGAATAATGCAAGGGTTTACGTGCATGAATAATACTACTGACTGGTTGATATGAACGTAAGAGTACAAACATAAATACATAGTAACTAAGATCATGAGTACGGGATGGCTAAATCTGTACTCTAATACATAGCTGGAACCATAGTTCTGATAACATGGATGACGGTATCTGACAACCCTGAATCTGGTTGAACTCTTTGAATTCTATGCTATAACTAAATTTGACCATATCTAACAGTCCTGGTATACTGATATCTAAAGAACTGTCAGAGTTCTTTTGCTGAGACTGATACTGAAACTGCGGGAGGTAGTTGTTTAACTGACATGCCACATATGTGCTATTATGGATAAGATGGTGTCCAATTTCTGCCCTAACTGGAAAGGTGTCAATCATGTACCACTGGTAAGGAAAACATGTGAGAAACTCTTATATAATAGGTAACCTTAGTGAGAATGCTGGGAACCCTCATATAATAGGTTAAGCCACCTTATCTACCCTCATATTATAGGCTTTGATGTCTTAACCTATGCTGGCTACATAGTTCTAGAATGCAAAGATGACTGCTAAGAATCACACCCTCATATACAGGTGAGTTCCCAACCTTGGGTTCACTCGGTACTAACACCTACTCCCATCTGAAGAGACTAAACATGATTTAGGTGACTGTACATGGACAGATTAACTGACTTCTATTGACTGATGGAGTAGTACTATTATCTGAGAGTTAACTGGGATCATGAGATTTTTGAGGTTTTCTGAGTCACATGACTGACTGAGTTCTATAGATTATAGCTTGACTAAGATTATCGTGACAACATGACATGGCTCTAGGCACACAACTATGTTTTTGGGTACGAATACCCCCAGGACTCGATAGAAGAGAACTAACACACATGACATGACTTGATCATAAGACTGGAGTCCACAATTCACTATATCATAAGTGGGGGATAGTGTACTTCATGTATTTAATCAACACCTCAAACATGGTAGGGAAAGCATGGATATAATTCGCACACAAAATTCAAATTTCCATCATCATAGATACTTCATGCCATCACCATAAGAATACATAAATAGCATGGGCATTCATATTGAAGTGTATCGCTAACATGGACTTGTCATTTAGATATTATGAAATCATGTAAATATAAACTTCTGACATCTTAGGCATTTTATCAAACACCTTACATGCATTCTTTAAGGCATAGGTGAATTTCATACTTGTATTAGTTCAACCCACCAAAAGTTCATGATTTTCAAACAACAATCACATATATTCCATGAAAAACATCCTTAGATATCATCTTGAAACTTGAACAAAAATCATCAATGTGTACACGTTTATATCACCATTAAAGTTTACAAAATAACATTTAAAAGCATGGTTCTTGAACTCTATGAATGAATTGAATCCATAGATGAACACTACGCATCCTTAAAGCTTGATCTTGAAAGAGATCTAATATTTCTGAAGGTTCCTGAAGAAATACTTAGGCTTGCCCTTGATTTTTATTGACTTGGGTTTAACCCCTTTGGGAATGAATGCTCTTGTTCCTGAGGAGGTGATCTTGAGAAAAAACCCTAATCTTGTGGTTGAAAGTGTAAGAGAGGGTTTTTAAGATGTTTTAACTAAAGATAATGGAATATAATACATTCCTTGAGGGTTATAAGTCATGGGAAGTGAAGGTAAAAGACCAAAATACCCTTATAAAATAAATTCCCATTTGCTGAAAATCATAGCTGACGATATTTGTGATAAGGCGTCAAAAGTGTGGTAAGCCGTCAAAGATGTCGTCATACAGGAGATGGAACTGATGGTTTCTGCCTATGTCTGATGACCTTCGTGGTAGGGATTCACAAATATGTTAAGTTACCATGAATTTTGTCACACAGGAGTTGGGTTCTGCCTAAGGGTGATGACCTTCATGGTAGGGCATCACAAATGTGGTAAGCTACCACGAATGTCGTCACATAGGAGTTGGATTCTGCCTAAGGCTGACGACCTTCGTGGTAGGGTGTCACAAATGTGGTAAGATACCATGAATTTCGTCACTTAGGAGTTGTTTTCTACCTAAGGCTGATGACCTTCGTGGTAGGGCGCCACAAATGTGGGAAGCTACCACGAATGTCGTCACGCAATTTCCTGCCTGACATGCTGGAGTAAAATAGGAATAATTCTTTGCTCCGATATTGTATTTAGGAAAAATTAGTATCATTGGAAAGGTAATTCAATTATATATCTGTTTATATGTCATGAGCTCAAAAATTCCAAGTATAATGAGAGATATCATCATTTAGATCTGACTATGGCAATATCTTTCTCAAGAATTCAATCGGTGAGGAATGTTTTGATTCGTCTGATAGATGGGAGTTATTTGAATCCTTAATATACTTCTAACCTAATCATAAAACTATAAAAGAACCATGATGTACTATGCATGAGCTTGGTACATGGCTCTAATATTGGTTTGGATTTTTTGGTGTATTACGGAGTTTTACTTTATTCAGCAGTACAGATTATGTTCCATAAAGTTATGAACTTCAAACTTAGATCATACAACTTATGACTCATGTACTCCTGCTTTACAGTATGTTCAGTTCTAGGTACTCATGCTACACTCTTAATGACCAGCAAAATTTAGATTTTTGTCATGTATATCCTCAATTTTGATCGCTGAAATGAATCCATGTGGTGGATACTCTATTCCTCGAGCCTCAGTAAAGTGTCCAGTTAGTCTTAGTATCCCTTAATATTTCAAGTTCTGATATTCGAACCTTTCAGTGACCTTTCCTTACGTTAAAATAGCGATGATGAACAGTTATTTAGATGGGAGAGAGTAAATGTTTCTTGTTGATGAAAGATAACTGTATAATTTTTTTAGCTAACGCTATAAGTGTGAAGTAAGATAGAAGCCAAGTCTTTGATGCATGTCATGGTTAGTTGAAATTTTTATGTTTATGTTCTTGGGATAGTGTGGAAGTTGTTAATGATAGAGGTTTGGAGGATGTGAGAAAGATGCTATTATGGGTGTTTTCTTAGACGTTCATATGTGGTTATAAAAATAGGCTTGAATATCATGTTGGTGTATAAGGGTATGAATGCATAGAAAATTAGTTTATGACCTTTCCGACCTTGGAATATAAATTTTTTGATTGATTCATGATCGGGGTTGTCGATAGCACATCTTGGGTAAGTTTTAGATTTTTCGGATAAGGTTTGAGACCCGTTTAGATGTTCAAAGCAGTGAGAAAATATGATACGATCGCGGTGTATCGCATATCATGCTGTTAAGGAGTAACGCGATGCATCATATATCGTATCAGTAGAGCAATGCGGTGCATCACTTATCTCATCAGTAGTCCAGTTCAGTTATGGTGTTGTATGTAGTACCCCATGATTTTGAGTTAGGCTTGAACGTGGCGAGAGTATCCAGTTTAACTCAGATTTTTGGCTAGAGTAGTTATATGTTCCCATGTGAGAATTATAAGTTGAATCAAATAAGTATGGTAATTAAGGGGAATAGTATAGTTGAGAGAGTATTTTGAAGTGTGGCTAAGCTTGAAAGCAAGAAGTTGCATTGCCTAAGGCCTAGAAATTCTATCCTAGCTTATGATTTATATGTCTTGTTTAGATTATTCCATATTATTAGAATTTCTTATAAGAGTGTTGGATAAATACTCTATTTAAGTATGGGCAGTCAGTGTGGTCTAGTTCATAGAGCCTGTGATCTGGTTTAGCAATCAAGCAGATAATCTCCTATAGATTTCCAAATTTTCATCTAGTCTTACTATATGAAGTTTCATGAGTAAGGCCATTCCATGAGGTAAAATGTTTGTATTCGTGTAAATTACAAATTCAACTCATTCTATGCATCAGTCATCAGTTTCAGATTTAGATATTTAGTCATGATTCAGCTCATAAGTGTACAGTGAATGATCTTAGTTTTCCTAGTATTCCAATCCAGATAGTGTAATACCCATTATATGATCTTAGTCTCGTTGTCTTATGATTCGTGCCTACATAATTTATCGCTTTGCAGTTCTATATATATGATTGTATCATGAACACTTCAAGTGAATTCTAAACTCTCAACATGAATCAGCTCCTTATAGTAAGTAAAGGCAAGTCAGCTCAGAAATCAGTTTCTTAATAGAGGGTATTAATGTTTCAGCCCAATTATATCTTTTCTTGGAAAACATATCATGTCCATGTTATTCCATACCTCTAAGGATTTAACAAGTTCCTATCCATCATTTGAGGCCGAATGGTTTCAAGGGGGAGAAAATGTAACACCCCGTAGTTTTGCGCTAGAATTCTAACCATAGAGTAAAATGTCATGGCATTTTTTTGAGAGGCAGTAAGCTGATGCGATTGCGACGCAACACGTTGCTGTCCGTAAATTGATACAGAGCTATTTACAAGCTGCTTCAGTTCCTAAAGGGTGTAGGGTCACTTTGGTCAATTCTCCTCACCCAAAATTGTCCATAAGACATAATTTCAGCCCCCAAAAGCATTAGATACATTATTATTCATCCTTTTCTCTCCAAGAAAACCCTATCCCCCTCAAGAACACCGAGAACTTTATCAAATTTTCTTCAAGAAAAGTAAGAACCCAAGTTTCAAAATTCAAGAACTTCAAGAAAAAACTTCAAAAACACCATTAGAGATTCAAAGTTCAAGCTTTTACATCCTATTAATCAAATAAGCTATGTGGAGTTTTGAATAAGGATACTCCTTTCATCCTTGTACCCAAAACTAATTTTTAAAGATTAATTTACATGAATTGAAATTAAGGTTCATACCCAAAGTATCTTGTTTTGAATTTTGGATTTATAAAGTGATTGAAGCATGAAAGTCTATATTTATCTTGATTTAAAGAATTCTCTTTTATGATTTGAACACCATAAGTATGATTTGAGACATTGATTACAAATTTCCAAGTGAGTTTAAGCATGATATTGTTGAAGCATTTGAAGAAGTATATTGAACATGATGTTTTACTATGAATTTTACATAAGTTTAAAGCATGGGTTTTATGTCCTAAGTTTTAATATTGATATTTTAAGAAGATTATGCTTTTAAGCACCCTATGATTAGTGTATGTTCAGCTTTTAAGCAAGATTTTGATATTTTGATCCTCAGCTAAGATATGGAATCCACATAGTTAGTTTTGATTACAGTTTAAAACAAGCATACGCATAACTGGTTTTTATTACAAACCCTTATGCTAGTTTTAAGGTGGATTTCCTATAGAATGAGCATACAAATTAAAGAGAGTAGTATTTTGCACCGAGTTGGGTATGATTCCAAGGTCTCATGACCCAGAACTATGCACCACCATAGGTTTTAATACCTGTAGTGAGTTCAGTATAGTGATCACTCTAGCTAGGTTCTATTCTGATGGCAAAGGTAGAATAACTCTACTAACGTGGGTAAGAGACGTTGGACTCCATGATAGCTCACATGGTTTATGTCAGTTAGAAGAACTTCCCTAATAGAAAAGAATAACAGAATAGTTTTAAAAAACTAAGTGTAAAGGCTCACAAATTTACTTAGATATTATTCCAAATAAGACATCAGTTATCAGATTTCAGCTTTTAGTTTTTAGCTGATAAAGGTGAGCTCTTTTTACTTAGCTGCATGGTTTGAAATAGAAATAGTACAACTTTTTAGAATGAAGTGTGGTGGCTCACAATAATTACTTTTATGCTTTACTACTCATGATTTATGGTTAGACAATTTTGATTATTCAAGCCAAGGTGAGTCACTTACACTTAGCATGCAATTTTTGAAAGTGTGTTTGAATAATGCATTCTTTTTTTAACTTATGCATTCACCCCCATATGCTAATTACATTCCAAAATTATTGATCTACATATAAGTCTATGTGCTATATTGTTTAATAATGTAGGTACCAGTTCAGTTGTAGTCCATATATCAATATCAGACAGTTGCAGATTCCAGCCAGCAGATGATGAGTCCTCCTACTTCGAGGACTTTAGTTAGATATTATTTATGTACTTTATTTTATTACTCATGTGTATTGATTAGTAGTAGTTGCAGTCGCGTCCCAGATACCTATAGTTGTTATACTAGAGGCTTCATAGACTGTTAGTAGAACTAATGTATTTGATTCCAGTTTTGTTTTGTATAAGAAGAGTTGTAATTATTTTTTTTATATAGCTTTGTATTTATCAGATTCAGAAAAGATTGATCTTCTGCTTATTTCATTCAGATTTATGTATTTGATTCAGTTGCTCATGATTTATGCCAGTACAAGGGTTATTTTTGGATCACGTAAGGTCCTAAGTACCATGTGATGACTAGGGGGTAGTCTCGGGTCGTTACATAGGGACCTGTGTAAGGGTGAGAAGGACCTGTGAAAGAGGTATTTTTAAACATATTTATTTTTCTTGAGCATCAACATGCTCATCTTATGACTGGAAGTTGTATCAACATGCCTGCCACCAACATCAACAACACCTCCAGCAACACCCCTAGAAGAAGCACCCGATTCTGTTGCAGTAGGTTGGTCATGAAGAGACACAACATTAGGCTGACCTTGCCTTACTGCTCTTCTTATGGTTGTTGCTCCAGCCAATTTCTTCTTTATTAACTCCACTATTGGTTCTGCTATTGTATCAACAAGACCTAGAGTAATAAAAGAAGTCATCCCCAACTTCTGCTCAATGTCGCGCCCTATTTTGAACTGGTCAAAATAGCACACAACATGTGGTGATGTTTATGACTCTTGGGTTTAGGAAATTCATTTTTTTAGACTCGCCGGCTAAATTTTTAGGAAAATTAAGAAAAACCATTTTTATGTAAAACTCTCTTTTGGTCTGTCGAAAATTTTTGAGATTCTGAGTAAGAATTTTGGTTACTCGAGTGGAAGGTGTTAGACACCTCTCAGAGCCTATCCAAAGATAGTCCTTATGCTTAGTTTAGGAAAATATCAGGACATGTTTTTAATTCATTATTTGCTTAAAACAGTGATTAGAAAACTTATATTATTATTTTTTATTTGTTATCTTATATAAAAGAAGGGAAACTTAAGGTACGACAAACGTGATGCTACCGCGTACAAGGGAGTAATATCATTATTATAAAGTATATGTATTGATATTTTTAAAATATGAAAAATAGTCTTTTATTTTTTATAATTACGATAGTTTAAAAAACTTGTTATCTTTAAGTGCATAGGAATAAAATATCATGAATTTAAAGTGTAAAATGGTTTGTTTAAGACAAAACGTGAATATGAGTATTTGAAAATATGAAAAGATATAAAATTGATTGGTTAGTAAAAAATGAATTTGGATTAAAAATGAGTGAGAAATAAATGGGGTGAAGATGATTCAATAATAATAATAATAATAATAATAATAATAATTAAAATATTGAAGATAATAATAATGATAAAAATTATGGTATAAATAATATAATGACAGTAATAATAACATTGGAAATAATAATGAGCGATAATAATGATGAAAATAATTGTAGTAGTATCGGGAATAATATACCTTGTACGTAGTAGCCAATGAACGTATATACCTCGTGTTCCTAACCTTTTGAAATCTGAAGGGAGTAAACTTATGCAACTGTTGAAAATTAAGACGTTAGACTTATTAAAATAACGAATGAACTCTATCGAAAGTCTAAGTTAATGGTTCACCAAATTAGTTTTTGAAATTTCGTTTGTCATTTTTAGAGAGACGTGGAAATTACTACATTAAGAAAATAATTTTGCTTGAGGCAAAGTTAGCTTTTAGAAGGGTTAACTAAATGACAAAATTTATATTATTTTATGAGTTAATTAACCAAGCATTAATACCTCGAAGAATCAACAAATAATAACAAAACAAGGTTATCTTGAACGGGTTTAAATAGCAAGAACAAGAATTAATCATCATTCTAAAACTAACACAACAAGTATATAATAAAATAAAAGGGGCTAAAGAATACTAGACTTCATTTAAGAGTCGAACTTCTACTTTGCGTTTCTTCGAGGCTCTGCGATCATCCCAGTAATGGTTGACCCAATATTTGGATCAAAACGAGTTCCGTTGCGGAAATCCAACTCCCGAGGTTCACGTGTAAAAAAAAGAAAAGATTAGGATTAAAAATTTAAACAGCTAAATAAGTTGAGAAAAAACAAAATTAAGAGAAAAACAAATAAATCAATAAATGAGCACCACATATAACTATTTAATATTAACTGAAATATAGTGATTGACCAACATATAATAAAAAAACAGTCCTACGCTTTATATTCAAAATTTGTGTACAACATGTTTCAGTAGCTGCGAGAACAATCATCCTGATTGGGGTTTCCATCACAGAAGCCGAAATATGCATATTAATATCTCCATATTAGTAGCAAACTCATATTCCTATATCGAAATTATTCTCTCAAAAATAAAAAAAAGTCCGACTTCCTAAGCTAGAGCCTTGAAAAGTCCAAGGCATGATAAAGCAAACTAAAAATTTAATATAAAATAGTTTAATTCATAGAAACCAATGTCATTAGACTCCTATTCATCTTGACAAATATTTAGATCAAATAGAGAATTAGGCCACACAAAAATGAGAAAAAATATTTTAAAAAAAAATAAACGGCTCCTACGCACAACTTCTGCTAGAAAAATTTGTAATCTAGCAAGCTCAAGTGTAACCCAAAATTTAAAGGGAACATTACTAGAAGTTGTAGACTACATGCTCCTTACGTACACAAACACCCCAAAAATGAAGAATGGTCAGCCTTAAAATTATAATGTAAGCCTAAACGTGTAGATGAAAAATTTCTATATCTTCTTTTACCATATTCTTAGGGTAAATCAATTATCCCAATTTTGACTTAAATAAAATTAAAAGCAAACACACAACGTGTCACAAAAAATAAGATTGTGAAAATCATGCCTTAAAACTTGAAACCATTACGAACAAGAGTGCCTTAGTGCAAGTACTTGATGAACTAGTTAAATGGATTCGATAATTATAAAGTCGTCATCCCATTTGACTTAGTGGTCTCACCACTATTACCAACAAATATACACATTTATTACACATGCAGTAGTATCGTAAGTTTTCGCCCAGCCCCTCCCAAAACCATAACATAAAGATTAAATACAAACCAAGGTATAATCTAAACTAAAAATAAGTTTATTTCTGAATGAAGAAGTTCATCCCATATTTCGGTCAGCTAACCTAACTTGATCCGACAACTTAGAACCAAAATCTACACCATAAACACAACGTACACAAATATTCAAATACTTATGTATTAAGACTTATGTATCCACGTTTCTAAAATAGTATATGCCCCGTATTTTACACGCATCTATATTCACATACAAAATAAAATTGCAAAACAAATCCATAGTTTTATCTACTCACCAAGGTAACAAAATATTAACATTGAAAATAAATCACATATTTACAAATCAAATGAGGTGACTGAAAAATAGATGAGGAACAAGAGAATAGCAGATTCACACTAAACTAAAAAAAATGAATTCGGGTTAAACCCATTTATTCAAAAGTTTGTTTATAGGGCAAAAGTTATGCAACATAATACTTCTTTTCCATTTAGAGATAGAACAGAACTTTTTCAAAACACATCAACAGCTCAACCCACGAAAAGTAGACAAATAAAATTGATCATGGATATTTTTAGGAGAAAAGAATAAAGATGTGACAAGGAGGGAATAATGGATCGAAAACAGTCCTGTAACAAGATGAAGACATATACGCACGTTCACAGACTCCATGTTTACATTTATCCACAAAATGATTTTACAAAAAAAAGAACAACAGTATAGTTTTATCCCAAGCCAACGGAATCAACAAACGTAAACTTAACAGAGGTTTGTATTCAAGTCCAATTTTCAAAACCAATTACCGACAATTGAACTAGAAAATTTGTACAACGATCTATTTTAACCAAACATTAGCACAAAAAATTTACTGAATTTAAACCAAACTAGTATGCTCTCGAAATCAGACAAGCTGAAAGTGAGATGAGAAAAGGGATTCACACCTTTTTCCAGGCAGCAAAACTGAAGCTTCTACATCGAGAATTTTTGGCCAACAAACTCAACCGTAGAACTTTGTCTTGGACAAAATTTGAAAAGAAAAAATAGTAAAGTGAGATTTATTCGGTGAACTTGCTACACTCGATTTTTCCTCTATTTTTCCTCCCCTCATTCTTTTTCCACTTGTTCTTTACTTTCTCGATCTCTCGACCCTCTTTCCACTCATTTTTTTACTATATTTTTTCTTTTTTATCTTTTTTTTCTAAAAAAGAACCTCTCTTGGTGCCTTTTTTTTCATTCAGCCTTTTTTTAAAAAAGAAAAACCTCTCTTGCTGCCTTTTTTTTAATTATTTAGCCTTTCCCCTCTTCGAACTTTCTTCTTGTGCGTATTTATAGCTAAAATTCAGATGTAAAAGTTTGGATTTAAACACAAAAAAAGAGTTCCAACGGACGAAACTCCATATGAGTAAAATCTCTATTTGAAATCAAAGCTAACAACTTTTAGACTTCTTTTTTTGATGATTTTCCGAACCCTCACACGAATTTAAAATTAATTTTGAGTTATTGCATCAAATTAGGACCTGTTTTTTTCCTAATTTCACCGATTCATAGGTTTGGATGATGAATTTAGGGAGGAATATCATAGGCTAGGGACAGCGGTGGTGGCAGCAGCTAGGGTTGTGTCATCTTAGGAAATGAAAGAGAATGAAAGATAAGAGAGAGGGTTGGTGTTGGGAGCTGGTTGTGGAAAAAAATAATGACCCGCCATTTTTTTTTTTGGGGGGGGGGGGGGGGGAAGAGTAATACGCGTGCTTCTGCTTTTCAGAAAAAGAAAGGGATGCATGATAAGCATTTAATGCTCTGAAATGACTAATTTTTGATCCGTTCGATCTTTAATCAGATGGTTCAGATTTAAAATAATAAAATAAAATAAATTATAATATATAAATATGTATATATGTGTGTGTGTATGTATGTATGTATGTATGTGTGTGTGTGTATATATATATGTGTGTGTGTGTGTGAAACTGAAAATTTTGGAATCCTTGAATTAGAGAGTGATCAATGGATCAAATTAATTTGTGTTTGATGGATGAGAATCAGACCGGGTTTTGGGCTAATTTTTGGGCCCCTTGGCTGAAATTTATAAGTAAAGTTGGATCGGAGTAAAAATAAAGATTGAAATTGAATTAACATTGGCCCAAATACTCTTTTCCTACAGAAAATAATTTTGTTGATGCTTCCTGTTATCCTAAAATTATTTTTAGTTTAACGTATATAAATTATAGACATACTTTGTATAAGCATCTATTTTTTTTTAATATTAACCAAAATATATGTATAAAAATAAGAATACATTAAAATATATGATACAAATTTTATATGACAAAATATAAATATATATGGTCATAATATCGCCTAGAAAATAAAATTAGAAACAATGTGAATGCAATTATTAAAATATATTTTTTCTGATTTTGATGTTAAAATATTTAATTATATTTAATTAAAATATTTTTATAATATGATAGAAAAATAAATTATCTTTTTTATTCTTTTTAAAAAATTCATAGAAATAGAAATAGAAATTTATTTTTTAAAAAATAAATTATTTAGGGTAAAGGAGCATTAGAGAAATAATTAAAGGAAATAGAGTAAGATAAAATTGGGTATCAACAGTTTCCCCTGATTGGCCGAAGATTAGTGTGAAAATCTTTGGACAATCACGTTGACGTAACCAATTTTGTCTCGGGTAAAACAAAATGTTTTAAAGATTATGGTCAGGCTCTGATTTCTAAGCTACCTACATATCTCAAGTTTCATGAGAAATTAAGTCATTTGTAGTTCAAATTGTTGTAAATTTTGATAAATATCAAAATTTGCCCAAGTGTAGAATCATGGTGACACTAGGTTCCTTCGAGGATGATTATAAAGATTTCAGCACGAATGGAATGAATAAGGGTGCGCTTACCCCGAGATGGTTGTTTGGGATAGCTAGGAATTAATAAATGCATTGGGATAATAATATTTGTTAAGTATATTGGGAGAAAAGGGATTGTGAATTTTCGAAAATTACCCCAATGTCGGATTAGGACTGCATTGGGCGATGGCACTAAGGAAAAAAAGATGAATGAGCCGAGTTGAGTTGATTTTCTTTGTCAAAATCCTTGACGTAGCTAGGAATGCTTGACATTCCTCTAGCTTACTTTAGTTTTTTGCTAAGAGAGTAGTTTTACGTTGTACTACATGGTCCTGCAAAACAGGTAAATAGGGTGAAAAGTACCTGTTGTTCAAAAATTGTAAATTAAAATTGTAATTATAATGTAATGAGTAAAGTTTAGATATTCAAACTAGTATTGCGATCTCCATTTTTGTAGGACTCCAACTGGCGGGGCAATGACTGAAATGTAAAGAGCCTCCATTGGCTGAGCAGTTGTTGTAAAATAAAAGTCATCCGATTGGTGAGCAGTTGAGCCATCCGACTGGCAAGCAACTGAAGAATAAGCCATCTGATCGGTGTGTAATTATTGAAAAATAAACACCATCCAACTGGCAAGCAATTGGATTATAAGCTCATCCGACTGGCGTGTAGTTGTTGAAAAATAGACGTCATCCGACTAGCGGGAATTTATTAAGAAGTAAATGCCATCCGACTAGCAGGTAGTCATTGAGAACCAAACTCCATCCGATTGGCGAGTGGTGTTTGAAAAGTAAGGCCTCTGACGGCGAGACATCTTCTTAAAAGTAACTGCCCTGTCTTGGCAAGGCGACCTTCGATCTGAGCTGGATGATGGCATTACTATTGGGATTTGATGCTACTGCCATAGTGGATTTCTTGTTTCTTGCTATGGTGCAAGTTTCAGATTTACAGATTGTGCTCTGTTTGCTAAAATGTGATTCTCCGATATGGCAGAGCGTTGCTTTGCTTATGTACATTCTTAGATTTGTGGAGGGGCATTATCCTTGCTGGTGTATGCCTCTGATATAGTGGAGAGTTGCACCGCTCATTTGCATCCTCTGATATGGTAGAGGGTTGCCTTTTCTTGTGTATATATAGTCTTTGAAATAAGGAACTCGATTTTGTTTGCTTATGTATAGTCCTTGAAATATGGAAGCTCAACTTTGTTTGCTTATATATAGTCTTCGAAATGCAAAAGCTTGACTTTGTTGAGGTCAAACGGCATTTTTCGATTGGCTGAGTTATTTGATGCAGTCAGGTTGTCCTCTCCAATCGGCGGAGCTTATTGCAAGGATTAAAATGGCATAATTTTCCTATGAGGATCCTCTTTTCGTCGTCTCTGACTTGGTTCTTCAAAATTCACCTGCAAAAGAATTTGAATAAAAATCTTAGAGTTTGTGAGGATTATTATAAATATATGTAAAGAGAATAAAGTAGGGGAAGAATATTTGGCTCATGGCGTGGTGATAAGTCGTATGATGTCTCTGATCCAAAAGCTTGACTTGATGTTGTCCTTTCCAATTTATATTTTCCTGGGCTCAAACAAAAATTCTTAGTTAGGAGAGGGTGTTGATTTGTGTCGGCTTGGGGATCCTGACTTTATCTATGAAATTTTCCAATACTCTCTTGGCTGCTCGATCAATCCCCAAATTTGGAGTCTCAGTAGGTGAAAAAGTAGGAAAGTGTTTTGAATATATATATATATATATATATATATGTATGTATGTATGTTTATATATATTTATGTATGTATATATATATATATTTATGTATATATATATATATGTATGTGTATATATATATGTATGTATGTATATGTTTTCGCAAATGCATTACGTATATATTATGTATAGTAATACTTTATCGTTTTTAAATTATGACATGTTCCAGCACTCATTAAGGCTCCGCTCATCGATCGTAATTCTCTCAGCTTTATCCTTCGGGAAAACTCCTCAGATTTTGTCGATGATATGACGATTCTGGTGGTGAGATCGCTTATATTCTGGGGCTATACTACAAGCGAATGGGGATTTTCCTAAAGGTAAGATCAAACCATTTAGGTTGCCTACGTATCCTTAAATGAAATCAGGTTTGCATGTAGTTCGAGGGTAGAGAAAGAAGTATGAAATGCAATAATCGAGTTCGACTCAAACTGCCTACATATCCAAGTGTAATCAGGTCATGACGTAGTTCAAATACAATGGGAGAAATAAAAATATGGAATGCAATAACCGAGCCTGACTCAACTGCCTACGTATCCTTAAGATAGGAATCAGGTCATGACATAGTTCAATACAAAAGATAAAGTAAAATAATACAGTGATCGGGCTTGACTGAGGATGCCTACATATCCAAGTGGAATCAGGTTAGGCTATAGTTGTAACGCCCCAAATCTGATACCCGAAATGCTACACGGTGCTAGAAATCCCAAAGGACCACAAGCTAACCCATGATTGATATTTGTAACTAAGCGCTGCATAATATACTGCATAAATTCAGAATAAAAGAGTTGAAAGGACATAAGGTTCAAATATATGATAAAACATAACATCTGGAAATACGGTATATCAATATCAAAATTGAAAGAAACTATCTGAACATGCTAGTCTGAAAGCCTCTAAACTGTCTGAAAGGTGTGGAGTTGATGGGACATGTCCCCAACTAACTCCGTCTATAAAAACTAAAATAATAAAGTAATGAAATAATCATGCTATCCTCGAATGATGAGGACTCACTATAAATCTACTGCTGCTAGCTGAATCTGAAGCTAAGTGCGATCGGGAACTTGAGCGTCTAAACCTATGGTATAAAATAACCTAGCGTAGAAGAAAGGTATGCTTCAGTACATCTAAATGTACTGGTATGAAAAGTGAGGTAGGCTGAATGCATGGGGTTTATATGCAAGAACAATACTAACTGACTGAATAACATGAATGTGAGAATACATACATGAATACGTAACTACAAATGAGATTGTGATAATACTGACTACTGAGTATGAATACTGATAACATAAGTTTCGTGTAACTGATATACTGTTAACTGAGTGACTATGTCTGATTGTCCTTATTCTAATGGAACTAGCTAAGTTTCGTACTGAACTGAGTGATTGTATCTGACAATCCTAAATCTTATGAACTATCTGAGTTCTTTTACTGAGGCTAAGACTGAGCCTGTGGAAAGTAGTCATCTATCCGACATACCCCTTTTCTATATAGAGTTAGGGTCTGTAACCCTAATTGGAAGGGTGTCAACACCGCGCCACTGGTAAGGACAAGCTATGAGTGACCCTCATCTGGTAATGTCCCCCCAAAAGAGAACGGTGGGACCCTCAACTGGAAGTGTTAATCCACCTTATCAACCCACAAATATCAGGGTTGATGTCTCAACCTATGCTGGCTACAAGTTATGGAACACAAGAATTGCTTCTAAGGGTCACACTCTTTACTGTCAGTATGTGCCCTCATCCTTGGTTCGCTCGGTGTTGAATCCTAATCCCAACTGAATAGACACTAAACTAATTATACTGAGATGAACTGGACTGAGTTCACTAAGTTTTGTGGACTGACAGAATGTTACTAAATTCTGTTAATTGACTGAGTTCAGGAGATTATCGAGTTTTCCTGAGTCATGTAACTTATTGAATTCTACTGAGTTCTGAAACTAACTGAGAATACGACTGATCATGGTATGACTGAGATTATCCTGAAACTGACACTGGCTCTAGGTACACAGCTGAATTGTTGGGTACAAGTACCCCCAGGACTCGATAGCATGATACTGGCAAGACATGACACTTCTTGAACACATGACCATAGTCAACAATTCATAGCACAAACGTTGGGGAATTTCATGAAGTATTTGTATTTCATGAGCTTACATATGAATAGGAATACATACAAACATGTCATAATTTTGTAAGTCTAATCTCATGAGCATTACACCGAACCATTACAATGTATAACAATCACATGGAGGTCATTGTGAACGTAAGGGTAAAGCATGGAGTCATCAATTTGGTCGCAATTGAGTCATAAAGCATAATTCTTATTCTTTTTGGCATTTTAGCAAACACCTTGCATGCATAACTTGAGGCTTAGGTATGAACATTAAAATAATACATCATGGCAATATTTTTCACTTTAAATACAAGATTTCTAACCGCATGCTAACATAATTTCTCTATAGGTATTAAAGATTTCAAATTGGTAATCATACAACAACATAAACATGGATATGATTCAATTCATAACATGAAATTCAAAATTTATATTTTTGAAAGGGTTTCTTGAGCTTCAGGGATGAAAGGAACCCATGAATCAATACTTTACATACCTTGGATGGAGGTTTCTTGAAGATTAATGGTGGAATCTCCTGGATTAGAACCTTCAATTGAAAAACCTAGACTTGAGACAAATAACTATATTTTGGTGAAAACCTAGTTGAATCTCGTGTTATAGGCTTATATAGTGGGTGGGAAATTGACCCTTTCTCCCTTAAAGACGCGGATATTTAATGACTAAAAATTGGGCATCAATGCAATTGGTGATGCGATACCTGACACGTCACACCATGATCGCACCAAGCCTCAGTTGTTTTTACTGTTAGTCCCTGTTTTGGGACACCAAACATGGTCTAAATGAGTTCCAAAAAATCTGAAACTTATCCTGGAACACCTATCGACCTCTATGATCATGAATCAACAAAAATATGGACCATTAAGATATATTAAGGTCATGAAATAATATTTCTAACTTTTCAAGGTCAAAAATAAACTAAGTCTAGGAACTTAGCTAGAATTTTCTAAGTCTGAAACCCCTTGACAAGCCTAAATGGATGAATTAAGCTTAGAAATTTTACGGGGTCTTACAATATCTCCCCCTTGGGAACATTCGTCCTCTAATGAGACTAACTGAGATGGGACAGATGATAAGCTAAAGTATATACTGATCATAAACAACTGAAACATGAGTAGATGACTGACATTACTGATTTACTGAGATTCATACTGAGCATGCATATCTGATGCATGATTTTATGACTAAGCTGATACATGGATGCATGACTGGGAGTATTGATTCACTTGTTCATGCATATCTAACGCATGAATACATTACTGACATGATGCTTGAACACATGACTGAATATGCAATGGTAGTTGATACCAAGTTTATAATGGAAATCTGAGCATAAAACTGAACAACAAGTTATAATTGAAATTTGAACATGAAAATGAATAAGATTTAATGAACGCTATTACCTTGGGCTGATTCTGAGTTTGCAGAGAAAAGACGAGGGTACTTCGTTCGCATGTCTTCTTTTGCTTCCTAAGTAGCTCCCTTAATGGACTGATTCCGCCAAAAAACATTGACTAGAGTAACTTCTTTATTCCTTAGTCTGTGGGTCTGGCAGTCAAGATTTCGATTGGAATCTCTTCATAAGAGAGGTTGTTTTGAATGTCTATGCCCTCTATAGGGACTACAACTGTTGGGTTACCTATGCACTTCTTAAGCAAGGAGATATGAAACACTGGATGGACTGACGCTAGATCTAAAGGCAATTCAAGATCATACGCTACCTTGCCGAAGCGAATGAGATTTTGAAGGGACCGATATATCGGGGAATGAGCTTTCCCTTCTTGCCGAACCACTTCACTCCCTTCATGGGAGAGATTTTCCAATAAATATGATCATGAATCTCAAACTCGAGATCTTTCCTGCTCATATTTACATACGATTTCTGTCAGCTCTGATCTGTCTTGAGCCTTTCTCTAATAAACTGGACTTTCTCTAAGGTATCAAATACCAAGTCCATCCCTACTACTGCAGCCTCACCCACTTTGAACCAACCAATTGGAAATCTACATCTCCTATCGTAGAAAGTTTCAAATGGAGCCATCTTAATACTGGAATGATAGCTGTTGTTGTATACAAACTCAATTAATGGAATGTGGTCATACCAACTACCCTTGAAATCAATTGCACACGCTCACAACATATCTTCGCACACGCTCACAACATATCTTCTAAAGTCTGGATGGTCCTTTCTGCTTGACCATCTGTCTGGGGATAGAAGGTTGTACTGAGGTAAACTCGGGTACCAAAACCTTTTTGGAATGCTTTTAAAAAATGATAGGTGAACTAGGTACCTTTATCTGAAACAATAAACAATGGCACACCGTGTAATATGACCAACTCCCTAATATTGAGTTTGGCTTAATCCTCGACTAAATAAGAGTGATGGACTGGAATGAGATAAGCTAATTTGGTCATCTTGTCTACAATAACCCAAACTGAATCATGCTGATGACGATTACAGGGCAAACCCATCACAAAGTCTATGTTCACTTCTTCCCACTTCCAAGTGGGAATATTAAACTCTTCCATAGATACACTAGGCTTCTGATGCTTTATCTTAACCTACTGACATGTAGAGCACTTAGCCACAAACTCTGCAATATCTCTTTTCATACCACTCCACCAATAGATCTCCCACAAGTTGCGGTATATCTTAGTAGCCCTGGATGAATAGAGTATCGTACACCATGCATTTTTGTAAGAATTCATTGGATCAAGTCATCTACACCTGGCACACACAAACGAACCTGACAACACAATAAACCATCTCCCCCTTGGGATAAAACCTCAACCTTCTGATCTTTGACTGACTCTTTCAACTTAACTATATTGGAATCTTTATCTTATTTTTCTTTCACCTCGAAAACTAGAGATAATTCTGAGCTGTTCTGAACCCATATACTACCTTGCACTGAATCGACTAAGGAAACACCTAGTCGGGAAAGCTAATGGACTTATTGAGCTAACTTCTTCTTACTGTCCCCAACATGAGCAATACTACCCATAGACAGTCTATTGAGAGCGTCGGCCACTACATTGGTATTGTGCAAATGGTAAAGGACACTCATGTTGTAGTCTGTCAAAAGCTCTAACCACCTTATTTGACAGAGGTTAAGATCTTTCTGAGAGAATATGTACTGAAGGCTTTTATGATTTGTGAACACATCTACATACACCCCGTACAAGTAATTCCTCCAAATCTTTAAGGCAAAAACTATGGGTGCTAACTTAAGATCATGAGTTGGATAATTCTTCTCATGGGGTTTAAGCTTTTTGGAGGCGTAGGATATGACCTTACTATGCTGCATGAGGAAATAACCCAAACCCACTCTAAACGCATCACAGTATATAATGAACCCCTCTAAATCATCTGGAAGAGCCAAAACTGGAGCTGAGGTGAGTCGAGTCTTTAACTCCTGAAAACTCTTCTCGCAAGGATCTGACCACTGAAACTTGACTTTTTCTTGAGTCAGTCTGGACATAGGGGATGCAATAGAAGAAAATCCCTCAATAAACCATCTGTAATAGCCATCCAAACCTAAGAAATTCCTGACATCTGATGGAGAGATAGGGAGAGGCCAATTTCTTACTGCTTCGGTCTTTTGAGGATCAACTCGAATGACATCACCAAAAATGATATGACCAAGGAAGGCTACTGACCTTAGCTAAAAATTTTACTTACTGAATTTGGCAAACTACTAATGATTTCTAAGAGTCTACATACTATTCTGAGATGTTCTACATGATCATGATTACTGCGAGAGTAAACAAGGATGTCATCTATGAAGACTATGATGAACATGTCTAAGTACTGCTTCAACACTTGGTTCATCAAGTTCATGAAGGCAGCTGGGGCATTGGTAAGACCAAAGGACATGACTAAGAATTTAAAGTTACCATACCGAGTTTGAAAAACTATTTTCAGAATATTACATTCTCTAACTCTAAAATTATGATAACCTGATCTGAGGTCTACCATAGAGAATTAAATGTCGCTCTGAAGTTGGTCAAACAAGTCATCAATTTTGGGAAGTGGATACTTGTTCTGGACCGTGACTTTATTGAGCTGACAGTAATCAATGCACATTTTAAGAGAACCGTCTTTCTTTCACACGAATAAGACTGGTGTACCCCACAGGGACATACTGGGTCTAATTAATCCCTTATCAAGGAGATCCTTCAACTATTCTTTCAATTCTCTGAGTTCTACTGGTTCCATTTTGTATGGAAAAATAGATATAGGTTAAGTATCTGGAAGAAGATCAATGCCAAAGTTTATTTCCCTTTCGGGAGGAATTCCTGGAAGATTTTTAGGAAAGACATCTGAGTATTCATTCACTGTTGGTACTAATTCAAGACTGGGAGTTTCGAAACTAGTGTCCTTAACTCAAACAAGATAATAGACACATCCCTTAGATATCATTTTCCGTGTTTGAAGGTAGGAAATAAGTTGATCTTTAAAAGCTGAAGTACTACCTCCCTACTCTAGGATAGGTTCATTTGGAAAATGAAATTGGACAATTTTATTTTTGAAGTCGGCTGTGGCATAGCAGGAATGAATTCAATCATGCCGAGAATGATATCAAAATCAGTCACCTCTAATTTGACTAAGTCTGTTGATGTAACTTTCTGAGATACCATAATCAGACAGTTTTTATATACCCGTCGGGGTATGATTGTTTTACCCACTGGGGTAGAGACTGAAAAGGGCTCTGCTAGAATTTCAGGACTGACTTCAAAATCAACTACTATATAAGGAGTAATAAAAGACAGAATCTCCTGGATCTAGCAAAGCGTAAACATATATATGAAAGATCTGTAATGTACGAGTGAACATATCAGGAGAATTTTCCTGATCTTGTCGGGATTGAAGAGTATATAGTCTGTTTGGGCATTGCCCACTGGTGCCACTGGAAGTGGCACCCTGTTGGTTTGGGCGACCGGACTGAGCTGAGGAACAGTTACGCAGACCTTGAAAGTTTGACTGGGGACAATCTCTGACCCTATAGCCTGGCTTTCCATATCCAAAATAGACATCGCTGTCAGATTTGCAAATACCCTAATAGGTCTTGTCACAAGTCTGACAAAGAAAATAAGTGCGGGCACTGCTAACACTTCCCTGAGGTTTAGGGCCTGATGCCCTATTCCTGTTTCCGTCTCTAAATTTTGACACTAGAGCACTGGCTGAGAAAGGAGATGGAATGGACGACTCTGGGCTAAAGTGAGAACGATTCCCACCCTATGACTTAGGCTGAGCAAAGTTGAAACTACCTATCCTTGCTCTCTTATTCTTCTTCTCTCTCATCTTAATCTTCTGCTCTTCTATCTATTGAGCATGGATTATAAACCTGGGTATGTTCATCTCACTAATCAACATCCCAGACTTGCACTCATTAACCACACTATTATTCACTCCAGAAACAAACTTACTCATCTCAACCCTACTGTCTGCTACTACATGCGGAGCGTATCTAGCTAATTGAGTAAACTTAAAAGAATACTCTTTCACTATCATGGTGTCCTACCTGAGTTTGATAAATTCTAACACCTTAGCTTTCCTCAGCTCTATGGGAAAGAATCTATCTAGAAATACAGTGGCAAACTCCTTCCACTCAATAGGCCCTGTATCTATAGCCCTCTCTGTCTTTCACTGTTTGAACCATATGTGAGCCACATCCTGCAACTGATATTCATCTAGCTCAGCACACTCACAAATAGTAACCCCCATGATATTTGTAACCTTCTGAACCTGATCAAAGAATTTCTAAGGGTTCTCATCTGACTTAGACCCGAAGAAGGATGAAGGATTCATTTGGTTGAAGTCTTGAATCATGGTTGCAGCTGAATTGGCCACGGGGTTGGCCAGAATGATAGCTGGTCATTCATTCTGGACAGAAACTGAATTAGCAAGAGTAGTGAATGCAGCTTTAAACTCTACATAAGAAACATGTTCGTCCAAGGGATCTGTTTGGACAGGCTGAGGGGCTGACTAATTTCTATTTCTTCTTTTAGAAGGCATGTTCTATAGGCAAAAAAAGGAGAAATGGATTAGACTGAAATTTAACTTTGAGCTCATGCTCACTGGCACGACATGAATACTGAAAGAAGGGAAATTGCTCCTAAAATATCTTATAGCCCCCTATACATAAATGTGGCGTGCAACACACCCTTGCACAAGACTCTACTAGATGTGAATTTTCAAACTTCCTAGTACACTGTTGAACCTTAGACTCTGATATAAGTTTGCTGCTACATAGTGTTAGCAATCCCGAAGGACCATAAGCTAACCCATGACTAATATACTATATAAATGCGGAATAAAAGGGATGAAAATCCATAAGGATCAAATATTTGATAAAACATAACATCTAAAAACATGGTACATCAAAACCAAAATTCAAATAAACTGTTTGAATATGCTAGTCTGAAAATCTCTAAACTATCTGAAAGTTGTGGAGTTTATGGGACATGTCCCCAACTAAATGCATCTACTAAAACTGAAATAATGAAGTAATAAAATAATCATGCTATCCTCTAATGATGATGACTCACTGCAAATTTACTACTACTGTCTGAATCTGAAGCTAAATGCGATCGGGAACTTGAGCGTCCTAACCTATGGTATAAAACACCATAGCATAAAAGAAAAGTATGCGTCAATAGGTCTGAATATATTGGTATGCAAAGTGAGGTAGGCTAAATGCATAGGGTTTATATTCATAAACAATACTAACTGACTAAATAACATGAACATGAGAATACATACATGAATACGTAACTATAAATGATATCATGATAATACTGACTATTGAGTTGAAATACTGATAACATGAGTTTCATATAACTGATATACTGTTAACTGAATGACTGTGTCTGGCAGTTCGAATTCTGATGAAACTAGCTGAGTTCTGTACTGAACTGAGTGATTGTATGTGATAGTCCTGAATCTAAATAACTATCTAAGTTCTTTTACTAAGACTAAGACTGAGCTTGTGGGAAGTAGTCATTTAATCGACATGCCCCTCTTTTTTATAGAGTTGGGGTCCAATATGTAACCTCAATTGGAAGTGTGTCAATACCACGCCACTGGTAAGGACAAGCTCTGAGTAACCCTCACCTGGCAGTGTCCTCAAAGGAGAACGGTGGGACCCTTAACTAGTAGTATTAATCTAGCTCATCAACCCTCAACTGTCAGTGTTGATGTCCCAATCAATGTTGGCTACATAGTTCTAGAATACAAGGGTTACTTCTAAGGGTCACACCCTCTACTGTCATTGTGATCCCTCATCCTTGGGTTTGCTCGGTGCTGAATCCTACTCCTAACTGAATAGACACTGAACTAATAATATGTAATACCCCGCATATTTCTAAGCTAGGAAGTGAAAAAGTATTCCTACATATGAAATCTCTTATCCTGTGATTCATACTTTAGTACATGACTTACCATGAATATCCTAGTGATAGGATAGCTTATGACACATTAAGCATGTTCATATGAGTCACTTAAGGTAATACAAGCTAAGAGTTTTTGAATCCATCAAGTTTTAGTGTTTGATTTTGCAAGGGTCATCTTTGAACGAATATAACTCAATTTTAATGTGGTATTTTGGCTGATTTAGACCCACCAAATTGTATAAAATCGAATTATCTTTCCAAGGATACAAATTTCACTTTAATCCAATACCCGAGTGAAAAGTTATGCCCATTTTTGTGAGAGACAGTAAGCATAGGAGATTGGTTAGGCGCCGCCCAACCCAAGCATAAGCGATTGGTTAGGAGCCGCCCAACCCAATCATAGGCGATTGGTTAGGTGCCACCCAACCCAAGCATAGGCGATTACTTGGGCGCCGCCTAAGTCAATTACAGGTGTCAAAAACACTCTGTTTTTAGTTATTTTATAGGTAATTAAGTATTTAAATACTCCTTACACGTCCCTAAACTTAAACATACGAAATAGATAACTTCTAATCATACTGCAACCCTATTTTCATCTCAAAGATCATCATCCAAGAGCACTAAAAGAGAAAAACAACTAGGGTTGCATAACTAAGCTTGAAGATTCGATTTCAAGGAAATTCCTCCGTCAATCATCAAGAATATTTCCTCCTAAGGTATGCATGTGTTGATTTATGGATCCCTTTCATCCATAAAGCTCAAAAACCCTCTTTTTCATTATAAAGTATGATTTCTATGTTGTTAGGTATTGATGATCATGTGGTTGATATTGGGTGATTCCCAAGATGGAATCTTTATATGTTTTTATGAATTCATGATATAATATGAGTTGGAAACATGTAAATTTGGTTGTTCATGATGTATGAATTTGATGATTTTACCTATACTTAAGATGTGCATGTAAGGTGTTTGATAAAATGCCTAAGAAACTAGAAATCATGCAATATAGCTAGATTATGACTAAGTGAAGGATTCATGATATGCCCTTACATTCCAAAGACTTCTATGTTGATAATGTGCCTTGTAAATGTTGTTGGAATACTCATGAACTATTTTTATGAGATTATGCTATGTTTACTTGAAAGTCCTACTTATGAACAGGATGTATGATAACCATGCAATCCACATGAACTTCCATGCTATTGGTATGTGTTGCCAATATGATTATGCAATGAACATGATATTAAGATTGTGCAAGTACTTCCATGTGATATGAAATCCTTTCCATGCAATACATTGTTGATAACCATGCTTAGTATGAGATCCCTACTTATGATATTATAAATTATGGACTCTACTCTTATGATCAAGTCAGTCATGTGTGTCAGTTTCCTTCCATCGAGTCCTGGGGGTACTTGTACCCGAAAACTATAGTTGTGTGCCTAGATCCATTTCATATTTCACAATATCCGAACCCAAGCTATGATTCCATAGACTTCAGTCAGTCATATGACTCAGGAAAACCTCATATCTTAGTCAGTTGACAGATATCAGTAACATTCCGCCAGTCAACGGAATTAAGTAAGATTAAGTCATGTACAATCTGTTATTCATGTCCAGTCCCTCTAAATAGGAATAGAGGTTAGGACCGAGTGAACCCAAGGATGGGAACTCACCCTCTAGTTTAGGGTGTGATTCTTAGTAGTCATTCTTGTGTTCTAGAACTACGTAGCCAGTGTAGGTTGAGACATCTTAACCCGTCAGATTAGGGTTGATGAGGTGGCTTAACTCGTCAGTTTAGGGTTCCCATCGTTCTCATTGAGTACCCGCTAGATAAGGGTCACTCACAGGCTATCCTTAGCCATGGCACGATATTGAAACCCCTCCAATCAGGGTAGAGATTGGACCCCAGCTTAGCCAAAACGGCATACATAGGGTATGTCGGTTAAACACTACTTCCCACAGTTTCAGTATCAGTCTCAGCAAAAGAACTCAGGGCATTCTTCATATGTCAATATATACAGGACTGTTAGATACAATCATCCATGTTATCAGTTTTAGTATCAGTCATGACAGTTATCAGTAAACCATGTATTAGCTTACAGGTCATGCTATCACGTATTCATGGTCCCAGTTTCTATATATGTGTGTTTGCACTCCCACATTCATATTAGTCAGTCAGTGTTGTTCATGCATGAAATCCTTTTATGTTTAGCCTACCTTTCTCGTATACTCAGTACTCCTGTTGTACTGATGCATTTGCGCTATGGTGCTTTCTTTTCATATTACACCATAGGTTCCGAGACACGAGCTCCAGCCCAGCATTAGCGGTAGTATTCCAGTTGCAGAGACACAATGAGTCCTCATTGATTCGAGGACAATATGATTTGATTCATTTATTTATTTCTTCAGTTCAGTTTTACGGAGTTAGTTGGAGACATGTTCCTTCAACTCCTTATTCAGATAGTTTAGAGGCTTTTAGATTTATGTTCAGATTTACGTTCAGATTGAGTTGTTTTGGGTATTTTCACCCACATGGTTTTATTCAGTTAAACCTTATGGCCTTACAATTCTATGTATTCCGTATTATTATATTATGAATTACAGTATACAGGTACAAATATTAGTCATGGGTTAGCTTGTGGTCCCTTAGGGTCAGGAGCATCGTGTAGCATTCTGGTTCAGCGAATTGGGGTGTTACAAACTTGGTCTTAGAGCTAAAGGTTCAATAGAGTCCTTGGAAGTCTGAAAGCTGCATCTAGTAGAGTCTTGTACATGGGTGTGTTGCGCACCACATTTATGTGCAGGAGGCTATAAGATGTTTTAGGAACAGTCCTCTTTATTCATTATTCATGTCATGCTAGTGATCATAATCACAAGTGAAACTCTCAGTCTAATCCATTCTTCTCTTATTCCAGACCGTGGCCCCAAAGAGAAGAAACTAGCCAGCTCCTCAGCCCGAAGATCCTTTGGGCGAACATGTTTACCATGGGGAGTTTAGAGACGCATTTACCATACTTGCTCAGTCCATGGCTGCACAAAATGAACGGCCACCAGTCATTCCGGACACCAGACTAGGGAGAGGCAGAACAAGAGAGCAAGGTCAGGTAATTTCAACTTTGCTTACCCCAAGTTAGATGGAGTAAACCGTTCACAGTTTTGCTCCAAGTCAGCCGTTCCATCCCCTACCTCTTCCAGAGCTCCAGTACCGAAGTTCAGAGATGGCAATAGAAACAAAGCACCAGGCTCTAAATCTCAGGGCAGTGTTAGCAGTGCCCGAACGAATCCCCTTTCTTAGACTTGTGGTAAGAACCACAAGGGCATTTGCAGAGCCGGTAGTGATGTCTATTTTGGTTGTGGCAAGCCAGGACACAGGATTAGGGAGTTTCTGCAGTCAAGTCTTCGGGGTCAGCAAAATTATTTTACAGCTCAGTCCATTCGCCCGAACCAGCAGGGTGCCATTTCCAGTGCTACCAGTGGGCAACGCCCAAACTGACTCTATGCTCTTCAATCCTGGCAGGATCAGGAAAATTCTCCTGATGTAGTTACTGGTACGTTATAGATTTTCCATGTTTATGCTTATAATTTGCTAGACCCAGGTGCATCTTTGTCTTTTGTTACTCTATACATAGCAGGCGATTTTGGAATCAGTCCCGAAGTCCTAGTAGAGCCCTTCTCAGTATCTACCTCAGTGGGTAAAACCATAGTAGCTCAGCGGGTATACAGGAACTGCCTGGTTATGATATCTCAGAAATCTACATCAGCAGATTTAGTGGAGTTAGAGATGACTGATTTTAATGTCATTCTCGGAATGGATTGGCTTCTTTCCTGATATGCCACAGTCAACTGCAGAAACAAGATAGTTTAGTTTCAGTTCCCAAATGAGCCCATCCTAGAGTGGAAGGGTAGCATTTCAGCATTCAGGGGTCAACTTGTTTCCTACCTTCGGGCAAGGAGAATGATTTCTAAGGGGTGTGTGTATCATCTCGTGCATGTTAAAGATTCCAGTTCTGAATATCCCAGCCTCGAAACAGTCCATGTTGTTAAAGATTCCATCTAATGCCATTCCCTATTACCGTTTACTATCTTCCTTAAGATCCTCTTGATATTTTTTTTTGCAACTTCACCTACTCTATTCATTTACGGTTGATATGCCATGGAATTTTGATGAGAGATTTTAAACCTTTCACAAATCTCTCTCATTAGGTCGTTATTGAGATTGTCCCCATTATCTATTATGATTGTCTCTGGAATCCCAAACCAATAAACTAAGTTTTTGCAAACGAAATCTACTACTACCTTCTTGGTTATGCCCTTATATGTTGAGACTTTAACCCACTTTATGAAGTAGGTGATAGTGACCAATATGAAATGGTATTCATTGGACGCATGAGGCTCTATAGGCCTAATAACATCTATTCCCGAAGTAGCAACTGGCCAGGGAGAACCCATCACATTGAGTTTATTTGGTATAACTCATATAAAATTCCCGTGAACTTGACATTAGTGACATTTCTGTCCGTATCAAATGTTATCCCTCTCCATGGTCATCCAAAAGTATTTAGCTCTCAAGATATTTCTTTTAAGCATGAAACCATTCATATAAGGTCCACAAGTTCTTTCATATATCTCTTCCAACAATGTTATGTCTTCCAAGGGGTCGACGTATAATAGAAATCTCAAGTCTGGAGTCCTCATATATAGGATTTCCCTATTGAGAAAGAAGTGATTCACCATCCTCCTCAAAGTCCTTTTCTACTTGCTAGTAGTGCTCTTCGGATAGTCTGCTGCTTCGACCAACCTCTTGATATCATAGTACCATGGCTTTCCATATGGGTCTTCATCTACATGGAAATAGTAAGCTTGTTGATTATATATCTCCCCCTTGATGGGATCGATGTAATCCTTATCTTGATGTTGAATAATTAATGAATATGTTGCCAAGGCATCGGCAAACTCATTTTGAATTTGAGGGATATGTCTGAACTCAATCTTCATGAACCTTTTACTCATCTCCTTAACACATTGCACATAAGAAAAGATTTTGACATTCTTGGTGGTCCAGTCTCCTTGCACCTGATGGACCAATAAATCTTAATCTCCTATCACCAAATGCTTTTTTATATTTATGTCCACTGCCATCCTAAGTTCGAGAATGCAATCCTCATACTTTACCATATTATTCCTATAAGGAAACCTAATCTTCGTCGAGATCAGGTAATGTTGACCTATTTATGAAACTAGGACTGCTCCAATTCTGACTCCTTTAAAGTTTGTTTCTCCATCAAAGAACATTCTCTATCCATCATATGGCTCTAAGATGTCTTCTCCTACGAACAATATCTCTTCATCAGGAAATTAAGTCTTGAGCGGCTTGTAATCTTGATCTATTGGATTTCTTCGAGGTGATCAGCTAAATCTTGTCCTTTGATGGATTTTTGCATCACATACAAATATCCAACTCACTCAACAAAATCTGTCATTTCTCCAATTTCCCAATAGGCATTGGTTTCTGAAAGATGTACTTAAGTGGAATCATTCTTGAAATCAAGTACTTTGTATATGTGGACAGGTAGTGCCTCAACTTTTGCACAACCCAAGTTAATGCACAATAGGTACGCTCTAATAATGTATACCTTTCTTCATACAGTGTGAACTTTTTACTCAGGTAGTAAATAGCTTACTCTTTCCTCCCTGTATCATTATGCTAGCCTAACACATATCTGAATGAATTATCCATAACAGATAGATATAACAACAACTGCTTTCCAGGCATTGGCGGAACAAATACTGGTAAGTTAGACAAGTACTCCTTGATTTTGTCAAAAGACTTCTAGTATTCTTCGGTCCATCTAGTGGAAGCATCCTTCTTCAATAACTTAAATATTAGTTCACAAACTATCATGGACTGGGCTATGAACTGGCTGATATAATAGAGTCTTCCCAAGAAACTTGTTATATCCTTTTTGTTCTTAGGAGGTGATAATTCTTAGATCGCCTTTATCTTGGATGAATCCAACTCTATACCTCTCCTACTAATAATGAATCCCAGTAACTTTTCAGTGGGAACTCCAAAGGCGAACTTGGTCGGATTCAACTTTAGGTCATACCTTCACAGTCTTTCAAAGAACTTTTGTAAACCATCCAGGTGGTTCAAACTTCTCTTAGATTAGATGACAACACCATCCACATCCACCTCGATCTCATTATGAATCATGTCGTGAAAAAGGGTATTCATGGATCTAATGTAAATTGCACCGACATTCTTGAGTCCAAATGCCATTACTGTGTAGCAGTATACTCCCCATGGAGTGATAAAGGTGGTCTTCTCTACATCATTCTCGTCCATCAAGATTTGATAATATCTCATAAAATAATCAAATAATGAATGCAACTCATGTTTTGCACAATTATTAATGAGAATATGAATGTTTGGGAGAGGAAAATCATCTTTTGGACTAGCCTTATTGATATTTCGATAATCCACACATATTCTTATTTTCTCATCCTTTTTTGGTACTAGCACGATGTTGGCCAGCCAGGTGGGATAATTTGTGACATTCATGACGTTAGCTTATATCTGTTTAGTCAACTCCTCCTTGATTCTCAAACTCAAATCGGATTTGATTTCCTCATTTTTTGCTTTACTAGTGGACTTGCGGGGTTGATCGGCAGTTGATACGATACGATGTCAGTGCTCAAACTGGGCATGTCATTGTAAGACCAAGCAAATACATTAATGTATTTCTTGAGTAGGCTTATCAATTCCTATCTCCTTTCAGCCTTCAAGTGCATGTTGACTCTTGTTTCCTTTACCATTTCATCATCACCCAAATTGACAACTTCAGTTTTATCCATATTAGGCTTCTTTTGACTCTTGAATTGCTTGATCTCCTGTGGCAGGTTTTCAGGCATCCTGCTCTCATCGTACTCCTCATAATCTTACTTACCGTTTTTACTTTGCTCAACAGATTCATATGTCACAATCGTGGAATAGGGATTTTTATTAATATTCACGCTGAAAAGTATAAAAATTGAGTAAAGTAAATAGATATTAAAAATAGAAAAATAAGTTTTTTAATAAGGACTTTTATTAATAAAAGCACTGGCTTTGTCAAGAGGTGAGTAGCAAAAGAGCTTCGACAGCATTCAATCCTCAATTGATTATGCAAACAAAATCATTTTAAAAGAGACTAAAATTCAACACTACCAAGGCCCCCATTGAAATAGGGATGAGCTGATGGTCCAATTCTGTAAGACTTCTCCAGGTTCAGCATCGTGGATGGTAAGATTCTTGAAATCCATTTCTGGTTCTCCTTCAATCACGGCCACTAACAGGTTTCCTATTCCCTCTATGATGTCTTTATCAACTACTTGCTCTGAAACTGGGACTTGAGCTGGCATGAATACTATCACTCCAGATTCTTTACTGCAGGCTCCTCCAAAAATGGGCTTATATTCAAGCCCTATAGTTCGTCTCTAATGCTTCAGCTGGATTAGCTCAATTATACCATAGGATTTTGGTCCTAGCCCTGTCTTGGGTTGATACCCATAGTTCAACATCTCTAATGCAACCATTTTTCAGTACTTGACATTTTTACTTCAATTGGTTCTATCTTCTCACTGAGCCTTATATCTTGCATGATCTCTAAGGTATCGAAAGTGTCTCCATCTAACTCCTCAATGACTAGAACTAAATTTATAGAGTAGATGGGGTGGTTGAGCTCCCCATGGACAGTAACTTCTGTGCGACTCCACTTAAACTTCACCCACTGATGGAGAGTGGAAGGAACGACTCTTGCTATGTGGACCCATGGCCTTCTTTGCAATAGGTTGTAACTAGAAGATACATCCATCACTTGAAATAAGATAGGAAATTTAGCTGGTCCTATCTGCAACGTCAAGTAGATTTCTGCTATGACACTTCTTTGCGATCCATCAAAGGCTCAGACCTTCACCCGACTCTCTTTTATATACTCTATGTTTACACATTGATCTCTTATAGTGGAGAAGGGACAAATGTTTCATCCTAAACCACCATCGATCAAAACCCTATTCATGATCTTATCATGATAACTGACTACAATATGAAGTGCTTCGTTGGGTGCAGCCCCTTATGATGGTAGCTCATCATCATAGAAAGAGAACTTATTTGCTTCTACCACTCATCCGATTACTGCATCCAAAGTCTCGTTTATGATCTCCTTTGGTATTCTAACCCCACCTAACACATCCATCAAATAATTTCTATGGGTTTCAAAACAAAAGAGCAAGGACATAATGGATATATGGGTCGGTGTCTTCTTTAACTGCTCTTCAACTGAATAGTCCATAGGTTGCATCTTCTTCCAAAATTATGCGGCTTCAACATCAGTAACACTCCTCTTTTGGTACTAATCTTTATTGGTAACTCCTCGATTCAGTTTCTCTAGAGCATAACACCTCCCTGACTTCGTCATCCCTAGAGCTATAGCAGCGTCTATCATTATGCCCTTATCTTCAGCTCAATAATCCCATGGGATTATTTTAGTGTCATATACAGGCCTCCCACTAGCTATAGTGGTCACTATGACTCTTTGTAGGTAAGTCTGAACAATTATAGACTCCCTTAACCATACGGTGATAAACGGCTATGATAAGGATGTAGTGGCAACTTCTTCCGCGTTCCATGCGGGCACAATAGCTTCTTCCAAGTCACATTCTTCCTTTAGAGTAATCATGCTGACTTCTTGATTTCCATGATTCAGCAAAGGGTTATTTTTCATATTTGGAGTTGCGGCAGTGCATTTGATTACTCCCTTCCTTATTAGTGACTCAATTTGATTCTTTGAACTGTAGCATTCATCCATGTCATGTCCCTAGACTCCTGAGTGATAGGCACATCGCTTGTTGCTATCAAATTTTTGAGAGGTTGGGTCAGGGGATTTTCCTTCGATTGGATACAACAATCCTGCTACCCTCAATCTTTCAAATAGTTGGGCCAGAGGTTCAACAATTGGTGTGTATGTGAAGGTATTTCTGGCTTCAAGATTTAGTCATGGTCTTGGCGCATAGGATGGTCTATTTTGGTGAGCTGGAGCTTGGATAGGGGCATATGGTCTTGGTGGATTTTGATATGCTGGAGCTTGAGGTGAATTATAAAATGGATGAGTATTGTACATTAGAATGTGTGCGATAATTTGTGGGTTGTTAGGTAATGATAGGAAAAATTTCCAGGCTTATAGTATGGTGAGATAGCTGAGACATCTTATTTCTTCTTCTTATTACCACAATTGGAGCTAGACTATATGGCCTTACTCGCAGTTTACAGTGCAACCATAGATTGGATCTTCCCTGACTTGATGCCTTCTTCTATGAAATCTCCCATCTTGACCAGTTCTGCAAACTTTTGGCCCATCATTGACATCATCTTATCAAAATAAAAACCCTCCTGAGCTCGGATAAAATACTTAGAGAGCTTGCTTTCATTCAATGGAGGTTGGATCCTAGCAGCCTCGGTTCTCCAACTCCATGCATATTCTTGAAATGATTCTGATGGCTTCATCTATATGTTAGCCAATGAGAACCTATATGGGGCAATCTCACTGTTAAACCTAAAGTGGCTCGTGAAGTCTTCAGCCATTTCCCTCAAATCAAACCACTTACGAGGGTTTTGTCGGGTGTACCAAGTCAAAGTTTCTCCTGACAAGCTCCGAATGAACAACTTCATCCTTAACTTCTTATTCCTTCCTACACCGACCAACTTATCTCAATAAGCCCTCAGATGTGCATGCGGGTTGCCCTTTCCATCAAACACATTGAACTTTGGTGGTTTGTACCCAACTGGCATGTCAACATTCGAATGAATGCATAAGTCGTCATAGTCTAAGCTTTCAGTTCCTCTATTGACTTGCATGCTTCTAAATGCCCTCTTTAGGCTTTTGAGCTGAGATGCTATCGAATCTTCTTTATTTGATTGGATATATTTCCCTAATCCTGCATACCTATCAATCTTATGTGGCACCTTAATAGTTATAGATTTTGCAAAAGTAGGAGCTTCGGTAGCAAATATTGGTGGCACAGGTATCTCACAAGTGACATATGCCTTGGGTATGTGCTGCATTTCTGGATAGACTGGAACAATGAAGTTCTGAGTAGGAAATGAATAACCAGGTGCAGTCCTGATAGTGGGTTGAAAAGCGGGCGGGGCTTGAGTATATGGTAGATTCATTGGGTTAGAGGGGGTGACTGGGGGTAATCCAATATTTGGGCCCTAGAATTGAGTGGGAAATCTAGCCACAGTATGTTTGGTTAGGTCCTATATTTGACATAGTTCTATTCTTATTACTTCAATTTCTTGCGCTATGTTGGCCATTTGCTTGTTGTTTTGGGTGTCTGACAACCTTTAGGAGCTTCTGGCGTTATCCATCGGTATCATCGTGGCCTTATCTTTGTTAGTCATTTTGTCTTTTGATCGAAGGTTATATTGGGATTCCGCCAATTTGCCAATCGACACAAATCAACTTTCTTTTTTTTTAGGGGGGAGGGGTTAATAAACAAAAAGAAAGAAAGAACAAGAAAAAGGAAATGTTAGTTTGGGAGGTATTAAAAATGTAGCAAGTACATAACACATATATATGCCAAATTGGTGACATCCCTAACACGTCTTAATATAGAACCTCTTTTCACCATAGGTAGGCCTACGTTGCAATCGGTTTGATGATAAATGGTCCATTTAAACACATTTGGATTTGAGAATAAACACGACTTCCAAAAGGCTTCATAAGGTTACATCAAAATAGATCGAAGATAACTTAAAAGAAAATACATGGGCGGTTTCAAGGGCTTACAACGGGGTGGGCCATACGGCTCTTTAGGGGATATGAAAAAATAGAACAAGAAAAGAAATGTAGGGCAAAGTATGGCCATCGTAATCATTATCACTTGGGCACATAAAGAAGTTCATGAAATCTTGATTATTTATTAGCCACTTTGGTTAGTCTGAATTATCTTCATTCCTCATAGATTGGTCTCTGGGTTCCTCGTTTGTACCTTCCCTAACATCATTATCATCATCTGGAGGAATTATGTCATCCACTGATCCCGTAACTACCTGTCGATATATGGAGGTGGTGAGATACATGTGAGGTAGTATTTCACGTGCCACTTGACACACCATGTCATAGTCCATTAGCCCAAGAATTCTTTCCTAGCTTAGTCACGTTATGGGGCCTCCTTCCACTTTCTATGCATAATACCCCATTGTACACCAAGTCGTTTGGCCAACTTCGGCTGAAAGTATATTTATCCACATTTCTTGTAGTTTCCTAACTATGTCCCAAGGTACTTGTTTTCCATAAGTAATTTCCGCTAGATCTATGTGTGACCATAAATGGATGTTTTGTTCGATGCCGAATTGATATAGAACTCTAAGTGCAGTTGGATTCCTTTCAACCCAATCAACTCAATAAAATAACTAGTGTACCTCCTTAGAAGTGCTCTTCCTGTGATCCAAGGAATCTTCTATTGGATGGCATCTTTTGTTAGGTACGTTAAATAAGCTCTCCATTTTCTGGTCCTAGTGGGGCCTCCCTAAATCTCAGTCTCTATTCATGACTTTGTATAAGGTCGGGGACTTCCTTTGGGTTGTATATGACTGGTTCCCTTTGATAGAAATGCTCTACGACCCATACTTAAAGTAACAAGATGCATCCGCCAAAGAAATCCTCCCCATTCGAGCAAGCAAACAAAGCTCAAAATAATTCATCCTGTAGCATGGGCACTAATGTAAGATTCTCAAAATCGGTGAACATAGTAAAGTCCAAAGGCATCAAGTTGATGTTGATATGGACCCTTCTTCGATGGAAGACCCCCAAGAAGAAAGTACGAAAGCCATTGGGTGAACACTCTCCCACCTTGCTCTGCTACAAGCAAAGTCCTTTCGGTGATGGTCATAGCTTATTTGATATCCAAATCATTGAAATAGGTAGCCCAAGTTAACCCAACCATATCAAATGCTCCTCAGTGCACGGTCTGCCCTTAAACCCAAAGTATGCAAAAAACCATAATTGGTCATGGCCGACGGGGCTAATGGCACTCTCCCTTCAAGAGGCAAATCCGTGAGGCTACTGATGTCTTCAAAAGTTGGGGCGATTTCAAAGTTTGTAAACTAAAATGTCAAGGTGGACAAATCCAAAAACTCAACCAATATCTTCACGAGTGCTTAGTTGGCTTGAATATCCATGAGGTATACCAAAGATCCTAAATGTTCTCTAACTTTGGCCCTATGCACAGCCCGAATGGTTTGCCACCAGTTTTGTAAGCTTTGGGGAACTGAGGTAATCATTTGGATGTTTCAAAAATTTGGATTGATATTCATTTGAAAGGAAAATAAAAGGGTATGGTAAGTCGTTTATCCCAAATCCGTTATGTGTTTTAGTTTGTACTGTTCACATCAATCTTAACACAAAAATATATCGGCAGGTTTGTAACCTTTGACAAAAAGGGTGGTTTCCTAATCGCGATGACGATGCCTTGGACCATCTCGCCTAAGATGTATGCCACATGACCTATTTATATAATAATATTTTTCCCTAAATGTTTGAAAGTGGTACTGAATAACTGCGAGACGGTACAGTAACTTAATTGCACCGACTCTGAAATTAAGGAGTCCAAAGAAGGTTCGAAGGAGTGCAGTACACTCCTCGCGTGTTCAGTGTGTGAATTGTGTACGACCAAGACTCAATAGAAAAATTTCAAGTGATAAAGTAGTAACAAGTAGAGTTATTCAAAGAAATAAGAAACACAAGTTTGGATTTGGCTTGTGTCCTTCCACACAAAGCATGATAAGAATACATGTAAAGCAAATAATACAATAAGAGCATCAAAGTCCTAAACTAAGCATGTTAAGGTTAAAACCTAAGTTCATTAATTTCCCAGTAGAGTCTTCATTCTGTCGTGCCCTATTTTGAACAGGTCGAAACAGCACACGGAATATGATGGCATTTATGACTCTTGGGTTTAGGAAATTTATTTTTTTAGAGTCGCCGCCTAACTTTTTAGGAAAATTAGGAAAAATAATTTTTATGTAAAACTCTTTTTTTGGTCTGTCAAAAATATTTTGAGATTCTGAGTAAGGATTTTAATTACTCGAGGGAAACGTGTTAGGCACCCCTCAGAGTTTATCCGAAGATAGTTCTTGCACTTAGTTTAGAAAAATATTAGAACAAGCTTTTAATTTGTTATTTGCTTAAAACGGTGATTAGAAAACTTTTATTATTATTTTTTATTTGTTATCTTATATAGAAGAAAGGAAACTTAAGGTATGACAAACGTGATGCTACCACGTACAAGAGAGTAATATCATTATTGTAAAGTATATGTATTGATATTTTTAAAATATGAAAAATAGTCTTTTATTTATTATAATTGCGATAGTTTAAAAAACTTGTTATCTTTAAATACATATGAATAAAATTTATCTTGAATTTAAAATGTAAAATGGTTTGTTTAAGACAAAACGTGAATATGAGTATTTGAAAATATAAAGGGATATAAAATTGATTGGTCAGTGAAAAATGGATTTGCATTGAAAATGAGCGAGAAATAAATGGGGTAATATAATATATAGATATAATAGAACTAAAATAATTCAATAATAATAATAATAGTAATAATAATAATAATAATAATAATTAAAATATTATAGATAATAATGATAATAATTATGGTATAAATAATATAATGATAGTAATAATAACGTTGGTAATAATATGAGCGATAATAATGATGAAAATAATTATAGTAATATCAGGAATAATATACCTTGTAAATAGTAGCGGATGAACGTATATACCTCGCGTTCCTAACCTTTTGAAATATAAAGGGAGTAAACTTAGGCAAATGTTGAAAATTAAGACGTTAGACTTATTAAAATATCTAATGAGCTCTATCAAAAGTCTGAGTTAATGGTTCACCAAATTAGTTTTTGAAATTTCATTTGTCATTTTTAGAGAGACATGGAAATTACTACATTTAGAAAATAATTTTGTTTGAGACAAAGTTAGCTTTTAGAAGGGTTAACTAAATGACAAAATCTATATTATTTTACTAGTCAATTAACCATGTGTTAATACCTCGAAGAATCAACAAATAATAATCAAACAAGGTCATCTTAAACAAGTTTAAATAGAAAGAAAGAGAATTAATCATCATTCTAAAACCAACACTTTAAATAGAAAGAACGAGAATTAATCATCATTCTAAAACCAACACAACAAGTATATAATAAAATGAAAGGGGCTAAAGAATACTAAACTCTGTTTAGAAGTTGAACTTCTACTTTACACGACTTCAAGGCTCTACAATCATCCTAGTAACGGTTGACCCGACATTTGAGTCAAAACGAGTTTTGTTGCGGAACTCCAACTCCCAAGGTTCACATGTAAAAACAATGAAAAGATAAGGATTAAAAATTCAAACATCCAAATAAGTTGAGAAAAATGAAATTAAGGGAAAAACAAACAAATCAATAAATGAGCACCACATATAACTATTTAATCTTAATTGAAATATAGTGATTTAATGACATATAGTTTAAAAAACAATCCTACTCTTTATATTCAAAATTTGTGTACAACATGTTTCATGTTGGATAGAATTAATTAATAATATATTATTTTGTTGCTCACTTAACCACAACTATATATATATCACAAAAGCTGAAATCTGCATATTAGTATCTCCATATTAGTAGCAAACTCTTATTCCTATATCAAAATTATTCTCTCTAAAATAAAAGAAAGTTCGACTTCCTAAGTTTGAGCCTTGAAAAGTCCAAGGCATGATAAAGCAAACTAAAGATTTAATATAAAATGTTTTAATTCATAGAAATCAATGTCATTAGACTCCAATTCATCTTGACAAATATTTAGATCAAATAGAGAATTAGGCCACCCAAAAATGAGCAAAATATTTACAAAAAATAAAAGACTCCTACGCACAACTTCTACTAGAAAGATATGTAATCTAGCAAGCCCAAGTGTACCCCAAAATGTAAAAGGAACATTACAGAAGTTTTAGACTATATGCTCCTCACGGACATAAACACCCCAAAAACGATGAATGATCATCCTTAAAATTATAATGTAAGCCTAAAGGTATAGATGAAAAATCTCTATATCTCCATTTACCATATTCTTAGGAAAAATCAACTACCCCAATTTTGACTTAAATAAAATTCAAAGCAAACACACAACGTCTCACAAAAAATAAGATTATGAGAATCGTGTCTTAAAACTCGAAATCATTGCGAACAAGAGTACCTTAGTGCATTTTCTTGATGAACTAGTTTAACGGATTCGATAATTATAAAGTCATCATCCCATTTGACTTAGTGATCTCACCACTGTTACCAACAAATATACTCATTTATTACACATGCAGTAGTATCATAAGTTTTTGCATAGCCCCTCTAAACCCATAACACAACGATAAAATACAACCCAAGGTCAAATTTAAACTAAAAAAAAAGTTTATTTCCGAATGAAGAAGTTCATGCCAGATTTCGGTCAGGCTAACCTAACTTGATCTGACAACTTAGAACCAAAATCTACACCATAAACACAGAATAAAATAGTATATGCCCCATATTTTATATGCATTTATATTCATATACAGAATAAAATTACAAAGCAAATCCATAGTTTTATCTACTCACCAAGGTAACAAAATATTAACATTGAAAAGAAATCGCATATTTACAAATCAAACGAGGTGAATGAAAAATAGATGAGGAATGAGAGAATAGAGGATTGACATCATTTTTAAATAGTGCCCGGATGTATGTAAATCTCGGCCAAATTTCAGCGTGTCAAGCCAAACTAAAAAAATGAATTCGGGTTAAACCCATTTATTTAGAAGTTTGTTTACAAGGCAAAAGTTATGCAACATAATACTGTTTTTCCATTTAGAGATAGAATAAAGCTTTCCCTAAACACATCAATAGCTCCACCTATGAAAAGTAGACAAATAAGATTCATCATGGATATTTTTAGGAGAACAGAATAAAAGATGTGATGAGGAGGGGATAATGACTCGAAAACAGTCTCACAACAAGATAAAGACATATATGCACGTTCACAGACCCCATGTTCCCATTTTATCCACAAAATGGTTTCACAAAAAAGAAAGAACAGCGCTATAGTTTTATCCTAAGCCAACTAAATCAACAAACGTAAACTTAATAGAGGTTCATATACAAGTCCAATTTTCAAAACTAGTTACCGACAACCGAACTAGCGAATTTGTAAAGAGATCTATGTTAACCAAACAATAGCACAAAAACTTTACTTAATTTAAACCAAACCATCATGCTCCTAAACAAGACAAGATAAAAATGTGACAAGAAAAAGGATTCGGGCCTTTTTCCAGGTAGCAAGACTGAAGCTTTTACGTCAAGAATTTTCAGCTAGAAAAATTAACCGTAGAACTATGTCTTGGACAAAATTTTAAAACAACAAATATAAATTTGAGATTTCTCCGGCAAACGTGCTTCACTCGATTTTTATCTGTTTTTCCACCCCCTTTTCTCTTTTTACTCTTCTTTGTTTTTCTCGACCTCCCGACCCTTTTCCACTCTTTTTTTGCTATATTTTTTTTATCTTTTTCCACTTATTTTTTTTCTATTATTTTCCTTTTGAAATTTAGCCTTTTTTAAAAAAAAAACTCTCTTTCTGCCTTCTCTTTTATTCCGTTCAACCTCTTTTTTCACAAAAAGTTCTCTTGCAGCCTTTTTTTCATTCATCCTCTGCCCTCTTCAATTTCTTCTTATCCGTATTTATAGCTGAAATTCAAACGTGAAAATCCAGATTTAAACACAATAAAAGAGTTTCAATGGGTGAAACTCTATTTGAGGAAAATCTCCATTTGAAATCAAAGCTAATAGCTTTTGGACTTCCTTTTTTGATGATTTTCAGCCCTCAAACACGAATTTGAAACCAATTTTGAGTTGTTGCATCAAATTAAGACCTGCTTTATTTTTTATTTCACTGAGTCATGGGTTCGGATGATGAATTTGAGGAGAAATCGCGCAGGCTAGGGATAACGGTGGTGGCAGCGGCTAGGGTTGTGCCATCTTAGGAAATAAAAGAGAATAGAAGATGAGAGAGAGGGTCGGTATTGGGATCTGGTTGTGGAAAAAAATGGTGACCCATTATTCCTTTTTTGGGAAAGAGTAATGCGCATGCTTCTGCTTTTCTGAAAAAGAAAGGAACGTGTGAGGATTATTTAATGCACTGATCTTTTTTAAAAAAATTGACCAATTTTGATCCGTCCGATCTTTGGTCCAATCAAAGATCGGCCGGTCCTAAAAAAAGTACCTTAAAATAATAATAGCAAAAATGTTTATATATATATATATATATATATATATATATATATGAAAAAGTTTGATTTACAATGACTATTTTTTTATTCGTCTGATCTTTAATCGAATGGTTCAGATTTAAAATAATAAAATAAAATATAATATATAAATATGTATATATGTTTGTGTTTGTGTATGAATAAATAACTAAAATTTTGGGATCCTTAGATTAGAGAGTGACCAATGGATCAAATTAATTTGTGTTTGTTGGATGAGAATCGGACTGGGTTTTGAGCCAATTTTTGGGCCTCTTGACTGAAATTTATAAGCAAAGGTGGATCGGGGTAAAAATAAAGATTAAAATTGAATTAACGTTGGCCTGAATACTCTCTTTCTATAGAAAATAATTTTATCGATGCTTCTTGCTATTCTAAAATTATTTTTAGTTTATCGTATATAAATTACAAACATAATTTGTATATGTGTCCAATTTAATATTTTTTTTAAATGTTAACCAAAATATATGTATAAAAATAAGAATATAATAAAATATATGAGATATATTTATATAAAAAAAATATACATATATATGGCCAAAATATCGCCTAAAAAATAAAATTAGAAAGAATGTGATTATCAAAAGATATTTTTTGTGATTTTGATGCTAAAAAATTTAATTATATTTAATTAAAATGTTTTAATAATATGATAGAAAAATAAATTCTCTATTTCATTCTTTTTCAAAAATTCATAGAAATATAAATTTATTTTTTTTAAAAAAATTATATAAGGCCAAGGAGCATCGGAAAAATAATTAAAGGAAAAAGAGCGAGCCAAAATTGGGTGTCATCATTTAGTAGGCACGATCCATGAATGCACAACCTATAAAAAAGGATAGATAAATTTAAATCATATAATAATTTGAAGTCAGTTGGGTTACAAGTTAACACAGACAACTTATGCAATAGATGATCTTTCTGTCGTAACAACTGATCTATCTGTCGCAATATATTAACAATATGTTGCATCATATTACCCATCTATTATATAATTTGCAGTAAATGGGTAATTTGTTGAGTCGGGTTTAGAGAACCAAAGCAACAGATGGGTAATTTGATGCGAAATATAAATCGTCTGTCGCAATAGATTACCCATTTATTGTACCAGTTGTAGTGGATGAAACTTATACAATAGATGATCTATATGTCATAATAGTTGATCTATCTATCACAATAAATTAATAATATGTTGCATCAGATTACCCATCTATTGCATAATTTGCAGTAGATGGGTAATCTGTTGAGTCGGGTTAGGAGAACCAGAGCAATCAATGGTTAATCTGTTATGAAATATGGATCATCTGTCGCAACATATTACCCATCTATTGCACCAGTAGCAGTAGATGGGTAATTTGTTGCAATAGACGACCCATTTGTCGGAACAGATGGCACATCTGTTTCAATAACTTTCTTTGAGTCAAATTATTTTACTTGAAAAAAGATGTACTGCACCATCCGAAGGGTTAAAGAGATCAGTCTCTTTAATTCTTATGTTGCTCTTTGTAGCCAACCACCTAAGGATCCCTAGATGAGAAACCTCCTCCAAGTAATCCTTGACCTACTTTTGGAGGTGAGGAATGGCTTCAAATGCCCGAACCTAAAAAATGTAAACATGAGGCAAGCAAAAAAAAGTCATGATAATTATTCAATATAAATTAATGGATGAGTAAATAAATAGTGATTAAATTTACCATGAAAGCCCAAGGGAAGCCGTGTAATGTTATCGTTTTTGGGGATAGCTTTGTCAGTAAATATTTGACAATCAAGTAGCAGCTGTCATATCCACAGGGACAATTGTTGAATTTCTCAAAATCCTCAGCAAGCTTTAACAAATCATCTTCTATGAATTTGTTGATGTCTCTTGCCAATATAATGGAATGGACAAATCAAACTAAGCACAATTGCTCCCTGTACTGCTTTGGTATGGTTTTATCCTTGAGATGTTTTATAAACTTATTGGCTTTGCATCCACGTCAGCAATGTCCAATAACCCATCAATTTTTTCCTTGCATTTGTTAGTTTTGGTGGGTGGTCTGATTTTTGTGGGTGGTCACTGGGATAATTTATTACCACTATTTGATAGCGGTGGTTTGGCTATCCTGCTTGCCTTGGAACTTTTGTGTGGTATTTCCTTGGTGAGAGGTTCTTCTGGGCGATAGCATCTCAAGCTCGTCACCATGGCAAACTCTTTTAGGCCAGAATAAACCGACATGCCATAGTAGTTGATCCAGATTTCTTCAATCTTCTTAACCCCCCTCCTTCGAATCTTTATCATTCCAACGTACTTGATCCTGCACTTGAGAAGAACATATACCATGCTCATTTGGAAATGGGTAGTGTGATCCTCAAGCAGCTCAAGAAAGTGTCCAAAGCAGCTTTTCTTAAAATGTTCGTCTATGTTTTCATTCTTAATAATATTCCTAAAATCATCAAAATGTTTCCCCAACTGATATTTAGTTCTACAAGGTCATCTATCGGCATCGTAACTTGAAACCTGTCAATACTAGTAGTTTTGACAGCCCCATGTTGGGATTTCGATATGAATTCACTCCCTATTGGTGAAGCATTATTATCCTCTTTCTCACTTTCTTCTCCCTCCTTTTTTTTGTTTATCTTCTTCTTCTTCTTCATCACTTTCAATTTCCTCATCATTATCTACAAATCCTTGTCCACCTCCCTCAATGTCATTTTCATAACTTTCCTCAGCGTCACTTTTCCCTGACTGAGATTGTTCAGGAAGCTCCTCCAAATCCCTCTGTATTGTAGCCTTTTTTGTTAGGTGATCAGAAGTTGATCCACTTTCACTTTCTTTTCTTTAGGGAGGCATGTTTTACCTACAAACAATAGAAAAAGAAAAATTACATTACGATTGATGTATGCATAAATTTTAAAAAATACATTAAAAACACTAATACCGATACCACCAACAGCTACCATAAACACCACCAATCAATGCCACCAACACCACTAGAAACAGCTACTACAAACACCATCAGTAACACCACCACGACCACTAACACCACCAATACCACAAATGCTACCCAACTATACCACTATAGTCAATGGAATACTGCGATAAAAACTAGGGTTTTCTCGGGTTCTTCCTACGACCTTGCTATCAAAATTCAAAATTGTAAACCCATTCTCGAAGATAATCCAATTAAAAGTCTTATTTTTCATCATTAACTTAAAATCCCTAATTTTTAGAAAAAATAAAAAATATAAAACTCTTATTGAACTCTGTTAAATTACGAAGACAGAGAAAATGATGAATACAACAAAGAATGAAGTCAAAAATAACATCTATGTGGTCGAAAATAGAAAGAAAATCGATCTGTTGTGAAAGGTTGAGCAATTTATTGAGTAGTTGTTGTATGTAATGTTGAGAGGGAGAAAAGAGCGAGAACTTGAGATTTGAATTGATAAAATATTTTTCCCGCAAATGGATGATTTGTATTTAGGAAAAGAATGACAAGTATTGAAAATGTTAATTTGGTCCGAATTGATCTTAATTATTTTTTACACTTTTAAAAGATATGCGTAATTCTTAACCATCTCATCATAATAAAAAGTATTAAGTTCAATTGGAACACTGATGAATTTTAGATTTTAGCTTGACAATGAGGTAATAAGAATCGTTTTAACTCAAAGTGATCAACCGACGACTCAGGTCGGGAGGAACGCAATACCAACATCATGCAATTGCCAAAGACTCAATTAAAGTTGTAGTTGATCCTATGAACTCACCCCTAGTTCCACCCCTAGTTCTAGCTAAATCAATTTAGTTATTAGATTGATAATGAGGTAATAAGAATCGTTTCAACTCAGAGTGATCGATCGACGACTCAGGTCAGGAGAAACGCAATACCAACATTATGTAATTGCCAAAAAAACTCAATCAAAGTTGAAGTTAACCCTATGAACTCACCCCTAGTTCTAGCTAAATCAGATTAGGTATTAGCTTGACAATAAGGTAATAAAAATCATCTCAACTCAAAGTGATTGATTGACAGCTCAGGTCGAGAGGAATACAATACCAATATCATGCAATTGCTAAAGACTCATTTGAAGTTGTAGTTGACCCTATGAACTCACCCCTAGTTCTAGCTACATCAATTTAGGTATTAGATTGAAAATGAGCTAATAATAATCATTTCAAATCAGAGTGATCAATCAACGGCTCAGGTCGAGAGGAACGCAATACCAACATCATGCAATTGCCAAAAGACTCAATTAAAGATGTAGTTTACCCTATGAACTCACCCCTAGTTCTAGCTAAATTAATTTAGGTATTAGATCGAAAATGAGTTAATAAGAATCGTTTCAACTCAGAGTTATCGATCGATGACTCAAGTCAGGACAAACGCAATACCAACGACATGTAATTGCCAAAGACTCAATTGAAGTTGTAGTTGACCCTATGAACGTACCCCTAGTTCTACATAAATTAATTTAGGTATTAGCTTGACAATGAGGTAATAAGAATCATTTCAACTCAGAGTGATAGATCGATGACTCGGGTTGGAAGAAATGCAATACCAACATTATGCAATTGCCAAAAGACTCAATTAAAATTGTAGTTAACCCTATGAACTCACCCCTAGTTCTAGCTAAATCAATTTAGGTATTAGATTTACAATGAGGTAATAAGAATTGTTTCAACTCAAAGTGATCGATCGATAACTCATGTCGGAAAGAATGGAATACCAATATTATGCAATTGCCAAAGAGTCAATTGAAGTTGTAGTTGACCCTATGAACTCACCCCTAGTTGTAGCTAAATCAATTGAAGTTGTAGTTGAACATATCAACTCAATTGAAATTGTATAAAAATAAATGTTTAACCTGTTGTAGTAGATGACTTATCTGTCGAAATTTATCAAACTGATTAAGTCATCTGTTGCAACAGATTAACTATCTATTGTAAATTATCAAATAGGCATTGCCATTTTGTGCAACAGATGACTAAGCCATTGGAAATTTTCAAAAAAAAATTGTCATCTATTTCAAAGTATGACTTAGTATGTTTTAAGATCTTTTTTTTAATTTTAAAGTAATTTCCTAATTTCCTGTTTGAGATAAAAAGATAAAATACTAAGGCGGTAAAAGTATTACTTGGATAACTCAAAAATCTCCTCATTGAGTAGTCTTATTTTGTCTTTTCTATGTCATCGTCTTCTCATGCCCTTCAAAGTTATTAATGAACATCTAAAACCCATCTCTAGAATTCTCTCTCCTTCAGCCATAAATTAACTCAACTCATCTCTCTTCTTTATTCATAATTCTCTTTCTCTCCTCTTTGGGTTAATCACAATCCTCTCCTTTTTTCCTCTATTTTCTCTCCTCTTTTGCATGACGATCCTTTCAGATCTCAATCGATCAATATCTTTTCTCAACTAAAATAGGTATTTTGATACGTTTGCTTTTTTGACATTGCAGGTATGGTTCACTATTGCTCTTTTCTTCTTGTCTTCTTCTTTGTATGTTATTTAAATTAGATATTTACATCTTTTGTTATTATTGATTTACCTATTACCAGTTTCCTATTTATTGATAAAATTAAAGAAAATATGATTTTAAGTCTTGAATGAACGAACCATTATTTTTATTAAAATATGTAAAATAAAAAGTCATTTGTTGGGAGAACTTAAAAGCCTTGTTGTCAGTATCATTTTTTATGTATTTTATTTGTTACTTTGGTGGTGCTGTTATTAGGGGTGTTGGTGTTGTTGGAACATATGGTGTTGTGTTGTTGATGGTGTTAGAACATATGGTATTATTTCCTTGTTGTTGACGCTGTTATTGATGTTGTTGGTGGTGTTGCAATAGTTTTCTCAACAGATGCAACAGATGAATCAGCTGTTGGAACAGACGGAGCAACTGTTGAAAGAAATCAAACCAGTAGCAAGGCTGGTTTGATTTATTCCAATAGATAATAACCCATTTATTGCAACATGTCATCCATCTGTTGCCACAGATGTGTCACCTATTGCAACAGATGAGTTATCTGTTAAATAGATAGGGAATTTATTTCATTAGATGGGTCATCTGTTGATTCATTAAATTTTGTGCTACCCTTTTGTAATGTTCTTTTTGTTCTTCTCTTGTTTGACATCAAATGTTTTTCTCTTATTTGCAGATAAAGAAAGTGAAACTGGATCAACTTTTTCTCGACCAATATTAAAGGCTAAAGTAAAGATGGGTTTGGAGGAATAAGTTGCTTATAGATGGAACTACTTCATATGTGGGAGGTATTTATTACTGATAAACCAATTATAAAAACACACATCCAGGGTATTTATTAACTCAAACCTTATTAAAGAAGAAACACAGGGTAGGAAGGAAAGTGTAGCAAAATTGGCTGATGAAATTGAGATGAAAAATGAAAAAATTGAATGAGCTGCGAATGTGAAAGTGTATCCAAAAATGAAAATTCATCAGTCTATTTTGAAAAGAAAAATATTGTAGTGAATTGGAGTTGTGTACTTTGTTAGGGGGTTACAACTAGCTAGCGTGGCCTAAATAAAGACCCATAAAATGCAGGACCAGAGCTCTAAGGCTTCAACTTTGCAAGCACCAATGGTAGTAAGATTGTCAGTTAGGAACGAAACCTGAACCAATAACTACTGAAGTAAAATAAGGGATCAAGCCAAGGTGGAAATTTCTCAAGTTAAACTTGCATCCCATGCCTCCTATTTATGGCTCTGGTCTGGTCAAAGGTAGTGGAAACAAAAAAAGCATGGGATTTCTGCCAAACTTCAGACCTTTTTATTTTTGTTGCAAGTTAAACTTCAGACAGAAGGCATGGGATGCAAGTTAGACTTCAGAAATTGACGCCTTGGCTTCTCTTATTTTTACTTCTGGAGTTGTTGGTTCAGGTTTCATTCTTGACTAAAAATTTTACCAATCCCTTGTGCTCGCCAAGCTGCTTCCTTAGAGTTCTGCAACTGTACTTTGTAAGTCTTCATTGAGGACACGCTCGCTAGTCGCATTCTCTAGCAAAGTGTCTAGCTCCAGTCCTCTTGAGCATTTTTCTTTTTCAAGAACGACTGGGGAATTTTAATATTTGGATACACTTCCGCAGTTGAAGCTCATTCAGTTTTTTCATCTCTCAAGTCAATTTCATTGGCCAGATTCGCTAGAAGCTCCTTACTTGCTTCCCTGTGTTTCCTCTTAAACAAGGTCTAAGATGATATATGGTCTTCTCCACCTCCCCCTTTCTGCACAGGTATTCTCCCAAGCACCTTCTGCTGTATAATAGTCTCCTCGAGCAACCCATCAACATATCAATATTTTCAAGAGTCCAGACAACAAAGATTTTGAGATATCTCAATTTCAATCCATCAATTACAACTTTAATTGAGTTTTAGAAATAATATATCCACACAGCAGGATAATCTATAAAAATGTAACTCCATCCATCCATGTAACTTCAACTGCAGGAAATTCACCAAGAAACTACTTTATCTACCTACTCATCATGTGTACATCTAAGAAAAATCATTGATTATTTAATTATTTCATTCTGTAATCATATATCTTAAATCAACTTCTATTATCTTTACACTTTTATAGATAGATCCAGAAAGCTACACAAAATTGATATAAAGTTGAGCAGTTTTATGAGGAAGCATAAGTTTACCGTCCACAAGTTAGATCTTTATTATTTTTTGTAACTACAAGGACAAAAAAGAGGCATACCTATATCACCAATGTCGACAAACACCAACAAACAATAGAGTACCGTGTTTTCAACATTCCTAATACGTTCTTGGGTGCTGTATAATTTGACAAAGAAAAATATCAAACATGGCTTCTCTATTCATTATGATTTAATGTGAATGATAAGTTTGCTCCCTATAGTAATTTTTAAATAAATGTCTTTACCTATTGTAGCAACAGTTTGTACGCCTTTACTTTAATGAAGTTTCACATATTTTATATATTTTTAAATCCATGCAAAGTTTGAGTGATCATAGTACAATATTAAATTATAAGAGTGTTTCATGGTTAAATTAGTGTGCCTTATAAAATATCTCAGTTGAAACTAGATTGAAAATTTCAGAGCTACCTCCAGTTTCTCTTGAAACTAAATGGAGAATCCTGAGCTCCCTTCAGCTTCACATCGGTAGACATTGTCAGATATGTGGAATGAAAAGTTGTGCAATCTCTAAACTCAAAGTTCAATAATTTATGTTTTGAAATTTTCCATCAATTACCTCATCCACTAGAAAAAGTTTCTGAAATAGATATGAAAAAGTTGTTAGTTTTACCGAACATAAATCTCATTGACAAAAGACACTTGCGATTAGCACACCACACCCCTAATTATATGTTGTGAATATATCATAGTGGTTAATTTTTTATAAATTTCATTTAATTTTAATGATTTCTTTCTCTATTAGGTTTCTCCATACAAATATGTCAACTGGTTCTAGAAAGAAAAAAGCACCTAGAAGAAGTGACTAAAGAAGATAAATGGGAAAAAAAGACAATCCAGTGTATTAAAATTGTCATTATTTATAGGTTCCAAAAAGGGTCCTACCACAAGGGTGTATCATAGGCAGCCTTACTTTGTATTTATGTCAGGTTTTTTCTAAAGTTTGAACCCGTGATCTCCTTGTCACATGATAATAATTTTACTAGTTACTCCAAGTCTGTCCTTCAAAATGATTGAGGAAGAAAAATACAAAAATAATGGAGAAGTAGGCAAAGAGAAAAAGAGAAAAGGAATGATGTCTTTCGATGACTCTATTTCTTCTTCAACTTTGCTGGGTAAATTCAATTAATCTTAGCTCTAATTATGACATGTTCCTTGGTTGTTCCACTATTCATGATTCTTCGTATATATAATAAAATTATAACTGTTACGGAAAGAGGTACCATGATAGAGTTAAAATCATGATTAGAGTCAGTGCGGTAAAACGAATTTAAAACTTCTCCATCTATGTTTCTCATTTGAGTATCACAATGTTATTAACAGAAATGCTTGTAAGGATTAACAATGAATGAAAACATTGGAATAAAAAGAAAAACTGAAAAAAATGTTATGTTTTTGACATTCTTTATAAAGCTTATATTATATGATTACCTCTAAACTTTACTAGTTGCTGACAGCTCCGTGGATTTTTTTAAGCTGTATATCGTATTCGACACTTGTTGGAATTATCTTTTTTATTAATTGTATTTGAACATACTTTCTAGATCATATCCTGAATGGGCACAAAAATTTTGAAAATTATCTCCATTCAGCTTGTATTTTGCAATACCTACTCTTATAACATGTGAATATCGTTACATTGCTTGTGATCATCAACATACTTGTGCTCCATTTATTTTATGTTCAATCAAATAGGAAAAATAAGTTGGGACATAACATCCTTAAGAGAACTATTTTACACACTCATAATCGTTCCTTTGTACCATACTGATAGGGTTGTGAATATATGTATAGACCGTAAACCAAATATAACCTAAATAAAGATCCACAATAGAGGTGTGATATTAGTCCACACTTTGGTTAATATTTTAAAATTTGATCTGCATAATCTTGATAACACATGTCTTGTTTGAATATCTTTTTTTGATTTCTTTTTGTTTTCTGAATTAGTCATGGATTGCCTTGTTTTCATTCCAGATCAGGATTAGTGTTTGTTCTGTAGTTTCAAAAACTTTTATCTATTTCGTACTTCTTCTCCCTGTATGCATACAAACATCTTTCAAAGAGTAAAAAAGCTATAATCCTTAGTAGAAGTCAAATAATACTATGTAAAAAACTAATGTAATTTCAGAGAACAGGATAATAAACTTGATAGTGCCATCTTTCTTTCATTGAAAATTTCATCAAACACATTAATTGCATCAAGATTCAAGGAAATTCCCTTGCTACTATTATTTTTGGTTTAGTCGATAGCAATTATGGTATTGAAATAGAGAATTTTCAAAGAAGCATACATCTTAACAAATAAGCAAATGTGTGGGCGATTCTAAAAAAAATAAAGAAAGAAGGAAGCTAAGTATCAAAATCGAAACCTATCAAATCAAGAAAGGGCCTTTCTCAACCAAAAATTTCAATTTTAAGTTTTTATTTAGCCCAAAAGTTCAACTTTTCTGTCTTTTTTTATACAAAGAAATGTCACCATAGTACATCACAAACTAAGGAAATTCTAGAAGAATATAGGAAAAAAGAAGATTTGAACAAAATCATACCTTATATTGTAAGAAATTACAAAAAGTCTTTTCAAGAATTTGAAGAGTACTCGATCCATTGGTAAAGGATATACTTCTAGAGTATGTCATCCTTGTGGAATGGAAGTGATATGGAATGGATTTGTAAAATCAATTTTAAGTTTATTCTAGAGAAGTCTTTGTAGATGGTGAAAGTAGAAAAGATTTTTTTATTTGTAGATCAGATGCATCTACGTAATAAGCAATTAAAAATGATATATTTTAGAGAATCCAATATGAGTGCGATAACACTTTTGAAAATTACAGTCAATATGGCCCAAAATTACTGTAAAATTCACATAAAAACAACTATATACATGAGGGAATTCAATAGAAATATATAGAAAGCCCACCGAGAGTATCAGATGGTTGTTTGCTATTACAAATAAAAAAAATATGCTGGTGTTTGTTGTGATTGTAATGCAAGAAAGGTGATTTATTGATTAATTAGACTGGTGAGTCAAGATCTATTTTTGTATCTATGGAAGGAAAAGCTAGTAGCAGTGTGTAGCCCCTATTATTTCATCTTGGATTTTAATATATCTCTATTCGTTTAATTTTGTGTATCTATGCAACACCTATAGAAACACAAAGAAAATGCATTTTTTGTTAATTGAAAGCTATGTTTTAGTTCCATTTAAAATATTATCTCTCTTGATAGGATACATACCAATATACCATGAATCACTGCAAATTATCTACTTGATGACGGATATGGAGAAACAAGTAGTTGGACAAACTCTTTGTGAAATGGCTAAATAATAGTTCTTTTTCCTTGGTATTTAACACTCCTTGAAATTAAGTAGTTTAATAAATGAAGAATTGCTATAAATTAATAAAATTTTAATTGACGGTAAAGTCTTAAATGTTAGAACTTTCTATTTAATCCAAATAAAGAAAGATTTAAGATCAATTTTTTTTTTAACGTTTAGTGAAAACTGTTACTTTTAAACATACCATTGATCATTAATAGGGACAACTATCCAATACAGTGTCTCATCCATCCAATTATAAGGGTTGAAGGCAAAATCGTATGAGAATGATGGACATATAGTTTGATGCCTACTCAACAAAACGAAATAAACTGTCTTAAGCATTTGACTTAATTACAAGTTCTTTTTGACTTGATCGGTGTATAAACTATTGTACACTTTCAGGTAAACTTGACTTGCTATTGCAGGTTATCTAATTTTTCTTTTTTTAATTTTTATATAAATAATTGAGTAACCTGCAATAACATGTCAAGTTAACTGATAGTGTAGAATATTTTGTGCACTAACGATGCACAGAACTTAAAACTCTTGAAAACATTACTCACATGCTTATTTCTAAGAAATCTTTGAAAGTACTATCATCATCACTGAAAATAAAGTGAGTAATACTACGTCGGCATCAAGAAGCTTTAATACCAAACCTAGTTTTCATCTAAATTTCGCGCAATGATCATATTTTATAATCGCTACAATTTCCATACATCATGTCTCATAATAAGGTTGTTTGCACGTAGATTGAATAGTGTAATTTTTGTAACCTGATAAGTGATAACTAGAGATTTTGTTTGTTAATTAACTCATAGCAATTTCATTCGATCGGTCTCGTGAATCTTCATATAAACTTTTAGAATTTAGATATGATGATTAACATACATTTTTATATCATCAAATCAGTTAACAATGATAAATTTATATGATTTGACTGATGCTGATAACTAAATATTCACCCATAATATATTGTCTCACTTATTCAAGGTATATGCTCTAGATTAAGGGTGTTAAGTGGGCCGGGCCGGGTCAATCCGGAACCGGTCCATTAAATTTTTCTGGGTTGTGGGCCGCGTTGGGGTCGGGTCGGGGTTAAGTGGGTTGGGTCCGGGTTGGAGTTAAGTGGGCCGGGTTGGGATTAAGTGGGTCGGGCCGGGTTTAACAGTAAAATTTTTTAAAAATAGCCCTAACCCAGCTCACTTAACCCAATCCGATCAAACTCACCTAAACCTGGTTAAAAATCTGGCCAAAAATAAAAAAAGAAATTTTTTTCAATATACACTATATATACCCACCTATATCTATATCTATATTTATATCTATAATCTATAATATATTAAAAGTGTGAAGAGTTTTAGAAATATCATTTGAACTTTTTACCCATCATTAAAAGTCTTTACTTTAGACAAAATCGTCTTTTCACTATTTTTTTCTAATATTTAAAAGTTCAAAATTAATTACATATATTTATGGTAAAATCTTTCTTTACTAGAAGTCATAAGAATTAATGACAACTAAAATTTTTTCAATTAGTTTAAGAATTTTAAATCAACTAAATTTTATTTTAAGAAGATTTAATATTGTCTTTACCTATATTTCTCAAATAAACTTCTACTTATACATAAACACTAATATATATTAGAAAACTAATAATACCCAAAAAGGCAAAAACAAGCACGCCCAAAAAGGCAAAAAAAAACAACCTTTTTTTACAAAAAAATTACTTCCTTTTACTTTTTTAGTTCCAAATTCAATGGTCTTTTCCTGTATTCTTCAAGTAAAATTCTACTTATATAGGTGCTTACAATAAAAAATATGCTTATACTTACATAATTATATTAAAATAATATGTTTATATTTACATTATTATATTAATGTGTAAAAAATATTTGAAAACTGATTTAAACTTTCATATTTCATTAAAAGAATTTAAAATAAATAAAACTACTAATTTTAAATAATCAAACGTTACACGTGCGAGCACGTGCGGTTAAACTAGTACATTTTAAATACATTAAACAATATATATACACTATATACAGAGTATATATACTACATTAGAATTTAAAAAATATATACACATATACACAATTACACATATATACGCACCATTCAATGTATATGTACTACTTTAAATAAAATATACTGCAATACATATACATACAATATATATATATATATATATATATATATATATAGTTATATAGTTATATATAGTTATATACTAATTTATAAAATATATACACATGTATACGTTAAATATACACGTCTATAGAAGATATATATACGCACCATTCAATGTATTTGAACTACTTTAAATAAAATATACTACAATATGTATACATTAATATATATATATATATATATATATATATATATATAGTTATATATATATATATATATATATATATATATATATAGTTATATACTAATTTATAAAATATATACACATGTATACGTTAAATATACACGTCTATAGAAGATATATACACATATATACACACTATTCAATGTATATGTACTACTTTAAATAAAATATACTACAATATATATACATTAATATATATATATATATAGTTATATATACTAATTTATAAAACATATACACATGTATACGTTAATTATACACGTCTATAGAAGATATATACACATATATACGCACCATTCAATGTATATGTACTGCTTTAAATAAAATATACTACAATATATATATATATATAATAATTTATAAAATATATACACATGTACAAGTTAAATATACACGTCTATAGAAAATATATACACATATATATGCACTATTCAATGTATATGTACTACTTTAAATAAAATATATTAAAATAAAAATACATACATTATATATAAAATAGTTATATACTAATTTATAAAACACATACACATGTATACGTTAATTATACACTTCTATAGAAGATATATACACATATATACGCACCATTTAATATATATGTACTATTTTAAATAAAATATACTACAATATATATACATTACAATATATATATATATATATATATTTATAAAACATATACACATGTATACGTTAAATACACACGTCTATAGAAAATATATACACATATATACACACTATTCAATGTATATGTACTACTTTAAATAAAATATACTACAATATATATACATTAATATATATATATATATATAGTTATATACTAATTTATAAAGCATATACATATGTATACATTAAATATACACGTCTATAGAAAATATATATACGCACCATTCAATATATATGACCTACTTTAAATAAAATATACTATAATATATATGTATATATATAGTTATATACTAGTTTATAAAACATATACACATGTATACATTAAATATACACGTCTAAAAAAGATATATACACATATATACGCATCATTCAATGTATATGTACTACTTTAAATAAAATATAATACAATATATATACATTACAATGTATATATATATATATATATATATATATATAGTTATATACTAATTTATAAACATATACACAAGTATACGTTAAATATACACGTCTATAGAAGATATATACACATATATACGCACCATTCAATGATATGTACTACTTTAAATAAAATATACTACAATATATATATACATTACAAAATATATATATATAGTTATATATTGACTTATAAAACAAATACATATGTATACGTTAAATATACACGTTGATAAAAGATATATACACATATATACGCTGTACTCAATGTATATGTACTACTTTAAATAAAATATACTACAATGTATATACATTACAATATATATATAAATATATACTAATTTATAAAGGATATACACTTGTATACATTAAATATATACGTCTATAGAAGATATAAACACATATATACGTATCATTCAATATATACATACTACTTTAAATAAAATATACTACAATATATACACATTACAATATTTATATATATATAGTTATATACTAATTTATTAAATATATACACATGTATACATTAAATATATACGTCTATAGAAAATATATACACATATATACGCACCATTCAATATATATGTACTATATATATATAGTTATATACTAATATATAAAATATATACACATGTATACGTTAAATATATACGTCTATAGAAGATATATACACATATATATGTATCATTCAATATATATGTACTACTTTAAATAAAATATACTACAATATATACACACTACAATATTTATATATATAGTTATATACTAATTTGTTAAACATATACACATGTATACATTAAATATATACGTCTATAGAAGATATATACACATATATACACACCATTCAATATATATGTATTACTTTAAATAAAATATATTACAAAAAAAATATTAGTAACTTGTACTCGAGTAGCCATATTTTTAAAAAATATAAAAATTATAAGATAGAAAAAATAAATGTATAAAAAAGAAAACCAAAAATAAAAAAAAAGAAAAAAGAAAGAAAAATAGAAGATAGAGATAGAAAAAAAAGAAAAAAATGAAAAGAAATAAATAAATAAAGGTATAAAAGAAAAAAAGAAAAAACTTGAAAAAATACAAAAAATGAAAGAAAAAATCGAAATAGAAAAAAATCAAAAATTAAAAAAATCAAAAAAGAGAAAAGAATAAAATTACAAAAATTATGGTAAATATAAATACAATGCACGGTTATGATGTTTCCATCATCATCCATGACTTGTATTTTAACTCTAACATATTTTTTAAAAATACAAAAAATATACACATATTCACCTTCCATAGTCACACTTTATAATATTATCATTTATAACGGATGTATTCGATTTACATCCATCGTATTCATTTTTAATTAATAGTGTGTATTCATATAAAACATAAATACATTAATCACATTTTATATTATATATTTTTTTAAAAAAAATGACTACAAGTCATGGATGATGATGGAAACATCCTATAGCCACACATTATATTTATATTTACCATCCATTTTTTTAATTTTATTCTTTTCTTCTTTTTTAATTCTCTTTTACTTTTTGATTTTTTTTTAATTTTTGATTTTTTTTCCTATTTTCGTATTTTTTCTTTTTTGATTCTTCCTTTCATTTTTTGTATTTTTTCGTGTTTTTTCTTTTTTTCTTCTTTCTTTTATATTTTTTTCCTTTTTTCGTTCTTTTTCTTTTTTTCTATCTCTATGTTCTAGTTTTCTTTCTTTTTTTTGTTCTTTTCATTTGGTTTTCTTTTTTGTACCTTTTTTATTTTATTTTTTCTACCTTATATTTTTTGTATTTTTAAAAAATATGGCTACTCGAGTACAAGTCAATTTGACAAATTTCTTCTCTCTCCTCTCTAACGTTAAAACCCTAACGTTTCATTTTAACTCTCACCCTTAACGTACTTTTCATCGGACCGACAGATTCCGGCGTAGATGTGCTGAAAGCAGGTAAGGATTACTCCCTGTCCATCTTTATCTCCCCCCAGTTCTTCTCCTCCAGTTCTTTCTATCTTTTTCCCTCTTTGTTCCTATTCTTTGTCTCGTTGCTACTATTGCCGACGGGATTAGGTACCGCCAGCTCGACTCCAGCGACAGTATAGGTGTTCATCAGTGGTAAAGCAGCTTGGTACAATGTAAGCCGGCGCCCAAATCTCAATAGTACCCAGAAGACTCGCCTGCGACACTCCGGCGATGCACCAACAACGTTCTTTCAGGCGACTTTATTCCGGCTACCAGTTTTAACATCGTAATTACCATAAAAAGTAGCACGCAGGAGCACCGGTGACATCTAAACTTCCACATCTTAACTTTAATATTTAGTCATTACATATAGTTTGATTTTATATATTATTTTGTTTCTGCTATTTGTTTTCTGTTTCTGTTTCTGTTTCTTGCTTTTATTTCTGTTTTGTGTTTCTATTTCTTATTTTCTATTTGTTGTGTGTTTGTTCTAGTTGCTAGGAGGATCAGTGCACTTTGTGTGTGCCTTCCTTTACTGTTTTTGTATCGTTGCTTTGTTCGTTTTATGCGTCGTTTGGGGCTTTATTTGGTTTTTGAGTTATGGTTGGAGGGGTCAATGGTGGATTAGGGTCATGTTCGAGGGGGCTAAGGGTGGGGGCTATTTTGGGAGGGGGTGGGGAGGGAAGGGCTGGGATGGGTGTGGGGTATAAGTCGAGCGTTAGGGCAGGTTTGGTGAAGGGTGTTAGAGGTGGGCAAAAGAAGATAGGTTGAGGGTAGGGTCTTGGAATACTGGGACCCTTCAAGGTAAGTCCGTAGAGCTGGTGAAGATTCTTAAGAAAAGGAGGATTAGTATTGCGTGTGTGCAGGAGACTAGGTGGGTGGGATCTAAGGCTAGGGATATGGATGGGTACAAGCTATGGTACTCAGGGAGTGATATACGTCCGAACAAAGTAGGCATCTTAGTGGATGAGGAGCTTAGAGGGTAGGTGGGGAAGGTTAAGAGGGTCAGTGATAGGCTGATGAAGATTAAGTTGGTCTTTGGGGGTTTTTCGTTGTATGTGTGCAGTATGTATACGCCGCAGGTGGGCTTGGATGAGGAGGCGAAAGCAAATTTTTGGGAGGACTTGGACGAGGTGGTGAGAAGCGTGCCTAGCTCGGAGAAGATTGTCATAGCAGGGGACTTCAATGGCCATATTAGGGTTTTACCGGGAGGTTATGATAATGTGCATGGAGGTTATGGTTTCGGTGATAGAAATGGTGAGGGAGCTGCTATGTTGGATTTTGCAAGGGCCTTTGGATTGGTGGTAGTGAATTCGAGTTTTCTGAAGAAGGAGGATCACCTAATTACCTTCTGAAGTATGATAGCCAAGAACCAGATTGACTATCTACTGCTTAGGAAGGGGGATAGGGGGTTATGTAAGAATTGTAAAGTCATTCTGAGTGAACATCTTTTAACCCAGCATAGGCTTCTAGTGATGAACTTGTCTATCAAGAAGTGCAAGAAGAGAAGGGCCGGGGAGTATCATCCTAGAATTAAGTAGGGGTCTTGACGCTGGTAAGTGCTTTGGAGATAGGGGAAAAGGTGGCGGGATTGGAGGAGTGGGTGTGCAGGGGGGACGTGGATACTATATGGGATAAGGTTATCAGCTGCATCATGGAGACTGCTAGAGAAGTGTTGGGTGTTTCAAAGGGTCGGGCAGGACATCATAAGAGGGACTGGTGGTGGAATGAAGAAGTTAAGAAGAAAGTAGAGTTTAAGAATGAGGCGTATGTTAATTTGATTGAGAGTAAATATGAAAAAGAGAAGAGGGTGAATAGGGAGGTCTACAAAGTAGCAAAGAAGGAGGCTAAGTTAGCAGTTACGACTGCTAAGTTGGCAGCATTTGAGAGCTTGTATGTGGGGTTAAAGGAGAAAGGCAAGGAAAAGAGGTTGTATAGGCTTGCTACGGCTAAGGAGCCGAAGGATCGTGACCTCGATCAAGTAAAGTGCATCAAGGGGGAGGATGACAGTGCTTTGGTAGAGGATGTTCACATTAAGAAGAGATGGCAGGAATACTTTCATAAACTTTTGAATGAGAAGGGGGAAAAATACATTGAGTTAGGGGAGTTGGTGAACTTAGAGGAGAGCCGTGATTTTAGTTACTATCGGCATTTTAAGGTTGAGGAGGTTAGAGAGGCTATTCATAGGGCAACGGGGCCTGGCGAGATCCCGGTAGATTTTTGGAAGTATGCTGGTGAGGCAGGTTTTAGGTGATTGGCTATTTTGTTTAACGGAATTTTCAAGACTGCAAAAATAGCTAAGGCTTGGATATGGAGTACGTTGATTCCGCTGTATAAAAACAAGGGTGACATTCAGAGTTGCAACAACTATAGGGGTATTAAGCTGTTGAGTCACACTATGAAGATTTGGGAGAGAGTGGTTAAGCGAAGGTTAAGGAGGGTCGTGGCCATTTCAGAGAATCAGTTTGGATTTATGCCTGGTCGTTCGACAACAGAGGCAATCCACCTGGTGAGGATATTGGTGGAGCAGTATAGAGAAAGGAAGAGGGATTTCCATATTGTGGTCATCGACCTGGAAAAGACGTTTGATAAAGTCCCGAGGGAGGTTCTTTAGAGATTCTTAGAGGTGAGAGGGGTTCCGGTGGCATACATCAGAGCTATTAATGACATGTACGATGGAGGGAAGACCCATGTGAGGACCGTAAAAGGAGACTCAGAGTATTTTTTTATGGAGACAGGGTTGTACCAAGGATCGACTCTTAGTCCATTCTTATTTACATTGGTGATGGACGTGTTAATGCAGAGCATTCAAGGCTAAGTTCCTTGGTGTATGTTATTTATGGATGATGTAATGCTAATTGATAAGACGCGCGCGCGGGGGGAGGTGTAAATGATAAATTAGAGGTTTGGAGGCAAACCCTTGAGTCCAAGGGATTCAGGTTGAGTAGGTCCAAGATGGAGTATTTGGAATGCAAGTTTGGTGACTTGAGGCAGGAGGATGAAGTAGTGGTGAGGTTGGAGTCCCAGGATGTCTGTAAGACGAACAATTTTAAGTATCTTGGGTCTACAATTCAGGGGAATGGTGAAATCAATGAAGATGTCTCTAAACGTATTAGAGTAGGTTGGATAAAGTGGAGGCTCGCCTCGGGAGCGCTTTATGATAAGAAGGTGCCCCTTAAGATTAAAGGCAGATTCTATAGAGTGGAAGTCCGGCCGGCCATGTTGTATGGGGCGAAGTGTTGGCCAATCAAGCACTCTCACATTTAAAAATTAAAAGTGGCGGAAATGAGAATGTTGCGTTGGATGTGTGGGCTTACTAAAGGGGGCAGAGTTAGGAATGGGATTATCTGGGAGAAGGTGGGGGTAGCTTCGGTAGATAATAAGATGCGAGAAGGAAGACTGAGATGGTTCGGGCATGTGATGAGGAGGGGCACGAATGCCCCAGTCCGGAGGTATGGGAGGCTAGCTATGAATGGTTTCAGGAGGAGCATAGGTATGCCGAAGAAATACTGGAGGGAGGTGATTAGACATAATATGGAGAAGCTACAGCTGACTGAGGACATGGCCCTAGATAGGAAGGTGTGGAGGTCACGAATAAGGGTAGAAGGCTAATGGGAGTGTGTGCGCTATAGCTTGCAGTCCGGGGTATTATGGTGTAGCTGGGTTAGTAATCCGAGGCTTGTACATAGGTGTCCTTGGTTTGTGTGTGTATGGTACAACTAGGTGGGGGCCCTATGTCTTATGTCTTAGTCGCTATTTTCTTTTTTTATGTCGCTCTTATTTTCGCATATTTTGTATTTCTCTGATTTCCAATTTACTATTTCTTATTCCTGATTTTATTATGTCATCCATCTACTTGTTACTATCCTTTAGCTTGAGCCAGGGGTCTATCGGAAACATCCTCTCTACTTCTTCGGAGGTAGAGGTATGGTTTGCGTACATCTTACCCTCCCCAGACCCCACTTTGTGGGAATACACTGGGTTTGTTGTTGTACTTGTATTTGTATGTTATTATTTGCATTCATATTTGTATTTTATAGTCACATTTATATTTGTATGTTATAGTTTGCATTTGTATTTGTATTTTATAGTTCGCACATGTATTTATATTTATAGTTCGCACATCTATTTGTATGTTATACACTACTAAAAAAAAGAAAAATCGACCACATGTGGTCAATTTTCCTACATTTTCGACAAAAAAATTGACCAAAATGTGTGGCCGGTAAAAGGATGGTAGCTTTTTTAAAACCGACCACGTGTGGTCGGTTTATTTCAAATATATATTTATATATATATATATATATATATATATATATATATATATTTAAAATTTATTATTATTCTTTTAAATATAAAAGATTTTTAAAATAAAAATAATTTTTTTAAAAAAGCCGACCACATGTGGTTCGTTTTATTAAAATTAATTAAATAATTTAAATACAAAACTGACCACATGTGATCGGTTTTATTAAAATTAAATAAATAATTTAAATACAAAACCGACCACACGTAGTCGGTTTTATTAAAATTATTTAATTAAGTTAAATATAAAGCCGACCACATGTGGTCGTTGTTGTTTTTAAATAATTTATTTAATAAAATATTTTTAAAATAATTATAATAAATCGACCACATGTTGTCGATTTTTGTAAAATTTTCCTAAAAATCAACCATATTTGGTCGGTTCTTTTAAAATTTTTCCAAAAAACCGACCACATGTGGTTGGTTTTTTTGGTAATTTTTTAAAAAGAATAATAGCATATATATGCTACATTCCATTTTCCAGCAAAACCAACGAGCATACATTATATATGCTACATTCCATACAAACAACTAGAATACAATATATGTGCTACATTTCATACAAACAACCAGCATACAATACAAGCATTTAAAATCAAGTTATTTACAAAATTTATCAAGTATTCAAATCCAAACTACAAAACATAAAAAGGTCTAAAAACTACAACTCATCATCCTCTTCGTTATCCGCATCCTCTGCCGCACACAGAGGATCTGATTTCTCATCTGTGGTGATATCATCCAGTCCAGTGGGCCTAGACCTTTGCAGACCAAATTGCATCACCAGGACAAGGAGGAAGAATCCTTGCAAATTGAATAAACAAGTTGATCTGCTCCTGCATCAATCTCATTTGTTTTGTTGTTTCCTCCTTCTTCTTCTTCTCCCTCTCAGTATGTCCAACAAGGTCTTTAGTGAGTTGATAAACCATATTCTGTAGTAAATCATTGGTTTCTTTATCAACTGGTGAGTGATAGGACGTAGGGCCGGACGAAGACCTAATATTCTCGCTAAAATATTTTCTGTGGTATCCGTAGTATTGGCCTCTAACTGGAGGACCCATAGTTTCTTTCCATAACTCCTCCTCTATATCATCAGGTATTGTGTCACCCAGACTTTCGGGAGGCTGAGTACTACGATACTCATTAACGAGTTGCATATATTGGTCATATATTAAAAGTAAAGTTAAAATTAATAGTAAAAAATTATGAAACTACTCGTACTTGAATAATATCAACTTTGAGAAAAAGATTCATAAATACAAAAATTGATTCTTACATGAGTAGATTTTGCACGAAGCTCTACCCATACATCTTTATCAATTGGGTTCTTTTTCTTACTTACATGAGTCTACTCGAATATCTCATCTTGTTGTACCTTCCTACCAGTTTTTTTGCCTGCATATGATAAAATTATTAATCTTTAAATAATTAAAAATTTAAATATAAACAAACAATTAAAACTGTAAAAGTTACATACTATTTTGAGCTCCACAGTAATCCAACCAACTGCTCCCGCAGTATGTAGAGAGCCACTCTTGAATGATGCCCTGGCTTTCTTTTCTTTCTCACTCAACACTTGGTATTCTTCGCTACTCCAATAGCGAAGACAATCTTGTCACCTGGGTTCGAGTATAAACCCTGGTCGTACCCTATTCGTTCTGGCATAATCCAACATACCTTTCATTCTGGCTCTAGCTCTTTTATAAAAATTCCTCCGTATATCACAGTCATGCGCGTCATCCCACCAGAAATATTTCTACAACAAAACAAAAGTATGATATTTAATTTTTTGTTCAAACAATGTGTTAAGTAGTCGATAAGTTAAATCTTTACCTAAAATTTTTTAAACATTTCATTTCTATCAAATTCTCGAACCTTTTGCCAACTGATCCAATAGCCATTGAAGTGCTGAGTAATACATTTAGTCATAATTTTTTCAATTCCATCATCGGGCAAAAAACTACAATACAAGATCAAACATTAATTTCATAGAGCATAATAATATAGTAAATGAAAAATAAAAAATATTGTTATATTTAGAAATCTTACCCTACTCTATATGGAATAATATACCGCTTCCTATAAACATCTCTGTCTCCGGTCTGCGAACAAGTATTGGTGGATGCACTGGTGTGGGCGGATCTGAAGCACTGAATGGAGTGCCTCCAAGATGAAGATCCGTCAACTCAATAGATCTAGTAGAACCACTGTGAGAACATGGGTGACTACTAGTAGAGGGTACTGCAGACGATGGTAGATGACCATATATGTCAGCGATCGTCTGATAGTACTGTGAAGGTGGTGGCACGGGGATGGGAGCAGAATGAGTCTTTGTAGCCCCATGAAGTGGACCCACATGCATAGGAGCAGGAGCTGAATGCTGTGATGACCTAGAATATGAGGGTCACGATGGCACGTCATCAAACCGACCCTCAGATATATGAATATCTATCGGTCATCTATAAGGTGAAGGTTCTTTTTTCCTTTTTTGTCTTTGTACGATCAACTTTGTGCATACCTTTGTCACCTTTACCTGCCATCTAAATTATGTAAATTTAACAAGTAGTTAGTCCTTATAAAATGAATATATAAGAAAACATTCCAAGTAACTACTTTCAAGTTACTAATTCACATTTCAAATCACTAAATCAATATTAAAACACCAGTGAAATAGTTACATAACCATACCAAGTTTAGCCTCGCTCCAACAACACGAGATAGAGAAGAATACTTCTATTACTACATAAAAGATGGAAAAGTGACAACAACAATCTTACACAGTATATTACATATCAATATTAAACAACAACAACAACAACAACAACAACAACAACAAATCCAGTGTATTCCCACCTGGTGGGGTCTGGGGGGGGGTAAGATGTACGCAGTCCATACCTCTACCTCTAAAGAAGTAGAAAGGCTGTTTCCGAAAGACCCCCGGCTCAAGACACAAGATACCACACAATTACAAAGCAAAAAACCAAACGAGGTTACAAAAATATATAACATAAATACGGCATCCAAAAGTGAAAGTGAAAGTGAAAGTGAAAGTGAAAGTGAAAGTGAAAGTAAAAGTAAAAGAAAACAAAGGAGAGCACCCAGGTTCGTACTAAAACAAGGGACGCGGAAACATAACCAGGATACTACCCCCAACAAGTAATTCCCTACACAAGCGACCCATACTGGCCCTAGTCCTCTAGTCCTCTGCCCTAATTCGCATCCTCCAGACTTTCCTATCTAGGGTCATGTCCTCGGTGAGCTGTAACTGCTCCATATCCCGCCTAATCACCTCACCCCAGTACTTCTTCGGCCTACCCCTACCCCGCCTAAAACCATCCATCGCCAGCCTCTCACACCTATGAACCGGGGCATCCATGCCCCTCCTCTTCACGTGACCGAACTAGCTCAATCGGACTTCCCACATTTTGCACTCCACCGGGGTCACACCAGCCTTCTCCCTGATAGTCTCGTTCCGAACTCTATCCCCTCTAGTCAGCCCACACATCCAGCGGAACATCCGCATCTCTGCCACCTTCATTTTTTTGATGTGGGACTTCTTAACTGGCCAACACTCCGCTCCATACAACATGGCCGGACGGACTACCACCCTGTAGAATTTGCCTTTAAGCTTGGGCGGCACCTTCTTATCGCACAGCACCCCCGACGCGAGCTTCCACTTCATCCATCCCGCCCCAATACGGTGCGAGACATCCTCGTCAATGTCCCCGTTTCCCTGGATCACGGACCTGAGATACTTGAAACTATCCCTCTTACATACCACCTGTGATTCCAACTTCACTACCACCTCATCCTCCAGCCTCACGTCATTAAACTTGCATTCCAAATACTCTGTCTTGCTTCTGCTCAACCTGAACCCTTTAGACTCAAGAGTTTGTCTCCACACCTCTAATTTATCATTCACACCCCCTCGAGTCTCATCAATCAGAACTATATCGTCTGCGAATAGCATACACCACGGCACCTCCCCTTGAATCCGCCGCGTTAACACATCCATTACCAAGGCAAACAAAAAGGGGCTAAGAGTAGATCCCTGATGCAATCCTGTCAAGACGGTGAAATGCTCTGAGTCTCCTCCCGCCGTCCTCACCTGAGTTTTTGCTCCCTCATACATGTCCTTAATTGCTCTGATATAAGCCTGCGGAACTCCACTCACCTCCAAGCACCTCCAAAGCACCTCCCTGGGGACTTTATAATATGCCTTCTCCAGGTCGATAAACACCATGTGCAGGTCCTTCTTCCTTTCCCTATACTGCTCCACCAGCCTCCGCACCAGGTGGATTGCCTCCGTCGTCGAGCGGCCAGGCATAAACCCAAACTGGTTTTCCGAGATAGACAATATCCGTCTCAGCCTCACCTCGACCACTCTCTCCCAAATCTTCATAGAGTGACTCAATAACTTAATCCCTCTATAGTTATTGCAACTCTGGATGTCCCCCTTATTCTTATAGAGAGGGATCATGGTGCTCCACCTCCAAGCCTCGGGCATCTTTGCCGTCTTGAAGATTTCGTTGAACAATCCAGTCAACCACCTTACACCAGCCTCTCCAACGAACTTCCAAAACTCCACTGGTATCTCGTCCGGCCCCGTCGCCCTACCCCTTCGTATCCTGCGAACAGCCTCTCTAACCTCTTCTACCCTAAAACGTCTACAATAACTAAAATCCCGACACTCCTCTGAGTGTTCCAGTTCCCCTAACTCAATAGCTCTATCCCCTTCGTCATTCAAGAGCCTATGGAAGTACGACTGCCATCTATCCTTAATGTGGCCGTCCTCCACCAACACTCTACCGTCCAACCCCTTAATACACCTCACCTGGTCGAGGTCACGCCCCTTCCGCTCCCTAGCCTTAGCAAGTCTAAACAACATTTTCTCCCCTCCTTTCCCCTGTAACCCTGCATACAAGCACTCGAAGGCGGCCGTCTTAGCTATCGTGACAGCTGACTTAGCCTCTTTCCTAGCAAGCTTGTACTCCTTCCTATTTACCCGCTTCTCTTCTTCGTCCTTACTCTCAACCAACTTAGCATACGCCCCTTTCTTGATCCCCACTTTCTTCTCCACTTCTTCATTCCACCACCAATCCCCCCGATGGTGCCCGGCTCGGCCCCTAGAAACACCCAACACCTCACTTGCATTCTCCCTGATGCACCTCGCCGCCCTATCCCACATACTATCCACGTCCCCCCTACACTCCCAGACCCCCATACCCACCAACTTCTCCCCTATCTCCCACGCCTTCACTGGCGTCAAGCTGCCCCACTTAATTCTAGGTCTACCCTACTTACTCCTCCTCTTTCCAATCTTCTTAATACCCAAGTCCATAACCAAGAGCCTATGTTGGGTCGAAAGATTCTCACTCGGGATAACCTTACAGTCCCTACACAACACCCTATCCCCTTTCCGAAGCAACAGAAAGTCAATCTGGGTCCTGGCTACCGCGTTTCGAAAGGTGATCAGGTGATCGTCCTTCTACGGGAAGCTCGAGTTCACCACCACCAGCCCGAAGGACCTCGCAAACTCCAAAAGAGTAGTCCCCTCTTCATTTCTGTCCCCAAAACCAAAACCACCATGCACATCACCAAAGCCTCCCGTTAACGCCCCGATGTGCCCGTTGAAGTCTCCTGCTACAACAATCTTCTCCGAGCTAGGCACGCCTCTCACCACCTCCTCCAAATCCTCCCAAAACCGCATTTTCTCCTCCCCCTCCGAGCCCACATGGGGCGCGTAAGCACTACACACGTTCAGGGTAAACCCCCGAATGACCAACTTAATAGTCATCAACCTATCGTTGATCCTCTTCACCTCCACGACCTGGCCTCTAAGCTCTTCATCTACTAAGATGCCAACTCCATTACTACGCCTCTCGCTCCCAGAGTACCACAACTTGTAACCATCCACATCCCTAGCCTTAGACCCTACCCACTTGGTCTCCTGGACACACGCAATATTGATCCTCCTCTTCCTAAGAATCTTCACAAGTTCTATGGACTTACCCTGAAGGGTCCCTATATTCCAAGACCCAACTCTCAGCCTACCCCCGCTACCCGGGCGCCCTCCTCTACCACCCCCGCTGCCAAACCTTGGCCTCCTTCCCACTCCCGCCCTTTCCACATCCCCCGCCCCCACAACATCCCCACGCCCCAACCCCCTTGAACATGACCCTATCTAACCATTACCGCCCACAGCCACTACTACGATAGAATATAAGAGAATATACTCAAAGGCAAGAAACGACCACAGCAACAGCAACAACAGGCAACAGCAACCGCAACAACAGACAACAGGGAATATAGGATATCAACAACAGGCAACAGACAATGTCACGGAAGCAAAAGCAGATAACCCCAACAACAGCAGTGCAATAAGCGACCACCGCAACAGCAATAACAGACAACAGACAATCTCAATATCAACAAATCGAATAAATCAACCACAAATCAAGTTATAGGGAATAATATTAGCACAATACGAAGGATGAAATAACGAAATAAGAGACTGAAATGAAATAACAAAGCTTAGAAGTCACCGGATTACGCTTGTCGGCGAAGCCGGAAAACCAAAACCCAGCGTAGACCGGGTTCCGGGGATTTCCGGTGGTGAGATGGAGCTGCGGCTGTCGGGGACCAGTTGGTCGCTGCAGAAATCGGTGGCTGGCCGGTGACGGAGCTACTGCTGGTTGATACCGATCGGTGTCCGCTGGGGCCCAGACGGCTGCTGCTGGAGACCGAGGGGGGTCGGAGCTCGCCGGAGCCGGCGAGGGGGGGGCGGGGTGAGGGCGGGGGTCGGCGCTGGGAGGCCGGAGATCTGAGCCGGGAGGCGCCGGGAGTCGGCAGTCAGCGCGGAGGGCCGGCGATCGAGGCCGAAAATGGGGCTGGCGATCGGATCAGGGGTCGGCGCCGGAGGCTGGAGATCGATGCCGGAGATTGGAGATCTGATCGGAGGTTTTGAATTATAATTTAGGACTAGTTATAAATTCTTTTAGGACCAAATTTTGTCCATATCAATATTAAACAAGAAACATAAAGGTAAATAGTACAAAGCATAATGACATCAATACATAACAAATACAACCTACACAAACTAATCCTTCTCTCCCAAAGATTCTCCACTAAATAATTCACCCTCTTCGGAATTTTCCACATCTCCTACCCACATCTACAAACTGGTGATCAATCTGTATGTTATTTTGATACGCAGTCTCCAACACATTCTCAACTTCTACTCATCCTATAGGCTTTGTTTTGATTACAACCCACTAATCAGACTTATCACTGATTAACGGATAAGAAGTATAATACACTTATTTAGCATTTTGCGCGAGAACAAAGGGATCATAAATAGGATAAAACCTATTGTGCTTCACTTCAATGACATTAGGCTCCCTATGTACTCTTGTGCCTCTTGTTCTTGGATCAAACCAATTACATCGAATGAGGATAATTTTTTTATTGGCAAACCAGCATAATCTAGTTCTAAGATCTCTTGTATGGTGCCAAAGTAATCAACATCATCATCACCCTTAACCCAAACACCATTATTATTTGTTTTCCTTGTTCTGGAATATTCTTTGGTTGAAAAGTTAAACCCATTTACTGTGTAATGGGACATTGTACGAGTTTCAACTGGTCTCAAAGAAATATCTCTCAAGAATTGATCGTATGCGGCCGCATTTGGTGACTAGTGTACCTAAAAATATTACACACACACACACACACATATATATATATATTAGTTGAAGAATGTGTAAATATTTAAAATTTTGTAGAAATATTAGTACACTTACGAACCTCATATGTAAACCATGTTGCAAAGGGTGCATACACTTAATTTTTGTAGAATTGAGTCTTAAATGAACTGAATATCCAAAATGTGAAACACCAGTAATTTCTTTAAGGGAATGGGTAAATAAATATGATATGTTATATTTAATATCCTTACTTCAGAGAGGGATCAAATTCCAGTCAATTCAGCAAGATATACAAAGTTGCTAATTTTTGCTCCATGGTAGTGAGCTGATGAAATATGATCTTTTTATGCTTACTACTAGATTGATTGAAAATTGATATCGACTGCAAATGAGGCTCATTCTCATCATCCTGATGACGATTCAATCTGTTTCTTAAACAAGCAACTTCATCACTAAAGCAGTATGAACAAAATTGAGACATTTCTCTTGCAAGATATGCCTCAACTATAGAGCCTTCCACCTTATGTTTATTTTTGGGACCCCTTTTCAGTTTTCCAATTGTGTTGCATAATCTTAATACTAGATATTTAGTATATAAAAATAGATATATATGAATTTAAATATGTTGCAATTTCTTATCATTCATCTGGATACATCTACCTAGTTTGAACTGAACCACCTAGCTGAGCTTCATGGACAAGGTGAATGGAAAGATGTTCCATCACATCGAAGAACCCTGGCAGAAAAATCTTCTCCAACTTATTGGTGATAACAACAATATTACTTTCTATTCTCGCCAGATTTTCTTATTTTAATGTGGTGGCACATAAGTCTTTGAAGAACAAACTAATCTTGGCTATCGGTTTCCATATGTTTTCAGGCAAACCAATAAAAGCAATTGGAATTGATTATTCCATGAAAACATGACAATTATGGCTTTTCATTCCATGTAAGATTCCTTGTGCCATATCAACCCTCTTTTCCAAATTTGAGGCATATCTATCGGGCATCTTTAAACTTTGGACCAACTCACATATTTTTCGCTTTTGGTTCAACTTGAATGTATAACTAGCCTTGGGCTTAAGAACATTGCCATTGGGCCCCTCTTGTAAGTGTAATTATCTATACTTGCAATATTCTGGTAAATCAAGTCTGGCCTTAGCATTATTCTTTATCTTGCCGGTGACATCCATAACTGTATTGAACAAGTTGTCAAAATAGTTCTTCTCAGTATGCATGACATCAATATTATGTCTAAGTAAATTATCTGGCCAATATTCTAGCTCCCAAAATATACTTTGATTAGTCCAGTTATGCAAAATGTCATATCCAAGAAGCCTATACAATGGTTCCTCGCTAACTTTTGGCAAACCCTGAACTACCTCCTAGATGTCATGACCAGATAACCTTGGAGGAGAACCATTATGTTCAGTTCTATTCTTTCTGAATGCATTCCTGAATCTCTTAAACTCATAATTAGGTGGCAAGAAACAACGACGACAATCAAACCATGATTTTTTCCTACCATGTCTTAATGCGAAAGATTTTGTTTTTTCCATGCATATCGACAAACCAACTTTCCAACTGTCATCCACCCATATAACATTTCATGAGCAGAAAAATCATTAATAGTCCATATTAAATATGCACACAGATTAAAATTCTGTTTAAGTAAAATGTCCCAAGTTTCAACCCCCTCATGCCATAAAATTTAAAGTTCATCAATCAAAGGTTGCAAGTAGACCTCTATTCCGCTTTGTGGATTACGCAGGCCAGGAACACCATAATTCAGAAATATGTATGGACTAGTCATTAAAATTTTATGAGGAAGATTATATGGGGTGATAAATACAGGCCAACATAAATATGGTGCAACACCAACAGAAAAAGTTGAGAAGCCATCAGCACATAATCCCAAACAAATATTTTGTGGCTCAGCTGCAAAATCTGGATAAGTTACATCAAAATGCTTTCAAGCCTCTCCATCAGATGAATGATAAATAACACCAGTAGGCCTTCTATTTTCACTGTGCCATCTCATATGAGGAGCTAAACTATTTGAAGCATACAACATCTTCAACCTTGGTATTAGAGGTAAATAATGCATTGCCTTAATAGCAATTTTTTTTTATATGACAACCACGCTTATATTGAGGGTGCTGACAAAACTTACAGGACTCTAGGTTAGCATTTTCCTTAAAGTATAAAATCCAGCCACTTTCACAATAATCAATTCTAACCGAGAAGAGACCTAACTTTGATATTAATTTTTTTGCCTTATAGAAAGAATCAGGAACCTCTAAGGAAGGGTCAACTAACTCTTTAATAAGGTCTATCAATGAGTCCATTCCTCCTTTAACAATATTCCAATCTGATTTAATACTTAATAATCTAACAACAACAGAAAAAAGAGAATGCGAACACCCGTCAAACAAAGGATGACTAGCAGTATGTAGTAGTTCATAAAAATGAACCGCTTCTCTATTGGGAATATCTTTAACATTTTCCCTAAAGTCGCCCCCGTGTTGCATCCCAAAATCATCATACACCATTTCTGTCATCCTAGTAACTTGATAGTTATTATGCCCTACAAACCTACTACTTTCACTAACAACAAAGTTATTTTGCTCAACATCACCAAGAATAGTGCGCAATCATAAAAAAGTCCTCGTAAAACCCTCTTCTATAAGGATATTCCTTCATAACTTGTTCTTTACATCTAACGCAAGGACAATGAATAGCCTGAAAATGTGACAAAGCATTAAGTGTCTTAGCATGTTCAACAAATCGATTGATGCCTTCAATAAATTCCCCCCTAATACACATTCTATTACCATTATTCTATTGATATATCCAGCTATAATCAAGTTCCATCTACACAATCAATCAGATTCAAGTAATTAGTTTAAGTCACAAAACACCCATTTCAAGTACCTAAATTCAACATGAAAAAGACACATTTCAAGTCAATAAGTCCTCAAACTAAACTACATTCAAAATGATAAATTCACATTTCAAGTACCTAAACTTCAATATTTTCAAGTCACTAAGTCACCTCCCAAGTCACCAAACTAAACTACATTCAAAATGATAAATTCACTTTTCAAGTACCTAAACTTCATCATTTTCAAGTTACTAAGTCACCTCCCAAGTCACCGAACTAAACTACATTCAAAATAAAAATTCACATTTCAAGTACCTAAACTTAATCAATTTCAAGTCACTAAGTCACCTCTCAAGTCACCAAACTAAAATACATTCAAAATTATAAATTCACATTTCAAGTACCTAAACTTCAACATTTTCAAGTCACTAAGTCACCTCCCAAGTTACCAAACCAAACTACATTCAAAACAAAAATATACATTTCAAGTACCTACACTTAATAAATTTCAAATCACTAAGTCACCCCGAAGTCACCAAACTAAACTACCTTTAAAATGATAAATTCACATTTCAAGTACCTACACTTAATCAATTTCAAGTTAATAAGCCATCTCCTAAGTCACCAAACTAAATGTAATACCCAAAAAATCCAAAAAAATATTGGAGTCATGTTTCAAGCTCATGCAAAGTACATTATAATTTTTTGGTAGTTTTATGAGTGAGATTGATGTATATTAAGGCCTCAAATAACTCTCATCTATTAGACAAATTAGAATATTCCTTACTGATTAAGTTTTCGGGAACAATGTTGTTATAGTCAACTTCAAACAAGCATGTCTTTTTTTATACTCACCAAATTGTAGGAAATTAAATTAGCTTTCCAACAATATCAATTTTACCCTAATCTGATACTCGGGTGAGAAGTTATGGCACTTGTAGTAAGAGACAGTAGCCTAACGCGATAAGGCCGAGTCGCGGTGATTGCCAAAATTACGTTCGTTTTTTTTTCAGTGAACCACCGCGATAACTCCACGTTACACCAAGAGGAAATTTCTCATCGGTGAGGCATCGTGATGGCGCTGCGTCGCTGATGATAGGCGAATTTACACGCCTATATCAATATATTTTGCCCATATTTTAGCCTAGTTTTGAGAACAAATTATATATTTCATGCACTTTTAGTCCTTTTTCCTATAAATGAGCTAACGAACATGATTAGTAAAGTTTCAGGTATAAATGATGCAAAATTCAGCATTTTATGGCTTACTTGACGCAAAAGAAAGCTCACAAAGGAAGGGAAGGAAGTCTACACGCCTAAGGACCAAAACTGCTGCATGGAAAATCTGTCCCGAGCTAAAACAGCATTTCTGAAGACTCTGGGGACCTGGACCAAAACTGCTGCATGAAAAATCTGTCCCGGGCTAAAACAACATTTCTGAAGACTTTGGGGACTTACAGACACAAAGCTGGATTTGGACAATGATACATTAACCTAGTACAATTGGGTTATGTATTTCATTAGTTTATTTGGATTATGATAATGTTACATTAACCTAGTACATTTGGGTTAAGTATTTCATTAGTCTAGTAGGATTTGGTTATTTATTTCATTAACTTAGTAGAACTAGGATATGGGTATTATAAATACCCTATCATGCTAGAGATTTTGGAGAATCATTCTATTCTTCACTTAATTCAACAATTAATTTTCTTCCATCCCTCTCATCTTCCACCACAAACACTTCTAATCTACTCTTCTATTCTTAAATTCCACAACAAGAGAATTGTTACTTGCTAAGGAATCACGCCACACGCCTATCACCTAATCCACACGCCATTACTCAACAATAACAATGCAAATCGTGATCTCCTTCGCACTCATGGGTAACTAAACTTCTCTGTTGGGGTTATGGAAGCCGAATAAGTTACTATCTATTACTGTGAGTTTGTGAGTTCGAGACACGTATATTGCTTATATCATTATTCTCTTCATCTTAATCTACATTCTTTGCGGTTGCAAATGCAAGAATATGCCAGTCTAACATTTAACTTGTTCGCGAGAAAGGTTATTTGTCTTGAAAAGAGATAATGTCAAGGTAGTAGGACACCCTTTCCTATTAAAAAGTTAGTGCCGTAACTGGACAAACCTCTTGGAGAATTCATACCGTTAGACACGATTTAAGCTCGAGAGAGTTAAAGTGAAATAGTCCTTGTTTAGGTCGAGAGACGCTTGGATTTACCATCGACTACAATTCTCTATAAGCAATTGCATGTCAAGACTCTACACACTCATAGCCAATAAAGACGTATACATCAGAAGGTGGACATAACCCCAACGCTTCAATTCTCACTGTTTCACAACCTATGAAATACTCTCTTCTTACTTTGCTATTTTCAGCTTTTACTTTATTGTTTTGGTTACACATTACAATCCCCCCTTCTTACGAGACTTGCACCAAAAGTTTAGTAATTTTACTTACTTGTTGGCCAAGCTATTCCCTGTGGGATCGACACCCAACCCAGGTTGGGTTCTATATTTGCTAACGACCGCTTTACACTCCTACGAGAGCTGTAGATTGAGCGTTATCAAAAATTGGCTCCGTTGCCGGGGAATACGAGTGTCAATCAAGTTCGTGATAATTACTAGACCCTTTGGTCAAAGATTCTCGTACTTTTACTTTTAGTTTTGTTTTTGTTTCTTGCAGGTTTTTACTTTAGTGCATGCCCCATACTAGAAGTTCTGGTCAACCGTTATTACCAATCAATCCTGAACCACAACGAATTAGAAGAATGGAAGCACAAGCTGAAATCGACAGGATGGCTGCTCAACACGAGCAAGCAAGATTAGCTGCTCTTGCCGCTGCTCAAGTCCAACAACAAAACATTGATAATCCTGGGCGAGCAACAAATCCTGACGATGAAGATTTAGGTGATGACGAGTTACTAAACCCTAGGCGTGATGCTGAAATTATAACACCTGCCAACCGAAGAGGTCGACAAGCTCGGTATAGGTATGATCGCCAACCGTTGCAACCAGCTTTCGACGATGATGATGATGATCTTGATGGTGCCGGAGCCACTAGAGCTATAATTCCACCACCATTAGCGTCCGGAGCCAAGTTCAACATCACTAGCACCATGATTCAGTTATTGCAACTCAAGGGATTATTTTGTGGACTAGCAGGCGATGATCCGAATATGCATCTCATCAACTTTATTTCTACATGCAAGTATTTTGACAATCCTGGTGTTGGTCAGAATGCTATTCGATTACGCCTATTTCCATTGTCTCTGTCTGGGGAGGCAACACTATGGTTGAATGGGCTGACTCCTAATTCAATTACAAATTGGAGGCAATTGAGAGACGCTTTCCTAGAAAGATTCTTTCCGCCATCCAAAAGAGCACAATTAAGAGATGAAATCAGCAACCTTTGTCAGCTTCCCTCTGAAGCTCTTCATGAAACATGGGAGAGGTTCAAGACAGAGATAGCGAGATGCCCAAACCATCACATGACTAATGTTCACCTCATGGAGATCTTGTATAGAGCCTTGAATTCAATAACTAAACCAGTGGTGGACAACGCAGCTGGAGGTTCTTTCATGGACCTCACCTTTGGTCAAGCAAGCAATATGCTAGATCGCATGACAAAGCAAAGTAGAGCTTGGCATACCAGGGATTCTGAGGTAGCAAGCCCCACTTTATCTATTGGCATTTCTGCAGACCAAAGAAGAAGAGAAGAAGAACGTGAGCAAGACATGGCGCACATGAAAACACAATTGGATCTTCTGACAAAGCACTTATTATCAGGGAAGACCGAAAAAGTGAAAGCTGTAGCGCTAAAAGGAAGAGACGAATCTGATTCTGAAGAGGAGGCCAACTACTTGAACAATCAGGGGGGTTTCCGTGGGAATGCCCAAGGAAACCAAGGTCGGAACTATTATGATAAATCTGGAAGCAAAGACCAAGGTAGTTGGAAGAAAAATAATGAAAAGAGTGGTTTGTACGTTCCCCCTGGTAAACGTGATACCACCACATCTAATTCTATGGAAGACATGATGGCTAAGTTATTGAAAGGAGTGGAAGCAACGAGCGCGGGAGTTAAGGTGGTGATTGATGATTTGTCCTCCATGAAGCAACTAGTTGATTCTCATTCCACTTCTATCAAGTAAATAGAGCAGCAGTTGATCCAACTTTCAGCAGCATTTAATCAAAGAAAGGATGGCACCTTACCAAGCGATACTGTGCAAAACCCAAAGAATGATGGGTCATGCATGGACATCACTACCAGAAGCGGTAAGGTGCTGGAAAATTCAGCAAAAGGAAAACAATTGGTTGACGAAGTTTCAGACATGGATGCTACACTTACTGACGTTACAAGAGGAGAAGAAGCCGCAACAACTACTCCCAACGTCAAGGACGTTTCACCTAGTGACGTGCAGCCTGGAAAAGTGGAAAAACGGAAGCTAGAGGAGAAGAAAGCCGTGGAGAGAACACTACCATACCCACCACCACCTTTTCCCCAAAGATTGAAGAAGGTGGCCGATGACACTAAGTTCAGCAAATTTATGACCATGTTGAAGCAGCTGACTATTAATGTTCCGTTGGTAGAGGCACTTGAACAAATGCCTGGGTATGCGAAGTTTATGAAAGATCTTTTGACTAAAAAGAGGGCAGTAAGTTATGAGCTGAAGGATGATGTGCATCATTGTAGTGAAATTGCTACCCGATCGATAGTTCAGAAGAAGGCCGACCCCGGAGCTTTCACTATTCCTTGCACCGTCAGATCTTTGAACTTTGCCAAAGCATTGTGTGACTTAGGAGCCAGCATCAACTTGATGCCATTATCGATCTACAAGAAGTTGGGGTTAGGAGATCCTACACCAATTAATATGAGGCTTGTTATGGCAGATAGGTCGGTAAAGCGACCGGTTGGTATTCTATGCGATGTCTTGGTAAAGGTTTCTTCATTTATCTTTCCAGCAGACTTTGTCATCTTGGATTGTGAAGCAGATTCAGAGGTTCCCATAATCTTGGGATGCCCTTTCCTTGCTACGGGAAGTGTGCTCATAGATTTGAGAGCTAATGAGCTTTCATTCCGAATAAATGACGAAGTGGTTCGCTTTGATGTTTGCAAATCAATGAAGCAACCCAAAGATCTGAGTGTATTTTCTGTGGCCGATGTTGTCTTTGATGATGAGAAAGAGTTACTTGCAGAAGAGCAAATTCTTGATGATCCTTTGGAGGTTTTGCTCATGAAAGGAGAGAATGATGATGCTGAAATTTCTGATGAAGATATTTGTGCCCTATCAGGATTAGGGACATATCGCTATACCCCCAAGAAGCTGGATCTTGACCTCAAAAATCGACCCACACCACCAGCTAAGCCATCTATTGAAGAACCACCCACGTTAGAATTGAAGGAGCTGCCAAGCCATTTGAAGTACGCATTCTTAGGAAGCGGAAACACTCTTCCAGTCATTGTAGCATCCGAATTGGGTGAGCAACAAGTTGCAGCTCTTATTGCAATCTTACGCAAGTATATTAGAGCTATTGGATGGACCATTGCGGATATTATTGGTATTCCACCTGGGATTTGCACACATAAAATTCAGCTTCAAGAAAAGTGCACACCCACCATTGAAAATCAAAGGCGATTAAACTCACCAATGCAAGAAGTGGTGAAGAAGGAGATTATCAAGTGGTTAGACACAGGAGTTGTATATCCTATCTCTGATAGTACATGGGTAAGTCCTGTGCAATGTGTTCCCAATAAAGGAGGTATGACGGTGGTCGCGAATGCAAAGAATGAGCTTATTTAACTCAGGCCCGTTACTGGATGGAGAGTATGCATGGACTACCGCAAACTAAATTCTTGGACGCTCAAGGATCACTTCCCCATGCCATTTATGGACCAAATGCTAGATCGATTAGCGGGGAAAGGATGGTTTTGCTTCTTGGATGTTTATTCAGGTTATAATCAAATTTGTATTGCACCTGAAGACCAAGAGAAGACAACGTTTACATGCCCATATGGTATGTTTGCCTTCAAATGCATGCCATTCGGGTTGTGTAATGCACCAGCTACCTTTCAACGTTGTATGATGTCTATTTTCTGTGATATGGTTGAAGACACTTTGGAGGTATTTATGGACGACTTTTCAGTTGTTGGTGAGTCTTTTGAAGCATGTTTGGCAAACTTGAGCATGGCATTGCAAAGATGTGTAGAGTTCAACCTTGTGCTGAATTGGGAGAAGTGCCACTTCATGGTAAAGGAAGGAATCGTTCTTGGGCACAAGATATCCGATAGAGGAATAGAGGTTGATCGCACAAAAATAGAGGTAATCGAGAAGCTACCACCTCCAATTTTGGTGAAGGGAGTTCGTAGTTTTCTTGGCCACGCCGGGTTTTATCGTAGATTCATCAAAGACTTCTCCAAAATTTCTAGTCCATTGTGCAAACTATTGGAGAAAGATGCAAAGTTTGACTTTAATGACGATTGCTTAAAGGCATTCGAATGCCGTAAAGGAAAACTCATTGAAGCCCCTATCATGGTAGCACCAGATTGGACGCTCCCGTTCGAAGTCATGTGTGATGCTAGTGGTGTAGCCATTGGTGCTGTTCTTGGAAAAAGAAAGGAGAAACTATTTCATCCTATCTACTATGCGAGTAAGGTCCTAAATGAAGCCCAAAGGAACTACACTGTTACTGAACAAGAGATCCTAGCGGTTGTGTATGCGTTTGAGAAGTTTCGCGCCTATCTATCGGGTACTAAGGTGATCGTTCATACAGACCATGCAGCTCTTAGGTACCTAATGACAAAGAAGGATGCAAAACCAAGGCTGATTCGATGGGTGTTGCTGCTGCAAGAGTTTGATTTCGAAGTCAAAGATAGAAGAGGTTGCGAGAACCAAGTGGCTGATCACCTATCTAGACTTGAGAGTGAGCAAGTGGCACAACCTAAAATTCAGATTGATGATGCATTCCCTGACGAGGAGATATTAGCAACAACAATGGAGAAATTACCATGGTATGCCGACTTTGCAAATTTCGTGGTAAGTAATGTGCTACCCGCCAATTTATCTTACCACCAAAGGAGAAAGTTTATGCATGACGTTCAGCACTACTATTGGGATGAGCCTTATGTTTTTCGAAGATGCGCTGATGGTATCATTCGACGATGTATATCCCATGAAGAAGTGCCTACTATATTGGAAGCATGCCACACCTTGCAAGTTGGAGGACATCATGCAGGCAATCGAACGACGAGAAAAGTATTGCAAAGTGGATATTATTGGCCTTCGATATTCAGAGATGCATATGACTATGTGAAGAGGTGTGACCAATGCCAACGGCAAGGTGCTATTTCAAAACACCATGAAATGTCCATGTCCAAAATTCTTGAGGTAGAACTCTTTGATGTGTGGGGTATAGATTTCATGGGGCCATTCGTGAATTCATTTGGAATGAAGTACATCTTGGTTGCTGTGGATTATGTGTCAAAATGGGTTGAAGCAGTAGCATTGGCTGATAACGAAGGAAAGCGTGGTGTGGCGTTCCTAAAGAAGAATATTTTCTCTCGCTTTGGAGTACCTCGTACTATCATAAGTGATGGAGGATCTCACTTTTGCAACCAGCTATTCAAATCTGTATTGGCCAAGTATGGTGTCAAGCAACATAAGGTAGCTACGCCGTATCATCCCCAAACTAGTGGACAAGTAGAGGTTTCCAATCGTGAGATCAAGCAAATCCTTGCAAAGACGGTTAATGCGAATCGGAAGGATTGGTCTCGAAAGCTAGATGATGCACTATGGACGTATAGAACCGCATTCAATACACCCATTGGCATGTCTCCTTATCAACTAGTTTATGGAAAGGCTTGTCATCTACCCATTGAACTTGAATACAAGGCATTGTGGGCATTGAAGCGATTGAACTTGAATTGGGAAGATGTGAAGAATCTGAGGTTGGAGCAGCTGAACGAACTAGATAAATTCTGGCTCCATGCATATGAACGATCGGATTTATACAAGGAGCGGATGAAGAAGTATCATGATCAGCGGATTATTCGACGAAATTTCCTAAAAGGGGACATGGTGCTACTCTTCAACTCCAGATTTAAGCTCTTCCCAGGTAAGTTAAAATCAAAATGGTCTGGTCCATTTAAAGTCATCCAAGTCTACTCGTCTGGAGTAGTCGAATTGGAAGACAATGAGGGTGTTATCTTCAAAGTGAATGGCCAACGTGTCAAGCCATATATCGGTCCTCTTGACTCGATGAATGACATGGCCATCACTTATCTCGACGAAGTCTAAGTACTCGAGATTACTACGTCGAGCCACGACAATAAATAAGGCGCTAGATGGGAGGCAACCCATCGTTTTATCGTTTTATCGTTTTATCGTTTTATCGTTTTGTCGTTTTAGTATTTTTTTTCTTTTTGACGATTTGGACACATTGTATGGAAAAGTTGGTAAGTTAGGAATGGTGATGCATAAGGCTATGGATTGAGCCTTTTCCTCGTCAAAATAGGCTTCGAGGAAGGCTAGGCCTTGGTAGAACTAGGCCACGAACGATGCACGACCTATCCTATAGCCTAAGGTCTCGGAATCTAGTGTGCTATACACTATGCGCCGCCTATTCCTAGGTATGCTTTTGACTATGCGCCGCCTATGCTATGGCATTTGGTCTCAGTATCTCATGTGCCATAGACTATGTGGCGCATATGTCTACAAATGCCATAGACTATGCGGCGCATATGTCCCATTATGCCATAGACAATGCGCCGCATATGTCATTGATATGCCGAGTGATATGCACCGCATACGTGGTGTTTTTGTCTCCAAATCCGATTGTAAATGGGTCATAACCCGACCCATACTCTTCCTATATAAAGGGGACTTAGTTTTATAACACCACCACATTAGAATAAACCCTAAGGGCGCCGCATAACCTTCCAAATCCTCTCAAAATTTTCTTCTTTTGCTCTTCCAATTCACAACACAATCTCCACGAACTTCAAGCAAGTAAGTACTCTCTTATTCTTCATTTAATTGCTGAATTGATATGGCTATGAATATTGCTTAAGATTGTTGTTTGGATGCTTACATGATAGACTATCCCGGCCATCGGGATAAAGTCATAGTGCCTATCGACTTAGGAGGTTGTTCTTGTTGTAAGAATAACGATTCCATGTGGAAACCCCTATGTCATAGTATTGCTATATCCACCATGAAAGTAGTCCAATGGCTGCAAACAAGTGATGCAATGCTGATTTTCTTGTCGGAATACAATCCTAAAACGTATGTCGACAAAATCTGAGTACTCGACCACTTTCACTTCACTGATTTGTGCTAACAAACCTAAGTGTGGGGTGGTACCCCTAGTGCTTGCATATAGATTGTATCAACTGAGATTGTGCTGCAACATACATTATTTCTAGTCTCAGGTACAATGGCACCTAAAGCAAGGCAAGGCAAGGAGAAGGCTACCACGTCCCAAAAGGGCAAGAAGAGAAGTCGAAAAGACCAAGGAGAATCATCCTCAGCACACCTACCACGGTCAAAGATGCTGAAACAACTCATGGAGTCAACCTTACTACTGCGGAGAGACATGCTTGTGATGAGAGTTTCTTCCGTCATCTCTATGGCATGACACGATTCACTATGATGAGTGGTGGACGTATTCCAACTGTTGAAGAGCTCCAACAGTTGGACCACGACTACCCAATGAACATGCATGCACGGGAGATGAGTGGAGTGGGTGTATATTTTGAGGAACCTCTAGACGATGATGTGTCGACTGATGATGATAGACGCTTGCCTGATTCTGACGCAGAGGAGAACTCTGACGACGACTCTTATGATGATTCAGACGAAGGGGGTATGACCCCCGACATTGATGAAGGGTCCGACTAACCAGGTTCTTCGAATTTATTTTCCACCGAGGGCAGTGTCCCGTCTAAGTGTGGGGTGGCAGAATCGCATGCTATACTTCTTTGTTTGCACCTATGTTTGTATGTTTGTTTGTTTACTTCCATTTTTTTTTTGTTTTTCGTTTGACATTTTTTTAGTTTTTTTTTAGGAGTTAAATTTTTCTAGCTTCGCATGAAATTATTTTGATAGGCAGCATGAGATTATAACAAGAGTATGTGCCACAATTGTGACTATTGAGACGTCTAGTCTCTAGTTGTGACTCATTATGTGATAGTGTGTGATTCAATTGTTGGGTCGAGAGTCTATATTACTTCCAATCAAGTCGACCATGTGCCTTGTGTGTGTGAGATTAATAGTATCTTCTATGTATGTGGCTGATGCTAGAACTTGCCTGGTATGTATGCAAAGCGAAAATAAGGAGTGTAAGTTTAGGATATGATTTAGGCATTTCTTTGGCAACCTATACATGTTTACCTTCAGTTTTACCTACCCATGGACATCATCCCTAGTTAAACCCTTTTGAGCCTTTAGCCTATTTCTTTGACAACCTTGTATGTAAGCCTAATCCATTTTTTTCAAGACCATAATTTGATCCAAATTCCTAAGTGCTTTAAAGTAAAAAAATCATGTGACAACATAAGAGGAAATTGGGTGAGTATGATGCTTTAAATTGCAATGGTGCTTGAATGTGGTATGAAAAAGAAAGTGCTAGCATAAGAGGTATGTTGTGAAAAGAAAAAGGAAAAGAAAACTGAAAAGTGAGTTGTGCTTAAAATTGAACATTCAAAAGAGGAGAACAAGGGTGGAAAAATAAAAGAAAGAAAGGTTGAAAGAAAAAAGTGTCAATGATACAATGTGATGCGCTTAGGAACTTAGTCACTATTTCTGGCCAAAATAGCTGATCCTACCCGTCCCTTAGCCTACATTACAACCATCAAAAGACCTACTTGATCCTAAGCTTAGCATTCTGACATTTAGTATAGTATTACATTAAGGGCAAGCCTATGGTCATCAGTTGCTACATATGAATTCTTTGTGAGAGTGAGAGCAAGGACATTTTGATACCCATGTTTGAAAAATATGCTATACTTGTGAGTTATTATGGGTACTATATTGTGAGACACACATGGTTGATGAGTCTTGGATAGTTGTATATGATTCTATGCACCTTAGTGTTTGCATGTGAGTTGATCACCATCACGAGTCTATGCTAGAGGTCAAATTGTTTCTACTTATAATCGAAAAGCTACTCTTTGTTGATAATTTTTGTGCTTGTCTTGAAGAATGTTTTGTGTTGTTGCTGTAAAAACCCTCAGTTGATGTTTAGAAGGACATGATATTTTGTTCGAGGATGAACAAAGCTCTAAGTGTGGGGTGTTGATGATAGGCGAATTTACACGCCTATATCAATATATTTTGCCCATATTTTAGCCTAGTTTTGAGAACAAATTATATATTTCATGCACTTTTAGTCCTTTTTCCTATAAATGAGCTAACGAACATGATTAGTAAAGTTTCAGGTATAAATGATGCAAAATTCAGCATTTTATGGCTTACTTGACGCAAAAGAAAGCTCACAAAGGAAGGGAAGGAAGTCTACACGCCTAAGGACCAAAACTGCTGCATGGAAAATCTGTCCCGGGCTAAAACAGCATTTCTGAAGACTCTGGGGACCTGGACCAAAACTGCTGCATGAAAAATCTGTCCCGGGCTAAAACAACATTTCTGAAGACTTTGGGGACTTACAGACACAAAGCTGGATTTGGACAATGATACATTAACCTAGTACAATTGGGTTATGTATTTCATTAGTTTATTTGGATTATGATAATGTTACATTAACCTAGTACATTTGGGTTAAGTATTTCATTAGTCTAGTAGGATTTGGTTATTTATTTCATTAGCTTAGTAGAACTAGGATATGGGTATTATAAATACCCTATCATGCTAGAGATTTTGGAGAATCATTCTATTCTTCACTTAATTCAACAATTAATTTTCTTCCATCCCTCTCATCTTCCACCACAAACACTTCTAATCTACTCTTCTATTCTTAAATTCCACAACAAGAGAATTGTTACTTGCTAAGGAATCACGCCACACGCCTATCACCTAATCCACACGCCATTACTCAACAATAACAATGCAAATCGTGATCTCCTTCGCACTCATGGGTAACTAAACTTCTCTGTTGGGGTTATGGAAGCCGAATAAGTTACTATCTATTGCTGTGAGTTTGTGAGTTCGAGACACGTATATTGCTTATATCATTATTCTCTTCATCTTAATCTACATTCTTTGCGGTTGCAAACGCAAGAATACGCCAGTCTAACATTTAACTTGTTCGCGAGAAAGGTTATTTGTTTGGAAAAGAGATAATGTCAAGGTAGTAGGACACCCTTTCCTATTAAAAAGCTAGTGCCGTAACTGGACTAACCTCTTGGAGAATTCGTACCGTTAGACACGCTTTAAGCTCGAGAGAGTTAAAGTGAAATAGTCCTTGTTTAGGTCGAGAGACGCTTGGATTTACCATCGACTACAATTCTCTATAAGCAATTGCATGTCAAGACTCTACACACTCATAGCCAATAGAGACGTATACCTCAGAAGGTGGACATAACCCCAACACTTCAATTCTCACTGTTTCACAACCTACGAAATACTCTCTTCTTACTTTGAGATTTTCAGCTTTTACTTTATTGTTTTGGTTACACATTACAATCCCCCCTTCTTACGAGACTTGCACCAAAAGTTTAGTAATTTTACTTACTTGTTGGCCAAGCTATTCCCTGTGGGATCGACACCCAACCCAGGTTGGGTTCTATATTTGCTAACGACCGCTTTACACTCCTACGAGAGCTGTAGATTGAGCGTTATCAGTCGCGTCAAGGTGGCAATTCAGAATTGTCTATTTCTAGGGGTGCAATGTGATAGCACCGCGTTGCATCGTTGGACAAAATAGGGATTGTCCTTTTCCAGTGGCACAACTCGATAAGCACCGTGTTGCACCAGAGCCAAAAATTAGGATTTGTAGTTTCACAATTTAATTTCCAGGGACCGTTTGGTCATTTCCCATGGCCCCAAATCCATCCAAAACAACAATAACAAAAACAAACCCTGTGTATTCCCACAACGTGGGGTTTAAGGAGGGTAAGATGTAAGCAGTCCACACCGCTACCTCTGAAAAAGTAGAGAGGTTGTTTTCGATAGACCCTCGGCTCAAGATAAAGGATAATAAACAGGGGGATAGATGACATAACCAAAATAAATAATAGGAAATGATAGAATAAAATCACAAAAATATGAAATACGATAAATAAGAGCAACACAGAATAACAAAATAGGAACTAAGCAATAGAAAATAGGACACCCACCTAGTAGTGACATACACTCACATACCAAAGACACCTATGTACACTGTCCTATGATTACTAAATCCAGTTACACAAGAACTCTCCTAACTGCTAGCTATAACCCATACACTAACATTAGCCTTCTACCCTAATCCTCTACTTCCACGCCTTCCTATCTAGGGTCATGTCCTCTGTAAGCTAAAGCTGATCTATGTCATATCTAATCACATCCTTCCAGTATTTTTTTAGCCTACCTCTTCTCCTTCTGAAGCCATCCAATGCTAGCCTCTCACATCTCTAAATCGGGGCATCCACGCCTCTCTTCATCATATGCCCAAACCATCTTAGCCTTTTTTCCTGCATCTTGTCCTCCACCAAAGCTACTCCTACCTTATCCCGGATAATCTCATTCCTAACATTGTACCCTTTAGTAAGCCCACACATCTAATGAGATATTCTTATTTCTGCCACCTTCAATTTTTAGATGTGAACATGCTTAACTAGCCAACACTCCGCCCCATACAAAATGGCCGGACGAACTGCCACTCTATAGAATTTTCCTTGAAGCTTAAGGGTCACCTTCTTATTGCACAACACTCCCAAGGTGAGCCTCAACTTTATCCAACCTGCTACAATATGGTTAGAAATATCCTCACCAATTTCACCATCCCCCTGGATCATAGACCTAAGGTACTTAAAACTATCCCTCTTACACACATCCTGGGAGTCCAACCTCACCACCACTTCATCCTCCTACCTCAAGTCACTAAACTTGTATTCCAAATAGTCCATCTTGGACCTACTCAATCTAAACCCTTTAGACTCAGGGGTTTGCCTCCAAACCTCCAATTTGTCATTTACACCCCCCTTCCCTCGTATTTTATCAATCAACACTATATCATCCGCAAATAACATATACCAAGGTACCTCACCTTGGATACTAAGCGTCAAGACATCCATCACCAACGCAAAAAGGAATGGACTAAGAGTCGATCTCTGATGCAATCCTATCTCAATTGAAAAATGCTCTGAGTCTCCTCCCGCCATCCTCACTCAGGTCTTCCCTCCATCGTACATATCCTTATTAGCTCTGATGTACACCATCGATACCCCTCTTACCTCTAAAATCTCCAAAGAATCTTCCTCGAGACTTTATCATACGTTTTTTCTAGATCGATGAACACTATGTGTAAATCCCTCTTTTTTTCTCTATACTACTCCACCAATCTCCTTACCAGGTGGATTGCCTCTATTAAAAAGCAACCAGGCATAAATTCAAACTGATTCTCCAAAATAGACCCGACCCTCCTCAATCTCTACTTAACCACTCTCTCTCAAATCTTCATAGTGTGACTTAATAACTTAATACCCCTATAATTGTTGCAACTCTGAATGTCACCCTTATTTTTATATAACAAAATCATTGTACCCCACCTCCAAGCCTCAGGCATTCTTGCATTCTTGCATTCTTGAAAATGTCGTTAAATAAACCAGTCAACTACCTTAGACTTGCCCCACCAATATACTTCCAAAAATCCACCAAAATATCATCAGAACCCGTCGCCCTACCCCTCCACATCCTATGAATAGCCTCTCTGACCTCCTCAACCCTAAAACGCCTACAGAAACTGAAAACACGACTCTCCTACGAGTGCTCTAGCTCTCGTAGCTCAATGCCTCTGTCCCTCTTCTTGTTTAAAAGTCTATGAAAGTACTCCTGCCATCTCTTCTTAATGTCCACATCCTCCACCAAAAAACTACCATCTTCCACCTTAATGCACCTCACTTGATCGAGGTCATGACCTTTTTTCTCTTCAAATCCATTCAAAATACGAAATTAAAACCCTAAAGGGACATTATGTACCCCATTACTCATAATTTTTCTCCAAGGAACTAATCTTCTCTTAAGAACAAGCCCTAGATTTCAAAATTCAAGATCAATTCTCAAGAAAAACCCTAAGAACTCTACCAAATTCATCAACCTGGGTATGTTAAGTGTTCATCCATGGTTCCCTTCCACCTACAGAGTCCAAGAATCAAAATTTTAAAATCAAAGTTATGATCATTACAAGTTATTGTAATTTTAATTGCGATTTAAACCATGAATCCCCATGAATCTTGATTCTATACCATGTTTACATGAAATTATTATGGTTATTGAACCCCCCATGATTTAATGATATTATTCACTGATATAATTCATAATTAGTGATTTTGATGTTGAAATCATACTATTACTATAAACTTTAAACTATTCCCATGCTTAGCTTACACTATGCATATCAAGTGTTTGATGAAATGCCTACAAGAATGAATTTGGAATAAATGCTTTCATATTATGTCCCCTAAGTTTTAGTACTATTTTTATATTATTTCTATCGAGTCCTGGGGGTTGTGAATACCAAAAAACTTAGCTATTTACTTAGCCTCTGTATCTTCAGAATAGTTTCAGACATGTTATAAGCAGTATCAGTTCAGTCAATTATCATGATCAGTTAAACTTTGAACAATTCAGTATTTTGAGTCAGTACAGTTGGGAGTAAGATTTTGCACCAAGCAAATGCAGGGACGGCAGCTTTACCATCAGTTAGGCAAAGTCATTAGTAGCAGTCCATGTATTCCTGAATTATGTAGCAATCGTAGGATACGAAGAGTAACCTGTCAGTTTAGGCTTGGCTACCTCTCAGGGGTCAACCATCAGTTTAGGCTTGACACCCTGGTCCTTCGGGACATCAGTATAGTAGATCCACATAGCTAGTATTGGTACCCATGGCACTGTACTGATACCCTTCCAATTGGGGTCACAGATTGGGCCCTAATTTGCTCATTGGGGCATATCGGTTAGAAGGTAGCGCCCACAATCTCAGTCCAATCATCAACTCAGTAATTCAATTTTAGTTTTTCTTGTCCATATCATACAAATATAAGTTATTCATTTGTCCATACTCAGTATTTCAGTTTACATATTATATTTAGAATATGTTTTATGCTTGTTCATACATTCTTAGTATTTACAGATTTCATACATTTTATTCAGTACTTCTTGTTATTCATTCAGTCAGTTATAACTCCTGTACATAAAACCATGCATATCATCCTACCTCATTTAGCATACCAGTACATTCAAATTACTTATCGCATACTCATTTCTTATGCTATGATATATCATATCATAGGTTCAGACGTTTAGTTATTGGATCGTGCATAGACATTCTAGACTATCAGCCATAGCAGTGGTGAGTCCTTATATTTTAAGGACAGTTTATTTATTTCATTTATTCCATTAGATTTAGTATTTTTCCATTCAGTCGGAGTTAGTTTGAGGTTTTTCCCATTATCTCCATAGTCAGTTAGTAGAGGCTTTTCATACTAGCACTGACAGTTAGTCAGTCTTTAGTATTTAGTTATTATTTTCAGACGTTTTATATGTATCATCAATATTGTTTATAGACTTTATCAGAACTATGAATTAAATACCTTATGTCTTATCAGTTGTTCTTTCAAATAGGTTGTTATATTATTTAGTACTCACAGCAAGTACTAGCTCATGGGTTAGCTTGTGGTCTCTCGAGACCGTAAGCACTATGTGGTGTCCAGGGTGTACTTCTGGGGCGTTACATACTTGGTATTAGAGCCTAAGGTTTTAAATTATCCTAGGAAGTCTAAAAGCTATGTCAAGTAGAGTCTTGTGCATGGGTGTAAAGTGCGCCACACTTATGAGTAAGAGGCTATAATATGTTTTAAGAAAAGTTTCCCTTTTTTCAGTTTTCATGTCGTACAATAGAGCATGAGCTCATGTTAAACTCTCTGTCTAATTTATCCTTTCTTCCATTTATAGAACATGCCTCCCAAAAAGACAAATGGAAGAAGAAATGTAAACCAGCCAACACCTCCACCCGTTTAGTAGAAATCCCCTAAATGAGCATATTTCTCATGCAAAGTTTAGAGCTACATTCACTACTCTACCTCACTCTGTAGGGGCCTATAATATTCAGCCAACCCAGTGGCTAATACTGCCGCTGCTAGAATTTGGGACTTTACTCGAATAAATCCTCCTCTATTTTCGGGATCCAAGTCTGAAGAGGATCCATGGGAACTCTTAGACATGGTCTAAAAGATAACAAACATTATGAGAGTGACTTCTAGTGAGAGTGATGAATTGGTTGCTTACCAGTTGTAGGATGTAGCCCATACCTGGTTTAAGTAGAAAAACGGGGATAGAGGCACAGATGGAGGTCCTATAGAGTGGGAAAAGTTTTTTAAAACCTTCTTAGATATATTCTTACTATTAGAGATGAGGGAAGCCAAGGTATTAGAGTTTATAAACTTGAGGCAGGGCAACATGAGTATGAAGGAGCATTCCCTTAAGTTTACTCAGCTAGCTAGGTATGCTCCTCATATAGTGGCTGATAGTTGGTCTAGGATGAGCAAGTTTGTGTCTGGGGTATCTGATAGCGTGGTCAAGGAGTGTAGGACTACGATGTTAATTAAGGAGATGGATATGTCTAGGGTTATTATCTATGTTCAACAGATTGAGGAACAGAAGAATAAGGAAAAGGAGAGAGAGAATAAGAGTGCTAGAAAAGGTAGCTTTAATTTTACTCAGCCAAAGTCAGAAGGTGGTAACCGTCCTCAATTCCATCATAAATCTTTAACTCCTTCCCCATACTTATCTAGTTCCCCTATGCCAAGGTTCAAAAATGACAATCGGGATAGGACGACAGGCTCTAAGTCTCAAGGCAATGTAAACAGTGGTCATGTAAATCCTCTTTGCCAGAAATATGGTAGAAACCATCAAGGTGAGTGTAGAGATGGAAGTGATGTATGCTTTAGGTGTGGCATGATAGGTCATCAGATTTGGGAATGTTGGGTAGTTGCTTAAAAAGAGAGGGATTTACGCCAACAGGGCCAATCCCATTAGTCATCAGTTCCAGCTGACCGCCCAACTCAGCAGGGCGCCGCCTCCAGTCAGGAAAGTTCTCCTAATATGGTTACTGGTACATTATAAGTCTTTGATTTACATGTTTATGCGTTACTAGACCCTGGAGCTTATCTTTCTTTTGTAACCCCTTATATCGTCGTCAACTTTGAAGTCAGTCCCAAAATCTTAGTAGAGCCTTTCTCAGTGTCTACCCCTGTGAGTAAGTCTATCATAGCTCGGTGGGTATATAGGAACTGCTCGATTACAGTGTCTCAAAAAGTTACTTTAGTTGATATCATAGAGTTAAAGGTGATGGATTTTGATGTCATTGTCAGCATAGATTGGCTTCACTCATACTATGCTTCAGTTGATTGTCAAAATAGAGTAGTTCATTTTTAGTTTCCAAATGAACCAGTCCTTGAATAGAGGGATAGTACTACAAATCTTAGTGCTTAACTTATTTTGTACCTTAGAGAAATAAAAATAATATCCAGGGGGTGTATTTATCATCTTGTCCGAGTCAAGGACTCTATTCTGAGACTCCTAATCTTGAGTCAGTTTTAGTAGTGAGGTAATTTCTAGATGTGTTCCCTGAAGATCTTCCCAGAGTTCATCCCGAAAGGGAAATCGACTTTGGGATAAACCATCTTCTAAATACCTAGCCTATCTCTATTCTGCCACACAGAATGGCTTCATCCAAACTCTATAGTTAAAATATCTCCTAGATAAGGGATTTATCAGGCCCAGGATTTCCCCGTGGGGTGCACCAGTCCTGTTTGTGCATAAGAAAGATGGTTTTCTTAGAATGTGTATCGACTATTGTTAGTTGAACAAAGTCACAATCAAGAACAAATATCCACTTTGTAGAATCGATGACTTGTTCGACCAACTTCAGGGTGCCAGTTTTTTTCTAAGATAGACCTCAAATCTAGTTATCATCAGCTCAGAGTCAGAGAATATGACATTCCAAAAATAGCTTTAAGAACTCTGGCTACTCCCCTATCATGGCTTTCTTGCCTCACCGGTTTCACCTTTAGGATGACATAGTTCTTAGGGATTTTTCTCCTTTTCCACTTTGCTAATAAACTTTTTAACATGCTATTTTTCGAATAATTTTACTATAAAGTAACTAACATGAACTTATTTTATCATATCATGATTGTTAGGAATTTATGAATTTAGCTATTCATAATCATAAATAAATATACCTGTTCTGGTAGGTTTAATAATTCTGGGCTTTGTTCATCCATAGCTTTTGCTTAGAAATATATCTATTTTTTATTAAATATTCAAAAGTTTGTTGTGAAAGAAGAGTGTTTACTTCAACGCATGAAGGCTTGCTTTCATTCTACCTTCGATGCCTTTTATTTATAATGTAAACTTTTTACATCTTTGTACCTATAACTTTACACGTAACCTACCAACTTCAAAAAGTCTTCTAAAAAGACAAAAACTAATTAAATCCTATAAGTCTATGAAGACTAAAATATCAAAGACTAATAATGGCACATGTTTGCCAAAAGTCTTAAAGTAAATAGTATCTAATAAATAATTTACGTAAAGTTTTCAAGAAAAAGTATCTATTCTTCCATATGTCACTTTCAACTTTAATTAACTTGTCTCTGTATTAATTCTCCGTTGTTATCTTCTTCTTGTCGTATTTGCTGCTTTTCTATCTTCTTTCTAGCTGGCATGCTTATCTTCATTCTAGTTGTACATCCGGTATAAAGTTATCTTTCCCTTTACATCTTGAACATTAATGGTCTGGATATTTGTGTCCAATTATCTTGCAATATTTTGTTAATAATCCATCTGAAATAAATCCTTTCTTAATTGCTCTTGCAGTAGATTGTTTTTTTAGGTTAAGTAATGTCATTACCCATTGTCTGACTTCTTCCATATCTATTTGTTGTAGTTCTCTTGAATTTGAATAAATTATTTTATGGTCTTTTGAATAATAGCTCCATATTGGGTTTCCATTGATATAATTGTTTGCTAATTCTTGAATAATTGTAGCTAGTCCAATAAGTCGTTTATTTGCATAGAAATCAGGTATCTCAATTCTGGGTATCTCTAGCTGCTGTACAATATCTTTCGGTATAATCATATCTCTGGTTAATCCTATTTTTACAACTTGTATAACTGGTTTGATCTCGTCGTATAATATCTCTGCTGGTGCACTATAAAACTTTATATAAAATAGATTTCCTTTGGTTACTCTTTTATAAGTGGTGAATATTTTATGTAATTCTTCCATAGCTGATTGTTCTTCTCCATCTTGGGTATATATGGTATTTAATAATCCATAGTCAAAACAAATTTTTATTAAGCTTGGGTTAGTTTTGGGTAGTGCAATTAGCTTGTTATGACCTTGCAATTTTTGAGTTGTATAGTTTGTGTTTGGTTCTTGAAAATCTGTAGCTCTGGGGTTAAGGTTTAGAAAAGTTTATACTTTGTAGATAATTTTTATATATCCTCGAGCTAGATGGTTATAAGTTTTTTTATCTTGGTTCAAACTATCTCGATATATGGTAATTTGTGGGGGTATGTACAAGGGGTCTTTTTGTATTTTTGGTATAAATGGCTTCTCAAATATCTTATTCATGTTCACGTTCTGTTATCTTTTTCCACTAACTCCTTCGCTTGTACCTATAATTGTAGATTGATAAACGTTATGGGTTTTATGGAGTGTCCCAACGTCTCTTTTTAGCTCTGAAATTTTAATGTCTTCCGATCGACATAGTTCTGCACACTGCTGAGTTAGCTGATTTGAAGCTTCAGACTTCAGTTTAACTTCATTAGTCTTTAGCTTTTCTATTTCATTATCCATACTGTCCACTTTTGAAAACGCAGTTAGGGTTTTGAGTATCTTTTCTAAAGCATCATCTTCTATTATATTAGTCTGTGTAACTTTGTCTTGATATGTAATCTGCAATAATATTTTTGTTAGTACTAATTACTTCAATTGTAAATGTAAAATTTAATATATTCAATACTAGTCTCCGAATCTCTTTCATTGTAACTGAATTTTGTATTTTCTTTGTTAGCCACCATCGAACCTGGGTATTATCTGTTCTCACTATAAATTTGTTATATTCAATATATGGTTCAAATGCTAATAAACATTTATATAATAAACATAATTCTTTTCTATTTATTTTTCATTTTATTTCTGTTTCATGAAACGTACCTGAGTAGTCTCTGCAATGATGTTCTAATTTTTTATTTTCGTATCTATATTTAAGTACTCCTCCATAACTATATTCACTTGCATCTGCTTCTACTATATATGTAAATTTTTTATTTTCATCTGGGAATTGTAATTTTGGTAACTTTTTACAAAGTATTTTTATTTTTTGAACTTGTTTTTTATCTTCTTCGTTGTAATTATATTCTATATCCTTTTTTAATTTTTTGTGTAAAGGCTTTAGGTTTTCTGCTAACGTTGGTATATATTCTCTTACTTGGTTTACTAATCCTAAAAATGATTGTAATTTCTTTTTTGTATCTAATTCTTCTTTTGAATTTATTATTTTTTGTACTAGATGTTGTTGCATTTTTACTCCACTTTTATCTATTTGTATTCCTAAAAACTCTATCTGTTTTTTCATAATTTCGGTTGTCTTTTCACTTAAACTTATTCCTGATTTTTCTATTATATTTGTAAATTGTTCTAATAATTTTAAATGTTCCTCTTTAGTTTTTGTATATAGTAGTATATCATCTATGTATACTATACAATTAGGTAATTGTTTAAAATAACTATCCATAAAATGTTGATATCTACCTGATGCATTTTTATATCCAAATGGTAATACGTTTCATTCATAAAATCCTTGTGGTACCGTAAATGCGGTTAATTCCTTAGATTCTTCTTCTAACTTTAAGTGGTAAAATCCTGATTTACAATCAAATTTACTAAAATAGTTATATCCTTGTATTTGTCAAATTTTTAACATCTTATTTGGTATTGGATAATTATATGTCATAGTTTTTGCATTTAAATTTCTATAATCAATAACCATTCTACTTTTACCTCTTTTTTGTTCACTATGTTTATTTACTATAAATGCTGGACTATTGTGTTTACTATTACTTTTTTGTATATACTGTTTTTCTAATAATTCATCTATGTGCATTTTAAATTCTTTTAAATCGTCAAAATTATATGTTAATGGTTTTTGAGTTATTATGCTATTTTTATCTATTAATTCAATTTTTATTGTAGTTTTATGTTTTTCCCATCCTCTTAATGGATCTTCACTATATAATTGTCTTAATTTTTTCTTTATTATTTCTACCTTATCTATTGAAAATATAGTTATTTCTTTTTTATTTATCAAAAATACAACTAGTTCTACTGTGTCTTCTATATTTTTTATATTTTCTAACTTTTGTGTAATTTTTTCACTTCCTTCTAACCAATCAGTTTTCTTTCTTATTTTATTAATAACTCTTTTTGCACTTACTTTTTGTTTACATGGCGTTGTAAACCACCAATCTGTTTTAGTTATTATATGTGGGTATAATTTATCTAAAAATGACATTCCTAAAAACATATCTTTTGATGTTAGTTCATAATTATAGATTTCTTCTATTGTTATTATTTTATCTCATATCTGTATTTTTACATTTTTAGCTTTATTTGTAATTAAGCTTCCTTCATTATTAAATCCTTTGACTACTATTGGTGTTTTTAATTTATCTCATTACTTTCTGGTAAACAGTTGTATCTATATAAGTTTACTTTTGCTCCTGTATCGATCATAGGTGTATAATACCTATTATAATATTTTTCTACTATTATTTTTACAAGTACATATATTTTCACATAATGTTAAAGTTCTTTTTATGAATAATATTTCTTTATTATACGTTATAGATAATTGTGCATGTTCTATTTTGTATGGTTTTACTTGTTCTAACCATTTTATTCCTAATATTATATCTGTTTTTTGCATTTCTTCCTTTATTTTAAATTCTATTTTTATTTTTCTGACTCCTATTATTATATCTTTTTCTGCCGTATCTTTAATGTTTATTAGACACCTCGGTAGATCTGGGCATATATCACTATTAGATTTTATTTCTTCACATTTTACTAGAATTTTGCTGTATAATTTTCTTCTTGTCCTATGTTTAAGAGTATTAAATATAATTTTTCATTTATTATTCCTGTTATATAATATTGATTTAAATTAACTGTTGAAGTTGTTTCATAACTTGTTCTTTTTTACGAGCTTGATGATTCTGGTTTTTCATGAGCTATTCTTTTTGTTGTACTTATTCTGTCATTTATTATTTCTAAATCTTTTTCTATATTTATGTCTTTGTAACTATAATCATTATTATCAATTGTCTTTACAAAATGTTCAAAAGGACTTTCTATTTGTATTTTATTAATTTTATTTTTTCCTGTTATTTTATGTTTTGTTGTTAGTACATATAGATTTTTACATCTTGCTATAAATATTTTACTTCCTGGGGTTAGTTCTATTCCTGATATTTTCCAATATAATACTAATGATTTATCTATATTTTTATCTGTTATTTCTGCTGAATAATTCACACTTATTATAAATTTAAATTTTTGGTATATTAAATTTCCTTTTATGGCTGTTATTATACTTTTTTCTATAGGTTTTATAATTCTATCATCTGCTAAATATAATTCTATTGGTGTATCTATTCCTTCTCTAAAATATGCTTTTATTAATATCTCTGTTCCTCCAAGGTGTACATATTTTATTGGGTCTTTACTTTTTATATCGTTTATTTCTTTATTAATTATTCTTTTTGTCACTAGTGGTATACTAGCTCTTCCTTTTGCATATCTGCAGTCTATTATATGTTCTTTTTGGTTTACTACATAGTATTCTTCCTTTTTTCTACTACATATATTTTTTATTGTTGGTATTTTAAATATTTTTTCTACACTTAAGTCTAACTCTTTTCCTTTTATTTCATCAAATATATTACTGTCAAATATTATTTTTTGATCTGTTCCTTCTTCATTTAAATATTCTTCCTTTGTTATTATTTTTATATCTTCCTCAGTTATTTGGTTCATTTTTATATCTTTTTCAGTCATATGATTCATCTAATTCACTATCTATCTGTTTCATTCTCCGAAATTTCATATATACTATCTTCACTTTCTAATTCATATTCTATATAATCTATCTGTATATATTCTGTATTTTCTATTTTTATTTCTGATATTTGTTTATTTTTTGGGGTTGTTGGTAATTTACAATCTCTAGCTAAATGTCCTAGTTTTCCACAATTATAACAAGTACATTCTTTTATAGATTTCTTTTTTCTATATGGTCTTTTATGTTTATAATTTTTTACATAATATCTTTTTCTTGATTTCTTATATTTATATTTTGATTTTTTGTATTTCTTATATTTCTTATGTCTTTTTCTTTTCTTATAATATCTTTCTTCACATCCAAATTGAGGTGCTATTTTATCTTTGCAACATGCTAAATTTCTTATTAATGTTTTTTCCATTTTTATTTCTTTTCTATATTTTTCACATAGAATTTTATACCATTGTTGTAAAAATTTTATTCTTGCTCCTAGGGTATCTACTATTTTTGCTTCATCCCAACTCTTTATTATTTTTGAACTAAATGGTTCAGGTAATTTACTAAAATATATTCTTCTTATTTCTTTACTTTCTTCTACATTATATGTTCCTTTATAATAATATTCTTTAAATGTGCACGTATACTCATCTATATAGCACATATTACATATTGCTAATTTTAACATTAAATTCCTATTCATATCTTTCTCTTTATTTTGCTCTTCTTCTTCTGTTGTTATACTACTAAATTCTTCTCTTATAGCTATTTCATATTTTTTTAATATTTATTTTGGTAGTATTTTAGTAGGTATTGATGTTCCTTCTGTTTTATTATCAGATCTTAGTACTTTTTTACTTGCTTCGGCTAGGTTTAAAAACCATGATTTTACTGTTCATATATTAATGTCTATTCTATATATTCTGGTGTGTTTGTTGTATCTATTTTATTATCTAATAATTGTTTTGACATGTATCTTACCCATAGTTGTATTATTTTATTTGTATCTATTACACAGTTTAAATCTAAAAAGTTGTAATTAATTATTTGTTTTGGTATCCATTTATTATATTCATCCTTTGGATTATATCTTTTAAACTTATTTTTGTAATTATAGGTTGGTTTTCTTATTTTTGATGTACTAGGTATTATATTTTTATCTAGAGTATTTACTTCTATATTTATTAGTTCTAGATTTTCTTTATTAATTACTTCTTGTTTTTCATTAATTTCTAGTTTTCTATGTTTTCTAGAATTTCTGTATATATTTCACTATCTTCCGAATCATAATTATCTGTTTCTTCAGCTTCTATTGTATTTATTTCTAATTCACTGGTTTCTGGTTCTTTATTTTTTATTTCAATTTTTTTTTTAAATTGATTTATCTCGTTTAATAATTTTTGTTCTTTATCTTTTTCTTTCTATTTTTCTTTATATAAATCTTTTAGCATTTGTAGTTGTTTTTCTAATTCAGTAATCCTACTATTTTTAGTTTCTTCTATTTTTTATATTTCTTCTGTGGTTTGCTGTTTTATTTTATCTATTTTCTTTTTTTCTGTCTATCTCTTTGTTTTCTCTTTCTATTCTTACCATGACTGTCAATTTATCTTCTAATTTTTTTTCTAACATTAAATATAAATGTTCACCTATTTTCTTATATCTCCTTCCTAAATTAGAGAATACTATTTTTATTTTTAATACTTCATGATTTTCATATGTTTTATCATCTATTATAAATTCTTCTTTGTTCATTTTATTTAAATGTATATAGGTTATGTTGATATATATATTCTAGACTATCTATTGTTGATTCTAAATTTGATATTTCTTCTTTTTGTGCATTTATTAAATTTTTACTAACTCTGGCAATTATGTTATATTGTAGTCTTTCTATCCTTATTTTTAATTCTTTACATTTTTTAGATATTATTTATTTTAATTCTTTATATTGTTGTGATTTTTGTACGTTAATCTTCTAAACAAATATTATAAATATTATTTTGATGGATATCTAAATCTAATTTTATCATAACTAATAAATTAATCAAATAAATTTAAATATATACTACTTTCGTAACTTTAATTATCATAGGCTCTGATACCAATTGTAGGGGGTGCGGATAACTTGGATAATAAATAGATCTATTATAGTAATTAATTAAACCTAACCTTTATCAAAAAATCTACCAAGTGTAAACTGCAACAAAACATTACGATGATAGAGATAATAAAATAATATAATTAAATCTAACCTTTACACAAAAATTTTCTCTAGGCTATCCAACAGTCATTTAATACCTGTAAACTCTAATAAAATAATACGATAATAGAGATATCAAAATAATATCACTAAACCTAACCTTTGCACAAAAAAAATAAAGTCAAAGCAAAGATTTTAAAATAATACAATTAAACCTAACCTTTAGCTATAAAAATTATTCAAAGCCGACCAACATTTATGTAGCCCCTGTAAACTACAACAAAATAATACGATAAAATAGATATCAAAATAATACAATTAAACTTAAATTTTACACACAAAAATTCCTCCAACCCGATCAATATTCAACTACAAACGGTAAACTACCACAAAATAATACTAATAGACATATTAATACAATACAATTAAACCTAATCTTCAAACAAGAATTCCTCAAAGCTAACCAAAATTTATCTATGACCTGTAAACAATAGCAAATCAATACAACAGTGATCACAAAGCTTCGATTTTGATGAATATAATTCTTAGCTTGTCTGAGCGAAATTTTGACCCCAAAGAATGATTTGAATGAAAACAAAGAAGATATATATACACACACACACACATGTTGAATTCTATTATATTGGCAAAAACAATAAAGAAGTTGAGGGTTAAAAAGTCAAGCATCTAATTAATCATCAATCCAAATCAAAACAAAAAGAAAACATAGAAGTCGAAGAATCATACGTATGTTTCTAGTAAAATTTATCAAAAATACTATTTAAATAGAATGCTAGATATTCTTTTTTATATAAGGTAAAATTCTAATTGATATAGAAGTGTTAAATATTATATTTTTTGCTTGAATCCAATAATTGTTTTTCTTTCCATGCATTATTTTTTTTTTTAAATAAAATATATTTGCTTCCTAAAATTCTTACCTTAAAAAGTGGTAGGGATTTTTTGTTACCATGCATACTTTTCTTAAAAAATATAAAATTTTAATTCTTAAATGTTTTATTTTCTTTTCCACGTTAATTTAATTCCTTTTAAAGATTTTACCATAAACAATTTAACGTGTGTCTCAATGTTTATAGAAGTATTTCCTTAATAGGATTCTATTTTAGGAGTATTTTTTCAATTCATCAAAGGAAAATATTAATTAATTTTCTTTTCATATAGTTTAGGAGTCCCATATATTTTAGGAGTCTAGTTAATATAATTAAAATAATTAAACAATAAATTAAAAAAATAGTGAAAAGACAGTTTTGTCTAAAGGGCAAAAAGTTCAAATCACTTTTCTAAGGGTCTTCACACTTTTAATATATTATATATATAGATATAGATTATAGATATATGAAGTGTAATTGTTCAAAAAATGGGAATTCAAACGGCTATCAACATAGGTAGCGGGTAATTTTATCAACCAAAATTAAAGTAGATGTGAAGAAGTCATTTACTCCATCTCCTCACTTTACTAGTTCGCTATTTTTATAAATGGATTTTCACTTTTACTTATCACTTTTAACATATCAAGAAAAGACAATTATTTTATTTCATGATTTACCTAACACTAATTAATAAGGTGGCCGGTGTGGTGAAATAACCATGCAAATCATTAAATTTTGTTAGTGGACATATCAAATTCAAATGTGAGAAGTAAAAATTATGGAGGGAGTCGTTATTTTTATCATACTTGAAAGTTTTTTGTTTTTTGGTTTCCCAAGGTATCCCCACAACCGGCAGTCGTGAGACTAATTCTCCGTTCCTCGGTCAACGCATTTTGCAGTAACTAGTCACAGAGTTTGCTCCATTCGCCAGAGGCGGGGATCAAACCCCCGACCTCTTGCTTAATGGACATAGTGCTGAACCACTATGCCAACTCTGGTGGTTATCCTACTTGAAAGTTAAACCAATATCTATCTCAGTGATGTGATTGTTATGTAAAATTAATTATGAGTTGTATCTTCGTTTTTACCCTTCTGCATTTTAGGAAAATATAGGGCCTTGAAACTAACGAGATATTCTATTTTTATAGGTTATAGGTATATATAGACCAATAGTATAACGTAAGTGCATACATAAAGTGATAGTATAACATAGGACAATTGTTTAAAGTGATAGTATAACAAAGGACAATGTCAAACAATTTTCAGTAGTAGAGGGGCATATGTGACCCTCTTCACTTAACTATGAGTATTTAAATTTACGTTACGATTCTGCAGCTGATTTTGCTAAAGACTTTAATGAAAAAGCTCAGTCATAAAATGAAGAATACATAATTGTCAGCAAGAAAATGTCACTTTGTGACGACACCACATCCGATGATGAATATTTTTTTAACTTCAGTATAACTTGGATAATTTTGTTCTTAAATAAATACATTATATGAATGATACTCTCATGAATATTTTTGCAAAAAAGAACATAATCTTCATGACTGGATATTTTGTTCTTAAATTTATGAAAAGTTACTTCCGTCGGCCTTTATAGGACGAGCGAGCTTGGTGAGATAGATAGTCGTCTAGGATAATATTAAAAAAATTAATATGTAGTGTTGTTTATAGTTGATTTGATAATTGTTTCTATCCGTTGTCTTGTCTTCTTCTCTATTCATATTATAGTTAAGTTAATGAAAAGTAGTTTCAACATGTATAATGTTGGGTTCGTGCTTACAACCACACTTATCTAGTTTTAGTAAAAAAGATAGAACAATTTTTTTGTTCTTTTTCCTTGGTATTTAACACTCCTTGAAATTAAGTAGTTTAATAAATGAAGAATGGCTATAAATTAATAAAATTGTAATTGACTGTAAAGTCTTAAATGTTAGAACTTTTTATATAATCCAAATAAAGAAAGATTTAAGATCATTTTTTTTTTTTTTAACATTTACTGAAAACTGTTACTTTTAAGCATACCATTGTTCATTAACAGGGACAACTATCCAATACAGTGTCTCATCCATCCTATTATAGGTTGAAGGCAAAATCGTATGAAAATGGACGTATAGTTTGATGCCTACCCAACAAAACGAAATAAACTGTCATAAACATTTGACTTAATTGACAAATTCTTTTTGACTTGATCAGTAGACAAAATATTCTACATTATAGGTAAACTTGACTTGCTATTGAAGGTTAACTAATTTTTTCTTTTTTAATTTATATGTAAATAATTGGGTAACTTGCAATAACATATCAAGTTAACTGATAGTGTAGAATATTTTGTGCACTGACAATACATAAAACTTAAAACTCTTGATAACATTACTCCACATACTTATTTCTCAGAAATCTTTGAAAGAAGTACTATATCATCATCACTGAAAATAAAGTGAGTAATACTAGGGCGGAATCAAGAAGCTTTAATACCAAACCTAGTTTTCATCTAAATTTCGTGCAATGATCATATTTTATAACCGTTACAATTTCCATACAGCATGTCTCATAATAAGGTTGTTTGCACGTAGATTGAATATTGTAATTTTTGTAAGCCGATAAGTGATAACTACAGATTTTGTTTGTTAATTAACTCATAGCAATTTCATTCGGTCTCGTGAGTCTTCATATAAACTTTTAGAATTTAGCTATGATGATTCACATACATTTTTATATCATCATATCAGTTAACTATGATAAATTTATATGATTTGACTGGATGCTGATAACTATATATTCACCCATAATATATTGTCTCACTTATTCAAGGTACATTGCTCTAGATGTCCACATGAGACACGCTCGGTTAGAAACTCTATTATTTTTCAGATAACTACGTAGCTTAGCAAATATAGGCTTATGATTATTTTATTAAGTCTAAGTTTCAATTAATTACAATCCATAACCCATCTTACCTATTAATTATCTCTAATTACAATTCATATCATCTCTTATTTATTTTCTCTCTTTCTCTATTTTCTATTACTCTCATTTTTTTCTCATTTTCTCTGTTCCTTTGTTTTTTTGTTTTCTCTTTCTTTTTCCTTTTCACGTTTTTCTTTTCCATTTTCTTTTCACTTTTTCTTTTAATTTTTCTCCTTTTTTTTTTCCTTTTTTGTATTATTTCTTGCATTTTTGTTGTTGTTGTTGTTGTTGTATTTTATATAGTTTTTTATATTTTATATTTATTTGAATCATACTATATATTTTAAATAAATTTATTATTTGTAGTTAAATAGGGCTTCTACATGGTGGGAGAAAATTGAAAGACATGCTTTGGTGACTAGAGACTTTGTTACAAGTTGAAATGACATGAAAAGGCTATGAGAGAAAGGTTTGTGGGTCAAGATTATGAGAAAAATACACTCAAGAAGTATTACAATCTTCAACAAGGAAGTAAGAGTGTGAGAGTATTATAAGGAGGTAGAGCATACTACGATTCGAGCTAATGTCAATGATGAAGAGGTGAAGCTTGTGGCATGATTTATCGCGGGCTTAAATAAGGAGGTAAGGCAACCATTGGAATTGCATCGTCTTTCTACTTTATATGAAGCTTATCAAATGGCACTCAAGGTGGAGGGTCATCAAAAGAAAACCAAGTCAAAGGTGCAAAGAGACCAAAGAATTGCAAAGAGAAGTGGAAGAACTTGTGAATAAAGATTTAGTAAGAGAAATTTTAAGTTCATGTGTGGTGCCCATAATTCTAGTACCCAAGAAGGATGGGACATGAAGGATGTGTGTAGATTACCGCGCCATTAATAAAATTATGGTAAAATATCGACATCCTATTCCTAGACTTGATGATATGCTAGATGAATTATGTGGTTCTACCTTATTCTCTAAAATTTATTTGAGAAGAGGATACTATCAAATCCGACTGAAATCCATAGATGAATGAAAAAATTCTTTCAAAACCAAGTTCGGATTATATGAGTGGATGGTGATGCCTTTTGGGATAACCAATGCACCAAGCAATTTTATGCGATTAATGAACCATGTGCTTAAGTCATTTATTAATAATTTTGATGATACTTGGTTTATAGAAAATGTTTGGATGATCATGTGCAATATTTGAGAATGATATTTGATGTGTTGAGAAATGAAAAATTGTTTGTGATTTTTAAAAAGTGTTTGAGATTTTTAAAAAGTGTTCTTTTTAGGTGGACCGTGTTGTTTTCCTTGGCTTTGTTGTAAGTTCAAGAGGAGTTGAGGTGGATAATAAGAAGGTAAAGGCTATTAGAAGTTGGCCAACTCCTAAGTCCATTAGTGATGCTAGAATCTTCCATGGGTTGGTAAGTTTTATAGGAAATTTATGAAGAGTTTTATTTCTTTAGCCACTCCTCTAACCGAGGTCATTAAGAAGGATAAGCCTTTCATTTGGGGTAGAAAACAAGAGGAAGCCTTTAGAATCTTAAAAGAGAAACTTAGTTTTACTCCATTATTTCAACTTCCTAACTTTGAGGAGATGTTTGAAATTGAGTGTGATGCAAGTAGAGTAGGCATTGGTGTGGTCTTAATGCAAGAAGGGAAACCCATAAAATACTTTAGTGAGAAATTAAGAGGTGATCCATTGCAATATTCTACCTATGACGAGGAACTCTATGCCTTAGTGAGAGCTTTAACAAATTGGCAACATTTTTTGTCGCATAAGGATTTTGTGATTAGAACCAATCATGAGGCTTTGAAGCATATTAGAGTCCAAAATAAGCTTAAAAAGAGGCATGCCAAGTGGATAGAGTTCATTGTATTTTCCATATGTTATTAATTATAAGCAAGGTAAGGAAAATATTGTGGTGAATGCTTTATCTTGAAGAGATGCATTGATGAACACCTTGACTTCTAGATTAATGAATTTTGAGAGTTTGAAAGAGTTATATTCTAATGATGATAATTTTGGAAAAGTCTTTGGAGAGTGTCAAGTAAGATCGAATAGGTGTGTGAAATTTGAATGAAATTAGAACTCCTAGATTTGAATTGAAGGAGGCCTACTTGTTTAGAAATACAAAGCTTATGTGCCTATGTCTTCATGGAGAGAATTATTAGTGAAAGAGGCACACAATGGAGGTTTGATAGGTCATTTTGGAGTGTCAAAAACCTTAGCAATTTTTAGTGAACATTTTTTTTTTGCCTAAAATGATAAGAGATGTGAAAAGAATTTGTGCTAGGTGTTTGGATTGTAAGCATGCTAAATCTTGTACCCAACCCCATGGCTTGTATACCCCCTTTCCTATTCCTATCGGTCCTTGGCTACATATTTCTATGGATTTTTTTGTTGGTCTCCTTAGGACTAGGAATGGTAAGGATATCATCTTTGTTGTTGTGGATAGATTTTAAAAAATAGCTCACTTTATTGCTTGTCATAAAAGTGATGATGCATCTCATGTTGATACTTTATTTGTTCATAATGTGATGAAATATGTTCCCCAAACAATTGTTAGTGATTGAGATTCAAAATTTCTTAGTTATTTTTGGAGGTGTTTGTGGGAAAATTTGGGATTCAAATTGCAATTTTCTACTTCTTGTCATCCTCAAATGGATGGTCAAATAGAGGTGGTTAATAAAACTTTAGGTAACATGCTTAGAGCTATGGTTAAAAGAAATGTAACTGTGTTTTCTCTCAATGATATTTCTCTCCCTCACACTGCCCTCTCCGATTGCCGACGGACGGAGCCACCAGCTCGCTCCTCTCTTGAAACCTTCTCGCCGCTGGGACCATCCGATAACTTTTACCAACCACCATTGCAAAACTGGCCACCACTATGCTGCCACAGCTATTAACAACTGCAAATCAACCCAGTACCACCGCTGGCTCCCTCCTCCTCATTGCTCTCCGGTGAACAACCAGCCTTTGACCTCGAACCAGCCAAAGTCGCCGCCACCCTCCCCATCTCCAGCGCCCCCAACGGTGGTAACAACAATGCCAACCATCGCCGAAACCTCCGCCGCCGCCGTTCTCTCCCCCCAGAGCATCGCAAAATAGTTTTCGCCGCTCTACCAACGAAATCCATCGAAACAGCCACCCACCGCTTCTTTTTATCCTCATCGCTCTGGCCAGTTGATGTCGAAGAAGAATAGAATTCTTGATGGATTCTTGAAATCCGTCTCAGGTACCACAAGTGCAGAATTTGGGGATGACAAACACTATTTCGGTGATTTCAATACTATTCCGGTGACAACAACACTATTTTGGTGACCAATTTCGACCGCAGATTTTCGGAATCCAGTGACTCTATCAAGTAAACGGACTCAATCGATCAGGTGCACTCGCTCTATCTTTTCTAGTTGGGTATAATATTTCTGTCTTGATTATTTTTTCTAAGTGTCTTGGTTGCCTATCTAGATTGGGGGTGAGGACTTGGTGATTTTGGTAATTCTTAATAGTGTTTTACCTGTTAATATTATTTGCGTTTTTTTGCTTCTAGTTGTTTTAGTAGTTTTGATTACTGTTACCTGAGGAACTAGCATATATATTTAGTTTGGTAGTATATATTAGTTGTTGTTGGTGTTGGGCAACAGATTCTAACTCCTTGACTGATTTCATTATAACCAGTTTGTCCTTTTAGCCTTATCTTTATCCTTCTTTGTTATCTGTATTTTTTTCTTTCCATCTTTTTTCTCCTATTTGTGTAGTGGCTGGAATTGGGAATGGTAGACTAGGGTCATGTCATAGGTTGAGATTAGGGTTGAGATATGGGGAGGCTGGGTTGGGGATGAGTTTGGGGTTAGGGGCAATGGGTAGTAAGGTTATGTGGGATAATGGAGCTTCTAGGTTGCGAGTTAGATCTTGGAACATAGGAACTTTGCAGGGTAAGTCTATAGAGCTGGTGAAGATTCTTCAAAAGAGAAGGGTTAGTATAGTGTGTGTCCAGGAAAATAAATGGGTAGGCACTAAGGCGAGAGATGTGGATGGTTATAAGTTGTGGTACTCGGGTAGCGTAAGACATAGAAATAGGGTAGGTATCTTAGTAGATAAAGAACTTAGGGAGCAGGTGGTTGAGGTAAAGAGAGTTAGTGATAGGTTGATGTCTATTAAGTTGATCATTAGAGAGTCTATGGTGAACGTTATTAGTTCCTATGCCCCACAAGTAGGTTTGGATGAGAAGAAGAAGAAGGAGTTTTGGGAGGTTTTAGATGAGGTAGTGAGAAACATCTCGAGCACTGAGAAGCTTCTCGTGGGAGGGGATTTCAATGGGCATATTGGGTCTTTGCCAAGAGTTTTTGAGGATGTGCATGACGGTTTTGGTTTTGGGGAGTGGAATGACGGCGAAGCTACTCTTTCGGATTTTTCTAGGTCTTTTGGGTTATGGATAGGGAATTCAAGCTTTTCGAAGAAGGAGGAACACCTTATTACGTTTCGTAGTTTAGCAACCAAGACTCAGATAGATTTTTTGCTTCTTAGGAAAGGGGATAGAGTGTTTTGTAAAGAATGTAAAGTCATACCTATCGAGAATCTTTTGACTCAGCATAGGTTGTTGGTAATGGATTTGGTTATCAATAAGGGCAAAAAGAAGAGAAGAATGGAGGCTCGACCCAAGATTAAGTGGGGTAGCTTGACTTTGGCTGGTGCTTTGGAAATAAAGGAGAAGTTGAAGAGTAGGGGGGCTTGGGAGAGTAGAGGAGATGCGTATAGTACGTAGGAGATGACTTCTAGTTGTATTAGGGAGACCGCTAGAGAGGTATTGGGTGTCTCGAGAGGTCAATCTAGCAAACACTAGGGAGACTGGTGGTAGAATAAAGAGGTTAAGAGAAAGGTAGAATATAAGAAGGTGGCTTATGCTAAGTTGGTTGCGAGCAGGGATAAGGAGAAAAGACAGACGAATAAGGAGGAGTATAAGGTATCTAAGAGAGAGGCTAATTTAGCAGTTACGACAGCTAGGACTGCATCTTTTGAGCGCCTGTATGCGGCTTTAGAGAAGAAAGACAGAGATAATAAGTTGTATAGGCTGACTAAGGCCAGGGAGCAAAGGGATCATGACCTTGATCAGGTGAAGTGCATCAAAGGTGAGGAGGTACAATGTTAGTGGAGGATGCTCTCATTAGGGAGAGATGGAAGTCCTACTTCCATAAACCTTTGAACGACGAGGGGGACAAAGGTTTCATGTTGGGGGACTTGGAGAATTCTGAGGAGTGTTGAAATTATGGGTATTGTAGGTGTATCAAGGTTGAGAAGGTCAAGAGAGCTATTCGCAGGATGAGGTGGGGTAGGGCAATGGGGCTAGATGAGATTCTAGTGGATTTTTAGAAAAGCACTAGCGGGGCAGGTTTGGAGTGGTTGACAAGGTTGTTTAACAGTATTTTTAGGACAACAAAGATGCCTGAAGTATGGAGATGGAGTACAATGATTCCAGTGTATAAGAACAAGGGAGACATCCAAAGTTGCAATAACTATAGAGATATTAAGTTGTTGAGTCATACTATGAAGGTTTGGGAAAGGGTGGTAGAGGTGAGGATGAGAAGGATCGTGACGATTTTTGAGAATCAGTTTGGTTTCATTCTAGGTCGCTCGACCACTGAGGCCATTCACCTTGTAAGGAGATTAATGGAGCAGTTTTGGAAGAGAAAGAAAGACTTGCATATGGTGTTTATTGATCTTGAGAAGGCATCTGACAGAGTTCCCATGGAGATTCTGTAGAGGTTCTTGGAGGCTAGAGGGGTGCCCATGGCGTACACTAGGGCGATTCAGGATATGTATGATGGGGCGAAGACTCGGGTGAGGACGGTAGGTGGAGATTCAAAGCACTTTCCATTCGTGATAGGGTTGCATCTGGGATCGACTATTAGCCCATTTTTATTTGCCTTGGTGATGGATATTTTGACGCGACATATTCAAGGGGAGGTGCCTTGGTGTATGTTATTCGTAGATGATATGGTTCTGATTGATGAAACTCAGGTGGATTTAATGATAAGTTGGAAATGTGGAGGCAAATGCTTGAGTCTAAAGGATTTCGGCTAAGTAGAACAAAGACGGAGTACTTGGAGTGTAAGTTCAGTGATGTGTCACAGGAGGCTAGAGTGGTTGTAAAGCTAGATTCTCAAGATATTTAGAAGATGGAGATTTTCAAGTATCTAAGGTCTATGATTTAGGGCAATGGTGAGATTGAAGAGGACGTCACACATCGTATTAGGGCAGGATAGTTGAAATGAAGGCTCAATTCTGGAGTTCTATATGATAAGAAGGTGCCTGCGAAGCTTAAAGATAAGTTCTATAAAGTGGTATTCCGGTGGCTATGGTGTATGGAGCGGAGTGTTGGCTAGTTAAAAACTCCCACATCCAAAAGTTGAAGGTGGCAAAGATGAGAGTGTTGCGATGGATGTGTGGGAATACCAAGAAAGATAGGGTAAGGAATGAGATTATTCGAGAGAAGGTGAGAGTTACCTCGGTGGAGGACAAGATGCGAGAAGTAAGGTTACGTTGGTTCAGGAATGTGATGAGGAGGGGCTTAGATGCTCCTGTACGGAGGTGTGAGACACTAGCTATGGATGGTTTTAGGCGGGGTATAGGTAGACTAAAGAAATATTGGAAGGAGGTGATTAGGCATGATATGGAGTAGTTACAGCTAACAAAGAACATGACCCTTGATAGGAAGGTGTGGAGGAAGTGGATTAGGGTAGAGGATTAGGGGTGGGAGGGAGTTAGTAATAGTAGGGGTGCGCTCATCGGGGGCTGGAGTTTTTTGTTCGTGGCTAGCGGTGTTAGTTTATTTTTCTTACCGTACTAGTTTATATATGTACCTATCTTTTGTGTTTGGTATTCTGCTAGTTTGTCTTGTGTACCATACTATTTATATACACTTATATTTGGGTTGGTATATGGGTATCGGTCCTAAGCCGGGGGTCTATCGAAAATAGCCTCTCTCTTCTCCTAAGGTAGTGGTATAATCTGTGTACACTGTACCATCCCCAGACCCCACTAGGTGGGAATACACTAGGTATGTTGTTATTGTTGTTGCATATAATATAACTATTGATAGATCTATTGGTACAACCCTTTTTGAGTGTGTTTATTGCTTTAATCCCTTGACTCTAATGGATTTAACTCCTTTTCCCAAAGATTTTATTGTTTGTGTAGATACGAAAGATAAGGCAAAAGCTATGAAGAACATCCATGAGAAAGTAAGATTGCAAATTAAGAAGGCTAACAAAGATGCAACCAAAAGAGCTAACAAAGGATGAAAAAAGTCACCTTTGTACCCAATGATTAGGTATGGGTTCACTTTAGAAAGGAGAGATTTCCAAGCAAAAGGTAGAACAATCTTATGCCAAGAGGAGATGGATTTTTTCATGTGCTTGAGAAGATTAGAGATAATGCTTACAAAGTTGACTTACCAAGTGAGTATTTGATTTTTAATGTTTTTAATGTTGGTGATTTATCTCTTTTTATGTAGGATTAGCGAATTCTAGGACAAATTCTTTTGAAGAAGAGGAGAGTGAAGTACAACAAAGTGACGCTACTTTAAGAAGGCCTTTCATAAGATATCAAGATAAGGACTTTCAAGAATTTCAAGCGAAGATGGAATATTAAATGTTTGTGCCTCCTTTGAGAGCTTGAAAACCCTTTGTTGATTTTCGAAAATTGTCCTAAGATTTGCAAGTAAGGTTACTACCTTATTGAGGATTCTAATAGATTAGGTGTTTTTAGTTCCCAATTAAGAGGTGTTTGGGTTAGTTTCACCACTACATCTTTTGTTTGTTTAAATCTAATTGTTCCTATCTTTCTTTATTTTATATCTTTAATTCCTATCTTGCTTCTATTTTCTTGTTCACATCACTTCTTAACCACCACAACTTTCTGCAGATTCACCATGATCCCTTAGTTAAAAATGGCATGACCTATAAAAGTAACAACCATCAACCAGAATTCGCACTTCAAAAAATTAGCATACAAATACTAATCTTTCAAGGTTTGCAAAATGATATGGAGGTGATCAACATGATCCGCCTTACCCTTGGAATACACCAGAATATCATCTATAAACATGATGATGAACAAATCCAAAAATTAATGAAAGACCCTATTCATCAAGTCTATGAATTCCATTGGGGCATTAGACAAACCAAAAGACATGACTAAGAACTTGTAATGACCATACCGGGTCGGGAGGCAGTCTTAGGCATATCCACCTCCCTAATATTTAGTTGATGATAACCAGACCTAAGATCAATCTTAGATAAACATCTAGAACCCTGAAGCTAGTTAAAAAAATCTTTAATCTAAGGAATAAAATACTTATTCTTCACCGTAACCTTATTCAATTGATGGTAATCGATGCACATTGGAAGGTAACCATCCTTTTTATGAACAGGAGCACCCCACAAAGACACACTGGGATGGATCCATAAGCTCCTTCTACTAAACTAGAGCCATTCTATTGGGAGGGATAGAGATAGGAAAAGTTTTCGAAACAAGATCAATCCCAAAATCAATCTCTCTATCGAGAGAGATACCAGAAAGATCATCTAGAAAAACCTCAAGAAATTCACTAACCACGGGAACAGATTAGAGTGAAGGACCCTCCGAGTTAAAATCTTTAACTCAGACCAAATGATAGAAACATCCCATGGAAATCAATTTTTGAGCTCTAAGATATGATATGAACCTTCCCGTAGGCACTGGAGAACCCCCTTCCCACTCAATGATAGGATCATTAGGGAATTTAAACATGACCTTACGGGTCCGACAATCTAAGGAGGCATAGCATGAGGGCAACCGGTCCATCCCCAATTTGAAATCAAAATCAACCATGTCTAGCTCTATCAGATGCATAGTTTCTCTACCACCAACAGATACTACCCAACCCCCATAGACTCTTCTAAAAACTACGGAGTCACCCACTGGTGTTGAAATAGAAAAGGGATTGGAGATACACTCGGGACCGAAACCAAAATGCATAGCCACAAATATGGTCACATAAGAAAAAGTAGACCCTAGATCAAGCAAGCAATACACAATATAAGAAAAGAGTCATAATATACCAGTAACTACATCGGGAGATGCCTCACAGTCCTGGCAGGTAGTAAGAGCATAAAAGTGATTTCAGCTATTGTCAGTACCAAAAGTAGAAGTAGTACCTTTTTGATACAGGAGCTGATGAAGCGGCAACAAGAATCTTGTTTTCCCCCGAAGCAACCTTAGAAGGACAATCCCTCTGCAGATGACTAGTCTGACCACATTTAAACACCTGTTCCTCTCTTCTTCACAAAACCTATGGTGCACCTATCTACAGAATCTACAAGGAGGATAAGATGGTGCGAACTAAGCTCCAAAAGCTAGAGATTAGGCACCCTGTGCCCTAAACCCACTATAATGTTGGGAATGACGATCACTTAATGACTTTGGATAAGGCATACTAGCTGTAGAGTATGAGCCAAAACTCCCCTACTTTTTCTTAGACCACTTTTCACTATTTCTACCACTCTATTGCTGACCTCAACCCTAATAAAAAAAATTTAAACTTTTTATTATGCCTTTCTCCTATATCCGCATGCTTCTTATTCTCTTCCTTAACCTGCTATTTATACATAACCAATCTTGAGATATCCGTATCCTTGTTCAATAAGGAAGCCTTACTCTCTAGAATCTATCATGAGACAACCTAGAAGCAAATTTCCTCATTCTAGCCCTCATGCTAGACACTAACTCGGGAGCATATCAGGACAACTGATAGAATTTCAAGGCATACTCCCTGACCATCATCCTGCGTTGCTTTAGATTAACAAACTCATCCAATTTTGACTCCCTCAACTCCTTGGGAAAGAAGCAATCCAGGAAAGTACTAGAGAAATCATCCAACAATGAGAATTCAACATTATCTCCCCTAGACTGCCCCCATCCCTCATACCATTAGTATGCTACATCCTTCAACTGATAGGCTGTGAATTCTACACTCTCCCTATTAGAAGCATGCATAACCTGGAAGACCTTCTCTATCCCATTGATAAAACCTTAAGGATCCTCCTCAACCTTAAAAGCAATAAGCACAGGACAGCTCAACCTCATAAACTCGTCAACCCTAGTGGCCTCAGAAGATGGAGTAGCAGAAGCTGGATGCTCAGACTGAAAAATTACCAACTAAGCCAACATATGAATAGATTAACAAAATTCTACATTCCACACATTAGATTGAGGAGCTCGAGGATGACTAAAGGGGACCAGTGTAACTCTAGGAGGGCAATCAAGAACTGACCCCTAGAACGGGTCTATACCCCATAAGTAGGGTGTGTCCTATTAGCATTGTACTCAAGTGGGATAGAGGAGTTTCCATGAGCTTCAGATTGTCTAGGAGGCATGATCTAAAAAGCAAACAAACAAGAATTAGAGAGACTAAATACCTTAGACTCTATAGCTTGAAATAGAAAAACAAGAAAGGGAAATATTCCTAAATGTATCATAGCCTCTCCCTTATACGTGTAGCACACTACACACCCATAAAAGAGACTCTACTCGACACGGCTTTGTTGGATACCTAATGACACCACACCTAGGCTCTGATACCATCTTTCTCATGACCTGAACTAGGGCCTGGCCGTGATAGGTATCTCAAGTCCCATGTGGACTGGAGATCACCCCCTGTACCTAATCAAACAAAACACATCACACCTCATGGTCGATTGAATTTCAAACATATAACAAGATAACATTCAATAGTATTAGAAAGTTTAAATGCATGTCCATAACCAAACACCGAAGGCCGGCCAACCAACCAATCAATGCCTCTCAATAGCAATAGTAGTCCAAACAAAGCCTCTAAACTATGATCCAAAACTGAATATCAATAAAGCATCGGGACATGCCTCTAACAATAGTCAAAAACCAAATCCAATGAAACAGTCAAAATGTAAAGAAAATCTTAATCATGAAATAGGGTCTTCCAAAGAATGGAAGCTTACCACTTAAATTTGACTCGCTAACTGATCCCGAATCCAAGTCACTGAGTAGGAGAATTAGAAGTATGACCAGTTCCTGCATCATATTAGGATACAACATCAAAAGACGATTAGCAATATGAACGCTAGCATGTAACTCAAGAATAAGGATAACATAATGATATGATTAACAACTTAATAATAATCCCCAAAAAACCAATGCACATAATCAAATGCATATATATATATATCACATGCCAAGATAGGGAACAAAGCCTAACATACTTTTCAAAACCATAACCTAGATTGTGTAGCTTAACCGTCATATAATAGTACCCATGAGTTATATAGGCCCCAGTGGTGTAGCCATATAAACCAAAGAATAATATCATATATATACACATGGGGGATACGAACTGTAACGCCCCAAAAATGGGTTCCGAAGCATCACACGGTGCTTGGGGCTACGAGTAGGCCCTAGCTAACCCTTTGAGCCATTTTTATTTAGTTCAACACGAATCAACAGGGTTTCCATAAATAACCATCAAATATCAACAGAGTAATCATCATCCAAGAATAAAAGAATTTCAGAATGATAACAAAATACGACTTATTAGTCAACTCCTAACATCTATACTAGTCTGACAAGCCTCTAAGAAAATCAATAAAACCAGTGAGCCATTGAGACATGCCTTAACTGACTCATACTCAGTTATCAAATGTAAATAATTCCGTGAAACCAATATCAGACATCACGTCCTCGGAATATGAGGACTCACCACAATAGAGGATGTAGAACAGCATGCCCAAAAAATCACTGTCGAACCTGGAACTGAGCACCTGAACCTACATTCCGAGAAAATGCAGCCCACATCCAAAGATGTGGGTCAGTACCATGGAAAGGAACTGAGTATATGAGGGTGTATACAGTTTTATAAATATCATCATCATAAATATTTATAAGAAATATGCAGGATGTATGAAAGACTCACATAGCTCGAAGAAAATCATCATAATTATGAGAGGATAAAATAAGTATAATAACACATGTGAGTCATCATATAATTTGTCAATCACTTTTAGTTCATCAAGAATATCAATTCTCATAATGTAAATATCATTTAAATCTTTTGAAAGAATAACTTTCACAATTCCACTTTTAAATCACTTCACCGTTCACCATAGACACAAGGAAACACACACACACTGGGAGATCCTATAACTGACATAAACCATGTGAGCTACATGGAGTCCAATGTATAACCCATGTTAGGGAGAGCCATCCAATCCTTTCCATCGGAATAGGACTATCGCTATCTAATCCACACAAACTAGTGATCACTATATAAATCAGCCTCAGGCTCACTCCTATGGGGGCACGTAGTTATAAGGAAGTAAGGTCGCTTTATACCTTCCACTCGGTGCTAAAGATTTCTCTCGGACTTAGCTCAGATCATTTCAAAGACAATCCACAATAAAACAATTTCAGTAATATATAAATATACATCGGGAGCCATCATGCTTCCCATCTATCAAAATCAACCATGTTGTGGATTTCTTTCACACTCGAGTTCAAAATAACTCCATTAAGACCAAAAGGTCAAATCATTCAAAATATCTCAAATATTCAACATAAACATGCTTATAACACACACTTTCTAAAAAAACACAATTTCCAATGGGGATTCATGACCCAAATATCAAAATCATGATAAATATCGTTCAATATTCATGCTTTATATCTCCACACATGCAAATTCATCTTTCTAAATCATAAACATCAAGATTTCATAATAATAATCATAAGATGTGGGTTCATGCTTCAAATTCATAAAAATTATGCCTTTGTAAAGAAAATTACTTTTGGGCACAAGAATGAAAGAGAGTTCTTGTTGAAAAATCCCACATACCTTGAATGATGAACTTTAGATAGATACTCATTTTTGAGATGTCAATCGTGCCTTTGAATGGTGGTTATTGGAGTTCTTGAACTAGGAACTTGGAATCTTGAATAAATTTGCAGAATTAATGGTGAACTTTAGAGGTTCTTGAAGTTGGATGTAGGAGCTTAGGATTTTCTTTTGAAGAAATTTGATAAAATCTTTTGGATGATCCACATATCGTTGGAAAGATTATTCGATACTCTATGCCATGGTGGGTCATAATCTAAGACATTCAGCACGAAAAATTTATAATTCATTCTAGGAGATTGAATCCAACATGTTTACGCATAAAATTTCAACGAAAAATTTTCTAGGGTATTACATCATCCCCCCTTGGAAATATTCATCCTTGAATGATGCTAGACATGCCAAGATTAGAAAGGGAATAGAGCATACAGCTGAAACCATTCGTTAGACTCATCACCACATCGTTTCTCACTCCGAATGCAACATAGAATGCATAAATTCAAGAAACTATAGTTGAACACATAATAAATGACTGCTGAACTACTGCATATTTTATCAAAAGTGCATGATTTAGGAAAGAACGGTACCTTCGGATTGATCGGAGTTTGCAGAAAATAGGTGCGGGTACTTGGATCGCATATCTGCCTCAGCTTCCCAAGTTGCACCCTCAATAGATTGGTTTCGCCACAACACCTTGACCAAGGGAGCTTCTTTGTTCCTTAGTCTTCGGACACTGAAATCAAGAATCTCAACAGGAATCTCATCAAAAGAAAGATTTTCTTGAATGTCAGCACTCACAGAGGAATCCACTACCACAACATCGCTAATATGCTTTCTAAGCATGGAGACATGGAATATTGGATGAACAGAGGACAACTCGAAAGGCAACTCGACCTCATAAGCTACCTTACCAACACGGCTAAGAATTTTGTAAGGACCAACATAACGGGGACTAAGCTTCCCCTTCTTTCCGAATCTTTTCACCCCCCTCATGGGTGAAATTTTCAGATACACTAGGTCACCAACTTCAAACTCAAGGTCTCTCCTTCTAACATCCACATATAACTTCTGACGACTCTGCGCAGTTTTCAACCTTTCCCTAATCAACTTAACTTTTTCCATAGCCTCGAATACCGAATCAGGACCACTCACAACCACTTCACCCACCTCGAACCAACCCATGGGTGATCTATACTTCCTCCCATATAAGGCTTCACACGGAGCCATGGCAATACTAGAGTGGAAACTGTTATTGTAAGCAAACTCTATCAACGATAAGTGATCATCCTAACATTCCTTAAAGTCAAGTGCACAAGCTCTCAACATATCCTCTAAGGTCTGGATGGTCTGCTTAGCCTGACCCTCGGTCTGCGGATGAAAAGCAGAACTCAAAAGCACTTGGGTACCAAGACTCTTCTAAAAAGCTTTCCAAAATTGCAAAGTAAACTGAGTACCCCTATCCAAAATGATAGACAAGGGAACTTCATGAGTCTGACTAGCTCTCGGATATACAATCTAGCGTAATCCTTAGTAGTATATGAAGTATGAACAGGAAAGAAATAAGTAGACTTAGTTAACCTATAAACCACAACCCAAATGGAATCATGATGGCATCGGGAAGGAGGTAAACCAATCACAAAGTCCATATTTATCTCTTCCCACTTTCAGGTGGGAATACTAAACTCTTGCATCATACCACTAGGTCTTTGGTGTTCAACCTTAACCTGTTGGCATGTTGCACACTTAGCTACAAACACTGCTAAATCTTTCTTCATGCCACTTCACCAATAGATTTCCCGCAAGTCTCGGTACATCTTGGTGGAACCAGGATGAATAGCATATCGCGCCCCTGCACTTCAGCTATAATCCTCAGTCTCTAATCATCAATATTCGGGACACACAATCTACCCTGCAATCTCAACACACCATCTCCCCCTTGGGAGAAAACCTCTACTTTTTGGTCCTTGACTGACTCCTTTAGTCTGACCAAACTAGCATATAAGTATTGCTTTTCCTTCACTTTCGAAACCAAGGAGGATTCGGAACTACTCTGAACCCCTATACTACCTTCAGCAGAGTCAAACAACCTAATCCCCAACCTAGCCAAACGATGTACATCATGAGCCAACTCTTTCTTACCTTCTACCACATGCGAAACACTACCCATGGACACTCTACTTAGGGCATCCGCCACACCATTGGCTTTGCTCGGATGGTATAACACACTCATATCATAGTTCTTTAACAATTCTAACCATTGTCTCTGCCTAAGATTCAATTCTCTCTGGGTAAACACAAACTGTAGACTCTTATGATCAGTGAAAACATCAACATGGACACCATACAAATAGTGTCTCTATATTTTCAAAGCAAATACAATAGCAGCCAACTCAAGGTCATGGGTGGGGTAATTTTTCTCATGGGGTTTCAACTATCTAGAAGCATAAGCTATCACCTTACCCTTTTGCATCAATACATAACCCAACCCAACTCTTGAAGCATCACAGTACACCACACAACCATCCACACCATCAGGCAAAGTCAAAATAGGGGCTGAAGTGAGTCGAGTCTTCAACTCCTGAAAACTCTTCTCAGAAGATTCAAACCACAAGAACTTTACTTTCTTTTGGGTCAACCGAGTCATAGGAGATGCTATAAAGGAGAAACCCTTAACAAAATGTCGGTAATAGCCAGCTAAACCCAAGAAACTATAGATATAAGTTGGAGATATAGGTCTAGGCCAATTTTTGACAGCTTTGGTCTTTTGGGGATCAACTCTAATACCCCCAAAAGAAATGATATGACCCAGAAAAGCAACCGACCTTAGCCAAAACTCACACTTACTGAACTTGGCAAACAACTTGTGATCTCTAAGGGTTTGTAAGACAGTTCAGAGATGATCAGAATGTTCATCCTCAATCGAGAGTACACCAGTATATCATCGATGAACACTACGTCAAACATATCCAGATATGGTTTGAACACTCGATTCATGAGGTCCATGAAAGCTGCTGGGGCATTAGTTAACCCGAAAGACATAACAAGAAACTTAAAATGGCCATAACGAGTTTAGAAAGTGGTTTTCGGGATGTCACACTCCCTAACTTTGAGTTGATGATAGCCGGAATGAAGGTCTATCTTTGAGAAATAACTTGCACCTTACAATTGGTTAATCAAATCATCTATTATCAGAAGAGGGTACTTATTTTTGACGGTGACTTTATTCAGTTGGCGGTAATCAATGCACATACGCAAAGAGCCATCTTTCTTTCTCACAAAAAACATAGGAGCACCCCAAGGAGAAACACTGGGCCTTATAAAACCCTTATCGAGTAGATCTTTGTGTTAATCTTTCAACTCCTTAAGTTTTCCAGGGGCCATATAGTAAGGAGGAATAGAAATGGGCTGAGTATCGGGAAGAAGATCAATCCTGAACTCTATCTCTCTATCAGGAGGTATCCCTGGGAGATCATCCAAAAAGACATCAGAAAACTTATTGATGACGTTAACAGACTGGAGAGTTGGAGTCTCAAACTTAGTGTCTTTGAATCTAACCAAATGGTAAATACACCCCTTGGAAATAAGTTTTCTAGCTTTGAGGTAAGAGATAAAATGACTCTTGGGTGACACAGAATTCCCAGACCACTCAAACATGGATGCACCTAGAAACTGAAACTTGACCATTCGGGTCCGACAATCAATAGAGGCATAAGAAGAATACAACCAGTCCATACCCAGAATTACATCAAAATCTACCATGTCTAACTGAATCAGATCAGCCAACAAGATTTATACACTTTCTGGGCAACAATCGAATCACCCACTGGGGTAGAAACTAGGATAGGCTCAGGAATAATCTCGGGACTCATTTCAAAATTCACAGCAATCAAAGGTGTAACATATGAGAAAATGGATCCAGGATCTAACAAAGCATACACATCAAACTGAAATACACGAAGCATACCAGTAACAACATCGGGAGAGTCCTCCTATTCCTGGTGGGATGGTAAAGCATAGAATCTATTTTTGCTGCCCACCAGTATTACTAGAAGAGGCGCCCTGAGTCTGGGTCTGAGGGCGATAGTCATGACCCCCTTGTCCATCCTGTGGACAATCTCTAACTCTATGACCCATGTGACCACACCAGAAATAACCCCTCTTCTTACCCTAACACTCACCCGAATGAGCCCTACCACACTTAGGACACATGGGACGATTTGGCTTACTGCTAGTACTATACTGGGACCTGGATGCATATGACCTGCTACCTTGCTCCTGCCTACCTCTAGGCATGGGAGCACTAGAATATGATGGTGCTGGCATAGATGAACAATCCTGATATTGCGAGCGACTCCCTCCTTATGATCTAGTCTGACCCTGTCCGTGCTGCTCGGACCTAGCTCTCTTATTCCCTCTTATTCTATCTCTCTCCTTAATCATATCCGCCTCAATCTGTTGGGCATGAGTCATCAACCTAGAAAGATTCATCTCACTATTCAGCATAGCAGACCTACACTTCTTAACCATATAACTAGACACTCCAGTCATAAACTTACTCATACTAGCCCGATTAGCAGCTACTAAGTCAGGGGCATACTTGGCCAACTGATTGAACTTTAGACAGTACTTCCTAACAGTCATAGAGCCCTATCACAGGTTCATAAACTCTTTCACCTTTGCCTTCCTCATCTCCAAAGGGAAAAACTTATCCAGGAATGCATCCTGGAACTTTTGCTAAGTTATAGGGATAACTCCCTCAACTTTACCTTTCCTCCAAGCAACAACCCAGTCAAAAGCAAGGTCTTTCAACCTATACACAACCAACTCCACACTATGTTCCTCAGATACATTCATCACCTGAGTAATCTTCCGCACCTCCTCTAAAAACAACCGTGGATCCTCATCAGACTTCGACCCATAGAATTCCGGCGGATTCATCCGCATGAAGTCATGGATCCTGGAAGAAGCTGAATCACCTCGCTACTGCTGTAGAGCCAGGGCCAGGTTGGCCTGAATATTTGCAGTAACAGCTTGGGCCAGCGCCTGAAAGGCTGCCCGAAATTCAGCATGAGACACGTTTTCATTCAATGGGTCAGTGGGTTGAGGTTAATGACCATCATTATTTTTTCTCACTCGACGTGGAGGCATATTTTTGAAAGAGGAGAGCACGAATCAATAGCAGAGAGAGACACTTTAAGCACGATAGACTTCTGAAAGAAAGAATCATACTTTTTCCTAAAACGTTTTGTAGCCTCTTGCTCATAGATGTGGTGCGCTACACACCGATGATCAAGACTCTACTTAACGTGGATTGTCAGACTCCCTAGGACACCTTAAAACCTTAGACTCTGATACCATGTTTGTAACAACACGAAAATGGGTTTCAGAGCGTCACATAGTGCTTGAGGCTACGAGTAGCCCCAAGATAACCTTTTGAGCCATTTTTATTTAGTTCAATATGAATCAACGGGGTTTCCATAAATAACCCTCAAATATCAACAGAGTAATCATCATCCAAGAATAAAAGAATTTGAGAAAGATAACAAAATATGAATTATTAGTCAACTCCCAATATCTATACTAGTCTTACAAGCCTCTAAGAAAATCAATAAAATCAGCGAGCCACTGAGACATGCCCCAACTGACTCATACTCAGTTATCAAATGTAAACAATTCCGTGAAACCAACATCAAACATCACATCCTCGGAACATGAAGAATCACCATAATAGAGGATATAGAATAGCATGCCTGAAGAATCACTGTAGAACCTGGAACTAAGCACCTGAACCTACATTCTGAGAAAATGCAGCCCACATCCGAAGATGTGGGTCAGTACCATGGAAAGGAACCAAGTATATGAGGGTGTATGTAGTTTTATAAACATCATCATCTTAAATATTTATAAGAAATATGCAGGTATATGAAAGACTTACATAGCCTGAAGAAAATCTTTATAATCATAAAAGGATGAAATAAGTATAATAACACATGTGAGTCATCATATAATTTGTCAATCACTTTCAGTTCATCAAGAATATCAATTCTCATAATGTAAATATCATTTAAATCTTTTGAAAGAATAACTTTCACAATTCCACTTTCAAATCACTTCACCGTTCACCATAGACACAAGGAAACACACACACACTGGGAGATCCTATAACTGACATAAACCACGTGAGCTACATGGAGTCCAACGTACAACCCAGTCGAGGAGAGCCATCCTATCCTTTCCATCGGAGTAGGATTATCGATATCAAATCCACACAAACTAGCGATCACTATAAAAGTCAGCCTCAGGCTCACTCCTATGAGGACACGTAGTTCTAGGGAAGTAAGGTCACTTTATACCTCCCACTCGGTGCTAAAGATTTCTTCCAAACTTAGCTCAGATCATTTCAAGGACAATCCACAATAAAACAATTTCAGTTATATATAAATATACATCGGGAGCCGTCATGCTTCTCATTTATCAAAATCAACCATGTTGTGGATTTCTTTCACACTCGAGTTCAAAACAACTCCATTAAGACCAAAAGGTTAAATCATTATAAATATCTCAAATATTCAACATCAACGTGCTTATAACACACACTTTCTAAAAAAAACACAATTTCCAATGGGGATTCACTACCTAAATATCAAAATCATGATAAATATCATTCAAGATTCATTCTTTATATCTCCACATATGTAAATTCATCTTTCAAAATCGTAAATATCAAGATTTCATAATAATCATCATAAGATATGAGTTCATGCTTCAAATTCATAAAAATCATGCCTTTGTAAAGAAAATTACTTTTGGGCACAAGAACGAAAGAGAGTTCTTGTTGAAAACCCCACATACCTTGAATGATGAACTTTAGATTGATACTCATTTTTGAGATGTTAATTGTGCCTTTGAATGATAGTTCTTGGAGTTCTTGATCTAGAAACTTGAAATGTTGAATAAATTTGTAGAATTAATGGTGAACTTTGGAGGTTCTTAAAGTTGGATGTAGGAGCTTAGGCTTTTCTTTTTGAGGGAATTTGATGAAATATAATATATAATGCTTCTAATAGGATTTAATATAGGGTTTGGACGAATTTTGGGTGAGGGGGAATGGCCAAAACGCCCCTAAAAATTAAATAATTTTCGAATTTGTCCTTTGGTGGACTGTTTTGATAGTCTGAAGTAGATCAACCATAACGGTTTACTCCGATATCCAAATTGGATGAAACCAATTTCATTAGAAAGAGGACTCTCATATCTTTCCATTGATATATACTATCTCACCCAGATAATTGTGTACAAGAAGTTATGATCATTTGAAGTTGACCCAAAAATTCACTTTTGATAGGCTGAGGTAGATCGACCGTAACTTTTTGCTTCGATAGACAAATTGGATGAAACCAATTTCATTGGAAAGATCACTCGCAGAGCTTTCCGTTGATAAATAGTAGATCACCCAGATCATTATGTACAAGGATTTATGATTATTTAAAGTTGGAGCATAAATACATCAGGCCTTAGTACTTTTTCCTGCACATTTTACTGTTCACTACTATTCACGATTCGATCGGAATGTTCTTAACTTGTCGCTCGGGTGTCCATTTTGGATGATCCACATATCATTGAAAATATTATTCGATACTCTACGGAATGGTGGGTCATAATCTAAGACATTCCACATGAAAAATTTGTAATTTATTCTAGAAGATAGAACCCAACACGTTTACGCACAAAATTTCAACGAAAAATTTCCCAGAGTATTACACGATCCCTTAAATATATACCATGGTGACTTAAGTACCCGTTCATATAATGATTTATGGAGGACTCAAACCTCCCTAAACATGAAATAATAATAAGGCAGAGTCGAACTTCCCTAGTCACTTTGACCCCTGCATTGGCAAATGCAGTTTCCAGTGTCGATCCCTCAGACCTCCACTTTCACGACTCAGATACACAACTCTTATTATAGCCCAACTAAAAACAAGTATTAGAAATTTCCATTCACTTAACCACATTCTACATTAAGGCATACAATGTTGGTATCGTCATACCAACTACACTTGGAAGATAACATGTCATGCGAAAACAATTTCATTTACTCGGGCAGAACAACTCCCTTTGTTAATTAATACACATTGGGGAACACCAAATCTCTTTGTCATTAAATTATATCATTGTATTTCAAATACATTTTTATATCATGCAATCATTCAAGACTGATTCAATGTCATAAGTTCCCATAGTTCTCATAACTAAAACTAATTTCACATTTTGGGGAAAGGGATACTAAAAAAGTCACAAGTTTGGGAAAAATCACAGTTCCATAGTTCATTCACTAACCCCATGCACCCACAAATTCAAAACCATATTTAAAGCATGAAAATCATATATAAACCATGAGAAACATTATTAAATTCAAAAACATTCAAAAACCCCCAAACGTTTTTTCAAAACAACCATAAACATCACTTGGATAATACTTTAAAACATATGCTTTCACAAAATTAACAATGAGGGAAGAGTAACATGCCCGTAATATTAAGATGTATGGAGAGAAATCACCCTTGAGAGCCCTAATTGATCAACCTTTTGAAAAACCTAAGTGTTCTTGACCATTAGGATTTAGGAATATTTGAGGAGTTACTTAGATGTTTATGAGAGATTATAAAACTCTAAAAAAGGTTATAAGTCATGAGGTTCTATTTGGTGAAGAGGTGAAATGTCTAGAATACCCTTAACTTAAAAGATGAAAAGTACCGCCTTTGATTTCGAGTCAACCCCTTGAATTGCAACCACTACTTATGACTCGTTACCATAAGTTGTAATCAAGGAAGTACCATCATGTCACCCTACATTGTTATCCTTACGAATCAATGACACCAATCATAATAGGACCCTATGACTCCTAGGGTCCAGTTATAGCCAACAAAGAACCTAATTTAGGACATACACTGGACACCCTATGATTATACCTTACGACTCCTAACATCTTATTATGGCTCTTAGTGAGAGACTCATACTCAGAGTAGAATCAAGAAACTAACATACTAGTTTGGGTACGAATCATCCCAATAACTCAACAAGATACCCTACGACTCAGGGGGTCTAGTCAAAACTAGAGCAGTGAGATCAAATCTCAGGAAATTTTCAAGGGCCAAAGTTTGGGGTGTTTTACCATCCTACAAGGGTCAACTTTAAATGAGTGTAATATATATAATATATTGAGTCCTGGAGGTCAAGACCTAATAAATGAAATATCTTTGAGTCTTTTTTCCAACGCATCTAATTTCACCTTAATTCGATAACAGAGTTGAAAGTTATGCTTATTTTACTTCAGAGTGTCCGTATGTCAACAAGGTGATGACTTGAGTGATAAGCCATCAACTAAGTGATGAATTATCAACCTCGTTGTCAGCCTTAACAAAAAAATACCCTACATCACTTACAAAAGAGGATGGCTAAGTTGATAAGACATCACCTAGGTGATAAGCTGTCAACTAAGACATCATCCTAAACAAAAAAGTGTCCAAGTCCAGCTAGAGGGTGACAACTAGGTTGATAAGTCATCAACTAGGTGATAAGATATCACCTACTTATTAACTAAAAAATTTTTGCAATTTTTATTCAGTTTCCCTGGGGTAATTTTGTCTTTTCCTCACATCAAACTCCTCTTCTACAAATTAAAACTTCCACTACATGCTATTTTGACCCATTCTCCATCAACCATCATACATAAAAACCCTTCCCCTTTACCCCAAGAACAAAAATTTAAGTTTATTCTCAAGAATTCAAGCATCTAAGGTTTTAATTCCAAGCTTCTTCTTCAAGGATTCAAAAAAATTAAGGTACGTGGGGTATTTATCAATGGGTTCCTTCCACCCATTGAGTCCAAAAGTCCTCTTTTTGATTGAAGTATAAAATTTTCCCACATTTATGAAATTATCCATGTTAACTATGAGCTTAATCCTTGGTTTTCTTAGTAAATTTGAATTCAATCCACGTCAACATATGTTTTCATGTGCTTTAGGTTGTTTCATGTTTTGAATTTTAATTACCCATGTTATATTTAATTGATTTCATGATAAATCATCCCCTCAAATTTAATATATCCCATGTTAAAATTCTTGTTTCTCAGTCATTTATTGAAATGTATTATGCTTTGGATCTTTGAACTATGATCTCATACCACTATTTTAAGCATTGTTATCATATTTTATGATCATTGAGTCCTCGAGGGTTATGAACACCCGATACCTATCTATAATACCCCATACCTTTTCTAGCTAGAATCCGGCCCTAGGATGTTAAGGGATAGCTTCCAAGATGAATATTATTTAATTTGTGTTTAATAACTTAGATTTGAACTTTCTATGGCATAGGAAATCGAATAAGTTTTCCAACGACATAAGATTTTCCTAAATCAGATAATCGGGCAAGAAGTTATGGCTATTTTAAGTTCCAGTCATAAAACATCGTCATTTGGACCCTTAGCGCATCGCAGTGCAAGGTTAATTCATAATTGTCAATTTTTAATGGCCCTCCCCGATATTGACACATCGTGGAGAGAGGCAAATTCCCAATTATCCAATCCAGTGAAGGATTGCAATATTGGCGCATCGTGCCAAGTGTCCAGGTCTCATCCAAGGTGACAACGCAATACCACCGCGTCGCACCACCAAGAATTTTACTAGTTGGCATTTTTTAGTGGCTTGGTTCGATAGTGGTACGTCGCACCAAGGCTAAAATTCTGGACCCAATTTATTTTTCCAATTCTGTTAGGAGTTAAAGAAGGGGTATTTTGGACCTTTCTCCTACCCCCAATCCGTCCAAACTAGTGATTAAATCCTTTTAGAAGCATTATATGCAAAGTTTCATCGAAATTACTCTCATACAAAATCCTCGGCTTCAACATTCATCTCCAAGAAACTCAAGATTCCACCATCCTTTTTCTAGATTGTTTCAAGATTTAAGGTCCCTAGACCAAGAGCTTCAAGAGTCTTCATTCAAGAGTATAAATAGCATCTCAAAAACCAAGCTTATTCATTTAGTTCATCATCTAAGGTATGTGGGGTTTGAACAAGGATATTTCTTTCGTCCTTGTGCCTAAAAACTTATTTTATATTAAAGATTACATGATTTGCAAGCTAGGGTTATTACCTAATTCTTATTATTTTTTTATGATATCATCATGTTATTTAAGGCTTCAAATGGAAGAGATTTACATATATCCATGTTTGAAATCATGATATTTATATTATGAGTTATTTTTCACTATCTTAATTGAGATTGTTCAAAGCTTTTAAGATGACTATTGAGCATGAAGTTTAAATATGATTTTGATGCATTACAGTTGTATATTTTGAGTCCTAAGTACAAGTGATGAATTTATAAGGAGACTATGATCTCAAGTTTTACTGACAAGTTTGATTAGTTATTTCAAGAGCAAAGATTGATCTTTTGATCCTAACCTAAGACAAGGAATCCATATTTTTTCACATAGTTTGACATTTAAAGAAGAGAAGCATAATCAGTTTTAATTATAAACCGTTATGCTATTTATCATCGAGTTGGGTATGATTCCAAGGTCTCATGCCCCAAAACCACGTGACACCGTACGACTAAGATTATTTCCACTTCTACATGGATGACAAACATTGTGATCACTCAAGTTAAGGTTCTATTCTGATAGCAAGGGGAGAATAGCTCTCCCCAATGTAGGTAAGACGTTGAACTCCATGTTAGCTCATATAGTTTATGTTGGTAAGAAGAAACTCCCAAGACCGAAGTCTCTAAGTCCTAAAGCTTCTAAGTTTCAAAAGAAAAGAATGATAGAAAAGCTTTTATAAGACTAAGTGTTATGACTCACTAGATTTACAAGTATGATTAGTTATACATGATTTTATATTTCAATATTTTGGATAATCAAGCTTATATGAGTCATATACATCCACATGCATTTACTTTCTAATTTTGATGATGTTTACTTATGTATTACACCCTATATACTCGGTACATCCTCAAAGTGCTGATCCACATATATGTCTATGTGCTACATTGTCTTATAATATAGGTTCAGGTGCTCTGTATCAATAGCGTGAGTAGTTTAAGCATCTTTATCTACGCTCCCTAAGTTGGTGAGTCCTCATGATTTGAGGGCCTACTTCTTTTGATTTGTAGCTTTTATAGTGTTTGAGTTATCATTTTCAGTTTAGTTTGAGTCGGTTGGGGGTCCTGTCCCAATTGCTCTCTAGTTTTTTATTAGTAGTAGAGGCTTGTCAGACTAAAGTTTATTTACAGACTTTCAGTATTTGTTGTTCAGATATTACCTACAGTTTATTTAGTTTAGATTTTGTATAATACAATATTATTTCTTAATTAGATGATCTTAAAGTAAGGTTCAGACTTAGTAGCAGGTTCAAAGGGTTAGCTTGAGGCTACTCGTAGACTTAAGCATCGTGTGATATCTCGGGGTATTAGAGCCTAAGGTTTAGAGAGTCCTAGGGAGTTAGACAAGCCGCGTTACATAGAGTATTGATCATTGGTTTGAAGCGCGCCACATCTATAAGAAAGAGCCTATTGAGCATTTTAGGAAAATACTTTCTTTCTTGCATAATCCATTGTACTTACAACTGTCTCTATCTGTAATTAACTCATGCTCTTTTATGATAGAATATGCCTCCTCATAGAGCTAATGACCATTGAAATGATAACCAACCACCTCAGCCCACAGATTCTTTGAATGAGAATATGTCACATACAGAGTTTCAGGCAGCTTTTCAGGTGATAGCCCAAGATGTGACTACTAATGTTCAAGGTAATCATCAGGATAAAGTCCCACCTTAGTAGGATGGGTGTTTATCTACAGTTAGAATTTAAGACTTTATGAAAATAAACTCACAAGAATTCTTTAGGTCAAAAGCAGGAGAGGACCCACAACTGTATCTTGATGAGGTAAAGAAGATCACCTAAATAATGCATGTTTTTGAGGAAGAAAGTGTAGAATTGGCATCCTATAGGATGAAGGATGTTACTTATGATTGGGTAGTGATATGGAAGAAGAGTAGAGGGGAGAATGCAGCTCCCATGACTTGGCAGACGTTTTAGGACGCATCTTTAGAGAAATTCTTCCCACTTGAGATGAGGAAAGCTAAGATAGAAGAGTTTATAAACTTGAGGCAGGGATCTATGACAATGAAGGAGTATTGCCTTAAGTTCAACCAATTGTCTAAGTATGCCCAGATCAGATGGCTGATCCTAGGTCAAGCATGAGTAAGTTTGTGACCGGTGTGTTTGGATTAGTAGTTAAGGAGTGTAGAAATGATATACATAATAGAGACATGGATCTTTCTAGATTGATGATTCATGCTCAGTAGATTGAGGTAAAAAAGATGAAGGAAAAAGAGAGAGTAAATAAGAGGGCTAGAATAGGGCAGTTTGAGTATGGTCAGACTAGATATCATAGGGAGAATCGCCCATAGTTTCAGAATCATTTATCTATAATAGCACCGTCTTCAACTAGTGCTCCCACTCCCAGAGGTAGAAAGGAGTAGTAAGGTAAGTTTTTTATGTCTAGATCCTAGAATAGTGTGAGTGGTAAGCCCAATTATTCTCCATATGCTAAGTGTGGTAGAATATATCTCCATGAGTGTTTGGTTGAGCAGAAGGTTTGTTTTAGTTGTGGAAAGTTGGGACATAGAATTAGAAAGTATCCATATATTAAGCATTGAAATAGAGTTGTTCGTCCTCAGACTCAGGCTACCAGTACAGCAGCCCCTATAGTTTGTCCTGCCCCTCCTCAGGGTGCTTCATCCAGTACCGGTGGTAGACAGTGCTAGAATTGGTTCTATGCTCTACTATCCCACTAGGAGCAGGAAGATTCACCAGATGTTGTTACTGGTATGCTTCATTTTTTTTATTTTTATGTGTATGTGTTGTTAGACCCCGATTCGAGTTTCTCTTATGTGAACCCGTTAGTTGCCATGAATTTTAATATAAGTTCTGAAAAGATTCCCAAGCCTTTTTTGGTTTCTACTCTAGTAGGTTAGTCAGTTGTTGCCAAATGGATTTACAAAAAGTGTCCTATCACTGTTCTTCATTGATTCAAGTTAGAAGACTTAATAGAGTTAGACATGGTTGATTTTGATCTTATTCTTGGTATGGATTGACTCTATTCCTATTATGCTTCTATAGATTTTTGCACCCGAGTGGTGAAGTTTCAGTTTTAGATGAGCTAATATTTGAGTGGTCCAGTAACTCAGTGTCTCCCAAGAGTCATTTCATATCTTATATTAAGGCCAGAAGGTTGATATCCAAAGATTGCATTTATCATCTAGTTAGAGTTAAGGACACTAATTCTAAAACCCCAACAATTCAGTCAGTTAATATAGTAAATGAGTTTCCAGAAGATCTCCCAAGGGTACCTTCCAATAGAGAGATAGAATTTGGTATTGACCTTCTCCCAGATATTCAGCCTATTTCTATCCCTCTTTATTGTATGGCTCCCACAGAGATTAAGGAGTTGAAGGAGCATATCAAAGATCTTTTAGATAAAGGTTCATAAGGCCTAGTGTTTCTTCATGGGGCGCTCCCGTCCTATTCGTGTGAAATAAAGATGGTTCTTTGCGTATGCCCATTGACTATCGTCAGCTAAATAAGGTCACAGTCAAGAACAAATATCCTCTTCCTAGAATTGATGACCTGTTTGATCAATTGCAAGGTGCAAGTTATTTCTCAAAGATAGACCTTAGATCTGACTATCATCAGCTTAAAGTTAGGGAATGTGATATTCTAAAGACTGCTTTTAGAACCCGTTATGGTTGTTTTGAGTTTCTATTCATGTCTTTCGGGCTAACCAATGATCCAGCAGCTTTCATGGACCTCATGAATCGAGTGTTCAAGCAGTATCTCGATATGTTTGTCATAGTGTTCATAGATGATATCTTTGTGTACTCCCGTAGTGAGGATGACCATGCAGACCATCTTAAAATTGTCTTACAAACTCTTAGAGATCATTAATTGTTTGCCAAGTTCAGTAAGTCTGAATTTTTGATAAGGTTAGTAGCCATTCTCAGTCATATTATTTCCACCGATGGCATTAGAGTTGATCTCCAAAAGACAGAAGCTGTAAGAAATTGGCCTAAACCTATCTCTCCATTAGACATTAGGAGTTTCTTGGGTCTAGCTGGCTAGTACCACTATTTTTTTGAAGGTTTCTCAGCTGTTGCATCTCCTATGTCTATATTGACCCAAAAGAAAGTTAAGTTCCATTGGTCAGATTCCTGCAAGAAGAGTTTTCAGGAGTTGAAGACTCGACACACTTCATCCCCTGTATTAGCGTTACCTGATGGTACCGATGGTTTTATGGTGTATTGTGATGCCTCTAGAGTTGGTTTAAGATGTGTGTTGATGAACAGAGGTAAGGTCATAGCCTATGCCTCTATACAGTTGAAGCCTCATGAAAAGAATGCCCCAACCCATGATTTGGAGTTAGCTGTTGTGGTTTTTTATTTAAAAATCTGGAGACATTATGTGTATGGTGTGCATGTTGATGTGTTCACGGACCACAAAAACTTGCAGTATGTATTTACTCAGAGGGAGGTGAATCTTTATCAAAGGAGATTTTTGGAGTTGTTGAAAGATTGTGATATGAGCATGTTGTATCATCCTAGCATGGCCAACGTAGTGGCAGACACCCTTAGTAGATTGTCTATGGGCAGTGTTGCTCATGTTGAGAAACTTAAAAAAGAATTAGCTCAAGAAGTTCATCTTTTGGATAGATTGGGTGTTAGGTTGGTTAATTCAACTAAAGGTAATGTTTGGGTTTAAAGTAGTTCTGATTCTTCCCTAGTTTCAGAAGTGAAGGAGAAGTAAGACATGGATTCTAGTTTGGTCAAACTAAAAGAGTTAGTTAAAGGCCAAAAGGTAGAGGTTTTCTCCCAAGGGGAAGATAGCATGTTGATATACCAGGGTAGATTGTGTATGCCTTGTATAGATGATCTGAGATAGAGAATTATGGCTGAAGCGCATGGCGCGCATTATTCTATTCATCCCGATGCTACCAAGATGAACTGCAATTTGCGGGAAATTTATTGGTGGAATAGCATGAAGAAAGATACAACAGAGTTTGTAAAAAAGTGTGCAACTTGTCAACAGATTAAGGTAGAGCACCAAAGACCTGGTGGTATGTCGCAATAGTTTAGTATCCCCACTTGGAAGTGGGAAGAGGTGAATATGGATTTTATGAATGGTTTACCCCAATTGCGTCGTCATCATGATTCGATATGGGTTATTGTACATATATTGACTAAGTCAGCGTATTTCTTGCTAGTTCACATGTCTTACAGATGAAGACTATGCTCAGTGTACATCTAAGAGTTCATCAGATTGCACGTTTCCAATACCGATAGCTCAATAATGTTGTAAGATACTAACAAACACACTTTACACTATCTTTTAAAGGATAGCTCAAATTTCACCTCGGATGTCCATACTTCCCTTGGTCTCATCCTCCGCGTTATTACGCGCTCGGGTTAGAAACTTTTTGAGATTTGTAAAATTAGGCGCATTGCCCTTATTTTCTTCTTTGGCTTTATCTGATCTGATCCAAGGCTTTTGACTAGCCTTTCGACCATGGCCATAGTGGGAGCTTTTGGAAATCACTTAGCAGGTCAAGATCATAGGAAGAGGGAGGAGTTCCCTTGTCTATTATCTCGGATAGGGGTACTCAATTTACTTCCCAATTTTGGATAGCCTTTCAAAAGGGTCTTGGTACCCAAATCCATCTTAGTTCAGCTTTCTACCCTCAGATAGATGGACAAGTAGAGAGGACCATCCAAACCCTAGAGGATATGTTGAGCGTGTGTGCTCTTGATTTCAAGGGATATTGGGATGAACATTTCCCATTAATTGAGTCGCTTATAATAACCATTTAGCATTCATATGGCCCCATTTGATGCTCTGTATGGGAAGAGATGTAGGTCATCCATAGGTTGGTTTGAAGTGGGTGAAGCCTCTTTGCTTGGTCTTGATGCAGTGTTTGAAGCTATGGAGAAATTCAAGTTGATTAGAGAAAGATTGAAAATAGCTCAGAGTCGTCAGAAATCGTATGCGGATATGAGAAGGAAAGATCTTGAGTTTGAAGTTGGTGATTTAGTGTATCTAAAGATTTCACCCAAGAAAGGGGTGAAGAGATTTGGAACGAAGGGGAAGCTCAGTCCCCGATATATTGGCCCTTTTAGCATTTTGAGTCGTGTTGGGAAAGTAGCCTATGAGATTGAGTTGCCCACAGAATTGTCAGCAGTTCATCCTGTATTCCACTTCTCCATGCTTAAGAAGAGCATCGGTGACTCCACCGTTGTAGTTCGTTTAGAAAGCTCAGATATTCAGAATAGTCTTTCTTACGAAAAGATTCCAGTTGAGATTTTAGATCATCAGATCCGTAGACTAAGGAACAAAGAAGTTCCCTTGGTCAAAGTTCTTTGGCAAAATCAGTCGGTTGAGGTCATTACTTGGGAAACAGAAGCAAATATGTGAGCCAAGTACCTTTACCTTTTTTTCGTAAACTCAGATCTAGCTGAATGCAATACTCTTCCTTGATTCAGTTCCTTTCTAATCAGATATTCAGCAATATAGACGTCCTCATGTAAGTTCATGCACTCACCGAGTTACTCAGAAGCTCAGAATGATTTAGATTCAGTTTCTTAGTTCATTTCAATTGTGGATGCTATCTTATATTCTCAAATTTCTTAGAAATTTCATCTTAACTAGCCACGTTTGAGGACGAATATTTCCAAGGGGGAGATATTGTACTACCCCATACCTTTTCTATCTAGAATCCATCCCTAGAATGTTAAGGGATAGCTTCCAAGATAAATATTATTTAATCTATGTGTAATTCCTTAGATTTTAACTTTACATGGCTTAGAAAATTGAATAATCTTTCCAACGATATAAGATTCACCTGAATCTAATAACCGGGTAAGAAGTTATGTCTATTTTAAGTTCCAGTCATAAAAAAACATCATTTGGACCCTTAGCGCATCGCGGTGCAACGTTAATTCCTAATTGACAATTTCATTCAAGAGTACAAATAACATCTAAAAAAGAAATCTTATTCATTTAGTTCATCATCTAAGGTATGTGGGGTTTGAACAAGGACAATCCTTTCATCCTTGTGCCCCCAAACTTAATTTTTATTAAAGATTACATGATTTGCAAGCTAGGGTTGTTACCCAATTCTTATTATTTTGTTTATGAAATTATTATGTTATTTAAGGCTTCAAATGGAAGAGATTTACATATATCCATGTTTGAAATCATGAGATTGATATTATGAGTTATTTTCCACTATCTTAATTGAGATTGTTAAAAGCTTTTAAGATGACTGTTGAGTATAAAGTGTAAATATGATTTTGATGCATTAAAACTGTATATTTTGAGTCCTAAGTACAAGTGATCAATTTATAAGGATACTATCATCTCCAGTTTTATTGACAAGTTTGATGAGTTCTTTCAAAAGCAAAGATTGATCTTTTGATCCTAAGCTAAGACAAGGAATCCACATTGTTTGAGATTTAAAGAAGAGAAGCATAATTAGTTTTAATTACAAACACTAATGCTATTTTAAGGTGGATTTCCTAAAAGTTCTGATCGTAAGTATTTGAGTAGTATTTAGCACCGAGTTGGGTATGATTCCAAGGTCTCATGCCCCAGAACTATGTGCCACAATAGGACTAAGATTATTCCCACTTATACGTGGATGACTAAGATTATGATCACTCAAGTTAAGGTTCTATTTTGATGGCAAGGGTAGAAAAACTCTTCCCATCAAGGGAAAGATGTTGGACTTCATGTCAGCTCACATGGTTTATGTCGGTTAGAAGAAACTCCCAAGCCCAAAGTCTCTACGTCCCAAAGCTTCTAAGTTTCAAAAGAAAAGAATAATAGAAAAGGTTTTATAAGATTAAGTGTTATGACTTACTAGATTTTCAAGTATGATTTTTTATACATGATTTTATATTTCGATATTTTGGATAATCAAGGTTATGTGATTCATATACATCCGCATGCATTTACTTACTAATTATGATGATGTTTACTTATGAATTACACCCCCATATACTCAGTACATCCTCAAAGTGCTGATCCATATTTATGTCTATGTGCTACATTGTCTTATAATGTAGGTTCAGGTGCTCCGCATCAACAACATGAGTAGTTCAAGCATCTTTATCTACGCTCCCTAAGTTGGTGAGTCCTCATGATTTGAGGGCCTACTTCTTCCGATTTGTAGCTTTTATAGTGTTTGAGTTATCATTTTTAGTTTAGTCTGAGTCGGTTGGGGGTCCTGTCCCAATTTCTCTCTAGTTCTTTATTAGTAGTAGAGGCTTTTCAGACTACGATTTTATTTATAGACTTTCAGTATTTGTTGTTCATACATTACCCATAGTTTATTCAGTTCAGATTTGGTATAATACAATATTTTTTCTTGATTAGATGATCTTGATGTAAGGTTCAGACTTAGTAGCAGGCTCAAAGAGTTAGCTTGAGGCTACTCGTAGCCTTGAGCACCATGTGACATCCCAAGATCAAATTTTATGGCGTTACACTATCTATTTTTACATGTCTTTATTTTTAAGTTACAAGTCATTCAAATCATGATTTCACTACTAAATTCAGAGCATCACGTTCATGCTGAGTACTTATCAGTAAAGTATCATATCATGTTAATCCAATAATAATACCAGTGTTAGTTTAGTTGGATGTAGGATTTAACACTGAGTCAACCTAGGGATGGTGGCTCCACCGTCAGCTTAGGCGGAGGCGTTAGTAGCAGTCCTTAAGTTCAAGAACTACGTAGCCAGCGTAGTTTATGAGGGGTCACCCATCAGTTTTGGATTGACTCCATCTCAGGGGTCACCCATCAGTTTAGTCTTGATACTTTGGTCCATCAGTACAACAGATTAGTGGACCCACACAACTAGTATTAGTACCTATAGTAGGTACTAACACCCTTCCAACTGGGGTTACAAGTTAGATTTTGATTATCTTAGATTGGGGCATATCGGTTATATGATAGCTCTCACAATTTAAGTTAGTACTCAGTCCATACCAGTTCAATTTTTCTTGACCAAGTAATCAAATTTTCAGTTATTCAATTATTTAAACATTAGTTATTCAGATCATTTCAGTAAATGCTTTACTTTTTCTTTCATTCGCAGTTTTATATGTTCATACATCCATGATCAGTTCCTATATATATATTAGTTAGTCTTGACCTTGCATACCAATATATTTAAAGTGCTGATCGCATACTTTTCTCTACGCTATGTTGTCTTATAACATAGGTCTGGATGTACATTTCACTGATCATTCTTAGATAGATCAACATCTTCCAAACAACAGTAGTGGTGAGTCCTTATCCATCGAGGACAATAATATTTTAGTTATTTATAGTATTTACTTTCATGTCAATCATTTGGAGTTAGTTGGGGACTTGTACCATTAACTCCTCATGCTAGAGGATTTCAAATATTTAGACTAGATGTTTAGGCAGTTAGTTTATCTTTCAGATATTATCATTTGCTTTTTAGACATGTTAGCTATATTCAATTTTGTTTTCTATTTTGAACCATATCTCATCTGTTTTTCTTCTGCACATCTTATTTTAGTATTAATTTATTCATTGCTCATAGTAAGTACAAGAGCATGGGTTAGCTTAGGGGAACTTGTGGCCTTAAGCACCGTGTTGCAGCCATGGCCCTGGGTCTTGACAAAATTCCTCTATAAAATCATCTTTCCTGAGGGACCAAGGTAAAAAAAAATATAAAAATGAAGTTGGAATTACCAAAATGAAGTTTATATATTGTTCAGGTAATTCCTCTTTACGATCACAAGCACGTTGTCATTTTCACATCTTAACCTAGATCAAACACTTTGTAAACATGACCACTACCTTGCATTCGAACTAACTTCTAGCCCTCCGTGGCCGTGATCCCACAACCACTATCGCAATGATAAAGATAATCCTTCTCTACAAACACGAAGAAGTAAGGATGGATGCACCAGCAAAAAATAGTTCAACTGTGGGAAAGATTATATTTCTCTAAATCAACACTCACAATTCATTTGGGACCTTAGAAAAACAAATTAATAATACTCCTATGCAAATTTTGACATTTTGGGCACAATAAAATCATCAAATTTATCAAAAGAGATAGTTTTCAACAAGTTAACCCCCGGGGACCCCTTTAAGCTAAATTTAACTATTTCTTATTTTAATTCTCAAAATGCAAAGTAAAGACTCGAAATTCAAAATGACCATGCTACTAACTTAAAATCAACATTGTCGATCTAATGGAAGTGATTTTAAAATACTAATTTCAAGGCTACTTAATATCTTAAACTCACGCAAATCACTGCTGAACACTTTAAAGATCATTCCAAACATCTCCACAATTCATAAATGGTATAAAGAAACATAGAGAAGGTATAATTGCTCAAAACACACCCAAAAAAAGAACCAAAAATTAATGTAAAGGTTGATACATTATCCACCACTAGAAAACATGTTCGTCCCTAAACGTAACAAGTAAAAAAAGTACTTAGATTAGTAAAAAGTTGTTTTTATCTTCTCTATATATTATACTTAACCTCTAACTTATTCTCCTTAATTGGGTGACATCTCCACTGAAAGTTTACAAAATCAATATGCTTGGACCTCAACTTCCTAGTCTACTTTAATGACCCAACCCACTGTTAAAAAAAGTATTTGTGATAAAGGTTTAAGAGTATCATTTTGAATGGGGTTTAGGATCAATTCTTTAGTATGGAAGTGCATTAGATATTAATTAATGTCATATCATACCTTTAGTAAAAAGTTAAGTAGGAAATATCCTTACTAATTATGTAGTAGTCTAATTTTAAATTATTGTCAACTTCGAATTTTCATGCCTCCTAGAATATAAAGAGTTATGAGGCCTAATATTAACCATGTTAAAGATCTTTGAGTCTTCTTTCAAAGGACACCAACCGTGCATTTATCCACTTAGCGAGTAAAATATTATGGCTATTTTACTAAATATCATCTTTTATAAAAAGCTAAGACCGCAATAGCAGGATCCAAGATGCTATAGCAAGGCTTAGGATGTATATATGCCTATTTTTGACAGATTTTAGTTTTAGAACTCAAAAACTTCATTTCAAAGTCCTAGAGAGGTGATTTTCTAAAGGTTGGGATGCAAATTCTTTGTTGAGGTAAGATTTTACTACCTTTTAACATCAATAATTCATTATTCTTATAAAATCACTAGAATGGGGAAATTCTTAGAGGTTATAATCACAGGATCATGAAATTAGGGGAAAACATATTTTGTTGTTTATTTTCACCTATAATTACTTATAAATTGTAAGAAAATGATTCATCATATGAATTTACTATTCTACAATATGAATTATGATAGTTGGGACCTTTAATTCAATAATGATGGGACCTTTATCATTAAAATTCTATTAATGGAGATAAGGTAAGTATGATAGAACTAGTTAATGATTAATCAACCCTTGAGAAATCATGTAAATCATGAACAAAAGTAAAACTAGTGGGTTTTGATTTCTAATGTTTTTGTTTTAAGAGTAGTTGATTAATTATTATAATTGCTTGTTTACTAGATAATTTAGCATTCAAAAGTATGAAGAAAAGAAGAGCATCAATGGTATAACTTACTATTTATAGTAACTTGGTACCCAAGTAAGCTAGATTTATTGAGTAATAAATCTTAGTTAAATTGCATTGCTGTAATGTTGTTTTAAGGGAGATTTCATACTTAGGCTTGTGGGCATGTTGAATGGTTGGTAATAATCATAATATGAACATGAATTACATCTAGTTTGGTATAATTATTATTTTAGGGAAATTCTTTGATAATTTTTGGGATTATATGTTATTTTTAATAACTTATAAAAATATATGTATGTTGGTGCATGATTACGGGACTACAAGTTGTTAAAACTAGTAATTGGTAATTATGGTGTTTCTCAAAATTGGAAGGTGTTGATGTAAAATAGTTATAGTAGAGCGAAAATGGGTATTGAAAAGGTTGGAGAGTTTGGTTATTTGATAGATTGTAATCATAATTAAGCAACTGGGTGATCAATTAGTTTATACTAAAGCCTTTTTATATTTTTATGATTTTTGAGAATCTAATTAAGGACAATTATCTATAAATGAGCATATTTAACTAAATACATTTTCATTAATTGCACTGCATGGTAGTAGTATGAATACTTTATTTTACATGAGAAGCTATTGAACTCGCTAAATGATTTAGCACAAATGTTTTTGAATAATCAAATCATTGTATTTTTGGATAATGATTGATAGTTGTGCAAGTGATAGTATTTACAGACTTGTTTGATAATTGAACTTGATCCATTATATGGTTCATCCATTTATGTACATTGGATGCATAGTTTATTGATTATGAATATGGTTGTAAAATATCTAAAACTATATGCTTAACCTATGATTGAATAGGTGGTTAAAGGTGGTATAAAGATGGGAGATGCGTAATAAGGGTGTCATAACAACTTGGGAGATAAGGAGGGGTATAACAATGGTTTGAGATAAGTGTAGTCAGAACATATTACAGTTAATGTGGAACTTAGTTACCGACTAAGCCTTTTATGATTTTGTACATGGATGAGTCATCCCAAAGTAGTCATGGTTAGTGGGAAAATATAACTGTATCATGTGTGTGCACTTGATTATTTGGCATGTTTGGCAAAACCTTTGAGTGGCACAGTTGATGGTAATGATATTTGGGATCCCTGTATGGTCTGGTTAGTATTAATGATATTTGAGATCCTTATACGGTCCAATTTTAATAATGATTTTTGGGATCCTTGTGTGGTACGATTAATGATAATGATATTTAGGATCACTATGTGTTCTGGTGTGATATATATACAGTGCTCCTTATGTGAACCATTTCTGATATAATTGAGTTGGGTTACTTGAGTAAGTCGATGAATTGATATTCCAACTTGCTATTTGAAATTGGGTTTCTTGTGTGAACTAATTTCCTTGGCTTCTAATCTTCCTTGGAATGATGAGAATTGTATTTTTGTAATTGGACAAGACTTCATAAAATAATGAACAAATAGAGTTGGTTGTAAAATAGTCTTGTGTGTTGACTTCTACTTAGGTATATATCTATCTAAGCATAGACATTACTGTTTATTATTTGAAATATATTCAATGGATGATTCCTATAATATGGCGTTTGGAGAGTATGATAATGATTTTTACTTGATATTGGTAAATTGAACCTTAATTTTATAATTGATGATTACGTATTTTATTTGGTTAAGTGACTAGAATGATTTTATGATGGTAAAAACATTGATGTCCTAAAGGAAGACTAATTCATTATACAAAACCCATGGTGCCTATAAATAAATAAAATTGGTTAAGTTCTTATGGATGTAAATAAAGTGATAATTGGATACTGGAGTGTAGCTGGGGTCGAATGAACAAATGGTTTATGAGAGATAATTTAGGAATAGTAAAAGTTTAGGAAATATGGGGTTGTTAATCCTTTTAGTCCTGGATTGTCTTTGGAGTTCTGTGCTTCATATTTGACCTAGGATACAGATCTAAAGGTTGGTATATTTTAGGGGGAAATGCAAGTTACCTATATTAAGTGATGACAACAACAGTAGAGTGAGGGAAGTCAAACTATTATATTATATGTAATAATTTATCTTTAATTTCTATATTATATATTATGTGATCTAACCTCGATCAACCGATGATGCCTATTATTACATGTTGGTACTAATGCTACACTTATTATATCATTTTTATGTGAATATCCTAGATGCAAGGTCAGTTAGAGTTCTCCGTGCGATATAGATAGTGTCAACATCAACTTTCGCTCTTTCTATTTTCATGGTAGAAGCGGTATTGTTTTCATCGTGTAATCTGTAGTGGATATTGTACTTGTCTAGACTAAATACTAGGAAAAAGTATCTAGCAGTTATATTATAAAAACATTTTAACATTTTATCTTTCGAATTTATTTTATGTATAATGAAGGGTTACCTATATAGGAGGTTTTAAAGTAGGTGCCCAAATTTTTGGGTAGTTGGGTCATGACATTTTCCTATCTATAATAGCAATGGGCTCCTCCTCAAATTAAAAATCACGATATTATGCAACATATTTCCACTAGATGATATGAATATCATCTACGAATATAGCTTTAACATAGAGACATGAAATACTGGATGAACAACTGACAAATAGGAAGGAAAAGCTAGCCTCTAAACTACATCACCAAACTTATCAAGAATCTTAAAACTCTCAATAAATTGAGGACTATGTTTTCTTTTATTACCAAATATCATCACACTCTTTATGGGTAACACCTTCAACAAAACCCGCTCACCAAGCATGAATGCTGCATCACAAACTCATCGATAGGCATAACTCTTCTGCCTATTCTAGGTAGCCACAAACATCTACAAAATCCATCTCACTCACTCAATTGGGTCTTTCAATATATTAGTGCCCTAAGGGCTAACCTCAAAAGAATTAAACCATCCCATGGGAGATCAACACCTTTGCCCATAAAAAGCCTTAAAAGGCACAATATGAATGTTAGAACGATAATTATTTTGTAGGTAAACTGTAACGACCTAATTTTTGATTATTGATGTGAAATATTCATTTTTGTGTGAATTGACCATTTTATCCCTCCCTTTGGTTTCATTGTGGTATTTCTGGGTTGTGGCGATGCTTGACATAGTTCCTAATGCATTTCGATGTGATTTATATTAAATTATAGTTTTTGGTGTCTTGAAAAGCCTTATAGTTGACTTCAGTCAACATTTATTGATATGTGCATTAGATGTCAAATCAAACTGCTCCATTAGATCCAAAACATCAATTTTAAGTTAATAACATAGATGGTGTAGTTTCATGGCTTTTATATCTCATTTCAACCCATAATTCAAAAAGTTGTGAAATTGAGTTTTTGGGGTTAACTTTGTGAAAATGACATATTTTTGAAAATCTAATATTTTCATTAAGTCCATAGCGTTGAATTTTATAGGGTAGCATAGTTTTTTTGCATACACGAGGTTCTTGATGAATCCCAAGGGGTCCACGGAGACTTGGGGCTTTCCAAGTCTGGTGCTTCAGCTGGTGCAATCATACTCACAAGTGGTTGGTTGTATACACAACTCAGCAGGTCAGGCACAAGTGTCCCATACATGACATTTTGGTCTCAACTACGAGTATCACTTATGAGACATCTGTGTCACGATTATGATACCCGCCTTTAGGCCAATACTACGTATGCACCCAATGGTCGCGAATGTGATGCCTAAGTCCTATATATACCCATGTTTTGTTATTTTTTTACCATTGTATGACTTGGAGCTTAGGGCTTAGTAATTTTTAACCATTTCATCCACTTTTAAGCTTGGGTAAGCTCTATAACACCTATTTCAACTACTTTCTAAAAAGATTATCATGTAATCGTTGTTTAAACATGGATTAAAAGGTAGAAATTGAGAATTTTGGTCCGTCAGGCCTACAAACTAGAATTCTTTAATTTAAACCCCAATTTCATTCAGATTCCACTTGGTTGAGTTTCTAATATTTTAATTATCACTTTTCTTCAATTTCATCTTCAAAACAACTTTAATTCTTGATTTTAAATGAATTTTGGAGATTTTTGCTGGTAAAGCTTGAACTTGATTTTTCTTCAATTTGAAACTTGTTTTAAACTCATTTTTGCTTGGATTTTCCATTGTAGACTCTAAAATATATGGGGAACATGTTTCAAAAACAAATATAATACTCCGTATTAATCCAAGATCAATTCAACTCTTAGTTGCATGCTTACGGGGCTTAAGTCTTGAAGTTTTCACTAAGTGTTGGGGACTTAGTCATTTTCAAGACCCCTAAACTTTGAGGATTTTCATTTTGGTCTTCCCTACTCTGAGATATTAGTTTTTGAGTTAATTCATGTTTAGGGATGTAAGGAGTATGTCTCAGAAAAGTTTTGGATTTTTCGGAGAAATATTGGGTCATGTTTGGATCACGATTCTAGGAGCTCATCACGATAGTGCCGCGTCGTGGCGCTAATGGTGATGGCGCTCTTATCGCATAGCGGTGAGGGTGTTATGTCTAGTTCTTGATTTATAATATGAATGAATGTGTCATAATCTTTATCTTAGTGTATGAAGTGCTTATGAGGTGAAAAATGTCCATAAAAATTACCTAAAACAAAGTTGAGCTAATAGCCTTTGATTCGTCCAAAGTTTGGTATTCGATTCTACAAGGGTCAACTTAGAATGTGTATAACTTTAAATATACTTGGAATTTTTCAGCACAAGTCCTGCCAAATTGTAGATAATTGAATTAGCTTTCTAACGATACCAATTTTGCCTTAATCCGATATGCGAGAGAAAATTTATGATCATTTTTGTTAGAACCAGTAATCCACGGCAATAAGACCGCATCACGATGAGTTTTCAATTAGAATTCTAGTTATGAAATTTTCGTTTAATTGATGGAGCAAAAATTGGGTCTTTTCCCACCTCAACTCCATTCATAAAAACACTACCTAAAGCTTCAGTTAGGGCATTATTTTTGCAAATTCTTCAATTTTCTCTCAAGAACAAACCCTAATCATCCCCAAGTTCATCAAAATTAATTCTTTTTTCTCCAAGAAAACCAATAAATCAATTTACCAAATCCCATAACCTTCAAGGAAGCTTAAAGATTTGTGTTTCTCTTTCAAGATTTAAGGTTTATAGTATGTGTGATGCTCATCCATGGGCCCTTTACACCCATGGAGTCCAAGAATCCATTTTTAAGTTTAAATTTTTGATTTTACATATTGTTATGAATTATCTATATGAATCTATTGTGAACATTGATTTCAAATCATGTTTACCATGTGTTTTAATTATAATTTATCCGTGACACGTTTGAATGGTTATTTTTGCATGGTTCATCCTTGAACCATGATTTTAGTATTGCAATTATGTTAGTAGCACATGTTTTAACTATTCCCATGCTCAAGTCTATGAATTCCAAGTTTTTGATGAAATGCCAAAGAGAATGATTTCCCTATTATGGTTTTGAAGCTTCTACATGCCTTTATTATTATTTTCATTCAGTCCTGGGGGTTATGAATACCCAAAATTTAGATGTTTACCTAGTTTTCAAAATTTTCAGAATGGTTTTAGATAAACCATGAGCTGTTATTCAATCAGTATCATTGCTTAGTTATTGTCTCAGAAAAGATCAGTTTAGTTCAGTAATCAGTTTCTTTCAGTTAGGAGCAATATTTAGTACCAAGCAAATACCGGATGGATGCTTGCCCATCAGTTAGGAAAAGTTATTAGTTAGAGTCCCTATATTCCCAAACCACATAGCTAGTATGGGCTATGAGGGGTTACCCGCCAGTTTAAGATTGACTCTGCCCCGGGATCACCCGTCAGTTTAGGCTTAATACCCTTATTCTTTAGTAGCTTAGTGGATCCACAAAACCATTATTAGTAAGCATGGCGTGGTACTGAAACCTTTCTAGCTGGGGTGATATGTTGGACCCCAATAAGCTTAGAATGAGGAATGTTGGTTAGATGATACCTCCCACAGTTTTAGTTTAGTACTCAGTACAAAGTTTATTTTAGATTGCTTGACCAAGGCATACAAATTATCAGTTACTCACTTATCATATTTTGGTATTTCAGTATTTTAGTCTTACAAATTATTTCAAAGACATTATATGCCTGGCCTTGCACTTGCATTATTTCAGTTTTCATGTATGCTTATACAGTATCTTAAGTTATTCAATGAGTCATTACTTTATATTCTATTAACCCATGTATTACACCCTAACCTTATCTTATATACCAGTACATTCAAAGCATAGATCACATACTCATTTCTTGCTCCATGATGTCTTATATCAAAGGTTCAGACATTCAATTTCTCAATCGGGCCTAGACAGGAATAGTTAGCCAGCATCAACAGCACTGGTGAGTCCTCATACTTTGAGAACGAGTATATCTTTATTAAGTTGAGTTAGTAGTTCTGTTATATAGTGAGTCAAAGTTAGTTTAGGGTTTGTCCTATCAACTCCTTAGTTAATTAGTCTTAGAGGCTTTTTAGATATTTTAGACATTTAATTTATCAGTTTTATCAGTCATGTTGCACTATTTTCGTAGATTTTTTTCTCAGACTTGTGACTTCAATTATACTTTTTAGTGCTTAAAACCTTATGGTATTCATAGGTATTTTCTGCAAATGTCTTTATTATCAGTATATCATTCAGTGCTCACAGCAGGTACCAGCTCATATGTTAGCTTGTGGTCATTTGTGACCGTAAGCACTGTTGTCGTGACTAGGGGGTATCCCCGAGTTGTGATAAAACTTGGTATTAGAGACTAAGGTTGTGTAGTGTCCTAGGAAGTCTGAAAAGCTGCGTTGAGTAGAGTCTTATGCATGGGTGTGAAGTACGACACACTTATGGACAAGAGGCCACAAGACATTTTAGGAAACGTTTCTCTTCTTTCAGTATTCATGTAAAGCAAAAGAGCATGATGCTCTATTTAAAATCTCTTTCTAATTTGTACTTCCTTCCATATAAAGAATTACCTAGTTACAGTATCCCAGAAAATCACTTCAGTTGATAGAAGAAATAGAGTTATTCAGTTTCAGTTTCCCAATGAATCGGTCATTGAATGAAAGGGTAGTACCTTAGTGATTAGGGGAAAGATGAGATTTATGATCCCTTCTCAGAATCCGATGATAGTATATGACCTAGAGTTAGAAGCATGAACTCAAAAGTTTAGCAGCAGTAAAGTGGGGATCGTGTTATCTAAATTTGGTGGATTATGTATCTGCAGGGCTAGTTGTATGAAGGTGAATCAATAGGCTTGAAATAATGCATGCAAGAATTTAAGTTGTTGATTCAAAATTAAGTATAATTATGTATGTATAATGTATAGGTGTACCCAAGGTGATATGGGATTTTATTATTTCTAAGTTTTAATAGTAGGTGTGCTTATATAGTACCCTTAAGTGCTAAGTTTGAATGGGGCTAGTAATGTAGTAATTGACATTTTTACTAGCAAAGTTATAGGCTATAGGATGTTCTTGTCAGATTTCCAAGTGTAATGGTAATTCTCATTGTTTAGGGAGAAAGATAAGCTTAGAGATATGATATTAGTAGGTTATGAGAGAGGTTAGTATGGTTCATTAAGGGTTTGGAGATTTCTATGTTAAGTGTTAGAATCTAAGTTTGACTCTTTGAAGATTGAGCTACTAGTAAGTAGAACTGAAGCACTAGATGGTATAAACTGATGGTATGGTGATACTCTTGAAAATTCTAATTTAGTAAGTGCTTTAGTTATTGTGTGATGATTGTTGAGGATATAAAATGCTAGGAATTGAATATCGGAAGGAAGTACTAGCAGTGGGTCTTACATTATCAGGCATAGACTTTCAGGGTGAGTTTATCCTGTATGCTTATTATTTTACCACTGACTTAAAATGATGGATTAAAGCTAAGGGGGAGATGATAGTACCAGTAACCAGGTTAGGCTCTCAAATTCTAGTGGTGATGCCAGTGTGTTGTAGAACAACACTAGGCAGAAAGATGCCTGACCCATGCTAATTTTAGTATTTGTATTTTATTTATCATTATATCTATTCATGCCTTACATGTTAGCCCTATGATCATAGATTATATTCATGTAACTTATAGAAAATTCTGTACTCTCCTAGTTCCTAGTATGAAGAGTTCTAATTCACTTAGCAGTACAAATTTCCATGAATTTATGAAATCCAAACTTAGTTCATACAGCTAATGACTCATGTACTCATCTTTAAAGTATGTTCAATTCCAGTACTCATGCTACACTTTTAATGATTAAAAAAATCCAGATTTATGTCATGTATGCCCTCAGTTTAAACCTCTTTGATAAATTCATGACATTGATACTCTCTTCCCCAGGCCTTAGTTAAGTGTCAAAGGTATGTACAATATTCTTTCATGTTTCAGGCCCTCATGTTCTAACCTTTCAGTGACCTTCCTTTATGAAATGATGGTAATGATTAGTAATTTTTTTTAGATATGAGGGAGTAAATGTTTTATGTTAAGGAAATATTATTGCATGCTAGTTTTATATGAGTCTATAGGTTTGAAGAAAGATTGAAGCCACATTTTTGATATATTTCATGGTTAGTTGAGATTTTATGTGTGATTTTCTTAAGAATAGTACATGGTAGTTATTATTGATGGAGGTGTTAGAGAATCTAGGTGGGTTGTTTTCCTAGAAGTTCAGATGTGGTTATGATGATAGGCTTGAATAACATATTGTTATATAACTGACGGGTGCATTGTACGCTAGTAAATCCATAGTAAGAGGTTGACTGTAGTTATTGAAGTAGTAATAGGAATCCTTCATGAGATGAGAAGTTGTGAAAGTGCAGGGCGTGTTGAATTCATGATTCAGACGTGTTATGGTGTCATGTATAGTACCTTGTAATTTCGAGTAGGCTTGAACATAGTAGAGAATTCAGTTCAGCTCAGACTTCAGTAGATAGAGTTGTTAGTGTCCATGTGAATATTTTTAAGTATCCTCAAGTGAAGTGTAGTTTTGAAGTGGAGTGTATATTTAAGCATAAGCTTTCAATATAATTTAGTCCGTTTAGCTAGGAATTTGGTTTAGTAGTCCTATGATTTTCTATCTTTCGATCTAGCCTTACTATCTAAATTTTCAAGAGTATGGCCATTCCAAGAGATAGTTTGTTCGAATCAATGTAAATTATGAATCTAGTTTAGTCCATGCATCATGTTTCAGGTTCAGATATTCAGTCATGATTTAGTTTTTAAGTGTCCCGTGTATTATCCAAGTCTTTCCTTAGTATTTCAGCTAAGTCAATATTATTCGGGGGATAAAGTATCCCAAGAAGGAGATGTATTCTAATACCCTAAGTATTCATATCCTAAACCTCTCAATGTTTCTTCACAAAACCAGATCTAGCTGGAGGTAATAGTTACTCATAAGTTGACTCTCTCATTTCTATCTTATCCATATAGCCATTCTCATGTCATTGTATTTAATCAAGAAATCAGTTTGGTTAATGATATTCAGTTCATGTATCATGTTTTAGAATCACTTATGCAATCATGTTCTAAGTCATACATGTTCAGTCCATGATCTCAGTTACCTTAGTACAGTACTCTCAGTCTAACCAGTCTTATTCAAGGACAAATATTCCCATCGGGTAGATATTATAATACCCTATAATAATCCTAGCTTGATTAAACTCTTAGTTTCATTCTTAAGGGGCTTAAGTCTTGAAATTTTCACTAAGTGTTGGGGACTTTGTCATTTTCAAGACTCCTAAACTCTGAGTATTTTCATTTTGGTCTTCACGACCCTGAGATATTAGTTTTTGAGTTAAGTCATGCTCAAGGATGTAAGGAGCATATCTCGAGGAAGTTTTGCATTTTTTGGATGAGAATTGGGTCATGTTTGAATCACGATTCCAACATCTCATTGCTATTATGCCGTGTCGCGGTGCTAATGGCAATGGCCCGCTTCTCACATTGAATTGAGGGTGTTGTGTCCAGTTCTTGATTTATAATTTGAATACATCTGTCTTAATATTTATCCGAGTGTATGAAGTGCTTATGAGGTAAAAAATGTTCATAAAAATCACTTAGAACAAAGTTGAGCTAAGAGCCTTTGATTCGTCCAAAGTTTGGTATTTGATTCTATAAGGGTCAAATTTTAACATATTTAACTCTTAATATATGTTGAATTTTTCATCTCAAGAAAAACCAAATTTTATAAAATTGAATTAGCTTTCCAATGATACCAATTTTGCCTTAATCCGATACCTGATAGAAAAGTTATGATCATTTTTATCAGAACCAGTAAGCCACCGTAATATGACCACATCGCGATGAGCCTTCAATCAGTATTCTAGTTACAAATTTTGGTTTAAATGATGACGGGGAAATTGGGACTTTTCCCATGTCGAGCCAATTCATTAAAACATAACCTAAAGCTTCAGTTAGGGCATTATTTACCCAAATTCTCTAATTTCCTCTCAAGAACAATCCCTAATCATCCCCAAGTTCATCAAAATCAATTCCTTTTTTTTTCAATATTTAAGGTTTTACGGTATGAGTGATGTTCATCCATGAGCCCTTTTTACCCATGGAGTCCAAGAATCCATTTTCAAGTTTAAAGTTGTGATTTTACATGTTGTTATGAATCATCTACATGAAGTTATTATGAACTTTGATTTCAAATCATGTTTACCATGTGTTTTTATTGGAATTTATCCGTGACACATTTGAATGGTGATTTTTGCATGTCACATCCTTGAACTATGATTTTAGTATTTCAATTATGTTAGTAGCTCATGTTTTAACTATTCCCATGCTCAAGTCTATGAATTCCAAGTGTTTGATGAAATGCTAAAGAGAATGATTTTGCAGAATAATTTCACCATTATGGTTTTGAAGTTTTTACATGCCTTTATTGTTATTTTTATTCAGTGTTGGGGGTTGTGAATACCCAAAATTTAGCTGTTTACCTAGTTTTTAGAATCTTTAGAGTGGTTTTAGATAAATTATAAGCCTTGTCAATCAGTTAGTATCAATACTCAGTAGTTGGCTCAGATAATCTTAGTTTAGTTCTGTAATAAGTGTCTTTTAGTTGGGAGTAAGATTTAGCACCGAAAAAATGTAGGATGGTAGCTTCCTTATCAGTTATGCAAAGTCGTTAGTTACAGTCCCTGTATTTTAGAACCACACAGTTAACGTGGGTTATGAGGAGTAACCCGTCAGTTTAGGGTTGACTGCCTCCTTGGGGTCACCCGTCATATTAGGGTTGACCCTGCCCAGGGATCACCCATCAGTTTAGGCTTGATATCCTGGTTATTCAGTAGCTTAGTAGATCCACACAACTATTGTTAGTACCCGTGGCACGATACTAACACCCTTCTAGCTGGGCTCACAAGTATCACCCCAATCAGATTAGAATGAGGCATGTCAGTTAGATGATACCTCCCACAGTATCAGTTCAGTTCTTAGTACATAATTCAATTTAGATAGCTTGACCAAGGCATATCAATTATCAGTTACTCAGTTATTAGATTTTAGTTTAGTATTTTAGTCTTACAGATTATTTCAGAAACATTATATGCCTCTCCTTGCACTTAAAATATTTTAGTTTTCATGCATGCTTAGAATGGGGCATGTCGGTTAGATGATACCTCTCTCAGTCTCAATTCAATGCTTAGTACAGAATTTAATTTAGATTGCTTAACCAAGGCATACCGATTATAAGTTACTCAGTTATCAAATTTTAGTTCAGTATTTCAGTCTTACAAATTATTTCTGAAACATTATGTGCCTGTTCTTGCACTTGTAATATTTCAATTTTCATGCATGCTTATAAAGTTATCTCATGTTATTCAGCCAGTCATTACTTTAAGTTCAGTTAACCCTTGTGTTATATCCTAACCTCATCTCATATACCAGTGCAATCAAAGCACTGATCGCATATTTGTTTCTTGTGCTATGATGTCTTATATCATAAGTTCGGACGCTCAGCTTCCCGACTGGGCCTAGATAGGATCAACTAGCCAACATCATCAGCAGTGGTAGTCCTCATACTTTTAGGACAAGTATATCTTTATTCAGTTGAGTTAGTAGTTCAGTTGTATGATCAGTTGGAGTTAGTTGAGGGTTGGTCCTACCCCAGTCAGTTAGTCTTATAGGCTTTTCAGACATTTCAGATGGTCAGTTAGTTTATCAGTTTTTTCAGCCATATTGTACTATTTTTGCAGATATTTTTTCTCAGACTTATGACATCAGTTATACTTTTTAGTACTTAAAACTTAATGGCATTCTCAGCTATTTTCCATAAATATCTTTAGTATCAGTATATCATTCAGTGCTCGCAGCAGGTACCAACTTATGGGTTAGCTTGTGGTCACTTGTGACTGCAAGAACCATTGTTGCGACTAGGGGTAGACTTAGGTCGTGACACAAAGTCAAGGTTTAACACTCTTTTCTTTTGAAAACCCATTTTGGGGGTCCATTTTGACCCCAAATAAAAAAGGCAATATGTGTATTGTTGACTTTCTTTTGATGTATATATTCTATATTTCTATGTTTCATTTGACTCCTGTTCCATCCATGAGGTATAAGGCTCCAGATTGTTGGCTTTTGGATTGGTTTTTGGCATTTTAGGTAGGTTATGGCTGATCTTTTTTTAGACTATGCTGGGTAGTTAATGTCAATTCAAAATCATGTTAAAATTGTGCATTCTAATAACTAAAACGGTTAAAATTATTATATTATGCTATGTGGGGTCCTATATATAGTTGTTTTTGGTAGTTTTGGTATATTATTTGCTATGTGTGATTGTGTGGGGTCCTATATGACATTATTGTCTATGAATATGTGAATCTAACTGTGTCTTGTATAACAAAAAAAGGCTAATGTGGTCTCAAAGGTGTATTAATTTTATTGCACTCTATCGGGATATTGTAATACCTGTAAGACATTGAGCTCTATTCAGTTGTAGTTGCATGCTAATGGGGTCTAAGGCTAGAAAATTTCACTAAGTGTTGGGGACTCAGTCATTTTCAAGACCCCAAAACTTTATAGATTTTATTTTGGCCTTCCCGATCCTATGATGTTGGTTTATGAGTTACTTCATGTTTAGGGAGGTTAAAGGTATGTCTCGGGAGAGTTTCAGGATTTTTGTACGGGATTCGAGATATGTTTGGATTGCTGAAATAGTGAGACCTCATAATAAGCCCACGATGCAGTAGTTTCTCCTATGGTGAGAGGGTTTGTGGCATATTTCTCTCTCCCCTCGAGCAAGTGACGCGGCGCGTGGCTCTCTTCCTCAGAGAAAGTAATGCGGCGGATTGGTAGCCTATATCCATCTCTTTGATTAATGAAATTAACGGGCAAATAAATCTTTTTCCCTTTACCCATTTTATCCATAATACGATTTGGGGCATTATTTTCCCCTTCCTCTCAAAATTACTCTCAAGAAACCCTCCTCCTTATCAAGAACAAGAACACAAGCTACTTTCCCAAAGAATCCGAGAGTTCAAGCACCTAAGTTTAAACAATCTTCAAGAATTTCATTATTGAGGTACGTTTTCTTTTGAATAGGGTTAACCTTTCAACCTTCTTCTCAAATGCATGACTTTTCAAGTTAAATTTACATGTTTTAATATAGATTTCATTCCTAAATCTTTATGTGTTGGAAATATAGCATTATCATGTGATCTAGGTATAAAGCACATAAGAGTTGTATTTTTCATGTTTCCAACTTCAAGTTTGATGTTTTATCTTGAATTCCATTATTTTGATGAGAAATTGCTATTCTCTTAACTTTAATATGTTTTCATGCTCAAATTCATATATTATTCTTATATACTCAAATGTCCTATGTTTTGGGTCTCTACATCATGACTTCATACTAGTATTTTAAGAGTTTTTATTGTGTTTTTTGAAAATATTCAGCACTGGCGGGTTATGAACATTCGATACCTAAGTGTTTACTTACTATTTTCAAGTTCAGTTGATCTTTGTTAGTACAATACCACGTTATGTTAAACTATGAATAATACCAGTGTCGTTCCGTTGGGAGTAGAATTTAGCACTGAGTGGGAAGTATGGGTTTAGAACATCCTACTTTCCAGAAACTACGTACCATCATAGGATTCTAGGACTCACCAACAAGCATTTCCCCTTTCCTAAATAGGATCAGTATAGTGGTCACTCCAGTTTAGATTCCACTCTGATGGCAAGGATGGAACAACCCTCCTCAATGTGGGTCAAACGTTAGACTCCATGGTAACATCTATGGTTTATGTCAGTTACATGATAGCTCCCACAGTTTCAGTTAGTATTGGCAACCTATTTTAGCACAGTTTTTATAGACCAAGTAGTTAGTTTTTAACATTTATTTAGTTAGTTGTATAAACTGCACCAGTTATTCAGATAATGCCAGTGTATAAGAATACTTGGTCTTGCATATTCAATTTTACATGTTCAAGTAATTTCATTCAATTTTAGTATGTATTTTAGTTAGTCCTTATCTCACGTACCAGTATATTCAAAGTACTAATCGCAGACCTTTCTCTTGCGCTATGTTGTCTTATATTATAGGTTCAGACGCATAGTTTCCCAATGATCCTTAGATAGCTCAGTAGTTCCTCATGGCAGTAGTGGTGTGTCTTCATCCGTCGAGGATGTAATATGTACTTATATTATTCATTTCCATATTTCACTATGATTTAGTTAGTTGGAGTTAGTTGGTGGTTTATCCCATCAACTCCTTATGATTCTCACAGGCTTTTAGACAGTTAGACAGTCATTTAGTTGTTCAGACAGATAGTTTAGTTCAGTGTTTTATCAGCTACTTTAGACATGCCTTTTATATATTTCAGTATTCATATTGATAGTACCTTATTGGTTTATTTTCTACACATACGTTTTACTTTTATTTTCATTTAACTCTCACAACAGGTACTAGATCATGGGTTAGATTGGGGACACTTGTGGCCTTACACACCGTGTTGCGACTAAGGGGTAGCCTCCGGTGGTAACACATTTGGTTATTTTTGGAATTAATGGATGGTTGGAACTATAGAGTGGATTATTGTCTCACATTTGGTTATTCTTGGAATTAATGGATTATTGGAACTATACTCATCATGGTTAGTTTTGAGCATTACATCTTCATAACATACATATTTATGAAACATTGGTACCACCACAAAAATTCTAGAAATAATAGAAATAGTGATTTTTCCTGATGAAAATGTGACACTTTTAAAACCCTTTACTGATGAATATGTCAGAGAGGAGTTATGGACATTGGTATTGAATATTGGATGCATGCGGGTTGATGAATCACCCATGGAGTATAATACTTCTCTTTTATATTATTATGGTGTATTTGAATATTATAGAATATTAGTGGAGACTGTGTGGGCTATTATTTGGGAAATTTCTGATTGTAGTTGATATGCCTTTAGAGAGTGATCAAACTCATCCCTCATTTGAGGGATGAGTTTGATCACCTAAGAACCAAATAAGGGACGAGTTTGATCACCTACAGTAGGGCTCCATGTCTGCTGTAGAGTATGAGGCATGCTTTTATGCCTTGTCAAGATATTTTTATGCCAGCACTACCACCAAATCTGAGAAGATTATCAAGGATTTAATATTTCTCTTCAACTAGATACATCTCTGATGGTAGTGTTAGTAGCGTATAGTGGATCATGCTACAATGACTGAGGATATTCTTCAAGCATCTTAGGGAGGCATAAAGAGGATGCACTACCTGGGCAAGTTTAGAGCTCATACTTCTCAAGGTAGGGATTCTAGGGTTTTGATGGGTATCATGGTAGACCAATGTAGGAAGCCTTGTAGGGTTCAAGTAGCAGGTCTTCTAGTTTAATAGTTCAAGGTAGTCTTCATGATCTAGTCATACCTCCTCCTACTGAGATGGGCCATAGAGGTTACTATATGTGTGATGAGACTGACCATTTGGCCAAAGACTATCCTCGCTGTGTGCTTAGAGCTACTTTTATTTTTGTTTTGAGATGTAGGGGTTCTACTAGGGGTGTATGTGGTAGAGTTAATGGGGCCTGCGGTAGTGGTTGCAAGGCTGTTCAGCCAGCTAGTGGTCATGGATAGTGCTATGCTATTCCCGTTAGACCACAGGCATTGGCTTCTAATGCTATTATTATAGGTATTGTCCCCATTTGTTTCAAATATACATCTATGCTATTTTATTTGGGATTGACTTTCTCCTATATGTCAACATACTTTGCTTTGGGTATTGATTTATCTTGTGAGCCTCTAGAAAAGCCTATCCATGTATCTACCCCTGTAGGAGACTCTTTAATGGTGGATCAGGTGTACCGATCTTGTATTATGACTTTTGATGGGCATGAGACCGGGGTAGATTTTATTGTATTGGATATGGTAGATTTTGAGATCATCTTTGGTATAGACTGGTTGGCTCCTCAGTATGCTATCCTTGATTGTTATGCTAAGACCATAACTTAGTTTCATCAGGTGTTCTAATGGTAGGTTTGAAGGGTATGCTTTATTCGAGTCCTAATAGAGTTATATGTTATATTTAGGTTCGTCGCTTGGTTAACAGTAGATGTTTATCTTATTTGGCTTATATTCATGAGACTAGTATTGCTTCACCTACTTCTTTGGATTCTATTTATGTTGTTCATGTGTTCATGGATATCTTTCTTAAAAATTTGCCTGGTATGCCTCTAGATCGTGATATTGACTTTTTTATTTATGTTGAACCGTGCACCAAGCCCATTTCATTCCTCCTTATAGGATGGAACCAATCGAGCTAAAGGAATTGAAGGATCAATTACAGGAGTTATTGTATAAGGGATTTATTTGACCTAGTGTATCACTTTGGGGCGCGCCCGTCTTGTTTGTTAAGAAAATGGATGGGTCTATGTGTATGTGTATTGATTATCGATAGTTCAAACTAAGGATTCTCTTTCTCGTATTGATAACTTATTTGATAAACTTTAGGGTGCTTCAGTGGTTTCAAAGATTTGCTTGTGGTTCGGGTATCACCAGTTGAGGATTAGAGCTTCAAATGTTCAGAAAATAACTTTTTGGACTCGGTATCTTCATTATGAGTTCTTGATCATGTCCTTTGGATTGACCAATTTCCTAGCCATATTCATGTAGTGGACGAATCAACTATTTTCCCCATATTTTGACTATATTTCAACTTCTTTATAATTTTATTTGTAGATGATGTATTTATTTATTATAAGACAATCGTGAGGAGCATTTACAAATTTTACTTCAGAGATTGAGGGATGAGAAGTTGTGTGCTAAGTTCTCTAAGTATGAGTTTTATTGGAGTCTATCTCTTTCTTGGGTCATGTGGTGATTAAGGAAGGTATTATGGTTGATCTAGCCAAGATTTCAGTGGTTTGTTATCGGGCTAGTCTTACTTTACCCGCTGAGATTTGGAGTTTTGTTCACTTAGTAGGATACTATCGGCATTTTCTGTAGGGTTTTTCATCTATCACAACTCTATTTACCATGTTCACTTAGAAGAAAATTTCCTTTTAGTAGTCTGATGCTTGTGAGGAAAACTTCCAAAAGCTCATGAAATTATTGACATCAGCTCTTATCTTAACTTTGCTCATGGAGGGTATGAGTTTTACCATGTTTTGTAATGCTGCAGGTGTTGGGATAGGTGTTGTGTTGATGCAAAAGTGTAAGGTGATTGCGTATGCTTCTCTTCAGTTGAATACTCAAAATAAGAATTACCTTATCCATGATTTGGAGTTGTGTCCGGTCATTTTTTCTTGGAAGTTATGGAGGCACTACTTGTACTGAGTTTGTTGTGACATCTTCTCGGACCATCATAGCCTTCAATATTTCTGCACTCAGTAAGGTGTTAATATGAGGCAACGTTTTTGGCTTGAGTTGCTTAAGGATTATGACTTGACTATTCTCTATCATCTGGGCAAGCCTAATATTATTGTAGATACTTTGAGCCAGAAATCAACTAGCATGAGCATCTAAGCACATCTTTTGACCTAGGAGAGAACTTTGGCTAGCCAAATGGTTAGGCTTGATATTCGACACCTAGGTGTGTTTTTGTATTTTTATAGGATAGGCCTTCGTTGATGGAGCAAATTTGGGCTCATCAGTTTGATGATGTTTGATTGAGATTGATTTGGGATAAGGTGTGAAGTGGTGAGGCTAAGGATGCTTCACTTGACTCTGATAGTAATTTAAGGATTGGAGGCCGAGTTTGTGTACCGAGTGTGGGTGATTATATTAGATTGATTTTTGAGAAGGCCCATTGTTCCATCTATTCCATCTATCCGGGATGACTAAGATGTATCATTATTTGAGGGACCATTACTGGTAGGGGTGCTCTGAGTATAGGTGCAATAAATTTTGTAGCTCGTTGCCTCAGTTGCCAGCAGGCGAAGGTTGAGTAATTGAAGCCTGGTGGATTGCTTCAAATGTTACCCATTCTCGAGTGGAAGTGGGAGCGAATTACTATGGACTTTATGATTGGGTTGCCTTACACTTCACATGGTTTTGATAGTGTTTAGGTCTTTGTGGATCGATTGACAAAATCTTCTCACTTCATTCCAGCTCAGGTCTTTCGATGCTAAGAGGTTGGCCCGTATCTATATTCATGAGAATTTGCATCTTCATGGTGTGCTAGTGTCTATCATGTCAGATCAAGGTTCAGTGATCACATCTCACTTTTGGAAGTCCTTTCAAGATAAGTTGGGTACTCGGGTTGATCTTAGTGCAATATTTCACCCTTAGAATGATGGTTAGTCCAAGCAATCTATTCAGGTATTGAAGGATATGCTCCGCACTTGTGTGATAGACTTTGATGGTTAATGGGAGAAACATCTAGCTTTGTTGGAGTTTTGTATAATAACAAATGCCATTCCAGTATTGATATGGATCCTTTTGAGGCCTTGTATGGTAGGCATTACCGCTCTTCTATTGGTTGGTTTGAGGTTTCTAAGGTTAGACCTCGAGGTAGAACTTTCTTCGTGAGTCTTTGGATAGAGTTCAAATCATTCAGGATTGTCTTCGAGCTACTTAGAGGAAGAAGAATTTCTATGCAAATTGTAGACTTTGTGCCTTGAGGTTTAGTGCTGGTGATCGTGTTTTCCTTTGAGTTATGCCCATGGAGGTTATGATGAGGTTTGGGCAGAGGGGCAAGCTTAGTCCCAGGTATATTAGGCTATTTGAGATTCTTTCGACTGTTGGTGATGTGGCTTATAAGTTGGGTTTCCCCAGATGCATCAGTTGTTTATATAGTTTTTTATATTTCAACGCTTCCCTATTACATTATGGATGAGGCTCATGTCATTTGTTGGGATTCAGTTCAATTAGATGAGAGGTTGTCATTTGTTGAGGCACCGGTCACCATCTTGGCTAGAGATGTCAGGTGGTTGTGTTCTAGAGTTATTCTTGTGGTTAAGGTTCACAGGAAGCATAAACCAATAAATGAAGAAATTTGGGAGGTTGAGTCTGATATCTGTAGTTCTTATCTGTGGAGTGTTTTTGTTGATTTGAGTTTTCCTATCCTTTTAGTTTGAGGACGAACTAGATAATGTAATGGTCTAATTTTTGATGATTTATGTGCAATATTCATTTCTATATGAATTCACTATTTTACACCTTTGCGCGGTTGCATAGTGGTAGTTCTGGGGTATGGGGATGTGTAATGCCCCGAGACTACACCATGGGCGTCACACGGTGCTTACGACCCCGAAGGACCACAAGCTAACCCATGACTAGTACTTGCTGGGAGCACTGAATAATGATTATGAAACATATGTGTAAGTAAACTGAAAATGCCGTAAGGTTCATAAAACTGAATCAAAACTGAGTACATCTGTAGAATAACTGTTAACTGATAATGTCTGAAAGCCTCTAAATATCTAAAATAAAAGAGTTGATGGGACAGGCCTCAACTAACTCACAACTGCTGTCTGAAATAGCTGAAATAATTAAATAACACAAAGGCTAAATAAGTATCGGATCCTCGATGGATGAGGACTCACTACTATAGCTACAACTGATCAACTGATCTAAATAAGTGCAGTTAGGAACCCAATCGTCCAAACCTATGATATGAGACATCATAGCAAAAAGAGAGAGTATACGTCAGAACATTGAATGTATTGGTATGCTAGGTTAGGTTAGGATGATATGCATGGGTTCATGTGCATGAGTAATAATAACAACTAAATATCATGATATGACTGGATGAGAGTATATGCAAGTCTGGGACTATTGAAGATAATGAACATATAATACCAAGAACATATAGTCTGTCTGAATTAGACTGAAACTAAAGTAATAAGTTTCTAATAACTGATTACTGATAACTGAAAGTAGTGATCATGTAGAACTATACTGAGTTCTGTACTGAATGTTAAATACTGGAACTGAGATTGTGAGAGTTATCATCTAACCGACATACCCTGATTATAGACTGATTTGGGTTCTAACCTATAACCCCAATTGGAAGGGTGTTATCACCGTGCCACGGGTTACTAACACTAGCTGGGTCAACCCTAATTTGGTAGGAAGACTCAAGAGATGTATATGGTTACACCGACCCTAGTCTGGTAGGAAGACAATTTACCCTACGCTGGCTGCGTAGTTCTGTAAGTCAAGGGCTATTAATAAGGATAAAACCCTATACTGATAGGAATGCCCCCATCCCTTGGTTCGCTCGGTGCTGAATCCTACTCCCAACTGAACTGACACTGATCACTAGACTGTACTAAGCTTGACTGAACTCACACTGATTCTGTTAACTGACCCTATGCTACTCTTCAGGTTATTATGGAATCATTCTATTACGACTAGAAACTAAGTAAGCATCTAATTTCGGGTATATAATACCCTCAGGACTCGATAGAATAAATAATGGAACCATATCACAAGTTTAAAAGCATTACATTTAGTATATCATTCATAATTTGTCCACATAGACATTTTGTCAAACATTTAGGGTGCATGGTTCTTGTACATGAGAAAGAATAACATGAGGATATCATGACTCCAACATTCAACTCATAATTAATTGGTTATGACATGAGGAGTACATAAATCAACACACATGCTAGTTTATTTAGTAGAAATTCATAATCTTTTTAGTTGAAACCCATAAAATCAACACATACATGAACACAATTCAATTTAAGAATGTAATTCATAATTTTAAATTCTCAAAAAGGATTTTTGAACTCCCTGGGTGGAACGAACTTAGGGATGAACACCAAACATACCTTGACTTATGAATTTGTGACAATTGAAGGTGAATTCTTGAGATTTGATGTTGAATCTTGAAGGGCTACGGTCTGTTCTTGAAAGAGGGCTACTTTAAATTGAGTAAATTATGAAAATAATGTGCAATTTGTGCTTTTTAGGACTTAAATCTCATGTTTGAACAGAATGAGATAAGGGAAAAGGACTTAAATGCCCTTAGAAATAAAAAACGCGGAACTTAACTCAAAATTCCAATTTTGACACCCTACATGACGTGGTACTATTGAATCGGACAACTGGAAAAGGGACAGTCTCGACTTTACCCAGCAGCGCGACACAGTGAAATCGCATTAAGCCACGGGAAACAGACAATTTTGAAAGTGCCTCTTGGCGTGATGCGGTGCTTATCGCGGTGACACACTGGAAAATGACGAACATTAAATTGGCCATCACCGCGATGCGGCCTTATCGTATTGGGCTACTATTTTTTACTAAAAAGTACTATAACTTCTCACCCGAGTATCTGATTTAGGTAAAATTTGTATCGTTAGAAAGCTAGTTTAATTTTCTACAGTTTGGTGGGTCTTGAGCTGAAAAATTCTCAATAGAGCAAAAGATATGCTCGTTTGAAGTTGACTAAAGAAAATTCTTCCCGAAAACTCAATCGTTAAGGAATTCTTTGATTCATCTAATAGCTTGGAGTTATTTTGAGGCCTTAACGTACATCAAAATAACTTATAAAACTATCAAAGAACTAGGATGTACTATGAATGATCTTGAAACATGGCGCTAACATTGGTTTGGATTTTCGTGGTATTACAATATCTCCCTCTTGGGAACATTTGTCCTCGAATGAGACTGGTTAAGCTTAAAACATCGAAGAACTTAGGTTACATGCTGGATATAGGTATTGAAAATATGTTTACATGACTGAGTTTTAACATGACACATGACTGAACTAGTTCTGTGAATACATGAATGACATGAGAATGATATGCAGTTGTAATTGAGCATGGAAAAGAGAAATTCTAAGAAGATTGTTAACTTAAGCTGAATCTGAGTTTGCACAGACAAGATGAGGGTACTTTAGTCTGCATATTTGCTTCTGTTTCCCAAGTGGATCGCTCAACGGACTGATTCTGCCAAAGAACTTTGACTTGAGGAGCTTCTTTGTTCCATAGTCTATGAATTTGTCAATCAAGGATCTCGACAGGAATTCCTATTTAAGAAGGATGTTCTGAACATCCACGCTTTCTAAGGGAACAACAACTGTTGGGTCACCAATGCACTTCTTTAACAACAAGATATGGAATACTGGGTGCACTGATGCTAAGTCTGCAGGCAACTCAAGCTCATAAGCCACTTTTACGAAATGACTCAAAATTTTGTAAGGCCTCACATATCGGGGACTGAGCTTCTCCTTCTTTCCTAACCTCTTCACTCTCTTCATAGGAGAGATCTTCAAATACATGAAATCACTAACCTCAAATTCAAGATCTTTCCTTCTCACATCTGCTTACGATTTCTGTCGGCTCTGGGTTGCCTTAAGCCTGTCTCTAATCAATTATACTTTCTCTAAGCAATCAAAGACCAAGTCAAGCCCCACTACCACGACCTCACCTACTTCAAACCAACTAATTGGAGATATACATCTCCTTTTATACAGGGCCTCAAATGGAGCCTTCTGAATACTAGATTGATAGCTATTATTGTACGCGAATTCAATCAAAGGCAAGTGGTCATCCCAACTGCCCTTAAAGTCAACTACACACGCTCTCAACATATCCTTAAGTGTATGAATATTCCTTTTTGCGTGACCATCAATCTGAGGGTGGAAGGCTATACTAAGGTGAACTTGGGCACCAAGACCCCTCTGAAAAGCTTTCCAAAAGTAAGAGGTGAAATGAGTACCTCTACATGATATAATGTACAATGGGACACTATGCAACCTAACCAACTCTCTGATATAGTGCCTAGCATAGTCCTCAGCTAAAAAGGAAGTATGGAATGGCAAGAAATGGGTTGATTTGGTTATCTTGTCTACAATGACCCAAATCGAATCATGCTGACGACGAGTACGAGGCAAACCTGTCACAAAATCCTTGCCTACTTCCTCCCATTTTCAAGTGGGAATACTGAACTCTTGCCTAGACCCACTAGGATTTTATTGCTCAATATTTACCTGCTGATAAATAGAACACTTAGCCACAAACTGTAAAATATCCCTCATCATCCCATTCCACCACTAGACTTCCCGTAAGTTGTGGTACATCTTAGTGGCCCCTGGATGAATAGAGTAATGTGCACCATGAGCTTTTTCAAGAATTCACTTTCTTAACTCATCAACACACGACACACATAATCTACCCTAGCAACATAACATGCTATCTCCCCTTGGGAGAAAACCTCTATTTTTAATCTCTGATTGACTATTTCAATTCTACTAAACTGGGATCCCTGTCCTGCTTTTATTTTACCTCGGCAACTAAAGAAAATTTCAAACTACTCCGCACCCAAATTCTACCCTCAGCTGAATCATCCAAATGAACACCTAATCTGGCAAGTTGATGAACTTCTCTAACTACCTTTTTCTTATCCTCCTCAATATGAGCAACACTACCCGTAGATAATCTTCTTATGGAATCTCCCACTACATTGGCCTTGCCCGAGTGATATATAACACTCATGTCATAATCTTTTAGCAATTCTAACCATCTCCTCTGACATAGATTCAAATCCTTCTGTGAGAACACATACTGCAGGCTTTTGTGATCTATGAACATGTCAACATACACCTCATACAAATAGTGCCTCCAAATCTTTAAGGCAAACACAACAACTGCTAACTCAAGATTATAGGTAGGGTAATTGTTTTTATGTGCCTTAAGTTGTCTCAAGGCATAGGCCTCAACCTTACCCTCTTGCATCAAAACACATCCCAAACAAACTCTTAAAGCATCACAATACACAACAAACCCATCTGAACTATCTGGTAATGTTTAAACTGGGGATGTGGTGAGTCAAGTTTTTAACTCCTGAAAACTCTTCTCACAAAATTCTGACCACTGAAACTTAACTTTCTTCTGAGTCAATTTGGACATAGGGGATGGAATAAATGAAAATCCTTCAATAAAACTTCAGTAATAGCCAGTCAAACCCAAGAAAGTTCTGATATCTACTGGAGAAATGGGTTTGAGCTAGTTTCTCCCACTTCTGTCTTTTGAGGATCAAATCTAATGCCATCACTGGAAATATTATGGCCAAGAAAAGATACTGACCTTACCCAAAATAGTCATTTACTGAAGTTGTCAAACAACTGATGGACTCTAAGAGTCTGCAATTCTATTTTGAGGTTGTTTGCATGATTATTTTCATCACGGGAGTAGACAAAGATGTCATCTATGAAGACTATGACGAACATGTCCAAGTACTGCTTGAACACTTGGTTTATCAAGTCTATAAAGGCTGATGGGGCATTTGTTAGAACAAAGGACATAAATAGAAACTCAAAGTGAACATACCGAGTTTTGAAAGCTGTTTTGGGAATATCACATTCTCTGACTCTGAGCTGATAATAGCCGGATCCGAGGTCTATCTTAGAGAAGTAACTAGCACCCTGAAGTTGGTAAAACAATTCATCAATTCTGGGAAGTGGGTATTTGTTTTTGATTGTGACTTTGTTCAATTAACGATAATCAATACACATTCTAAGAGAACCATATTTCTTATGCACGAATAAAACTGGTGCGCCCTACGAGTAGATGCTAGGCCTGATGAATACCTTATCTAGGAGATCTTTCATCTATTTTTTTAATTCTTTGAGTTCAACTAGAGACATTCTGTATGGCATAATAGAGATAGGCTATGTATTTGGAAGAAGGTCTATTATGAAGTCAATTTTCCTTTCGAGAAGTACTCTGGGAAGATCTTTGGGGAACACATCTAGAAATTCCCTCACTAATAAAACTGGCTCAATATTAGGAGTCTTGGAGTTAGAGTATTTGACTCAGATAAGGTGGCAAATACACCCTTGGATATCATTTTCCTCGCTCTAAGCGCTATAGCTCTACCCCTCTATTTAAGGATTGGTTCATTTAGAACCTGAAAATGAACTACTCTATTTCTATAATAAACTGAAGCATAGCATGAATGGAGCCAATCCATGCTGAGAATGACGTCAAAATCCATCATCTCTAGCTCTACAAGGTCTGCTGAAGTAACTTTCTGAGACACCATAATTGAACAATTCTTGTATTCCCGCCGGGCTATGATAGACTTACCCACTAGGGTAGAGATTGAGAAAGGCTCTATTAGGATTTTATGGCTGAATCCAAAGTGGATGGATATGTGAGGAGTTATGAAAGGTAAAGAAGCTCCCAGATCTAACAAATCATAAGCATGTAAATAGAAAATTTCAAACATACCAGTAACCACATCAGGAGAACTCTCCTAATCCTGTCAGGACTAAAAGGGATAGATCCTTTCTGGGCACTTCCTACTACTGGCACTGGAAGCGGCACCCTACTGAGATGGGTGATCGAACTAAACTAGGGGACGATTATGATAACTCTGTGAACCCACCTGAGGACACTCTTTGATCCTATGGCCTAGCTTACCATACCCTAAATAACATTGCCGCTATCCCTGCAGACACCCTGATGGTTTTTGCCACATTTCTGACAAAGAGAATTTATTTAAGCACTACTTACACTACCCTGATATTTAGAGCCTGACACCCTATCCTTATTATTTTTGAATTTAGGCATCAGCAAACTAGCTGAAGATGGAGCTAGGACTGAAGATTTGGGTGGAACTGAGGACGATTTCCACTTTTTGAACTCAGCTGAGTAAAATTGAAACTAACTATTTTAGCCCTCTTTATCTCCTTAGTGTTTTGTTCCTCAATCTGTTGAGCTTAGACCATAAACCTGGAGAAGTCCATCTCCTTAATTAGCATTACGGTCCTACACTCCTTGACCACATAGTCAGATAACCCAAACACGAACTTGCTCATCTTAGACCTGCTATCAGCTACCACATAAGAAGCATACCTAGCCAACTGAGTAAAATTAATGGAATATTCTTTAACACTCATGTTTCCCTACTTCAGGTTGATGAACTCTAACACCTTAGCCTCTCTTAACTCCAATTGAAAGAACTTATCTACCAATGTAATGACAAACTCTTCCCATTCTATAGGCCCTACATTTGTACCTCTATCTACCTTTTATTTCTTAAACCATGTATGAGAAAAATCTTTTAACTAATAGGAACCTAACTCAGCACTCTCACTAGTAGTGACCCCCATAATATCTGTTACCTTCTGCACTATGTCAAGGAATTCCTATGTGTCCTCCTCAGACTTAGACCCTAAAAATAAAGGAGGGTTTATTCAGGAGAAGTCCCAAATTCTTGCTGTAGGAGTATTGGCCACTGGGATATCCTAAACAGCAGCTGGTCGAATATTCTGAGCTTCCATATAATGGGATAGGGAATGTTGCTCTGAATTTTACATGAGAATCATACTCATCCTGCATCTTCCTAAATGGGTGAAGGTGCTAGCTGGTTCCCAGTTCTTCTTTTGTTAGTATTTATGGGAGGCATGTTCTATAAACAAAAAGAAAAGTTAGATTAGATAGAAATTTCAACTAGAGATCATGCTCACTCATACGATATGAACACTGAAAGAAGGGAATTATTCTTAAAATGCCTTATAGCCTCTTTCCAATAAGTGTGGCGCACCTCACACCTATGCATAAGACTTTTCTTGACGTGGCTTTCAGACTCCCTAGGACACCTTATAAACTTAGGCTCTAATACCAAGTTTGTAATGCCATGAGACTACACCCTGGGTGTCACACGGTTCTTACGACCCCAAAAGGCCATAAACTAACCCATGGATGGTACTTGCTAGGAGCATTGAATAATAATTATGAAACATATACAAAAGTAAAACTGAAAATGCTGTAAGGTTCATAAAACTGAATCATACTGAGTACATCAGTAGAATAACTGTTAACTAAGAATGTCTGAAAGTCTCTAAATATCTAAAATAAAAGAGTTGATGAGGAAGGCCCCAACTAACTCACAACTGTTGTCTGAAATAACTGAAGTACTAAAATAATATGAAGGATAAATAAGTATCGCATCCTCGATGGATGAGGACTCACTACCGTAGCTGGGATTGATCAACTGATCTGACTTAGTGCGGTCAGGAACTTGAGTGTCTGAAACTATGATATGAGACATTATAGCAGAAAGCGAGAGTATGTGTCAGTACTTAGAATGAACTAGTATACAAGGTGGGAATAGGCTAATATGCATGGGTTCATGTTTATGAGTAATAATAACAACTAAATATCATGATATGATTGGATGAGAGAATATGCAAAATAGGACTACTAAAGATAATGAACATGTAATATGAAGATATATCATATGTCTGAATTAGACTGAAACTAAAGTACTGAGTTGCTGATAACTGAAAGTCATGATCGTGTAGAATTAACTTGAGTTTAGTACTGAATGATGAATGCCGAATACTGAATACTAGAACTGATAATGTGGAAGTTATCATCTAAATAACATACCCCGATTATACACTGATTTGGGTTCCAACCTGTAACTCCAGTTAGATGGGTGATAGCACCATGCCACGGGTTACTAACACTAGCTGGGTCAACCCTAATCTGGAAAGAAGACTCATGAGATATATATGGTTATGCCAACTCTAGTCTGGCAGGAAAAAAATTTACCCTATGCTGGCTACGTAGTCCTGTAACTGAGGGAATGCTACTAAGGGTCAAACCCTATACTAGCAGGAATGCCCCCATCTCTGGGTTCACTCGGTACTGAATCCTACTCCCAACTGAACCGATGCTGATCGCTAGACTATACTAATCTTGATTAAACTCATGTTGATTCTGTTAACTAACCCAATGTTACTATTCAAGATACTACAGAATCATTCTACTACGACCGAAAACTAAGCAGCTAATTGCGGATATACAATACCCCCAGGGCTCGATACCATAAATAATAGAACCTTATCACAAGTTTAAAAGAATTACAATTAGGATATCATGCACAATTTGTCCACATAGACATTTCATCAAAAAATTGGGGAGCATGGTTCTTGACATGATAAAAAATAACATGGGGATATCATGACTACATTATTCAGCTCAATTCATTGGTTATGACATGAGAAGTACATAAATCAACACACATGCTATTTTATTTACTTGAAATTCATAATCTTCTTAGTTGAAACCCATAAAATCAACACATACATGAACACAATTCAATTTAAGAATGTAATTCATAATTTTAAATTCTCAAAAAGGATTTTTGAACTCCAAAGGTTCAAGGAACTAAAGGATGAACACCAAACATACATTGATTTATGAATTTGTGAGAATTGATGGTGAATTATTGAGATTTAATCTTGAATCTTGAAGGGATAAGGTTTGTTCTTGAAAGAGGACTACTTTAATTTGTGTAAATTGTGAAAATAATGAGCAATTAGTGCTCTTTGGGACTTAAATCCCCTATTTTGACTAAATGGGGTAAGGGAAAAGGACTTAAATGCCCTTGGAAGTTAAAAAAGTGGAACTGAACTCAAAAAACCTATTTTGACACCCGGTACAATGTGGTACAATTGTGTCGGGCCACTGGAAAAGGGACAAACCTGAATTTACCCAGCGCCGCGACGCGGTGAAGTTATGTTGAGACACTGAAAATGGACTATTTCAAAAATTCCTCTTGATGTGACGCAGTGCTTATTATGGTGACACACTGGAAAATGACGAACAAGAAATTATCCATCACCGCAATGCGGCCTTATCGCGTTGGGCTACTATTTTTCACTAAAAAGTGCCATCACCTCTCACCTGAGTGTCGAATTTAGGCAAAATTGATATCGTTTGAAAGCTAATTTAATTTCCTATAATTTGTTACATCTTGAGCTAAAAATTTCTCAATAGAGAAAAAGATATGCTTATTTAAAGTTGACTAAAGCAACATTCTTCCCAAAAACTAAATAGATAAGGAATATTTTGATTTTTCTAATAGTTGATAGTTATTTTGAGGCCTTAAGGTACATTAAAATAACTCATAAAACTATCAAAGAGTTGTGATTTACTATGAATGAGCTTGAAAAATGGTGCTAACATTGGTTGAGATTTTCAGAGTATTACAGGATGCTTGGCACAGTTCCCTGTACATTTTGTGTGAGTTATATTAAATTATTGTTTTTGGTGGCTTGAAAAGCCTTATAGTTGACTTTGGTCAACATTTATTAATCTGTGCATCGAATGGCAACACAAACTATGCCACCAAATCTAAAATATCGATTTTAGGTTAGTAACAGGATTGGCATGGTTTTATGATTTTTATATCTCATTTCGACCCTCCATTCCAAAAGTTGTAAAATTGGGTTTTCGGGGTCAATTTTTTGAAAAAAACATCTTTTCAAAAATCTGATATTGCCATTGAATTTGAAGCATCAAATTTGATAGGGTAGCATAGTTTATTTATGTGCTCGGCGTTTTGGATGAATCTCGGGGGGTCTATAGAGACTTAGGGCTTTCCAAGTCTGCAACTGGTGTTGGTACAATCTTACTCATAAATAGATAGTCACGTATGAGACTTAGCAGTTTAGGCACAAGTATCGCATATGGGATATCTTGGTCACAACCGTGAGTATCGTGTATGCAATATTTTAGTTGTGACTACGAGTATCAGATAAACAATATCAGTGTCGCAATTACGATACCCGTCTTCAGGCCAGGTATTGCGTAAGAAATGCAGTGGTCATAAATGTGATGCGTGGGTCCTAACTATACTCATGGTTTGCCATTTTCACTATTTCTGAGACTCAAAGCTTAGGGTTTTATAACTTTGATCCATTTCTTCTACTTTTAAGCTTGGGTAATATCAATAACACCTATTACAACTACTTTCTTGCAATTTTAGTACACCATACTTTTTAAACACGGATAAAGAGGTAGAAATTGGGAATTTTAGCCTGTAAAGCCTAAAAATTATAATTCTCCAATTCGAACCCTAATTTCAATCCATTTTTTTCACTTGGGTAAGTTTCAAATATTATAATTATCACTTCTCCTTTGATTTCATCTTCAAAATAAATTCAATTCTTTAATTTAAAATGAATTTGGTGGACTTTTGCCGGTAAAGCTTGAACATGATTTTTCTTCAATTTGGACCTTGTTTTTAACTCGTTTTTCTTGAATTATCGGATGTAAGCTCCTAAAAATATAAGGAAAATTCTTCCAAAGTAAATTTATGATTTTACCCTCTTATTTTCAAAGACCCATTTCTGGGGTCTGTTTTGAGATCGACTAGAAAAATGGGCAATATGGGTATTGTTGGATTATTTTAATGCATAGATTCTATATTTTTATGTTTTAAATGATTTCTAATATATTTGTGAGGATCAAGTCTTTGGTTTTAAGGCTTCCAGACAAGGTTTCAACATTCAAGGTAGGTTATCGCTTCACTTTCTTCTGACTGGGCTGGGTAGTTAATGTCGATACAAAAACATGTTAAGGGTGTGTGGTCTAATCACTAACAAGGTTTAAATTATGGTGTTTTTTGTGTAGAGGCCTATTTATAGTTATATTTGGTGATTTTAAAATATTATTTTTTATTTTTAACAATGTGGGGTCCTATATGACATTATTGGCTGTGAATATGTTAAATTAATAATGTCTTATTTAACGAATAAGGCAACTATAGTGTCAATGGTGTATTTAATTATATTCTACTCTCTTGGAGTATGGTTATTGTTGGCATTCATTGATGGTTGGAAATACTGAGTGGATTTTTGGCTCACTTGGTTGGATATGGAAATACTCATTCTGGTTGGTTGTGAACATTAAATCCACATATCATTCACATTCATAAAACATTGGCACCACCATAGAAATTCTGGAAATACTAGAAACAATGGATTTTTATGACAAAAATATGACACCATTAAAGCCCTCTAACTATTGATGTACCAGAGAGAAGTTATATATATTTGTATTAGATATTGGTTGTATATGGGTTGATCGGCCCCCATGGGTTAACATCGAGAAGCTTTAGCTCTATATCTATAACAAGAGATTGTGCGAAAGCCTCAACAATATCATTATTATTATCATCATCATTAGCATCGACATCATTTTCTCTTTGCATTTGTATTTACTTATAAATTTCAGTGATGTATTAGTTTCCTTGATGTAATTCCTATCTATGTATATTGTTTTCTTCGTCTTTCGTATGTGTGATACCTGTATTCTTGTACATATCTTTTGAATTATTATGATGTATGAAATATTATAGTACTATTAGAGGAGACGGTGTGGGTTGCCATTTGGGACATTTCTGGTTGCAGGTGATGTGCCCTTAGTATGTATTTTGTATGCTTTATTTTTCTACTTTACTTAGTCAACCTATGTTACTTACAGAGTACAAGCAAACCATACTCACTCCTACTATTCCTTTTCAATGCAGATCCAGGTTTGAGAGCGCCTCTACAAGGTTGACTTTAGGCAACACTTTGGAGCTATTCGAGGTAGCGGTTGAATTCTTGCTTTCAAAGTCTATTACTAACTTCCTTTATTTAGACTATGTCTTTATTTAACATTTAGAGATAGAGTTTTTCCTAATTTATATATCTTATGTATTTTGATCTTGAGACGTACTTGTCAGTTCATACATTGTGACACCAGGTTTTAGGTTTATGGCATGATATCATTTGGGTATGTTCTTCTGCTTCTAATACGTTGTGTGGTTAGATTTTTTTATCAAATCCTTACTTTGGGTTATTGCTATTATTTTTCTCTTTTGTATCCATTTGTGTGATAGATTTACTTGTCAAGGCTTGTTGCGACGAGTGCCATCATGACCTTTAGTTTTTGGTTCGTGAGTCAACCATAATTAAGGGAAAGTAGTGATCCCAATTACCATCAAAATCCATAACACCTATTCAAAGCATTTCCTCTAGTGCCTGAATGGTCAACTCTAACTGGACATCCATCTGATGGTGAAAAGTTATGCTCATCTCAACGTAGTACCAAAATCTCTATGCATAGAACTCCAAAGTTTTGAGATAACTACATTCATCTTTCAGATATAATAGTGATAAGTACACCATCCAACCGAACAATCTCACAAGTGTGGTCTTGGCCAACTTCTCTAAATTTTTGTTCACCCTAACAGCTACAAAGTGTATTGATTTATTCAACCTATTCACAGTCACCCAAATGGAGTAAAATTTCATGAAAGTTGGGGGTAGGTCAACTACAAAGTCCATAGTGATTCACTCCCTTTTCTACTTGGGAATAAGCATCCTTTCATAATACCATCTGGTCACTGATTTTCAAATATGCATCCTTTCATCATACCATTTGGTGACTGATTTTCATAATTTAGCTGTTAATAATTCAAAAACTTTGCCACAAACTCTATAAAATGTCTTTGTTCATTTCGTACCACTAATACTGTTGCTTCAAGTCACGATACTTCTTAGTCGCTTCTGGATGAATGGAATACTTCGAACAATGAGCCTATTCCAAGATCAGTCTAATCCAACAACCAACTCTTGGAGCATATATATGACCAACAATCCTCAAAAGACCCTTGGGCAGTCTTCACACCACTCAATACTTTATTGTAAATCACTCTCAACTTCTCATTATCAAACTGTCGTGCTCAAATTTTCTCCATCAATAATGATCTAGTCTCAACATAAGCCACGACATGCCTAGGTGTGAAAATTTCAAGTCAAACAAATTGGTTATCCAAATTCTGAATGTCTAAGGCTAAAGGTTGCTCCTTCACTAAAATATAAAGAAAACTCCACATACTCGCCACCTTTCGACTGAAGGCATCTATCCTTTCCAAGATGATAAATAATTGTGAGATTATTGTCCTTAAGAAACTTTAACCATCGATGATATCTCATATTAATATCTCACTTATTGAAGAAATATTGAAGGCTATAATGATCTGAGAAGATCTTAAAATGAACCCCATAGAAATAGTGTCGCCATAATTTCAACATAAACATAACCACGACTAACTCTAAAGTATGAGCAGGGTAGTTCTTCTCACGTGCCTTACACTATCGAGAAGCATAAGCAATCACCTTACCCTTCTGCATCAACACAACACTTATGCCTACTCTAGAAGCACCACAAAGCATAGTGAAACTCATGCCTTCCTCCGTCAAGGTTAAGATATGACGCGAATTCAACAACTCCTTAAGATTTTATAAGATCTTATCACAATATTCGACCGCTAAAAAATAGTCTTCTTTGGAGTCAAATTGGCCAAAGAAGCCATAATAGAAGAGAACTCCAACAAAAATTACTTATAATAACATGCTAACCAAATAAAAATCTAAATCTCGATTGTATAAGTACATCTAGACCAAACACGAATTGTCACTACCTTGGTCGGATTGACCATAATACTATCCTTGGTCACGACGTAACCTAATAAGGAGATAAAATCCAACAAAAAATCACACTTGTATAACTTGGCATACAGTTTCTCATCTCTCAATCTATCAAGTACGATCCTATGATGCCTCAAAAGGTCAGCCTTATTCTTAGAAAAAACCAAAATATCAACACTGAAATTGATCATAAAAAGTTTAGATAAAATTAGAATACCTTATTTATCAACTCCATAAACATTGTCAAGGCATTAGTCATCCCAAAAGACATGACCAAGAACTCATAATAGCCATACCATGTTAAGGATATACCATGTTCATAAAGCTATCTTTGGAACATCTAAAGGTCTAATCCTTAAATGATAGTAACTAGTTCTTAATTTGATCTCAGAAAATACTGAAGCACTCTAAAGTAGATCAAGTAAATAATAGATGTAAGAAAGAGGTTTTGTTCTAGATAGTCACTTTGTTTAATTATCAATAATTAATACACATGAGCATGGATACATATTTCTTCTTTACAAATAAGACATGAGCACCCAGTGAGACATATTAGTCTAATAAAACCATTAATCAACAAGTCCATTATTTCTCCTTCAGTTTCTTCAATTCCACTGGGGTCATTCTATAAAGAGAAACAAAAATAGGCTTAGTACACGACTCTACTTTAATGGCAAATCAATATCCCTATCCCAAGGCATACTAGGTAAGTCCATAGTAAACAATCCATGAACTCTCTAACAACTCTCAAAGATTCCAAGGAGGTGGTGAATTCATGTCACTCAAAATTAAACCTCCATGAAAGTGTGACGTGGTCACTATTAAATAAATAACCCGATAAAGGTTATGGTCAAACCTATAAGGAATAGGGCAAATTTTTGTCAAGAATATGTTGATGTAGTCGGAAAGTGTAGAAAGAAAATATGGGGATTTTTTGAGAACAGTAGTAGTAGTATTAAATCCTGATCACTTTAGGTTGAAATGAATACGAGATGAATACTAGGACTGTATTCCCCCTGACTTTCTAACTTCGTGTACTTATCGTTCTCATCAAACTATCTTGATGCTTTGAATGCAGAATGTAACAAAATATGTATCACTAACCATCTCTCAACACCATTTGGTGAATTTCACTCAATTTCTCTTTGTCTCAGAGTGTCGTATTACTAGCCCTTATCCTGGATCCCAGATTAACTATCTCCTCTTGATCTCAAGTTAATTAGATAAAGGTTGATAATTTTCAAATTACTGTAGTGATATTTTTTTCCTAATCTCAACCTCTCTCTCAAGATAATATCGACTACTGGCGGAATTTTAATGTCTGCGGTTAGTAAGATGGAAATTAAATCAAATAAAATAACAATACATACAAGAACATCAACTAAGAAAGAATTTGAACTTTCTCTACTTTATTATTCCATCTGGGTTCCCACAACCCTAGTTAATAGGTTTAGCCATTCATGTTTTCAAGAGCACCCATAGAATTCATAATAGAAAGCATAAGAATAATATCACAATGAATTAATAATGAAAACTAGAATCTTAAAGTAATCTCAAATCATATAAATCTCAAACACAAATTCCAAGATATAAATCATATCGTAGAACTCAATATAGTGTTGTAAGTATAAAAAGTGCATAAACTAATAACAAAACAACAATGGGGTATTTATAGGATACATCAAATATCCAAAAATCCTAACTAATAAAATAGGAAAAATCATGTCAGCACCTACACACATACCCACTTAAAAGCCGTAGGTACTACCTACAAACCATAGGTTGGTTCGTATGTCTCAAAGGAAAATTCTAGCTTTAGATCTCAAATATACGAGGGTACCTACGAGGGTCTAAGGTGCCACTAATGCTCTGTAGGTGGCCTTCATAATTCCTAGAGCCAAACTTCAGACTTTCAGAACAATCTTTTGGCATTTATGGGGTAATTTATGAGGGAAGTAAGTGCTACTTACTGCCCATAAGTAGGTCCGTAAGTAGCCTTCCAAGCTACACTTTTTTCTACCCTTTTACTCATAAACCTATTTTCCAACAAAACAAACAACAAAACATATCACATCTATCAAAAAAGACTATGTACTAGCATAATTTTTGGTTTTCAGCATTAGAATTACCATAAAACCATGGCACACCAACACCCTCAACTTAGAACCTTTGTATGTCCTTAAGTAACAAGCAAAAAATAAATACAAAATGATGCTTAACTAAGAGGATACTAAGGCACCTACGACAGTCAACACAACTTTAGCTCAATAACTCTTACCACCTCCTATTTCCAACTTTTCAAAACCTCTGTTTGGATCTATGTGGCAAAATAGTATGATACAAAGAAATCAAACAATGGCGTTACATTAGAAATAATGAATCAAGAAAATACTCAAGTTCCACTACCCGAACAAATAAGCAGTTCACAATACAACTCATTTACCCTCACAAAATAAGTCCCAATTCTTACAATATCATCTTATATAACAATGCAAGGGACTATGTCAAGACACTTACTCTTACAAAAGAAGTTCCAAAATCTATGCGCACAGAATACCATGGGCTTGCTGTTATTTTCTATACCTTAGTTTTCAGACAGTTAGACTAGGATCATTATAGGACTTTACTCAGCTTGTAATTTAGGCTTGGGGAAAGACATGGAACATTTAGATCTAGTGACTCATCCTCCTTGACACTACACTTACATTTAAGCCTCATTTCTTAACCATTTTTCTTTAATTCCTCCTCTTTTCTCTTTTATTGATTTTTTAGATTAGGTGTCATTTTCTTTTTGCAATTTATTTATTTATTTTTCACTTTTTTTATCATGCTTTTCAATTTTTTTATTCTTTTCCTTTTTTCTACCACACTAAACCTTACTTTATTTTTCTTTTACATCAAACACCCTTCTGCATTCCCAATTTTAACTGTGCAACCTTATGATAGCCACCCTTAACTTAGACTATTTGCTTGAGTTGAGGTGTACATTATCCAAGAAAGGACCAGGGCCATAATACGTTCACTGTAGTTAATTCGGAGGTAAAAAGGTGAAAATAAAAAAATAGGTCTATGTATGGACAAATCAGTAATCAAGGGATACTTATTCAAAATTGGGTGGTTATTTAGGCACAGAGTGGACTATGTCAAATGAGGCCTATGCTCATGTCCTAACAAATTATTCTAAAATATTGGCAAGCTGTCTGGGAAATTCTGGATTAAATTCACACAAATAAATAGGTAGAGGCCTCACACACACATGGTATAGGGTTATATCATCAACTACTACCACTTTAGTTCATGCAATTTAAAGCAATACTTATTTTTTCCTATTCGTACTATCATGACAAGATTCATAATAGTCACACATTTTCTTACATTACATTTCTCACAAAATTATTTGAGGGGTATTATATTTTCAAAATATGTAAGAACAAACAAAATATGTTAGCTTTCCTTAGGTTCCTTATTTCTCTTAATAAACAAATTTTAAAACACAACATGATCTAAATATATTGGTTCTAGAAGGATAATACAACATTCAGGAAAAGAAGCATCGCAAAAAAAAACCCTTGGCTTTGGTATAACCCCACCACTAAATAAAGACTATGCACTATCCGAGTGCATAACTACTATGTAAAGGAAAGGGATGAAGACATACCTGTGACACTTTAGGTGTCCGAATATAAATCACCCCTATCTAAGGCATTACTCGGCTCAACTGGAGGAAGTGATGTGCGACTAAAAAAGGCGCTATTGCATTCTTGGTGCACCTCCTTTCCTCTACCAAATATGACATAATTGAATCATGAAAGTCCCTTTTTAGGTCTACTGACAGTCCATAGCTGAATTTTTAGACTTCTCCCCATGATATCTTCTTGCCTCAATAGTCGGGGCCACCTCATCCTTAGCAAATAGATAAAATACCATAGTAGGATCTTAAATTAATGGCTGCATAAATGCTGAAAAAACTAGAGGGATGACCAGAATATAGCTCTCAGATAATGATCGTACCTCTGAGTATAGTATAGCCATCTCATCATGTATGCCCAACAAGTCTGGTGTTGAACCTTATATAGTCGAGCATTCAACTGATACTCCAAGATATATATGCGCATGTAACTTTCTTGTACATTCCTCTATGGATGATATTTTACTTCTCTTAAATCAAGCATCAAAAGCCTCTAAAGTGGTCTGGACCCATGGCCAGAATAACTGCATAACTTGTCTAACAAAGCTCACTCAGACACTTTATACATACACTCTACCATCTACTATAGCAACTCTCACAGCACCCAATAATACCAGTAGCTATTAGGAGAGGGGGCAAAGTGGATACCCTGGCTAGTGCTGAAGTAAAATTTGGGGCTAGTATAGATGTGCTCGTGGTCCCCTCCCCACCTATAGTAATCATAGGCTCAGGTCTTTTATTTCTAATCTTAATATTAATACACTTTCTGGACCTATCAACAAGCTTATACAAAACAAAAGACAACTCAAATAGGTCATACCAGAGGTAGAGGGTGTTTGTGCTCTATATGGGAGGATAGGGTTTCTAATGAAACTAAATGTCTACTATATGGGTCACCTTGATCTACGGATCTACCTCAAAAATAGGCATCACTCTGGTTTCATCATATGGTTATTGTATCACATAAGGGAAAGGGAAGGTGTTGGTTTCACTAAATGCTCTCACCTGGATCTTAGTTTTGATCCTTCTGGATAAATTTATATAATAACTAGCAATCAAGTTGGCAATCAACGTTACTCTATTCTAGGTGAGAATGTTTACTAAAAAATTTGGCTCAATATATGCCGCACCACAATGCCCTAAAACTTTGTTGCAAAGTGCTGCGACACCTTCTTTATCTCATCCTTTACCTCAACCCATGGTGCATTAGTGCCCAACTCAAAAATTTGTGTGTCTATCCATCTAAAAAATCCACTCTAAGTTGTTTGTTCTTTATACCACTCAGAGTGCACATACTCCTTAAATTCATCATGCATTAATCAAACTTTGATGTCATGGCCTGCCCATCAAATCTGCCCCAAAAAACACTCGATGGTCTGTTGCCTTAGAAATGCCAACTCTAACCCCCTAACCAAAATATAGGTCAGCTAGGGATGCTCAACTACTCTACCCTGGGGTAACTCGATATATCGTGGATGCATAGAATTCATAAAACTCCCAAGCAATATCCTAGCTATATAAACTAGAAGCTGGGTCATCCACCCAAGCTGGTATCTCTAAAAAGAAGCTTGTAGGTCTGGAGCACCTGCTAACCCCGTCAACTCTATCCTAACCTCTCCCATCATGCTGCATCATATGAGACCCTTCTCAATAATAGGACTATATCTATCAAAAATAAAATGCATCCCCTTCTCACACCATCTCAGAGGGATATGAGCTATTGGAAATACAAACACTTGTGAGGAGTCATACTATAGTTCAGTAGGTTGTAAAACTTTAGGTTGACTCCCTGAATAGCTGTCTGAGTACATTGTGCTGATGAAAATAATATATCCTATGGGACCTAAGCTTTATCAACATCCTCATCAATCTACAGTAGATTCGAGCCTTATGTAGATTCACTCTCGGTAGATCCAAATGCAAAGTTTGACCTTTTCTTTAATTGGGAGTCGACATCATCTTTTTCATCTCTAGAAACTGTATCTAACACTACCTCCTTTTCTCAACTAGTATCTAGCTCATCCTCTTCTTAATCAGGATGGAGAGTGTATGGTGGTGAAGTTGAGGCTGACTTCATTTACAGCCCAATCTGAATTACACGATATAAATACTATGAAGGTTATGCCCTAACCTGTGGTACCAGTGGTACGAGCTGAGAGCCCAACTCAACAACAATTACTAAATTTGAAGTCTATCTCTATGATCATCCCAGTGTCTATTGCGGGACCAACAATATTCTATTCGATCTCACAAGATACTCCTTGATAGAACCAATCCATTTAGGAGACTCATTACACAACTTGGACTGATCTCCTTTCTTTTGAGCATCTTTTTGAGCCATCGTACCTAAAAAGTAGTTTTTTTTTGTAATTGAAACACAATAAATAAACAAAACATTTTATTAAAATAAATGAACCAAGGCAGGGACTACCTATAACCCCTTTCTATAAGCTGTATATAGTACCTATGAGAGGTATAGGTACCCTTGTAAGTATTGAACAAAACTATAAAGATTCAAGGCATAAAGTATGATACTTATGAACCTAATTACACACTCATTGGTATTACTTATGAGTCTCATAAGTGGATCCGTAAGTGCCCCTCTAATAGGGAGTCAGCTTTTCCTAAAAAATTTCATCCCTACATAAATATAGGGGACGACCCGGTTCATACCTACTCCGTAGGTATCGAGGAGGGGGGGACCACTCCGGGCCTGAACTACGCGCCCTCACCCCAGCTTTGCTGGAGGAGCATTTCGAACCCCCGACCCTGGCACACCACGGTAAGCAAGCTTACCGCTGAGCCAAGGCCATCCCTCCATCCCTACACAAATATAATTTCAAATTTTAGAACCAGTTCATACACTACAATATGTAACAAGTTAATTTTCATAGGTATTGTATATATGTTTTTGGTATTTCCTCTCATTATTGAACTTCTACTTCTATTTATTATGTGATCACAAGTTTCCCAAAAAAGTCATGCCACAAATTCAATTTTATCCAATTTAGGCTCCATAATTTTCAAGAATTGTGAGACTTAAATGATTGCAGGGCTATATTAATCATTATTAAATGTTCGATTATATAGAATATGTTTTTACTAAGTTGGAGCCAAGTTTTATTACTTGTATTCGCAGAGTCTTTGAAACATAAAAAAGTTTTGGCCCCTGGAAATTTCTTGAGCCTTGAGCTCACTACCTTGGTTATGACTAGACCCCAAAGTCATAGAGTGTCTTGAATACTCATTGGGATGAGACGTAACCAAATTAGAAAGTTGGTGGCTTGATTTTTCTCTGAGTACGAGTGACTCACTAAGAGCCTTAAGGATGTGTTATGGGTCATTAGGTGCAATCATAAGGTGTCACTGTATATAAAAAAGTAGATTCTATGTTGACTATGACTGGACCCTATGAGTCGTAGGGTCTCATTATAGGTTGGTTGGTTGAGTCATAGGGCCAGCAGTGGATGGTTTCCTAAAGACTATCCTTTTTAAGACTTGTGGTGATGAGTCATAAAGAGTGAATATGAGTCAATGGTTGACTCATAGTTAAAGACGATCCTTTTTTTAGCTTATAAGTTTAGGGCATTCTAGACATTTTCTGTCTTACCCAACTTGAAAATCATGTCATATAACCTCTTTAGTTTATCATTATTCCTCATAAATACATCAAAGTAACTCCTCAAATACTCTTAAACCCTCAAGGTTAATAACACTTAGGGTTTTCAAGAGGTTGATCAATTAGGACTTTCAAGGGTGATTTCTCTCTATACATCTTACCATTTCAGGCATATGAGTCTTCCCACATTGTTAATTTATTAAAAAACATATGTATTAAATTGTTATTCATATGGAATTATTTTGATTTTGAAAACAAGGGTTGTGGGTTTTGAATTCTTATTGTTGAACAATGTCTTCCCATGATTTAATTATGATTATTCAAGCTTTAAAAATGGGTTTGATCTTGTGGGTGCATAGGAATGGTGGATGAATTAGGGAATTGTGATTTTACCAAACTTGTTACTTTTTAAATGTTTATAACCCCAACCCATAGTGTGAAATTAGTTTTGAGTTATGAAAAAGGTGGAAATTTATAAAAGTGAAGAAGTCTTAAACTATTATATGATATAAAAAGGTATTTGAAATACAATGGTCTAATTTAATAAACAAAGCGAGTCGGTGTCACCCACCTTGTATTAATGAACAAAGGGAGTTATTTTCCCCAAGTTAATTGGAATTATTTTGGCATATTGTGGTTACCTTGCAAGTGTAGTTGGTATGACAATACCGACAATGCATACCATAATGTGGAACATGGTTCATGAATAGGATTGGGTGATGAATAATTTAACTAGGATATAAATAGGGTGGCGTAGTTGAGTTGTGAAAGTAGAGGTCTGGGTAACCGACATTGGAAACCACATTTGTTAACACGAGGGTCAAAGTGAGGTTCGAGTCCTCCTTATTATTATCTTATAATTAGGGAGGTTTGAGTCCCCCATAAATCATTATATAATTAGGTTATTAAGTCACCTTAGTATATATTAGGAGGTTCAAATCTTCCGTGTGTATATACATGAGTTCTCTGTTTCATACAGCTACACACACTGGGCGCGATCAAAGGGTAAAAGCTAGGGCCTATATAGCCCTAGGTACTATTATATGACGGTTGAGCTACACAATCCAGGATAAAGTTTTGAAATTACATGTTAATCCTTGTTCTCTATCCCGACATGATATGTATATGTATATTTCCATATGGTTATTCTGCATTGGTTGACTTGATTTGAAATGACCACATTATTTTATCTTTATCTCTAATTTACATAATAGTTTTCACCCTGCTAATCGTCTTCGGATGTTGTATTCCCACGTGATTCAAGAATCAACCATACTTATTATTCTCCTACTCAGTGATCGTGGAGTGATAAAGAGTCAACTTAAAGTGGTGAGCTTCCATTCTTCGAAAGGTTCCATTTTACGATTATGTTCCTTTTTTTGTTATAAACTATTAGATACTATTTTTTTCCATAGTCAAGGGCATGTCTCAACACTTTATTGATATTCAGTGTTTGATCATTGTTTAGAAGGCTTTGTTTGATCTATTGTGGTTGCTTGGTAGTGTCAGTTGGTTGTTTGGCCAATCATCGATTGTTGCTTATAGATACATATTAAACTTTTATTAAGCTATTGTACACTATCATGTTATATGTTTGAAATTCATTCAAATTTAGTCTGTGTTGTTTTTGGGTTGGTTGGGTGCAGGGGGAGATCTTCAGTCCATGTTGGACTTGAGATACCCAACATGGCAAGGCCCTGGTTTGGATCATGTCAAATTGGTATCAGAGTCTAGATTTAGTGTCATTGGGTGTCAAATAATGTCATGTTAAGTAGAGTCTTATTTATAGGTGTGTAGCATGCCACACTTATAAGGGAGAGGCTATGAGGTATTTATGAATATTTTCCTTTATCAATGTCTTATTTTAAGCTATAGAGTCTGCGGTCTTGAGTATCTATAATTCTCGTGTGTTTTCTTTTTTAGATCATTCTTCATAGACCATTTGAAGCTTATGGAAACTCCTCAATCCCACTTAAGGACACTGTTGATAGGACATGCCCTGCTTATGGGATATAGACCTGGTATAGGAGTCTATTTTCTTATTACCCTTCTAGAGTTCCACCAGTCCCCTCTAGTCCTCCTAGATCTCCTCAGGATAATATGTCAAATATAGAATTTCATCATCCTATTCATATGTTAGCTTAGTTAGTATCTTCTTAGTTTGAGCGTGTTAGCTTCTGTTATTCTATCTTCTAAGGCCACAAGGGTTGATCAGTTTATAAGGTTTAGTCCTCTAACTTTTATTAGTTTTAAGGTTGAGAGGGATCCTCAATGTTTTATAGATGAGATGGACAAGATCATCCGAGTTATGCACGCTTTAGATGTAGAGGGTTTGGAATTCATTACCTATAAACTTAAGCACGTAGCATACCAATGGTATAAGGAATGGGAACAGTGTAGGGGAGACGATGCCGAATCTGCACTATGGAATGATTTGTCTAGTGATTTTATAGACTGCTTCTTCCATCACGACTTGAGAGAGGCAAAAGTGGAAGGGGTTGTTAATTTGAAGCAAAGTAAGATACCGGTCAAGGAGTTTTCCTTGAAATTCCATCAGTTGTCCCGATATTCTTCTAAGTTAGTGTCTAGCATAAGGGCTAGAATCAGGAAATTTTCTTTTGGGCTGTCCCATAATTTGATTCTAGAGAGTAAGGCTACCTTGTTGAATAAGGATATGGATATCTCCAAATGAGTTTTGTATATTCAATATGTCAAGAAAGAGAAGAAGAAGCAGACAATAATGGGGTAAAGAAAGAATAAGAAGTTTAGAATTTTTTATTAGGGTGGAGGTCAGCAGCAGAGTGGTAGAGATGTTGGAAAATGGTCTAAGAAAAAAAAGGGGAGTTCTGGTTGATACTGTAGGCTGGTGCTTCTTATCTAAAGTCATCTGGTGATTGTCGTTCTCAACATGATGAAAGGTTTAAGGCATAGGTTTCCCAATCTTAGGCTAGCGAGGCTTAGTCAACTCCATCATATCCTCCATGTAGATTCTGTGGGTAGGTGCACCAAGGTTTTTGTGAAGAGGGAAGGAACATGTTCTTTAAATATGGTCAGATTAGTCACCTGCAAAGATATTGTCCTTCTAAGGTTGCTTCAGGGGTAAACAAGGTTCCTGTTGCTGGTGCATCAGCTCCTGCACTAAAGGGTGCTTCTTCTTCTTCTAGTACCAGCACTGGCCAAAATTTCTTGGATGCTCTTGCTACCTGCCAAGACTCTGAGACATATCCCTATGTCATCACTAATATGTTATGACTCTTTTCTTGTGATGTGTATTGCTTGCTTGATTCAAAGTCTACTCTTTCTTATGTGACCCTATTTGTAGCTGTACCTTTTTGTTTTTGTCTTGAGTGTATCCCTTATCCTTTTTCTATTTCTACCCCAGTGGGTAACATTTTGGCTGCTAAAAGAGTCTACAGGGGTTGTGTGGTATCTATTAGTGGCAAAGAAACTTTAAAAGATTTAATAGAGTTATACATGGTTGATTTTGATGTCATATTGGGGATAGACTAGATGAACTCATGCTATACCTCCTTAGATTGTCAAAACTGTAAGGTCATGTTTAAATTCCCCAATGATCCGGTCATTGAGTGGGAAAGGGATTCTCTAGTGCCTAAGGGAAAATTCATATTGTATCTTAGAGACCTAAAGTTAATTTCCAAGCGATGTCTTCATCATTTGATTTGGGTTAAAGGTTCTAACTTGGAGGGTCCTTCCTTATAATTCATTCTCGTGGTTAGTAAATTCCCTGAGGTTTTTCTTGATAATCTTCCTAGTATCCTTCCAAATAGGGAGATTGATTTTGGGATTGACCTTGTTTTAGACACTCTTCATATTTCCATCCCTCCTTATAGGATGGCTCTGACTGAGTTGAAAAGGCTTAAGGAATAGTTGAAAGACCTCTTTGACAAAGGTTTTATCCATCCTAGTGAGTCTTCGTGGGGTGATCCTATTTTGTACACGCATAATAAGGAGCTTTCCCTTTGAATAGGCATCGATTATCGTTAGTTGAATAAGGATATAGTGAAGAATATGTATCATCTTCCTCGACCTGATGATTTATTTGACTAGCTTTAGGGTGCTAGATGTTTCTCTAAAATCAATCTTTCGTCGAGTTATCCTCAACTAAAGATTTGGAAGGTTGATATCCCTAAGAATTCTTTCCAATCCTGGTGTGGTCACTATGTTTTATTAGTCATGTCTTTTGGTTCAACTAATGTACCAAAAACATTTATGGACATGATGAATATAGTTTTTCATCAGTTTATGGATTTTTCATCATCGTGTTTCTAGATGATATTCTAGTTTACGCTAAGAGTGAGGTGGATCATGCTGGACAACTTTGTATCATGTTACAAACCTTGAAAGACCAGCATTTGTATGCTATGTTTTTGACGTGCGAGTTTTGGCTGAATGCTGTTACTTATTTGGGTCATGTAATTTCTAGTAAACCGATCATGGTGGATTAAAAAAAAGTTGTAGTGGTTAAGAGGTGGCCTAGGCCCACAGATCCAAGTGATATTCAGAGCTTCTTGGGTTTATTCGATTACTATAGGAGATTGTGGAGAGTTTCTTGACTATAGCTGCCCTGCTTACTAAGTTGACCCAGAAGAAGGCGAAGTTCTTATGGTCTGATTTGTGTGAGGGTAGGTTTGAAAAGATAAAAAATAAGTTTACTTCATCTCGAGTTATGACCTTGCTCGAAGGTAATGAGGGATTTGTTATTTATTGCAATGCTTTTCGTGTGGGACTTGGTTGTGTGTTCATGCAGTATGGTAGGGTAGTGGCCTATGCTTCTAGGTAGTTGAAAGTTCATGAGAGGAATTATCAGACTAATGACTTGGATTTGTTAGCTGTGGTGTTTGTATTGATGATTTGGCATCACTATTTGTATGGAGTGAAGGTATATATCTTTTCTGATCATAAGAGCCTGCAATATGTGTTCACCTAGAAAGAGCTAAATCTCAGGAAAATGAGATGGATGGACTTGCTGAAGGACTACGACATGAGTATCCATTACTACCTAGGTAAAGCTAATATGGTTGCTAATGCTTTAAGCAGGTTACCCATAGGGAGTCTAGTTTATGTGGATAAGGATATGCGGGAATTGGTCAATGATATTCACCATTTGTCTAACCTTGGAGTTCGTCTCTTGGACTCTAAGAATGAGGTTTTATTTGTGCAAAAGGTGGAGCAGTACTATCTTGGTACTAAAATAAAGGAGAACCACGTATTGGATTCTGTCTTAATGAAGATTAAGGGAGATGTGAGACAACACAATGTTGTAGCTTTTGTTATTAGTGGCGATGGTATCTTGAGGTACCAAGGCAGGCTATGTGTTCCCAGTATAGATGTGTTGTGATAGAGCATCATGGCAGAGGCTCATGAGTCTCATTATGTCATTCATCATAGTTTGTCGAAGATGTATCATGAACTTAAGGATATTTATTGGTGGAATAATATTAAGTTAGATTTAACCAATTTAGTGGCTAATATATGGTGTGTCAACCAGTGAAGATTGAGCACTTATGGTATGGAGGGTTGTATCAAGAAATTGAGTTGCCTATATGGAAGCGGGGAGTGATTAACATGGATTTTATTACCGGTCTTCCTCGTTCTCGGAATCAATTTGATTTAATTTGGATCGTCATGGATGTGATGACTAAGTTTGCTTACTTATTGCTAGTGAGGACTAATTATTTGACAGAAGATTATGCGAAGTTGTTCCTCTAGGAAATTGTGAAGTTGCATAGGGAACCTGTTTCTATAATGTCTGATAGTGGTACTCAGTTCTTATCACAATTTTGGCATTCGTTTCATATTGGTTTGGGAACTAAGCTGATCCATAGAACTATTTTCCATCCGCAGTCAGTTTGGCAAGCTAAAATGACTATTCAGACACTGGAAGACATGCCTAGAGCTTGTGTGATTGACTATGGTGGTAGTTGGGTTGATCATTTGCCTCTTATAGAGTTTGTGTATAATAATAACTACCACTCTAGCATGGGGATGGATGTGTTTGAGGTGTTGTATAGTAGGAGGTATAGATCTCTTATTGGGTGGTTTGAAGTTAGAAAGGTTGAGATGTTTGGCCCAGATTTGGTTCACAAAGCGATAGAGAAAGTGAAGGTGATTCAGGACAGGATTAAAGCCGCCTAAATTCACCAAAAGTCCTATGTGGATGTGAGGAAAGGGGAGTTGGAGTTTAGTGTTGGTGATTGGGTGTTCTTAAAGGAATCCCCCATGAAGGGAGTGGTGCAGTTTGGTAAGAAGAGGAAGCTCAGCCCCCGATATGTATGTCCATACACGGTGTTGAAGAGGGTTGGTAATGTTGTGTATGAATTCGAGCTGCACTCTCATTTGAGATCCAGTTATCCGTTGTTTCACATTTTGATATTTAGAAAGTGTGTAAGTGATCCTTTGATGTTTGTTCCTTTGGAGGAGGTAGGGATTTCGGATTCCTTATCTTATGAAGAAGTCCCAGTTGAAATTTTGGATAAGCAAGTTTGTCGGTTGCTGATGAAGGACGTAGCTTTAATAAAAGTTCTATAGAGGAACCACAAGGTTGAAGAGGCTATTTTGGAAGTCGCAGAGGACATGAATTCCAAGTACCCGTTCTTGTTTTCCGCTCAGGAAAATCGTGCTTAAGGTATTAATATTCCCTTACATCATTTTTTTTGTCTTTACTAAAGGTAAAAGTAGAGGTATGTAGAGTCAATTTGTTATAATAAATGCCTTGTCCCATAAATCGTGGAAAAATGATCCAAGTTAGGGAGCATTAAAATACCTCAGACTTTTGTCCCGTGGAAATTTCTTGAGCCTAGAGCTCACTGCCTTAGTTACGACTAGACCCCCAGAGTCGTAGGGTGTCTTGACCACTCATTTTGATGAGTCATAACCAAATTAGTAAATTGGTGGCTTGATTCTGCTTTTAGTACAAGTGGTTTACTAAGAGCAATAAGCATACATTACGAGTCGTAATGCATCCTAGGGACTTGTTGTAAAAGGCATCCCAAGTCTTACCAGGACCGGAAAACACCCGAGTTACCCAACTAAACCTCCAGCCGCCTGTTCTGAGTTCATTGATTTTTGAGCAGGTAACAAGAGAATGTAATAGATCACATAAATACTTTGGGATAAGATAACAATCGTGATCGGCTCAATAGAGTTCAACCATCCCATACCAATGATGCAAACATACCAAACCATACCAAAACAGGGCCATAAACTAGGCCATAATAGAGGATGTTCCAAAACATAATATAATTAATCCCAATATGAAATATGATGGAACAATGAGAAATTATGTTTGATGATGCCAACCTCAATACTAATACCAATGATAAGGGTGACACCTATATCGATCCATCCCATTCCAACCCATAGAAGTACCACAAATCCTCTAACCAAAAGAGTAATGAAATTCGGTTTGGACATTCTCCCAATCATAGCCAAAACCAATATCCAAAATAAAATCACAGTGTCCAGAAATATCCATAACATTAAATGGAGCCTTCCAAAAGGATGGAATCTCATTACTTCAGTCCAAATTTTGATCCCCAATTCAATCACTATGCAGGAGGATTAGAACGGCTAATTCCTGTATAGTGTTGGAATAAAATCGCTAGTAGGTGGGGTTAGAGAGTGACCGCTATCATGATCTCAGGGTAAGGATAAAATAATGTTATTTGTTAAACCAAGTAAAACTATCCATATCCATACAACCATACATACATACACAAACACACACACACACACATATATATATGTAACTATGCTGGGAAAAGGGACCGAGTTTAGCATTCCTTTAAAACCTTTACCTATGCTGTGTAGCTTTGTCGTCCTGAACCACCCAAGGGATATATGGGTTCAGCTCCCCCTTTTACAAGGGCCCCAGTGCGTGTAGCCGCACGACTAGGGAGGAGAACCTTGGGATGACTAGTACATCCCCAAAATACATTGTGACATCATGCACACGGTCACCAAGATCAACCTCATATCGGAAAATATTAGTTTCCATTTTTGGTTCGCTTGGGACCTCTATATTCTATGAATTTTCTACATACCCTCCATTATTACCTAATTAAAACCATTACCAGGCAACTAACCAATCCACTAACCATTTATTAACCAAGGCCATTAGTAGTGGTATCGTAATACCAACTATACTAGCAAGTTTTGTCCATAGCCAACCATATATTGGTTTAAGGTGACTTTCAAGTGTCCTACAATTTACCATATTAAACCAATTGCGGGATTCTGCGTGACCCTCTAGCATAATCATTATCCATTTACCATTCCAAGCAATTTAAACCGCGCATAATTCCTTTACCACGTTTTAAAACAACCAAGAGTTCCATAAAAATTAGTCAATGCAATGAACATTTCTTTATAAGCATTTTTTATCAAACACATTGGGGGCACAATATGACCAAAACCAATTCCAATTCAAATTAAACCATCCCCATGCTATCTAGTTATCCAAAACTATCATTAATGCATATAAAAATATAATTATAACCATCGTAAACCATAACCAACCATTTAATATCTAAACCCCCAAGTCATATTTGAAAACAAAAATCATACAATCAATGAAATCATGAAAACGTTCATATAAACTATGCCTTTAGTTAGAATTAACAATGAGGGAAGAGAAAATTCCTTAAAACAAGATGATGAATTAAAGAAATCACGTAGACAAGCCCCAAATTGATCCTTTCGTTGAAACCAACTTCCCTTGCCCAAAACCTCTTAAGATAATTATGGAGTCTTTTAGAAAAGTTTATAACTGTTAATGAATGTAATAATAGGGTAAATAACCTAAAAAGTAGGTTAAAGTCATGGGACCTTATTTGGGTAAGTGGGGAAATATCCAAAATACTCCCACTTTAGTTGCACCAAAATCCCATCATAGGGGTACGACTGACCCACACGAGTCGTACCCTCCAGTACAATTGGTATCCTCCACTTATATCCTGGCCTCAACCCTTGAATCCATCACTGTATAGAATACGAATCATCCAACCAAGTCTTCTGGAAAGCATATAGTCCGTACCTTTCATCCATACCCCTGACAGAATTTAGCTCCAGGAAGATTCAGACACTGTCCACCTTATGAGTCCATGGTGTGACTCGTACCCTGGCTTACGGATCTTAGTGAGCATCTCATACTCAGATCCAACTCAAGTAACCAAGACTAAGATTAAGTTAAGGAACCAAATGATATGTAACCAATAATACAACTCGTACCCCTAAGTCGTATCCATTCCAGTAACCAAACTCCATCCCACCAACCAACACTAGTTAATATATGACTGGACTTTAGCATCCATACCCCAACATATAGATCGTACCATTGAGTTTTATTGGGTCCAGATACCAGAGTTCCAGGAAATTTTCTAAGGGTCAAAACCCAGGGTGTTATACTCTCCCCCACTAGCAACATTCATCACCGAATGATGGACAAGGTAAGGGTAACCACACACACGAGTCATTTATATTATTAAATGTATATATTCATAATCTTTAAAAAAAATTTTAAACAAAGAAACTATGATATTAATCATTCCTTTAACAAACTCAGAAAATAAAGATATGCTGAAGACACATACCTTCAGCATGAATCCTAGGAGAAGAAAAGAAATGCAGATATCTAGACTTTATGTCCACCCTCGCTTCCCATGTAGCTTCTTCCATCATATGGTTCCACCAAAGAAACTTAACCAATGCCATATCTTGGTCCGTAACCGATCAACCTTCCTATCTAAGATCTCAATCGGGACCTCTTCATAAGATAGAATCTGTGAGACTCAATCCATCCAAAGGAACAACGAAAGAAGGATCACAAATGCACTTACTCATCATGGAAACATGAAAGACCGGATAAACCAAGCTCAATCTAGAAGGCAACTGCAGCTCATAAGCAACATTTCCAACTCTCCATACAATCTCATACGGACTCACATACTGGGGACTGAGCTTCCCCCTCTTACCAAACCGCATTATTCCCTTCATGCGTGATACCTTGAGCAAAACCTTATCCCTAACCTCAAATTCCTAGTCTCTATGCCTAATATCTGAATAGGACTTTTTGCTACTTTGGGCAGCCTTATGCATATCCCGAATAAACTTCACCTTCACTATAGCCTGGTAAACTAACTTGGGACCAAACATGATTGCCTCAACAAGCTCAAACCAACCAATAGGAGATCTACACCTCTTACCATACAATGCCTTAAAAAGGACCATACCAATACTAGAATGATAGCTATTGCTGTAGGAAAACTCCCTAAAAGGTAGATGCTCAACTCAATTGCCACCATAATCAATCATACAGGCCCAAAGCATATACTCAAATGCCTGAATAGTTCTCTCCGCTTGTCCATCCATCTACAGATGGAAAGCAGTACTCAGACTCACCTTGGTCCCTAGGTCTCTCTGAAAAAACCTCCAAGAGTGAGATGTAAATTGCATGCTATGATAAAAAATAATTGAAACAGGCACGCAATGCAGCTTCACCATCTCTTGCAGATACAACTTAGCATAATCCTCTATCGTGAAGGTAGTCCGCATAGGCAAAAAGTGTTTAGACTTAGTCATCCTATTCATAATGACCCAAATTGAATCATATTTATTTTGAGATTGATCAAGACCAGTAATAAAGTCTATATTGACCACTTCCCACTTCCATTCAGGCAAATAAATTTCTTATACAACCCTCCTGGCCTCATGTGCTCAACCTTAACCTTTTGACACACCATGCATTGTCCATGAAATAAACCATTCCACCAATAGATCTACTTAATATCATGATACATCTCAGTCGAGCCTGGATGAACAACATAGAGCGACTCATGCACCTTATCCAAAATCCGTTGTAGTAACCCATCGACATTAGGAACATATAACCTTCTTTGGTACCATAAAGTACCATCACCACTGATTTCAAACACCGCTACCTTTTTTCCAGCAACATCACTATTGATTTTTATCAAGATATGATCTACCCCTTACTTCTCCTTAATCTTCGCATCCAGAGATGATCGAACCATTTCTTGTACCACCACCCCACAATCCTTGGAGTCCAAGAGGCAAACTCAAAGATTAGCCAAGCGGTGAATATCCTTTACCAATTCCTGCTTTCCTTTCTCTACATGAGTCAAACTCCCCATGAATAATCTGCTAAGAGCATCAGCAACCACATTAGCCTTACTTGGGTGATAGTAAAGACTCATATCATAATCCTTGAGAAGCTCAAGACATCTCCTCTGCCTGAAATTAAGCTTTTTCTGGGTGAACACATACTGTAGACTCTTATGATCAAAAAAAATATCCACATGAACACCATACAAATAATGCCACCATATTTTCAAAGCAAACACAACTGCAAACAGCTCTAAAACATGAGTAGGATAATTCCACTCATGTACTTTTAACTACCTTGAATCATAGGCAATCACCTTCCTATGCTGCAAAACCACACAACCAAGTCCTACCCGAGATGCATCACAATAAACCACAAACCCATCACTACCTTCCGGCAAAGTTAAAATTAGAGCCAAAGTTAACTTATCCTTCAACTTCTCGAAATTCCCTTCATAAGCATCTAACCAAGAAAATATGACCTTTTTCTGAGTTAACTTAGTCAAAGGAGTAGCTATCAATGAAAAATTTTCCACAAACCACCTATAATACCTGGCTAAACCCAAGAAGCTTCGAATGTCAAATGGAGTCATCTGCGTATCCACTATGATCCCTTCACTTGAAGTAATGTGACCCAAGAAAGTTACAAAATTCAATCAAAACTCACACTTGGAGAACTTGACATACAATGGATGCCCTTAAGGTTTGTAACACCACATAGAGGTGATTAGCATGACCCACCTTGCTCTTCGAATAAACCAAAATGTCATTAATGAACACAATAATGAAGAGATCAAAATACTGATGAAAACCCCTATTCATCAGGTCCATAAATGCCACTGAAGAATTAGTCAACCCAAATGACATTACCAAAAACTCAAAGTGCCCATACCAAGTACAAAAAACCATATTAGGGATATTTACCTCCCTAAACTTTAGCTGATTGTACCTAGACCAAAGATCTATCTTAGAAAACAACTTGACACTTTACAATTAGTAAAAAAGATCATCTATCCTTGGAAGAGGATACTTGCTCTTGATTGTTACCTTATTCGACTACCTATATAAATGCACATCCGAAGGGAACCATCTTTTTTGCTCTCAAACAACACAAGTCACCCCAAAACGATAAACTAGGATGAATAAACCCCTTATCTAGAAGATCCTTAACATGCTTCTTGAGTTCCCTTAACTCAATTGGAGCCATTCTATAAGAAGGAATAGAAATTAGACGAGTGTCCAAATTAGATCAATACCATACTCTATTTGTTTATCCGGAGGAACACTAGGAAGATCATCCAGAAAGACTTACGGAAACTCATTAAACACTGGAACTGACTGGAAAAAAGACCTTTCAAGTTAGAATTTTTAACCCGAACCATTTGATAAAGATAACCTTTGGAGATTAACCTCCAAGCTCTAAGATAAGAAATAAACCTTCCCCTAGGAGTTAAAGAAACACCCTCCCACTCTATAACCGGTTCACTAGGGAACCTAAAGATAACCTTACAGGTCTAATAGTCCAAGGACGCATAACAAGAGTGCAACCAATCTATACTAAAAAGGACATTCAAATCCACCATATCCAACTCAAACATATTCACCAAGGCCTACTTTCCACCAATAGATACCATACATACCCTATAGACTCTCTTAGAAATAATTGAGTCACCTACTAGGGTAGAACCAAAAAAAAAGATCTAAAATAACTTTTGAATTGAAACCAAAAAATACAGCCACATAAGGGGTCACATAGGAGAGAGTAGACCTCAGATCAAGTAAATAATATATGTCACGAGAGAAAAAATATAATGTACTAGTAACGACATCAGATGATACCTCAAATTCCTATCGAGATGCCAAAACATATAATCTTTTCTGACTAGCACTAGAACCAGGAGCAGTAACAGAAGTAGATGCAACACCACCAGTTGTAGAAATAGAAGATGAAGTCATACGAATCTTATTTTCACCCCTAGCAACCTTATTAACAAAACAATCCTTGAGCTAATGGACTGCCTTGCAAAACTTGAAGCATTTGTCCTTTCCTTCATCATAATAACACCGATGAGGAAAATTGCAAAACCGATAAGGAGGGCATGAATAAATAGACTGACTTCCACTTGCCTGAGATTGGTACCCTGTGCTAAGGAATTATCACCACCATGATAACGCCTTTCGCTAGACTGGTAAGGAACTAGACCTTCCTCACTTTTATTTTCCATTTTTCACCATCTTCAACTACCCTGAGACTGAGCACCTCCTTGGTGAAAAAAATTACTTCTCTTACCCTACCTATCTCTAAACTCTGCCCGTTTCCCCTTCTCATCCTCTACCAGGTGCATATAAAGAGTTAACCTAGAGATGTCCATATCTTTAATTAGCAAGGCATTCTTGCTCTCTAAAATCAAATCCTGATTCAACCCAAAAGCAAACTTTCTCATCTGTGCCAGCATGTCAGTCACTAAATAAGGAGCATATTATGAAAATTGAAGAAACTTCAAGGAATATTCCTTGACAGACATTCTCCCCTATTTGAGGTTTACAAAATCCTCTATCTTTTCTTCCCTCAACTCTTAGGGAAAGGAACAATCTAAGAAGGCCTTGGAAAAAGTATCCCATAAAACTGATTCTTCCATATCACCCCTATCCCTATCCCATTCTTAATACCACTGATATGCAACATCTTTGAGCTGATAAGCTACAAAGTTTACCCCCTCCACATTGGTAATATACATCACCCAAAATATCTTCTCCTTTTTATCTAAGAAGCCTTTGGGATCCTCTTTCACTTTTACTCTAGAAAAAATAGAAGGACTCATTTTCATAAATTGGCCAACCCTTGTAGCCTCAATAGATTAAACACCAGTCATACCCCACTTAGCCTGAGCAGTGGCCATCTGAGCAGTAACATAAATAGCCTGATGGAATTTACATTAGTCACCTCGCCTTAAGAAGGACTAGTAGCAATCAGTGGAACTATAGAACTATTAGAGATAGGACCATGAGATCGAAGATTAATCCTAAAAGTAGGATGTACCCCTTCAGCATTACCCCCAAATGGGATAGAGGAATTTCCTTATATTTCTAATCTACGAGGCATGATCTTAAAGACGAATAAATAAGGACTAGAGAAGATTCCAGATATGAGACTCCAAGCTTGAAAGTAGAATACCAATAAAGTAAAACATTCCTAAATGCCTTATAGCCTCTCCCTTATGAGTGTGGTATGCTACACACCCCTAAAAAAGACTCTACTCGATGCGGCTTTATGGACTCCTAATTGACCATGAACGTAGTCTCTGATGCCAACTTGACTCAACCCGCCCTAGGGTCTTGTCGTAATGGGTGTCCCAAGTCCTACCAGGAATGGAGACCAACCACATTAACCAACCTAAGCTCCAACTACTTGCCCTGAGTTGGTTGAATTTTAAGCATGTAACAAGATAGTGTAACAACTCACATAAAGACTCTGGGATAAGATCACAACCGTGACAAACCCAATCGAGTTCAAAGATCATATACCAATAATCAAACCATACTAAAAAAAGGGCTATAAACAAGGCCATAACCAAGGATGTTCCAAAACATAATACAATTAATCCCAAACAAAAATATAATGGAATAGTGAGAAATTATGGTTGATGATTCCAACCTTAATACCAACACCAATGCAAAGGCTAAAACGTATACAGATCCTATCCATTCCTACCCATAGAAGTACAACAAAGCCATAAACTAAAAGAATAATGAAAACTAGTTGGGGCATATCCTCAACTACCGCCAAAACCAATATCCATAATAAAATTAAAGTGTCTAGAAATATATATAACATAAAATGGAGCCTTTAAAAAGGACGAAAGTTCACCACTTTAGTCCAAATATTGATCCCCGAGTTATTTAGTTTATAGGATACGTAGAATGGACAGTTCTTACATAGCTTGGGTATACAACCACCAGTAGAAGGGTTTAGCGAGTCATTACTAGTGTGATATCAGGGTAAGGATAAGATAATGCCATTTATTAAAATCAGTAAAACCATCTATATGCACACAACCATACATATATATAGATATAACCGTTCCGAGAAAGGCACCAGGTTTAGCATGCCTTTAAATCCTTTACCTGGGCTATATAGCTATGCTATTTCGAACCACCCACGGGCTATATGGGTTCAACTCCCCCTACTAAAAGGGACATAGTACGTGTTGCCACATGAATAGGGAAGAAAAATTTAAGATGACTAGTATATCTCCGAAATATAGTGTGACATTATGAACCAACCTTATATCAACAAATATGAGTTTCCAATTTTGGTATCCTCGGGACCTCTACCTTACATGACTTTATTGGACACCCCGCCGTTATTGCCCAATTACAACCATTACCAAGAAACCAACCAATCCATTAACCATTTATTAACCAAGACCATTAGTAGTGGTATCATCATACTGACTATACTTACAAGTTTTTTCCATAGACAACCAAATATAAGTTTAAGGGAACTTTTAAGTGCCCTTCCATTTACCATATTAAACCACTTGGGGGATTAGATGTGTCCCACACGCATAACCGTTATCCATTTACCATCCCAATAAATTTAAACCATGCATACTTCCTTTACCAACTTTTAAAACAAGTAAGATTTCTATTAAAAGTAGTCAATGCAATGAACATATCTTTATAAGAATTTTGTCAAACACATTGGGGGAATAATATGACCAAAACAAATTACAATTACCATTAAAATATTCCCATACTATCCAATTATCTTAAACCATCATTAATACATGTAAAAGCATAATTAAAACCATAGGAAACCAAAACCAACAATTTAATATCAAAACCCCCAAATTATATTTAAAAAGCAACATCTTACAATCAATGAAATCATGAAAACATTTATAAAAATAATGGATTTAGTTAGAATTAGCAACGAGGGAAGAGAACATGCCTTAAACCAAGATGATAATGGAAATAAATCACCAAGACAATCCGTAAATTGATACTTTAGTTAAAACTGTAGCTTCTCTTTCCTAAAAACTCTTGACACAATTATAGATTATTTTCAAAGTGTTTCTAAGTATTAATAAATGGAATAATAGGGTAAATAACCTCCCAAGTAGGTTAGAAGTCATGGGACCTTATTAGGATAAGTGGGGATATGTCCAGAGTACCCCCACTTAAGTTGTACCAAAATCCCATTATAGGGGTACAATTGACCCACATGAGTTATACTCTCTAATAAAATTGGTATCCTCCACTAGTATCCTAGCCTTAACCCTTGGATCCAACAATGTCCAGCTTATGACTCATCCAACCAAGTCATCTTGATAGAATACGATCTGTACCTTTTGTCTGTACCCATGGAAGATTTAAGGTCATGAAAGATTTAGACACTTTCCACCCTATGAGTCTATGGTGTGACTCGTACCCTAACTTATGACTCATATTGAGCCACTCATACTCAGATCCAACCTAAGTAACCAAGTCTAAGATTAAGTTAAGGAACCAAACAATCTGTAACCACTAATATGACTCGTACCCCTAAGTTGTATCTATTATAGTAACCAAAATCTATCTCACCAACCAATACTAGTTAGTATACGACAAGACCTTACCATTTGTACCCTAACATACGACTCGTACCCTTGAAGAGTATTGGGTCTAGGAACCAGAATTCCAGGAAATTTTTGAAGGGTCAAAACCTAGGGTGTTATAGAAAGTGGAGGTCTGGTTGACCAACATTTGAAACCATATTTGCCGATGCGGGGGTCAAAGTGAATAGAGAGGTTTGAGTTTCCCTTATTATTAGATAATGATTAGGGAGGTTCAAGTCTCCCGTAAATTATTATAAGATCGGGTTCTTAAGTTACCATAGTATATACTAGGAGGTTCAAGCCTCCCGTGTGTATATATCTGAGATAATTCTCCGTTTTATGTGGTTACATGCACTGGGGCCCAACCACGGGGTGAGAGATAGGCCCATATATCCTGTGGGTATTATATATGATGGTTGAGATACACATCCTACGCTAAAGTTTTGAAATTGCATGTTAATCCTGGTTCCTTATCTCAATATGAAATGTATTTATGAATTTGCATATAATTATTGTGCATTGGTTGACTTGATTTGAATTGATGATATTATTTAATCTTTATCCCTGAGTTATATTCTAACATTCACCCCTCTAACTATCTTTGGTTGTTGTATCTCCACGCCATGCAGGAATTGGCCATACTTCTACTTCTCCTGCTTAGTGATTGTGGTTTGATCGAGAGAACTTGAAGTGGTGATCTTCCATGCTTTGAAAGGCTCCATTTCAGGAATATGTTCCTCTTTTTGTAATAGACTATCATATACTATTTTTCTATAGTTGGGGAATTTCTTGAAACTTTATTAATATTCAGTTTTAGATTATTATTTAAAAGGCCTTTTTTGGACTATTATGGTTACTGGGCAGTTTCGGTCGGGTGTTTAGCTAGTCATCAATTTTCGGTTATAGATATGCATTAAACATTTCTTAAACTATTGCACACTCTCTTATTATATGTTTGGAATTCATCTGACTTTGGGGTGTGTTGTGTTTGGGTTAGTTAGGGGCATGGGTTGATCTCTGATCCATGTGGCACTTGAGATACCTAACATGGTTAGGCCCTAGTTTGGGTCATGTAGTGCTGTGCTACTGGTACCGTTCTGCAAGACTCTACTAAACACGACTTTATACACACCCTAGGAAACTTGAACCTTGTGCTTTGATACCAAGTTTTTCATGACCCAAAACTACCCCTATTTCTAACACAGTGCTTGGAACCATAAGTGATCCCAAGCTAACCCATGTACTGGTAAGAAACTAATTTATAATTTAAATAAAATTTAAATTTGATGAGAGGAAGAATAATCATGAGAAAGTCTTAGTAAGTGTAATACTGATAAAGTTTACAATATAATAATACTATATAAAGAATTTGAATTACATACATGACTCTTACTGACTATCTATGAAGACTCTACTATACTGACTGTAGATGGCTGGAATATGCCTCCAACTACCACAAATCAATATATAAGAATAATAACAATATAGTACATGAAATACAACTTAATAGAGTTCCTGAAATAAGAGAACTTATCACCTACTGGTTAAATGCTGAGAACTGTCTGACCCTAGTGTATGGACAATATTTTGTAATTATATCATGAAGGAATGCAGCCACAAATGCATATATATGGTTAGTACCTAGATAATGGATATATTTCAAACATACTTTAAAATATGACATGTATAATGGTTTAACATGACATAGTACTATACTGATAAGTTCTAAACATGAACATGGTAGTCTAAATATAGTAATAAAAATCATGACCAGTTAGACTTGTAACTTGAAAACAAAAACATGTATAAACAGATATGTATCGGGTGTTCATAACCTGCTAGCACTGAATAATTACATAAAGTATAAGAACATTATTTAAAACACTAGTAGGAAATCATAATTTAGAGACCCAAAACATAATACATTTTAATAAAATAGTGAATTACATGAATTTGATCATGGGAATGAATTGAACTTGGGAGGATATCATGTTATCATGGTTAAATGCATAAATTTTATAGTTTAACATAGTAATGAGTAAACATGACAAGGGTGTTTGAAACTTCAAGAATATTGGAGCATGATTCACATGATTTAGTTCATAACATGATAATTTAACATAGAATCAATCGAATATAACATGGGTAATTGGAATTCTAAACATTAAACAGCTTGATTCACATAGGAACATATATTGACATGGATTGAATTAAAATTACTGAGACAACATGGATTAGATTTAGGATTTACAAGGATAATTTCACAAATAAGACTTAAAAATTCATATTTGAACAAAAATAGGATTTTGGGACTCAATATGTGAAAGAAACACATTGATAAATACTCCACATACCTGAATGTAGAAGACTTGGATAAAATTCTTGGGACAAAATCCTAGTTGGGTTTGGGGAGAAAGAAATCACCTATTTTTCTTTGTGATGAATAATTTTTGAGTTATGATAGGTCATGGTAATAATTACGCTTGGTAATTATTTTTTGGAGGGTGAATCAACGTAATTTTGGGGTTAAAAAAGCAGGAAAAGAACAAAAATCCTATAGAAACCGCTTGGAAGTTGCTTGGAAGAAGTCCCGATGACTTAGATCATGACTCGTAAGGTCTAGTTACTAGTTTTTACTTGATTCGTAGTCAAAAACCCATTTTAATCATTTATTGACCACATTACGACTCCTTCTTAACAACTCAAATTGAGACATTACGAGTCATAGTTTTGGCAGTTTTGATCGTGCTTCAGTATTTTTTCCATAATGTTTTGCCCCAATATCAAAGTAAGGAAAAATTGGTATTTTTAGAAATCTAATTTAATAATCTATCTTTTGGTGGGTCTTGAGCTTAAAAATACTTAGTATACCAAAATTTATGCTCTTTTCAAGATGATAATAGTTCTATACATCCCATGACTTTAATCGCTAAGTGATGTTTTGACTTGTCTAAAAGGTAGGAGATATTTGAGGCCTTATTATACACATCAGTAACTAATATAACCACCATAACATAAGGCTTTATTCTTTTATCCTTTACTGGTTAGGCTACGAGTTACAACTATGATTCGTAATATCTAACTACTAGTCGTGAGCTGGACTCATAACCATTGGAACGGGTTTTAGTATGAGCATTATTGTGACCACGATTAGATGTAATGACTCATATGTTTTGATTACAAGTGATCACATGAGGCATAACCACTGGCAACTGATTGACACTTAAAGGAAAAATTTCTTAACTTCTTTCCACGTTATCAGATCAAGGAGGGACTTGCGGCATTAGAAAGATAAATTTATGGGCTATCTTTTGAGAGGTTTAGAACAAAAAAACTCAGGGTTTTATAGTGATAACGCTCAATCTACAGCTCTCGTAGGAGTGTAAAGCGGTCGTTAGCAAATATAGAACCCAACCTGGGTTGGGTATCGATCCCACAGGGAATAGCTTGGTCAACAAGTAAGCAAAATTAATAGACTTTTGGTGCAAGTCTCGTAAGAAGGGGGGATTGTAATAAGTAACCAAAGTAATGAAATAAAAGCTGAAAATAATAAAGTAAAAAGAGAAAGATTGTCACGTTGGTTGTAAACAATGAGAATTGAAGCGTTGGGGTTATGTCCACCTTCAGAGGTATACGTCTCTATTGGCTATGGGTGTGTAGAGTCTTGACATGCAATTGCTTATAGAGAATTGTAGTCGATGGTAAATCCAAGCGTCTCTCGACCTAAACAAGGACTATTTCACTTTAACTCTCTCGAGCTTAAAGTGTGTCTAGCGGTACAAATTCTCCAAGAGGTTAGTCCAGTTACGGCACTAGCTTTTTAATAGGAAAGGGTGTCCTACTACCTTGACATTATCTCTTTTCCAGACAAATAACCTTTCTCTCGAACAAGTTAAATGTTAGACTGGCGTTGGTCTATGCGTCTTCTTTTCTAGACAAATAACCTTTCTCTCGAACAGGTTAGATGTTAGAATGGCGTGTTCTTGTGTTTGAACCGCAAAGGATGTAGATTTAAGATGAAGAGAATAATGATATAAGCAATATACGTGTCTTGAACTCACAAGCTCATAGCAATAGATAGTAACTCATTCGGCTTCCATAACCCCAACTAAGAGGTTTAGTTACCCATGAATGCGAAGGATATCATGTTTTGCATGGTGGATGGCGTGTAAAAGAGGTGTTAGGCGTGTGGTTTTGGTGATTCCATAGCAAGTAACAATTCTCTTGTTGTGGAATTTAAGAGTAGAAGAATAGATTAGAAGTGTTTGTAGTGGAAGATGAGAAAGATGGAAGAAAATTAATAGTTTAAGAATGAATTTCTTGAATGAAGGGAGGAGTTGCCTCCACTAAGGGAGGACTTGATTAAAATCTCTAGCATGATAGGGTATTTATAATACTCCTATCCTACTCCTACTATGCTAATGAAATAAATAACCAAATCCTACTAAACTAAGGAAATACTTAACCCATTTGTACTAGGTTAATGTAACATTCTCCTAATCCAAATAAACTAATGAAATACATAACCCAATTGTACTAGGTTAATGTATCATTGTCAAAATCCAGCTTTGTGTCTGTAAGTCCCCAAAGTCTTCAGAAATGCTGTTTTAGTCCTGGACAGATTTTCCATGCAGTCCCCAAAGTATTCAGAAATGCTGTTTTTGCCCGGGACAGATTTTCCATGCAGCAGATTTGGTCCTTTAGGCGTCCAGCTCCTTTCTACTTCGTTTGTGAGCTTTCTTTTGCGTCAAGTAAGCCATAAAATGCTGTATTTTGCATCATTTATACCTGAAACTTTACTAATCATGTTCGTTAGCTCATTTATAGGAAAAAGGACTAAAAGTGCATGAAATATATAATTTGTTCTCAAAACTAGGATAAAATATGGGTAAAATATATTGATATAGGCGTGTAAATTCGCCTATCATCAACACCCCACACTTGCAGCTTTGTTCGTCCTCGAACAAAATATCATGTCCTTCTAAGCATCAACTTAGGGTTTTTACAGCAACAACACAAAACTTTCTTCAAGACAAGCACAAAAATTATCAACAAAGAGTAGTTTTTCGATTATAAGTAGAAACAGTTTAACCTCTAGCATAGACTAGTGATGGTGATCAAATCGCATGCAAACGTTAAGGTACATAGAATCATATACAACTATCCAAAGCTCATCAACCATGTGTGTCTCACAATATAGTACCCATAATCACTCACAAGTATAGCATATTTTTCAAACATGGGTATCAATATATCCTTGCTCTCACTCTCGCAAAGAATTCATATGTAGCCACTGATGACCATAGGCTTGCCCTTAATGTAGTACTCTACTAAATGTCAGAATGCTAAGCTTAGGATCAAGTAGGTCTTTTGATGGTTGTAATGTAGGCTAAGGGACGGGTAGGATCAGCTATTTTGGCCAGAAATAGTGTCTAAGTTCCTAAGCACTTTAATACATCACATTGTATCATTGACACTTTTTTCTTTCAACCTTTCTTTATTTTATTCTTCCACCCTTGTTCTCATCTTTTGTTTTTCAATTTTAAGCACAACTCACTTTTCAGCTTTCTTTTCCTTTTTCTTTTCACAACATACCTCTTATGATAGCACTTTCTTTTTCATAACACATTCAAGCACCATTACAATTTAAAGCATCATACTCACCCAATTTCCTCTTATGTTGTCACATGACTTTTTCACTTTAAAGCACTTAGGAATTTGGATCAAATTATGGTCTTGAAAAAATGGATTAGGCTTACATACAAGGCTGTCAAAGAAATAGGCTAAAGGCTCAAAAGGGTTTAACTAGGATAATGTACATGGGTAGGAAAAACTGAAGGTAAACATGTATAGGTTGCCAAAGAAATGCCTAAATCATCTCCTAAACTCACACTCCTTATTTTCGCTTTGCATACATACCGGGCAAGTTCTAGCATCAGCCACAAACATAGAATATACTATTATCTCACACACACAAGGCACATGGTCGACTTGATTGGAAGTAATATAGACTCTCAACCCAACAAGTGAAGGAATTGAATCACACAATATCACATAATGAGTCACAACTAGAGCCTAAACGTCTCAATAGTCACAATTGTAGCACATACTCTTGTTATAATCTCATGCTGCCTATCAAAATAATTTCATGCGAAGCTAGAAAGATTTTACTCCTAAAAAAAAATGAACTCAAATAAACAAAGTAAACAAACAAATATAGGTGCAAACAGAGAAGTATAGCATGCAATGCCACCCCACACTTAGACGGGACACTGTCCTCAGTGGAAAATAAATACGAGGAACCTGGTCAGTCGGACTCCTCCTCTATGTCTGGGGTCCTACCCCTTGCGTTGGGATCATCATAAGAGTCATCATCCTCATAAGTTCCGCATAAGTATCCCACTTAATTCCAAGTGTGAGTCGAGGTGTTTGCAGTGAGGAGGGTTCTCCTTGCTCTTTGCGGCCTCTTTTCTTGCCCTTTTGGGAAGTGGTAGCCTTCTTCCTTGCCTTGTCTCTCTTTAGGTGCCATTGTACCTGAGAATTGAAATAGTGTTAATGGTAGCACAATCTCAATGGATACAATCTATACATAGACAGTAGGGGTACCACCCCACACTTAGGTTGTTGGCACCAACTAGTGAGGTGAAAGTGATCGATTACTCAGAATTCATCGACATACGTTTTAGGATTGTATTCCGACAAGAAAATCAGCAATGCATCACTTACTTGCAGCCATTGGACTACTTTCATGTTAGATATAACAACACTACTACATAGGGGTAACCACATTGAATAGTTATTCTTTCAATAATCACAACCTCCTATGTCGGTAGGCACTATAAGTCTTATCCCGATGAACGGGATATTCCAACATGCAAGTATCCAAGTAGCAATCTTAAACAATGTTCAATATTATAGCAATTCCACAAGTAGTATAACAATGCATCAAAATCACATTCAAGTCGGAAATAGGTTAAGAGCATCCTAACGTACATGTTCACTCACTTGGTTGTGTATCAATAATTCAAAAACATGACTATCACCAATGCTTCTTCAAGATTTAGCAATTCATAATAGGTGTAGTAATGTAGTACTTACAAAGTATAAATGAAGAACAAAGTAGTACTTACTTGGTTGAAGCCTTTGAATGATGTTCTTGTGAAGAAAAAGAGCAAAAGGAAACTTTTTGATAGGTTTTGGAGACTATAGGTGGTGCATAAGCTAGGTTTCCAATGTGTTTTTGGTTCAAGATTAAGTCTCATATTTATAAGAAAAGGTTGGGTTGAGTTTTGACCCATTAAAATCGGATTTAGAGACCAAAAGAGACCATAGGCGGTGCCTAATGCTTTGCCTAGTTGAGCAGAATGCCATAGCATATGCCATGCATTTATTTAAGAATGCCATAACATATGCCATGCATTTATTTAAGAATGCCATAGCATATGCGGCGCATTGTCTATGGCATATGTAGACATATGCGCCGGATAGTCTATGGCACATGAGATACTGAGACCAAATGCCATAGCATAGGCGGCGCATAGTCAAAAGCATACCTAGGAATAGGCGGCGCATAGTGTATAGCACACTAGATTCCGAGTCCTTAGGCTATAGAATGGGTTGTGCATCGTTCGTGGCCTATTTTTACCAAGGCCTAGCCTTCCTCGAAGCCTATTTTGACGAGGAAAAGGCTCAATCCATAGCCTTATGCATCACCATTGCTAACTTACCAACTTTACCATACAATGCGTCCAAATCGTCAATTGAAATCAATCTCCTCGTTGAATACTTCTTGCACCTATTTTTGCTCACAACCAAATGAAAACGATTAGTACGATGGGTTGCCTCCCACCTAGCGCCTTAGTTTTGGTCGTGGCACGACTCTTATTTTTGGATTTTTCATAAAACAAAACAAGTACTAGAATGAAAGAAAAAACGATAAAATGATAAAACGATGGGTTGCCTCCCATCTAGCGCCTTATTTATTGTCGTGGCTCGACGTAGTTACCTCGAGTACTCAGACTTCGTCGAGGTAAGTGATGGATCGTTTTCTGAAAGGATTTAGACGAAAATGAGGCTTACCTGTGGGCATGCGATCTTTTTTGAGCTGGCTCATACGTTTCTCCGAAGAGTCACCAATTATATCATCAATAGTCCAACCCATAGCTCTCTTGTATCTCCTCAGAGCAGAGATGAGAGCTTCTACGTGCTGTTCACTTAAATCATCTGCTCTCTCCGGAAGTATAGTTCTACTTTCCAAGAACACATACTTTAGATAATCGGGAAGCTCTTGCGATTCTAGCATCGGTGGCTCGTCAAAGGGAGTATTCGTTGTTGGTCGATTCTTGAGTTCACAATCTGGTTTCTTAGGAGTATAAGACTCTATTTCTGTTAGAGCACTCATAAGTTCTTCATAACCTTCATTATCTTCATGCTCAACTTTCAGTAGCACAGCAGACAATGGCTCAACAGTAGGTTGTTTCTCTATAGATAATGCTTTCGTATCCTCATAATGAACATCAGCTACAGATGACTCATTTATATCGTTGGGCTGCTTCATTGTTTTGCATATATCAAACCGTACCACTTCATCAACCACTTGCTTGCCTTTTTCTGAAGTTTCCAGCACCTTACCACTTCTGGTAGTTATGGCCATGCATGACCCATCATTCCTTGGGTTTTGCACAGTATCGCTAGGTAAAGTGCCAACCTTTCTTTGATTAAATGCTGCTGAAAGTTGGCTCAATTGCTGCTCTATTTGCTTGATAGAAGTGGAATGAGAATCAACTAGTTTCTTCATGGAGGACAAATCATCAATCACCTCCTTAACTCCTGCGCTCGTTGCTTCCACTCCTTTCAATAACTTAGCCATCATGTCTTCCATACTCCCAGAATTAGATGTGGTGGTATCACGTCTGCCAGGGGGAACGTACAAACCACTCTTTTCATTATTTTTCTTCCAACTACCTTGGTCTTTGCTTCCAGATTTATCATAATAGTTCCGACCTTGGTTTCCTTGGGCATTCCCACGAAAACCCCCCTGATTGTTCAAGTAGTTAGCCTCCTCTTCGGAATCAGATTCGTCTCTTCCATGTGATACCACGGCCTTAACTTTTTTTGTCTTCCCTGATAATAAATGCTTTGTAAGAAGATCCATTTGAATTTTCATGTGAGCCATGTCTTGGTCACGATCTTCTTGTCTTCGCCTCTGCTCTGCAGTCATGCCAAAAGATACAGTAGAGCTTGCTACCTCAGAATCCCTGGTATGCCAAGCTCTACTTTGCTTCGTCATCCGATCTAGCATATTGCTTGCCTGCACAAAGGTGAGGTCCATAAATGATCCACCTGCTGCATTATCAACCACTGGCTTAGTCACCGAATTCAACGCTCTGTATAATATCTCCATCAAGTGGACATTGGTCATATGGTGATTTGGGCATCGCATTAGCTTCGTCTTGAACCTCTCCCATGTTTCGTGGAGATCTTCAAAGGGAAGCTGACGAAAGTTGCTGATTTCATCTCTCAATTGTGCTTTTTTGGATGGCGGAAAGAATCTTTCTAGGAAAGCGTCTTTCAATTGCCTCCAATTAGTAATAGAATCAGGAGTCAGCCCATTCAACCACATAGTTGCCTCCCCAGACAGAGACAATGGAAATAGACGTAATCGAATTGCATTCTGTCCAACTCCAGGATTGTCGAATGACTTGCATGTAGAAATAAAGTTGATCAGATGCATATTCGGATCATCGCCTGCTAGTCCACCAAATAATCCCTTGAGTTGCAAAAGATGAATCATGGCGCTAGTGATATTGAACTTTGCTCCCGGTGCTAAGGGAGGAAGAATAATAGCTCCTGTGGCACCAGCTCCATCAAGATCATCATCATCATCATCAAACGGTATATGCACAGCTCGGCGTTCGAGCCTAAATCGCGCTTGACGATATCTCCTTTGAATGGGTGCCGTCATTTCAGCAGTATGCTGTGGGTTTAGTAGCTCTTCATCGCCCAGATCCTCATCGTCAGGATTTGTTGCTCGCCTACGATTATCAATATTCTGTTGATGCACTTGAGCAGCCATCCTTTCAATTTCACGTTGTGCCTCCATTGATGCACTGAATAAACCTAAATAAAACAAAAACAACAACTAAAAGTAAAAGTACGAGAATCTTTGACCAAAGGGTCTAGTAATTATCACGAACTTGATTGACACTCGTATTCCCCGGCAACGGCGCCAATTTTTGATAACGCTCAATCTACAGCTCTCGTAGGAGTGTAAAGCGGTCGTTAGCAAATATAGAACCCAACCTGGGTTGGGTATCGATCCCACAGGGAATAGCTTGGTCAACAAGTAAGCAAAATTAATAGACTTTTGGTGCAAGTCTCGTAAGAAGGGGGGATTGTAATAAGTAACCAAAGTAATGAAATAAAAGCTGAAAATAATAAAGTAAAAAGAGAAAGATTGTCACGTTGGTTGTAAACAATGAGAATTGAAGCGTTGGGGTTATGTCCACCTTCAGAGGTATACGTCTCTATTGGCTATGGGTGTGTAGAGTCTTGACATGCAATTGCTTATAGAGAATTATAGTCGATGGTAAATCCAAGCGTCTCTCGACCTAAACAAGGACTATTTCACTTTAACTCTCTCGAGCTTAAAGTGTGTCTAGCGGTACAAATTCTCCAAGAGGTTAGTCCAGTTACGGCACTAGCTTTTTAATAGGAAAGGGTGTCCTACTACCTTGACATTATCTCTTTTCCAGACAAATAACCTTTCTCTCGAACAAGTTAAATGTTAGACTGGCGTTGGTCTATGCGTCTTCTTTTCTAGACAAATAACCTTTCTCTCGAACAGGTTAGATGTTAGAATGGCGTGTTCTTGTGTTTGAACCGCAAAGGATGTAGATTTAAGATGAAGAGAATAATGATATAAGCAATATACGTGTCTTGAACTCACAAGCTCATAGCAATAGATAGTAACTCATTCGGCTTCCATAACCCCAACTAAGAGGTTTAGTTACCCATGAATGCGAAGGATATCACGTTTTGCATGGTGGATGGCGTGTAAAAGAGGTGTTAGGCGTGTGGTTTTGGTGATTCCATAGCAAGTAACAATTCTCTTGTTGTGGAATTTAAGAGTAGAAGAATAGATTAGAAGTGTTTGTAGTGGAAGATGAGAAAGATGGAAGAAAATTAATAGTTTAAGAATGAATTTCTTGAATGAAGGGAGGAGTTGCCTCCACTAAGGGAGGACTTGATTAAAATCTCTAGCATGATAGGGTATTTATAATACTCCTATCCTACTCCTACTATGCTAATGAAATAAATAACCAAATCCTACTAAACTAAGGAAATACTTAACCCATTTGTACTAGGTTAATGTAACATTCTCCTAATCCAAATAAACTAATGAAATACATAACCCAATTGTACTAGGTTAATGTATCATTGTCAAAATCCAGCTTTGTGTCTGTAAGTCCCCAAAGTCTTCAGAAATGCTGTTTTAGTCCTGGACAGATTTTCCATGCAGTCCCCAAAGTATTCAGAAATGCTGTTTTTGCCCGGGACAGATTTTCCATGCAGCAGATTTGGTCCTTTAGGCGTCCAGCTCCTTTCTACTTCGTTTGTGAGCTTTCTTTTGCGTCAAGTAAGCCATAAAATGCTGTATTTTGCATCATTTATACCTGAAACTTTACTAATCATGTTCGTTAGCTCATTTATAGGAAAAAGGACTAAAAGTGCATGAAATATATAATTTGTTCTCAAAACTAGGATAAAATATGGGTAAAATATATTGATATAGGCGTGTAAATTCGCCTATCATATAGTATCTACCAATTTGGATCATTCATCCTTGGATGATACAAAATTGGATAAAATTCAAAGAAAAGGCTAAGATTATGCACTGAACACTGACGAGCAGAATCATTACTTAATATTTGAATCTAAAACTGATGCATGATGCATGGACTAAGCTGAATTCATGAATGCAAGCTGTGACAACTTCAAAAAGCTGTGACCCAGGAATTTTTCCATGTTCTTTAATACCTTTAACAATAAAAACTTTCATGCACTATCCCCTAAAAGACACACATAGAATTCTTAACTAATGAAGAGATATATCAAAATCTTTGCCTTAATCTTACTTCATACTTATATACGTATATAAAATAATCATACAATATTCTTTCCATTATAAGGAACATTCACTCTTCCCATCTAAACCATTGTTCATCACCACTATTATTTCATTAGGAGATGTCACTGAATGGTTAGAACATGAGGACATACAACATGAAAGAATACTATACGTAACTTTAATTTTTAACTAAGTCCTGAGGAATAGAGTATCAAAGGCATGAATTCATTAAAGAGGTCAAAATTGAGGACATACAGTCCATAATCTTAATTTCACTAGTCATTAAAGGTGTACCATAAGTTATGAGAACTGAGCATACTATAAAGCATGACTACATGAGTCATGAGCTGCATGACCTAAGTTTGGAGTTTATAAATTTGGAGTAAGACTCATGCTTCTGAGTGAACTGAAACTCCTTATACTTAGAACTATGAGAGTACATAATTCTGTGGAAAGTGTATGAATATTAGATATGATCTAGGAGCTGACTAGTAGGGCATGAGTAGATGTCGTAATAACTGAAGTACAAAATTTGGTACCAAAATAAGAATGGGTTGGGTATCTTCCTCCTCTATTGTTGTTTGAGAACTCACTAGAGTCATTACTAGTTTTTTAAAACCAAATTTGTTTCCTTGTTCTATAATCTCCCCCTTAGATACAGGCCATCATTTCTAAGTATGTGGACCCATTTAATAAACTCGAAACTGAACCACAACCACTTTACTCTAGAGTTCAATAAATAAGAATACACATAAATAAGAAACTCAACTTGAAATACTACACCTGAAAGTGTAAAACCCACTACTGATATTTCATTCTGTGATAGAACTCTACACCTTTTATAGCCCCTAATAATCATGTAATAACTTAAACACTTACTAACTTAGAATTTTTAGGAGTATCACCATACACTGTGTTCACACCATCTAGAATTTCAAACTCTTCTTTCTATTAGCTCAATCATCAAAAATTCAAACTTAGATTCTAACACGTAAAATGGATATCCATAGAACATCTCATACACTAATACCCTCTTATTACTATTGAATAAAAAACATGAAACACTAACCCACACAAAGATTTATGAACATACTCAACCTTATCAAGCTCTTCTATCATTGTGGTCACTACCTAATCTCTATCACAACTAAAGCATTAATATACTCTAAGTCTACCTTAATTGGTAAATCTCCCTCAAAGTACCATTAAAAAAATCGCACAACACATTTCTAGCTCCGAGGATACATAATCTATAGAATTTAAATAAACACTATTCATTCTTTACTGCTGTTAAACTTCTAGGTTCATGCTTCTAACTCTAGGTCATATGGTGTCATAGGATTCTGTGAAGGGATCTGAGGGCACATCTCACTATGGCTTAGTGCATGATTTTCATGAAGATGAAAGAATTCTTTCAAACTTTGGAACTTAAAGGTAATGATGGTATCCTTTTGAGCCTACGTGCAATCTCATAACTGCCTAAACTCTATCAGTAGGAATTTAAGCTTAACTATTTTTTTGTTACCCCAAGAATAAGGTAGAGTTTAAATGAATTGAGCAATTCAAGAATCTGTATAAGTTTCTTAGCGAACATTTCTTCTGCAATATCGGAGATATGAAAAGGAAAACATTTCTTAAATACCCTGAAGCCTCTCAAAGAAAAGTACAAACGTCTTTGTACCATTCTGGAAGACTCTACTAGACACATCTTCTTAGACACCCTTGGATAGTTGAAACTTATACTTTTACACAATTTTTATCATTACCTAAGATAACCCCTAGTAGTAACAGGGTTCTTAGATCTACAAGTGTTCCTAAGATAACCCATGTACTGGCATACTACTTGAGCAACTGATTTATAATGTAGATAAAAGTTAAATTTATTGAGTGAAAGCATAATTATGAGAAAATATAAATAAATGTAATACAAATAAAGTTTACAACATGATAATACTTAAGAAAGAACTTGAATTACATATCATGACTGTCACTAACTATCTATGAAGCCTCTACAATAATGACTGTATGTGGCTGGGACATGCCTCCAACTACCACAAATTAATACATAAGAATAATAAAAATACAATACGTGAACTATAACTGACTAGAGTTCCCAAAATAAGAGAACTCATCATTTACTGGCTGAATGCTCAGAACTATCTGACCTAGGTGTCTAGACTACTTCTGGTCCCTATATCATAAAGGAATGAAGCCACAAATGCATATATGTGGTCAATACTTTGGAATGTACTAAGTATATTAAGGCATGCACTTAATCATGGAAATATTTAAAACATGATATAAAATCGAGGATGTAAGTTTTTTGCTGAAACATAAATTTAAAATATGGCTATACATAAAAAACGGTAAGTCATAGTGAGATTTATAAATCCTAAGCTGAAAATAATTTTATCAGCTGGGAAGCAGTAAAAACATGAATAATGTTTGTAAATCTCATGTAAAGTAGAACATACTATAAAACTGAACTAAGGATTATGTATGGGTACGAAGCATGAAAACATAAACATGTAATATGAACGCATTACCAAGTAAAGCATATTATTGAAATAATCTGTAAAACTAACTGACTGAATAGCTGGTAAACTGAATACTATTTCATGCAAACCTGAACTGACACAATCTAAATACTGAATTGAACTAAAGCTGTGGGAGACATCATGTAATAAACATAAACTATGTGAGCTATCATGGAGTCCAATGTCTGATCTATGTTGAGGAGGTTTGTTCTATCTTTGCCACCAGAGTAGAACCTAAAATGGAACAATCACTAAATTAAACCCATATTGGTCAAGGGGAAATACTCTCTGCCAAGGACCCTAAACCTACAGTGGCACATAGTTTTTGGGAAATAGGATGCGATGAACCCATACTTACCTCTCGGTGCTAAATCCTACTCCTAGCGAAATAAAAATGGTGTTATTAATGGTTTAACATGACATGGTACTATAATAATAAGTGCTAAAAATTATCATGGTAGCTTGAATATAATAATAAAAATTATGACCTATCTGATTTATAACTTGAAAACAAAGACAGGTATAAATAGATAGTATCAGGGGTTCCTAACCTATCAGCACTGAACAATTACGTAAAGTATAATAATATTATTTAAATCATTAGTAGCAAAGAAAAACTTAGAGACCCAAATCATATACAATTCAATAAACTGGTGGATTACATGAATTAAATCATGGGGATAAATTAAAATTGGGAGTATATCATGCTATTATGGTTAAATGCATAAGTTTGATAGCTTAACATAATAATGACTAAACATGGCATGAGTGTTTGAAACATCAAGCATATAAGAGCATGATTCCTATGATTTAGTTCATAACTTGATAATTTAACATAGAATCAATTGAAAATGAATATGATATGGGTATTTAAATTAGAAACATAAAATATCTTGATTCACATGGGAATATATGTTGACATGGATTGAATTTGAATTACTGAGAGAACATGGATTAAATTCATCATTTACATGGATAATTTCTAAAAGAATATTTAAAACTTAATACATGAACCAAAACGGGATTTTGGGACTCAATGGGTAAAAGGAACCCAATGATGAATGCCCCACATACCTCAATGTAGAATCCTTGGATAAATTTCTTGGGATTGAACTAGATCTTGAAGAACCCTAGTTGGCTTTGGGAAGAAATAAATTGCCTTTTTGTGATGAATGATTTTTGAGTTATGATAGGTTAGGGTAGTAGTTATGCTTGATAATTATTGTTTGGAGGATGAAACAACATAGTATTATCATTAAAAGAGTTGGAAAATACAAAAATACCCTTTACAAACCATCTGAAAGTCACTTGGAAGTAGTCCTGATGACTTAGGTTACGACTTATAAGGTCCGACTATGAGTCATGACTTGAGTCATAGAAAGAAACCCATTATCATTTTTTACTACCCAGATTATAACTACCTCCTAATAACTTATTATGAGACATTACGAGTCGTAGTCTGGTTAGATTTAACAATGCTTCAGTATTTTGGCAATAACTTTTTGCGCCAATATCGGGTTAAGGCAAAATTTGTATCGTTGGAAGTTAATTTAACTATCTATACTTGGTGGGTATTAAATTGAAAAATAATTAGTATACTAAAACTTATGCTCATTTGAATATTACTATAGTTATATATATCCCAAGAATTTAATCACTAAGGGATGTTTTGACTTGTCGATCTGATAAAAAAAACAAAACATAAGGATTGATTCTTGGATCCTTTAATGGTCAGGATACTTGTAATGTCTCAAATCTATACCTTGAACGTCACATGGTACTTATGATCCTAAAGGACTACAAGCTAACCCATGACTGGTACATGTAGTGAGCACTCAATAGTAATACTGTAATAATGAGGAAGTAAAAATATGCCATAAGGTTCACAAATATTAGAAACCAATACTGAAATACTGATGTAATACTAAAATGAAAACTGAACATCTATTTGAAATAATCTAGTATGAAAGCCTCTAAATGTCTAGATGGGGAGTTCATGAGACAAGTCCCCAACTAACTCCAACAAAAATACTAAATAAAATGAGTCTACAAAAATACTGAAAGGAATAACTCAGTCCTCGAAATAAGAGGACTCATCACTATAGTCACTGCTAATAATCTCAACTGCTAAGTATGATCTGGAGCCCGTGCATTCGAACCTACAATATGAAACATCATAGTTCAAAAAATGGTATGCAACAGTACTTTGAATGTATTGGTATGCTAAGTGAGGTAGGATGATATACTGAGTATGCTATACTATCACATATACTATATTAGGTATGAATGACTGAATGATGTGAACATGACTCAAGGAGAGTACATGGATAACTGAGATTACTGTAAATACTAAGTATGCTATACTATGCACATATACTATATTTGGTATCATACTGAAACTGAATACTGAGTTCTGATAACTGAGTAATTAATATATGAGATTTCTAATAATTGAATAACTGATAACTAGGTGACAATTTTTAATAGTCCTAATTCTGTAGAACAGAACTGAGTTCTATACTAAGTCTGGAACTGAAACTGTAATTATGGGAGTGTTCATATAATCGACATACCCCGATATAAGCTAAGTTGGGGTCCAACCTGTAACCCCACTTAGAAAGGTGTTAGAACCTTACCAAGGAATACTAAAATGGTTGGGTGAACCCTAATAAGGCAGAAAGACCGATAATTTATATGTATAGTTATGTCAACCCTAGTATGGTAGGAAGACATCATACCCTACGCTAGCTACGTAGTTCTGGAATGCAGGGACTGCTACTTAGGGTCAAACTATATGCTGGCAGAAATTCCCCCATCCCTAGGTTCACTTGGTGCTGAATCCTACTCCCAACTAATAGGACACTAAACTAATGACTAGACTGTACTAGGCTTGACTGAACTGTTACTGATCGTATTAACTAATTGAACTGTACTGAGTTTACTGAGTTCTGTAAATGACTAAATTCTACTATTTGTGTTGTTACTAAGACAATCCTGTAGCTATTGTAAATCTAGGTAAATAGCTAGATTGTCGGGCATTGAATATCTCCAGGAATCGATAGCATCAATACTAATAGAACATGGAAAAACTAAAAGACGTTTTTGTAGTCAACTATTCACAATGCAATCATTGAAATATTTTATCAAGCACTTAGAAGTAGTGAACTTGTACATGAATAAGAATACATGCTAACATGTCATAATTACACTATTCAATTCACATAGGTATTCCAAAAACCACTTGCAGGGTATAACTTTAGCATGATAGTAATTTAAACATGTAGTAATGGTATGAGTTTAACGCTAGGTCACCAATGAATAACAAATGCACAATTAACACAATTAAGCATTTTGTCAAACACCTAAGAGACATAATATTGTACTTGAACATGAATAACATGTTGATACATCATGACTACAACCATCATTTCATAATTCAAGGGTTGCAACATGGGGATTACAACAATTTCATATATGATATCTCATACTCATGAAAACTACAATTAAATCTTGAATTGAACACCCATACAAATAACATGAACATGAAAACAACCCAATTGACATATGTAATTCATAAAACTATTAACTTGAGATTATTAAAAGGATTCTTGAACTCAAAGGGCGAAAGAAAACCCAAGGATGAACACCTAACATACCTTGGTAATCAATTTCATGAAAATCATTGGTGTGTTCTTGAAGCTTGACCTTGAAATTGGATGCACTAGAGTTTTTTTTCTTAAGAGTATTTGAGATAGTGTGAGTGATTTTACTATTTTGGATGATTAATTTCATGTTTTGTGGCTGATTAGGAGTGGGTAAAAGGACTTAATTACCCTTCTGGATGCGGAATTAAAAAAGCAAAAATCATGCCCAGTGACATGCGGGGCAATGCGCCGCATTGATGGTCAATGCGATAGCCAACATGTTGAGTTGATATCGCGTTGGTTCACTAGAATTTGCACTGAAGGATGGTGAAAAATCTAGGTTGATGTGATGCACGATGCAACACATTGATATTGCATCGATCTACTATTTTGGACTTCGAAACGTGCCTCAAATGACGTTCGAAAAATCTAAAACTCGTATGAGAACACCTACTGACTTCCCTAATAATGAATCAATTTACAAATCGACATTTTAAGGTCATAATGATTAAAATAAAGCCATTGAATTATGGAGGCAAAAAATGAAGGAAAAAAATGAGACTAAGTGTCAATACTTGGCTGAAATTTTCTAAGTCTGGGACCTCTTCATGTTATAAAGGACAGAGTTAGTCTTGAAATTTTATAGGGTCTTACAATATCTCCCTCTTTAGAATATTCGTTCTCAAATAAGATTGACAAACTTGAGAGTAGAGATAGACTGAGTTTATATACTGAATATGTACAATGGAAAAATGGTTACATGACTGAAACTATAAATAAACTGAGATTTTATACTAAACATGCATATCTGAAACATGACTGAATTCTGAAGACATGACATATGGCTAAGCTATTTCATAAGATATGCATGATATGAGAATGCTATACAGTTGAAACTGATTCCAATATTGCAAGGGAATCTGAGCATGGAACTGCGTATATCTAAGGAAGACTATAACCTTGAGCTGATTCTGAGTTTGCAGAGAAGAGGTGAGGATACTAGGTATGTATTTCTGCTTTTGCTTCTCAATTATCTCCCTCAATGGATTGATTCCGCCAAAGAACTTTGACCAACAGAACTTCTTTATTCCTCAGTCTTGAACCTGGTGATCAAGGATTTCGACTGGAACTTCCTTATAAGAGAGGCTGTTCTGAACATCTATACTCTCTATAGGGACTTCAACAGCTGGGTCACCAATGTATTTCTTTAGCAAGGAGATGTGAAATACTAGATGTATTAAAGCTTAGTCTGAAGGCAACTCAATCTTGTATGCTACCTTTATGAAACAACTGAGAATTCAATAAGGACCGACATATCGAGGACTGAGCTTACCCTTTTTTCCTAACCTTTTCACTCTATTCATGGAAGATATTTTTAACTACACAAAATGTCCAATATTAAACTTGAGATATTTTCTTTTTACATCTGCTTACAACTTCTGTCGGCTCTGAGCTGTCCTAAGCTGTTCCCTAATTAACTGAACTTTTTCTAAGACATCAAACACCACTGCGGCTTCGTCCACTTCAAACCAACCAATGTGAGATATATATCTCCTCCCATAAAGAGCCTCAAATAGAACCATCTGAATACTGGAATGATAACTGTTATTATACTCAAACTCAATCAAAGGAAAGTGGTCATCCCAACTACCCTTAAAGTCAACAACACATGCCCTTAACATAACTTCTAAAGTTTGAATGGTCCTTTCTGCTTGACCATCTATCTGAGGGTGGAAGGTTGTATTAAGGAGAACTTGGGTACCAAGATCCTTTTGTAAGGCTTTCCAAAAGTAAGAGGTGAACTGCGTACCTCTATATAAGATGATGGTTAACGGAACTCCATTAAATCTTGTAACGCCCCAAAATCTGATTCCTAGGATGCCACATGATGCTTCGAAATATGAGTAGTCCTGAGCTAACCCTAGCTGCCTTTTCTAAATTTGAATCTCAAGATAGGGAAAAATACAAATTAAAAATCATAATATGTGCAGAAAACTATCTGAATCATCTAGGTAAATCTGAACCATACTAATCTCAAAAGTCTGGTAAACTAAATACTAAAAATTTGAGTACTAAAATATAAATCTAAATACTGAATCTAGTAGTCCGACAAGCCTCTACTATCTAAATCTAGAGAGTCACTGGGACAGGCCCCAGGTAACTCAAACTATCTGAAATAAAGTGAGGAATATGTGCTAATAAACTAAAAGTGTGACTAACTAAGTCACCAAACTATGAGGACTCACCAACTGCAGGAATGTAGATGAGATGCCTGGAAGTAACTCACGCTGCTAAGACTGAGCACCTGGACCTATGTTATTAGATAATGTAGCACATAGACATATATATGAATCAGTATTTTGAGGATGTAATGAGTATATGGGGGTGCATGTAATAAGTAAACAATATCTTCACAGTTTATAAAATAATCATGCATGCTAAATGTAAATGACTCACTTAGGCTTGAATAATCTGAAATCTGAAAGTAAAATCACGAATAATAAAATATGTAGTCTAAATCTTGTAAGTCATCACACTTAGTTATGAAATCAGTATTTCTGTTGTATTTCTCAAATCACATAAGATAAGTGAAGTTTGAAAATGTATTCTGTGTATCTTAAGTCTTTAATTCAATAAACTATTTTAAAAGTAAGGGACATTTTTTGGGAGTTTTTTCTAACTGACATACACTATGTGAGTATCCATGGATCCCACGACTGGCCCCCATTAGGTAGGGCTGTTCTACCCTTGCCATCGGAAAATAACTTCTAATCTGAGTGAACACAATCAGAGTCTTCCATGTAGAAGTGGGAATAATCTGAATCCTACGGTGTCCCATATTTTTGGGGTACAAAACCATAACAACTTACCCATCTCGGTGCTAGATACTACCCCATTTTTATGCTCAAGATCTTAATAAATCCACTTCAAAATAGTACAAGGTTACATCTCAAGTTATCTGAAAAAAGTGGATTCTTTAACTTAGCTTAGGACAAAAAGGTCAAATCTTTATCAATAATCTAAGAACAATCTTATATGAAGGTGCTCATGGCAAAAATAATCTTGAAACAATAGACTTTAAATTGGGTCTATTGACCCAAGCATCAATCTCATGTTAAAACATCTAAAAATTTGTACTTGGTATGGTAAACATTCATAAATCATCGTAAAATCTAGAAATTTCAGCATTATGCATGGAAACAAAAACATAATCATGCACTTCAACTTCTAAATCATGGAAAATCTCATAATCTTGCAAAGAATGATAATGGGTATAAACCCTGACTACAATTTCATGCAAAATCTTATAAATTACAATAAATTTATAATTAAAGTAAAGTTTTGAGCACAAGGATGAATGAATTATCCTGGTTCAAACCCCACATACCTTAATTTGATGATCTAGTTGCTAGAGCTTGAATCTTGGATCTCTAGTGATGCTTTGGAGATGAATTCCTTGTGTTCTTGAATTGGGGATTCTCAATCTTAAATTGTCTTAGAGGATTAATGGAGAAATATTAATTTTCTTGGAGAGGAAGTATGAGCCTTCGACATTTACTTGAGAGAGAATATTGAATAAAGCATAAAGTGCTTTCGAATATGATTAATCTTCTATTTTTGTCCGGATTAGGGCCCTAGGGATTTACCCAAATGCCTCTATTCATCTCTAATTCATAACTAAAAAATGACCCAAAATCCCTATTTTGGCCTTGGCGCGACGTTCCACTATCGTGCCAAGCCACTGGAAAATGCCAACTAGAATATGAATGGTGGTGCGACACGGTGGTATCGTATTGCAACCTTTGATGGGACCTGTAAACTTGGCATGATATGCCAACATCGCGGACCTTCACTGGAATTTGACAATTGGGGATTCAGCTCTCTCCGCGATGCACCAATATCGCGGAAGGCCACTGGAAATTGATAATCGTCATTTAAACCTACTACGCGATGTGCTATTGACCAAAATGATGGTGTTTTATGATTGGAACTTAAAATAGCCATTACTCCTTTCTCGGTTATCAAATTTAGGTAAATCTTATATTGTTGGAAAGCTAATTCAATTTCCTACGCAATGGAAAGTCAAAATATAAGGAATTCTACACGAAATAAATAGTATTTATTTTACGAAGTTATCCCTTAAAATTCTAGGGATGAATTTAATCTAGGAAAATCGTGGGGTATTAAAAATCTGACCAACTCTCTAACATAGAGCGTGGCATAATCCTCGGCTGAATAAGAGGTATGAACAGGTAAGAAATGGGCTGACTTGTTCATCCTATTCACAATGAACCAAATCAAATTATGCTGGCGATGAGTACGGGGCAAACCCATCACAAAATGCATGTTCAATTCCTCCCACTTCAATGAGGGAATACTAAACTCCTGCATAGACCACTAGGATTTTGATGCTCAATCTTGAACTGATGATATGTAGAGCACTTAGCCACAAACTCTGCAATGTCTCTCTTTATCACATTCCCCCAGTAGACCTCCAGCAAATCTTGGTTCATCTTATTTTCCCCTGGGTGAATCGAGTGGCGCTCTTCATGCGCCTCTGCAAGAATCCTCTGCCTTACATCATCCACATATGGCACACACAGTCTACACTAGCAATGCAACACACCATCTCCCTCTTTGGAGAAAACTTCTACCTTCTGTTCTCTAATTGACTCTTTTAGCATAACTAAACTAGGATCTCTATCCGGCTTTTGTTTTACCTCAAAAACCAAAGATGATTCCGAGCTATTCTGCACCCACATACTACCCTTAGCCGAATCAACCAAACGAACACCCAATCTAGGAAGTTGGTGAACTTCTTGAACTAACTTCTTCTTACCATCCTCCACATGAGAAACATTTCCCAAGGACATTCTTCTTAGAGCATCAACCACTACATTGGCCTTGCCCGGATGATATAGAGAACTTATGTCATAATCTTTTAACAACTCTAGACACCTTCTTTGCCACAAGTTCAAATCTTTATGAGAAAATACATACTGTAAACTTTTATGGTCTGTGAACACATAAACATGCACTCCATACAAATAGTTCCTCTAAATCTTTAAGTGAAACACCACAGCTTCTTACTCAATATCATATGTGGGGTCATTCTATTCATGAGGCTTAAGATGTCTAGAGGAACAAGATATGACCTTACCTTTATACATTAAAACACACCCAAACTAACTTTAGAAGCATTACGATACATAATAAATCCATTTACAGGATCAGGTAAAGTCAAAACTGGGCTATAGCAAGTCAAGTCCTTAACTCCTGAAAACTTTTCTCACAAGAATCTGACTTTCTTCTAAGTCAATTTGGACATGAGGGTTGCAATAGATGAAAATCCTTCAACAAACCATCTGTAATAGCCATCCAAACCTAAGAAATGCCTAATATCTGATGGAGAGATAGGTATGGGCTAATTTCTCACTACTTCACTCTTTTGAGGATCAACTCTAATACCATCACCAGAAACTATATCACCAAGAAAAGCTATTGACCTTAGCCAAAATTCATATTTACTAAATTTGGCGAATAACTGATGGGCTCTCATAGACAAGGATGTCATCAATGAAGACTATGACGAACATGTCCAAGTACTACTTGAGCACTCTTTTCATCAATCATCCAAAATTCAAATTTAGATTCTAACACTTAACATATATATCCATAGAACATCTCATACACTATCACACACTTATTACTACTAAATAAGAATCATGAAACAATAACCAACTAAAAATTTTATGAGCATACTCAACATTATCAACCTCCTTTATCATTGTGGTCATAGCCTTATCTCTATCACGAATAAAGTATTAACCTACTCAAAGTCTCCCATAATTGATAAATCTCCATCAGAGTGCTATTAAACAAACTACACAACACCTTTATGGATCCATGAATACATAATCTACTGAATTCAAATAAACACTATCCACACTTTACTGCTTTTAAACTTCTAGGTTTAAGCTTCAAACTTTAGGTCATACGCTGTTATAGGATTTTGTAAAGGGATTGGGGGCATATCTGACTATGACTTAGTGTATGATTTTCATGAACATGAATAAAATCTTTCAAACATTAGCATATAAAGGGAATGATGGGATCCTTTTGAGCATGTGCGCAATCTAATAATTGTCTGTGAAGGTTGTCTGAGAAAACTCTATCAGTTGAAAAATAAGATTAACTAATTTTTTGTTATCTTAAGAATAAGGCAGAGTTTACATGAATGGAGAAATTCAAGAATCTGCATAAGTTTCTTAAAGAACATTTCTATTGCACGATCGAAGATATGAAAAGGGAAATATTTCTTAAATTCCCTATAGCATCTCAAAGAAAAGTACAAAAGTTTTCATTCCGTTTGTCAAGATTTACTAGACACCGCTTCATAGACACCCTAGGACACTAGAACCTTGTGCTCAGATACCAAGTTTGTCATGACTTGAGACTACCCCCTAGTCGTAATATGGATCTTGAAACCATAAGTGATCCCAATATAACCCACACACTGGCATACTTATTGAGTAATTGATTTACAATGTATCTAAAAGTTAAATTTTCTAAGTGGAAATAAAATCATGAGAAAATCTAAATGAATGTAATACTGATTAAGTTTACAACATAATAATAATGAATAAATAACTTGAATTACATATCATGAATCTCACTAACTATCTATGAAGCCTCTACTATACTTAATAAAGGTGACTGGGATAAGCCTCCAACTACCTCAAATGAATACATAAGGATAAGAACAATACAATACATGAACTACAACTAACTTGATTTCTCAAAATAAGAGAACTTATCACTTGCTGGTTAAATGCTAAGAACTGTCTAACCCTATTGTATGAACTATATATGGTACCTATATCATGAAGGAATACAACCACAAATGCGTATATGTGATCGGTACTTTAGAATGTACTGAGTATATGGGGGCATGCACTAAATCATAGAAATATTTAAAACATGTTTTAAAATTAAGGATATAAGTTATTTGCTGAAGCATACATTTAAAACATAGCTATATGTGAAACGGTATGTAATAGTGAGATTTATTAATTATGAGCTAAAAATAATTCAATAATCAAGAAAACAGTAGAAACATGAATAATATATCTAAATCTCATGTAAAGGTGAACATGCTATAAAATTGAACTGAGGATTATGTATAGATATAGAGCATGAAAATATAAACATGTAAGATGAATCCAAGACCAAGTAAAGCATGTATTGAAGTAATTTGTAAAACTGACTGACTGAATAGATGGTAAACTGAATACTTGGTCATGCAAACTTGAGTTGATACAATATGTATACTAAATTGAAATGAAACTATAGGAGTTATCATGTAACTGACATAAACTATGTGAGCTATCATGGAGTACAACGTCTGACCCATGATGGGGAAGAATGTTTTATCCTTTCCATCGAAGTAGAACTTTAACTTGAGTGATCACTAACTGAGCCCATATTGGGAAAGGGGACCTTTGGCGAGTCCCCTAAACCTACAGTGGCACGTAGTTTCTAGGAAATATGATGCGCTGAAGCCTCACTTCCTTCTCAGTTGTAATTCCTACTCCCAACTGAATGACACTGGTGTAATTAATGGTGTAACATGACATGGTACTGTACTGATAAGTGCTCAACATGAACATGTGAGTCTGAATATAGTAATAAAAATCATGACATGTCTGACTTGTAACTTGAAAACAAAGACAAGTATAAATTGATAGGTACAAACCATTCATAACCTGCCAACACTAAATTATTACATAAAGTATAGTAACATTATTTAAAACACTGGTAGCAAATCATAATTTGGAGGCGAAAAACAAATTACATTTCAATAAACTAGTGAATTACATAAATTTGATCATGGGGCTGAATTGAATTATGGAGGCTATCATGCTATCATGGTTAAATGCATAAATTTGATAGTTTAACACAGTAATGACTAACAAGACATGGGTCTTTAAAACTTTAAGCATATAGAAGAATAATTCACATGATATAGCTCATAACTTAATAATCTAACATTGAATCAATTAAATATGACATGACGAGTCATAATAAGACATTACGACTTAATAATTTAGTCATATCCTTTACTACCCAGATTACGACTCCTTCCTAACAAGTCAAAATGAGACATTACGAGTCATATTAAGGCATATTTGGCAGTGCTGTAGTATTGCGGCCTTAACTTTTCACCCCAAAATCGGATTATGGCAAAATTGGTATTTTTAGAAATCTAATTTAATTATATACCTTTTGGTACCAAATGTTATGCTCATTTGAAGATGACTGTAGTTATGTACATCCAAAGAATTTTATTTCTAAGGGATGTTTTGACTTTTCTATAAGCTAAGAGCTATTTGAGGTCTTATATATACATAAGTAGCTAATAAAACCATCAAACCAGGAGGCTTGATTTTTGAATTTTAAGTAGTCAGGCTATGGGTCCACACAATAATTCGTAGTGTCTGACTACGAGTTGTGTGCTGGACTCATAACCATTCAAACAGATTCTTGGATAAGCACTGTTGTGACTACGATTACCTATAATGACTTGTAATGTCTGATTAGGGTCATCACACGAGTCATAATCACTGACAGCTCATTGACACTTAAAAGGGAAAATTGTACAACTTCTTGGCATGATATTAGATCGAGATGAGACTTGCGGCATTGGAAAGATAGCTTCATGGTCTATATTTTGTGAGGTTTAGAATATCAAAACTTATGGTATTACATCTATCATGAACTGAGGCTACTTGATACGCCCAAATTACACCTTTCTTATGAGAGAGTAAGCAGTCGTTATCAAATACATAACCCAACTAGTTTGGGGTCAAATCCCATAGGGAATAATGTGTCAATCAAGTCTATTTGTGACTAAAATGACTATTAGATAATGGTTTCATTTAATTGGGGGTTTTATCAATCAAACGATGATTAGAGTTTCAACTTGCTTCAGAATTCAAAGTTAAGATTTAAATGGTTCAAATCAATGATAGAGAGAAACTAGGGTAGTGATCAATATGATTATTAACCCCTCATTTAATAATAGTTGTAGTACTGGATTCTCATGACTTGTACGAAACGCCAAATTATTAGTATCGACGGTCCATCTAAGTGTTTCTCAACCTACCTAGATGTTGTGCTCCCTAATTTTCTCAAACTTAGGATAACCTTCTATTCACACTGATTTTATCCTGAGTTGATTAATCTTGTAACAACATTAATCATTAGATGGAAAATTAACCTTCCCAAATCCTCGTTGATAATTCACTACCTTTAGTTTATTTCTTAGTTCGAGCAAGCAAACATATGGCTAGATCTATTGTTTTCAACCAATAGTAAACAATCATTACAATGGAATTATCAAGATGTTTCCATAATCACTCAAACCCTAACCAACTATTAAATCCGTGAAGGAATAATCATAAATCCCACAATCCTAGTTATAGGTTTTAGTTCCACATTAGAAAGAAAGAGATAGCAACAATTGTATTCAACATTTAGAGCAGTTAAACTTACAAAAGTTGAAGTCTTAGGTTGATGCTCTTCCAAGTTCAAGAATAATATCCCACAACTCAATCAAAGAATTAAAATTTGAATTCAAAGTTAAGAGGACCAGAAAAGAAGTAAACTAGCCTTTGCAATAAGTTCCACCTCCCCCCTGAAACCCTAAAAGCTACTATTTATATCCGTACTTTAAGAAAAATTTGAATTTAAAAATTCAACTTTTTGCTCTTTTAGCTGACGACATGTCAGATAGCTTATCACAAATCTGATAGCTTATTAGAGAATGTCGTCAAACCTTATGCCCATGTGTGATGACATGTGTGACGACTTATCAGAAATCTGATAACTTATTAGAAAATGTCTTCTGACCTTCTGCCCATGTGTGATGACTTATCACACATCTGATAACTTATCAGAAGATGTCTTCAGACCTTCTGCCCATGTGTGATGACATGTGTTATGACTTAACACAAGTATGATAAGTTATCAGAAAATGTCTTTAGATATGCTTCACATGTGTGACGAAATATGTGATGACTTATCACAAATCTGATAACTTATTAGAAAATGTCATCTGAAATGCTTCACCTTTTTTGTTCTCTGCCTATGTGTGATGACATGTTCTGATAGTTTATCAAAGATCTGATAGCTTATCAGACCAAGTCGATAGATGAAATCTCTAGAACTTAATTTCTTGCCTCGTTCACCAAAAATTATCCCTCTTAACGTAGCTTTCATAATGTTCATGCATCTTGACTTTCCTACAAAATCACATTAAATATAATAAAAAACAACAGTAATTACTTAAGAACTTACAATTATTTCAAGTTGAAAGTTTTAAATGTTCTAACATAAGGCTAGCATATCAACACCCTCAACTTAAAACCAATTCTTGTCCTCAAGAAACTACATAACACCATACTACGATGTTTAATCAAGAGAAACAGAAAATACCTACGACAGTTGATTATCAATTTTTGTTCAAAACACATTAGCCTCTCTAATTTCAATCACCTTAAAATCCAACTGTGTATATCAATGTAGATCAACAATGTGACTCAAAGGAATCAAGGTATGACCAGAAACAATAGCCATGTATATGTACAAGTTACAGTACCCAAACAAGTAAGAAGCTAGCAATGCAACCGATATGCCCTTACAACAAAAAATTCCCTCTTTTCTCATACATAAAATAAAGAACATAAATGCAGGGACGGTCAAGAGACACTCACTCTCAGAAAGAAGTTCTAGACAATGTATGCTAAATACCATAAGCTTGCCCTTATTTTCATCACCGAGGCTTTCAGACAGTTAACCTAGGATCACTATAGAACTTTTCTTCTGCTTATAATGTAGGCTTGGGGCTGGTATGATACACAAGGATATTTAAAGTGACTAAGCCTCCTTGGCACTACACAATTTTTGGGGTCTCACTTATCAACCTTTAACTTATTTCTCCCTTTCTTTATTGAAGCAAATTCTGGTTGGAGCGGTTTTTAGTCCTTCATTTTCTCTTTTTCACAACTTTTCTTTTATTATTATTTTTCTACGACACCTAGCCTTGCAATTTTTTATTTTATTTTATTTTACCCTTTTTCAGACTCACTTTACATCATGCACCCCTATGATAGCCACCCTCAACTTAGGTGATTTACCTAAGTCAAAGTGGACAATGCCCAAAGAGGACCAAGGCCAAAACTGTTTCATTGAGATATAAGTGGGAAGATGATAGGTATACCAATATATATATATATATATATATATATAGGCATTCAGGCTCAAAATCAGGATCAAGGGATATTATTCAAACATGGAAGGTCATTTAGGCTAAAAGTGGACTAATATAAAAAATGGCCTATGATCCTTTCCAAACCTCTCTCCTAAAATCAAGGCAAGACCAATTGAGCAAGTTCTGGATTTAACACACAATGGGAACTAGGTAGTATCTCACAGACACATGGCACAAAGGTACATCACAAGCTACTACTTATCTGGTTTATACAATTGTTAGCAATGATTACCATGTCCCTAATGCCAATGCCATAAAAATATTCACAATAGTCGCATATAGATGCATATCACACAGTTACAAAATAGATAATTGGAGAGGTATTTATCATTCTCGAAAAAAAAATATGTCAGCTGCCCCAAATACTTATTTTTCTCCCAATCAACCACAACACATTACAAAACAAAACAAAGTATACCTAAACATAATAGCTATAGTAGGAACAAGACTCTGGGGAAAATAGGCACGACAAAAACCCCCCAAGAGGACATCAACACCCACAAGCAGTCTCCCCCTCAACTTAAAACCATGAATTATCCCCAATGCGTCAAACTAAAACAAGAGAGTTAGAAACATACCTTTGGCACCATAGATACAGATATCTGATGTCAATCTCGTAATATAAATACAAACAACAAAATGCCTTGGGTTGCCTCCCAAGAAGCACCTGATTTAATGTTGTGGAACGACTAGGTTATCTGGAATACTTAGAATTCATCAAGATACCTTGAAAGTGCTTTATCCCTAGTCCTGCTGGTGCATCTTTCCTATTTTCATAGAATACATCAACGATTGAGAAGACACTCATCTTTTTTTGCTATTTTATGGATTAATGCACTTTAAAATTAACTTCTTTTTTTGTTGAGCCTAAATTCTAACTTATTCAACTCCATGTCAACTAATGCTCTCGCAGTTTCTAAGAATAGTTTGCCCAAAATTATGGGCACTTCAAAGTCTACTTCGCAATCAAGGATCACAAAGTCAGTAGGGAATATAAAATCAGCCACATTTACAAGTACATCATATTGCATACCAATTGGCCTTTTCACAGACCTATCTACCATAACTAGTCTTATGTTGGTGGGTGTAGGGTTTCCCAAACCCAAATTTTTATAAAAAGCTAGCGGCATCAGATTAATGCTCACTCCCAGATCACACAAGGTTTTAGAAAATTCTAGAGATCCAATCATACAAGGAATAGTGAACGCTCCTGGGTCTGCCTTCTTCTACACCAAGGACCTTGTAGAATAGCACTACAATGATGGAAATTATCCACCGGTTCATATATCACTTCTCTTTTCTTTGTCACAAGATCCTTCATAAATTTACCATATCCTGGTATTTTCTCAAGTGCCTCTACCAAAGGTACGTTAACTGTCAACGACTTTAACATTGCCATAAATTTGCTAAACTTTCATTCATTGACCTTCTTCTTCAATCTTAGAGGAAAGGGAGGTTGTTGTTTTGGGAGAGTGTTCAGCACTACTTTTCTTTCCTGGTCTTTCTCTTTTCCAACTCATCACTCTACTGATGATTAGAAGGGATATTAATGTTGTCTAAGTTTTCAGACTCCACTAGATTACTTGTCTCAGTCTCACAATCTTCCCCAACCATATATTGTCTCACATTTTTTCCACTGCAGGGCCCGGTAATATCTTACCACTCCGAGTGGTAATTGCCATACAAGTACCACCATTGCAAGGATTTTGAACTGTGTCACTAGGCAACGTTCCGTTCTTCCTCTAATTCAATGCTACTGAAAGTTGGCTCATCTGCTGCTCCAACTGTTTGATTGAAGTTGAGTGTGAGTTTACTAACTGACTCAATGATGAAAAGTCACTTTTCATTAATGTCACACCTACATTGGTGGCTTCTATTCCTTTTAGAAACCTCTCTATCATGTCCTCTATGGACATTTTGCTTAAGCTAGTAGCAACATTGTCTCGATTATCAGGAGGCACATAAAGTCCTCTCCTGTCAGTCTTATTCTTCCAAGTCCCTTGGTCACGATCTCTGTAACCCAATTTATCCTGATAAGTACAACCTTGATTCCCCTGGCTATTGAGATAGTTATCTTCCCCTTTAGGATTAGAATCAACCCGTCATTAGGACTTGATAGCTTTTATTTTATCTATCTTTGCAGATAATTAATGCTTAGTCAATAAGTCCATCTGTATTTTCAAGTGTGACATATCCTAATCCCACTCCTCTTTCTTTCTACATTGCTCAGGAGTTATACCAATAGAAATAGTAGGGCTTGCTACCATAAAATCCCTGGTATGCCAAGCTCTACTTTGTTTGGTCATCCAATCCAACATCTCAGAAGCCTCTTGAAAAGTGAGATCCACAAATGATCTCCATGCAGCATTGTCAATAACTGGCTTCGTAATAGAGTTCAACACCCAATAAAGAGTCTCCATCAGATTAATATCCATCATATTATGGTTCGAGCACTACATCAGCTTATTTTCGAACCCCTCCCATGTCTTGTGGGGGGCTTCAATTTGGAGCTACCTAAAGTTGGTGATCTCATTCCTCAGCTGCACCCTCCTGGAAGGCGAAAAGAAACTTTTCAGTAAAGCCTCTTTCAACTACCTCCAGTTGGTTATAGAATCGAGCATCAACTTAATTAGCCATAATGTTACCTCCCCAGACAGAGACAATAGAAATAAGCACAAGCGGATGGCATTCTTTCCTACTACAGGGTTATCAAATAACTTACAAATAGTGACAAAATTCACTAAATCCATGTTGGTATCATCACCTGGGAGTCCACCAAATAACCCCTTAAGATGGAGGAGTTGAATCATCGTGCTTATAATATGGAACTTACCTCCGGGTGCCAAAGGTGTAGGAATAATAGTTCCAGTTACACCTGCTCCATCCATTCTATCCTCATCATCATTAAGATTATACTGCACAGGTTGGCAATCCTGCCTCGCTCTGAATGGGTGATTTTTGTTTCTATTTCTGTCAAATGGTGCCACTATATCTTTTGCGCGCCTATGATATCCCAATCCCAATAGATCATTATCTCCCAGGTCCTCTTTATCTGGATTTGGTACCCGACCTGGGTTATCTACATTCTGTTGATTTAACTGAGTCTTAGCCAAGGTGGCTAGTCATCCTAATTCTTATGGGTCTGCTATTCTACTAATCAACTGAGGTTTCGGATGTACTGGTAATAATGGTTCACCTAAACTCCATGTACATGGCATACATACTAACTACCCTGCAGAGAATAAAATCAATAAATAAAAGTAAAACCAAGAAACTTACTACAAGTTAATTATCATCGATATACTCAATTTGAAATCGTATTCCCCAGCAACGGCACCAAAATTTGATAAGCCCAAATTACACCTCTCTTACGAGAGAGTAAGCGGTCATTGTTAAATATATAAAACAACTAGGTTGTGGTCAAATCCCACAAGGAATAAGGTGCCAATCAAGTCTATTTGTGATTAAAATGACTGATAGATAATGGTTTCCTTTAATTGGGGGTTTTATCAATCAAATGATGATTAAAGTTTCGACTTGCTTCAGAACTCAAAGCTAAGATTTCAATAGTTCAAATCAATAATAGAGAGAAACTAGGGTTGTGATCACTGTGATTATTAACCCCTCCTTGAATAATAGTTGTAGCACTGGATTCTCATGACTTGTGGGACACACCAAATTATAAGTATCGACAGTCCATCTAAGTGTTTCTCAATCTACCGATATGTTGTGCTCCCTAATTCTCTCAAACTTAGGACAACCTTCTATTCACACAGATTTTATCCCGAGTTGATTAATCTTGTTACAACATTAATCATTAGATGGAAAATTAACCTTCCCAAATCCTCGTTGATAATTCACTACCTTTTGTTTATTTCTCAATTCGAGCAAGCAAACATAAGGCTATATCTATTGTTTGCAACCAATAGAAAACAATCATTACAAAGAAATTATCAAGATGTTCCCAAAATCACTCAAACCCTAACCAACAATTAAATCGATGGAGGAATAAACATAGATCCCATAACGCTAGTTTTGGGTTTTAGTTCCACATGAGAAAGAGAGAGATAACAATAATTGTATTCATCATTTAGAGAAATTAAACTTACAAAAGATAAAGTCTGAGGTTGATGCTCTTCGAAGTTTAAGAAGAATATCCCACAACTCAATAAAAGAATTGAAAATTGAATTCAAAGTTAAGAGACCCAGGAAAGAAGTAAACTAGCCTTTGCAATAAGTTCCACCTCCCCCCTAAAACCCTAAAGCTACTATTTATATCTGTACTTTAAGAAAAATTTGAAGTTAAAAAATTCAGCTTTTTGCTCCTTTAGCTGACGACATGTCTGATAGCTTATCACAAATCTTATAGCTTATCAAAGAATTTCCTCAGACCTTCTGCCCATGCATGATGACATGTGAGACAACTTATCACAAATCTGATAACTTATCAGAAAATGATTTTAGACCTTCTGCACATGTGTGATGACTTATCAAAAATCTGAGAACTTATCAGAAAATATCTTCAGACCTTCTGCCCATGTGCGATGACATATGTGATGAATTATCACAAATATGATAACTTATCAGAAAATATCTTCAAAAATGCTTCACATGTGTGACGACATGTGTGATGACTTATCACTAATCTGATAACTTATCAAAAAATATCGTCAGAAATACTTCACTTTCTTGTTCTCTGCCTCTTTGTGATGACATGTTCTGATAGCTTATCACAGTTATGATAGCTTATCAGACCAAGTCGTCAAATGAAATCTCCAAAACTTAATTTATTAATTTATTCACCAAAAATCATCCTTCTTAATGTATCTTTCATATATGTTCATGCATCTTGACTTTCCAACAAAATCATATGAAATATAATAAAAATCAACAGTAAGTACTTAAGAACTTACAATTATTTCAAGTTAAGTCTTAAATAAGCTAACCGAAGGCTAGCATATGACTACCCCTTTGTCGTAATACGATGCTTAGAATCACAAGTGATCCCAAACTAACCATATACTGACATACTACTTAAGCAACTAATTTAAATTGTATGAAAACTAAATTTAATGAGCATAAACATGATAATAAGAAATTCTAAATAAATGTAATACTAATAAAGCTTACATCTTGATAAAATTGATGATAAAAACTCGATTTACACGTAACGACTCTGACTAACTATCTATGAAGCCTCTATTATGCAGATTGTGGAAGGCTGGGATATGGCCCCAACTAGCACAAATCAATACATAAGAATAATAACAATATAGTACATTAACTAAAACTGACTAGAGTCTCTAAAATAAGAGACTCATCACCTGCTGGCTGGAAGCTGTGAACTATCTGATTATTGTGTTTGGGCTACAACTGGTAACTACGTTATGGGACAATGTAGCATATGGACATATATGTGGATTAGTACTTTGAAATGTTTTGAGTAAGTAGAAGTGAATGCAATAAGTAAAACTGAAAAGATACATAATCTTAAAACATCCATGCTAAGTGCAAGTAGACTCACCGAGAGATTGAAATTGACTAAAAGCTAAGTATCTTAACACATGAGTAACAAATATAATCAAATAAATTTGTGAGTAACTACACTTAGTTTCATAAATCATTACATTTGTAGAATAAGTAGAACTGAAGATGGGAAGCAGTAAAAACACGATACTATATGTAAATCTCATGTAAAGCTGAACATGCAACAAAAATAAGCCGAGGATCATGTATGGATGATGAGCATGAAAATATGAACATGTAAAACTAAGAATACAAGACCAAGTATTGAATGTGCTGACATGATCGGAATAACATGAATAATCTATAAAACTAACTAAATAATTACTGAAATCTGATTACTTGGCAAGCAAACCTAAACTTTAATAAACTAAATATTGACTGAAATTATGGGAGCTATCATGTAACCAACATAAACCATGTGAAATATCATTGATTCCATAGTTTTACCCACATTAAGGAGGGTTGTTCTATCCTTGCCATTAGAGAAGAATCTGAACTAGAGTGACCACTAAGCTGAGCCCACATTAGCCAAGGGGAAATACTCTCTAGTGAGCCCCCTAAACCTATGGTTGCATAGAGTTTCTGGAGAAGTAGGATGCACTGAACACACGCTTCTTACTAGGTGCTAAATGCTACACCTGACTGAAAGACACTAAAATACTAACTAGTGCATGAACTAATAACAAATTAGATCAGGTCTTGGTATTTTGAAAACAACAATGCATACATACTCAATGTAATTATAAGTGTGTGAATTGATAGTGCTCTGCATGAGCATAAAAAAGTGAGTTTAACAATTAAATTATGGGCTGACTGACTTGTAATTTGTAATGTCTGAAATAACAACTAAACACATAAGTATTAGGTGTTCAGAACTCACCATGTAAATTCATAGGGTAATGCAATGTTTTCAACACATGAGGATTTAGGGATAAACCCAAACTTAAAACATGTAAATTCAACTTGAAAATCATACATTTGGTCACAAGGATGAAAGATTAACCATGTTCAAAATCCCACATACCTTAATTGAATGGATTCTTGAAGAAATCTTGAAACTAGGACTTATATCTTTGTGTTTTTTAGAGGAAAAGCTTGAACTTTATTTTAGGGAAAGAGAAAGGGTTTCTAGTGAGAAATTTTAAGGTAATGGGCATATAATGCCCCTTGGAATGTTAAAAACCATGTTTTGGACGATTGGGGTTGAGGTGAAAGGACCCAATTACCTCTTTGCATCTTCTTACCATAGGAATGACCATTATGGTGCGACCTTTATTTTGGGGAAGTAACCCTCTCAGCGCAATCCTTATTTTGAGAGAATAACCAATGCAGAGAGAGCTATTGCGGACCCTTACTTCTTCTCATGAAAATGGTCATAAATTTTAGCTCGAGTATCGAATTAATGCAAAATTAGAATCATTGGAAAGCTAATTCAATTATATAATTTGGTGGGTCTTGATATTACAAATTTCACATATTTTAAAAGTTATACACGTTCAAGGTTTACCCTTGAAGAATCGAATACCAATATTTGGTCAAATCAAAAGCTCTTAGCTCAACTTTTATCTAAGTGATTCCTATGAACATTTCTTACCTCATAAGCACCTCACACACTAGGATAAACATCATGAAACATATATTCAAATATAAATCATGGGATTGAAGTTTACACACGTAAAAATGTAGACTTGATTTCTAGCTAAAAAATGCACTATGTTTCATTATCTCCCCTTTGGAATCATTCATCCTCGAATGATGGATAGGAAATTATTGAAGTGTTAGAAGTATGCAATAAGGTACGCATGACATGTTTGCTAATAAAGGATATAGTTGAGCTGAAACATGAAAACTTCTATCATGAAACTGATTTCTGAGTCGACTTGACTTTATTGACTATAAGGAGATGTTCATGCTAAGAGTTTAGAACTTACTTATAATGTTCATGATACAATCATACATATAAAACTACAAAGTGATAACTGATGCAATAAAATTCCTGGTGTTACTAACGATAGAATGAAGTACGTAACTTCTCATTAGGAATCGTTCCTCAATAAAACACATATAGGGATCATGAATACGTGAGCATGTAAAACTTAGAATGAAAGACCAAGTATAGCATTTGCTGACATGATCTAAATATCATGGATAATCTATAAAACTAACTAAATAGTTTTTGAAATTTGATTACTTGGTAAACCAAACCTAAACTGAGATAAACTCAATATAGACTGAAACTATGAGAGCTATTAGGTAACTGACATAAACCATATGAGTTATCATAGAGTTTGACATCTGACCATATTGAATAGGACTATTCTATCCTTTCCATTAGAGTAGAACCTGAACTGGAGTGACCACTAAACTGAGCCCATATTGAGCAATAAGAAATACTCTCTGGCGAGGACCCTAAACCTCTGGTGGCACCTAGTTTTCTTGGGAAGTAGGATGCGCTGAACTCACGTTTCCCACTCTGTGCTAATGTTTACTCCCAACTAAAAGAAACTAAAATACTAACTAGTGCATGCACTGATAACTAATAAGATTAGGTAATGGTATTTTGTGAATAATAGTGCATACAGATTTTGAAGTAATTATAAACATGTAAAATTATAGTGCTCGACATGAGGATAACAAATTGAGCTTAACAATAAAATCATGGGCTTACTAACTTATAATTTGAAAAGTCTAAAATAACAACTAAACAAATAGGTATTAGATGCTTATATCCGGACAAAATTGAATGATTTATAAAATACGATAACAACTCTTAAAATAGTAATATGAAGTCATAATTTAGAGACCCAAAATATTGGACATTTTAATACGTAATTATAATACATGGATTTAAGCATGGGGACATATTAAACTTAAGAGAATAAAAATTTCTCATCAAAATTTGAAACTCAAGACAAAACATCAAACTTGTAGTTTAAAACATGAATAAGTACAACTTTTATGCTCTTTATTCCCTTAAATCATAGGTTAAAGCTATGCTTTCAACACATGAGGATTTGGGGATAAACCCTAACATAAAACATGTAAATTTAGCTTTAAAATCATACATTTGGGTACAAGGATAAAAGATTAACCTAGTTCAAAACCCCATATACCTTAATTGAATTGATTCTTGAAGAAATCTTGAAACTTGAACTTAAATCCTTATGTTCTTTAGAGGAAAATCTTGAACTTTGTTCTTGGAAAAGGAGAAGGGTTTCTAGTGAGAAATTTTGAGGTAATGGGAAAATAATTCCCCTTGGAATGTTAAAAATCATGTTTTGGATGATTGAGGTTGAGGGGAAAGGACCCAATTGCCCCTTGGAATATTTTTCCTGTGAGAATGACCCTTATGGAATGAACTTTATTTTGGGGGAGTAAACCTCAATATGCGACCTTTATCAGGGGATAAGCCTCGCTGCACAGGCTTATCGAGGACCCTTACTACTTATGAAAATGGTCATACCTTTTAATTAAGTATCAGTTTATCGTGAAATTAGTATCATTGAAAAGATAATTCAATTATCTATAATTTGATAGGTCTTAAGATGAAAAATTTTGTATGTTTCAAAATTTATACACATTAAAAGTTGACCATTTAAGAATTGAATATCAAAATTTGGCCGAATCAAAATCTCTTAGCTCAACTCTTTGCTAAGTAATTCCTATGAACATTTCTCACCTCATAAACTCCTCACACACTATGATAAATATCATGAAATATATATTTAAATATAAATCTTGGGATTGGAGTTTACACACATAGAAATGATAGCTCGATTTCTGGCTCAAAAATACAGGATGTTACAACATCAGTATTAGAAGTAGAAGATGAACAATGTGAATTTTTCCCAACTATTGTGAGTTTATATGCAAGTGTGAAGAGAAGAGGTGTGATTTTCCTTTTATTATTTAAAAGGGAAGTTGTAGAGTATTAATGATAGCAGGTGTTTGAATTTTTTGAGTTTGGGAGTAGATGGGTCAGTGTTGGGGGGTTTAAAGGTTGATTGTAGGCCATTTTGGGTAGGATTTATTTGGGTCCGACCTAGAATTTAAAATTGGGCCAAAAAATTTTAGACCATTTACAAGGACACTAAAAACTCGTAAATACTACTTACGACCCCGTTAGTGGGTCTGCAAATAGGTTCATCAACTTATTTGGTGACTGATATCCATGTTGCGTAGTTATGATGTTGTAGGTTTTACTTATGACCCCTGTTGATGATAGGCGAATTTACACGCCTATAGTGCTGTAGTTTACCCATATTTTAGCCATGTTTTGAGGACAAATTATATATTTCATGCACTTTTAGTCCTTTTTCCTATAAGTGAGCTAACGAACATGATTACCAAGTTTTCAGGTATAAATGATGCAGATTTCAGCATTTCATGGATAACTTGACTCCAAAGGAAGCTTCACGAAAGAAGGAAGGGAAGGCTTGGACGCCAAGGACCAAATGTGATGCGTGGAAAACCTATTCCGAGCAAAAACAACATTTTCCAAGACTTTGGGGATCAGCAGTAACCTTTTAGGAGTAGGATAATAATGCAGTAATTTATTAGGATTAGGATAATGATACTTTAACCTAGTAGGATTGGGTTAAGTATTTTATTAGCTTAGTAGGAATAGGATATGGGTGTTATAAATACCCTATTTTGCTAGAGATTTTAATTCATTCTGCCATTCCTCACAATTCCCCCATTCCATCAATTCACCCATCTACCCATCCATCCACTCATCTACAACTCAAAACAATTTGCTTTCAATTAATTCTTAATTACTTTCTCTTCATCTATTCAATTCTTAATTTCCACAACAAGAGAAACGTTACTCTACAAGGAAAGTCACGCCTAACGCCATACCACACTACTACTACATGAAATCTTTATTGTGGTATAATAATAATGTCAATTGTGATTTCCTTCGCACTCATGGCTAACTAAACTTCTCTGTTGGGGTTATGGAAGCCGTATGAGATACTATCTAAGGCTATGAGTTTGTGAATTCGTGACACGTGTGTTGCTTATATCATTATTCTCTTTATCTTAATGCAATTTCTTGTGGCTGCAAACGCATAGAATAACGCCAGTATAGCATTAACTTGTTCGAAAGAAAAGTTATATGTCTGGAAAAGAGATAATGTCAAGGTAATAGGGTCCTATCCCCTATTAAAAAGTTAGTGCCGTAACTGGATTAACCTCTTGGAGAATTTGTACCGTTAGATACGCTTTAGGCTCGAAAGAGTTAAAGTGAAATAATCCTCGAATAGGTCGAAAAACGCCTGGATTTACCATCGAATACAATTCTCTATAAGCACATGCATGTCTGAATTCCGCATAACTCATAGCTAATAGAGACGTAAACTCAGATGGTGGACATAACCCCAACTTCTCAATTCTCATTGTTTTACATCTTACCAAACATTCTTTCTTTTTACTTTGCTATTTTTCGTTTTTACTTTAATATTCTGGTTACATTACTTGCACGACAAAACTCCCCCCTTTTTACGAGACTTGCGCTAAAAGTCTAGTAATCTTTGCTTACTTGTTGACCAAGCTATTCCTTGTGGGATCGATACCCAACCCAGTTGGGTTCTATATTTGACAGCGACCGCTTTACACTCCTACGAGAGCTGTAGATTGAGCGTTATCAAAAATTAGCGTCGTTGCTAGGGAATACGAGTGTAAACTAAGTTTGTGATAATTACTAGACCCTTTGGTCAAAGATTCTCGTACTTTTACTTTTAGTTGTTATTTTTGTTTTATTCAGGTTTGTTCAGTGCATCAATGGATGCACAACGTGAAATTGAAAGGATAACTGCTCAAGTGCATCAACAGAATATTGATAACCCAGGCCGTGCAACTAATCCTGATGATGAGGACCTGGGCGATGAGGAGCTACTAAACCCACGGCGTACTGCTGAGATGGCGGCACCTATGCAGAGGAGAGATATTCAAGCGCGATTGAGGCCTGATCGCCGAGCTGTGCAGATTCCTTTTGATGACGATGATGATGATTTGGATGAAGCCGGTGCCACAGGAGCAGTTATTCTGCCACCCTTGTCACCTGGAGCAAAGTTCAGTATCACTAGCACAATGATTCAACTATTGCAGCTTAAGGGATTATTCGGTGGACTTGCAGGCGATGATCCGAATATGCATCTCATCAACTTTATTTCTATATGCAAATCGTTTCACAATCCTGGCGTTGGTCAGAATGCAATACGATTACGTCTATTTCCATTGTCTCTGTCTGGCGAGGCAACTCTATGGTTGAATGGGCTGACTCCTGATTCTATTACTAATTGGAGGCAATTGAAAGACGCTTTCCTAGAAAGATTCTTTCCGCCATCCAAAAGAGCACAGTTGAGAGATGAGATCACAAATTTTTGGCAGCTTCCAACTGAAGCCCTCCACGAAACATGGGAGAGGTTCAAGACGAAGCTTATGAGGTGCCCAAACCATCACATGACCAATATCCACTTGATGGAGATATTATACAGGGCTTTGAATTCGGTGACTAAACCAGTGGTTGATAATGCTGCAGGTGGCTCATTCATGGACCTTACTTTTAATGAGGCAAGTGATATGCTAGATCGTATGACAAAGCAAAGTAGAGATTGTGATACCAGATATTCTGAGGTAGCAAGCTCTACTATATCTATTGGCATGACAGCAGAACAAAGGCGAAGAGAGGAGGATCGTGACCAAGACATGGCTCACATGAAAATGCAGATGGATCTTCTTACAAAGCATCTATTATTAGTGAAGACCGAAAAAGTCAAAGCTGTTGCATCAAAAGGAAGAGAGGAATTCGATTTTGAGGAAGAAGCCAACTACTTGAACAATCTGGGGGGTTTCCGAGGCAATGGCCAAGGAAACCAAGGTCTGAACTATTATGATAATTCAGGATATATGGACCGTGATCAAGGTAGTTGGAAGGATAAGACTGACAGGAGTGGTTTGTATGTTCCTCTTGGAAGACGTTACGCCGCTGCATCTGGTTCTGGAAATATGTCAATGGAAGATATGATGGCTAAACTATTAAAAGGAGTAGAGGCAACTAATACGGGAGTGAATGAGGTGAAGAACGACTTGTCCTTAATGAAGAAATTGGTTGACTCGCATTCCACTTCAATAAAACAGCTGGAGCAACAATTGAGTCAATTATCTGCGGCATTCAATCAAAGAAAGGCTGGCACTTTACCTAGCAACACTGTGCAAAATCCAAGGAACGATGGATCATGCATGGCTATTACTACCAGGATTGTTAAGGTGCTGGAAAATTCATCCCAAAGCAAGCAAGTGGCCGAAAATAAAGAAGATGAGGATGCCATAGACAATGACCAAGACGTCCATGACGTCACCCCTAGTGGTTTAAAGCCTGAAAAGACCAAAATTCGAAAGAAAAAGGAGAAGAAAGCCGTGGAGAAAACAATTCCATATCCACCACCACCTTTTCCTCAAAGATTGAAGAAGATTGCGGATGATACAAAGTTCAGCAAATTCATGATGATGTTAAAGCAGTTGACCATTAATGTTCCGTTAGTAGAGGCACTAGAGCAAATGCCTGGGTACGCAAAATTCATGAAGGACCTTTTGACAAAGAAGCGGGCAGCAAGCTATGAATTGAAAGATACTATTCATCATTGCAGCGCTATCGCTACATGATCACTAGTTCAGAAGAAGGGTAACCCCGGTGCTTTTACTATTCCTTGTACGATTGGATCTATGAATATTTCCAAGGCATTGTGCGATCTGGGTGCTAGCATCAATTTGATGCCACTATCCGTCTACAGGAAGTTGGGGTTAGGCGATCCGACACCAACCAATATGAGACTCGTGATGGCTGATAAGTCGGTAAAACGACCTGTGGGTATCTTGAATGATGTGTTGGTGAAGGTTTCTTCATTTATCTTTCCTGCAGACTTCATTATTCTGGATTGTGAGGCAGACTCTGAAGTTCCCATAATCTTGGGACGTCCTCTCCTTGCAACAGGAAGTATGCTTATTGACATGAGAGATAATGAGCTTTTATTTCGGTTGAATGACGAAGTGGTCCGCTTTGATATATGCAAAGCAATGAAGCATCCCAGCAATATCAATGTGTTCTCTGTAGCCGATGTTCATTATGAGGATAAGAAAGCATTATCTGTAGTAAAACAGCTTACTATTGAGCCATTGTCTGCTGCGCTACTGGATGTTGAGCATAAGGATGATGAAGATTATGAAGAAACTATGTGTGCTCTAACAGAAATAGGGTCCTATTCTTATACTCCTGAACAGCCGGACCTTGATCTTAAGAATCAACCGTCACCAACAACAAAGACTTCCATTGTAGAGCCACTAATGCTAGAATCGAAAGAGCTCCCCAATTACCTAAGGTATACGTTCTTGGGATATGGAAATACACTTCCGAAGAGTGTTGTGGATGATTTAAGTGAACAACATGTAGAGGCTCTCATCTCTGCTCTGATGAGGTACAAGAGAGCTATGGGTAGGAAGATTGATGATATAATTGGTATCTCTCCTGAGGTATGTATGCACAAGAGTCATATCGAAGAAGATTGCATGCCTACAAGTAAGTATCAGCGTCGTCTGAATCCATTCAGAAAACGATGCCCCATCTATCTCGATGAAGACTAAGTAATCGAGATAGCTATGTCGTGCCACGACAATAAATCAAGCGCTTGGTGGGAGGCAACCCATCGTTTTTAAATATTTTTAATTGTTTTTGTTTTCTTAGGATTTTGTCGATCCACGACCAAAACTAAGGCGCTTGATGAGAGGCAACCCATCGTTCTAATCGTTTTTGTTGTTTTTGAGTGAATGTAGGTACAAGAGGTGTAAAAGAGGAGATTGGTTGCAAATTTTGATTTGGAAGAATTGTATGTTAAATGTGGTAAGTCAGGAATGAAGAAGCAAAAGGCTATGGATTGAGCATTGCTCATGAAAATATAGGCATCGAACAAGGCTAGGACTAGGTAAAACTAGGCCACGAACTAGGCAAGGCCTATACTATGGCCTAAGGTCTCGGAATCTAGTGTGCCATATCATAGGCGCCGCCCATTCTCAAGTATGCCATAGCATAGGCGCCACCTATGCTAAAGCCTTTTGTCTCTGAATCTCATATGCCATGCTAAAGGCGCCGCCTATGGTCACTAAAGGCTTTGCAATAGGCGCCACCTATGGTCACCAAATGCTTTGCAAAAGGCGCCACCTATGCTCACACAATGCCATAGCATAGGCGCCGCCTATGCAAAAGCATTCTGCTCAACTAGGCATGGCCTATGCTATGGAATTCTGCTCAACTAGGCAAAGCCTTAGGCGCCACCTATGGTAACTTTTGACTCCAAATCCGATTTTAAATGGGTCAAAACCCGACCCAACCTTTTCCTATAAATATAAGACTTAGTCTTGAACCATAAACACATTGGAAACCTAGCTTATGCGCCGCCTATAGCCTCCAAATCCTCTAAAAAATTTTCCTTTTGCTCTTTTTCTTCACAAGAACATCATCCAAGCTCATCAACCAAGTAAGTACTTCTTTGTTCTTCATTTATATTCCGTAAGAACTACACTACTACGCCTATTATGAATTGTTAAATCTTGAACTAGTATTGGTGATTTGAATGTGATTGAATTGTTGTGATACAACTAAGTGAGTAAATGAATACGTAAGGATGATCTGAACTTGTTTCCAACTTGTATTTGATTTTGATGCATTGTCATACTTTCTCGGAATTGACATGGTCACTAAAATTGCATAATCTTGTCACTTGCATACTTACATGTTGGAATGACTTGTTCATCAAGATAAGAATTATGGTTGACTACCAACATGTGAGGTTGTGATTATTTCTAGATGCTATACCTTGATTCAATCTCTATGTAGTTGTCTTGATATATCAAACATGAAAGTATTGCCAAGATTACAAGAAATATGACTGCACTGATTATATTGTTGGAATATAGCGCCTAAAACGTATATCGATGAAGTCTGAGTAATCGACATCATTCACTTAATTAGTTTGTGTCAACAAATTAAGTGTGGGGTGGTGTCACTATTGTCTGTTTGTTGATTGAATCTTCCGAGATGAAGCTAACATGACTCTATTGAGATCTCAGGTACAATGGCACCAAAAGACAAGAAAAGCAACCACTTCACAAAGAGGGCAGAAAAGAGGAAGAAAAGAGCAAGCTGAATCCTCCATGCTACAAATACCTCGACGCACTCTTGGAAACAAGTGGGGTACTTATGAGTAACTTCTTAAGATGACGACTCTGATGATGATTCCGATGCAGGGGGTATGATACCGAACATAGAGGATGAGTCCGACTAACCAGGTTCTTCTTATTTATTTTCCACCGAGGACAGTGTGTCCCGTCTAAGTGTGGGGTGCTGGTATTTGTATGCTATACTTCTTTATCTGCATTTGAATTTATTTATGTTTGTTTGTTATTTATGTTTGTTTGTTCTTTTTTTTTTAGTAGTTAAATTTTTTTAGTAGTAAAATTTTTTTTACCTTGCATGAAATTATTCTGAGAGGTAGCAGGGTATTATAACAAGAGTTTGTGCTAAAATCATTACTATTGAGACGTTTAGGCTCTAATTGTGACTCACTATGTGATATTGTGTGGTTCAATTCACTCATCTGTTGGGTCAAGAGTCTATACTACTCCCAATAAAGTCGACCATGTGCCTTGTGTGTGAGAGGATATTGTATATTCTATGTTTGTGGCTGATGCTAGAACTTGCCTGGTATGTATGTAAAGCAAAAATAAGGAGTGCAAGTCTAGGAGAGGATTTAGGCATTTCTTTGGCAACCTATACTTGTTTACCTTCTTTTTACCTACCCGTGGAAATTATCCTAGATAACCCCTTTTGAGCCTTTAGCCTATTTGCTTTGACAACCTCATATGTAAGCCTAATCTATTTTTTTTTCAAGACCATAATTTGATCCAAATTCCTAAGTGCTTTAAATTGAAAGAGTCATGTGACAAAATAAGAGGAAATTGGATGAGTATGATGCCTTAGAATGTATTGGTGCTTGAATTTGTTATGAAAAAGAATTGCTATCATAAGAGGTATGTTATGAAAAGAAAAAGGAAAAGAAATCTAAAAAGTTAGTTATGTTCAAAAAATGAAAAACAAAAGAGGTGACAAAGGGAGGTAGATTAAAAGAAAGCAAAAAGGTTGTTTGAAAGAAAAGTGTTAATGACATAATGTGATGTATTAAAGCACTTAGGGAACTTAGTCACTATTTCTGGCCAAAATAGTCCTACCCGTCCCTTAGCCTACATTACAACCATCAAAAGACCTATTTGATCCTAAGCTTAGCATTCTGACATTTAGTGGAGCATTACACTAAGGGCAAGCCTATGGTCATCAGTTGCTGCATATGAATTCTTTGTGAGAGCGAGAGCAAGGATTTTTCTATACCCATGTTTGAAAAATATGCTATACTTGTGAGTGATTATGGGTAATATATTGTGAGACACACATGGTTGATGAGTTTTGGGTAGTTGTGTATAACTCTTTGCACCTTAACTTTTGGATATGAATTAACTACCATCACGAGTCTATGTTGGAGGTTGAATTGTTTCTACTAATGATCAGAAAACTATTCTTTGTTAATGATTGCTATGCCTGTCTTGACGAATATTTTGTGCTGTTACTGTGAAACCCTAAGTTGATGTTTAGATGTACATGATATTTTGTTCGAGGACGAAAAAAGCTTTAAGTGTGGGGTGTTGATGATAGGCGAATTTACACGCCTATAGTGCTATAGTTTACCCATAGTTTAGCCATGTTTTGAGGACAAATTATATATTTCATGCACTTTTAATCCTTTTTCCTGTAAGTGAGCTAACGAACATGATTAGCAAGTTTTCAGGTATAAATGATGCAGATTTCAGCATTTCATGGGTAACTTGACGCCAAAGGAAGCTTCAGGAAAGAAGGAAGGGAAGGCTTGGACGCCAAGGACCAAAAGTGACGCATGGAAAACCTGTCCCGGGCAAAAACAACATTTTCGAAGACTTTGGGGATCGGCAGTAACCTATTAGGAGTAGGATAATAATGCAGTAATTTATTAGGATTAGGATAATGATACTTTAACCTAGTAAGATTGGGTTAAGTATTTTATTAGCTTAGTAGGAATAGGATATGGGTGTTATAAATACCCTATTTTGCTAGAGATTTTAATTCATTCCGCCATTCCTCACAATTCACCCATCCACCCATCCATCCACTCATCTAAAACTCAAAACAATTTGCTTTTAATTATTTCTTAATTACTTTCTCTTCATCTATTCAATTCTTAATTTCCACAACAAGAGAAACGTTACTCTACAAGGAAAGTCACGCCTAACGCTATACCACACTACTACTACACGAAATCTTTATTGTGGTATAATAATAATGTCAATTGTGATTTCCTTAGCACTCATGGGTAACTAAACTTCTCTGTTGGGGTTATGGAAGCCGTATGAGATACTATCTAAGGCTATGAGTTTGTGAATTCGTGACACGTGTGTTGCTTATATCATTATTCTCTTCATCTTAATGCAATTTCTTGTGGCTGCAGACGCATAGAATAACGCCAGTATAGCATTAACTTGTTCGAAAGAAAAGTTATATGTCTGGAAAAGAGATAATGTCAAGGTAATAGGGTCCCATCCCCTATTAAAAAGTTAGTGCCGTAACTGGATTAACCTCTTGGAGAATTTGTACCGTTAGATACGCTTTAAGCTCGAAAGAGTTAAAGTGAAATAATCCTCGAATAGGTCAAAAGACGCCTGGATTTACCATCGAATACAATTCTCTATAAGCACATGCATGTCTGAATTCCGCATAACTCATAGCTAATAGAGATGTAAACTCAGAAGGTGGACATAACCCCAACTTCTCAATTCTCATTGTTTTACATCTTACCAAACATTCTTTCTTTTTACTTTGCTATTTTTTGTTTTTACTTTAATATTCTGGTTACATTACTTGCACGACAAAACTCCCCCCTTTTTACGAGACTTGCGCTAAAAGTCTAGTAATCTTTGCTTACTTGTTGACCAAGCTATTCCCTGTGGGATCGATACCCAACCCAGTTGGTTTCTATATTTGACAGCGACCACTTTACACTCCTACGAGAGCTGTAGATTGAGCGTTATCACCTGTAAGTGGGTTTGTAATCCTAAAAAAAATTTGACACCTGTGACATCAACTTACCTAATGTAGGTTGGACGTACTACACCCATACCATCTAAAGTGGTAGAGGACGGTCATTGTCAATAGCTCAACTTTCATTGAGGTTGAATCCACGCGGAGTGAGATTTAGATTTCAATTCCTATGGGTTTCAAAATTACAAAAAAAATACCCAAAGTGTACAAAACATAAAAACATAATGTAAAGTAGGGGCGTTTGTTTGGAATAGAATCTTATCAATATCAAGTCAAGCAACACACTATGATAACACTTTTTGTTTATAATTTAAATTTTGGACAAATCTTGGGATTATGTCTACCTAAGCTCAATTTGTGCAAGGGATCATAATGGTTTTGTATAAGTTCTAATTGTTGATGATATCGTAGGTTAGGTTAAGAGTCCTTGAGGCTAGTTTTTCAAAAAGGCCCCAAGGATGCCACTCCTAGAATCTTTGGAGTACCTAATGAGTGTATCAATTAAAGATACCCAAAACCACAATTGCACATCCCTATTTCTGGGAAGATGCCCATGACATAACCTATTCTTCATCTACCCTTATTTCTAAGATAACAAAAGAAAGTAAGTTATATTTACAACTGTCCACTATTCCTTTGGCCGCTGATATCCCTCTTTCAAGAAAGCTATGGATTCCCAAGAGTTTAGCCACATCCCTCTTTCAAGCATGATGACAACTTTCAAGATCTTGGGGTTTTCACCCAACAAACCCATTTTGGGTATTTGGGCTTTTATCCCACAAATCTTAATAATTTAAACAAAGCAATAGTGGAATCCATAATCAACAACCAAGAATAATACAAATATGTCATCACCAGAACACAATTGCACCTTAGTTCAATGTAATTTCAAGACTAAAGGATTTAGCTACACATGAAGAAAATAAGGAAACATATAACATAAGGATTGTTCAAAGCATCCATTCTTCAAAAATAATAAAATCAAAGTTTCCAAATCCAATTACAAAAATTTCCCAATTTAGGGTTTATACTCCAAATTAAAAAAAGTCTCAATAGTGTGAAATTCCCGAAAGAGAAAGGGTTTAAGCCTATAAGAGGAATTGGGTTTGGCTGGGTGAAATCATAAAATTTTCCATGGGCAAAATTCCCGCATAGCTGCGATCGCAAAAGGTTGTCCGTGATTGCAGCTACCGTGACCGTGGTAAGGACTCTGTGGTAGCAGTCTTTTAATCAACTCGACTGAATTAATTGAGGTCTATAGACCGTGATCTCTATAACTAAGGATTGTTCCTTCTTCAGGTGCTCAAGCTTTACTCCTTTCCTTTTTTTGGTCCGTCTTAGCTCAAATCCACTTCTTTTATTCTTCTAACCTGTATGCCTGTAAAAAATGTAGAAATTAGTGCATTTAATCACTAATTTGTCTCACTTACAACTTCAATTCATAGTAGTGTGCACAATTGAGTAGTAAATTAACTACTCATCAGCACCCCCAACTTAAAGCTTTTCTTGTCCTCAAGCAACACTATTTCTTACCACAAGACAATGCACATGTATGCCTATATTTTATTACCCAATGATCACATTGACTTCAACTTGCTTAATACCAGAAATAGCTCTTGACACATGGCCAAAACTATTTTAATGACACCTTCAACATAAAATACAATTTTCAAGGATGCAAAAGACTCCAAAGATCAACCATACAAAAATCACTAATACTCTAGAAATGACACATTTTTGAGCTCAACTATATTATACTACTTTGGCTTTATTTTTTGGGAGATGATAAAATCACCAAACTCAACTTGTTTACATGACTCCACATAAAAAGAAAAATTTCACACACCAAGTTATTAAATGTGCAACAAGGAATTTAAATGCGGAAGACTCTCTCTCTAAAGAACCCTCGATGCTAAAAAGTACCATGCGATAGGCTTGCCCCTATTTTCAATCGCCACTATAATGAATATTCTTGGTTGGAAATCACAGAGGACGTTTTTAAGCCTGTAACATTTCTAGGTAGGGTAGGATATGATTTAGGAACAACATGGATATACCCTCCTTGAACATCTACATCACACTATTCCATCCAACTTTTGATTATGGGCCACTTCTTTTCTTTACAAATGTGCCTACATTTTATTTCCTTGCTTCACCATTTTCTTTTTATTTTTTTCTTGCATATTTCATGCATTTATTTCATTTGTTGGCTCCTTTCTTTTACTTACTCATTTGTTTTCAATTCTAAAGCTCCTAGGCAATCACTTACTACATCGTGGCCCAAAGTTACCACTTCTAATCATTACCACCCCTAACTTAGGATTTTAGCCTCAATTTGTATTTTTTTACCTCAAGGAGGATAGGGTACAAAAGTGGGATAAGAATTAAAAGGTTCACGACTTGCAATGTGTTTGCCAAAGAATGGTCCAAAGGAACAAAGTGGGTGACTAGGGAAAACATCTAAGTAAAGGTAGTTTTTTTAGGCTAAAGTGGAGTTCTGATGTCGTAAAGATTGCCTAGGATCATCTCACCAACCAAATACAATCAAAATTAGCCTTGAGAGACTAATGGGGAAAGTTCATGATGGTACAAGTACACATGAGATTTGAACAAATAAGGTTACCACACATGGCATGCAAATCCAAGGAGGCTCAATTTATTCTCTCGCTAGAGAAAAAAAATAGAGTATCTACCAATTTCACAAGCCAAAATTTTTGGAGTCACAGAAAGAAAAAAAACAATTGTTACAAGGTCACTCACTTCCATGCCCTTGATTTTTGAAAAGGTTTGGGCAGAGGGGGCTATTTGTTTTGCGTTTGCACAAAACATAATATGTTAACTATGGCACCAACCCAAGCCTTCGTCTAATATTTTGCTTTGATTCGGGCAAATCGTATGGCTACTCAGATTTTGCAATAGGTGTATGTGCAATATCAATTTCAAAATGATATAGGTAGTTAGATTTTACTTGCATTTATGACCTCGATGCCATGGGTACTCAGATTTTTCCTGCATCTATGACTCAAAACCAAATAACAATGTTTTTTTCCTTAAGAATGCTGTCTCTTAATCAATTATAGGGTAAAGCTTGTCCGATATTTCTATAAGTAAAATAAATATAAATTAGAAATCTAATAACAAAATAACTAATCCATGAAAATGTTGAGAATCATCAGAGTGCCCGGATAGTAAAACCCAAATAAAAATAAAATCATCCCAAATAATAGAAAAGTATTTAGAAATATCAATAATATAGGCCAAAATTAAATAAATACGAAGACAGGTACCCACAACTATAAAGGTAGTAGTGTCCTCACTACATAAATAATCAAACCAAAGAAGAGATAAGGGTGCTTTATGAAATTGCATCAAGAGCTGCTATCATTGTCGGTCTCTAAATCATATCAGAATCCCCAAGATTGAACCATTTGGATAAGGCCTCAATGTCAGTTTTCACTTGAGAGGAAGGCAGTCTATCACAGGGTTTAAGATCTTCCATAGGCCCTTTAGCCCATTCCATATTTTGCTAAAAAACTTATTTCTCTTCTATTCCCTTTTTACCATCTTCACATATGAGGCCCAGAGATCATAATGTGATGCTGCGAAGGATGAGTAGGATCTCTCAAGACAATCAATGGTAGCTTTCTATTTCTTCTGGTCCTCCCTATACTTCTCATAATAAGATTGGGACACATATGAGTGGAGAGTGGTGGAGGGCTTTCCCGACACCAGGGGAAAACCTAGCACAAGCTCCTAGATGGAAAGAATATCAACCCTAATATCCTTAAAAAGTGCGGTAGTAGATGGCTTACAAGATTGAGGCTCTTCAAATGTCAACTTTCCCAAGTCGATCTTTGTCTTCTTACTTTTACCCAGTGCACCCTCACCTTAAATTTTTAGAAGATTGATGTGGGTGCCAGGTTCTAGGGTACTCTTCAAACCCGGCTCTCCTACAAAGCTCAATAATTAATGAGGGAAAGAAGAGATGCATACCACTCTATATCTTGAAGAATTTCATGTCAGAAACCATAAGCTAACCATCATTCAAAGAAATGTCATCTAGAATACAATCAACCATCCCGTCCAACAAATATGGGATTTTTGTCATGTGGGAATAAGGAGATACTCGGCTACATATGTTGTTCAATAAAATTCGAGCATCGGATGTAAAGTGATCCATGGAGATGTTTCTCTTAGTTTCTGCCCAAGAGCCTTCCATTATAGGGTAAAGTCTTTCTATCAAGTAACTTCCCGACTCATACCATTTTTCTTCAAACTCACCCATATTTGCATTTTGGAGACCGTAGATATCATTAATTAACATAAAAATCATGGACCAATTTCTAATTAGCCTTGTAAGGATATGGAGTGAAACATTGCCACCCCATGGCCCCAAGCCTTTCATGAAATGTCAAAAGATTTTCTAGCACTTTCTCCAAGCAAATACCTCTCTCCAAGTGTAGCTTTATCCTCAGATAATCACCATAGTAGAGTGACTAGCACTTTGGTACCATGAATAAAACTTGGTCATAGTCCTCCAAGATATAATCCTGAAAAATGAAGGACAAGAAATCAACATCAATCATCGACCTTTAAATGCACAAAGTATGCTCTGTTGTCTAATAAAGCTCATGGTATGGGTACTTGGTGGTATTTGGAAAAAAATTTGAAGTGCAGAATTTTTAGCCTAGGCAAAAAATCAGCCTCGATTACTGTCATTGCAGGCCATAGAGCAATGGTCGCGGTATCTGAGGCCAGTTTCTAACAAATTTTTCAATGTCCAAAATTTCAAATTTTAAGCCTGATGAGTGGTGATTTTACCACTCATTTTCACTAAACATTCATGCATTCCACCATATTTTGAATGAATAAATGAGACATAATTGTTATTGAATGCACTACTATCTATATTTTGCAGGAACATTATTGATGAGATAGAAAGATGCATATCAGAGCTAAAAAGGCTCAAAATGAAGCAAAAACGTGCAACTGAAGACCTAGAACAGACATGGCCTCAATTACCGTGGTCGTGGTCAGTAGATAAGGTCAACCAAATATAGTCGCATGAGCTAATAGTGGTTGTGGTAGCCGCAGTCACGACCAAGCCTATGCTATCACAGTCTGGAAAAAGAATACAACCAAAGGGTAGAAATGCAAATTCATGTGGCTGATCCCAAATTTGATAAAGAGAGGACTCCAACCCTAATATTAATCATATTCTATCTTTCCCATTCTTTAGACATTATTCTAGGTTTTGTGTCCTCCATTTTTGGAGAAGATAATATTGTATAAATTTTGGGTGAAGAAAAATTTTGGAGTCTTTTCCAAGTGAAGAATTAGTGAACTCCCATTGAAGATTTGTTGGATCTCATAGTTTGAAGTTACATTCACTTAGATTTTCTCAAATAAAATCAATGGAGATTTTGGGTAAAATCTTTGCTTATTTATCTTATGAGTAACTAGTTTTTCCTCTTGGGATTATGCTAGAATAGGGTGTGAATATATGTGTGATGTGATTTGTTTGTGCATTTAGTAGTTTATGATATTAGATTCTATTATTGCTTGATAAAATTTATTGAGATTTGTGGGTGACAGCATCAAATACCCAAATGTGTTTGATGGATAAAAATCTCAAGCTTTTGAAAGCTCAACCATCCTTGAAAGAGGGGTTTGGGTGAACTTTGCGAACCCACATCATCCTTAAAAGAGGAATGTGGGAACCAAGAAAATAATAGATATTTTATGAGCATGTTTTACTGATTCTCACTATCTTATACATAATGGTGATTGTGAAGTTGACTATACTTAGGTGGTTTTGATTTAATCACTCATTAGGTACTTGAAAGGGTCAATGAGTGACACCCTTTTGGTTTTGTTGACAAACTAGCCTCAAGGATTTCTAACCTAGCCTACCACATCACCAAACTTTAGAATTTGCATCTAGTTATTACACACTTATTCATATGTCTCCCCTATGAAAGCATATCCCTAGATCCTTACCTAATTGACTAGACTCTAATTTTTCGTCGCCCCGAATCTATACTAAAAAGAATCCAAAAAGAAATATTAAGTGTGATTCCTTCCTAGCCCCTCATTTTTATCTTTTTGTACTATGGGTTTGAGTTTATCTAGTATCTATTGATTCAAATTAATATACTCACCACTCACATTGTTCCTTGTGGATTTGATCCCAACTCCAAAGTTGGGTAAATATATTAATGTAATTTAAATTGACTTGTACGTTGAGAGTTATCAAAGCCCAAAGAATGTTATATAACAAGGATTTACACTAAAATCATTGAACAAGACTAAAAGGTACTCAATTATGCCCATAGAAGGAAACAACCATTAGTGAATACCCATTTGGGAAATTTATCGAGCACATGGTGGGCACTCTTTATTTTTCTCAATTTCACACACAGTTTGGCTACTCAAGACTTCCCCACTCATGTGAACACCATATTCTAGTAGCTAAACACCACATAAGTATAATTGACATAGAATTTAAGAATAAAAATCATAATTTTAGGCCTTGATTATAATATACATTCTATGGCCTATTTTCAACAATCAAGGCATGGATTCGAGGCATCTAATAGATAAATTATGCAAGAGGGATGCAAGGATGCTATTGGAGTGCTCATAATTTGTCCATAAATAAGTCCAATAAGAGATAAAAGTTGAGAAGGGAGTGTTAGGGGAAATGGGGATTTGGATGGTCATACGACTGATGTGACCACGATCGTGGTCAAAGTACCGCGATTGCAGACATACGTGATCGCAGACATGCAGGTGACCGCGATCATGGTAACTGGAGGCATTTATTCTCCCCTATTTTCCCCTATTCAACTTATTTAACATTAGAATAGATTTTCCACTATTCATTTCAGCCTATGAAAAAACCACAATTTTCTCTACTCAAGCTCATCCAGTACACTCTATAGCAACATAAATGCATGGATTATTTAATTAATAAAAATAAAATCTATACTACAAAAATAATAATAAAGGATATGAGCCACTTTTGAGGAATTTGTGGGTTGCCTCCCCTTTAGCGCCTTAGTTTACATCGTGGCACAACGTTTTCCTTATTTCTCAAGTTTGGTCCTCAAGGTCCCCCTTATTCATTTATTCGATGTCAATATTAACCACTAATATCACTTGATGTTACATGGGTTATTTCTTTGTTTTGTACACCTAGAAGGACACTTCACCATAATGAACTCTAAACCTCATTTCCGCAAGCTCATAATCAACAATGGCTCTCCTAGTGGCAAGAAAAGGTCGACCAAGATTGATACGCACCTCTTGGTCCATTTCACAATCTAACACCACAAAATCTGCTAGGAGGCTGAATCTATAAACTTTGACCAACACTTCAAATAAAATACTAACTGGTTTCCTGATATACTGGTCCGCGATTAAAAGCCACATTGATATTTGAGTAGGAATTCCCAAGCCAAGCCTCATATATTTTGCAAAAGGCATGAGATTAATGCTCGCACCTAGGTTACATAGAGCTTTTACAAACTTATGTGTTCCAATGGTGCATGGAATGGTAAAAGCCCTGGTGTCCTCTTTCTTTTCTGTAATTTTACTACTCATGATAGCACTACAACCATAGGTGACTTTGATCGCATCATATTCGATGAGCTTCTTATTTGACATCAACTCCTTCTTTAGCTTTGAATATCTCAGGATTTCTTAGATCACTTCAAGCAATACGATATTGATCGAGAGGTTGCTAAGAATGGACATAAATTTCTTAATTTAATTACCCTCCTATTTTATTTAAAGCCTTTGAGGAAATGGGGAAGGGACTTGGATTGTAGGCATTACATCATTTTGCAGTTTCTCATTTCAACCACCTCTTCATCAACTTCAATCAATTTTTTTGCATCATTTTCTTCTTCTTGAGATTGAGGTGGTTCTTTTTTTGACTTAATCTTAGGTACCTTTTCACTAAAATCTTTTTTCAACTGATCACCAAGGGTCTTTCCACTCTTAGTTACTATTGCTAAAACTTAAGCCTCATTCTTTGGGTTTAAAAGTGTCACTAGGAAGAACACCCTTTGTTCTAGTATTTATTTGGGTGGAAATTTGCTCGATTTGGGTGTCCAATTATTTAGTGGAGGCGAAATGAGACACCGTGGTTTTATTAAGTTGTGAATAATTTCCTTTTATCTCATAAACCATCTTGTCTGTACCTTCTACCCTCATTATAATTCTCACTAAGACATCCTCATTTTTATATTATCGAGGTCAATGGATCTTGGATCTTTGTTCTTTGCCCAATCATGGGGGGCACATAGCGCTTATAGTCACGCTCTCTATCTCTCCAATCCCTATCATGACCGTGATTCATCAAATCTTGATTGCCATCTTTTCTTTTCTAGGTGGAGAAGGAACCCCTCGAATAGTTTGTCAAGTACCAAATCTCCTCATCAAGAATTTTAGCCTCCTCCTCATCCTCATAATCATTCGATGCCACGACATGTATTGGTTTTACGGGTGCACCCATCACATATTTTGTCAAAAGCTCTAATTGACTAATCATTTTTGCCATATTCTCCACTCTTTCTTCATATCATTTCTGTTGTTACTTGTCAACCAAAGATGTAGTGAGAGAACTCTTAGGAACCTCGGTATTTTGGGTATGCCACCCCCAATTTTTCTTGGTAACCTCCTCAAGCAAATTTATCATTGTAGGATAATGCAATTTTATAAGGAAGCCCCCTACCAAATTGTCCACCACAGTTTTATCGAGTGGATCAAGGTCCCGGTAGAAGATTTAGAGAAGAATCATCTCCGAGACCTCATGGGTTGGATGTTGCATTAGTTTTCCATTGAATCTTTCCCAGACATCATAAAAAGGTTCTCCATTCAATTTCCTACAGTTATTGTTCTCATCCATCAATTTGAGCATTTTGGAAGGTGGGAAATACCGATCAAGGAAGGCCATATTTATTTCATCCTAAGAAGTAATTGAACCTGACGGAAGAGAACGGTGCCATAATTTTACCTCACCTGTTAGAGAGAATGGAAAAATGCGTACACGGATAGACACTTAGGTTATGTGTGCAATATCAAATGGTGCACACACATCTACAAAATTCATCAAATGAAAGTTGGGTCCTCATAATATTTCCCCCCAATAAGTTGCTTCTTCTATAACATGTGCTACATGATGCTTGTGACATAAAAGACGTTGTTTCTATGAGTAGGAGAGATACAAATGTCACTTGAACAACTAATGTCATTGAGACTATCGAAAGGCCCGGTGTGAGTAGAATATTCACTCTTTGTTTCGTATACACTTTGATTACCTATGTAAAATAATAACAACCAATATAAATAAAAACTACTAAGGATATATCGTAAGTGAAAATCAACATTGCACAAGTAAACTCTAGATTTCACTCCTTGGAAATGACACTATTTTGCTAACGCTCACCAATACCATCAAAAATGGTAGAGGATGGCCATTGTCAATAGCTCAACTTTAATTGAGGTTGAATCCACGAGGATAGAGATTTAGATTTTGAGTCATATGGGTGTCAAAATTACTAAAAGGATACCTAAAGTGTACATAACATAAAACACATAATGTAAAGTGGGGGGATTGTTTGGAAAAGTAATCTTATCAAAATCAAGTCAAGAAAGACACTATGATAACACTTTTTGTTTTAGATTTCAAATATTTGGAGAGATCTTGGGATTACGTCTACCTAAGGAAAACTTGTGCATGGGATCATAATGGTTTGGTATAAGTTCTAATTATTGATGGCATGGTAGGCAAGGTTAAGAGTAATTGAGGCTACTTTGACAACAAGGATACAAGGATTTCACCCTTTTAATATTTGCAGTACCTAACGAGTGTATCAATTAAAGTAACACAAAACCTCAATTGGGCATCCCTGTTTCTAGGAAGATGCCCATGACATAACCGACTCTCCATATAACCTTAATTCTAAGATAGAAAAAGAAAGTATGCTATATTGATAATTGTCCACTATTGCTTTAGCCCCCTATAGACCCCTTTCAAAGAAGCTATGGGTTTCCAAGAGTTCACCCAAATCCCTCTTTCATGGATGATGAGAGCTTTCAAGATCTTGGGGTTTTCACCCAACAAACCCATTTTGGGTATTTGGGGTTTACATCTACAAATTACAACTATTTAAACCAAGTAATGGTGGAATGCATAATCAACAACTAAGAATAATACAAACACATCATCATACAAACACAATCGCAGCTTAGTTCAACATAATCCCAAGTCTAAGGGATTTATCTACTCATGAAGAAAAGAAAAAAACCTATACCATAAGTTTTGTTCAAATCATCCATTCTATATAAATAATAAAATCAAAGTCTTCAAATCAAATTACAATATTTGCCCAATTTAGGGTTTATACTTCAAATCAAAAAATGTCTCAATAGTGTGCAATACCCCAAAAGAGAAAGGGTTTAAGCCTATAAAGGAAATTAGTTTCGGCTGGGTATGACAAAACTGACCATAGGAAAAATTCTTACTTAACCACGATCTCAGAATGTTGTCCGTGATTGTTGCAACCATGACTGCGGTAAGGACATTGCGATCACGTTCTTTCTACCTACTTGACTATCCGCGATCGCTACCCACAGACCGCGATCGCGATAACTGAGGCTTATTCTACTCTAGGTCATCTAGTTGCAGTTTTTCCCCTTTTTGGTTCATTTAAGCGCAAATCCACATCTTTTATTCTCCTAAAAAATGTGGAAATTAGTGCATTTAATCACTAATTTGTCTCACTTATATCTTTAATTCAAAGTAGTGTGCATGATTATTAAGTGTAATTTAGTAATAAATTCACCACTCATCAAACACTAATACCTTGGGTTGCCTCACAAGTAGAGCTAGATTTCGCATCACAACACAATATGGCAACACTGGATACTCATACTTCACAAACAAGTCTATGGGTTACCTCCCATGTAGCACCTGGTTTAACGTCATGACATGAATCAATTTCATTGGCTACTCAAACATCACCAAGGCTTACATCTTCAAACCATAAACTTCTCCATACTTCCCATATAGTACTTAACACGATGCTTATACACCTTAAATTTGGCATCAACATCTCATTTCCAATCAATAGCACCATATGAAAATACTTTAACCATGATGATTGGACAAAACCCCCTAGACTTCAACTTGCTAGGAACTAAGAGACTCTCAAATTCTACAATAAAACCATATCATTAGTCTGGAATACCTTTTGTAAATCTTCTTATCATTGTACAACATCATCTTGTCCTTGTACAAAGTAGAACTCTGATAAGAAAAAAATTCATCCCACTCATTCATCCCACTCATACTCAAGTTTACAACATCACTCATAGTGCCTTGTGCTCAAGTTCAACCGGCAAGTGGCATAAGTTGTCCTGTACAAGCTGACACCAAGAGGCACCTATGGTAGTTTTAAAAGCTATCTGCTAAGCCCAATGTGCATTGTCTCGCTTTCTTGATCAATCAGTCCGGTTGGCATTCACAATATTTGCCAAAATAAAGTTGATCTCACAATTGGAGACCTCAACTTTCCCACTTATCTATGGCGGGTAAGGTGTGTCCACCTTATATTTCACACCATATTTCTTATGCAGGACCTTAAATAGGAGATTGCAAAAATGAGACCCATCATTACTAATGATAGCATATGGAATACCACATTGAGAGAATATGTTCCTATTGAAAAATGTTGTGACACAACATCCCTCATTATTAGGGAGCGCAACCACTTCTACCCATTTAGAAACATAATCGAATGTAAGCAATATGTATTTCATACCATAATAACTCACAAATGGAACCATAAAATTGATTCCCTACACATCAAACAACCTATGCTCAAGAATAGGTGTCACGGGGAGCTCCTACTTTCATAAGATATTTCCTTGATGTTGGCATTGGTCATAGGACCAAGCATAGTTATGTGCATTTTTATAAATCATCTACTGATAAGAATGCTCATGACTATACTCAAGAAGGTCTCAATAATTTGCATCATCTCTAATTTGGGAATACTCCTTTAAATCACACCATTTGTACACCCTAAAAAAGAAAGGTTCATCCCAGAACGACTTTTGTTCCTTATGTATAAATCATTTTTGCTACTAGAAAAATAAGTATTTCGAGATAAGGTTACTTTTAAAATAATTGGCAAAATCAGCAAGCCGGGGGATTAAGTATTGTGATGAATCCAAGATCCACTAATCTGGAAAATAATCATAAATATCAAGATCATCCCCTAATTTGAGCATCACCTCCTTTTCTAGGTGGGATAGATAGACTGTAACCTGATTGTCTATACCCTATTAATCCTTAAACTTAAAGTCAAATTCTTTCAGCAATTATACCTATCAAATCCTTTTATGTTTCGTATATTTCTTCACCATAAGTTACCTTAAGGTTATATGATCGGTGTGCATAATGACTTATTTCCTAATCAAATTGGACTGGAATTTCTAAAAAGCAAACACCACCTCAAGTAACTGCTACTCAGTCACCATATAATTTTTCTATGTAGGGTTGAGTTCCCTTTTGGAATAGAAGATAGGATGAAGTATTTCTCGTGTCTTTGGCCGAGAAAATCACCTAGTGACATACCACCGGTGTCATACATCACCTCAAATGGATAAGACCAATATTGAGACACAATGATAGAAGAAGAAATAACAATCTTTTACGAACTCAAAGGACTTGAGACAAGCATTATTAAGCACAGACTTTACCTCCTTCTCTAACAATTTGAAAAATGGATTTGCAATTTTAGGCAAGTCCTTAATGAACCACCAATAGAACCCTGTAGGACCCAAGAAACTCTGAATACTTTCAACAGAAATGGGTGGAGGTAATTTTTTAGTCACCTAAATTTTAGCTCTGTGACCTTTTATCCTTTTTTAAATTTTTATGCACCAAAACTATCCCCTCTTTCACCATGAAATGGCACTTTTTCCAATTCATCACCAAGATACATCCTCACATTGCTGGATTGCATTAGCTAAATGGGCCATATAGTCATCAAATAAGTCACCCATAATCAATAAATCATCCATTAAGACCTCTATTATATCCTTCACCATATTATAAAACATGGACATCATAAAACACAGAAAGGTGGTGTGAGCATTACAAAGTCAAAAAACATCATCTTAAATGTGAATGTACCATATGGAAATGTGAAAGTTATTTTCTCTTACTCTTTGGGGGAAATAGAAATTAGATTATACCCTGAATAACTAATAAGAAAACAATACCATCCTCAATCTTCTAGACGTTCTGATATCTAGTGTATGAATAACATAGGAAAGTGATCCTTCTGTGTCTACGTGTTAATATTTAGATAATCTATACAAACAATCATCCCCTAATTGGTCTCATGGGCACTAACTTATTCTTTTCATTTTGAAAAATAGTAATCCTACCCTTCTTTGTCACCAACTAAACTAGGCTCACCCACTTGTTGTCCGCAATACGGTAATCGACACCTTTATCTAACCACATGATGATCTTTTTATTCACAACCTCGTGTATAGGTTTTTTTAAACAATAATGATGCTAGATGCTAGGTACACACTCTAGTTTAAGCTGAATCTTATGAGTTCAAATTTTTGGTGTAATTATGATAATATCAATAATGGTCCAACCAATGGCCTAATTAAACCTTTGTAATACCGAGATAAAGGCCTCAACTTGTGTATCAACTAAATTTGCCGTAATAATAACTGTTAAGTTATTGTTGTCCCCCAAGAATGTATAACACAACTGAGAAGACAGGGCCTTCGATTCAAAACTGGTGGCTTATCAATAGATGTTCGAGCAGGTGGAGTTACTCTATTCTTAAAGTCTAAATCAAACTTATTTTGCATATAAGTATAAGTACCTTTACCAATAAGTGAGCTTACCATCTCTTTATACCCATTAATGTCGTCATTACAAAAGTTCAAGATCACTACTGCTAATGCCTCTACACCAAGTCTTTCCATGATAGAACCCTTATATATTTCGGTTGTCACATTGATTGACCCTTATTAAAAATAATCTACTCATCATTGAGCTTGAATTTCCTATCTCCCATCTCAATGTCCACAAATGCCCTAACCATTTCTAGTAAAGCACTTCATAAAATAATAGGGACATTGAAATCCACCTCACAGTCGATAATAATGTTCTATGGTTTTATGGTACTTTCGATGAATAAAATTATAAAGTTATCCAACTACCTAGGTCTTTTTTGTTAGAAGATATATGTTCTATGTTTGTTTTGGAGGAAAATAGGGTTGGAAGTGAGTAGAAAAAATAAAGGACAAAAAACCACAAAAAAGTCATGTATCTGCTTGGACAGAGTCGGTGGGTAATGCTATAACTTATTATCCAAGTCACAGGGTGACCAGTGAATGAAGATGAGTAAAATAATGAAGTAGACACTTGTTATGACTCGTAGGATCTGACTACAAGTTGTACCAAGGATTGTCCTAAGAAAATATATGAAAAGTCCTGAAAGATTAAAATTTTGAGCCTAGTGGAGATGATATTGGTTATTAGTCATAGGGTCTGACTATGACCCATCATGATAGCCATTCTAAGCATATGAACAAAAGACCTGAAAGTTGAAAACTCACTGGAGAGGTAATAAGTTTTTCTAATGAATCATAGGGAGACATGATTAGTCCTTACTAATGAGAAAATAAGATAGATTCTGAAACTGACAATTAGTCACCATCAATCCAGATGACTCATTTCCTGAGTCATTACCTTTACCGACTTTATTTTCCTATTTAATTTTGGATATTACTTTTAGGTTTTATTTTGAAAGTATAAATAACCCTAGGATTTTGTTGAATTAGTTGACATGCAGTTTACATTCACAATAGTATATTGATTCTGAGATTCAACTATTAATCTTGGAATCTATTATCACCAGTGACTACGAGACACTATACGACTCACAAGGATACGTTATGACTCATCACCATAAGTCATAGTCAAGATAATAGCTAAAGAACCATTCTCTAGTGCCCCCTATGATTCACATCATATGACTTGTTAGTTGACCCAATGACTGATAAGGTCTAAGTCATTGTCAAGATAGAAATACATGAGGCACATTGGGTTGAATTCAGATGGTACTATGCAAATAATTTAGACTCTTTACCACTCGTTAGGAGCCACTCATAATTAGGATAATAACATTGGATACCTTTACTGGACACCCTACGATTGGGGTCTAATGACCCAAATTGACACACTGCGAATCGTAGGATGAGCCGTAGTCAGAGCTGTGAGTTCAAAACTTAGGATTCTTTGTGGCCAAAAACTAGGGTGTCACATTCTTTCTCCTTAAGATCATTCATCCTAGAATCATGGATCAAGTCATCCAATAGCATGATTTAACGCACAAACATACCTACACTTATCTCTAACAAAGAGAGAAAACAAAGATGGTAAGATTAACGCATACCATAAACACGAGTATCTAGACTAGGGAACAATAATGGATATTTGGACTTCATGTCCTCTTCAGCTTCCCAAGTATCTTCTTTAAACTTTTGGTTCCTCTATAGAACCTTTTACAAAGGCACAACCTATGTCCATAACCGATTGACTTGTAGATCCAAGATCTCAACCAGGAACTCCTCATATGACAAAGAGTCTGAAACACCAATTCTTTCCAATAGAATCACTAAAGAAGGATCACCAACACACATAATCAATAATAAAACATGGAAAATTGGGTGAATGAAATACAAATAGGGAGGAAACTCTATCTCATGAGCCACATTACCTACTCTCTTCATAATAAAATAAGGGCCCACATAATAGGGACTGAGTTTTCCCTTCTTATCAAAACCTATCGCTACCTTAATGGGAGACATCTTCAAGAACACCTAATCATCACTAACTTAGAATTCCAACTCCCTTCACCTTAGGTCTTCATAGTACTTTTGGTGACTTTGGGCGGTCTTAAGATTATCCCAAATCAACTTCACCTTCTCTATAACATGATGAACCAAATCAGGTCTGAACAACCCAACCTCACCAACCTCGAACCACCCTTTAGTAGAAAAATATCTTCTACCATACAAAGCCTAAAATAGAGCCATCCCAATGCTTACGTGATATCTATTATTATACGAAACCTCTATGAGGGGCAAATAATCAACCCAACTTCCACCAAAGTCAAGCACACAAGACTTTAACATATCTTACAAAGTCTAAATAGTATTCTTTTCTTGTCCATCCTTCTAGGGGTGGAAAGCGGTGCTAAGGTTAACCTTAGTTCCCAAATAACTCTAAAAGGAATTCCAAAAATATGAAGAGAACTAAGCACTGCTATCAGATATAATAGAAATAGGCATAGGATGCAACTTAAAGATTTCCTAAATGGACAACCTTGAATAATCCTCAGTAGAGTAATTAGTCCTCCCAAGTATGAAATGAGCAGACTTAGTCATCCTTTCCTTGATGACCCAAACAAAATCAAACTGATGTTGGGACCGCAGAAGGCCAGTAACAAAATACATATTGATCACTCCCCACTTTTAATTAGGCAACTCAATATCATAAGATAACCCACCAAGTCTGAAGTGCTCTACCATCACTTGTTGATAATCCATACACATGGCCACAAAAATTAATTTATCATGCTTCAAGTTATTCCACTAATACATCTCCTTAAAATCATTGTACATCTTCGTAAAACCAGGATGAACAGTGTAACTTAACTCATGAGCCTGAGCTAAGATCCTTCCTCGCATCCTATCTGTAATGCCCAGAAGTACCCCATGGATATTAATGGTGCTCAAAACCTAGAATAGTTCGATGCTAAACCATAATGCCCACTTATCATATATCTCATAAAAAAGTGAGCTAACATGCACTACTAGAAATTACCTTTATTGCAACGGACATTTTGGTAACGGTTCAAAAAGTGATTGCTATAGAGGGTATATTGCAATAATTTCAACTGTTGCAAAAAAATATTTTAGTAGATTCTATAACCATTAATATTGATATATAACCATTGCAATAAGGTGTATTATAGAAATTGTTGGACAAACCTTAGCCATAAAGTCACCTATTGCAACACCTTATTGGGAAAAAAAGCTATTATATCGCTTTAAATTTTTTCCCTCCCAGTTTTTCACAAAGTCCATGAAAATTTAATAAGATAAATTACAAAAATTAAAGAAAATTATAGAAATATAAATAACAAAAATTAAGGAAAATCAAAGCTTCGGTCTTAAAAAATTGGGTTAATAAAATCTGGGTCTCAAATCACTGCTCCGATCTTCAAAATAATACCGATCCGATCGACTGTATCTTAAATTAGTGTTTTGATTGACTTCTCTGATTACCACTCAGACCAATAGTGCTCTGATCGACTGTTCTTTTGACTAATAGTGCTCCGGTCACTTTTGATTGAACCCTAACTGTCTATTGAAATAGGTATTCATTCTTCTTACAACTTCTTTAATTTGTGGAAATACTTGTAAATTCTTGAACCATAGGATTTTAGTGCCCTAATTTCTAGCTACTAATAGTATTTTTACAACCTTTTACCTTAAGAGGTAATTCTCAGTCTGTCAGAATCTATCGCACTAGCACAGGTACTGAGTAACTCTACAAATCATGAATTGTATTATAGTTCTCATATAATATTTCATGTTTGTGAAAAATGTTAGAAGCTTTATGGTTTGTTGATTTATGGTGACAGATATCACACTAGAAAAGTGACATCATTTATGATGTAGAAGAAGAGGTCAATAAGAAATACACCACAGATGGAGAAGAGTTAGCTTAATTGTGTATGGAGACTGATTAGTTGCCTTTATTTTGGACAAAATCAAAGGAAATAGAAGATACTTTCAAATGGAAAAGTTGTAACTAAGAATTTCATAGGTATGTGTTACCAATTCATCTATCAGACTCGTAGGGATAAGGTTTGCTTAAATATACTTATGGTATTACATATGTAGTTGTTGTTATTTTTTTATATTGTAATAGTAGTAGTACAAAATGCACATATGACTCTGATTTAAGTTATATGCACTAACATTGTAAAGATAGAGACTATATTTACACATAAGTACCTTATAAGTTATATGATTATGTAATTGTTAGTGCATAAAGCTTTTATAATGCCTTTGTGGATAATCCATAATTGAAGCAATTTTTCTTGAACTTTTCTTAGTGTCTTTTCTCTGAATAGTAAAATTAGGATTTGATATTTGGTTCAAATCTTATGCAGGCAAAATCCAAGAAAGCTTGATGCTTTGACTTACTATAGTGACCAATTACATTGTTTTGAGGTAAGTTTATAAGAAGAATAAGTTACTTTTGACAGTAGTTGGAGAATTTACTCTAGTGTACCAGTTATGTAATTGTCACTATTTATGTAGGTCGGACTCTCCAAAAATATTGTCGTACACATATCGGATTCTCAAAAAATGTACTTCTTTTGGAGGACCAGACATGCACCAAACAATATTTTTAAATAGTCTGAGCAAAATAGGTCACAATACTTGTACTAGAACTTATATAAATCTGTTATAAAGGTTATTGCTGTCAAGGTGCATCTGAAGTTCCTAACGTCTAATGGAAATATAATGGAAAGACGAGTAATCTTTACCTCTTTAAGGAAGAAAAGTTCATTTGATATCCATGTAAATATAAGATAATGACCCTGTAGGGTAGAGCTACTTGTAATAAATGGGGTTCAATTGAATTCCATCAGTTGGAAGAGCATACTATGCAAAATAGGGTAAATATGTGATATTTTTGAATATTTTGAACTCCATTATTAAAATTCATTACTTTATCCCTGCCAGTAGATATTATTCTGATTGACATCTTTGTACATTTTTACACCATAAATTATGAGTAGTATGTTGTCAGCAAAACTTTTAAGTAAAGAGTTATGAATTTAAAGCTTTTTTATCTCAGGATAGACCTGAAATAAAAGCTTTAGGAGTTCATAGGGGTGGTAAAAAGATAAATAGCACCGTTGAAGAAGACATTTTCAGTGATATGCAAAAGAGCAATCAAATCATAGATCAAAATGAGCAGCACAAAGAAGTAGATTACAGATTATTTGATTATATGATATATAATTACAAGCCATCTTTAAATAAGAGTAGTAAGAATCAAACACCTCTATATGATTGGAAAGATAATGAGTTCGGGGAAATTCAGTAGGCTTGAAATAGAGTAGAAATGTCTACTAATAAGTTAAAGTCAGCATCCAAATTAGAAGCTATTCGAAATCATATTCATCATGAAAATGGAGAGTCAAGGAGGATTACCATTAGGAATGATCAACTTGATGAGATCAGTTTACCGGTATTTCAGATGAGTGACAAAGTATTTATCAATCAGATGTTCATAGATAGGAAGTATATCAGCAAAGGTAGTGTGAGCATGAGCTTGAACAATTTTCCAATGCATTAGAGATGTTAAATTCAAATGGATAATTTTTTCTAAAACTCCTACATGATCCTAATTCACTATTAGCAAAGCAAATTTGAAACATGCAAAACGTGAAAATGTCAAGAGATTTAATCAGGTCCTTCATAAGTAATGAACTATCAGACTGTAACATTTTAAAGAGCGAACAAAAGTATCATCAATCTGTATTTGAAGAAAGTTCCAACTCCCAGCCTTCAAATAAAATAGTTTTTTTAAAGTCGATTCCTTGAACTATTCAATGCTCTAAAAATGTTACCTGCTATTGTTCGTCTATGCAGTCTCTGATAGACCTCCAAAGGCTAAAACCATAAGTTGAGTTAACTGGTTTTGTCATCCAGTTAACTAGCTAGGTATGTTATGTTTCTAATTTCATATTGCATAATGTTCTTATTTTAAAAAAAGAATTAAGCAGTTATTGGTTGGCCAGTGATTCATTTTTGTTTTTCTTATATTTTGAAATTGGTTTAAAGATCAATTTTTGCATCAACATACTGACTATTGTGTGCTGCTAAGGTATTTTTTTCCATTGAGATTTTTTCCCATCCGTCTAGCTATTATAGATACATTTAGACGAGTGAAAACTAACAAGGAGAGTTTCAGTAATATTGTAGAATTATTTTTCAAATATGATGTCACATGGATGTATTCATTTGTTCATTTCTCTGAGTGTTGACATCACTTATAAGAAAATCTTGTGCACACTGCTGATCGCAATCGTTTGCTAATTAATAAGTTCTTGGTTAAGCATGTCTCAATGTTAGATGTATTTTTAAGGGTACATCATCCATTTGTTAGCTTTACATTAGCTATCAACCTTCCCCAACTTCTTCTTTTTTATCCAGAGACGATGTTTGTATTATAAGCAAAGCTCACACATGCCACGTGATTAGACCTTTTTCCATTTATTTGATGAATTTTTTGTTTATATTAGGAGAGTATATGGATACTATGACTACAAACTACTAGATTTAGATAACTTTATTTATCTATCTTGATGCCAACATGAGTTTTCGTACAAGGAAGAGAAGAATACTGACCAAACGTTGGTCACCTGCATTGCTTGGTGGCTGAACCCTTTGTTGATATGGGAAAAAAATTTGTGACAATAGATCATTTGGATCATTTAGTGGTGCATAAAGTCCTGATATAATATCTATAATTTGAACTTGCTGGCAGACATAGATCTGTTAGCACTCTTGTATAATGGGAAATCAGTTATTCTACTTTTCTTTATCATAGGTATTTTTCATAAGCTCTTAGGTTTTATTTGTCATATTGCATTTTATTTTGTTTTTCGGGTTTGTTCAACTCTTTTTTCTTGAACAAAATTAAACCAGTGTATCCTATATTATCCTATTACATGATGGTTGTGGTGTGTGAAGTTTATTTTCGTCCATCTTGTTGCTCTTTGATAGTGCTAATTGGTGCAAAATTCCACATGATGATTTTGTAGTTTTGATATTTTGTTCACCTCCTCCTTCCTCTGGTAATTTAACTATGATTCATGGAACTAGTTTTGTTAGGGAATAGGATGTGGTTATATAAGAGGCTCTGTAATCCATAAAATTCATTATTGAAGGGTATGACTATCCAAAAATCTCTTTGCATAAAGCTTTATATAATATTTGGAATTTTTTTTTTCAAGAATCTCAAGCCACAAGAAAAAGGTCTGCTTGCTACATATTGATTCTTGAATATTGCTAATTTTTACTGTAGTTGATATCATTGAGCTTTTTTGGTGTACTAAGATTGTGTTCATTGCATAGAATTTGCTATAATACTAACTAAATATGATGGAATTTAGTGTTTTCCTTTTTGTTTGTTGATAAAGATTAAAACTTTTCGTATAGATTCTTGAATGTTGCTAACTTGTACTGTAGTTGATATTATTGTGTTTTGGTGTTTTAGGAATGTGTTCATAGCTTGAAATTTGTTGGTTTTAGCTGAGTATGATGTGATTTATCCCTTATTAGTCTGTTGCAATCACAATTTTTTTTTTATTTTTTTGTTTGTTGATAAAGCTTATTGAAGGTAAAATTTTCATCTTAAGAATCAGCTCAGTTGCCTCTAACGGCTCTCTCCCTCCCTCCGTCCCTCCCTCTCTCCCTCTCTCCCTACCTTCTCTCTTTCTCTCCCCGTTACCCAGCCCCGTCGTCGTCGCCGACTGTCGGCCCCGTTGCCGTCGCCGACCTTCAACGCTGACCCCGGCCCTATCGCCGTCGCCGACCTCCGGCGCCGATCCGACCCAACCTCGGGCCCCGACCTCCGGCTCTCGGCGCCACTTCCCGCCGCCCTCCGTCACCGACCTCCGGCAACCCCCCTTCGCTCTCCAGCTCCGGCGAGATCCCCACTCGCCGGCTCCAGCTCCCCCCATTCGATCTCCAGCTCCGGCGAGACCCCCACTCGCCGGCTCCGGTGAGATCCAGCAGCCCCCCAGTCTCCAACTCCGGCGAGACCCCCACCCGCCGACTTCGGCGAGATCTAGCAGCCCTTCCCTCGGTCTCCAGCTCTGGCGAGATCCAACAGTCCCCCCTCGATCTTCGGCAGCCGCCGCCCGGTCCCCAGCAGCCGCAGCTTGGTATCCAGCCAGTCGCCGCTCGATCTCCAGCCGCCGATCAGCCTCCAACAACAGCAGCTCGGTCCCCAGCCACAGTGCCGCCTACACCCGCCGCTCGATCGCCAGTAGCCGCAGCACTCAAACGACGACCAGTCCCCTCGGTCTACACAGCCGCAGCTCCATCTCAGCACCGGAACTTCCCGGAACCTTGTCTACGCTGGGTTTTGGGCTCCGGCTTGGTCTACAAGCGTAACCCGGTGACTTCTAACCTTTGTTATTTCATTCTTTGTATTATGCTAGTATTATCCCCTGTAGTTTGACTTGCGTGTGATTTGTTGATATTATCTATTGTCTGTTGTTGCTGTTGCTGTGGTTATTTCTTGCACTACTTTTGATTGGACTGGGTTATCGGCTTGGGGCTTTATTTTTGGAGTTGTGGGTGTCGAGCCCAGTGGTGTTTGCTCTCTATTTGAGTTTAGTTTGGTTTCTTGATTATTTCTTTGAATTTGTGTGAGCCTTCTATTTCTTGCTGCTGCTTTGCTACTACCATCATTTATATTTTTATATTTTCTTATATTTCCTGTAGTAGTGGCTGTGGGCGGTAATAGTTGGATAGGGTCATGTTCGAGGAGGTTGGGGCGTGGGGCTGTTTTGGGGGCGACGGATGAGGAAATATCAGGAGTGGAAGGGAGGCCAAGGCTTGGCCACGGGAGTGGTACAGGAGGGCGTGTGGATAGTGATGGTAGGCTGAGGGTTGGGTCTTGAAATATAGGGACCCTTCAGGGTAAGTCCATAGAGCATGTGAAGATCCTTAGGAAGAGGAGGATCAATATTGCGTGTGTTCAAGAGACCAAGTGGGTAGGGTCTAAGGCTAGGGATGTAGATGGTTACAAGCTGTGGTACTGTGGCAGCGAGAGGCGTAGGAATGGATTTGGCATCTTAGTAGATGATGAGCTTAGAGGTCAGGTCGTAAAGGTGAAGAGGATCAACGATAGGTTGATGACTATTAAGTTGGTCATCCGGGGGTTTACCCTGAATGTGTGTAGTGCTTATGCGCCGCAAGTGGGCTCGGAGGGGGAGGAGAAAATATGGTTTTGGGAGGCTTTGGAGGAGGTGGTGAGAGGCGTGCCTAGCTCGAAGAAGATTGTTGTAGCAGGAGATTTCAACGGGCACATCGGGGCGTTACCGGGAGGCTTTGGTGATGTGCATGGTGGTTTTGGTTTTGGGGACAGAAATGAAGAGAGGACTACTCTATTGGAGTTTGCGAGGTCCTTTGGACTGGTGGTGGTGAACTCGGGCTTCCCGAAGAAGGACGATCACCTTTTGAAGCGCGATAGCCAGGACCCAGATTGACTTTTTGTTGCTTCGGAAAGGGGATAGGGTGTTGTGTAAGGACTGTAAGGTCATCTCGAGTGAGAATCTTTCTACCTAGCATAGGCTCTTGGTTATGGATTTAGGTATAAAGAAGAATAGAAAGAGAAGGAGTAAGGAGGGTAGACCTAGAATTAAGTGGGGCAGGTTGACGCCAGTGAAGGCATGGGAGATAGGGGAGAAGTTGGCGGGAATGATGGTGTGGGAGTGTAGGGGGGACGTGGATAGTATGTGGGATAGGGCGGCTAGGTGCATCAGGGAGAATGCAAGTGAGGTGTTGGGTGTTTCTAGGGGCCGAGCCGGGCATCATCAGGGGGATTGGTGGTGGAATGAAGAAATGGAGAAGAAAGTGGGGACCAAGAAAGGGGCGTATGCTAAGTTGGTTGAGAGTAAGGACGAAGAAGAGAAGCGGTTAAACAGGAAAGAGTACAAGCTAGCTAGGAAGGAGGCTAAGTCAGCTGTCATGGCAGCTAAGACGACCGCTTTTGAGAGATTATATGCAGGGTTACAGGGGAAAGGAGGGGAGGAAAAGTTGTTTAGACTCGCTAAGGCTAGGGAGATGAAGGGCGTGACCTCGACCAGGTGAGGTGCATTAAGGGGGAGGACGGTAGAGTGTTGGTGGAGGATGTCCACATTAAGGATAGATAGCATTCGTACTTTCATAGGCTCTTGAATGACGAAGGGGATAGAGCTATTGTGTTAGGGGAACTGGAGCACTCAGAGGAGTGTGGGGATTTTAGTTATTGTAGATGTTTTAAGGTAGAAGAGGTTAGAGAGGCTGTTCGCAGGATGCGAAGGGGTAGGGCGACGGGGCCGGATGAGATACCGGTGGAGTTTTGGAAGTTCGTTGGAGAGGATGGTGTAAGGTGGTTGACTGGATTGTTCAAGGAAATCTTCAAGATGGCAAAGATGCCCGAGGCCTGGAGGTGGAGTACCATGATCCCTCTCTATAAGAATAAGGGGGACATCCAGAGTTGCAATAACTATAGGGGGATTAAGTTATTGAGTCACTCTATGAAGATTTGGGAGAGAGTGGTTGAGGTGAGGCTGAGACGGATAATGTCTATTTTGGAAAACCAATTTGGGTTTATGCCTGGCCGCTCGACGATGGAGGCAATTCACCTAGTACGGAGGCTGGTGGAACAGTATAGGGAAAGGAAGACGGACCTGCACATGGTGTTTATCGACCTGGAGAAGGCATACGACAAAGTCCCCAGGGAGGTGCTTTGGAGGTTCTTGGAGGTGAGTGGAGTCCCGCAGGCATATATCAGAGCAATTAAGGACATGTATGAGGGAACGAAAACCCAGGTGATAACGGTAGGAGGAGACTTAGAGCATTTCACCGTCTTGACAGGATTGCATCAGGGATCTACTCTTAGTCCCTTTTTGTTTGCTTTGGTGATGGATGTGTTGACGCGGCATATTCAAGGGGAGGTTCCGTGGTGTATGCCTTTTGCAGGCGATATAGTTCTGATTGATGAGACTCGAGGGGGTGTGAATGACAAATTAGAGGTATGGAGACAAACTCTTGGGTCTAAAGGGTTCAGGTTGAGCTGAAGCAAGATAGAGTATTTGGAATGCAAGTTTAATGACGTGAGGCTGGAGAATGAGGTGGTAGTGAAGCTGGAAGCATAGGAGGTATGTAAGAGGGATAGTTTCAAGTATCTCGGGTTCGTGATCCAGGGTAACGGTGGGATTGATGAGGATGTCTCGCACTGTATTGGGGCGGGATGGATGAAGTGGAAGCTCGCGTTGGGGGTGTTGTGTGATAAGAAGGTGCCGCCCAATCTTAAAGGCAAATTCTACAGGGTGGTAGTCCATCCGGCCATGTTGTATGGAGCGGAGTGTTGGCCAGTTAAGAATTCCTACATCTAAAAAATGAAGGTGGCAGAAATACGGATGTTGCGCTGGATGTGTGGGCTGACTAGAGGGGATAGAGTTCGAAATGAGACTATCAGGGAGAAGGTTGGTGTGACTTCAGTGGAGTGCAAGATGCGGGAAGTACGATTGAGATGGTTCGGACACGTGAAGAGGAGGGGCATGGATGCCTCGGTTCGTAGGTGTGAGAGGCTAGCATTGGATTGTTTTAGGCGGGGTAGGGGTAGGCCAAAGAAGTACTGGGGTGAGGTGATTAGGCGGGACATGGAGCAGTTACAGCTCACCGAGGACATGACCCTAGATAGGAAGGTCTGTAGGATGCGAATTAGGGCAGAAGACTAGGGCCAGTTTGGGTCGCTAGTGTAGGGAATTACTTGGTGGGGGTAGTATCCTTGTTATGATTCTATGTTCGTTGTTTTAGTGCGAATTTTGGTGCTTTCCTCTATTTTCTTTTACTTATGGGTGCCGTATTTATGTTATGTAATCTTGTAATCTTGTTCTGTGCTTTACTATGTATTTGTGTGGTATCTCGTGTCTTGAGTCGGGGGTCTATCAGAAACAACCTTTCTACTTCTTTAGAGGTAGAGGTATGGACTGCGTACATCTTACCCCCCCCCCCCCAGACCCCACCAGGTGGGAATACACTGGATTTGTTGTTGTTGTTGTTTACTTTCCAAATACAAAGAATGTTATGTGGTCTAGCTTGTTTGATTGAGATCAATAACCCCCTTTTACCTTTAAAGTCAATGATCATAATGAATTGGTATTTGCTTAAATTCTTCAAAGACCACTAAATATATGGTTTCCTACATTCATAGATTGAGCTTGCTTTCTTTTTGAAAATTTCTTAGCATGATCAAAATTATGGTCTTATGAGACTACTAAATCCTGCTAGACCATGCGACGAGAAGCTCCAACATACCATGAGATTGTAGATAACCTCCTCACCCAGACATGTTTCCTCTAAATTATTTAGTACTTTGTTGAACACTATTATGACAATGGGTTCTAGTTTGCTATAGATATACTATATTTTGGTGTAGAAATGCACCCATATTCACCTATATGCACCCAGTGACATGGACTAACTTCACTAATATTTATCCTTTTGCACCCACTAAACAAGCAACTGGCTATCAGGTTGTTACTGCTTAGAGGAATAGCTGCTTGCAAACTATTGAAACAAAAAAATTCATAATGAATGTTACTTTCTTTCTTGCAGGAAATGTTCGACGATTTAGGTGACCTATTGCATATAATTAATGGTTTTTGATTCGTTCTCCTTGCATCCTGCTAGTGCTTCTGGGGAATATAATTGATTAATGGTTATTTGTGAATATCATATGGTACTCATCCTAATATAAATGAATAGTTTACTTGCAGATTTGATTTGATTTAAGCTCTCTTAATACCTAGCTTATACTTAAAGACTAAGTAATGAACTTAATTAAGATTGTATTTGGGAAATGTTTAAAAAGCCAAATTTGTGTGAAAATATTGCACATGCTTTTATTATTTTCATCTATTAAATACTAATACCTTTTACTACTCCCTTATACAAAAAATAACTTTTCCCTTTAACTTGTCTATTTTAGCAAAACAAGAGAGATGTATTATCTTCATCCAATATTACCCTCATCATTAACTACATAAAGTTTGGTAGTCAAATTTAGATTTCCAAAACATAGTTAATATGGGTAATTTAGTAAAGCAAATCCTTTAATAAAAGATCCCTTAAGGGGAGTGTAGAGTCAATAGAGGAGTAGTAAAAGGAATGGAGGGAGAATTTGGGAAAATCACCTGATGAAACCTCATTCTCTGTGAAGATGCTTACTTTAATCTAGTTACTACTTGATTTCTGTTATCCTTCACGGAGTTGTAGAAGGCTATAGAGTTTAATCTTCCAACAACACTTGATTTCTATAGTGAGATGCTAATGGCAATATGATTACACTTTTTCCTTTTAATTATCAGATTCTTTTCCTTGGTTCATCCTTAACTCTATAAAGCTTTAGGCTAGTGTAATTGAATCTGGGTTTTATGATAGTCGAGGGGTTACCATCGCCGCAATGCATGCATCGTTCATATATAACACATGGAACAAATCCTGCAAGTGTTGCAATATGTGGGGTAAAAATTGTTGGTGTTGGGACGGATACAAAAGGAAACTGAAGCAAATAAGGTTAAACTTGTTTCTCTCATGGTAAAGCACATTTATTATAATCTGGCATCTTCTGTATTAGCTGTATATACTTAAAACTTGATTAAATGTAAGGTTACATATCCATAAACTCATGAAGTGTATAGGAAAGGAATTGATGAGATATGTAAGATAATCCATGACATTGGTTGTCAGGTGTACATGGATGGAGTTAACATGAATGCACATGTAATTACCTTATATCAACTCCTAACCTCTCATGCTATAATTTTTATTACTCAAATTTATAACTTATTACTATAGTGTGCGTAAACTGGGATGCGGACAATTCATTATTTTTAATTCTTGTAGATATTACATGTCATTGAGTCTGTTTAGTGAAAAGACCATAATATCACTTTAAATTCTAGCTCAACAATTTTGAAGTTAGACCTTATATCTTAAAAGAAGGGATGTATTTGGATTAGTTTACCCTCCTATCCCTTTCCTTCTCTTTTTCTTTACTCCTGGGTGATTTGATAGTTTTCCCACATTATGTTGTAATTTAAGTGTTAATCGAGCTTACTTATTCTCTTTTTATAGGTGTCCAAAATAAAGAAGGAGATGAAGAAATTGACCTTACCAGAGAAGATTTTTGAATTATTGATAGATGCTTTAATATCAATCTTTTTGATATTGAATTTAGTGAAATTTATTGCCACTCGAACTTGATATTATATGGGAAAACTAATGATCATTTAACTTTATACATTACGCTTTTGAGTTTAGATTACTAGTTTGTTGCATAAAATTTTAATTTGAATTATTATATTAATGAAAGATTTTGTTGTGGTGTGTGTACATAAAAATCTATAATTGTATTAATATAATTCTATATATATAGTAATTGTTGCAATAGGTGAAAAAAATTGTTACAATAGATTGCAAAAAAAGGTGAAATAAGTGTCAAAAAACATTGCAATAGGAAGTGAAAAATGTTGTAATAGGTTTAAAAAGGCGTATCAATAGGTGTCCAAAAGCATTGCAATTGATAGTTAAAATTTGTTGCAAAAGACCAATAAGTGTTACAATAGATATTCAAAAATTATTTCAATAGGGTAATTGCAATGCTTTCCTGTCATTGCAATATAATCTATTGAGAAGGTTCTTAACCGTTGCTATCGACAATATGAAGTGTCCCAATAGGAGTTAAAATGAACCATTTCTATAGGTCAATCTATTGCAACGGTTATTGAAACCGTCACAAAATTCATTGGGGTAGCTCTATCACAATGCTCACATATGCAACACCTGCCAAACTGTTGCCGTAGCTCTATTGCAATGGTTTCTTTATCTATCACAACGGTTTTTGAACCGTTGTTTTAGGCTAATTTCTAGTAATGATGTTAGAATCTGAAGGTAAATTAATTCATATCTTAACTAAAGTTATTTAACTTTGAAATGTTAAACAAATACTGTGAACTTAAAAAAGAAACAGTCTGACAAGTCTCTACTAATAACTAGAAAGCCAATGGGAGTGACCCTAGCTAGCCCAAACAGAACTAGAAATCTCATAACTAAGTCATTTCAACACAGAACAAATATCTGAGAGACTGGGTTCTCAGACTCTGAGGACTCACCAAAAGTCAGGATGTAGGTGATAATTCCCATAATCAATTGTCTTGTTGGAAACAAGCACCAGAACCTACATTATAAGATAATGTAGCACATAGACATATATGTGGGTCCGTAATTCTGTATTGTACTATGTATTTGGGGGTTAATGCCTAAGTAAATAAATATTTGAAATACACATATACTTTCAAATGATGCATGCCAAGTGTAAATGACTAACCTTGAACTTGAAATAAACAAAAGACTACAAAATCATGAATATGAATAATGAAGAATAAGGACAAACTTTTTGAGACAACACTTTCTTTCTAAGAGCATTACTTTTATTCTTTCTTATGGGAGTTTCTTCTAACAAACATAAACTATGTGAGCTATTATGGATTTCAACATATTACCCACGTTGGGGAGAGCTATTCTCCGCTTGCCGTCGGAGTAGAACCTTAACTTAAGTGATCATTCAAGTTCATCCGTATTGGAAAAAAGCATAACGTACGGTGGCTCATTGTTTCTTGGAATTTTGGATACTCTCATCTGCATTCACCTCTCGGTGCTAAATACTACTCCCAAAATACTTATATGCTCATGCTTTAGAAATGCACCATAAAATAGCATAAGTGTTTATGGGGTGAAAACTAATTATGATTCTATTTACTTTAAATCATAATTAAGATGAACAGTTGTGGATTTCATATTTTATCTTAGGATCAAAAGATTAGTCTTTGCTTTAAATCATGTAGTAAAACTTATCAATGGAGCTAAAAGCATAATCTTCTTGTAAACTCAATACTTATACTTTGGACGTAGAATTCATGCTTTAATTCATAGAAATTCATGACAAAAATTCATCCTCAATAATTATCTTGAAATTCTTCAACAATTCCAGTTAGAATAAGGAAATTTAAATAGCAATATGAATCTTATAAGTTAAAACACAAATATATGTAGTCTTATTGTACTTAAAGCCTTTAATCTTATGGTAATATCATAATTCAAAAATATGGCTATTTGGGTATGATCCCTAGTTCAAAATAAAGAAGTTCAATCTTAAAACCATGTATTTTAGGCATAAGGATGAAATAATAAACTTGTTCATTAACCATGCATACCCGAAGTTTCTTAACTTGTGAAAAGTGTCTTGAATCTTGAGACTTGAAAGACGAATTTGTGAGAGAAATCCTAATTTTGATGTTCTTAAAGATGAGAGGATGTAAGCATTGTTGTTTGATTGAGAAATAGAGGAAAATAACACCTCTTTGAGGGTTATAGGAAAAGGCCAAAAATCCCTTAGCTAAATTTTACAGAAGTTGTTCGTGAGTCCTTATAAGTACACTGTACGACTTAAATGGAAAGGTTCGACTAGTCTTCATTAGATCATAAGCTAGACATAATCTAAGAGGGTACATACTGGTCAACACACGAGTTCTACTTATGACTAGTATCATCTTTATACGACTCTTACCCCCTACTCGTAATATAGACAGAATCTTAGGAAGACTATCCTGATAAACCTACAACTTCCTTCATAAGACTCATATGATGATCTTAGGACTCTTACAGGTTAAGCCATACGTTCAAAAAATTTCCACTATTCCACACTGTCTTGGATACAATTTATCTTATACGACTCAAATAGAGTGTGTCTGGCTCAAAGAAGAAGTCGTATGATGCAAAGAAACTTTCAGACATGAGGTATTAAAATATCCCCCATTGGAAACATTCATCCTTGAATGTGATTCATCTACGATTGGTATTACGATAATAATCAACATCTCCACAGTAAATTTACAAAACAATCTTACCACTACCACAAGGATCCAGTTTATCACAACTTACAATATGATATAAGGGCACTTAAACAGACTTAAGATGAAGAAATTTGCTGGAAATAACACATTACCTTAGGTAGCAACTGAACTGGAGGAATATAGATGTGGATACTTGGTCATCATGTCTGCTTCAACAAGTTTCCCTTTCAACTAATTGTTTTTTTCAAAGAATTTTTACAGATGCTACTTTCTATTTCCTAAGACTTCAGACCTGCCTATCAAGTATCTCAACAGGAATCTCCTCATAGGAAAAGTTATCTTTGACCCCAATACTTTCTTGGAGAACTACTAAGGATAGATTTCCAATACACTTCTTCAGCATTGATACATGGAACACTAGGTGAACTACAACTAAATCTAACGGAAGATTCAATTTGTAATCAACCTCTCCTACATCCTTCAATATCTCATAGGAACTAACAAATTGCGAACTCAACTTTCTTCTCTTTCCAAATCTCATTATTCCTTTCATGGGAGACACCATCAAGAATACCCAGTCAGCTAGTTCAAATTTGAGATCTCTTCTTCTTACATCAACATACGATTTTTGATGGCTTTGAGTAGTTTTTAATCACTCACATATCAACTGAACCTTTTCCATAGCTTTAAGACAAGAATTCAACCCAATCAAAGCTGTTTCACCAACCTTAAACCATCCTATAGGTGATATACATCTACGCCCATACAAAGCATCAAGTGAATGTATTTGAATGCTAGCATGATAACTATTAGTATAAGGAGCCCAATCAACGGTAAATGGTTATCCCAGTATCCTTTAAATCTAAAACACACTCTCTTAATATTTCTTATAATGTCTGAATAGGGTGTTCTGCCTGACCATTAGTTTATGGATGAAAAGTAGTACTAAGCTTAACCTTTGTACCAAGACCCATCTTAAACACTAGCAAAACTGTAAAGTAAACTGTGTGCTTCTATCTGAAATAAATGATAAGGGTATCCCATGAAGCCTCACTAACTCTTGGATATACATTCAAACATAATCCTCCGTGGTATCTGAAGTCCTAACAGGTAGGAAATTGGTTGAGTTAGTCATTCGATATACTGTGACCCAAATTGAGTCATGCTGGCATCTTGTACGAGGAAAACCTATGATGAAGTCCATATTCACTACTTTCCACTTCCAAGTAGGAATACAAATCTATTGAAACATACCACCTGGTCTTTGATGTTCAACTTTAACTTACTGACAATCGAGACACTTGGATACAAACTCAGTTATGTCCTTCTTAATACTATTCCACCAATAAATTTCTCATTAGTAGTGGTACATCTTAGTAGAACCAAGATGAATGGAACTCGTCAAACAAAGAGCATTAGCTAATATCCTTTCCGTCAACCTGTTTACATTTGGAACATGAAGTCGGACTTGATAATGAAGTACGTTATCTCCCCTTTGGGAGAAAACCTCAACCTTTTGCTGCTGAACTGCCTCCAATATCTAGCTAAGGATAGGATAATTTTGTTGTTTATCCATCACTTCTACTGCCAAAGATGCTTTCTAATCGTTCTGAACTACTACTCCCCCTTCATAAGTGCAGAGCAAACATACTCTCAAAAGACCCAACCTATCCACTTATTTAGCCAACTCCCATTCTTTCTTCTTCACACGAGACACACTACCCATAGATAACCTACTTAGTGCATCTACCACTACGGTAGCCTTACCTGGATGATAGAGCATATTTATGTCATAATCATTCAACAACTCCAACCACCTTCTCAAATAATGATTCAGTTCCCTTTGAGAAAACACGTACTAAAGACTCTTATGGTTAGTGAAAACATCAGCATGTACAATATCAAGGTAGTGCCTCCAATTATTAAAGGCAAAAACCACCTCAACTTACTCCAAAGTATTAGTTGGTTAATTCTTTTCATGATCCTTAAGTTTCCTAGAGGCATAAGCTATCACTCTCCCGTTTTGCATCAACATACAACCTAACCCAACTCTGACACCATCATAATACACTTCAAATCCATATAACCCTTCCGGCAAAGCTAACACTGCTGCTGAATTCAATCAATCCTTTAACTCTTGGAAAATCTTCTCACACTTATTCGACCTTACGAACATTACTTTGTTTTGGGTCAGCTAAGTCAATGGTGTGACTATAGAGGAGAAACCTTCAACAAACCTTTGATAATATCTAACAAAACCCAAAATACTCTGGATGTTGGATGGAGTGAAGGGTATAAGACAGTGCTTCACTGCATTAGTCTTTTGAGGATCTACATGAATACCAGCACCCTGAAATAACATGCCCCAAGAAAGTAAAAGATTCCAACCAAATCTCACATTTACCAAACTTCTCATATAATTGATAGTGCTTGAGGGTCTGCAATACTATTCTAAAATGGTCTGCATGCTCCTCTATACTCCTAGAATACACCAATATGTCATCTTTAAAGACAATGACAAACATGTCCAAATATTACTTGGAAACCCTGTTCGTTAAATCCATGAACGCTGTAGGAGCATTCGTCAGTCCAAATGACATAACTATAAACTCAAAAGTGCCATAACTCATTTAAAAAGCTATTTTAGAAATGTCTTGCTCCCTAAATTTATACTGATGGTATCCCGACCTAAGGTTAATCTTGGAGAACTACTTAACACCTAAGATATGGTCAAACAAATCATTGATTCTAGAAATGAGTTACTTGCTCTGATTGTAACCTTGTTTAGCTGTCTATAGTCAATACACATTTGAGAGTACCATTTGTGGTGTACACGAAAAGGACTGGATCATCCCATCGAGAAACACTAGGTATTATGAAACCCTTATCTAAGAGGTCTTTAAGTTGCTCTTTTAACTCTTTAAGTTTTTTCTAATCCATACAATATAGAGGAATAGAGATGGGTTGAATTACCGGAAGAAGATCAATACTGAATTCTATTTCTCTATCTGGAGGTACCCTAGGTAAATCATTGGGGAAGACCTTAGGAAACTCATTGATTAAAGGGACTGATTGAGCTGTTTGAGCTTAAACTTTTTATCTTTGACTCGAACTAAATAATAAATACATAATTTTTATATTAACTTTTTATCCTCTAGATAATAGATGAAACGACCTTTGGAAGACATGGAACTACTATCCCATTCTAAAACTGCCTCACCAAGAAATTGGAACTTCACCATACTGGTGAAATAATCTATTAAAGCATAGCATTAATAGAGCCAATCCATGCCAAGAATAAAATCGAAATCTACCATCTCTAACTATATTAGGTTTACTAGTATGATCTTATAAATGATAGTAATAGGACACTTCTTATATACTCATCTTGCAACAAATATCTCACTCACTATAGTGGAAACTGAGAAGGGCTTAGAGAGATTTTTTAGGACCCACCTTAAAATTTACTGCAACCAATGGAGTTACATAAGAGAGATTTGATTTCAGGTCTAACCACACATATACATCAAGGCTAAAGGCCTTAAGCATACCAGTGGCAAAATATGGTAAGATCTTCTACTCTTGATGAGATGGTAAAGCATAGAACCAATTCTGGAGCTGACCACCATCGGTACTGGATGATGCGCCCTGTGGTGGAACTGAGTGACCTGGCTGATCTGGTGTATTAGTAACCTGAGTTTGAGAACGAACTTCCTTACTTCCCTTCTTAGTATACAAACACTCCTGATTCCTAACTTACCATAACCATAGAAACCCCCTTTTCCCATCAAACACTAACCAGGATGGGTCCCGCTACACTTAATATATGTCGGGTATCTAGGCCTTCTGATTACACTATTCTGAGACCTAAAATTTAAAGTCTTTCCCCACTATTCATGTCTAGTCCAGGGTGCAAGGGCATAGGCAGAAATGACGTAGGCACTGATGAGTGACCCTAAAACTTTGAATGACCTCCCCTTCGAAACCCTGGCTAACTATACTCAAAATGTCCAGTCCTAGACCTTTTTTTTCTCTTCTCTCTTTTCTACAACTTTTCTACCTCAATCTATTGAGCATAAGTCATCAATCGATCAATATCCATAACCCCAATCAGCATGGTAGTCCTATACTCCTTGACTACCAAATTAGATACCTTAGTAACAAACATACTCATACGACCTTCAGGGTTAGATAACAATTCAAGAGTGTACTTAGACAACCGAGGGAACTTATGGAAGTACTCTTTCACTATCATAAAGCCTTACCTCAGGTTTATGAACTTTTATAGCGTAGCCTCACTTATCTCATGCGAAAAGAACCTATCCAAAAAAGTATTCTAAAATACCTGCCAACTCATACGAACTATATTCTTACCTCTACCTTCCATCCACATATCAACCCAATCATAGGCAATATCCTTCATCCTATAGGATGTCAACTCTACACTCTCCTCTTCAGTAACATGCATAATTTTAGTAATCTTTCTCATCATATCAAGGAAGAGTTGAGGATCTTCATCCACCTTTGACCCATAGAACTCATGTGGATTTATCCTCATAAAATCCTGAATCCTAGCTGCAGCTAAATTACTATTTTGCTGAAGTAGAATTGCTGCCTGTTGGTTAACCTAAAAATTGACATTCACAACTTGGGCTAAAGCTTGAAAGGTACCTTAAAATTTACCATAAGTTACATTCTCATTTAGAAGGTCGGCGTGCAGGTATGGTTGGTCACCTTTTATGTGGGCTTTTACTTGGTGAGGAGGCATATTTTGTCATATTAAAGCACGAGTTAAGAAAGACAGAGACATTTATAAGCATTATAGATCATGAAAAAATTATGATTCATAACATATTCCATAGCCTCTAGTTCATAAATATGGTTCACTTCACATCCATGATCAAGACTCTACATAACACAACTTGTTTGAATCCTTGGGACTCTTGAAAACCATATAGGCTTTGATACCAAGTTTGTAATGCCCAGAAAGTACCCCCTGGACATCACATGGTGCTCAAGACTACGAATAGTCCCAAGCTAACACAGAATGCCTGCTTATCTTATAACTCATAATAAAAGTGAACTAACACGTTAGAATCTAATGGTAAACAAATTCATATCTTAACTAAAATTTTGTAACATGGAAATCATAAACAAATATTGTGAACATAAAACACAAACGTCTGACAAGCATCTACTAATAACTAGAGAGCCACTGGGACAGACCCTAGCTCACCCGAACATAACTAGAAATATTGTAACGAAATCATTTTATCACTGTACAGATATCTAAGACAATGGGTCCTCAGACAATAAGGACTCACAAAAATTTAGGATGTAGGTGATGATGCTCGTCAATCGTGCTACTAGAAATGCAGAACCTACATTATAAGGAAATGTATCACACAGACATATATGTGGGTCAATAATTCTAAAATGTACTGAGTATGTGGGTGTGAATGAATAAGTAAATCAATAGATGAATATACACATATAATTTAAAATGATGCAAGAAAAGTGTAAATGACTCACCTTAAACTTGAAGTAAAAAAAAGAATGAAAAATAATTAATGTGAAAATTGAAGCATAAGGATAAACTTTGTGAGCCATAATACTTTGTTTCTAAAAACATTACTTTTGTTCTTTCTTATGGGAGTTTCTTCTAAATATAAACCATGTGTGCTATTGTGGATTCCCACGTCTTACCTATGTTGGGGAGAGGAGTTCTACCCTTGCCATTACAATAGAACCTTAACTTTAGTAATTACTAAACTTCATACAAATTGAAAAAAAAGTTTAACCTACGATGGCCCATAGGTTTTAGGAATTTAGGATACGATCATCCACATTCCCTTCTCAGTGCTAAATACGACTCCCAGAATACTTAAATGCTCATACTTTAAGAAATACACCATAAAATAGCATAAGGGTTTATGGGATGAAAACCAGTTATGATTCTCTTTACATTAAATCATAATCAAGATGAATAGTTGAGGATTTCATATCTTATCTTAGGATCAAAATATAAGCCATTGCTTTTAAATCCTGTTGTAAAACTTGTTAATGGAGCTTAAGAGCATAATCTTCATATAAACTCTATATTTGACTTAGGACTTAGAATATAGTCTTTAATTCATAGAAATTGATGACAATACTTTATGCTTAATAATTAACTTTAAATACTTCAAAAATTTCCATCAGAATAAGGAAATTTAAATCACAATATGAATCTTATAAGTCAAAACACAAATATAATATAATCTTATGCACTTAAAGCATTTAATGTCATGGTAATATCATGATTCAAGAATATGGCTATCTAGGTATCAAACCTTGTTCCATCTTAAAACCATGTACATTGGGCACAAGGATGAAAGAATAACCTTATTCATGAACCCCTTATACCTAATGTTTCTTGACTTATGAAGAGATTCTTCAATCTTTGGACTTGAAGGATGAATTTGTGATAGAAGCCCTAATCTTGAAGATATAGAAGATAAGTGGATGTAACCGTTGTTGTTTGATTGAGGAATAAAGGAAAAAACACCTCTTTTAGGGTTATAGATCATGGGTTGAAGTTATAAGGGAGGAAAATACCAAAAAACCCTAAACTAAATTTTACAGAAATTGTTCGTAAGTCTTTACGAGTACACCATATGACTCTTATAGAAAGGTACGAATAGTCTTCATCAATTCGTAAGCTAGACAGGATCTAAGAGACTACACACTAATCAACATATGAGTTCTACTTATGACTAGTATCATCATTATATGACTTTATCCCCCTACTCATAGCTTAGACAAAATCTTAGGAAGACTATATTGATGAACCTATGACTTTCTTCATACGACTCGTATAATGATCTTATGACTCTTAGGGGTTGAGTCATACCTTCAACAGAATGTCCACCATGCCACACTGTCTTGGATACCATTTACCTTATACGACTTATATGGAGTGTGTATGACTCAAAGGAGAATTTGTATGATGCAAAAACTTGTAGACATGAGGTATTACACTATTAAAATTAGGGACACATAACCTAACTTGGTATCTCAAGATACCATTGCGACCAATCTCAAAAGCCATCACATTTTGCTAGCATAAATAATTCTTAATTCGGATCAAAATCAGATTCAAAACATACTTCTCTTTCACCTCAGCACCAAGGGATGACTTCACCACCTGTTACACTATCAAACCTCCATCCTCATAGTTGAAGAGATGAACGCCAGGATTTTCCAACCAATGAATATCCTTCTCTAACTCTTGTTTCTCCTCATGCACATGAGATAAGTTTCCCAAGGATAAATTTCTAAGAGTATCAGGAACAATGTCAGCTTTACCTTGATGATAATAAAGACTCATATCATAGTCCATGAGCAACTCAAGCCATCTCCTTTGCCTGAGATTCAACTTCTCCTTGGTGAAAACATATTGCAAACTCTTATTATCAGAATAGACGTCAACATGAACCCCATATAGATAACGGTGCCAAATCTTCAAGGAAAAGACAACAACCAACATTTTTAAGTCGTGTACCAGTTAATTCTTCTCATGAACTTTTAGCTACCTAGAAACATGTGCAACAACTTTGCCATACTGCAACAAAACACAATCCATTCCCACATGGGACACATTACAATAAAGCATAAAACCCTCAGCAGCCTCAAGTAGTGTCAGAACTAGAGTCAAAGTCAACCTATTCCTTAACTTCTCAAAACTACCCTTTCAAGCATAAGACCAAACTAAATTTACATTTTTCTTAGTAAACTTAGTCAATAGGGAAGAAATAGAAGAGAAACTTTCCACCAACCTTGTAGTATATCCAGTAAACCAAAGATGCTCTGACTGTCAGTAGGAGTCGTGGGTTTAGGCCACTTCTTAATTGCCTCAACTTTTTATGGATCCACCATGATTCCCTAATTAGATACAACATGACCTAAATAGGTCACAATATTCAACCATAACTCATACTTAAAAAATTTAGTATATAATCGCTACTCCTAGTGGGTCTACAACACTACTCAGAGATGATCAACATGATTTGCCTTACTCTTAAAATAAACTAGGATGTCATTAATACACACGATGATGAATAAGTCCAGAATTTGATATTTTTTATGAGATCCATAAATGTCATTGGGTTATTAATCAAACCAAATGACATGACCATAACCTTATAATGGCCACACTGGGCATGAAAAGTTATCTTAGGGATATCCACCTCCTTAACTGTCTGCTAATGATAGCCCAATCGAAGATCAATCTTAGAAAAGTACATAGCACCCTTTAGCTAGTCAAATATGTCATCAATCCTAGGAAAAGAATAGATATTCTTTACCGTTACCTTATTAAACTAGCGTTAATCTATACAGATTAAGAGGGACTCATCCTTCTTATGAATGAAGAGATGAAGATGACCCTATAGGAAAACACTAGGACAAATAAAATGCCTGTTGAGTAGGTATTTAAACTACTTCTTAAGTTCTTTCAAATCAGCTAGAGCAATTCTAAAGGAAGGGATGTATATAGGACGAGTGTCTGGAAGAATATTAATCCTGAAATTGATCTCCCTATCAGGACAAATGCAAAAAAGGTAATCGGGGAATACTTCAGGAAAGTCGCATACCACCATAACAGATTGCAAAGGAGGACCCTTAAAACTAGAATGTTTAACATGCACTAAATGGTATAGACACACCTTGGATATCAACCTCCGATCTCTAAGATACAAAATGAAATTTCCCTTAGGCACTAAGTAATTGCCTTCCCACTCAATCATCGATTCATTTGGAAATTAGAAACTGACGGTTCCTAAAGTCAAGAGACACATAACATGAGTGCAACCAATGCATCACTAATATCATATCAATGTTTAATATTTAAAACTTTATTAGATCAACTATAGTGTCCATACCATGAATAGATACCACACAACCCCTATAGACTCTTCTATCCACAGTAAAGTTACCCACTTGGGTAAACAAAAAAAGCGATAAAAAATATACTTGGGACTAAAACTAAAATGAATAGCCATATAAAGGGTCACATAAGAAAAGGTAGGCTCCAGATCAAGAAGATAATACACATCATGGGAAAAGAGTTAAAACATACTAGAGACAATATTTGGAGATGCCTTCGATTCCTAGCGAAAGGGAAGAGAATAAAGGCGATTCCAACCTGTTCCAGAGCCAAAAGTAGCACCCTTTGGTACAGGAGCTGAAGTGGTAATCATAACTTGATTAGACCTAGTAGCAACCTGAATTGATGGAAAATTTGTTATAGGTGTCCCAAATGACCACACTTAAAGAATTATTCCTCTTTTCCTCACAAAATCCATGATGCAACTGCCCATAGAGTTGGCAAGATGTATAAGATGGGGATGACTAAGCAACACTAGCCTGAGACTGGGCATCTTTGCCCTAAATCCACTATTACTATGAAATAACAATCACCAAATGACTTAGGATATATAGCACTAGCTGTATAATAAGAACCAAATTTTCCATACTTTTTATTAGACCATTACTTAGCATCTTTACCACTCTGCTACTGACCTCTACTTTGATTTGAGCATCAAAATTTTGTACTCCATCTCTCCCTAATTTTTGCCTTCTTCTTGTTTTCCTCTTTGACCTGTTGCATATACACAACAAGTTAAGAGATATCCATATCTTTTTTGAACAAGGTTGCCTTTCTCTCAAAAATCAAATTGCGGGATAACCCAAAAGAAAATTTCCTCATTCTAGATTTCATGAAAGATACTAGCTCAAGAGCATAAAAAGATAACTGGCGAAACTTTAGGGCATGCTCTTACACAGTTATACTGCCTTGCGTTGAATTCACAAACTCCTTCACCATTTTTTCCCTCAACTCCTAGAGAAAGAAATAATTCAAAAAAGCACCCAAGAAATCATCCTATAGTGCCAACAATGCATCATCACCCCTATACAAACCCCACTCTTTATTCCGCTGATGTGATATCTATGACCTAGTATGCAACAAATTCTATACCCTTAGACCTAAATGCATATATAACTTGAAAGATCTTCTCTATCTCGTCTATGAATTATTTAGGATCCTCCTTAACCGTAGAGACTGTGAAGGTCACAGTATTGAGCCTTATAAAGTGCCTGACTAGAGTAACTTTAAAAGAACTCAAAAAAGTACTAGTAGGACTCAACAAACGTGATTGAGATGTCACTAACTGGATCATAGATTAATATATCAATGAAATTCAATATTAAAAATGTCTCCTTAGGGAGGTGGGGTCATCATGCTTACCTATAACATAGTTTTGATATAGGACAACCATTTTTAATAAAGCTCAACTCACGTTGAGGTCAAATCCTTGTGGAGTGAGTCTAGTCTTCAAAACCTATAGGTGTTGATAGAATCTAAATGTATGCCTGTAGTGTAAATAGAATAAAATACAAGAATTAAAATAGGGGGATTAGTTTGGACAATTTTTTGATCAAAATCAAATCAAACTACCAACATAAAGTGACGATTGTGGTTAAGATTTCAATATGGGATAAATCTTGGGATTATGTCTTCCCAAGGGCATATAATGTATGGGTTCATGATAGATTAGTAAAAATTCTACTCATCAACTACATGGGTAGGCTAGGTTAGGAGTTCTTATGGCTAATCTTTCAACCAAACCTCAAGATTATCCCCCATGGATCCTTTCAGATTCCTCATTGATGTAGGCCAAATCACCTACTACCTTAATTGGTCTTCCCTATTTCTAGGAAGATTCACATAATATAGCTAATTTTCAATCCAAACTTATTACTAAGATAGTGAAAATAGAACAAACTACACCTGATAACGCTCAATCTACAGCTCTCGTAGGAGTGTAAAGCGGTCGTTAGCAAATATAGAACCCAACCTGGGTTGGGTGTCGATCCCACAGGGAATAGCTTGGCCAACAAGTAAGCAACGGTTACTAGACTTTTGGTGCAAGTCTCGTAAGAAGGGGGGACTGTAATAAGTAACCAAAGTAATGAAATAAAAGCTGAAAATAATAAAGTAAAAAGAGAAAGATTGTCACGTTGGTTGTAAACAATGAGAATTGAAGCGTTGGGGTTATGTCCACCTTCAGAGGTATACGTCTCTATTGGCTATGAGTGTGTAGAGTCTTGACATGCAATTGCTTATAGAGAATTGTAGTCGATGGTAAATCCAAGCGTCTCTCGACCTAAACAAGGACTATTTCACTTTAACTCTCTCGAGCTTAAAGTGTGTCTAGCGGTACAAATTCTCCAAGAGGTTAGTCCAGTTACGGCACTAGCTTTTTAATAGGAAAGGGTGTCCTACTACCTTGACATTATCTCTTTTCCAGACAAATAACCTTTCTCTCGAACAAGTTAAATGTTAGACTGGCGTTGGTCTATGCGTCTTCTTTTCTAGACAAATAACCTTTCTCTCGAACATGTTAGATGTTAGAATGGCGTGTTCTTGTGTTTGAACCGCAAAGAATGTAGATTTAAGATGAAGAGAATAATGATATAAGCAATATACTTGTCTTGAACTCACAAACTCACAGCTATAGATAGTAACTCATTCGGCTTCCATAACCCCAACTAAGAGGTTTAGTTACCCATGAATGCGAAGGATATCACGTTTTGCATGGTGGATGGCGTGTAAAAGAGGTGTTAGGCGTGTGGTTTTGGTGATTCCGTAGCAAGTAACGATTCTCTTGTTGTGGAATTTAAGAATAGAAGAATAGATTAGAAGTGTTTGTAGTGGAAGATGAGAGGGATGAAAGAAAATTGATTAAATTGTAAGGAGATGTCTTAAGTGAAGAGTTAATTAAAAATCTCTAACATGATAGGGTATTTATAATACTCCTATCCTACTCCTACTAAGCTAATGAAATAAATAACCAAATCCTAATATACTAATGAAATCCTTGACCCAAATGTACTAGGGTAAGGTTACAAAATTATAATCCAAATAGAATAATGAAACACATAACCTAATTGCACTAGGTTAATGTATTATGGCAAAAATCCAGCTTTGTGTCTGTAAGTCCCCAAAGTCTTCAGAATTGCTGTTTTAGCCCGGGACAGATTTTCCATGCAGCAGATTTAGTCCTTTAGGCGTCCAGCTCCTTTCCACTTCGTTCGTGAGCTTTCTTTTGCGTCAAGTAAGCCATAAATTGCTGTATTTTGCATCATTTATACCTGAAACTTTCCTAATCACATTTGTTAGCTCATTTACAGGAAAAAGGACTAAAAGTGTATGAAATAGATAATTAGTTCTCAAAACTAGGCTAAAATATGGGCAAAATATAATGATATAGGCGCGTAAATTCGCCTATCATCAACACCCCACACTTAGAGCTTTGTTCGTACTCGAACAACATATCATGTCCTTCTAAGCATCGACTTAAGTTTTTTACAGAAACAACACAAAACATTCTTCAAGACAAGCACAACAATTATCAACGAAGAGTAGCTTTCCGATTATAAGTAGAAACAATTTAACCTCAAGCATAGACTCGTGATGGTGATCAACTCGCATGCAAACGTTAAGGTACATAGAATCATATACAACTATCCAAAGCTCATCAACCATGTGTGTCTCACAATATAGTACCCATAATCATTCACAAGTATAGCATATTTTTCAAACATGGGTATCAACATATCCTTGCTCTCACTCTCGCAAAGAATTCATATGTAGCAACTAGTGACCATAAGCTTGCCTTTAATGTAGTACTCTACTAAATGTCGGAATGTTAAGATTAGGATCAAGTAGGTCTTTAGATGGTTGTAATGTATGCTAAGGGACGGGTAGGACTATTTTGGCCAGAAATAGTGACTAAGTTCCTAAGCACTTTAATACATCACATTGTATCATTGACACTTTGTTCTTTCAACCTTTCTTTATTTTATTCTTCCACCCTTGTTCTCATCTTTAGTTTTTCAATTTTAAGCACAACTCACTTTTCAGCTTTCTTTTCCTTTTTCTTTTCACAACATACCTCTTATGATAGCACTACATTCAAGCACCATTACAATTTAAAGCATCATACTTACCCAATTTCCTCTTATGTTGTCACATGACTTTTTTACTTTAAAGCACTTAGGAATTTGGATCAAATTACGGTCTTGAAAAAAAATGGATTAAGCTTACATACAAGGTTGTCAAAGAAATAGGCTAAAGGCTCAAAAGGGTTTAACTAGGATGATTTACATGGGTAGGAAAAACTGAAGGTAAACATGTATAGGTTGCCAAAGAAATGCCTAAATCATATCCTAAACTTACATTCCTTATTTTCGCTTTGCATACATACCAGGCAAGTTCTAGCATCAGCCACAAACATAGAATATACTATTAATCTCACACACACAAGGCACATGGTCGACTTGCTTGGAAGTAATATAGACTCTCGACCAAACAAGTGAAGGAATTGAATCACACACTATCACATAATGAGTCACAACTAGAGCCTAAATGTCTCAATAGTCACAATTGTAGCACATACTCTTGTTCTAATCTCATGCTGCCTATCCAAATAATTTCATGCGTAGCTAGAAAAATTTTACTCCTAAAAAAATAAAAAAAACGTCACACGAAAAAAAAATCACAAAAAAAATTTGGACTCAAAACAAAATAAACAAGCAAACATACAAACATAGCATGCAGATTCTGCCGACACCCCACACTTAGACTAGACACTGCCCTCAGTGGAAAATAAAGTCGAAGAACCTGATTAGTCGGACTCTTCCTCAATGTCGGGGGTCATACCCCCTTCGTCCGAATCATCGTAAGAGTCATCGTCAGAGTTCTCCTCAGCATCAGAATCAGGCAAGCGTCTATCATCATCAGTTGGCACGTCATCATCAAGAGGTTCCTCGAAATATACTCCCACTCCACACATCTCCCGGGCATGTCTGTTCATTGGGTAGCGTGGTCCAGCTATTGGAGCTCTTCAACAGTTGGAATACGTCCACCACTCATCATAGTGAATCATGTCATGCCATAGAGATGACGGAAGAAACTCTCGTCACGAGCGTGTCTCTCCGCAGTGGTAAGGTTGACTCCATGCGTTGTTTCAGCATCTTTGACCTTGGTGAGGTCAACCTTCTTTGGGGTATGTGGGAGTTTGTGGTCAGCTGGTTCCTCTTCTATATCCTCCTTCCGCAACATTGCTGTCAACAAATTGCCGAATGTGAAATGGGACCTGCTGTGGAGTCTGGCTTTTCTCATGGTAGATCGAATGATTGCCCCAAAGTTGATAGGGACATTCGTCATCAACGCATAAACCAAACACACTCTATCTCTCGATATCTTGGTGTATTGCGTCCCAGGAATAAGGCATGAGTTGACAATGCGCATCCAGATTCTTGCTTCCCTATTTAGTGGAGCATAGGGAAATGTGTTGTGACGGCCTGTTTCCTTATGTCTGCCCCATCTTTCCATTGATCTGCTTCCACAAAGCGTGTGTCTTATTGCTCTGTAAGGAGGCCTGCTGTACAGCTCTTTGTATGGTGCAGTGTCGACCGAAGGTAGGCCTAGAAACGAGTTGATCCAATCCGCTGTAAGCTGTAACACTTGGCCCCGAATTTTGACTTCGTTGCCTGTTGTGTTTGGCGACCAGTTGGCATAAAACTCTCTTGTCAAGTCAATATTTCATTCTCCCATGTCACGGAAGATGAAATCCAGCTTCAGAGCCATTATCTTAGCCAACATTTGCGGCTCCTTCTTTGCTAAGGTCTCCTTGTTGATTAAGTCGACGTGCACATATTTCTTTTCTTTGTTGCTGCTGTACCATGCCTTGGCGTCTTCCTCAAGAACCCATTTGATTCCGAACATTCTGCGTGGTAGGTGTGCTGAAGATGATTCTCCTTGGTCTTTTCGGCTTCTCTTTTTATCATTTCGGGTTGTGGTAGCCTTCTCCTTGCCTTGCCTTGCTTTCGGTGCCATTGTACCTGAGACTAAAAATAATGTTAGTTGCAGCACAATCGCACTTTATACAATCTACATGCAAGCACTAGGGGTACCACCCCACACTTAATCTTGTTAGCACAAATCAGTGAAGTGAAAGTGGTCGAGTACTCAGACTTCGTCGACATACGTTTTAGGATTGTATTCCGACAAGAAAATCAGCATTACATCACTTATGAGCATCCACTTGGACGTCTTTCATGGTGCATATAGCGACACTACAACATAGGAGTTACCGCATGGAATTGCTATTCGTACAACAAACACTACCTCCTACGTCGATAGTCACTATAACCTTATCCCGATGGCCGGGATGGTTAATCATGCAAGCATCCAAACAACACTCTCAAGAAATATTCATAGCCACATATGTTCAGCAAGTATCATAACAATGCCATTGAAACAAAATTCAAGTCGGAAACAAGTCAAGAATTTCATACGTATATATTCAATCACACGATTTTGCAACAATTATCCACACACATGAACATCACCACCAATTTCTTATGATTTAGCATTTTATAATAAGCATAGCAACGTAGTACTTATGATAAATAGATGAAGAATAAGAGAGCACTTACTTGCTTGAAGAGTGTGGAGAAGTTTGTTGTGGATTGGAAGAACAAAGGAAGAAAAATTTGAGAGGATTTGAGATGATATGCGGCGCCTTTAGGGTTGATTCTAATGTGTTTGTGATAAAAAAACAAGTCCCCTTTATATAGGAGGAGTATGGGTCGGGTTATGACCCATTTCCAATCGGATTTGGGGACAAAATCACCACATATGCGGCGCATATCCCTCGGCATATCACTTACATGTGCGGCGCATTGTCCATGGCATAATGGGACATATGCGCCGCATATCCTATGGCATATCTAGACATATGCGGCGCATATCCTATAGCATTTGGTCTCAGTATCTCAAATGCCATAGCATAGGCGGCGCATAGTCAAAAGCACACCTAGGAATAGGCGGCGCATTGTGTATAGCACACTAGATTCCGAGTCCTTAGGCTATAGAATAGGTTGTGCATCGTTCGTGGCCTATTTTTACCAAGGCCTAGCCTTCCTCGAAGCCTATTATGACGTGAGAAAGGCTCAATTCATAGCCTTATGCATCACTATTCCTAACTTACCGACTTTACCATACAATGCGACCAAATCGTCAAGTGAAATCAATCTCCTCGTTGCATACTTCTTGCACCTATATTTGCTCAAAACACAATAAAAACGATTAGTACGATGGGTTTCCTCCCACCAAGCGCCTTAGTTTTGGTCGTGGCACGACTCTTATTTTTGGATTTTCATTTATCAAAAAGAAAAAAAATTAAAACGACGAAACGATAAAACGATAAAACGATAAAACGATGGGTTGCCTCCCATCTAGCGCCTTATTTATTGTCGTGGCTCGACGTAGTAGTCTCGAGTACTTAGACTTCGTCGAGATAAGTGATGGCCATGTCATTTATCGAGTCAAGAGGACCGATATATGGCTTGACACGTTGGCCATTCACTTTGAAGATAACACCCTCATTGTTTTCCAATTCGACTACTCCAGACGAGTAGACTTGGGTGACTTTAAATGGACCAGACCACTTTGATTTTAACTTACCTGGGAAGAGCTTGAATCTGGAGTTAAAGAGTAGTACCATGTCACCTTTTTGGAAGTTTCGTCGAACAATCCGCTGATCATGATACTTCTTCATCCGCTCCTTGTATAAATCGGATCTTTCATATGCATGGAGACGGAATTCATCTAGTTCGTTCAGCTGCTCCAACCTCAGGTTCTTCACATCATCCCAATTCACATTCAAGTGCTTCAATGCCCACAATGCCTTGTACTCAAGCTCGATGGGTAGATGACAAGCTTTCCCATAAACTAGCTGATAGGGTGACATGCCAATGGGTGTTTTGAATGCAGTCCTGTACGCCCATAGTGCATCATCTAGCTTTCGAGACCAATCCTTCCGATTCGCATTGACCGTCTTGGCAAGGATTTGCTTGATCTCACGATTGGAAACCTCTACTTGTCCACTAGTTTGGGGATGATAAGGCGTAGCTACCTTGTGTTGCTTGAATCCATACTTGGCTAATACAGATTTGAATAGCTTGTTGCAGAAGTGAGATCCTCCATCACTTATGATAGTACGAGGTACCCCAAAGCGAGAGAAGATATTCTTCTTTAAAAACGCTACAACACGCTTTCCTTCGTTATCGGCCAATGCTACAGCTTCAACCCATTTCGACACATAATCCACAGCAACCAAGATGTACTTCATTCCAAATGAATTCACGAATGGTCCCATGAAATCAATACCCCACACATCAAAGGGTTCTAGCTCCATAATTTTGGACATGGGCATTTCATGGTGTTTTGAAATAGCACCTTGACGTTGGCATTGGTCACACCTTCTCACATAGTCATGTGCATCTCTGAATATTGTAGGCCAATAATAACCACTTTGCAAGACTTTTCTTGCTGTTCGATTACCCGCATGATGTCCTCCAACTTGCGAAGTGTGGCATGCTTCCAATATAGTAGGCACTTCTTCATGGGATATACATCGTCGAATGATGCCATCCGCGCATCTTCGAAACAAATAAGGCTCATCCCAATAGTAGTGCTAAACGTCATGCATAAACTTCCTCCTCTGGTGGTAAGATAAATTAGAAGGTAACACATTACTCACCACGAAATTTGCAAAGTCGGCATACCATGGTAAGTTCTCCATTGTTGTTGCTAGTATCTCCTCGTCAGGGAATGCATCGTCAATCTGATTTTCTGGTTGCACCACATACTCATTCTCAAGTCTAGATAGGTAATCAGCCACTTGGTTCTCGCAACCTCTTCTATCTTTGACTTCGAAATCAAACTCTTGCAGCAGCAATACCCATCTAATCAGCCTTGGTTTTGCATCCTTCTTTGTCATTAGATATCTAAGAGCTGCATGGTCTGTATGAACGATCACTTTAGTACCCAATAGATAGGCAGGAAACTTCTCAAACGCATACACAACCGCTAAGAGCTCTTGTTCAGTGACAGTGTAGTTCTTTTGGGCTTCATTGAGGACCTTACTCGCATAGTAGATAGGATGAAATAATTTCTCCTTTCTCTGTCCAAGAACAGCGCCAACGGCTACACCACTAGCATCACACATAATTTCAAACGGGAGCGTCCAATCTGGTGCTACCATGATAGGGGCTTCAATGAGTTTTTCTTTAAGGCATTCGAATGCCTTCAAGCAATCATCATTAAAGTCAAACTTCGCATCTTTCTCCAGTAGCTTGCACAATGGACTTGAAATTTTGGAGAAGTCTTTGATGAATCTACGATAAAACCCAGCATGGCCAAGAAAACTACGAACTCCTTTCACCGAAATTGGAGGTGGTAGCTTCTCAATTACCTCTATTTTGGCGCGATCAACCTCTGTTCCTCTTTCGGAGATCTTGTGCCCAAGAACAATTCCTTCTTTTACCATGAAGTGGCACTTCTCCCAATTCAGCACAAGGTTGAACTCTACACATCTTTGTAATGCCATGCTCAAGTTCACCAAACATGCGTCAAAGGACTCACCAACAACTGAAAAATCGTCCATAAATACCTCCAAAGTGTCTTCTACCATATCATAGAAAATAGACATCATACAACGTTGAAAGGTGGCTGGTGCGTTACATAACCCGAATGGCATGCGTTTGAAGTCAAAGGTACCATATGGGCATGTAAACGTTGTCTTCTCTTGGTCTTCGGGGGCAATACAAATCTGATTGTAACCTGAATAACCATCAAGAAAGCAAAACCATCCTTTCCCCGCTAATCGATCTAGCATTTGGTCCATAAATGGCATGGGGAAATGATCCTTGAGAGTCCAAGAATTCAGCTTGCGGTAGTCCATACATACTCTCCATCCAGTAACGGGCCTGAGTGGAATAAGCTCATTCTTTGCATTAGCAACCACCGTCATGCCTCCTTTCTTGGGAACACATTGTACTGGGCTTACCCATGTACTATCAGAAATAGGATACACAACTCCTGCGTCTAACCACTTGATAATCTCCTTCTTCACCACCTCTTGCATTGGTGGGTTTAGACGTCTTTGGTGTTCGATGGTGGGTGTGCACTTTTCTTGGAGCTGAATTTTATGAGTGCAAATCCCAGGTGGAATACCAAGGATATCCGCAATGGTCCATCCAATAGCTCTAATATACTTGCGTAAAATTGCAATAAGAGCTGCAACTTGTTGCTCACCTAAATCGGCTGCCACTATGACTGGAAGAGTGTTTCCGCTTCCTAAGAATGCGTACTTCAAATGGCTTGGCAGCTCCTTTAATTCTAATGTGGGTGGTTCTTCAATAGATGGCTTAGCTGGTGGTGTGGGTCGATTCTTGAGATCAAGATCCAGCTTCTTAGGAGTATAGCGATATGCTCCTAATCCCGATAGAGCACAAATATCATCTTCAGAAATTTCAGCATCATCATCATCTTCTTCCATGAGCAAAACCTCCAAAGGATCATCAAGAATTTGCTCTTCAGCAAGTAACTCATCCTCGTCATCAACGACAACATCAGCCACAGAAAATACACTTAGATCTTTGGGTTGCTTCATTGATTTGCAAACATCAAAGCGCACCACTTCATCATTTATTCGGAATGAAAGCTCATTAGCTCTCAAATCTATGAGCACACTTCCCGTAGCAAGGAAAGGGCGTCCCAAGATTATGGGAACCTCTGAATCTGCTTCGCAATCCAAGATGACAAAGTCTGCTGGAAATATGAATGAAGATACCTTCACCAAGACATCGCATAGAATACCAACCGGTCGTTTTACCGACCTATCCGCCATAACAAGCTTCATATTAGTTGGTGTAGGATCTCCTAACCCCAACTTCTTGTAGATTGATAATGGCATCAAGTTGATGCTGGCTCCTAAGTCACATAATGCTTTAGCAAAGTCCAAAGATCCGACGGTGCAAGGAATAGTGAAAGCTCCGGGGTCGGCCTTCTTCTGAACTATGGATCGGGTAGCGATTGCACTACAATGATGCACATCATCTTTCAGCTCATAGCTTGCTGCCCTCTTCTTAGTCAGAAGATCTTTCATAAACTTCGCATACCCAGGCATTTGTTCAAGTGCCTCTACCAATGGGACATTAATAGTCAGCTGCTTCAACATGGTCATAAATTTGCTGAACTTAGTGTCATCGGCCACCTTCTTCAATCTTTGTGGAAAAGGTGGTGGTGGGTATGGAAGTGTTCTCTCCATGGCTTTCTTCTCCTCTTGCTTCCGTTTATTATTTTTTTCAGGCTGCACATCACTAGGCAACACGTCCTTGACGTTGGAAGTGGATATTGCGGCGTCTTCCCTAGTGGCGTCACTAGGTGTGGCGTCCTTGTCTGCTGTTCCGTCAACTACTTGCTTGCCTGTTGCTGAAGTTTCCAGCACCTTACCACTCCTCGTAGTGATGGCCATGCATGACCCATCATTCCTTGGGTTTTGGACTGTATCGCTCGGTAAGGTGCCAGCCTTTCTTTGATTGAATGCTGCTGAAAGTTGGCTTAATTGCTGCTCTATTTGCTTGATAGAAGTGGAATGAGAATCAACTAATTGCTTCATGGAGGCCAAATCGTCAATTACCTCCTTTACTCCCGTGCTCGTCGCTTCCACTCCTTTCAATAACTTAGCCATCATGTCTTCCATAGAATTAGATGTGGTGGTATCACGTCTACCAGGGGGAACGTACAAACCACTATTTTTATTATTTTTCTTCCAACTACCCTGGTCTTTACCTCCAGATTTATCATAATAGTTCCGACCTTGGTTTCCTTGGGCATTCCCACGGAAACCCCCCTGATTGTTCAAGTAGTTGGCCTCCTCTTCTGAATCAGATTCGTCTCTTCCTTTTGACGCAATAGCTTTCACTTTTTCAGTCTTCCCTAATAGATGCTTTGTAAGAAGATCCATTTGGGTTTTCATGTGCGCCATATCTTGATCACGTTCTTCTTCTCTTCTTCTTTGGTCTGCAGACATGCCAATAGATAAAGTGGGGCTTGCTACCTCAGAATCCCTGGTATGCCAAGCTCTACTTTGTTTCGTCATACGATCTAGCATGTTGCTTGCTTGACCAAAGGTGAGGTCCATAAAAGAACCTCCAGCTGCGTTGTCCACCACTGGTTTAGTTACTGAATTCAGGGCTCTATACAAGATCTCCATCAAGTGGACATTGGTCATGTGATGGTTTGGGCATCTCGCTAGCTTTGTCTTGAACCTCTCCCATGTTTCGTGAAGAGCTTCAGATGGAAGCTGACAAAAGTTGCTGATTTCATCTCTCAATTGAGCCCTCTTGGATGGCGGAAAGAATCTTTCTAGGAAAGCGTCTCTCAATTGCCTCCAATTTGTAATAGAATCAGGAGTCAGCCCATTCAACCATAATGTTGCCTCCCCAGACAGAGACAATGGAAATAGACGTAATTGAATAGCATTCTGACCAACACCAGGATTGTCAAAAGACTTGCATATAGAAATAAAGTTGATGAGATGCATATTCGGATCATCGCCTGCTAGTCCACCAAATAATCCCTTGAGTTGCAATAACTGAATCATGGTGCTTGTGATGTTGAACTTGGCTCCGGGCGCTAATGGTGGTGGAATTATAGCTCCAGTGGCTCCGGCACCATCAAGATCATCATCATCATCGTCGAAAGCTGGTTGCAAAGGTTGGCGATCATATCTGTACCGAGCTTGTCGACCTCTTCTGTTGGCAGGTGTTATAATTTCAGCATCGCGCCTAGGGTTCAGTAACTCGTCATCACCTAAATCTTCATCGTCAGGATTTGTTGCTCGTCCAGGATTATCAATGTTTTGTTGTTGGACTTGAGCAGCAGCAAGAGCAGCTAATCTTGCTTGCTCGTGTTGAGCAGCCATCCTGTCGATTTCAGCTTGTGCTTCCATTCTTCTAATTCGTTGCGGTTCCGGATTGATTGGTAATAACGGTTGACCAGAACTTCTAGTATGGGGCATGCACTGAAAGAAAAACCTGCAATAAACAAAAACAAAAACTAAACGTAAAAGTACGAGAATCTTTGACCAAAGGGTCTAGTAATTATCACGAACTTGATTGACACTCGTATTCCCCGGCAACGGCGCCAATTTTTGATAACGCTCAATCTACAGCTCTCGTAGGAGTGTAAAGCGGTCGTTAGCAAATATAGAACCCAACCTTGGTTGGGTGTCGATCCCACAGGGAATAGCTTGGCCAACAAGTAAGCAACGGTTACTAGACTTTTGGTGCAAGTCTCGTAAGAAGGGGGGACTGTAATAAGTAACCAAAGTAATGAAATAAAAGCTGAAAATAATAAAGTAAAAAGAGAAAGATTGTCACGTTGGTTGTAAACAATGAGAATTGAAGCGTTGGGGTTATGTCCACCTTCAGAGGTATACGTCTCTATTGGCTATGAGTGTGTAGAGTCTTGACATGCAATTGCTTATAGAGAATTGTAGTCGATGGTAAATCCAAGCGTCTCTCGACCTAAACAAGGACTATTTCACTTTAACTCTCTCGAGCTTAAAGTGTGTCTAGCGGTACAAATTCTCCAAGAGGTTAGTCCAGTTACGGCACTAGCTTTTTAATAGGAAAGGGTGTCCTACTACCTTGACATTATCTCTTTTCCAGACAAATAAACTTTCTCTCGAACAAGTTAAATGTTAGACTGGCGTTGGTCTATGCGTCTTCTTTTCTAGACAAATAACCTTTCTCTCGAACAGGTTAGATGTTAGAATGGCGTGTTCTTGTGTTTGAACCGCAAAGAATGTAGATTTAAGATGAAGAGAATAATGATATAAGCAATATACTTGTCTTGAACTCACAAACTCACAGCTATAGATAGTAACTCATTCGGCTTCCATAACCCCAACTAAGAGGTTTAGTTACCCATGAATGCGAAGGATATCACGTTTTGCATGGTGGATGGCGTGTAAAAGAGGTGTTAGGCGTGTGGTTTTGGTGATTCCGTAGCAAGTAACGATTCTCTTGTTGTGGAATTTAAGAATAGAAGAATAGATTAGAAGTGTTTGTAGTGGAAGATGAGAGGGATGAAAGAAAATTGATTAAATTGTAAGGAGATGTCTTAAGTGAAGAGTTAATTAAAAATCTCTAACATGATAGGGTATTTATAATACTCCTATCCTACTCCTACTAAGCTAATGAAATAAATAACCAAATCCTAATATACTAATGAAATCCTTGACCCAAATGTACTAGGGTAAGGTTACAAAATTATAATCCAAATAGAATAATGAAACACATAACCTAATTGCACTAGGTTAATGTATTATGGCAAAAATCCAGCTTTGTGTCTGTAAGTCCCCAAAGTCTTCAGAATTGCTGTTTTAGCCCGGGACAGATTTTCCATGCAGCAGATTTAGTCCTTTAGGCGTCCAGCTCCTTTCCACTTCGTTCGTGAGCTTTCTTTTGCGTCAAGTAAGCCATAAATTGCTGTATTTTGCATCATTTATACCTGAAACTTTCCTAATCACATTTGTTAGCTTATTTACAGGAAAAAGGACTAAAAGTGTATGAAATAGATAATTAGTTCTCAAAACTAGGCTAAAATATGGGCAAAATATAATGATATAGGCGCGTAAATTCGCCTATCATCAACACCTACTATTGTTCACTGTTGCCTTGTTACCCTTATCCCTCTTTCAAGGATGATATAGGATCGAAAGTTCACTCATACTCCACTTTCAAGGATGATGTGAACTTTTGAGAATTTAGGGTTTTCACCCATAAATCCTAATTAAATCAAGCAACCATTAGTGAAACTAACAACCAATGACAAAGAATCTACACTAATAAATCACAACCCACACATATTTGCACCGTATTTCAATAAATTTTCAAGATAAATTGTTTATCTACTCAGGAAGTTAGGGAAAAGAAATATACTAAATTGATTGGTCAATACTTTCATTTAAATTGCACTCAGGAGTAACCCAACATACAACTTCAATTACAATAAAAACTGATTGAGAAATTAACCACACTAATTTTTCCCTATTTGTTAGGGTTTACAAAGTCTCCAATTTGAATTTGCAATGTTGATACTCCCAAATAAGAAAGGATTTTTGCCTTATAACGGATTTGGGGTTGGTTATATATAATTACACAATTTCCCCTGGGCATAAACCTGCGATACAGTAATCACAGCCACCGCGACTTCCATAAGATCATTGCGATCATGGGTAGTTAGCCAAGCATGACTGGATGCGGTCGCGACTCTCAAACTGCGATCACAGTAACTTCGATCAGTTCCTGCTTTGAGTCTTAAAACTTTTGCACTTTTCTTCTCTTGTTGATCCCTTTGAAGCTTAATTTCACTTCTTTTCTTCTCATCACCTGTATACCTACAAAATATGGTGATCAGTGCATTCAACTAACAAAGTTTTCTTTTTTCTTGGTTGATAGAAAAATTTAATTCCAACCAGAATATTTGTGGTACAATTTTCCATGTCCTTACTAACTATTACAATTCCAAATTCCACTACATTTAATTGGTAATATATCTTTCCATTTTCTCTGTTGTGGCTTTTTATATAATTTGAAGGGAGATATCTTTAATTAGTTGTATGTTATTCTTACCTTGAGTTTTGAATCTGCATGCATTCCTTTCCATCCAGATTTGATAAATTATAGTAGCAAACAAACATACGAGGACCTGTGGCCTTACTTTTGAAGTGTGGATACCAATAGTCAGCCATGTAATTTTAGCTGTCCAAGATTGGATTTGTTTGTTAAAATGCAGCCATTTCAGCAAGGTGCTCCAGATGTGTTCAGTGTACTTGCATTTAAAAAATAGATGCTGAAATCTTTCTTTAGTTCCTGAACAATATAGGACACAACCAGCAGTTACATTGATGCCCCATTTCTCAAGTCTTTCAACTATTTCTAACCTCTTATGTAGAGCCAACCATATTATGAACTGGTGTCTTTGGATGGTTCTTGGTGATTGCACCAAATTTCTCCGTACTATCCTAAGATGTTATGGCAGCATTGAGGAGTATAATTTCTTGATACTAAACTTTGATCCCACTGTGAATTATGCTTGATGTTGTATTGGGTTGCCAGGTGGGAGTCTTTGCTTTGCATCAACTATTTTCCTTACCAGTCATCATGCTTGTTTAGGTGTGCTCACTGACTCCAGTTCCTTGCCTTTGATATAGAAGCAATGAATCCACTAGACCCAGAAGGTTTGTTTCTTATTTGATAATGCCCATAACAGTTTACATATAACAACTTTATTCCATCTCTCAAACTCCATTATATTTAGCTCTACAACAGCTCTTGGTAAGCACATGGTTTCCCAAGAGACTAGAGATTTTTTTGAGTTTTCAACACCACCGGTCCATAGGAACACCCTGTAAATATGTGTAACCATGGATATGACATCTTTTGGCAGTAAGAACACTTGTGCCTAGTATGTTTGCATTTAAAAAAGCACACTTTTGATCATCTAAAGTCTACCACGATAGTAGAAGAGCTTAGCAGTCCAATATTTAACTCTTGCTACTATTTTCTTAACTAGAGGCATACACTATTTAATAGTTAATTTCCTAGATGAGATTGGTACCCCCAAATACTTAAAGGGCATTTCCCCAAAGGTGAATTGCTTATCGCTCAGGATCTATTATTTGAATTCACTACTTACCCCTGCTACATAAAATGAGGTTTTCTCTAAATTGGCTTTAAGCCCCGAGACAAAAGAAAAGTGCTTAAAATTCTCCAATATCAATTTGATGGACATTTGTTCTGCTCTACAAAACAATAATAAGTCATCCGTAGAACATATGTGAGCCAGTTGTAATTTGGCACATCTGGGATGGAAATTGAAGTTTAGATTGTGCCTCAACTATTTCAGTGATCTGTTTAAATACTCATCACCAACACAAAAAGATAGGAGACATGGGGTCCCCTTGTCTGAGTCCCTTCTTAGCAGTAAATTTTTCAGTTAAGCTCCCATTTACAAGCATAGAATAACTAACAGTAGTTACAAAAGTCATTATCCAATCAATCATTTTTTGCAGGTAAGCCATATTCAACAAGGATAATCCTAAAAAATCACCACTCAACTAAGTCATAAGCTTTCCTAATATCTATTTTTATGAAACATCTTGGAGAAACATGTTTTTGGCCATATCCTCTAATTAGTTCATGAGCCATTATTACATTATCTAAAGTACTTCTCCCCACAATAAAAGCAGATTGTGAGTGACCCACTAAAATACCGTTAAATCATTGTAGTATGTATGAATTTGGATGTAAATGAGTGGTAAATTTACCACTCATCAACACCCCAAACTTAAATCTTTGCTTTCCCTTAAGCAACACTACTTCTTATTGAATGAGCCAATGGATATTTAAGCCCATTTATACAACCAAAAAATCACAATGACTTCAAAATCGATTAACATCATAAGTAGATCTCAGATAAGAGCAAATCTATTCCGATGATTCCCCTCAACATGAAATACAATCTCAAAGATACAAAGGACTTTCAAGAACTACAATACAACAATTACTAACTCTATAGAAGAGACTCCCTGTCTGTAGAAACTCTACTATACTCCCTTACATTATTTTTTGGAAGATGATTATTTCACCAACCTCAATTAATACATACGCCTCCTTAATAGAAGTAAACACCAAGAACTAAATTATCTATTATGCAATAAGGGATTTAAGTACAAACACTCACTTTCACAAAGTCTACCTTAATGCTAACATGTACCTTACCATATGCATACCCTTATTTTCAATTGCCACAACAATGACTATACTTGGTTGGTGATATAACAGTAATCTACAATAATGAGAACAAACACAAAAACTAAAAAAAATGACAAAATTGAAAACGGAAAGTAAAAGGATAAAAAGATAGACGATAGAAGGATAGATGGTTTAACATAATAAAATTGAAAGAAAACAACGGGTATATTAAACCCTTAATCCTCAGTTAATTAAACCAAACAAAGCACCTAATCTCTTACGTTGACCGTAAAAGAATCAAAATGCCCTTACAACCACCATTTCTAATCAAATATCCACAAAAATTTTTCCAAGCTCTCAATCACTCTCTTATGAGTGTCATACATTCATCATCAATAAAAAAACGAAATAAGGAAATAAGCCTCTACCAAGTATTTATAGTTTTCCAAAATATTACATAATTAGGTCCCAAAAGTGACCAAAATGCAAGTAAAGTCCTACTAGGGGTTGTTTTGACCAGCTTTTGAAATTCAAAAGTGGATCAATGGCGGATCCGAAGCGGCTGGGTTGAATGTCCCTTCCAAGGGATTTCGAGCCCCATTTTACACTACTTCGACCTCGTTAAAGTCCTTTGATCCACTTTACTAGTAATTTTCATCCATGTGGAATCTTTTAATAGCACTAAGGAGTCATCAAGAACCTTAAGATTTATATGTATCCCATCCAAATGTCCGAAGTCAATTTGGCTTGTATCATCCTCCCCTTCTTAAAAAGGATTTGACCTCGAATCCAAACCTTCCAAACCAAAAAAGGAAAAAAAATACAACATCCTCATGACACGAGGGTTAGGGTTAGCACAAATAATCATAATATCACGCCAAGGTTGCACATACTTAAGAAGAAACCAAGGATTATTTGCTTTATTTATGAAAAACATATTGAAAAGGTTACAAAAGAATTGACCATGATAAATATTGAGTGATAAGGAAACCAAAAAGGTTATATGGCATCAACAAGCCAGGAAGGTAAGACTTCTTTAATATTAGGAGCCATTAGACATAATTGTTTCATTATTTCTTTAAGATACCACATAATAAATAGTACCACCAATGGTTCAACAACCCGCAAGGGTTTTCTTGGTTCGAAGATATGAATAACGCATAAAGTATTATTATTCAAATAAATGGACAAACCAACTATTTTCTATCTCTCAATAAGAAAATTCCAAGATTATTATGGATATCATCATAGGCAAAGTGGTAGTATAAAAAGGAATCAAGCATAAATTCATCATCCAAGGTGCTATTATTTATAAGAATACCATTAGGATACAAAATTTTAGCACATAATACATGTAAACATGAAATCAAAGCATTTAAGCACAAAGAATATTTTCCTTCCAAACAACTTTCTATGAGAAAGGGGTCACCAATTCTGCACAAGTGGTGAAGAAGGGTATCACATAAATGGGGTTAAACAAGAGTGATTTCAAGAGAAGACTCATTATTTGAGCTACAAGTAATGAAACCTTAGTCAAGATTCGAAAAATACCATGGTGAAATCTGTTGGATCTTTTTATTGCTCCCCTTCTTTAAAGAGCTATAAGTTTGTTGGATATCTTCTTACACAATATGGGTCCATCAAGTAGATTATGAATCCCCAAGGAACACTTTCCATCACAGGGGAGGATATTAACATCGTAATTCAAAATTTGCTTGTCATCTAGACCAAGCACTAAATCGGGTGTATAATACTCATAATATCAAAATTTGTCACTGGAGTCAAAAGGATAGAGTGTCCATAGAAAAGGGTCTAGACTACGCTTTTTTCCCCCAAACGGTATCACCAAAACAATAGGACATACTCTCTACATTATAATAAGAATCTTCAAAAGCAAATAGAGAGTAAAGAAATATGTCATGAAATTAGATTTCATCTAAGGTGTACTCAAGAACATGCTCAATATGATTCCCAAGATCATTATAAAGGGTATTTTCATGAAGAGAAATTAGAACATGCAAGTTCACTCTCTAAAAGACAACTATCAAGTGTCAAAGATGTGTAAAATACATGGTTATCCCTATGAGAAAATCAAATAATAGGTTCTTCACTAAGTGACATGACCAAAGGGTCACTCCTATTCATTGGATTAACATTTTCAACATTATCACTCAGTTGATATTCATTAATCTGATCACACACATCCTCAAGTGGTGGGCTATTTTCACATACAAGTTGATAAAAACAAATTTCACAAGATAATGTGCAATCATTTATTATAATGGCTTCAACACTAGGTTAACATAAATTGATCTTACAAGAAGACTCAATTCATTCATCAATAGGATCAACTAGTGTATCCACACTCACAATATGTTAATCATAATTAAGAGGTAAAGAATCATGAGACTCATACATAGGTAACCTACTACTCACACTCAATGGCCTACTAGCCACACAATTTTCATTCATATGTACTAAGGTGTTAGAGTTAGCTATCTTACATTGTAGTTCATGAGAATATTCTTATTTACCATGGTGTAAAGGTCCTCTACAAACTTTGGAAACTTTTAATATTTCCCTTGTCAAATCTTAATGGGACATCTTCTCTTTTTGTAGGTGTTCTCCTTCACATGCCATGTTGGTACCTATATACATGTACTTGATAAAAGAAGGACAAACAATGTTATCTCAGTTTGGTGGAAACCCCCTCACTGAACTCCTCACAACCTCTCTTTTTTCCTCTCTTAGTTTGCCACCTTGCACTCCCTTACTTCTCCAAATCTTTTGTCTCTCAATTTTTTTAGCTTTGGTATAAGTGGTAATATCTCATTAATATTTAGGAAGAATGGATGGAAAGAGATAATTTCCCTATTGGTTATTGAAATTCATAGGATAGTTTTGTATAGTTGGAACCTTATGTTGTGCAAACCAATTTTCACCTAAGCATAAATTTCCATATTCAAAAGAGAAGATGTCACACCGCACCTCCTCGTAGTCCCCAGATTGAGTGAAGAAAATGTTCACTCTCTCAGAAACCCTATACCTATCAAAGAAGTATGGAACAAATAAATGCTCTCGAGGTATCCCTAGATGGTCAACCATAGGTGGAATGATGTAGTTTCTATAAGACCAATCATCTAGCAAAAGAAGGCATCCCAGAACCCTATAAATGCTGGCCCTTTTGAAGAGAATATTTCTTCTTGGATCAACATTACAAAGCTTTGTATAACCCATTGGTACATGGGCATTCCTCATGAGTTCGTTCAAGGAACTCCATGTTTGGTAAGACTTTAGTTTGATATCCCACCATAATGATGTCATACCTTGGATATTTTAAGGGAACAATAACTCTTTCTAACTCGCTCATATCATAATTTATGAAGATCCTTTAACACTCCCATTCCCAATCAAGATATTCTTCGGGAACCAACACTCTTATAAAAATAGGGAGAGTATGATGATCTTGACTCCTACTATACCCTCCATATCTACCTTAGTTTCCATTTCTATATGTTTGGGCACTATGATAAGAATAGTAATATTTAGTACACCTAGGCTTTAGAGATGTACGCTCTTTTATTCCCATGGAGCAACCCGTACTGTTGTTATCATGACCATTTACATCAATTCAACCTTGATAAGAAGTACTACAATATAAGTAATATGAAACTTCACATTCCTCACATACAGTCTCACTATGATCCTTATAATATTTGTAAATAAATAAGTTATACCTTACACCACCTCTAGGCTTAGTGTGGGAAATTTAATACTCCGCACATGGCCCATCATCCTCATAAAAACCATAATAAGGATCTTCATCATCTCCATACTAACTCTATGAACTAGGATTGCCATTCATCTCACATTTTCCTTTGGAATAGTATCTCTCATTTTCATTCAATTCTTGATCATGCCTATATTCGTAGATCGCAAAATCTCCATCTTCTTCGTACCCATAACTATCTTTACCGCAATCACAGTCTCATATGTCATAGTCATAATTAATTGAGGCTATCAAAGAAATGCTTCCGTATTTGACCTAATACCTAAAAAATGAACAAAAGAGATTTACAGTGAAGCTCCTCACCAATATTCGTATGAATCTTAACATTGTGGTTATCACAATGGAAGTGGGGAATGTTTAAAGTTGCTTATAATCCAGTGGTGAATAAGGTGCCAATCTCTACTTGCGTCCAGAGTGGATTCTTGTTTGAAAAACTCAAAGAAATAAAAATGCTTAAATATTTGAATAAAGAAATCACAAATAAATAAAAATGAGAAAAACTTGAAAGAAATTAGATGATGAAAGAAATAGGACACAGGAACTCATCACCAAAATTAGTAGGTGAATTACTAGTTGTTGATAGTTGTAAGAATCAAGAGTTGAATTTAGGAATCAAGAAATGAAACATGAGAAAATTTGAGTTTAGATGTGTTAGAATGCATTTGAAACTTGAATGGGATGTTGTGAAGGCTTGATATGTCTTAGAGATGTGTTACACAACTTAGGCGCACCTTAAAGGCAAGTCCATCGCATAAGAAGGATGCCTTGACCTGCTAGAGCACCTTGGGTGCATGTCAAACACCTGTTGGGTGTAGGTCAGCAACTTAGCTACTGTAATGCCCCGAAATCTGATTCTTGAAATGCCATATGCTGCTCCGAACTATAAGTAGTCATGAGGTAACCTTGGATACTTTATATTAGGTCTAAATCTCAAATAGCAAAATATGAATATACGACACTGGCAATGTGGAAAACTATCTGAAAAGTTTGAGTATATCTAAAAATACTGATCACATCAATCTAATAAAAAAAATACTAAAAGGCCTAAATACGCCATCTAAAATCTAAGATTGAATCTAGTAGTCCAAAAAGCCTCTACTAACTGAATCTTGAGAGCCACTGGGATAGGCTCTTGCTCACTCAGATTGTCTGAAAAGAGTAATGAAAATATTTACTAACAACTAGAAATCTGAATATTTAAGTCCCCCACTAAGAGGACTCACCAACTGCATGGATGTATATGAGATGCTGGAAAATCACTCTCATTGCTGAGACTGAGCACCTGAACATACATTATGAGACAATGTAGCACAAAGATGTATATGTAGATCAATACTTTGATGATGTACTGAGTGTATGGGGGTTCATGTAATATGTAAACAATATCATCACAGTTTATAGAAAACATTATGCATGCTAATGTAAATGACTCACTTAAGCTTGAGTAATATGAAATCTGAAAGTCAAATAATGAATAATAAACATCCAATCTAAATCTTGTGAGCCATTACACTTAGTTCTGAAATCTGTTTTCTATTGTTATTCTCAAATCATAAAGGCTGAATGAAGTTTGAAACTAAATATTCATGTCTTAAGACATCAAATCAATTAAACTATTTTAAGAGTAGGGGACATCTGTTTGGGAGGTGCTTCTAACCAATACACACCATGTGAGAATTCACGGAGTCCCACGACTGGCCCCCGTTAGGTAGGGCTGATCTACCCTTTCCTTCAGAATAGAACAATCTAATCTAATTGATCACAATTTGAGTCATCCACGTAGAAGTGGGAATAATCAGAAAATCTGTACCTACGACGACACGTAGTTCTGGGGTATGAAATCATAGTAACTTACCCATCTCGGTGCCAATTACTACTCCCATTCTTATGCTCAAAATCTTAAGAAGTCCACTTCAAAAATAGCACAAAGGTTTACAGAAAGCCAATTATACTTTGCTTTTCTTTAAATCTCAAGTCTTCTAAAACAAAGTGGATTCTTTATCTAAAATCGGAATATCATCTAGCCATGGGGTTCTTAAACCACAAAAAATTTTGAAACAATAATCTTTAAATGAGGTTTAGTGACCCTAGCCTCAATCTCATGTTAAAACATCTCAAAATTCATACTTGATAAAGTAAACTTTGATAAATCATCTAAAAATTCGGAAATTTCAACAATATGCATAGAAATATAAGCATAATCATGTGATTCAACTTTCAAATCATGGGAAATCTCATAATCATGCAAATAATGATAATGGGTATAAACCTTAACTCTAAATTCATGATAAATCATAGAAATTTCAGTAAATTTGTAATTAAAACAAAGTTTTGGGCACAAGGATGAAAGATTTATCCTTGTTCAAACCCCACATACCTTAATTGATGAACTAGATGCTAAGACTTGAATCTTGGATCTCTATAGATACTTTGGAGATTAATTCTTAATGCTCTTGTAATGGGAATTCTCAATCGTGAATTAGCTTGGAGAATTAAAGGAGGAATTTGGGTTTTCTTGGAGTGGAAGGTATTGATTGAGAGAGAATGATTAATGTAGCATAAAGTGCTTCGAAATTTGATAAATCCTATGTTTTTGGATGGATTTGGGACTAGTAACTTTGCCAAAATACACATTTTAAACACATAAATAGAACGAGAAAAATTACCAAAATCCCAACTTTTGGCCTTGGCGCGTCGCGCCACTATTGCGCCAAGCCACTGGAAAATGCCAAATCGTAATATGCACGGTGGCGCAATGCGGTGGTATCATGTTGGCACCTTCAATGGGACCTGGTACAATGGTGTGACGCACCAATATTATGGACCTTCTCTAGAATCGGATAATTGGTGATTTGTCCCTCTCCGCGATGCACCAATATTTTGGAGGGCCACTAGAATTTACCAAATGTGAATTGGCTCATCTTTGCGACACGCTAAAGGCCCAGGTAGCACACTACCAACTTAAAAGTGCCATAACTCCTTTGCCAAGCGTCAGAATTGGACAAAGTTTGTATCAATGGAAAACTTAATCAATTTCCCACACCATGAAAAGTCTAAATTCAAAGAATTCCCCATGAAATAATTATCATCTATTTTGGAAGCTATTCTTTAAAATTCTAGGGACAGATTTTAGCTAGAAAAAGTATGAGGTATTACAATATCTCCCTCTTGGAAACATTCGTCCTTGAATGTTACTAGTTAAGCTAAAATTTCTAAGGAATCTGAGAATATAAGATCGCATGCATAACTAAAATAAACTGACTAACTAAATCTAAATCATTCTGAGCTCTTGAGTAGTTCTGTAAGTGCATGAACTTACATAAGGACAACTATACAACTGAATATATGATTAGAAAAGAACTGAATCAAGGAAGAGTATTATCTTCAGCTAGATCGGAGTTTGTGGAGAAGAGGTGAGGGTACTTGGCTCATATATCTGCTTCGGCTTCCTTAGTGGTGCTCTCAAACGACTAATTCTGTCAGAGAATTTTTGACCAAGGGAACTTATTTTTCCTTAGTCTAAGAATCTTATGATCTAAGATATCAACTGGTATCTCTTCGTATGAAAGGCTTTTCTTAATATCTTAGGTTTTTAAAGGGACTACAATGGTGGAGTCACCGTTGAATTTCTCAAGCATAGAGAGGTAGAATACAAGATGAATGACTGACATGTCTACAGGTAACTCAATCTTATAAACTACTTTCACAAAACAACTCTAAATACTAAAAGGGACAACATACCGGTAACTAAGCTTTCTCTTCTTACCAAATACATTAAATATCCAACCTTAAACTCAATCTCCCTTTTTCTCACATCTGCGTAAGATTTCAGTAACTCTGGCTATTTTCAATCTTTCTCTAATTAGCTTAAATTTCTCCATAGCTTCATACACTGCATTCGGACCAAGAAAAGTTGCCTCACCACCTCAAACTAACCTATGGGTAATCTAAATCTCCTCCAATAAAGAGCCTCAAACGGAGCCATTCAAATACTAGCATGGTAACTGTTGTTACAAGTGAGCTCAATCAATGGAAAATGCTCATCCCAACTACCTTTGAAATCAAGAGCACACTCCCTCAATATAGCTTCTAGAGTTTGGATGGTTCTCTCTGCTTGACCATCTGTCTGCAGGTGAAAAGCTAAACTAAGATACAATTAGGTACCAAAACCCTTCTGGAAGGCTCTTCCAAATTGGGATGTGAACTTAGTACACCTATCCAAAATGATAGATAAGGGAACTCCATGCAATTTGACAAATTCTTGGATATACAACTTATCATAATCTTCAGCTGTATAGGACGTGTGAACTGTAAAGAAATGCACTGACTTTGTCAATATGTCTGTAATAACCCAAATCGAGTCATGATGATGATACGATTTGGGAAAACTAGTCACAAAATGCATATTCATCTCAACCCACTTCCTGGTAGGGATACCAAACTCTTGCAATGTACCACCCGATCTTTAGTGCTCTACCTTAACCTGTTGACAAGTTGCATATTTAGCTACAAAGTCCACTATATCTTTCTTCATACCATTCAATTAATAGATTTCCTACAAGTTGGGATACATCTTGGTAGCGCCTGGATTTATAGAATAACGTGTTCCATGCGCTTCATCCATAATTCTCCATCTCAAATCATCAACACAAGGAACATAATCTATTCTGGTATGTTAGCACAGCATCTCCCCCTTGGGAGATCTTTAACCGACTATTTCAGTTTGACCAAACTAGAATCCATATCTTGTTTCACTTTCACTTCTGAAACTAAGGAAGATTCGAAACTACTCTAAATCCAAACATTCCCTTCAACTGAATCAACCAACCTAACACCCAATCTATCCAAACGATTAACTTCTCGAGCTAACTCTTTCTTATCATTCTCCAAATGAGAAACACTGCCAATAGATAACCTACTAAGGGTGTCTGCCACTACATTGGCCTTGCACCGATGATACAACATACTCATATCATAATCCTTCAATAACTCCAAAAACCTTCTATGATAGAGATTCAACTTTCTGAGTAAACACATATTGCAAACTCTTGTGGTCCATGAGCACATCAACATGTACACAATACAAATTATGCCTCCATATTTTCAAAGCAAACACTACAGAAGCTAATTCTAGGAAATAGGTTGGGTAATTCTTTTCATAATGATTCAACTGAAATAGGATATGACCTTACCTCTCTTCATCAACACAAAACCCAAACCAACTCTAGAGGTATCACAATAACCAACAAAGCCATCTGTACCATCAGGTAATGCTAGAACTAGGGCTGAAGTGAGTCATATTTTAAACTCTTGAAAACTCTTCTAGCAGGAATTTGACCACAAGAACTTAACTTTCTTTTGGGTCTATGTAGATATCAGGGATGCAATAGATGATAAACCTTTAACAAAACAGTGGTAGTAACCAGCTAGACCTAAGAAACTACTAATGTCTGATGGAGAGATAGGTCTAAGACAATTTCTTACGACTTCTATCTTTTGGGGATCGACTCTAATGCCATCGGCGTAAATAATATTTTGAGAAAGGCTACTGATCTTAGCCAAAATTCATACTTTATCAATTTGGCAAACAATTGATGATCTCTAAGAGTTTGCAAGACAGTTCTAAGATAATCTACATGGTCATCCTCACTGTGGGAGTATACCAGGATATCATCTATGAATACTATGACAAACATGTCTAGATACTATTTGAACACTCGATTCATGAGTTCCATGAAAGCTGCTGGAGCATTGGTTAACCCAAAAGACATGACTAAAAACTTAAAATAACTATATCGGATTCTAAAAGATGTGTTTGGAATATCACACTCCCTTACTTTAAGTTGATTATAGTCAGATCTAAGGTCTATCTTTGAGAAATAACTGGCACCTTGTAATTGATCAAACAGGTCATCAATTCTAGGAATAGGATATTTGCTATTGACTATCACCTTATTTAGTTTATGATAGTCAATGTACATATGCAAAGAACCATTTTTCTTTTGGATGAATAGGAAGGGAGTGCCCAATGGAGAAACACTACGCCTTATGAAACCTTTATCTAAAAGATCTTTGAGTTGCTCTTTCAACTCTTTATTCTTTGCGGGATCTCTACAATATGGTGGGATAGAAATAAGTTGAGTTTTTGGAAGAAGCTCAGTACCAAATTTTATCTCTCTATCGGGAGGTACCCCTGGGAGATCTTCTGGAAAGACATCAGGAAACCCACTTACTACATTAATGGACTAAACTATTGGAGTCTCAGACTTTGTGTTTTTAACTCGAACTAGATGGTAAATTCAACCTTTGGAAATAAACCTTCTGGCCTTAAGATAAGATATGAAGTGACTCTTGGGAGTCACTAAATTACCTGCCCACTCAAAGACTGTCTCATCTAGAAACTAACACTTCACCACTCAGGTGTGACAATCTATAGAAGCATAACAGGAATGGATCCAATCCATACCAAGAATAAGATCAAAATCAACCATGTCTAACTCTATCAAGTGTGCTAGCATGAATCTATGAAGGACTATGATAGGATACTTCTTATAGATTTTCTTAGAAACAGCTGACCCACCTAATGGATTAGTAACCAACAAAGTCTTAGGGAACTCTTTAGATTTTATCTCAAAATTCCCAGCAACTAACAGGGTCACATAAGGGAAACTAGACCCGGGCTCTAACAACACATGAATATCAAAATGAAAGACATAAAGCATACCGGTAATAATATCAGGATAATCCTCCGGATCCTAGTGGGATTGCAAGGCATAGAACTAATTTTGGCACTGACCGCCACCGATACTAGATGAAGAGCCTTGAGGAGGGGCTAGGCGACCGATAGGAAGTGGTGCGCTATTAGCCTGATTTTAGGGATGTGCATCTCTATTTCCCTGTCTAGCATGCGGGCATTACTTGATTTCATTACCCTCCTGGCCAAAACCATAACAATCTTCCTGACTCCACAAATATTAACCTCCAGAATTCTTACCATAATTTGGACATAGAGGATGATTAGGCTTCCTACTCATACTATTCTCAAATATGTACAAAGAAAACTTAACCCACTATTCCAGATTATTTATGGGTGTGGGAGCACTAGCTAATGAAGGTGCGGGCATAGATGAATGATTTTGAAACTGCAAGCGATTTCCTCCACCAGACATACTCTGACCATGATAAAACTATCCTAGTCTACCCTTCTAATTTACTCTCTCTCTTTCCTTGATCTTCTGTTCCCCAATCTGCTAAGCATGCATCATAATTCTAGATAGATATATGTCTCTTATTAATCATAGCAGTCCTACACTCCTTAACTACCAATCCAGACACACCGATCACAAACTTTCTTATGCTTGACGTAGGGTCAGCTATCTGATCAGGGGCATACTTAGACAACTAGTTGAACATAAGGAAATAATCCTTCACTATCATAGAGACCTGCCTCAAATTCATAAACTCTTCTATCTTATCTTCCCTAATCTCAAGTGGGAAGAATTTTTTTAAAAATGCATCCTAAAAAATCTACCAAGTCATAAGAGCTACATTCTCTCCTCTACTATTCTTCCACATCACCAACCGATCATAAGAAATATCCTTCATCCTATAAGATGCCAATTCTACACTCTTCTCTTTAGAAACAAGCATAATTTGGGTGGCCTTCTTCACCTTCTCCAGATAAATATATGGGTCCTCTCTTGCCTTAGACCCAATGAATTTTGGCAGGTTCATTCTCATAAAATCTCTGATTCTAGGAGAGGCTAAGTCCCTATCTTAGTGACGTAGGGATGCATCCTGATGGTTACCCTAAATCTTTGTTGTGACAGCTTGGGCTAGCACCTGAAAGGCATCCCAGAACTCTACATGTAACACATTCTCATTCAAAGGATTTGCGGGCTGAGGTGACTGGTTATTATTTCTATGGGCATTAGATTTATGAGGAGGCATATTCTATCATAAAAGAGCATGAGTTAATCAAAAATAAATATAGCTGTAAGCATAATGGATTATGAAAGAAAGAGAAAGTTTTCCTAAAACGCTCAATATTCTCTTGCTAATAGATGTGGCGAAATCCACACCGATCATCAAGAATCTAAATAACATAGCTTGTCTAACTCCCTAGGACTCTCTAAACCTTAGGCTCTGATACCAAGTTTATAATGCCCCAAAATCTGATTCTCGAAAAACCACATGGTGCTTCAAACTATAAGTAGTCCTGAGCTAACCCTGACTGCTTTCTACTAGCTCTGAATCTGAAATACGAAAATATGAATATACATTACTGGTAATGTGGAAATCTATCTAAAAAGTCTGAGTATATCTGAAAATACTAATCATATCAATCTAATAAAACAAATACTGAACGGTCTAAATATGACACCTGAAATCTAAGACTAAATCTAGTAGTCCGATAAGCCTCTACTAACTGAATCTAGAGAGTAACTGGAATAGACCCCTGCTGACTCATACTGTATGAAAAGCATAATGAAAACATTTACTAACAACTAGAAATCTGAATAGTTAAGTCCCCAAACTATGAGGACTCACCAACTGTAGGGATGTAGATTAGATGCTCAAAAATCACTCTCGTTACTGAGACAGAGCACTTGATCCTACATTATGAGACAATTTAGCACACAGACGTATACGTGGATCAGTACTTTTTTGATGTACTGAGTATATGGGAGTTTATCCAATAAGTAGACAATATCATCACTGTTTATAGGTAACATCATGCATGCTAAATGTAAATTACTCACTTAAGCTTGAGTAATCTAAATTCTGAAAGTCAAATAATGAATAATAAAATATGCAATCTAAATATTGTAAGACATTACACTTAGTTCTAAAATCTGTATTCTGTTCTTATTCGCAAATCATATAGCTTATTCTTCATGTCTTAAGACTTCAAATCAATTAAACTATTTTACGTGATGGGGACATCTATTTGGGAGGTTCTTCTTACTGACATACACTATGTCAGCATCCATGGAGTCCCACGACTAGCCCCTATTAGGTAAGGCTGTTCTATCCATGGAGTCTCGGTGCTAAATACTTCTCCCATTATTCTGCTCAAAATCTTAAGAAATTCACTTCAAAAATTGCACAAAGGTTTACAGAAAGCCAACAATGCTTTGATTTTCTTTAAATGTCAAGTCTTCAGAAATAAATTTGACTCTTTATCTAAAATATTAAAATAATATAGTCATGGGGTGCTTATAGCACAAATAATCTTGAAACAATAATCTTTAAATGAGGTCTAGTGACCCAATCATCAATCTTATGTTAAAATATCTCAAATTCATACTTGGTAATGTAAACATTCATAAATCATCTTAAAATCTAAAAATCTCAACAATATACATAGAAATATAAATATAATCATGTGATTCAACTTTTAAATCATGGGAAATCTCATAATCTTGCAAATAAAGATAATCAGTATAAACCCTCACTTGAAATTCATGGGAAATCATATAAAATGCAGTAAATTTGTAATAAAACTTAAGTTTTGGGCAAAATAATGGAAGACTTATCCTTGTTCAAAGCCCGCATACCTTAATTGATGAACTAGATTCTAATACTTGAATCTTGGATCTCTATAGATGCTTTGGCGATGAATTCTTAATGCTCTTGTATTTGAAATCCTCAATCTTGAATTATCTTTGAGAATTAAAGGAGGAATTTTGGTTTTCTTGGCAAGGAAGTATGAGCCTTAAGGTTTCGATGGAGAGAGAATGATGAATGTAGCATAAAGTGCTTTGAAATTTGATAAATCCTATGTTTTTGGACGGATTTAGGACTAGGTACATTACCAAAATGCCCCTTTTTAAACTCATAAATGGAACAGGAAAAATGACCAAAATCTTGACTTTTGGCCTTGGCGCGATGCGCCACTATCACGCCAAACCATTGAAAAATGCCTCTTGGAAATTTGAATGGTGGCGCAATGTGGTGGTATTACGTTGCCACCTTGGATGGGACATGGATCCTTGGCGTGACGCGCCAATATTGTTGACCTTCGCTGGAATCAGACAATTGGGGATTCGTCCATCTCCTTGATGCACCAATTCCATAGAGGGTAACTGGAAATTGACAAATGTGAATTTGCATATCTTCGCGACACGCTAAAGGCCCAGGTGGAAAACTACCAACTTAAAAGTGCCATAACTCCTTCACCAAGCGTCGGAATTGGGCAAATTTGGTATCAATGGAAAGCTTAATCAATTTCCCACACCATGAAAAGTCTAAATCCAAGGAATTCCACATGAAATAATTACAATCTATTTTGGAACCTATTTTTTTAAATTCTAGGGACAGATTTTATCTAAAAAAAGTAAGGGGTATCACAATATCTCCCTCTTGGAAACATTCATCCTCGAATATTACTAGTTAATCTGAAATTTATAAGGAATCTGAGAATATAAGATCCCATGTATAACTTAAATGAACTGAATAACTAAATCTAATTCATTCTGAGCTTCTGAGGAGTTCTGCGAGTGCATGAACTTACATAAGGACAACTATATAGATGGATATAAGATTAGAAAAGAATTGAATCAAGGAAGAGTATTACCTTTAGCTAGATCTGAGTTTACCAAGAAGAGGTGAGGGTACTTGGCTTGCATAACTGCTTCTTCTTCCACAGTGTCGCCCTCAACTATGTGATTCCACCAAAGAACTTTGACCAAGGGAACTTCTTTGTTCCTTAGTCTATGAATTTGATGATCTAGGATCTCAACTGGAATGTCTTCATATGAAAGTTTTTTCTAAATATCTAAGCTTTCTAAAGGGATTACAACGGTGGAGTCACCGATGCATTTCTTAAGCATAGAGACGTGGAATTCAGGATGAACGAATGATAAGTCTGTGGGAAACTCAAAATCATAAGATACTTTCCCAACACAACTGAAAATGCTGAAAGGGCCAACATACCAGGGACTAAGCTTCCCCTTTTTGCCAAATCTCTTCACCCCTTTCATGGGTGAAATCTTCAGATACACTAAATCACCAACCTCAAACTCGAGGTCCCTTATTCTAACATCTGTGTGAGATTTCTGGAAACTCTGGGCTGTTTTAAATCTTTTTCTAATGAACTTAACTTTCTCCATAGGTTCATACACTGCATCGGGCCCAAGCAAAGTGGCCTCGGCCTCACCCACTTTAACATTCTGGTGATAGATTTTATCTAGAAAAAGTACGGGGTATTACAGCTACTTCCTTGACATGCTTCAACAACTAAGGAAAAGCTGCAAGGCAGGCTGAGCACAGGTCCAAGGCAAGTTGGCCGCCCCTTGCTTGTTAGATGACCGAAAATACCCTTCTTGTAGTCCTTTTTGTACTTTCTCTTGGAATATGCTTGGAATACTTTAGAGATGCTTTAGTAAAGAAACTTTTACACTCTTCTTATTACTTCTTTTTGGATCAAAAAATAAATTTTGGATGATCTTTCAAGATGACGATAACAATCTATCTAAGAACACCAAGAACACAAACATTACCAACCTTTTCTCCTTAGCTCGAAATGAGTTGAAACTCTTAACGTAGGCACTTATTAGACTTCTAAAATCATTCCAATCATCAATTTGCCCATATTCACCACCAAAATCTTTAGATTTTCAATTCACTTCAAACTTTTTTGACCCAAGCTTCCAACGATATTAGAAGGCTAAATTTCACTCCGATTTATCTCTATTTGATTTATAGACTCATATAGTGTTAGAGAAAACAAATCTAACTCTAGAAACACACTAATAAAACAATATTAGAAACTCAAAATTTAAACTACAAACAAAAATGTGAATCTTGACCTTTTTTAGGATTTTGATTTTTGACACCACTTTTTTGTTGATTTTCAAGATAACAAACCCAAGATTGATTTCATAGGAAGGAAATCAAGCTCGGATCCGATACCAAATGATATAACAGTAATATACGGAATGAAGAAAAAGTATAAACACTAAAGAAATGATGAAATTGAAAAATAAAAAGTAAAAGGATAAAAGGATAGATGATAGAAGCACAGATATATTGCCATAATAAAAGGAATTGAAAGTAAGCAAAGGGTATATTAAATCGTTAATACTCTATAAATTAAACAAAACTAAGAACTTAATCTCTTACGTTAACTACAATGGAATCTAAACGTCCTTTCAACCACCATTTCTAATCAAATATTAACAAATGCTTTTCCAAGCTTACAATCACTCTCTCAAGAGTTTTCATGCATTCACCATTAATAACAAAACTAAGGAAATAAGTCTCTATCAAGTATTTATAGTTTGTCTAAATATTACATAATTAGGGCCCAAAAGTGACTCAATGCAAGAAAATGCCCACTAGGGGTTGTTTTGACCAGCTCTTGAAATGCTAGAGTGGATCAATTGCGAATCCAAAGTGTCTTGGGAGAATGTCCCTTCCAAGAGAATTCAAGCCCCATTTTGTACTCCTTCGACCTTATCAAAGTCTTTTGACCCTCATTAATGATAATATTTATCTATGTGGCATCTTTTAATAGCATTAATGAGTCATCAAGAACCTCAAGCATCATACGTATCCCATCCAAAGGTCCAGAGGCAATTTGGCTTGTATCAGGTGGGAATCTTAAAGGGCTTTTTAAAGATTATAACATCAGTTCGAGAAAGGGTATGATATCATTTGGGTACAAAGAAACTACACCCTCCTTGAACATCTATATCACACTATTTAACTTGAAATTTGACCTTGGACCACTTTATTTGTCTACAAAATTCACACATGCCTACTTCTGCTACCTAATTTACCCAATTCTTTGAAAGCATTTTCTTTTGATTATTTCTTATGTACTCTATGCTGTTACTTATTTTGATTATTCCTTTCATTTTCTGTAATTCCCTGAATTTGGTACCCAAAATTCTACATGGTACGCATGACCCCAAAGGACCACAAGCTAACCCATAACTGATATATGTACCTGAACACTACATAATATATTATTTACTGCAGAAATATATACTGAAAAGCCATAGGGTTCAACACTGAGATATAATATCTAATAAAAATATAACATATAGGTGGGGTATGAAATACCCAAAACAATTGATATAAATAGTTTGAACATACAGTAGTATAAAAAGCCTCTAAATCATGACTGAATTGTATGAATAATGAGTTGATGGGACATGTTCCCAACTAAATCCAACAAATAAATTAAGTAATGAAATAATAAAGTAATAATCATGTCCTCGAAAGATAATGTCCTCGAAAGATGAGGACTCACTGCTAACTCTGATTTGTTGAGACTAGAATTTATTGTTGCTTTGGAGCTCGTGTCTCTAAACTATGGTATAAGACACAGTAGCACAAATATGTCAGTACTTTGAATGTACTGGTATGCATGTGAAGTAGGATGAATGCATGGGGTTCATATGCATGAACAATACTGACTAACTGACTAATATGAATATGACAATGCATGCATGAATACATAGTAACTATAACTGAATTCGCGATAACATGAATTTGCTGATAACTAACATGATGGTAACTGAGTTCTGATGATTCATATAACTGATAACATGAGTGACTATATTTGACAGTCCTGAATCAGATCGAACTAGCTGAGTTCTATACTGTTCCAAGTTGACTGTATCTGACAGTCCTGAATTCTATAGAACTATCTGAGTTCTATTACTAAGACTGAATGACTATATCTGATAGTCCTGATTTCTATAGCTGAAATAGTGGAAAGTTGTTATCTAACCGACATGCCTAAAATAACACATTATAGCTAAGTTGGGGTTTAATATGTAACCCTAATTAGAAGGCTATCAATACCGCAACACTGATAAAGACAAGTTATGAGTAACCCTCATTTGACAGTGTCCCTAAAAGAGAATGGTGGGGCCCTCATCTGATAGTGCTTATCCACCTCACCAACCCTTATCTAATAGTGTTGATGTCTCAACCTATGCTAGCTACATAGTTCTATAATGCAAGGATGACTTCTAAGAATCACACCCTCATCTAAAAGTGTGTGTTCCCATCCTTGGTTTTACTCGGTGCTAATTTCTACTCCTATCTGAATAGACACTTTACATACATTACTAAACTAAACAGGATTGAGTTATCTGAATTTCATTGACTGATGGAATATTACTAAGATTTATGTATTACTGAGCATTCTGAGATTACTGGGATTTTTGAGTTTTACTGAGATTTTCCTGAGTCACATGACTAACTAAATTCTACTAAACATGGATTGACTGAGGATATCATGAAAATATGGCACTTGCTCTAGGAACAAAGCTAAATTGTTAGATACAAGCACCTTCAGGACACGATGGAAAGAAACTGACAAAGTATGCATTTCTTGAATACATGACTAATATCACAATCCATAATTCATTTATTGAGGCATTTTATAAAACATGTGACATACATAAACTTGTACATTCATGGGGATTACTAGTTGGGCACTTTTCCTTCACATAGTAATTTAATCAAACACACGGTAAGCATAGTATATGTTGACAACATTATACAAAAAATAAACATCGTGATTCAACTCTAATTTCATCCTTCAAGGTTTAAATCATAGGTTCACATGAATCTACACCTATACTAATCAATTCCACATAAAATTTATCACCCAACATGGGTTAGAATTCAATTGGTCATTATCAACAAGAACAAAGGCAAACTCAACATGAAATTCATAAATAACTCCATAAACTTAAACTTTGAAAAGAGATTCTTGGGCTTCATGGAGGAAAGGAGTCCATGAAGGAACACTATGCATACCTGGTAGTGAGGTTTTTGAAGTTCATGAAGAAGAATTGGATTTTGTTGCTTAAGGATTGCTCTTAGGGAGAAAACCCTAATTTTTGATGTTGTGAAAGAATAATAAATTTTTGGAACCTTGGTTGGATATTACTAGGTATATAAGAAGGTGGTAAAAGAATAAAATACCCCTTTAAAAATAACTTGAAATTCACTGAACGGGACCTGCGATGGCTCGTGCAATGGTCCATCGTTGGATAGATGGTCCATCATTTCGACCGTCGTATGTGGAACAGGAAAAGGACTTGCTGCCTAAGTAGCGATGGCTTAGGTGATGGTCCGTCACAAGTTCGACAGTCAATCAATCATTCCATCACACCTTATCCGAAAGGTTTTCTAACAGCCTTGGGTGCGTAGGTCAATGAGAGGGTCCGTCATTATATAGACAGTCCGTCAACATGGCTGTCGCACCTGGACGATTTTAGTAGATCTCAGTAAAATATCTATAACTTTTCACTCTAATATCAGATTTAGATGAAATTGGTCTCGTTCGAAAGCTAATTCATTTTCCCTTATGATAAAAAGTGAAAATCTTAAAAATTCCACCTGTACAAAAACGGATTCATCATTCAAAGAAGGATTCTAACTTTCTTGGGAAAATTTAAGCTAGGAAAAAGTACGGGGTATTATAATATCCCCCCCTTGAGAACATTCATCCTCGAATGAGACTGAGAATAAGAGGAGAAGATAAACCGATGTATATACCAAACATGAATGACTGAAAAAATTGATTTCATGGATGACATAAATGATAACTAAATATATCATACTGAGTATTCATATCTGATGCTTATGTAACTTATTCAGCAATGTATGGTTGAGAGTTTTGATTAATCAAGGTTCTTGAATTGAGAATGCATGTCTGATGTATGATTATATAACTGAACTGATACATGAATGCATGAATGAATATGTAATGGAAGTTAATACAAAGTTTGTGATAAAATTATGAACATGAACTGTATACCAAGATTGTAACTAAAGTCTGAACATGAAACTGAAATGCTTAAGGAGAACTGTTACCTTGAGCTTGATCAGAGGTAGCGGAGAAGAGGTGAGGATACTTGGTTCATATATCTGCATCTACTTCCCAAGTATCTCCCTCAATGATCTGATTTCACCAGAGAACTTTGACTAGAGGTACTTTTTTGTTCCTCAGTCTGCGAGTTTGATAGTCTATGATTTCAAATAGAATCTCTTTATTAGAAAGGTTGTTTTGAACATCTATGCTCTGAATATGGACTATAATTACTGGATCACCTATGCACTTATTGAGAAAAGAGACATGGAAGACTGGATGAACCGAGCCAAGATCTGAAGGCAATTTGAGCTCATAAGCTACCTATCTAAAGAGACTGAGAATTTTGAAGGGACCAACATATCCATGATTGAGCTTTCCCTTCTTGACAATCCTCTTTACTCCTTTTATGGGAGTGATCTTTATATAGACATAGTCGCCAATCTCGAACTCAAGATCCTTACTATGAATATTTGTATAAGACTTTTGTCAGCTTTGAGAAGCCCAGAGCCTTTCTCTGATCAACTGGACTTTTTTAAGGCATTGAATACTAAGTCAGGCTCTATGACTGAGGCCTCACTAACTTTGAGCCAACCGGTTGGTGATCTGCATCTCCTACCATAGAGAGATTCAAACGGAGCCATCCAAATACTAGAATGATATATATTGTAGTATGCAAACTTAATCAAAGGCAAGTGGTCATCCCAACTACCCTTAAAATTGATTGCACACACTATGAGCATATCTTCTAGGGTTTGAATGGTTCTTTCTGCTTGACCATCTGTCTTAGGATGAAAGGTTGTACTGAGATAAACTTGGGTTTCAAGACTATTTCGAAACACTTTTCAGAAATGAGTAGAGAACTGGGTACCTCTATCTTAGATAATAGATAATGGAAAACCCTACAATCTGACCAACTCTCTGATGTAGAGATTGGTATAATCCTCGGCTGAATAAGAGGTATGGACTGGAAGAAAATAAGGTGATTTGGTCATCCTGTCTATAATGACCCAAACTGAATTATGCTGGCGACGAGTATGAGGCAAACTTGTCACAAAGTCTATGTTCACTTCTTCCCACTTCTAAGTAGGAATATAATATGTAGAGAACTTAGCCACAAACTATACAACATCTTTCTTCATCCCACTCCACCAATAGATCTCCCTTAAGTTGCGGTATATCTTTGTGGACCTTAGATGAATAGAGTAGCACACATCATGCACTTCTGCAAGAATTTGCTGCCTTAAGTCATCTATCTCTAAAATAGATATACGACCATGACAATATAATACACCATCTCCCTCTTGGGAGAAAACATCTACTTTCTAATTCTTGACTGACTCTTTTAACTTGAAAAGGCTGGGATCGCTATCTTGTTTTTCTTTCACCTTGGAAACTAGAGATGATTCTGAAATACTCTGAACCAATACATCACCCTCTTTTGAATCAACTAAGAGATAGCCGAGTCTGGAAAGCTGATGGACTTCCTGAGCTAACATCTTCTTACTGTCCTCAATAGGAGAAACACTACCCATGGACAATCTACTGAGAGTGTCGGCTGCTACGTTGGCCTTCCCCAGATGATAAAGGACACTCATGTCATAGTCTTTCAAGAGCTCTAACCACCTTCTCTAATAATGATGAAGATCTTTTTGAGAAAAGCCATACTGAAGGATCTTATGATCTATGAACATATCTATATAAAAACTGTATAGATAATGCCTCCAAATCTTCATAGAAAAAACTACGTCTGCTAACTTAAGATTATGAGTAGGATAATTCTTCTAATAAGGTTTAGCCTGCCCTAGAGGTGTAGGGTATGACCTTACCATGCTGCATGAGTACACAACCCAAACCTACTCTAGATGTATTAAAATACACTACGAAACCATCTGAAAGAATCTGACCACTGAAACTTGACTTTCTTTTGTAAATCTGGATATAGGGGATACAATAGAAGAAAATTCCTTAATAAACCACCTGTAATAGCCAGCCAAACCCAAGAAACTCCTAGTATCTCATGGAGAGAAAGGTCTAGGCTAGTTTCTTACCGCTTTGGTCTTTTAAGGATCTACTCTAATGCCATCACCGAAAATGATATGACCAAGGAATGCTACTATCCTTAGCCAAAATTTGGACTTACTAAATTTGGTGAATAGCTGATGATCTTTGAGGGTCTGAAGTATAATTCTGAGATTGTTTGCATGATCACACTCACTGGAGGAATAGACTAGAATATCATCTATGTAAACTATGATGAACATTTCTAAGTACTTGTTGAACACGCGGTTGATCAAGTCCATGAAAGCGACTAGGGCATTGGTAAGACCAAAGGACATAACTAAGAATTTGAAGTGACCATACCGAGTATGAAAGGCTATTTTTGGAATGTCACATTCTTTGACTCTGAGCTGATGATAGCCTGATCTGAGGTTCATCTTAGAAAAGTAACTGGCACCCTGAAGTTGGTTAAACAATTCATTGATTCTGGGAAGAGGATACTTGTTCTTGACCGTGAATTTATTGAGCGACGGTAATCAATATCCATTGTAAGAGCACCGTCTTTCTTGTGCACGAATAAAACTGGTGCACCCCATGGGGAAACACTGGGCCTAATGAATCCCTTATCTAAGAGATCCTTCAACTACTCTTTCAATTATCTGAGTTTTATTGGTGCCATTCTATATGGTGGAATAGATATAGGCTGAATTTTTGAAGAAAATCAATGCCGATGTCTATTTCCCTTTTAGGAGACATTCCTGGAAGATATTTAGGAAAGATATCTGAATATCCACTCACTACTGGGAGTGAATCAAGAATGGGAATTTTAGAACTAGTGTCCATAACTCATATAAGATGATAGATACAACCCTTAGATATCATTTTCCTAACCCATAGGTAGAAAACAAGCTGACCTCTGAAAGCGAATACACTAACCTTCCACTCTAGGATAGGTTCATTCGGAAACTAAAAATGAACTATTCTGTTTCTGCATTCAATTATGGCATAACAGGAATAAAGATAATCCATGCTGAGAATGACATCAAAATCAGTAATCTCTAATTCAACTAAGTCTGCTAAAGTGACTTTCTAAAATATCATAACCGTACAGTTCCTATATACCCATCGGGCTATGATAGTTTTACCCACTGGGGTAGAGACTGAAAAGAGCTCTGCTAGAATTTCAGGGCTGAATATGAAATCAACAGCTATATAGGGAGTAACAAAAAACAAAGAAGCTTCATGATCTAGCAAAGCATAAACATGAACATGAAAGATCTGTAACGTACCAGTAACCATATATGGATAATTTTCCTGATCTTATCGGGACTGAAGAACATAAAGTCTATTTGGGCATTACCCACTAGTAGCATTGGAGGTGGCACCCTGCTGGTTTGGGTAACTAGAATGAGCTGAGGAACGGTTCTACTGACCTTGATAACTTGACTGGGGACAATATCTGACTCTATGACCTTGCTTACCACATCTAAAACAGACATCGCTAACAGGTCTGCAAGCAACCTTGTGGTCCTTACCATAAGTCTGACAAAGGGGATTATGACGGGTATTGCTGACACTGCCGTGAGACTTTGAGCCTGGGTCCCTATCTCTATTACCATCTCTAAACTTTAAAGCTGGAGAACTAGCTGAAGAAGGAGCTTGAACTGATGACTTAGGATGAAACTAGTAACGGTTTCCTCCTTCTGATTTGGTCTGAGCAAAGTTGAAACTACCTGTCCTTTCTCTCTTATTCTACTTCTCCCTCATCTTAATCTTTTGCTTTTCTATCTGCTAAGCATGGGTCATAAGCCTAGCTATGTTAATGTCACTATTCAACATTGCGGACCTGCACTCATTGACCACACTATCATTCACCCTAGAGGTAAACTTACTCATCTTAGCCCTGCTATCTGCAACCACATGAGGAGGATATCTGGCTAATTGTGTAAACTTAAGAGAATACACTACCACTATCATGTTGCCTAGCCTAAGGTTGATAAATTCTAATACTTTAACTTTTATCATCTCTAGGGGAAAGAACCTCTCTAAGAATATGGTGACCAAATTCTCCCATTCAATAAGCGCTACATCATCTGGCCATTCTGACATCCACTACTTGTACCATATGTGAGAAACATCCAGCTACTGATATGTAGCTAGATCAACACTCTCAGAAGGTGACACCCCCATAAATTTAGTAACCTTCTGAACCTGATCGATGAATTCCTTAGGGTCTTTATCTAACTTAGACCGGAGAAAGGATAGAGGATTCATTCGGGTAAAGTCCCAAATCTTGGCTGCAGTAGAATTGGCCACAGGGTTGGCCAAAATGACAGCTAGTCGTTCATTCTGAGCAATTACTGAACATGAAAGAGTGGTGAATGCATCTCTGAACTCTACCTGAGAAACATGTTTTCCCAAAGAATCTTCGGGCTGAGGGGCTGGTTGATTCCTGTTTCTTTTTTTTTTTGGAGGCATGTTTTGTAAAAAAGGGAGAAATGGATTAGACTAAGAGATTGACTTGAGATTATGGTCACTGACATTCCATGAATACTGAAAGAAGGGAAACTATTCCTAAAACATCTTATAGCCTCGTGCACATAAATGAGGCGTGCAACACACCCATGTGTAAGACCCTACTAGATGCGTCTTTCAAACTTCCTAGGGCACTATTGAACCATAGGCTTTGATACAAAGTTTGTAATGCCCTAAATCTGGTACCCAAAATTCTACACGATGTTCATGACCCTGAAGGACCACAAGCTAACCCATGACTAATATCTGGACCTGAACACTACATAATATACTGTATAATGCAGAAACATAAACTGAAGGGCCATAAGGTTCAAAATTGAGATATAATATCTTATCAAAATAAACATCTAGGTAGGGTATGAAATACCCAAAACAACTAAAATAAATTGTCTGAACATACTATAGTCTAAAAAGCTTCTAAATTATGACTGAACTGTATAAATAAGGATTTGATAGGACATGTTCCTAACTAACTCTAACTAATAAATTAATTAATGAGATAACAAACTAATGACCATGTCCTCGAAAGATGAGGACTCATTACTAACTCTAATTTGCTGAGACTAGAATCTGCTGATGCTCTGGAGCTCGTGTCTCTAAACTTTTGGTATAAGATGCCATAGTGCAAATATGTCATTAATTTAAATATACTGTTATGTATATGATGTAGGCTGAATGTATGGGGTTCATATGCATAAACAATACTGACTAAGGGACTAATATAAACATGGGAATGCATGCATGAATACATAGTAACTATACATGGTATCATGATAACATGTATTTACTAATAAATAACATGATTGGTAACTGAGTTATGATGACTGATATAACTGATAACATGAGTGATTGCATTTGACAGTCCTAAATCTAATGGAACTAGCTGAGTTTCATACTGTTCTATGTTGTCTATATCTGACAGTTCTGAATTCTATAAAACTATCTAAGTTCTATTACTGAGATTGAATGACTGTATCTGACAGTCCTAATATCTGTAGCTGAAACTATAGGAAGTAGTTATCTAACCAACATACCCAAATAATGTATCATAGCTGAGTTGGGGTCCAATATGAACCCCAATTAGAAGGGTGTCAAGACCGCACCACCGGTAAGTACAAGATGTGAGTGACCCTCATCTGATAGTGTCCCTAAAAGAGAATGATGGGACCCTCATTTGACAGTGTTTATCCATCTCGTCAGCCCTCATCTGACATTATTGATGTCTCAACCTATGTTAGTTACATAGTTCTAGAATACAACGATGACTTCTAAGAATCACACCCTCATTTGACAGTGTGTGGTCCTATCCTTTGGTTCACTCAGTGTTAATTTCTACTCCCATATGAATAGACACTATACATGAATTACTGAACTAAACTGGACTGAGTTAGCTATATTCCATTAATTTAGAATCTTGAGCACTCAACACCTTATCAAGAACTAGCCCTAGATCCCATAATTTAGGTTAAAGGAATTTAGCTGCTCAGGACGTAATAATCAAAGCAACTAGATGAATTTATGCCTTGAAAGATAAACTTACCAAAAGATGAATAGAAACTATAGATTCTAAGTTTAAATCACCAAAGAAAATCCCCATAAAATAATGATAGTCTCGTTAAAGTAATTGTTTTCTCAAGCCAAAAGAAGAGGGAGAAAACTATCAAAGTATCATGTCTCAAAACTCAAGGATCGGAATACTTAAGAAAAACCTAAACAAGGCTTTAAATAGTTCACCCTATTTATGTAAACAAAATAATAAAATTTAGAAATTCCTCAGATTTGGGGATGCCATTTGTGATAGCCTATCAGGAGGATGATGACTTATCAGAAATGTCGTTAGCTTCCTTTATGCTTTTAGTACTCACTGACTAACGTTGATGACAAATGGAGATTCCCTATCAACTTCTTAAGGACCTATCACAAATGTCGTCAAGGCTTTTCCTCATCTCTTAGGTTCTGTCTTAGGTTGATGGAAATCTTGATGACTTATCCGTTCCTTGATGTCCTATCACAAAATGTCGTCATAACTTTCAACTTATGCCAATTCTCTATCTACTTCTGACGATGAAGCTTGTAGCTTATCACAGGGTTGACGACTTATCACAAATATAGTCAGACATACTTCGCCTTTATTTAATTTAGATTTAAAATCATTTGCTTTTCTTGTTAGTTCTGTAGCATCTTAGCTTCTACTGCAAAATCAAACATAAAGCAATCAAAAACGACCAAAGTTGCTTAAGACTTCACAATTATTCTTAGTTAAAAGCCTCAAATGTGTTAGCATTAGCTCACACTTCAACACCCTCAACTTAAAACAATTGCTTGTCCTTAAGCAACCCATCACAACTAAGAGATTACAAAGCACATTTGGTAGTCAATCATCCATATTATCTCAAAACACTTTCACCATCTCCAAAGTCAGTCAATTTAAGTACAATGAAGAACACCAATGCAACACATAGAAATCAAGATATAGCATCAATTCAGCTATAACAACCATGCATAGACTAGTATAACACTACTCGAACAAGTTAGTAACTAGTAATGTAACCAATGTGTCCTCACCTCAAAGAAACCCCTCTCATCTCATTTTAGGAATTATATATGTAACTATGGGGACAATCAAAATACTAACTCTTAGAACAAAGTTCCAATAAGTGTATGCCAAGGACCATAGGCTTGCCCTTATTTTCATTACCCAGATCTTCAGATAGGTCAACTAGGATCACAATAGGACTTCTCTTAGCCTTGTAATGTAGGCTAGGGGATGGTATGATACTCGATGGTAGTTAAAGTCACTAAGCCTCCTTGACACTACACTAGATTTTTGGGGTATCACTCATTATCCTTTATCTCTCTTTTGTTTTCTTGATCACAATTATTTAGGATGGGTGTAATCTTTTCTCAGTTACTTAATCTTTTCGCAATATTTCCTTTTCTTGCTCTGTTTCTCTGCACAATTACTGTCTTTCTTTATACTCATTTATATCATGCAACCCTATGATATCCACCCTCAACTTAGGCCATTTGCCTAAGTCAAGGTGTATAGTATCCAAGGAGGACCATGGCCAAAATAGGTTCATTATGATCTAAATGAGAAAGTGACAGGTTTCATACAAAGAAATAGGTTAATTAGGCTCAAAACAGGGATCAAGGGATATGATACAAAAGGGAAGGTCATTTACACTAAAGTGAGCTAATATTAAAATGGCCTATGATCCTTTCCTAACCCCTATCCTTCAATCTAGGTAAGACTAAATAGGCAAGTTCTGGCTTCAGCTTACAGAGGGAACTGTGTAGCATCTCAGACATATACTTAGCACAAAGGTATATTGCACTCGACTACTAATTCGGTTCGTGCAGTTATTTACCAATGATTATTATGTTACTAGAACTAATGCCATATAAAGATGCATGACGATCAGACTTAAATACATATCACACAGTCATAAAATAGACCATTGGAGAGGTGTTCAAAAATCAACAAAAACATGTTAATTGCCTAAGTTACTTGTATTTCTCCTAGTCAACTACAACATTTTACAACAAATCACAATACACCTAAACACGCCGGCTCTACTAGAAACAAGACTCCAGGGAAAACAGGCACATCAACAAAAACCCTAAGAGGACATCAACACCCAAAAGTAGCCTCATCCTCAACTTAAAATCATGTAATGTTCCCAATGCATCAAAACAAAATAAGAGAGTTAGAAATATACCTATGGCACCATGGTTGCGATGATATGATTTCAATCACATAATACAAATACAAAAAACAAAATACCTTGGGTTGCCTCCCAAGAAGTGCCTAATTTAATGTCGTGGCACAACCCAACTCAGCTTTTTCCTCCACTTTAAGGTTATGAATTTCACCCCAAACATAGATTCCATCTTCTTACCTCGATCATAGGGGGTGGTACAAAGATTAAGAAGTCGAGTAATGGATTGAGCGTGGTAAACCACTTATCCTTAAAGTGATGTATATTTTTATGTTGCTTATAAAGTTTAAAATAAAGAATATAGGATTCTTGTTCCTTATATTCACACTCTTCCACTATTTTAGATGATTCCACAGACAAGATATCATCTAACCATAATGCGTGAGGCCCAACTAATTCTACTTCAAAAATTACACTATCTACTACATGCTTATTTTTATTCTCCTTTTCAATGTTAGTCTCAATACCAAGATAACAATCGAGGGGTTGTGATTCTTGAGTTTTCTCCTCAAATTGGCTAATGCCCTCTTCACATTCTTCTTTGTTTAGCCATAGTAAACATTATGGGAGTGGTAACTCCATTAGCTCTGCCAACAGCTGTTCTTGATTCTCTAAAATTCATTTCATCAATTTGTTCACTTGAATTGTGACAACACACATATCTTCAGTATGATCACTTTGAGCATAAGCCAAACATCAAGTTATAGTAAGTAGGACAATATCCGTATCATATTGTGAAGGTCCATTCCATGCACTTCTAGGAAAATCTAGACAACAAGCCTTAAAATATAGTCCCTCACAATAATAACAATAATCATCAAAAGAATCGTCATCACTCAAAAAACTATCTATCAAGGATGACATCCTATATTCTGCCGTAGGCTGATGGCAATCTTGATGACTTATAAGCCCCCTGATGTCCTATCAAAATATTTCATCAATGTTTTAAAATTAGGCCAATTCTCTGTCAACTACTGACGATAAAGTCGATAGCTTATCACAGGGCTGACGACTTATCCCAAATGTCATCAGCCACACTTCACCTTTATTTACTTCAGATTTTAGTTCATTTTCTTCCATTCTTGTTGATTCTCTAGTATCTTAGATTCTACTATTAAATCAAACATAAAGTAATCAAAAACGACAAAAGTTTCTTAAAACTTTGCAATTATTCTTAGTTAAAATCCTCAAATGTGTTAGCATTAGCTCAAACACCTGTTTCATGGATGAAATGAGTCCATGAATGAACACTATGCATACCTGGTAGTAAGTTTCTTGATGTTCTTGAACTTGAAGAATTTGAATCTCTTTGTTCTTGAAGAAGATTTGGATTTTATTGCCTAAGGATTGCTTCTAGGGAGAAAACCCTAATTTTTTATGTTGTGGAAAAGTAATGAATTTTTAGATCCTTGGTCGTCTATTAATAGGTATATAAATGGGTGGTAAAATACCAAAAAAGCCCTTTAAAAATGACTTGAAATTTGCTGAATGGGACCTGCGATGGCTCGTGCGATGATCCATCGCTGGCTCAATAGTCCATTGTTTCAACCCTCGTACATGAACCAGGGAACAAACTCACTGCCTAAGTAGCGACGGCTTGGGCGATGGTCCATCACAAGTTCAACGGTCCGTCAACCTATCCATCGCACCTTATCCAGAAGGTTGCCTTACTACCTTGGCTGTGATGTTCAAGGCGATAGTTCATCGCTAGATCGATGGTCCTTCAACCTGGCCATCGCACCTAGGAAATTCTGATAGCTCTTGATAAAACATCCATAACTTTTCACTCTGATACCGGATTTTGACGAAATTGACATTGTTGTAAAGATAATTTAATCTTTCAACTAAAGCTTCTAACATTTTTGTGACAATTTCAAGCTAGGAAAAATAATGGGGTATTACATTTTCACTTTTTCTATTTCTCATTTTGGTTAACATCATGGGCATCAACTTATATTATCATGGACCATGGTTATCCATTCAAAAATCACCACCCCCAACTTAGGCACTTTGGCCTCAATCTTCATTTTATAATTTCAAGGAGGGCGGGCTTCAAAAGAGGAAAAAACTTTGAATGGTTCAAGGCTTGTAATATGGTTGCCAAAGAAAGGTTTGAAGGTTCAAAATGGGAACGAACGATACTATTCTATGTATGGCTAGGCTAGTTAGGCTAAAGTGAACTCCTTATATTCACCAAGGAGGCCTAGGATCATTTCACCAATCAATTATAATCACAATTTGCCTTGAAAGACTATCAGGGCAAGTTTTACATTGTGCATGTTTGCACGAGAATTAGAAAAATATGATCACCACACATGGCATGCAAACTTTTCAAGGAAGCTCAATTTCACTTCCTACTAGAGAAAAATAACAGTATTCACCAGCCTCTACAAACTAAATACATCAGAGTCACAAAAAGAGGTAAAATATTATTACAAAATTATTCATGTCCATGCCCTTGTTTTTTTAATTTTTTTGGATAGAGGCGTGTATTTGCTTCGCATTTGGTATTTATGGAACTAAACGAAGTTGTTGTCACACAATTTGACTTTCATGAGCATAAACCATATAGATACTTAGACATTACTACAGGTATAAAGGAAATCCTAAATCCAAAATACCACAGGGACTTTAATTTCCCTTGAATTTGTACTTTCGTTGCTACGGGTACTCAGATTTCCCCTGCATCTAAGGCTCAAAACCTAATCACACAAATTTTTCCTTAATAATGTTATAAATCAATCTATTAGAGGTAAATGCTCATTTTATATAATCATAAAACATGATATAAATAAAGACTAAAAATGAAACAGGCAACTAATCCATGAAAAGAGAGCACAATTAGTGTCCCCGAATATTACAACCTAGAATGTAAATAAAAATCATCAAAAATAACATAAGAACATCAAAAAATATCTAAATAATATAGGCTAAATGAATGAATACAGAGACAAGCACCCTTAACTAAGAAGCTTGCAGTGACCTCACTGCATAATCAATAAAGCATAAAGAGAATAAAAGGGTTCTCCCTGTAACCGCATTAAGAGATATTGTCTCCCTCAGACTCTAAATCATATATAGCATCATATTAGCCATAACACTATATTGGGTCCTCATCATCACTATTATCTATGGAAGAAGGAAGTTTATCTTTAGGTTTTAGGACCTTTTAAAGGCCCTTCACCCTCTTCCACATCTTGATGAAGAACTTGTCCCTCTTTTCCTCAATTTTGTTGATATTTTCATTTGAGTCCCTGAGATTTCCATAAGATGCTACCAAATATGAATAGGACCTCTCAAGCATAGAAATAATGGCTCCCTACATCCTCTGATCCTCTATGTACCTCTTATAATAGGTCTGAGCTATATAGGAATGTCAAATGGTAGAAGGCTCTCCCAGTACCATAGGCAACACTTCTATGAACTCCTTTATCTCCCTTATCTCCACTAAGATCTCATTAAATAGGCCAGTTGTGGATGTCCTACAGACTCAATATTATCATATGTCGACTTTTCAAAGTAAATCTTCCTCTTTTTGCTCTTACTTGGTGCTCCCTCACCCCAAATCTTATGAGAATAAATGGGGGTGTTTGGGTGCACCAAAGTGTCTCTAACGTATTCCTTAACCCTGGATCACCTACATCATTCAATAATCAAAGAAGTTAATAAGAGGTGCATACCAAGATGTATCTTTAAATACTTCATATTTGAGATCATATGCTGACCAACAATTAAAAAAATGTTGTCTATTATACAAGCACCCATTTGGGCTGGTATATATGAAACAATAGTCATGTAGGTGCATCGAGAAACCCATCTACAAATAATGGCCAACAAAATTTGGACCTTAGTTGTGAAATCATTCTTTTATATACCCCTCTTGGTGGATGCCCAATGAACCTCCTTGCCAAGACATAATTTCTCTGCCATCCAATTTCCCGATTCACACCCTTTTACCTCAAATTTTGCCATATCTATATTTGGGAGCCCATAAAGGTCATTTATCTATTCAAATCTAGAGTGCATTTCCTACTCTCAGATCCTGATGACTGGGGTTGAGAAATATACCATGCTAAGGTTAGCATAAAATTACCTTAGCCATTGCCCTTTTTCCCAACAAGGCTCCGGGTAAAAAACCTCCATCTGGTGGCAATGAGATAGTCATGGAATGCTGGAATATTTTCCATCACCTTATCTAGACATATTCCCCTCTTTGGTAGCTACTTCATCTTGGTGAGACCATCAAAGTATAAGTTTTGGCATGAAAAGGCTATGAAATGGACTTGGTCATAATCTCCAATGATCTAAACCTAGAAAACTTTAGAACAGCACTGCAATACTCATCACTAACATTATCATGCAAAAAATATGTGATGTTGTCCAATTAATCTCATGGGATGGTTTCTTGGTGTGTTTTGGGCAAGAATTAGAGGTGCAGGAGTTTTTGTCACAGCTGAAAATCACCCTAAGATGTAGTGATCGTGGGTCACTAGGCCGTGATCATAGTGTAGTGATCACAGTATTGCAATCATGATATAATGATTGCAATTGCTGTATTTGAGACAAGACCGTGCCAAATTTTGCAAAAATACAAATTCTCCAATATCATTGCCAAATTGTGTTTCAAATCAAGACATAACCTTATGCACATAAAACCTAGCCTCTAGGTGATAAATTATGCGCTTGGAACATGAAAAAACTCGCATTGCATTTTTTTGGATATTTAATTGAGCACTTGGTGTGCACACACTAATTTTAGCAAATTTGAACAAAGTTTGGGTACACATGATTTACTTAAAAGTGTACATACCAACTACAACAGCTAACCATACCAATAAACACATTTAAACAAGGATTTATCATTTTAAACCCAAATTTAGGCTATTCCTAAATTATATGTCTCACGGTATACAAATACACAAAAAAGAGGGATTTCAAACTAAATACCGAATTGAGGATGAAAATGTGAAGCAATGCAAAACTTGGATGCTCAAAGCACAATCAAGAGAAGGTGCAATTTGAGAGAAAGTTGAAAATGAGTGTAGGGGGAAATGGCAACTATTTTGTTTTTTAATTGTACTTGATGGCGATCACGGTCTGAGTTACGCGATCACAGTCACACGACCGCCATAATTGTAGTGTCACGTGTATGGCAATCGCACTAACTCAGGGGAAATTTGGTCCTCTATTTTTCCTTGTTCGATTCAGTAATCAAATGAACCACACTTTCTCTTTCTCAAATACATTCAAAACACTCCATAGTGCCGCAAATACAAGGATTAATCAATAACAAAATTAAATTCTACTCTACTAAATCAAGAACAAATAATATGAGGCACTCTCGTGGCATTTGTGGGTCGCCTCCCACATAGAGTTTTATTTATCATCGTGGCACGACGTTCTTCATATTTTCAAGTTGGATACTAAAGGGACCCATCATTCACCTTCATGTCCACAACATCAATGATGGACATCACTTGTAGTTCAATGAATTATTTCTTTGTCTTGCATACTTGAAAGGACAGTTTATCATCTTGGACCAAAAATCTCATTTTCCTAGCTCTATATCAAAAATATATCTCTCAATTTCAAGGAAAGGTTAACCAAAGATAGTAGGTATCTCTTGGTTGATTTTATAATTTATCATAAAGAAGTTCAGCAGAAAAATAAAGTGGTCCATCTTTACCAAAACATAAAACAAAACTCCAATCGATTTCTTGATAGACCGGTCTGCTATAAAAAGCCTTATTTTCATTGTTGTAGGAGTGCCAAAACCAAGTTTTCTATATATGTCATAGTGTATGAGATTGATTCTTGCACCAAGGAGACACAAAGCTTTATCAAACTTGTGTGTCCCTATGGTGAAAGGGATTGTATAGGCCCCGGGATCCTCTTTATTTTTTCTATAACACTAGTCATGATAGCGCTACACCTATGGATAATTTCTATGGTTTCACAATCAACAATACATTTCATTGAAATCAATTTCTTCATAAGCTTAGCAATCCCAGGATCTCTTGAATTGCCTCTAGCAACGAGATATTAATTTATAGATTGCTAAGCTTAGAAAAGAACGTCTTTAATTTAGCATTATCCTCCTTCATTTTTATCCTTTAAGGGAGTGGAGGGGGAACTTTAATGGTAGGCATCAGATCACTTTTCAATTCATCATCCTTAACTACCTTTGGGTCTCCCTCTTCATCATCCTTTTGTTTACTTAGCATTAACTCTTTTTCATTACTTTCTTGAGACTTAAGAGCCTCCTTATTTGAATCATTCACAAGCTTTTTATTTACATTTTTGGCTCAACATTCTCCTCCTATTAAACTTCCACCACAAGATCACCGAGATTTTTACCACTCCTAGTGATGATTACCAATACTTGGGCATTTTTTTTGGATTTACAACAATATCACTAGGAAGTCCTCCTTTCTATCTATCATTAAGTTGAGTGGAGATTTGACCGATTTGAGTCTCTAATTTCTTGATTGAGGTGGAATATGTTACAACTATTTGGTTTATTTGCGATAAGTTGACTTTCAATTCTCAAACCATTTTGTCCATTCCCTTGACTCTCATAAAGTTCCTTTCTAAGAAATCCTCGGTATTAAATATTTTGAGATCAATGAAATTGGGCTCCTTACCCTTTACTCAGTCATGGAAAGGAACAAGTCGAACATATTTATTTCCTTGTCTCTCTGATCATGATCTCTATAGATATTATGCCAATCCCTCTCTCTTTCATGATCCTTCCCACCTTGCCTTTCATAGGTCTTGTGGGACCCCACTGGATAGATAGAAAAATATCAAATTTCTTAATTAACTCTCTTGTCCAATTCTTCATCATATCCCTTGGATGCCCCGATATTCACCATTTTTGAGGATGAACCCATCATATGTTTCGTAAGCAACTCCAATTGCGTCATCATTTTTGCCTTATTGTCCTCCATGTCTTTATCTCTCTTTCATTGATCTTTATCAACATAGGAGGTCGTAGGACACCCTTTATCTACCTTGGTGACTTGGGTATGCCATCCCCAATTTTTCCTTGTGACTTTCTTAAGCAAGTTTATATCCATATTATAAGATAACTTCATAAGTGAGACCTCAGCCACATTATCCACAATGATTTTGCTTAGTTGATCCAAGGCCAAATAGAAGATTTTGAGAAGCATACTCTCTGGGACCTCGTGGTTGGGGAACTTCATGAGCTTCCCATTAAAACTCTCCCTACACCTCGTACAGAGTCTCTCCATTAAATAGATAAAAGTTTGTGATTTCATAATGCAATTGGAACATCTTGGATGGGAGGAAGTATCGGTCTAAGAATGTAGTGCTAAGTTTTTCCAACAAAGTAATTGACCCATCTAGATAAGAACAAACCACAATACCTCCTCATACATTAAAGAAAATGGGAGGAGACATAATTGTATGGACTTTTATGAGATGTGAGTAATATCAAAGAGGGCACAAACATCCATAAATTTTTTGAAGCGCAAAGTGGGGTCTTCATAAGCTTTCCCCCATAAGAGAACCTACATTTGATGCATGTGCAACATAACACTCATGACGTGGAATACCCTATTCCCTTTATTAGGTGGGATACGTATGGCACTCGCACATCCAAAATCACATAATTGCTTCTCATCATCAAGGGGACCATCACAAGTCAAGGAATTACTTGCATGGTCACTCATGGTATCGTGGACACTATTGAATTCACCTAAAAACAAACAAAAACAAAAAACAAAGTATATTGAAATCACCACAGGCATAAACAAAGCTATAATCAAAACTGCACAAGTGAAAACTAAGTCTCACTCTGCAACAATGGTGCCATTTTAATAATACTTACCTATACCATAGTTTTAATATTGGACAATCAGTTTTAATAAAGCTCAACTCACGTTGAGGTAAAATCCTCAAGGAGTGAGTCTAGTCTTAAAAACCTATAGGTGTTAATAGCATCTAAATGTATACCCGTAATGTAAGTTCATAGATCGATATCAAATCATACTACCAACTTAAAGTGAACATTGTGGTTAAGATGTTAATATGGGATAAGTCTTAAGATTATGTCTTCCTGAAGGCAAATAATGTATGGGTTCATGATAATTGAGTGCAAATTCTAGTCATAAACTACATATGTAGGCTAGGTTAGAAGATCTTGAGGTTAATTTTTCAACCAAACCTCTAGATTATCTCCTATGGATCCTTTCGGATACCTCATGGATTAATTGGGCATCCCTATTCTAGGAAGATGCCAAAAATATAGCTAATTCTCAATCCACCCTTATTTCTAAGACAATAAAAAGACAACAAACTACATCTACTATTGCTCACTATTTCCATTCTACCCATATCCCTCATTCATAGATGATATAGGATCCAAAAGTTTACTCACTTCCCTATTTCAAGGTTTATGTGAGCTTTTGAGAATTTGGGTATTTCACCCATAAATCCATTTTGGAAATTTGAGGTTTTCACCAACAAATTCCAACTAAATCAAGCAAGGATTAGAGAAACCCACAATCAATGACCAAGAATTGATACTAATAAATCACAACCCATACATATTTGCACCATATTTCTACATAATCCCAAGAAGATTGTTTAGCTACTCATAAAGTAGGGAAAATAAATATACCAAATTTATTGTTCAATGCTTCCATTGAAATTGTAATCAAGAGTAATCCAATATCCAACTTCAATTATAACCAAAACTAATTGAGAAATTAACCACACTATGTTTCCCCAATTTGGTAAGGTTTACAAAGTCTCTAATTTTAATCTTTAAAGTTGATACTCCCAAAAATAAATGTTTTGTTGCCTTATAAGGGATTTGGGGTCGACTACATAAAATTTCATAATTTCCCGAGTGCATTAAACCATAATGCAGTGATCACTGTAGCTTAGCCGCTTATAACGCTCAATCTACAGCTCTCGTAGGAGTGTAAAGCGGTCGTTAGCAAATATAGAACCCAACCTGGGTTGGGTGTCGATCCCACAGGGAATAGCTTGGCCAACAAGTAAGCAAAATTACTAAACTTTTGGTGCAAATCTCGTAAGAGGGGGGATTCTTGTCATGCAAGTAATCTAAATAATGTATCAAAATAAAAGATGAAAATAAAAAGAAAGAATGTTACGTGAGTTGTAAACAATGAGAATTGAAGCGTTGGGGTTATGTCCACCTTCTGAGTTATACGTCTCTATTGGCTATGAGTGTGTAGAATTGTGACATGCATGTGTTTATAGAGAATTGTATTAGATGGTAAATCCAGGCGTCTTTCGACCTATTCGAGGATTATTTCACTTTAACTCTTTCAAGCTTAAAGAGTGTCTAACGGTACGAATTCTCCAAGAGGTTAGTCCAGTTACGGCACTAGCTTTTTAATAGGAAAGGGTGTCCTACTACCTTGACATTATCTCTTTTCCAGACAGATAACCTTTCTTTCGAACAAGTTAAATGTTATACTGGCATTATTCTATGTTTCTGCAGCCACAAGAATTTGCATTAAGATGAAGAGAATAATGATATAAGCAGCATACGTGTCACGAACTCATAAACTCACAGTAATAGATAGTATCTCATACGGCTTCCATAACCCCAACAGAGAAGTTTAGTTACCCATGAATGCGAAGGAGATCACGATTGACATTGTTGTTAATATACCACAAGATTGATGATTTTCGTGTAGCACAAGTGGTAGGCGTGAGGCGTGAATTCCTTAGCAAAGTAACGTTTCTCTTGTTGCGGAAATTAAGAATTGAATAGATGAATAGAAGAAGAAAAATAGAATTAATGGGAATATTAGAAGAGTTGTAATTGAGAAGTAGAATGTATCTCTCCAATAAGGGAGGATTGTCTTAAAATCTCTAGCATGATAGGGTATTTATAATACCCATATCCTAATCCTACTAAGCTAATGAAATACTTAACCAAATCCTACTAAGCTAATGAAATACTTAACCCAATTGTACTAGGTTAATGTAACATTATCCAAATCCAAATAAACTAATGAAATACTTAACCCAATTGTACTAGGTTAATGTATTACTATCCTAATCCAAATAAGTTACTGCAAGTCCCCAAAGTCTTCAGAAATGCTGTTTTAGCCCGGGAGAGATTTTCCATGCATCACTTTTGGTCCTTTAGGCGTCCAATCTTACGTTCCTTCCTTCGTGAGCTTTCTTTGGCATCAAGTAAGCCATAAAATGCTGATTTCTGCATCATTTATACCTGAAACTTTGCAAATCATGTTTGTTAGCTCACTTACAGGAAAAAGGACTAAAAGTGCATGAAATATATAATTTGTTCCCAAATCATGGCACAAATATGGGCAAAATATATTGATATAGGCGCGTAAATTCGCCTATCATCAACACCCCACACTTGAAGCTTTGTTCATCCTCGAACAAAATATTATGTCCCTCTAAACATCAACTTAGGGTTTCACAGCAACAACACAAAACAGTCGTCAAGACAAGCACAACAATTATTAACAAAGAGTAGTTTTCCGATCATTACTAGAAACCATTTAACCTCTAGCATAGACTCGTGATGGTGGTTAACTCATATTCAAAAGTCAAGGCACAAAGAATCATACACAACTATCCAAAACTCATCAACCATGTGTGTCTCACAATATATTACCCATAGTCACTCACAAGTATAGCATATTTTTCAAACATGGGTATCAAAATATCCTTGCTCTCGCTCTCACAAAGAATTCATATGCAGCAACTGATGACCATAGGCTTGCCCTTAGTGTACTACTTCACTAAATGTCAGAATGTTAAGATTAGGATCAAGTAGGTCTTTTGATGGTTGTAATGTAGGCTAAGGAACGGGTAGGATCAGCTATTTTTGCCAGAAATAGTGACTAAGTTCCTAAGCACTTTAATACATCACATTGTATCATTGACACTTTTTTCTTTCAACCTTTCTTCTTTCTTTTATTCTACCACCCTTGTTCTCCTCTTTTGTTTTTCAATTTTAAGCATAACTCACTTTTCAGCTTTCTTTTCCTTTTTCTTTTCACAACATACCTCTTATACTAGCACTTTTCTTTTTTTTTTTCATAACACATTCAAGCACCATTACAATTTAAAGCATCATACTCACCCAATTTCCTCTTATGTTGTCACATGACTTTTTCACTTTAAAGTACTTAGGAATTTGGATCAAATTACGGTCTTGAAAATGGATTAGGCTTACAGACGAGGTTGTCAAAGAAATAGGCTAAAGGCTCAAAAGGGTTTAACTAGGATGATGTCCAAGGGTAGGTAAAACGAAGGTAAACATATGTAGGTTGCCAAATAAATGCCTAATCATCTCCTAAACTTACACTCCTTATTTTTGCTTTGCATACATACCAGGCAAGTTCTAGCATCTGCCACAAACATAGAATATACTATTATCTCACACACACAAGGCACATGGTAGACTTGATTGGAAGTAATATAGACTCTTGACCCAACAAGTGAAGGAATTGAACCACACAATATCACATAATGAGTCACAACTAGAGCCTAAACGTCTCAATAGTCATGATGCTAGCACAAACTCTTGTTATAATCTTATGCTGCCTATTAGAATAATTTCATGCGAAGCTAAAAAAATTTTACTACTAAAAAAACTTAACTACTCAAAAAAACTAAAAAACGAAACACAAACAAAAACAAAGTAAACAAACATAGATGCAAATAGAGAATTATAGCATGCAATACCGCCACCCCACACTTAAACGGGACACACTGTCCTCAGTGGAAAATAAATAAGAAGAACCTGGTTAGTCGAACTCATCCTCTATGTCTGGACTCATACCCCTTGCATCGGAATCATCATTAGAGTTGTTATCCTTAGAAGTTCCTCATAAGTATCCCACTTAATTCCAAGAGTGAGTTGAGGTGTTTGCATTGAGGAGGGTTCTCCTTGCTCTTTTTGGCCTCTTTTCTTGCCTTTTTGTGAAGTGGTAGCCTTATCTTTGCCTTGCCTTTTGGTGCCATTGTACGTGATTGAAGCCTTTGGAGATATTCTTCTGAATTGGAAGAGAAATTTTGAGATGATTTGGATGGATGTGCGGTGCTTTTGGGTCAATTTCTAATGTGGTTATGTTTCAAGAATAAGTCCCCTTTATATAGGAAGAGAATGGGTCGGGTTTTGACCCATTTCCAAACAGTTTTGAAGACAAAAATACCACATATGCGGCGCATAATGCTCGGCATAGTCATGACATATGCGCCGCATAGTCTATGGCATTTTGAGACATATGCGCCGCATAGTCTATGGCATATGAGATCCTGAGACCTAATGCCATAGCATAGGCGGCGCATAGTCAAAAGCACACTTAAGAATGGGCGGCGCATAGTGTATAGCACACTAGATTCCGAGACCTTAGGCTATAGGATAGGTTTTGCATTGTTCGTGGCCTAGTTTTACCTAGGCCTAGCCTTCCTCGATGCCTATTTTGGCATGAGCAATGCTCAATCCATAACCTTATGCATCCTTATACCTAACTTACCACCTTTTCCATACAATACGTCCAAATCATTATGTGAAACCAATCTCCTCGTTGAATACTTCTCGCACCTATATTTGCTCAAAACCAATGAAAACAATTAGTATGATGGGTTGCCTCCCATCAAGCGCCTTAGTTTTGGTCGTGGCACGACTCTTATTTTTGGATTTTCATTTATAAAAAAAAAAACAAGTACTAGAACGAAAGAAAGACAAAACGATAAATGATAATTGAAAAATGATAAACGATGGGTTGCCTCCCATCTAGCGCCTTATTTATTGTCGTGGCACGATATAGTTACCTCGAGTACTAAGACTTCATCGAGGTAAATGGTGGATCGTTTTCTGAAAGGATTTAGACGACAATGAGGCTTACTTGTGGGCATACGATCTTTTTCGAGATGGCTCATACGTTTCTCCGGAGAGTCACCAATTATATCATCAATAGTCCAACCCATAGCTCTCTTGTATCTCTTCAGAGCAGAGATGAGAGCCTCTACGTGCTGTTCACTTAAATCATCTGCACTCTCTGGAAGTATATTTCTACTTTCCAAGAACACATACCTTAGATAATCGGGGAGCTCTTGCGATTCTAGCATTGGTGGCTCGTCAATGAGAGTCTTCGTTGTTGGTTGATTCTTGAGATCACAATCCGATTGCTTAGGAGTATAAGACTCTATTTCTGTTAGATCACCCATAAGTTCTTCATAATCTTCATTATCTTCATGCTGAACATTCAGTGGCGCAACAGACAATGGCTCAACAGTAGGCTGTTTCTCTATAGATAATGCTTTCATATCCTCTTGATGAAAATAAGCTACAGATAACTCATTCATATCGCTGGGCTGCTTCATGGCTTTGCATATATCAAATCATACTACTTCGTCATTAATTCGAAACAAAAGCTCATTATCTTTCATGTCAATAAGCACACTTTCGGTTGCAAGGAAAGGACGTCCCAGGATTATGGGAACTTCAGAATCCTCCTTACAATCCAGAATAACGAAGTCTGCAGGAAAGATGAATGAAAAAACTTTCACCAACACATCATTCAAGATACCCACAGGTCTTTTTACCGACCTATCAGCCATCACGAGCCTCATATTGGTTGGTGTCGGATCGCCTAGCCCCAACTTCTTGTATATGGATAGTGGCATCAAATTTATGCTAGCACCTAGATCGCACAATGCTTTGGAAAAATCCAACGATCCAATAGTGCAAGGAATAGTGAAAGCTCTGGGGTCGGCCTTCTTCTGAACTATCGATCGGGTAGTAACTTCACTACAATGATGAACATTATCCATTACCTCATAACTTGATGTCCGCTTCTTTGTCAACAGGTTCTTTATAAATTTTTCATACCCAGGCATTTGTTCAAGTGCCTCCACCAATGGAACATTAATGGTCAGCTGCTTTAACATAGTCATGAATTTCCTGAACTTCGTGTCATCCTCCACCTTCTTCAATCTTTGGGGAAAAGGTGGTGGTGGGTATGGAAGTGTTCTTTCCATGATTTTCTTCTCCTCTTGCTTCCGTTTTTCTACTTTTTCAGGTTGCACAGTGCTGGATGTGGCGTCCTTGACGTCAGGAGTGGGTGCTACGGCATCTTCTCCTTTTGTGTTGTCATCCATGTCCGCAACTTCGTCAACCACTTGCTTGCCTTTTGCTGAAGTTTCCAGCACCTTACCACTTCTGGTAGTGATGGCCATGCATGACCCGTCATTCTTTGGGTTTGGCACAATATCGCTAGGTAAAGTGCTGGCCTTTCTTTGATTGAGTGCTGCTGAATGTTGGCTCAATTGCTGCTCTATTTGCTTGATAGAAGTGGAATGTGAATCAACTAATTGTTTCATGGAGGACAAATCATTCATTACCTCTGTTACTCCCGCGCTCGTTGCTTCCACTCCTTTCAATAATTTAGCCATCATGTCTTCCATACTTCCAGAATTAGATGTGGTGATGTCACGTCTACCAGGGGGAACGTACAAACCACTCTTTTCATTCTTGTTCTTCCAACTACCTTGGTCCTTGTTTCCAGATTTATCATAATATTTTCGACCTTGGTTTCCTTGGGCATTCCCGCGGAAACCCCCCTGATTGTTCAAGTAGTTGGCCTCATCTTCCGAATAAGATTCGTCTCTTCCTTTTGACGCAATAGCTTTCACTTTTTCTGTCTTCCCTGATAATAAATACTTTGTAAGAAGATCCATTTGTGTTTTCAAATGCACCATATCTTGATCACGTTCTTCTTTTCTTCTTCTTTGGTCTGCAGTCATGCCAATAGATAAAGTGGGGCTTGCTACCTCAGAATCCCTTGTATGCCAAGCTCTACTTTGTTTCGTCATACGATCTAGCATATTGCTTGCTTGACCAAAAGTGAGGTCCATAAAAGATCCTCCAGCTGCCTTATCCACCACTGGTTTAGTTATTGAATTCAAGGCTCTATACAAGATCTCCATTAGGTGAATATTGGTCATGTGATGGTTTGGGCACCTCGCTAGCTTTGTCTTGAACCTCTCCCATGTTTCATGAAGAGCTTCAAAGGGAAGCTGACGAAAGTTGCTGATTTCATCTCTCAATTGCGCCCTCTTGGATGGCGGAAAGAATCTTTCTAGGAGAGCGTCTCTCAATTGCCTCCAATTTGTAATAGAATCAGGAGTCATCCCATTCAACCATAGTGTTGCCTCCCCAGACAGAGACAATGGAAATAGACATAATCGAATTGCATTCTGACCAACACCAGGATTGTCAAACGACTTGCATGTAGAAATAAAGTTGATGAGATGCATATTCGGATCATCGCCTGCTAGTCCACCAAATAATCCCTTGAGTTGCAATAACTGAATCATGGTGCTTGTGATGTTGAACTTGGCTCCGGGCACTAATGGTGGTGGAGTTATGGCCCCAGTGGCTCCGGCACCATCAAGATCATCATCATCATCGTCGAAAGCTGGCTGCATAGGTTGGTGATCATACCTAAACCGAGCTTATCAACCTCTTCGGTTGGCAGGTGTTATAATTTCAGCATCATGCCTAGGGTTTAGTAACTCGTCATCACCTAAATCCTCATCGTCAGGATTTGTTGCTCGCCCAAGGTTATCAATGTTTTGTTGGTGTACTTGGGCAGCGGCAAGGGCAGCCAATCTTGCATGTTCCTGTTGAGCAGCCATCCTTTCAATTTCTGATTGTTCTTCTATTCTTCCAATGCGTTGTGGTTCAGGATTGATAGGTAATAACGGTTGACCAGAACTTCTAGTATGGGGCATGCACTGAATAAAAACCTGCAGTAAACAAAAATAAAAACTGAAAGTAAAAGTACGAGAATCTTTGACCAAAGTGTCTAGTAATTATCACAAACTTGATTGACACTCTTATTCCCCGGCAACGGCGCCAATTTTTGATAACGCTCAATCTACATCTCTCGTAGGAGTGTAAAGCGGTCGTTAGCAAATATAGAACCCAACCTAGGTTGGGTATCGATCCCACAGGGAATAGCTTGGCCAACAAATAAGCAAAATTACTAAACTTTTGGTGCAAGTCTCGTAAGAGGGGGGATTCTTGTCGTGCAAGTAATTTAAATAAAGTATCAAAATAAAAGCTGAAAATAAAAAGAAAGAATATTACGTGAGTTGTAAACAATGAGAATTGAAGCGTTGGGGTTATGTCCAGCTTCTGAGTTATACGTCTCTATTGGCTATGAGTGTGTAGAATTATGACATGCATGTGCTTATAGAGAATTGTATTAGATGGTAAATCCAGGCGTCTTTCGACCTATTCGAGGATTATTTCACTTTAACTCTTTCAAGCTTAAAGAGTGTCTAACGGTACGAATTCTCCAAGAGGTTAGTCCAGTTACGGCACTAGCTTTTTAATAGGAAAGGGTGTCCTACTACCTTGACAATATCTCCTTTCCAGACAGATAACCTTTCTTTCGAACAAGTTAAATGTTATACTGGCATTATTCTATGTGCCTGCAGCCACCAGAATTTGCATTAAGATGAAGAGAATAATGATATAAGCAGCATACGTGTCACGAACTCATAAACTCACAGTAATAGATAGTATCTCATACGGCTTCCATAACCCCAACAGAGAAGTTTAGTTACCCATGAATGCGAAGGAGATCACGATTGACATTATTGTTAATATACCACAAGATTGATGATTTTCGTGTAGCACAAGTGGTAGGCGTGAGGCGTGAATTCCTTAGCAAAGTAACGTTTCTCTTGTTGCGGAAATTAAGAATTGAATAGATGAATAGAAGAAGAAAAATAGAATTAATGGGAATATTAGAAGAGTTGTAATTGAGAAGTAGAATGTATCTCTCCAATAAGGGAGGATTGTCTTAAAATCTCTAGCATGATAGGGTATTTATAATACCCATATCCTAATCCTACTAAGCTAATGAAATACTTAACCAAATCCTACTAAGCTAATGAAATACTTAACCCAATTGTACTAGGTTAATGTAACATTATCCAAATCCAAATAAACTAATGAAATACTTAACCCAATTGTACTAGGTTAATGTATTATTATCCTAATCCAAATAAGTTACTGCAAGTCCCCAAAGTCTTCAGAAATGTTGTTTTAGCCCGGGAGAGATTTTCCATGCATCACTTTTGGTCCTTTAGGCGTTCAATCTTACGTTCCTTCCTTCGTGAGCTTTCTTTGGCGTCAAGTAAGCCATAAAATGCTGATTTCTGCATCATTTATACCTGAAACTTTGCTAATCATGTTTGTTAGCTCACTTACAGGAAAAAGGACTAAAAGTGCATGAAATATATAATTTGTTCCCAAAACATGGCACAAATATGGGCAAAATATATTGATATAGGCGCGTAAATTCGCCTATCATAAGCCGCGATCGCAGCCATCGCAACTGCCATAAGATCATTGCGATCGTAGGTAGTTGACCAAGCTTGAATGGATGCAATCACGACCCTCAGACGATGATCATAATAACTGAGATCAGTTCCATCTTTCGGTCTTCCAACTTTTGCACTTCTCTTCTCTTGTTGATCCCTTTTAATCTTAATTCCACTTCTTTCCTTCTCATCACCTGTATACCTACAAAATATGGAAAATTATTCTATTCAACTAACAAAGTTGTCTTATTCATACCTGTAAATAAGAGTAGTATGCATATCAGCCTAAAAGGCCCGAGAAGTACTGGTATGGACTGGTGGAACTCCATGAAAAGAATCAGGAGCTTGATCCCTAGACCATATCTAAACTCCATAAGTAGACCTAGCTATGTTGATATTGTCCTCAGATGGGATAGAAGGGTTTCCATGGGCATCAGATCTTCTTTGAGGCATGATTTGTTATTGAACAAACGTGGATCAGATAAGATTCAAGACCTTATACTCTATAGCCTAGAATAGAACAAAAAGAAAGGGTAACATTCCTAAATGTCTTATTGCCTCTCCCATATTAGTGTGGCATGCTACACACCCAAAAAGAGACTCTACTTGACACAACTTTGTGGACGCCGAATGACATCAATCCTAGGCTTTGATACCATCTTTATTATAACTCGATCCAGGGCCTAAATGTGATGGGTATATCAGGTTTACTAATACTAGAGACTGCCCCCTTTTTTCCTAGCTAAATAGGATATAACTCTTAGAAATGGCTTAAATCCAAACGTATAACAAGATGATAAAATTAAAAAACTCAAAGACATACAAGCATATCAAAATTAATACCCAATCAATAATAACATCCACAAATCCTCTACAAATCAATACCCAATCCAAAGTAACATCCACAAGTTCTCTACAAATCAAAAAATAATCTAAGTTGGGACTTGTCCCTGACAATTACAATGACAATAGCAATGATAATGTTAACGACAATGTTTTAATTCTATCTTATGGAAGGAAATAGATGGAATGATCAAGTCTTTAAGGGAATGAAAGCTTACCACTGTACTACAAATGACTGACGAATTGAGTAAATCCATCAAACACTATGTAGGAAAAGTAAGATTGCCTTCAAACCCCATATCACGTGGGGACACAACATTCAGTCATAAAGATAAAGTAATGATATTTCAAAATAATGTTTAACTAAATATATATGTTTATATACATGTGTGTATACATATATATACTTATATAAAATACTAGGATAGGGAACAAGGCTTAGCATGCACTATAAAACTTTAGCTTATTATATAGCTTAACCATCACATATTAGTACCCATTGGATATATGGGCCCCATCTCTCACCCCTTGGTCAGGCCTCAGTATGTGTTGCCATACGACTTAGAGAATAATTTTATAAATATACACAAGGGGCTTGAACCTTCCAACCATATTCTAATATGTCTTCTACAGCCGATCATGTAATTTATTCTCGGGGACTTGAACCTCCCAATAATATAATAAGGTGGACTCAAAAAACCTAGTTATAAGCAAGGCGGCTCGAACACCATGTCATTGAGACCTCCGCAATGACAAATGCAGTTTCCAGTTTTGGTCCCTTGGGACTGCCACTTTCATGGATCAACTACACAACCTTCTTTTAGTTACAATTAAAACATTTATCACCAATTCCTATTCATTGAACCATAAGACACATTTATTCATACACTATTGGTATCTTCATATAAAATACACTTGCAAGGTAACATCACCATGCCATCATCATTCCATTATGTTGGGAAAATAACTCTCTTTGTTTTTTAATACATTATGGGGGATACCGAATCCCTTTGTTCATTAAATCGAACCATTGTGTATTAATAACCTCTTTATATCATGAAATTGTTCCAAAAATCATTCAATGCAATTTTACTCATACTCAAACCACTTATTGGGTTGGAGTTAATACTGATTCAATTTTTAATATTTGTAAAATTTGGGAAAATCATAATCCCTTAGTTTTTTCTTCACCATACCAATGTACCAAATTTAATTCAAACAACCATTTAAGACATTCAAAATGCATATGTAAACATGAAACATCAAATAAACAACAATCATTTGAAACCCTCAACCTATATTCCAAATCTAACACAAAAACCACATGGAGAACTATTTAAAACGCATGCTTTCACCGGGTAATAGTTGGGGAAGAGTAACATGCTCAAAATATCAAAAGTTATATAGAGAATTTTCCATTGGGATCTCTAATTAATCAAATTGCTTGAAACCCTATGTATCTTTATTAAGAGAATAGAGAGTGATTGACTAGTTATTTCAATTTTATTAGGAGTGATAATGACATCCTAAAGGGGTTCTAAGTCGCGTGTCATGATTTGGTGTATAAGGGAAATGTCAAAAGTGACCTTAATTAAAAGATGAAAAATTATCACCAATGACTATGAGTCACTATACGACTCGCATGGATATTTTATGACTCATCACCATGAGTCATAGTCGAGACAACATCTAAAAGACCCTTCTTTGGTGACCCTATGATTCATACTATACAAATCCTCACGTGACCCTAAAACTATTAGGGTCCAAGTCATAGTCAAGATAGAAACACTTGAGGAACACACTGGTTTGGATACAGATGGGACCACACAACTCATTTAGAGTCTTTATGAATCATTAGGATCCACTAATATTAAGGAAAGTAACTTAGGCTACCTTTATTGGACACCCTATGATTGGGGTTTGACGACCTATAACAATACACTACGACTCATAGGTTCAGTCATCATCATGCAAGTTAATTAAAATAAAGAATTTTTAGTGTCCAACACCTGAGGTGTCATATTTTGAAGCTAACAACGAGTTATCGTCAGTCTGAATAACTCGTTGCCTAAGGCAATAACATTATCGACACTTTTTTCCAATTTCAGTTTATATAATATTTTTTATGTTTTATTTTGTATGTATAAACACCCCTTGGTTGTTATTGTATTAGTTGATTAACTCTTCACATTCACAACACTCTATGGATTCTGAGAATTGAGTTTTGATCTTGGAAACTATTGTTATTAGTTTTTATGATTTAACATTAATTTGAGATTCTAGTTTTTATTCTTCAATTATTGTAAGGTTATTCATATGTTTTCTAATGTAAAACCAATAGATGTTCTTGAAATCATGAGCGGCCAAACCACCTAACTATAGTTGTGGGAACAATAATGGAATATCGATGTAGAGGAAGTACAAAGTGATTCTTGATAAATATTCTTGCACATATTGTGATCATCTATGGTGTGATTACTTTCTTAATGACGACAGATGTTGAGAACTTTTTGTTACTCAATACTTACTCCAAAAGAGAGGTATAGATCAGGAAAGGAAGATCAATCAATGGTTTGAAGATATTCACTTTTATCTAATTAATTACAGACTCAAAATTAATAGTTGTGCTGGGATCCGGGACAGGGGTTAGTAAGGATATACTCTGAGACTCAAAATATGATGAGTGAAATTTACCCAAGGTGTTCACAAGACGATTGGTGATATATATCTTCTCAAATTCTATATTTAAGGCATTAAGATAGTTTAATAAAACACAATAAGTATATGGAGTTGGGAAATAAAAGGAAACAGAGTCCTAGTATTCATCTCACATTGATTTCAACCTAAAGCAATCAAGACTTTTCACTTCTATTACTATTCTCAAAAAATTTCCCCATTTACTTTTTTAAACTTTTCTAGCTGCTTCATTAAGTTTGTGATAAAGATAAAACCTATTTCTTGTGGGTTCTACCATAACCTTTGTTTTGTTAAATATTTAACAACGACTGGGTTATATTTTTTGGAGGTTTAATATTGGGTGACATTAGAGAATCATAAAATCAGCTGAGAATATGAAGGAAGCTGCCTTTACAAAAATATCAAACAAAATACCATTTGATTTCTTCAAAGTCAGATTGGCCGTCAATATTATTGTCCACGTCGACTTAGGTAACCCCAACCCTAATTACTTGTACACAACTAGTTCAATAAAATTAATACTAACTCCCAAGTCACACAATGATTCTAAGTCACTCAACGCTCTCTTAGCCTGAATGTAAGAAATAATCCCTATTAAGTGTAGCTAACAAAACCCTGCCACATAATAGGAGGTATCCTAGACAAGGCTAAGGTAACAACCATAGCAAAAAAAATCAAAGATCGCATTGTAAGGAGATTACCAATCCATTCTTAGAATAACTTCAAAATCTACCATATCTAGGAAATTGTAACACCCCGTAACCGGGTCTCGTAACGTCACACGGTACTTTAGGCTACAAGTAGACCCAAGATAACCCTTTGAGCCTTTTACTTCATATATTAGCTTACTTAATGATAAAAAGTATGAACTCAACACTGTGACATCATAAAATAAGAAATATGAATGAAATACTTGGTTTGAACAAACTACCACTCAAAGAAAATCTCGAAGTGCTGATAATTCGATGACTAGCCTGACAAAACTCTACTACTCCAAACTAGAGAGCCATTGGGACAGGTCCCCAACTGACTCATACTCAAATGACAAGAATTAAACAACTACTAAATGAAATAGGAAGTCTGAGAATAACCGGTCCCCATATTATGAGGACTTACCACGACTGATATGTAGATAAGAGTGCTAAAAAAGTACACTAGTGAAGTCGAGACTGAGCACCTGAACCTACATTATGAGAATATATGGCACACGGACAAAATATATGGGTCAGTACTTTGGGAGTGTACTGAGTATATGGGGGAGTGTGCAACTAAAATACTCAATATCATAAGCTTTTATAGAAAACCTGCATGGTGTAAAACATACACACATAGCTTGGAATAATATATGCCACAAGATTCATAAATCATCATACTTTTACTTAAAATATCAAAATATCATGACACCTGAAATTATTAGGACCATAGCTTTCAGAAAAACAATTATAATTTCAAAACATTGCAACTTTAAGACTAAAAAACTTTGAAACTTGGATGACTTTACAACCTAGAGAACTTTAGGAACTTAGGGAGTTTCTCTTAACTGACATAAATCATGTGAGCTACATGGAGTCCAACGTCTTACCCATGTTGGGGAGAGCTGTTCTATCCTTTCCATTGGATAAAACCTTAACTTTAGTGATCACTATATTAACCAACTTGGAGTATATCAAGAACCTACGGGGGCACGTATTTCTGGGGAATGAGACCTCAGAATCAAGCCAAACTCAATGCTAAATACTACTTCCTTACTTAGCTCAGAACATTAGAAAATCCACCTTAAAACAATTCAACAATCTATATATATATATATATATATATAATGGGAGCCAAAATGCATCCTCTTTACTTCAAACTCAAGAATGTTGATTTCTATCTTAACTTACAATCAAAACTCACTTCTTGATATTCTTTAAAAATTTCTAACATCTCATTCTCAAACTCATGCTTTAACCATAAGGTTCAATTCATAACAATACGACTTGAAATTTTCAAAACATGATATAGACATTGAATTATGCAACTTAAACCATAAATTGACAATTTAAAACATTAATATGCATAATAATATTACAACTCAAAGCTTGGGTAAGACATAGTTTCATAAAACTTACAATATAATAACATGATAGGAATTCTCCATGAATTTATGAAATACTTTATGAAAATATGTAACTTTTGTGCACAAGAACAAAAGGGTGTTCTTGTTCAAAACCACATACCTTAAACTTGGAGCTTTTGCATGAATTCAAAAATTTTGGATGGTGTTTTAGCAACTATTGGGTGACCCTTTTATCCCTCTTAATGGGGAATTTAAATAAGAAAGAATTATTGAATTCTCAGGGTTGAATCTCTAGATAATTCGGTTTTTATGTTGAAACCCTAACCTTGTGGTTGAAGGTGTGAGAAGAATTTTGAAATGTTTAAGTAAAGAGAAATAGAATAAAATACGTTCTCAGAGAGTTATAAGTCATGGGAAGTGCAGTAAAAAGACCAAAATACCATTGCAAAAACGTCATTAAATTGCTGAAAAATAGTTGACAACATTCGGCACAAGTCATCACAAAAGGGTGGATTTTATGATTTTTGGCTTAATGTTGACTACATTTTGTGAAAAACCATCAAGCTTGAGACAAGTCATCAGTAAATGTCATCACAAAATGTTAAATTTTGTGACTTTCTGCTTATAGTGACGACATTTGTGACAAGCCGTCTGGCTTCTAACAAGTCGTCAGAAAATGTCATCACAAAATGCTAGATTTTGTAACTTTCTTCTTATGGTGACGACATTTGTGACAAGCCATCAGGCTTGTGACAAGTCATCATAAAATGTTATCATGAAATTTCCTGGCTGATATGCTGGAGTAAAATAGGCATAGCTCTTTGCTCCGATAACGGATTTTGGAAAAATTGGTATCGTTGGAAAGATAATTCAATTATATATATTTTGGTGGGTCATTACATAAGAAATTTATAGTATAACACAACATATGGTCATTTAAATTCGACCATACCAATATCTATCTCAAGAATTTAGTTGGCAAGGTATGTTTTAATTCGTCTAATAGCTAGGACACTTTTGAAGCCCTAATACTCATCAAGCTAGATCATGTAGCTACCAAATCACAAAATTTATTTCTAATAAGTTTGAAATAGGATTCTACTATTAGTTAAAATTCTTGGGGTATTACAACAATGAGATCAATGTGAGTATATAACTCCGAAATAGGCACTAGACAAGATCTATAAATCTGATTCACTACTAAAGAATTACTCACAAGGGTAACTATAAAAAATGGTACACATATGTACTTTGAATATAAACCCAACCGCAAAACAAAATAAGTGAAGACATATGAAAATATGTAACCAAGATAACACAAAGCAGAAGTTGAATGATGGAGTGCCTTGGTAACTCATAAAACCTCACGTCATACTCAAACAAAGACATTGAACCCTGTCCCAAAGTTGAAAAGTTATGTCAAAGATGCTCGCATATGCCATAAGTCATATACTTCCCCAAGAAAATCTTCGAGAACTGAGTTAATGTCACCAATAAAGATCCAACTATAATGACCTTCTTGATAATTTCTTATACTTATAGTTATCTAAATATTTGAGATTTACCCTATTGACACCATGTCATTTATGACTTTTTGGGACTGACCATTCAATTACTGGGCAATTGATTTGTTTTTAGAGCTAATTCCCTATTTAAAAGTCTTTGATGGTTCCAAATAGCCACTGGGAAAAAACATCAGTAAACTGATCTCTTATTAAATTTTGAATACTCTAGTAGATTCAAAATATTGATTTTAGGATAGTTAGGCCATTATTTCAGGTCCCAATGTACCCAAACTTATTTTGAACAATTGGTTGGAAAGTTGGAAATTTGAAAATATGGGCATGGGACCCTCAATTGTTGAAATGACCTAGGATTGAAAATCCAACTTTTACAACATGCCTAGAACATATAAATTTGTATGATTAGATAGTTCATTTTAGAAAATTGAATTCTAAATAAATCTAGAGGCATCATTGCAAACTTGGAAAAATTTTCAAGTTATTGGTACTGGTGCAATGGCGATCGCACAAGGATCACCATAATCATTCCATGGATATCATGAAAATTCCTATGGAAATCACAAAATGGTTATTATAGTTGAAGTAATGGTGATTATGGTATCTTTTTGCCTCAAGGGTCTATAAATAGACCTCAATGTCGAGAATTTGGGCATTTTCTCTTAATACTTGCGACCTAAAAACCCTAAATGGGTCTGATGACTCAATACTGAGTCTTGAGGGTGACTTGAATCTTACTAAAAATCTTTTATCGTGATTATCTTTTGAATTAAGGTAAGATTTTATCACCTTACTGATGAATTACTTAGTTTTCTGATCCAAAACCCTAAATTCAATTAGGGCTTGATTTTAGCCCAAAGTTTGCTTTGTATACACATAATTTAGAGGGTTTTGGTTCTATGAGCATCATATTATGTTGGGTTGGCCTCAAAAATGTATTTTCCATACAAGGGACTCACTTGGGGGGTTTTGGTCTTATTTTTGAACCCAAAGCAGAATGGTGCATATGTGTATCGTTATTCTCATATTGAAGAGTAGATTATGACTTTGATTGTGTGATATCATTTTGAGATTATGAAATAATGAAGGAGTTTGTTGATTGATGTATGGTTTTGTGGTTCATCTATGAGATAGGCTTCTATCTACTCTTCTTCGTAGGATGATGTGTGATATATATATCGTGCGAATGTGAATATTATTTTTGATTATTATTAGAATAAATTAGTCTTTGGTAATAATGTTGGGGATTCAATAATTGCTTTTAACCAGTAAGGTAAAATGCTTTATACCTTTCAAAATATAATTGCCTTCTCCCTAGATTGAACTAGCTGTAGTATGGATATGATACGATACTAGGTTTGGAATATAGTTTAAGTTTTGGAAGTATGGCTAGGAAGATTAACCTATGTTGGGTTAGTCTGGTGATCTTGAAACCATCATTTCAATATATTTGAAATAATAGCCCTTATTTCTAGACGGAGTTCCTTTCTTAGGATTGGTTATGACTTATATGACATCTAAATATTAAACTATATTCCTTTGCCTAGATTTGGGCATAGATTGTCTAATTATGGAAATAAAGAATTATAAGTGGATTCATCCGTCCGACTAAAGCCAAGACTTGTGTTATCCCCAGCGAACCTAGTTGTAAATGCGAAGCATAGTTGAGACTATTGAGCCTTTAGAATAAGTTTAGATCGAGACTTAGTAAATTTTGATGAATTTCCCTAGATTATGACTAATAGATTACGACCATGATATTTCCTATGGAAGTGGTATTGGGCCTTTAGAGATATTATTTCCTCTTTGACATGATATTGGGACTTTAAAGGTGTTATTTCATTATAGTCATGATATATGACCCATAGATATGAGAAGACTAATAGATGTGATATGCCTCATAGTTATGGTTTATGTCCTAGTGATATGATATATCTCCAAGGTGTGATATGCCTTACTTATAATAAGCCTACTAGGTGTGAGATGATTAAAAATATGCATTTTGACTTAGAAACATATCATGCCTCATAGTTGTACTATGACTTATAAATTTGAGATGGATTACTAATATAATTATTGATATATATTCCAGATATGGATATGGGTCTAAGTCCATGATTACAATGCTATGATTATTCCAAATACATTTTTGGGAAAAAGGACGTGTTATGATATTCGAGAAGCAATTATCCTTGTAAAGGATATGGTTGCAGCTTATAAATATAAATATATATATATATATATATATATATATATATGAGTGTGTGTGTGTTTGTACTTATCTCTATTGTATGCGATGAAAGAAGATGCGTTCTAATGCTTATGATTCTAATGTTTAAATACTGGTGATACCATTCATAGATTTGGTAGATTCTTGATTTTTTCATCAATGGTTACAATTCTAATTAGATTATAATATTATTATGGTTTCCACTAACTAAGGGTTAAAGCCCACTTTCTACCATAATAGTGGATTTCTTCATAATAATAAATGCAAATATTTAATGAATAACTTATAGGTAAAAGACGTTAATGATGATATTTTAAAGTCTTGAATGAGATAAAGTCTGGTCTGTAATTTGATACTACTAATTACTCTGGTCGTTAAAGATTCTGACCCTTTCTACACTTCATAACTGTTTATAACTGCAGATTACTCTGGCAATGGACTTACAAACTTACACTCTTTTTGCCACGAAATGAGTCCATTCACCTATTATATAAATATATATACTTATTTAGGATGTTATATTTATGATGAACGATGAATTATCAAAATATACCCTACTTTTTTTCTCTTTTAATGATCATTTACTTTAGCCCTCATGGGGCTTGCCCTTCACTTTTGCTCTCGTGGGGATCGCGTCCTATTATTGACTTTGATGAAGATATTGTTATGATGCCCAGCAAGGCTAGATGATATTATGACAATGTGATAATTCCTATCAAGATCGAAGGATATTGTTATTATATGATGATACTTGGCAAGGCTGGGGCTGTTATGATGATGATATTGATGCACGACAAAGCTATTGGACGATTATATTTATAGGCTTATGTGCATATCTACCGGTTCAAGTTTGGCTATCCTTATATATAACAAATATATACATATGCTCAGACAAAATTGCAGATGATTATAATGGGGGATGATGGTGATGGTGGTTATGGTATTGTGATTTTGTTGCATTCATACTTGCATCTGAATCACCTTTCACCACCATGAGCCTATGTCTATCAACTAGTATAGGACAACAACATAGATATGGGTGATTATTATACCTTGTGTTGTTGTATGCTGATTGCACCTTTTGAGCCTTGGGCGGTAGGGGTATGCATAGTCTATTCTAGGTATTTCGTTGTTCGAAATATCTAGTTACTTGCATTATTATTAATATTGTTAATATCAATGTTATGATCACTGATATGTCTAGCTATGTCAAACTGTTTCTTGATTCAACATCGAGATTCTATCTATGATTTTGGCCTCATCTATTTACGATTTCATTACTGTGTATGATTAATTATGATTAGATTAGATGGATTAGAAATTCGGCGTTATTAGTACTAAATCCTTGTACGATTATAATGAGGCCTTAAATGAACAGTATGATGAACTAGGTTGTACTTCGAGTTGACCTTGTATCTATATGAATGTATATCTAGGTATTTGTAGCAATGGTATAACCATATATCCCTTACTTCTTTCATTAATATTTTATATTCATTTGTTGGCCTTGTATATTGCTATATGATCTTTTTTATCCGTCATTCATTTACTAGCAAGTGATATATGATATAGTGGTGAGATTTCTAAGATTGGCTGAAATAGGATAATTTATCCTTGATACCTTTGTAGCCTTATTCTGTTAGTCTCTTGGACATGAATAGGATAGGTTATCCTTGTTATATCATTGGATTTTTATTTGGTTATTGGACACTTGCGTATAGTTTCCGCTCTATATATATGTTATATATATATATATATATATATATATATATGCTTTATATTTGGAGCTCAATTGCTAGTTTCCTCATGAGTACCATTTTTTTGGTACTCATACTACACTTCTGTAGCCTGCAGATCATAGTATAGGTTATCACCATTAATGTATGCATCATGGGATAAGCCATGGTTTGGAGACTTAGAGTGTGCTCCTTATGTTTGGAGTATTACTTGCCTCACTCTTATGTATTAGATTAGTCACTATGTGGCATTTATAGATAAGTTGTATCTGTTAAATTCCTTTGACATTTCAATTTTGTACTTTTATATTATACTCGAAGCTCTTGTACAAATACCACCAGGTTTTAGGATTATATTTTAGTAATTACTTCTTTATTTCATCTATTTTGCAATTGTTTTCCCTATATATTTTTTAGTCCATTAGTATCCATTCTGGACTATGGGGTTTGCTGGTCTACTTATGGGTTATAGTACGCGGCATAATAAACTAAGAAATTGGGTTGTGTCAAATATGTATCAGAGCGTAGGTTTCACCAGTGTATTAGTACAAGAGCTAAGTATTTAGTAGATGTAATTCTTCGAGTGCACCCCCAGGACATCACACGATGCTTAGGACTATGTATAGCCCTAAGCTAACCCATGATATGTTTTCACTTTAGAACTCAGGTGAAAAGTGAAATAGCATATGTAGAAAGTGAAGATAACCAAATTCATATCTTATTGTAATTCTATAACTTTTGAAATCTTAACCCAAGTCTTTGAACTTAGAACGTACACAATCTGACAAGCCTCTACTAATAACTAGAGAGTCACTGGGATAGACCCCAGTTGACTCGAACTTTAAGTGGAAGCCAAATATTTAAAATAACTTTAAAAGATGAATAGGAGTCTGATAAGCTGTGTCCTTGAGATATGACTCACAAAAAGTCAAAATACAAGTGATGATGCCCGTAGTTAACCTTGCTATTAGAAACGAGCATCCAAACGTACATTATAAGTCAATGTAGCACATAGACATATATGTCGATCAGTACTTCTAGAATGTACTTAGTATGTGGGGGCGAATTAAAAGTAAAAAAAGAACTTAATATATATGTACACTTTCAAATGATGCATGCTAAGCATAAATAACTCACCCTGGACTTGAGTAAAGATAAAGACTGCAAAATCATAAAAACATGGATAATGAAACATATCAAATAACTTAGTGAGCAATAACAATTAGTTTTTGAAATCTTTACTTTTTTCCATTCTTATGGGAGATTCTTATAACCAATATAAACCATATGACCTATCATTTTTTCTAATATCTTACCCATATTGGGGAGAGCTATTCTACCCTTACTATCAAAATAGAACATTAACTTAATAGATCACTGAACTTAACTTATATTGGGACTTAAACCTATACTGACTCGTATCTTATAAAAATTTAGGATACGCTCATCCACGTTCCTTTAACTGTGCTAAATACTACTTCCAGTATACATATATGCTCATACTTAAGAAATCCATCATAAAATGACATAAGGGTTGATAGACTAATTAAAATTATACTTCTCTTTACTTTAAATCTTAATCAAGATGAACACTTGTGGTTTTCATGTCTTATCATTTGATCAAAGGGTAAACTTTTTTGAATCATGCTATATTGCATATAAATGGAGTTTAAAAGCTTAGGCTTTCTTGTAAGCTCTGTACTTCTTCTTAAATCTTGAAAATCTTACTTTCTTTAATAGCAATTATAATAAAATATCAGGCTCCGTACCCATATAGAAATCTTTCATCAGAATCTAAACTCAACTCACAATATCAATCTTAATGTTCAAAGCACGAACAGATGTAACCTTTATACATCTTTAGCATTCAAATTATAAGATAAGAGTGTATTTCAGTACATGAGAATTTGATGGATGAACTGTAATATAAGAGATTCAGATTCAACCTCAAAACCATGCTTTTAGGGCACAAGGATGGAAGAATTAACATTTTTCAAAAACCCTACATACTAGGAATTTCTTGATTTGTGAAGAGAACTTGAACTTTAAGACTTGAGAGATAACTTGGTGAGAGAGAGCCTAATCTTTTGTTCTTGAAATTGGAAGGAGAAAAGATATTGTTCGTTGATTGAATGATAGAGGAAAAAATGCCTCTCTAGGGTTATAGGTCGTGGTTTTTGAGTTATAAGTAATGAAAAGACAAAAAGACCCTTAACTGAACTAACTAAAATTGACCTCCAGTTGTCGAGAGTGAATCTTATCACTTGTTAGATGATGATACAAGTTGGCCTCATGAATCGTAAGCCTGAAAGGGAAAAAGATGGTATACACTAGTTAGCATATGAGTCTAAACTTATGACTCATAAGATCACAATACGATTTGTAGCCCCCCATTTGCAACTTAGACAAAAACTTAGAGAACCTAGGTTTTTGACCTTATGACTTCTCATCATATGACCCATAACATCAAATAATATGAAACACATTGGTTTCTGGAACTTATTAAATTTTATAGAACTCTAATCTCTGGACCTAATATGACTCAAGGGTACGAGCCATATGTTGGGTTATGGATGGTAAGTTCGAGTGTATGCTAACCACTATTGGTTGATGGGTCGGATTTTGGTTACTGGAATGGATACGACTAATGTGTATGAGTCGTATTATTCATTATGGATCATTTGGTTCATTAACTTAATCTTAGACTTGGTTTCTTAGGTTAGATCAGAGTACGAGTGGCACACCATGAGCCATAAGACAGGGTATGAATCGTACCTAAGACTGATATAATGGACAATATATAAATGTTCCTTAGGTTTAAATCTTCTAGGGGTAAGGATAAAAGGTACAAATCATATGATTTTGATAATACTTGGTTAGATATGTCATATGCTTGATAGTGTTTGATCTAGAGGTTGAGGATACCACTCACATTGGAAGGGTATGACTCGTCAGGGCCAGTCGTATCCCTGTGACGATATTTTAGTGCAACTTAAGTAGGGGTATTCTGTATATTTTTATCCTAACATGGTCCCACGACTTCTAACATATTTGAAAGGTTATTTACCCCATTATTACATTCATTAACACTTAGAAAAACTTCTAAAATACTCTATAGTTCTCTCTAGAGCTTTTAGGCAAGGTGAGCTATGGTTTCAACTAAAAGATTGATCTAGGGCTTGTCTTGGTGATTTCTTTCTGTCATCATATTGGATTAAGAAATGTAATCTTCCCTCATTATTAATTCTAACTGAAGACATGGTTTTTGTGACTTTTTTTTATTTCATTGATTGCATTATTTTGGTTTTCAAATCTGATTAGGCAATTTTGATATAAAATGGTTAGTTATCATTTCCCATGGTTTTAATTATACTTTTATATGAATTAATGATGGATTTGGATAATTGGATTTCATGGGAATAATTAAACAACAATTAAAATTGACTTTGGTCATATTATTCCCCTAATGTGTTTGACCAAATGCATATAAAGATATGTTCATCGTATTAATTACTTTTGAATGGAACTCTTGCCTGTTTAAAATATTGGAAAAGGAATCATGCATTGTTTAAATGACTTGGAATGGTAAATGGATAATTGTTAGGCTTGTGGGTTACGTGGAATACCCCAAGTGGTTTAATGTAGTACCTCGAAAAATCTAAATGAATATTAGCGCTATGTTTCAATCTCATGCATAGTACATCATGATTATTTTATAGATTTATGAGTAAGTTAGATGTATATTAAGGCTTTAAATAACTCCCAGCTATTAGATTAAGAAAAACATTCCTTATCGATTGAATTCTTGGGAAGGATATTTCCATGGTCAAATTTAAATGAGCATATCTGTCGTTATACTATGAATATTTAAGCTCATGACCCATCAAAATATTTATAATTGAATTATCTTTCGAATGATATTAATTTTTCCCAAATCTAATATTGGAGTAAATTGTTATGCCCATTTTACTCCAGCATGTCATCCTGAAAATTGAGTAACGACATTTTTGAGGACTTATCCCATTTCGGACGACATTTCTGATGACTTATCACATTTTTCATGACATTTCAGATTACTTATCATATTTCTGATGGCTTATTAGCCTTAGTCGTCAACTAATAATTTCAGCAACTAGGAAGCAGTTTCGTAGGGGTGTTTTGGACTTTTCCTTCACCTTCCACCACAAAAATAATCAAAATCATGTACATAACCATCATACTCTAACGGATAGATAATTGAATTATTTGTCCAATGATACGAATTTTACCTAAATTTGATATCGTAGAAAAAGTTATGCCTAAATAAATGTATCAAATCATGTTGTCCTCGAATCAATGAGGACTCATTGTGTCTCTGCTACTGAAATGCTACTGCTACTGCTGGGCTGGAGCTCGTGTCTCGGAACCTATGGTGTAACATGAAAAAAAAGCACCATAGCGCAAATGCGTCAGTGTAACTGGAGTACTGAGTATACGAGAAAGGTAAGGTGAACATAAAGGATTTCATGCATGAGCAACACTGACTAACTAATATAAACGTGGGAGTGCAAACACACATATATAAAAACTGGGATCGTGAATATGTGATAGCATGACCTGTAAGCTAATACATGGTTTATTGATAACTGCCATGACTGATACTGAAACTGATAACATGGACAACCGTATCTGAAGAACGCCCTAAGTTCTTTTATTTAGACTGATACTGAAACTATGGGAAGTAGTGTTTAACTGACATACCCCATGTATGCCGTTATGGCTAAGCTGGGGTACAATCTCTGCCCTGACTTGAGGGGTGTCAATACCGTGCCACGGGTAAGGACAGCCTGTGAGTGACCCTTATTTGGCGGTTACTTAATGAGAATAGCCACCTTATCAACCCTAATCTGACGGGTTAAGATATCTCAACCTACTCTGGCTACGTAGTTCTGGAACACAAGGATGACTACTATGAATTACACCCTGAACTGGTGGGTGAGTTCCCATCCTTGGGTTCACTCGGTGCTAACCTCTACTCCCATCTGGAGGGACTGGACATGAATAACTGACTGTGCATCACTTAATCTTACTGAATTCCATTGACTGGCGGAATGTTACTGATATTTGACAACTGACTAAGATCATGAGGTTTTCCTGAGTCATATGACTGACTGAAGTCTATGGAATCATAGCTTGAGTTTGGATATCGTGAAAAATAATATGGCTCTATGCACACAGCTATAGTTTTCTGGTACAAGTACCCCCAGTACCCGATAGGAGGAAATTGACACACATGACATGACTTGATCACAAGACTTGAGTCCACAATTCACAATATCATAAGGCTTTCATAATAAGAATGATTCTCAACAAACTATCACATGATCGGGAATGCACACAACATCTATATACTTGCATGGCTTCGATAAAATGGTCTTTCCATATCGCAACAATATCATGAGCATCTCGTACAACTTCTTCAATTCAAGACAATAACATGGGGATCACGTTAAACATAAACTTAGAACATGGAATAGTCATTTAGGACTTATTATGTCATAAAAGCATGATTTCTATTCCCTTACGTATTTATACAAACACCTTACATGCACATCTTAGGCATAGGTGCATTCATCAATATTTCAAATATTCAACCACCAATTTCACATATTTATACATTAAATACCACTATATCCTTACAATAAACAAACAAAGATCCCATCTTAGGCATTATCAAACTCCAACCAAATGAACATCAAGAACCAACAACATAAACATCATAATATAAAATTTAGAAGATGTTTCTTGAGCTTCATGGACGAACGGAGTCCATGAATCAACTCACGCATACCTTATAAGGAAGATTCTTGATGATTGACGGAGGAATTTCCTTGAAATCGGATCATCAAGATTAGTTACACAACCCTAGTTATTTTTCTCTTTTAGTGCTCTTGGATGATGAGCTTTGAGATGATAATAGGGTTGTAATATGTTTAGAGGCTATATATTTCGTAGGGTTAAGTTTAGGGACGTGTAAGGAGTGTTAAAACACTTAATTAACCTTAAAATAACTCAAAACAAAGTGTTTTTGGCACCTGGAACTGACTTAGGCGGTTCCCATTTTCGTGAGAGACAGTAAGGATAGGCGATTGATTAGTATAGGCGATTAACATCAAGTTATACTCGTTCAAAGATGAACCTTGAAAAATCGAAAACTAAAACTTGATGGATTAGCCAAAATACCAAATTAACATCAAGTTATACTCATTCAAAGATGAACCTTGAAAAATTGAACACTAAAACTTGATTGATTCAAAAACTCTTAGCTTGTATTACCTTAAGTGACTCTTATGAACATGCTTAATGCATCATAAGATATCCTATCACTAGGATATTCATTGTAAGTCATGTACTCAACTATGAATCACAGGATAGGATATTTCATATGTAGGAATACTTATTCACTTTCTAGCTTAGAAACATGCGGGATATTACAATATCTCCCCCTTGGGAACATTCGTCCTCGAATGAGAATTTACTGAGAAGGGATACAAGATAATAAAACCTAAACTAAAAAAGTTGAACTAAAACTTGATCTCATGAATGACTTGCTAAATATATTGAACTCGTGCATATTTGATGCACGGACAACTAACACATGAATGCATGACTGAGTATGAAATGGTTAATAGGTACCAAGTTTATACTAGAAACATGAACGTGAAACTGAATAAGCTTAAGGAGAACTGTTACCTTGATCTTGATCGGAATTGGTGGGGAAGAGGTGAGGATACTTGGTACACATATCTACTTCTACTTCCTAAGTAGCTCCCTCATGAGACTGATTTTGCCAAAGAACCTTGACTAGGGGGACTTCTTTGTTCCTCAATCTACGAGTCTGATAACCTAAGATTTTGACTAGAATCTCTTTATATGAGAGGCTATTCTGAATGTCGATGCTCTGAATAGGGACAACAACTGCTGGGTCACCTATGCACTTCTTTAGCATAGATACATAAAAGACTGGATGGACTGAGGCTAGATCTGGAGGCAACTCAAGCTCATAAGCTTCCTTGCCAAAGCGAAAAAGAATTCTGAAGGGATCGATATATCGGGGACTGAGTTTCCCTTTCTTGCTGAACCTCTTCACTCCCTTCATGTGAGAGATCCTAAGATAGACATAGTCATTGGCCTCAAACTCGAGATCCTTTCTACGAGTATCTACATAGGACTTATATCGGCTCTGAGAAGCCCGGAGTCTCTCTCTGATCAACTAAACTTTCTCTAAGGTGTCGAAGACTAAGTTAGGACCTATGATTGAGGCCTCACTAACTTCGAACCAACCAATTAGAGATCTACATCTCCTACCATAGAGAGCTTCGAATGGAGCCATATGAATACTAGAATGATAGCAATTGTTGTATGCAAACTCAATCAAAGGAAAGTGGTCATCCCAACTTCCCTTGAAGTCAATTGCACACGCCCTTATCATATCTTCAAGAGTCTGAATGGTCCTCTCTGCTTGACCATCTGTCTCAGGATAAAATGCTGTGCTGAGATGGATTTGGGTACGGAGACCCTGTTGAAATGCTTTCCAAAAGTGAGAAGTAAACTGGGTACCTTTGTCTAAGATGATAGATAGTGGAACACCGTGTAACCTGACTAACTCCCTGATATAGAGTTTGGCATAATCCTTGGAGGAATAAGAAGTACGAATATGAAGGAAATGAGCTGACTTGGTCATTCTATCTATAATGACCCAGACTGAATCATGATGATGATGAGTTCTAGGCAAACCCAACATAAAGTCCATGTTAACTTCTTCCCACTTCCAAGTAGGAATGGTGAACTCTTGCATGGAACCACTAGACTTCTGATGCTCTATCTTAACCTGCTGACATGTAGAGTGCTTAGCCACAAACTTTGCAACATCTATCTTCATCACACTCTACCAATAGATCTCCCGCATGTCGTAGTACATCGTAGGGCCCCCTGGATGAATAGAGTATCGCGCACCATGCGCTACTGCAAGAATTTGCTACTTCAATTCATGTACACCTAGAACACATAGACGACCCTGACAGTGAAGAACACCATCTCCCTCTTGGAAGAAAACCTTGACTTTCTAATTCTGAACTGACTTTTTGAGCTTGAAACGGCTAGGATACCTGTCTTGTTTCTCTTTCACCTCAGAAACTAGAGGTGACTTTGAACTACTATGAACACATACACCACCCTCTGAAGAATCGACTAAGTGAATGCCTAGTCTGGAAAGCTGATGGATCTCCTGAGCCATCTTTTTCTTACTATCCTCAACGTGAGAAATACTACCCATGGAGAGTCGACTGAGAGCGTCGGCCACAAGATTGACCTTGCAAGGATGATAAAGAACACTCATGTCATAATCATTCGAGATCTCTAACCACCTTCTAGGGTGAAGATTGATATCTTTCTGGGAAAAGACATACTGAATGCTTTTATGTTCTGTTAAGATATCAACATGAACTCCTTAGAGATAATGCCTCCAAATCTTCAAGGTAAAAACTACCGCTGCTAACTTAAGATCATGAGTAGGATAGTTCTTCTCATGTGGCTTTAATTGTCTGGAGGAGTAGGCTATGAACATACCATGATGCATGAGGACACAACCTAAAACCACTCTGGATGCATCACAATAGAGTACAAAACAGTCTGAACCATCTGGAATAGCTAGAACTGGAGTTGAGGTGAGTCAAGTCTTCAACTCTTGAAAGCTTTTCTCACATGAATCTGACCACTGAAACCTAATCTTCTTCTGAGTCAATCTGGACATGGGAGATACAATAAAGGAAAATCCCTCAACAAACCGTTTGTAACAGCCATCCAAACCCAAGAAGCTCTTAATATCTAATGGAGATATGGGTCTGGGACAGTTTCGTACTACCTCGGTTTTCTGAGAATCGACTCTAATACCATCACTAGAAACAATATAGCCAGGGAATGCTATTGATCTTAGCCAAAATTTGCACTTCCTGAACTTAGCGAATAACTGGTGATCCCTGAGAGTCTGAAGAATAATCCTAAGATGGTTTACATGATCACGCTCTATGCGAGAATAGACTAGAATATCATCTATAAAAAATTTGACAAACATATACAAGTACTTCTTGAACACACGGTTCATCAAAACCATAAAAGCTGCAGAGGAATTGGTAAGACCAAAAGACATGACTAAAATTTTGAAGTGATCATACTGTGTACAGAAAGTTGTCTTCAAAATGTCACATTCTCTAACTCTGAGCTGATGATAGCCTGATCTGAGGTCTATCTTGGAGAAGTAACTGGCACCATGAAGTTGGATAAAAAGATCATCAATCCTGGGAAGAGGATATCTATTCTTGATCATGACCTTGTTGAGTTGAAGGTAATCAATATACATCCTAAGAGAACCATCTTTCTTGCGCACGAATAATACTAGCACACCCCATGGGGAAATGCTGGGTCTGATGAATCCCTTACCTAAGAGGTCCTTTAACTGATCTTTCAGTTCCTTGAGTTCTGCTGGTGCCATTCTATATGGCGAACTAGAAATAGGTTGAGTATCCAAAAGAAGGTCTATGCCAAAGTCTATTTCTCTTTTGGGAGGAAATCCTAGAAGATCTTCGAGAAAGACATCAAAATTAGTCATCTCTAACTCCACTAAATCTGCTGACGTGGATTTTTGAGATATCATAACCGGACAGTTCTTGTATAACTGTCGGGCTATGATGGTTTTGCCCACAGGGGTAGATACTGAGAAGGTCTCTGCTAGGACTTCGGGACTAATTCAGAAATCGCCTGCTATATATATAGTAACAAAAGACAAAGATGCACCTGGGTATAGCAAATCATAAATATGAACATGGAAAATATGTAGAGTACCAGTAACAACATTAGGAGAATTTTCTTGATTCTACCCGGACTAAAGAGCATAGAGTCTGTTTGGGCGTTGCCCACTAGTAGCATTGCAAATGCCACCCTACTGGTTCCGGCAACTGGACTGAGCTGTAGAATGATTTTCCTGACCCTGAAGACTTGCTGCAGACACTCCCTAATCCTGTGGACTGGCTTTCCACAACCAAAATAGACATCACTACCGGCTCTACAAATGCCTTTGTGGTACTTACCATAAGTCTGACAAAGGAGATTCATTCGGGCACTGCTAATACTGCCCTGAGATTTAGAGCCTGTCTCTTTGTCTCTATTACCATCTCTAAAATTTGGCACTAGAGCGCTGGCAGATGAAGGAGCTGGAACGGCTGACTTTGTGAAAAACTGTGAATGGTTTCCTTCATCTGACTTGGGGGGAGCAAAGTTGAAGTTACCTGACCTTGCTCTTTTGTTCTGCCTCTCCCTTGTCTTAAAATTATACTCTTCTACTTGCTCGGCATGGTTCATGACTATGGCTAAGGTCATATCATTGATCAGCATCGTAGACCTATACTAATTTACCACGCTATCGTTGACCCCTAACACGAACTTGCTCATCTTAACTCTATTGTTTGCAACCACATGAGGAGAATACCTGGCTAGCTGATTAAATCTGATAAAATACTCCCTAACCATTATATTCCCCTGCCTGAGGTTGATGAACTCAAGAACTTTGGCTTCTCTCAGCTCTTGGGGAAAGAATTTATCTAAGAAAGCTGTGACAAATTCCTTCCACCCGATAGGGCCTGTATCATCTAACCTCTCAGACTTCCACTGTTTGTACCAATCATGATCAACATCCTGTAACTGGTAGGTGGATAACTCAGCACTCTCAATAGAAGTAACAACCATGATGTCAATGACCTTCTATACTTGGTCAATACACTCCTGAGGGTCCTCATAAGACTTAGCCCCATGGAAAGATAGAGGGTTCATCTGGGTGAAGTCCTAAACCCTAGCAGCTTTAGGATTGGCCACTAGATTGGCCAGAATGACTGGTGGCCGTTCATTCTCTGCAGCCATGGACTGAGCATGTGTGGTAAATGCGGCTCTAAACTCCGCATGGGAAATATGTCTGTCCAAAGGCTTCGGGCTAAGGAGCTGGCTTGTTTCTTCTCTTTGGGTCCATGGTCTGGAATAAGAGAAGAATGGATTAGACTGAGAGTTTAACTTGTGATTATGCCTACTAGCATGACATGAATAATGAAGAAAGGGGACTGTTCCTAAAACATCTTATAGTCTCCTGCACATAAATGTGGAACGCAACACACCCATGTACAAGACTCTACTAGATGCGGCTTTTAGACTTCCAAGGACTCTATTGAACCTTAGGCTCTGATACCAAGTTTGTAACACCCCAATTCGCTGAACCAGAACGCTACACGGTGCTCATGACCCTGAGGGACCACAAGTTAACCCATGACTGATATCTATACCTGTATACTAAAAATCATGATATAATAATGCAGAATACATAGAACTATAAAGCCATAAGGTTCAACTGAATAAAATCATGCGGGTGAAAATACCCAAAACAACTCAATCTAAAAGTTAAGTCTGAATGTAAATCTAAACGTAAATATGAAAGCCTCTAAACTATCTGAATAAGGAGTTGAAGGAACTTGTATCCAACTAACTCCATAAAACTAAACTAAAGAAATAAATAAATGTATCAAATCATATTATCCTTGAATCAATGAGGACTCAATTTGTCTCTGCGACTGGAATGCTACCGCTACTGCTGAGCTGTAGCTCATGTCTCGAAACCTATGGTGTCACATGAAAAGAAAGCACCATAGCGCAAATGCGTCAATACAATTGGAGTACTGAGTATACAAGAAAGGTAAGATAAACATAAAGGGTTTCATACATGAACAACACTGACTAACTAATATGAACGTGGAAGTGCAAACAAACATATATAGAAACTGGGACTGTGAATACGTGATAGCATGACTTGTAAGCTAATACATAGTTTACTAATAATTGTCATGGCTGATACTGAAACTGATAACATGGAAAACCATATCTGATAGTCCTGTATATACTGAAATCTGATGAACTCCCTGAGTTCTTTTATTGAGACGGATAATAAAACTGTGGGAAGTAGTGTTTAACTGACATGCCCCATGTATGCCGTTATGCCTAATCTGGGGTCCAATCTCTACCCTGACTGGAGGGGTGTCAATACCGTGCCATGGGTAAGAACAGCCTATGAGTGACCCTTATCTGGCGATTACTTAATGAGAATGATGGGAACCCTAAACTGAAGAATTAAGCCACCTCATCAACCCTAATCTGACGAGTTAAGATGACTCAACCTATGCTGGCTACATAGTTCTGGAACACAAGGATGACTACTAAGAATCACACCCTGAACAGGTGGTTGAGTTCCCATCCTTGGGTTCACTAGGTGCTAACCTCTACTCCCATCTGGAGGGACTGGACATGAATAACTGACTGTGTATCACTTAATCTTACTGAATTCCATTGACTGGCCGAATGTTACTGATATCTGACAACTGACTAAGATCTTTAGGTTTTCCTAAGTCATATGACTAACTGAAGTCTATGGAATCATAGCTTGAGTGCGGATATCGTGAAACATGACATGGCTCTAGGCACACAACTATATATTTCTAGTACAAGTACCCCTAGTACTCGATAGGAGGAAATTGACACACATGACATGACTTGATCATAAGATTTGAGTCCATAATTCATAATATCATAAGGCTTTCATAAGAAGAATGATTCTCAACAAACTATTACATGATCGGGAATGCACACCACATCTATATACTTGCATGGCTTCAATAAAATGGTCATTCCATATCGCAACAATATCATGCGCATCTCGTACAACTTCTTCAATTCAAGACAATAGCATGGGGATCATGTTAAACATAAACTTAGAAAATGGAATAGTCATTTAGGACTTATTATGTCATAAAAGCATGATTTCTATTCCCTTAGGTATTTTTACAAACAACTTACATGCACATCTTAGGCATAGGTGGATTCATCAAGATTACAAATATGCAACCACCAATTTCATATATTTATACGTTAAATACCACCAAATCCTCACAATAAACATACAAAGATCCCATCTTAGGCATCCTCAAACTCCAACCACATGAACACCAATCACTGAAAACAAAAACAGCATAATATAAGATTTAGAAGATGGTTCTTGAGCTTCATGGACAAAAGAAGTCCATGAATCAACTCAGGCATACCTTAGAAGGAAGATTCTTGATGATTGACGGAGGAATTTCCTTGAAATTGGATCTTCAAGCTTTGTTACACAACCCTAGTTATTTTTCTCTTTTAGTTCTCTTGGATGATGAGCTTTTAGATGATAATAGGGTTGTATATGTTTAGAAGCTATATATTTCGTAGGGTTAAGTCTTGGGACGTGTAATGTTTGTTAAAAGACTTAATTAACCTTAAAATAACTCAAAATGAAGTGCTTTTGGCACCTGGAACTGACTTATGAGGCGCCCAAGTGATTACCTAAGATAGGTTTGGAGGCTCCTAACCAATCGCCTATGTTTGGTTGGGCGGTGCCTAACCAATCTCCTATCCTTACTGTCTCTCACAAAAATGGGCATAACCTTTCGCTCGAGTATTAGATTAAGGTAAAATTGGTATCGTTGGAAAGTTAATTAGATTCTCTGTAAGTCGGTAGGTCTAAATCAGCAAAAATAGCACATTAACATCATGTTATACTCGTTCAAAGATTACCCTTTCAAATTAGAACACTAGAACTTGATAGATTCAAAAACTCTTAGCTTGTATTACCTTAAATGACTCATATGAATATGCTTAATACATCATAAGCTATCCTATCACTAGGATATTCATTGTAAGTCATGTATGATGTTGGCCGTATTTATACGTCTAAGCATCATAACTTACCCATGTTTTAGCTAAGTTTTGAGAATAAAATACATAAGTCTTGCACTTTTAGTCCATTTTTAGTTAAGTGAGCTGACCTATGTGATTAACATGCTTTTCAGGTACTAATGAGGAAGATTTCAGCACTTTGGGGACCTGTGGACAGCAAAGGAAAATTGTACATAAAAAGGAAAGCAGCTTTTGGACTGAATGTGATGCATGGGAACTTTTTCCCAGGCAAACTTAGTATTTTTAAATAGTTAAGGATGCAGTAGCAACTTATTAGAGAAGGATGTTATTAAAAACATTATTGCTGAATTTTCATTGAAGGAGGAGAATCTGTAATATTTTGGGGAAACAGAGAGAAACGGCTTAGATTTGAGCGGAAGAGCGAGAGAAACGATTTTTCTCTCTTATTTTCGCTAATCACCTTCATCACTAAGATCATTCTATGTTTTGGTATGATGAATATATCTAGTTCAATTTCTACTTTATCCATGAGTAGCTAAGTTATTTGTTAGGGTTATGGAAACCTTGTAATATACTCTTTATTGCTATGAGTTTGTGAATTTATGGTGTGTCATGCAACTTATATCATTACTCTCTTCATGTTGATTGAATTCTCGTGGTTGCAAACATAGGGAATCCGCCAGTATAGCAATAACTTGTTTGATAGAAAAGTTATTGTTTGGAAAAGAGAGTGTGACAAGAAAATAGGGTTTCCAACCTCTATTTACATGTTAATGCCCTAGCAGGATTAATTTCTTGGAGAGTTCGTATAATTTGTTGTACACTTTGGATTTGAAAGAACTAAAGTGAATAAATCTTCGATGGTTGAAAAACACTTGGGTTTAGAATTAGAATACGTCTCTCTATAAGTCCATGTATGCATAAATTCCGTATTAGTCATAGTTAATAGAGAAGTAGAAACTACAAGGTGGACTTAACCCTAACTTGTCATTCTCTGGGATCAAGTATAATTACACATATCATTTCATCGTTACACTAATAATAGTATTTTGCACCTAAACCGAAACCCCCCTTTCCTTGAAATTTTTGACCAACAGTCTAATAATAATCGCAATACTTAGTGACTATAGTATTCCCTGTGGGATTCGACACCCAACCCGATTGGGTTCTATATTTGACAGCGATCACTTACACTTTCTAACGATAGTTGTAATTTGGGCGTATCAAATTTTGGCGTCCTTGCCGGGGAATACGGTTGTCAACTAAGTTTGTGATTGTTAATAGACCCTTTGGTCAAAGATTCTAAAATTTTACTTTTTGTTTGTTTTTTTTTGTTTTGTTCAGGTTTAGTGGAGTGCATGCCAAATACACGAAGTTCTGGTTAACCATTATTACCTATAAATCCTGAACCATATTTTATTGGCAGAATGGATGCACAACGAGACCTTGAAAGGAGGGATGCTCAACAAGAGCAGGCTAGATTAGCTGCATTGGTAGCTGCACAAGTAAATCAACAGAATGCTGATAACCCAGGTCGGGCAACAAATCTTGATGATGAGGACCTGGGTGATGATGAGTTATTAAATCCAAGGCGTGTAGATGATATGGCTGCACCTGTGAACAGGAATGTCAATAGAGATCTTCAAGCTAGAATAAGACCTGAACACCGAGTTGTGCAGGTCCCTTTTGATGATGATGATGACGATTTGGATGGGGCTGGTGCCACAGGGGCTATTATTCCTCCGCCCTTGGCACCCGGAGCCAAGTTCAATATCACTAGCACCATGATCCAGCTATTGTAACTCAAAGGGTTATTTGGTGGGCTTGCAGGCGACGATCCGAATATGCATCTGATTAATTTTATCTCAACATGCAAATCATTTGACAATCCAGGGGTTGGACAAAATGCAATCCGGCTGCACTTATTCCTATTGTCTCTATCAAGAGCGGCAACTCTATGGTTAAACGATCTAACTCCTGACTCTATTACTAATTAGAGGCAACTGAAAGAAGCTTTCCTAGAAAGGTTTTTTCCGCCATCCAAGAGAGCACAGTTAAGAGATGAGATAAGCAATTTCATACAACTTCCAACTGAAGCTCTCCATGAGACATGGGAGAGGTTCAAGAAGAAGTTTATGCGGTTCCCAAATCATCAGACGACCAATGTCCACTTAATAGAGATATTATACAGGGCTTTGAACTCGGTGACTAAGCCAGTGGTTGATAATGCTGTGGGTGGGTCATTCATGGACCTTACTTTTATTGAGGCATATGATATGCTGGATCGTATGACAAAGCAGAGTAGAGCTTGGCATACCAAGGATTCTGAGGTAGCAAGCTCTACTGTATCTACTGGCATGACAGTAGAACTGAGGCGAAGAGAAGAGGAGCATAACCAGGATATGGCTCACATGAAAACGCAGATGGACCTTCTTACCAAATATTTACTATTAGGGAAGATAGAAAAGGTCAAGGCTGTTGTATCACAGGGAAGAGATGACTCTGATTCTGAGAAGGAAGCAAATTACTTGATTAATTAGGGGGGTTTCTGAGGCAATGCCCAAGGAAACCAAGGTCGGAACTATTATGAAAAATCTGAATACAAGGACCGAGACCAAGGGAGTTGGAAGAATAAGAATGATAGGAGCAGTTTGTATGTTTCTCCCAGAAATTGTGAAGCTGCTGCATCTAGCTCTGGGAAGATGTCCATGGAGGACATGATGGCTAAGCTGTTGAGAGGAGTGGAGGCAACCAACATGGGATTAACTGAGGTAAAAAATGATTTGTCCTCAATAAATCAATTGGTTTACTTGCATTCCATTGCAATAAAACAGTTGGAACCACAAATGAGTCAACTATCAGCGATATTCAATCAAAGAAAAGCTGGCACTTTACCTAGTGACACTGTGCAAAATCAAAGGAATGATGGATCATGTTTGGCTATTACTACTAGGAGTGGTAAGGTGTTAGAAAATCCATCCAAGGGCAAGCCGGTGGTTGATAATATGGAAGAGAATGTTATTGAAGCAGATTGTGATGATTTTGTAGAAGTTGAAAATCTGAATGAGAACGTTCATGCTACTACACCTAGATGTCAGCAATCTGAAAAGATTGATAATGGGAAGCAAAATAAAAAGGAAGTGGTGGAGAAAACTTTTCCAAATCCACCACCACTTTTTCCTCAGAGACTGAAGAAGAAGGCTAATGACACCAGGTTAAGTAAATTCATGACCATGCTAAAGCAGCTGACTATTAATGTGCCTTTGGTGGAGGAACTGGAGAAAATGCCAGGGTACGCCAAATTCATGAAGGACCTTTTGACAAAGAAAAGGGTAGAAAGTTATGAACTGGCAGATAATTTTCATCATTGCAGTGCAATTGCTATGAGGTCTTTAGTACAGAAGAAGGCAGATCTGGGTGTTTTCACTATTCCTTGCACGGTTGGATCTTTAGATTTTGCTAAGGCGTTGTGCGATTTGGGGGCTAGCATTAATTTGATGCCACTAGCCATTTATAGACAGTTGGGGTTGGGGGATCCTACACCAACCAACATGTGGCTCGTAATGGCAGATAGGTCGTTAAAACAACCTGTTGGTGTCTTATATGATGTACTAGTGAAGGTTTCTACCTTTATTTTCCCTGCAGACTTTGTTATTTTGGATTGCGAGGTGGATTTTGAAGTTCCCATAATATTGGGTCGTCCTTTCCTCTCAACAAAAAGCGTGCTTACTGATTTACGAGAAAATGAGCTTTTATATCGGATGAATGACGAAGTGGTACATTTTGATGTATGCAAATCAATGAAGGAGCCCAAAGATATGAATGTGTTCTCTGTAGCTGATGTTTATTATGAGGATGAGAAGGAATTATCTTTAGAGAAGCAGCTTACAGTTGAGCCATTGGCTGCTATTCTTTTGAACTTTGTGTGTGAGGATGTTGAAGAGTACAAAGAAACTATCTGTGTTCTGATAGGAATGGGGTCGTATTCATATGCCTCTAAGAGGCTGGACCTTGACCTTAAGAACCGACCTTCACCACCAGCGAAGCCATCCATTGAAGAGCCAACGGTACTAGAATTGAAAGAGCTACCCAGTCATCTAAAGTATGCATTCTTGGGTTGTTGAAATACACTGCCGGTTATTGTTGCTGCTGATTTAGGTGAACAACAAGTAGAGGCTCTCATCTTTGTTCTGAAGAGGTACAAAAGAGCCATTGGTTTGACTATTGCTGATGTAATTGGTATCTCTCCTGGCATATGTATGCACAAGATTCAGCTTGAGGAAGATTGTGTACCCACTATTGAGCATCAGCGTCGTCTAAATCCACCTATGTAAGAGGTGGTGAAGAAAGAGATCATAAAGTGGTTAGATGCAGGGGTGGTCTATCCAATCTCAGATAGTAAATGGGTGAGTCCTGTACAATGTGTGCCCAAGAAAGGGGGCATGACAGTAGTGGCAAATGAGAAGAACAAGCTAATCCCACTCAGGACAGTCATAGGGTGAAGAGTGTGCATGGATTACCGGAAGCTGAATTAGTGGACGTTAAAGGATCGCTTTCCAATGCCATTCATGGATCAAATGCTTGATCGATTGGCAGGGAAGGGATGGTTCTATTTCTTTGATGGTTATTCCGAATATAATTAGATTTGCATTGCTCCTGAAGATCAGGAGAAGACCACTTTTACATGCCCATATGGTACTTTTGCATTCAAACGAATGCCATTTAGGCTATGTAATGCACCTGCCACTTTTCAGCGATGTATGATGTCCATTTTCTTTGATATGGTTGAAGACACCTTGGAGGTGTTTATGGACGACTTTTTGGTTGTAGGTGAGTCATTTAAGTAATGCTTGGCAAATTTGAGTATGGCTTTGCAGCGATGTGTTGAATTCAATCTGGTGCTGAATTGGAAGAAGTGTCATTTTAAGGTTAAAAAAGGCATTGTTCTCGGTCATAAAGTCTCTGAAAAGGGAATTGAAGTTGATCGAGCCAAGATTGAAGTTATCGAGAAACTACCACCTCCAATTTCTGTAAAGGGGGTTCGTAGTTTTCTCGGTCATGCTGGTTTTTATCAGAGGTTTATTAAAGACTTCTCCAAGATTGCAAACCCATTATGAAAACTTTTGGAGAAGGAGGAAAACATTCACTTTGGTGAAGATTGCTTGAAGGCATTTGAATGCCTCAAAGAAAAGCTAGTTGAAGCCCCTATTATTGTAGCACCTGATTAGTATCTACCGTTTGAAGTTATGTGTGATGCAAGTGGTGTAGCCTTGGGTTTTGCACTTGGTCAGAAAAGAGAAAAGTTATTTAATCCAATCTACTATACGAGTAAGTTCTTGAATGGAGCACAAAAGAACTATACCGTCACTGAACAAGAGCTTCTAGCGGTTGTTTATGCTTTCAAAAATTTTCGTGCTTAATTGTTGGGAACCAAGGTAGTGGTTCATACAGATCATGCAGCTCTAAGATATCTAATGGCAAAGAAGGATGCTAAGCCAAGGCTAATTAGGTGGGTGTTACTACTTCAAGAATTCAACTTTGAGGTAAAGGATAGAAAAGATTGTGAAAACCAAGTAGCTGATCATCTATCTAGACTTGAGAGTGAGCACACAGTGCAGACCTACCTTGATATTGATGATGCATTCCCCGACGAAGACATTCTAGCAACGATGGTGGAAAACTTACCGTGGTATTCAGATTTTGCCAACTACGTGGTGAGTGATAACACCCAAACTATAGCTCTCGTAAGAGTGTAAGCGGTCACTGTCAAATATAGAACCCAACTGGGTTGGGTGTCGAATCCCACAGGGAATACTCGGTCACTAAGTATGCAACTATTAGTAGACTTTTGGTCGAAAATTCTATGGAAAGGGGGGATTTAAATTGTAGCGTGCAATAAGGTAACCAAAGTAAAGATTGAAACGATCAATGTAGTAGGAGTTAAACACAGAAAGGAATAAGTTAGGGTTATGTCCACCTTATGAGTTCTACGTATCGATTAACTTTGAGTTATGTGGAATTCAGATATGCATGCACTTATAGAGGTTTGTATTATAATGGTAAATCCTAGAGTCTCTCCACCATCAAGGATTATTTCACTTTAACTCTCTCGAGCTTAAAATGTATACTAACGGTACAAACTCTCCAAGAGTTTAATCCAGTTACGGCAATAACTTGTAAAAGGGGGTTGGTAGCCCTATTTCATTGTCTCACTCTCTTTTCCAAACATATAACTTTTCTCTCAAACAAAATAATGCTATATTGGCGTATTCTTTATGTTTGCAACCACAAGAATTTAAATAAGATGAAGAGAGTAATGATATAAGTAGCATACGTATCAAGAATTCACAAACTCATAGTAATATATAGTATTCTCACAAAGCTTCCATAACCCTAACAGAGAAGTTTAGCTACTCATGAGTGTAGCGGAGATCACAATAAACATCATCATTGTACCAAAGCTTGAACGATCTCACGTTGGTCATAAGAGCCATGCTTTCTCTGTCAGAAAGTAACGTGAATAGTACTAAATGTCGAATAAAAGAAAAATAGAATTGAATCAAAATCCGAATGAATGCTGAAAAATTCAGCAAATAGGGTTTTTATAACATCCTTGTCGTAGTCCTATTGAAATAGGGTTTTTATCCTTGTCCTAGTCCTACTGGGTTACTGCTGTAACCTTAAGTATTAAGAAATACTGATTTAGCCCGGGACAAGTTCTCCATGCATCACATTTAGTCCACAAGCTTCCAAAAGCTGCCTTCCTTCGTACATGAAGTTTTCTTTGCTGCCCATCAGTCCACAAAATGCTGAAATTTTCCTCATTTATACCTGAAAACATGCTAATCACGTTGGTTAGCTCACTTACAGGAAAAAGAACTAAAAGTGCAGGAATTATATATTTTGTCCTTAAAACTTAGCTAAAATATGGGTAAATTATAGTACTTTAGGCGTGTAAATACGCCCAACATCAACACCCCACACTTAAAGCTTTGTTCGTCCTCGAACAAAATATTATGTCCATGTAAACATCTAGTTAGGGTTTCACAGTAACAACACAAAATATTCATCAAGATAGGCACGACAATTATTAACAAAGAGTAGTTTTCTTATAACTCCTAGAAACAATTCATCCTCCAATATAGACTCGTGATGGTGGTTAATTCGCATCCACAAGTTAAGGCCCAAAGAATCATATAAACTACCCCAAACTCATCAACCATGTGTGTCTCACATAAGATCTTACCCATAATCACTCACAAATTTTGCATTTTTTGAAACATGGGTACCATATTTTCCTTGCTCTCACTCTCACAAAGAGTTCATATGTTGCAACTGATGACCATAGGCTTTCCCTTAGTGTAATGCTCCACTAAATATCAGAATGCTAAGCTTAGGATGAAATAGTTCTTTTACAGGTTGTAATGTAGGCTAAGGGACGGGTAGGACTATTTTGGCCAGAAATAGTGACTATGTTACCAAGAGCTTTAATACATCACATTATGCCATTAACACTCTCTTTTAATCAACCCTGCTACCTTTCTTTCATCTATCACCCCTTTTCACCTATTTTGCCATTCAAACATAACTATCTTTTTATTTAATCATAAGCACAATTTATCTTTTTGTTTTTCTATTTCCTTTTCTTTTCTTCTCTTTTTTTTATAACACACCTCTATGATAGCCACTTTTTTTCATAACAAATTCAAGTACAAATACACTCTAAGGAATCACTCTCACCCAATTTCCTCTTATTTTGTCACATGACTTTACAATTTAAAGCACTTAGGAATTTGGATCAAATTATGGTCTTGAAATAAAATGGATTAGGCTTATATATGAGGCTGTCAAAGAAGATGGATTAAAGGCTCAAAGGGGTTTAACTAGGATAAATGTACACAGGTAGGTAAAAAGAAGGTAAACAATCACAGGCTACCAAAGAAATGCCAAAATCATCTCCTAAACTTGCACTCTTTATTTCGCTTTACACACACACCAGGCAAGTTTAGCATCAGTCACAACACAGAATATACTATAATCTCACACACACAAGGCACATGGTCAACTTTATTGGGAGTATTATAGACCCTTGACCCTAACAGATGAATGAATTCAACCACACACTTATCACATGGTGAGTCACACTTAGAGCCTAAATGTCTCAATAGTAATGATTCTAGCACAAACTCTTGTCATAATACCATGCCGCCTATCAGAACAATCTCATGCAAAATCTTAAAAAAAATCTACGACTAATTAAAACAAAAAAAAAACATAAATAAATGCAGGCAAAGAAATACAGCATACAAATACCAGCACCCCACACCTAGACGGGACACACTGCCCTCAATGGAAAATAAATAAGGAAAACCTGATTAGTCAGACTCCTCCTCTATGTCTGGGGTCATACCCCCTGTGTCGGAATCATTACCAGAGTCGTCATCCTTAGAAGTTCCTCAAAATATACCCCACTTGATTCCAAGAGTGCGTCAAGGTATTTGCAGCGAGGAGGATTCATCTTGCTCTTTTCTTCCCCTTTTCTGACCTTTCTGCAAGGTGAACGCTTTTTCCTTTCCTTGTCGTCCTTTTGGTGCCATTCTACCTAAGATTCATGTTAGCTCATCTCGGAAAATATAATCGACAAACAAACTATAGTGGCACCACCCCACACTTAATTTGTTTGTACAAACTAATTAAGAGAGTGATGTCGATTACTCAGACTTCATCAACATACATATAGGTGATATGTTCCAACAATATGTTCAGCACAGTCATACTTGCCTATTATCTTTAACTATTCTTTTCAACTCTATGTCATGTAATCTTGACCATACTTTATGGTTTGGATTAATGCACTTTTGAAACAAGACAACCACGTAGAGATTGAATCAAGTTTATGGTGTAGAAATAATAGCAACATATCATGCTTGTATTCAATTATGCTCTTCATCTCGATGGACAGGTTATTCAAACATGCAAGCTTTCAAGTTACAATATTATGCCATTATCTTAACCATGTCGAAAAAGTATGACAGTGTATCAAAATTAAATACAGGTTGGAACCAAGTCTAGAACACCCATACGTATTCTTTCACACACTTAGTTGTATCACAACAAATCAAGCACATTCAAATCACCAACATCACCTTATGATCTAACAAATCATTATAAGAGTAGTAGTGTAACACTTACGGTATATAAAAGAAGAACTTACTTGGTGATGGACTTGGAAGATGGTCTTTCAAGGTTAGATGAGTAAAAATAAAAGTTTGAGAGATTTTGGAAGGGTAGGCGGCGCTTAGATTGAGTAAACAATGTGATTTTGTCTTAAGGATGAAGTTCTATTTATAGCCCAAGGCTTGGGTCGGGTTTGAGCCATTAAAAATCGGGTTAGGAGACAAAAAAGTGAGCATAGGCAGCACCTAATGCTTTGCCTATGCTTGGCATAGGCGGCGCCTTTTGCTAACCCTAGTTGGACATAGGCTATGGCATAGGCGGCGCCTATGCTATGGCATTCTAGATTCAAAGACAAAAGGCTTTGGCATAGGCGGCGCCTATGTTATGGCATTGTTGGGCATAGGCGGCGCCTATGCTATGGCATTGTAGAATCCGAGAGCTTAGGCCATAGCATAGCCCTTGCCTTGTTCGTTGCCTAGATTTACATAGGCCTTAACTTGTTCATTGCCTAGATTTACATAGGCAATGCCTAACCCATAGCCTTTGCTTCTTCATTCCTAACTTACCACCTTCAACATGAACCACTTCCAAATCAAAATTTAAGACCAATCTCCTCTTTTATACGTCTGGCACCTACACTTACTCAAAAACAACAAAAATGATTAGAACGATGGGTTTCCTCCCATCAAGCACCTTAGTTTAGGTCATGGATCGACTACAAAAACAAACTCCTAGTAAAACAAAAAAATTAAGGACGATAGGTTGCCTCCCATCTATCGCTTGATTTATTGTCGTGACACGACATAGTTATCTTCGATTACTTAGACTTCATCGAGATATATGGTGTATCATTTTTTTAATGGATTCAGACGACGATGATGCTTAATTATGGGCACGCAATCTTCTTCGAGATGAATCGTGTGCATACATATCCCGGGTTGAATACCAATTATATCATCAATAGTCCAACCCATAGCTCTCTTGTACCTCTTCAGAGCAGAGATAAGAGCCTCTACGTGCTGTTTACCTAGATCAGCCGCAACACTCACCGGAAGTGTATTTCCACTTCCCAAGAACGCATACCTTAGGTGACTTGGGAGCTCTTCCGATTCTAGCACTGGTGGCTCTTCAATGGAAGTCTTCACTGTTGGTGAGGTTCGACTCTTAAGATCAAGGTCCAGCTTCTTAGGGGATGAAAATAGGACTTTATTCCTGTTAGAGCACAAATGATTTCTTCATGTTCTCCAACATCCTCATGCACAAAATTCGAAAGCACATCAGATAGTGACTCAACGGTAAGCTACTTCTCTACAGATGATTTTTTCTCATCTTCATAATAAACATCATCTACAGAGAACACATTCATATCGCTGGGTTGGTTCATTGCTTTGCATACATCAAAACGGACCACTTCATCATTCAACCGAAATAAAAGCTCATTAGCTCTTAAGTCAATAAGCACACTTCCAGTTGCGAGGAAAGGACGACCCAAGATTATGGGAGTTTCAGAATCCACCTCGCAATCCAAAATAACAAAGTCTACAGGAAAGATGAAGGTAGACACCTTCACCAACACATCATTCAAGATACCCACAGGTCGTTTTACCGACCTATCTACCATCACAAGTCGCATATTGGTTGGTGTAGGGTCACCCAACCCCAACTTTCTGTACACGGATAGCGGCATCAAATTGATGCTAGCTTCAAAATCGCACAATGCCTTAGTAAAATCAAACGATCCAATCGTGCAAGGAATAGTGAAAGAACCAGGATCTGCCTTTTTCGGAACTAGCGATCTTGTAGCAATTGCACTGCAATGATGAACATTATCTGCGAGCTCATAGCTTACTGCCCGCTTCTTTGTAAAAAGGTCCTTCATGAATTTAGCGTACCCAGGCATCTGTTCCAGCTCCTCCACCAAAGGAACATTAATAGTCAGCTGCTTCAACATAGTCATGAATTTACTGAACCTGGTGTCATCATCATTCTTCTTCAGTGTCTGAGGAAAAGGTGGTGGTGGAAGGGGAATAGTTTTCTCCACCAATTCCTTTTTATCTCTCTTCCGACTATCACTCTTTTCAGGATGGTGACGTCTAGGTGTAACATCATGAGCACTCACTTCAGCTTCTACGGCATCTTCAAACTCTATTTCATCAATAACATTCTCCTCTGTATTATCGACTACCTGCTTGCCTTTGTACAGATTTTCCAATACCTTAACACTCCTGGTAGTAATAGCCATACATGATCCATCATTCCTTGGATTTTTCACGGTGTTGCTAGGTAAGGTGCCGGCCTTTTGTTGGTTGAATGCCGCCGATAGTTGACTCATTTGGTGTTCCAGCTATTTTATTATAATGGAATGCGAGTCAACCAATTGCTTCATTGAGTACAATTCATTTACTACCTCAATTACTCCCGTGTTGGTTGCCTCCACTCTGTTCAATAGCTTCGCCATCATATCTTTCATAGACATCTTCCCAGAGGTAGATGCCACGGCCTCACGGTTTCCAGGAGGAACATACAAACCACTCTTGTTAGTCTTATTCTTCCAACTACCTTGATCGCGGTCCTTGTATCCAGATTTATCATAATAGTTCTGACCTTGGTTTCCTTGGGTATTGCCACGGAAAACCCCTTGATTATGCAAGTAGTTCGCTTCCTCCTCAGATTCGGATTCATCTCGTCCCTGTGATACAACAACATTGAGTTTTTCGGTCTTCCCTGATAACACAATGCTTGGTAAGAAGATCCATCTATGTTTTCATGTGCGCCATATCTTGATCACGCTCCTCCTCTTTTCGCCTTTGTTCTGCAGTCATGCCGATAGATACAGTAGAGCTTGCTACCTCAGAATCCCTGGTATGCTAAGCTATACTTTGCTTTGTCATACGGTTTAGCATATCACTTGCCTGAACAAAAGTAAGGTCCATGAATGACCCTCCTGCAGCATTATCAACCACTGGCTTAGTCACCGAATTTAAAGACCTGTATAATATCTCCATCACGTGGATATTGGTCATATGATGATTTGGGCACCTCATAAGCTTCTTCTTGAACCTCGCCCATGTTTCGTGGAGAGCTTCAGTTGGAAGCTGTTGAAAGTTGCTTATCTCATCTCTTAATTGTGCTCTCTTGGATGACGGATAGAATCTTTCTAGGAAAGTGTCTTTCAATTTCCTCCAATTAGTAATAGAATCAGGAGTTAGCCCATTTAACCATAGAGTTGCCTCCCCAGATAGAGACAATGGAAATAAGCGCAGCCAGATTGCATTCTGTCCAACTCCTGGATTGTCAAATGCCTTCCATGTTGAGATAAAGTTAATCAGATGCATATTCGGATCGTCTCCTACAAGTCCACCAAACAACCCTTTGAGTTGCAATAGTTAAATCATGGTGCTAGTGATATTGAACTTGGCTCCGGGAGCCAAGGGCGGAGGAATAATAGCCCTGTGGCACCGGCTCCATCCAGATCGTCATCATCATCATCAAAAGGACCCTGCACAGCTCGGCGGTCAGGTCTCATTCTAGCTTGACGATCTCTCCTATGCATAGGTGCCACCACCTCATCAGTACGCCTAGGATTCAGTAACTCATCATCACCCAGGTCCTCATCATTAGGATTTGTTTCTCTCCCTAGGTTATCAATATTCTGTTGGTATACTTGAGCAGCTGCCAATGCAGCTAATCTAGCCTGCTCCTATTGAGCAGCCCTTCTTTCAATGTCACGTTGTGCATCCATTCTGCCAACAGAACCTGAATAAAACAAAAAAAACAACTAAAAGTAAAATCTGAGAATTTTTTACCAAAGGATCTATCAACTATCACAAACTTAGTGGACAACCGTATTCCCCGGCAACGGCGCCAAAATTTGATAACGCCCAAACTAGAGCTCTTGTAAGAGTGTCAGCGGTCGCTATCAAATATAGAACCCAACTGGTTGGGTGTCGAATCCCACAGGGAATACTCGGTCACTAAGTATGCAACTATTAGTAGACTGTTGGTCGAAAATTCTATGGAAAGGGGGGATTTTAATTGTAGCGTGCAATAAGGTAAACAGAGTAAAGATTGAAACGATTAATGTAGTAGGAGTTAATCATAGAAAGGAATAATTTAGGGTTATGTCCACCTTATGAGTTCTACGTATCTATTAACTATGAGTTATGCGGAATTCAGATATGCATGCACTTATAGAGGTTTGTATTCTAATGGTAAATCCTAGCGTCTCTCCACCATCAAGGATTATTTCACTTTAACTCTCTCGGGCATAAAGTGTATACTAACGGTACAAACTCTCCAAGAGGTTAATCTAGTTACGAAACTAACTTGTAATAAGGGGTTGGTAGCCCTATTTCCTTGTCACACTCTCTTTTCCTAACATATAACTTTTCTCTAGAACAATATAATGCTATATTGGCGTATTCTTTATGTTTGCAACCACAAGAATTTAATTAAGATGAAGAGAGTAATGATATAAGTAGCATACGTATCAAGAATTCACAAACTCATAGTAATAGATAGTATTCTCAAAAGGCTTCCATAACTCTAATAGAGAAGTTTAGCTACTCATGAGTGCAGCGGAGATCACAATAAACATCATCACCGTACCAAAGCTTGAACGATCTCACGTTGGTCACAAGAGCCGTGCTTTCTCTGTCAGAAAGTAATGTGAATAGTACTAAATGTCGAATAAAAGAAAAATAGAATGGAATCGAAATCCGAATGAATGCTGAAAAATTCAGCAAATTATAAAATCCTTGTCCTAGTCCTACTGGGTTACTGCTGTACCCTTAAGTATTAACAAATACTGATTTAGCCCGGGACAAGTTCTCCATGCATCACATTTAGTCCACAAGCTTCCAAAAGTTGCCTTCCTTCGTACATGAAGTTTCCTTTGCTGCCCATTGGTCCACAAAATGCTGAAATCTTCCTCATTTATACATGAAAACATGCTAAACTCGTTGGTTAGCTCACTTACAGGAAAAAGAACTAAAAGTGTAGGAATTATATATTTTGTCCTTAAAACTTAGCTAAAATATGGGTAAATTATAGTACTTTAGGCATGTAAATCCGCCCAACATTAGTGAGCGAAGTGATTCCTAAGCATCTCTCCTTTCATCAAAAGAAAAAGTTCATGCATGATCTGAAACATTACTTCTGGGATGACCCCTATCTTTTTCAACGATGTGTTGATGGTATTATTAGACGGTGCATCCTAGATGTAGAGGTGCCTAGCATACTGGAACCAAGCCATGCTTCCCAAGTTGAAGGTCACCATGCAGGTGATTGTACGGCCAAAAAAGTACTGCAAAGTGGCTACTATTGGCCTTCATTATTCAAGGATGCCTACGACTTTGTAAGAAGATGTGATCAGTGTCAGAGGCAAGGTTCTATCTCAAAGCACCATGAGATGCCCATGTCCAAAATGCTTGAAGTAGAGTTATTCTATGTCTGGGGTATTGATTTCATGGGCCCATTTGTGAGTTTATTTGGGATGAAATATATCCTAGTTTCTGTGGACTATGTATCCAAATGGGTCGAAGCAGTCGCGCTAGCAGATAATGAAGGTAAGAGTGTTGTAGCATTCATAAAGAGAAATATCTTCTCTCATTTTGGGGTACCTCGTACCATCATAAGCGATGGAGGATCACATTCTGCAATAAGCTTTTCAGAACTGTATTGGTAAAGTATGGGGTTAAGAAACATAAGGTGGCTATACCATACAACCCACAAACTAGTGGGCAGGTGGAGGTTTCAAATTGAGAAATCAAGCTGATCCTTGCTAAGACTATGAATACTAGCAGGAAAGATTGGTCCAGGAAGTTGGACGATGCCTTATAGGCATATATACCGCGTTTAAAACACCAATTGGCATGTCACCATACCAACTAGTTTATGGAAAGGCTTGTCACTTGCCTATTGAGATATAACATAAAGCAATGTGTGCGCTAAAGCAGCATAACCTGAAATGGGATGATGCTATAGATATGAGTTTGGGACAGCTGAACGAGATGGATGAATTCTGTCTAAATGCATATGAAAGAGCAGATCTTTACAAGGAAAGGATGAAAAAGTTCCATGATCGAAGGATTATCCAAAACAGCTTTCAGAAAGGCGATTTGGTATTTCTTTTTAACTCCAGACTGAAACTGTTTCCAGGTAAGTTGAAGTCTAAATGATCTGGTCCATTCAGAATCAGCCAAGTTTACTCATCTGAAGTAGTGGAGTTAGAAAACAATGATGGTGGTGTCTTTAAGGTGAATGGACAAAGAGTGAAGCTATATATCGGTCCAAACAACTCAATAAAATGTATAGCCACCATATATCTCGATGAAGTCTGAGTACTCGAGATAACTATGTCGTGCTGCGACAATAAATCAAGTGCTACATGGGAGGCAACCCATCATTTTAATCATATTTGTTTCACTAGGATTTTGTTTTTGATAAATAAAAACTCAAAAAGAAGAGTCGAGCCATGACCAAAACTAAGGCGCTTGGTGGGAGAAAACCCATTCTTCTAATCAAATTTGTTGTTTTTGATTAAGTATAGGTGCATGAAGTACAAAAGAGAAGATTAGCCCCAAAGTTTGATTGGAAAGTGAGACATGCCAATAGTGGTAAGTCTAGGAATATGGAGCAAAGTCTATAAGCTAGGCATCGCCTATACAAACATAGGCAATGCTATAGGCACCGCCTATTCCATTGCCTATGCTCACTGCCTCACATAGGTGATGGGAAAGGCGCCGCCTATGCCAACATAGGCAATAGGCTAGGCACTACCTATGCCAACATAGGCAATAGGCTAGGCGCTGCCTATGCCAACATAGGCAATAGGCTAGGCACCGCCTATGCCATTGCCTATGCTCACTACCTTACATAGGCGATGGGCTACGAGTCGCCTATGCCAACATAGGCAATGCTATAGGCGCCACCTACTTATGCTTAGGCAATGCTATAGGCGCCGCCTATTAACATGACTTTTGCCTACTAACCCATTTGTGAGTGGACCAATCCGAACCATGGATTATCCTTTAAATATATCCTCTACCTTTAAACACCACTCAATTTTTCTTAAGCCTAGGCGTCGCCCAAGCTGCCTTGCACTCTCCATGTTTTTCTCCTTTCTCATCTAATCTTGCAGGCTCACCTTCCCGATCCATCACCCAGTAAGTTGTTGTTTCATATTCCATAAGTGTTGCAGTGCTACGCTTATAATTGTTAATTAGATTTTGTAGTGGTGCTTAGTGATAAGAGTATGGTTAGTTTGTTATGATTTTTGAAGAATACATCTCATTGTGTAAAAGGATTCTAGTGGGTATTCTTGATTTCACTCCATGTATTGATTGGTATTCACTGTCATAATTTTTTTTTATGAAGTTGAAATTTTGAAGTTAATGCATAAATTTGGGAGTTGTAAGCTTGACTATTTGAATGACTCGTTCATCGATGTAATGATCATGATTGACCACAAGCATAAGATTGTGTGATTGTTTCTATGCTATAGCATGACAAGATTTCTATGTGGTAGTCTTGTTCAAAGATTGCATTGCTCCAATGAAATAAACTTGGAAATGATAGTCAAGATTACATGAGCATTGTGTGCTGCTTCTCTATATAAAACTAAGAAATTGTTGTGTAAAGTGAAGGGTTAAAAGTGTGACTACGCTAATAATGTTGTTGGCATATACCACCTAAATGTATGTCAATGAAGTCTGAGTAATTCACATCACTCACTCAATTAGTTTGTGCAAAGAAATTAAGTATGGGGTGGTGCCATCACTATTTTCTTTTTCAATTATAGTGAATCTTCCGAAATGAAACTAACATGACTCTATTGTGATCTCAGGTAACATGGATCTGAAAGGTCAACAGGGAAAGGAGAAAGAATTCACCTCACAAAAAGGTCAGAAAAGGTCAAGAAAGGACCAGGCTGATTTTTCCTCTCTTCAAGTGCCTTGACGCACTTTTGGGATCAAGTGGGTTCTGGAGGAGGAAGGGAAGGAATGGTATAGAAACAATAAAATGAAGAAATATGTCCATGTGGAGTTGATGTAGAAGGAAAGTTTAGCAAAGAGAGACCCTCGCATTTTGGCAAAGATTATGGCACTAAATCTTGACTTTATCTTCCGAGACATGGGTGAATGTAATCTTTCTTTTACTCGAGAATTTTATGCCAACTGGTCCCCAAGGACTACGGGAAATGAAGTAAAGATTCGGGGGCAAGTCTTCAAATTGAATGCTGATTTCTTCAACTCTTTCCTGGGAACTCTTAGTATGGATCCATCACCACTCAAGGAGCTCTACAACAGACCTCCCTACAGAGCCATCAGAGATATATTGTATGGATCAAGGTCCATGACCCAGTGGACTCGTCACAAAGATAATGGTTTTTCTTTTGCTAAACTTTCCTTCTACAGAGGGTATTGTTAAAGTATGGGGTTAATCAACATAAGGTGGCTATACCATACCACCTACAAACTAGTGGGCAGGTGGAGGTTTCAAATCGAGAAATCAAGCTGATCCTTGCTAAGACTATGAATACCAGCAGGAAAGATTGGTCCAGGAAGTTGGACGATGCCTTATAGGCATATATACCGTGTTTAAAACACCAATTGGCATGTCACCATACCAACTAGTTTATGGAAAGGCTTGTCACTTGCCAATTGAGCTAGAACATAAAGCAATGTGGCCGCTAAAGCAGCATAACCTGAAATGGGATGATGCTATAGATATGAGATTGGGACAGCTGAACGAGATGGATGAATTCTGTCTAAATGCATATGAAAGAGCAGATCTTTACAAGGAAAGGATGAAAAAGTTCCATGATCGGAGGATTATCCAACACAGCTTTCAGAAAGGCGATTTGGTATTTCTTTTTAACTCCAGACTGAAACTGTTTCCAGGTAAGTTGAAGTCTAAATGATCTGGTCCATTCAGAATCAGCCAAGTTTACTCATCTGGAGTAGTGGAGTTAGAAAACAATGATGGTGGTGTCTTTAAGGTGAATGGCCAAAGAGTGAAGCTATCTATTGGTCCAAACAACTCGATAAAATGTATAGCCACCATATATCTTGATGAAGTCTGAGTACTCAAGATTACTATGTCATGCTGCGACAATAAATCAAGTGCTACATGGGAGGCAAACCATCTTTTTAATCATATTTGTTTCACTAGGAGTTTGTTTTTGATAAATAAAAACTCAAAAAGAAGAGTCGAGCCACGACCAAAACTAAGGCGCTTGGTGGGAGAAAACCCATTCTTCTAATCAAATTTGTTGTTTTTGATTAAGTATAGGTGCATGAAGTAAAAAGGAGAAGATTAGCCCCAAAGTTTGATTGGAAAGTGAGCCATGCCAATAGTGATAAGTCTAGGAATATGGAGCAAAGGCTATAGGCTAGGCGTCGCCTATGTCAACATAGGCAATGCTATAGGCGCCGCCTATTCCATTGCCTATGCCCACTGCCTCACATAGGTGATGGGCAAGGCGACGCCTATGCCAACATAGGCAATAGGCTAGGCACTGCCTATGCCAACTTAGGCAATAGGCTAGGCGCTGCCTATGCCAACATAGGCAATAGGCTAGGCACCGCCTATGCCATTGCCTATGCTCACTACCTCACATAGGCGATGGGCTAGGAGTCGCCTATGCCAACATAGGAAATGCTATAGGCGCCGCCTATGCCAACATAGGCAATGCTATAGGCGCCGCCTATTAACATGACTTTTGCCTACTAACCCATTTGTGAGTGGACCAATCCAAACCATGGATTATCCTTTAAATATATCCTCTACCTTTAAACACCACTCAATTTTTCTTAAGCCTAGGCGCCACCCAAGCTGCCTTGCCCTCTCCATGTTTTTCTCTTTTCTCATCTAATCTTGCAGGCTCACCTTCCCGATCCATCACCCAGTAAGTTGTTCTTTCATATTCCATAAGTGTTGCAGTGCTACGCTTATAATGGTTAATTAGATTTTGCATTAGTGCTTGGTGATAAGAGTATGGTTAGTTTGTTATGATTTTTGAAGAATACATCTCATTGTGTAAAAGGATTCTAGTGGGTATTCTTGATTTCACTCCATGTATTGATTGGTATTCACTGTCATAATTTTTTTTTATGAAGTTGAAATTTTGAAGTTAATGCATAAATTTGGGAGTTGTAAGCTTGACTATTTGAATGACTCGTTCATCGATGTAATGATCATGATTTACCACAAGCATAAGATTGTGTGATTGTTTCTATGCTATAGCATGACAAGATTTCTATGTGGTAGTCTTTTTCAAAGATTGCATTGCTCCAATGAAATAAACTTGGAAATGATAGTCAAGATTACATGACCATTGTGTGCTGCTTCTCTATATCAAACTAAGAAATTGTTGTTTAAAGTGAAGGGTTAAAAGTGTGACTAAGCTAATAATGTTGTTGGCATATACCACCTAAATGTATGTCGATGAAGTCTGAGTAATTCACATCACTCACTCAATTAGTTTGTGCAAAGAAATTAAGTATGGGGTGGTGCCATCACTATTTTCTTTTTCAATTATAGTGAATCTTCCGAAATGAAACTAACATGACTCTATTGTGATCTCAGGTAACATGGATCTGAAAGGTCAACAGGGAAAGGAGAAAGCATTCACCTCACAAAAAGGTCAGAAAAGGTCAAGAAAGGACCAGGCTGATTTCTACTCTCTTCAAGTGCCTTGACGCACTTTTGGCATCAAGTGGGTTCTGGAGGAGGAAGGGAAGGAATGGTATAGAAACAATAAAATGAAGAAATATGTCCATGTGGAGTTGATGCAGAAGGAAAGTTTAGCAATATCTGATGTGGAGGACAACTCTGATGATGAAGACTCTGAAGCAGGGGGTATGACCCCGGATGTAGAGGAGGCGTCTGACTAACCAGGTTTTTGCTTTTTTATTTACACTAAGGGTAGTGTGTTCCATCTAAGTATGGGGTGCGGGTAAATGTTTGTGGATTGCCTTGTCTGCTGTATTGCGTACTGCTTTGCCTGCATTTATTCTATAGTTGTTTTGATTTAGTTGTAGTTAGTTAGTTTTAATTACTCAGAGTTTGCTTAAAATTGTTCTTATGGATGGCATGGCATTATAACAGGAGTTTGTGCTGAATCACTACTATTGAAACATTTAGGCTCGAAGTTGTGACTCATTCTGTGATAATTGCTTGTGGTTTAATTCATTTATCTATTGGGTCAAGAATCTAAAATTCTCCTAATTAAGCTGACCATGTGCCCTGTGTGTGTAAGGTTATTGTATATTCTTTGTTGCGACTGATGCTAGAACTTGCCTGGTGTGTGTGAAACGAAATAAAGATTGTGAGTTTAGGAGATGATTTAGGCATTTCTTTGGCAGCCCTGATTTTGTTTATCTTCTTTTTACTTACCTTTGTACATTGTCCTAGTGAACACCCTTTGAGCCTTTAGCTATTTTTTTTGGCAACCTCATATGTAGCCTAATCCATTTTTATGAAAAGATCATAATTTGATCCAAAAGCTCCTAAGCGCTTTAAATTGTAGAATCAAGTTGAGTAAAGAGTGTGGCAAAATAAGAGGAAAATGGTGAAAGTGATGCCCCAGAGTTTATTGGTATGTGAAAATATTGTGATAAAGGGTGGCTATCATAAGGATGCTTAGTAAAAAGAAAAAGAAAAAAAATAATAAATCAAGAAAAAAAAAGTTGTATATTCCCATCATTGTGTTTCTGATTGAATAACAAAATAGGTGAAAGGGGGTTGGTAGATGAAAGAAAGGTAGAGTGGTTGTTAAAAGTTAGTGTAAATTCCATAATGTAGTGTATCAAAGCGCTTAGGGAACATAGTCACTATTTCTGGCCAAAATAGTCCTACCTGTCCCTTTAGCCTACATTACAACCCGTAAAGACCTATTTGATCCTGACCTTAGCATTCTGATATAAGTAGAGCATTACACTAAGGGCAAGCATATGGTCATCAGTTGTAATCTAAGAATTCTTTGTTAGAGTGAGAGCAAGCAAAGTCTTATACCCATGTTTCTGAAAAATGCAAAACTATGAGTAATTATGGGTAACATTTTGTGTGAGCCACATGGTTGATGATTTTTGGGTAGTTTTATATGATTTTATTTGGATTAAATTGTGTATATAAATTAACCAACTTAATGAGTCTATGTTGGAGGGTGAGTTGTTTCTAGTAATGATCAAGAAATCTACTCTTTGTTAATAATTGTCGTGTATGTCTTGTTGAAAATTTTGTGTTGCTCTTGTGAAGTTTAGTTAGGTATTCTCATGGATGTACTATTTTGTTCGATGACAAACAATGCTTTAAGTGTGGGGTGGTGATGTTGGGCGTATTTATACGACTAAGCACCGTAACTTACCCATGTTTTAGCTAAGTTTTGAGAATAAAATACATAAGTCTTGGACTTTTAGTCCATTTTTAGTTAAGTGAGCTGACCTATGTGATTAGCATGCTTTTCAGGTACTAATGAGGAAGATTTCAGCACTTTGGGGACCTGTGGACAGCAATGGAAAATTTCACATAAAAAGGAAAACAACTTTTGGACTAGTTGTGATGCATGGGAACTTTTTCCCGGGCAAACTCAGTAATTTTAAATAGTTAAGGATGCAGTAGCAACTTATTAGAGAAGGATTTTATTAAAAACCTTATTGCTGAATTTTCATTGAGGGAGGAGATTCTGTAATATTTTGGGGAAACAGAGAAAAACAGCTTAGCTTTGAGCAGAAGAGGGAGAGAAATGATTTTTCACTCTTATTTTCGCTAATCACCTTCATCACTAAGATCATTCTACGTTTTGGTATGATGAATATCTCTAGTTTGATTTCTATTTTATCCATGAGTAGCTAAGTTATTTGTTAGCGTTATGGAAACCTTGTAATATACTCTCTATTGCTATGAATTTGTGAATTTATGGTGTGTCATGCCACTTATATCATTACTCTCATCATATTGATTGAATTCTCATGGTTGCAAACATAGGTAATGCGCTAGTATAGCAAGAACTTGTTCGATAGAAAAGTTATTGTTTGGAAAAGAGAGTGTAACAAGAAAATAGGGTTTCCAACCTCTATTTACACGTTAATTCCCTAGAAGGATTAACTTCTTGGAGAGTTTGTATAATTTGTTGTACACTTTGTGTTCGACAGAACTAAAGTGAATAAATGTTCGATGGTTGAAAAACACTTGGGTTTAGAATTAGAATACGTCTCTCTATAAGTGCATGCATGCATAAATTCCATATTACTCATAGTTAATAGAGAAGTAGAAACTACAAGGTGGACATAACCCTAACTTGTCATTCTCTGTGATCAAGTATAATTACACATATCATTTTATCGTTACACTGATAATAGTATTTTGCACCTAAACTGAAACCCCCCTTTCCTTGGAATTTTAGACCAACAGTCGAATAATAATCGCAATAGTTAGTGACTATAGTATTCCCTATGGGATTCGACACCCAACCCGGTTGGGTTCTATATTTGACAGCGACCGCTTACTCTTTCTAACGAGAGTTGTAATTTGGGCGTATCAATGTACTCAAGTATGAATCATAGGATAGGAGATTTCATACGTAGGAATACTTATTCACTTCCTTTCTTAGAAACATACGTGGTATTACAATGTATATATATATACCCGGTAAGGATGGATGATGATTATGAAGGGAGATAATGATGATGATGATTATGGTATTGTGATTTGTTGCATTGATATTGGCATGCGAATCGCCTATAACCAGAATGCATGTATTTCTATCAGTGTGTATGGCCTGGCTGCTTAGGTATGGGTGATGAATATGCCTTATGTTGTTTTATGCTTATTGCACCTTTTGATCCTTAGGTGGTGGGCCTACGCATAGGATCAGATAGGTATTTGGTTTTCTGGAATAAATGGCTATTCATAATGTTATTGATATTTGTTATTATCAATGTTATTATCATTGGTATGTCTGGTTATGATAGATGTTTCATTGATTCGTCATCGAGATTCTAGGTTTTATTATGGCCTCTTCTATCTTATGATTTCATTATTGTGCAGGATTAATTCATAATGAGATTAGATGGACTAGAAACCTAGAATTATCATAAATAAATCTTTATAGGATTATAATGCGGCCTTAAAATAAAGAATATGATGATCTAGGTTCTACTTTGAGTTGACCTTATCTCTCTCTCTCTATATATATATATCTAGCTCTTTGTAGCTACGGTATATCAGTATATCCCTTCATTTGTTCATATTGTGTATTCATTCCTTGGCATCGTATATTGCTATATGATCTTCTTTAATTTGTCATTCATATATTGGCTAGGGATATATGGTATAGTTTTGAGACTTCCTAGTATCGATGAAATAGTATAGTTCATCTATGGTTCCATCGTAACCTTATTATGTTAGTCTCTTGGATTAAATAGGATTGGTTATCCTTACTCTCTCATTGGCTGTTTTATGTGTTTTCTAAACAGTTGGGTGTAGTTTCCGTTCTATTTATATGTTATATATGTACTTTATCTTTGGAGCTCAGCTGGCAGTTGCCTAATGAGGTACCATTTATTTGGTTCTCATACTACACCTATATAGCCTACAGATCATAGTATGGGTTATCGCTATTGATTTGTGTGTCGTACGGAGTAGCCTTTGTTTGAAGATGAAGAGTGAGCTCCTAACGTTCGAAGTATTACATACCTTTCACTTATGTATTAGACTAGGCTCTATGTTGTATTCAAAGATGAGTTTCATCACTGTAATTCATATGATACTTTAGTTTTGTATGCTTATATTATATTAGAAGTTTTTGTACTGATACCACCAGGTTTTGGGATTATATTATCTAATTGCTTTTTAATATCAGCTATTCCGCAATACTTTTCTTTATATATATTGTAGTACATTAATAGCAGTGATGGACTATGGGGTTGGTTCGCCTATTGGTGGGTTATAGTAGGCACGATAAAGACCTAACAAACTGGGTCGTGACATAAGCTCGAATAAAATTAAGATAACCTCTCCACCACCTCATTGTTGTCATGACAAGTTTATAAGAAACAAAGTCCACTCACTGTGACACAACCAACCCTAAATTTTGTAATCTCCCCTTATAACTATATAGAAATGAATAAGCATCCTCTCCTAGGATTCCAACATACATGGGTAGAGTCAATTTAAAAAATCATCCTAATATTTTCTACTCCTCTGAATACATAACTAGTTGGGATACTGTTAGTTGAGGGACTACTGGTACTAGCAAAACCCCTACCCTAGGCGCTACTGCTGCAACTTATGCCCCTAATTAAACATCACCCCATGTTGTAGGCTGAGGTCCCTCAGCAGGTTTACCGCAACTAACCTTAATAATTGTACCAATGCATCCCAAAGGAACAAAAAGGATATAAAACAGGGTGGAGCCATGGATTTCCTTGAACCACCTTCCATTGTGGTGGTAGAATATTTGGAGCTCTCTCAGCCTTAGGAGCTATGATAGAATCAAGTGATAGATCCCCGACCTGATCCTGAATTGGGGATGATACTCTATCCTACCCCAATCTTTGGGTCAACCTCGACCCCTAACAGAAACTCTAGTAGTAGGCTTAGGGTACTCATCACCGGATCCCACAACCCACATCCTAGACATTTACTTAAAAATTTAACCAATAAAGATTAAAGGAAACTCAGACCCAACATGAGAAAATGGATCAAGAAAATGTGATTTTTCCTAAAAAATGCTCTCTGGTATCCCAAAGGTAGGATACTGTTGTCTCCGCACCTATTTATGAGAATCCAATAAACATCAACTCTAGAACTAACAGTACGACTGAAACCTAATCTTTGATAACAAATTTTCATGACCCTATTTCTCAAGTCCTAATGGCCCTTACCTTATTCACCAGTAGGCAAGCCAAGCCATTGTTCAAAATGATAGGTAACAAGCTACTGGGCAAAAACCAAAAAAGACCACATATCATGATAACAGTAGTAATAATAAGTGAAAAGCAGAAAGGAAACATATAAAGGAAACAAAAAATGAGAGATGTAAAATGACCAAACATAAAACTGAATCCATCCCAAGACCTACGAAGGTTTGTACAATAGCCGATACTAAAATATATCTAGAGTACTAGACAGAATACAAAATATACACATTATAAAAATATAGTCTAGAGTACAAAAGACTATACTAGAATAGATATAGGAGGTTCAACCTAGGTCGACAACAAGTTCACCCCACTCCAGATTAGTACTGGAAAATAAAAATCATGCCAACAACAACTGTTGTACTTAGATTTACATCAAGAGAATATGCAAAAGTATAGTATGTGTACTCAGTAGGCATCAGTAGCTGACTCAGATTAATACAAGAAAAATATAAATAAAATATAAGGGTGTAATCTATGCTAACGGTAGATAGGGATAGAAAGGTAAATAGTTATTGAGATACATAAATGAAATAAAGGACTACGTAAAGGTGATACAAAAAGATAAATAACACAGAAATAAATGGCAACCCAAAAATGACCTAATTGGGTCTCAATAAGTCCACCAGGCACACTTAAGGAGATAATTATTCAAATCGTGCCCCCATAAGCTATTAGGACACTATAGAAGAATTTAGAGAAAATAAACAGAAATAATCCAAAACTGAACCAATCCTAGGAAACCCATAGTACTCAACTGAATATTGAATAGGCTTGATTCCGCACCAATGGCTAGTAACAAGAGGCCAGATGCCTGGCTCAAATCGGTAATGGTGGATAATAACAAGAGGTCGTATGCCAATTTCAAAATAGAAATAGTTGGTAATAATAAGAGGCCTCTTATAGGATATATTAAAGAACTCACAATAAATGTCAGAGTCAAACCGAAACTCAGAGAAACCACAACTCCCAGCACAAAAATATTCAGTACCAGAAATCCCAACTCATAATACCCAAATGTTGGACTCGATCTGAAAGGTATATTAATTATACCGAACTGTAAATTAAAACTCAAACAATACCATAACTAAAGCCCGAATGTTCTAATCTTACAATTAATGAATGAAATAAAGTATATATTGACCCTAAATCATAGTTAAAGTACATTTAAATAACCATTCACGAAACATAAATATATAGAGATAATCAAATATTTTTCAACTTAGATACCACATCCTAAGATCATTAATAATCCATTACACTAAAAGATAACAAAATGAAAATTTACTAGAACAGGGTCCTAACCAGATATATAAGGCATGATATCTAAATCATATGATACACAAACTACAAATAACTATCAAAAAATAGCATCATAGCATACAATTACCATAAATAAGCTCAATCTAAAGATATGTTAAGCCTATTCTACGTGGACCCAAAAGCTAAAAATGTCTCTCTGGGAAGTCTCCGAATAATACCTTACTAGAACCCAATCTTTAATAATTTGATGAGGACAATTGATTTTCCTCTTCATTTTTCACAACATGATTACACTAATATCAATTTTAAGAACATGTTTAATTATTGTTGCCAAGATATGAATTAAGATTTAATTATGAAATAATAAGAAAAAAGAAGTCATCCATTACCTTTAATGGACAATGAGATGACACCTTACTTAACACTAACCTATTTTGTTTTACTGCCATAAAATAATGTGTACTTGATGTTCGCTTCCTCTATATAAGCATATGGTGGAGGTGGCAGTATAAAGGACATATATTATCCCACGACGAATGTACATGAATATTTCGCAGGTTCGTGATAAAATAAATGAAATATTTTGAATATATCATAATCAATAAAATAAATTATTTTTTATAAAATACTCTATTATATAATAATAATAATAATATTTTAATATATCTAGATTTACTATCTTTGTTTAAAATATTAATAAGTTATATAACTATTTATAAAGTAATATATATATATAACACCGTAATTAATGAATTTTCGTACATATTAAAAACATTATAGAGGGGTAATAAATTATTTTTATACCAAATATGATTTGTATTAAATATTCCACAATATATTTGGTATTACTAAAATTCTCAAACAAACAGCCTGGTAATCGAGCTGTCAGCCCTAGCAAGTCATAACTAACTTGGGGTAGTTGTAGAAATTTTCTAGACACAAAAAATATATGAAAACAAAGAAAACAACCAGGAGTGTCATTACAATTTATCAAAATAGGTGATTTTGAATAGTTAATCCCTACGAATCTTAAAACTCAAAATAAAGACTGGAAACTTACAACAACCATACTATTATCCCAAATTGGATAGTTTAGATCTATTGGAACTGATAAGAAAACCATCCAATACTCAGATCAGAAAAAATATTTATCATAGTCAAAATATTACTTTCAAGGCTACTCAATACCTCATATTTATCAAACCACTCTTTAATGCTTTGAGAACCTTGTCTACCATTTCCACAACTCAATAATCATATATAGCAACTATATGGGTAGTCAAAATAGTAATAACATAAAATATGTAAAAATCACTATAAGAGTTGTTAAAAAAGGATTTGTAATTAGAATTTTTAAGAGATTAATGATATTGTTCTATTACTTCCACATGGTTCTAATTGGGTGGTAAGGGATTTTCTATCAAGTAAGCATAGAGTAAGTTCTCAAATGATCCAATTAGTTGGGTCATGATAGTTTATATTGGGTTATCAATATTCCAAGTACTATAGTAAATGTCAAGGAGATACCTGCAGATGATAGTATTAAAATCCACTACAAATCATTGGAAAAATATGAGGCATTTTAGGAATTGTTTTCTTTCTTTTCATCCACTAGTTTAGTTCTAAAAATTGTTTGTATGGGTTGAGTCTAATTAGCATCTCTTGATTCTAATATTTACCATTCCTAATTAGATTGGAACGAAATAACTCCGTGTAGGTGACTGAAGCATATAAATTAAATCTTAGAAGGTTCAAATTGGTATCTAGCCATAAAGGCTGTGATGAATATTGCCGTGACCCGAGACTACCACCTAGTGGTAACATGAAGCTTAGAGTCACCAGTCATCCCAAGCTAACTCACGGCCTGGTATGGCACAATGAATATTAAAAATATGAATAGTAATATATGGAGGTAAGAGTCTGAATGATACAAAAGTTATCAAACAAAATATCAATGATAAAATAAAAAAAAATCTCTTGGAATAACATAAAGTTGGACCTCTACTGCATCTCTGAAAGCCTCTACTAAGGTGAGTTACAGGGACAGAACCCCAACTAACAAAAGATGTCAAAATCTGAAATAAGAATTTAAAATGAAATTTTAATAAATAGTCCTCAAATAATGATGACTCACCAAAACACAACTACTGAAGTGATGTCAAATAAAGCTAATTGCAATTAGGGTGTTGAACATCCAAAATTATATTACAAGATAATATAACACAAAGACAATTAGATGGTTAGAAATTTTAATGTACTAAGCATATGAGACACGAACTAAACTATGTAAAACGAACATGCTAAAAGTGACATTATGACCTAAACATGGGACTTAAATTTATAAACTGATGTTATGACAAATTAATAAATATGTAACACTATAAGATGTTGAATATATGAGAGATAAGGTCAAATGAGATCTGCGACTAAAATGAGGAAGGTTTCTATAACAGTGATAGACCATGTGAACAACATAAAATCCAACCAACTAACAAAGTTGAAAGGGTCTTTTGTATCATTCCATGGGTATGAACCATGAATGGCATAAATTTACTGATGAGTGCATTAAGGCAATGAATACACTCTCAACTATCGAGGATAACTTTAACGCATGGTGGCTCATAGTTTGGGACTTGGGTTATATATAATTTTTTCCTCTCGGTGCTATGTACTACTCCCAAATTAAAGTGAACTTATATCCTGAAATAATCAACAATAATGTTAGCGTAAAATTAAAAGATAAGTTCTTTATTTGAAAGAACTCTAAATCATGAAAACAAGACAACTGAATTTTCAATTACTAATGCATGATATCCTAGGTCACTGGGTGTTCATAACCCGCTATCTTTGAAGAATACAACTAGTCATGAAAATTCTATAATCTGAACATAACAAGGAATTTCATATCTCAAGTCCAAAATCAGAAATTTATCAATATAATGAGATGTTATAATAATGAGTATGTAAAGATGCTAAAATTTATGGAAAAACATATGTTCATTATTTAGTCAATGTAATAAAGTGAAAACTAAAGGAATTGACACATTTTCCTAGAAACACTAAACTTTAAGTGTAAATTAAACTTGAGGAATTGAATTAACCTTGGGACTCAATGGGTGAAAAGAAACCGCTTGATGAAACTTCACATGCCTGGAGATGGAAAATTGGTGAAACATTTGAATTTTGAATTTGAAGTTGAAAAATCCTAATTTTTCATTGAGAGAAAAATCACCTTCTTCTCCCTGCTATCTCTGTGTGTTTAATAAATTTTGAATTAATGGGGAATTTGGGGGTGTTTTAGCGCTATATCTTAGCTCTAGAATAGCTTAAACGATGTAGTTTTGTTTTTAAAAGAGAGGGAAAAAGCCAAGTAACCTCTTTGAAAATATTCTAGGAGCACAAAATAGTTTTGGCTGATGGTCCTGGTGGTGAACCATCAATCCCGTGCCTTAACATCTCTCAAACCATAAAAAATAACTAAATTTTAGTCTTACTTATTAATCCTGATGGCTTGACCTGACGAGTCTTCATAGGGCTCACGGTTCATCACCCGAGCCATCACACTTTGACATACAAACACCCTTTGGTAAATTGATCATAACCTTTTGCTCCATTATCAGATTAAGGTGAAACTGGATGCGTTAGAAATATAATTTAAATATATATCATTTTATGGTATTGAGATGAGAAGTACTTCAGAATCTATGAATTTTTATCACTTGAAGTTAATTGTAGAAAGATACCTTAAAAGAAGTCAATCAATAAGGGAGGTTTTTATTTGGATATGAATAAGGAGATTATTATGGCCTTAATACATGTTTAAATCACTTCTCATAATTAAAAAACATAATTTTTTATTTCAACATGCATTTGAAGCGTTGTTCTAATCTTGTATTATATTTTTAGGGTGTCATAATATCTCCCATGTGGGATCATTCATCCTCCAATGAAAATTATCTATTCTAAAATATTAGGGAAAGAGTGGAAATTTCCATACTAAGTTTCTAAGATATTAATACTAACATGATAAGTGAGTTTGTAACAGAAACATTGACTAAACCAAACTCATGAATAAATATTATGACATGAGAATAGCTGGGTGACATGTGATAGAAAAAATTAATTTTGGGAAAAATAATACCTCGACAAGGGACTGAGTTTGAAGATAAAAGATGGGCGAACGTGGTCATAATATATGCCTTAGCTTCCTAAGTATCTCCCTCAACTGAATAATTTTTCCACAGATATTTAACTAAAGTGACCTCCTTATTTTTCAACGTATGAACTTGATGGTCGAGGATCTCAAATAGGATCTCTTGGTAAAAGAGACTATATTTTACACCTAAACTCTCTAAAAGAACAACCGATGTTGGATTACCAATGCATTTTTTAACAAGGACACATAAAAATGGGATGCACTGAGGCAGAACCTGCAGACAATTCTAAATCATAGGCTACATTGCTATGCCAACCTAAAATCTTATAAGGTCTAACATAACAGTGATAGAGCTTCACCTTTTTATCAAATCTCTTCACTTATTTCATAGGTTAAACATTCAAAAAGCTAAATTAGTAATAACAAACTTTAGATCACTTCTACTAATATATACATAGGTCTTCTAATGGATGTGAGCTATTCTTAGCCTCTCGCTAATCAGTTGAATCTTTTCATAGCCTCGTGAACTAAATTCAACTCTATTAATGTATCTTCTCCAACCTCAAACCAACAATAGAATTTATACCCATCTTATTATAAAGTGTTTTGAATGGGGCCATCTAAATACTGGAGTTATAGATAGCTATTATTATAAGCAAACTTAATCAAATCAAAACAGTCATCCCGAATACCCTCGAAATCAATCAAACACTCTCTCAACATATCCTCAAAACATTGAATAGTCCTTTTGTCCTAACCATCTATCTACGGATGAAAATTCATACTAAGATGAACTTGGGTACTAAGATCCTTCTTAAAGGTCTTGGAGAATCAGGAGGTAAATGGAGTTACCCTACATGAAATTATGGTCAATACCATCTTTAAAGTTCTACCAACTCTCTACGATAGAGTCTATAATTATCCTTAATTGAATCTAAATGGTTAAATGTGACGATATGGGATAACACAGTCATTTTTTCCTTCATAACATAAATAAAATCATTTAATCGATGAGTACGAGGCAACCCAATAATGAAGCCTATATTCACCACTTCACACTTCTAAATAGGAATACTGATATCCTAAAGCATAACACCAAGTTTGTAGTGCCCAACCTTAACTTGATGTCTATTTTTGGACTTAGCCATAAATTTTGTGATAATTGTTTTCATTATACTTTTTGTAAAAAAAGTACATCTTAGTAGATCCTGGGTGAATATAATGTCAAGAATCATGAGATTCTACTACTGTTTGCTATCTCAAGTGATCTACATTTGAAACACATATAATGCCCTAATGACAAATAACACCATATACTTCTTGTGAGAAAGAAACCTTTTGACCTTGTTAAGCTCTTTTTAAATATCCAAAATGGGATCACTATCTAGATTTTGTTTTACATCGTCTATCAAGGAGGATTCTAAACCATTCTTAATTAAGATATTACCTTTGATTGAATCGACCAAACTCTTAGTATATCAAGATGGTGAACCTAATGAACTAACTTTTTCTTCTCATCCTTAATATGAGAAACACTATCCATAGACAATCTGCTAAGACTGTCAGCCATAACATTTACATTATCTGAATGGAACAAGCCACTCATATCATAATATTTCATGAGGTATAGACATCATCTGTAATAAATTTTAAGATATTTCTAGCTGATCAAATACTTAAACCTCTTGTGATTAGTGAACATATCAACATGAACCTTATAAAGATAATGCCTTAAAATCATTACATAGAAACTACTTTTGCGAACTTACGATTATTAGTCGGGAAATTCCTCTTATGTGGTTGGAGCTATCTAGATTCATATGCTATAACCTTAACATTTTGTATCAACACACAACTAAGTATAACTCTAAAATAATCACAGTAAATAACAAAACCACCGAACCCTTTAGTAGAGTCAAATTTAGAGTAGTGAAGAGTTGAGTCTTTAATTTCTCAAATCTCTTCTCAGAAAATTTGAATTACTAAAACTTGAATTTCTTTTGAGTCGGTATGTACATGGGAGAAGCAACAAAGGAAAACCCTTTGATAAATCATATGTAGTAACTATATAAAATTAATAAACTCCTAATATCTAATATATAGATGGGTCCCGACCAAACTCAAATTGCTTTAGTCTTACGAGGATCAACTCGAATGCCTTCACCTAAAATGATATGACAAATAAATGCTACTAATTTTGACAAGAATTCACACTTCATAAACTTTATGAATAAATGGAGATCTTTGAGAACCAAAATATGCAATTCTTATATAGTTTTAATAGTCATGGTAACTTTAAGAATAAACAAGGACGTCATCTATGAAGACACTAAAGAACATATTGAAGTACTTCTTGAAAAGCTATTCACTAATCCATAAAAGATATAAAAGAATTCATTGGTCCAAAATACATTACAATAGATGTGAAGTGTTTTGAGATCTTGGAGAAATGAATGATGATCTTTGATTAGAAATATTGGTTGTAAGAGAGATTCAATCCCCTTTGTAGTGATGTAAGATTTAGGTTCTATTTTATAATTTTTAAGGGAGGTTTTTTGGTTTTATACACACTTTGATTTCCCTTTTGTTATCATATTTGTGGCTATCATTCTATCTTTTATATTCTATCCCGCTATCTTTACTTTCCCACAATTAGGTTTCAGTTTTTATTCTGAGAATCATATCATTTGGTATCATAGATGAGGTTAGGATCGTTCCGAGTCATGTGATTGTTATCTTGAAAATCATAAAAAAAATTAGAAAAAAAATTAGAAAAAGTGTCCATAAAAGTTTATAGGGTGTTTCAAATTTTGAGTTATTTATTTTTTTATCTTCTTATGTTTATATTGTTAGATTTGCATTCCTTAACACTATTAGTGTCCTCATATCAAATTTGAGCTAAATTAGGGTGAAATTGAGCCTTATGAAATAAGTGGAAGCTTGATTTTGAAAAGATAAAGCTTAAGGTGAGTTGCAAGATTTAAAGTGTTGGGCTAGGAGCTTAAGAAAAATAATTTATGGAATGAGTTTATACTGATGAAAGGTACATAGGTTCAAATTTGCAACTCATTTCGAGCTAAGGTGTTCTTGATGTGTTCTTGAGAACATTGTTTTCTTCATATTCAAGTTCGACAAAGTTGAGCGATTGATCACCAATGAAGGAACAAAAAAGGTTAAAATGTGTTTTACCAAGGCATCTTCAAAGGGTTCTAAGTATATTCCAAAGAGAGGACAAAAAGGGGTATAAAGTACAAACATTCATTAAAATTTGTGGAGCATGTCATGTGCACCTGACTTATGCTTGAAGTATGCCTGACCTACTACATTACTCCAGTAATGGGTCAAAATAGTGAGATATCAACTAGTTTTATCCATCCTACTCTCCATTTATGGCTGACATGCTATAGTATCCCAATGCAACTTAAAAAAGTTAGACATCACCCAACTAAATCCAGCTTGCCCTGCATCTATGGCTGACATGTTTCAACATCCCCAATGCACCCTAAGCAATAAGAAACACGCCTACCTATGTCCAAGGTACTCTAAAATAGCTGGATAAGGTCCCAAGAAGACCAAGCTCAAATCAGCCTTCCTTATTCCATATTCACTCCTCCAATGCATACCAAGTTCCGAAACATCAAATTCAAAGTTCCAAAGTTCATTTTATCACTATAATTGCTCCATTGCTCAAGGTTTTATAATAATATTCATATTATTCATTCCTAAACTCTTCTTTTGATTTTTAAACTACTCATAACTAGTAGTTCATCTACTAAGTTGATTGATTATTCTTGACTCCCATTTCTTTCATCATCTAATCTCATTCAAGTTTTTCTCTTTTTAAATTTGTTGTGATTTCTTGATTCAATTCCATAAGTAATTTTTTATTTTGAGTCATTCAAAAAAGAATCCACTCCATCCGTAAGTACATATTGACAACTTATTTATCACTAGAGTATAAGAAAAATTCAACATTTGCTTCTCCAATTGTGAGGATCATAAAGGTGAGATTCATATGAGTGCTGGTGAGGAGCTTTACTACTAATCTTATTTGTTTAATTTTTAGGCACAAGGTGATATAAGTAAGTATGTCTTCGATAGACTTGGATAATTGTTACTACGACATAAGAAACTACGATTGATGTGAAGATAGTTATGGCTATAAACAAGATTGATATTATCGGGGCTATGAATACACCACGATCAAGATATGGATGAAAATAAGGGCTACTACTACGAAAGAGAATATGAGATGAATAATTACCCTAGTTCTTTTAGTGAGCATAAAGATGATGAAGAGCCTTATGATGGTTCTTCTAAGGGATATTGAGCATGTGTGGAGTATTACACTTCCCACTCCAATTCTAGAGATAATGTAAGGTATAACCCACTAATCTATAAATATTATGAAAGTCATGGTGATATTGTGCATGCGAAGTATGAAGATTCATATTCCTTACCTTTTGATAATTCTTGTCATAGTTGAAGTAGTGTGAATGGTTATACTAACTATAGTAGAGGTTGCTCCATGGGACCAAAGGAATGTGCATCTCCAAATCTAGTGCCTAACATATGGAAATAGTACCCATGGTCGATATGTATTGTATTGTAGGAGTCAAAATCTACCTACTCTTTCCTTTTTTATAAGAAAGTTTGGACCCAAAGAATATCTTTATTAGGAATGGGATTGTGAAAGGATCTTCATGAATTATTATATGAGCGAAGTTAAAAGAGCTATGACTGTCCTTTAAAATATTTTAGGTCTGACACCATTGTGTTGGGAATCCATAAGAAAGTCCGGCCGAATATAGAGTGCCTTAAAAGAACTTGTGAGGGGTACCCATGTACCAATGGGGTATACCAAGCTTTATAATGTTAATCTAAGAAGAAATGTTTACTCTGAATAGGTAAGCATTTGTGCGGTTTCAGGATGCATCCTCATGATATATGTTTGGTGCTATAGAAACTGCACCATTCCACCCATGGATGACTATCTAGGGATACCTTGAGAGCCTCTAATTATTCTATATTTCTTTGATGTGTTTAAGGTTTCCAAGAGATGGAAGGTTTTGTTTACCCAATGTGGGTACTTTGAGGAGGTGTGGTGTTACATCCTTCCCTTAAAACATGGACTTTTATTCTTGGGTGCCATTTGTTTTACACAACATAAGGTTTGAAATTTAAAAAATTAGCCTATGATTATAAAGGACCAATGGGGAAATCATATCTTTCATCCATTTTTCCCAAATCTGAAAGAGATGTGACCACTTACTCCAAGACTAATGAAATTTATAGACATAAAATTAAAAGAAGTAGAGCGTGAAAGGTGGAAACCTAAGATATAAAAAAGGAGAGGTTGTAAGGAATAAAGTAAGGGGGTTACCACCAAACCAAGCTAACATTGTTTGTCCATCTTTTGACAAGGACATATGTGTAGCTATCAATATGGCAAACGGAGGAGAACAATAACAAAAAGAGATGATTTCTTTTAATTATTTGATGAGGGAAATCTTTGATGCTTCTAAGGCTTTTGAAGGACATTCACACCAAGGCAATGAATAATATTCTCAAGAACTTAAGGTAAAATAGCTAAATCTTACACTTTTGTACATGTGAATGATGATTGTATGGCTAGTAGAATATTAAGTGTGAGTAGTAGCTTATCTATATATGAGTCTCATGATTCATTGCCTCTTGTAGATGATGTATCCATTGATAGTGTAAAAACACTAGTTGATCCTATTAAAGATCTCAATGGCCCTTCTAGTAAGATCAATTTGAGTCTACCTAGTGTTCTAGACAATATGATAAATGATGGTATATTTTCATGAGGAATTTGTTCTGACTAACTTATGGGTGAAACTAGTACACCACTTGAGGATGATTGTTATGTTATTAATGAACCTTAAATGAGTGATGATAATGGAAATATTGTTCAAGTAAATTGGAGTGTCCCTTTGAGAATATCCTTTAGTGAATATCCTATTGTTTGTTTTGTTCATATAGATGATTATGTGTTTGAAACATATTTAGAACTTAATAGTAGCGTTATTGATAGTGAACTTACATGTTCTAATCCTCTTTAATGGATTGATCCTTCTCTCTTTAAGAATAACATCATGTTTGAAGATGGTACAATAACTCTTAGTTAACCTAGTTGTGTGAATAATGGTGATGGTATAGCTCATCTTGAGGGCTATAACCTATATGACAACCCACTTGAAATACCATAGGTTTTGGCTCTTTGAAATTTACTGAGTTATTAGCTTTTTGTTAATCATATGACTTCCTATAAGAGTTGTATGGTAAGGGTACGAGTTAGGGTACCCAAATTATAAGATATCTAGTGTTTGGTGTTCAAGTGTATATTATGATTACAGTTTAGTGGTACAGGAGATCTTGTTTAGTGATGGATCATTGGGTTGATCCTTCACTCAATATGAAACTTAGTGGCCTTACTTTGCCTTGAGCACGATTTGCTTATTATGATCCATGAGGATAAGGTACGAGTTGTATAGTGGAGTCGTATTGTCTAGTGTTCAACCCCTTTGATTCTGTCTTAGATTCAACTTATAGGTACTACTCATATGTTATGGTTATGAGTTGGGAAAGGAGTGTCATATGGTGGACAGTGTGTTGATGTCCAGCTATCTGTTCTTGGTACAACTGGATGGTACCACTGGTATGTCGTGGGTATGAAAGCAGGGGTCCAGCCGTACCCACCTGCATAAATTTTTATAGTTTAAGTTGGGGGCATTTTGGACATTTACCCTCTTAATTTCCTTTGAACCTACAACTTAAAACTTTTTTGGGACATTATTAACCTACTATTCCCAAATCAAACACTTTCCAAAACACTCTTAATTCTGTCTCAAGATCTTGGTTCAAAATGAGGCTACGTTTTCTTCAAGGTCGTTAATTAAGTCTTTAAGGGCTGCTTTTTTCCATCTTATTTTTTATCTAAGGGATGTTACTCCTCCCTTACTATTAGTTCAATAAAAAACCTTGTTTTACTTAATGGTTTTCATGTCATTATTATGGGTTTGTATTGGTTTTGAAATATATGCTGGGGGTTTTGGTAACTAATTGTTGGATGATGTTTCCCCATGTTCTATTTATAGTTTTTCACTTTAAAATATTTGTTTGAATATATGGTTGGATGGGAATGGTTAATTTGTTCTTGGTTTTGGTTTTGGAATCTATATGTCCTCAACATGCTTGTTAAAATACCAATGAGAATGTTTTTGTCACATAGTTTGACTTTTATTAAAAAATCATGCATTGTATAATATGGTAAGACAACCTAAATTTGTTTTATTGAATTAAACATTTAGGAAAAAACTTGGTGGCCATGGTTTTAATTAATTAGAAATCATGTGGGGTACATGAAAATCCCCTTAGTATCGACTAATGACAGTACTTGCAAGCTATAGTCGGTATGGCAATACCACTTCATAATGATTTGGTAATTAACTCTAGAATAACTTGTTTGGTTATGTGTTAAATGTTTTAAATCGTGAAATAATTATGGGTTGTGATAGCTAAACATGAAGGTGTGTGTAAAATGGATGAACGCTAGAAACTCATGTTTGCCAACATGAGGGTTGGTCATGGTAACCATATACTCATGGGGTACATGAAAATCACCTAAGTTATACTTGTATATATGTATCATGAAGGGCAAAGGGTACACTGGAATCCCTAGCCATAATGATATAACTGGTCTGTGCGGTTACATGCACTGGAGCCCGTTCAAGGGGTAACACTGGACCCATATAGCCCTGGGTAGCTTTATGATGGTCAAGCTACTCATCCCAGGTTAATGGTTTTAATTGCATACTAAACCTGGTTCCCTTTCTCAACATGGTATATATGTATATATGTATATGTGTGATTGCATATGGTTATTTAGATTTATTTTGAATAAAGGTATTACTTTCTCCTTATTCTTTTTTACATCATAGCATTTACTAACAAAATCATCTTTAAGTGTTGTATCCCCACGCGATGAAGGAACCACCCATACTACTCCCCCTTCTGAGTGACATGGATTCCGGGACAACTTTTGTGTAAGACTAAAATAGTGAGCTTTAATATTTCAGACGGCGCCATTTCATGCTATGTACATCATTTCATAGTTTTGTTAATTTCCTTGACTTTGGTTTTGGCTATGGTCGAGGAAATGTACTGATATGACGCTCTATGTTTTCGGTTAGAGGATTCATATAACTACTATGGGCATGGGCTATGTCGGTATTGTTGTCAACCATAGAATTTGTAATAGAATTGGGGTTAAGACTAGTTAGATATTTGGTTGGATGTTTGGAGGGTTATTGTTATGGATTTTATTATTGTATTTGTTTATTTATTATTCTATATTGTTAGATGTTTGAAATTCACTCGACATAGGTTGTTGGGCTATTATAGTAGGGTACTGTAAGTGGTTTTCGGTCCTGATTGGATTTGAGGCACCCGACACAACTAGGCCCTTGTTCAGGTTGTGTTAGGTCTGTATCAGAGCCCTAGGTTTGTGGTCACATTGAAGTCCACAAAGCCGTGTTGAGTAGTCTCTTCTAAAGATATGTATCACTCCATACTCAAAAAAGAGACACAATGAGGAATTTAGGAATGTTTCTCTTTCTTGTGTTCTATTTAAATGATGTAGAGTCTAAGGTCCTAAATTCTCCCCTAATTCCTATTTGTTCACTTTTAAAATCATGCCTCCTCGACATACTCAAGCTCACGAAAACTCATCTGTCCCAATTGAGGGAAATGCTGATGGGAACCATTGCACTTTTGAGGTCCATACCTAGTCTAGGGGTCCTGTTCTAGATTGTTCTAGAGTTCCACCGATTCTCTCTACTCTATCTCAATCTCCTCAGGCTAAAGTTATGAATGCCGAGTTTATTTAGTCCTGTGACATGTTGGCATAGTTGGTAGCTACTCAGTTTGAGTGTGGTGTTCTATTTACTCCATCATCAAAGGCTACAGGGGTTGGCCAATTCATAAGGTTGAATCCTATAACATTTATTGGTGTTAGGTTTGGGAAGGATACTCAACGTTTTCCTGATGATATGAAAAATGTCTTTCATGTAATGCGTGCCACAACTGTGCAGTGTTTGGAGTTTTCATACTACTAGCTGAAGGATGTGGCATACCACTGGTATGGGGAATGGGATAAGGTAGAGGGTGATGATGTTGAGTCATCTCTATGGGATAATTTTTCTAATTGATTTTTTGACTGCTTCTTTCCTCAAGAGTTGTGAAAGCTAAGACGAAAGAGTTTGACAATCTGCATCAAGGCAAGATGCTAGGCAACAAATGTGCCTTAAAGTTTAACTAGTAATTGTGATATGCTCTGCAGAGGTTTCTAGTACGATGGGTAGAATGATGAAATTTGATTTTGGGTTGTCTAGAGAGTTTATATTTGAATTTAATGCTGCCTTATTGATCAAGGACATGGATATCTGTAATACCTTGTATTTTCCTAGCCTAGATTAACCCTTAGTACATGGGTTATCCTAAATAAAATTTTTAGAATACACAGTAATTTTTAGATTTGAGCCTACCATTTTATAGGAAATTCAATTTTCTTGTCAACGATATAAAATTCTCCTAAATCCTAAAATTGGGTAAGAAGTTATGGAGATTTTAACTTTCAGTCATTAAACATCGCCATTCAGGCTAGTAGCGTATCGCAGAGTGTGTTAAAATAGCAATTGTAAATTTCTAGAGTTTCTCTGTGATATTGGCAGGTCGCATCATAGTCCCAGTTCATAATTTTTAATTTCCAGTGTACCAACATTATTGTACCGCGTCGCGCCACTATTCAATTTCCTAGTTGTCATTTTCCAGTGACACGTCATGATAGCGCAACGTCGTGCTAGAGGTTCAGATCGGGAAAATTTAACGAAAACTTAAATTCGCATCCAGTGATAAAATAGTGTTTTTCCATGATTCTATTCCACCCAGGTGTGGGATTTAAGACATTAAAATGTGTAAAACCCTTCATTATTCACTTCTCCCCCAAAATCAAAAAATAATTCTGTCTCATGAAAGCAAACCCTAGTTCTCAATAATCAAGGTCAATCTCAAGAATCTCTCTGAGAACTCCAAGAACTCATCAAATTAAGGCATGTTAGATGTTCATCCATGGATCCTTACCTTCCACGGAGCCCGAGAATCCCTTCTCATAATCCAAGATTTATCATTATGATTTCCATGTTTCAATTAGATTGAATTCATATTCATGATGATGTTTGGATTTTAATCCATGATTTAGATTATAATTTTCAAGAATCAATTCTATTATGCGTTGAATCATATGATACATATGATAAACCCTTCAATTTGCAAGTTGATTGCTTTAACCTTGTTAACCTTAAGTGTTTATGATCTAATGAACCATGTATACTTCTTATGTGTTCGATAAATAGTCTATTAGAATGAAATAATACCCTTTCTAGCATGCTAATATGTATTCCCCATTCATTTACAAGTTAATGCATTACAAGTGTTTGATGAAATTTATCTATAAAGGAATTATGACCAAGTGAACATTGTTATGTTATCAAAGATTATGCTTTGTCTTACTTTTATTCTATATAGTCCTGGGGCTATTTAATATGTGGAAATTTAGCTATTTACCTAGCGCTAGTGTCAGTTACGCATAGTATCAGTCATATCATGATTAGTACTTCTCTCAGTCAGTTACAGAACTCAGTCAGTGATAGAACTTAGGAAAACTTAGAGATATTAGTATCAGCCCAGTTTAGTCCACTTAATAAATTTAGGGTCTTTCATTTAGGAGTAGGATTATGCACCGAGTTAATACAAGGATGGGGCTTACCTTTCAGTAGAGGGTGTGATCCTAAGAAACAATACTTGCATCAAACCAGCTAGTTGAGGGTTGATGAGGTGCTTTACCTGCTAGTAGAAGGTACAATTATTTTTGTTTAGGGAACCTACCAGTAGAGGGTCACTTTTCAACTTGACTTTACCCCTGGCATGGTACTGAAACCCTTTAAATTGGGTTACAGATTGGCCCCTTATTAGTTCAGATTAGGTTATGTTGGTTCGATGATTACCTCCCACAGTTTCAGTCTTGGTCTCAGTCTCCAGATTAGCACTTAGTTCAGTTCTACAAAATCAGGACTATTAGATATAGTCAGTTAATTAATAGTAATTCAGATTATCATTGATCCCAAATTATTAGTATACTCAGTTATTAGTTATCAGATTCAGTTCCAGTATACTCAGTCATAGTATACATACTACGTTCAGTAGTTATAGATCATTTATGTATGCTAATCCAGCTCTTGCATATCATTCATTTAGTAATTGTTCATGCATATGAACCCATGCATTCGCCCTTACCTTATTTAGCATACTAGTACATTCTTACGTACTGATCGCATACCCATTTCTTGCGCTATGATATTTCATCCATAGGTTCGGACGCTCAGGTTCCTTATCGCACTTAGCCGGATTCATCCAGCAGTAGCAGATTTAGCAGTGAGTCCTTATGTATCGAGGATAAATTTTTATTTTAGGACTTTAGCTTGGCAGTTTTTAGTAGATGAGGTTAGTTGGGGGATTTTTCTATCAACTCCACTTTCAGACAGACTCTGTTAGAGGCTTTTCAATCTAGGTTCAAATAATATTTTAGATTCAGATGTTATTATTTATTATCAGTATTTTAGATGTTTTGATCCTTATGGCATTTCATCCTGCTGTATTAATTTTAGTATTATTTGTCCAACACTCACAGCAGATATCATTTATGGGTTAGCTTGTGGTCCTTCGAGGCCGTAGGCACCATATGATGACTAGGGGGTAGTCTTCGGTCGTTACAAAATTAGTATCAGATCCTAAGGTTCAATAGTTTCCTAAGGAGTCTTAAAAGCCGCATCGCGTAGAGTTTTGTTCATGTGTGTGTAGCATGCCACACGTATGGACAGGAGGCTATGAGATATTATTAATAAAAGTTTCCTTTATTTCTGTATTCATATCATGAGAGTGAGCGTGAGCTCAAGTTAATCTCTCAGTCTAATCTAATTCTTCCTTTTGTTTACAGAACATGTCTTCCAAAAGGACTAATGAAAGAAGAACTGGAAACCAATCATCTCCTCATCCCATTAAGGCAGATCACCTGGACGAACATGTCTCTCGTGCACAATTCAGAGTTGTATTTACCACCCTATCCAATTCAGTTGTAGCTTAGAGTGAACGACCAACTACTATTCTGGCCAACCCAGTGGTAAATACAGTTGCAACAAGAATTCGGGACATTACCCAAATGAATCCTTCTTTCTTTAGGAGATCTAAGTTAAAAGATGATCAACAAGAGTTCCCCGATCAGGTTCAAAAAGTCACAAATATCATGGGAGTGACTTCTAGTGAGAGTAATGAGTTAGCTGCCAATCAGCTACAGGATGTAGCCCATACGTGGTTTAAATCGTGGAAGGTAGATAGGGGTATAAATGTAGAGTCCATAGAGTGGGAAGAGTTCGCTACTAACTTACTAGATAGATTAGTTCCCTTAGAACTGAGACGGATATATCTAGGGTTATGGTCCATGCTCAATAGATTGAGGAGCAGAAGCTTAAGAAGAAGGAGACAGAGAATAAAAGGGTTATAACAGGTAGCTTTAATTTCAATCACCCTACGTCAAAAGGAGGTAACCGTTCCCTATTTTGTTCAAAGTCTTTATCCCAGCTCCATCCTCAACAAGTGTACCGATAACCCAGGATAGCGTAAGCAATGATCATACTTATCCATTTTGCAGAGAATGTGGTAAGAATCATAAGGGTGTGTTCAGAGCTAGCAGTGATGTTTGTTTCGGGTGTGGTAAGACAGGCTACAGAGTTAGAGATTGTCCTCAGTCAAGTTCTTAGGGTCAGTTTAGTCATCCTTTAGCCCAGTCAGGTCGCCCAAATCAATAAGGTGCCTCTTCCAATGCCACCAGTAGACAATTCCTAAACAGGTTTTATGCACTACAGTCAAGGAAGATCAGGAAAGTTCTCCTGATATGGTCACTGGTATGTTACAAATCTCCTATTTACATGTTAATGCCTTAGTTTCAGATCCTAGATAGTCTATCATAGTTTAGTTTGTGGGTTCCCCATGATTCATCTCATACTTTCCCTGAAGTATCTCAGCCAAGCCATTATTCTTGAGGGCCATAGCATCCCAAGGGGAGATGCACTATAATCTCCGATTTATCATGATTTAAACCTTCAATTTTCTCTTCACGTAATGAATCTAATTAGAGTAATAGGTCCTCATAGTTGACCCTCAAGTCCCAATCTTAGTCGTATGACCATCCTCCTATCATGAAACGTATCGAAGGAATTAGTTCAGTTCATGTATCATGATTCAGACTTATTCATACCCTCATGTTCCCGTTCATGCATATTCAGTCATGCATTCATTAATCTATTTAGACATGTACTCAAGCATCAGACATGCATATTCAAAATGTAAGTTCAATCTATCAAACCAGTCACGTAATCATTCTTGAGTTGTGCATGTCTAGTTCAGTACATAAACAAAAATTCATTCTGCCAGTATTCTCTCAGCTTAACTAGCCATATTCGAGGATGAATGTTCCCAAAGGGGAGATATTGTAATACCTTATATTTCCCTTGCCTTGATTAATCCTCAGTACCTGGGTTATTCTAAGTAAAAAATTTAGAATAGTCAGTAATTTTCATATTTTAGCCACCCATTGCATAGACAATTCAATTATCTTTTCAATGATATAAAATTTGCATCAATCCGATAACCTGGTAAGAAGTTATGACAATTTTATGTTTCAATCATTAAACATCATCATTTTTTATAGTAGCACATCGCAAAGTGTGTTAAAATAAAAATTGTCAATTTCTAGTATTGCTCCACGATATTGGCGCATTGCACCATAGACTCAGTTCACAATTGCCAATTTCGAGTGTACCAATGCGATTCCACCGCATCGCGATGAACATTCAATTCATAAATAAAGTGGCAATATGATTGTACCATATTGCGCCACTATGCAATTTTCCAGTGACACGGCGCGATAGCACCACATCATTCCAGAGGTCCAGATTGAGAAAATATTATGAAAACTTAAAAAAAAACCTTTTCCCATGATTTTATTCAGCCCAGATATGGGATTTAGTGCCTAAAAGTGTGTAAAACCCTTCAATATTCACTTTTCCACCAAAATCCAAAGAGTCTCTCTAAGGACTCATCAAATTAAGGTATGTTAGATATTCACCCATGGAACCTTACCTTTCATGGAGTGCAAGAAACCTTCTCAAAATAGAACATTTATTATTTTCTTGATTTAATTAGATTGAATTCATGTTCATGATGATGTATGAGTTTTAATGAATGATTTAGATTACAAGTTCCAAGAATTGATTCTAGTGAAAGATCAGGGTGGAACAACAGAAAGTGGGTTGAGGTTTTATTATGATTGGGTTGATATGAATCATAAGGGAGTTTAAGACTCGTAAGGGGGTTAGTTGTGACACTATGTCAGGTTTTTATGGGGTTTAAGTGCAGGTATTCTAGACATCTCCCTACTTACCAAAGTAAGGAAAAATGATTTCTAATACACTTAGTAGGTTATTTACCGTATTATTCATTCTTACACACTTAGAAACTCTTTCTAAACACATCATAATTGTCTCAAAAGATTTTACGACAAAGAGATAGAGTTTTAGCTAAGGGATTACTTTGGGCTTGTCTTTGTGAAATATTTCCATCAATCTTTTTTGTTTAAGGAATTATTCTCTTCCCTAATGTAATTTCAATTAAAGACATAGTTACATAATCGATATCATGGTTTTTGTCTTGCATGATTATGGCTATCAAATATTGATTTGGGGGGTTTTGATGTTAAATGCTTGGTTATAATTTCCTATGATTTTAATTATCTTTTCTATGCGTTAACGGTGGTTTTGGATAGTTGAATAGCATGGTAATGGTTTAATGGTAGTAGAATTTGGTTTTGGTTATATTATACCCCCAAGTTGTTTGATAAAATTCGTATAAAGATATGTTCATTGCATTGGCTTATTTTAATGGAACACTTGCTTATTTTCGGCTTATGCATGAAACCTTAAAGGTTTTTAAATGGTTTACGAAGTCTAAAGGCTAATTTATTATGCTTGGGAGAACATGGTAGTCTCCCAAGAGGTTTAATATGGCTAATGATAGGGCACTTAAATGTCGCCCTAATCTAAATGGTTTGGCTATGGATAGCACTTGAAAGTACGTTATTATGATGATACTACAAGTTTATTAAATAGCCATGGTTAATTTATTGATAATTGGGTTATTTGTTAATAATTTTAATTAGGCATTAATAGCGAAGAGTGTAAGCTAAGTCATAGAAGGTGGTGGTCCCAGGGGGATCAAAATTCAAAACTCATATTAGCTAACATAAGGTTTCTTTGATGGCCGTATCGGAGTATTACATTTATATTGGGGGGATGTATTTCCTGGTCGTGCAGCTACACGTACTGGAACCCTTTCAGAAGGGAGAGCTGACCCCATATGGCTTGTGGGGGGCAGCACGACAAAGCTGCACAACCTATGTAATGGTTTTAGATTGAGTGTTAAACACTGTCCCTTTACTAACACATATATTTATAAATAGAGAGAGAGATAGAAAGATAGTTTTTACTTGGATTTTAAAACTAGAATGACTTTTTCCTTAGCCCGAGATTCGAATTCTCCTTCATAGTCCTTGATTCGAGGATATCTTATTAGACTGAAGCGGTGAGCTTCAATCCTTTTGGAATACATTGTTTCATGTTGAATACTCTTAGACATTTTACTTTCTTTTTGGATATTGGTTTTGGCCATGGTTAGGGCATGTCCCAACCAGATATTTGTATTTTTTTAGATAGAGGCTTTGTGGTACTTCTAGGGTTTGGTATGGACGGGATCGGTATTCGGGTTAGGCTTGGTATTAGCATAAGTTGAAAGGCGGACATTATCAAACATTATTTATCATTGGTCCATCATATTATATTTTTCGTTTAATTATCCTATTATGTTTGATATTTTTTAAATAGTTTGGTATGGATTGGATAGTTGGTTTAGTATGGTTGGTCATGATTATGGCCCTATCATTCTGTCTTCATGAGAGCATTATGCAATCTTATTATCTATTTGAAATTCAGCTCATCCAAGGCTGTATGCCATGGTTGGGTGGTTTTAAGGGGTTTGTTCGTGGTCCTAGTTGGACTTAGGATTCGAATAATGACAAGGCCTCAGTTTGGGCTATGTCATAGATCAAGTCCTATTAGGGATCAAGGGTGATGTAGGTGGGTAGAAGGTGATAGCTTTCGAGGTTAGTAGTGATGGTAATTTGCGGTACCAAGAGAGGTTATGTGTTCCTGATGTAGATGGTTTGCATGATAGGATCATGGCTGAGGTGCATGAGTCGCGCTATATTAGGGAACAATATAAAGAGGGATGTGGCTAATTTTGTGGCCAAGTGCATGGTGTGCAAATTAGTGAAAGTTAAGCGCATAAGGCGCTGAGGATTGTATCAAGAAATTTAGTTGCCTAAATAGAAGTGGGACATAATCAACATGGATTTCCTTATTAGTCTTCCTCAATCTCAGAATCAATTTGATTTGGTTTGGGTCATCATTGGTAGGATGGCAAAGTCGGCTCACTTTTTCCTAATGAAGACTAACTTTTCTGCTAAGGATTAGGCAAGGTTATACGTCCAAGAGATTGCCAATTTTCATAGAGTACTTATTTCCATCATCTTTAACCGAGGAATGGAGTTTTCATCTCACTTTAGGTAGTTGTTTTAGAAATGGTTAGGGACTAAGGTAAGTCTGAGTACCACTTATCACTCGCAGTCGGATGGGCATTCAAAAAGGACTATTCAGATGTTGGAGGATATGCTTTGGTCTTACGTGATTTACTATGGTGTTAGTTGGGTTTAACACTTACCTTTTATAGAGATTTCTTACAACAATATCTACCACTCTTGTATTAGGATGGGTTTATGTTAAGCACTATATAGTTGGAGATGTAGGAGTCCTATTTGGTGTTTTAACTTGGGGGGTAGATATGTTTGTCTTGTATTTGTCTCACCAAGCAACAGAGAAGGTGATGGTGATTCAGGATAGATTTGAGGCTACCCAAAGGATCCTAAATTCCTATGCAGATGTTAGACAAAAAGAGTTAGTGTTTGAGGTTGGGGATAAGATGTTCTTGAGGTGTCTCCCATGAAGAGAGTGATGCAGTTTTGAAAGAAGGGAAAGCTCAGTCCTTGATATGTTAATATGTAATTAATTTTTAGAAGGGTTGGTAATATTGTAATTGAGTTGGAGTTGCCTTGTAATTTGAGCTCCATTCAACCAGTATTCCGTGTCTCTATGTTGAGAAAGTGTATTGGTGATCCATCACAAATTGTGCCTATCAAGGATATTGGTATTTTAGATTCCCTATCTTATAAAGAGATCCCAGTTAAGATCTTGGATTATCATTTTCATCGATTGTGTACCAAGGATATGGCCACGATAAAAGGTTCTATGGAGGAACCATATGGTGGAACAGGCTAAATCGGAAGCTGAATAGGACGTCAAGTCCAAGTAGCCATTTCTATTTTGTGCTCTATAAATTTATGCTGAAGGTATCTATTCTTTATAACGTCTTTCTTTTCAATCTTTGTTAAATAAAAGACTGACTTCTTTGGTATCTTTTTTTATCTAACTTTGCTAAAGGTAAGGGTAGAGATATTTTAGGATTTAATCATGTTTGTACTGCCTTGTTCCATCATTCTAGGATGAAAGATCTAATTGGGGGAGAATTAAAACACCCTGGGTTTTGGTCCTAGGAAATTTCCTAAGTTTTTAGCTTTCTGTTGATTATACGACTCACCATACAAGTCATATGGTGTGGGTACGAGTTAGTATGAGTGCCTTATATGAGCCATGCTGATAAGATACGAGTGGTATAGTAGAGTCGTACCTTGTCTAGTGTCCAACCTCTTTAATTCTATCTTCCATACGACTTAAGGGTACTACTAGTATGTTATGGGTACGAGTGGGGCAATAAGAGTTAAATAGTGGACAGTGCATGGATGTCCAACCTTCTGTCCTGGGTACGACTAGATGGTACCACTTTTATGTTATAGGTATGAGTGGAGGGGTCCAACCATACCCACCTGCATAAATTTTTATAGTTAAAGTTGGGGATATTTTTGGACATTTGCCCTCTTAAATTCTTTTGACGCTACAACTTAAAACAATTTTTGGACATTATTTACCTACTATTCCCAAATCAAACACTCTTCAAAAAACACTCAAGTCTCTCTTAATGTCTTGGTTCAAATAGAGGATAGGATTTCTCAAGGTGGTCAATTAAGGATCTCAAGGGTTGTTTCTCTCCATCTTCTTTTGTTTCTAAGGCAAGTTACTTCTCCCTCATTGTTAGTTCAAACTAAAAGCATGTTTTACTTAAAGTTTTTCATGGCATTATTATGGGTTTGTTATGGTTATGAAATATATGTTGAGGGTTATTGTTAATTGCTTGATGATGTTTTCCCATATTCTATTTATGGTTTTTCATGTTATAATGTAGATCTGAACATATGGTTTCATAGGAATGGCTAATTGGTTTTTGGTTTTGGTTTTGGAAACTATATGCCCTCAACATGTTTGTTAAAATGCCAATGAGAATGTTTTTGTCACATAGTTCGACTTTTACTGAAAACCATGCATTACATAATATAGTAATGGAACCTACATTGGTTTGATAGAATTAAATATTTTGGAAAGGCCTTGGTGGCCATGTTTTTGATTAATTAGAAATCATATGGGTCAGATGGAAATCCCCTAAGTATTTGCTAATGACATTGCTTCCAAGCTTTAGTCGGCATAACGATACTACTTCATAATGCCTTGGTAATTAACTCAAAAATTGTTGGTTTAGTTTTGTGCTAATGGTCTTAAATTGGGAAACAATGGTGGGTTATGATAGCTAGCCGTGAAGGTGTGAGTCCAATGGATTAATACTGGAATATTGTGTTTGTTGACATAAAGGTTGGTCATGGTGACCATATACTTGTGGGGTACATGGGAATCCCTTAACTTGTATATATGTATCATGGAGGGTGAAGGGTACACGATAATCTTTGAGCCCTATAATATCTCCAATTTGTATGGCTATACACACTAGGGTCTGTTCAATAGGTAAGACTAGACCCATATAGCCCATAGGGTGTTTTAGGATGGTCAAGCTACACAAACCAGATTAAAGGTTTTAAATGCATGCTAGACCCGATTCCCTTCCTTGACTTGGTACATATATATATTTATGTATATATATGTATATATGTATGTATATTTGTGACTGCATATGGTTATATACTTTGGCTTTGAATAATGTCATTAGCTCTACTTATTCCTAAGTACATTTTATCATTCACCAGTTAACCCATTTTCGAGTGGTGTATCTCCATTCCATGCAGGAATCGGCCATACTACTCCTCCTGCATAGTAACTTAGATTTGGGACAACATTTGTGTCAGAGTTAAATGGTGAGTTTCTATACTCGGAAAGACTCCATTTCATGCTATCGACATATTTTCATACATTTTTTTATATCTTCGTATTTGGATTTGTCTATTATCGGTGGCATGTCTAGACCGGATGTTCTTTGTTTTTAGTTAGAGGCTTTATATGACCACTATGGGCATAAGAGGTATTTGTATTGGTTGCAGACTTGGCATTGGTATTGATATTTGGGATGACACTGGTTGGAGGTTTGGAAGGTTATGGTTATGGATTTTATTATTGTCTTTGATTATTTATTGTTCTATCTCGTTAGATATTAAGAATTCACCTGCCATAGGGTCTTGGGTGGTTTTGGTCTGATATTATAGGTGGTCTCCGATCCCAGTTGGACTTGAGAAACCTGACACGACTAGACCCTAGTTGGGTCATGTCACCACTATGGGGTGACTACATTACTCCTAAAGATGGTAATCTATTCCTTGGAGATGAGAGTACTCTTAAGGGAAATGAATATGAGTTTTGAAAAGGAATGATTAATTAGGTGTTGATAAAATTAATTTGGTTGAATATTTAAGAAACTCAATTAGTGATTGTTCCTATAAAAATGCTTGCGGTTGTGATCCTTTGTAGGACATACCACCCTTGTTTGTTTATTATAAGGATGAATTGCATGATTCTTTTGATGACTTGAGTAATGATTCCTTTGATGTTAGTGGTAGTATGTGTTTCCTTAAGGATTTAACCTTTGAAAGAGAAACTATATATTATTTGGAAACCATTTCTTCTTCTACTTTATGTGTTCCTATTATTTAGAATACTCGTGGTGATGATCTTGAATCTAATAGTAAGTATATCGATGTGGACACATTAGTTGAACTTAACTTGAGTGATACCTTTCTTTACTCTCCATTTTCTTTTGATGATGCTTATGCTTATGTGGAGAGTATATCTTTTTATTTGGCTGATGTGTTTGGGATAAAGAAATGTTGTCTAAATACATTTTTATGGACACTCTATCCATTTAACCGAAGTGACAAATTTGAATTTGAACTGAATGCCCTTCTTGTAGATAATAGAACCCTGGATGATGATTTTACACGTGTTTCCTTTTTATACTACCACTTTGATTATGATGATATCCATTCTAGTATTGTTTTTTTTATGTAAAGGCAGCAAACTTATTAGTTGGTCCACTGGTTTTGATGACAATGCTATATGGATCTTGTGGACTTTAAAACCAATTGAGGCACCACTCTTGATGTGGTCTCTTAGAGAGGTGATGAAGCAATTGTGTCTTATGGCTCCTACGGTGAATGTAGCCTTGCCTTTTTGATATAGTAATGCAATTATGACCTTTGTAGCTTTCTTACCTTTTGGTGATTTCTATAGACATCTCCTTTGTGCATTTTTTCAATATATTTCTAATGTTTACCACGATGGATCCTTGGTTATATCTTAAGTGTGTGCAACCTTAGCATGATGCTATGATTATTTGTGCTAACCCTAACCCTTATGTCGTAAAGATGTTGTATTTGTTTGTCTTATGTCGTAAGGATGTTATATTTGTTTGTCCTTCCTTTGTTTTTTCAAGGTTTGTATTTGAGGTTGAATCCTTTTCAAGAAAGGGAGCATGATACAAGATTAATTGCCTCTGGACCTCTGGATTAGATAAAATATGATGCTCAAGGTTCTAGATGTCTCCTTAGTGTTATTAAAAAATGCCACATGGATGAATATTACTATTAAGGAGGGTGAAAGGACTTTGACGAGGTCTAAGGAGTGCAAAATGGAGCTCAAAATCCCCTTGGAAGGGTCATGTGGACAAGGAACTTTGGATCCGCTCTAGCATTTCAAGAGTGGGTTAAAATAGTCCCTAGGGTGCCTTTTCTTGCATTTGGGTCACTTTTGGTCTCTAATTATGTTTTATTTAGACAAACTATAAATTCTTTGTAGCTAGGATTATTTAGTTAGTTTTTGTTGATTGATAATGATGAATTGATAAACCTTCATTGGGAGTGTTTTGATATCTTGGAGAAGCAAATGTTGAACATTGATTAGAAACATCGGTTGTAGGGGAGATTAAATCCCCTTTGCAGTAACTTAAAAGTTAGGTGTTATTTGATAATCTTTAAGGGAGGTTCTTGTGTTCGATACACTCCTTGATTGCCCTTTTGTTATCGTATTTATTTCTATCTTTCTAACTTTGATATCCAATCCCACTATCTTCACTTTTCCCTATTTAGATTTGAGAATTCGTAATAAGAATTGTATTAGATCCTTCACGGGAGAAACAAGAAGTAAGACATGATGACCAACATTGAATCTGAAGGAATGAAGTCTACAACATAACACTTCTGCCTACTCCGAGTCACTTGATGTCTTTCGTGAATATCCCAAACTCTACACAAACACTTACTAAGAAGGTCCATAACTCGAGATCTAATCTCTGAAACATCAAACAAACCAACTAGAAGGAGACAACGCCTTCCACACAATGCCTTTAATAAATGCATCTCAATACTGGAATGGTAGAGATTATTTTATGGAAACTCTGCCACTGACCTCCAAAGTCCATGACACAAGTGTAGAGCATATACTTAAAAATGTGAGTAGTCTGCTATAACTGGATATCAGTCTGGGGTGAACTGTTATACTACGATTAACACGTGTACCAAACTTCTCTTAAAAAGTTTTCCAAAAGTGAGGCATGAACACCGAACCTCGATCTCAGATGATAGACACTGGCACACCATGTTCGTGAACTATCTAATGGATATAGATATAGTGTAACCTCTGAGCATTGAAAGAAATCTGAATTGAAATGAAATGAGCTGATTTGGTCAAACAATCCATGATGACCCAAACAGTATCAGAACTATGAGTTGTACGAGGTAGCCCGATCACAAAGTCCTTTGTGATCCATTCCCATTTACACTAGTGAATGGGTAACCTATGACCCAATCCACCATGTCTCAAATGCTCGACCTTCTCATTTTGGCAACATAGGAAATAAGTTACAAGATGCTCTACAAGCTTTCTCATACCACCTCACCAATAATGTTATCTCAGATCGTTGTATATCTTAGTCTCTCTTGTATTAATGGAATACCAGGAACAACGAGCCTTCTCAAAAATCAATCTAATCCAATCTCCTACACTCGGCACATAAACACAATCATAATTCCTCAAATGCCGTCAGGACCAAGCAAGGATTTCTTAGCGTCACCACTCAATACTTTATCTTGAACCACACTAAACCAAACATCATCAAATTGATTAGAAGAAATTTGCTCCATCAAGGAAGACTTGGCTCCACGAATGCCAAAACAAACCCAATCATGGAAATATAATGCTTAACCATCTGGTTAGCAAAATATTAAACTTCCAAGGTTAAAGGTCACATTTTAGTCAAAACATGTGACATGCAGTTGAAATAACTGGCTCATCAACTCCATGAATGCGATTGGGTCATTAGTCAACACAATAGAAATTACCAAGAACTCATCATGACAGTACCAAGTCTTAAAGGCAGTCTGTGAAATATTTGAAGCTCTAACTCTAATTTGGTGATACGCGGACATCAAATAAATCTTTGAAACGCTGAAGCACCCTGAAGCTTATCAAACAAATCATTAATATAAGAAAAGCAAACTTATTATTAAATGCCACCTTTTTGAAAAACCAATAATCTTTACACATATGCATAAACGAATAGGCACACTACAAGTTCATATACTAGGTCGGATAAACCATTTATCCAATAACTCCTGCAACTGATCCTTTAATTCCTTCAACGTTTCTTTGGCCATTCTATAAGGAGGAATAGAAATTGGCTTGGTGCTTGACTTAACAAAAATAGCGAAGTCAATATCATGATCCAGAGGCATACTAGGAAAGTTCATAGGGAAAAAATCCACGAACTCATGGACAATACAAACAAAATTGAAAGAGAAAGGTAAAGCAACACTAGTATTATGAATATGAGCAAAATAAGACAAACACCCTCCACAACCAAGAAATAAGCCTTAAGAAAATATATAACTATCTCGGGACCTGAATGAAGAACAAACTTTCATGCTATCCTCAGCACACCCGACAAAGTTAAGGTCATAATATTTGCATAACAATCTAGGACAACATGATAAGGAGCTAACCAATTCATACCTAAGATGACATCAATATTTACCATATCTAATGAAATAAGATCTACCTAGGACTCATACCCAACAAAGGTCCTAACATAAGATCGATTCATCCAATCCACCAATAAAGAGTCTCCTATAATGGTATATACACATATAGGCTCATGATGATAGGCGAATTCACACGCCTATATCAATATATTTTTCCCATATTTGTGCCATGTTTTGAGAACAAATTATATATTTCATGCACTTTTAGTCCTTTTTCCTGTAAGTGAGCTAAAGAACATGATTAGCAAAGTTTCAGATATAAATGATGCAGAATTCAGCATTTTGTGGATAACTTCACGCCAAAGAAAGCTCACAAAGGAAGGAAAGGGAGCTTGGACGGCTAAAGGACCAAAAGTGATGCATGGAAAATCTGTCCCGGGCTAAAACAACATTTCTGAAGACTTTGGGGACTTGCAGTAAATTATTTGGATTAGGATAATACATTAACCTAGTACAATTGGGTTAAGTATTTCATTAGTTTATTTGGATTTGGATAATGTTACATTAACCTAGTACAATTGGGTTAAGTATTTCATTAGTTTAGTAGGATTTGGTTAAGTATTTCATTAGCTTAGTAAGAATAGGATATGGGTGTTATAAATACCCTATCATGCTAGAGATTTTTATTCATTCAGATTCTTACATTCACCATTCACCATCCTACATTCTACGCTACAAACAATTCTACAACTCTTCTAATCTTTCCATTAATTCTATTTTTCTTCTTCTATTCATCTATTCTTAAATTTTGCAACAAGAGAATCGTTACTTTGCCTAGGAATTCACGCCTAAACGCCTACCACTTTTGTGCTACATGAAATTAATCAACCTTGTGGTATAACATCAATGTCAATCGTGATCTCCTTCGCAATCATGGGTAACTAAACTTCTCTGTTGGGGTTATGGAAGCCAACTGAGATACTATCTATTGCTATGAGTTTGTGAGTTTATGACACGTATGCTGGTTATATCATTATTCTCTTCATCTTAATCTACATTCTTTGTGGTTGCAATCACAAGAATACGCCAGTATAACATTTAACTTGTTCGAAAGAAAGGTTATTTGCCTTGAAAAGAGATAATGTCAAGGTAGTAGGGTCACACCCTAAATTCCCTACTAAACAGTTAGTGCCGTAACTGGATTAACCTCTTGGAGAATTCATACCGTTAGACACGCTTTAAGCTCGAAAGAGTTAAAGTGAAATAATCCTCAAATAGGTTGAAAGATGCCTGGATTTACCACCGAATACAATTCTCAATAAACACATGCATGTCGGAATTCTACATACTCATAATCAATAGAGACGTATAACTCAGGAGGTGGACATAACCCCAATGCTTGAATTCTCATTGTTTCACAAACTACGAAATATTCCTTCTTTTTACTTTTCTATTTTTAGTTTATACTTTATTATTTCGGTTACACATTACAATCCCATTTTTTACGAGACTTGCACTAAAAGTCTAGTAATCGTTGCTTACTTGTTGACCAAGCTATTCCCTGTGGGATAGACACCCAACCCAGGTTGGGTTCTATATTTGCTAACGACTGCTTTACACTCCTAAGAGAGCTGTAGATTGAGCGTTATCAAAAATTGGCGCCGTTGCCGGGGAATACGAGTGTCAATCAAGTTCGTGATAATTACTAGACCCTTTGGTCAAAGATTCTCGTACTTTCACTTTCAGTTTTTGTTTTTGTTTACTGCAGGTTTTTATTCAGTGCATGCCCCATACTAGAAGTTCTGGTCAACCGTTATTACCTATCAACCCTGAACCACAACACATTGGTAGAATGGAAGCACAAGCACAAATCGAAAGGATGGCTGCTCAACAGGAACAAGCAAGATTGGATGCCCTTGCCGCTGCCCAAGTTCAACAACAGATTATTGATAACCCTGAACGAGCAACAAATCCCGACGATGAGGATTTAGGTGATGGCGAGTTACTAAACCCTAGGCGTGATGCTGAAATAACACCTGCCAACCGAAGAGGTCAACAACCTCGGTTTAGGTATGATCGCCAACCTATACAGCCAACTTTCGACGATGATGATGATGATCTTGATGGTGCCGGAGCCACTGGAGCCATAATTCCAACACCATTAGCGCCCGGAGCCAAGTTCAACATCACAAGAACCATGATTTAGTTATTGCAACTCAAGGGATTAATTGGTGGACTAGCAGGCGATGATCCGAATATGCATCTCATAAACTTTATTTCCACATGCAAGTCATTTGACAATCCTGGTGTTGGTCAGAATGCAATTCGATTACGTCTATTTCCATTGTCTCTGTCTGGGGAGGCAACACTATGGTTGAATGGGCTGACTCCTGATTCAATTACAAATTGGAGGCAATTGAGAGACGCTTTCCTAAAAAGATTCTTTCTGCCATCCAAAAGAGCACAATTGAGAGATGAAATCAACAACTTTCATCAGCTTTCCACTGAAGCTCTTCATGAAACATGGGAGAGGTTCAAGACAAAGCTAGCGTGATGCCCAAACCATCACATGACCAATGTTCACCTTATGGAGATATTATATAGAGCCTTGAATTCAATAACTAAGCCAGTGGTGGATAACGCAGGTGGAGGATCTTTTATGGACCTCAATTTTGGTCAAGCAAGCAATATGCTAGATCGTATGATGAAACATAGTAGAGCTTGGCATACCAGGGATTCTGAGGTAGCAAGCCCCACTTTATCTATTAGCATGACTGCAGACCAAAGAAGAAGAGAAGAAGAACGTGATCAAGATATGGTGCATCTGAAAACTCAAATGGATCTTCTGACAAAGCATTTATTAACAGGGAAGACCGAAAATGTCAAAGCCATTGTGTCAAAAGGAAGAGACGAATCTGATTCGGAAGAGGAGGCCAACTACTTGAACAATCAGGGGGGTTTCCATGGGAATACCCAAGGAAACCAAGGTCGGAACTACTATGATAAATCTGTAAACAAAGACCAAGGTAGTTGGAAAAACAAGAATGAAAAGAGTGGTTTGTACGTTCCCCCTGGTAGACGTGACACCACCACATCTAATTTTGGAAGTATGGAAGACATGATGGCTAAATTATTGAAAGGAGTGGAAGCAACGAGCGCGAGAGTAACGGAGGTAATCAATGATTTGTCCTCCATGAAATAATTAGTTGATTCACATTCCACTTCTATCAAGCAAATAGAGAAGCAATTGAGCCAATTTTCAGCAGCACTCAATCAAAGAAAGGCCGGCACTTTACCTAGCGATACTGTGCAAAACCCAAGGAATGATGGGTCATGCATGGCCATCACTACCAGAAGTGGTAAGGTGCTGAAAACTTCAGCAAAAGGCAAGCAAGTAGTTGACAAATTTGCGGACATGGATGACAATGCAAAAGGAGAAGATGTCACAGCTACTACTCCTGACGTCAAGGACGCCACCTCCAGCACGGTGCAACCTGAAAAAGTGGAAAAACGGAAGCAAGTGGAGAAGAAAGCCGTGGAAAGAACACTTACATACCCACCACCACCTTTTCCCCAAAGATTGAAGACGGTGGCGAATGACACAAAGTTCAGCAAATTCATGACTATGTTGAAACAGCTGACCATTAATGTTCCATTGGTGGAGGCACTTGAACAAATACCTGGGTATGCGAAGTTTATGAAGGATCTTTTGACAAAGAAGCGGGCAGCAAGCTATGATTTGAAAGAAGATGTGCATCATTGTAGTGCAATTTCTACCCGATAGATAGTTTAGAAGAAGTCCGACCCCGGAGCTTTCACTATTCCTTGCACCGTAGGATCTTTGAATTTTGCCAAAGCATTATGTGACTTAGGAGCCAGCATCAATTTGATTCCATTATCGATCTATAAGAAGTTGGGGTTTGGTAATCCTACTCCAACCAATATGAGGCTCGTCATGGCGGATAAGTCGGTAAAACGACCTGTTGGTATTCTATGTGACGTATTGGTAAAGGTTTCTTCATTCATCTTTCCGGCAGACATTGTTATTTTGGATTGTGAGGTAGACTCAGAAGTTTCCATAATCTTGGGGCGCCCTTTCCTTGCAACAGGAAGTGTGCTCATTGATTTGAGAGCCAACGAGCTTTCATTCCGAATAAATGACGAAGTGGTTCGCTTTGATGTGTGAAAATCAATGAAGAAACCCAAAGATATCAGTGTATTTTCGGTGGTTGATATTTTCTTTGATGATGAGAAAGAATTACTTGAAGAGGAGCAAAGTATCAATGATCCTTTGGCAGTTGTGCTCATGAATGGAGAGAATGAGGATGCTGAAAATTCTGAAGAAGTTACTTGTGCTCTATCGGGATTAGGGACATTTCGATATGCTCCCAAGAAGCTAGATCTTGATCTCAAGAATCGACCCACACCACCAGCTAAGCCATCTATTGAAGAGCCACCCACGTTAGAATTGAAGGAGCTGCCAAGTTATTTGAAGTACGCCTTCTTAGGAAGCGAAAATACTCTTCCAGTCATTGTGGCAGCCGATTTGGGTGAGCAACAAGTTGTAGCTCTTATTTCTATCTTACGCAAGTATATTAGAGCCATTGGATGGACCATTATGGATATTATTAGTATTCCACCTGGGATTTGCACACATAAAATTCAGCTTCAAGAAAATTGCACACCCACCATTGAGCATCAATGACGTCTAAACCCACCTATGCAAGAAGTGGTGAAGAAAGAAATTATCAAGTGGTTAGACGCGGGGGTTGTGTATCCTATCTCGGATAGTACATGGGTAAGCCCGGTACAATGTGTTCCCAAGAAAGGAGGCATGACGGTGGTTGCCAATACGAAGAACGAGCTTATTCCACTCAGACCCGTCACTGGATGGAGAGTATGCATGGACTACCGAAAGCTGAATTCTTGGACACTCAAAGATCACTTCCCAATGCCATTCATGGACCAAATGCTAGATCGATTAGCGGGGAAAGGATGGTTTTGCTTCTTGGACGGTTATTCAGGCAACAATCATATTTGTATTGCCCCCCAAGACCAAGAGAAGACAACATTTACATGCCCATATGGTACGTTTGCCTTCAAACGTATGCCATTCGGGTTTTGTAATGCACCAGCCACCTTTCAACGCTGTATGATGTCCATTTTCTCTGATATGGTTGATGACACTTTGGAGGTATTTATGGATGATTTTTCAGTTGTTGGTGAATCTTTTGAGTCGTGCTTGGAAAACTTGAGCATGGCATTGCAAAGATGTGTAGAATTCAACCTTGTGCTGAATTGGGAAAAGTGTCACTTCATGGTAAAAGAAGGAATCATTCTTGGGAACAAGATCTCTGCAAGAGGAATAGAGGTTGATCGAGCAAAAATAGAGGTTATTGAGAAGCTACCGCCTCCAATTTCGGTGAAAGGAGTTCGTAGTTTTCTCGGCCATGCAGGTTTCTATCGTCGGTTCATTAAAGACTTCTCCAAAATTGCTAGTCAATTGTGCAAACTATTGGAGAAAGATGCGAAGTTTGACTTTAATGAAGATTGCTTAAAGGCATTCGAATGCCTCAAAACAAAACTCATTGAAGCCCCTATCATGGTAGCACCAGATTGGTCTCTCCCGTTCGAAGTCATGTGTGATGCTAGTGGTGTAGCCATTGGAGCTGTACTTTGACAAAGAAAGGAGAAATTATTTCATCCTATCTACTATGCGAGTAAGGTCCTAAATAAAGCCCAAAGGAACTACACTGTTTCTGAACAAGAGCTCCTAGCAGTTGTGTACGCGTTTGAGAAGTTTCGTGCCTATCTATTAGGTACTAAGGTGATCATTCATACAGACCATGCAGCTCTTAGGTATCTTATGACAAAGAAGGATGCAAAACCAAGTTTAATTCGATGGGTGTTGCTGCTACAAGAGTTCGATTTTGAGGTCAAAGATAGAAGAGGTTGCGAGAACTAAGTGGCCGATCACCTATCTCGACTTGAGAATGAACATGTGGCGCAACCTGAAAATCAAATTGATGATGCATTCCCGGATGAAGAGATATTAGCGACAATAATGGAGGAACTACCATGGTATGCCGACTTTGTAAATTTCGTAGTGAGTAATGTGATGCCTGCCAATTTATCTTACCACCAAAGGAGGAAGTTTATGCATTATGTACAGTACTACTATTGGGATGAACCTTATTTGTTTCGAAGATGCGCGGATGGTATCATTCGACGATGTATATCTCATGAAGAAGTGCCTACTATATTGGAAGCATGCCACACTTCCCAAGTTAGAGGACATCACGCAGGCAATCGGACGGCAAGAAAAGTTTTGCAAAGTGGTTATTATTGGCCTTCGATATTTAGAAATGCCTACGACTATGTTAGAAGGTGCGACCAATGCCAACGTCAAGGTGCTATTTCAAAATACCATGAAATGCCCATGTCCAAAATTCTTGAGGTAGAACTCTTTGATGTGTGGGGTATTGAATTCATGTGTCCATTCGTGTATTCGTTTGGAATGAAGTACATCTTGGTTGCTGTAGATTATGTTTCAAAATAGGTGGAATCTGTAGCGTTGGCCGACAATGAAGGGAAGCGTGTTGTATCGTTCTTAAAGAAGAATATCTTCTCTCGTTTTGGAGTACCTCGTACTATTATAAGTGATGGAGGATCTCACTTTTGCAACAAGCTACTCAAATCAGTTTTGGCCAAGTATGGTGTCAAGCAATATAAGGTCGCTACGCCATATCATCCCCAAACTAGTGTACAAGTAGAAGTTTCCAATCGGGAGATCAAGCAAATACTTGCGAAGACAGTTAATGCAAATAGGAAGGATTGGTCTAGGAACCTTGATGATGCACTATGGGCGTATAGGAATGCATTCAAAACACCCATTGGCATGTCTCCTTATCAACTAGTTTATGGGAAGACTTGTCACTTACCCATCGAGCTCGAGCATAAGGCATTGTGGGCATTGAAGCAGTTGAATTTGAATCAGGATGATGCTAAGAATCTGAGGTTGGAGCAGCTGAACGAATTAGATGAGTTCAGTCTCCATGCATATGAAAGATCAGACCTATACAAGGAGCGGATGAAAAAGTATCATGATCAGCGAATTGTTCGACGAAACTTCCAAAGGGGTGATATAGTACTTCTCTTCAACTCACGATTGAAGCTCTTCCCAGGTAAGTTAAGATCTAAGTGGTCTGGTCCATACAAAGTTATTCAGGTCTACTCGTCTGGAGTAGTCGAATTGGAAGACAATAATGGCATTGTCTTCAAAGTGAATGGACAATGTGTTAAACCTTATATCGGTCCTCTTGACTCGATGAATTATATGTCTATCACTTATCTCGACGAAGTCTAATAACTCAAGGTAACTATGTCGAGCCACGACAATAAATAAGGCGCTAGATGGGAGGCAACCCATCGTTCCATCGTTGCATCATTTTATCGTTTATCGTTTATCGTTTTGTCTTTCTTTCATTCTAGTACTTGTTTTGCTTTTGAAAAATGAAAATCCAAAAATACGAGTCGTGCCACAACCAAAACTAAGGCGCTTGGTGGGAGGCAACCCATCGTACTAATCGTTTTCATTGGTTTTAAGCAAATATAGGTGCAAGAAGTATTCAACGAGGAGATTGGTTTCAAAATGACGATTTGGATGTATTGGAAAAGGTGGTAAGTTAGGTATAAGGATGCATAAGGCTATGGATTAAGCATTTATCATGCCAAAATAGGCATCGAGGAAGGCTAGGCCTAGGTAAAACTAGGCCACGAATATTGCACAACCTATCCTATAGCCCAAGGTCTCGGAATCTAGTGTGCTATACACTATGCGCCGCCCATTCTTAAGTGTGATATACACTATGCGCCGCCTATGCTATAGCATTAGGTCTCAGTATCTCAAATGCTATACACTATGCGGCGCATATATCCCTAAATGCCATGACCTATGTGCCGCATATGTCCCTAAATGCACTACACTATGCGCCGCCTATACTATGATTATGCAAAGCACTATGCGCCGCATAAAGGTCATTTTTGTCTCCAAAACCGTTTGTAAATGGGTCAAAACCCGACCCATTCTTTTACTATATAAAGGGGACTTAGTCTTGAAACATAACCACATTGGAATTGACCTAAAGGCGCCGCACATCCACCCAAATCATCTCAAATTTTTCTTTTTTGCTCTTCCAATTCACAAGACCATCTCCAAAGGCTTCAACCAAGTAAGTACTACTTTGTTCTTCATTTATATTTTGTAAGTACTACGTTACTACACCTATTATGAATTACTAAGTGAGTGAATGAATACGTAAGGATGATCTTCACTTACTTCCGACTTGAATCTGATTTGAATGCATTGTTATACTACTTGCGAAATTGATATAGTCATGAATAGTGCATAATCTTGTCACTTGAATACTTGCATGTTAGAAGATCCCGTTCATCGGAATAAGACTTATAAGTGCCTACCGACATAGGAGGTTGAGATTATTGATAGAAACTATATCATGATGTAATCCCTATGTAGTAGTCTTGTTTTACCTAACATGAAAGTATTTCAAGGGTTCCAAGAAGTGATACATCTCTGATTTTCTTGTCGGAATTTAGCCCCTAAAACGTATGTCGATGAAGTCTAAGTAATCGACCACTTTCACTTCACTAGTTTGTGCCAACAACCTAAGTGTGGGGTGGTACCCCTACTGCTTGTTCATAGATTGTATCCATTGAGATGATGCTAACATGACTATATTGAGATCTCAGGTACAATGGCACCAAAAGACAAGACAAAGATAAGGCTACCACTTCACAAAAAGGCAAGAAAAGAGGCCAAAAAAGAGCAAGGAGAACCCTCCTCGATGCAAACACCTCGAATCACTCTTGGAATTAAGTGGGATACTTATGAGGAACTTCTAAGGATGACGACTCTGATGATGATTCCGATGCAAAGGGGTATGACCCCAGACATAGAGAATGAGTCCGACTAACCAGGTTCTTCTTATTTATTTTCCACTGAGGACAGTGTGTCCCGTCTAAGTGTGGGGTGATGGTATTTGCATGCTATACGTCTCTATCCACATTTGCATTTATTCATGTTTGTTTGCTTAGTTTTCTCGTTTTGTTTGCTTAGTTTTCTCGTTTTGTTTTTCTTAGTAGTAAATTGTTTTTTAACGTAGCTTCGCATGAAATTATTCTAAGAGGCAGCATGAGATTATAACAAGAGTATGTGCTACAATTATGACTATTGAGACATTTTAGGCTCTAATTGTGACTCACTATGTGATTTTGTGTGGTTAAATTCCTTCACTTGTTCGGTCAAGAGTCTATACTACTTCCAATCAAGTCGACCGTGTGCCTTGTGTGTGAGAGATTAATAGTATATTCTATGTTTGTGGCTGATGCTAGAACTTGCCTGGTATGTATGCAAAGCGAAAATAAGGAGTGTAAGTTTAGGAGATGATTTAGGCATTTCTTTGGCAACCTATACATGTTTACGTTCGTTTTACCTACGCATGGACATAATCCTAGTTAAACCCTTTCGAGCCTTTAGCCTATTTTCTTTGACAAACCTCATATGTAAGCCTAATCCATTTTTTCAAGACCGTAATTTGATCCAAAATCCTAAGTGCTTTAAAGTGAAAAAGTCATGTGACAAAATAAGAGGAAATTGGGTGAGTATGATGCTCTAAATTGTAGTGATACTTGAATGTGTTATGTAAAAGAAAGTGCTATCATAAGAGGTATGTTATGAAAAGAAAAAGGAAAAAGAAAGCTGAAAAGTGAGTTATGCTTAAAATTGAAAAACAAAAGAGGAGAACAAGGGTGGTAGAATAAAAGAAAGAAGAAAGGTTGAAAGAAAAAATGTCAATGATACAATGTGATGTATTAAAGTGCTTAGGAACTTAGTCACTATTTCTGGCCAAAATAGTCCTACCCGTCCCTTAGCCTACATTACAACCATCAAAAGACCTATTTGATCCTAATCTTAGCATTCTGACATTTAGTGGAGTATTACACTAAGGGCAAGCCTATGGTCATCAGTTGCTGCATACGAATTCTTTGTGAGAGCGAGAGCAAGGATATTTTGATACCCATGTTTGAAAAATATGCTATACTTGTGAGTAACTATGGGTAATATATTGTGAGACACACATGGTTGATGAGTTTTGGATAGTTGTACATGATTCTTTGTGCCTTAACTTTTGAATATGAGTTGACCAACATCACGAGTCTATGCTAGAGGTTAAATGGTTTCTACTAATGATCGGAAAACTACTCTTTGTCGATAATTGTTGTGCTTGTCTTGACGAATGTTTTGTGTTGTTGCTGTGAAACCCTAAGTTGATGTTTAGAGGGACATGATATTTTGTTCGAGGACGAACAATGCTTCAAGTATGGGGTGTTGATGATAGGCGAATTTACACGCCTATATCAATATATTTTGCCCATATTTGTGCCATGTTTTGAGAACAAATTATATATTTCATGCAGTTTTAGTCCTTTTTCCTGTAAGTGAGCTAAAGAACATGATTAGCAAAGTTTCAGGTATAAATGATGCAGAATTCAGCATTTTGTGGATAACTTGACGCCAAAGAAAGCTCACGAAGGAAGGAAAGGGAGCTTGGACGCCTAAAGGACCAAAAGTGATGCATGTAAATCTGTCCCGGGCTAAAACAACATTTCTGAAGACTTTGGGGACTTGCAGTAAATTATTTGGATTAGGATAATACATTAACCTAGTAAAATTGGGTTAAGTATTTCATTAGTTTATTTGGATTTGGATAATGTTACATTAACCTAGTACAATTGGGTTAAGTATTTCATTAGTTTAGTAGGATTTGGTTAAGTATTTCATTAGCTTAGTAAGAATAGGATATGGGTGTTATAAATACCCTATCATGCTAGAGATCTTTATTCATTCAGATTCTTACATTCACCATTCACCATCCTACATTCTACGCTACAAACAATTCTACAACTCTTCTAATCTTTCAATTAATTCTGTTTTTCTTCTTCTATTCATCTATTCTTAATTTCCGCAACAAGAGAATCGTTACTTTGCCTAGGAATTCACGCCTAAACGCCTACCACTTTTGTGCTACACGAAATTAATCAACGTTGTGGTATAACAACAATGTCAATCGTGATCTCCTTCGCAATCATGGGTAACTAAACTTCTCTTTTGGGGTTATGGAAGCCAACTGAGATACTATCTATTGCTATGAGTTTGTGAGTTTATGACACGTATGCTGCTTATATCATTATTCTCTTCATCTTAATCTACATTCTTTGAGGTTGCAAACACAAGAATACGCCAGTATAACATTTAACTTGTTCGAAAGAAAGTTTATTTGTCTGGAAAAGAGATAATGTCACACCATGAATTCCCTACTAAACAGTTAGTGTCGTAACTGGATTAACCTCTTGGAAAATTCGTACCGTTAGACACGCTTTAATTTTGAAAGAGTTAAAGTGAAATAATCCTCGAATAGGTCGAAAGACGCCTGGATTTACCACCGAATACAGTTCTCTATAAACACATGCATGTCGGAATTCTACATACTCATAGTCAATAGAGACGTATAACTCAGGAGGTGGACATAACCCCAATGCTTCAATTCTCATTGTTTCACAAACTACAAAATATTCCTTCTTTTTACTTTGATATTTTTAGTTTTTACTTTATTATTTCGGTTACACATTACAATCCCCCCTTTTTACGAGACTTGCACTAAAAGTCTAGTAATCGTTGCTTACTTGTTGACTAAGCTATTCCCTGTGGGATAGACACCCAATCCAGGTTGGGTTATATATTTGCTAACGACCGCTTTACACTCCCAAGAGAGCTGTAGATTGAGCGTTATCAGCTCATTAAAAGGATCACAAGTAATATTAAAACCTAAAGAAAAATATACAGACAAATAGGTGAAAGTCTACCCTAAATCAAATAACATAGATGCCGATTTCGAACAAAGAGGGATGATACTTATGATGACAACAATGAAAGCCTCTTCCTATAACCTGGAAGGTATAGCATAGCACAGACTATGCATACGATCTGACTGGGTAGTCCTTCGACCACCACTATGGGCACCACTAACTCTGTCTCTCGCAACTATAGTAAAACCTCTATCTCTTATAGTCAACATAAGAGTAGCTCTAAAAACACAATACAGACAATCTTTAGCCATATGTCCAACTTCACCACATGCAAAATAAGTCCTATAACCCGACTCAATAGATGGATGTATGTCTGAGCCACGATGACCACTCGAAGCTGCTGAACCAGAAGGACAACTACCTAAACTCTAAAAGACTGCCTACACTATTTTACCATTATACCGATGAAAGCCTCTAGAATCTCTACCTCAAGAAATATGACCCCTAAACTCACCCTGATGATGCACCTTCTTGGTGCCTTCTTAAGATGCTCAAAGAATAAACTTAGTCATCTTAGCATGATAAATAATACTCTAAAGTGATGCCATAAACACTATCATCTGAGTCATAGATAGCTTAGGAAAAACATCCAACCATTTCAGGAACTTTCATATGTTCTAAAATTCAATAGCAATAATCAAATAAAAATATATGGAAAAGGCATGAAAATGTGCCTCATACTCTGCAACAACCATGGAGCCCTACTCTATGTGATCAAACTCATTACTTATATTATCCCGCAAACTAAAAGGAACAAACCTTTCAGAAAAAGCCTCGATATACTGATCCCAGGACATCTATGGCGAACAAAGAGGTCGGCAACCAAGAAATTCCTACACTAATGTCTTGCTTCTTCACTATTTTGATAAGCAGTATACGCCACCCTAAGTGACTTAAAGTAACCAAGGTTATAAAAATTCTCATGAAAATCCATCAATAAATCATAGGCATCCTCGCCTAAAACAACACTAAACCTAGGAGGACCCAAATGAGTGAATCTTTCAAACCACTTTTGATCCTCAGAAGACATAACTATACTCACAATAATAAGAGGCATAGTAAATTTAGCTATCTAAGAACCCATTTAAGGAGGCATCATAGAAGAGGTCCCACCTTTATATCTCAAAATCCCATGCTTAGATATTGCTACTGAAGAAGGAACACACTTAGACTTTGTGGAGTACCATAAGTAGATATTGGTGCAATAGGATGATCCATAATCAGAACCAGAGGAAACCCATAACCGAACGCTGGCACAGATGAGGGATAATTCTCGGAGTAGGAGAAACACCAGGTGCACTCATAAGAGTACCCTCCAAATGGGACAATAACTGAACCAACAGCCAAAAATTATTAGGATAGAAAAGCTCTATGATACAGAAGTAAGCCCCATAATAACAATATTCTCAACTTGATTGTTGGGGGGGAGCCCCCCGCTGCTATATAATAATGAGGCAAATCCTCATGCCCATTTCCTACATCAAGCCTGATTATGACTAATAACTCGCCCTCTAGATAGGACTCTCTCCTTGAATAATAAAACTGTATCTTTAGCCTTACTAGAATTGGTTGTCACTATCTAAGTAAGAAAGAGTGAAATATAATGTAGAACATAAAGTTTAAAAGATCTGCACGATATAGAATAAAACAAGGAAAGATTCCTAAAGATATCTTATAGCCTATCATAGAGAGAAATTAGAGCCTATATACTGATCCATGAGACTCTATTAAACACCCCGTTCATACACTATTAAGACCAATGAGGCAGTCTACTTTGATATAAATTTTTCATAAACAAAAAACAAAGGTTCATGAAGGGACTTATCGTGAAAAACCTTGAAAAGCAAGGTGATCCCTCAAACTTATATAACAAAGGAAAAATATATCAAAACCCAAGAAAAGGCATCTAGGGAAAAACTGAGCCATACAAATGTGTTAACAGATGAAATATAATTGAAGATACAAAGAAAAATCCAAAATATGGTGTCACAGTATATAAACCAACTAATACAACTCAAAGTCAACATATACAAAAGATATCCATAAAGGAACAAATCTATCTCTTAGTAGAAATAAGACATAGTATAAATTAAAAAAGATAGTAGTCAACTCTAAATGCATAGATCAACTCCTATCTTCAATATACTCAAAATAATTCCCGAATTTGCTATCTGTGTGGTTCACTTATATCTAAATCTATCGTAAAAGGGCACTGTAGGGATGATTAAAATCCACTTGTACATAGAAGGTATCATAGGACAACTGAGAAAAGTAGAAAATAAAACATATAAACACAAACTATGGGCATATGACCTACAATAAGAAAATGTCCAAAATGGTAGCCTACACTGTCTGCACTAACATTTCTATTACATACATTTAAAAAAACTATAGGTAGGGTAAAGAAAAAAAGTATACACATACAACAAATAGATTGATATAAATTCACAAAACTGAAATGCAGTCATAGAATACGTGCAACATATGGAATGCAACAAAGATGAAGATGATAATGATGATAATGATAGTGATGATGATGGTGATAATGATGCGCGACTCCATCACAAAACATCTATATAAACCTACCAAGCTCAGCTACAGATGTAGGACCTATGAATGGTTTTTCAACCCCCACCTATCGAGCTCTTCTTCGAATAGAACCCATGGGAGTTTCATCAACCTGTACACAACTAATATCCAATAACAATATTAATATCTCCTCTTTGGAACACACATCGAAAGATTTTTTTTAAATATACCACAATATCTTTCAAAATAGCTAGTATTGCTAGTATTTCCATGGTGGCACCACAATTTCATGAATGTAGATGATATGAGGATATAATGCTAACAACCAACAAAAATGAGATTATCTAATATCCAGCTAATATACCAACTATGTGAGCCAAAATTTGCTAAAATCAATCAATCATCCATGATATAATATGATCTATAAATCACCAAATGAAACTTGCAAAAAACTATCATTGATACCACGTAAATCCCAAAATCTAGGATTTTCCAACCAAATAGTGGGCAGTGAAACAAACATATATCATTACTAGGCCTAAAACAACATATAAGACCCAAAATGGTCAAATATAACATGTAATTTCTGAAAACCACTAAATTTTATCTACATAAGCCCCCACACAAGCATATAAATTACCTAAAGATATTTTCCATGATAAAAACCCATACCCATAGCATGGTTTTAGATTATTATTAACTATCCAACATAGTCTAAAAAAAGTTAATCCATAACTTACCTCGAATGCCAAAAACAGGTCCCATAAGCCTTTAATCCAAAGCTTTCACCTCATGAACGTAATCAAAATCAACTAAAACACAAAAATATAGAATATATGCATCAAAATCAAGACAATGATATCCATTTTACCCCCTATAAAATTGTGGTAAAAATAGACCCCCTAAATAGATCTTTGAAAAAGAGAATTAAAATTAGAATTTTAATCAAAAACATATTTTGCAAAATTAAAAGAACTCCTAGGAGAAAACGCAAGTGAAAGAGGAGTACAATTAGGGTTTGAATCAAAGAAATTATAAATTGGGCCTTCCAAGCTAAAATCCCCAAATTCCACCTTTAAATCCGAGTTTAAACAAAATTTAAATGATAGAATCAAAGAAAACTAATTATAATAAGGAAATGGAACTTACCCAAGCTTTAAAAGAGGGAAGAAAATACATTTAAACTAGACCCCTAAGGTCCAAGTCTGTATAATTGAGTACAAATCTCAAAAATGAGGAGAATAAACTAACAAGGTATTACCTAAGTGACTACCAGGTTGCCTAGGCAGCTATCGCTTAACAGACAATGCCTCACTTAATAAAAACCCACCTCATCACATACGCGGCATGGGTATTTCTTAAATAACACGTGTCTTGTATTCTAGTGTTACTTAAGTGACTAGGCCATCGTTTAAGCGATTATTGCTTAAGCGAGCCTTATTTCGCTTAGGAGAAATTTTGGCTATGGGTCCAAGTCACTTCGGTAAGTGAACTATTTAAGGGTACACCAGCAAGAGACTTGGAGTACTCTAAGTCTCTATGGACCCTTTGGGATTCATTAGAAAGCCCGAGTATGCAAACAATTTAGGCTTTCAAACTAAATTCAACGCTCTAGACTCTATAAAGATATCAAATTTATGAAGAAACGTTGTTTTCACAAAATTGACCCTCGAAACCCAATTTCCTAATTTTTGAACGGAGGGTCAAAGTGAGTTATAAAAGTAGTAAAACCGCGCAAACCATGCTACCGACCAAAAATCATTTTTCTAGATCTGTTGGTGCAATCCTTTTTGCCATCCGATGCATAGATCAAAAGATGTTTAAAAAAGTCAACTAATAAGCCTTTTAAACCACCAAAAAGCCATAATCTCGCACATTGAGAATCATGATAATCATCCCCAATCCCTAAAAATACCACAATGCAAACACGAGGAAGGTTTAAATTATCAAATCACAAAGTGTTATGCCGAAGCGCACACACAATTGTATGTGGTCTACCAAAGTAATACAGTGGCATTTAAATAATGTTAAATATTGATTCGACAGAGACTAATTTTAAGGAAATATCCAATTCAAGTTCAGCTATTGAAATTAAATCAGTGCAATCATAACCCTATTTGAAAGTTATAACTAATTTTAATCTAAAATAATATGGTAAAGTAATGTTCTTTCAAAATTAATAGGGAAAAACCAAGGGTTAAGGTACTAGAAACAATAATAATATGTTATATAACTTCATTGGTGAGGGTAATTATTGTGGTTATTGGCTCATAGGGTTGATACTATCACTATGTCCTTTCGAACCTATAATCAATTATCTAGCTTAGCCCTAAGACCCTATCATGCCGCATTTCGGGTTCATAATACAATTATAGCATGTATTCTAAGGATCTTGATTCCTTAAAATGGTTATAACAAGGATAAATAAAACAAAACATAGATAAAAAAACCATGACCAACTTAATTCATAACAATAATACTGATATTCTTGGCCTCAACCCTTTTAAGGTGCGTTCAACCACTCATGGACATATACATAATCACAAGAGATGAATACATGATAAGATAGAAAAGTAAAATAAAGCAATGGAATAAATACCATAATTGAAGTGGTATACACTAACTCTAAGACCTAAGGAATCTAAGGAGTGTGCAATAGAGTTCAAGTGTTCTATTTATATGAGGACAAAGCAGCCTGTTTTTAACATGGTGGCATGCCACACAAATATCGTGCCATCTAGGAAGTATGGCATGCCAATAACATGAAGGGATACTGGAAACTACCATTACTATTATTTCCAAGGGTGTTACATATCATTTTTGCGGCACCTAGGCAGTGTGGTCCACCAATGACATCAAAACACCAAACTTAGCACAATGTTTGTCTCCTTCTTTTATCCTTCTAGTCTAAGCTTTGTGGTGTTGTGTTCCCTTGATTTACAACTTTTGTAACACCTAATTATCACCTTGATAAAATTACGAAGTTTCATAAAACACCAAACACCACTTATTAGTGCTCAAAACAACATACAATGCAAGATGATGAAAAAGTATAGAAAATAGCTAAAGTATAGAGTGCTAGTTTTTCATTGATTCTTAACTTTGTGTTTTGGCTCCAAACTAACTATATACACACCTTAAATACTATAGATACATATCTTGACACTTAGATGCTCATTTAGCATAGAATTAACTCATTAAACAAAACAGAAATCCTCATAACTAAGCTAAAAAAAGGTTGAATAACCATACTTAGGTGCATAAATCCACCTAAGATCATCACCTCACACATAAAGCCCATTTCATCCTTGAACACACTACTATTGCAAGAAAGAAACTAAAGATAGTACTACAGGGACTACACAGTAGCAAGTTTCACATGCAAGCATGTTATTACAATGAAGAAGTGAAGAATAGTAATTCAAAACATTCTAACCTCAATAATTGATTAACAAAGTTGGCAAACTCATGCATTTTACTCAATCAGATAGATCATAAAAATCACCTAACTATCATGAAGCATATGCCCTCACCACAAGAGATTTTTCCATAGTCACTCACATAGATGCAATTTTAGCACAAAAACTTGTATAAGGATCAAATTACACTCACTCTCACAGGATATTCACAAGTAACAAAAGATGAACCATAAGCTTTCCCTTGGTAGAGTTCTCCACTAATATCAGAATGTTAAGATTTAGGATCAAATAGATCTTTAAGGCTTGTAATGTAGGATAAGGGATGAGTTGGAATTATTCTAGCTAGTAATAGTGATTATGTTCCCTAAGAGATTTAATACATCACTCATATATTAATATCAATCTCTTTAACAACAAAGTTTCACCACTTCTATCAACACAATCTTTAATTTTGTCCCATCTCCTTAAGCCAGTCCAATATAATGTGGAGGGAGGATTATTAATAAACTAAGGACTAAATTATGGCATAATATTTCTCTCTTTTCATGTAACAGCTCCCAACCACAACATATTACTATTTTAACACAAATTGATACTACTTGGGGACTCACTTTCACATCTTTTCTTCTTAATTTGACACTCCTTAACTTTATTAATTTTTCTACTAATGCGCTTAGGAGATTTGGATCAACACAAGGTAAACAAACAAGGAAAACAAGCTACATATAAGGATGCAACAGAATATAGACTAATGGCTCAATGGTGCTAACTATTATTATGCACAAAGGTAGGTAGAAGAAGCTACAAAATAAGTCTATCAATGAAATGCCTATATTATCTCCTAACCTCATAGTTTTTATTTCGCCATGCACACACACAGAGTGAGTTATAGACACCAAATGCAACAAGGAATATATAAATGAACCTTACACACATTGCATATGCTGAAGTAAAGTAGGATGATCATAGACTCTAGACCAAGTAGTCACAAGAATTCAAAATTAAGCAACAAGGTACAAAAGTCATAAACAAGATCCTACATATTTCAAAAGTAGTGATTCAACACAACTCACATACTTTTACCTACAAACTAACTCGCATTATACAATCATACATACTACAAAAAATACATCTCACTAACCTAACACAATTTTTTTAAAAATTTATCCCTAAAGAAATAATGATATTGGGTTCAAGGGGCGTCCCCATGGAAAATAACTGAAAAGAACAACCACGGAATTAGTGAAGTATGCACCTACTTGACTGACCCAATGAGGACTGGTAATTGTACCACTCATTTATAAAAATTATACACACACTGGCATATTTAAATTTAGAAAATAAGGCATTATCTGGATTTAAGTGCACTAACTCCCACATTTTATAGGTATGAAGTAAAGAAAGTGAGTGTATGTGAAATGGAGCTAAAAGGGACTAAATGGAAGCAAAAGGACTGCCGCTTAAAACCTAAAGTAGTGTGCCTTTATTACTACTACCGCAGTCCTCAGATCGTGGTTGCCATCATTATAAGTGGTTACAAATCACAGTCGCAAAACCTAACCACGATCGCGTAGCTATGGTCATGGTCAAACACATGTGATCGTGGATCAGCAAGAACTGTCCTAAGGTAAGAATTGTAAAAGGTCACAAATGAATCCTAAATTATAAATAAGCCAAATCCCTTTAGTTTTGAAATCAATTCTTGAAACGCTAATTGGTCAAAGATGTAATCAAATTTGGAGGCTCAAATTTCTTTGTTTCTTATTGAATAATGAATTCTTGGGTAGACCCACATGGTATATCTCTCTTTAATTTCATTATGAGTAGCTAAATAGTTTAGACTTATGATTGTGTTGAACTAGAGTATGATTGTGTATGGGTATTGTTGTGTTTGCATGGATTTTAGCTGTTGAGTATGGATTTCTCCATTGCTTGAGCTTATGTGCTACAATTTAAGGTGAAAACTCCAAATATCCAAATGAGTTTAATTGGTGAAATCTCCAAGCTCTAGAAACCTTTTTTCATCCTCGAAAGAGGAATTTAGGTGAATATTAGGTAACCTATAAAATCCTTAAAAGAGGGTTATTAGTGGTCAAATCAATGGTGAAGAACAAAGTCTATGATTTACTACCCTTATAAATCTTAGAAATAAGTGTTTAAATCATGACAAGAGCATTATCCTAGAAATAGGAATGCTTTATTGAGGTTTTGGGTGGCTATATAAACTGCACATTTGTTAGCTGCTCGAAAGGGTCAACAGGTGAAATCGTTGGTGTTTTGTCTAATGATTGACCCAAATGATCTTTGACCTAGCTTATCCATTAATTAACATTTAAATCCTATGAACAACTAACATTGTCCCACATGCTTCACCTCTAAGGAGACATAATCCTAAGATTTCTCCAAAGCTTAAATTCAAGCCAAAGATAGCATTCACCACGTACTTATTGAAGTTTTTTTGAAGAATTTTCAATCAAATCCCCCCATTTACTTATAATTTTTTTTTCCTTTAGAATTCCAGGTATCCTTATAGTAACTTGAGTACCCAAAGGTTGAAGTCTATAGTTTTCACTCCTTGAGATTCAACCATAATTTACATTGAGTTTTTTGAGAAAGATCATTTTACCCCTCTATTATGGGTGTGAGTCGAGCATTATCAAAATAGCTCCATTGCTAGGGAGTGAAATATAGATTTAACTAGTGTGGTGCTATTATTTCTTGGGAATACCCAGAGTGGGGTAATTTACTTTATTTGTTTTTTTTGATAATTTTGTAGGTGATCAAAGTGTGAACAGAGAAATGAGAGATAATACAAGTAATTTTGGCCCCTTTGATGCCCCACTAAATGATGAGGTTAAATTAAATAAGGTAGGGCAAATAAGTGCTATCTGCATCCTGATAACCAATAGAAATAGTGTGTTTCATGTGACTAGTGTTATGCTTCACATGTTGAAAGTAAAAGGATTATATGTGGGTCAATCATATGAGGACCCGAATGTTCATATAAAAACATTGTGGATGATTGTGCACTATTTAACATTGCGCATATTACAAAAAATTAATTTAGATTTGACTATTCCCATTTTCACTAATAGGCGAGGTAATTTTATGGATCCACTCACTTCCACCCTGCTTAATCACATCTTGGGACTTCCCACCATTGAAAATGCTTCAAAAGTGGGATGATGTTATAAACTTCTAGTAATTGAATTGAGAACCATTATTTAAATCATGGGAGAGGTTTAATATAAATCTATCCCAATGCCCAAATCATGAGGTACCAGATAAGATGGTCTTTGAGATTTTTTATAGAGATCTTAACCCATCGACCAAAATGATTGTCAATAATGCAGCGGGTAGCTCTATTGTGAAATTGCATCATCTTGTGGCTTTCCGATTGATAGGTAAAGAATCCAAAAAACACTTATGGTGGCACACCCCTAATGATAATGCTCCTAAGACCTCTTCCACTACCGCTGTGGGGACCAATGAGCAAAGAAAATGAGAAGTGGAGAAGGAGGAAATTATGGACAAGGTAATGACCTAACTTGAGCTTCTAACAAAACATGCTATGGGTGTAACCATAAAAGAGGTAAATGCCATAACATCAAAGCCTTATGAGTATGATGATGAGTAAAAAAAGATGGATAAAGAGATTCGGTACATGGAAACTACTCGAGGGGTTCCCACCTGCCTATCAAAGGCAAGATAGGAACCAAGGTTGGATGGATCGTGACCAAGATAGAGATTGGAGAGATAGGGAACTTGACTATGACCTCTACATCCCTCTTTATGATAGGTTTATGGCCAAAGAGTCAATTGTAATTGATCTTGAAAAGTTCATGATCGAAGATGTGTTGGTAAGGATTTTGAGTAGAGTTGAAGGTATAGAAAAAATGGTCTAGGAATTAAAGTGTGACTTCTTCATGCTCTCCCAAATGGTTGTGTCTTACTCTACCTCCATCAAATAATTGGGGACCCAAGTTGAGAAAATCTCCACATAACCTAATGCAAGGCCTAGAAATAAACTTCTGAATGATACAATTGCTAACCAAAAGAATAAATAACAAGTCTTAGCAATAGTCACTAGAAGTGGAAAATCACTTGATGAGAACCATAGAGGGGATATAAGTGAAAATATGCTCAATGCCAAGGAAAAATAGGTAAATCCACAAAGAAGAGAGGAAAGTGATAAGAAAGACATGTATGAAAGCAATGAGGAAGTGGTGAAAGTTGAAAAACAGCAAGGAGAAGCAAAGACAATGATCCATGTTCCTTCCCCATTCCCTCAGCGGTTGCATAAAAATTAAAACAGTGATAAGTTAAGAAAATTTATGACAAAACTTAGCAATCTATAAATAAATATCCCATTACTCGAGGCGATACAAGAGATTTTTGGATATTCTAAGTTAATGAAGAATTAAATTATCAAGAAGAAGCTCGTTGAGTGTGATACCATTGAGGTTACTCATAGGTATAGCGGTGTCATGGATAGCAAAGTTGCAGAAAAGAAGGATAACCCCGGATGATTTACCATCCCTTGCACCATTGGGACTCATTATTTAGCAAAAGCTTTTTGTGACCTTGGTGCAAACATCAACCTAATGCCTTTTGTCATATATATGAAACTTGGATTGGACACTCCTACACTGACCTCAATGTGACTTTTGATGGTGGACCTGTCCATAAAAAGTCCGGTGGGTATATTGTTTGATGTCCTTGTGAAGGTGGAAAAATTTATTGTCCCAGCGGATTTTGTTATTTCAGATTACGAGATGGACCAAGAGGTGCCTATCATTCCCGGTTGTCTTTTCTTTGCTATTCTGAGAGCTACTGTCGATCTAGAGCTATGGGAGATGAAATTTTTGGTACAAGAAGATGAGGCCTCATTCAAAATTTATATGTAAAATTAAGAAATCACAAAGCTCAAAGTAGTATGTATGGTGGATGTTGAGAAACAAAAAGTGAATGATGAGGGATTTGAGGACCCACCATGAGATTAAAAGAAAAGAAGATGTTATGCCACGATGATAACTAATTTTCTAGGTGGGAGGGACCCATAAATACCAGGAGAGTGGCTCGTATCCCATTTTTTTAAGTTCTCTTAGTGTAGATGTTGTCTTTGCATTTGAATAACCCATGCATTTGTGGCACTTTGGATTACATTGAGTGAGCTTTAAAAGGGGCAAGTGTGAAAGTCTACTTTGAAATCCAAATAGGGAATATTTTATGAAAAATGAGTAAAATGCTGAGCAGGGGAAAACAGGGGAGGAAAAACTACTTTCAGTTGCCACAATCACGGCCACCATGCATGATCGTGGTGATGTGGGTGGCCGCAGTCATGTCCCTTGAACATGGTCGTGGTTATTTTAGCCACTTAACCCCTAGTCTCGTTTATTTCCCTCACACTCCCTTTTCAAGATTGTACTCTTAAATCTAAGCTACATTGTTTTCTAAGTTGTAAGCTGTCAAACAGCCTCCATACGTATCCCTCTTGCATCACAACTTTTATAGGTGAGATGAATCGTTGCTTTTATTTTTGAAAATAGGCCATTGAGTGCATTATTATGAAAGGGCCTAGAATTTTTATTGTTATGATTTACATGTAATGTTATGGTGTTTGTTGCTTTGTTGAGGGGTGTATACAAGTGGGGAAACCTAGATTACCCAATAGTGTGTAAAAAAGGTACACATATGTGATATACACACGTTATATTTGATAAATTACTCAAATGAACTTTCAATAGTGGTATTTTCTTTTGAAGGGAACATTCACACACACTAGTAGCATTATCCACATGACCTTATTTTGCACCCATATTGTAGAACATGCTAGTAGTCTAGAAATAGAAGAAAGTTGAACATGCATAGCTGATGTGAATCTAACCTTAAGCATCACGATTATGGTCATAGACTGTGACCTTGGTAATGTAGATGCGGTTCTGGTACGCAATCGTGGTAACTGAGGGCAGGTTCCTGCCATGTAAAAAATCCTGTACTTTCAATCTTTAGCCAGGAAACCCCAAGAACCTAGTCAAATGAAATATAATGATCAATCTAGCATAGCTTATATGATTTAAATGATATTGAAAAATATAATGTGTGTTTAGTGTTTTTAGGATAACCTCCTAGAAAAGTTTAATCACATATAATTTGTGGCACCCGAATGCCACACTCCCTACTACAGTGATCTTTCAAAGATAGTTGCTTTTGGAAAGAGTAATTTGTTTGGAGAATATACCAGAAAAGATATCAGATTTTCATGACAAACTTGAAGCCACAGGGTGGAAGTGCTTTGCTGTGGATCCATGCCTTCAAAATAAACTATAGGTTCATAAATTTTACGCCAATAATAGTAAAGTATCTTTATCAGACCCACTCAATGTGATTTTAAAGATGTGGGGAAAGACGGTGAAAGTTGGGGCAAGGAAATCAATGATTTCTATGAGCTCAAGCAGGCAGATTTGGATGAATACAAAGTGAAGGGGTGTAAATCGAGGTATTGGTTGGCATAACGGCTGTGTCCTGGAATGGAAGTCTTGTGGTCCAAATCTAAATTCAATATCTCCATGAATAACTTCACTTCTAAGTCTAGGATACAGTTGTACATCATTTGTAGTCAAGTGTATCCTTGCACCCATATGACAACAGTCCCAAAATTGCATGCTCTGATGGTTTCTTGTATTCTAGACGGTATTCCTTTGTATATTGGTCCACTCGTGGTCAATGAAATAGATCATTTCAAAAACCAAGTTGGTAAAAATATCTTTTACACCTCTTTATTTACAGAGATTTTCAAGAGAGCAGGGGTGGAAGAGTATGCTAGAGAAATATGGGTGTGTCCTAGTGCCCCCATCTACCAATTGAGGATTCGAGAATAGGGCGCATTTAGAAAAAGTAAGAAAAGAAAGATCAACTTTTAATAGACAACATGTAGGGAACCTGAGTCTCATAGGCCAACCGTCATGAGACCTCTTGAAGAGATTGGAGTTAATATTGTAACAATTAAAAAGCTTGTGGCTAGCATACGTCAAGGACTGGGAGAGCCCTCCACTATATATCACTCATATATGTCATGTGTCGATTATGATAAGTACAGGGAGTACCCAAAAAATCAAAAAAATACTATTGATCGACTTGATAAAGCGTATTCTTATTTGGTGGCATCACATCGAGACCTCCGAAGAGCATATAAAAAGATGATCGCTTAGGAGAATAAGAGGGATGAATTCTTTACCAAGATGTAGAAAGAGGTGAAATGTCTATGGAATGTTATTAAACCCCAAAGCAGGATTCCCACTTGTTAGGTGGACAAAAATGATGAGGACCCAGTAAAGTGGTCAGATCTTCAAAAGGATAGTGATGATGTAGGGTTTGAGAGTGATGGCATCCCTTGATGCGGATTTAGGGAGAATCCTTATCTATTTTATCCTTAATTTATGTAGTGAGGATAATGGTACCTTTTTAGTTGGGGGTGTTTCCTTTTATTTGATATGGGAATGTATCATTGATATTCTGCATACTTTTTTGCTCATTTGGATAATTGTTCCTTTTTATTTGGGTTGTAATATTTGGGTACTCTGATGGTGCCCACAACTACATGGAGTTGATTTTGTTCTTATTTATTTAATTTGTGATATCAATTTGAAACCATAGATGCAAGGAAAGTCTGATTACTTGGGGAATCGATTATTCGGATTCGGATTCATACCCATTGTGAAATCATAGTAACATATGGACGTTCTCCAATACTATAGTTCGCAATATAAGAGGATAGCTTGGGTTGTTTCCATGACTTGTAAATTATTCATCGCATGGGTATAAAATAAAACACCCTCCTCCATCTAAAAAATTTAGCAAAAAAAAAAAATCAAGGTAATGGACATGAGCAATTTTGTGACAAAATTCGCTCTCTCTTTCACTCCGAAAGTTTATTGCGGAAAAATAGGGGATACTCCACCCTTTCCTCAAGTGAGGAGAACAATTGACCCCCTTTGACAACATTCACATATTGAGTGTGGGAGCTTAAGTTTTTATATCTCATATGTACTTGTACCATCTAGAACTCACCCTATTAATCTTTCAAAAATAACTATTTGTTGTGCTTTGTTGGTATAGTAATCATATGCCATCTTACGATTTTGGAAACCTACTTTAGCCTAAAATTCCTACCTATACATATGATTTAACCCTAGTTACCCTCTTTTAAACTTTGGACTTTTCTTTACTAACCACATTATTAGTTGTGACCCATCTATTCATCCTCATTTGAACCCTATACTTCTTGAACTTAAGAATAGAAATTGATGCCAAAATCCTAAGTTAGGGGTGATTGAAAAATAAATAAAGTATAGTTGATCTATTAAGTCATAAAAAGTAAAAGAACCTACGAGCCTAGCAAGTAAGAATTTTTCCTTGAAGGAAAAGATAGTCCGTCAAAATAATGAGTGCATAAAGTTTGATGCTTGCATAAGAATTTAAGAAAAGAGGTGAAAATACTTTTAGTAAAGAAAAAGAAACAAAGTAGGCAAAGAAACAAAACAAAAAGAAGTTGCCCAATAAGAAAAAAGTGATGAGAATTTGATGTAGATGTTCAAGGAGGGTATAGCCTTATTTTCTGAAATATTTATCCTACACTACCCTAAGCCTACATTACATGCTAAAAATGACTTTTGTGATTTCCAACCAATAGTGGTCATTATAGTGGCGATTGAAAATGGGGGAAAGCCTATGGCTGGACACTTGTAACATGGAGAATTTCTTGAGAAAGCGAGTGATTGCACCTAATTTTCCTTGTTGTGTAAGTTAACAAGGTGTGTGAACCTTCCTTTCTTGTGGGGGGCATGTGAGATTAAGAAGGGTGATATTTTCATATTGCTCACTATGATATAAGTGGATGTATGACATGATTAAAGCTAGGTTGTGAGTCACTTCTAGAGTGTTTGTAATTGTCACATAGTCACTCCCCAAGATCCATTGCATCCTTCATCACTCTATTTTATGATAAGGGGCATTGTTAATACTTTTCTATCTATGTGTGAAAAGATTTTTATGGTAGCAACCAATTTGGAGCCTTCAAGGTCGTTGGGAACATAAATAAGGGAACATATGAAAAAGGTCTCATGGTAAGAGGTAGTTTTGCTTGAGGAAAAGAAAATGTTTATGCTGGGGGTGTTGATGAGAGGTAATTCTACCACTCATTCATACAAATTATACACACTACCATGTTTTGTATTAGAAAATGAGGCATTATCCGAGTTTAAGTGCAGTAACACCAATATTTAGTAGGTATGAAGTAAAGAAGGTAAGCATATGTGGAATGAAGCTAAAAAGGGAGCCAATGAAAGCAAAAGGAGTGCAGCTAGAAATCTAAAGCAGCCAACCTCGGTTACCACGACCACGGTAACCATTAATTTAGGTTGTCAACAAAGTGCAATTGCGGAACCAAACTACGGTCACATAGCTGAGGTCGTGGTCAAACACACGTGATAGCAGATCAGCGCGAACTGGACCAAAGGCAGAATTGTAAAATTTCATGAACAAATCCCAAATCATATATCAGAAAAAACCCATTCTTCTTTAGGTATTTCTTATCTCATAATATAGTTTTGAATTTTAAGTTTAAAACCCTAATTGGGTGAAAGTGTAATCAACTTTGGAGGCTAAGATTTCTTAATTTCTTATTGGAGAATGAATGCTTTATTTGACCCACATGGTACATCTCTCCTTACTTTATTCATGAGTAGCTAAATAGTTTAGTCTGGGGATTATGTTTAACTAGAATGTGATTGTGTGTGGATATTGTTATGTTTGCATGGATTTTAATTTTTGAGTATGGATTTCACCATTACTTGAGATTATGTGTTTGAATTCGATTTGTGAAAATTCCAAATATCATAATGGGTTTGATGATTAAAAGATCCAAGGTCTAGAGACCCTTTGTCATCCTCAAAAGAGAGATTTAGGTGAATATTAGGTAACTCATAACATCCTCGAAAGAGGGTTATCGGAGGACAAAGCAATGGTGAACAACTAAGCCCATGGTTTACTACCCTTTTCAATCTTAAAAATAAGTGTTTAAGGAGTGTAAATCATGTCAAGAGCAGCATCCTCAAAATAGGGATGCTTGGTTGAGGTTTTGGGTGCCTATATTAATTCCACTCTTGTAAGGTGCTCGAAAGGGCCAATAGGGGAAATCGTTGTGGTTTTGTCAAAAGATTGAACTCAATGATATTCAACCTATCCTATCCATTAATTAAAAACTAAATACTATGATAAACTAACATTGTTCCACACGCTTCAGCTCTAAGGAGGCATAATCCAAAGATTTTTCAGTTCCTGAATTCAAAGAAAAGATAACATTCATCATATACTTGTTGAAGTTTTTGTGAAGAATTTTCAAACAAATCCTCCCATTTAATTTTACATGATTTTTCCATTAGTATTCAGGGTATCTTTATACTAACTTGAGTACCCATAGGTTGGAAGTCTATGGAATTCACTCTTTGAGATTTGACCCAAATTTACATTGGGTTACTTGACAACGACCGCTTCACCCCTTAATTATGGGTGAGTTGAGCGTTATCACCCAACTAAAATGAAAAACTAAAAATTAAAATATTATTTTAATTTTTTCAAATTTAGCCAAAAAGTAGAAAAACAAATAGAAATTAAGATCCTACAACATCACTTACCCTAAAACATGGGAATTTCCCCACCCACACATAAAATCTACATTATCACCAAAGCAAACTCAAAAGTTGATATATAGATACTCCCTAAGACTTCTTGGCCTATCTAGTATTATCTTTTATCATAATGAGGGTCTAAGGAACCTACACTCAGATTCTGCCATACTTCTTAGCTCGGGTCTCTAATACTCAAACTTCCCATCAACCTGTGACTCAAAACAAAACCAAAACTATATGAAGTAAAAATAAAAATACTAAAAATAAAACCTACCTGAACTTGGGTTTCTTCCCAACCAACTCCTGATTTAGTGTCACGACACGACCAAATATAACTACTAAGCCAAATTTCTTCATCATCTTCCTCCTAATAAGAGGCCATCTTCTTATTTATTTGTAACCTTTTGAGTGTAAAATCTCAAGGTCAACATCTTTCTGAACAACATACTTTTTAGACTTATCAATCATTATCACTTTCGGATCAGGTAGTGGCTTAGAAAACTTAATAAAACTATCTAAAGAGGTCTTAGGTGGTCTGGAATCCGACACATACTCATCAACTTCCATCACCATAATAATACATAAATGCTTATAGTAAAAAGGCTGATTCAGTTGCTTATAAACATTGGTTATCACGTCTTAATCATCAAATATCTTTATTAAAGTGACCTCTCTCACGTTTATCAATGCTTCTTCTATTGCTACAAATGGGCATCCCAGAATTATTGGTACCCTGTCATCAACATCATAATCGAAAATGATAAAGTATGAAGGAATTATAAACATACCAACCTTTATGAATACGTCTTTAATTATTTATTCAGGCTTTATTATAGTCTTTTCTACTAGTTGCAAAATCATAAAACATGGTCACGGCTTACACAACCCAAGAGTACTGAACATGGATATAAGTATTAAATTTATACTTTCCACTAAATAAGTCAAGGCATATACCACATTGTCGTTAACAATCTAAATGGGGAGGGTGAAATCCCCTTGGACCTTAAACTTCATGGGTATCTTATTTACTATCACAAACCATAACTCATCAGTAAGTGTTATCTTCTCAATATTCTACGGCTTCACCATATAAGTCATCTTGTTCTTCAAGTACTTGGTCCACATGGACATTCGATACAAAACATCAAAATTAGGGAAATTAACGTGAAGTTCTCTGAATATTTTAAGGAATTTATTAAAAAATACATCTTCTTTGGCCTTTTCATCCTCTATGGGAATGGTGGTGGTTTTCTATACTTTATTTTCTCAGTAAATTTCTCTTTTGGGTACTCAGTAGATTTCTCTTGTGGGTACTCAGATTTTCTTTAATTATCAACACCTCTACCTACAACCTGTCATGGAACTAAGTTTGCATCTACCTCGTAGCTTTCTTTGGAGTTCTATGACTTAGAACCTTACCACTCCTCAAAGTGATTTCCAGAACTTTCTTCAGAGTTTTATTATCACTTTGAAAACTACCTTTAGGCCTGGTATTTTGTGCTAGGGATAGTTGTCTTAGCTATTGCTCAAACTTTTTCTAATCCACTTGTTGATTTTTTTAATTTCAATAGCCATTTCTTCTTGCTTGGTCAGGGTCTTCTTTTAATTCTCCTTAATGTTAATAGCATATGTGTAGTTCTTCTGTTGGAATTTCTAGTTTTGTATTATTACCGCATGAATAATTGGGATAAGTTTTCCACTTATGGTTATAGGAATTCGCATAATTTGTCTTATACGGATTGCCCTCAAAATTTATGGAAACAAGATTTGACCACACTTGTCTGTAGAGTGGACACTATTGCCACAAATCTCACACCAAGCTTGGGCCTGGTACACTGCATTCACTTGGGCTGGAGTTTGATTCAGGGGTCAACATCTGATTCTACATGGCTGACAATTAGGCTACTAAGGTCTTATTACTATCAAATTCAATCATGCCCACAATTTTTTTTACTAGCCTTCTAGACTTGTCATAAGACACTAAGGATTTCCTTGAGCTATGCGGTCCAACAAAGTATATATATCATCATAAGTCTTCTCTAAAGCCTGATCACCTATAGTTGAATCAAGTAAAAAATTCATGTTATTGTCAAGAACTTCAATAAAGTGTGAGCTAATACCTAATTTTTGACTTAAATCTTATATATATTCAAACAAAAAGAATAAATATAACTTCACTATCCTCATCATACAAACCCAAAAAGGAAAAATAAAATATATGAAAAATAAGAGATAGGGGTACAATCATTGGACTGCGGATGATGTAGACTGTACCAAAGAAAATAAATGAATCTGTAGCAAGCGTTGTATATGTTTTCATTTGGCTTCAATTTGAAGTTCAAAATATCATAGTGCAGTCTCATAGTCTTATTAAATGTGATGAAATAAATTAGGAATTTCCAGGCCAAGTCATCCCAGGTAGTGATGGAAGTTGTTGGCTCAGTGTTAAACCACTTATTTGCTTCCCCCAATATTGATAAGTGGAAGAGTGTCATCCTCACATAATTAGTTTTCACACCCACAGGGATGAATAATTCAGAGATCTTTAAAATAATTTGAAAGTGGACTTATGGATATTCATGTGAAATCGCAATGAACTGTTAACTACTGTACAGAAGTTGCACTATATTCCTTTTCAATTCAAATCTACCACCAGGAGCCGATGTTTAATTAATGGAGTTCACATTTGTTGCAAATGGAATTTCCACATCACGAACTTTCATGTAAGATGGTGGATCCACAGCCATGGGTGCAGTAATATCTTCTTCTTCTTTATGAATTTATGGGATTCTATAGACAAATACTACTTCTCTTCTCATTTTGTGTGAGATTGATAGGGCTCGGGGTATGGTTCAACCAATACTCTATCCCTAGCCAACTTACTAGTCTACTACGTGTGCTGGAAAAATCAAAATCAAACATCAAGTGAATAGAACCAAGGAAATCAAAAACTAAAATTAAGATAGTTTCTAAATCACAAGTCCCCGACAACAGTGCCAAAAACATTTTGTGCCCATGTGTACGATATGTGTATGGTCCACCAAAGTAAAATAGTTGACATTAAGGAAAGTCAAACTTTTATCCCATAAGGACAAGTGTTAAGACACTTCCTAATTAAAGTTAAACTATTTAGATTAGATAAGTGAAACTGTAACCACAAGATACTTGAAAGTTATAACTAAGTGTAAATTAAAAAGATGTTGTATATTAAAGTTCTTTGATAATCAATGGGGAAAACTCAGTGTTAAGCCACTATGAGATATCATAATACATTATATAATTTCGTTGGTTAGGTTAATTATCATAGTTGTTTGTAATACCCAAAACTTTCTTTAAGTAAAATCTAGTCTCCAAAAGAGTTAGTGATGACTTCCTAAATAATTAATATTTAAATCAGATAGAATTATCCTTATTTAGAATTTTTATCATGTGGGAGATAGAATTATCTTTCCAATGGTACAAATTTTGTTCAAATCCGGTATCGGAGTAAGAAGTTATGGACGTTTTACTGAGAGCTGCCAGAACCGCCCAGGTGCGACGGGCAGGTTGACGGATAGTCGATCTAGCGATGGACCATCGCCTAAACCGTCACAGCTAAGGTAGTAAGTAAATCTTTTGGCTAAGGTGAAATTGACAGGTTGACGGACCGTCAAACTTTTAATGGACTATTGCCTAAGCTGTCGCTACTAAGGCAGTGAATCTCTATTCTAGTCCACGTGCGACGGTCAGAATGATGGACCGTCAAGCAAGCGATGGACCATCGTACGAGCTATCGCAGATCCCGTTCATCAATTTTTAATCCATTTTAATAGGGTATTTGGGTCTTTTTCCACCCATTTTAAACCCTAATTATACTAGACCATACGTCATAACTTCTTTATTCATCAATAACAAAAAATTAGGGTTTCTCTCAAAAATCAATTCCCAAGAACAAGAAACTTTAGGTGCTTAATCTAGAGTCAAGAACTCAAGCTTTCCTTTACCAATCTTCAAGAAATCGTCCACCCAGGTATGTCAAGTGTTCATTTATGTATTCCTTTCTTCCCTGAAGCCCTAGAATAAAATTTTAAATTATAAATTGTGATGTTTATGTTGTGGATTGATTATGATCATGTGGATGTTGTGTATGATACCTAAGCTGGAATCGTTAAATATGTTTTCATTAATTTATGCTAGCATATGGATTGAAATCTACTAAATTATATTGATTTATGCAACCATTATGAATTATTTTAATGTCCATGCCTAAGCTTATAGTTATGCATGCTAGGTGTTTGATAAAATGGCTAAGAGAATAGGCAATATGCCTTATGACTCAGTTGTGACCAAAATGATGAACCTATGATTTGCCCTTATGTTTAAAATAACTTTCACGTTATTGTTATGCATATAAATTATTTGATGGATTGTTAATGAGATTAGCCTATGAAATTATCACATGTTTATATGCTTTTCTATTCATATATCAAACCATGATAATCAAATGCCTCATGAAATTCCCTAATGATTGTATTATGGAATATTGATTCTGTTCGTGAGTCCTGGAAGTATCATGTATTGTCAGTTTCATGATATCGAGTCTTGGGGGTACTTGTACGTGACAATTTAGTTGTATGCCTAGGGCCAGTGTCAGTTTTAAAGTTACTCTCAGTCAAGCTATGTTCTATAGAATTCAATCAGTCTCATGACTCAGGAAAGCTCAGTAATCTTAGTCAGTTATTAGATCTCAGTGATACTTTATTAGTCAATCCAACTCACTAAACTTAGTCCAGTTAGTTCAATATAATTAATTCAGTGTCTTATAAGATTGGAGTAGAAATTCAGCACCGAGTGAGCCCAAGGATGTGAACTGTACCGCCTTGATTTTCTGAACCAGACCACTACACGGTACTCATGACATCAAAGGATTATAAGCAAACCTATGATTGATATATGTATCTGTACACTGCATGAAAGACTAAAAAAATACGAAAACATGAACTGAAAGGCCATAAGGTTCAATACTAATACATAACTAAAAATATGGTATAACAAAATCAAAACAACTCTGAAATAATTGTGTGGACATACTATAGTTTGAAAGACTCTAAACTATTGAATAACGAGTTGATGGGACATGTCCCCAACTAACTCCAACTACTGAAATAAACTGAAAACAAAAACTGTAATGAAATTATCATGTCCTCGAAAAATGAGGAGTCACTTCTAACTCTGACTGCTGAGACTAGAATCTACTATTGATGCTTTAGAGCTTGTGCTTCTAAACCTATCGTATAAGACACCATAGAACAAATGCATTAGTACTTTGAATGTACTGGTATGCAAGTGAGGTAGGCGAAATGCATGAGGTTCATATGCATGAACAATAATAACTAACTGACTAACATAAATGTGAGAATACATATATGGCAATGAAACTATAACTGAGACCATAATAGGACTGAATACTGAGTTCTGGCTTCTGAGGTTACTAATAACAAGGATTTACTAATATTTGAGTACGTGAATACTGGGTTGCTAAATAACTAAGTTTAATGATCCTGATATTTGAGTCTCTAATAAGTGAGGAACTAATACTTTATTGCTAAATACTATAATACTAAAACTATATTACTGATAAATAATTATTTCTGACTTTTCGGATTATGAAGAACTGATTAGGTTGACTTTACCTGATAGTCCTAATCTTGGGTGTATTTATACGCCTAAGGACCATAATTTATCCATATTTCAGCTATGTGTAGAGAACAAAGTGCCTAGTTTCTTATGTTTTTACTCTACTTCTATGTAATTGAGCTAACCGATGTGATTAGCATGATTTAATGTATAATTAGGGAGATGAAGACACTCTGGGACTATGGAATACGGATGGAATATGAAATAAGGGAGATTAAGAGAGGTACTAATGAGGAAGATCACGGCACTTCGGGGACCTGTGGATAGCAGAGGAAACTTTACATAAAAGGAAAGCAGCTTTTGGACTGAATGTGGCATATGGGAACTTTTTCTCGGGAAAAATCAATATTTTTAAATAGTAGAGGACTGAGTAGAAATTTATTATAGAAGGATGTTATTAAAAGCCTTGCGGCTGAATTTTTAGAGGATTCATTATTCTGTATTTTTTTTGGATAGAGCAAAGAAGGGCGGCTTAGCTTGAGAGAGAGAGAGAAAATCATTTTTTGCTCTTGCTCTCAGTATTCGCACACCAAGATCGTCTTCTAGTTTTTGGTATGATGAATATTTCTATTGTGATTTTCATTTTATTCATGAGTAGCTACGTTTATTAGATAGAATTATGGAAGCCTTGTAGCATACAATCTATTACATTGGGTTTTGAATTCATTATGCATTGATTTGGTTACATCATAATCTCTTCGTTTATCTTGAATTCTCGTGGTTGCAAATATAGAGGATATGCCTTAAAACCAAACTTATTCAAAAGAAAGGTTGTTGTTCGGAAATGAGAGTAGTGAAAAGAAAATAGGATTACCAACCCCTATTTCATAGTATAATGCCTTAGAAGGATTGACTACTTTGAGATTTTATATTGTTTTTGGTAAATGCTTTATATTAGAGAGCACTAAAGTGAATTAGTCCTTGATGGTTGAGAAATACTAGGATTATGTTATTAAATGCAATATGTTTCTCTGTAAGCATAACGCATTTATGAATTCATAAAGCCCAGAGTTAGAAAGTATTGAAAACTACAAGGTGGACATAACCCTACCTTGCTCTTTCTCTGAATTTGAATACTACTACACTTATTTCATCTTGTTAAACTGAAACCATTAATTTGTGAACTGAATCAAATCCCCCTATTTATTTTATAGAAATGAACGATTCAAAGTCATAAAACTTAATTAGCACCATATTCCCTATGGGATTCCACCCCAACCTAGTTGGGTTATATATTTGACAACGACCGCTTACTCTCTCATAAGAGAGGTGTGATTTGGGCGTACCAACTCCTGAAACTGAAGACTGATTATATGAGTTCTGATACCTGATATATTTCATAACATGAGTTCTGAGAACTGATATATATCTGCTAACATGAGTAACTATATCTGACATTCGTGAATTTAATAGAACTAGCTGAGTTCTGTACCGAATCTGAGTTGAATGTCTCAGACATTCCTAAAATCTGAAGAACTATTTGAGTTCTCTTACTGAGACTGAGATTGAAAATGAGACTTTGGGAAGTAGTTATCTAATCGAAATACCCCATATATGCTATTATAGCTGAACTGGGGTCCAATCTCTGACCTGACTGGAAAGGTGGCAATACTATACCACTAGTAAGGACAAGTTGTGTGTAACCCTTATCTGGATGGTACTCAAAAATGAGAATGGTAGGAACCTTAAACTGACAGTTTAAGCCACCTTATGAACCCTAATTTGACAGTTTAAGATGTCTCAACCTACGCTGGCTACGTAGTTCTAAAACAGAAGGATGACTGCTAAGAGTCATACCCTAAACTGACAGGTGAGTTCCCATCCTTGGGTTCACTCGGTGCTAACTTCTAATTCTCTCTGAAGATAATGATTATGATTTAAATGATGGTACATGCACTAAGTAACTGACTTTCGTTGACTGACGGAATACTATTGAATTTGTTAATGAACTGAATTCATGAGCTTTCTCAGAGTACTGAATTACTGAGATTACTGAAGTTATTGAGTACTGAGTAGGACTGAGGTGATACTGAATTTAGATATGTTTTCCTACGTCATGAGACTGACCGAAGTCTACTAAACATGGCTTGACCGAGACTATCCTAAAAACATGACATGGCTCTAGGAACACAACTATATTTTTTGGGTACAAGTACCCCTAGGACTCGGTGGAAGAAAACTGACACAGCGTGACTTTCTTGAATATATAACCATCAATAATAATCCATAATACAAGGGTGAGGTATTTCATAAAGTACATGGCCATTATAATATCTAACATAAATGAGAATACTTGAAATCAAGTCATAAACCTCATGTTATATTATCGTGGGAATTCCAATAACATATACTTTTCATAACGATAGCTTCGAAACCGTTTAAACTTAAGAGAATAGCAAACATGTAGCATTTAGTTCATATTGTAATAATTTGGAGATAACTCATGTGGTACGTTATAATCATGATCTTGTTCATAACATAGAATGTGTATTAACACACTATGAATCCATTTTCCAATCATCATGTACATTCCGTTAACAAATATATCACAAAACAATAACATGTGAGCCCTTTGAACTTAATAGAATAGCATTTATTTATCATATAATTTATCCCTAAGCTATAATGCATGATTTCTATCATTCTAGGCATTTTATCAAACACCTTACATACACAACTTTGGGCATCAGTATCCTTAGTAATTTAACAATCTTAAGCCAGCCAAATACATGGATTTCAACTAACATGCTCTTTTACTTCATGAAAATTCATCAAAATACAAAATAAAAACCGTCAACATGAACATAACAATACCACACTAAGATAATCATAATTCGTGATTTTAATACTTGATTCTTGAGCTCCATGGATGAAAGGGATCCATGGATGAACACTACGCTTACCTTAGATAGAGGATTCTTAAAGATTAATGGAGGAACTTTATTGAAATTGAATCCCCAATCAACTCGTTTTATTTTACCTTGAGATAAATCATGGAGTAATAAAAACCCAAATCTTAAAGGAGGTTAACCTTTTTTGAGGGTTCTTGAATGGTGACGCTTTGATTCATGAGTTTTCGTGGAGAAGGGTTTGTATCTTGTTCTTGGTTTTGATCTTGAAAAAATCTCTAATTTGTATCTTATAGCTGAATCAAAAGTTATGTGCTTTTATTTCATGTGATTGGGTGTTAAATAGGGTGGAAAAAGACCCAAAAATCTCTTTAAAACAATGTTTCAGCACTGTTTCGAAGAAAACTGATTGTCTGAGTGAAGGACCGTCACTTTGGTGACTAACCATCACTCCAACCATATTTTTTTGTCCATAAAATGCCTTTATGGTTCAGTTTTGACGGCCAAAGTGATGTTCCATCACTGACTTGACGGTCCATCATTTTGTCTTTCACTCTTGGACATCTCGAGCAACTTTTAGTAAAACAGACTTAACTTCTTTCTCTGATACCGAATTTTGGTGAAATTTGTATCGTTGGAAAGATAATTCAATTATATATATGTTTATGGATAATGAGATCAAAAATTATCTATATAATGTGATATATGCTCATTTGAAGTTGATTATGGCAATGCCCTTCACAAGAATTCAATCGGTAAGGAATGTTTTGATTTGTCCAATAGCTAGAACGTATTTGAGGTATTAATATACATTATGCTTGATCATAACAATTCCAAATCACTACAATTTATTTATCATGAGACTAAATCATGGTTCTACCATTAGTTGGGATTCTCGGGGTTTACAATATCTCCCCCTTGGGTACATTAGTCCTCGAATAAGACTGATAGAGAGAGGGGAAGAACATAAAATGATGTACATACTGAACATGAGTGACTGGACCATAATGTTATGGCTGAAATGATTTATAACTAAACATATCATACTGAACATGCATGTCTAATCCATGACTGATAATATGAATTTGCACATATCTAATGCTGGGATAACTGACTCATGAATGCATGATTGAATGTCTTGAAGAACAAAATTTCTCCAATGAGAATGGATATCTGATGCATGAATAAATGACTGAGCTGACACATGAATGCATGATTGAACGTGCAATGGCAATGGACTCTAATCTTGTAGTGAGAATCTGATATCAAGTGTGTAAATATAGTTTGAGCTTGGAACTGAGTAAGTTCGAGGGAAACCCATTACTTAAATGAGAATACAGATGAACTCATGATCAGGCTAGGAGTATGCATGAACGAGAAAATAAGAACATAAATGAGATTGAAACGTGATTCATGAACTGAATTCCATGAACTTAACTGAGTCTTGAATACATGGCGTACAACTGAGGTTGGATCTTGAGGGTCAACTTATGAGTACCCCTCACTCCAAAATGGATTCATTACAAGAAAAGAGAATGGGACACTTATGTTATGAAAGTTCGAGGAATCAAAGCATATATATCCCCCTTGGGAAGCTATGTCCCTCTAGAAAATACTGACTTGGCTGAGCTGCTGAGGGAAACTAAGGCAATTTGCAAGGCACCTAGAAACTAAATCATGGTTGAATATCTGAGATCTGAAATATGAGGCCTAATACATGATCTAAGATGAAGAAACTAAACTTCATGAACTATAAATGAGACAATGGAAAGACTTATGAGCCACTGAGAGTGACTGCATAAATATACTAACTTATATGTTTAACTGAATAACTGATAACTAAATACTGGGCGTGTGAGACTTGTCTGTACTTAGTCCAAATAACTGGACTAAGGCTAAAAAATACTATGAATAAGGGGTAATGATTGTCTAGATTACATGAGGTAGCTAAGCATGAATGAGCAAAACTGTATCACCTCAGGAATGCAAGGCTAGGCGTACAACATGATTAGGAAACATCCTGTAGACTGTGGTACTAAAATATTACTGACTGAGTAACTGATAGCTGAAGCATGGGTCAAGCAAGTTTGGAACTGAACAGAGTTTCAGATCTGATTACTGAACTGAAGGTGGCACTAAAACTAAGAATATAACTGAGATTCTTGTTGGAACTAAATGCTGGGTTCTGATAACTGAATGCTGATAACTGAGGCTCAGGATGATATTGAAATACTGAATTAAAGAATTGAAAATTGATTACTGGGTAATAAATACTAAAATTGTAACTAAGATGGCAACTATGGTTTTCATAGAACGCGATGGGGACTAACATATGTCAAGGATCGGAAAAACTCACACTCTATACTTTCCCAGCATATAAATACGACCTCATGATAACCACTTACTTGCACACTAATAGGAAATTCAATCATATCCTCAAAACTACACCCTCTTATATAATGAGCATGCAAAAATCTTCTCTTAGTCATGAAATATTTATTCTCTCCCATATAAGCAATTTCTCTACACTACACTATTTACAAGGAGAGCTTACTGAAGGATTAAATCATAAAGACCTGAAACATGAATGGATACTGACTGAACTTGATACTTGAACTGAAACTTGAGGAAAAGAATATCAACAACATGGATTTACTAGAAAAGTTCTAAACTGAGAATGTACATAATGTAGTCTAAATTTGTCTTATCTGTAGGGGCATAGCATGAGTCAAGGAAACTCAATATATTATAAGGCGTGACATGTATACATGAGTCATGAGCTACATGACCTGAGTCTGAAATTTTTAAATTCATAGGACATGATTCGTAACACTAAGGGAGTTGATACTCCTTATAATAGAAATTGGAATCACATAGGATTCTATGGAAAACGTGAGAATATAAGTTGTGTTCATGGAACTGAGATGTGAAGTGTGCATAGGAATCCAGTTGACTGAAGTACAAAACCTTGTACTGAGATATGTATGAGTCAGGAATTGTCTTACCTTACTATTTTTCTATACATACTAGCACTACTACTAGAATATGAGATCCTGACTCTGTTGCTTGATCTATTATCTCCCCCTTAGCTTTAAGCCATCATCTTAAATTTGTGAGCACTTACTAAAATCTAAACTGAACTACAATCTTAATCACGTACTTACACTCTGTCAAAAACATGCTTATGATACTAAGCCCATTAGCTTCTTCTGTTGCTTCATATACTACTAATATCGCATCCACACCTTCATACTTTATTCAAATCAATAAACTTAAATTCTAGCTTACACTGTTCAAGCCTACTGATTTAGTCTAGTACAACTATCACCATGAATACATAATCTGATCAAACTGGATAATACTATCCCAACTCTACCACTTTTAATTCTTGAGTTCATGATTAAAAATTCTAGGTCTATACTGTCATAAGATTCCAAGAAAAGATCTGATGGAATATCTAAAATTAGGTTTGTGAATGAGTTCTCATGGGAATGAATGTAATGTTTATGACTTAGAACATAACGTGATTTATGGGGTATTTTTGAGTCTGTGGGAAATCCCATAACTGACTGCAGGGACTATCTGAGAAAGTCCTATCTGTAGGACTTGAGCTTCACTATTTTTGTTACCTTGAAAGTAAGGTAGAGTTAATGTGCGTGGAGTATGATGAGAATATATATGAGTTTTCTTTAAAAACTTTTCTATAGCATGATTTGACACATGAAAGAAGGAAAATTGTTCCTAAAACATTTCATAGACTCCTGCACATAAGTATGGTGCAAAACACGCGCATGTATAAGACTCTACTAGATGCGGCTTTCAGACTTCCAAGGACTCTATTGAACCTTCGGATCTGATACCAAGTTTATAATGCCCCAATTTTCTAAACCAAAACAATACACGGTGCTCATGATCCTAAAGTACCACAAACTAACCCATGACTGATATTTGTACCTGTATACTGCATAAAAGACTAAAGATTAGAACAATACACGGTGCTCATGATCTTAAAGGACCACAAGCTAACCCATGACTGATATTTGTACCTGTATACTGCATAAAAGACTAAAAAAATGTAGAAACATGAATTGAAAGGCCATAAGGTTCAATACTAATACATAAATGAATATTTGGTATAACAATACCCAAGTAAATCTGAAATAACTATCTGGACATACTATAGTCTGAAAGCCTCTAAAATGTCTAAATAAGGAGTTGATGGGACATGTCCCCAACTAACTCTAACTACTGAAATAAACTAAAAACTAATACAGTAATGAAATCAAAATGTCCTCAAAAGATGAGGACTCACTTCTAACTCTGACTACTGAGACTGGAATCTACGACTGATGCTCTGGAGCTCGTACGTCTAAATCTATGGTATAAGACACCATAGCACAAATGCATCAGTACTTTGAATGTACTAGTATTCAAGTGAAATAGGCAAAATACATGGGGTTCATATGCTTGAACAATAATAACTGGCTGACTAACATGAATGTGAGAATACATACATGGCTATGTAACTGTAACGGAGACCATGATAGGATTGAATATTGATTTCTGGCTACTAAGGTTACTAATAACATGGATTTACTTATATCTGAGTATGTGAATACTGAGATACTGAATAACTGAGTTTACCGATCTTAATATTTAAGTTACTGATAAGTGAGGAACTAATACTGTATTGCTAAATACTAAAGGACTGAAACTATATTACTAATACATGAATAATTATTTCTAATAGTTCAAATTATGAAAAACTCATCTGGTTGACTATATCTGATATTCCTGAAGTTGAAGACTGATTACATAAGTTCTGATAGCTGATATATTTGATAACATGAGTTCAGAGAACTGATATATATGATAACATGAGTGACTGTATCTGATATTCCTGAATTTGATGGAACTAGCTGAGTTTTGTACTGAATCAAATTTGACTATATCTAATAGTCCAAAAATCTAAAGAACTATCTGAATTCGCTTACTGAGAATGATTCTGAAACTGAGACTATGGTAAGTTGTTATCTAACCGACATACCCGATATATGCTATTATAGCTGATCTGGGGTCCAATATCTGCCCTGACTAGAAGGGTGTCAATACTGCACCACTGGTAAGAACAAGGTGTGAGTGACCCTTATCTGTCAGGTACTCAGAAATGAGAACGGTTGGAACCCTAAACTGTCAGGTTAAGCCACCTCATCAACCCTAATCTGATAGGTTAAGGTGTCTCAGCCTACGGTGGCTACGTAGTTCTGGAACACCATCGTGACTGATAAAAATCACACTTTAAAGTGGTAGGTGAGTTCCCATCCTTGGGTTCACTCGGTGCTAACTTCTACTCCCATCTGAATAGAGTAAATATGATTTAACTAATGGTATATGGACTGAGTAAATTACTTTTTTTTGAGTAATGGAATACTATTGAATTTGTTAACGAACTGAGTTCATGAGATTTCTGAGAATACTGAATTACTGAGATTACTGAAGTTATGAGTACTAAGTAGGACTAAGACTGACCGAAGTCTACTGAACCCAGCTTGACCTAGACTATCAAGAAAACATAACATGTCTCTAGGCACACAACTATATTTTTTGGGTACAAGTACCCCTAGGACTCGATGGAAGAAAACTAACACAGCATGACTTTCTTGAATACATAACCATCAATAATAATCCATAATACATGGGTGAGGGATTTCATGAAGTACATCATCATCATAATATCTAAAATGAATTGGAATGCTTGAAATCAAGTCATAAAACTCATGTTCTAATATCATGGGAATTCTGATAACGTATACTTTTCATAACGATAGCTTGGAAACCGTTTAAACATAAGGGAATAGCAAACATGTAATATTTAGTTCATATTGTAATAATTGGGGGATAAATCATGTGGTACTTCATAATCATGATCTTGTTCATAACATGGAATGCGTATATATACACTATGAATCGATTCCCCAATCATCATGTACATTCCGTTAACACATATATTGCATAACAACAACATGTGAGCCCTATGAACATAATAGACAAGCATGAATTTATCATATAATTCATCCCTAAGCTATAATACATGATTTCTATCATTCAACGCATTTTATCAAACACCTTACATGCCCAATTTTGGGCATAGGTATACTTATCAATTTCACAATCTTAAGCCATCCAAATTCATGGATTTCAACTAACATGCTCTCATACATCATGAAAATACATCGAGATACCAACTAACAACCATCAAAACGAACATAATCATACCATAACAAGATAATCATATTTTATTATTTTAAAACGTAATTCTTGAGCTCCATGAATGAAAGGGATCTCTGGATAAACACTACACATAACTTAGATTGAAGATTCTTAAAGATTAACAGTGAAACTTTCTTGAAATTGAATCCCCAATAAACTAGTTTCTCGGAGCTTGAGATAAATCATGGAGTAATAAAACCCCAAATCTTGAAGGAGGTTAACTTTTCTTGAGGGTTCTTGAATGGTGACACTTTGATTCATGAGTTTTCTTAGAGAAGGGTTTGAATCTTATTCTTGGATCTTAATATTGAAATAAGCCCTAATTTTGATGTTATGGATAAATGATAAGTTATGTGATTTGATTTGATGTGATTGGGTATTAAATAGGGTGAAAAAACACCCAAAAATCTCTTTATAATGGTGTTTCGGCGTTGTTTCTAACAAAACTGACGGTCTGAGTGACGAACCATCACTTTGGTGACTAACCCTCACTCAAACCTTCAGTTTTGGTCCATAAAAATAGCACACTAATTTAGTTTTGACGGATAAAGTGAAGGGCCATCACTGACTTGATGGTCTATCATTTTATCCGTCACTCCTGGACAGCTCGGGCAGCTCTCAGTAAAACGGACATAACATTTAAATTTGATGTTGTACTTTAGGGAAATTGGTATAGTTTGAAAGATAATTCAATTTTATATCAGCTTTTGAGTGATGAGATGAAATATTCTTTGTATAATTGGAGATATACTCGTTTGAAGTGGCTTATGGCAATGCCATTCTCAAGAATTCAATCGGTAAGGAATGTTTTGATTAGTCCAATAGGTAGGACGTATTTGAGGTGTTAATACACATCATACTCTATCATTAAAATAAAAAACCACCATAATTTATTTTTCATGAGATTGAATCATGGTTCTACCATTGGTTGGGATTCTTGGGGTATTACAGGAACTCACCTACGAGTAGAGGGTATGATTCTTAGAAGCAATCCTTGTGCTCCAGAACTACGTAGCTAGCATAGGTTCAGACATATAACCTATTAGATGAGGTCCTATGAGGTGGCTTAACCTATTAGATAAGGGTCCCACCATTCTCCTTAGAGTACTTATTAGATGCGGGATCACTCACCGTTTATTCTTACTAGTGGTGTGGTAATGACCACCTTCCAATGGCGTTACATATTGGACCCCAACTCAACTACATTTCTTTTATTGTGGCATGTTGGTTAGATGACTATTTCCCACAGTTACAGTCTCGGTCTTATTAATAGAACTCAGATAGTTCTATAGAACTCAGGGCTGTCAGATACTGTCACTCAACTCAGTATGGAGCTCAGCTAGTTACATCATAACCTACACTATCAGACACAGTCACTCAGTATTAGTTATCAAAAATACATGTAATCACTAGTCAGACTCAATAATCAATATTGTCAAAACCTCATTTACAGTTATGTATTTATGCATGTATTTCAACGTTTATGTTACTCAGTCAGTCAGTATTGTTCATGCATTTGAACTCTTTCATTCAGCGTACCTCACTTTAATACCAGTATATTCAATCGTACTGATGCATACTTTTCTTTTTCGCTATGGTGTTTTATACCCTAGGTTCAAAAGTACGAGTTTCAGAGCATCAGTAGCATTCCAGTTTCAACTGTCAGACTAGCAGTGAGTCCTCATCATTCTAGAATGTTATTATTAGATTATTTCATTATTTCAGTACTTAGTTGATTTCAGTAGTTACAGTTTGTTGGGGATATGTCCCATCAACTCCATATTCAGTCAGTTTTAGAGGCTTTCATACTATAGTATGTTCAAATAGTTTATTTTATTTCATGTTTTGGTATTGATATACCGTACTCTTTAATAGTATGTTTTATCCATTTTAAACCTTATGGCATGTTTTAGTCTATTATTTATGTGTTTTACATGATGCCATACAGTATACTGGTACAGATATCATTCAAGGGTTAGCTTGTGGTCGTTCGAGGTCATGAGCACCGTGTAGCATTTTGGGTACCATATTTGGGGCGTTACGTTATTGGTTCATAGGGTTGATACAAAGATATGGTCTTCCAAAACTATAATCGATTATCTAACTCAGTCCCACGGCTACATCATTTAATTGGGATGTGTGAACTAAGTTAAATTTACTCATATCCCATTATTTAATTTAACAAAATAAGGGAATTAAGTATATTCCTATCCCAAATGCGAATCATAACTTCATTCAATTGTTACTATTATCTAATTCTATTCATCCCACATTCTATCCTATCATTCCTTCTTATAATTTCATAATAGAATTATAGTGTGCATTTGAGGGTCTAAAATAATTAACATTGTGATCAAAAGGATAACTAAAACACCATGTCAATAAAAAACCATAAAAAACTCAATTTATAACATTTATACTCACAGTTTTGGCTTTAACCAAAAAAGGGTGTTTAGCCACTCATTGACTATATATAACCCCATGATATAAATACATGACAAAATGAAATTAAATTAATGGATAAAATACCATAATTTAATTGTTATATATCCTATATCTAATCCATAAGGTCGTCCAAGATGTGTGCCATAATGTTCAAGTGTTCAATTTATCGGAGGACAAAGCTGCCCTTTTTTAACATAGGGGCGTGCCACGCCAATATCGTGCCATCTAGGCATTATGGCATGCTAAAAACTTTAAGGGATACTGGAAATTTCCATCACCAATATTTCAAATTACATGCCACAACCTTATCGCAACACCTAGGTAGTGTGGCTGCCAATGACTTAAAAACGTCCGACTTTGCCCAATGTTTGTCCCATGCTTTTGTTCTTCTCATCAAAGTTTTTTTGTGTTCTTTATACATAATTTACATACTTTGTAAAACCTATTTATCATCTTTATCAAATCACCTATATTCCTAAAACATCAAACACCACTCATTAGAGATCAGAACAGCTTATAATGCAAATTGATGAACTAGTAAATAACATAGATCAAGCTTAGATTGCTAGTTTTTTCCTTTGATTCTTAACTCTGTTCTTTGACTCCAAACTCACTATTAAAATACCTTACACGCTCAAAATACATAACATGACACTTAGATTATAATTTATCTAGTACTTAACTCATTAAATTCTAGGGAAATCCTCAAAATAAAGTTAAACAAGGTCGGATAACCATATTCAGATGCATAAATCCATCTACGATCACTAAGAAATAAATATTTCCCTAAAATCTCAAAAAATCCAATCATTACCTTATTACTTCAGGTCTGGTGAAGTCTTATGATAACAAAAAAATATTTAACAAAGCTAGAACTAGTGCTGAAGTGAATCTATCCTTTAACTCTTGAAAGCTCTTCTTTCATTTATTTTCCAATATGAACATCACTTTCTTTTGTATCAACTTGGTCATTGGTTCATATATTTAGGAAAAACAATTAATAAACCTCCTAGAGTAATTGGCTAAACCCAAAAATTTATGACTATAGAATGGAGTAAGTGGACTAGGCCTGTGCTTCACAACATCTATTTTCTATGGGTCTACATAAATACCTATTCCCAGGATCAAATATCCCAAAAAAGGTAATAGACTCTAAAGATGACTATCGTTGATTTTCTTCAACACTAATCATAAATAACACAAATATTCCCCCGCACTTTGAGAGTAGAAAATTATGTAGACTATATAGACTATGAATAACTTGTCAAAATACTATTTGACGACCCAATTCGTTAATTCTATAAAGGCTAACGGAGAATTAAGTATTCTAAAAGGCATACCCATAAAATTAAAGTGACCATACTGTGTTCGGAAAGAAATCTTAAGAATTTCATATCCTTTGACCTTCAACTAATTATATACCGACCTATGATTAACATTTGAAAACCAACGGGCACCTTAAAGCTGGTCAAATAAGTCATGAATTTTGGGGATAGGGTATTTATTCTTAATGTGACCTTGTTTAACTATCTTTAAATATACACTTTCTTAGAGTAACATCCTTACTGCTCACGAATAAGACTAGAGCACCCCATGGAGAAACACAAGGCCTAATGAACCCCTTAACTAGGAGATCTTTAAACTAGTCCTTCAACTTTTTAAGATTAGTCGTGGCCATCTGTTAGTTAGGAATGAAGAAGCATTGGGAGTCTGGAAGAAGATCAATTTAAAACTCTATTTATTTATCGAAGATACATTAGGTAGATTATCTAGGAAGACTTTTGGAAACTTATTAAATACACAAACTAAATGGTTGGGATTTCAGACTTAGTATATTTTACACAAACTAAGCATCACGACCTGAGGCTACCCTCTTGTTGCGACATAGTGCTTAACGCCATAACTGATACTAAGCTAACCCATGACCTGATAATTGTTGTGAGCACTGTATAAAATATTGATAAAGTATCATATTCAGAATCTAAACTTCTATAATTACTATCAAGGTTGGCTAATAAAAAAAAAATAACAACATGTCTATATTACAGAATATATAAAAAATAAGACTGAATTGTGAAATATCTAGTCTAAATAGCTGAATATCTAAACATCTAGGCTGAAAAGCTCTAAGACATGTGAATTTGATGGGAAATCCCCCAAGTAACTCTGACTAACAGAAATGAAAGAAATAATGAATGCAACTGAACATAACTTGTCCTCGATGGAGGAACACTTACCGCTACTACAGCTGAAAGATATTGAGATAAATAAGGGCAATTGGTGAATTAAGCATCCAAACCTATATTGTCAAATAAATGTAGTGCAAAAGATAGTAGGCGATTAGTACTTTAGATATACTAGTACATGAGATTCAGTACTTTGGATATACTAGTACATGAGATAGGGACAAACTAAAAATACACATGGATACTTAACATGGATGCATGAACATGTAGAAATAATGCAATACCAAGTAAAACATATATACAGATAATCTGTAAAACTGACTAACTGAATAGATGATAAACTGAATACCTGGTCATGCAATCCTATATTGATATAATTTGAGTACTTATTAAAAATATGGGAGCTATTATGTAATCGACATGCTAAACTATGAGCCAATCAGGGTCCAACCTGTAACCCCAATTATAAGGATATCAGTACCATACCACAAGTACTAACATTCATTGTGTGGATCCACTAAATTCGTGTCTCAAAGTACTATGGTGTTAGTCTTCTACTAGCGGGTGACATCTCATAATCTATGTTGGCTACGTTGTTATAAAACTTAGGAACTGCTACTAAAGAATATAGTCCTCTACTAGCGGGTGAGCCTTCTTCCCTAGGTTAAATTGGTACTAAATTATACTGCCATATGAACTTACACTGGTACCGATTTAAATTCAACTTAACATCACAACTGACAATGCTTAATATGATCACAATAATCTAATTATGATAGTAAAATCATAATCTGACTGACTTGCTACTTAGAATTATGAAACATAGGTAAACATATTGGTATAGGGTACTCATAACCCTCCAACACTGAATAATACTTAAATACAATATCATCATTTAAAACACTGTTAGTGAATTCATGATTCCAAAGCCCTAAAACATAGTATATTTCACTAAACTGATGGAATTCATAATTTTGAGTACATGAATTTGATAAACTTATGAGAACGACATGATCACATGGTTTATTCCATAACATGATAAAAAAACATTGTATTAACTAAACATGATATGGATGATTGAAATTCAAAATATGTAATAACATAATTCAGATGGAGGAAACAACTTGGCATGGCTTGAATTCAAAACTGCAAAGAAAGCATGGATTAAATTCATAGTTAACATGGATATTTTCATAAAAAAGGATAAAAGTTTCATACTTGAACTAAAGGGTATTTTGAGACTCAATGGGTTGAAGAAAACCATTCATGCATATCCCACATACCTTAATTGCTTGAATCCTTGAAGAAAAAGCTTTGAATTTGGACGTTGAATACTTGAGTTCTTGAAATGAGGCTTGATTTTACCTTCTTGGGAAAGGAGATAGGTTCTATGTAGGATAACTTATAGAGAATGGGGAAAACAATCCCACTATTTGGGTTATAGCTCCTATATTGGATTTTCGGGATGACGAGGAAAGACCAAAATGCCCCCTTGGACTCTAAATAATAATGTAGGAAAAACCAACCTCTGTGGCATGGAGGATATTGTGGAGGCTAACCTCCGTGACTCGACATGTATCGCGATGTCTAACCTATGTGACATGTCATGTATCGTGGAGGTCCATCCCATATTAAACACCCATATCGCGGAGGCATTCTAACTCTCTTGGATGACCCTTTTAACAACCCCAATCGCATTTCACCTTATAAATTAATGTGTCAGACTTGGAAAGGAAAAAAAATATTAGCAATCTTTTGGTTTTAAATTGGTCAAGTCTTTTGTACTTAGTGTGAAATAAATGCCTTGAACCCCTTTAAACATAGATGTAAGAGATGAAAACTTTACTAGGATATTGCAAAGTATTAAAATATCTCCTCCTTGGGATCACTCATCCCAAATAAAATGGTTTCAGCTAAGATACTAGGAAAACTAAGATCATATAGTGAATACTTATGAGCTGAATCATTATTAAGTAACTGAATCTAAAACATGATACATAAACTGAACTGGGTTCATGAATTCATGTTATGACCTGAGGATGGTTATATAGCTGAGATAGAACACGCAAGAATTACTTAAAAGAAACCATTGCCTCACATTGGATCTTAATTATCTGAGAAAAGATGAGGATACTTGGCTCGCATATATGCTTTTGCTTCCGAAGTAGCTCCCTAAATGGATTGATTCCTTCTTAAAACTATAACAAAAGGAATTTCTTTGTTCCTCAATACACGAATCTAAAGCTCAAGGATCTTAACTGGGACTTCTTTATAGAAGAGACTATATTTCACATCCATATTTTCTAAAGGAACAACAGAAGCTAAATCACTAATACAATTCTTTAGCAAAGAGACATGGAACATCAGATGCACTGATGCCAAATTTGCTGACAATTCTAACTCATAAGCTACCTCCCCAAAATGACTAAAAATCCTATATGTGTGAACATATCAGGATTTGAGCTTCCCCTTCTTGCCAAATATCTTTACCCTTTTTATAGGCAAAATGTTTAGGTAAACAAAGTTACCAACGCCAAACTCAAGATCTCTTTTCCTTACATCTGAATAAGATTTCTAACAAATTTGGGCTGTCTATAGCCTTTCGCAGATTAACTAAACTTTCTTCATTATCTCATACACTAAATCTGGCCTATTAAAGTAGCCTCATATACTTCAAACCAACCAATAAGAGATCTACACCTCCTTTCACTGAGAGCATTAAATCAATCTATTTGAATACTAGAGTTATAGCTATTGTTGTAGGCAAATTTAATCAAAAGTAAGTGTTCATCCCAACTACTCTTGAATTTGATAACACAATCCCTCAACATGTCCTAAGCAGAATGAATGGTTCGCTCAACCTGACCACTTGTCGGAGGATGAAAAGTTGTACTGAGAGGAACTTAGGTACCAAAACCCTTCTTAAAAGTATTTAAAAATAGAGAGGTAAACATCGTACCTCTATCTATGATGATGATTAAATGATCCTCGTAGAACCTTACAAACTCTCTGAGACAGAGTATAGCATAATCCTCAGTTAAATATGATGTATAAACTAACAAGAAATTGATTGACTTGGTTATTTGAACTACTATGAGCCAAATCAAATCATGTTGACCATGCGTACGAGACAACCCGGTCACAAAATCCACATTCACCACATCCCACTTCAAAATAGGTATGCTAAACTTCTGAAGCATACCACTAGGCCTCTGGTGCTTAACCTTATCTACTGATTATTCTACACTTACCTTGAATTGTGCAATATCTTATTTCATACCATTCTACCAGTAGATTTCCCACAAATTTTGGTACATCTTAGTGGCTCTTGGGTTAATAGAATATCGTGCACCATGCACTTATGCTAATATCCACTATCTTGGAGCATCCACACTTGGAACACTTAACCTTCTATGACAACAAAGTACACCATATTCCCCTTGGGAGAAAACCTTAACCTTTTAATCCCTGATTGCCTTTTTTAACTTAACGATAATAGGATACCAATATTGCATTTCTTTCACTTAATCGGCCAATAAAGATTCTAAATAATTACGGACCTATATAGTACATTTGGTCGAATCAACCAACCAAACACCTAACCTGGCAAGCTGATGAACCTCACAAACTGATTCCTTCTTACCATCCTCAACATGAGTAACACTTCTCATAGACAATCTACTAAGGGCATCAGCCACAACATTGGCTTTACCCAGGTGATAAAACACACTCATATCATAGTCTTTCAATAATTCAAGCCATTTTTTCTCACAAAGAGTTAGATACTTCTGATTAAACATATATTGTAAACTATTATGATCCTTGAATACATCTACCTAACATCTGAAGTAACTATCTAAACCTAATAAACCTTTGATATCTGAGGGAGATATGGGTCTAGGAAAATATTTTACTCCATAGGTTTTTTGAGGATCAACTCAAATGCCATCACCATAAATGATGTGGCCAAGGATAGCTACTGATCTCAACCCAAATTTGCACTTACAGAACACTTGTGATTCATAAGGGTCTGCAATATAACCCTTAAATGGTCTCTATGATCACTTTAACAATAGGAATAAATGAGGATATCATCTATGGAAACAATGAAAAACATGTTCAAGTACAACTTGAACACCATGTTCATTAAGTCCATAAAAGTTGTTATAGCAGTTGTTAGTCCAAAAGATATAATTAGAAATTTTAAGTGACCATATGTAAGGTCCCAAGACTACCCATGGATGTTACACCGTGCTTAGGACCATAAGTGATCCCAAGATAACCCTTGTACTGGCATAACTCGTGAGCAAATAAATAAAATAATAAATCTGATGAAATAAGCGGAAGAAAATTCTTTAGGTGAACATCTTAGAAACAAAATAGTAAAATAATTAAAGCCCAGGTTATACAAAACAAAACTAAAATAAAATATATCAACTCTAATAACTGTCTATGAAGCCTCTACTAGTATTGACTATAGGTTCCAGGACATGACTCCCAGTTAATCAAAATCAATATGACTGAATAAAGAAACAAAGATACTACTCGAACTATGATTGACTCAAGCATTCAAATCAAAAGGACTTATCACCTGCTGTATGAACTCTTTAAGCTATCTGATTATGATGTGCGTGCTAAAACCTATATCTACATTATGAGACACTGTTGCACATAGACATATATGTCGATCATACTGAGTATGCGGTGGTGAATGCATAAGTAAAACAATATTTTCATATATTCATATGCTTTCAAATAATGCATGATAGGTCTAAGTGACTAACCTTGAGCTTGAATAAAACTGAAAGCTGAAAATCATAGAAACATGAATAACAAAGCACGTTGAATAAACATTGTCAGCCACAAACATAGTTTCTAAAAGCTCAGCTTTACTCTTTCATTTGTGAGGTTATTCTAATCGACATAAAAAATGTATGATATCATTAAGTCCAACGTCTCTTACCCATTTTTGGAAAGTTGTTCTACCCTTGCCATTGAAATAGAACCTAACTAGAGTGATCACTATACTGAACCCACTATAGGCATTAAAACCTATGGTGTCACGTATTTTTGGGGGATGTGACCTTGGCATCATACCCAACTCGTTGATAAATACTACACTCATAGTACTTATATGCTCGATCTTTTGGAAATCCACCTTAAAATTGCATAAGGGTTTATAATGAAAATCTGTCATGCTTCTCTTTGCTCTAAACTATAATCAAAGTGAATAAATGTGGATTCCATATCTTAAATAAGAATCAAAGGATAAATATTTATTAGAATATTAAAATAACCTTATCAAATAATACTTAAAATCATAATCTTCTTATAGTCTCAATACTAAAACTTAAAGCTTAAAACTCATGCTTTAAACTCATTTCAACTAAAAATTATATTAAATGCTCAATAAAAATCATGAAATTCTTCAATCAATAACAATAAAATATAGTGTAATCTCCTTAATAATATAAATCTTGTAATTAAAAACATTAACATAAGCCCTTCATGATATACTAAAATATTTAAATATCATGATAATCACATGCTTCAAAGTATAGAAACTTAGGTATGAACCCTAATTTAAAACAAGTAAATTAATCTTATAATAATGAAATTTAGGCACAAGGGTGAAAGAAAGCCCTAGTTCATAAGTCCACATACCTTGATTTTCTTGAATTATGAAGAAAGCTTGAATCTTGGAACGTGAATGATGAACTTGTGAAAGAAACTCTATTCTTGATATTTCTTAAAGAATTATTGAACTTGAAAGTTTGAACTATTAGATTTCTTGAAGAAATCTTGAATCTGAAGATTGAATTCTTAGTGTTCCTGAGTGGAAAACCTTGGGTTGTGTACATGGGTGAAAGGGAGGTTTTTTATGCGAGGGATTTTTGAGAAAGATAGGAAAATAATGCCCTTTTAGATGCGATAAATCATCCTTTGGATGTTTGGGGTTTAGACGGAAGGGCCAAAGTTCCCCTTGAACCCTAAAGAGTTTAAAACATCGTGGGAATAAACCAGGTGGTTCCCCCTTCAGTGTGTGGGAGTAGAGCCTGTAGTTCCCCTCTATCCAAGTGCAATAACCTGAGGGTCGAGGATTATCGCACACCCTCACTACCTCTCATAAAAATAGCTATAACTTTTTGTTTAGGTATCAAATTATGGAAAAATTTGTATAGTTGGAAAGCTGACTGAATTATTTATAATTATTTGGGTCTTGAGGCGTAAAATTTTCATATATCAAAATTTATATATGTTTAAATTAGACCCTTGTAGAATTGAATACTAAACTTGGATGAATAAATTGTTGTTAGCTCAACATCGCACTAAGTGATTCCTATGAACATTTTTCACTTCAAAATCACTTGACACACTAGGATAAAGATTATGACACTTATATTCAAAATAAATTCATGGTATTCGAGTTTACACTTGTAAGACTGACACTTCAAAGTCTAGCCCAAAAATGCTTGTTGTTACAATATCTTCCCTAGGATCATTCGTCCTCGATGAGACTGACTTTGCTGAAATACTAAGGAAAGACTAAAATAAGGCCCGAAATACTTCTGAGCTGACTCATGACTTAATATCTGAATTCAAAACTAATGCATGATGTATGAACTGATCTGAATTTGAAATTTGAATGAATATGAACATTTTATCTCATGGAATGGCCTTAATTGTGAAACTTTGGTTAATAAGACTAAATGGAAAGTTGGAAATTTATAGGAGTTTGTCTATTTTATTGCTAAACAGATTGCAGGCTCTATGAACTGGACCATATAGATTTCCTATACTCAAATGGAGTATCTCTCCAATACTCTTCTAAGAAATTCAAATATTATAATGGAGCAAAGAATTTTGGGCATGATCTGAAAAAGACATCTAACTAAGGAATCACAACATTGATACAAATCTATAGCATAGAGCACAAACATATAAATCATAAGCTATGATAGAATTACTAGACCTTAGGAAATCACCTTCTTACTTTAAAGCTTCGAAAAATTTCTCAAATAGTCTCTGAACTATACTATTACTCTTAAATAGAATACTTTTTTGATTCAACAAAAAAATTTCACACGGGCATTGATAAATCCATATACTAAAGTCTAAACTGAACTACATTCCCTCACCATGATCGAGCCTCACTCAAGATCAAAAGATACAACATGCTACTCTATAATACTAGTCTAAAGCACATGATTCAAACTTTTATATCTCTTCTAGAGATCACACACTAAAGATAACATTTCTTACCGGTTCAATTACTAACTATGAAATATTATTATGGATTAACTAGTGCAAATTGCATTCCTCCACTTTTATCCCAGCTTGACATTCAATCCTATCATTATAACCACATATGAACTTCAAGGAAAAACCTATTAAAGCATACTTCTCACATACTCTAAACCTCTTTTAACAACAACTTCTTTTACAATGCATAAGATGACTTACCTAAAATTCTCTACTAACTATGACATATACCAAAGATTTACCTCAATTGTCATTCATTATTTAGCCTTAGATAGAAAAGTATAAATAATCATTATTAATGAGGGTCATTGACTCCCTCTCTCCTAAACCATTGATTATCCATTACCATCACCACTATATTAACATAGGAAGAGGTTACAAAAGAGCTAACATACAAGGGCCTGAGGCACAAAATAATCCTATACATAACTTTGACACTTAATTGAGGTCTGAGGAATTAAATGTCAAAGGTATGGATTCATTACAGAGATCTAAACTGAGGACGTACATGATATAACGTGAATTTCACCAGTATCATGAGTTCTAAGAAATAATTATACACTGAAACATGAGTTTATACTTATCCTACGTTATTCAATATATGACTGGAGTTTCATAGATTTATAAGGGATAAATTCGTAGAGTGAAGCTGTTACTTGCTTACTAGGAGTAGAGAATGGAATTGAATACGCATAAAGTGCATAAACATTGGACTTTAGTATGGATCTATCGCACAAGACATGAACTTAGTATGATAACGAGTGAAATCCATGGAATAATCTTAGGTAACAAGGCATTACTGTATCATCAAAACCCTTATTCACATATATCACAATCTAATTCTTAAAAATCGATTTGGTTCTCACTCTAGTCTTTTAGGAAAAATGACCAAAGTGCCCCTTGACCATTAACAATTTTAAAATAGAGCAGGAATAGACTAGGAAGTTGTAAAACCGTACAAAATCCTAAGCTTAACTCAGTCCATTAGAGATTGTTAAGGGATCCCAAACATAAACATTTTTAGCTAAGTATTTAGACTTATTGTTATTTTAGCTTTCATAGGTAGGTGACTCTATTTCACGACCCTCATAACCTTAAATTAATGATTTTTTGGTTGAATCATGATCAAAAATGTCAGTGGGTGTTCCCGGATAAGTTTTAGATTTTTTAAACTTCGATTGGATCACATTTGACAGCTCAAAGTAGTGGATCGACACGATCTCACCACATCGCGTCGCCCATTGTGTTGATGAATATTTTTCTCCAGCTCTTTGTGACAATTCCAGTGAACCAATGCAGATTTAATGTGGCACGTTAGCCATCGCATCAATACCAATGATGCGGTTCGTCGGTCTATGCATTGCTAGTCCAATTTTCAGTAATTAAAACCCACGTTAGAGGGGTAAATAACTCTTTTTCCTTATTATAGCAGCCCCCAAAACACATAGTTATGCCATCCAAAAGGAAAAATCTACTCATTCTCTCTAGAATTTTTCAAGAACAAACCCTAGTTCATCAAATTCAAGAATACAAGTTCCAGAGAAATCCATCAACCTTTCAGAATTTAAGCTTTAACGTATAACAATTGTTCATCCAAGGGTCCTTTCTACCCTTGGAGTCCAAGAAACTCTTTTCAACTTTAAGTAAACTTATTTTATGATTCCAATGAGTTATATACAAGTTTATTCATGATTAAAATATTAATTGGGTTTTTATTCCATGATTAAGTTCATGACTTATGTAAAAACAATTATTATGTATGTAGTATCATCTGAATGACTGTTAAATCCTTGAAATTGTGATGTTCATGTGTTGATTGGTACTATATAAATATATAATGTCTTCTAAGTGTTTGATGAGTTGTTCATCTTAATTAAATAGTGAGATTATATCATGTTAGCTTGGATACTAGTTCATTCCATTCAAGTGTTTGATAAAATGCCTCTATAGATGCATTATGAATAAGTGTGCATTTCTATGCTATGCAAGGTCATGTTATGATTTACTTTTCATGATATAAAGTCCTGAGGGTATTTAAGACTCGATATTTTATTTGTTTACCTAGAGCCAGTGTCAGTTAAAGAATAATCTAAGTCATGTCACAATCAGTAGTACTCTGATTCAGTTACAGAGCTCTGGAAAAACTCAGTAAACTCAATATTAGTCCAGTCCAATTCAGTATTTAGTTCAGACCTCAGTAAATTCAGTCAGTTAATAGAATTTAATAGTATTCCATCAGTCAACAAAATTCAGTTAATTTAGTTCTCTTCAGTTAGACAGTTTAATTAGTAACAGTTAAGTGAATCCTAGTATAAACTAGGAACTAGTTTAGTGTCTCTTCAGTTGGGAGTAGGATTCAACATATAGCAAACCCAGGGTTAGGGGAATTCCTACGAGCAGAGGGTATTACCCTTAGTAGCAATCCCTGCATTACAGAACTACGTAGCCAGCATAGGTGGAGATCTTCCTACCAGACTAGGTTTGATACATCTTATATTAGTTTTCCTGCCAGTGAGGGTTGACGAAAGAGCTTTATGTCAGAGAGGGTTAACTTATAGATATCTTTACCCGTGGCACAGTACTGACACCTTTCTAACTGGGTTACAGGTTACCGCAATCTATCCAGAAAGGGGTATATTGGTTAGATGATTTCCTCTCACAGTCTTAGTTCAGTTCAAGTCTCATTGTAGAACTTAGTTCAGTTCTACAAAATCAGGACTGTCAGATATAGTCACTCAGTTCAGTATGAAACTCAGTACAATTGCACAGAATTAGGACTATCAGATACAGTCATTCAACTATTAATTATATAGTATTAGTAAACTTAGGTATCAGTAAATCAATAAGTTAGAACTCAGTATCCAATGTTATCACAACCTCAGTTACAGTTTACGTATTCATGCATATACTTTTATTTAGTTATCCTCATGTTATTCAGTCAGTATTGTTCATGCATATGAACCCATGAATCTTAGCCTACCTTACTTAGTATACCAGTACATTTAAACTACAGACGCATACCTTTCTTTATGCTATGCTGTCTTATTTCATAGGTTCAGACGCACGGGCTCCCGATCATATTTATCAGCCCAATCCATCAGTAGAAGACTAGTGGTGAGTCCTCATTGTTCAAGGACATATTTATAATTATGGTATTTCAATACTCAGTTTATTTTATTAGTCAGAGTTTATTAGGGACTTGTCCCATCAACTTCTTTTTCAGATAGTAGAGGCTTTTCAGACTAGAATATTTTTAGACAGATATTCAGTTTCAGCATTTATATTAGATTTGAACCTTATGGCAAGTTTCCGCCTAATTTTTGCGTAATTATAGTATTATTATTTTGTTATTGCAGAAGGTAAAAGTCATGGGTTAGCTTGTGGTCCTTCAGGACTATGAGCACCATGTAGCATCCTGAGTACAGACTCGAGGTGTTAAAAACTTTGTATCAGAGCCTAAGGTTCAACAAAATCCTATGAAGTCTGAAAGCCGCATCTAGTAGAGTCTTGTACATGGGTGTGTAGAGCGCCACACTTATGTATAGGAGACTATGAGATGTTTTAGGAAACATTTTCCTTATTGCAGTATTTATATCGTGCAAGTGAGCATGAACTCAAGTTAAACTCTCAGTCTAATCAATTCTCTTCTTTTTGTTTACTAAACATGCCTCCCAAAAAGACTAATGAAAGGCGAACCAAAAATTAGCCTACACCACAGCCCTTTCAAAGATCTCTTGGACAAACATGTTTGCCATGCTAAATTCAGAGTAACTTTTATCATCCTAGCTTATTTTGTGGCAACCCAGAATGAACGCCCAAATTTTATTTTAGCTAACATAGAGGCTAATACTGTTGCAATCAAAATTCGGCACTTCACATGGATGAACCCTCTATCTGTTATCGGGTCAAAGTTAGATGAGGACCCATAAAAATTTTTTGATCAGCTGTAGAAGGTTATATATATTATGGAGGTGATAGCTACTGATAGTGCCGAGTTAGCTAAATATCAGTTGCAGGATGTGGCACACTCATGGTTCAAACAGTGGAAAGCAGAGAGGGCCTCAGATATAAGGCCCATAGAATGGGATAAATTTCTATTGATTTTTTGGATAGAATATTCCTACTAGACGTGATGGAAATGAAGGTTTTGGAATTTATAAATTTGTATTTGCGAAACTTGGCGGTATAAGAGTATTCTCTTAAGTTTACTCAATAATCCAGATGCGCTCCTTATGTAGAAGTAGATAGAATATCTAAGATGAGTAAGTTTGTTTCTGGTATGTTTAATAGTATATTCAATGAGTGTAGGTCTGCAATATTGATTAAGAAGATAGACATATCCAGGCTCATGGTCCATGCTCCGTAGATAAAGAAGTCTAGGAATTAAGATAAGAAGAGGGAGAACAAGCGAGCTAGAATAGGTAACTTCAACTACACCTAGCCTAAGTCATAGGGTGGTAAAAATTCTGAGTTCCACCCAAAATCCTCAGTCCCACCTCCGTCTTCATCTAGTACTTTTTTGCCAAAATTTAAACATGTCTATAGAGATAGGGCATCAGGCCCTAAACCCATGGTAAGTGTTAGTAGTTCTTGAACAAATCATCTCTGCCAAAAGTATGGCAGAAACCATCAGGGTATCAGCAGAGCTGGTAGTGACTTATGTTTTGGATGTGAAAAGCCATGCCATAAAGTAAGACAATGTCCTCAAGTGGGCTCGCAAAGTTAACATAATCATCTCTCAGCTCATCTTGGTTGTCTAAATCAGTAGGGTGCCACTTACAGTGCTACCAGTGGGTAACCCCAAAATAGACTATATGACCTTCAGTCCTAATAGGATTAATAAATTTCTCCTGATGTGGCCACTTGTACATTACACATTTATCATTTATATATTAATACTTTGCTAGATCCATGAGTTTCTTTGTCTTTTGTAAATCCTTATATAGTTGTTTACTTTATAGTATTTTATCAAATCCTAGCAGATCCTTTCTCAGTCTCTACCCCAATGGGTAAATCCATCATAGCTCGGCGGGTATACAAGAATTGTTCAATTATAATATCTCAGAAATTCACTTTAGCAGACTTAGTCAAATTAGATATGACTGATTTTGATATCATTCTAGGCGTGGATTGGCTTCATTCCTAATTTTCCTTAGTTGACTGCAAAAGCAGAATTATCCATTTTTAGTTTTCGAATGAGTCTATCCTAGACTGGAGGGGTAGTACTTCAGTACTTAGGGTCAACTTATTTCTTACCTTAGGGCATGAAAAATTATATCTAAGGGATGTTTCTACCATCTCGTTCGAGTCTAGGACTCTAGATAAGAAACACCTACTCTTGAGTTAGTATCAGTGGCATGTGAATTCCTAGACGTGTTTCCTAAAGATCATCTCGGATTTCCTCTAGAAAGGGAAATTTCTTTGGAATAGACTTTTTTCTAGATACTCAGCCCATAACTACTATGCCATAAAGAATGGTTCAGTAGAACTTAGTGAAGTAAAATATTTGTTGAAGGATCTCCAATATAAGGTATTCATCAGACCCAGTGTTTCCCCGTGGGGCACACCAGTTTTATTCGTGTGTACAAAAGATGGTTCTCTTAGAATGTGTATTGACTATCACCAATTGAATAAAGTCATGGTTAATAACAATTATCCCCTTCTCAAAATCAATGACTTATTTGACCAATTATAGGGGGATAATTACTTTTCTATGATAGACCACAAATCAGGCTATCATCAACTCAGAGTCAGGGAATGTGACATCCTAAAAATATCTTTCAGAACTCGGTATAGTCACTTTGAATTCTTAGTAATGTAATTTGGCCTTAACAATGCCCTAACAACTTTCAAGAACTTGATGAACTGTGTATTCATGTAGTACTTGGACATATTCATCATAGTCTTCATAAATGACATTCTTGTCTATTTACACAGTGTGTATGATCATGAAGACCATCTTAGAATAGTATTACAAACTCTTAGAAACCATCAGCTATTCCATAAATTCAGTAGGTGCTAATTTTGGCTAAAGTAAATAGCTTTCCTCGGCCATATCCTTTCTGGAAATGGCTTTAGAATTTATCCCTAAAGACCAAAGCAGTAAGAAACTGGATCAGACACATATCTCCACCAGATATTTGAAGTTTCTTTGGTTTAGTTAGCTATTATTGATGGCTTGTTGAGGGATTTTTGTCTATTATATCCCTGCTGTCATGATTGACTCAGAAGAAGGAAAAATTCAAGTGGTCAAATTCTTGTGAGAAGAGTTTCTAGGAGTTGAAGACTCAACTTAGTACATCTCTATTTTTGACTCTACCAGATAGTTCATCTATCTTCATTGTGTATTATGATGCTTCTAGAGCCAGTTTTGGTTGTGTTTTAATGCAGAGACGTAAGGTCATAGCCTACGTCTCTAGACATCTTAAGACCTATGAAAAGAACAATCCAACTCATGATCTTGAGTTAGCAGCAGTAGTATTTTTCTTAAAGATTTTGAGGCACTACTTGTATGGTGTGCATGTCGATGTGTTCACTGACCATAAGATCCTGCAGTATGTGTTCTCTCAGAAAGACCTTAACCTTTGTTAGAGAAGATGGTTGTAGTTGTTGAAGGACTAAGACATGAGCATCCTTTAACATCCAGGTAAAGACAATGTAGTGGCTGATGCTCTAAGTAGGATCACTATGTATAATATTGCTCATTTGGAGGATGGTTAAAATAGATTAGCTCAGGAAGTTCATCAGCTTGCCCGACTGGGTGTCCGCTTAGTCGATTCATTAGAAGGTAATGTATGGGTGTAGAGTAGTTCAGAATCATCTCTGGTTTTTGAGGTAAAGGAAAAGCAGGATAGGGATCCCAACCTAGTTAAGTTAAAAGAATTAGTCAGAGATTATAAGATAGAGGTTTTCTCCTATAGGGTAGATGGTGTATTACGTTGTTAAGGTTGGCTATGTTTGCCAGGTGTAGATGACCTGAGACAGTGGATTTTTTCTAAAGCACATGGTGTGCATTACACTATTCATCCAGGGACCACTAAGATGTAATGTAATTTATGAGAGATCTACTGTTGGAGTAGGATGAAGTGAGATATTGTAGAGTTTGTAGCCAAGTTCTTAACATGTTAGGAGGTTAATTTCTAGCATCAGAAGCCTAGTGAGGATATGTAGGAGTTCATTATTCGCACTTAGAAGTGGGAAGAATTGGTCATGGATTTTGTAATGGGTTTGCCTCGTACTCGTTGTCAGCATGATTTAGTTTGGGTCATTGTAGATAGGATGACCAATCAGCTCATTTCCTAGCAGTCCATACCTTTTATTAAGCTGAGGACTATGACATGATATATGATAGAGAGTTGGTTAGATTACTCGGTATTTCGTTGTCCATTATCACAGATAGATATACGCAGTTTACCTCTCATTTCTATAAAGCCTTCCTAAAGGGTCTTGGTACCTAAATCTACCTTACTACAGTCTTTCACCCTCAGATACATGCTCAAGCAGAAAGTACCATTCAAACTTTAGAGGATATGTTGCGAGCGTGTGCAATAGACTTTAAAGGTAGTTTGTATTACAACTTATATTTTATTGAATTCTCATACAACAACAACTATCATTGCAACATTCAGATGGCTCTGTTTGAGGTGCTCTATGAGAGGAGATGTAGGTCTTCTATTTGTTAGTTTGATATGGGAGAAGCTGCAATGGTAGGGCCTTACTTGGTGTTTGGCACACTAAAGAAGGTTCAAATGATCAAGGAAAGTCTTAAGATAGCTCAGAGCCGATAGATATCATATGCAGATATGTAGAGAAAGGACCTCGAGTTTATGATTGGTGATTATATGTATCTTAAGATCTCTCCAATAAAAGGATTGGAGAGGTTTGACAAGATGGGGAAACTTAGTACCTGATATATTGGTCCTTTTCAAATTCTCAATTGTTTTTGAAAGGTAGCTTACGAGCTTGAGTTGCCTTCAGATTTTGCTTCAGTCTATCCAGTATTCTATGTCTCCTTGCGAAAGAAATGAATAGTTGTCCCAATAGTTGTAGTCCCTGTAGGGATTATTGACATTCAAAACAACCTCTCTTTTGAGATGATTCAAGTCGAAATCCTTGACTATTAGATTTACTAAGGAACATAGAGGTTCCTCTAGACAAAGTTTATTGACAAAATCAGTCCGTTGAGAGAGCTTCTTGGAAAGAAGAAGTAGATATGTAGACCAAGTATCCTCATTTATTCTCCGCAAACTCAAACTTTGCCCAAGGTAACGATTCTATTTAAAATACTCAGTTTTATGCTCAGATATTCTTTATAAACATGGTATGAGTTAACATTGTATATCATGTCATACATTCATGAGTCCGTTAATGTAACACCCTCTATTTCCCTAGCATAATATAAGTCCCAATACATGTGTATTTTTATATAAAATTTTCTAAACACTAATAATTTTTCAATTCAGAACCTTCCATTGCATAGGAATTTCAATTAGCTTTACACTGATATAAAATTTGCCCAAATCCAATAGCCGAGTAAGAAGTTATCGCAATTTTAAGTTTCCATCATTTTGACCCTCAGAACATAGAGGAGAGAGTCCAAATGACAAGTGTCAATTTCCAGTGTGACTCAACAATGTTGGCGCATTGTGGAGCAGTCCAAATTCCAGTTTTGCAACTTCCAGTAGGCCTCCGCGAAGGTGGCGCGTCGTGGAGGTAGAGAAATTGTATCATTAAAAGATTAAAGTGATATATCCACATCGTAGTGTTTGTACAGGTCCCAATTGTCCCTTCTCCTGTGGCTTGGCACGACAGTGGTGCATTTTGCCAAGCCCCAAAATTGGGACCTTCAGTTATTAAATTTGTTCAGGGGTATTTGGGTATTTTTCCACGGCCCTAATTAACCTATAACACAACATTTAACCCCAAAACACCCTATGTAGTCATCATTATTTGAATTCCTCACACAATCAAAGATCTCCTTTTCAAGATCAAGAAACCCTAACCCACCTATTCAGGGCCAATCTTCAAGAACACACCCAGAAATTCAAGTAATTTACTATTCCAGTTATGTTAGATGTTCATCGATGGTTTCCTTTTATCCATGGATCCGAAGTAACCAATTTAATCACAAAGTTATAATCTTTTCCAGTTAATATGATTTAAATTATCATTTCATCCATGAATCTCCACGTACTATCGATTTTATACCATGCTATAATGAAATTATTGTTAGTATTCAATTCTCCATGTTTTAAAATTATTACTTATTGAACTAAACCATGAATTAATGCTATTAGGATGAATTCATGCAATTCCTACAAGTTTCATGGCATTCCAATGATTTTATTAAACCATGAACTACACGTGTTTGATAAAATGCCTACAAGAGTGATTTATTTAATAAGAGCCGTTATTTTTTTATCTCCAAGTTTTAGTTTTATTTTACTATAATTTTTTTGAATCCTGGGGTGTTGAAAATCTAAAAACCATTGTTTTTTATATAGTCTAGTCTTAGTACATTATAGAATAGTATTCAGAACATACTATGACCATTTTTAGAATGGTCAAATATCAGTCAGTTAAACTCAGAACAGTCTAGTTTTTATGTGTCTTTTAGTTGGCTGTAGGATTAAGCACCGAGCGAGTGTAGGGATTGCAGCTTCCCAGTTAGATAGATAGAGTGCTTATAAGTAGTCCCTATACTCCAAAACTACGTATCTAGCATAGGATATAAGAAGTCACCCATCAGATTAGGCTTGACTATCTAGTAGGGGTCACCCTTTAGTACAGGCTTGACACCCTTAGTCCTTTGGACATTATATTATTTTAGTGGATCTACACATCTATCGTTAGTATACATGGCATGTTATTAACACCCTTCCAACTGGGGTTATAGATTGGACCCTGATTAGATCAAATTGGGGAATGTCGGTTAGATGATATCTCCCATAGTCTCAGATACAATCTCAGTTACATTCCCAGTTCAGTTAGTGAGTCTTAGTTTTGTTTGTCCAAAGTATGCAGATTTCAGTTATTTCAGTATTTCAGTTTAAAATTTTTACTCAGTCCATGTTATATACTTGATCATACATCACAGTGCCTACAGATGTTCATGTATCCTCAATATTTATAGACATTAGCGCATACTCGGTATTTACAAATTCTCCATATTTTCAATACCTACTGATTTCATGCTCCGTATTCAGTACTCCATGCTTTGCATGAATATTCAGTTAATTATTAGTTTTGTTCTTTAAACCATGAATATCAGTCTACCTCATTTGCCATACCAGTACATTCAAAGTACTGATCGCATACCTTTTCTTTTGCGCTATTATATTATATCATAAGTTCTGACGCTTAGTTCCCGAATCGTGATTAGACTTACCAGATCCTCAGCAGTAGCAATGGTGAGTGAACATACTTTGAGGTTAGGCATACTTTATTTCATGTCTCAGTTAGTAGTTAGTTTGAGTTATTTAGGGTCTGTCCCTTCTACTCATATTCAGTCAGTCACTTTTAGAGGGTTTTCAGACATTAGAGTCAGTTATTCAGTATTCTGACATTATAGTTGGTTATGTAATTTATCATTATTTTATCAAATTCATTCAGTTATTTTTATAGACTCATATTTTTGTTTGAATTCAGTTATTAAAAGCTTATGGCATGTTACCATTCTTCCCTATTTATGATCTTGTTATCCAGTGCTCACAGCAGGCAGCAGCTCATGGGTTAGCATGTGGTCCTTCCAGACTATATGCACTGTATGACACCCAGGGTATATTCTCAGGGCAGTTCAAACATAGTATTAGATCCTAAGGTTTTAAAGTGCCCTAGGAAGTCTGAATGCCACATCAAGTAGAGTCTTTTTCATGGGTCCGTAGCACGCCACACTTATGGACGAGAGGCTACACGATATTTAGGAAATTTTTCCCTTCTTTTAGTATTCATGTCGTGTGAGTGAGCATGAGCTCAAGTTAAAATCCCTGTCTAATCCATTTGTTCTTTTCATTTACAGAACATGCCTCTCTAAAAGAATGGAGGAAGAACAGAAAACCCGCCAACCCTTCAGCCCGTCCAGGCAGATCCTCTAGATGAGCATGCTGCGTTCACTACTCTAGCCAGTTCCATAGTAGAACAAAATTAATGGCTAGCTATTGTTCCAGCCAACCAAGTGGACAATACTTCTGCAACTAGAATTCGAGATTTCACCTGGATGAATCCACCATCTTTCAAGGTATCCAAGTCTGAAGAGGATCCACAAGAATTATTAAATATTATTCAGAAGGTCACGGATGATATGGGGCTGACACCTAGTCAGAGTGTTGAGTTGGTTGCATACCAGTTGTAGTATGTAGACCATACTTGGTTTAAGTATTGGAAAGTTAATAGGAGTGTAGATGCAGGGCCTGTAGAATGGGTAGAGTTTGCCACAACTTTCTTTGACAGATTCTTCCCATTCAAGTTGAGAGAGGCAAAAGTGTTAGAGTTCATTAACTTGTGGCAGGGTAGCATGAGTATGAGGATTATTGCCTAAAGTTTACTCAGTTAGCTAGGTATGCTCCTCATATGGTAGATGATAATAGGTTCAAGATGAGTAAGTTTGTGTCTGGCATAACTAATAGTTTGGTCAAGGAACGTAGGACCACAATGCTGATTAGTGAGATAGACTTTTCTAGGCTGATCGCCCATGCTCAACAGACAGAGGAGCAAAATATTAAGGAGAGGGTGAGAGGAAACGAGAGAGCTAGGATGGGTAGTTTTAATTTCCATCAGCCAAAGTCAGAAGGTGGTAACCATCCTCAGTTTCATCAGAGGTCTACAACCTCATCACCCTTTTTATCTAGTGCCCAAGTACCAAAATTCAAAATTGACAATAGGGATAGGGAACCAGGCTCTAAGTCCTAGGTCAATGTTACTAGTGCTCATTGATAGCGCCCAAGTGCACACGCAACTGTACATTGTCTTATCAAGTAACATAGGGGCTTCAAGGAAGCCAAAGTATCGATCTCACAGGGACATGTGTTCGCCACCTATCTAATTCTAGTCTAACTAATTGAGAAAAATAAACAAGAAGGGGGTTTATAATTTTTGAAAATTATAAAGAAAATAAATAGTGCGAAAATTATATTTTTGAAACAATTAGTGGAAGAAAACCCAGGATTAAAGAACTTCAAATAATCATACTATGTTATTGAAATTAATTCATCAACTTGCTTATCTTGGTTGTTGATTCGTAGGGTTAATTGAATGATCATGGTTTTCCAACCTATAATCTTTTACCTAATATAGAAATTAAAGCTACATCATGGAGCGGGGATGTAATAATCCAATTAAGTTAATTAAAGCTATCATCCTACGTATGAATCAAGTAAGGCAAATAAGTACATCCATTTCTAGACGCTAAATTTAATTCTATATTTTATAAAAGAATAAAAACCCTAACTTTGTTTATTCCCATTCTCTATCTCCCTATTGCCTCTCTCGAGATCAAAAGGTTGATAATATATGTATTCTAAGGGTCGCGAATCCAAAACAATAGTAATCATGTTCTTGGCTTTAAACCCGGAAAGAGGGGTTAACCTTGAATGGAAATATTCATCATCCAATCCTTTGGAATGATGATAGAAACCTTAAAAAAACATTATTAACTAATAATAAAACCTAAAAAGAAATTGTGGTAGCCACCAATGATGTTCCAAGTCGATCTAGGTTTTCCAAACGGTACCAAGATGTTTAAAATGTTTTTGTAGGATGTTATATTTATAGTAGAAAAGTTATAAGCCAAGTTAGATTAGGTTTACATGCTGTTTTACTTCAGCTGGGTGAAATTTTCCCAATTTTGGGCATCGGCGCGATGCAGTGACACGCAAATTCACATTTGTCAAAAAAATTGTCAAATTTAGTAGCTGTTCGAGATTTCAGCGCGTCACTAGGCCTCCTTAAACTCCAATAAAAACTACATGCACCAAATGGTAAAATATTTAGTCCTATTTAGAATCTATGTATGCTTTGAACTCATACATTATCCACTTGTACAGTCGACACGTGCCCCATATTTTTCAGGGGTCCAAATTGTGTCCAGTTTGCGTTTTGCGCTTCTGTGGTCATTTACGAGCCTTTTTGAGTTATTTCCACTTGATTTGAAGCTTGTATATCCTTTATATGTCACCATAATCCATTATCCATGCATCCTCAATCATTAAACACATCAATTAATAGATAAAAACAAAACAATATCCACATCGATGAACTAGAAACACGAGCTAAGCATAGGGTAAATGCACATTGAACTTTTACTCATTGTTTTCACTTTTTTCTTGATCCAATTGACCCTTGAACATTATAACTCAGTTTTTTTTAATTATAAATACATAATAAAAATCTTAGTAACTCAATAAAACACATTAGAACCCAACACAAGAGACTAGAAAAACACCTAGCTCAAGCTAGTTACACTAGTTTCTCGGTTAAATTCTAAATTCTCAAATTAAATCAAAACTCATGTGAAACCACCATTAAACATTGTAAACACATACTTGGACACATAAATGCTCATTTATAACATTCTCAACCCATTAATCACATGAATCATTCTCAAAACAAGTCCAAATAGGCTAGAATAGTAGCGCTAGAATGCTTAATACACCCAACATCACCACCCCACACTTAAAGCCTTGTTAGTCCTTGAACAAATCTTAACTAAAATCATCATGAGATGTAAAGACTCCACACTTAGACTACATGTAAGAAATTCAAGCTAGCACTACAATGACTACATGGAATGAAAGTTTGCAACACTAAGCATGTTATACACAATTGAAAGCTCAAGAATCTTACACCAAAATATCCTATATTCAAGAATTTACACAATACATGGCAAAATCATTCATATTACTCAATCAAGGAAATCATACAAATCACCCACATTGATCAAACATGTTCCCTTACAATAAGAGTTATCCATAATCACTTATAATAATGCAATTTATGATGTAATGGGTAGAAGAATCAAATTACGCTCACTCTCACAAAGAAGTCACAAGTTACACAAAATGAACCATACGCTTTCCCTTAGTTTAATGCTCCACTAATAGTCGAATGTAAAGCTAACGATCATTTAGGACTTTCTGGATTGTAATGTAGTCTAAGGGACGGGTAGGAACTAGTTTGGCAAAGAATAGTGACTAACCTCTCTAAGTGATTTAATACACTACATCATACATCTAAAACCAATCTCCAACAACAAAAGTACACTTTTTCTTCACCCATATCTTCAGTTTTTGCCCCATCTCTTTTAAGCATATTCACAAACACTTGGTGGACACATAGTTTACTACCACAAGAATCAAAAAAAAAATTTCATAATAATGGAAATATTTTTAATATCAATTATATCACGTCAATCCACCGCACATCAATTATCAGCACCACGAACAATTATCTTGGGGCATCAATTTTATTAATCAAGTATGGCATCTAAGTACATCCCTATCCTAGATTCTACGTTTAATTCTTTATATTATAAAATAATAAAAACCCAAACTTTGTTTATTCCCATGTTCTATCTCCTTATTCCCTCTCCCGAGATTAAAAGGTTGACAATATATGTATTCTAAGGGTTACGAATCCTTATAAAAATAAAAACAAGAATAAACAAACAACCAAATATGATAAGCAAAAGTTAATCAAAATTAATCCAAAATAATAGTAATCATGTTCTTGGCTTTAACCCCGGAAATAGGGTTTAACCTTGAATGGAAATATTCATCATTCAATCCCTTAGAATGATGATACAAACCATAAAAAAAACTAAATTAAATAATAATGAAACCTAAAAAAAGGTAGTGGTAGCCTCTAATGATGTTTCAAGTTGATCTAGGCTTTCCAAGAGGTCCCAAGAAGTTTAAAACGTTTTTTAGGAGGTTATATTTATAGTAGAAAAGTTATAAACCAAGTTAGATTAGGTTTACATGCTTTTTTTCTTCAAATGGGAGAAATGTTCCAGAATTTTGACATCGCCGTGACACAGTGACATGCAAATTCAAAATTGTCAAAAAATCTGTCAAATTCCAGTAGCTATTTGTGATTTCAGTGCGTAACGAGGCCTCCTTAAACTCCAGTATAAGATACAAGCGTCATACAGTCAAAAGTTTGGGCCTCTTATGAATCTAGTTATGTATTGAACTCATACATTAGCCAACTGTACATTCCACACGCGCCCCATACTTTTCAGTGGTCCAAATTGCATCCAGCTTGTGTCTTGTGCTTCTGTTGTCATATATGAGCCTTTTTGAGTTGTTTACACTTGAGTTGAAGCATGTATGTCCTTCATATATCATCATAATCCATTCACCAAGCATCATAAATAATTAAACATATCAATTGATAGCTCTAAACAACACAACATCCTCACCGATGAACAAGAAACACGATCTAAGCATAGGCTAAATTCACTTTGAGCTTTAACTCATTGTTTTCACTCTTTTCTTGATCCAATTAACCCTTGAACATTATAAATAAGTTTTTTACATATAAATACATAATTACAATCTTGGTAACTCATTAAAATACATTAGAACAAAACACAAGAGACTAGAAAAACACATAGCTCAACTTAGTTACACTAGTTTTCTCGGTTGAATTCTAAATGCTCAAATTGAAACAAAATTGATGTGAAACAACAATTAAACATTGTAAACACATACTTTGACACTTAAATTATCATTTATACCATTCTCACCCCATTAACCATATGAATCATCCTCAAAACAGGGCTAAATTGGCTAGAATAGTAGTGCTACAATGTATAAATACACCCAACATCACTCGTACAAATCCTCTATGTCAGAGATATGTCAGAAACCATTAGGGTGAGTGTACAGTAGGTAGTAATTTCTTTTTCAGGTGTGGAAAGCAAGGCCATCAGATTCGGGAGTGTCGGGTAGTTGCTCAGAAAGGTAGGGATGTGTGCTAATAGGGCGAGTATTATTAGTCTTCAGTTCCATCCAATCAACCGAATCAGTAGGGTTCCACTTCCTATGCTACCGGTGGTAAGATTTTGAAAAGATTATAGGCTCTTCAGTTCAACAAAGATTAGGAAAATTGTGCTGACGTAGTTACTGGTACATTGCAGTTCTTTCACTTACATGTTTAGTATTTAATAGACCCTGGAGCTTCTCTTTCTTTTCTAACTCTATATATAGTTGTCAATTTTAATGTCAGTCCTGAAGCTCTAGTAGAGCCCTTTCCAGTGTATACCCCAGTATGCATTTCCATTATAGCCAGATAAGTATACAGTAACTATCCGGTCATAATATCTCAGAAAGTTACCTTAGTTGATCTTGTGGAGTTAGAGATCACAAATTTGATGTCATTCTGGGTATAGGTTAGCTCCACTCATTCTATGACTTAGTTGACTATAGAAACAAAATAGTTTATTTTTAGTTCCCAAATTAACCAGTCCTTAAATGGAGGGGTAGTACTACAACTTTTAGGGGTCAGTTGATCTCGCACCTTTAATAAAAAAAGATGATATCAAAGGGGTGTATTTACCATTTTGTGTGAGTTAAAGACTTTACCTAAGAAACTTCAACCCTTGAGTCAAATCTTGTAGTCAAGGAATTTCCAGATGTGTTCCCTGAAGATCTCCTAGAGTTCCTCTAGAAAGGCTAATCGACTTTAGAATAGACCTTTTCCTTGATACTCAGCCTATATCTATTCTATAATATAGATTGGCTTCAGTTAAACTAAAATAATTTAAAGAAAAAGTGAAGAATCTCTTAGAAATTGGATTCATCAGACCTAACAACTCTTTGTGAGGCACACCTATCCTATTCGTTCATAAGAAAGATTGTTCTCTCAGAATGTGCATTAACTATCGTCAGTTGAACAAGGTCAGAATCAAGAATAAATATCAACTTCATAGAATCGATGACTTGCTTGACCAACTTTAGGCTGCTAGCTACTTTTCCAAGATGGAACTCAGATCAGCCTATCATAAGCTCAGGGTCAGAGAATGTGACATTTCAAAAATAGCTTTCCAAAACTGGTATGGTCACTTAAAATTTCTAGTCATGTCCTTTGGTAGTAAAAATGCCCCAAGATCCTTCATGTATTTGGTGAATGGAGTGATCATGTAGTACTTGGACATGTTCGTCATAGTCTTTGTTGATGACATTCTTGTTTACTCTCGTAGCGAAAACGATCATGCAAAGCACCTTAGAATAGTACTTTAGACTCTTAGAGCTCACCAGTTGTTTACTACATTTAGTAAGTGTGAATTCTAGCTAATATTAGTAGCTTTCCTTGGCCATATTATTTCTTGTGATGGAATTAGAGTTGATCCTTAAAAGAATGAGTGTAACGCCCCGTAAAAAGTCATGCATGTATTAAACTGTAATTTCTGAACTTTAGACTTAAGTTTTAGTGGACGTTGTAAATTGTGTTAGCTTCCATCGACCATAACTCTCTATATATGTAGAATTAGAGAACCTACTAGGTGTCAAATGATAGGTCTTTGAGTTAACTTTCCAACGATACCAATTTTGCAAAAATCCGACACTCGAGCAAGAAGTTATGGCTTTGCAAAGAAGAGTGTGTCGCCTAACTAATCGCACATAGCCACTGGACTAGTTGCGCGATACGTAATACGGCACCTACCTTAGTCTAGGCGATACACAATGCAGCGCCTATCTTAATCTATGCAATGCAAAGGGCGGCGCACACATATGGTTTCAGGTGACGAAAACACTCCGTTTTGAGTTATTTTAAGTGCAATTTAGTCCTTACAAAACCCAAAATCATCTTTACTCACTCCTAAACGGATTTGGACCTATTAACAACATTGAAGCCTCCTATAAAATCCCAAAATCTAATCCTTCAATAACTTAAGAGGAGAAGCAACTAGGGTTTGAGAAAATAAGCTTGAAGGTCTGATCATTCCGAAACTTCTTCGTGAAACAAATTACATATTTAGAATCCTCTCGACGTAGGCTTCGATAGACACCCAAAATTCGTGGAGAAAAAGGTACGCGGGGTTTTCTTAAATTCTCAAGGGCATAGGAATCATGTTTTAAGAATCGGGTTTTCAAATTCATATACATACTCATGTTTTAGAAGCTTTAATGATACTATTTTGGCCTTTTGGCTTTCCCCCAAAGTGATTGAAAATTTTATGTATATGTATATATGTGTTTGTCCTGAAATATGATTTGAGAGTATGACTTTTATGAAACCCCTCTCTTAATGTAAAGTTTTTCATGATTTACGTAATATAAATTGTTTTGAAATACATCTCGAAAGGAAAAGGAAATCATGATATGAAGTGCTTTGACTCTTGCTATGTTTGGAATATGATTTTGAACACGAAAGAGAGGGTTGTGAATGTTGAATATGCATGTAATGAAAGAATGCATGGTTTTTCCAAAATGCACATGACAACCATATGTTTGATTATAGTTTTGCATGGGTTTGACTTGAGTTTCAGAACATAATATCTTTAATGAAAATTACATGCTTCGGTGGTCTGACACTATATTTTTATGAAAGATCGTGCTAAATGCATTATGGCTCAGAAATAGGACTTGCAAGTCTTGATATGACGATACCAACTCAGACAAATGCCATAACAGACACAGACTAGTTCAGAAATCAGATTTTTATTAGACTTTTATGATTTAGAAATTTTAGAATGATACATGTACAGAAAAGGTTAATAACGGGCATACAGAGATGTTAGGTGGTCCCCTGAAGAGGGCTTGAGTTCAAGCGACTCATTGCCTAAAACCGTGGTTTGCCGACCCAGGTATACTATTATGCGCTGACTTAAATGTCCTATGGCGTATCAGACTCAGACACTCCAACCCTTGCGGCACACTTGGTTTGGGGGCTTCCCCGCCGAGTCAATCGCGGATTCCATACAGCCCGTGGAATATCAGACTTGTAGGGGAATACCACCTAACTCAGAAGTAAAACACAGATCTTGATTTGAAATGAACAGGCAGGTTACATGTTTTCAGAAAGTTCCCATGTATTTTTCGGAAACAGTTTTATACATGATGTCTTGATGAAAAGAATTGCTTTCACTTAATATATATATATATATGTATGTATGTTCCATTATACTATTTTTGGAGTGCTTCGCATGCCAGTACTTTTGTGCTGATCCTCCCTCCTTCCAGGTTCTGAGGCACAGTCTAGGGGTCCAGCTACTCAGTAGAAATTTTTGGATTTGCAGACTTGATTTACAGTGGTGAGCCTTCTATCATTCGAAAGGCCTAATTATGTCAGACATTATCATATTTATTATGTTTTTGGTTTACTGGGGGCCTTGTCCCAGTTTTTTTCAGACAGATGTTTATGTTTTTAGTAGAGATTTCGCAGACTGATGTCAGATAGAATTATTCAGAAATGTTGCAGAACTTGACCATGTATTCCGTACTCAGTTTCAATTCCACATTTTATTATGATTATGAATGTTGTGCATGATAACCAGATAGAGAATGGGTGTTCCGGGCCTTCATGGTTCGGGATGCTCGTCACGGCAAGGGCCTAGGCTCGGGTCAAGACAAACTTTGTATTAGAGCACGGTTCATGGTCCCAGGGTGTCTGCAAAATTGCGTCGAGTAGAGTTCTATTTATGGGTGTGTAGCGCGCCACACTTATAAATAGGAGGCTACTAGGCGTTTAGGAATGTTTCCCTTCTTTGTGATTTAGTTCATGCTTCAGAGTCTAAACTGTCCCCTAATCGATGATCTCTTGTATTACAGTGAAACACGACTATGCCTCCCCGTCACAACATCGATCAGAGTGCTCAGGCAGATGTGGTCCATCCCACCCATGGGATGCGAACCCATAATAGATCTTCCACGCCAGAACCTGTCCCTACTCCGGGAGTCCCTCCAGTTCCAGCCAGTTCACCTCGGGTTCCACAGACTAATGTCAACCGTCCACCAACTGCTCAGAGAGATATCTTAAATGCAGAGTTCAAATGGTCTATCCATATGCTGACACAACTGGTAGCTAACCAGGCTCAATGATCGAGGGTTGTTGGGTCTACATCTATTACGTCTGAGGCTACTAGAGTCGGGCATTACATGAAGATGAATCAACCTAAGTTCACTGGTACAAAGGTGGAGAAAGATCCACAGGAGTTCGTGGATGAGATGGAGAAGATCTTTAAGGTAATGCATGTAGATGAGATTGAAGGAGTGGAATTGGCAACTTATCAGCTTAAGGATATTGCAAATCAGTGGTATACAGACTGGGAAGATGCAAATGGTGAGAGTGCTAAGCCTACAGTTTGGGGTGAGTTTGTAGAAGCTTTCCTTGATAGATTCTATCCTCTGGAGTTGAGGGAGGCCAAAGAAGAAGAGTTTATGAATCTGAAGCAGGGCAGTATGAGTGTACAGGAGTACACTTTGAAGTTTAATCAAGTAGCCCGCTATGCACCAGAATTGACTAGCAATATGAGAGCCCTGATGAGGAAATTTGCATCCGGCCTTGCTGATAACCTGGTACTTGAGTGCCAGGGGGATATGTTGAATAGGGAGTTAGACTTTGCTAGACTGACAGTCCATATGCAGCAGGTGGAAGAGAAGAAGAGAAAGATTGCTGAATCTAGAGAGAAGGATAGACAGGCCAAGAGGGTCAAATCTGCGGACCAGCACCAAAGTCAGCCGCAGAGTGGTAACTCGGGAAATAGGTGGTCAAAAAAGATAAGGTTTTGGAATAATACATAGTTAGCAGCTAGCCCCCCAGTGCCCAGACCCCCTGCAGACAGACAGACTCAGAGCTTTCAGACTACTCATGGATCTAGAGCACCAGATACTCAGTCGTAGGGTAGTATGTCTCAGCAGCATCGCACTTACCCGCGATGTGAAAATTGTGGTAGGAATCATCCGGGGAAATGTCAGTTGGGCACACTTGTATGTTATTCATATGGTCAGTCAGGCCACTTTCAGAGGGACTGTCCATCTGCTAGGAGGTGTGTTGGTGGTGCGAAGTTTCAGGGCAATTCCATAGCGCTACCCCCGTCTCAGAAGGGCACCACATCAGCTGCCGGGAATAGTCGCAAAGGGTTATATGCCTTGACCAACCTCCAGGAGGTGGAAGCTTCCCCAGATTTTGTTACCGGTACGTTACAAATCTTTTCCCGTGATGTCTGTGTGTTACTTGATCCCGGATCTACCTTATCCTATGTGACCCCTTATGTGGCTGTTGGTTTCGGGTTTGAGACCAGTGTGATTTCTGAACCCTTTTCTGTATCTACCCCGATGGGGGATTCTGTTGTTGCTAGAAGGGTATATAGGGGTTGTGTGGTGACTGTTGGTAGTCGGGATACGGTGGCACACCTTATAGAGTTGGACATGGTTGTATTTGATGCTATCTTAGGGATGGATTGGCTCCATTCATGCTATGCCATATTGGATTGTAGGACCCGTAGAGTTACCTTTTCTTTCCCGAATGAACCAATGATAGAATGGGAGGGAGATTCTTTAGCACCCAAAGGGCACTTTATATCTTATCTTAGAGCCTGAAAACTCATTTCTAAGGGTTGCTTGTATCACCTTATTCGAGTCAAGGACTCTAAAGATGAAAATCCTCCTCTTCAGTCTGTCTCTGTGGTGAATGAATTTCTAGAAGCCTTTCCCGAAGATCTCCTAGGGATACCCCCTGATAGGGAGATAGAGTTTTGTATTGATGTGTTGCAAGATACCCATCCCATTTCTATTCCGCCATATAGAATGGATCACGCAGAGCTAAAAGAGTTGAAAGAGCAGCTAGTAGACCTCCTAGAAAAGGAATTTATATGCCCCAGTGTATCTCCTTGGGGTGCACCTGTACTTTTTGTGCATAAGAAAGACGGTTCCCTTAATATGTGCATAGATTACCATCAGTTGAATAAGGTCACAATTAAAAACAAATATCCTCTTCCTAGGATTGATGATCTTTTTTACCAGCTTCAGGGTGCTAGATGTTTTTCAAAAATAGACCTTCGTTTGTGCTATCATCAGTTGAAAGTTAGGGATTCAGACATTCCCAAAATATCTTTCCGAACCCGATATGGTCACTATGAGTTTCTTCTCATGTCCTTCGGGTTAACTAATGCCCCTGCAGCCTTCATGGATCTTATGAACAGAGTTTTTCGTCAGTTTCTTGAATCGTTTGTCATTGTATTTATTGATGATATTCTGATTTATTCTAAGAGTAGGGAGGATCATGACGATCACCTTCGAATCATTCTTCAGACCCTTAAGGATCATCGGTTGTATGCCAAATTTTCCAAGTGTGAGTTCTGGTTAGATGCTATTGCCTTCTTAGGGCATATTATGTCCAGTGACGGGATTAGAGTGGACCTCCAGAAAGTTGAGGCAGTGAGGAAATGGCCCAGACCCACGACTCCAACTGATATTCGGAGCTTCTTGGGTTTGGCATGTTATTACAGAAGGTTCGTAGAGGGTTTTTCAGCTATAGCGGCCCCACTCACTAAACTGACTTAGAAAAAGGTAAAGTTTGTGTGGTCTGATTTATGTGAAAATAGTTTTGAGAAGTTGAAAGAAATACTGATCACTGCACCCGTTTTGACTCTTCCCGAGGGTGTTGACGGTTTTGTGGTTTACTATGATGCATCCCGTGTGGGACTTGGCTGCGTTTTGATGCAACATAGTAAGGTGGTAGCTTATGCATCTAGGCAGTTGAAGGTGCATGAGCGGAACTACCCTACTCATGATTTGGAGTTAGCGGTTGTGGTGTTTGCCCTTAAGATTTGGCGACACTACTTGTACGATGTTCATGTTGATATCTTCACTGATCACAAGAGTCTGCAGTATGTTTTCTCATAGAAATAATTGAATCTCAGGCAGAGGCGGTGGTTGGAACTTCTTAAAGACTATGATATGAGCCTGCATTACCATTCGGGCAAGGCAAATATTATAGCCGACGCCCTCAACAGGTTGTCTATGGGCAGCCTTTCTCATGTAGAAGAAGAAAAGAAAGAGATGGTGAAGGATATTCACCGCCTTGCGAATATGGGAGTGCGACTGTTAGATTCTGAAGATGGAGGGGTGGTTGTTCATGAGTTAGCTAAGTCATCTCTTTGTGCTGAAGTGAAGGAAAAGCAGGTTGAAGATTCCACCTTGATGCAAATCAAGAAAGATGTGGGTCAACAGAAGGTGATGTCTTTTAAAGTTGGTGGTGATGACATTCTGAGGTTTCAAGGTAGATTATGTGTTCCGAATGTCGATGGGCTTCGAGAAAGAATTCTTGATGAAGCTCAAACCTCGAGGTATGTTGTTCATCCTGGTTCTACTAAGATGTACCATGATTTGAAATCTATGTTTTGGTGGAATAATATGAAGCGAGATGTGGCTAACTTTGTTTCTAAGTGCTTGAATTGCCAACAAGTGAACGTAGAACATTTGAGGCCAGGAGGTACTTCCCAAGAAATAGCGTTGCACTTGTGGAAGTGGGAAATGATCAATATGGACTTTATTACAGGACTTCCAAAGTCCCGAAATCAGTATGACTCTATATGGGTGATTGTTGATAGGCTGACCAAGTCAGCTCACTTTCTGCCTGTCAGGACTAACTATTCGGGGGAAGATTATGCTAAGTTGTTCATTGCAGAAATTGTCCATTTGCATGGAGCGCCTGTCTCCATTATATCCGACCGAGGTACGCAGTTTTCTTCTCAGTTTTGGAGATCGTTTCAGAAAGGTTTAGGTACCCAGGTGAACTTAAGTACAACATTCCACCCTCAGACTGATGGGCAAGCTGAACGCACCATCCAGACCCTGGAGGACATGTTGAGGGCCTGTGTGATAGACTTTAAAGGTTGTTGGGTTGACCACTTGCCACTGATAGAGTTTGCCTATAACAACAGCTTCCACTCTAGTATTAAGATGGCACCTTTCGAGGCATTATATGGTAGGAGATGCAGGTCTCTAATAGGCTGGTATAAAGTAGGTGAGATGCAGATGTATGGCCCTGACCTTGTTCATCAGGCAATGGAGGATGTGAAACTCATTAGGGAACGACTTAAAACAGCTCAGAGTCGTCAGAAATCCTATGCCGACGTCAGAAGAAGAGAGTTAGAGTTTGTGATTAGAGATTGGGTTTTCCTCAAAGTTTCTCCCATGGAGGGAGTTATGCATTTCGGGAAGAGGGGTAATCTAAGTCCTTTCTATATAGGCCCGTATCAGATTGTAAGAAGAATAGGTGGAGTTGCGTATGAATTAGAATTGCCTGCAAGTTTGGGTTCTGTTCATCCAGTATTCCACATATCCATGTTGAAGAAGTGCATCGAAGATCACTCTTTGGTGGTTCCCATTGATGAGATCAAGGTAAGCGATTCCTTAACTTACGAGGAAGAGCCCGTGGAAATCCTAGATCGTCAAGTGAGAAAATTGAGAAGTAAAGAGATAGCCTCAGTGAAAGTGCTATGGCGAAATCAGAAAGTTGAAGAAGCAACTTGGGAGTCAGAGCATGACATGAAAGTGAGATACCCAAGCCTATTTGAACCAGCAAATAACGAATTGGAAGGTACATTTCTTGCTTTATGTTTCCTTCTATGTATGAATCTACTTGAAATCATGCGTGACTATTCCCACGTCATCATTCGAGGATGAATGATCCCAAGGGGGGGGGGATAATGTAACGCCCCATAAAACATCATGTATGTATTAGACTATAATTTCTGAACTTTAGACTTAAGTTTTAGTGGACGTTGTAAATTGTGTCAGCTTCTACCGACCATAACTCTCTGTATATGTAGAATTAGAGAACCTACTAGGTGTCAAATGATAGGTCTTCGAGTTAACTTTCCAACGATACCAATTTTGCTAAAATCTGATACTCGAGCAAGAAGTTATGGCTTTGCAAAGAAGAGTGTGTCGCCTAACCAATCGCACATAGCCACTGGACTGGTTGCGCGATACACAATACGGCGCCTACCTTAGTCTAAGCGATACACAATGCGGCGCCTATCTTAATCTATGCAATGCAAAGGCCGGCGCACACTTATGGTTTCAGGTGACGAAAACACTCCGTTTTGAGTTATTTTAAGTGCAATTTAGTCCTTACAAAACCCAAAATCATCATTACTCACTCCTAAACGGATTTGGACCTATTAACAACATTGAAGCCTCCTATAAAATCCCAAAATCTAATCCTTCAAGAACTTAAGAGAAGAAGCAACTAGGGTTTGAGAAAATAAGCTTGAAGGTCCGATCATTCCGAAACTTCTTCGTGAAACAAATTACAGATTCGGAATCCTCTCGACGTAGGCTTCGATAGACACCCAAAATTCGTGGAGAAAAAGGTGCGCGGGGTTTTCCTAAAATCTCATGGGCATAGAAATCATGTTTTAAGAATCGAGTTTTCAAATTCATATACATACTCATGTTTTAGAAGCTTTAATGATACTGTTTTGGCCTTTTGGCTTTCCCCCAAAGTGATTGAAAATTTTATGTATACGTATATATGTGTTTGTCCTGAAATATGATTTGAGAGCATGACTTTTATGAAACACCTCTCTTAATGTTAAATTTTTCATGATTTACATAATATAAATTGTTTTGAAATACATCTCGAAAGGAAAAGGAAATCATGATATGAAGTGCTTTCACCCTTGCTATGTTTGGAATATGATTTTGAACACGAAAGAGATGACCACCATATGTTTGATGTAAGTTTTGCTTGGATTTGACTTGAGTTTCGGAACATGACATCTTTAATGCAAATTACATGCTTCGGTGGTCTGAAACTATATTTTTATAAAAAATCATGCTAAATGCATTATGGCTCAGGATTAGGACTTGCAAGTCTTGGTATGACGATACCAACTCAGAAAAATGCCATAACAGACACAGACTAGTTGAAAAATCAGATTTTTATTAGACTTTCATGATTTAGAAATTTTAGAATGATACATGTACAGAAAAGGTTAAAAACGGGCATACAGAGATGTTAGGTGGTCCCCCAAAGTGGGCTTGAGTTCAACAGACTCATTGCCTAAAACTGTGGTTTGCCGACCCGGGTATACTTTTATGCGCTGACTTAAATATGGTGGCGTATCAGACTCCGACACTCCAACCCTTGCGGCACACTTGGGTTGGGGGCTTCCCCACCGAGTCAATGGCGGATTCCATACAGCCCGTGGAATATCAGACTTGTAGGGGAATACCACCTAACTCAGAAGTAAAACACAGATCTTGATTTGAAATGAACAGGCAGGTTACATGATTTCAGAAAGTGCCCAAGTATTTTTTGGGAACAGTTTTATACATGATGTCTTGATGAAAAGAATTGCTTTCACAATATATATATATATATGTATGTTCCATTATACTATTTTTGGAGTGCTTCGCGTGCCTGTACTTTTGTGCTGACCCCTCCTTCTTCCAGGTTCTGAGGCACAGTCTAGGGGTCCAGCTACTCAGTAGAAATTTTTGGATTTCCATACTTGATTTACAGTGGTGCGACTTCTATCAATCGGAAGGCCTAATTATGTCAGACATTATCATATTTATTATGTTTTTGGTTTACTGGGGGCCTTGTCCCAGTTTCTTTTCAGACAGATGTTTATGTTCTTAGTAGAGATTTCGCAGACTGATGTCAGATAGTATTATTCAGAAATGTTGCAGAACTTGACCATGTATTCTGTACTCAGTTTCAATTCCGCATTTTATTATGATTACGAATGTTGTGCATGATAACCAGATAGAGAATAGGTGTTCCGGGCCTTCATTGTTCGGGATGCTCGTCACGGCTAGGGCCTAAGCTAGGGTCGTGACAATGAGGTTGCAAAAAACTAGCCTAGATCCATCTCTCTATCATATATCAGGAGTTTGTTGGGTTTAGCTGGCTATTACTGTCGTTTATTGAAGGTTTTTCTTTTAATGCATCGCCAATGTCCCGATTGACTCAGAAGAAAGTTAGGTTTCTGTGGTCAGATTCATTCGCAAATAGTTTATAGGAGTTAAGGACTCCACTTACCTAAGCTCCAGTCTTGAATATACCAGATGCTTTAGATAGTCTTGTTCTTTATTGTGTTGTATCCAAAATAGGATTGGGTTATGTCCTCATACAGAGATGTAAGGTCGTAGCCTATGCCTTCAGACAGTTTAAAACTCATGAGAAGAATTACCTTACTCATGACCTAGATTTAGCAGCGGTAGTGTTTGCCTTAAATATTTGAAAGCTTTACTTGTATGAGGTGCATGTGGATGTGCTCACAGATCAAAAAATCCGTCAGTATGAGTTCTCTTAAAAAGATTTGAATCTACGTCAGAGAAGGTGATTAGAATTATTAAAGTATTATGACATGAGTGTTCTGTATCATCCGAGCAAGGTCAATATAGTGGTTGATTATCTCAATAGATTGTCCATTGGTAGTATAGCTCATGTTGAGGATGGTAAGAACAGTTAGCTCAAGATGTCCATCAGCTTACCTGACAAACTATCCGTAGAGTCAACTCAGTAGATGGTAGTATATTGGTGTATAGTAGCTCAAAATTATCTCTTGTTTCCAAGGTAAAGTTAAAACAGGATAGAGATCCCAGTCTAGTTAAGTTATAAGAATCAGTCAGAGATTAGAAAGTACAGGTTTTCTCCTAAGGGGGAGATGGTGTGTTGCATTGTTAGGGTAGATTGTCTATACATTGTGTAGATGACTTAAGGCAACAAATACTTATTTAAGTGAAAGGTGCACGTTATTCTATTCTTCTAAGGGCCAGTAAGATGTAACACCATTTGTAGGATACTTATTAATAAAGAGGGATGTAGAGTGATATTACAAAGGTTGTATCTAAGTGGTCTATATATCAGGAAGTCAAGATTGAGCAGCAGAACTTAGTGGGTCCATACAAGATTTCACTATTCCCACTAGGAAGTGGGAGGGAGTGAACATGGATTTTTTTATGGGTTAGGCTCATACCCATCATCACCATGATTGTATTTGGGCTATCATAGACATGGTGACCAAATCAGCTCCTTTCTTGACATTCTATACCTCTTATTCAGCTGAGGAATGTGCCAAACTCTAGCTTAGAAAGTTGGTTCGGTTGGATGGTGTTCCCTTATCTATCATCTCAAATAGAGGTACCCAATTTAACTCTCATTTCTATAAAGCATTCCAAAAGGTCTTGGCACCTAAGTCCATTACAGTACAACCTTCCACCCTAAGATAGATGGTCAAGTTTAAAGGACCATTCATACTTTTGACAATATGATGAGAGCATGCACAGGTGACTTTAAAGGTAGTTGGGATGACCACTTGCCTTTGGTTGAATTCGCATCTAATAACAACTATTATTCCAGTAGCTGTATGGCTCCCTTTGAGGCTCTCTATGGTAGGAGATGTAGATCTCCAATTGGTTGGTTTGAAGTATGTGAGGCCATAGTAGTAGGGCGTGACTTGGTGTTTGATGCCTTAGAGTAGGTTCAGTTGATTAGAGAAAGGCTTAGAGCTTCCCAGAGGCGTCATAAATCATATGCAGATGTGAGGGGAAAGGATCTCGAGTGTAAGGTCGGTGATCTTGTGTACTTGAAAATCTCTTCCATGAAAGGAGTAAAGAGATTCAGCAAGAAAGGGAAACTCAGCCCCCAATATGTTGGTCCCTTTAGAATTGTCAGTGGTTTTGGAAAGGTAGCTTATGAGCTTAAGTTGCCTTCAGACCTAGCCTCATTAGACCTAGTATTCCATGTTTTATTGTTGAAAAAGTGTATAGGTGATTTAGCTGTAGTTATTCCTTTAGAATGTGTAGATATTCAGAACAGTCTTTCCTTTAAGGATGTTCCATTCAAAACTCTTGATCATCAAGTTCGTATATTAAGGAATAAAGAAGTCCCACTAGTCAATGTTATTTGGCAGAATCAGTATATGGAGGGAGCCACTTAGGAAGCAAAGGTAGATTTGAAGATCAAGTACCCTCATCTTTTTTCTACGAATCCACATTCAGTATAAGGTACTAATCTTCTTAAGATATCTGTTTATCATGCTCAGTTTTAGTTGCATATCATATTTATGTCAGGCGTGCATTTACAAATCAGTTTAGTCATGTAACCTATGTATCAGTGTGTAAGCTCAGTCTAATAGTTTTCCTCAACTTAACAAGTTTCATTCGAGGATGAATGATCCCAAGGGGGAGATATTGTAACATCCCGTATTTCCCTTGCATAATCTAAGTTCCAGTACATCATTATTCATATATAAAATTTTCAAAACACTCATTAGTTTTCAGTATAGAACCTCCCATTACGTAGGAAAATCAACTAGCTTTCCAACGATATAAAATTCTCCCAAATTTGATAACAGGGTAAGAATTTATGGTGATTTTAAGGTTTAGTCATTAAATATTGTCATTTTAACCCTTAGCGTGTTGTAGAGACACTCTAAATGACAAATGGCAATTTCTAGAGTGACTCCACGATATTGGCGCATCGTGTAGCAAGCAAATTTCCAGTTTGGCAATTTCCAGTAGGCATACACGATGGTGGCGTATTGCGGAGGTGGCCAAATTGGCACTTCATAGGATTAATGTGTTAGCTCCGCATCACGATGTTTGTCCAGGTTCAAATTGTCCCTTTTTCGGTGGCTTGGCATGATAGTGGCGCACTGCGACAAGGCCAAAACTCGGGATCTTCAGCTTTTAGCTTCTGTCTTTAAATTTGTTCAGGGATTTTTAGTTATTTTTCCATGACCCTAATTAACCTAAAACACAAAATTTAACCCATAAACACCCTAAGTAGTCATTATTATTTCAATTCCTCATATAATCAAAGATCCTCTTTTCAAGAACAAGAAACCCTTGCTCTCCAATTTAAGGCCAATCCTCAAGAACTCACCCAGAACTTCAAGAAATTCAGTATCCCAGGTTTGTTAGATGTTCATCCATGGATTCCTTTCATCCATGGAGGCAAAGTAACCTATTCAAATCTCTAATGTATTATATTTTCAAGTTATTATGATTTAAATTTTGATTTCATCCATGAATCTCCACGTACTATCGATTTTATACCATGCTACCATGAAATTATTGGTATTATTCAATCCTCCATGCTTTAACATTATTACTTATTGAATTAAAACATGAGTTAATTCTATTATGATGAATTCATGATATTTATACAAGTTCCATGACATTATTACGATTGTTCTAAACCATGAACTACAAGTGTTTGATAAAATGCCTACAAGAGTGATTTATTTATTAATAACCTTCATGTTTTGATGTACAAATTTTACCATAATTTTACCATAGTAGATTTAAGTCCTGGGGTATTGTATACCCGAAAACCATAACTTTTTATGTAGTCTAGTCTCAGTATATTATAGAATAGTCTTTAGAACATACTATAAGCAATTTCAGAATAGAAAAATATCAGTCAATTAAAATCAGAATAATCTAGTGTTTCAGTGTCTTTTAGTTGGGAGTAGGATTTAGCACCAAGCAAGAGTAGGGATGGCAGCTTCCCCATCAGATAAAAAGAGTCGTTAGTAGAAGTTTCTATATTCTAGAACTATGTAGCTATCGTAGGATATGAAAAGTCACCCATCAGATTGGGCTTGACTATCTCGCAGGGTTCACCCATTAATTCAGGCTTGTTACCCTTAGTCCTTTGGACATTATATCAGTTTAGTGGATCCACACAGCCATCATTAGTACCCGTGGCACGGTATTAACACCCTTCCAACTAGGTTTACAGGTTGGACCCTGATTAGCTAAATTAGGGAATATTGGTTAGATGATATCTCCCACAATCTTAGATAGAGTCTTAGTTACGATCCTAGTTCAGTTATTCAGTCTTTGAGTTGTTTGACCAAAGCATGTAGATTTCAGCTATTCCAGTATTTGAGTTTACATATTTAATGTAGTCCATGTTATATGTTTTGTCATGCATCCCCAGGGCCTATAGATTTTCATGTATCTTCAATATTTATAGACTGTCATGCACACTCGGTATTTACAGATTCTCCATATTTTTAATTACTACAGATTTAATGCTCTTTGTTCAGTACTCCATGCTTTACATGTATATCCAATTAAATATTTGTTCTGTTCATGAAACCATGCATATCAACCCACCTTATTTAGCATAGTAGTACATTCAAAGTACTGATCACATACCTTTTATTTTGCGATATAATGTATTATACCATAGGTTCTAATGCTCAGTTCCTAACTCACGATTAGACTTATAAGATCCTCAGCAGTAGTAGTGCTGAGTCCTTATACTTTTGGGGAAGGCTTAATTTATTTCATGTCTTAGTTAGTAGTTATTTATGGTCTGTCCCATCAACTGGTATTTAGTTAGCCAGTCTTAGAGGCTTTTCATACATTAGAGTAAGTTATTCAATATTCAGACACTACAATTGGTTATCTAGTTTATTATTATTTTATCAAATTCAGTAAGTTATTTCTATAGAATGTTATTTTAGTTTTTAATTTGGTTATTAAAACCATATGGCATGTCAGTATTCTTCCATATTTATGATCATGTTATCTAGTGCTCACAACAAGTACCAGCTCATGGTTTAGCTTATGGTCCCTCCGGAGTAAAAGCACCGTGTGACACCTAAGGCGTACTTTCGGGGCATTACAGTTTAGTCAAATGTTTACGCATTAGATATGCATATTCAGTAGAAGAGACTCAGCTTATCAACAATCCTAGCCATGTACTCATGCATCAGATATGCATGTTTAGTGTGAAATTTCAGCATATCAGTAGTGTCAGTCATGAAATCATGTTACAGTTATGCATGTCTTGTATCTAAATTCAGTCAATAAGTATTCTCAGCTCAGTTAGCCTCATTCGAGGACGAATATTTCCAAGGGGGAGACATTGTAAGACCTCGCAAAATCCTAATCTTAACTCAATCCCTTAAACCTTATTAAGGGGTCCCAGACTTGGAAAATTTTAGCTAAGTATTCTGACTTAGTGTTATTTTAGCCTTTGTAGGTTGGAAACTCTATTTCATAACCCTCATGGCCTTAAATTAATAATTTTTAGGTTGAATCATGATCAACAATGTTAGTGTGTGTTCCCGAACTAGTTAGATCGACGTGAACTCAATGCATCGTGTTGCCCATCGCGTCAATGAATATTTTCCTCCAGCATCCCGTTCAAATTATAGTAAACCAACATAGACTCTAAGAGGTGTGATGGTATGCGCATTGCTAGTCCTGCTTTCACTAATTTAAACCCATTTTCTGAGTCGTAAATGGGTCTTGTCCCATCTTATATCAGCCCCCAAACCATGTAATTGAGCCAGTCAAAAGGCAAAATTAACTTATTCTCACTAGAATTTGTAACGAACAAACACTAGTTCATCACATATAAGAATCAAAGTTCTAAGGAAATCCATCAGTATTTCAAAATTCAAGCTTTAAGGTATGAAAAATGTGTATCCAAGGGTCCCTTCTACCTTTGGAGTCCAAGAAACTCTTTTAAACTTTATGTAAATTTATTTCAGGATTTCCATGATTTGGATTTAAGTGTATTCATGTTTATAATGTTGGTTGGGTTTTTATTCCATCATTATGTGCAAGATTTATGTATAAACATTTATTATGAACGTAGTATTAGTGAATTCATGTTAAAGCCTTGAAATTGTGATACTCGTGTTAATTGGTACTATATAAATATACAATGCCTTCCAAGAGTTTGATAAGTTGTTCATGTGAATTAAATAGTAAGATTATATCATGTTAGCATGTATATTAGTTCATGCCATTCAACTGTTTGATAAAATTCCTTTATAAATGCGTTATGAACAAGGGCACATTTCTATACTATGTAAGGTCATGTGATTCTTTACTTTTCATGCGATTGATTCCTGGGAGTATTTAATACCCAATAATTTACCTGTTTACCTAGAGCCAGTGTCAGTTAAAGAATATTCTATGTTATTTCCCGATTAGTCAGACTCTCAGTTAGTTACAAAACTCAGAAAAAACTCTGCAGAATAAGTTTAGTCCAGTCCAGTTCAATATTCAGTTCAGACCTCAGTAAATTCAGTCATTTAACAAAATTCAGTAGCATTCTATCAGTCAATAAAATTTAGTGAACTCGGTTTATTTTAGTTAAACAGTATAATCAGTAACAGTTCAATCAAGCCTAGTATAACTAGGAATCAGTTCAGTATATCTTCAATTAGGAGTAGGATTCAGCACCAAGCAAACCTAGGGATGGGGGCATTCTTGCTAGCAAAGGATTTGATCCTTAGTCTCAAACCCTGCATTACAGATCTACATAGCTAACATAGGAGAAGATATCTCCTACTAGACTAGGGTTGATACATCTAATAAGATTTTTCCTGCCAACGAGGGTTGACAAAAGAGCTTCCTATCAAAGAGGGTTAACTCACAGTTAACTTTACCCGTGGAATGGTACTGACACCCTTCGAATTAGGGTTATAAGGTTTACCCCAATCTATCTAGAAAGGGGCATGTTGGTTAGATTATTACCTTATACAGTCTCTATTTTAGGTTCAGTCTCAGTATAGAACTCTGTTCAGTTCTACAAAATTAGGACTATAAGATACAGTCACTCAGTTTAGTACAGAACTTAGTACAGTTCCGCTGAATCAGGACTATCAGATACAATCATTCAGCTATTAGTTAAATAGTAATTAGTATCCAATGTTATCACAACTTCAGTTACAGTTTACGCATTCATGCATGTACTCTCCTTCAGTTATATTCATGTTATTTATTATGTATTATTCATGCATATGAACCCATGCATCTCAGCCTACCTCACTTAGCATACAAGTATATTTAAAGTACTATTGCATACCTTTCTTTGTGCTATGATGTCTTATATTATAGGTTCAGACGCACGATCTCCCGATCATACTTAGCAGCCTGATCCATCAGCAACAGACTAGAGGTTAGCCCTTATTCTTCGAGAACAAATTTATTATTATAGTATTTCAGTACATAGTTCATTTCAGTAGTCGGAGTTAGTTGATGACTTGTCCCATGAACTCCTTGTTTGGACAATAGAGGATTTCTATACTAGAGTATTTTCCGGCAGATGATTAGTTTCAACATTTATTTTAGATTTGAACCTTATGTCAAGTTTCAGCTTAATTCCCACATAATTATAGTATTATTATTAAATTATTGCAGTAGGTACCAGTCATGGTTTAGTTTGTGGTCCTTCGGTACTTTGAGCACCGTGTAAAGACTCGGGGCATTACTGCGTCCCCCCTTTATTCTGTAGAAGTAGAGCCCACAGCACCCCCTCTATCCCGATGCAATAACCCGAGAGGAGTAAGCTTATCGCACACCCTCACTGCCTCTCACATAAATGGCTATACATTTTTGTCGGGTATCGGATTAAGGCAAAATTTGTATTGTTTTAAAGCTGATTCAATTATCTACAATTAAGTGGTTCTTGAGATGAAAATTTCTTCGTATATGAAAAGTTATATACTTTAAAATTAGACCTTTATAGAATTGAATACCCAACTTGGACGAATCATAGGCTCTTTGTTCAAGTTCGCTCTAAGTGATTCCTATGAACATTTTGTACTTCGAGAGCACTTCACACACTAGGATAAATATTATGACACATATAGTTAAAATAAATGTCATTGGATTAGAGATTACATTCGTAAGAATGATGCTTCAAAGTCTACCCGAAAAATGCAGGGTGTTACATTATCAATCCCTAGGATTCATTCATCCCCGAATAAGACTTACTAGGCTGAAATACTAAGGAAAGACTCAGATGAGGTTCGTAACACTTATGAGCGAACTCATGACTTAATATCTGAATTTGAAACTGATGTGTGATGTATGAACTGAGCTGAATTCAAAATTTGCATCAATGCGTATATTTTACCTAATGGAATGACCCTACTCGTGAAACTTTGGGTAGTAAGAAAATATTGAAAGTTGGAAATCTATAAGAGCTTATCTGCTTGATTTCTTAATGGGATCGCAGGCTCAATGAACTTGAACATATAGACTGCCCCTACTCAAATAGACTATTCGCCAACACTCTTCTAGCAAATTCCAATAATATTATGGAGCAAAGAATTTTGGGCATGATCTGAACAAGACACAGACTAAGGAATCATCAAATTGATACAACTCTATAGCATGGAACACAGACATATAAATTATGAGCTAGGATAGAATTACTAGACCTTAAGAAATGCAACTTCTTACTTTCAAGGTTAGCAACACTTCTCAAATACTCCCTCAACTATACTATTCCCCTTAAATAGCATACTCATTTGATTAAACTTAAAAATTTCACATGGGCATTGATAAATCCATCTACTAAAGTTTAAACTGAACTAAATTTTCTCACGATGATCAAGCCTAACTCGGAATCACAAGATACAACATGCTACACCATAATACTAGTCTAAATCACATGATTCAAGATTTTATGCCTCTTCCAGAGCTCATACCATAAGCATAACAATCCTTACAAATTTAATGACTAACTCTGAACTCTTACTATGGATTTACTAGCGTATATTTCATTCCTCCACTTAGATCCTAACATGACATAAAGCCTATCATTATAACCACATATGAAATTCAAGGAAAGCACCCATAAAGGTACACTTCTAACATTCTTTAAACCTCTATCAACAATAAATTTCTTACACTATACTTAATGTAACATACCCAAAATTCTCAACTAATTATGACATATACTACAGATTCACCTCAATATTCCTTCAGCCTTTAGCCTTAGATAGAAAAGCATTAACAATCTTTCTTAATAAGGGTCATCGACTCCCTCTCATTGAAACTATTTCTTATACATTATCATTACCACTATATTAACATAGGAAGAGGTCACCAAAGGGCTAATGCATAAGGACCAGTAGCACGAAAGAATATTATACATAACTTTTGAAACTTAACTAAGGCTTGAGGAATAGAATGGTATAGGTATAGATTCATTAAAGAGATCTAAACAGAGGACGTACATGATATAACACAAATTTCACTAGTATCATGAGTTCTGAAAACTTATCATACACTGAAACATGAGTTTATACTTATCATAAGCTATTTTACATAAGACTGAAGTTTCATAGATTTATAAGGGATGACTCGAGTCATAGAGTGATGTTGTTACTTACTTACTAGAAGTTGAGAATGGACTTGAATACGCATGAAGTGCATAAGAATATGGCTTTTTCGTGGATCTATTACACGAGACATGAATTTGGTCTGATAATGACTAAATCCAAGAAACACTCTAGGGTAAGAAGGGATCACTATCTCATCATAACTCTTATTGACATGTATCACAATCTAATTCTCAAGACTTTATTTGGTTCTTCACTCTACCATCTCACCCAAAGATCAAAGCTAACATTCTAAGCTTATTGTTGTAGTCCTTATCCTCAAGACCGAACCATAATTTCTTTGCTCTAACGGCTAAAACATGAATGTTTACTCACCTGAATTAACTATATCTAAAAAATACTAACTTCATTCTTGGTCACTCTCTTAGTAATTACCACCCTGAATTTCCTTTGGATTCAAATGTCAACATCATAAACATACACTCTATTAACATAAAAAACATACTTGCCTCACTAAACACATAATCTATCTCACTAACTTAAATCACACTAAAAGGCTCAACATCCTCTATCCCTAGCTCCGTAACATTGCCATCAAGAATAACATATATGATATAACAAGCCTTATTCACACATAGAAACTCACACGCATTATCTAAGAACACATGACACTTATTAATATTAGAAAATAATTCAATCACTATATCACCTTAGGAACACCTCTATATCATACCTACAACATTATACTTAATTACGAATAAATTAACTTACACTCTTGCATGCATTGGTCAAGCCCACTAGATAACTTCCATATAACAAGCATCAATAACCAAGCAATCATTATTTCCATATTTATGATCATCCACTATTCAAACTTAGTGTCTAGTTCTACCCTTGATTAACCACAACTTCACACAACATACTTACATGTCAAAACATCTAGAAACACTAGTACATTATAACCTTATAATAACAATATTTGATGATAATCTTATAGTCTATCAAATTATAGTCCATAAGAACATCCCTATTCTATATATCTCTAGTACTTATCCATCCATATATTTAAATTATACCCCTAGATCAACAAATCTCAATCGATTTCTTTTTCATAACTACACGGGTATCCCTACATTAATAATCCTTAATAACCTAAAACCTTAATTAATCACCTATACTTTTATAACACCCTAATATACCGTCATGATCTCCCTTCCCACATCAAGGAAACCACAATTCACCTTAACGTCATTACCTCAAAGGACCACAAGCTAACCCATGACTGATATTTGTACCTTTATACTTCATGAAATACTTTATAATGCAAAAATCATGAACTAAAAGGCCATAAGGTTAAAAATTAAGACATAGTATTTGATAAAAATATAACATTTGGGAGGGGTATGAAATACCAAAAATAACTGAAATAAGCTATCCGAACATATTGTAGTCCGGAAAGACTCTAAAATATGACTGTCTAAATAAGTAGTTGATGGAATATGTCCTCAACAAACTCCAACTAATAAACTAATGAATGAGATAATAAAATAATGATCATATCTTCGAAAGATGATTACTCACTACTAACTCTGACAGTAGAGACTAGAAACTACTAATGTACTGGATCTCGTGTTTCTAAACATGTGGTATAAGACACCCTAGCACAAATACATCAGTACTTTAAATGTACTGGTATGCAAGTGAGGCAGGCCGAATGCATGGGGTTCATATGCATGAACAATAACTATAGCATACTGACTATCATGAGAGTGAGAATACATGTATGCGACATAATAACTGATACTGATACCATGATAACATAATTACTGAATCTTAATAGTGATAACTTGACATATTGATAACTGATATAACTGATAACATAAGTGTTTGTATTTAAAAGTACTGAATCTAATGGTACTAGATAAGTCTCGTACTTTATCTGAGTTGACTGTATGTGACAGTCCTAAAATCTGAAGTACTATTTAAGTTCTATTACTGAGACTGATTGACTGTGTCTGACAGTCCTATTCTATAACATAAAACTGTGGAAAGTAGATATCTAATTGAGATGCCTCAAATATGCCATTATGGCTGAGTTAGGGTTCAATCTGAAACCCTAATTATAAGGGTATCAATACCGTACCACTGGTAAGGACATACTGAGGGCAATCCCCATCTAATAGTATTCCCAAAAGAGATTGATGAGGCCCTTATCTGATAGTGCTTATCCACCTTATCAACCTTCATTAGAAAGTATTGATGTCTCAACCTATGTTGGCTACATACTTCTGGAACACAAGAATGTCCTCTAAGAATCACACCCTCATCTGATAGTATGTGTTCCCATCCTTTAGTTCACTAAGTGCTAATTCCTACTCCCATCTAATTTGACTTTGAACATGATTTACTGAACTGAACATAGGCTAAGTTACTGAATTATGTTGACTAGCAGAATATAACTGATATCTGACAAATGACTGAGTTCATAAAATCATGGAGATTTCCTGAGTCATAAGAATATCTGATGTATAAGGATGCGTAGCTTGACTGATAGTATCGTTAAAACATGACAAAGCTCTAGGCACACAACTAATGTTTTTGTTACGAGTACCCCTAGCACTCGATGAAAGAAAATTGACCAAGCATAACTTACTTGAACATATAACTAACATAATAATCCATAATACATTTATAGATGCATTTCATCAAAACATATGATAGGCATAACTTGTACATACATGGGGATTTCATGGTATCATGCTAGTTAGGCACTTTTCCTTCATATAGGCATTTAATAAAACATATTGTAGGCATTGTACATGTAAACATCATTGTACAATAATTAAATATCATGGTTAAATTCTAATTTCATCATTCAAGGGTTTAGTTATAGGTTTGCATAAATATATATCTATAATAATTTCACACACATAGAATTTATCACCCAATATGGAGTAGACTTCATTTTCTCATTATCCATATGAAAAAAAGTAGTCCAATCATGAAATTCATAAGAAAATCTATAAACATGAATTTAGAAAAAGGAATCTTAGGCTTCATGGATGAAAGGAGTTCATTAATGAACACAATACAAACCTTGGTTTGTAAATACATAAATATTGACGGAGGTGATTCTTGATTCTAAGTCTTCTACAAAAAGTCATAGGTTGTTCTTGAGTGGTTTTTGAGTCGTGAAAGTATATTTTGGGTGAAAGGTGGTGGAATCATGTGTTAAAGGGCTTAAATAGTGGTGGAAAATTAACTCTTTTAACCCTGGACGTGCTTTATAATTTTAGTAAAAATTTCCCGAATTGGATCCGTATCATGATGCGGTGCTATCGCATCGTATCACTAGAATTTGACAATTGGGAAACTGAGGGATAGCGCGACGCAAAGACATCGCGTTGCCCCTTATTTTGTGACCTCAAACTTTGGCGCTACGCGGAGGAAATCGTGCTGATACACTAGAAAAGGACAATTGCCAAGCTTGTGACGCGACGCTCCACTAACCAATATGGCGCTATTTTATGAGGGGAACTTGAAATAGTCATAACTTCTTACCTGGTTATTTGATTTAGGTAAATTTTATATCATAGAAATCTTATTGAATTTCCCACATGAAAAAAGTGAAATTCGTCGTGTACAAAAGTGGATTCATCTTTAAAATAAAGCTCCTAATAGTTTTTAGACAATTTCAAGCTAGGAAAATGTATTGTGTGTTAAGATATCTCCTCCTTGAGAACATTCATCCTCAAATAAAACTGAAATTGCGGGGAAGAACATAAACTAACATACATATTAAACATAAATAATTGAAACATGATCTTATGACAAACATGACTGATAAATGAATATATCATATTGGACATGCATATCTGATGCATGCATAACTGATTCATAAATGAATGATTGCGTGTTCTGAGGATCTAAGTTTTACATAATGATAATAAATGTCCAATGCATAATTTTAAAACTAAAATGAAACATTGATGCATGACTGAATATGTAATGGTACTTGATACCAAGTTTGTGATGGCACCAAATATGGAATTGAGTAAGCTTAAGAAGGACTGTTACCTTGAGCTTGATATGAGTTTTCAGAGAAGAGGTTCGGATACTTGGTATTCATGTTTGCATCTTTTTCCCAAGTAGCTCCCTCGATAGACTAATTTTTCCAAAAAACTTTAACTAAAGGGACTTCTTGGCTTCTCAGTCTACGAGTCTGATAGTCTAGGATTTTGACTGGAATCTCCTCATAAGAGAGACTATTCTAAACGTCAATGCTTTGAATCGGGACTACAACTGCTAGGTCACCTGTGTACTTCTTGAGCAAAGATACATGGAAGACTGGATAAACTAAGGCTAGATCTGAAGGTAATTTGAGCTCATAAGCTACCTTGCCGAATCGACTGAGAATCTTGAAGGGACCGACATATTGGGGACTGAGTTTCCCATTCTTGCCGAACCGCTTTACTTCCTTCATGTGAGTGATCTTTTGATATATATAGTCACCAATATCAAACTCAAGATCTTTTCTACAAATATCTGCATAAAACTTTTGTCGGCTCTGAGAAGCCTAGAGTCTTTCTCTAATCAAATAGACTTTTTCTAAGGCATCCAATCTATGTCAGGCCCAATGATTGAGGCCTCACTAACTTCAAACCAACCGATCAAAGATCCACATCTCCTATCATAAAAATCTTTGAATGGAGCCATCCAAATACTAGAATGATAGATGTTATTGTAGGTAAACTCAGTCAAATGCAAGTGGTCATCCGAACTACCCTTAAAATCAATTGCACACGCCCATAGCATATCTTCTAAAGTATGAATGGTCCTTTCTTCTAGACCATCTGTCTGAGGATGAAAGGTTGTACTGAGATGAACTTGGGTACCAAGACCCTTTTGGAATGCTTTCCAGAAGTAAAAGGTGAAACAAGTACCTGTTTCTTAGATAATAGATAGTGGAACACCATATAATCTGACCAACTCCCTAATGTAGAGTCTGGCATAATTCTCAGCTGAATAAGAGGTATGAGCTGGAACAAAATGGGTTAATTTGGTCATCCTATTTATAATGACCTAAACTAAATCATGCTGATGATGAGTTCAAGGCAAACCCATCATGAAGTCCATGTCGAATTCTTCCCACTACCAATTAAGAATAATGAATTCTTGCATAGTACTGCAAGGATTCTAATGCTCTATCCTAACCTGCTAACCTGTAGAGCACTTAGCCATAAACTATAATATCTCTCTTCATCCCACTCCATTAATAGACTTCCCACAAGTCACAGCACCTCTTTATGGCCCATGGATGAATAGAGTAGCGTATACTATGCGCTTCTACAATAATTTTCAGTTTTAAGTCATCTACACCTGGAAAATAGAGATGACCCTAACAATGAAAAACTCCATCTCCCCTTTCGGAGAAAACCTCTAATTTCTAATCTTGAACTGCCTCTTTCAACTTGACAAGGATGGGATCCCTATCTTGCTTTTCTTTCACCTCGGAAACTAGATATTATTTGGAACTACTCTAAACCCATATATCACCCTCATTTGTATTAACTAAGTGACTGCCGAGTCTGGAAAACTGATCCACTACCTAAGCAAACTTCTTCTTACTGTTATCCATATGATCAATACTACCCATAGACAGTCTACTGAGAGCGTTGGCCACTACATTGGCCTTGCCCGGATGATATAGGACACTCATGTGATAATATTTCAAGAGATCTAACCACCTTCTCTGACAAAGACTGAGATTTTCCTGAGAAACGACACATTGAAGACTCTCATGATTTGTGAAGATATCTACATGAACTCCGTAGAGATAATGCCTTAAAATCTTTAAGGCAAAGACTACAAATTCTAACTCAAGATCATGAGTAGGATAATTCTTCTCATGGGCTTTAAGCTGTCTGGAGGCATAGGCTATGACGCATGAGGAAACAACCTAAAACCACTTTTGATGCATCATAATACACTTTGAACCCATTTGGACCATCTAGAATAGCTAAAACTGGAGCTGAGGTGAGTCTAGTTTTCTACTCCTGAAAACACTTCTTGCAAGGATTTGGCCATTGTAACTTTTTTTTGAGTCAATATGGACATCGGGGATGCAATATAATAAAATCCCTCAACAAACCATCTATAATAGCCATCCAAACCCAAGAAACTTCTAATATCTAAAGGAGAGATAGTTTTGGGCTAGTTTCTTACCGACTCAGTCTTTTGAGGATCTACTCTAATGACATCACACGAAATGATATGACAAAGAAATGCTACAGACCTTAGAAAAAATTCACACTTACTAAATTTAGCGAATAACTGGTGATCTATGATACTCTGAAGTACTATTTTGAGATGGTCTGCATGATCACGTGAACTACAGGAATAGTCCAGAATATCATCAAAGAAGACTATGATGAACATATTCAAGTGACCAAATGACATGACTAGGAATTCAAAGTGAACATACCAAGTACAGAAAGATATTTTCCAAATGTCACATTCTCTGACTTTGAGCTGATGATAACCGGATCTGAGGTCTATCTTAGAGAAATAACTTGCACCCTGAAGTTGGTCAAACAAGTTATAAATTCTGGGAAGAGGATACTATTTTTGACTATTACATTATTAATTTTATGGTAGTATATGCACATTTTGAGAGATCCATCTTTCTTGCGCACTAATAATACACGTGCGCCCTTTAAGAAAATGTTGGGCCTAATAAATCCCTTATATAGGAGATCATTCAACTGTTCTTTTAGTTCTCTGAGTTCTAATGGTGCTATTCTATATGGAAGAATGGAGATAGTATGAGTATCTGGAAAAAGATTAATACCTAAGTCTATTTTCCTTTCGGGAGGAATTCCTGGAAGATCTACGGAAAGACATCTGAATATTTATTCACAAATGAAATTGATTCAAGACTGGGAGTTTTGAAACTTAAAGCCTTAACATAAACAAGATGATAGATACATCCCTTAGATATCATTTTCCTTGACTGAAGGTAGGAAATAAGCTGACTCCTAAAAACAGATACACTACCCTTCCACAAAAGGATGGGTTCATTTAGGAACTGTAACTGGACTATCCTATTTCTGCAGTCCATTATGGCATAGCAGGAATGAAGTTAATCCATGCTGAGAAGGACATTAATTAGTTATCTCTAATTTGATTAGACCTGCTGATGTGACTTTCTGAAATATCTTAATTGGGCAGTTCCTGTATACCCGTCGGGCTGTGATGGTTTTACCGTCTAGGGTAGGGACTGAAAAAGGCTCTGCTATAATTTTAGGACTGACTCTAAAATAAACTGCTATATAGGGAGTAACAAAAGATAAGGAAGCACCTAGATTTAGGAAAGAGTAAAGATGTACATAAAAGATCTATAATGTACCAGTAACCATATCAGGAGAATTTTTCCTGATCTTGCCGGGACTGGAGAGCATAGAGTCTGTTTAGGCAGTGCCCACTTGTAGACGTGAGGTGGAACCCTTCTAATTTGGGCGACCTAACTGAGCTAAGGAGTGGAGATGACTCTGATAACCTGATTGGGGGTAGTTTCTGACTCTGTGGCATAGCTTGCCACAACCAAAATAGACATCGCTGCTAGCTTTGCACACACCCTTGTGGTTCTTACAACAAGTCTAGCAAAGGGAATTTTTTCGGGCATTGCTAACACTGCCCCTAGACTTAGAGCCTGGTGCTCTATCCTTGTTTCCCTCACTAAACTTAGGAACTGGAGCACTGGCTGAAGAACAAGTTGCAACTGATAACCTAGGATGAAACTAAGAATGGATTCTTCCTTCTATTTTGGATTGAGAAAAGATAAAACTACCTAGCTTTGCTCTCTTATTCTGATTTTCTCTCATCTTAATCTTTTGATCTTCTATCTTCTGAGCATGAGTCATAATCCATGGCTAAAATCATGTCTCTATTCCACATCGCAGACCTACACTCATTGACCATACTATCGTTCACCCCAGAAATAAACTTAATTCTCTTGGCCCTACTATCTGCAACCACATAAAGGGAATATCTGTATAATTGAGTAAACTTAATAGAATAGTCTTTCACCATCATGTTTCCCTGCCGGAGGTTGATGAATTCTAACAACTTAGCTTCTGTCAGCTCTAGGGAAAAAAATCTATCAAGGAAAATGGAAGGAAACTCCTCCCACTCAATAGGCCCTCTATCATCTGGCCTTTCTGGCTTCCACTATTTAAACAAAGTGTGAGCAACCTCCTATATTTGGTATTCATCTAACTCAAAACTATTACTAGGAGTAACCCCCATCATGTCTATAACCTTCTAAACCTGATATAAGAATTCCTGAGGGTTCTTATATGACTTATACCTGAGAAAGGATGGAGGATTCATTTAGGTGAAGTCTTGAATCCTGGCTACAGTTGAATTAGCCACTAGGTTGTCTAGAACGATAGCTGGTCCTTCATTCTGAGTGGTAATTGACTGAGCAAGAGTAGTGAATGCAGCTCTAAACTCTACATGAGAAACATGTTTGCCCAAAAGTTCTTTGGGCTGAGAGGCTGACTAATTCCCTTTTCTTCTTTTAGGAGGCATGTTCTGTAGAAGAAAGGAAGAAATATATTAGACTGAGAGATTAACTTGAGATTATGCTCACTGGCATGACATGAATACTGAAAGATGGGAAACTGTTCCAAAAATATCTTATAGCCTTTTGTACATAAATCTGGCGCTCAACACACCCATGCACAAGACTCTACTAGATATGACTTTCATACTTCTTAGTACTCTATAGAACTTTAGGCTCTCATACCCACTTTGTAATGCTCTGAATCTGGTACCCAGAAGGCTACATGGTGCTCATGACCCCAAAGGATCACAAGCTATCTGATGACTGATATTTGTACCTGTATACTGGATGAAATACTTTATAATACAGTAAGAACGAACCAAAAGGCCACAATTTCCAAAATTGAGACATAGTATTTGATAAAAATTTAATATCTAGGAGGGGTACGAAATACCTAAAACAGCTGCAATAAGCTATCTGAACAAACTGTAATCTAGAAAGCCTCTAAAATGTGACTTTCTGAATTAAGAGTTAAGGGATATGTCCCCAACTAACTCCAACTAATAAACTAAATACTGAGAATAAAATAATGATCAGGTTCTTGAAAGATGAGGACTCACTCCTAACTCTGACAGTGGAGACTGGAATCTAATGATGCTTTGGTGCTTGTTTCTCTAAACCTATGGTATTAGACACCATAGCGCAAATGTATTAGTACTTTAAATATACTGGTATGCAAGTGAAGTAGGCTAAACTCATGGGGTTCATATGCATGAACAATAACATTAGCAGACTGACTATCATGAGCGTGTGAATATATGAATGAGACATAATAACTGACACTGATACCATGATAACATAAATATTGAATCTAAATATTGATAACACAACATACTAATAACTGATATAACTAATAACATAAGTGAATGTATCTGATAGTACAGAATCTAAGAGAACTAGTTGAGTCCTATGTTGTATCTGAGTTGACTGTATCTAATAGTTTTGAAATCTAAAGAACTATCTGAGTTCTATTACTGAGACTGATTAACTATGTCTGACAGTCCTGATTCTATAACATAAAACTATGGGAAATAGTAATCTAACCGATATGCCCTTAATATTATATTATGGCTGAGTTGGGGTCAAATCTATAACCCTAATTGGAAGGGTATCAATACCATGCCACTGGTATGGATATGTTGTGGGTGACCCTCATCGATAGCGTCCCCAGAAAAGAATGGTGGGGCCCTTATCTGATAGTGCTTATCCACCTCATCAAACCTCATCGAACAGTGTTGATGTCTCAACCTATGCTGGTTAGATAGTTATGGAATGTATTGATGACTTCAAAGAATCACACCCTTATCTTATAGTATGTGTTCCCATCCTTGAGTTCACTTTTGCTAATTCCTACTCCCATATGAATTGACTTTGAACATGATTATTGAATTGAATATGGGCTGAGTTACAAAATTTTATTTTCTAAAGGAAAACTACTGATATCTGACACCTACCTGAGTTCATGAGATAATTGAGATTTCCTAAGTCATAAAACTGTCTGAAGTCCAAGGATTTGTAGCTTGACTGAGAGTATTATGAAAACATGACATGGCTCTAGGCACACAACTAATGTTTTGGGTACGAGTACCCCCAAGACTCGATGGAAGGAATTTGACCAAGCATAACTTACTTGAACGTATAACTAACATCATAATCTATAATACATTTATCGAAGCGTTTCATCAAAACATCTGATAGGCATAACTTGTACATACATTGTGATTTCATAGTATCATGCTAGTTTGGCACCTTTCCTTCATCTAGGAATTTAATCAAAAATATTGTAGGCATGGTACATGTGAAAATCATTGTACGACAATTAAATATCATGGTTCAATTTTAAATTCATCATTCAAGGTTTTAGTCATAGGTTTGCAACAATATATACCTATAATAATTTAACCCATATAGGATTTATCACCCAACATGGAGTAGAATTCAATTTCTCATTATCCATATGATCAAGAGCTGCCCAATCATAAATTTCATAGGAAAATCCATAAAATTGAATTTAGAAAAGGGAATGTTTGGCTTCATGGAAAAAAGGAGTCCATGAATGAACATTATGCATACCTTTGTTTGTAAATACACAAAGAGTGAAGGAGAAAATTCTTGATTTTGATTCTTCAATGAAAACCCTAGGTTGTTCCTCAGAGGTTTTAAAGAAAAGAGAGTGTATTTTTGGTGAAAAATGGCTGAATCACGTGTTAAAGGGCATAAATAGTGGTGGGAAATTTACCATTTTAACCCTGGACGTGTCTTATAATTTTAGTAAAAATTTTCCGAATTGTACCCCTGGCGCGATGTGGTGTTATCGCGTCGTGTCACTGGAATTTGAAAATTTGGAAACTGAGGGATGGTGTGACCCGGAGCCATCGCGTTGCCCCTTCTTTTATGACCTAGAACTTTGGCGCGATGTCGAGGAAATCCTGCTGAGAAACTGGCAAAGGATAATTTCAATTTTAGCTTGTGGCGCGATGCACCACTAATAAATATGGTGCTGTTTTAAGTATGGGAAATTAAAATAATTATAATTTCTTACCTGGTTATCGGATTTAGGTGAATTTTTTATCGATGGAAAGCTTACTGAATTTCCCACATGACAAAAAGTGAAATTCCACGTGTTCAAAAGTTGATTCATCTTTTAAAGAAAGCTCCTAACATTTTTGAGATGATTTCAAGCTAGGAAAATGTATGGGGTATAGTAATAATACTACATTCACAACCCGTAAGCTAACATACAAAGACGTATTACCTTAACAAAACTCAATAGCATGTATAAATTCATATTTATACGTTCGATCTGTCATCTTTACTACCTTTCTTGTACCTACAATTCTAAACCCAAACTTCCCACTATAATAAGGTTCTACTACTTATAAATCATAAATCTATATGTCGCTATATCCCTCAAACGCAAACACGATTTAAAAATCTAGGTTCACACTATCTCCTCTCATGAGCACTATCTTTATTGAAAGGTTAATGAGGTATCTGATAACATTTCTTACTATATCTTTATTGAAGATCTCATAAGGATAAGGAAATAACTTTCTACTTGAGGAACTAATAACACGCTAGTGAGCTCCTTTCAATCCCCTTCTGTGACTTCTGAGGTTACTAATAGTAAACATGAGAGCACCATCGTGGGAGGAATTAGAATTTGCTAATCATGTGATCTCTAGAATATTTCATAGATAAAGGATTATTGCATAACATATAAATTAACAGATGTTTCTGAGAGAACAACTTTACAATCCAACCTATACCATGAAGAAGGGAAATATTTCTTAAATGCCTTGTATCCTCTTGAAGAAAATTACAGGCATCTTTGTTCCATTCCACAAGACTCTATTAGACACGGCTTCACAAACACCCTAGGACAGTTGAATTCTTTTCTCTGAGAATAAGTTTGTAATGCCTCGAAAGTACCCCTGGACATGACACGGCGCTTAGGACCATATGTTATCCAAAGCTAACCCTTGTCTTAGCATAACTCGTGAGCAATTGAATAAAATACATAAATCTTATAGAAATGAGCGGAAGAATAGTCTTTAGCTGAACATCTTCAAAACAAAATATAAAAATGATTTCAACCCTAGTTATAAAATACAAAACTAAAATCACATATATTTACTCTACTGACTGTCTATGAATCCTCTGCTCATATTGACTATAGGTAGCCAGGACATGACCCCCAGCTATCCCGAATCAATATGACAATAAAGAAAACAAGATGCTACTCAAACTTTGATTGACTCGAGCCCTCGAATCAAAAGTACTCATTACCTACCGATTGGAAGCTTCAAATTTTTTGATTATGATGTGCGTGCTCAACTTGTACCTATATTATGAGACAGTGTAGCAGATAGACATATACGTCGATCAGTACTTTTGGAATATACTTAGTATATTGTGGTGAATGTATAAGTAAAATAATAAATTAATATATTCATATACATTCAAATAATGCATGCTAAGTTCAAGTGACTCACCTAAATCTTGAAGAAAACTGAATTCTGAAAAGCATAGAAACATGAATAAAAAAGCATACTGCTTACACTTTGTGAGCCACAAACTTAGTTTCTAAAAGATTTACTTTTAATCTTTCTTTTGGGAGGTGCTTCTTATCGACATAAACCATGTGAGATACCATGGAGTCCAACGTCTGTTACCCACATTGAGAGAGATTTTCTACCCTTACCATCAGAATAAAACCTAACTAGGGAGATCACTATACTGAACCTACTAAGGACATTAAAATCAACAGTGGCACGTATTTCTGGTGCATATGACCTTGGGCTTATACCCAACTCGGTGCTAAATACTAATCCAATATTACTTATAAGCTAGCTCTTTAGGAAATTCACCTTAAAATAGCATAAGGATTTATAATGAAAATCGCTCATGCTTCTCTTTGCTTTAAACTGTAATCAAAATGAATAAATGTGGATTCTATCACTAAGCTAAGTATCGAAAGATAAATTCCTTCTATAAGTCTTTAAATATACTTATCAAAGAATACTTAAAAGCCTAATCTTCTTGAAGTCTTAATACTCAAACTTAAGGCTTAAAACCCATGCTTTAAACTCATGTCAATTCATAATAAAAACTACATGCTCAATAACAATCTTGAAATAGCTCAATAAATCACTAGTTAAGATAGTGCAAACTTATTCATAATATATATCTTGTAACTAAAAATATAAACATAAGAATTTCTTGATATAATAAAAGCTTTAAATCTCTTGATAATCACATTCTTCAAATTATAGAAAATTGGGTATGAACCCAAATTCAAAACAAGTAAATTAAATCTTAAAATCATGACATTTAGGCACAAGGGTGAAAGAAATCCCATGTTCATAACTCCACATACCTTAATTTTTTTGGATTATGAAGAAAGTTTGAATCTTGGGACTTGAATAATAAAATTGTGAAAGAAACTCCATTCTTGATATTTCTTGAAGAATTATTGAACTTGGAAGTTTGAAATATTAGATTTCTTGAAGAAATATTCAAACTAAAGCTTGAATTCTTTGTGTTCTTGAGAGAAAACCTTGACCATTGTTCATACTGGAAAGGGAAGGTTTTTACGTGAGGGATTTTTGAGGAATATGGGCAAATAATTCCCTTTTACAAGCTATAAATCGTGCCTTGGATGTTTGGGGTTTAGGGGAAAGGACCAACGTGAACCTTTAACTATAAGGAGTTTAAAACAATATAGGAATGGACCAGGTGGCACCCCTTTTAATCCGTTTGAGTAGAGCTCACATCACCCACTCTATCGCGCTACAATAACCCGAGGGGCGTGGTATTATGTCACGCTTGATAACGCTCAAACTATGCCTCTCATATGAGAATGTAAGAGATCGTTATCAATATATAACCCAACTAGGTTGGGGTTAAATCCCACAGGGAATATGTTGTGAATCTGGGTTGTATGCGAGTTAATCATCTGATAGTTAGTAGTTTTCAATAAATTTGGGGTTGTGAGAATTTAGCAAATAATTGTTGGGCACTTTAGTTTCAGTGTTTGTAATCAAGAGTTTATGGAAAACAAGAATTATGTTCACTATGGGTTTTGGTACTTGACAGATGCTAATAGTGATTTAAGATTCTCACGATAGGTAGGAACAACAGATTGTCTTTAGCAAAGTTATGCCTAAATGTCTCTCAACCTACTTAAGCATTTAATTGCCTAATCCTCTCATACTTAGTTAATTTATATTCACTGACCAGACTTCACCTCAGGTTAATTAACCTTGTTACAGCGTCAATTATTAAATGCAAGATTGGTAGCTTCCAAGTCGCTATCAATAATTCACTTCCTACTATAGTTGATTTCTTATCTCAAGAAAATCAAAGTAGGTTCTACCTATCGTTTCGAACCAATCGACAATAATTAAAACCTCAAAATTAACAAAGAGTCCTATTACCTTTAGAATATTTAACACTTAGCAACTTACCAAGACCTAATCTATAGATTCCATAATTTGGGTTAAAGGGATTTAGCCACTCATAATGTAATAATCGATACAACAAGCTAAAGTCATAATTTGGAAGATGAACTTATAGAAAGATGAATAGCAATGATTGTTTCTCATATTAGATCAAAGTAGAAATCATATATGTTTGAATTAGAATTGAATTAATTATGAGAAGACCATTTAAAAATAGAGAAGCTTTTAGAAAAATTAAAGATTCTTTAAATAGTAATTACTCAGAATATATAAGACTAAATAAAACAAAAGAAAATCCACAAAGATTAACCTGTCTAATAACATTAATATCTAGTATCGAAGCAAAAAAATATTGATGACAATCTCTTCTGAGTTAATTGATTTTTTCAAGACAATAAACTATAGAGAAAATAACAAAATATGTGTGTTCCGAAATAGGTTCAGAATCCTCCTTATAAAACCCTAAACTATGCTTTAAATACTTCAGCCTGATTATGGAAACAAAATCACAGAGTTCAGTGTTCTTCTCGTATTAGGTGACGACATGCCTTATCAGGAGGCTAACGACTTATCATGGATGTCGTTAGCTCTTTTTCAATTTTGATAATCTCTGCTTAAGGATGACGGTGAATCCTAATGGCTTATCAAAATTGTGATGACTTATAAGACAATGTCATCACTTTTACACCTCAGCTCCGTTATTCTTTCTAAGACTGACGGTGACTCTGATAGTTTATCACAAGGATGATGGCTTATCACATTTCATTGTCACTTCTTCCAACTAAATCTCATTCTCTGTTTAAGGTTGACGATGAAGCTGATAACCTATCAGAGTGCTAGTGACATATAAGGAATGTCGTCAACCATACTTCTCTTCTATTTGCTTCAAATTTCAACTTATTTACTTCCATCATTGTTGGATCTCTTGCCTCTTGACTTCTACTGCAAAATCAAAGATAAAACAATCAAAATTAACAAAAGTTACATAATACTTTGCAACTATTCTCAGTTAAAAGCTTCAAATGTGTTAGCATCTGCTCACACATCAACACCCTCAACTTAAAACAATTGCCTGTCCTTAAGTAACTAAAACACAACCAAGAGAATACAATGTACATTCTTCAGTCAACCATCCATATTATCTTAAAACATCTTCACCATCTCCAAGGTCAATCAATTTACAAACAATTGTGCATATAATTGAAGAGCAATAATGTGACACATAGGAATTAAGATATGGCATTAAATTTGCAACAACAACCATGTATGTGTCATGCTTACACTATCCAAACAAGTTAGCAACCAGCAACATAACCAGTGTTCCCTCACCATAAAGAAGTCCCATTTCACTTATATCAAACATCACATATGTAACCATAACACAATCATAAGAAACTCACTCTCGTAATAAAGTTCCAACCAATGTATGCCGAATACCATAGGCATTCCCTAAATTTCATTACCAAGATCATCAGATAGGTCATCTAGGATCACTATAGGTCTTCTCTTTGGCTGGTAATGTAGGCTAGGGGCTGGTATAACACTCGATGATATTTAATGTTATTAAGCCTCCTTGACACTACACTTGCTTTTTTGAGGTCTCACTCATTGAAATTTTTCTACTCTTCTATTTTCTTGATCACACTTATTCAGGATGGGTGTGGTTCTTTTCTACAATCACTTCTTCTTTTTCACCACTTTTATTTTCTTGCTTAATTCCCCCAGTTTTCTTTTCTTGTTCTTTTTCACTGCACCCAACTTTTTATTCTTTTCTTTTACTCTACATTTCTTCATGCTCATTTTACATCACGCACCCGTATGATAGCCACCCTCAACTTAGGCCATTTTCCTAAGTCAAGGTGCACAGTATCCAAGGAGGACAAGGGCTAACACAGGTTTATTATGATATAAAAAATAGGACAGTAATAGGTATCATATAAAGAAATAGTCTATTTAGGCTCAAAATAGGGATCAAGGGATATTATGCATACAGGGAAGGTCATTTACACTAAAGTAGGCTAATATCAAAATGGCCTATGATTCTTTCCAAACTCGTATCTTTCAACCTAGGTAAGACTAACTGGGCAAGTTTTGAATCCAACATACAAAGAGAACAAAGTAAATTCTTGCACGCACATGGCACACAAGTATATCACAAGTTACTATTTATCCGGTTTATGCAATTGTTTAGCAATGGTTATCAAGTCACTAGTACTAATACGATACAAAGATGCACAGTGGACACAATTAGATGCAAATCATGCAGTTAAAGAATTAGACCACTTGAGAGGTGTCCACAAAATAACAAAAGTTTGTTAAATGCCTCAAGTACTTGTATTTCTCCTAGTCAACTACAATTTACAACAATAACTCACCCTACACCCTCAACTTAAAATCAAAGAAAAACTGAACTATGGGTTCGGGTATACCTTGAGTCGATCAAGAATGGGGATCATAGGTTGCCTCTTATGTGGAAGCTGATTTAACATCGCGGCATGACTCAGGTGTCTCAATTACTTTAGACTTTATTGAGACAGATACCAACAGTACTTTTCAATGAGTATTTTATACCAATATAAAGTTTTACTCATTTCCCATTTACCTTGAAGGTGCTGCCGTCTTTATTTTTAAGTTCTACTACTCCGAATTAGTAGACTTGACTAACTCAAAAAGAGGCTGACCATTTGGATTTAAGCTTACCTTGGAACAGTTTGAGTCTGGAATTGAACAGAAGCACTAAGTCATCTTTTTGGCATTCACATTTCTCAATCCTACAATCATGATACTTCTTCATCTTTTCTTTGTATAGGTCTGCTCTTTCATATGCCCTGATATGGAATTCATCTATCTCATTCAGTTATCCCAGTCTTAGCTTTTGAGTACCCATAAAGCCTTGTGCCCTAGCTAAATTGGTAAGTGGAATGCTTTGCCATAGACCAACTACAATGGTGACATGCCAATGGGTGTCTTGAAAGCAGTATGGTATTCCTATAAGGCATCATCAAGATTTCAAGACCAATCTTTCTGACTAGCATTCACTATTTTGGCTAGGATGGCTTTAGTCTCTCGATTTGACAACTCCACTTGCCCACTAGTTTAGGGGTGATATGGAGTGGCTACTCTATGCTATTTTACCTTATATTTTGCTAAGCCCTGAATTTCTCAAAATCATACTCTACATCCAGGAGTTCCAGCTAAATGATGGTGTCGTTCTTTTGCACTCCATTCAGTGCTTTTCTGGGATAATATATTGGATGAAGTAGTTTTCCTTCTTTTTTCCCAATATTGCTCAAAGAAAGCCACCATTTGCATCATACTTGATATCAAATTGTTTTAAGCAGTCTGGTCCAACAATGATAGGGTCCTCAACCATCTTCTTTTTAAAGAATTTAAATGCCTTCAAGCAATCATCATTGATGTAAAACTTCACTTATTTCTCCTAAAGTTTCCAAAGTAGATTTGAAACCTTTAAGAAGTCTCTTATAAACCTACGGTACAAACCAGCATGTCCAAGTAAATTATGCACTACCTTCATTAAAATGGGAGGTGATAGTTTTTCAATAATTTCAACTTTGGCTTGATCAACCTCTTTCCCTTTTTCTAAAATTTTGTGACCGAGAACGATGCCCTCCTTTAACATAAAGTGGAATTTCTCCAAATTAATCACCAAATTTAATTTAACACATCGTTTCAAGGCCATACTAAAGTTTGACAAACATAGCTAAGAAGAATATCCCACCACAGATAAGTCATCCATGAACACCTCTTTGGTGTCTTCCACCATATCTAAGAAGATAGATATAATGCACAATTAAAAAGTAGTGGGTGCATTGCATACCCTAAACAGCATCCTTATAAATGCAAAGCTGCCATATGGGCATGTTAATGTCGTCTTCGCCTACTCTTCAAGAGCAATATAGATCTGGTTATATCCAGAATAATCATCCAAGAAGCAATACCATCCCCTTCGGGCCTATCGATCAAACAATTATTCCATAAAAGGCATTGGGCAGCGGTCTTTCAAAGTCCATTATTTTAGTTTGTGGTAGTCCATGAAACACCCCACCCAGTCACAGTCCTAAGTGGAATTAACTAATTCCTTTCATTTGCAACCACAGTTATGCCCCTTTTTTTTGGAACACATTAAATTAGGCTCACCTATTTGCTGTCAGAAATAGGGTAAACCACTCCAACATCCAACCACTTAATAATTTCCTTATTAACAACCTCTTGCATTGGTGGGTTAAGACTACGCTGGTGCTCGATGGTTAGAATACAATCTTTTTTATGTTGTATTTTATGCGTGCAGATACCAGAGGGAATGCCAATAATATCTGTGATAGTCCATCCTATTTCTTTCATGTATCTCAGAAGTACTGAATAAGTTTTTCTACCCACTTTTCATTCAAATCATCTGCAATAATAATAGGTATCATGTTTACATTGTCTAAAATCATTTAACTAAAATACCTAGGTAGTTCTTTCAATTCCAACACCGATGGCTCTTCTATGGATGGCTTAGCCAGTGGTGTTTGTCGATTAGAAAGATCAAGGTCTATCTTCATAGGAGCATAAGAGTATGAACATAATATTGAATAAGCACAAACAGTCTTTTCGTAATCCTCAATGCCTTCACTATTAAAATTCATCAGAATTACGGCTAAAGGGTCGAGAACAAGATGCTCCTCCATTGACACCTCCTGTTCACCCTCATAATACATATCAAAAATTGAGAACACACTTATTTATTCATGCTGCTTCATTGATTGGCACACATCAAATTGCACCACTTTATTAGTCATCCTCAACAAGAGGTCATTATCTCTCAAATGAATCAAGACACTTATGGTTTAAAAGAAAAGTCGACCCAAGATTATGGGCACCTCAAAGTCCCCTTCGTAATAAAGAATGATGAAATCCATAGGGAATATGAAGCTATCAACCTTCACCAACACATCATACAAAATACCAATAGGTTATTTTATTGACCTATCCGTCATTACATGTCGCATGTTGGTAGTTGTGGGTTTTCTCGAACCTAGTTTTCTTTATATAGCCAGTGGTATCATATTAATGCTTGCTCCCAGATCAAATAATGCCTTAGCAAATTCTAGAGACCCAATCATACGAGGAATAGTGAATGCTTCTGGGTCTGGCTTCTTCTGCACCAAGGTCCTCATAGAAATAGCGCTACAATAATGGAGATAATTCTCTGGTTCATAGCTTACCATTTTTTTCTTAGTCACAAGGTCCTTCATGAATTTAGTGTAGCCTGGCATTTGCTCAAGTGCCTCCACCAAAGACACATTCACTGTCAATTATTTGAGCATTGCCATGAATTTTTTGAATTTTGCATCATTAGTTTTTTTCTTCTATCATTAAGGAAAGGAAGGTAGTGGTCTTGGGATATTTTTCACCACTACCTCCTTCTCCTTATCTTTCCATTTTTTTGGAGCATCGTTAGAAGCATCCAAATTCTCAAAGTCCACTGGACCACCTTCTTCCGATTCATCATCAACTACCTCATCTACTATATTTTTTCCCACAAAAGGGCCAGGTAATATCTTACCACTTCTAGAGGTAAACGCCATACATTAGCCATTATTCTGCAGATTCTAGACTATATCACTAGGTTATGTTCCCCGATTCCTCTAATTTAGCATTACAGAGAGTTGGCTCATTTGTTGTTCCAGCAGCTTGATTGAAGTAGAGTGCGAATTTACCAACTGACCAATAGATGATAGATCGATCTTCATAGTAGTCACTCCTGAGTTGGTAGCCTCCATTCCTTTTAACAATTTAGCCATCATGTCCTCCATAGACATTCAAAGTTGTAAAAACTATATAGGTATTAAGTTATTGAGTCACACTATAAAGGTTTTAAAAAGGGTGGTAGAGTTGAGGATGAGGAGGATCATAATGATCTCTGAGAATCAGTTCTATTTTATGCCTGGTCGCTTGATCATTAAGGCCATTCACCTTGTGAGAAGATTAGTGGAGAAGTTTCAAGAGATGAAGTACTTGCACATGGTGTTTACTAATCTAAAGATGGCATATGATAGAGTTCTCACGGAGATTCTATGGAGATGCTTAAAGGCTAGAAGGGTGCCCATGAAGTATACTAGGTTAATTCAGGATATGTATAATGGTGAAATAAATCATGTGAGGAGGGTAAGTAGAGATTTAGAGCACTTCACAGTTTTGATAGGGTTGCACCAGGGATTGACTCTTAGCCCATTTCTATTTGCTTTGGTAATGGATATTTTAATGCAACATATTCAAGGAGAGTTGCCTTGGTGTATGTTATTGGCAGATGATGTGGTTCTGATCAACGTGACTTGGGGTGGAGTTAATGAAAAGTTGGAAATTTTGAGATGGAAACTTAAATCTAAAGGTTTTTAGTTAAGTAGAACCAAGACAGATTACTTGGAGTACAAGTTCAGTGATATGTTGCAAGAAGATGGAGTGGTTATAAAGCTAAACTCTCAGGTCATCCAAAAGAGGGAGAGTCTCAAGTATCTGGGGTCTATTATTCAGGATAATAGTAAGATTGATGAGGATAGCATGCATCGTATTAGGGAAGGGTGGTTGAAGTAGAGTCTTTCTTCAGGTTTTCTATGTGATAAGAAAGTGTCCTCAAATGTTAAAGGTAAGTTCTACAGAGTGGTAGTCCGAATGACTATATTGTATGGAGCGGAGTGTTGGTCAATTATGAACTCCTACATCCAAAAGACAAAGGTGGTGGAGATACGAATGTTGTGATCTATGTATGGACATACCAGGAAAGATAGGGTATGGAATAATATTATTCACATCTCATTTGGGTTACCTACTAGGTAGGGTTAACGGAAGAGCTCTCTGTCAAAGAGGGTATACTCAAAATAGGTCTTTACCCGTTGTATGGTAATGATATCCTTCCAGATGGGGTTATATGTTTGACCCCACCAGTTCAATTCCGAGGCATGTTGGTTAGACGATTACCTTTTATAGTTATAGTTTTAGTCTCACCCTTAGTAAAAGAACTCAGATAGTTCTTCCAATTTTAGTACTGTAAGATATAGTCAACTCAAATATAGAACAAAACTCGGATAGTTCTATCAGATTCAGTACTGTCAGATACAGTCATTCATGTTATTAGTTATATCAGTTATCAAAACTTATGTCATCAGTATTCATCTTTAGGATTGTTAGATACAGTCAACCAGAACAGTTCTTCATAATCAGAACTGTCATACACAGTTATTCATATATCAGTAACATAGTTTCGGTCCCTCAGATATCAATAATTCTATGTTATTAGTAAAACACAGTAGTTAAAACTCAGTATTTAGTCCTAGTATGATCTTAGTTATATTTACGTATACATGCATGTATTTGTACATTCATGTTAGTGAGTTAGTTAGTATTTTTCATGCTTATAATATTATTGCATTTAGGCTACCTCACATTTATACCAGTACATTCAAAGTATTGGCGTATTTGGGCTATGGTGTCTTATACGATAGGTTTAGAAGCATGAGATCTAGAGAACCAGTACCATCCTAGTTCAGCGGTCAGAGTTAGCAGTGAGTCGTCATCATTTGAGGACATCATGATTTCATTACCAATTTAGTTTTCATTTTATTTCAGTAGTCAGAGTTAGTTGGGGACATGTCCTATCAACTCCTTATTCAGACAGTTTAGAGGCTTTTAGACTATAGCATGTTAGACAGTTATTTTAGATTTGCTTTAGTATTGTTATACCATTTTTAGACATTTATTATCAGATGTTCATCTAGTTTTGAACCTTATGGCCTTTCAGTTCATTGTTTTGTATTTATAATATTATTACGATTATTCAGTGCTGAGTGTACAGGTTTCAGTCATGGCATAGCTTGTAGTCCATCGGGGTTATGGGTACTGTGTAGCATTTAGGGTACCAGATTTGGGGAGTTACAAACATGGTATCAGAGACTACGGTTTAATAGTTTCCTAGGAATTCTGAAAAGCCATATCTAGTAGAGTCTTGAATATACGTGTATTGTGCACCACAATTATGTGCAAGAGGTTGTGAGATGTTTTAGGAATAGTTTTCCTTCTTTCAGTATTCATGTCATGCCACTGAGCATGATCTCCAGTTAAAGTCTCAATCTAATCTTCTTCTTCCCTTAGTCTAATGAAGAGGGAAATAGAAATCAGTCAACATCTCAACTAGTCCAGGCCGATCCCCTCGACGAGCATATGTCCCACGCAGAATTCATGACTACATTCACTACTCTAGCCAGTTTAGTCGTAGCTCAGAATGAACGACCAACTACTATTCCTGAAAACATAGTGGCCAATATTACTGCAGCCTGGATTTCGGACTTCACCCGAATGAATCCTTATTTATTCACTGGTTCCAAGTCCGAAGAGGATCCACAAAAGTTCCTTGATCATGTTCAGAAAGTCACAGACATTATGTAGCCCATATGTGGTAAGAATAGTGCAAGGTAGACAGGGGTATAGATACTGATCCCATAGAGTGGGAAGAATTTGCTACAACTTTCTTAGATAGGTTCTTTTCCATAGAGCAAAAACAAGCCAAAGTTTTAGAGTTCATCAATCTCAGATAAGTTACAATGAGAACAAAAGAAAACTCTCTTAAGTTCATTTAATTAGCTAGGTATGCTTCCCATATAGTAGTAGACAATAGATTTAGAATGAGTAAGTTTGTGTCGGGGGTATCAGGTAGAGTGGTTAAGGAGTGTAGGACTGTGATGTTGATTGGTGACAGGGATATATCTAGGATTATGGTCTATGCTCAATAGATTTAAGAGCAAAAGCTTAAGCAGAAAGAGTGAGAAAGAAAGAGAGCAAGAATAGGTAGTTATAGTTTTACTCTATATGGATCACAGGATGGTAACCGTTATTAGTTGTGTCAAAAATGTTCATCCCCAGTTCACTCTTCATCTAGTGACTCAGTATAAAAGTTCAGAAATGACCATAGAAATGGGGCATCAGTCTCTAAGGCCCAAAGTAGTGCGAGCAAGATTCTTACTCATCCGCTTTATGAAGAGTGTGGTAAGCATCATAAGGGTTTGTGTAGAGCCGACAGTGGTATGTGTTTCACATGTGGTGAGTTAGGTCACAAGGTAAGAGATTTCGCCCATTCAGGTTATCAAATTTATCTCTGGTCCTCACCTTAGTTCGGTCGCCCAAATCAGCAGGGTGCCAATTCTAGTACTATCTGTAGGCAACGCCCAAAGAGCCTCAATGCACTTCAGTCCCGACGGGATCAGGAAAGTCCTCCTGATGCCGTCACATGTAAGATATAGATCCCTTATTTAAATGTTCATGTTTCTTCAGATTCAAGAGTTTCAGTTTGCTTAGTATTAAGAATCATGTTCCACGAACACAAAAATTTCAGACTCAGTTCATACATCTCATGACTTCGGCACTCATGTCATGTTTTACCATATGTTCAGTCCACATGACTTATGATCTACTCCGTGATCAATCAAGTTTAGATTATGTCATGTATATCTCCAATTTAAATGTCTTGATAAATCCAAGAAGTTGGAATTTCGTTTCTCAAGCCTTAGTCGATTGTTGAGGTTGATATAGTATTTGTTAGAGCATCAGATCCTTGCCTATAACAATATTTCCCCAAGTAGTTATCAGTATCTAGTCTTAGTACTTTAATATAAGTATAAACCTCAATTATCAGAACCTAGCATTCAATTACAGTAAGAATCTCAGATACAATTTTAGTTAAAATACCAACTTTAGTTTAGTAATCAGAATAGAAACTCAGTTCAGTCCCAGACTGGCTTGACCAATGCTACATGTACCAGTCACTCAGTTAGTTGTATTTTAGTACTCCAGTCTATAGAATATTTCCGAACCTTGTTATCTGCCTTTCCTTGCGTTCTCAGATAATTCAATATTTCATAAAATCACGCTTAGCTATTGATGTTGGGCGTATTTACATGCCTAAACACCATGATTTACCCATGTTTTAGCTAAGTTTGAGGATAAAATATATAATTCTTTCACTTTTAGTCCATTTTCCTTTAAGTGAGCTGACCTACGTGATTAGCATGTTTTTCAGGTATTAATGATGAAGATTTCAGCACTTTATGGACTAGTGAGCAGCAAAGGAAAACTTCACATTAGAGGGAAGACAACTTTTGGAAGCTTGTGGACTGAATGTGACGCATGGAGAATTTGTACCGGGTAAAATCAATATTTCTAAATACTTAGTGATGCAGGTGTAATTTAGTAGAAAAGGACATTATAAAAACCCTATTGCTGAATTTTTCAGCAAGTTGTTATCATTATTCAGTTTTCAGAATCTGTAAGTTCAGACAGAGAAAAACACGGCTTTCTTGTGGAACGGCTAGAGGGCAAGAAAAAGTCAACCTCTAGTTGACGCTAAAACCATCTCCATCGTGAGATTATTCTAACTTTGGTATGATGATGATGTCTTCATTGATTTCCGTTGTAATCATGAGTAGCTAAACTTCTCTGTTAGGGTTATGGAAGCCTCGTAATATACTATCTATTACAATGAGTTTGTGAATTCTTGATGTGTATGCTACTTATATCATTACTCTCTTCGTTTTAATTAAATTCTTATGGTTGCAAACATAAGGAACACGCCATTATACAATTAACTTGTTCGAGAGAAAAGTTACATGTTTGGAAAAGAGAGTGTGACAAGAAAATAGGGCTTCCAACCCCTGTTTACACGTTAATGCCTTAACCGGATTAACTTTCTTGGAGAGTTCGTACCATTAGTTATACACTTTAGGCTCGGGAGAGCTAAAGTGAAATAATCCTTGATGGTTGGGGAACACTTGGATTTACAATTAGAATACGAATCTCTATAAGTGCATGCATGTCTAAATTCAGCATTACTCATAGTTAATAGATACGTAGAACTTACAAGGTGGACATAACCCTAACTTTTTATTCTCTATGATTAAATCTTACTAAATACATCATCTCATTCATTATTTTGTTAACATTAATTCATGCATAAATCAATCCCCCCTTTTCCGTATGAATTTTTGACCAACAGTCTCCTAATAATTGCAACACTTAGTGACCAAGTATTCCCTATGGGATTCGACACCCAACCCAGTTGGGTTCTATGTTTGACAGCGACCGCTTACACTTTCTTATGAGATCTGTAGTTTGGGCGTTATCAAATTTTGATGCCGTTGCCGAGGAATACAATTGTCAACTAAGTTTGTGATAGTTAATAGACCCTTTGGTCAAAGATTCTTGAATTTTACTTTTTGTTTGTTGTTTTTGTTTTGTTCAGGTTTGGTTGAGTGCATACCAAATACACGAAGATCTGGTCATCCATTATTACCCATAAATCCTGAACCACAACTTATTGGCAGAATGGATGCACAACGTGACATCGAAAGAAGGGTTGCTCAACAGGAGCAGGCTAGATTAGCTGCATTGGCTGCTGCTCAAGTGCATCAACAGAATATTGATAACCTAGGTCGAGCAACAAATCATGATGATGAGGACCTGGGTGATGATGAGTTACTAAACCCAAGGCGGGCTGATGAAGTGGCGGCACCTGTGAACTGGAGTGATTGTCAAGCTAGAATGAGACCAGAACGCAGAGCTGTGTAGATTCCTTTTGATGATGATGATGACGATCTGGATGGGGCTGGTGCCACAGAAGCTATTATTCTTCCACCCTTGGCACCCGGAGCCAATTTCAATATCACTAGCACCATGACTCAGCTATTGCAACTCAAAGGGTTATTTGGTGGACTTGCAGGCGATGATCCGAATATGCATCTAATTAACTTTATCTCAACATGCAAGTCGTTTGACAATCCAGGAGTTGGACAGAATGCAATTCAGCTGCGCTTATCTCCATTATCTCTATCTGGCGAGGCAACTCTATGGTTGAATGGGCTAACTCCTGACTCTATTACTAATTGGAGGCAACTGAAAGACGCTTTCCTAGAAAGATTCTTTGCGCCATCCAAGAGAGCAGAATTAAGAGACGAGATCAGTAATTTTCGACAGCTTCCAACTGAAGCTCTCCATGAAACATGGGAGAGGTCCGAGAAGAAGCTTATGTGGTACCCAAATCATCAGATGACCAATATCCACTTGATGGAAATATTATATAGGGCTTTGAACTCGGTGACAAAGCCAGTGGTTGATAATGCTTTGGGTGGGTCATTCATGGACCTTACTTTTATTGAGGGAAGTGATATGCTAGATCGTATGACAAAGCAGAGTAGAGCTTGGCATACCAGGGATTCTGAGGTAGCTAGCTCTACTATATCTATTGGCATGACTAAAGAACAGAGACGAAGACAAGAGGAACGTGACCAGGATATGGCTCACATGAAAATGCAGATGGATCTTCTTACTAAGCATTTATTATCCGGGAAGACCGAAAAGGTTAAGGCCATTGTATCATAGGGAAAAGATGAATCCGACTCTGAAGAAGCAAACTACTTGAATAATTAGGGGGATTTCCGAGGCAATGCCCAAGGAAACCAGGGTCGGAATTACTATGAATAATCCGGATACAAGGACCGCGGGCTTGGGAGCTGGAAGAATAAGACTGACAAGAGTGGCTTGTATGTTCCTCCTGGAAATCGTGAGGCTGTGGTATCTGGCTCTGGGAAGATGTCCATGGAAGATATGATGGCTAAGATGTTGAAAGGAGTGGAAGCAACCAACATGGGCGTAACTAAGGTAAAGAATGTTTTTCCTCAATAAATCAATTGGTTGACTTGCATTCCACTGCAATAAAATAGCTGGAACTACAATTAAGCCAACTATCAGCGGCATTCAATCAAAGAAACGCTGTCACCTTACCTAGCGACACTGTGAAAACCCTAAGGAACGATGGATCATGTATGGCTATTACTACCAGGAGTGGTAAAGTATTGGAAAATCCATCCAAAGTCAAGCAGGTAGTTGATAATACAGAAGAGAATGTGATTGAAGCAGATTGTGATGATTCTGTAGAAGCTGAAAACCAGAATGAGAACGTTCATGACACTACACCTAAATGTCACCAGCCTAAAAAGATTAATAATCAGAAGCAAGATAAAATGGAAGTGGTAGAGAAAACTATTCCCCTTCCACCACCACCTTTTCCTCAGAGACTGAAGAAGAAAGTTGACGACACTAGGTTCAGTAAATTCATGACTATGTTGAAGCAGCTGATTATTAATGTGCCTTTGGTAGAGGCACTAGAGCAGATGCCAGGATACGCTATATTCATGAAGGACCTTTTGACAAAGAAGAGGGCAGCAAGCTATGAACTGACAGATGATGTTCATCATTGTAGTGCAATTGCCATGAGATCTTTAGTATAGAAGAAGGCAGATCCTAGTACTTTCACTATTCCTTGTACGGTTGGATCTTTAGATTTTGCGAAGGCGTTGTGCGATTTGGGTGCTAGCATTAATTTGATGCCTCTATCTATTTATAGAAAGTTGGGGTTGGGCGATCCTACACCAACCAATATGCGGCTCATGATGGCAGATAGGTCGGTAAAACGACCTATTGGTATCTTATATGATGTACTCATGAAGGTTTCTACCTTTATTTTTCCTACAGACTTTGTTATTTTGTACTGCGAGGTGGATTCTGAAGTTCCCATAATCTTGGGTCGTTCTTTCCTCGCAACAGGAAGTGTGCTTATTAATTTATGAGACAATGAGCTTTTATTTTGGATGAATGATAAAGTGGTTCGTTTTGATGTATGCAAAGAAATGAAGCAACCTAAAGATATGAATGTGTTCTCTATAGCTGATGTTCATTATGAGGATGAGAAAGAATTATCTGTAGAGAAGCAGCTTACTGTTGAGCCATTGACTGCTGTGCTTTTGAATTCTGAGCGTGAGGATGTTGAAGAATATGAAGAAACTATTTGTGCTCTAACAGGAATGGGGTCATATTCTCATGCTCCTAAGAAGCTGGACCTTGATCTTAAGAATCGACCGTCACCACCAGCGAAACCATCCATTGAAAAGCCACCAGTGCTAGAATGGAAAGAGCTCCCTAGTAATCTACATTATGTGTTCTTGGGAAGTGGAAATACAATTTCGGTTATTGTTGCGGCTGATTTTGGTGAACAGCAAGTAGCGGCTCTCATCTCTGTTCTGAAGAGATACAAGCGAGCTATTGGTTGGACTATTGATGATATAATCGGTATCCCTCCTGGGATATGTATGCACAAGATCCAGCTCGAGGAAGATTGTGTGCCCTCTACTAAGCATCAGCATCGTCTGAATCCATTCAGAAAACGATGGTCCATATATCTCGATGAAGTCTGAGTAATCGAGGTAACTATGTCGTGCCACAACAATAAATCAAGCACTACATGGGAGGAAACCCATCGTTTGTAATCGCTTTATTTTACTAGGAGTTTGTTTTTGTTAAATAAAAAATCAAAAAGAAGAGTCGATCCACGACCAAAACTATGGCGCTTGGTGGGAGGCAACCCATCCTTCTAATCGTTTTTCTTGTTTTTCATTAAGCGTAGGTGCAAGACGTACAAAGGAGGGGATTAGTCCCAAATTTTGATTTGAAAGTGAGCTATGAGTAAGGTGGTAAGTTAGGAATGAAGGAGCAAAAGCTATCGGTTAGGCATTGCCTATACTAATCTAGGCATTGGACAAGGCAAGGCCTATGCTAATCTAGGCAATGGACAAGGCAAGGCCTATGCTAATCTAGGTAATGGAAAAGGCAAGGCCTATACCATTGCCTATGCTCACTGCCTCACATAGGCAACGGACAAGGCCTTGCCTATGGAAATCTAGGCAATACCATAGGTGCCGCCTATGCCAAACTAGGCAATACCATAGGCGCCGCCTATGCCATTGCCTATGCTCTCTGTTTCAACTAGGCAATAGCATAGGCGCCACCTATGCCCAACTACGCGATAGCATAGGCGCCGCCTATGCCCAACGAGGCAATAGCATAGGCGCCGCCTATTCTAAGCATAGGCAAAGCATTAGGCGCCGCCTACTTATGCTTTTTATCTTCTAACCCGATTTCCATGGATCAAACCCGACCCGTGGCTTAGTCTATAAATAGATCCCCAATCTTAAAACACAATCCTATTGTTTGCTCAAGATAGGCGCCGCCCAAACTTACAATTTCCCTCAAAATTTTTCTTTTTGCTCATCTAATCTTGCAAACTCATCTTCCGGAACCGTCACCAAGTAAGTTATTCTTTTATATTCCGTAGTTGTTCAAATGCGATGTTTATAATAATTTTTTATATTTTGAAGTGGTGTTGGTGAATAGAATGTGGTTGGTTTGTATTGATACATCTAGTTGAGTGAAAGAAAACGTGTGGGTGTTCTTGACTTTGTTCCGACTTGTATTTGATTGTTATACACTGTCATTTTTTTTTTCAGAATCGAAATGGTGAAGTTAATGCATAATCTTCAAAGTTGAAAGGTTGAATGTTTGAATGACTCGTTCATCGAGATAAAGATCATGACTGAACACAAGCATAAGATGTTATGATTATTTCTATGCAATAACTTGATAAGATCTCTATGTGGTAGTCTTGTTCAAAAGGTGCATTAATCAAAACATGAAAGTATAGTCAAGATTACATGAAATAGAGTTGGAAAGGATAGTTAAGATGACATGAAAGTATGACAGTGCTAAATATGTTGTTGGAATATATCGCCTAAATATATGTCGAAGAAGTTTGAGTAATCGACATCACTCACTTAATTAGTCTGTCCCAACAAATTATTTGCGGGGTGGTGCCATTACTGTTTGTTTTTTGATTAAATCTTTTGAGATGAATATAACATGACTCTATTTTACTCTCAGGTAGAATGGCCCCAAAAGGACGACAAGGAAAAGAAAAAGTGTCCACCTCAAAGAAAGGTCAGAAAAGGGGTAGAAAAGATCAATCAGAGTCCTCCTCGCTGCAAATACCTCGACGCACCTTCGGGATAAAGTGGGTCCTAGAGGAGGAAGGAAAGGAGTGGTACAAGAACAACAAAGTGAAAAAATATGTTCACGTGGATTTGATGCAGAAGGAGAGTCTAGTAAAGAGAGAGCCCCACATTTTGGCTAAAATCATGGCACTAAACCTTGATTTCATTTTCCAAGATATGGGGGAGTGCAATCTTGATCTAACACGCGAGTTTTATGCCAATTGGTCCCCAAAGACTACCGGAAGTGAAGTGAAGATTTGGGGCCAAGTCTTGCAACTGAATGTGGAGTTCTTCAACTCATTTCTGGGTCTTCCATCTGTGGATCCATCACTGCTCAAGGAGCTTTATCACAGACCTCCCTACAAGGCAATCAGACACACACTATGCGGAACAAGGTCAATGGCATGGTGGATTCGTCACAAGGATAACGGTCGGCACAATACCTTCCCGTATGCTTCCTTGAATAGAGAAGCTTGTATATGGTTGAGGATACTCAACTCTTGCCTGATTCCTGGGACACAGTACATAAAGATCACACGTGATAGAGTATGCTTGGTGTATGCTTTGGTGACTAATATTCCCATCAACATTGGTGCGATTATACAATCGTCAATGCGTAAGGCTAGGCTGCACAAAACGTCCCATTTCATCTTTGGTAATTTGTTGACTACGATATTAAGGAAGGAACACATTGAAGAGGAACCTGCAGATCATAAACTTCTACACAAGCCGAAGGAGGTTGATCTCACGAAAGTTAAATATCCTGACACTGGTCATGGCATCAACCTTACCACTGCAGAAAGACATGCTTGGGATGAAAGTTTCTTTTGCTATCTATATGGCATGACTACGTTTACCATGATGAGTGGGGGTCATATTCCGACTGATGCAGAGCTCCATCAGTTGGATTATGACTACCCGATGAATGAGCATGCGCGGGCCATGTTTGGAGTGGGGGTATATTTTGAGGAACCTCTAGATGATGACGTGCCAACTGACGATGATCACCGACTGCCAGATTCAGATGTGGAGGACAATTCTGACGATGACGACTCTGATGATGATTCTGACGCAGGGGGTATGACCCCAGACATAAAAGATGATCTGACTAATCAGGTTGTCCTTATTTATTTTCCACTGAGGGCAGTGTGTCCCATCTAAGTGTGGGGTGCTGGTATTTGTATGCTGTACTTCTTTGTCTACATTGATTCTTGTTTGTTGAATTAGTCGTAATTAGTTAGTTAAAAATTTTTTAGAGTTTGCATGAAATTGTTCTGATAGACGTCATGGTAATATAACAAGAGTTTGCGCTAAATCATTACTATTGAGAAATTTACGCTCTAAGTGTGACTCACTGTGTAATAATTGTGTGGTTTAATTCATTCATCTATTGGGTCAAGAGTCTATAGTTCTCCCAATTAAGTTGACCATATGCCTTGTGTGTGTTAGGTTATAGTATACTCTGTGTTGTGACTGATGCTAGAACTTGCCTGGTGTGTGTGTAAAGCGAAATAAAGAGTCTGAGTTTAAGAGATGATTTAGGCATTTCTTTGGCAACCCTGAATTTGATTACCTTCTTTTTGCCCTACCTTTGTACATAGTCCTAGTTAACCCCCTTTGAGCCTTTAGCTATTTTCTTTGACAGGCTCATATGTAGCCTAATCCATTTTTTTCAAGACCATAATTTGATCCAAACTCCTAAGCGCTTTAAATTGTAGAACCAAGTGAGTGAGGAGTTTGGCAAAATAAGAGAAAAATGATAAAAGTAATGCCACATAGTGTATTGGTACTTGAAATTGCTGTGAAAAAGAGTGGCTATCATAGAGGTGCTTTATATAAAATATATATATATATATATATAAAGAAAGAAAGAAAATAATAGAAAAATAAATAAATAAATAAGAGATTTTTATATTCTCATCTTTGTGTTTATGATTGAATAACAAAATAGGTGAAAAGGGGTTGGTAGATGAAAGGAAAGTAGAGGGGTTGTTTAAAAGAGAGTTTTAATGACATATTGTAGTGTATTAAAGCGTTTAGGGAACATAGTCACTATTTCTGGCAAAAATAGTCCTACCTGTCCCTTAGCCTACATTAAAACCCTGTAAAGACCTACTTGATCCTAAACTTAGCATTCTGATATTAGTGGAGAATTACACTAAGGGCAAGCCTATGGTCATCAGTTGCAGTATAAGAATTCTTTGTGAGAGTGAGAGAAAGGAGAGTCTTATACCCATGTTTAGAAAAATGCAAAACTATGAGTGATTATGGGTGATATCTTGTGTGAGACACACATGGTTGATGATTTTTGGGTAGTGTTATATGATTCTTTGTGGCTTAACTTATGGATACGAATTAACCATTATCACGAGTCTATGTTGGAGGTTGAATTATTTCTAGTAGTAATCAAGAAACCTACTCTTTGTTAATAATTGCCGTGCGTGTCTTGAGGATAAATTTTGAGTTCCTATTGTTAAATTCTAGTTAGGTGTTTGCATGGATGTTATATTTTGTTCGAGGACTAACAAAGCTTTAAGTGTGGGGAGTTGATGTTGGGCGTATTTACACGCCTAAACACCATGATTTACCCATGTTTTAGCTAAGTTTGAGGATAAAATATATAATTCTTTCACTTTTAGTCCATTTTCCTTTAAGTGAGCTGACCTACGTGATTAGCATGTTTTTCAGGTATTAATGATGAAGATTTCAGCACTTTATGTACTTGTGAGTAGCAAAGGAAAACTTCACATTAGAGGGAAGGTAGCTTTTGGAAGCTTGTGGACTGAATGTGACGCATGGAGAATTTGTCCTGGGCAAAATCAGTATTTCTAAATACTTAGGGATGCAGCAGTAATTTAGTAGAAAAGGACATTATAAAAACCCTATTGCTGAATTTTTCAGCAAGTTCTTATCATTATTCAGTTTTCAGAATCTGTAAGTTCAGACAGAGAAAAACACGGCTTTCTTGTGGAACGGCTAGAGGGCAAGAAAAAGTCAACCTCTAGTTGACGCTAAATTCATCTCCATCGTGAGATTATTCTAACTTTGGTATGATGATGATGTCTTCATTGATTTCCGTTGTAATCATGAGTAGCTAAACTTCTCTGTTAGGGTTATGGAAGCCTCGTAATATACTATCTATTACTATGAGTTTGTGAATTCTTGATGTGTATGCTACTTATATCATTACTCTCTTCGTTTTAATTAAATTCTTATGGTTGCAAACATAAGGAACACGCCATTATACAATTAACTTGTTCGATAGAAAAGTTACGTGTTTGGAAAAGAGAGTGTGACAAGAAAATAGGGCTTTCAACCCATGTTTACACGTTAATGCCTTAACCGTATTAACTTTCTTGGAGAGTTCGTACCTTTAGTTATACACTTTAGGCTCTGTAGAACTAAAGTGAAATAATCCTTGATGGTTGGGAAACACTTGGATTTACAATTAGAAGACGAATCTCTATAAGTGCATGCATGTCTAAATTCCGCATTACTCATAGTTAATAGATACGTAAAACTTACAAGGTGGACATAACCCTAACTTATTATAATCTGTGATTAAATCTTACTAAATACATCGTCTCATTCATTATTTTGTTAACATTAATTCACGCATAAATCAATCCCCCCTTTTCTGTAGAATTTTCGACCAACAGTCTACTAATAATTGCAACACTTAGTAACCATGTATTCCCTGTGGTATTCGACACCCAACCAAGTTAGGTTCTATATTTGACAACGACTGCTTACACTTTTTTACGAGAGCTGTAGTTTGGGCGTTATCAGCTATATGACGTTACTTATTTCTCCCCTTTCTTATGTTTATAAAAAATCGATATTCTTAGCTAAGTTATTCAGGCTCCATTAATCTTGGAGTCCTAGTACCTAACCATTAATAAGTAAGTAGATCAAATAAGCCAATCAGTAGGTAAATAGTTTAAATAGCCAGTATTTAAGTCTAACAGTCAGTCCGAAAAGTTCGTACGATTTTGTTTTCCATCTTTCCATCTATTCTCGTTATCCAAAATCTCATAGATAAAACCATTATAAGATAAATCAATTATGTAGATGCAATCTCAGCTCATTTTATGTATCATACCTTAATTTTAGATCTCAGCTAATCAATCATATATCAACTTCTAGGTGCCTTGTGCATTGCTTCAGTCTTCAATATATCCGCAAAGCTAATATTTTTTGAGGAACCTAGTGTCTAAAGAGGGAGATACCCCATAATTCCTTAATTCAATCATGCCTTAAACAAAGTTCTCTTTGAATAAAGAGTCCAATTTAGAGTAGAGGGTACTCATAAGTTGTCCCTTAAAGTCCCAACCTCAGCTGAGGGCCAGATATTTAGAGGTTCAGTTTGGTTCATGATGTTCAGTTCGCATGTCACGTATCAGACTAGACTTATTTAGGTTCTCATTTTTCCACTCATACAAGTTTAGTAAGACGATATTGGGTTCCTTAGTATTTCTTGTTAAGATAACATTTCTACTTAGTCATACTCAATTTCATGTTCAGTATTCATCATAAACTTTGCACTAAGTTCCCTTGCCTATTCAGCCATGCGTTCAGATATCAGTTCAGGCATGTAATTATGCATTAGACGTGCATTCTCACTGCTATAAATTCCGCTCATTAAAATATTAGATCATGTACTCATAACTCAATTATCAGTCATGCATCGAATATGCATGAATTCAGCTTATTAGTCATGTATCAGATATGCATGATCAATATATTATATTCATCCATCAGTTATATAAGTCATGAGATCCTGTTCCAGTTATTCATGTTTAGTATGTACATCCGTTTTTATTCTTTCCCTGTCACTCAGTCTCATTCGAGGACGAATGTTCTCAAGGGAGAGATATTGTAATACCCCATACTTTTCCTAGCTTGAAAAGTTTTCTACGAATATTAAAATCTTTCTTTGAAAGATGAATCCAATTTTGTAAACGTTGTATTATTAAGATTTTCAGTTTTTATCATTTGGGCAATCGAATAATCTTTCTATCGATACCAAATTTTCTCAAATCCAACACCCAGGTGAAGAGTTAGAGACATTTTAGTGAGATAGTGTATCACCTAAGCCTTTAGCACATCGCAGATATAGCTCAAATGGCAATTGTCAATTTCCAGTATTTCTCTGTTATAGTGGCTTGCTGCGCCAAACTTCCAGGTCGCAGACAAGGTGGCAACACTATAGCTCCACATCGCGCCATTGTGAATTTCCCATTTGTCAATTTCTAGTGACTTGGTACGATAGTGGCATGTCTCCCCAAGGACGAAAATTGGGAAATTTTCTTAGAGATTAAAGACGCGTTTAGGGTTAAAAGGGTCAATTTTCAACCTCTATACATACCCAATAACATGTGATTTAGTTATTTTTTACCCAAAATATACTAGTTTCTGTCAAGTTTTTCTCTAAAACAAGCTAGGGTTTCTATCAGGGATTCAAATTCAAGAAGGTTTCACCCTTATCCTCAATAAATCACTTCCTAGGTATGCATAGTGTTCATTCATGGACTCTTTTTGTCCATGAAGCCCAAGAATCTATTTTCTAAAGTCAAGGTTTTAGATTTTCTTTATGAACTTCATGTTCGTTTTATTTTGTTTATGTTGAGAATGATCAATTGAATCAAATCCAAGTTGGGTGATTAATGTCTACATATATGATGCCTATCATGTTTTTTATTAAATGCTGATATGAAGAAAAAGATTCCAACTATCATGATATTATGAATCCCCTATGTTTGTACAAGTTTATGTATATCACATGTTTGATGACGTTCTTCAATATATGAATTATGAATTGTGTTGTTGGTTATTTGTTCAAATAAGTTATGCTATGTCAGTTTCTTTCCATCTAGTCCTGTGGGTACCTATACCCAACAATTTAGTTATGTGCCTAGAGCCAAGTCATGTTTTCACAATAATCTCAGTCAAGCCGTGATCCATAGAACTCAGTCAGTCATGTGACTTAGGAAATCTCAAAAATCTTAGTAATATCATTAGTTCAGTAATCTCCGTGATCTCATTATTCCATGTAAGACTTAGTAACTTCAGTACTCTCAGTTTGTCCTTAGATCTCAGTAGCATTCCATCAGTCAATGAAACTCAGTAAATTTAGCTCAGCTCAACAAAATAATACCATCAATAAATTAGTTCAACTTAGTTAAATCAGTTCAGTTCAGTTAATCCATTCAGTGCCTATTCAGTTAGGAGTAGGATTCAGCAATGAGTGAACCCAAAGATAAGGACTCACTTGTTATTCAGTGGAGGGTGTGATCATTAGAAGAAATCCCTGTGTTCCAGAACTACGTAGCAAACATAGGTTAAGATGCACCCTATGCGTCTAGGGATATATATACATCTCATTTGGGTTACCTACTAGGAAGGGTTGATGGAAGAGCTATCTGTTAGAGAGGGTATACTTACTGCAGGTCTGTACCCTTGTTATGGTACTGACACCCTTTTAGCTGGGATTATAGGTTGGACCCGACCAGTTCAGTTTTAGGGCATGTCGATTAAACGATTACCTTTCACTATTACAGTTTTAATCTCAACCTCAGTAAAAAAATTTAGATAGTTCTTCAGATTTAAGTACTATCAGTAAGGTCAACTAAGATATACAACGAAACTCAGATAGTTCTATCAGATTCAGGAATCTCATAAATAGTTATTCATGTTATGAGTTATATCCATTATCAAAACTCATATCGTCAGTATTCATCTTTAGGACTGCCAAATACAGTCAACCAGACCAGTTCTTCAAAATTAGAATTATCAGGCACAATTACTCATGTATCAGTATATAATATCAGTCTCTCAGATATCAGCAATTCCATGTTATTAGTAAAACTCAGTAGTCAAAACTCAGTATACAGTCCTAGCATGATCTCAATTACAGTTAAATATGCATGGATGTATTCTCATGTTTATGTTAGTTAGACAGTTAGTATTGTTCATGTATATGAACCTATTTCATTCAGCCTACCTCACTAGAATTCCAGTACACACAAGGTACAGGCACATTTGCGCTATGGTGTATTATACCATATGTTTAGAAGCATGAGCTCCAGAGAACCAGTAGCATCCTAGTTCAGCTATCAGAGTTAGCAGTGAGTTCTCATCCTTCAAGGATATGATGATTTCATTACTAATACAGTTTTTAGTTTATTTTAGTAGTTTAAGTTAGTTGGGGACATGACCATCAACTCCTTATTTAGAACTCAGTCAGTCATTTTACTCAGGAAATCTCAGAAATCTCAGTAGTTCAGTAATCTCCGTAATCTCAGTATTCCCAGTAAGCCTCAGTAACTTTAGTACTCTCAGTCAGTCCTCAGATCTCAGTAGAATTCTGTTAGTTAATGAAACTTAGTAAATTCCGTTCTGCTCCACTAAATGATACCATCAGTAAATCATCCCAGTTCATTTTAATTAGTTCAGTGTCTATTCAGTTGGGAGTAGGATTCAGCACCGAGTAAAGCCAAGGATAGCGACTAACCTGTTATTTAGTGGAGGGTATGATCCTTAAAAGCAATATTTGTGTTCAATAACTGTGTATCCACCATAGGTTGAGATACACCCTACGCGTTTAGGGATATATATAAATCTCCTTTGGGTTACCTACTCGAGGGGCTGACGGAAGAGCTCCCTGTCAGTGGGGGTATACTCACAGGAAGTCTTCATCTGTGGCATGGTACAGACACCCTTCTAGCTGGGGTTATATGTTGGACCCCACCAATTCAGTTTTAAGGTATGTCAGTTTGATGATTACCTCCCACAGTTATAGTTTCAGTCTCAACCTCAGTTACAGAACTCAGATAGTTATGCATATTTCATAACTGTCAGATATAATTAACTCAGATATAGAACAGAATTCAGATAGTTCCATCAGATCTAGGACTATCAGATACAGTCATTTGTGTTATAAGATATATTAGTTATCAAAATGCTTGTCATCAATATTCATAATTCATGATTCCATTTTGCTTGCACAAATGTAGGAAACAAATTGACCTTTTTAAGATGAAGTACTACCCCTCCACTCTAGGATAGGTTTATTCGTAAACTAAAATTGGACAACTCTATTTTTGTAGTCAACTGTGGCATAGCAGGAATGAAGCCAATTCATGCTTAGAATAATTTCGAAATCATTCATCTCTAGTACAACTAAGTGTGCTAGAGTGAATTTCTGAGATACCATAATTGGGAAATTCCTCTATACCTATCGTGCTATGATGGTTTAACCCACTAGGGTAGAGACTAAAAAGGGCTTTTCTAGAATTTCGAGACTGACTCCGAAATGAAATGCTATATAGGGAGTATCAAAAGATAAAAAAGCTCCTAGATGTGTCAAACCGTAAACATGCTCATAAAAGATCTGTAACATACCAGTAACCACATTAGGAGAATTTTCCTGATCTTGCCAAGACTAAGGAGCATAAAGTTGATTTTCCATTTGCCTATTAGTAGTGCTGGAGGTGGCACCCTGCTGGTTAATGCAACCTGACTAATCGGAGGAACGATTCTGCTGACCTTGAGGACCTGGGTAAAGACAGTCACTGACTCTGTGGCTTGTCTTTCCATGTCCAAAACAAATACCACTGCTAGCCCTGTAAATATCCTGATGGTGCTGGCATAATCTGGCAAAGAGAATAAGTACTGGCACTGCTAACACTACCCTGAGACTTAGATCCTGGCGCTCTATCTCAATTACAATCCCTGAACATAGGAGCTTGAGAACTAGCTGAAGAAGGAGCTGGAACTGCTGACTTAGGAAGAAACTGAGAACTGTTCCGTCATTCTAATTTGGGCTTAGCAAAGTTGAAACTACCTGTCCTTGTTCTATTATTCTACTTCTTCCTTATCTTAATCTTTTGTTCTTCTATCTATTGAGCATGGGTCATAAGCCTGGCTATGTTCATGTCACTATTAAACATCATGAACCAACACTCCTTGACTATACTATCATTCACTCCAGAAACAAACTTACTCATCTTAGTCCTACTATCTACAACCACATGAGGAGTATATCTGGATAATTGAGTAAAGTTAAGAGAATACTATTTCACCATTATGTTGCCTTGTCTGAGGTTGATAAATTCTAACACTTTAGCTACTCTCAGCTCTAAGGGAAAGAATCTATCTAAGAATGCAGTAGCAAACTCTTCCCACTCAATAGGCCCTGCATCTACGGCCCTCTTTGACGTCCACTGTTTGAACCAAGTGTAGGACACATCATGCAACTGATATGCAGCTAGCTCCACACTCTAACTATAAGTAACCCCCTCCCCATGATGTCTGTAACCTTCTAAACTTGATCAAAAAATTCCTGAGGTTTCTCATATGACTTATACCTGAGAAAGGATGGAGGATTCAATCACGTGAAGTCCTGAATATTGGCTATAACTGAATTAGCCACTGGGTTGTCTTGAACGGTAGCTGGTCATTCATTCTGTGTGTCAATTGACTGAGCAAGAGTAGTGAATGCATCTCTAAAATCTATATGAGAAACATGTTCGCCCAAAAGGTCTTCGGGCTGAGAGGCTGACTAATTCCCTTTTCTTCTTTTAGGAGGCATGTTCTGTAGAAGAAAGGGAGAAATATATTAGACTGAGAGATTAACTTGAGATTATGCTCACTGGCATGACATGAATACTGAAAGATGGGAAACTGTTCCTAAAACAACTTATAGCCTTTTTTACATAAATCTGGCGCTCAATGAACCCATGCACAAGACTCTACTAGATATGACTTTCATACTTCTTAGGACTCTATTGAACTTTAGGCTCTCATACCAAGTTTGTAATGCTCTGAATCTGGTACCCAGAATGCTACATGATGCTCATGACCCCAAAGGATCACAAGCTATCCGATGACTGATATTTGTACCTCTATACAAGATGTAATACTTTATAATACGGTAAGCATGAACCGAAAGGCCATAATTTTCAAAACTAAGACATAGTATTTGATAAAAAATTATCATCTAGGAGGGGTATAAAATACCCAAAACAACTTAAATAATCTATCTGAACAAACTGTAGTCTGTAAGCCTCTGAAGCGTGACTTTCTAAATAAGGAGTTATGGGATATGTCCCCAACCAACTCCAACTAATAAACTAAATACTGAAAATAAAATAATGATCATGTTCTGGAAAGATGAGGACTCACTATTAACTCTGACAGTGGAGACTGGAATCTAATTATGCTTTGGAGCTCGTGTCTCTAAACCTATGGTATTAGACACCATAGCGCAAATGTGTTAGTACTTTAAATATACGGGTATTTAAGTGAAGTAGGCTAAATTCATGGGGTTCATATGCATGAATATTAACATTAGCAGACTGACTATCATGAGCGTGAGAACACATGCATGAGACATAATAACTAACACTAATACCATGATAACATGAATATTGAATCTAAATACTAATAACATAACATACTAGTAAATGATATAACTAATAACATAAGTGATTTTATCTGACAGTCCAGAATCTAAGGGAACTAGTTGAGTCCTATATTGTATTTGAGTTGACTGTATCTAATAGTTCTAAAATCTAAAGAACTATCTGAGTTCTATTACTGATACTGATTAACTATGTCTGATAGCCCTGATTCTATAACATAAAACTATGGGAAGTAGTAATCTAACCGACATGCCCTTAATATTCCACTATGGCTGAGTTGGAGTCCAATCTATAACCCTAATTGGAAGGGTATCAATACCATGCCACTGGTAAGGATATGCTGTGTGTGACCCTCATCGATAGTGTCCCCAAAAAAGAATGGTGGGGCCCTTCTCTGACAATGCTTATCCACCTCATCTACTCTCATCAAACAGTGTTGATGTCTCAACCTATGCTGGTTACATAGTTATGGAACACACTGATGACTTCTAAGAATCACACTCTTATCTGATAGTATGTGTTCCCATCCTTGGGTTAACTTTGTGGTAATTCCTACTCCTATATGAATGGACTTTGAACATGATTACTGAATGGAATATGGACTGAGTTATGGAATTCTATTTTCTAATGGAAAACTACTGATATCTGATACCTAATTGAGTTCATGAGATAATGGAGATTTCCTGAGTCATAAAACTGTCTGAAGTCTAAGGATTCGTAGCTTGACTGAGAGTATCGTGAAAACATGGCATGGCTCTAGGCACACAACTAATGTTTTTGGTACGAGTACCCCCAAGACTCGAAGGAAGGAAACTGACCAAGCAGAACTTACTTCAACATATAACTAACATCATAATCCATAATACATTTATCGAAGCATTTCATCAAAACATGTGATAGGCATAATTTGAACATACATTGGGATTTCATAGTATCATGCTAGTTTGGCACCTTTCCTTCATCTAGGAATTTAATCAAACATATTGTAGGCGTGGTACATGTGAACATCATTGTACGATAATTAAACATCACGGTTCAATTTTAAATTCATCATTCAAGGGTTTAGTCATAGGTTTGCAAGAATATATACCTATAATAATTTAATCCACATAGAATTTATCACCCAACATGGAGTAGTATTCAATTTCTCATTATCCACATGAACAAGAGCTGCCCAATCATGAATTTCATAAGAAAATCCATAAAATTGAATTTAGAAAAGGGAATTTTGGCTTCATGGAATAAAGGAGTCTATGAATGAACAATATGCATACCTTTGTTTGTAAATACAGGAAGACTGAAGGAGGAAATTCTTGATTTTAATTCTTCAATGAAAAGCCCTAGGTTGTTTTTAAGAGGTTTTAAAGAGAGTGTATTTTGGGTGAAAAATGTCTGAATCACGTGTTAAAGGGCTTAAATAGTGGTGGGAAATTGACCCTTCTAACCCTGGATGTGTCTTGTAATTTTAGTAAAAATTTTTTGAATTGGACCCCTGGCGCGATGTGGTGCTATTGTGTCGTGTCACTAGAATTTGAAAATTGGGAAAATAAGGGATGGCGTGACCCGGAGCCATCGCATTGCCCCTTTTTTTGTGACCTAGAACTTTGGCGCGATGCAGCGAAAATCGTACTAAGACACTGGCAAAGGATAATTTAAATTTTAGCTTGTGGCGCGGTGTACCATTGATAAATAAGGTGCTGTTTTCTGGTAGGAAATTAAAATAATTATAATTTCTTACCTGGTTATCGGATTTAGGTGAATTTTTTATCGATGGAAAGCTTACTGAATTTCCCATATGAAAAAAAGTGAAATTCCACGTGTACAAAAGTAGATTCATATTTTAAAGAAAGATCCTAACATTTTTTAGCTGATTTCAAGCTAGGAAAAGGTATGGGATATTATAATAATACTACATTGACTACCCCTAAGCTAACATACAAAGACGTATTACCTTAACAAAACTCAATAGCATGTATAAATTCATATTTATACTTTCGATTTGTCACCATTACTACCTTTCTTGTCACTACACTTCTAAACGTAAACTTCCCACTATAAGAAGGTTCTACTACTTATAAATCATAAAGCTATATGACGTTATATCCCTTAAATGCAAACTCTATATAACAATCTAAGTTCACACTATCTGCTCTCATGAGCACTATCTTTATTGAAAGGTTAATGAGGATCTGATTACATTTCTTGCTATATCTTAATTGAAGAACTCATAAGGATGAGGAAATAACTTTCAACTTGAGGAACTAATAACACACTAGTGAGCTCCTCTCAATCCCCTTGTGTGACTTCTGAGGTTACTAATAGTAAACATGAGAGCACCATCGTGGGAGGAATTAGACTTTACTAATCATGTGATCCCAAGAATATTTCATAGATAAAGGATAATGGCATAACATATAAACTAATAGATGTTTCTGAGATAACAACTTTACAACCCAACCTACACCATAAAGAAGGGAAATATTTCATAAATGCCCTGTAGCCTCTCGAAGAAAATTACAGACATCTTTGTACCATTCCACAAGACTCTATTAGACACGGCTTCACAAACACCCAAGGACACTTGAATTCTTTCCTCTGATAACAAGTTTAATGTGCCTTGAAAATACCCCAGGACATGACATGGCGCTTAGGACCATATGTTATCCCAAGCTAACCCTTCTTCTAGCATAACTCGTGAGCAATTGAATAAAATACATAAATCTTGTAGAAATGAGTAGAAGAAAAGTCTTTAGCTGAACATCTTCAAAACAAAATAGAAAAAAGATTACAACCCTAGTTATAACATACAAAACTAAAATCACATATATTTACTCTACTAACTGTCTATGAATCCTCTTCTCGTATTGACTATAGGTAGCCAGTACATGACCCCCAGGTATCCCTAATCAATATGACTTAATAAAGAAAACAAGATGCTACTCGAACTATGATTGACTCGAGCCCTCAAATTAAAAGGACTTATTACCTACCGATTGGAAGCTTCAAATTTTTTGATTATGATATGCGTGCTCAACTTGTACCTATATTATGAGACAATGTAGCACATAGACATATACGTCGATTAGTACTTCTACAATATACTTAGTATGTTGTGGTATATGCATAAGTAAAATAATAACTTAATATATTCATATACTTTCAAATAATTCATGCTAAGTGTAAGTGAATCACCTTAATCTTGAAGAAAACTGAATTCTGAAAATCATAGAAACATGAATAAAAAAGCATACTGATTAAACTTTGTGAGCCACAAACTTGGTTTCTAAAATATTTACTTTTAATCTTTCTTTTGGGAGGTGCTTCTAATCGACATAAACCATGAGAGATACCATGGAGTCCAACGTCTGTTACCCACATTGAGAGAGATTTCCTACCCTTACCATCAGAATAAAACATAACTAGGGTGATTACTATACTGAACCCACTAAGGACATTAAAATCAATAGTGGCACGTATTTCTGGTGCATGTGGCCTTGGGCTTATACCCAACTCGGTGCTAAATACTAATCCAATATTACTTATAAGCTAGCTATTTAGAAAATTCTCCTTAAAATAGCATAAGGAATTATAATGAAAATCGGTCATGATTGTCTTTGCTTTAAACTGTAATCAAAATGAATAAATGTGGATTGTATCTCTAAGCTAAGGATCAAAAGGTCAATTCCTGCTACAAGTCTTTAAATATACTTATTAAAGAATACTTAAAAGCCTAATCTTCTTGAAGTTTTAATACTCAAACTTAAGGATTAAAACCCATGCTTTAGACTCATGTCAATTCATAATAAAACTACATGCTCAATAACAATCTTGAAATAGTTCAATAAATCACCAGTTAAGATAGTACAAACTCATTCATAATATAAATCTTGTAACTAAAAATATAAACATAAGCATTTCTTGATATAATAAAAGCTTTAAATCTCATGATAATCACATTCTTCAAATTATAGAAAATTGGGTATGAACCCAAATTCAAAACAAGTAAATTAAATCTTAAAATCATGAAATTTAGGAACAAGGGTGAAAGAAATCCCTTGTTCATAACTCCACATACCTTAATTTTCTTGGATTATGAAGAAAGTTTGAATCTTGGGACTTGAATAATAAACTTGTGAAAGAAACTCCATTCTTGATATTTCATGAAGAATTATTGAACTTGGAAGTTTGAAATATTAGATTTCTTGAAGAAATATTCAAACTAAAGCTTGAATTCTTTGTGTTCTTGAGAGAAAATCTTGACCATCGTTCATACTGGAAAGGGATGGTTTTTACGTGAGGGAGTTTTGAGGAATATGGGCAAATAATTCCCTTTTAGAAGCAATAAATCATCCCTTGGATGTTTGGGGTTTAGAGGAAAGGACCAAAGTGAACCTTTACCTATAAGGAGTTTAAAACAGTGTGGGAATGGACCAGGTGGCACCCCCTTTAATCTGTTTGAGTAGAGCTGGTGCAATAACAAGAGGGGCGTGGTCTTATCTCATGCCTGATAACGCTCAAACTATGCCTATCATATGAGAATGTAAGAGATCGTTATCAATATATAACCCGACTAGGTTAGGGTCAAATCCCACAGGGACTATGTTGTGAATCTGAGTTGTATGCGAGTTAATCAACTGATAGTTAGTAGTTTTTGGTAAATCGGGGGTTATGAGAATTTAGTGAATAATTGTTGGGAACTTTAGTTTCAGTGTTTGTAATCAAGAGTTTATGGAAAATAGAAATATGTTCACTATGGGTTTTGGTACTTGACAGATCCTAATAGTGATTCAAGATTCTCACGATAGGTAGGAACAATAGATTGTCTTTAGCAAAGTTATGCCTAAATGTATCTCAACCTACTTAAGCATTTAATTACCTAATCCTCTCGGACTTAGGAAATGTTTATTCACTGACCAGACTTCACCTCAGATTAATTAACCTTGTCACAGAGTCAATTATTAAATGGAAGATTGGTAGCCTCCAAGTTGCTGTCAATAATTTACTTCCTACTATGGTTGATTTCTTATCTCAAGAAAATCAAAGTAGGTGCTATCTATCGTTTGTAACCAATTGACAATTATTAAAACCTCAAAATTATCAAAGAGTCCTATTACCTTTAGAATCTTGAGCACTTAGCAACTTACCAAGACCTAACCTATGGATCCCATAATTCGGGTTAAAGGGATTTATCCACTCATAATGTAATAATCGATACAACAAGATGAAGTAATAATTTGAAAGATGAACTTATAGCAAGATGAATAGCAATGATTTTTTCTCATATTAGATCAAAGTAGAAATCTGAAAATACTGATGACAATCTCTTCAGAGTTAATTGATTTGTTCAAGATAAGAAACTAGAGAGAAAATAACAAAATATGTGCATTCCAAAATAGGTTCAGAATCCTGCTTATAAAACCCTAAACTATGCTTTAAATAATTCAGCCTAATTATGGAAACAAAATCATAGAGTTCAGTGTTCGTCTTGGATTAGGTGACGACATGCCTTATCAGGAGGCTGACGACTTATCACGAATGTCGTTAGCTCTTCTTTAATTTTGACAATTTCTGCTTAAGTATGACGGTGAATCCTAACGTCTTATCAAAATTGTGATGACTTATCAGAAAATGTCATCACCTCTCCACCTCAGCTCCCTTATTCTTTCTAAGACTGACGGTGACTCTGACAGCTTATCACAAGGCTGATGGCTTATCATATTTTATTGTCACTTCTTCCAACTGAATCTCATTCTCTGTTTAAGGCTAACGATGAAGCTAATAACCTATCGGAGTGCTAGCGACTTATCAGGAATATCGTCAACCACACTTCTCATCCATTTACTTCAAATTTCAACTCATTTACTTCCATCATTGTTGGTTCTCTTGCCTCTTGACTTCCACTGCAAAATCAAAGATAAAACAATCAAAAATGACAAAAGTTGCTTAAGACTTTGCAATTATTCTTAGTTAAAAGCTTCAAATGTGGTAGCATCTGCTCACACATCAACACCCTCAACTTAAAACAATTTCTTGTCCTCAAGTAACTAAAACACAACCAAGAGAATACAATGTACATTCAGCAGTCAACCATCAAGATTATCTTAAAACATCTTCACCATCTCCATGGTCAATCTACTTACAAACAATTGTGTATGTTATTGAAGAGCAATAACGTGACACATAGGAATTAAGATATGGCATCAAATTAGCAACAACAAACATGTATGTATCAAGTTTACACTATCCAAACAAGTTAGCAACTAGTAACATAACCAGTGTTCCCTCACCATAAAGAAGTCCCATTGCACTTATATCAAACATCACATATGTAACCATGGGACAATCATAAGACACTCACTCTCGTAATGAAGTTCCAATCAATGTATGCAGAATACCATAGGTATTCCCTTAATTTCATTACCAAGATCTTCAGATAGGTGATCTAGGATCACTATAGGTCTTCTCTTTGGCTTGTAATGTAGGCTAGGGGCTGGTATGACACTCGATGATATTTAAAGTAATTAAGCCTCCTTGACACTACAATAGCTTTTAGGGTCTCAGTCATTGACATATTTCTACTCTTCTCTTTTCTTGATCGCACTTATTCAGGATGGGTGCTGTTCTTTTCTACAATTACTTCTTTTTTTTCACCACTTTTATTTTCTTGCTCATTTCCCCCACTTTTCTTTTCTTTTTCTTTTTCACTACAACCAGCTTTTTATTCTTTTCTTTTACTCTACATTTATTCATTCTCATTTTACATCACGCACCGGTATGATAGCCACCCTCAACTTAGGCCATTTGCCTATGTTAAGGTGCACAGTATCCAAGAAGGACAAGGGCTAACACAGGGTTATTATGATATAAAAAATAGGACGGTAATAGGTATCCTAAAAAGAAATAGGCTATTCAGGCTTAAAATAGGGATCAAGGGATATTATGCATACAGGGAAGGTTATTCACGCTAAAGTGGGCAAATATCAAAATGGCCTATGATCCTTTCCGAACCCGTATCTTTCAAACTAGGTAAGAGTAACTGGGCAAGTTCTGAATCTAACATACAAAGAGAACAAAAGTAAAATCTTGCACGCACATGGCACACAAGTAGATCACAAGTTTCTACTTATCCGATTTAAGCAAATGTTTAGCAATGGTTATCAAGTCACTAGTACTAATACCATACAAAGATGCATAGTGGTCACAATTAGATGCAAATCATGCAATTAAAGAATTAGACCACTTGAAATGTGTCCACAAAATAACAAAACTGTGTTAAATGCCTCAAGTACTTGTATTTCTCCTAGTCAACTACAAAATGTTACAACACCAACTCACCCTACACCCTCAACTTAAAATCAAAGAAAAACTGAACTATGGGTTCGGGTATACCTTGAGTAGATCAAGCACGGGAGTCATAGGTTGCCTCTCATGTGGAACCTGATTTAACATCGTGGCACGACTCAGGTGTCTCAATTACTCCAGACTTCATTAAGACAGATAGTAGCAGTACTTTTCATTGAGTCTTTTAGACTAATATAAAGTTTTAATTGTTTCCCATTTACCTTGAAGGTGTTGCCATCTTTATTTTCAAGTTCTACTACTCTAGATGAGTAGACTTGACTAACTCTAAAAGAGCCTAACCACTTGGATTTAAGCTTACCTTGGAACAGTTTGAGTCTGGAATTGAACAGAAGCACCAAGTCATCTTTTTGGAATTCACATTTCTCAATCCTACAATCATGATACTTCTTCATCTTTTCTTTATATAGGTCTGCTCTTTTATATGCCCTAATATGGAATTCATCCATCTCATTCAGTTGTCCCAGTCTTAGCACTGCTGCCTCCTTTCAACTCAAATTTAACCTTTTGAGTGCCCATAAAGCCTTATGCCCTAGCTTGGTTGGTAAGTGGCATGCTTTCCCATAGACCAACTACAATGATGACATGCCAATAGGTGTCTTAAAAGCAGTATGGTATGCCATAAGGCATCATCGAGATTTTGAGACCAATCTTTCCGACTAGCATTCACTGTTTTGGCTAGGATGGCTTTAATCTCTCAATTTGACACCACCACTTGCCCACTAGTTTGGGAGTGATATGGAGTGTCTACTCTATGCTGTTTTACCTCATATTTTGCAAAGGCATCTCAAATAACTTTGTTACAAAAATGAGATCCTCTATAGCTTATAAATGTACGTGGTACTCTAAAACAAGAGAAGATGTTCTTCTTAAGAAAAGTAACAACCCTCTTTCCTTCATTATCCGCCAAGGTAACAACTTCAACCTATTTTGAGACATTGTCAACTATAACTAAAATATATTGAATCCCATATGATCTTACAAAAGGACCCATGAAATCGATGCTCCATACGTCAAACAATTCTACTTCAAGCATCTTATCAAACACATGTCATGTGTTTTGGAGATCGACCCCTGCCTCTAACATTGGTTGCATTTCAGCTCAAACTCATGAGCATCCTTGATTAATATTAGCCTATAGTATCCGCTCTGCAATACGTTCCTACCTGTTCGATCACCTGCATGGTGACCTCTAACTGGGGAAGCTTGATATGCTTCTAATATAAGCAATACATCTACTTCTAGCTCACACCTCTTTATAATATTATCAGTACATCTCCAAAAAACATACGGCTCATCCCAGAAGTAATGTGTCACATTATGAAGGAATTTCTTTCATTGTTGGAAATAAAGATTTTCTGGAATGACCTCACTCACAACATAATTTGCAAAATCAGCATACCAAGGAAATTTCTCCACAACAACAACTAAGATCTTCTCATCATGAAATGCATCATTTACCTCAATTTCATCACTAATTGCCTACTCACCTTCCATTCCAGACAGATAATCCGAAACTTGGTTTTCACAACCCTTCTTATCTTTCACTTCAAAGTAAAATTCTTCTATAAGCAACACCCATCTAATCAACCTTGGCTTTGCATCCTTCTTAGCCATCAAATATGCCAAGGTTGCATGGTTAGTGTGGACCACCACCTTGGTCCCAAGCAGATAAGCCCTGAATTTCTCAAAAGCATACTCTACAAGCAGGAGTTCCAGCTAAATGATGGTGTAGTTTTTTTGCACTCCATTCAGCGCTTTTCTGGGATAATATATTGGATGAAATAGTTTTCCTTCTTTTTTCCCAATATAGCTCAAAGAGAACCACCATTTCCATCATACATGATCTAAAATTATTTTGACTAGTCCGGTGCAACAATGATAAGGGCCTCAACCAGCTTCCTTATAAAGAATTCAAATACCTTCGAGCAATCATCATTGATTGAAAACTTCACTTATTTCTCCCAAAATTTGCAAAGTGGATTTGTAACCTTTAAGAAGTCTCTTATAAACCTCCGATAAAAACCAGCATGTCCAAGAAAACTACACACTCCCTTCATTGAAATGGGAGCTGATAGTTTTTCAATAATTTCAACCTTGGCTCGATCAACCTCTTTCCCTTTTCCTAAAATTTTGTGATCGAGAATGATGCCCTTCTTTAACATAAAGTGGAATTTCTTCCAATTAATCACCAAATTGAATTCAACACATTGTTTCAAGGCCATACTAAAGTTTGACAAACATAGCTAAAAAGAATATCCCACCACAGATAAGTCATCCATGAATACCTCTTTGGTGTCTTCCACCATATCTGAGAAGATAGACATAATGCATAATTAAAAAGTAGTGGGTGCATTGCATACCCCAAACGGCATCCTTATAGATGCAAAGGTGCCATATGGGAATGTGAATGTCATCTTCTCCTGATCTTCAAGGGCAATATAGATCAGGTTATATCCAAGAATAATCATCCAAGAAGCAATACGATCCCCTTCTGGCCAATCGATCAAGCAATTATTCCATAAAGGGCATTGGGCAGTGTTCTTTCAAAGTCCATTAGTTTAGTTTGAGGTAGTCCATGAAAAATCTCCACCCAGTCACAGTCCAAAGTGGAACCAACTCATTCCTTTCATTTGCAACCACAGTCATGCCCTTTTTTTTTGGAACAAATTAAATTAGGATTACTTATTTGCTGTCAAAAATAGGGTAAACCACTCCAGCATCCAACCACTTAATAATTTCCTTATTAGAAACCTCTTGAATTAGTGGGTTAAGACTGCGCTGGTGATCTATGGTTCGAATACAATCTTCTTTAAGTTGTATTTTATGCATCCAGATGCCTGGGGGAATGCCAATAATATCTGTGATAGTCCATCCTATTGCTTTTTTGTATCTCTGAAGTACTGAATAAGTGTTTCTACCCACTTTTTGCTCAAATCATCTGCAATAATAATAGGTATCATGTTTATATTGTCTAAAAACACATAACTAAAATGCCTGGGCAGTTCTTTCAATTCCAACACCGATGGCTCTTCAATGGATGGCTTAGCCAGTGGTGTTGGTCGATTAGAAAGATCAAGGTCTAGCTTCATAGGACCATAAGAGTATGCACCTAATATTGAAAAAGCACAAATAGTCTCTTCATAATCCTTAATGCCTTCACTATTAAAATTCATCAAAATTACGGCTAAAGGCTCGACAACAAGTTTCTCCTGTATTGACACCACCTATTCACCCTCATAATACATATCAAAAATTGAGAACACACTCATTTATTCATTCTGCTTTATTGATTGGCACATATCAAATTGCACCACTTCATTATTCATCCTCAATAAGAGGTCATTAGCTCTCAAATAAATTAACATACTTTTGGTTGCGAAGAAAAGTCGACCCAAGATTATGGGAACCTTGAA